>CM057464.1:138894128-141606628 GCA_030035585.1 Dugong dugon | reverse complement strand
ATTGACCAAAATATGACAACCTTCACACTTTGCTCAGAGAGAGCCTGAGTTTGACAATGCTCAGGATATCATTGGTTCCTCAGAAAATAATCATAATAATTGGATTAGCCTGATTATCTTATATGAAGTTTGTGGACAGCAAAAAACAATTCATGTTTTTAAAGTTCCTTTGTAGAGAAAAAGACCGTCTCTGAGCGCTGCTCCCTATGTGGGTATATGTGCACATATGTGGGTGTGTGAGTGAGGTGGGGGATAGTTGGTGGGAGGGAGCTAGAGAATATTAATGACATGGAAAGGGAAATCAAAATATTGTCTCAAATCTGCAAACTACCATAACACTTTTCTTACATATATTTAAATCTTCTTACCTGTTAACTTGAGAATCAAGCTGTTTACATTATTACATGTATTTCCATGTCTGAAATGAGAAAAGATCAGTAACAGAGGGGAGAGTAGATGGATAAATTCTGATGCTGTATGATGAGCTGGTGCAATTCTGAGGAACAGGGTTTCAGGTCACCTGATAGAATGTTGTGGCTAGACTAAAATACTGCTATCTGTACCCTTGGTACTAGATAAAGACTTAATAAATAAAGGAATGTTTTCTAAGTGTTTCTCATCATTGAAGCTTTGAAGACAGGAGGTAATATTGAAATCTCCAGTCAGATGTAGATTCTTGAGGTCAAAGAAAGACAGATAGATATTTAAATCCTTCGCTGGATATCCTCCAGCCTCTGACCTCTGTGCCTACCACATATCCAGCAACTTTTCAGTATGCTTTTCTCTCCATTTAACTAATTCTGCCATAGATGTTTAGCTTTCATCCTTCCCCATGAACAGACAGATGCAACCTGATAAAGGTAGGAGGGGTAAATGTCTGTCTGACATGGTGACTCATTTGGCCCCCTTTCCAGACTAGCTTTTAAAGAATGACTCAACAGAACAGTATCCATAGCCCAGGTGCATCTGCGAGTCAAACTAGTGAACATGATAGGATAGCAGGATGCCGAGGAAGAGGGCTCTTGATTTTGGAGACCAGAGAATCCGTAAAATGAAGGCAAGTTTCTGGATCTACGATTTATTGGAAATAATAAATCCACTGAGAAACAGAGGTATTGTAAAAATCAGAGGCCTAAAAAGGATAGGGTACTTAGAGATCACATATGAGGATTATCAGAAATTTGCTGTGTCTTGAAAGACAGATCTAAATCCACCAATATAAAATCCCAAGTCATAGAGAACCAAAAAAAAAAAAAAAATCAAACACATTGCCATCTAGTCAATTCCAACTCATAGTATGTAGGCACAATATGGGATTTAAGCTAAAACTTTGAATTTCTAAGGTGACAAAATTACTTGGCCTCTCTGAGCTTTATTTTCTTCAACTATAAAATGATTTCTAGATTTCAGAACTCAATGATTCTATATCTCTCTATATACAAAATCTTATATAAACTGTTAGTTTCCTATATAAAAAATATAGTAATATCTTAATTATAGTATGGGATTTACTTCCAAATGGGATTCATTGATCAAGTTTCTAGGAGCCAACAACAGTTCCCTAATCATCTTTGTGAACATTTGTAGTTTCTGGTTGGGAACTCCAATTTCACTCCCAAAAATTGAATCAGTAAGGGCCTCATATTCCTTAGCAATACGAGGAAGGGTAAGCAAAAAAAAAAAAAATTACTGGTAATTAAACACGTGAATTACACAAGGCTATCTGCTAAGACATGACTTCAACCACTTATTTGCATGTCTGTCGTCTGTTCTCTTAAGCAGTACTGACACCACTTTCTCCTCCATCACCACATTGAATCATTTCTAAGAGGGTAGGCCAGCTCTGCATGTGGCAAGCAAATACTCAGTTTGTGGAAGTAGAAATTTCACCAAAGTAGCAGAAAGATGAGTGGTTTGTGCCAACAGCCTTCATAAAGGATAAAGTATGTAAATATAGAAAGCACATTTTTAATTCAGTGGAATTAAAATGAGATAGCACTTACATACCTCTAAGCAAAATCTAAGAATTTATTAGTAAGTGGATCCACACATAATAGGGTTGAAAGCTGAGGCAATATCTGAATCATTCAGGTCACCAAGTATCAGTTTTTCCCTCAAAGCACACTATTTTTAAAAAGGAGATTTTTGCTGTTTTTGAATTGTCTCGATCTTTAGTTCTCTCCCCACCTAACTTGGTATTTGTAAACCTCACCCTCAGTTTCTCTCAGAGCCTATCTTATTTCTTCCAAACAAACAAGATCGTCATCAAAGATTAAAAGACAAACTTTCTGGGGAACAGCCTGAAATTTTAGCTACTCAGACAACATTTTCACCCCAGCTGTAACTTTTATCAGTTAAATTATGGTGACAGTTCTATTTAAAAAAAAGTTTCAAAGTTTTGTCTCAAGTGTCAACAAACCCAACATAGAGTTAGAACGATATCCTGTCATCAGATTCTGTTCCTGTTAGATAAACTATGACTCTTCAGCTTGTTCATGGGACAGCAGATTTAAACAGACAGTTGATGCAGAACAAATGCAGCATAAGCAGAAGAACATATTTTTCAATGAGTCTGATCCTCTGGGCTTTAGAGAAAACCATGTACAACCCACCTGTTTTCTCTACTGTCTGCTCAGTCCACCACTACAGACTCACTCCCATGATATTGACTCCTCTGCTTCCCTCCAGAGCATGCTTGCAAAACCTAGTGTGTGGGTATAGCATTATGTAGGCACAGAGCCCTGGTCTCCTGAGTGTAGGGTCATGATCAGGAGCAGACAAAATGTCCGGCTTCAGCTACACACACCCAGATAAAGCTGTCCTTAATTGACAGTTTCCTGGGTGGCAGTGAATACACTTAGCAGCCATTGTTAGCTCATGGCATACAGGCTGCTGATTGTGAATTAGAAATTTTCCACTTGAGCTGAGTATAATCTTGGCAAGACTCAAATTCTAGAACTGATTTGGAATATGAAGGAGTGTTTTCTACCTTTATTGTAAAGTTCACAAATTTCCTTGATTTGCATTATCAAGCTATAAAGGTGAAGCAGGTGAATAGCTCTCAAGTCAAGCACACAGGAAGAGAGGTACTTTTCCTGAGTTTGAGAAATGTCAAAGTCAAGATTAATATATTAGTGGTGCTGTCACTTATTGTAAAATCAAGTTTTAAGGTCTGTATTTTAAATTACACTCTGTATGTTAAAATATAAGTGCATGCCAACAATTTTCTTTATGACTAGTGAAATTAACTTTATTTTTGATGATCTATATATTCGATTTTTTTTAAGTGAATATATTCTCATGATTGAAAATTCAAAAGGCAAAGAAGATAAAAACGTGGTCTCTCACTCATACTTATATCCCATCCACCCAGTTCCCTAGCCCTCCCACCCCCACCACCAACCAGTGATACCACATTCTTCCTATCCTTCCCTAGATCTTTTATGCAAATCTATTCATATATTATTTCTTTCTTCTCTTTGAACACGTGGTAGCACTTTATATAAACTATTCTGTCCCTTGCTTTTTCTCCCTAATACAGCTAAAAGATCTTTTTATATCAGTCTATAGAGATCTTCTTTTTTCCTTTTTTTGATGGCTGCATAGCATTTCATCTCAGGGACATATCATATTGTATTTAATTTTCTGTTGTGCACATTTAGGCTATTTCCAATCTTTTGTTACTATGCTGAACCTTTGAAAAGCTGCAGTAGATAATGTTGTATATAGGTGTGCAAGTAAATTTGTAGGATAATCTCTACAAGTTGAACTGTTAAGACAAGGAATATGTATTTGTAATTTTCATATATTTTGGCAATTTATACATACTCCATCCTGGCTAACTGATATGTCCTCAATTTTTTTTTTTTTTTTATCTTTGTAAATCTGATTGGTGAAAAATTGTATCTCGTTTTAACTTTACCTGCATTTATCTTATGAGTGAATTTGAACATCTTATGCATGAGGTATTTTTATTTCTTCTTATCTGTGCATAGTATGATTGTTTTTAGAGTATTTACATTTTAGAATAGTTTTACATTCTCTAAACAAATGAGATTTCTTGCTAAAGGGTTCATTAACCCATACTATGTTTAATTCAATTATGCAGCCAACAAACTCAAGAAAACTTGGCATCAAGATTTTCCTTTAAGCAGTTGAAGGAAGTCTCAAGAAATGGCCATCTCTTCTGTCATATCTGGTGTTTTTATGATTTATTTCATACATTATAGAACAGTTAAGTCAATAATACACTCACAGAAGTCTACATAGTTAATTTCTCTATCTTAAATTATATTATATTGATAATGTATTTTTAATTTTCTCTCTTCTACTAAATAATAATGCCAAATTTCCACCGTCACAATATTTTTTTTATTAGCTAGAAATATTGCATTAATAGTCCCATTTCTCTTAAAACTATCAGAAATTGCAATTTCTCTCTTTTTTTTTTTTTTTCTGAGTACCCTTTAGCCTACTATTATAATCAATCTACTGGATGCCCAAGAGCCCGTGCAGTGGTTAAGAGCTCAGCTGCTAACCAAAAGGTCAGCAGTACAAATCTACCAGAAACCCTATGGGGTAGTTTTACTCTGTCCTATAGGGTTGCTATGGGTTGGAAATGACTTGGGTTTTTTTTTTTTTTTTTTTTTTTGGTTAGGGGACGCCCATGAACTGTTTGGACCTGAAACACGGTCATCATTCAGTGAGGCAGTTGATAAAACGGATTTGCAAGGTCCTAAGGGGATTGTTCTACCGCTGGCGAGCACCTGAGGGCACTTTCGACTTTTCTGACAGAGCCTATACTGAAAAAAAGTATAGGAGGGTATGGGACTGGGGAGTATAGGCAAAAGGCAGCTGGAAGACCCTTGTCCCAAAAGAAAGAATGGGAAAAAGAATTGGGGTGGTTTTCTTCACAAATCCAGGGCATGTTCACGGAAGTTAATTTCTGTGATAGAATCGACACTCCTATCAATTTAAACATAATGTTGAAAGTTATTGACTGTTTAGCTTTGCCATTCTTACTGTTACTTTAGTTACAAAAGAAGTCACCAGTGTGCCTTATTAATAAACTGAGTGATAAAGTTAATCAAATTATAAACAAATTTTTTTTTTAGTGTTTATTCATCTTTTTAGGCGCCAGGGACAGAGCAGTGAATAAGTCAAAAATATTTCTTGCCCTCAAGAAACTTACATTCTAGTGGCACCTGACAGATAAGAAGCATAAAAACAAAAAAGAAAGAAAGAAGGAGGAGGAAGGGAGGAAGAGAGGACAGAAGGAAGAAGGATACAAAAAATAGAAATAAAAAGATGAGCCTCATAATTAATAATTGGTAAAATAATGCATTCTGTCTATGTTTATTCTTTAGTTCTTAAGGTTTACCGAACTTATTTTCAAAACAACCTTTCCATGTGTCTCAAGTGAGTCTATTAGTTACTATGTTAGCAAAATAAATCAGTCAGCTGGAAACAGCTTACAAAGTACAATCTATTAAGTTTGTGGTCCTTTATCGAATATTAACTATATGTTAAAATTCTATTTTAACATACATCTCTAATAATGTAAAAGAAAATTTGCTTGAAATATTTGATGAGAATCCTTCCTTGGTCAAGAAATAGGTTAAATAGTCTGCTGAAATATGCTTTACTATCTTGAACAGTGGGCCTAATTGGACTCATGGGGGAAAAATAAATATAAAATAGAAACTTCAAAAAGTACAAAAATAAAATTTAAATAATTATGAGGGGGGAGAGTAAAGGGGGGATTGGCTTAGAAAAACTTTCAAGGGCATGAATTTGGCAATGCTTTAATTGTAAAATGTGATTAATGAATATGACATAATTTGGCGAACTTAAAAGTACAAATTGTTTACAGTCCCAGATCAGGCATAAATGCTGGCTAAATCTGTAACTGTTGAAGATTTCTTCGATGGTTTCCTACTTAATCTTCAGCCAAGTATCCATTTCCTTTCGCTCTTAATGGCAGATTAACATTTTAATTTTCACATTATCTCTCTTTTCTCCAGTCTACAAATTTAGGGGGTGGTGTATCGAACCAATAAATTAAAATTGAAAGGAATCCAGGGAAAAAGAGCAAGAAACCAAAGGAGGGGAGTCTTAGTGTTACCTCGGATGCCATCCTGTGTTAAGTATCTGAAATATTCTTTCTCACCAATATGTTTGCTGATTTATTATTTTTCTCCCCCACTAAAATACAAAGCTCCCCGAGAGCAGTGTCTTTGTCTGTCTCGCTCAACACCTTATCTCCCAGTACCTTTCAGAGTGCCAAGCACGCAGTGGGTATTATTTAATATTTACTCAATGAACAAATCCAAAAACGAAATATCATTTAAATTATACATTCAAATTCTAACTTAACATCCTCTCTCTGCTAAAGCTTGCAATCCTTTTCTCTTGTTTGGCCTGTACCCGAGAAAGAAACATTACTTTATCAAAACAAAATAATTAATTTCTTAATATTTTGATAATGGACTTAAAATCCATCTTAAAGAAATGGGTAGGTGAATGTTGGTTTTAGTTTTCACTCCCTCATATTGTAGAAGGATTTAAAGCCGTGCTGTTGATCTATTAACACATTTATTCTTATTATAGTTATTACATTCCAGGTTACCTAACCTATTGCTAAGCACATAGAATATCCTCAATACATTGAGGAGATAAGATTGTTTATTCAGAACAGTTTCTGACCTAATAAATGAGACATGTAGAAAATAATAAAAACAAATTTCAGGTTTAGATTCCTCCTGTGGTGCTCACATCAGCTTTATTCTTTTCAAACTCTTTCACATGCGTTATGTCACTCTTCAGTCATCAGCAGCTTTTTATGGGGTTCTTTCTATCCTGCCCATTGCTTAATCCTGGCTAATGTCAGATGTGGAAAGAGGTGTATTCATCTTTCTAAAATGTTGCATTATTTCTGAAGTTCTGCAAGAGTGATTACATTTTATAAAGCACAGGATGTCCAACTAGGGAGTGACTTGGCCATTTTGGGCTAGCCAACTATCTCATATCTGCAATTTGAGGTTACACTGTTTGCAAAAACCAACCTTAACATCAAGAAGCCTTCATGAATCTCCCATTGTCAATCTTGCAATTCTTTCTGGCCTCTGTTATGTTCAGCAACTTACAAACAGATATTATATTTATAATGGCACTACATAGAAATCAAAGTGACCTTTAGATACACAGACCAGTCTTGAGACGAAAACTTGAGAAAATGTTAATGATAAGGAGTATTATAGAGAGGAGTCGTTCCAAAACAGAACATTCATGCGGCAGTTGTAAAAAGGAACTGTGGACTTTTTCTATTCAGAACTTGTATTTTCAAAATGTCTACAGCCAGTGTCAAAACAGACCATTTATGTTATGTCTCCTGTTGTCTACTCAAAATAAGAAGTTGAGGGAAATTTGCCAGGTATTTTAAATAAACACCGCTGGTTAATGTCCCTATACCAGAACAAGCAAAAATTCAAGTAACACTATTTCTGGTAGGTAGAAAATGTTTTTTATAGCCAAAAAGGTAAACTCTCTTACACAAATTATAAACTCTATCATTAAAATAGTTGAATTAACAAAAAAACTCTAAAAGGTGCAAGATACAAATGTGCATGTAAAAGAAAAAAAAAGGAAATTATTTCCTTACGATAAGACAACATAAGTTAGATAATGATCCAAAAATAAAATAAGATCATATACCGTGCCCCTGTAACTTGGCTCTAGAAGGGGGCATGAGGACTTCTCTGTTAAGTATATTATGCTTTAAATGAATTCCAGGCACCAACATGCTGAGTGCTATACATATTTCATTTAAATATTACAATAGCTGGATAAGGATCATTCCCACTTTACAGGTGAAGAAACATAAACTTTAAAGAGGTGAATCACACAGCCAGTAAGAGGTGGCATTGAAGATGTTATTATCCTCTCTATGACTTGCCCATTTCCGGTATTACATGCAATTAATTACTGGGCTGCTTATGCACAGTGTGCGCACTTTTCTTATTTCACCTTTTGGTATCGCATTGTTCATCAGTTTTCCTCTCATTCCCCTCTTCTAGAACTGGAGTTTCCTGTAGGCAGGCTATACGTGTTATTTATGTCTGTAGCCTCAGTCCAACACACAGACTTGTCCCTTAGGAAGCAGGTACTCAGAGAATACTAAAATGAAGTGAATCTATTGACCTGAAGTTCTACAAGAGTTTACTAAATCCAGAAGTGGACCCAGGTAGTGTTTTGCTAAATAACTTTATGTAGCTTCCATATAATAAACTCCATTGCCATTGAGTTGATTCTGACTCATAGAGACGCTATGGGACAGAGTACTACTGCCCCACTGGGTTTCCAAGGCTATAAATCTTTATGGAAGCTGACTGCCACATCTTTCTCCCTTGTAGTGGCTGGTGGGTTTGAACCACTGGCCTTTAGGTTAGCAGCTGAGCACTTAAACACTGCGCTGCCAGAGCGCCTTTCCACATTATAGTTGTAAAAATTAAGCAAAATGATTAGCTGTTCAAGAACAGCAAAAGAATGGAAAAAGGACAAGTAAAGAATGATTCATTCAGTTCCATCATATATTTATTTTGCATCAATAAACTCAATTCAGTAAGCATTTATTAAGTACCGAATAAATGTGCAGAACACTGTGCAACACAGGTAATATAAAATAAATACAAAAAGAGTGTCTGTCTGCCAGATGTGCACAATCTAATTTTACTGAGAAATAAAACTAAACTCTAAGTTAAATCAGGGAACACACACACGTATATATACACACACACAATATGCTGAAATTAATCTTTCCTTTTGATTATGACACACGCAAAAATTTGAGAACCACTGTAGTCTAAACTGATAAAATCCCCTCCTACAACAGATCCCTATATTTTCTGGGTTCTGCACTCTCCAACCTGCTGCAGACTGTCACAGTTTTAATAACCAATCTAAATATAGTCTCAAATTATAACCAAGGTAGTCTTTCAAATTACTGCAGGCTGGTGTTTCCACTGAAATGTTGGAATCCATAGAGCAAGTTAATCTCAACTCTCGACACTTGAAGGACCTTCCTACATAATAACTTCCCACTAACACTGTCTCTGGACTCCTAAACAAACCCTAACAATTTCTACCTTATCAGGCTTCTAATACCACCTAGATTCTCAGCCTGTAATAGCTCCAAACTGAAGTTGCTGGACCCCACCATTCTTCTTGTCCATGTTTCTTTGAGTAGCTAACATCATGACACCATTTCTTGCCCACTAACTTCATTGCTAATGCCCATTCCACTACCTCTCATTCGCAGATCTCTCTGGCAACCTTCCTGCCTTCATTGAAATATTTCTCCCTGATGACCTTTCTTCCACCACAGGCTACACAGAAGAGAGGCCTCTCACTCCTCCACATTATACTTTTTATAGAGACCATGTCAGCCTTTCTCTAACTTCTCTATCTTTTGAGGCTCATGTCACTTGGCTCATGAATATTTTGCTCCTCAAATGTTTGTTGTCAAATGAGTGCCTTCATTCATATAAATCTTTCACTTTTTTATCTACTCGCTAAAATGTATTGAGTTTTTAATAGTGCTGGTGCAGGGGTAAAAGATAAACAGCAGACTAGTAGGGGAGGCAGACTGTAAGCAAGATCATATGTATTATGAGAGCTAATATATTATATTAATATTATAATATGGGACACGATAATATATTATAATGTGATATTATTATAATCATCAACTTCCAATAATGTGCGAGATATGTACTGAGTACAAAGTGAGTAAATTGGTCCATGGCAGTTGAAGAGGGATTTCTGTAGAAAGTAAAATCCAAGTAGAATTTTTTAAATAAGTGTTTTCTGGGCAAATAATTGAAGAAAGAATGATATCCACTCCCACATCTTCAACTGTTGTTCTTGAGTGCCGCTTAGTCGATTTCGACTCATAGTTACCCCATGTGACAAAGTAAAGCTTCCTCATAGAGTTTTCTAGGCTGTAATCTTTACAGGAGCAGATCACCAGGTCTTTATCCCACAGGGTCGCCTTTCAGTTAGCAGTCAAGCTCTTAACCATTGTGCCACCAGGGCTCCTTTCTCTTCACAGAGCTTCTCAGAACTCCAGATCTTACCTCCAGTTCAGATCTCTCTTCTGACTTTCTGGCAAGAATTGCCAACTCTTATGAAACATCTAAAACCAGAGTTATTATAATTCCTCCATGCTCCTTCTTTCTTCCATGTCCCTCATGCTGAATCTTCTCTATCACTTGCTCCCTGTTTCTAACCTTCTGTTGTCCACTTCCCAGCCCCAGTGCACACATTTATCATTTCTTGCTCTATAAACATAGTCTCCCTTTCTCCTGTCTCTCCTTCTGACAGTCCATGCTCTGTGCCCATGCTTTTTTCTAAAATACAATCTATTCATTAATCTCTTGCTCTCCAGCGCTCAGAATAAAGTCTAAATTTATTAGCATGCAAGTAAGATGACCTTCACAACCTGTCTTCAGACTACATGCCTCCTCTCCTATTTTTCCTAATACCCATCCTCTGCTGTCAGTGGATTCCAACTCATAGTGACACTGTAGGATAGAGTAAGCTGCCCCATAGGGTTTCCAAGGCTGCAATCTTTACAGAAGCAGACTGCCACGTCTTTTTCTCGCTAAGCTGCTCGTGGGTTTGAACCACTGACGTTTTGGTTAGCAGCCAAGCGCTTTAACCACTGCTCCACCAGGGCTCCGCTATTCGTAATACATGACACAAAACTGCTTGTTAGTCCTCAAACATAACATATAATTTTATTCCCTTCCTCAAGTTGTTCCTTGTGTTTGGAATGATTTTCTTTTCCTTGGTAGTCT
Organism: Dugong dugon; assembly: GCA_030035585.1. Lineage (NCBI taxonomy): Eukaryota > Metazoa > Chordata > Mammalia > Sirenia > Dugongidae > Dugong > Dugong dugon. The sequence goes on along the minus strand of CM057464.1, from coordinate 141,595,772 downwards.
GATAAATCCCTATTTGGCATTCAAAACTCCACCCACAAAATCAACTTGCACTAGTATTAGTCCTCTCCTCCAAAAGAATGAGGAGATTTTTGCTCTATGCTCCCATCCGTGTGTCTATCGTATTATGTTCCCTGTTTGTGTCTCTGTCTCCCCCTTCAAATTGTGTCTTCCTGGAGTCCCTGGGTGGTATAAAGAGTTACCACCCTTGACTGTTAACTGAAAAATTGAAGGTTCCAATGCACCCAAAGACACCTGGGAAGAAAGGCCTGGTGATCTACTTCAGAAAAATCAGCCACTGAAAACCCTATGGAGCACAGTTCTACTCTGACACACACGGGGTCACCATGAGTAGGAACGGACTCAGGCAACTGATTACTGATTGAGAGCAGGAGCCCACAACCAGTATGGTGCCTACTGTTTGGGAAACTTAAGTAAATATTTGATGTGGTAGTTGATTTTTTTTTAATTGCCTTATTCAGTATATTTCAGTACTTTCTCTGAAGAAGCTTACCCACTCAGAAAAGGTCACAAAGATGGGAATTGTACAGGACATAACCACAACATTAGAAGGAATGTGATCGAAAACAGATTGACAAAGCGAGTCACTGGGTGGTGAAAAGAGTTAAGCACTGGGCTACTAACTGAAAGGCTGACAGTTTGAACCCAACCAGAGGTGCCTGAGAAGAAAGGCCTGGTGATCTGCCTCTGATAGGTCACACAACCTTGAAAAGTCTATGGAGCACAGTTCTACACTGAAGCCCATGAGGTTACCACAAGTGATAACCAACTTGTTGGCAACTAGTCTGGTGTGGAGAATTACTTGCTTCAAAAGCAAAATTAAGCTTCTGGATCCACCTTAGGTGAAGAGAAAATAAATTCCAGAGCCGATGGCTTCAAAGCATGACAGAAGAGTTTTGCTGCTGTGAGGTGTTAAAGGCTTAACTTCTCTGCTTCCAAATGTCTGTGTTCTCAAGATCTCCTTCTGTTTCTTGGGAAATTCTAAACATATTATCATGGCCTTTTCAATATAAGGGTCTGGTTCCTGTAACTCTGTGCCTCCTTTCAATTAAGATCAAATGGAATTTAACATTAAACGGAGCCACGACTCTTTCTCAAGTTAATGTTAATTATAACTTTGGTAGATGTGTTGCAGCTTGTTCTCAGCTATCTGATTTTATGAACGGATGGGAAAAGCTTCAAGGAGACTGAACATTCTGCCTCTGTTATTATGGTGCTTTGCCTGTAATAACGCTTAGAATTTTTTTCTTCCCAGAAAACCTACGTGTAAGTATTTCTTTTATTGAAAACTTTGATTTTCACTAGGAGCTAACAATAAAATTGTCTCTTCATTTACTTTGCAGTTTTCTATAGGTAGTTAAGAGAAACTGAAGTATTTTGTTCTTACTTATTTAATGTGAAACTTACCATCTCAAAAATATAATATTCAAATAATTTAATATCGTATAAAAGGAGGGTAACCATCTCTGAACCAAAGACTTCAGAATAATATGTGAAACCCTAAACAAAGTTCATTGACAAGCCTGAGGTGAGAACATGCCACAAAAGGTCAGTATAGCTATCGTTTCCTTAAACCTGAGTTTGCAAAGTGTTGGGTGACTTGTTAGGGTTGCCAGATAAAATACAGACAAACAAATTTAAATTTAACTAGTAGTCCTATATTTTTATTTGCTAAGCCCTACTTGTAGGCTGGTTTTATTTAGTACCTGTACAGTTAAATAAAATCCAGTTACCAATATTCTTTTGAAAAATAGAAAGATCTGGCAACATTGGGCTCACCTTCTTGCATTACATCAGCCGGAGCTGAGTATGCACTGTCCGTTTTACAGATAATCATTTGTTCTTCAATTCGTTGCGGTTGCCATGTGACCGTTTTGGACTTATGTTGATTATCTGGCTCTTGTAGGTGTGAGTTTTCTACCCTGGTCTTATTCACTCTTCACGTTTACTAACTATGTAGTTGCAAATACACACGAGTTGTGGCATCTGTACCTTGACCATGCTTAAATTAAATTGGTAGCAGACAATTTCATTAGAACGTTGGATTTGTACTAAGATGGTTGGACCCTATCATTCATGCCTTAAAAATACAAGTTATTTCTCAGATCCTCTATAGTTTTTGATTTCTTCTCCAGCCCACCATTCAGCTCAGCTATAGCCCTAAGCATTTCAGATGAGATACCATGCCACAGTGGAAAAAGTAGTAGATTTTAAATGAGAATGGGATGTACTTTAGGCCCTGCTCTATAGCTGAAATAAATGTGTGACTTTGGAAGTTTGTTCAATCACTCAGCGTCTCAATTCTCCCACCTGAAAAATATGGAGGATGGATGAGACAACTAAGGCTGTTGGTCTATGTTGCTGTTTATAACTCATGATTTTATGAAGTCAGCTTATTAAAGGAACCAAAGTCAAGGCTTTATGACACTCTAGAATCGGGACATCGACTCCTGAGGCAAACGGTTGAGTAACCTTTCTGAATTACTGTAAAGTTTTATGACATCAGAAAACATTTATCTATTGCCAGACTTGCATAGCATCACTGCAGATTGCTAGGAGACAGTAAATGTTTTTACAAGCAAAAAAACCCTTCACTTTTTCCTACTGCTATCTACTGCAAAAAAAGTTTGCACAGCTCCTGGTCCAAAACATACTCCTTTTACTGACTCAGAGTAATGAATATACTTTTTTTGGTTGTTTGTTTTTGTTTTTGTTTTTTTAAATTGTACTTTAGGTGAAGGTTTACAGAACAAATATTTTCTCATTAAACAGTCAGTATACATATTGTTTATGACATTGGTTAATAACCCTACAACATATCACCACTCTCCCTTGTCAACCTTTTTTTTTGGTGAAAATACACATAGCCAAAGATACACCATTTCAGAAATTTCTACATGCACATTTCAGTGACATCAATTACATTCTTCCAGTTGTGCTGCTATTCTCACTTTAGATGAAGGTTTACAGAACAAAATAGTTTCTCATTAAACAGTTAGTACACATAATGCCCTATGACAATGGTTAAGAACCCCACTGCACGTCAACACTGTCCTTACTCAACCTTGGGTTCCCTATCACCAACTTTCCTGTCCCCTCCTGCCTTCTAGTCCTTGACCCTGGACTGCTGCGCCTCACTAGTCCCACTTTGTTTTATGGGCCTGTTCAATCCCCAGCTGAAAGGTGAACCTCAAGAGGAGTGACTTCACCACTGAGCTAAAAGGATGTCTGGGGGTCATACTCTCAGTGTTTCTCCACTCTCTGTCAGGTCAGTAAATTTGGTCTTTTTTTGTGTGTTAGAATTTTGTTCTACATCCTTCTCCAGCTCTGTCCAGAACCCTCTGTTGTGATCCTGGTCAGAGCAGTCAGTGGTGGTAGCCTGGTACCATCTTCCTGTACTGGACTCAGTCTGGTGGAGGCCTTGGTAGCTGTGATCCATTAGTCCTTTGGACTAATCTTTTCTTTGTATCCTGTTCTCTTCATTCTCCCCTGCTCCCGAAGGGGTGAGACCAGTGGAGTATCTTAGAAGGCTGCTCACAGGTTTTTAAGACCCCAGACGCTGCTCACCGAGGTAGAATATAGAACATTGTCTTTATAAACTGTGTTATGCCAGCTGAGCTAGATGTTCCCGGAGACCATGGTCCCCACAGGCCTCCGCCCAGCAATTCAGTTCCTCAGGGAGTTTGGATGTGTCTATGGAGCTTCCATGACCTTTCCTTGTACAAGGTGTGCTGGTTTCCCCAGTATTGTGTACTGTCTTACCCTTCACCAAAGTTAGAATATACTTTTTAAAGATCTGAATTGGAGAAAAAGAAAAAGCTGTTTATTATCAACTAATCTCCTCAACAGCCCAATGCAAGTCAGGAAAGAGGTTGCCTAGACAAATCTCAAAATAAAATAATGTCCTTGAAGTGCTATTGCAAACAGTGCTTTGGTTGATTTAGATCCACCAAATATAGTGCACTTTCAAAGGCAGGAAGGTGAAACTCTTGTGGAGACAAGACCATACCTGAATACGCCTACTCTCTGAAAGGATTAATCATCTACCTCATACAAAAACTTCCCTTTATGCAACCTATCCAGATTGCCTCAGCGTTAATTAACATAATTAACATTTGCTCAATAGATGTGCTTATCTTCCCCCACTGCTTTTTTGTAGGTTCCTGTAATCATCCACCAGGTGTTTCTTGGAAATCCTATGGGGCAGTTCTACACTGTCCTATAGGGTCACTATGACTCAACGTCAATGGGCTTGGTTTTTTGGTTTTGGTAGTCATAGGTAGTTGCTTCTCAATAATGTCAACACCAATCCTCATTCCTACAATTAACTCCCAAAATTAAACTATTCAGTTGTAAAAACTAAGGAATGAGCCAGACAAAATTGTGTTCTGGAGAGAGAATTGTTTACCCATGGGACCAGCAGTATTCTTCTAACGTTTATGAAATTGCTATCTTAAAAAAATTTTAATAATCCATTCTTATAAATAATGGAGCCCTGGTAGTACAGTGGTTAAGTGTTCAGCTGCTAACCAAAAGGGCGGCAGTTCAAATCCACCAGCTGCTCCTTGGAAACCCTATGGGGCAGTTCTACTCTGTCCTATAGGGTCGCTGTGAATCAGAATCAATTCGACGGCAACAGGTTTGGTTTCATACCAAATAATCAGGTACAATTAAAATGAACCAAGAAAATTAAAATGAAATGGGAGAACAGAAGATGTGTGTCAAAATTTTGCAATGACTCTGCTCATTCTGCCTATCATTTAATTTAAAAAAGTAGCAGAAAGCAAAATAACCCAATTATGAGAATCTTAAAATAGATTATACATGCAAAATTGTATATTATCCATATCTCTAGGAAGCTATGTAGGTAAATAAAAATTAGCTCTTAAACCACTTTGAAACTAATAGGAGAAAGGCATTAATAAAGTTATGCTGATAACAGCAATATTCAAAAACAAATAAGCACTCTAAACTTAACCTCAATCTACCTTACCCCTATTTACTGAGCGCTTGATCATTCAACAACAAAATATAGTAAGCAAATAAAAAATTTATCTTCTCATTAGAATGAAGATGCAATGTCAATGCGCTGCCATTTCACTGTTAACTGTATAAACAAGTCAGTAAATGTCTACAATACTTTATATTGTATTTATATATCTGGTAGTAGGCCCAGAAATGCTTTACAAAGATAGCAAAAAATACTAATTAGCAAAGGTTAGAAAAGAATGTTAGATCAGGTTACAGCAACCCAATTAAGAAGAGAATTTAACACGGATGTTAAACCAAAACCAAACCAGTTGCCATCAAGTAGATGCTGACTCATAGCAGCCCTATAGGACAAAGTAGAACCGCCTCATAGAGTTTCCAAGGCTGTAATCTTTAAGGAAGTAGACTGCCACATCTTTCTTCAACAGAGCAGTTAGTGGGTTCGAGCCACTGACTTTTCGGTTAGCAGATGAGAGCTTAACCACTGTGCCACCAGGGCTCCTTCCCAGCAAGGATGCTAGAGGTTCTATGTCATATATGCTACATGCAAAAGTAGCACTTAAGACAATAGCTTTTGTATGATAGTTTTTGTACGATGCTCAACAAAGAATTTTTTGAACCCATCTTTTTTCTGAAAAAAAAAATGAGAATAAGAATTGTGGTTGTTTTGAGATTAAATAAATATGTATGGTTATATATAAAACTCTTAGAACAGTGCTTGGCACAGAGCAAAAATTCAGAAAATATTACCAGTAACTATTATAAGGTACATAATTTTGGTTTGTGGGAGGACGTGGCAGGAGGAAAAAGGCAGATGAGGCAATTCTTTTTCCAAGTATCTCTCTTACCAAAGCACAAAAAATGTTCTACATTACATGAGAATAATGTTGTCTTTTGGACTACCTAAATAGCCATCAGAATTCTGGCCTTTTTAAAAGCATGTTGGAGAGAATAGGAGAGGGGGCATAAATACAATGAGTAATACAAGTATGCTGAAAATTTTAGTCTATCAAGGGGTTTATAGAGCTTATCTTCATTGGACTATGCCACATACACCCCATACTGTATTTTAATTGTTAAATGTAAGAGTAAAAAAATAAAACATGCAGATATATTTAGTTGTGGGACTCATTCTTATGTGATTGCTTGTCTACTTTTTAACACCTTTTTAAGTCACATAATTACAAATTTCTAATGTCTTAAAAATAAAGGATATAGCTTTGTCAATCTTTATTATATTCATATGAGGAAATTAAGGGTTTCATTCATGAGTTTGAAGGTATTTACCAACAGGACCCACTTTGCGTTAGATAGTGTGATGTTGTTAGTTATTAGTCGCTATTAAGTCAATTCAGACTCATGGCAATCCCATGTGTGCAGAGTAGAACTGCTCCATAGGATTTTCAAGGCTGTGATATTTCAGAAGCCGATTTCCAGGCCTGTCTTCCCAGGCACCTCTGTTGTTGGTGTCGTTAGGTGCTATTGAGTCGGTTCCAACTCATAGCGACCCTATGTACAACACAAAGAAACACTGTGTGCCCTCCTCACAGGGTGGGTTCAAACCAACAACCTTTTGGCTAGTAGTCAAGGGACTGAAAATTCACAGATACAAAACAGATTGCCTGTCTTCAATTTAATCCCTTAATTTATAGAGAGCAAATTTGTCAAAAAAAAAAAAAAAAACCAAAAAAAAAACAACTGAGCCTATTAGATGAAATTTATTCAGGCAGAAGATTTGAGATTCAGGTAGCATCAAACCACATGTGGAAAGGTACTCCATCAAGTATCAGCAATGATTAGCTCATATGACAAAACTAGGAAGCAAAAGCAATTTATTTCTGATTGGCTTATGCAATTTACTATTGAAATGCTGTCAAGATCTCATCGGTCAAGGAAAATGGCCTGATTTACAGGCAGGCTAGGCTTAAGTTTCTGTAAAGACAAATCTTAGAGGCTTGTACACTCTACCACTGCACATTTTGTCAACCACATGACTCCATTTTTATTTCAATTAACAGTCTTCATATGTCAAACAGCAGTACAGAAATTACATCTTCAGCAACCAGGATAATATTTGTTACATTGAATATTGGAGTGACTTGAAAGAGAAAACTAAGTGAAAAATATTTAGAAAAACATAAATTAAAGCTGTCCATTTTACTAGGAGAGGAAAAATAGTAAAGCGGGAAAAAGGAATCCAAAGTAACAGATATTTAAAGAGTTGGGAATATAAAAAGAAAGAATAATCATGGTTTTGATAATGACGCTTGGTAAAGGTTAACAGATTTGGAAAATCAATGACGAGGAATACAAGATTAAATGTTGAGAAGAGACAAGAGATTAGAATCAGACCAAAGGATGTGTTCTGAAATGGCATGCTTAGGCTTCATCTTCACCCTGTAATTTATGTTGAACTTGTGGACTGAAATGAGATTATCCTGGTAATTCACAATGGTGGAGTGAGAATTGGCATAGTTCCCATCTGAGTAACAAATGCTGAGTGTGTGAATATAGTTACCAGTTTGTGATAAAGTAAGAAAATTTTAAGATTTAAAATAGAAGTTATACATGAAATGTGCTGTTCCTATAGGAGTGGCAAAGGAAAAGTCAATTAAGTAACATTTAATTGCATATATTTATTTCTAGTATTTCAGCAGCAAAACACTGGTTGAAGATGGATAGATTACACCAACATGTAAGGATTTCTCAAGTAAAACCTTCCTCTCTGACTACCATTATTCTTCAAGGGGTTATTGTTGTTAGTGGTCATAGAGTCAGCTCCGACTCACGGTGACATTATGTATAACAGAACAAAACATTACCTAGTCCTGCAGCATCTCCATGATCTTTGATATGTTTGAGCCCATTGTTGTGGTTATTGTGTCAATCCATCTCATTGAGGGTTTTCCGCATTTTCACTGACTCTCTACCAAACATGATGTCCTTCTCTAGCAGTTGATCTTTCCTGATGACTTGTCCAAAGTAAGCAGGCCAAGTCTCGCCATAGTAGCTTCTAAAGAATATAAAAACCAGTTGCCATCAAGTCGATTGCAACTCAGTGATCCTACAGGACAAGTAGAATTTCACAGTAGGGTTTCCAAGGAGAGCCTTGTGGATTCAAACTCCTGGCCTTTTGTTAGCAGCCGTAGCGCTTAACCACTATACCACCAGGGTTTTCTCTAAGGAATATAGGATTACTTTAGTTGGAGCTTCCTATTTTAGACCCTAGAAGTCCCATGGATTTGAAATCCAGGAGTCATAGATGATTAGTTGGGCTTAACCCATTGCTGCCAAGTCGATTCCAGCACATAGCAACCCTATAGGACATCGTAGAGCTGCCCCATAGGCCTTCCAAGGCTGTAATCTTTATAATAGCAGACAGCCACAGTTTTCTCCTATGGAGCAAGCAGCTGGTGGGGTCTAACAGCCAACCTCTCTGTTAGCAGACAAGCGCTTAATCATTGCTCCATCAGGGTTCCTTAGTTTGGGGTTAGCTAACTCGGAAGAGACTCAAGTAAAACTGAAGTGCCTACTTAGTTATGTCTTTATATTTCGGACCATTAAGTTCATGTCTTGAAGGAAGCAGACTGTCACATCTTTCTGCCTCGGAGCAGCCGGTGGATTCAAACCACCGACCTTTTAGTTAGCAGTCCGTGTCTTAACCATTGCACCATTAGGGCTCCTAAATTTGGGATTAGGTAACTCAGAAAACACTGAAGTATAACTGAAGTGCCAATTTATTTATATCTTTGTTTATATTTTGTGGAGCTCTAGTGGCACACTGGGTAAAGCACTCAACTGAGAACTAAAAGGTCAGTGGTTTGAAACCACCAGCAGCTTTTTGGAGAAAGATGTGACAGTTGGCTTCCTTTAAGATTACAGCCTTGGAAACCCTATGGGGCAGTTCTACTCTGCCCTATAGGGTCACTATGAGTTGGAATTGACTCAATGGCAGCGGGTTCGGTTTGGGGTTGGTTTATTTACATTTTGGACCATTAAGTTCATGTGGCATAGCTAAGTCTTTTCCACGTAGGTTGGTCTCCGTGGGAAGCTGATTTATGATTACACAGTCGAACATGAAAGAGAAATTAGTTATGTGATTTAAATATTTAATGACAATAGCTTCTAAGAGCCTGAGGCCTCCATCTGCACCCAAGGGATGAGATACCTGCCTCAGGACTCACACAGTTAGATGTACAGGCCAGTTTCTGACTGCAATTTTGTTTTCTGTTTTCTAGATAAATGTCTCTTACCAGTTTGAGCCTTTCTATATATCTTACAACTGATTAAACTTGAGTTTACTAAACTTTGCAGTCAGATTACTCTCAGACTACTATGATTAGAGTTTTGGGTGTTTCCAAATTCTTCAATTAAAAAACTTCGGCTATTTTTTGGTTACTCCCACAGGTAACTAATTTTACCCAATAATTTGGATTTTACTAATTTATCTCTCAGTGGCCATCATATTTTCATAATTTCCATGTGCTTGGGCAGCATATATTCTTCTCAGGTACCCCTGACAAACTTCTTGGGGGATCACATAGCAACCTCTTAAGTGAATTTTTCTTTTAAGAATTTCAAGTTAGAAAATAATCCCAAGAAGACAGGAGTAAAACAATTATTATTATAAACCACACCTATCCTATAGATATCATTAATATCACACAAAGTAAAATTTTGCTGAAGATCATTCAAAAGATCATTTAAACATTGTTGCAGCACTACATCGACAAGCAACTGCCAGAAATTCAAGTCGGATTCAGAAGAGGGCATTGAACAAGGGATATCATTGCTGACGTCAGATGGATCTTGGCTAAAACAGAATACCAGAAAGATACTTACTTGTGTTTTATTGACTATGCAAAGGCATTCTACTGTGTGGATCATAACAAATTATGGATAACATTTCAGTGCATGGGAATTACAGAACACTTAATTGTGCTCATGAGGAACCTGTACTTAGACCAGAAGGGGATGCTGTGGAGTTTAAAGTAAGGAAAGGTGTGCATCAGGGTTGTACCCTTTCACCATACTTATGCAATCTGTATGCTGAGCAAATAATCTGAGAAACTGGACTATATGAAGAAGAACAGGGCATCAGGACTGAAGGAAGATTCATTAACAACCTGTGATATGCAGATGACACAATCTTGTTTGCTGAAAGTGGAAGGACTTAAAGCACTTACTGACGAAGATCAAAGACCACCACCTTCAGTATGGATTACACCTCAACATAAAGGAAACAAAAATCCTCACAACTGGACCAATAAGCGATATCATGATAAATGGAGAAAAGATTGAAGTTATTAAGGATTTCATTTTACTGGGATCCACAGTCAATGCCCATGGAAGCAGCAGTCAAGAAATCAAATGACGCATTGCACTGGGGAAATCTGCTGCAAAAGATCTCTTTAGAGACTTAAAAAGCAAAGATGGCACTTTACGGACTAAGGTTCGCCTGACCCAAACCATGGTGTTTTCAATCACTTCATATGCATGTGGAAGCTGGGCAATGAATAAGGAAGACAGAAGAAGAATTGATGGCTTTGAATTATGGTGTTGGTGAAGAATCTTGAATATACCATAGACTGACTGCCAGAAGAACCAAACAAATCTGTCTTGGAAAAAAAACAGCCAGAATGCTCATTTGAAGCAAGGATCACAAGACTGTCTCAGGTACTTTAGACATGTTATCAGGAGGGGCTCCTCCCTGGAGAAGGACTTCATGCTTGGTAAAGTGGCGTGTCAATGAAAGAGAGGAAGACCCTCGATGAGATAGATTGACACAGTGGCTGCAACAATGGGCTCAAGCATAACAACGATTGTGAGGATGGCACAGGACCCTGGCAGTGTTTCGTTCTGTTGTACATAGGGCCACTATGAGTCGGAACCAACTCGACAGCACCTAACAACAACATCCTATATATAAAACATAAATTTCCAACCTTGGAATCTACTGATCTTAACTCATTTCAAGTTCTTTTAAATTCCTAGGACAAATTAAGATGAACTTAGATAGCAATTAGTAGGGATTTTCCGTACAATAAACCCTTTGCTGTGGAGTCAGTTGTGACTCATAGCGACACTATAGGACAAAGTAGAACTGCAACACAGGGTTTCCAAGGCTGTCATCTTTATGGAAGCCAACTGCCACGTCCTTCTGCCACAGAGCTGCTGGTGGATTCAAACCACCAACCTTTTGGTTAGAGGCCAAGCACTTCACCAATGGGCCACTAGGGCTCCTCTTCTATACGGTAAATGTTTTATTATCCATGATTATATAACAGCTAATACTTTACTGAATGCCACTTAATGAATAAATGCCATTTATTGTAGGTTTACCAGATACCTTGCTAGGCACCTAACTTATGTCATTCTTTCATTGCATAAGTATTTATTAGACACCTACTAATGATCAGGCACTCTTTTAGGCATTGGAAAGATAGCAGTGAACAAGACAAATGAAAATTTCTGCTCCTAATGGAACTAGTCAGGGTAGACAGCCAAACAAAATAAAAATATATATGCTGTCATTTCATTTCATTCTCTAAACAAACTTATGTTATAGAAATTAGTTTCCTAATTTGTCAGATGGAAGACTCATGCTCAAAAAAGTAATTGAAAATGCATTAAGTTACATAGTGAGTAATAAGGCAGAAATTTTGAGAAAATTTGACATTTCCAAAATCCATGGCTATAAAGAAAAGTTAGGATTGGAGGAAGAACTAAGATGTGCGTGACCCAACTCATGGTGTTTTCAATCACTTCATATGCATGTGAAAGCTGGACAACGAATAAAGAAGACAGAAGAAGAATTGATGCCTTTAAATTATGGTGTTGGCAAAGAGTATTGAATATACCATGGACTGCCAGAAAAATGAACAAATTTGTCTTGGAGGAAGTACAACCACAATGCTCCGTAGAAGCAAGACTTTGTCTCACATACTATGGACATGTTTTCAGAAGGGATCATTCCCTGGAGTAGGACATCATGCTTGGTAAAGTAAAGGGTCAGCAAAAAAGAGGAAGAACTTCAATGAGATGGATTGACACAGCAGCTGCAACAATGGCCTCAAACATAGCAATATTGTGAGGATGGTGCAGGGCCAGGCAGTGTTCCGTTCTGTTGTACATAGGGTTGCTATGAGTCGGAACCAACTCGACAGCACCTAACAAAAACAACAACATATTTCCATATAAACATTCTTTTTCTGCTCAAAAGTGGTATCAGAGTTCAAATGCAACATATTAGTTCTATTCAATAATTGTAGTGTTTTATTGTGTTTAGAACTGTTTTTCTTTGTTGTTGTTGTTCCTCTTTTTTGCTGACCCTCTACCAAGCATGATGTTAGAAAGGAAAAAAATTTCAACTGTCATTGTTAAAGCTATGTTTAAAACACATACTGGAAAGTGCAGTAAACCTTCCCGTTTCCTCTAACTACTGTGAGTTTTAAATATCCAATGGCTTCACCAAATTTAGCATAGCTATATATATTTTTGAGTTGGAATCAACTAGACAGCAATGGGTTTGGTTTGGTTTTTTATATATATTTCTAACTAACTCCAGTAGTAAATATCAAGTCAAAATGAAACACACACACACACATACTCATCTGAAAATCAATTAATTTTAGTAAAATTACTCAATAGTTATAGGCAAAAGGAAACTATGTAATGGAAGTCAGGTTTGGGTTTTTTGTTTTAATGTTCATTTGTTTGTGTTCGTTTAAACTAAACTGGCAGTACTCTGTAATACAATATACCTCAGACTTCCTGTCAGGACCCTTAATTGCACAGGAAAATGAACTGGTACTTCCGGGAAGCTGGGCCAGAGTTGAAAGTAGGTCACTGATTGAAAAGGAAAAAAAGTATACATTTTTTTCTGTACTAATTAATGAAATTATGCTAACATTTACGTCTTTCCTGAATTACTAGAAAAAGACATCATGTTTGGTAGAGAGTCTACGAAAAAGAGGAAAATCTTCCATGAGATGAACTGACACAATAGCCACTACAATGGGCTCAAATATATCAAATATCACAAAAGACTGCTCAAGACCTGACAGCGGTGAGTCGGAGCCAACTGGATGGCAACTAACAACAACAACAGCTCATGTTTTTATATCTACTCCACAAAATACCCTTGTATCTCAGATACCAACTATATAAAGTAGTAATACGTATTGGATGATTCAGCTTTGTACAGTTATCTATTAGATCCCAAATACCTGCTAATTCAGGTTATTGATATTTCAGTATAATAACCAACACTAACATTGAGCATATTTGTAGCTAAATCTTTGACCGCATGCATAAATATTTTCTGACTACAAATTTTAGCAGCAATCAAGTTTTGTTAAATTAGTATTATTATTATCATTCTTGGTCATATATGTACATATAAATATATTCCAACAAAACCTAAAGAATCTGCAAACCCCAACAGCCTAACTGCATTCCATAGAGGCCATGACCATAAGTATATTCTGTTTCTAGTTCTTCTGATAGCTCCATTATAGCTTTAAACCATAGAACTTTGTTTCTTTATCTACTGACTCCTAGCTATGGAAGATGAGGAAATCTATACACTTAACCCACCACATGCCTTCCTTCCCCCTCTCTACCTGCAAAGTTATATTAAAATCTTGGGTTCATTTTCATGCAGTATGTACCATATGCCAAGTAGTACATAAAAAAAGAAAGAGGGTCAGAGAAGAAATGAATGAAGATAAAATAAACTATTTCATTCTTCTTAATTTTAATTGATCTGATAGAGAACTGTACAAAGTAATAATATGTATTGGGTGATTATAGCTTATTGATAAGTTAAGTGAATTACAGCAATGTGATAAGAAATGGGAGAGAGGAATTGGGAATACTCTGTTTTAAGGTACCTACACTGTCTTGAAGCATTATAGTGTTATTTGAAAGTGGAATTAGATTAGCTGTAAATGCATAGTGCAAACTCTAGGGCAACACAGTTGAATGTCTTTGCATAGTCAATGAAGAGCAAGTTTCAGAGTCTCTTCTGACATCCATTTTGGTCTGTTCTTTCTTTCCTGACTTTCTAATGACCTTTTGCTTTCTTTACTTATGATGTTCTTGATGTCTTCCCACAACTCCTCTGGTCTTCTGTCATTACTGTTCAACGCATCAAATCTATTCTTGAGATGTGTCATGGATAGAATTATGTCCCCCCAAAATTGTGTGTATCAATTTGGCCAGGCCATGATTCCCGGTACTGTGTGATTTTCCTGTATGTTGTAAATCCTGCCTCTATGATATTAATGAGGGAGGATGGGCGGCAGTTGTGTTAGTGAGATAGGACTCAATCTACAAGATTGGATTGTATCCTGAGGCAATCTTTTGAGATATAAAAGAGATAAGTGAGCAGAGAGACAGGGGGACCTTATACCACCAAGAAAGCAGTGCTAGGAGCAGAGCGTGTCCTTTGGACCTGGGGTCCCTGCGCGGAAAAGCTCCTAGTCCAGGGGAACACTGATGAGAAGAAGGCCGACAGAGAAAGAAAGCCTTCCCCTGGAGATGATTTCCTGAATTTGGACTTTTAGCCTACTTTACTGTGAGGAAATAAACTTCTCTTTGTTAAAGCCATCCAACTGTGGTATTTCTGTTATAGCAGCACTAGACGACTAAGAAAAGATGGTCTCCAAATTCAGGTGGGATATACTCAAGGTCTACTTCAGCTCTTAAGGTCTTGTTTTAATTTTCTTCAGCTTCAATTTGAACTTGCATATGAGCAATTGATGGTCTCTTCCGAAGTCGGTCCCTGGCCTTGTTCTGACTAATGACATTGAGCTTCTCCATCGTCTCTTTCCACAGATGTAGTCAATATGATTCCTGTGTTTTCCATCTATTCTATGTGTTTAGTGGTTGCTTATGTTGTTGAAAAAAGGTATCTGCAATGAAGAAGTCATTGAACTTGCAAAATTCTGTCATGCCATGTTCAGTTCTTTTCTAGCACCAAGGCCATATTTTCCAATTACCTATCCTTCTTCTTTGTTTCCAACTTTCACTTTCCAATCACCAGTAATTATCAATGCATCTTGGTTGCATGTTTGATCACTTTCAAACTTCAGAAGTTGGTGAAAATCTTCAATTTCTTCCTCTTTGGCCTTAGCAGTTGATACATAAATTTGAACAATAGTCATACTCCTAATATAACTAATAATAGT
Organism: Dugong dugon; assembly: GCA_030035585.1. Taxonomy (NCBI): domain Eukaryota; kingdom Metazoa; phylum Chordata; class Mammalia; order Sirenia; family Dugongidae; genus Dugong; species Dugong dugon. The sequence goes on along the minus strand of CM057464.1, from coordinate 141,580,572 downwards.
CATAAATTCATATAAATTTGATTAGTAGTCATATACCTTGTAGGTATCCTGTTTTCAGCCAAGATCCATCTGACATCAGCAATGATATCCCTGGTTCCATGTCCTCTTCTGAATCTGGCCTGAATTTCTGGCAGTTTCCTGCTTTTGAATGATCTTCAGCAAAATTTTACTTGCATGTGATATTAACGATATTGTTCGATAATTTCCTCATTTGGTAGGATCACCTTTCTTGGGAATAGGCATAAATATGGATCTCTTCCAGTCAGTTGGCCAGGTAGCTGTCTTCCAAGTTTCTTGGCATAGACAAGCGAGCACTTCCAGCACTGCATCCGTTTGTTGAAACATCTCAATTGATATTCCATCAATTCCTGGAGCCTTGTTTCTCGCCAATGCTTTCAGTGCAGCTTAGACTTCTTCCTTCAGTATCATTGGTTCCTGACCATATGCTACTTCTTGAAATGGTTGAACATTGACCAATTCTCTTCAGTATAATGACTCTGTGTATTCCTTCCATCTTCTTTGATGCTTCCTTCATCGTTTCGTATTTTCTCCGTAGAGTTCTTCACTATTGCAACTCTTGGCTTGAATTTTTTCTTCAGTTCTTTCAGCTTGAGAAATGCCAAGCATGTTTTTCCCTTTTGGTTTTCTATCTCCAGCTCTTTGCACATGTCATTATAGTACTTTACTTTGTCTTCTCGAGCCACTCTTTGAAATCTTCTGTTCAGCTCTTTTACTTCATCATTTTTTCCTTTTGCTTCAGCTACTCAACATTCAAGGGCAAGTTTCAGAGTCTCTTCTGACGTCCATTTAGGTCTCTTCTTTCTCTCTTGTCTTTTTAATGACTTCTTGCTTTCTTCATGTATGATATCCTTGATGTCATTCACAACTCATCTGGTCATTAGTGTTCAATGTGTCAAATATATTATTAGATGGTCTCTAAATTCAGGTGGGATATACTCAAGGTTGTGCTTTGGCCATCGTGGACTTTTTATAAATTTTCTTCAATTTTAACTTGAACTTGCATATGAACAATTGATGGTCTGCTCTACAGTTGCCCTGGCCTTGTTCTGACTGATGATATTGAGCTTTGCCATCATCTTTTCTACAGATGTAGTCAATTTGATTCCTGTGTATTCCATCTGGCAAGGTCCATGTATGTAGTCACCGTTTATGTTGGTGAAAAAAAGGTATTTGTAATGAAGAAGTGTCTGTCAGTTTGTCATACTGTGGGGGCTTGCTTGTCACTGTGATGCTGGAAGCTATGCCACCAGTATTCAAATACCAGCAGGATCACTCATGGTGGACAGGTTTCAGCTGAGCTTCCAGACTAAGACAAACTAGGAAGAAGCACACAGCAGTCTACTTCTGAAAAGAATTATGAATAGCAGGGGAACACTGTCTGACAGAGTGTCAGAAGATGAGCCCCCCAGGTTGGAAGGCACTCAGAAGATGACTGGGGAAGAGCTGCTTCCTCAAAGTAGAGTTGACCTTAAAGACGTGGATGGAGTCAAGCTTTTGGGACCTTCATTTGCTGATGTGGCATGACTCAAAATGAGAAGAAATAGCTGCAAACATCCATTAATAATCGGAGCATGGAATGTACCAAATATGAACCTAGGAAAACTGAAAATCATCAAAAATGAAATGGAATGCATAAACATCCATATCCTAGGCATTAGTGAGCTAAAATGGACTGGTACTGGCTATTTTGAATCAGACGATCCTATGGTCTACTATGCAGAAGATGATAACTTGAAGAGGAACAGCGTCGCATTCATTGTCAAAAAGAACATTTCAAGATCTATCCTGAAGTACAATGCTGTCAGTGATAGGACAATATCCATATGCCTACAAGAAAGACTAGTTAATACAACTATTATTCAAATTTACGCACCAATCACTAAGGCCAAAGATGAAGAAATTGAAGATTTTTACCAGCTTCTGCAGTCTGAAGTTGATCGAACATGCAATCAGGATGCATTGATAATTACTGGTGATTGGAATGTGAAAGTTGGAAACAAAGAAGAAGGATCGGTAGCTGGAAAACATGGCCTTGGTGATAGAAACGATGCCAGAGGTTTTATTTTTGTTTTAAATGCAAACAATAGTTTGGCTTAACTAGTAAAGAATGTCTGCCTTGAGCATTATGCTGTTTTAAAAACTATCTAAATGGGATCAAAGTGACAACAGCAACTCGCAATCGGAAGATTAGATAGGGACTTTAGGGAGCACTGAGTTTATGTTAATGAGGGAACAACTCAGAAAAGGAGGGTGAGAATGGTTGTACAACTCGAAAAATGTAATCAATGTCACTGAATTTGATACACAGAAATGGTTGAATTGGTGTATGCTTTGCTGTATATATTTTCAACAACAACAAAATTAAAAAAAAAAAAAAAAAAGAAAGTGTCAGCATCTAGCAGGGCCTGAAACAGACTTAAGGGGAAAGACTCTAGCCCTTGAGGGGACTGATAAAAGAAAGGCAATAATCTACTCCTGAAGGGAACATACTGATTAACAAGACAAAAGCCAGGCATAGGAATGATTTACCAAAACAAAGTGGGGACTCAGTCTGTGGATATGGTGGTTTTAAAACATGGCTGCAAATTCTTTAACACTCCTCTCACTAGGTGACCAAACATCTTCCTTGCCCAGACTGAGGGGTTTCCTGGGGTGCAGAGCTGTCTGTTCTAAAACTGGCGAAGTCCCAGGCAAGCAGGGAGAGTTGGTGACCCTTCCTGTCACAGAGAAGTCTGTGTTCCCTTCCCTTTGAACATGGAAGAGATTGTGACTACTTCAGCCAATAGACCAAAGGAAAAAACCCAAACCTGTTGCCATCAAGTTGATTCCAACTCATAGCAACCCTATAGGACAGAGTAGAACTGCCCTGAAGGGTTTCTAAGGAGTGCCTGGTGGATTTAAACTACCAACCTTTTGCTTAGCAGCTGAATGCTTAACCACTGGTGGAAGTGAAGCTATGTGACCTCCAAGGTCAGGTCATAAAAGGCCAGGCATCTTTTGCCTTACTCTCTTCAACACTCTTGGAGCCCTGAGCTGTCTCATAATACGTCCAACAACCCTGAGGCTACTGTGCTCAAGAGAACATTTGTAGGCACTTTTGTCAACAATCTCAGCTGAGCCCAGCTTTCCAGCCATCCCTGTCAAGACACAGACACATGAGTGAAACTGTCTTGGAACTTCCAGATCAGCCTACCTACCAGCTGAGTAACACCCAGTGACCTCTGTCAATACCACATGGAACAGAAGACTCTTCCACGTAAACCCTGCCTGAATTCCAAAAAATTATGAAATTTAGAATGATTTGTTATATACCATTCAAAACTGGAACAGCATAAAAATGCAAGAGCCAAAATGTTCAGAAATGAGACATGAGAACGTTTCAAAAATTCGCAAGTATGACTTATTGCTAAACCCTACAATGTAAGACGAAAGCTTCTTAAATACCTCCTTGCCCACTAACAGGATTTGCTCCTGATTTTTAAGGTAAAATTAGGCCTAGGTTAGACACAGATGACTTCAGCTGTGCTGAGACAAAGGCTCCGGGTTAGGAATCAGGCAGGGCCTTCAATCACCAGCACCGCTCTTACATTTTTCACGTGGAGTGTTTTGTTTTGTTTGCGATGTTGTTTGTTTTCCTTTGATTTATAAGCTGAATAAAAAGGAAAATCAATTCATTTGTCTCAGGAATAAGGTGAAAGGGGAGGAGAGAAATGAGCAGTTGTTATTATAGGGTGTGCATATATTTTTCAACTTTAGCATTCAAAATCATACCAGAGTACAAAATTAGAGGCACAAAAAATAATCTCACAGATATTTCTTTCACTTTGATCCCAATTATTATCTCAGGATTTCCAGGCACTGCATCAAGAACTCTTCTCCCTCATTTAATTCTTGGCTCTCCACACAATGTCTCCCATATGCTCAGAAACAGAACTATCTGCTTCTGTGGTGGTGGCAATAATTTCCATCTCTGCTGTTTGGATCACTTTGGTCACTAGCTGCCAAAAATTCTGACACTCAGAAGCTGTCCCTGCTGCTGCTGGTAATCAGAAGAGTGGAAGGAATGTACTGCTTTTTGGTTATGTATATCATAAAGCGGTGATGTCTTTAGCTCTCAATGTATCACAAAAGTATTAGAGAAACACCCTTTTCAGTTTTTATACCCAAACCCCTTTCTCTAGGACAAAGGCAAGAACCCATGGAAACTAGACCAAAGGACTATCTGGATTGCAGACACATTGCTGTACCCAGAATCACTGTCCATTCTGTCTCTTACTGAGATAATGTCCTTAAATTAAACTCTATGCATTGACTCTAAGATATTATAATACGTGCCATACATGGGAGTGGCACTAGTGACCAAAGGTGATTATAACCCAGTTCCTGCCCTCAAGAAGTTCACATTCTACTAGTGAAGGTTAAAAAAACAAACAAAGAAACAGACACTGCCTTCGAGTTGATTTCAACACACGGTGACCCCATGCGTTACAGAGGAGAACTGCTTCATGGGGTTTTCTTGGCTGTAATCTTTATGAAGGCAGAACACCAGGCCTTTCCTCTGTGGCACAGTTTGGTGGGTTTGACTGTCAACTTTTAGGTTAGTAAACAAGTACAAACTGTTTTTGCCACCCAGAGACCTTACTAGTAAAAGTTGTTATTGTCAGGTGCCTTCCAGTAGGTTATAACTCATAGCGACCCTACATACAACAGAACAGAACACTGCCTAGTCCTGCGCCATCCTCACGATATTTGTCATGCCTGAGCCCATTGTTGTAGCCATTGTGTAAATCGATCTTGTTGAGAGTCTTCTACTGTTTCACTGACCTCTACTTTACCAAGCATGATGTCCTTCTCCAGGGATGGGTCCCTCCTGATAATCTGTCCGAAGTTTGTGAGACAAAGTCTAGCCATCCTCATTTCTAAGGAGCATTCTAGCTGTACTTCTTCCAAGACAGATTTGTTCATTCTTTTGGCAGTCCATGGTAGATTCAATATTCTTTGCCAACACCATAACTCAAAGGCACCAATTCTTCTTCGGTTTTCCTTATTCATTGCTCAGCTTTCACATGTGTACGAGGCAACGGAAAACACCATGGCTTGGATCAGGCACATCTTAGTCCTTCAAGTGATATCTTTGTTTTTTAACACTTTAAAGAGGTCGTTTGCAGCAGATTTATCCAGTGCAATGCATTGTTTGATTTCTTGACTGCTGCTTCCATGGGTGTTGATTGTGGATCCAAGTAAAATGAAATCCTTGACAACTTCAATTTTTTTCTCCATTTATCATGATGTTGTTTATTGGTCCAGTTGTGAGGATTTTTGTTTTCTTTATGTTGAGGTGTAATCCATACTGAAGGCTGTAGTTTTTGACCTTCATCAGTAAGTGCTTCAAATCCTCTTCACTTTCAGGAAGCAAGGTTGTGCCATCAGCATAACACAGGTTATTAATGAGTCTTCCTCCAATCCTGATGCCCCCTCAGAAACCAAAACCCGTTGCCCTTTTGGTTAGCAGCCAAGCTCTTAAATACTGTGCCACCAGGGCTCGCCTGATGCTCCATTCTTATTCATATAGTCCAGCTTCTCGGATTATTTGCTCAGCATACAGATTGAATAAGTATTGTGAAAGGACACAACCGGACATACACCTTTCCTGACTGTAAACCATGCAATATCCCCTTGTTCTGTTTAAACAACTGCCTCTTGATCTACGTACAGGTTCCTCATGAGAACAATTAAGTATTCTGGAATTCCCATTCTTCACAATGCTATCCATAATTTGAAGGTAGGGGACAAAAATAGACTATTACAATATAGTGTGATAAATGCTCTGACAGAGAGAAGTATAGATGACTATAGAAGCACAGAAGTAGTTAACCTAGGGGGCAAAGGAAGCTACCTGGAAGAGATATGATGACCAAGAAAAGTCTTCAAAAATGAGAAAGGGTTACCTAGGTGAAGAAATGAGTTGTAGATAATATAAACAACTTATGCAGAAACATGGAGCCCTGGTGGTGCAGTGGTTAAGAGCTCAGCTGCTAACCAAAAGTCAGCAGTTTGAATCCACCAGCCACTCCTTGGAAACACTATGGGGCTGTTCTGCTCTGTCCTATAGGGTTACTATGAGTTAGAACTAACTCAACTGCAATGGGTTTGGTTTTTGGTTTATTTTATTTTATTTTTTGGTTTATGCAGAAACATGGAGCTAGGAGAGAACCTAATATTTTCAGGGCTGTACTAACCCTTAGCCCTTAGGATAATTTGTTTCCTTTTACAAAGTAATCACTGTCTAGGCCTGCACCTCTACAGACTTGCAGGGACATTTCTTAAACCAAGGGTTAATAGTTAAAGTGCAAAGTGGGAATCACGCCTGAGGTAAGAGTCAATGCCATTGTTAAAAAGAGTATAAAAGTGGTTAAATGAGAAGAGGAAAAGAGTTGATAGAAAAGAGACAGAATGTACCACCTTCATGCCAAGATATCAGGAGGCACTATGCTCTAGGTGTTTGGTCCTGGGCCAACAGGTGGCCTGAGGAGATTGTATGCAATCAAGTCACGCCACGTGTAAGATTTTTGCGTTAGCGTGTTTGTGACCTGAGAGGTGCCGATATTTGGTAAATTAAAGCATAAGAAAACACAAGCCTTTCTCAGCAACAGACTAAAATAACAGATGCTAGCTTTCCTCATATGATCCTATCACTGAGCTTTCATCCTTTGCTGCAAAAACAGCTCCAGAAACCATCTAATGATCTGATGTCTTGTGTTAGTCTTGGTCACTTGGCTGATCTAACATGCAAAATGCTTGCCAGTAAGAAGAGGGCCAGCTGTGTTTTTGAGGCTTATACTTAGTGGTCCCATATTTTGGTATCCTCAGAAAATGTAGCTAATTTGTCTGCAATTTCCTTTCACCTTGATACAGAGTGTCCTACCCTTAGTTGAGAAATCAGCCAATTATCCCTAAGCAAAATCTATGTCAAAATCTTACATGTCAAAATCTATTATACTTCATCTTACAAACAAGTTAAGCAGGTTGCAAAACTTGAAATCTCATCCTCACAATACGTACAGATACGAATAAATCATGAACTTAGCCTGACAAGATAGAGCATAACACTAAAATAATTGGTTATCTAAAGTTCTTTCTTCAATGGGTCTGCATCTCAAAACAAAGAATGTTTTAAGTGTGTGAATGAAAATGCATAAGCAAACTCCTCACCTTTCCTTCCTACTCTGCTCCTTTTTGATCAAGTTTACTAAATCAATAAAATGTTTTGAAATCTTACCTTGATTTCATAAACATTGTTATCTCCAGCTTTCCATCTTCTCACTTTTCCCCTAGACTCAATTCAGAAGGCTACAGAAAAAAATATCCTTGTCTGTTGCTCAAACCACAACTATCTTGATTTTTCTTTGTGACATTTCTTCTCTTTTGCATTACACCCAGGTAGTTTACTCCAAACCTTTTATTTTAAATAAATTCATTTTTAAAATACATTAGTAGACAAGTTTCCCAGAAACTTTTGATGTGGAAAAGATTGAAAATAATACATTACTCCAGAAATTATTGGTTTATGTAAGTCTTTTTTAAGTCTATTGGGAGCCTGTGACCCAAACCTTTGAATTTAAAAACACTTGCTTTTCTTTCTAGAAAGTTAAAAGGATGTAAGGTAGTGTCAGAGAGAATAAATAGGTAAAAACATCTAATAAAAATTGCTTTTAAAATAATAGACTGAGCTCTGAAATGTCCTTCTAGATAATAAAACCGATTCTGAAATTGAAATAATTTTTAGGAGGCCATTATAACATAAAACTAGACACAATTCAATAAAACAGATTTGACAGACCAGAACTGACTCTATTATAAGTAGATTATATATAATATAGGAAGCTTCACAAATCAGTAAGAAACAGATAGACAATTGAAAAAACTGTGTTAGCCAAAAAAATCTGTGTCATGGAAAGGATGGGAAGAGATTGTTGGACATAAGAGACGCAACAAAATGCAACTTATGGACTTTGTTTGGCCTCAGATTCAAACAAATCAATCATAAAAAAGAGACCTTTGAACTATTAGGGAACTCTGAATATAGACTGAATATTATCCTGTTGCTGTCGAGTGGATTCCAACTCATAGTGACCCTATAGAACAGAGTAGAACCGCTTCATAGGGTTTCCAAGGCTATAATCTTTCAGAAGCAGATTGTCACATCTTTCTCCCACAGAGAAACATACTGGATTATTTATAGGTTAAATGACTGGGTGTCTGAGATTTGTTTCAAAATACTCCAAAAAACAAACAAACAAACAAAAAAGTAGAGAGAGAGATGAAAGAAGAAACACAAATGATCATTTTTGAAGTCTGAGAATTCATTATACTATTCTTGCTATTTTCATATCTATTTGAAAATTTCCAGAATAAAAAGTTACCCAAAAAACCCTGAATCATTTCTTCAAATAAAATCTCACAACTGAAACAGGGAAAAAAAAAAAAAAAAGGCAAAAGTTTTTTTCTGGTGGAGGAAAGAAGAGAGGGCTACAAACACCTCCTCAATCTTCACCCTTTCATTAGAGCCCCTGAAAATCCTCCATGGAACATAGTTTAAAAACTGCTGCATCTGGTTCATCTCCTTCATCTGACAGGTGAGATGCTCTCCAAATGCCATATTTTCAGATTTAATTGTCCCCATCCCACAACTGACCTATTTATGGGTGTACACACTGTACTCACCTTCCCACACAAACCCTTCTCCATCTCCCCAGGTAGGAAACTCCCTTGTACACATAATGACTTCACCCTTTCCCTTGATCTTGGTGCCTGACAACTTGGTCAATTTGTCACACTTCTTGTGATTTGTTGTTCTTGTATGCAGAATATTTCGCTCTGTGGCTAACTGGAGTAGTTTTCCTTTTAATAAAGGACTGTTGCTGAAAACAACATAGTATCGAGGCAATTGGTCAACTACTCAGAAAAAATTCAATATATGCCTTAATATACATTGCACTCCAAAAATAAATTCCAAGTGTAACCAAGAGTCAAACGTAAAATAAAAATAAAACCATGAAATGAACAACTAAAATAAAATTGTGATTGAATGTTGAACCTCTGGGTGAAGGATAAGGCCTACTAATCTTGAAAGTAAAGATAAAAATTTTTGACTATATAAAATCTAAGAAATTCCATATTAAAACATACAAATTTAAAAAAATTTTTAAATCACATGATAAGCTAGAAAAAGATCATAGCAAAAAAAACAAGTGGTTAATATTTTTATGAACCACTTTAAAAAGATCTCTTAGAAACACTAAGACCACAAAAGAGCAAAAGACGAAGGTTATAAAGAGTCATTTCACAGCAGAAAAGTACAATTGGCGCATGTGCGTGTGTATTAACTAAAGAAATGTAAATTAAAATGAAAATGAGAGTTTTCACACATGAAAACAGCAAGTTAAAAAATGTATCAAAACAATTCTGGCTTGATTCAAGAGAGTATTTAAAATGTTCAAATCTTTGACTCTAATTCTTAGGATTTATACTAAAGAAACAAATCTTAAATTTAAAAAAATGAACAAGGTTGTTCATTAATTGTCACTTATAATAGCAAAAAATTAAAAACAAACCAAATGTTCAACACAGAATGATTTGATAAATAATCATTCATATGCCAAATTGTATCTAGAAACAGATTCTGTTAATACAAAAAATGCTCATGTTTTAAGGCTAAGTCTAAAAAAAGGAGGGTATGAAAACTATCATTAATATTTTTAAATTTAAAGGCAAATCTATTCATAGATATAAAATTATTGAAATAAGATACTCTATATTTAATAAATCTTTCCTTTGGATATTGAGATGAAAGGAGTAACTTATTTCTTTTTATTTTTTGTTAAATTTTTTTCAAATTTTCTCTAGTAAACATTTATTACTTTTATAAATTTGTTAAATATTGTTTGAAAAAGATACATGCTTTACTATCAATGTGGACTACGAGTGCTTATTAGAAAAGAATGAAGTAGAAGTTAGGGAATCTGAGTGATTCCTTGATCTTCGCAGCAATACAGTTTCTTATATTGAATTTTATCTTGTCCTTTAATTACAGGTTTTTGTATCAAATAGCTAGCTATGCAGAAAATGAAAAGAAATTGCTGAGTACAGATGCATTAGAGGTTTTTGGTTTGGTCTTGGTTTTCCCTCAGTGAAATTCTTGGAGTTGATGAAAGATAAAACTTCATATTATTGTGAACAAAAAATGGTCATCATGATCAAAACTTTTTCTACCATGAGCTAAACATACTATCAGTCATAACCACATGCTGATTATGAGCCCAGCAAAATGTTCAAGATATGTCATATAGGGAAAAACAGCATTCAGTTGGCAAAAGTTTCTTCTTTAATTTTAAATTTAAAAGCTAAGATATGTATACAAGTACCTCAGTTTATTTGTAGTTTTGACATATTGGGGGAAAAAATGAAATGTCCAACAAAGGAATGATTAAATGTAGCACAGAATATTCATCCCATGGAATATTATGCAGCCAATAAAAATAAGTTAGGTCCTGACTTCAGAACCTACTATACAGCTACAGTAGTCAAAATAGCCTGGTACTGGTACAATGACAGATACATTGACCAATGGAACAAAACTGAGAACCCAGATGTAAATCCATCCACCTACGGTCACCTGATCTTCAACAAGGGCTCAAAGTCCATCAAATGGGGAAAAGACAGTCTTTTTAACAAATGGTGCTGGCCAAACTGTATATCCATCTGCAAAAAAATGAAACAGGACCCATACCTCACACCATATACAAAAACTACTTCAAAATGGATCAAAGACCTGAATGTAAAGCCTAAAACTATAAACTTTATAGAAGAAAAAATAGGACCAACATTACAGGCCTTAATACACGGCATTAACAGGATACAAACCATAACCGTCAGCGCACAAACCCCAAAAGATAAGCCAGATAACTGGGATCTTCTAAAAATCAAACACCTATGCTCTTCAAAAGGCTTCACCAAAAGAATGAAAAGAGAACCTACAGACTGGGAAAAAATTTTTGGACAGTACAAGTCAGAAAAAGGTTTAAGCTCCATAATCTACAAGAAAATCCAACACCTCTACAACAAAAAGACAAATAATCCTGTTAAAAAATGGGCAAAGGAAATGAACAGACACCTCACCAAAGAAGACATTCAAATGGCCAACAGACACATGAGGAAATGCTCGTGATCACTAGTCATCAGAGAAATGCAAATTAAAACCACAATGAGATACCATCTCACCCCTGCATTACTGGCATGAATCAAAAACACTGGAAATAACAAATGTTGGAGGGGCTGTGGGGAGATCGGAACTCTTGTGCACTGCTGGTGGGAATGCAAAATGATACAACCATTCTGGAAAATGATATGGCGCTTCCTCAGAAAGCTAGAAATAGAGATACCATCCGATCCATCAGTCCCACTCCTAGGAATACATCCTAGAGAAATAAGAGTCGTCACTTGAATAGACATGTGCACACCTATGTTCATGGCAGCATTGTTAACAATAGCAAAACGATGGAAACAACCTAGATGCCCATCAACAGATGAATGGATAAACATACTATGGTACATACACACAATGGAGTACTATGCAACAAGAAAGAACAACAATGAATCTGTGAAGCATCTCATAACATGGATGAAACTGGAGGACATTATGCTGAGTGAAATAAGTCAGTCACAAAAGGACAAGTATTGTATGAGACCTCTATTGTAAAAACCCATGAAAAAGTTCACACCCAAAATGTAACAATCTTTGTTGGTTACCAGGGATGGGAGGGGTGGGGGGAAATACTAAATAAGCAATAGATGAGCGGTATCTTGGGTGAAGGGTGAGACAGTACACGATACTGGGGAAACCAGCACAACTTGTACAAGGAAAGGTTGTGGAAGCTCCACATACACATCCAAACTCCCTGAGGGACTGAATTGCTGGGTGGAGGGCTGTTGGGACCATGGTCTCGGGGAACATCCAGCTCAATTGGCATAACACAGTTTATAAAGACAGTGTTCTACATTCTGCCTTGGTGACTAGCGTCTGGGGTTTTAAAAGCCTGTGAGCAGCCATCTAAGATACTCCACTGGTCTAATCCCTGCGGGAGCAAGGGAGAATGAAGAGAACAGGATACAAGGAAAAGATTAGTCTGAAGGACTAATGGACCACAGCTCCCAAGGCCTCCAGCAGACTGAGTCCAGTACAGCTAGATGGTGCCCAGCTACCACCACTGACTGCTCTGACCAGGATCACAACAGAGGGTTCTGGATAGAGCTGGAGAAGGAAGTAGAACAAAATTCTAACTCACACAAAAAAAGACCAGATTTACTGGCCTAAAGGAGACTGGAGAAACCTCCAGAGTATGGCCCCCAGACACCCTTTTAGCTCAGTGGTGAAGTCATTTCCGAGGTTTACTGTTCAGCCCGGGAGTGGACAGCCCCATAAAACCAAATGGGACTAATGAGGCACAGCAGTCCAGGGACAAGGGCCAGAAGGCAGAAGGCGACAGAAAAGCTGGTGATAGGGAACCCAAGGTTGAGTAAGGATAGTGTTGATGTGTTGTGAGATTGTTAACCATTGTCATAGGGCAACATGTGTACTAACTGTTTAATAAGAAACTATTTTACTCTGTAAGCCTTCATCTAAAGTGAGAATAGCAGCACAATTGGAAGAGCGTAGTCGATGTCACTGAACTGCGCATGTAGAAATTTTTGAAATGGTGTATCTTTGGCTATGTATATTTTCACCAAAAAAAAAAAAAAGGTTGAGAAGGGAGAGGGTTGGCATGTTGTGGGGTTGTTAGCCAATGTCATAAAACAATATGTGTACTACTGTTTCATGAGAAACTATTTGTTCTGTAAGCCTTCACCTGAAGTACAATAAAAAAAAAAATAATATAAAAAAATAAGATAGGTCTATACATTTTGACATGGAAGTGTATTTTAAAAAGTAAATGAAATAATTCACAAGCAGTATGTACATCTGTGTAGAATTTGGCTACCTTTAGGGGTGGGATGGAAGGTTCTTTCACTTTTTACATACTTCTGCTTTTGTGTGCATTTTTGTGATGAGTAGGCGTTGCTTTTATAACTAAAGAAGGGGAAGGAGGAAGAGAAAGGGAAAGCGAATAAGGAGGAGAATAAGCAGGAAAAGGAGAGGAGGAGGAGAATAAGAAGCGGAAGCAGTGGTGCAAGAAAGGAAGGAAGGAAAGAAGGGAGGAACGAAGGAGGAGTGAGAATTCTCAGTCTCTACCACCATGTGAAAGGAGCCCTGGTGGCGCAGTGGTTAAGTGCTCTGCTGCTAATCAAAAGGTCAGAGGTTCAAGTCCACCAACTGCTCTTTGGGTGAAAGTTGTGGCAGCCTTCCTCCATGAGCGTTACAGCCTTGGAAACCCGATGGGGCAGTTCTACTATGTCCTATAAGGTTGCTATCAGTAGGAATCAACTTGACGGAACACAACAGAAGGCTTCCCTAGTATTGGGGTAAATGGTTAACGTGCTCAGTCGATAGCTTAAAGGTATGTGATTGGAACTCACCCAGCAGCAGAAGAAAGGTCTGGCGATCTGCTTCTGTAAGGATTACAGCCTTTAAAACCCTATGGAGCAGTACTAGTCTGTAATGCATGGGATCACGATGCGTCAGAATCAGCTTGATGGCAATGGGTTTGGGTTTGGTTTTGGTTTTGGTTTAGTGTTGGCCTTGACTATCCAGAGAGGATGTCATACCACAGTCTTGTCTTAGTGAAATCACTGCATGTCAGGGCATGGTTCTAAATTTTGATGGGTCCAAAGTCAGCATGCCAAGAGATGACCTATTTCTGGAAGTCTGGTGAAATGTTGTCTCCAAGTGGCAGATACAACCACTTCATATATTTATAATTAGAAATAGATTTAAAAATTGGACCAGACTCTCACATTCTTTGATTAGCCCAGTCCTTTCCACAACAAGACTGTTTGGGAGACAAGTGTAGTTAAGAGTAGGCAGATCTGGTTTCTAATACTGTCTGGGCCACTTACTATTTACCTTGGGCATGTTACTTAACCTCAGTGTACTCATTTGTAAAATGAAGATACTAATAATTATCTCTCAGGATATTGTGAGGAAAGGGGTATATTAACATACTTATGAGGCTGTTTGGTAAGAATAGAAAAGGAAATGGGGAAGAAGTTTAATAATGTAAACAGCTAGTTTCAACTTATGTATCTATTTCCCTAATAGAATAGGAATCTGACAAGAAACCAGACAGTCGTGTCTGTTACAATCACATTTGTTAATTAGAAGTCAGAAATAGTTTAGGTATTGCTATTATTACTATGGAAACCCTGCTGGTGTAGTGGTTAAGAGCTACAGCTGCTAACCAAAAGGTTGGCAGTTTGACTCCACCAGGCACGCCTTGGAAACCCTGTAGGGCAGTTCTCCTTTGTCCTATACGGTCACTATGAGTCAGAATTGACTCAACGGCAATGGGTTTTCTTTTTTTTTTTTTTTATTATTGCTATGCCAGGCAAAATACTAGGCACCAAGGATACAGCAGAAAAAGACAGAAAGAGCCCCTGCTTTCCTAGAGAGTAGAGTATATTAGGGAATGGAAAACTGAAGAACAATTTCCAGACTACACAGTGATAAAAAGAAAAGTGGTGTCATGGAGGAGAAAATGGGCAGCCCAGGGATCTGAGAAAGCTCCCAGGAGGAAGCAAGAATTCAGCTGAAAATTGAAGGATAAGTAGGAGTTAGTTAGGTGAAAGAGGAGGCTGGGTGTGACTCAGGCAGAGGGAACTGTTTGTGCAAGAACCACATGCTTTGGAGGTACCAAACAAAGTCCTAAAATAGCTGCCACTCAGAGAACTATGAGGACTGATAGAACTGGAAAAGTGCCTAGAACCACCTAATGCAACATCTTAGAGGCCGACTGAAGGATTTCACTCAGTATATCAGTATTATTATTTCAATAAAGACAAAGGAAGTCATTAAAGATTTCTAAACTGGAAACTCATCCAGACTCCCTTTTCCACATACATTCTTTTTCTTGATATGCTAATATTGCTCCTTCTAGGTGCTTTATAGTGGAGACACATTCTGGCTCTTATTTCTTCTAGGCTGAATTCATCAAATTCTGAGAATTTTGAAGGTAGCTTACTATAGGTGCCTACCTACTGTAGGAACTGAGTTTATTTAAAGTGGTTTTCACCTTGTTTTCTTTTTATATTTATACTGTTCTCATTTCCTAGACCTCATGTATAACATTAATTGCAACAGAAGACACTAAGGTTTGCATTTTTAATGGCCTTGTGGTTACACAAATTGATATATCATTATTTTACTTGTTAAAGTTTTTGCAGAAGGTAGAAAACACAGAGGTAATGTTTAGGACTTAGAATTTGACTGTGTACTGAATTTTCTTCTGGAGCCCTGGTAGCACAGTGGTTAAGAGTTCGGCTGCTAACCAAAGCGTCAGCAGTTCAAATCCACCAGCTGCTCCTGGAAACTCTATGGGTCAGTTCTAATCTGTCCTACAGGATCACTATGAGTCGGAACCAACTCGGTGGCTCCTAACAACAAAAACAACACTGGATTTTTTCTGGCAGCACTATGTTTTCTTTAGTCATTTTCCCTTGAGAAGTATTATAACCATTGTTGTTGTTGTTAGATGCTGTCGAGTTGATTCCGACTCATAGCAACCCTGTGTACAACAGAACCAAATGCTGCCTGATCCTGTGCCATTCTCATAATTATTGTTACGCTTGAGCCCATTGTTGTAGCCACTGTGTCAATCCACCTCTTTGAGGGTCTTCCTCTTTTTCACTAACCGTCTACCAAGCATGAGGCCCTTCTCCTGGGATGGGTCCCTCCTGATAACATGTCCAAGGTATGTGAGATGTAGTCTCACCATCCTTGCTTCTAAGGAGCATTCTGGCTGGACTTCTTCCAAGACAGATTTGTTCATTCTTTTGGCAGTCCATGGTAGATTCAATATCCTTTGCCAACACTGTAACTCAAAGGCATCAGTTCTTCGGTCTTCCTTATTCATTGATCAGCTTCTCCATGAATATGAGGTAATCGAAAACACCATGGCTTGGGTCAGGTGCACTGTAGTCCTTAAAGTGACATCTTAGCTTTTTAACTCTTTAAAGAGGTCTTTACAGCAGATTTTGCCCAGTGCAATGCTTCTTTTGATGTTTTGACTGCTGCTTCTATGGGTGTTGATTGTGGATCCAAGTAAAATGAAATCTTTAACAACTTCAATTTTTTCTCCATTTATCATGATGTTGTTTATTGGTCCAGTTGTGAGGATTATTATTTTCTTTATGTTGAGGTGCAATCCATACTGAAGGCTGTAGTTTTTGATCTTCATCAGTAATAAGTGCTTCAAGTCCTCTTCACTTTAAGCAAGCAAGATTGTGTCGTCTGCATATCCCAGGTTATTAATGAGTCTTCCTCCAATCCGGATGCCACGTTGTTCTTCATATAGTCCAGCTTCTCGGATTATTTGCTCAGTGTACAGACTAAGTATGGTAAAAGGATAAAACCCTGACGCACACCTTTCCTGACTTTAAACCACGCAGTATCCCTTCGTTCTGTTTGAACGACTGACTCTTGCTTGATCTATATACAGGTTCCTCATGAGCACAATTAAGTGTTCTGGAATTTCCATTCATGGAAATGTTATCCATAATTTGTTATGATCCACAGTCGAATATCTTTGCATAGTCAATAAAGCACAGCTAAACAAACATTTTTCTGGTATTCTCTGCTTTCAGCCAAGATCGTTTTGACATCAGCAATGATATATCCCTTGTTCCACGTCCTCTTCTGAATCCAACTTGAATTTCTGGCAGTTCCCTGTCAATGTACTGCTGCAACTGCTTGCTGTGAAGTAGATTCAGAGTCCTGGCAACCCTATAGGACAGAGTAGAACTGCCCCATAGCATCTGCAAGGCTATAAATCTTTACAGAGGCAGACTGCCACATCTTTCTCCCGCAGAGCCGCTGGTGGGTTTGAACCACCAACCTTTCAGTTAGCTTCTGAGCACTTTAACCACTGCTCCACCAGAGCTCCTAATGGACTTACTACATGCCTTTTTATACTTTACTATTCTCCCATTTAATCATCACAACAACCTTGCAGGGTTGTATTACTATTTCTGTTTATAGTTGGGGGACTGAGGCTCAGCATTTACATAGTTTGCTCAAGACCATACAGTGAAAAAATGACAAACTTTTCACCAAATTTTCCATTTCAGCATATAGGGTCGCTATGAGTTGGAACTGACTCAGTGGCAATGGGTTTGGTTTTTTTAATGGGTGCTTCTGCCACCTTCGAAAATTCCTAGAACCATAAATTGAATATATATATATATATATATTCCTAGACAGACTCAACAAATCATGGACATTGAAAGGAATGACAGGAAAAGCATTCTACTCCCCAAACCTCTAACCCACAAACAACTAAAAATACACAAAATCTGATCATTGATGAAAAATACATGTTACTTGCTATAAATGGAAATGAATGGTAAAAATAAAAGTAAGAATATCATGTCCAAACCATCAATACAGTTTTGCACTGACATATGGTTTTATTTATGGTTTGGGGAGATACAAAAAATAACAAGAAAGGGCACAAGACTTGTTTAAAGTGCCATCTCTTAAAAAGTGTAGTGTCTAAGGACGTACATAAGACCAAATCTTATTTAATGTGGCAAGAATTTTTTTGGACACCCTTTTGTTGCAAATGTCTCATCTAATTCCACTTACGTCATTTGTACTTGAAATATTATTTCACCACAGAACATATTTTTATTGATTATAAATGTTTTGTGAACACTTCAAGAGGCAACAAAGTTTATGTCTTACAAATGTTGGAAATTCCCCAGAAGTCCTGGGGGTTTTGGAGAATCTGAAGACATTCATATTTCTAATTCTTAAAAACATTTGCAGCCTTAATGTAATGTGGCTTTTAAAAACAGTGCCTGCTTTTTAAACGTCATCTTGCTTTTAGCCACAAATTGAAAGTGCTGTTAAAAATATTTTTTAAGTAAAAAACAAAATCCTGACTAAATACCTGAATGAACTATCAGGTTATCTTTGTCACCACAACCACATGTCTGGCACTGAGTTAGACTGATTCACGACAAATCAAAAGAGCAAGACTTTTTTTTTTTTTAAGGATAATTTGTTTCCAAACTAAAATAAATAAATAAATAAAAAGTTGAAATTACTCTGATTTGTTAACTAGCTAAGTTCACTTCTCTGTTTTCTATTGGAATTCCTTTTTTCTTGTGAGGTTAGAGTACTTTTATATGAACAGATTCTCACCTTTAAAGTTTTCACTAATTTAGTGTTACTTATAATACATTACAGCTTCTTTAGCTCTCTTTCCCTTGCACATAACAGCTAATTACCTCATAGAATCATCAGTTGAGAGGTAGAGTTGTCTATGATGCTGACTAAAAATGAATGGTCCAATGCCAAGTGGTACTCTTATTCCCACGTTTGCCACGTTTGGAGTTTCAGATAACCATCACCTACAGTTCTCACACTCTTTAATTATAAATGCTGCAAGTCCTCCTGACAAGTGAGGGCCAGAGTAAAGATGAAAATTAAATGCATTTTTTAATGGTTTCCAATGACACTCTTTAATTACAAAAGCTAAGCATCTGCTAGATTATTCCCGAGTTACTATTGAAATGTTTAACTTGGTATTTGTTTGTTAAAAGGTAAATATTTACAGGAGCAAGGTGTAAAGTGTCAAGGTAAATATAACAAAGGGAAGTGCTTGATACCACAAATTAGTAAACAAAATTTAACAACAAAACATTTCTAAATGTATATAAGAAACAAAAGGGAAGGAATTTGATAGAAGGTTTATATCATTTAATTCATTTTAACTTCAATTATAGATTTAGGGTGGGAAATAAATTGTAGAACTGAAACTTCAGATAAGAACAAAATGTGAGAGAGAAGTATATTTTTTAAGCGGCTGTGAATCAGCAAATTCTGATAAGAGGTTAGCCTGAACAAACTAAGGATGTGAAAATGGTGAAATATGTGATTGATAGCTCTAAATTGAAGAAAATAACAGCAATAACACTATAATTTATTGTATTGGTCAAGTTTTTTTTATTTTTTAAATTATAAAATAGTTCAAATATACAGAAAATAATGTAACAGGCAAACAAACCTCTGTTACAGTTTTAACTTACATTGAATTATAGATGACAGAATACTGGATGTAGTTAACTTTCAAACTACTTCAGTCTCACTAGTTGAAATTTGAATCTCATGAATGTAAGTTGGTTCCTCTAAAATATTTTTAAATTACCTGCCCCGCAAATAGGCAGCCATTGACAAATTTGGCCAAATTATGGAAAATTGTCTCAGAACAAACTCTTTGTCTTTAACTAGTTCTCTGGTTGTGTCTATTTATCTTTGGATAGGTCTTTATACAGTGAGTAATGTGAATGATTAGAAATTAATACACTAGAAATTATTAAGGTCACTTAAATTTCAGTGGCTCTGAGTTGAGAAAAACTTGGACTTAAGCCACAATTACATCAAAGTCTTCAAAGGCAATGGCAGACTCAGACTCCGGAACTTTGACTGGAGTTGAGGCTTCAAGTCCTGTTTTAACAAATCTTAACATTTTACCCTTTATCCTCTAGACTTCTTTGAGTTAACCTCAATCGCAGTCATTTTCTCAGTCTTGGGATTAAAGTTAATTTAAATTTCTGTAGAAAAGGGTTTCTAAATTCATTAACTATGTTTAGTTAGAATTAATAAATATACCTGAATATCTGAAATGTATAAGTCTGATGCTAGTTTTCTGAAACAGAAAGCACTCTTATTTTTCTCTTCATTTACTTTAAATAAAACAACTCTCATGGCTTCTGCTACCTTACCAGCTAAAAACTCTTATTGTCTGTACTCTTTCTGATGGACAGTTTTGTAAAGAGTAACTGACTGAGAGGGGACTCCAGCACAAAAGCCAGCTTTGGGTCCATTTCCTTTCATATTACATGGGGACAGATGTCTCACTGCACTAAATAAGATTTGGACCTACGGTTTGCCTTCTTGAGGTCTGTCTTCTAAAGTGGGCTCCCCTTGAGACTGTTTTTATATTCAACAGGAAAACGTGTGGGCACTGAAATTATTCTACATGTCATAGCCCAAATAAGCTATGGTCATTTGAAAGAAATGCCCGGAGACCAGAAGAAATAGTCTGACAAGAAGTTAAAACACTTTTGAAGACCAAGAAACAAATGTAAGATTTTTCCCTCCAAATCAGCTTTCTTCTTCATAATATATTCCTCTCTTTCTAGTCTTCTTAAAGCAGTTTCTCTGTGTTTGTTCTTGGTGTTTGTTCCACGGCTGCTCTTGAGCTCTGAAAATTGCCAGCTGCAAATTCTGACATGCCAAGGGCTCAGCTATATTTTGCCCAATCAAGGCAAGGTAAAAACAGAATCTTAGAGCCAGTAGGGATGATAAACGTTTCTACACTGTTGGTGTGCTGTTTATAAAGAGAGCTCACTTTAAGGCTTTAATAAGCCCCTAAACTTCATTATTTTACTCTCTCCAAGTACAAAGCACAGATGTTTTGGCATGTTGGAATTTGAAGTTTAGAATTTTTAGGAGAGGCAGCGTGTAGGCAAGGAACTAGCACTCTGAACAGGTTGAGAGGTTCAGTAATTTTCACAAAATAAGGTAAGAGAAAGGCCTTTGTCCTGGAGGATTAATAATGAGCTACAAGGGCTGGGGTAAGAACGCACTGTACCAAATAAGGGCACTGAACTTCATCCTAATGTCTAGTGACATTAGATAATTCTGCCATTTTAAAGAATAGGCAGCTAACTCTGTGTATAAAATTCTGGAGAAACACAATGGTAATATAAACTATATGATTGTCTAACAAAAGGCAGGGAATTTCACATAAAAGCAGAGGTGTTACTTAAAATTAGTTTCCTAAAGCAAAAACCAAACAAGATGCCATGGAGTCGATGCCAACTCATGGCAACCCCATGTGTCAGAGTAGAACTGTGCTCCATAGGATTTTCAGTGGATGATTTTTGGAAGCAGACTGGCAGGCTTTCCAAAGCTCTTACGGGTGGACAGAATCGCCAAACATTCTGTATTATTTACAAAATAAAAAATACTTTTTGCCCCTAGTGGACTCTAGAACTGTGCTGTCCAATAAAGTAGCCACTAGGCACATGTGACTATTTAAATCAAAATTAAAATAAAAGATAATTCACTTCTTCAGTCACATTAGCCATATCTCAAGTGATCTGTAGCCAGTACATGTTGAACACAATAAAACATTTCCAGTGCCACTAAAACTTCTATTGGACAGAACTGCTTCTAGAAGATTTAAAATTTTCCAATTTTTTAAAACATGAAAATTTATGCAAAATATATATGGGGAGTGTAATAAATATTTGTGGAATAAAACTGCATCTTTTCTCATCAATTTTAAAACACAATTCAATTTAATTTTTAGAAGGTGAAAGCAAGGAGCCAATTAAGAAAAGCAAAATGAAAAAAGGATCATTTTTTAAAATTCTGGAAGGTTTTATATTGCAGGTTTCATAGGGCAGGAAATGGGTGTCCATTCTTTGAATCCCCACTACTGAAAATAGTGCTTGATACAAGGTTAGTTTTTAACAGTGCTTTCTTCTCGGAATTAGGACTTCTCGGAATTAGGACTTCTCTGGTGTGTATGTTGGAGCCTTGGTGGTGCAGTGGTTAAGTGCTTGGCTGCTAACTGAAAGGTCGACGCTTTGAACCCACCAGTTGCCCTGCGGGAGGAAGATGTAGTAGTCTGCTTCTGTAAAGATTACAGCCTTGAAAATCCTATAGGACAGTTCTACTCTGTCTTATAGGGTCACTGTGAGTTGGAATTGACTCCATGGCAAGAGGTTTTGGTGTGTATGTTGGGGAGCGGGGAGAGAAGTGAGAGGTTTGAATTTCCTTTTTATAACTGTTAGGTTTTTTTTTTTTCAACTATGCACATGCATAATATGCTTAAACTTTTTTAAATAGTGAAAAGCTCCTAGGTTGGGAAATGTTTAGGATGAACTATATGGCTATTTCTGAAAGGAGAACTTGCCCCCTCACCCCAAACACACACACCAGAAATTTATTTAGTAGTTTAATCCCAGCCTATGCACCCTGCTTGTACAAGATACACAAAGACATACACTCAAACAAATGATCAGTTTCTCCATTTTCCATGGTAAATGTATATATATAGACATGTATACACAGAGAGAAAACTTGCTTCTCCCAAATGATTCTCAACTAGTCAAGTAATATTTGATATATTGACACTACCAATTACATCCATCAACTGGGAAACAGATTAGATAATCCCTTGATTTTAGGCAAATTACATAAACTGTGAACTCTCCCTTCACCCCTAGAAAGCAGTAACTGTAATAGACTCGATTATTTCTAGATTACTAATATTTTTATGCTCTAATAATTTAGTTTATCTGTGTTTCATTGACTATCCAAAAGCATTCAGCTGTGTGCATCATCACAAATTATGGATAACATTGTGAAGAGTGGGAAATCCAGAACACTTAATTGTGCTCATGAGGAACCTATACTCAGACCAAGAGGTGGTCGTTCAGACAGAACAAGGGGATACTGCGTAGTTTAAAGTCAGGAAAGGTGTGTGTCAGGGTTGTATCCTTTCACCATAATTATTCAATCTGTATGTTGAGCAAATAATTGGAGAAACTGGACTATACGAAAAAGAAGGGGGCATCAGGATTGGAGGAAGACTCAATAACAACCTGCGTTATGCAAATGACACAAACTTGCTTGCTGAAAGTGAAGAGGACTTGAAGCACTTACTGATAAAGATCAAAGACTACAGTCTTCGGTATGGATTACATCTCAACATAAAGAAAACAAAAATCCTCGCAACTGGACCAATAAGCGACATCATGAAAACAGAGAAAAGGTTGAAGTTATCAAGGATTTCATTTTACTTGGATCCACAATCAACGCCCATGCATGCAGCAGTCAGGAAATCAAACAACGTATTGCATTGGGAAAATCTGCTGCATTGAAAAGCAAAGACATCACCCTGAAGACTAAGATGTGCCTGACCCAAGCCATGGTGTTCCCAGTTGCCTCATATGCTTGCGAAAGCTGGGCAATGAATAAAGAAGACGGAAGAAGAATTGATGCTTTTGAATTACAGTGTTGGCGAAGAATACTGAATAAACCACGGACTGCCAAAAGAACGAACAAATCTGTCTTGGAAGAAGTACACCCAGAATGCTCCTTAGAGGCAAGGATGGCAAGACTTGGTTTCACATACTTTGGACATATTGTCAGGAGGGACCAGTTCCTGGAGAAGGACATCATGCTTGGTAGAGGGTCGGCGAAAGAGAGGAAGATCCTCAATAAAATAGATTGACACAGTGGTTCCACCAATGGGCTCAAGCATTAACGATGACTATGAGAATGGCAGAGGAGCAGGAAGAGTTTCATTCTGTTGTACATAGGGTTGCTATGAGTTGAAACCTACTCACCGGCACCTGTCAACAACAATTTAGTTTTTTGCTTTGTGGTAATAAACATCTGTGAGCAATTTTAATGAATTGAAAAAATTTCTTGAGGTATAACTTATAAGTGTTGATAATATGTTTTATATTTAAAACTATATTACTCAGGCTTATTTTACACCCTTTGAATGATAGTTTTTTCCTGGGGTGTCAAAATTTTAAACTTTATTTTCTACATTTTCATGTCTTAGAATCACAAAATCATAGGTGTATTCTGTTCTTTTGCTGCTGTAAGTATACCTACTCTTCACTTATCGTCTATCTCATTATCTGATACTTCACATTTACAATAGTAAAAAATCTACTGACTATTTTGCACATTAACGATGCACATCTGGCAGTAACGAATGCCAAGGTGCGAGGTGAGAACCGCTGGCTGTGATAGTCATGTGTCAACTTTGCTAGGCCATGATTCTCAGTGGTTTGACAGTTAGGTAATGATGTAGTCATCTTCCTTTTTGTGATCTGATGTGGTCATCCTCAATTTCTGGATAACACTGATTTTCACGTAATGGCCTGATCTTTGGGACTCAACCATGCCAATAAGTGAGGAGTGAGTGTATACTCAGACCAACTCTTTTCTTATTCTTTTATCTCCAGGAGTCTGTACAACTTTACAATTTCAAGTCTTAATTCCCTATACTTAGTTCTGCCAGGTATACCAAACCAAAAATCTGTGGCTGTAAGTTGGTTCCAACTCACAGGACCCTATCCGACAGAGTAGAACTGCCCCATGTTTCCAAGACTGTAATCTTTACAGAAGCAGACTGCCACATCTCTTTCCTGCAGACGAGCTGGGATTTGAACTGCTGACCTTTCAGTTAGCAGTTTATCACTTAATCACTACATCACCAGGGCTCCTTCTGTCAAGTATTAAAAAAACTAAACCCATTGCCACTGAGTCGATTCCAACTTACAGCAACCCTATAGGACAGAGTAGAGCTTCATCATAGGGTTTCTAAGGAGAGGCTGGTGGATTCAAACTGCCAACGTTTTGGTTAGCAGCCAAGCTCTTAACCACTACGCCACCAGGGCTCCTCTGTCTGTAGGTGTACTAAATTATTTAATATTACTTTAAACCCTATCAAACATCACATTAAAGTTATATTCCAAATTCTACACTTGTATCTTTCTTAGTTGAAAAAATATTTTTAAAAATGTTAAAAATCAATGTTGTATAGAACCTAGCTAATGATAAACGATGTCCTTTTAAGATTCCTGAAAATGTCCATCTTACTTGTGCAAGTACTCATAAGAAAATGTCTTTGATAACTGAGAATTGATAAAATGAAAGATTAAAAAAAACACACAGAATAACAAAAGTTATCTTTATACTAAATTAAAACTTTATTGAATAAAGAACACTCTCCAGAACACAACACATGATATGATGGACTAGTTCTACATTACATGCAATGAAGCTGAACATGACAGTAGTTTAACATGGAATGTCAAACAAATTAGTATCTCACTATACAAAACTGTTTTATGTAGCTGACGTGCAAGAAAAAAAAAATGTATGATACTCAGCATTTTCACTGATCATCTGTGATGAGTTTAAAGAAGGCACTTGAAACTGGTAGATTTCTTTAGCATATATTTCAAATAAATTAGTTACATGTGTACTACTGAAACGTCTTTCAACCTCGCTTGCATTCCAAATAAAATCTTAGTGCAAACATCAAAGTTGCTGGTCACTCCAAAAGACTGACGGTCAATCTCATAATAGTATACAAATTCTGAATTAATGTGTATTAAGTAGGACAAACCTAAGAATACCAGTTACAGCAAAATTCATTTAGGCACATTTAATAGTCCACTCTAGGTTTATCTTCTAAATCTCTCACATTACTGACTAAAGCCTGTTTACAGTACTAAAATTCTATCATTCAAGCATCGATGATTACAATTCAGAAAAAGAA
Organism: Dugong dugon; assembly: GCA_030035585.1. Lineage (NCBI taxonomy): Eukaryota > Metazoa > Chordata > Mammalia > Sirenia > Dugongidae > Dugong > Dugong dugon. The sequence goes on along the minus strand of CM057464.1, from coordinate 141,555,016 downwards.
AATCATTCATTTCAGCAACAGCATTACTGCTATATTCTAAAAAGAGAGAAAGAAGGAAAAAAAAAGAAAAAGAAAAAGAATTGCAATGAGCAAAACCAGTATCCATAATAGGACACGTGGGGAAAAAACATTTTAGGGGGAAATAAAAGTGTGTGCTTTACTTGCACAGCAGGAATTATATAATGTAAACACCATATTGGCCCACACCACAAAATCCATGAGAAAGGTTCAAATTTGAACACTGTGGCTGTATTATTTTCAAATCTGTGTTTGTGAGTTTATACTGCATCTGCTTGTACCAATATAGGACAAATAAAACACACTCTTCTACACACATACACATACCAGTGATTGTTAACTATTGAGTATGGCTTGCTTCCCTGACTCTAACTCCAAATGTTAAGTGACATCCACACTGTTTTAAAAATTCTTATAGAAATCATTAAATGAATGTGAACAGTAGCTGAGGAATGATGACAAAATAGCGATGGTAAGGATATGATGCAAGTGGATGCAAAACAGAATGTACTCGTAACTGGCTGAGATTTGCAAATGCATGGAAAGTCTTTTTCTGTGGGCCTTGTCTGAACTTTTATCTGATACCAGAAATAGAAAACATAGTAGCACAAGTCCATTGACACCGGGAGGGTCAGGCCTAGAAAGTTGACCTTCAAAGTGCAAATTTTAACAGTGGAATGTTTTAACAGGGACGTTTTAGGGCAATCTTGTCTTTTTCTTGTTGAAAAGAAATCAGATGTTCAGGAAGCATTTTCTCCTGGCCCAAGTTATTTCAGTTACTTGATAAAACAAAAAAGTTATTTAGCCACAGATATCACCCGCTCTTCTACATAGACAGAACCCAGGGAGGTATGAACGAGAAAAAGCCCTTGCCTATATATCACCTAAAGCAACTTTTACTGAGAATTTAAGTTCTTTGAATCAACTGCTTTAAATTCCAACATGTACCTCCCTTTTCCCCTCCCTCTCCACCCACCTATCCCAGATACCCTCAAAGAACCCAGGTGTTCTAATGTCTTCGTGTTTTCTAAGCCGCATGACTGAGGCTGTTGAGTACCACTTCTACTGGAGCCAAATTAACACCTCAGGTGCTCTTTCTGCAGCACCTTTCTCCTCCACAGCGGAGTGGAATCTTGACGCTCTCAAGCCTGTATCTAGATCTCCAGGTCGTCAGGCCGAGGTCGGCTGCTGGCGCGACTGCTGGCTCTGCTGGAAGGCCGCTCCACAGTGGCTAGTGGCTGTAGTTCATGCCCAGCAGCTAACTTTTTGGAATTCTCATTATCATCAGCGAAATCAAAAGGCTGTGCATGGGAATTAGAGATGGTGCTTCCTGCCTGCCCCATTCGATTTTGTTCTGCACTGTAATTAGCCCAGTTTTGCTCACTTGCTTGTTTATTGTAATTGCGGCAGGAAGAATTATTTCTGTCTCCGGTAACCAGCTTGTACCCAGGAGGAGACATGGGTGAGAGGGGAGCCGTCGGTGAGGAGCAGCCATTGAAATAAGCATATTTTGGAGATCCACAGTCTTTGGAGGGGCTCAGTGGACCAGAAGTAGTGTGGTAAGGATCACTCTTTCCCTTCACACGATCCTTAACACCCTTGAAGAAGACATAGAAGAGTTCGATTATGTTCAAGGCAAGAGACACCAAGGATACTACCAGCATGAAAATGATGAAGATGGTTTTCTCTGTGGGGCGAGAGAGGAAGCAATCCACTTGATGTGGGCAGGGATCTCTTTTGCAAGTGTACACTGCACTTAGGCTGAACCCATAGATGTACCACTGGATCAGCAAGAAGGCGACTTCAAAGATAGACTTGAAGAGGATACTGATGATGTAGGTTCGCAACAAGCCCCCTCGCATTTTCACTTTGCCGTGTTCCTCAATACCATACTTAAACTTCTTTATTTCAATTTGCTTCAAGTGCATCTCCACATTGACACCATCAGTTTGGGCAACTTTAAGTTCCTCCTCTTTCTTGTTCAGCTTCTCTTCTTTTCGCATCACATAGAACACATGAGCCAGGTACAAGAGCGTGGGTACAGACACAAATATGATCTGCAGGACCCAGAAGCGCACATGAGAGATTGGGAAAGACTTGTCATAGCAGACATTTTCACAACCAGGTTGTTGAGTGTTACAGCGAAAGGCAGACTGCTCATCACCCCAGGCTGACTCAACAGCTGTTCCCAGTAGCAGGATTCGGAAAATGAAAAGGACTGAGAGCCACACCTTCCCTCCAGCTGTGGAATAGGCTTGAACCTTGTCAAGGAGTTTGCCTAAGGCACTCCAGTCACCCATGTTGCCTGGGCGCCGTCTGAAAAGAAACAGAGACAACTAAATGATCACATATTTCAAATTATTTGTTTAATATTAGTCTCTTTCAGTCAACAATCAAAATATTGTAAAAGTTGTCATATCTTTCTAGCACTTTTCCAAAAACACCAAGTGCAAGTTCTTCCTGTTCCATTTTCCCCCACAAAGAGGTCTCACAATTTTTTTGAGATAAATCTTAGAAGCAACAGAGCCTATGTGGCCAAGAGTAAATTGCAATTTTAACCTGTGAAGATGTATTACTTACTCAACCACTGCCTTGCCATGTGATTTGAGAAGCTGTCTGTGCTAAGTGGCTATGCTTATTTTATCTGTCTGATAAATGAGGACAGATCTTGCCTGGTAGGCCTGCATCTGGATGCATGCCTAAGCGAAATACTGACGCGTGTTAGTCAAAGCACAGATGTCTCAAAACTGAGGTAAGAACATACATGAACATACACACACACACATGCACATCTCGGTTCCTAAACCTTGATCCCATCATATGTCACTCTGTTCCTAATTTTACTCTGAAATGTCTCCCTTTGACATATCTATGCAATTTGCACATACTTTATATTACACTCATTTATACTTTTCCATTTCTTCTTAAGCACAGTGTCTTATGTGGTTCAGAAGTCTGTCCTCTGCCTAGAGAAAAATTTGTAGTACTGAAATTCGCCATTTTGATACAATGTGTTATTATTATATACTCGCTTTCAAAAACAAAGACTATATCAATATTTAGAGTGTTCTCTCCAGCAAAAATGATTGGTTTTCATCTCCGATTGTTACACATTTAAAAGTTCTCTTACTGGGCTGTGGGTCTTTAACCTGTGCATTCAATTTCCAAAACTCGTTGCTGTCAAGTCGATTCCAATGGATAGCGACCCTACAGGACAGAGTAGAGCTGCCCCATGGGCTTTCAAGGCTGTAAATCTTTGTAGAAGTAGACTGCCGCATCTTTTTCCTTTCTATTGATAGTTAGATGTCTCAAAGCCTAGGATATCCACATTACTGGGGATGAGAAAACCACCTAAGTCTGTAGTGCTGACAGGGATCCCAAAAGTTATTTATCTAGTCCAAGGTATAATTCTAACTGCCAATAGTCTGTTCAACATATTGAGTTCCAAAAGCAATAGGAAATATTCAGCTATCAGCTGAGCTAGAAGAAGCCTCAAGATTTCACAATCCCCAAGCCAAGGCTTTCCAATGCATCATGCTGATTTTAAAATTATAGTAAAACTGGGTTAAGGCTACAAATGTTTCCATGCTTTGGTATATAAAATCTTAGCATGGGCTGGAAGCTGGGAAGAAATCAGTAACATGACACGTGGCAGGAATAGACAATATAGGCTAATTTTCAGCAGAGTAGCAATTGGAGGGTTTAGAAAAGGATGAAGTAGTCAAAGATTACTTAATAATTAAAAACAAACAAAGTAAAGGTGTTCCAGGAGCCTAATAATGAATTTTAAATAGTGTAACTAAAAACAGGATTATGTGGGCTTCTTAGAAATATGCTCGCTATCCGAATAAAAAGTTTCTCATCTGGTGTTGAACTACGAGCAATATTCTCACTGTAGAAAGCAAATGAAATCCAGGGGAGTCTTCTTCCCTCACCATGAAACATTACATTTCTGTTTAATGACTGCATCTCCTGGCTATAGAGGCCATGAACACATGAAATGGAAACCTGGCCTGGGATTTCCTGGAAGGAACAAAGAAGAGATGGCTGATCCATAAAACTAAATTATGCACCCCCTACCTAGATTAGGAGTTGTTGCGTATCTTTGATGGGAGTCCAGAGACTGGAGTAAAAGTACTCTGGGACAAGAGTGGGAGGAGGGGAGGGTGTAGGCAGCCCACAAAAATAATGCTCTCCTGGTATCATAAAAAGGGAGTTTCCCCTCTACTTTTAAGAAGGACCCTTTTAGATTCTGAATTGACAAGGTTAGACAGTGAAATCAATGTATGAAAAGAGGAGTCATACAAGACAAAGGCTTGCAGGGTAGACACAGAGAGTTAAATAGCTAAGGGAAGGCTTCAAGAGAGAGGGAGTAATTTAGCCTTGATGGACTGTTTGATGCTGAGAGAACATAAAAGAAAAAAGAAACAAAACTCTACAATTTAGCAGGAAATAAGAGATTGAGAGCAAAGCACAACCCCTAAGGGTCTAGCAAACGTAACAAAATTTTTGGAGCTGTATCAATAGACAGTTTCTATGTGATGATGTGTAAATTGGCCCTAATCCTGTTTGTGGAGAATTACAGTATTTTGCCAGTGTCATCTGCTTTTGCTCAGAGATACTCCAATTGTGGTGTGGGGGCAACTAACAATAACCATCAAGTATAAAATGATAAACTGTTTGCATACATGTCATCACATTCATGCAATGACAGAGCTCAAGAAAATCCTAATGTGTTTAGAAACGTCACTGGACACAGAAGTTACCATTTCAGTCAGTGTTTCAGCATGATTCAAAGTAACACACTGATTGTGTAGATGCTTGTGACAACTAATTCGTAAGTTTCTTCACAGCCTATGGAAAATAAAACTTGACTTTCACATAATTCTGAGATTCTACAAAAATACTCCATAGTATGTGAATTGGGTCACTGGGCGGTTCTCTCAGTAGTAGTTATTTATTAATACACCAGAAATTTAATTGCAAAGTTATCTTTTGTTTAAACAATCACACAGTTGTCATTTGCGGTAATGAGTTATACACTTTCATCTGAATAAGATATGAATTATCCACTTAGACACTTAGTATCCCATAACATGTTGACACCTGTCATTACCACCATCATAGATAATCATCATCAGATAATGTTTACTCTGATGGCTCATAATGCTTGTGATTAGAAAGAAGTGGGTACCAAAAAACGTTACCTTTTTAGGGAAGTTGTTCACTTTGCCACAAATCAAAAGTTCTATCAACTAGTTGCTTTTCCCCCTGTTGATATTTTCATTTTTCCAAGTCTTAGTTGAAAAACTAATGTCCTTTTATAAGGAAAGGGCATAATTCTGTTCATGGAACACCTGGCATTGATTTACAGACTACATATCTCATTAGTATTTGCTAGTAGGAGACAAGAATATTCCTTATTTGATACATAAGAAGACCTCAAGGCAGTTGAAAGTCTGTGTCTTCATTCACCTCTAGGTTCTCAAGTTTGAGTTCTATATGTACACTAAGGTCTAGGTAAACAGTCTGTACAAAGTTCTCGTTTGGGGCAGATACTTGACAGCAGCAGGAGCACCCTTCTAGTGCCCTCTGGGTACCATTTTCCATCGCTCTTCGTGGCCCCCAAGGCTGGATGCCAAAAGCCACAGGCACCCAAGGGTGATCTATCTGCCTGAGAACTCTTGGGTCCCTTCACACTGGCTCCTGAGCAGCATCACAGTCATTTGGAAATATTTGTTAAAAACATACATTCCTGGTCCTCACCAGTCTGGATGAATCTGAATTTCTGGAGGTAGGGCCTGGGAAATATATATATATACACACACATACATACAATGAAACCTGCAAAAGCCAGAACCTGTGTAAGGCAGAAATCTGTCAGAGAAGGAAAACTCAAATATTTTCCACTAAATGAAGAGTAATAGAAAAGTGGTGACTCTACCCTGTCAAAGGCGGAAAACTTGTGAGACCTGGAAAAACAAGGCAGGCCCGTCAAGTTCCAGCTCTCACAAGTTTCACTATATATATATATATATATATATATATATATATGCATTTGTGTGCGTATATATATACCAGGGGGGAAAAAAAAAAAACATTGCTGTTGAGTCAATTCCGACTCATAGTGACCCTACAGGACAGAGTAGAACTGCCCCATAGGGTTTCCAAGGAGTGGCTGTTGGATTCGTACTGCAGACCCTTTGGTTAACAACTAAGCTCTTAACTACTATGCCATGTAGATTAAAAAAATGTTGTTGGTATATGCCGTTATTCCTACTTACAGCCACCCTATGTAATAGAGTAGAACTGTCCCATAGGGTTTCCTAGGCTATAATCTTTCATGGGAGCAGATCACCAAGTATTTTCTCCTGAAGAGTAGCTGGTGGGTTGAAGCAGTTGAGCACTTAAAAATGCCCCAGGTGATACTGAAGTACGGTTTCAGGTCAGCAAACAATGGTTTCTTGCCAATTTTTTTGCCTTCTTGTTAAACATATTTAAGAGTAGGGGAATGTCAGTAGAGTAGAAAGGGGCAGAGTGTGCCCAAAAAGGCCAATGAGCCCAGCATGACAAGCAGTGGCTCTCTGGGAACCCGGGAGTTGAGATCACCCTTGGCTTCATTGCCCCTTGTCACTCCCTGCACCTCTACTTGTGCTGCTTGAGAGCACAAGGACTCAAACTGTTTCAACCAACAAAACAAAACCTCTTAAAAATAAAGCTTCCATTTAAAATTACTTTTGACTGTCCCTTTTGCTAGAGTCTTAAAAAGTAAGTTATCAAGCCAAAGCTGTAGTCAAGTCTCTCCATGTCATTAATGTGCTAACAGTTATCGGGAAAATTAGAAAATATTTTAGTTTCAATTTTAAGGATTTTCCCAATAAGAGGCAACTACCAAGAATTGAGAGTGGGAACTTAAAGAACTAATGATAAATAAGATGATTGAAAACTAAACTGAGATTCGACACTTACCACTGTTTTATGATTGCATGCACTAAACACTTAAGGAAGATGAAGGTCATCAACATTGGAAAGGAAAAAAAGCATGAAGTCTAAAAATGAATAAGGAAATGTCTAAGGAAGTTCCTGATTAAATTCAGTAACAGATTTTTTGAGGGGAATGGGAAATGCTGTATGTGTCTGTTTTTAATATATTAAATCCAAAAATTTTAAAGCCCCAAAACTAAAATGCAAATCCTCCTAATTTTTTTAAGTCCCATAAGAACCCCTTTCCCTTGCGGTAAATGTCTTTAAGTGGTCTCAATTGTGACCACTCCGCTACACTTATACCAAAAAAACAAAAATCAAACCCGCTGCCGTCAAGTCGATTTCCACTCATAAAGACCCTATAGGAAAGAGTTGAACTGGTCCACAGGGTTTCCAAGGAGTGGCTGGTAGATTCGAACTGATGACCTTTTGTTTACAAACTGAGCTCTTAACCACTGTGCCACCAGGGCTCCAACACTTAAAACTGCCAGATACTCTTTCCAGACTATCACTGATTCTCAGCACCATCCCTGCCTCATCTCTTTTCAGGTTTCATGTTCGCTAGCCTTCTTACCAATCTACAAGCTATTTTCAAGCAAAGAATCAACCTTAAACAAACAAAAAAGCTCCTCTGCTTTGATCAGTTCTGCTCCCTTCACGTGGCTCACTTTCTCCCTTCTTTCAAGGTTTCCTCTCAGATGTCCCCTCATCAGCGAACTTTCCTGACTACCTCGTATGAAATAGTAAAGTCCTACCACTTCCCACACCCCTCATACTGTTTTATTTTTCTTTATGGCCCTTAGCTCTACTTGGCGTATTACATGTTTACTTGTTTATTGTTTGCCTTCCCTCCATAAAAAGGATTCTTTACTAATTTGCCTTCTTGACTAGAATGTGAGCTCCACAAGGGAATTTGTTTTGTTTTGTCTACTACTGTATCCTCAGTGTTTAAAAGAGTAAGAGATGCTCAATGACTATCCGTTGGATGAATGAAATGCGGCCTGTATGAAAAATGGATACTGTGCAAAAAGAAAAAAAAAAAAGGACCACATTTAACCAGTTTTCCTTTTATTATTCTTGGGAATTTCTTAATTATAGTGAGTATTCATGAAATATATACCAAACTTCTAAAGTTTCTAATTAATTGAAAAGGGGACTTTATAGTAAAAAAATTAAAAAAGTAGTAATGCCAGCATTTCATATTGTGCTGTTAAATTCTCCAGTGACAGTTGGTGAAGTAGAACTATTTGTTGAAGCAACATGCTTCAAATGACTCTTGAGCAGGCAATAAGACTGAATTAAGAAAAAAAGGCTCTTTAATAAATAGTTTCTTGAATTTATTAGCCAAGGTCATAATGATTTGGGATTCTTTCAGAACTGCATTAGGTATCATGGATGTTTATTCAGTTTTACTGCTAAATTGTCACAGATTAAGATTTTAAAACAAAACAAAGCCAGACAAAAAAAATTGTGCTGCTGATCCCCAGTTCTGTGGTATTCTAACTCCAATTGTACCACACGATTTTATTATAGTTGAGAACACTACTGCAAGAAGAAACAGACTATTTAAACTTGTGACTGTTTCAAGAATGACAAATCTTGGAGGAAGGCTGGGGCTCTGAAGGGGATTGATATTAATTCTAGTTAATACAGCATCTCTATGCAGGCACTTAAGTGATTTGAATCAGATACCACAGAAAATATTCCCTGACTAACCCAGCTCATCAGATAATACCCAACCTGTACGTCCTTATGCCTGGATAGTTAGCCTAACTCTGCGGTGTATCAAATCCATTCCATGTAAACATCTATTCTATTTAAAATCTGCCTCATAGTTCTCTGATTATCCTCAGATTCCTTTGTAAAGAAATGACCTTTCCGCAGATACTTGATGTTTGGCACTGAACTGTCTAAAGCTTTCTTGGAGGAAAAAAAACACACTAAACACCAACAAGACTTTCTTTCCCCGGCTTTCAGCTCTCCTCATCACCCAGTCAGCCTACAGCAGTCTCCAGTGAATAAGTAGACCAGATGGGGGTTGAGGGGTGGGCGGACAACTCCATCCAAAGAGTGGATGATGCTACCAAGAGAGACAATTCCCATCCTACTTGAGTAGCTATCACTCAACTGCCCCCCATCTGAAGTTTCTCAAGGTCACTTTAGGGATGCTGGAGGAAAACCCAAAGTCAGAAGCTGCAGGTTAAAAGCTATGTTCTTAAGCTGCAAACTAATGAACTTAAAAAACATAGTTACTTTCCATTACTTCTTGGTGTTTTCCACTTCACCCCCATCTCCAGATTGACTACTTTTATTGAACAGACTTGTTATTTTGTCATCATATAAACACACTCTTAGGGCCCTCACAAGCGTATTGATTAAAAACGTTCTGTTTTCTTCAATGAGTGTTGAATGAGACAGCTCATGCATGTGAAGCTCTTAGTAAGAGCTCAATAAAGTTTAGCTATTACTCTTGAAAAGATCATTAGATATAGCTCATTTATTTTCTAATTTTGGCATCTTTTCCTTAGCAAAATAGAAATGATTAGCATTTCCCTAATGGTGATCAAAATTAGTTTCAAAATATTCTTTTAATGAGTACAATATTGCTGTTTTAGCGATCCCACAACAGATTTATGGGAAGGGAGGCTTTATATTCTTTATTAATTGATACTAAGAAAAGACCATGGAGAGGGTTTACCTGTCTTTGTGTTTCTATTTGTAGGTACCTTCCCAAATGATGAATTGTATGTAAAAACTACATCCTATAAAATGTATCTGGCCCACAGAAATTACTTAAAAAAAAAAATTTTAAAAAAACCCTTCATTTTCTATACTATTGTGAATTTTCAGCCCTCCATAAAACATGCATTTTCTAGAAATTATTCAGGAAGTTAGAGAAATTTGATATGAAAGTTATGGAATTGACATATGGGGGGAAAAAGAACTTCACTGTGTGGTTTGTGATTGAATTTTTGGAAAAGACATTCATACATACATAGCCAAAGTAGTGAATGTAGACAGGCAATGTGGACTATTTATAATTACCCAGAGTTCAAAACAATATAAAATAAAATAAACTTCCAATAGTGGAGGAGCTCTGGGGATTTTTTTTTTTCCTCAACTTGAATTATCTATATTGAATGTCAACATTAATCATAAACATTAGATTATCTTTACTTTCCTCTCTAGAACTGAATTGGTGTGTGTGGATAAGCTCCAACACATCTATTCAAGCAACAGAGAATCTTGAAGGGAAGTCAAACAGGAAAGGTGGAGTAGAAGGTATTAATCGTTGCCGACTTTCTTATCATTCCTTCCAGCAGGGTATCATATATAAAAGCTAAAAGGGTCATACCAAGCTACACCTCTGGTTATTTTAAAAGAAATGAGTTTTCCCTCTTCTATGCAAGAATTGCAAATATCTAAATAACAAAACACCCTCAATATGTGAGGTCACACCTTTTTAGATGATTGCTGAGTATCTTCGCAACCATGCTTCCTATGCATGGTCAGCTCTGTAAGGATCCTAGCTATAAAGGGTGAGGAACTGAGTGGATAGGGCAGCTCTGATGATGAACTTCAAAAGGTATTAAAACAAACAAACAAAAAAAGGCAGAACATGTTTACTCGGGTGAAGAAAGTAGGAGCAAAACACTACCACTGCATTTCCCAGGAAAAAGGCAAGTGACAACTATATCCTGCCTTTAGGAAGTACAACACATCTACACTTAGGGGAACATATTCCTTGTACAGAATTCAACACAATGCCAGGACAGAATCTACTTCCTGCCCTTGGTATGATTTTCGATCAATTTGGCCTACCCAGAAGAACTAATCACTCTTCTCCCAAGGGTACATTCTTGGGGAAGGGTTAGTTTAAAAAGATTTTCACTGCACTATCACAAGTTTCTGGAGACCTGGCGGCGCAGTGGTTAAGTGCTCCGCTGCTAACCAAAGGTTGGTAGTTCCAATCCACCAGCCGCTCCTTGGAAACCCTACGGGGAAGTTCTACTCAGTTGGAATAGAAAGCAACGGGTTTGGTTTATCACAGGTTTTTAACCTCAGCAATCCTTTAAAGATTAAAATAGGCTTCCTTTAAATTCTCATAATCTGTTCTTTAAATTGCCATAGGACATTTACGACTGGATTTAAGTGTGCCCAATTTTCCTAAGGTAATACTGAACATCTTTCCTCTCCTTACTGACTTTGTACGGGAAGCAAAAGAAACTAAACCCACCTCCTCATAGTGCCTGGACTCTTTCCACCACATTCTGTGGCTCCCCTCCTGCCAACCCCGACCCTGCCACTTTGTGAAGTCGAGGCTGAATCTGACGTTGGTCCAAGACATCTTCTCGAGGAGCTTTACCAGAGATGCTCAGCAAACATTTTATGGGCCACTGAATCAAACACTGATTTGCCTTTGGATAACACGTCACTATCTCTTGCCTAATTTCATTTCGGGGCTTTTTCTCCTCCACTTAGTTCTTAGGAAGTTTCCAGAATCTTTAGGAGAGTTACAAGTGCAATGTAAACACGATAATTCCCAAGGTACTCAGGTTTTCCTTAGCAACGCAAGCAAATATCGCAGGATTCAGAAATTGGATTGACAAGTTTAATTAAGTCAATCACTTACTCCTCCTTTCACCATTTGGCACGCAGCCCACCTCCTTCTCAGCTCTCTCCTCTCCCTAGCCCGCTTCCTTTTCAGTGGCGGAACTCGGATCTGCGCTCGGTTTGACTTGTAAGGATTTGAACGAAACATCTCAAAAACCACAGAGGTCTGGGCAGCGCGGGAACCCAGGACGAGCCAGGCGGATGCTAAAACGGTAGGAGGCGCCCCGCGCCTGCCCTGGCCCCCGGCCACTACAAAGGTTTCATTTTTATTGCTTTTCAGCATTTTCTGGTGCAATACTTCAAACTGCTGGGTCACACCAAGAATTCAAACTAATTACTTTAGTCTGTAAAAATCCTTCAGTCAGAGAAAATCCTTTCCGGGCACAAAATCCATGGTTGCATTTCTGGTTAACCGAATTTGTGTTACCGATAAGAACATTTAACAAATTGAACCATTCAAAAAATAAATCAGCGTAATTTTTGCGGACTGACAAGAACCCTGGCAGTTCGAACTTCTAAAAAATTACCCAGAGCTCTCAAGTCTGTTACAGGTTCGGGCAGGCGGGAGGGGGGTGGTGGTGTCAGCTCCCTCTAAGGGGCTGTTTTAAGAAATTTCCTTTTCCCTATTCTTTCTAGGAGCTCCCGTCTTTGGAGATGGTTTTAGAAATGCACCGTGGTATACGCTTTTCTTAACGTCTGTTCTCCTCTAACGTTCTGTAAGTAACCGCCACCCTCCTCAAGGGAATTCATCTCCTGAATTGCCAACGTGGTCGGGAAAACGCTTCATTTCCTCACGGTCTCAAATCTTTCCAGTGTTTGCTAACACTGTAACTATACACTGTTGCTTTAAAAACCTTACTGTTACAACTCTTAATTTTCTACCTTTTTGTTTACTGGGAAAAATTCGAGGAAGAGACCACACGGAAGTTGAGTAACCACAAGGTTTTCACAAAGCACTTTGTTAAGAAGTTTGCTTTGCAAGGCTATTAAACATCAATTAAAATTTCCATATGAAAAAGCACGAAGTGTAGAATACTATAGGAAGCACGCTAAGCAAATTTACACTTTGATTTTAGGGATGTTGTCAGTCACCTCCCCCACGGAGGCCCCTCGCCCCCCTAAACAAATTACAGAGCCCCTAGACTATTACTGATTACAAAAAAGCAAAATTTCACTCTAAGACAATTGTACTTCAAAATGAGGTACCAAATAGTCAGCAAACTAGTTCTTTCTTTTAATCATCGGAAAGATCCGAACCTTGTTTTACCTGTTGCATCATTAGTGGAAACTTTTTTTAAGAGTCAAAACATAAATTCAGTACAATTTAACTTTAAAACTACAGAAACACTTTCAAGTTCCCTATTCCATTTACAGTTATCATAAGTCAAAGCTACTTTTTAACAAATTTAAAAACTTAAGAGAAATCTTACTTGTAGAAAAGGAAACTAATAGGTAAAATATTGTTTAACTTACTGTTTCGCTTAAAAGAAATGAAGTAGGCACGCCAAGTGATTGAACTCCTTGGAAGATGAAGTAAAATGAAAAAGTAAGTTCAGGCACTCAGACCTGTCTATTTAAAGTTTAAAAGTCTGCTCCTGTTTGGTACTTTCCTCACTTCTTCCCTCTAATGAAAGAAAAGTGCTGATACCTCGTAAAGCTTTTTTCTAACTTGGAGCACAGAGCTTTTAAAAGTTTCAAGCCACTGACTCAACTAGGAGGAGGGGCTTGAAGAAAGGGGAGGGAAAAAGGCAAGGCGGGGAGGAGAGCCGAGAGGACGCTGGTGAACTTGGAAGTGTGGGAGAAGAGGCAAAGAGTATCTAGTTGAGATAAAGTTGTGGTTTAAATTTGCTGATGAGAAAAAAACAAAATCCCATTAAACAGAGATGTGCCACTACTGGGAGCTACTCCTTACAGATAACAATGACAAATTTTAGTCATTGTTTCACCAAAATTCTAGGGAAAATGAAAAATTGTATATTTTGTAATGTTACTTACCTTTTTGAAAATAAAAGAAAAAATGTTTTAGAGTTAAAAAAAAAAAAATGTTGGCAAAGAATTTAGCCAGTGCAAACTTGCTTCATATTGGCCAATGTGTGTTAAGTTAGAGGTGGGTGTGAATGACCAATTAGATGATCTAATTCCTCTCCTCTCAATTTAAGTAGAGACAATTAACAAAGGAAATGGTGGGGATGGGATAGGAACATTTCAAAAACGGACATATATGGTTGAATATCCATCCTCAATCCACCTTCCAAATCCTTTGACACTTTAGAATTTTTACTTTTTCCTGCAGTTGAGCAGTTTAGCACAAGAGTATATATGTGTGTGTGTGTGTGTATAATCAGTTTTTTTAACTGTGAAATATTGATTTCTAATCTCTACCAAATCTCCAGGGAGTTGAAAGTGCATAACGTGATCTCAGCCCCTACATGGCAACACACTAAAAACTAAATATTTTGTAGTGAAAATGCTGGGCTATTTCTATCAAACATGGGCTAAAGTTGCCTGATAGGTTGAGATGGCACTGAGCAAGTCCAAAAACTATTTGACCCTCCTTAAGACCAACTTTCTCTCTAAAACCCACTAGAGAGTTTTTTACCCAGTGACAGTAAAGTTGTGCATATAATCTTCATGTGCTTATCCACTGCTTCCATGGCTCAGCCTCTTCTGGACTCTGCATAGGGTATATAAGGGCCTGAGTCATTCGGCTTCTTCATTCTTAGAGAGGGCAGCTCCATTGAGGGCTCTTGAGATGCCACAGCAGAGGGCTGTGGTAGGACAATTCCCCATAAACAGGCTTCAGTGATGCTCCTGAGACTGGACAGAAAAGTCTCTTGGTATTTATTCTCTGAAACAAAGCAAACTCGCCAGCCTTCGTTTTCTTAACTTTTCTCACTATACCAATACCAGAGAAAAGAAGAATGGCAAGTATTTCCTGGAAGATACCTTTCACTAAGTATACTTTCATTGCAGTGACTAATAAAACATCTTCTGAAATGTTGTAGTTTTAATACATAATTTTGCACTCTCATTTTCTGGCTATATAGTTTCCAAAGGTATATACTTCTTTAAGGAAGGAGGGGGAAAAAAATAGATGTCATGGAAATAGAAATTGTAATCTGACTTTCAAGTGTTCAAGTTCAACAATTTATGAATATTGTTGTTGGATTTGTATTTATATTGTCCTTCAAAAGAGTGTCTTTCTTTTACGTCAACTAAAAATTATTTCATTGGATTCAGAACACATTCATGAATATATGATTTATTCTTTTCATTATAAGAAAATCTCTTTTCCCATTTTTAGAAAAAGAAATTTATGCCTCATTTAATTTATGTAATTATTGGTTTGCTTTTGTAAAATTATGTATCAAGTACAATTATTACTGTTATTATCCGTTTTATTAAGAGTTTTCTCAAAGTTCTAATTCAGAGTTAGCTGCATGAAGAAAAGTTAAAATTAGCTTTCTATGACAGGATTTTTAAAGCAAAAAATTGTGTTTGTTTTGAATTCAATTTTGTTAGGTCTCTAAAAGGATATTGATATCTAAGTATTCTGCTACTCTTTTTAAACCTGTAACCTATATGACCAATTGGAAATAGAACTAAAGAATTTCTTTACACCAAACTATATTATTCATGGATATCACTTGAAACATTTTCTGAACTAAAGGGATTAGTTACAGTATGAACCACTAACTAATTTATTCTCTTAACATTTAGAATGTACTATCTTCTACTTCTAAAATGATTTTCCCATGATAATTTATAGACGATGAAGTCTTTCTTTGCGATCTTCTTTTCTTTTAGAATAGTGGCACCAAAATGTGATCCAATGAGTAATAATGCTCAAGGGGAGCTGGGTTACTGTGAATGGCTTCCCTGTTGGAACAGTGAAGACACAGCTTTCTCTCATAGACACCTAGCAGCGTCTCCAAAGGACTAATAGTAACTCCTGTTATACCTCATACTCTAGCAGTGCAGGTGACTTATAGTTTAACTAAGGATGTAAGTTTTAAAAAGTATCCCATTTACCTGACATTAAAAGCTTGTTTCCATTAGAAAGATTTGCAAAAATTGTGGCAGAGATTTTAAAAAAATTTCTGTCACTTATATTCTCAGAAATGTCAATGCCATTTCATTAATATAAACACTGACTTCGAGATTGGCAGACCTTGTCTATGTGTAGAAGAAATGTTAGTTGTTAGTTTCCAACGCATAGCCACCCCATGTACAACAGAATAAAACTCCTGGTCCTGCGCCGTCCTCACAACCCATGCTATGTTTGAGCCCATTGTTGTGCCACTGTGTCAATCCATCTTGTTGAGGGTCTTCCTCTTTTGCACTGACCCTTTACTTCACCAAGCATGATGTCCTTCTCCAGGGAAATAGTTACAGTCTAATTTGTTAACCAGGCAACACTGAACAATCATTTAAAATTTGACATTCTGCAGGATGTCTTCAGGTACCATCATGGGCTAGGCTTTAGAGTCTGTTTTATCCATGTTGTTCTGTGCATTGAGAAATGTAAATTATTGGCACAGTGGAGAGTAGACTATTTTTCAGAATTTTAAGAAGAACTTTTTAATATGAGAAGCAACTGCATTTTTAATTTTTACCTTTGGTTCGAAATACTGATCTCTGGAATTTTAAGAGATGAATAGATTAATTTTTAAGGACTTTCAATGCTTATCTCACACAAGCTCAGGTGGGTTACTGTCACTTCAATGAGGTGCATAAATATTCAAAAATACTTGGTAGCTGTATGTTAGAGGTTAGAGGGAGTCCATCCCATTAAACCTATTGTTGCTGAGTTGATTCTGAGTCATAGAGACCCTGTAGAGGGAGTCATAAGTGGTGCAAATAGTTAGTGCCCTCAGCTGCTAATGAAAAGATTGGAACTTAGAGTCCACCCAGAGGTGCCTAAAAAGAAAGCCCTGGTGATCTACTTCTGAAAAATCAGCCATCGAAAATCCTATGGAGCACAAGTCTACTTTGATATACATGTGGTCAACAGGAGTTGGAAATGACTCCACGGCAACTAGAGAGTAGTTAGGGTAATAATTAGAGGTAGCAATTAGAGAGTAATTAGGATAGCATTGTAGTGGTAAACCCACCCAAACCCATTGCTGTCGAGTGGATTCCGATTCATAGCGACCCTATAGGACACAGCAGAATTGCCCCATAGGGTTTCCAAGGAGTGGCTGGTGGATTTGAACTGCTGACCTTTTTTGGTTAGCAGCCAAACGCTTAATCACTGCACCACCAGGGCTCTGAAGGATTTCTGCATTTAAAGCAGACTTAAAAAAAAAAAAGAGGTCAGGTAGTGTAAGGGAAAGGAAAGTATTTAAAATGGCCACATGCGGGATTATTTGTAAGAAAACTATCACTTGGGAACTTGGTGAGTTGTTAACTTTGAAAAAAGGACAATATTCCTTTAAAACAAGAGAGAATGCAGACCATAAAGAAAAAGATGTTTTGAGGTGGAAAGTATGGACAGTAAAAAATTCCATTTGGTGATAGTATCTATCAGCTGACTCTGAGATAAGGTGAGTTGAACAGATTTGACAAAGTCTGCGGTACCTCCTAGGAGAATTCAAAGGCAACCCTAGAAGAATAAAAGGATTACCTAAGACAGGGAGGGTCTAGGATGATTTTGTAATGGAATAAGTTAGCATTATCTTATGGGTTTCTTTTCATTAGCATCAGAATAAGTGAACTTCCTATCTATGCACCAAATTTCCATTTTATCTAGTATTGATTGAACAGAAAGAAAGGAGTAAAAGCTAATTTGGAGATCAGTAGCATGCAAGTCTAGAAACACTATTCAAATTGGTAAAGTCAGCCAGAAAATGTATTATTGACTGTTCGTTTGTCAACCAAATTTCCATACACAGTAGTGAAGATTTCACATTATAGCACCAATTTGTGCTAGAATCCTTTTTCAACAGATATATTTCTGAGATCTGACAATTTGCTTCGTAACTGCAAAGTATTCTCTTATCTGAAACTTACTTCCCATTTATTTAGCATTCTATCATATTTGGCTCTACCTGGGTAAAAGTTAAACTCCTTTCTGTAGCCTACATTTATCTCTAAGTGAATCTTACTGTGAGGCTACACAAAAAAGGATTTGTCAAGGGAGGGAAGAATTTTTTTTTTTTTTTTTTTTTGCTTTGTTTTGTTTAATGGGAAAGAATGCCAGACAGTGGATAAATTTGTCTTTGGCTCCACCTTCTGTTCAGAGTGAAAAATGAACATCTTGAAAAGTGACTGGTAAATCATTTAATACTTTCATGTTTGTTTAATTTCACCTTTTTCTTATGAAGCTTGGTTAATTTTTACAATCATTTGTGAATGTTGACATTCATCCACTCAGCAAATATTTATTATGTCTCAGGAACTGTGTTAGACACCAGTGAGGATATTTAAATGATGTAGTGAAGAAAAAAACAGTATCAAGGTTGAACTTCATTCAGCTTTAGGGTTTATCGAACTGAATTTTGAAAAAGCAATCATATAACCATAGAAAAAAGAAAAATTTTTTTTTTTAAAGGAACAATCCCTATTCTCTAGGATTCCACAGGGGGGTGCTATTTTTATACATCTGGAATCTACTTGGAAATTGTTTATTATTATTGTTGTTGTTGAGTCAGCTCCAACTTACAGCTACCCCATGCGCAACAGAATGAGACACTGCCCGGTCCCGTGCCATCCTCACAATGCTTGCTGTGTTTGAGTCCATTGTTGCAGCCACTGTGTCAATCCTTCTTGTTAAGGATCTTCCTCTTTTTCGCTAACCTTTTACTTTACCAAGCATGATGTCCTTCTCCAGGGACTGGTCCCTCCTGCAAACATGTCCAAAGTAGGTGAGACAAAGTCTCACCATCCTCACTTCTATAATAATTATTATCGTAGGGGCAAGTGATGGTTCGGAGCCCTGGTGACGCAGTGGTTGAGAGCATGGCTGCTAACCAAAAGGCTGACAGTTCGAATCCACCAACTGCTCCTTGGAAATCCTATGTAGCAGTTCTACTCTGTCCTATAGAGTCGCCATGAGTTGGAATTGACTCGAGGGCAACGAGTTTGGTTTTTGGTTTTTAGTGATGGTTCAGTGGTAGAATTCTCACCTTCCGTCTGAGAGAGCTGGGTTAATTCCTGGCCAATGTACGTCTGTCACTGGAGGCTTGCGTGTTGCTATGATACTGAACAGGTTTCAGTGGAGCTTCCAGACTAAGTCAGACTAAGAGGAAAGGCCTGGTGATCTACTTCTGAAAATCAGCCAGTGAAAACCCTATGGACCACAATGGTCCTGTCTGCTACAGATCATGGGGATGACACAGGACCAGACAGCATTTTGTTTCTTTGCATGGGGTTGCCATGAGTCAGGGGCCCACTGTGTGGCAGCTTACAACAGCAACATTATTACTATGTCCATTTTAAAAAACTACCAGAAGCAAAGCTGCAAAGCTGAAGGTTTTGGATCTGAAACCCTTGATTTTGTATATATGTCAGTTTTGGTTCTGTAAAGAGAAACTGTAACTGGGATAATAAGACATTTATACTGACTGGCAGTCTAAATAAATTTTGACTGTGCTAAGAATTTAAGTTGGCTGAGACTCATCTAACAAATGAGAAAATATTTTAACATTTTCATTTTAAGGCAGGTAAGCTGAACGGGGTTTAATTAACAAACAATCAGCAAAATAGTTATTTCTTTAGCATGATCACTTGTGGTCATTTTGTGCGTGGCATTGTACTAGATGCAGTGGGAATGTGGACAGCATAGAGGGCATTTTATAAATGGAAGTGATTCCTTATGTGAAAAATTTTTACAACCTTAACGAAGAACGTGAACAAATGTATAGTTAAAATAAGTAATACATGAGCAAAATTATTTACATACTTGCTGAATTGATACCAAAGAGAAAGAAAAGACTTAGCATTGCTTTAAAAAGTCAGCTGAGATAAAAATTCCCAAATGAAATATTTACATGCTTGGTTACAGCACCACTTACTAAAGCTGTTGAAATGCCTTTCTGTTGTATGTCTAAGTCTGTGCTGGTGCTCAGAAAGGTGGTGCCTATGGACAGCTTTATATAGTACATGACCTTTATGGACACCACTAAACGAAATATAGTGTTTATTTAGAATAGCATGAAACAATACAATTATCTGCAAGAAATCATGCATCAGAGTAACTGTAAGTTGTATGTTGTCTTAGTCATCTAGTGCTGCTATAACAGAAATACCACAAGTGGATGGTTTTAACGAAGAGAAGTTTATTTCCTCACAGTCAAAGTAGGTTAAACGTCCAAATTCAGGGCATCAGCTCCAGGGGAAGGCTTTCTCTCTCTGTCTGTCTTCTTCTCATCAGTGTTCCCCCAGACTAGGAGCTTCTCGGCACAGGGACCCCAGTCCAAAGGACGTGCTCTGCTCCTGGCACTGCTTTCTTGATGGTATGAGGTCCCCATGTGTCTCTGCTCGCATCTCTCTGTTATATCTCAAAAGAGATTGCATTAAGACACTGATCTTGTCAACCTCATCAGTACAACCTCATCACAATGATAGACTTTACAACACATGAGGAGATCACATATAATCTCATCATAGTGGTAGAGTTTACAACACATAAGGAAATCACATCAGATTACACAATCATATAATACTAGGAATCATGATCTAGACAAGTTACTACACACATTTTTTGGGGGACACAATTCAATCCATGACATATGTATATTGAAAATACTCCACATAGCTCTAAGAATAAAATTAAAAACAAAAGAAAACAATTAGACCTTTGAAAGAGCCTCCAGTTTGCTTATTGATTAGTTATTAGCTACTGGAAATGGATAGTTCTTTAGTGTCAGGTTATTACTGATGTAAGAACAAGGTCCAATACTGTTGTAGCAGACTTGGTATGTTTGGGATGTTCAAGTATTTTAAATGCTTTTACTTTACGGTTAATATGTGTTCTATCTTGTTGCTGTTGTTAGTTGCCATCAAGTCTGTTCCAACTCATGGCGACCCCATGTGTGCAGAGCAGAACTACTCCATAGGATTTTCAAGGCTGTAACCTTTTAGAAGCAGGTCTCCAAGCCTGTCTTCCGAGATACCTCTGGGTGGGTTCAAACTGCCAACCTTTTAGGTAGTAGTTGAGCTCTTAACCGTTTGGGCCACCCAGGGACCTCTGTTTAGTCTTAATACTTCATAAATTTCTAGAATCCTACATCAGGTAAAAGTCAGACTTATTCAAATCCAGTGTGCTTTTCTTTATGTCTCACATTTGACCCTCCACACCCCCTAGGACCCCTGCTGGTATTCAGCAGTCTCCTGACAATCCTGTTTTATAAAATTCCCAGTCTCAATAAGCAAACTTTTTATTTTTTATTTTTTTTTATTGTAGTTTAAATGAAGTTTACATTTCAAGTTAGTCTCCCATACAAAATTTTATACATACATTGTTATATGACGCTAACTGCTCACCCCATTCTGTGACAGCACACTCCTCCTTTCCGCCCCTGATTCCCCATGACCATTCAACCAGCGCCTAACCCTCTCTGGCTTCCCATCTCACTTCTGAACAGAAGCTGCCCCTTTGCTCTCTTGTATCTACTTGACTAAGAGGCACACTCTTCACGAGTATCACTTTTTGTCCCACAGTCCAGTCCAATCCCTGTCTGAAGAGTTGGCCTCGGAAATCGTTTTAGTTCTGGGATGACAGAGAGTCCAGGGGCCATGCTTTCTGGGATACCTCAGTCTCAGTCAGACCATTAAGTCTGGTCTTCTTACTAGAATTTGAGTTCTGCAGCCCATCTTTCTGCTGCTCCATCAGGGACTCTCTGTTGTGTTCCCTGTCAGGGCAGTCATTGGTGATAGCGGGGCACCATCTAGTTCTTCTGGTCTCAGGCTGATGAAGTCTGGTTTATGTGGCCCTTTCTGTCTCTTGGGCTACTACTTTCCTTGTATCTTTGCTGTTCTTCATTCTCCTTTACTCCAGGTGGTTGGGACCAATTGATGCATCTTAGATGGCCGCTTGCAAGCTTTTAAGACCCCAGACACCACTCACCAAAGTAGGATGCAGAACATTTTCTTAATAAGCTTTATTATGCCAGTTGACCTAGATGTCCCCTGAAAGCATGGTCCCCAGACCCCTACCCCTGCTACTCTGTTTCTCAAAGTGTTTGATTGTATTCAGGAAACTTCTTAGCTTTGGTTTACTCCAGTTGTGCTGACTTCTCCTGTAGTGTGTGCTGTCCTTCCCTTTGTCTAAGATGATTCTTATCTACTATCTAGTTAGTGAATAACCCTCACCCTCCCTCCCCACCCTCATAACCATCAAAGAATGTTTTCTTCTGTGTTTAAACCTTTTCTTGAGTTCTTATGATAGCGGTCTTATACAGTATTTGTCCTTCTGTGACTGACTAAATTCGCTCAGCATAGTAAGTTCCAGCTTCCTCCATGTTATACAGTGTTTCACGGCTTCATTGTCATTCTTTATCGTTGCGTAGTATTCCATTTTGTGGATATACCACAATTTGTTTATCCATTCACCCCTTGATGGGCACCTAGGTTGTTTCCATCTTTTTGCTATTATGAACAGTGCTGCAATGAACATGGGTGTGCATATATCTATTCATGTGACAGCTCTTATTTCTCTAGGATATATTCCAAGGAGAGAGATAGCTGGATCGAATGGTACTTCTATTTCTAGTTTTTTAAGGAAGCATCAAATCGATTTCCAAAGTGGTTGTACCATTTCACATTCCCACCAACAGTGTGTAAGTGTTCCAGTCTCTCCACAACCTCTCCAGCATTTATTATTTTGTGTTGCTTGGATTAATGCTAGCCTTGTTGGGGTGAGATGATATCTCATTGTAATTTTGATTTGCATTTCTCTAATGGCTAATGATCGTGAGCATTTCTTCATGTGTCTGTTAGCCACCTGAATATCTTCTTTGGTGAAGTGCTGGTTCATATACTTTGCCCATTTTTTTTTTTTAATGTTTTTTATTACTCAACCTTGGGTTCCCTATCACCAACTTCCCTGTCCCCTTCTGGCTTCTGGCCCTTGTCACTAGACTCCTGTACCTCGTTAGTCTCATTTGGTTTTACGGGGCTGTCCACTCCCAGGCTGAACAGTGAACCTCAGAGGTAACTTCACCACTGAGCTAAAAGGGTGTCTGGGGGCCATACTCTCGGGGTTTCTCCAGTCTCCTTTAGGCCAGTAAATCTGGTCTTTTTTTTTGTGAGTTAGAATTATGCTGTACATCCTTCTCCAGCTCTGTCCAGAACCCTCTGTTGTGATCCTGGTCAGAGCAGTCAGTGGTGGTAGCCTGGCACCATCTAGCTGTACTGGACTCAGTCCAGTGGAGGCCTTGGTAGCTGTGGACAGTTAGTCGTTCGGACTAATCTTTTCCTTGTATCCTGTTCTCTTCATTCTCCCTTGCTCCTGAAGGGATGAGACCAGTGGAGTATCTTAGATGGCCGCTCACAGCTTTTAAGACCCCAGACACTACTCACCAAGGTAGAATGTAGAGCATTGTCTTTATAAGCTGTGTCATGCCAATTGAGCTAGATGTTCCCTGAGACCATGGTCCCCACAGCCCTCCGCCCACCAATTCAGTTCCTCAGGGAGTTTGGATGTGTCTATGGGGCTTCCATGACCTTTCCTTGTACAAGTTGTGCTAGTTTCTCCTGTATTGTGTACTGTCTCACCCTTCACCCAAGATACCACTTATCTATTGTCTATTTAGTATTTCCCCCCCACCCCTCCCATCCCTGGTAACCAACAAAGATTGTTACATTTTGTGTGTGAACTTTTTCATGGGTTTTTACAACAGAGGTCTCATACAATGTTTGTCCTTTTGTGATTGACTTATTTCACTCAGCATAATGTCTTCCAGTTTCATTCATGTTATGAGATGGTTCACAGATTCATTGTTGTTCTTTCTCATTGCATAGTAGTCCAACTTTGCCCAGTTTTTAATTGGGTTAGTCTTTTTGTTGTTGAGGTTTTGCAGTATCTTACAGATTTTAGAGATTAGACGCTGATCGCATTTGTCATGGCCAAAAATTTTTTGCCAGTCTGTAGGTTGTCTTTTTACTCTTTTGGTGAAGTCTTTTGATGGGCTTTAGTGTTTGATTTTTAGGAGCTCCCATTTATTCGTCTTTCTTCTGGTACTTGTGCACTGTTACTTATGGTTCGTATTGTGTTTATGCCATGTATTAGGGCTCCTAGTGTTGTGCCTATTTTTTCTCCCATGATCTTTATCGTTTTCGATTTTATATTTAAGTCTTTGATCCATTTTGAGTTAGTTTTTGTGCATGGTGTGAGGTATGGGTCTTGTTTCAGTTTTTTTGCAGATGGATATCCAGTTATGCCAGCACCATTTGTTAAAGAGACTGTCTTTTCCCAATTAATGGACTTTGGGCCTTTGTCAAATATCAGCTGCTCATAGGTGGATAAGCTTATATCTGGATTCTCAACTCTGTTCCATTGGTCTATGTATCTGTTGTTGTACCAGTACCAGGCTGTTTGGACTACCATGGTGGTATAATAGGTTCTAAAATTGGTTAGTGTAAGGCCTCCCACTTTGTTCTTCTTGAGTAATGCTTTATTTATTCAAGGCCTCTTTCCTTTCCATATGAAGTTCGTGATTTGTTTCTCCATCTCATTAAAAAATGCCAGTGAAATTTGGATCAGGATTGCATTGTATCTGATTACTTTGGGTAGAAATGACATTTTCACTACGTTGAGTCTACCTATCCATGAGCAAGGTATATTTTTTTCCACTTATACAGGTTTCTTTTAGTTTCTTGCAGTAGTGTCTTGTAGTTTTCTCTGTAACGATCTTTTACATCTCTGGTTAGATTTATTCCTAAGTATTTTATCTTCTTGGTGGCTATTGTAAATGGTATTGATTTGGTAATTCCCTCTTCAAGGTTCTCTTTGTTGATGTAAAGGAATCCAACTGATTTTTGTATGTTTATCTTGTATCCTGAAACTTTGCTGAAATCTTCTATTAGATCCAGTAGTTTTCTTGTGTATTCTTTGGGGTTTTCTGTATATAAGATCGTATCATCTGCAAATAGAGATACTTTGACTTCTTCCTTACCAATTTGGATGCCCTTTATTTCTTTTTCTAGCCTAATTGCTCTGGCTAGGACCTCCAGCACAATGTTGAATAAGAGTGGTAATAGAGGACATCCTTGTTTGGTTCCCATTCTCAGGGAGAATGCTTTCAAAGTCTCTCCATTTAGGATGATGTTGGCTGTTGGCTTTGTATAAATGCCTTTAATTATATTGAGGGATTTGCCTTCTATTCCTCAGTAAGCAAACTTTTTATGTTGGAAGGTTCAGGTGACCTTTTATTCTCTTGGAGATTCATGTGGTATTGGGTGTGATTCATTCTAGTACCGATTTTCTCTGTCAGTACTTTTATAAGCTCTTTTATTTTCATTCTTGTAGAAAATATTAACAGATTTTAAATATTAAAATACAGGATATTAAAATGTGGAAAGTGAAAGAGCTTGAGTAGTAACTACCATAGATTATAAAGTTTTTTTTTTTTTCTTTAAATTCTGTAGCATGAATAAAGACCATGAATATAGCTCAGCAATGCGATTCTCATTTCATGGATTTCAGTATAGATGCTTTCAGTAACGTGGCTTTCTGTGAAACAGTTTACCCAGTGGGGAAAAGACTGCCAGGTTGTGAATCAGGCCTTTTGATTACATCTGTCTGTAAAAGGACAGTATATTTTGTGTTTAGATTAAATTCTAAAATGTAGTCAGCTTTAACAGACATTTTAACGAATTGACCACTAAACCAGGTAGAACAGAAAATCAGTCTTCATTTCAGACTCTTAATTAGGCAATGGAAACTGCAATTTTGGATTCAAATTTAAGAAACAGTTAGGAAAAGCCCATTATTTCTTTTAGTATTTTTGTGGCTTTAAATTCAGGCAATCCGGATAAACTAGGTCTCCCAGAGGTTAAGTCAGATTCACTTCCATTTTTTTAAGACTTCCAATTTATTAAGAAAGGAAGACACATGACAGCCAGAATATAAAGTACTCGGTACATTTTAAACATTTATATTAACTAGTTAACAATTTTAATACAAAGTACTACAAAGCTATGTAATTTTGCTATTCATATGATATTTACAAGATTTGTTAAAAATAAAACAACCTAGTAGTTCATTGTAAGTCAAGATGATTCTATAATATTTAAAGTTCTTTGATAAAGGTATTATTTTCAAATTGTCAGTTTATCTTTTAAATATGTATATAATAAAGGAGGCTTAGTTGCACAATGGTTAAGTACGTGGTTCATAACCAAAAGTTTGGCTATTTGAACCGACCCAGCAGCTCTGAGGGAGAAGGACCTGGTGATCTGCTCCTGTAAAGATTTCAGCCTAGGAAACCTATGGGGCAGTTCTACTCTATCCTATAGAGTTGCTATAAGTTGGAATCAACTCAGCGGTGTACAGTAACATATATATACTCTTATTTGGAAATGATGTCAAAATGCCACATTTGAGGTCCTTACTGAATAGGAGACCAAGGCCAAATGGCCCTCCTGATAATGGCCTCTCTTGTCCTCTGGGCTCTGGGAGCAAAAGGATCTGGATTCTAGGCTTGAAGTTGGAGTTCCTCCTTTGACTTTCTGCTCACTTTGGCTTTAGATAATTCCATCTTTCTCTCTTTTTTTAAACCAATTTTTTTGCAGTGTAACATACCTACAGAAAAGGGAACATACACTAATTGTGGTTTGAAGGATTTTTTTGCAGCTCATATATACCTGTTCAGCCAGCATCTACATCAAGAAACAGAACACTACATTATTGGCATCCCAGTACCCTTCCTTGAGCCCTCTTCATTACTTTCCCCATAAGGTTAACCACTATCCTGATTATAACAGCATAGAGTGGTTTTCCCTGTTTTTTTTTTTTTTTTCCCCACCTTTAATTAAATTGAACCTTAAAGAATGTAGTTTTTTGGTGTGTTTCTACATTCTTTTATTTTTATCCATATTGTTGTAGGCAGTCGTAGATCATCATTATTGTCGTGTGATACACACTTGTGTGAATATATCACAATTTATTCATCTTTTCTACTGTTGATAGGCTTTTGGGTAGTTTCAGTTTGAGGATTTTATGAGTATTAATCCTCTGAACATTCAAGTACAGATCTTTTGAGTTGTTTGTCACTTTATATTGATTTGTAGGAATTCTTTGTATATTCTGGCTACAGGTCCTTTCTCAGATATGTGTGTTTTGAGTATCTTCCTCTGGATTGCATTTTTACTTTCTTAATTGTTTCTTTTGATAAAGAAGTTTGTACATTTAAGATAATCTAAATGATCACATTTATCTCTTTATAGTTAGCACTTTTTATAACCTATTTAAGACATCTTTGCCTTTTGTATGAGACCACTATTATAAAAACTCATGAAAAGGTTTATACACAGAAAGAAACAATCCTTGATGGTTACTAGGGAGAGGAGGGTTGGGGAGGGAAAGACACTAACTAGACAATAGATAAGTGGTAACTTTGGTGAAGGATAAGACAGTATACAATACTGGGGAAGTCAGCACAACTTGACCAAGGCAAGGTCAAGAAAGCTTCATAGAGACATCCAAACTCCCTGAGGGACCAAATTTCTAGGCTGAGGGCTGGGGACCATGGTCTTGGGCAACATCTAGCTCAATTGGCATAACGCAGTTTATAAAGAAAATGTTCTACATCCTACTTTGATGAGTAGTATCTGGGATCTTAAAAGCTTGTGAGCAGCCATCTAAGATACTGCACTGGTCCCATCCCGTCTGAAGCAAGGGAGAATGAAGAAAAACAAAGACACAGGAAAAATTAGTCTGAAGGATTAATGGACCGCAACTACCACAGCTTCCACTAGACTGAGTCCAGCACAACTAGATGGTGCTCAGCTACCAGCACTGACTGCTCTGACAGGGATCACAATAGAGGGTCACAGACAGTGCTAGAGAAAAATGTAGAACTAAATTCTAAGTCACAAAAAAAAAAAAAAAAATACCAGACTTACTGGTCTGACAGAGACTGGAGAAACCTCCAGACACTCTTTTAACTCAGTACTGCAGTCACTCCTGAGGTTCACCCTTCAGCCAAAGATTAGACAGGCTCATAAAATAAAAACTAGACTAAATGGGCAAACCAGCCCAGGGGCATGGATGAGAAGGCAGGAGGTGACAGGAAAGCTGCTAACGGGGAACCCAAGGTCGAGAGGGGGAAAGTGTGGACATGTTGTGGGGTTAGCAACCAATGTCACTAAACAATATGTGTATTAATTGTTCGATGAGAAACTAATTTGCTCTGTAAAACTTCATCTAAAGTAAAATAAAAAAAAAAAAATCTTTGCCTTTTGTTGTTGTTGAGTGCCATTGAGTCGATTCCAACTCACAGCAACCCCATGTGACAAAGTTGAACTGCCCATGGGGTTTTCTTGGCTGTAATCTTTATGGAAGCATATCACCAGGTCTTTTTCCCACAGAGCTGCTAGGTGGGTTCGAACTGCCAACCTTTTGGTTAGCAGCCAAGCCCTTAACTGTTGAGCTACCAGGGCTCTAACCAAGATCAAAAAGATATTCTCCTGTTTTTCTCCTTCTAAAAGTTTTATTCTATCTTTTACATTTTGATCTGCAATAGTGATGAAACTGATGTATTGGTGTATGGTATAAAGTAGAAGTCAAGATACATTTTTGTCAATATAGAAATTCAGTTGATCCAGCATCCTTTTTATCATTGCACTGCAATGTTATCTTGATTGTAAATCAGGTGACCGTATATGTGTGGGTCTATTTATGAACTTTCTATTCTGTTCCATTGGTCAGTTTTTTTTAATCCTGGTACCAATAACATACTGTTTTAATTACTGTACCTTTATTATAAGCCTTCTTATATTGTGATATGAGTCCTCTGGCTTTCTTCTTCTTCATAGTTGTGCTGGCTGTACTTGGACCTACACTTCCATATGATTTACAAAAATTTCCTTTTCAATTTTCACACACAAAAGGATAAATAAGAAAAAAAAACTGCTGGGATTTTGGTTAGCATGACACTGAATCTATAGATTTATTTGGGGAGAATTGACATCTTTACTGAACCTTATATCCATGAATATGGTGTTATCTCTCCATTTATATAGGTTTTTAAAAATTTCCCCTTGCAATATTTTGTGGTTTTTAATGTGCATATCTCCCATTAAGTATTTTATTGTTTTTTGATATCTTGTACATAAAATAGTTGTTTTATGTTTTATTTAAAAATATTCATTGCTGGTATATAGAAATCCAATTAATTATTGTATATAGGCCTTGTTAAATTCATCATTAGTTACTGTTAGCTATTTTGAAGATTTCTTAGGATTTTTCTATATATATGGTCATGTTGCTGCCAAATATAGTTTTATTTCTCTCTAATCCTTATGCGTTTTACTTCTTTTATTTATCTTGTTGCACTGGTTAGGATGTCTTATTATTTACTGAGTGTAAATAATAAGAAAAGACATTTTTGTTCCTGATCCTAGAAAAAAGGAATTGATCCTCATCACTGAGTGCGATGTTGTTTGGTGCCGTCAAGTTGGTTCTGACTTATAGTGACCGTATGTACAACAGAACAAAACATTGCCCAGTCCTGTGCCGTCCTCACAATCGTAGTTATGCTTGAGCCCATTGTTGCAGCCACTGTGTCAATCCATCTCCTTGAGGGTTTTCCTCTTTTTTGCTGACCCTCTACTTTACCAAGCATGATGTTCTGCTCCAGGAACTGGTCCTTCTGATAACATGTCCAAAGTATGTGAGAGGTAGTCTCACCATCTTTGCTTCTAAGGAGCATTCTGGTTGTCCCTCTTCCAAGATAGATTTGTTCGTTCTTTCGGCAGTCCATGGTAGATTCAGTATTCTTCGTCAGCACCATAATTCAAAGGCATCAATTCTTCTTTAGTCTTCCTTACTCATTGTCTAGCTTTCACATGCATATAAGGCAATTGAAAACACCATGGCTTGGGTCCGGCGCACCTTAGTCTTCAAGGTGACATCTTTACTTTTTAACACTTTGAAGAGGTTTTTTGCAGCAGATTTGCCCAATGCAATGTGTTGTTTGATATTTTGACTGCTGCTTCCATGGGTGTTGATTGTAGATCCAAGTAAAATGAAATCCTTGACAACTTCAATCTTTTCTCCATTTATCATGATTACAATATTCGTTGTAGATTTTTTTTTTTAATATTTTATTGTACTTCAGGTGAAGGCTTACAGAACAAATAGTTTCTAATGAAACAGTAGTACACATGTTGTTTTATGACATTGGTTAACAACCCCACAACATATTAACCCTCTAACTTCTCAACGTTTTTTTTTTTGGTGAAAATACACATAGCCAAAGATACACCGTTTCAAAAATTTCTACATGCACAGTTCAGTGACATTGACTACGCTCTTCCAATTGTGCTGTTAGTCTCACTTAAGATGAAGGCTTACAGAACAAAATAGTTTCTCATTTAACAGTTACTACAAATGTTGCCCTATGACAATGGTTAATAATCTCACAACACATCAACAATATCCTTACCCAACCTTGGGTTCCCTATCACCAGCTTCCTTGTCCCCTTCTGCCTTCTGGCCCTTGTCACTGGACTCCTGTACCTCATTAGTCTCATCTGGTTTTACGGGGCTGTCCACTCCCAGGCTGAACAGTGAACCTCAGAGGTAACTTCACCACTGAGCTAAAAGGGTGTCTGGGGGCCATACTCTTGAGGTTTCTCCAGTCTCCTTTAGGCCAGTAAATCTGGTCTTCTTTTTTGTGAGTTAGAATTATGCTCTACATCCTTCTCCAGCTGTGTCCAGAACCCTCTGTTGTGATCCTGGTCAGAGCAGTCAGTGGTGGTAGCCGGGCACCATCTAGCTGTACTGGACTCAGTCCGGTGGAGGCCTTGGTAGCTGTAGTTGTAGATTTTTTGTTGTTGCTTTTTAGAAGGATGAAGAAGTTCTCTTTTATTCCTAGTTTGCTAAGAGTTTTTATCCGAATAAATTTTGTGTTTCGTAAAATGCCTTTTTGCCTCTATATAGATTATTGTGTAGTTTTTCTTTTTTAGTCTGTTGATATGATGAAATACATTGAACACTTTGGAACCAGCCTTGCATTCCTGAAATAGATTCCACTACATCGTGATGTATTAACCTTTTCCTTCATAGCTGGATTTGATTTACTAAAATTTTGTTAAGAATATTTGGATCTATGTTCATAATGGATATTGGTCATAGTTTTCTTTGCTTGTGTTATCTTTGTCTCATTTTAGTATCAAAAATAATATTGCCCTTATAAAATGAGTTGGGAAATATTGCTTCCTCCTCTATTTTCTAAATGACTTTCTGCAGGACTGGTATTATTTCTTCCTTAAATACGTAATAAAATTCACCAGTGAAGCAATCTGGGCTTAGACTTTTCTTTTTGGGAGAGATTTTCATTATAAATTCAAATTTTTATTTTATTTATTTATTTATTTATTCTTTATTTGTACTTCAGGTGAAGGCTTACAGAGCAAACAGTTTCTCATGAAACAGTAGTACACATATTGTTTTATGACATTGGTTAACAACCCCACAACATGTCAACCCTCTCCCTTCTCAACCTTTTTTTTTGGTGAAAATATACATAGCCAAAGATACACCATTTCAAAAATTTCTACATGCACGGTTCAGTGACATCGACTACACTCTTCCAATTGTGCTGCTATTCTCATTTTAGATGAAGGCTTACAAAACAAAATAGTTTCTAATTTATCAGTACACATGTTGCCCTATGACAATGGTTAACAACCTCACAACATATCAACACTATCCTTACTAAACCTTGGGTTCCCTATCCCCAGCTTTCCTGTCCCCTTCTGCCTTCTAGCCCTTGTCCCTGGACTGCTGTGCCTCACTAGTCCCATTTGGTTTTATGGGGCTGTCCACTCCCCGGCTGAACGGTAAACCTTGGAAATGACTTCACAATGAACTAAAAGGGTCTCTGGGGGCTATACTCTTAGGGTTTCCCCAGTCTCCTTTAGACCAGTAAATCTGGTCTTTTTTTTTGTGAGTTAGAATTTTGTTCTACATCCTTCTCCAGCTCTGTCCAGAACCCTCTGTTGTGATCCCGGTCAGAGCAGTCAGTGGTGTTAGCCGGGCACCATCTAGCTGTACTGAACTCAGTCTGGTGGAGGCCTTGGTAGCTGTGGTCCATTAGCCCTTCAGACTAATCTTTTCCTTGTATCCTGTTCTCTTCATTCTCCCTTGCTCCCGAAGGGATGAGACCAGTGGAGTAACTTAGATGGCTGCTGACATCAAGGTAGAATGTAGAACATTGTCTTTATAAACTGTGTCATGCCAATTGAGCTAGATGTTCGCCGAGACCATGGTCCCCACAGCCCTCTGCCCAGCAATTCAGTTCCTCAGGGAGTTTGGATGTGTCTATGGACCTTCCATGACCTTTCCTTGTACAAGTTGTGCTGGCTTCCCCAGTATTGTGTACTGTTGTACCCTTCATCAAAGTTAACACTTATCTATTATCTATTTAGTCCCCCCCTCACCCCTCCCATCCCTTGTAACCAGCAAAGATTGTTTCTTTTTGTGTTAACTTTTACAGGAGTTTTTACTGTAGAGGTCTCATACAATATTTGTCCTTTTGTGATCAACTCATTTCACTTAGCACAATGTCCTCCAGTTTCATCCATGTTATGAGATGCTTCACAGATTCATCATTGTTTTTTATCTTTGTGTAATACTCCATTGTGTGTATGTACCATAGTTTGTTTATCCATTCATCTGTTGATGGGCATCTAGGTTGTTTCCATCTTTTTGCTTCTGTGAACAGTGCTGCAATGAATATGGGTGTGCATATGTCTATTTGTGTGATGGCTCTTATTCCTCTAGGATATATTCCTAGGAGTGGGATTGCATTTTGTAATCTTCTTTATTTTTTTGGTGCTGACATTTTCTTTGTTCCTCTTATTGTCCTGTGCTGAGTTCCTTTTGTTTATGGATTTTTTTTTTCATTTCTTCTGTTTTTGTAGGTTTTGTTTTTACTGAGACTTTATGTTTTTATTCTTTATTTTGATAAGTAGGTTTGTTAACTTTATTTATGATTACCTTGGAATTTACCCTTATCTTCCTAGATTTGAACCAGTCTATTATTAGTTGGTATCGCCTTACCTTCCTCTCCATTAGAAGGTTCTATACCTACACTGTTTATTCCCTCTTTTATTGTTCTGATGCTGTTGACATTTACAGATTAACCTCTCTGGTTCCCTCTTGTAATTCTTTTGATTTTGCATAGTCCTTAAGAGTTGATTTCCTAGGTTGGTATCTGGCTAGTACAGTCCTGTGTCCTATATTCAGCCTGTGGTCTGATGTTGTTTGTTCTCAGATGGAAAGACCCGCTTTAATAAGTCTTGTAAGTTTGATTTGGTTTTTACATAGTCCCTTACTTTCTGTTTATCTGGAAATTAACTAATTTCACCATCATATTTAAACGAGAATTTTGCAGGATATATTATTCTTGGCTAGCAATTTTTTTCTTTCAAGGTTTTATGTATGTCATACCATTGCCTTGTTGCCTGCATGGTTTCTGCCGAATAATCCGAGCTTAGTCTTATTGTTTCTCCTCTATATGTGACTTTTAGTTTTTCTCGAGCTGCTCTCAGAATTCTTTCTTTGTCTTTGGTTTTAGCAAGTGTGATTACGATATGCCTTGGTGATTTTCTTCTGGGGTCTATCCTGTATGGGGTTCGTTGTACTTCTTGGATGGTCAGCTTTTCATCTTTCATGATATTGGGGATGTTTTCCGTCAGCAATCCTTCAATGATCTTCACTGTGTTTTCTGGTTTCTCCCCCTGTTCTGGAACTCCGATCACTTGTAGATTTTTGCTTTTGATTGTATCCCACATAATCCTCAGTATTTCTTCATTTTTCTTCATTTTTTTTTTCTGATTTTTCCTCAAACAGAGTTGTATCCAAGTGTTTGTCTACAATTTCGCTGATCCTAGCTTCCGTCGTTTCAAACCTGCTCCTCAGCCCTTCTGTGATACTGTCCATTTCTGAAATCTTGTTGTTTATCTTTTGGATTTCTAACTGTTGTTTTTGTATGTTTTCTAGTTGTGAATTTATTTTGGCATTTTTTTCCTGTATTATTTTCTTGAATTCTTCCACTTTTTTTTGTCTGTAGTTTCCATGAATTTGTCTGCCTTTTCCATGAATTTTTCTATTTTTTCTTCATTTTTATCTGCTTTTTGCTTCACCTCTTGGATAATTCTGAATATTAGAGATTTGAATTCCCTATTTTAGGTGTAGTGCCTTTTCTTCTACTGGAAAGTCATCTGGTGTTTTATGTTGGACATCTACTGA
Organism: Dugong dugon; assembly: GCA_030035585.1. Classification (NCBI taxonomy): domain Eukaryota; kingdom Metazoa; phylum Chordata; class Mammalia; order Sirenia; family Dugongidae; genus Dugong; species Dugong dugon. Next base: position 141,520,977 of record CM057464.1, on the reverse strand, counting down.
AACCATCCTGTCCTGTTTTTGTAAATGTTTTTGATATTGTCTGCTGTCTTCGGGGCATTCAGTAGTTATTTTCCTCGTTTATTGATTGTAGATTTGTTTGTTTTGTCTGCTTTTTTGTTTTATTTGGTTATGTCTGAGCAGGCGGGCTGTACATTCTTTGTTTTTTGCTCGTCTGGGGGCACGATACTTTTCACCTCCTTCTCCAATGGGCAGGGTCAGTCACTCAGGTATGGTATAGCAGGGCAGGTCCAGCTGAAGGGGGGTTGCCAGGATGGGTTGTTTGTGGCATGTACCAGGGCTGACAGTGCGGACCGGGAATCAGTGCAGGACAGGTTCCAGTAGGCCATGCCTGTGCTGCTTACGAGTGTAACGTTCAGTGCATGGTGCAGGTAGGCAGGAAGAGGGAGTAGATTGTGATGTGTAGAGCTAAGATGGGTATGGGAAAGACGAGAGAGAGGAGAGAGGAACAGGAGCCAAAAACATACACACAAACAAAAAAGAGTGCTAAGGGAGCTTGCTATTGGAGTGGAGAGATGAGAGACTGAGAAATGAGGAAAAACAAAAAGAGAAAAGAAAAAGGGCAAAAGAAAAAAATGAATAAATCGAGAAACTGGAAATGAAGAAAGGCAGAAAGGGAATAAGAGAGAGAAGAAAACAAAACAAAGAAACAAAAAAAACCCAAAAACAAACAAACAAAAAAAAGAAATGCCCCTAGGGATGTCACCTTGCTTCTGCACAGAGTAAGGGAGTAGCTTCCAAGCCACGTAGTACTGCTAGGCTAGGAGGTGCTCCCAAGCTGAGAAAAGAAAAAGAAAACAAACAAACCAATCAAAACAGAACAAATCATAGCAAACAAACAAACAAAAAAGCCCCGGAGGTCCTACCAGCGTTGTGGCATGGGCTGGGAAGCAGTTTCACAGTCAAGGGGTGTTTCTTAGCCTTTCAGGAAGAAGCAAAGATGGTGCACGGAGCCAGGTATTTGAGAGAAAGGAGGGGAGTATGGTGAGAGGTAAGGAAGAAATCTAAAGAAGTGGAAAAAAGCAACACCAGCAGCCAACAAAAGACACTCAGGGAGCCAGCCAGTGTGGGTGGGTAGAATCCAAGCAACATCTGGGTGCTTCCTGGCCAAGAGACTGTGGCTGCAGGAAGCAGAGGAGGCTAATGAAGAAGGGTGGGGGGTGGAGGGTGGGAAAGCATATATCACTGGTTACCAGTTGTTCTGTCTCCTGCTGGAAGCTCCGTGAATTTGCTTTCTCATACCCCCTGTTTGTTGATCTTCGATAGGAGTCCAACATGGCAGATCCATGTTGCTAGCTGACAGGGGACCTCTGCATGTATCTCTCCTCGCTCTCTGTTCTCAGTCGGTTTCTTATTCCATTCGGTGCTTGGCTGAGTACCTTATCTCTTCATTTGATGCATAGGGTTTCAGGACTGACATGTGACTCTGTTTGACTTAGTTTTTCTGATCTTTGCTGTCTAGATCCTCATTTTGTTCTTGTATTGTTTCCTTTATTTCTTTTAGTTCTTTGTCTATGTTTTCCCTTAGATCTTTAATTATGTTTAACGTTGTATTGTATTCTTCCATTTTTTTCATTATTTGGTCATCTCTAGATGCACTTTCATTCTCTTTGTCAAGTTCATTTGGATGGGTCATTGTGTCTCTGTTCTTTGTGTGTCTTATGAGTTTTTGTTGGGGCATTGAAATTTTCGAGGGTGTTAACTTCCTCAGGTCTTCCCGGTAGTTAGTGGTTTTGCCCACACTACTTTCTTCAAAAAACTCTTAGGTGGGCAGAGCCTTCAGCCTTTGCTTACTGTTTCCTCTCCTTTTCTGTGATAACTCCTTTTCCTTCTCTGGTTTAATTAGGATTTGAAAGTTCCAGATCTCAGTTTTCAACTTTCAATATTTCCCAGACACACCAGAAAACACATTGTGATCAATCCATCCACCAGCCACTACCACCGCTCAGGCGAGATATTGTGTACTAATCAATATGTTCACCAGGGGGCACGGTCCTCCCTCTCTAGTTATTACTCCTTTTCTTTCTCTGTTTCTGTGACCACCTTTTCAGTCAGAGAAGCTACACCCAGTGAACTCCCTTTGGGCTGGGTGTTACCCTCTGGTTTTGCCTGAGGCTTCCTTCCCTGCTCTGTGGGGGCTTCTTCTTTCTGAGTTGGCTTTCAGGGGGTGCACAAGTAGACTTTCCTCTGTTTCAGGTGGAGGAAGGGCTGGCACTCCTCAGAAGAACATCCAAGAGCTCTGCCTTGTTGGTTTCAGAGCCCCAGCGGCCTTGTGGTGGTTGTGGGGGGCAGTCTCCTCTTAGGTGACCCTCCTCCTGGCTCCACTGTAGGGAACCTGTAGCAGTTTGAATCAGTATAGCAGCTGACAGTCACTGGGTAGGGGAGGGATTGTCACGCTCTGAATGGACTCCCAGGGAGGTCTGTCTTGTTGCTATCACCCCCTGCCCCACAGTATGTTGGCTGTGGGTATAGCCTCCACTCAAGATGACTGCTTCCTAGCACACAGCAGCCTTAGTCAGCAGTCCTCAGCACTGATTGGAAGGAGAAGCGGACAGACCCAAGTTGATCCCCAGGGAAGTCCTGCTGGTTTCAGAGGCCTGAGCTATGGGGTGCACAGGGAAGAGGGTAGAATGCTGACTATGGGAGCAGACACCACTCCAAGGGCCTTCTGTAGCAGTTTGCAACACCCTGGCAACTAGCAGTTACAAAGTCGGGGAGGGGATGTCACGCTTCAGTCAGTTCCCCACAGAAGTCTGCCTTGTTGCTATCAGTACCTCCCCACCCCCTGGTAGATTGTAGTCTGTGCATGCAGCCTGCACTCAAGATACCTGCTTCCTAGCACACAGCAGCTTCAGACAGTAGTCCTCAGTGCCAACTGAAAGTAGGGGACTAGAGGAAGACTAACCCAAATTGACCCCCAGGAAGGTTTGTCATGTTAGTTTCAGAGGCCTGAGCTATGAGGTGCCCAGAAAGGCAGGCAGAGTGCTGACTATAGGAGCAGACTCCATTCCAGGGGCCTTCTGTAGCAATTTGCTGTAGGCTTGCAGGTGACAGTGTCCAGGTGGGGGAGGGGTTGCCACGCTTTAAATGGATCCCCAGGGAGGTCTGTCTGGTTGCTATCAGAGTCTGCCCACCATGTATTATGTTGGCTGTGGGTGTAGCCTTCACTCAAGATGCCTGTTTCCTAGTACTCAGCATCCTCAGTCAACAGTGGCCGGAAGTGGGAACAGGCAGACCCAAACTGACTTCCTGGGAAGTCTGTTCTATTGGTTTCAAAGGCCTGAGCTTTGGGGTGCACAGGGAGGCAGGTAGAGTGTTGATTATCAGAGCAGACTCCACTACAGGGGGCCTTCTGTAGCAATTCACATTAGGCTTACAGCCAATAGTGCCCAGGTGGGAGAAGTGCTGGCACATTCCAAATGGGCTCTTGAGAAGGTCTGCCTTGTTGATTTTAGAGCGGAAGCTTGGGGTCCTGTCTCTTTTTAAAGGCAGGTGGTGTGGTGGTTAGGGAAACGGGTTTTTTTTCTGGGGCCGTTTCTCCACTTTGCAGCAGCTGGTGGCCTGCGTGGCTGTGGGGAGGGGCAGGGACAGTGGGAGAAACAGTTTTCCTACCATATGCAACTCGTTGATTTGTTGATTCTTGCCTGTCTGCAATTCTCTGCTGCTTTCCTCTGCTCCCCAATTCAGAGTCCCTCAAAGTTGAGTGCTGTTTCCTTATTGTATTTGTGGGGGAGGGTCAGAATGATGGTCTGTTTACACCACCATCTTCCTAGAATGTGCTTGGCCAATATATCTTTAATAATTCTTTTCCTGTTCTTTCTTTTATCTCCATCTGGGCCCTTTATGTATGCAGAACCATTTGCTATTATCTAACAGATTCCTGTTGCTCTGTTCAACTTTTTCTGTTTTTCATATTTGATATTTTCTTTTGATCTTCAAATTCATTTGCTTTTTTTTCCTATCATCTCTGTTCTGCTTTAAGTCCATCTTTTTAAAAAAATTTTTCAACATTGTATTTTTTAGTTCAGAATTTCTACCTTTGGGTCTTTTTAACATTTTTATTTCTGTGCTGATGTTTCCTATCTTTTTATTCAACACTTTTAAACCCTAGATTTTTAGTTTCAACATATGGGTCATCTCAGGGTTGCTCTTAGTTTATTTTCTTTTCGATTGGCAGTGTGTTCCCTTTTTTCATATGTTGGACAATTTGTATCCTAGAAATTGTAAATGTTAAGTTATCGAGGTCTGTTATTTTTCTTTGATGCGTATTGTTTCTTTTGTTTTAGCAGCCAATTGTCGTGCTGAATTTTGTGTAGGATAAAATTATTTTACAGTTGGGCTGGGATAGCTCTATGCTTATCTCTTTGGATATCTGGAATCTGGCAACTTATATTGGCCAAGATGAGGATAGTGGACTAACTACTGATTTGTAATGTGCTGTTTTAAGTTCAGAACTCCCCTGGAGGCACCCAAGGCTGGTTTGCTTATTGATGAATTATCTTGGCATGACCAGTTAAACTGCCTGTTTTGGCTTTTATATCCAGAAGGGCATAAAAGAAGCTGCTGGAAACTTAAGGGTAACTCTCCTGAAACCAAGATTTATCACAGAAATCTTGGCGATTCAATCCCTAGATGAAGCACATTTTTGCATGAATGTAACAGACCCTGGGGAGCTGTGTCTGGAAGTCTCATAGACCCTCAGTGCTTGCCTGTGCCCTTTTTCTCCAGCTGTACTGTATCTTTTACCTTTAATAAAAGTCTTACAGAAGCGTGTTCTTGTAGAGTCTTACAAGTCCTTCAATTATCTAACCTGTTGTAAGCCTTGCAGAATTGAACTGAACGTCTGCTTCTTGGGTGACAGCTTAATCTCTTTTAAGATCTGTTATCACTGGCTGATACACTTTATGTCCGTTTCATACATGTGTGACTAAGAGTCAGTCAGAGGTGTGGGAAGATGGAATTTGGGGATTGTCTTTCTGGCTCTTTTTCTTCCAGAATTCACCTGCTCTCTTCAGTGGCCACAGTTTCCTGAGCTTCAGTTTTCTGGTTCCTTAGGCCATTTTCCACCCTCCTGACCCCTCACCTCTAACACCAACTACACTTGGCCCCTGACTGAAAGTTGCATAAACTAAGGGCTCACATCATAAAATTCCACTCTTCCAAGCAAGCGCAATCCACCAGCGTCTATCTTTTCTGTTTACTCTCCAGTGCCTTCAGATATCTGGTGTTTGTATTAAGTCTAGATTTTATGGTTGTTTCTGTGGGGATTCAGTCTGGTTTGATCTTGCTTCATTCTCACTGTAAGTAGAACTTTTCTCATGAGATTTTTAAAATATTACCTTTTTTCATAAAAGTTTTAAAACAAAAAAACCACATTTCACCTTGGCACACAAAATCTACTGCCGGCCATGGCTAATGGAAAGTCTAGAATCATAGCATTAGAGAAGCTGTCTTTTTCTAAGAATAATCATATATCTATTTTTCTTTTCAAGAAGAGATTACAAAACAAGGATTAGTCAGGATAATTGCTTAACAAATGGTGTCAGTTATCTGCTAAGTGTAACTAAATGGTCTAATGAAGTATTTGACTCTCTCATTAAGGTCCTTGCATTATGCAGATGATGACAGGCAGATACCCATGACAACTACAAAGAAAGGTTGCTGTATATAATACATGAACATTTAATCCCTTCTTTCTTTTCACCAGGGTTAATATGCTATCTCATTTAATCTTCAGAATCTTCATAATAACCAATGAGGTAAGTATTATATACTCATTTAACAGATGAGGAAACAAATGTCCTGGTAAGTTAAGACACTTGCCCAAAGTCATAGTACTTTGGATATAGATTGGTCTATTTGATTTCTAAGCCAGGGCTCTTCATTACATGTACTACGTGATTAACTACTGAGAGTTAGTTGGTATTTATAAGGATGTGTGTATGTGTGTGTCTTTAAGTATGTGTTTAGTACATTTTTAATTTTTAATAAGTGATATTCATAGCAAGGGAAAAAAAGCATTATTAAAGAAAAATACTGTCGCAGATGTTAGCTCTGTAAAAGTTTCTTGTGTATACTGGGATTAAATTTATCAGGAACTTAATGTTTTGTATGAGGACTATAAGGAAGTTTATTTTAAACCATTATTACTAACTTCCTCAGTATATTTAAAATAACTTCGTCCTAAACCTGAATAGTATATTTCATGGTATAGTGGAGTTTTAGGCTGTAAAGCAGAGATTGGCAAACTATGAGCCACGGGCCAAATCTGGCCTGCAATCTATCTTTGTAAATATAATTTTATTTTATTTTTTTCTTTAATTTTAATTTTATTGGTACATAGTCATAATCATTTGTGTATATATATTGTCTAGGCTACTTTTCCACTACAACAGGAGAGATGAATAGTTGCAACCTAGACAGTATGGCCCTGAAGCTTAAAATGTTCAATTTCTGATCCTTTATAGAAGAAGTTTGCCAATTCCTACCCTGACAGGATCTTTGAGATTCTCTAATTTTCCTTTCTCTCTCACTTTCCACTTACCCATTTTACTGATAATGTACTTGAGACAGAGAGACGCTTAGTGAATTACATAAATTAACTGCATATCCAGGACTAGAATCCAGGTCTTTGATCTCTATTTTTTAAGGTTCATGTTTGTAGAAAGACAAGGGCCTTTGAATGGATTTTGTTCCATTCTCAAATCATTTCCCACATGGTGTGTTGGTCAATAAGCTAGGAAAATATTTCGTGCAAGTTCACAGATACAAAACCAAATCACAGAGCAACCTGCTTTCAAAGGCTACAATTTTACCCAAATAACACATGATTTGGGAGACTACCATTTAGAAAACCAGCATTAGCGAATAGAAATGGTTTGTTCACTTCACATCTGCTTTTCTTAAGTTCCTAACCTTCCTATTTCCTGAAATTTTCAACAGCATAGTTGACCTATTTAAAGGTGGCTGCTGGTTATCTTGCTATTTTCCAAAGTTTCATGATTGATAGTGTAACATTTCTGAAAGTTAATAGGCATATATTTAAGAAGAAGAACACTTCCACAGTAGGTGTCATTTAAATATAGTATGTGCATGAATTTTCCCTTTATGTTTCCAAATTGTGCAGTCTGATTCTTGACACTGATTCCCTCTGAAGACCAAATCAAGATAAGGACCCAAATTTTCAAACCTACAGTTTTAATTTGTGTGTATAAGCTAAACCTTCCATTGATAGGCACAGACCATGATTATGAGAAAGTAGACCTTGCTGCATGAGGAAAACAAAACAAAACAAAACAAAAACATAGTTACCATTAAAATATTGGTCTAAACATTATTTACAAAGGCTTTTATTTGTATCATTGGAAACACTACAACTTTTTAGTAGGCAACATGCTCTTAAATAGTGGTACCACATTTGCAGAAATATGATACTTAATTAGTGAACTTATTATAAATGCAGATGCCTATTATCCATGAGAAGTGTACGGAATCTGAATTTTGGGGTGGAAGTGGTTAGGGATCTGTATTATTAATAAGATATGCAGGTGGTTCTGAAGCACATCAAAATCCCTCTGGTATAGAGAAAACTCTTTTTACCTGACAAACTGGAAAACTAGATTTTAACCCTGGCTAGCTTACTAAATTGCTAAATGTGGCCTTGGACAAGTAACTTCAGTACCAAAAAAAAGTAAGGGAGGGCTCCTATTGAAAGTCCCTGCCTCCTTCCATAGTTGTTCTCTCCTGCACAGTCACACACACAAATACATGCACATATGTAATACACACAGATTGTCTTTCTCTATTGAGAAATATAGTCGTACAAGCAAGAACGAGGTTATTGAGAGGGAGAGGAGGGATTCTTCAGTTTTCTCATCTGTAAAATGAGGTTGATAATAGTATTCACCTTGGGATTGTTGTAAGGATTAAGATAACAAAGATAGACTGTTTAGTATAATGCCTGCCACATAAAGTACTCAGTAAAAGTTAACTTATTAGATTTTATCATTATTATAATCATTGTTAGTATTGATGCCAAAATGACTTAAAACTCTAAATTTAATATAATAACCCCATTAACCCATTGCTGTCAAGTCAATTCTGACTCATAGCGACCTTACAGGACAGAGTAGAACTGCCCTATAGGGTTTCCAAGGAGCGGCTGGTGATTTGAACTGCTGACCTTTTGGTTAGCAGCCAGGCTCTTAACGGCTGTGCAACCAGGGCTCCAATTCAGTATAATAGACAGACTATTTTTCCTCTGCAAAATGAAAATAAGAAAGAGCTGCCCTCATTCATTCACTCCTTCACTCATCCATTTATTAAAATAAGTAATAATTGCTGTTTCCAGTGTCCCATCAGTGCCCTGCACTGAGGACACAAAGTTAACTAGTATGTGGTCTCTGACCTCAAGAGACTTAGATTTTAAGGGAAGATAAAGATCAATAAACCAAATCATTATTTATATAATTTTCACCTTTGAAGTACAATCACCTTTCTACTAAGAAAACAAACTGACAATGCTATGGGGTACCTCTGGGATCTTGTTCTTGCCTAATAAATCACACAGGTATTGCTCACACTCCAATATTCAGTAAGGGAGATAACTAATGGCTCTTTTCAACAATTTGCAGTGTCATATCGGTCTCATCATAGAATTGATATTCACCTTGTCAAAAGACATAATAGCCAAGAATCAAAATTGTTTCTTTATAGAGAAGGCCATAAGCATTTGCTGAAAAGCCATTTCACCCACTTTCACCAAGGAAATAATAACTTCCATTAGATAGTTTTCTTTCTCCTCTTGAGTAGTGTGGCATATGCATACTGGACAAGACTGCATTTTTGAAGAACCTGTTGCTGTGAGAGTGGTTTAGATAAAATGAGCTGAAAGGGTTCAATTAAGCTCCCCTTAGTCTGAAGCCACTCACTGTCTTTGACTTTTAAAAGAGGTTTTACATTCCTTGCTATAATCTTAAAGACAATAAAAATGGTGTTAATAGCTTTTTTATCATTTCAGCTGTCTCCCCTTGAGGATTCCATTATTGCTTTTGATAAATTTATTCTAGAAGGAGAATGGGGAATGGGAAAAGAGACGGAAAATATTTAGATTATTATGAATATACACAATATCAATGTTTATTTTACTAGAAATAGCACCAAGGATACTTTGAAAAGAGCCAGTAAAGAGATGCCATGCTTATTTTTCTATAAACTGAAACTTGTATTTTCTGCAAAGTAAGTTAAACAAAGGTATAGATTGAACATTTAGCTTTTCTTATGAGATCTCGCTTCCTTAAGTTTGAATTGGAGAGTTTTCCCTAGAAAACAAATAGATCTTACACACCTAAAAGTCAAGCAAAAGATTTAAAACTATTTATAACAAATATGGAAAGTGAAAGTTAAAAAACTCAGTATAAAACTAATTCAGGTTGCTTAAAACAACATCAATAGCAATAATAGATAAATGTGTAGTGTATATTAACGAACAAATCAAAATGGCTAACATTTAAAAAAAAATGGCCACCACCAGTTAAGAAATACAGATTAAAAAATGGAATAACACTTTTTCCTATAAAATTAGTAAAGATTTTAAAATGGCCATATGCAACACTGATAAAGGTGTGGCGAGACCCTTTTATAATGCTACTGGCTGTAAAAATTATGAATTTTAGAGAGTAATTTAGCAATAAAGCATCAGTACTAAATATGTTCATACTCGTTTTATTAATCTATTCTCTGAAGGTTGTAAATTATAGAAACCCCACCTTACACCTACTTGGGCCCAGTAGGGAATTATTGTATTCTAGCTTCTGGATGGATTCTACTACTGAAATTATGTTATCAGGTATCTATTTCTTTTCATCACTTGCTTTTGTCATTCCTCTGTGTTAGCTTCATACCAGAGCAGACGCTCTCTAGCAGTCACTGGGAGACTCAGTTTATATCATACCAGGTTAATAATCCTTGATGAAAGAGAATGGCTTTTTCAGAATACTTTCTGGAAAAGCTCAGGGCTGAGCCTGGTGCCTGAGCTGGGCCTCACATTCTGGAACCAGTCGCTGCAGGCTGAAGGAGTAGAATGCTCTGACTGAACCCACTTTTGTGCCAGGGATGGAGTCTGCCTTATTCAAGTCACTTAAACTAATATGAGGTACAGAAGTGATTCTTCAAAGTGAGGTGTTGTCACCAAAAGAAGGGGAAATGAAGGGTGGTATGAAAAATCTACAAATATTCACTACACTAACAGTTTCACCCTTTAACACTCCTATAAATCAATGTTAAGAAATAATAAATGCAGAGATTTACATAACAATGTTTATTACAGCTTTAGTTATGATGCTAAACAACAACAACAAAACCTTGAACGATCCTGTTGTCCAGCAACAGGAGAATTGTGAATCAAGGAATATAAAATTTTTATGCAGCTACTAAAATTATGTTTTCAAATAGATTTTAATACTTATGAGGAATGGATATTTTATCATATAAAACCATAAAAGCAGAATATAAGATAATATACAGTATGATCTTACCTATGTAAAAAATGCACAGGAAAAAAACTAAAAATCTATGACAATAATAATTGCTCTAAAAACTGTTGGAATTCACTTATTTATAAAACAATTATTTCTGCAGTGTTTCTTTTATGGCAGGGATTTTTATTTTGAATATTATTTGCTTTACAATTTCCATATTTTCATATATGTTATAATGAGCAACTGAGAGGTGCACTGCATTTAGACTGAAATTACTCTACTTAAATCTCTGTGATGATCTAAACATCTTTTAAGGTGCTTTCAGGTACACTGTCTCATTCAATGTGTCTCTTATGAAATCAGCCGTCAGTTCTATTTGCTCCATGAGGGTTTTGTTCTTCAATAGGAACCATAAATAAAATCTGTTGATTGACAAAGTGATTCATTTGTTCATTCATCCAACCACCTATAAATTGTTGGAGGGATTAAAAAAATAAACCCTAAAGGAATTCTCTAATTGTAAATCATTATGGGTCAGTGAGTAGTTTTTTGCAGTGATTGGGATATGTTAATTATTCTTTGTTCGTTTTAAGTAAACCAAGAGCTAAATGGATGTCAGCAATTTTGTTAAAGTCATTGTGTGTGAAGAGGTTATGCACATGTATAGTAGCATTCGTAAAAATAATTTACATAAATTGTCTTACCAAATATTTGTGAATTATTGTATCCTATTATTAATGCTGGCAACGCTGGTGGCGTAGTGGTTAAGTGCTACAGCTGCTAACCAAAAGGTCGGCAGTTCAAATCCACCAGGCACTCTTTGGAAACTTTATGGGGCAGTACTACTCTGTCTTACAGGGTCGCTATGAGTCAGAATCGACTCGACAGCAACGTTTTTTTTTTTTATTATTATTAATGCTTAAATGTATTATTAATGTTAAAATATAGTATTAAATATATTCAGATTTAATTCATTTTCTACATGTTCATTTATGGATACTTTTTACTCCACCTACTACCTCAAATGGAGTAGAAGTTTACAAAGTTTTCTGGTCAAAGATCTTCTGGCAAGAAGTTTGTGGCTGCCACTCCCTGAAGGTATCTTTTTGGGTAGTGCCTCCAAGCCTCAGAGGAGACTACTTTGGCCAACTCCTACAAGAAAAAGATATAGGCAGAGGTCAAGATTCTTTTAGCAAAGTATGAAGAATGACCTTTAATGTCAGCTGGAGGCATTAATCTTGACTATATGACGCTGGCTAAGTGAGGATACACCGGTATTTTGGTGACAGCAAAGGGCACCAACAAGTACCCAAGAAATTCCCTTTATCCTTTTTATTATTACTTAGAATTTTTATTTTATATTTGTTGAAATAATTCTTTTGGATTTTAGACACAGATTTTTATAATATGTCATTTCTGGACATATATTAAAAGGAAGTAGAAGCAAAATACATTGGCTAAAATATTACATAAAACCTCCCCACATTCAGAGCCTAACCCTTTTGAGAGATTTTTGACACAGAGTCACTGATACCTCAGTTTTTCCTTACAATATCGTCCTTTGTGCCATCAAGAGTGTTAATGATATAGTGTATTTTTAACTTTTTAATTGTGAAATAGAATATACACACAGAAAATAACATGGAGCATGGAAGTATAACCTAAAAGATAATTAGAAAGTGAACTCCTACGTCAAGAAATAGACTATTACAAGCACCCTCAGATGCCCTTCATGTACTCTCTCCTTACCTGTTAAAGTAACTACAGTCTGTCTTTATGATAATCATTTTCTTGCTTTTCTTTTCTTTATAGTTTTATCAACTGTGTTTCCATCTAGAAACACAAAGCTTTCTCTACCCCCCACCCTGTTTCACAGTGAGCTCCAAATTTGACTAAAATTACCTAAGCCCCATCTCCTTTTCTGATAAAAGGAGAGCAGGGGTAGTAACAGACTCCCCAGACCAGAGACCAAGAGGTAGTCATTACATTCACTCCCCTAGTTGGGAACCAGAACTGCATAGAGGAGTAGGCCACTAGTCTTACCTCCGATGGGATTGCCAATTCTGTTGAAACCCGTTGCCGTCAAGTCGATTCTGACTCATAAAGACCCTATAGGACAGAGTAGAACTGCCCCATAGGGTTTCCGAGGAGCAGCTGGTGGATTTGAACTACCAGCCTTTTGGTTAGCAGCCTGAGCTCTGAACCACTGAGCTACCTGGGCTCTGGGTTGCCAATAGTAACCATTAAAAGCCATTTCTGTACAGGGTCATGAAGAAGGCAGCTTTGTGCTGCAACAGCCTAGAGGAGAGGCACTGCTGATTTCTTTCTTTCCCTACCTAGAAGTGCCAGATGCTGCCTGTCTATAGACCGAGACTTTAGTGTGTCCAGATAATTTAATAATTATATCTGTCATATATTGAATGCTAAGCAGTGTTCTTAGTGATTCACACACAGTAGTTCACTTCCTCCTCACTAAATTGTATAGGGTTGCTGTTGTGTGCTGTCAAGTAGATTCCGAATTATAGCCACCATATAGGACAGAGTAGAACTGCCCCACAGCATTTCCTAGGCTGTAATCTTTATGGCAGCAGATTGCTGGGTCTTTCTCCTGCTGAGTTTCTGGTGGCTTCCAACCGCTGACCTGGTTAGCAGCCATACGCTTAACCACCATACGTTTCACCAAGAGTGTGAAGGCACTTTTTTTTTTTTTTAAATCAGATGGAGGAATTGAGACTTGAGAAGTTAAGTTACTTGATCAAGATCATACAGCTAGTAGATGACTGAGTTTGAATTCATGCTTCAACCAAGGGATGGTTCCAAAAAGGTTTGAAGGGATAAACTATTGCCGTCCAGTCGATTCTGATTCATGGCAACCCTATAGGACAGAGTAGAACTGCATCATAGGGTTTCCAAGGAGCGGCTGGTGGATTCCAACTGCTGACCTTCTGATTAGCAGCCATGCTCTTAACCACTGCACTATCAGGGCTCTGAGTTATACTTGGTATAGGTAAGTGTTCATTTTGTGAAAAATGCATGACTTTTACACTCTAACTGAATAAATAAAAGTTCTTTCAGGCTTATCTTTTGTGTTTTAAAAATCCTATTATGTTTCCAAAAGATTTTTGTTCTTGGACATTCAGAGAGAAGAGGATAGCCTGTTGAATACAGCACTCCAATTCCCAATACCCCTCCCTGTCCTTATGCCAGGGGATGTGTTCTGTCCTTTCAGAAGCAGTGGCAAATCTTACCACTAGAGGGAGGGATCAGACCATGGAGAATAGCAGCAAGACGTGGCTAAGGAACCTCACGGCCATTTCATGCTCTTCACAGGCACCTGGAATAAGTCCTGATGGTGCAAATGGTTAAGAGCTCTGCTGCGATTCGAACCCACCCAGAGCCTCCATAGGAGAAAAGATCTGGTGATCTGCTCCCCTAAACATTACAGCCCAGGAAACCCTATGGGGCAGTTTTACTCTGTCCTATAGGGTCACAATGAGTCAGAATTGACCTAACGGCACACAACAACATAGACGTCTAGAAGTAGACTAAGCATGAAATTGAGAAGCCCCTTTTAAACAAACAAACGAACATGTCTTTTTGTTCTCTGGCAGAGAAAAATTTGCAGCCCCAGTGAAGAAGAGAGCCAGATAGTGAGGCCTCGAAGTGAGAAAGGCTAACAATCTCAGCACTGTTGATGTTTTAGGCCAAGTAATGCTTTTTTTCCCTTTTTTTTTTATTGTACTTTAGATGAAGGTTTACAGAATAAACTAGCTTCTCATTAAACAGTTAGTACACATATTGTTTTATGACATTGGTTAACAACCCCACGACAGGTCAACACAGTCCCTTCTCGACCTTGAGTTCCCTATTACCAACTTTCCTGTTCCCTCCAGCCTTCTAGTCCTTACCCCTGGACTAGTGTGCTCATTTAGTCTCATTCTATTTTATGGGCCTGTCTAATCTTTGGATGAAGGGTGAACCTCAGGAGTGACTTCATTACTGAGCTAAAAGGGTGTCTGGGGGTCATACTCTCGGGGTTTTACCAGCCTCTGTCCGGCCAGTAAATCTGGTCTTTTTTTGTGAGTTAAAATTTTGTTCTACATGTTTCTCCAGCTCTGTCTGGGACCCTCTATTGTGCTCCCTGTCAGAGCAGTCAGTGGTGGTGGCTGGGCACCATCTTGTTGTACTGGGCTCAGTCTGGTGGAGGCCATGGTAGTTGTGGTCCTTTGGACAAATCTTTCCCTTGTATCTTTAGTTTTCTTCATTTTCCCTTGCTCCCAAATGGGTGAGACCAGTGGAGTGTCTTAGATGGCTGCTCAGAGGCTTTTAAGACCCCAGACACTATTTACCAAAGTAGAATGTAGAACATTTTCTTTATAAACTATGCCAATTGAGCTAGATGTTCCCTGAGACCATGGTCTCCACAGCCGTCAGCCCAGTAATCCGGTCCCTCAGGGAGTTTGGATGTGTCTATGGAGCTTCCATGACCTTGCCTTGTACAAGTTGTGCTGGCTTCCCCACTATTGTGTACTGTCTTCCTCTTCACCAAAGTTACCACCTATCTACTGTCTATTTAGTGTTTTTCCATCCCTACTCCTCCCCTTCCTCATAACCATCAAAGATGGTTGCTTTTTGTGTGTAAACCTTTTCATGAATTTTTATAGTAGTGGTTTCATACAGTATTTGTCCTTTTGTAATTGACTTATTTCACTCAGCATGATGCCCTCCAGATTCATTCATGTTGGAGATGCTTTGCAGATTCCTCATTGTTTTTTATTGTTGCATACTACTCCATTGTGTGTATGTACTATAGTTTGTTTATCCATTCATCTGTTGATGGGCATCTAGGTTGTTTCCATCGTTTTGCTAATGTGAACAATGCTGCAATGAACATGAGAGTGCATATGTCTATTCGTATGATGGCTTTTATTTCTCTAGGATATATTCCTAGGAGGATTGCTAAATCATATGGTATTTCTATTTCTAGCTTTCTAAGGAAGTGCCATATTGTTTTCCAAAATGGTTGTATCATTTTGCATTCCCACCAGCAGTGCATAAGAGTTCCAATCTCCCCACAGCCTCTCCAACATTTGTTATTTTCTGTTTTTTTGATTCGTTCCAGTAATGCCAGGGTGAGATGGTATCTCATTGTGGTTTTGATTTGCATTTCTCTGATGGCTAGCGATCATGAGCATTTCCTTGTGTGTCTGTTAGCTGCTTGAATGTCTTCTTTGGTGAAGTGTCTGTTCATTTCCTTTGCCCATTTTTAATTGAATTATTTGTCTTTTTTGTGGTAGAGGTGTTGGATTTTCTTGTAGATTTTAGAGATTAGACCTTTGTCAGATTTGTAATAGCCAGAAAGTTCTTCCCAGTCTGTAGGTTCTCTTTTTACTGTTTTGATGAAGTCTTTTATGAGCATAAGTGTTTAATTTTTAGAAGTTCCCAGTTATCTAGCTTATCTTCTGGAGTTTGTGTGTTGTTAGTTATGGTTTGTATCCTGCTAATGCTGTGTGTTAAGCCGTCTAGCATTGATCCTATTTTTTCTTCTATGATCTTTATAGTTTTTGAGTTTATATTCAGGTCTGATCCATTTTGAATTAGTTTTTGTGTATGGTGTGAGGTATGGGTCCTGTTTCATTTTTATTCAGATGGACATCCTGTTTTGCCAGCACCATTTGTTAAAAAGCCTATCTTTTCCCCATCTGATGGACTTTGGGCTCTTGTCAAAGATCAGGTGACCGTAGGTAGATGAATTTACATCTGAGTTCTCATTTCTGTTCCATTGGTCAATGTATCTGTCGTTTTACCAGTACCAGGATGTTCTGACTACTGCAGTTGTATAGTAGGTTCTGAGGTCAGGTAGTGCCAGTCCTCCTACTTTCTTCTTCTTCAGTAGTGCTTTACTTATCCGGGACTTCTTCCCTTTCCATATAAAGTTAATGATTAGTTTTTCCATCTCTTTAAAGAATGTTGTTGTTATGTGGATCAGGATTGCACTGTATTTATAAATTGCTTTGGGTAGAACTGTCATTTTCACAATGTTGAGTCTACCTATCCATGAGCATGGTATGTTTTTCTATTTATGTAGATCTCTTTTGTCTTCTTACAGTAGTGTTTTGTAGTTTTCTTTGTATAGGTCTTTTATATTTCTGGTTAGATTTATTTCTAAGTATTTTATTTTTTTAGGGGCTGTTATAAAGGGTATTGTTTTCCTGATTTCCTTTTCATTGTTCTCTTTATTGGTGTATAGGAATCCAGCTGATTTTTGTATGTTTCTCTTGTATCCTGTTACTCTACTGAATCTTTCATTAGTTCCAGGAGTTTTCATGTGGAGTCTTTAGGGTTTTTTATGTATAGTATCATATCATCCACAAATAGGGACAGTTTTACTTCTTCATTACCAATTTGGATGCCCTTTATTTCTTCTTCTTGCCTTATTGCTCTGGCTAGGACTTCCAGCACAATGTTAAATAGAAGTGATGATAAAGGGCACCTTGTCTTGTTCCTGTTCTCCAGGGGAATGTTTTCAGCCTCTCTCCATTAAGAATGATGTTGGCCACTGGTTTTGCATAGATGCCCTTTATTATGTCGAGAAATTTCCCTTCTATACCTATTTGATTGAGAGTTTTTATCAGGAAAGGGTACTGGCTTTTGTGGAATGGCTTTTCTGCATCAATTGAGATGATCATGTAATTCCTTTCTTTTCTTTTTTTTAATATGGTGGATTAGATTGATTAATCTTCTAATGTTGAACCATCCTTGCATACCTGGTATAAATCCTGCTTGGTTGTGGTGTATTATTTTTTTGATATGATGCTGAGTTCTATTGGCTAGAATTTTGTTGAGAATTTTTGCATCTATATTGATGAGAGATATTGATCTGTAATTTTCTTTTTTTGTGGTGTATTTTCCTGGTTTTGGTATCAGGGTTATGCTAGCTTCATAGAATGCATTCAGAAGTATCCCTTCCTTTTCTATGTTCTGAAATACTTTGAGTAAATACTGGTGTGAGCTCTTCTCTGAATGTTTGGTAGAATTCTCCCATGAAGCCATTTGGCCAGGACTTTTTTTGTGGGGAATTTTTTTTTTTTTATTACCTTTCCAATCTCTTCTCTTCTTATGGGTCTGTTCAGATTTTCAGCATCATTTTGTGTTAGTTTGGGCAGGTAGTGTGTTTCTAGAAATTTGTTCATTTCCTCTAGGTTTTCAAATTTGTTGGAGTATAGTTTTTCATAATAGTCTGCTATAATTCTTTTTATTTCAGTTGGGTCTGTTGTAATGTTTCCCATTTTGTTTCTTATTTGGGTTATTTACATCCTCTTCTGTTTTTCTTTTGTCAATTTGTAAGCTAGATCATTCTTTATGGTTGGGGGCTGTCCTGTGCATTGTAGGATATTTAGCAGCATTCCTGGCCTCTATCCATTAGACACCAGTAGCATCCTCCCCCTACTCTTGGTGAGCAAAAAGATCTCCAGACATTGCCAAATGTTCCCCGGACTGGATGGCAAAATGAATGCTGATCGAGAACCACTCTCCTAGAGATCTGCCTGAGGTCTTCTGAAGGTATGAGGACCTGAGGACCTGACACCTCAGGGGATAAATGAAAGATCTTCTTTTCCTAGTGAGTGGGGAATCTGGGCCTCTTCTTGGTTTGGGGCTCCACAATTCGAAGCTAGGCCTAGAAGGGATGGAGTTGGTCCCCGTCTATAAATGAAGCTGTGGATAATATTATAACACCAGGCAAGGTGGACAAAAGGAAGCAAGTAACAACTTGAAACTATAGTAAAGGAGAAAAAAGTAAGAACTGGATTCAAGTAGATTAGCTGGAGATGATTTCTTGCAAAATGAAGCTATTAGGCTCAAGAAGCAAGGCATCCCTCAAGGGGAGACCTCTTGTGAGACATCTGCAGGAATAGGAGGGAGCTGCTAAGTTCTTTGAACTAATTCAAACACTTCTCTCCCAAACCACCTCCTCCAGAATTTTCTGTCTTACTTGGTACTACCGTTAGCCCTTAGTCAGTCATGCTAGAAACCTTGGAATCATTCTTTGCAGTGATTCATTTCAGGAAGGGAGTGATTTAAATATGAATTTTCCTGTTAGAGACATCTATGGCCAATAGGACATAGGTTACTTTGAGAGTTGTTGTGAACATGTTCCTTTGCACATTTCCAACAAGCTGACACCAGATTCCTTACTTGCACACATGCTGGCCACAGCAACTCAAAAGAAGTTTAATCAAAAGGAAGGAACTAAACTAATACACAATCCATAGAGAACATGAATCCAAAGCTCTATGTGCTCTGTAATGCCACTTACAGGGTCTTATACTGCCAAGAGCTCTATTTTGGCAATCATATCCATGGGTCCTGGGTTTGGACGCTAACAAGTCACTGATTGGTTTTCCCGGTAGGCTGTGGTCCACTATCTTGTATAGCTGGAGCTCAGTCTAAACTAGCCATCTACCTCTCTATGCACCATTGCAGAGAGGATAGTGTATGGATCCATCCCATTTAGTGATTAACTCTTTTGTTGAAGTATAGCTTCTAATACTAAGCCAGTATTAGAAACCAGTAGATTGTTACTTTCAAGGGTATCTCACTTGAATACACAGTTGCATTGTTTACCACAGTGGGACAAAGTAAGAAGACTCAATACATGTTTATTAATTGACTATTTGGCTAAGTGAATAAGTAAATGCGTAGCCACACTCAGAGCTTAGAATATTCTAGTATGAGTGTTTGTCCTCAAACACGGAAACACTTTCATTGTTTAAAGCATTTGCTTTTGCTCAGATCCCTTTATCAGCTGGGGCACCCTTCCTCCAGGGGGTCTTAGTGTTATATACTAAGAACTCAAAGTTGCTTCTTTCCTTTTACAGGAAATTGCTATATACCAAATGGCAGCCAGAAACTACCTCACTTACTCAGAAGGCAATCTCCTCCCCACCCAGGCCAATGACTGACTGACATGGAGGTCAAAAAGCTCATTTGCCTTACAATGAGATCAAGTCTGTGGTGTAATTTATGTTCCAGAGCTTCTCCATGGGATCATACTAAAGCTAGTGTTCAGCTGAGAACACATCCTCCCTGAACTTTATTTTCCTCTGCCTTATTTGTCTTCTTTCACTCTCCTCCTGAGAATACTTCCCCAATAATCACTTGAACAAGAATCCCCATCTCTGGCTCTGCCTCCAGGGAACCATGCCTAAAATAATCGTGGATTCCATACTTAGAGCAACCAAGGCCACATGTCCACATTGGTGTCTTTCCCAAACTCCTCATACAAAGAGGATGGCAAAAATCCAAATTGCAACAACTTTTCCCAGTTGACTTGGAGTCACTGCCATCATCTTATTTTAAACTTCCTTTGAAGCTCATTGTTATGAGTGTAAGTCTTCGCGTGAAAGCAATGTGAAGGTAAGACCTCAGGATTCATATCTGTAGAATGGTAGCTTATTACAGCAGAAAAAGACCCTAGAAATCATGTAGTTTAACATCTTATTTTACAGATGAGTTGACTGCAGCTCAAAGACATGATTCTCTCGGTGGTAAAAGCTAATGAGTGGCAGAGCTGGGATAGAATCAGATTTCCAATCTCTCATGTAAGTACTTTCTCAAACTTCTCCGCTTCTTGTTACTAACTGCATGCACATAAGGAACTCTTTTAAGCTGGGTGCTATGTAGGCAAGTTGAAAGAAATGCCTCAGGCTCTTAACATACATGAAATATTTTAAATAAAAATTTGTTTAAAGCAAAAAGAAAGGTTTTATTTAGCATATGTTCAAAGAGGCAAAAGTAGGAAACGGACAAGCATGCTGCCAGAGCCATGTCTGCTCGAGTCCAAGGAATATTACAGAATAGACAAAAGTGGGAAAATGGACAAGCATACTGCCAGAGCTGTATCTGCCTGAGTCTAAGGAATATTACAGAATCATCAGTATATATTAACATTACAAATGGGTAAAATCATTGAAATCTTCACCTTTTCACAAATTGCCCAAAAACTGTTAAGTGGCTGTGATTCTACATTTTGAATTGTCTTTCTTAATAATCATTGGTATAGGTTTCAATAACAACAGTCAGGAGGGTCTTCATTGGTCCAACAAATCTTACTATTCACTAAATGCTTATAGAAAAATATAAGTGGAAAGTATGTGCTGTTTATGATTTGTTTATGTGAAAGATTCCCTAAAAAATGTTTCCCAAGATTATACTAGCTATTGTCTTTATACCTCAGGGCCCACTTGATGTGTCCTTGTGAGTCCTTGTGAGTCCAGCTCCAGCTGGATCACATTCTTTATACTCAAGGACAGGGAATAATAGCTCCAATATTATCACCTAAATCATTCCCTCCTTTTGCTCAGAGATTGGCAATAACACATTGATGATCAATACCTGGACTTAGTCGTGCTCCTAGATGGCAGCCATGGCAGGCTCTTTAAACTCATGGTGCTGGTTTTCCACCAGATACCATCTGATTTGCATTTTTTTTAATCTTTTTTTTTTTTTAATTGTGCTTTAAGTGAAAGTTTACAATTCAAGTTAGTTTCTCATACAAAAATTTATACACACATTGCTATGTGACCCTAGTTTCTCTCCGTGTACTGTGACAGCACACCACTCCTTTCCACCCTGAATTTCCTGTGTCCATTCAACCAGCTCCTGACCCTCGCTGCCTCCTCATCTTGCCTCTGGACAGGAGCTGCCCGTTTAGTCTCATGTATCTACTTGAACTAAGAAACACACTCTTCATGAGTATCATTTTATGTCCTATAGCGCAGTCTAGTCTTTGTCTGAAGAGTTGGCCTTGGGAATAATTTTAGTTTTGGGCTAACAGAGAGTCAAGGGGTCATGTCTTCCGGGGTCTCTCCCATCTCAGTCAATCCATTAAGTCTGGTCTTTTTACTAGAATTTGAGTTCTGCGCTCCACTTTTCTCCTCTACTGGATACCATCTGGTTCTTCACCAGGATCTTAAGTAAAATGACGTTCTCATCAATCACATTGCCAAAATCAGCAGACTTAATGTACATCAACATTTTAGCCTGAGGCCTTCTTCTGCCTTTTAGGTGTGTAAGACAATAGAAAATAAGCTTTATTATGCCTAATATTATCAGGATGCAGACTAAGAATAATATTATTCCTTGCAATAGTGATCTAATCCGTGTACTTATTCCTGATGGTAACCAACTACATAAATCTGGTGTTTGTAAGGGTGTTATAGTGTGTAATGAAGTAGCTTGCTGTCCAGTTCTATGTATATCCTGTTCTATTTCTCCTGTGTTATTTATCCAAAAGCAACAAGATATTTGCTATAGCACAAACTATTCTTTCTTGGGCTAACAAAAAATCTAAGGCTATTCTGTTATCTAATGCCACCTTGGCTTAATGAAGTCAGATTGCTGTTGTGCCTTCCATCCTCTTAACAACTTTGTCTGCTATTTGTCCCATAGTGATTGACAAATTTCTTAAAGATTTCTCCAATTCAACTACACCAAGAGTACGAATTAAAGCTCTTAGAGATCACTAACCTCACCCTGACTTTTGGACCAATGGGTTTTCTTCTGACTCTTATTTTACAATGTGTAACAATTTAACATTACCTTTCCAATATTTATTAGCATCATTACTATGAATATCTAAAGGTAATCCTAAAATTCCCAAAGTGCATTGCCCATGCATTCACCAGGAATCTGAACAAGAGATTGCCCATGTAAATTCATTGCAGTTGGAAAGGGATCATCTAGACTAGTATAGATGGATCCACCACACCAAAACCTATATCCATAAGGAGCACACAAAGTTTGTCTAGAGGAAACAGAAGGTATAGAAAAATTTACATGTGACAACAAAGTTTCCATTACAGAATACATGAGTGGTTAAGATATTAGAAGATGGACCCTTGCTGTTGGAGGGCTTCAGTTTAAACTAATTACTGATTTACCCTAGACATAGCTCCCAGTAAGATCTTTGGAGTTGGTTTCCCAAAACAGACTGAATTCTTCAAAAAAACCACAATTCCAAGAGCAAAATAGTCTTACTAGTTTATCTAGACCATTGTTTGACTCAAAAATGGCTTCAGGAACCAGTTTTTTTTTTTTTTTTTCCCCTCAAAGTTTGAGGTTCGAAAGGACATCCAAAGACAGTTGCCTGTATGGGTCACCCCAACCACCAGCAATCTGGACTCCAGGAGAATTACAACTCTTTCATGGTTCCCGCCTTTGTATCATGATCCTGCTATAGAATCTTTGATCAAAAATGTTCAGTAATGCTAGATGGGCACAATCTGGTTTTTTTTAAAGATCCCAGACAGCATACAGCAAACTGTGAGGTAAAATATAAACACTAACAATAATATTAGGGCAATTGTCTGAAATAGCCATTTTTCCACAGTGGTCACTGAAATTCCAAATTACTTCTAATATATTCAGTTTATAGTGTTTTTAAATATGAACCCCAAACCAGTGTATTGGTAGCAGGAGGTGGAAATCCAGGCTCATTTATCAAAGATGTTAAGCTCTAAGGTTCAAGCTTTTGGTCTCCTTCTTTTTGAACTTAATTCATTCTGCTGGCTAGAGAACTAGTCTCTTATTTTAGACTTTAAATATACTAGCGCCTCCAGTTTGGAAAGTACTTTAAACTAGCTGCTGCTGATTTTAATTTTAACATTGTAATTCTTTTTTGAGAAGCTATATCATAAAACAGATCCGGAGCTACCATCTCTCCCTGTGAATTTCATAAAACAGGTCAAGACTTTCCAACCCCCATTCCCCCCCCACCCCCAAGAAACGTCATAGAAACAGCTCAGGAGCTGCCTCCTCCCCCTGCAAATTTGACAAAACACAGCACTATTTTCCAGATTTTCTCCAAGTCACAAGAAGAACCCTAACAAGGAATGCCATGAGGTTTGGACAGTGTTTTGCTTAGATAAATGTGTACCCTTCTTGAACAGGAGTTTGCTTGCAGGTGGCAGGCAGCCTCTCAACCACCTTATCCTGTCACGGGAGTCTTTAACGGGAGTCTTTAATGTTCGTGATGAGCACTGGTGACTGCTCTAATGGCTTTTATTGGTTAACCCGTGCCTGAATTTTGTGGCTTATAGTGACCCAGAGCTCTTTGAAAGTAGAATTACCTCTTTAATGTTCCAAACGCCTGAATCTGGACATTAAACTGTAGTTCACTAGAAGAGTTATTAAATGTCACTTTTAACTAAACAATCAAGCAAAAATCTAAGATTCTCCTTAACCAAACAACTAGTTTTCAAACAAATATGCTGAACAAAACTTAAGAAAACATAAGAAAGAGAACAAAAAAGAATAGGCAAAGGCTCAATTTCCGAGAGCACTTACCCTGTCAGTGTGAAAGGGACATGGAGTGCGGATGCGTGGGTCCAGAAGATAGAAACTGTCTTTGCTGCTTCTGCTCTGCAGTCCAGGTCTCCTCGAGTTTGACTGGATTTATAGCTTCAGAAATCCCTGCAATGATTATGCCATTAACTGTTCTGGGAAGAAATCACCACAAAGTTACAGTAAAGCAAAGAGAAAGGTTTTATTCAGCATATGTTCAAAGAGGCAAAAGTAGGAAATGGACAAGCATGTTGTCAGAGCCTTGTCTGTCAGAGTCCGAGGAATATTACAGAATAGGCAAAAGTGGGAAAACAGACAAGCTTGCTGCCCTATTTTAAATAAATTTTAAGAACAAAGTGACAGTATATTAAGGATTATTACTGCTTACATCTTTATATTTTTAATCATCTATTCTATAAACATTTACTAGGTTTTCTTGTTAGGGTTAAAAAAATTAGTAAGACAAGATCTCATCTTCAAGGAACTTAGTAGCAGAGACTGTTAAGTGAACACTGGGTATACACTAATGCTATAAGTAAGATGCAGAGCCAGAGAGAGGAAGTAATTAGTTTTATCTGGCAGAACTAGGGAAGGCTACCCAGAGGAGATGACATTTGAGATGGCTCTTGAAAGGTGAGTAGAATTTGAATAGGTGAAGAAGGGGAAAGGACATTATAGTTAAAGACAATAGAATGAGCACAGGGAAAGGGAAGTTTGGGGCATGGAAAGCCTTCCCATGTGGCTGAAGTAGGTGCTTCTCCGAAGTGGAGAACAGGAATTTGAATATTTGGATGTGGTTACTGTAAAGAGTCTAGGGTGCCATTTTGTCTCCTAATTATAATGCCTTTCTCCCCAGTTTTCACCTCCCTATAAATCATTTTATTTTTTAGTCTTCATAGGGCATAACAGCATACTTAGCAAAATAATCTTAAATTAGAGAAGGGAAAGAAGAGAAGAAACCAACAGCCTTCATCTCTTTTCTTGAGCATTAATGAAGAGAAAGAAGATAAAAAATTGGGAAAGAAAACTGTAGATTCAATAAAAAGATTAGACTGTCAGTCCTTTAACTAATGAATAAAAAAGTTAACATATTGAGTGGGGCCCTGGTGGTACAGTGGTTAAGCTTTTGGCTGCTAACTTGGAAACCCTACGGGGCAATTCTACTCTGTCCTATAGGGTCGCTATGAGTTGGAATCAACTCAGCGGCAATGGGTTATGGGTTATTGAGCACCTACTACTAATAAATATGTTAAGCACTTCAGAATTATCTCATTTAATTTTCTCAAATTACTCCAGGAGATATATAGTTATAATTATCCCAAGTATAAGATAACACACTCAAGACACAGAAGAATTCAGTCATTTGGCTAAAGTCACACAGCTACTGTGAGGTAGAGCGATCTGTCTCCAGAGCTCCAACTATGGACAACATGCTTCTCGGTAAGCACTAATTGCACACAAGGGGAAGTACAATATCTCAGAGCTAGGCATCGGAAAGGAGCCCTGGTGGCCCAGTGGTTAAAGCGCTGAGCTGCTAACCAAAAGATTGGCGATGGTTTGAACCCACCAGCCACTCTGTAAGAGAAAG
This sequence comes from Dugong dugon, assembly GCA_030035585.1. Lineage (NCBI taxonomy): Eukaryota > Metazoa > Chordata > Mammalia > Sirenia > Dugongidae > Dugong > Dugong dugon. The sequence goes on along the minus strand of CM057464.1, from coordinate 141,495,549 downwards.
ATGTGGCAGTCTGCTTCCATAAAGACTTACAGACTTGAAAACTCTATGGGGCAGATCTACTCTGTCCTATAGGGTTGCTGTGAGGTGGAATTGGCTTGATGGCTGTGAGTTTTTAGTTTTTTTAGGCATTGGGATCCCGTGGGTTACCTTTGCAAAAAAAAATAATGTTTTTTAAAAGAATAAGGAAGAGAGGAACACAAGATAGACTAATAGAAGAAAGTCTAAAAAGGAAAAAATAAAGATATGCTTAAAAACTTTGAATTGGTTGCAGATTATTTTTCTCGCCACCAAGATTCTTAAATATGCAAATGTTACATCTCAATATCATATAAAAAAACAAATACATACAAATATATAAGATGTATATATTTATATATGTATTTCTTTTTTTAGTATATACTGAGATGTAACATTTGCATATTTAAGTATCTTGGTGGTAAGAATGATAATATGTAACCAATCCAAAGTTTTTTTAAGCAAATCTGTCTTGAAGTACAGTGAGAATGCTACTTGGAAGGAAAAATGGCGAGACTTCATCTTACGTACTTCGGACATGTTATCAGGAGGGACCAATTCCTGGAGAAGGACATCATGCTTGGTAAAGTAGTGGGTCAGTGAAAAAGAGGAAGACCATAAATGAGATGGATTGACACAGTGGCTGCAACAATGTGCTTAAACATAGCAATGATTGTGAGGATGGTACAGAATCAAACAGTGTTTCCTTCTGTCGTACTAAGGGTCACTGAGTTGGAACCAAATCGACGGCACCTAACAACAACAGAAAGTGATGTGTGTGTGTGCGTGTGTGTGTGTGTGTGTGTGTGTGTTATCTGTCTGTCTGTCTGTCTATGGTGGCAGATATAGTTGTTGTTAGGTACCTTGAAGTCGGTTCCCACTTATGGCAACCCCTTGTGTGCAGAGTAGAACTGTTCCATAGAGTTTTTAAGGCTATGACATTTTGGAAGCAGATCACTAATCCTGTCTTCCAAGGTACCTGTGGGTGGGTTCGAACCGCCAATCTTTTGGCTAGCAGTTGAGTGCTTAACCGTATGTGCCACCTAATATACATATATTTTATTTTTGATCTTTGTTTTATATAGGCTTAAATTTTTTTTCTTTGTTTGTTTTTTAATATTTTATTGTACTTCAGGTGAAGGCTTACAGAACAAATAGTTTCTCACAAAACAGTAGTACACATGTTGTTTTATGACATTGGTTAACAACCCCACAACATGTCAACCCTCTAACTTCTCAAACTTTTTTTTTGGTGAATCTACACATAGCCAAAGATACACCGTTTCAAAAATTTCTACATGCACAGTTCAGTGACATTGACTACGCTCTTCCAATTGTGCTGTCATTCTCACTTAAGATGAAGGCTTACAGAAAAAAATAGTTTCTCATTTAATAGTTACTACAAATGTTACCCTATGACAATGGTTAACGATCTCACAACACATCAACAATATCCTTACTCAACCTTGGGTTCCCTATCACCAGCTTCCTTGTCCCCTTCTGCCTTCTGGCCCTTGTCACTGGACTCCTCTACCTCGTTAGTCTCATTTGGTTTTATGGGGATGTCCACTCCCAGGCTGAACAGGGAACCTCGAAAGTAGCTTCAACACTAAGCTAAAAGGGTGTCTGGGGTCCATACTCTCGAGGTTTCTCCAGTTTCCTTTAGGCCAGTAAATCTGGTCTTTTTTTTTGTGAGTTAGAATTATGTTCTACATCCTTCTCCAGCTCTGTCCAGAACCCTCTGTTGTGATCCTGGTCAGAGCAGTCACTGGTGGTAGTCTGGCACCATCTAGCTGTACTGGACTCAGTCCGGTGGAAGCCTTGGTAGCTGTGGACCATTAGTCCTTCAGACTAATCTTTTCCTTGTATCCTGTTCTCTTCATTTTCCCTTGCTCCCAAAGGGATGAGACCAGTGGAGTATCTTAGATGGCTGCTCACAGGCTTTTAAGACCCCAGACACTACTCACCGAGGTAGAATGTAGAGCATTGTCTTTCTAAGTTGTGTCATGCCAACTGAGCTAGATGTTCCCCGAGACCATGGTCCCCACAGCCCTCCACCAAGCAATTCAGTCCCTCAGGGAGTTTGGATGTGTCTATGGGGCTTCCATAACCTTTCCTTGTACAGGTTGTGCTAGTTTCCCCTGTATTGTGTACTGTCTCACCCTTCACCCAAGATACCACTTATCTATTGCCTATTTAGTATTTCCTCTCCACCCCTCCCATCCCTGGTAGCCAACAAAGATTGTTACATTTTGTGTGTGAACTTTTTCATGGGTTTTTACAATAGAGGTCTCATACAATATTTGTCCTTTTGTGATTGACTTATTTCACTCAGCATAATGTCCTCCAGTTTCATCCATGTTATGAGATGCTTCACAGATTCATTGTTGTTCTTTCTCGTTGCATAGTACTCCATTGTGTGTATGTACCATAGTTTGTTTATCCATTCATCTGTTGATGGGCAGCTAGGTTGTTTCCATCGTTTTGCTATTGTGAACAATGCTGCCATGAACATAGGTGTACGTATGTCTATTCGAGTGACGACTCTTATTTCTCTAGGATATATTCCTAGGAGTGGGATTGCTGGATTGTATGGTATGTCTATTTCTAGCTTTCTGAGGAAGCACCATATCATTTTCCAAAATGGTTGTATCATTTTGCATTCCAACCAGCAGTGCATAAGAGTTCCCAACTCCCCGCAGCCCCTCCAACATTTGTTATTTCCAGTGTTTTTGATTCGTGTATATAGGCTTAAATTTTGAAGTAAAATCCAGCTGAAAGAAGGCCTTGAAAAGAATGGTTACTCAAAGACACAAGAGAAAGATTAGTCCAAAGGATTAATGGACCACAACTACCACAGCCTCCACCAGACTGAGTCCAGCATAACTAGATGGTGCCTAGCTACCACCAGTATCTGCTCTGACAGGTATCACAATAGAGGGTCCCAGACAGAGCTGGAGAAAAATGTAGAACAAAATTCTAAGTCACAAAAAAAGACCAGACTTACTGGTCTGACAGTAAGACTGGAGAAACCCCAAGAGTATGGCTGCCAGACACCCTTTTAACTCAGTACTAAAGTCATTCCTTAGGTTCACCCTTCAGCCAAAGATTAAATAGCCCCATAAGAGAAAATGAGACTAAATGAGCACACCAGCCCAGGGATCTGGATGAGAAGGCAGTAGGGGACAGGAAAGCTGGTAATGGGGAACGCAACATCAAGAAGGGGATAGTGTTGATATGCCATGGGGTTGGCAACCAGTGTCACAAAACAGTATGTGTATTGTTTAATGAGAAACTAATTTGCTCTGTGAACTTCCATCTAAAGCACAGTAAAAAAAAAAAAAAAAAAAGGAAGAAAAGAAAACCCTATGGAGCACAGGTCTACTCTAACACATATCAGGTTGCCATGAGTTGAAATTGACTCCACAGCAAAAAAAAAAAAAAAAAAAAAAGGATGGTTACAACCTTTGGTAACAATGTAAATACTTTTTAAAATTAGCAATCTAAAATGCTTTAAAAATAGTCCCAATAAAATATCATTTAAATTTTAAATCTATTAAAATACTTTTTCTTAAAATAATACACTGAATTATTTTGAAATGCTCTTCATCCATACGCATAATAATGGTAAATAATCTATTTCCTAAAACACATTCCCCCCACCACCACCCACTGGTGGATTAGCAATGCTCAGGTTAGACTTGGCTCTGGAATGCAAGGGAAATATTAGATTTCAGATGCTCAGAGGAAATTTTCTGCCCACTCATGGTGGATAAACAACACATTATACTATTTATTTATATTTCTTCTCTTTCCCACTTGAGAAGACAAAGCCTATAAATCATATTTATGTTGGTAGCAGTGGAGTCTTTGTTTAGTGAACCTTATAGAGCGTCAGGTGTTTTTTCTCTTTGGATCCTTAAACTGAAACTTAATTGTCCCATGTCACATCTGTTCACATCAATCAGGTTATATTATTTTCTTCACAATGTGTTCTTCGAGGTGATATGATTGATGTCACTAAATGTGATGGATAAAAAGATCTGTCAGGCAGTATGGAAAATTTCAGACCAGCAGACCTGCAGGCCAAGGAATCTCTGTCTATGCATAATTTGGTATAGAGTTAAATTTAGAAGGGCAATACAGTTCACCAAATTAAGAATTTTTGACAGTGATTCTTGACAAACTACTTTTTGATGATAAAGAAAAACTGTGAGTAATTTGCTGGGGCAGTTAAGGTTCAGGAGTCATTGCCCTGTTGTAACTCAGATAAATTCAGGAAGAAATTGGAGTGGAAAGGAATTTGCAGCTGGGAGATTCTGTTTTGAATCCCAGCTCCTCATGTTTCAGTTATGTAACCTTGGAGAAATCACTTCAGTTCTCTGAACCAGTTTCTCATCTGTATCATCTAACACAGGGAATTGTGAGGATGACAGGAAAGACTGTATCTATAGGAAAGTTACAGTTTACAAAGTATTATAATAAGATCCCACAGCTTTGTTGAGGGCCTGCACTGAACAGGAATCAAATTAATTAAAACAACAGAAAGAGTAATCACTAAAATAATTAGGTCTTTGTTGCTTAGGAGCCCCTCAAATTGTAAAGGGAAGTCAAGTGATGGGTGAGGTAGAATTCTACGCATCCAGCATTCTCACACATCTAATGGCTACTGTGATGGTTACTTTTATATGAGAACTTGGCTAGTCTATGATGCCCTACTGTGTAGTAAAACATTAGTCTAGTTGCTGTTATGAAGTAGTTATATGTGATTAAATCTGTTGGCCTTAGGTAAAGCAGATTACCTTTCATAATGTGAGTGTGCCTCAACCAATAAGTTGAAGACCTTAAAAGCAAAAAGGGAGTTTCCCTAGAGTGTATAGATTATGAATAACATTTTGCAAGAACTCCCAAGAACTCTTCACTCTTCCCTTTTCCTGAACTACAGATTTTGGGATGCAAGCCTGCAGTAGTCTCCAGCCTATCACCTGACCTATGGAGTTTGGACTTGCCAGCCTCCCACAATTGTGTGAGCCTGTTTCTTAAATTAAGTCCAATTCTCTCTCTACCAGTTGCTATCGAGTTGATTCCAACTTATGGAGACCCCATGTGTGTCAGAGTAGGACATGCTTCATACGGTTTTCGACGGCTGATTTTTCAGAAGTAGATCACCAGGTCTTTGAACCTACAGCCTTCCTGTCAGCAACCAAGCACATTAACCATACGTACCACCTATATGTATGTGTGTGTGTGTGTGTCACGGTTCTATTTTTCTAGAGAACCCTAAGACAGGTACCTTTCTATTTTGACCATCCATACATTCAAGAAGTTGTTAAAAACCTTTGTGATCATCCTTGCTGAAAATATTCTCATTAGCTGATATATTCCCCATTTGAATTTCTACCAGAGTCTTACTGTAATTATAAGCCTTAAACAGGGGAAACTGTCTGATCAATATTATTAGAACTCTCCAAGTGAAATTGCTGTTTGAAATTTTCTCCTTCCTACATTTTACTCCTGCCAAAGACATCTGCTAATATCTATCAGTGACTTTGGGTTCCTCCTTGATGTGTTGTCATAGTTAGCTTAATGTAAAATAACTTTTTTTAGTTATCTGTAGCTATAAACATCAAACACATGGTCACGAGCAGAATAAAGAGCTGCATCATTGACTAAAAGCTGGGGGTAAGGGAAGAAAGGTAGTTACTGGAGAGCCAATATGTTGGGAAAAGAGCCCTTGCTGAGGGATCAAGATACCTGTATTTGGTTAAGAGGGCCAGCTTTCTACTAAGGTCAAATGTAGCTGAAATTGCCATTCTATTTTCAGCTTTAACCTCGGCAAAGACATTAAGCTCTCCCTGCTTCAGTGTTCTCATAGATGAAATCTTCCCTTCTGTGGCTAAACTTCCGTATTGTGAGGTTGTAAATTGACTCCACTATGACTTAAATGAGCATAGAAAAAGCAGCTTCTTTATTTCTCCTTCTTTATATAACAAGAATTTTTTTTTTGGTCCAATTCAGTTTGAAGCAGTCTTGTTATTGTTAGGTTCTGTCTAGTTTGTTCCAACTCATAGCAACAGAATGAAACACTGCTCGGTCCTGCACCATCCTAACAATCGTTGCTATGCTTGAGCACACTGTTGCAGCCACTGTGTCAAGCCCTCTCGTTGAAGGTCTTCCTCTCTTCTGATGACCCTCTACTTTACCAAGCATGATGTCCTTCTTCAGGGACTGGTCCTTCCTGTTAACAAGTCCAAAGTACATAAGATAAAATGTCGCCATCCTCTCTTCTGATGAGCATTCTGGCTGTGCTTCTTCCAAGACAGATTTGTTCGTTCTTCTGGCACTCCATGGTATATTCAGTATTCTTCGTCAACACCATAATTCAGAGGCATTAGTTCTTCTTCGGTCTTCCGTATTCATTGTCTAGCTTTCACATTCATATGAGGCTATTGAAAATACCATGGCTTGGGTCAGGCACATCTTAGGCCTCAAAATGACATCTTTGCTTTTCAACACTTTGAAGAGGTCTTTTGCAGTAGATTTACTCAATACAATACAAAGTTTGATTTCTTGACTGCTACTTCCATGGGTGTTAATTGTGGATCCAAGTAAAGTGAAAGCCTTGACAACTTCAATCTTTCTCCTTTTATCATGATGTTGTTTATTGGTCCACAGGGTTTTTGCTTTCTTTATGTTGAGGTGTAATCCATACTGAAGGCTGTGGTCTTTGATCTTCATCAGTAAGTGCTTCAAGTTCTCTTCACTTGCAGCAAGAAAGGTTTTGTCATCTGTATATCACAGGTTGTTAATGAGTCTTCCTTCAATTCTGATGGCGCATTCTTCTTCATATAGTCCAGCTTTTTGTATTATTTGCTCAACATACACATTGCATAGGTATGGTAAATACACTGCATAGGATACAACCGTGACGCATACGTTTCTTGACTTTAAACCATGCAGCATCCCCTTGTTCTGTTCGAACGACTGCCTCTTGGTCTAAGCACAGGTTCCTCATGAGCACAATTAAGTGTTCTGGAATTCCCATTCTTCACAATGTTATCTGTAATTTGTTATGATTGACACAGCTGAATGTCTTTGCATAGTTAATAAAACACAGGCAGACATCTTTCTGGTATTCTCTGCTTTCAGCCAAGATCCATGTGACATCAGCAATTATATCCCTTGTTCCACTTCCTCTTCTGAATCCTGCTTGAATTTCTGGAGTTTCCTGTTGATGTACTGCTGCAAATGCTTTTGAATGATTTTCAGCAAAATTTTACTTGTGTGTAATATTAATAATATTGCTCGATAATTTCCACATTCTGTTGTATCACTTTTCTTTGGGATGGGCATAAATATGGATCTCTTCCAGTCGGTTGGCCAAGTAGCTGTCTTCCAAATTTCTCGGTACAGATAAGCAAGTACCTCCAATGCTGCATCTGTTTGTTGAAACATCTCAGTTGCTATTCCGTCAATTCCTAGAGCCTTGTTTTCTCCATTGCCTTCAGTGTAGCTTGAACTTCTTCCTTCAGTACCTTCAGTTCCTGATCATGCTACATCCTGCAATGGTTGAATGTATTCCTTCCATCTTCTTTTGATGCTTCCTGCGTCATTTAATATTTTCCCCATAGAATCCTTCAATATTGAAACTTGAGGCTTGAATCTTTTCTTCAGTTCTTTCAGTTTGAGAAATGCCAAGCGTGTTCTTCCCTTTTGGTTTTCTAACTCCAGGTCTTTGTGCATGTCATTATAATACTTTACTCTGTCTTCTCAAGACACCCTTTTAAATCTTCTGTTAAGCTCTTTTACTTCATCGTTTCTTCCTTCTGGTTTAGCTACACTATGTTCAAGAGCAAGTTTCAGAGTCTCTTCTCTCATCCCTTTCAGTCTTTTCTTTCTCATCTTTTTAATAACCTCTTGCTTTCTTCATGTATGATGTTCTTGATGTCATTCCACAACCTGTCTCGTGTTCAGTCATTAGTGTTTAGTGTGTCAAATCTATTCTTGAGATGGTCTCTAAATTCAGGTAGGATATACTCATGGTCATCTAATTTTCTTCAGCTTCAACTTGAACTTGCATGTGAGCAATTGATGATCTGTTCTACAGTTGGCCCCCGGCCTTTTTCTGGCTGATAATATTGAGCTTTTCCATTTTCTCTTTCCACAGATATAGTCGATTTGATTCCTGTGTATTCCATCTGGCAAGGTCCACATGTATAGTCGCCATTTAGGTTGTTGAAAAAAGGTGTTTGCAATGAGGATGTCATTGGTCTTGCAAAATTCTATCATTCGATCTCCAGATTCTTTTCTATCAGCAAGGCCATATTTTCCAATTACCAATCCTTCTTTGTTTCCAACTTTCACAATCCAATCACCAGTAATTATCAATGCATCCTGATTGCATATTTGATCAATTTCAGACTGCAGAAGTTGGTAAAAATCTTCTATTTCTTCATCTTTGGCCTTAGTGGTTGGTGCATAAATTTGAATAGTAGTCATATTAACTGGTCTCCTTTGTAGGAGTATGGATATTATCCTATCACTGACAGTGTTGTACTTCAGGGTAGATCTTGAAATGTTCTTTTTGACTATGAATTCAACACCGTTCCTCTTCAATTTGTCCTTCCTGGCATAGTGGATCACATGATTGTCTGATTTGAAATGACCATACCTGTCCATTTCATCTTACTAATGCCTAGGATATTGATGTTTACGTGTTTCATTTCATTTTTGAAAATTTCCAATTTTCCAAGATTCATAGTTTGTATATTCCACATTCCAATTATTAATGGATGTTTGCAGCTGTTTCTTCTCATTTTGAGTCATGCCACATCAGCAAATGAAGGTCACAAAAGCATTACTCCATTCATGTCATTAAGATCGACTCTACTTTGAGGAAGTAGCTCTTCCCCAGTCTTATTTTGAGTGCCTTCTAACCTGAGGGGCTCATCTTCTGGCATTATACAGACAATGTTCCACTGATATTCATAAGGTTTTCACTGACTAGTTTTTTCAGAAATAGACCACCAGGTCCTTCTTCCTAATCTGTCTTAGTGTGGAAGCTCACTGAAACGTGTCCACCATGCATGATCCTGTTGTATTTGAAATACGGGTGGCAGAGCTTCCAGCATCACAGCAACACACAATCCACCACAGTACAACAAACTGACAGATGCATAGGGGAATATTGCTATAGCTCTTAAAATAGGTACAGCATAGTATTTAATATAATTGAAGGTGAATAGAAAAATCATTTAAATGATTCTTTAAAAATGTATTGAATTTTCTGGGAATAAAATGAAAAATAGTAATTATTTTTATTATTCAGTGAAGAAATTTTGATAATACATACAAGTGTAAAAAAAACACACATAATCCCACTACTCAAAGATATCTAAAATATGATCAATTTTGCTATATTTTCTTGATATCTTTTTTCTCTTTATAAAATTTTTTTCACCCACAATTTTGATGTTAGTATATATAATACCTAGTACACAATCATGCATAGCACATTGTACACATTCACTAAATCTATATTGAATATAGGTATTTTCCACTTAAAATATTGTGAACATTTCCTCATGTTATTTAACATTCACAAGAAATACTATTTTTTAAATGGCTGACATTAACTGCTTATAGCTGCACCATAAATTATTTAATCTTCAATTTATTATGAAATATTTAGAAGGCTTTCCATCTAATTTCTTGATGTTCCAAATAAGCTGTCTGTAAACATCCTTATAATAAATCATCAGTTGCATCTGTGATACTTGGAGTAGATTCCTAGAAACGGAATTATTGAGTCAAAAGTTCTTGAGACATATTTTAAATTTACTTTCTAGGAATATTTTATTTGCACTCCTAAAAATAGTATAAAAGAATAATCATTTCATTGCATTTTATTCAGCCCTAATTATGTGTATTCTCTAAAACTTTGCTAATTTTGTAGGTCTAAAATGGTTATCTTGTTTTAGTTTGAATTTTTTAAGTTATCAGTGTGGCTGAAGCATTTTCATATATTCATTATTCATTATTATATAACATTTTAATCTCTTCACTTTAATATATGGTTATATCACTAATTTGAATTTTTTAATATGTCAGAGAAGTATTTTTGAAATTAATTTACTTCCCTACTTTATCATTATTTGCTATTCTTTTCATTTAAAAAGCCCTGTGATCATTAAGGTTGTGTGTCAACATCGCTGGGCCATGATTCTCAGTGGTCTGGCAGTTATGATGTAGTTTGGCAGTTGTGTGATGATGTGATCACTTCCATGATGAAATTTGATACGATATGATCACCTTCATGATGGGATCTGCTGTGAGTAGCCAATCAGTTGAAAAGAAGTTTCTTCAGGGGTGTGGCCTTCATTCAGTATAGGTGGACTTTCTGGCAAGGCTCATGGGCTTTTTCTTCTAGCTCTGTATCCTGAAGCTGGCTCCTGTTAATGTGACCTCTGGTTCTTGGGGCTTGAGCTAGCAGCTTACCTGCTGTCTTGCCTGCTGATCTTGGAATTTATCAGCCTTTGCAGCCTGTAAGCCAGAGCCCTGCTGTCTGACTTGCCTATCTTGGTTTGGCCAGCCCCTGCAGCTGCATGAATCAGGAGAACCCTCCAGCCTGATCCATGGACTTGGAATATGCCAGCCTCTACAATTGTGTGAGCCATTTCCTTCATAGAAATCTCTTCTACTTACATATGTATATGCTTTACTGGTTTTGCTTCTCTAGAGAACCCAGCCTAAAGGCAAGCCTCAAAAGAAAACAATTTTCAGGACTATCAATCTTGTTAAAAATTCACAGTGAAATAAAAACTAGCTGCATAGCCACTTATATGTATTTTATCTTTCAAAATATATACTAGTTGGTAATGGAATTTATATATTTGGGCCAAATTCTGAGCATATTTAGAGGAAAACACTTGAAATGTCAGAATTTTAGAGGAATTTTTCATCAGAAAGCCCTTAGTTCTTATATCAAAATATCCCTTTATGAAAAACCAGAGGCCATTCTAAAATGGGAAATTCCAAATACAAAAAAGACTTTAATTAGGGATGTTGGAGCATTATACCCTAATTTAGCTTGATTTATTGCCTAAGGAGAGGGGGGCAATTTCAATACTGAAAATTGTAATGGTTTGATCTCTAAAATAGATTGTAAAATTTGGACCTGGCTAAGTAAGGAGGGATCAGTCCCTGCAGAAGGACATCATGCTTGGTAAAGTCAAGGGTCAGTAAGAAAGAGGAAGACCCTCAACGAGATGGATTGACACAGTGGCCACAACAGTGGGCTCAAGCATAACAACGATTGTGAGGATGGCACAGGACCGGACTGTGTCACATTCTGTTGTACATACGGTCGCTATGAATCAGAACTGACTCAATGCCACCTAACAACAAGTTCTATGAAAATAACTAATTCAAAGTTCTAGAAAATTGGTAACAATGATAATAATATCTAACAGTTAAGAGGCACTTTTCCCAAATTTAGGGCTGTGTTCTAGCATTTTATGTGTTATCTCATTACAAGTCCATGAGTTCCCAAGCACCTGCCATGTCTACAATTTAACTTTTTTTTAAATTAAAGCAAACACACAAAAACCACATTTTGTATCACTGACCCTGCTTTTGTGGCCGTATCTGTTTGAAACAAAAATCAGTGCCTTGGCAAAAGTCAAACAGCAGGCTATGAGATGATCATAAAGTCATCCCATTAGGAACACTACGTATTGGATAGTGTCTTACTATAACAAGTAGCATTTGTTTGGAAACAGAATTTGAGATTTGTATGCAGTAGGTTTATTAGGGTGTGCTCTGGGGAGCAATTCTGGGAGGAGTGTAGAAAGCAGAACTAGGTGTAAGGAGAAGTTCAACAGTAATGCCCTTGCAACAGAGATTTCAGCCAGTCCTATAAAGATTTCTGGAGCTGGGCTGGTGCTTCAAACCTGTCCCAATTGAGGCAAGAGGCTGGCCCTTTATGTCCCCATATTGACCAGTCATCCGACACAGGCCTCCTTCAAGTAGGGAACCTTGGGTGTTGCAGTTTCGTTTTTCCAGGGCAATTACTGAAGAGGGACTCAGCCATGATCTATCAGCAGCCAACACCCCCAGGAGCTGGGGGAATGACTACTTGATCTTGAAGGGGTTTCTAGGCTGTGCACCATGGCATCCACTATAGAGTTTTAGAGAGTTTTGAATGCAGGAGGCACTGAGAAAAGGTGATAAGAAGCAGTAGAAGTAGAGATGATAGAGAGGTGGACAGAGACTGAGTCATGAAAATGGTAGGGTTACTACAGTATGACCAAAAAGGTAATTAGATCTCTACAAAAGTTTCTGGCTATCTTGGGAGGCTGTTGTATCCTTAACAATGATCAATGATAGTTCAGGTCTCCATAAATGCTAACTGTGTAATTGGTGAGGCAATTTCTTGTATTTCCCCTTCTTGTTTCTTGCTATCTGAAAAAAAGCAAACCTAAAAAACATGAGTATCTCAGTAACTCAACTTTGTACTGCACCTTATTCAAGGATATAGAAGAACACATGCAGAACATTTTCCAGAACATGGAAAATGTTAAAAATTTGTGGAGAGACTATGAACTTTGCTTAAGTTCATAATTGTTGTATTTTCCTGTTGAATTAAACTTTTTTTTTTTTAATTATGAAGTGACCCTTGATATACTTAATCCTTTTTCTTAAACTTTATTTTTACTGGTATGACTATAGCTTCTAGTTTTCTCTTGGACAATATTCACCTAATTCATCTTTTTTCACCTTTTTAATTCTAACTTTTCCTATGTGTCTTAGTTATCTACTGCTGCTATAACAGAAATACCACAAGTGGGGAGCATTAACAAGCAGAAACTTATTTTCTCACAGTTTAGGAGGCTAGCTGTCCGAAATCAGGGTGCTGGCTCTGGAGGAAGATCCTTTACTCTTCTGAGCTTCTGCTCCTGGGAGATGTTCATGTGGATTGGCGTTTCTTCCCCCATCTCTGCTTGCCCTCTTGCTTGTTTAATCTTTTATACCTCAAAAGGGATTGCCTCAAAACACACCCTACACTAATCCTGCTTCATTAGTATAACAAAGATAACCCATTCCCAGATGGGATTATAACCCTAGGCATCAAGATTAGGATTCACAACACATATTTTTAGGGGACACAATTAAATCCATAAGACTATGTTTTTAGACTTTTGGTAAATAGCATATAGTTGGCTCTTTTAATTATTTTTTATTGTACTTTAGATGAAGGTTTACAGAGCAAACTAGTTTCTCATTAAACAATACACGTACTGTTTTGTGACAATGGTTGCCAACACCAACGACATGTTAACACTCTCCCCTTCTCAACCTTGGGTTTCCCATTACCAGCTTTCCTGTCCCCTTCTGACTTCTCATCCTTGCCCATGGGCTGGTGTGCCCATTTAGTCTCATTTTGTTTTATGGGCCTGTCTAACCTTTGGCTAAAGGGTGAACCTCAGGAGTGACTTCAGTACTGAGCTATATAAGGGTGTTGGGGCCATACTCTCGGGGTTTCCCCAGTCTCTGTCAGATCAATAAGTCTAATCTTTTTCTTTTCTTTTTTTGTGAGTTAGAATTTTGTTCTACATTTTCTTCAGCTTTGTCCGGGACCGTCTATTGTGATATATATACACAGACCCCTACATAAATTGTTAGGTACTATTGAGTCATTTTTGACTCATAGTAACCCCATGTGACAAAGTAGAACTGCCCCATAGGTTTTCTTGGCTGTAATATTTATGGAAGCAAATTGCCAGGTCTTTCTCCTGTAGTGTCTGGGTGGGTTCAAACTGGGTGGGTTCAAACTGCCAACTTTTCGGTCAGCAGCAGAGTGCTTAACAGTTTGCCATCGTGTGAATTCTGACTCATAGCACCACCAGGCCTCCTTGTATATAAGTGTATGTATATGGGGAGGAGGGAGAGAAAGAGGTGTTTCTATGAAGGCAAAAGTGTTGAGGGTCCATGAAAGTCATAATGCAATCCTACTGGTCACAATGGGGGAGATCTGAGGAATATTTTTATATATACGTGTGGTGGTGTTTAAAGGTCCTCAGTGGGATCCAGCCTACCCTTCAATCAATGGGCCTTAGGTCTGGGAATTTATCTAGATCTAGAAATTGGATGAGGGGCCATGATTATCCATTGTAGCTTCCTGCAGAAATCTTTATATACTGCATCTCATTGTGTTCTACTACTTGCAGGATAAATCTCTGAGCCCTTTAAGTGGCAAACATGACCCTTAAGGATGTGACCAATTTACTTCCTAGCCTCCTAACCTCTGGTTTTCTAATCCTACTAACCTAAGTCCCTGAATATGCCAGACTCTCTCAGAGCCCTATCCTTTGTTTGTCCAGCTGTGTTGCTTCTTTTTGTTGCTTTACTATCTCTGCTAGGTTAAAACATGATTCTGCGTTTACACAGCACTTACCTGCCACATTTCTTTAATTTTGATAGGTCAATTTATTTTTCATCTGTTAGATTATGAGTGTGCCTTCTTTTTCATAGCTCCTGGCATGGTGCTGGTAGGGGGTGGGTGCTCAATAGATTTTAGTTAGGTTCTTTGATCCAAAGAGGAAAACAGCACTGCAACATTTCATTACTAATCACTCATCAATTGAAACTTTTCAGACTATTTTCAGTTTCACTCCAATTATCTGTCTCTTCTCTTCCTAGTCTTTTCTCATCCACCTACATACAACTCCTAAAATACAAAGAGATTCGGCCTGAGCTTTCCTCCAGGAGTCCCAGAAGGCCATCGGGTGACACTCCCTCCCACCGCGGAAGCTACGTCTACAGGCTGACGTCACGCGTAGCGCTGAGGTTCCGCTATTAGGCCCTCACGTCAGATCCTTCCTGAGTCTTTTTTTTTTTTTTCTTTTTGCCGTTAGTCGGGGCGGCCTAAGTTCTGTTGGTTCTAAAGACTGATAACGACAAGTAAGAAAGACGGGGCCTCGCAGACACCTGTTTAAGCTGACTTGTTTTTCGAGAACGACGCGGAGGCAGCCAAGGACACGCCCCCACGCGCTCGCTGCGGTTTCCCAGGGAACGGCGCGAGCTGGCCGGGGCTGGGTGGGAGGGCACGTGCGCCGTGTGCGGCGTTTGTTCGGACCCGGAGTAATGGGCGTGGGCGTTTGATTCTGACCGATGATGGCCTGTTTCTCCCGCGACGACGAGGCGATGCTGCAGGCGTTGCTGAGGCAGCTGTTCCAGAGCGTGAAGGAGAAAATCACGGGCGCTCCCTCCCTGGAGTGCGCCGAGGAGATCCTCTTACATCTGGAGGAAACTGATGAAAATTTTCACAAGTAAAATTACTTTTGATGTCTTAAGTAAACAAACGGGCTGACCCAGAAACGATCAGATGTAGTTAAAGAACGTTCGTTTGATTGTTGTTGTTAAATTAGTGCTCAAGTTGGAGATTGATTTTTTTCTTTTATTTATCCAAATGCCGAATTTATCATTTTTTACTGTAGTGGTTCTCAACGCTTCTGCCTCTGTTTTTACTGTCACAACATACCCTGATTAGCCACGTTTTCTCTGGGCAGCATAGTAACTTTAATTGTAAATTGTTCTTGTTCTTTTAAGAATATTGCTTCAAGGGATTCCTGTCACTATACCTAGAAGCAGTGAGTTCCCAAGATCCTTGTTCCCTTTGCTTATCCAATTACTTGGGCTGCACCGATTATCCACTGTAAGCACAGCAGGGAATACTGAAATGAAAAGGGTCCTAACTTCCTCAGAAGTAGCGTAAGTTCCTGTAAACGTCTGTAACATGTCAGGAGTATAATGCTGTAGAAGACGTAGAGACTGTTCTGTATCTGGGCGCAGTAGGGAATGGAAGTTTAATGATGGAGGTGCCATTTGAGGTGGATCTTGAATATGTTTCTTTAGAAACCTGTATTTTTCTTTTGATTTGGTTCATATAATTTAAATTCAGCCTCTCAGTTTAAAAGTTTATCACCAGATACCTCACTTTATGATTGTTGGTGATTTTAACTCAATATTTGCATTTCATTTTGATCTCATAGAGATGACATTTAAATTTTTTTGTTGTTATGTTACTTTTACTGACTCTTAAGCGCCCTGAAGTTCTACTTACCTGGAATTCTTACCAATGTCATATATGAGTATCAGGGGAATCCTTGAGCCCTTTGAAATTCGGAAGTTTGTGCATACTTGTAGTTTTATGGGGGAAGCATTTATAGTTTTCATCCGATTTTCAAGGAGTTTTAAAGTTTGGAAGGAGTTCTTATTAATATAGTTGCTTATTTCTCTAATATTTCTGATTATACATATAGTTTCTATTTCCATGATTTTCTGGTTTATTTTCTAATTAAATCCACTACTGATAGTTACTGAGTGATGATAATCTTCATTTTGGACGTACCAGAGACCAGCTTTTATTGCTTAGCTATTGATTTATTACTTAAATAGTGGAATATGGAAAAATTGGAACTTTCTCAGATACAGGTTTGGTTATTAATGTTTTGTAAACTCATGCAACGCTAGTTTACCTCACACAAATCCACATGAAGTGTTAAGTTTGGATTTCATTTTGGGTATTTATTTCACATGCTGAATTAGTTGCTTAAATTTTTAAATTACTGAGTCAGTTTTTGGTGGGATCATATTTTAGGAATTTTTTCATTTCATCTAAATTTTCAAATTGATTTATATAAAGTTTCTCATTAATATCCCATTATTTTTAAAAATATTCCCAGTACTTATAGTTACATCCCCTTTAAAATTTTTTTTTGGAGGGGGGCATTTCTCTTTTGTTCGTGATCTATCATTGTGCCAGAGGTGTATTACTTTTATTAGTCTTTTCAAAGAACAGCTTTTGGCTTCGTTTTTCCTCTCTAGTATGTTTATTTTTTATTTTATTAATTTCTGCTCTTTTATCCTCTGCTTGAAATTTTTTTAGCTTTTTGTGATGAATGCTTCGTTCATTAATTTTCAACATTTCTTTTTAATATAAACATTTAAGACTACACATTTCTTTTTAAGTATTAGTTTAGTTGTATCAATTTTAAAATGCTTTTCAAGTTAAAGTTTGATTGTTGTAATTACTCTCAGTAGTTTAATGATTCTTGTAATAACATTACTCTTCTTCAGAAGCTTGTTAGGTAGATTAATGCTTGCTGATTAATATGCATAGTTAATATTTACTGTTTCTAAGGAGATTTAAGGAACCCTGGTGGTGCAAACATTAAGAACTGGGCTGCTAACCAAAAGGTTGGCACTTTGAACCCACCAGCGACTCTGTGGGCAAAAAGACCTGGCTATCTGCTCCTGTAAAAGATTACAGCCTAGGAAACCTGTGGGAGAAGTTATACTGGTTGTTGTTATGAGTTGGAATTGACTCGAAGGCACACAGCATTTACTCGTGGCTTGCCAAAAATCCAGCCAGACTAAAATTATGTATAGTTTGTACTCATAAAAGTAAAGACAGTAAATTCTTATAAAGTATTAGCTGCACTAGCCTGAGGTCTTTGTCGTAGGAGGAGAGAATCTTTTAATGTAGGAGAGGAAAAGAGAAGGAGATGCTTGTCTTTGGCATCTTCTTAGAATTTTATAATCTTAGAGCTGGATGGGATCTTAAAGCCCATTTAGTCTAGTTTCTCATATTTTCATTTCACTTTTTCTTCTGTCCTAAGTATCCTTGAGTACTTAATGTTCTTAAGTCACTTGGGTATTTTGTTTCCCAAAGTGTTTCATACTTCAGAACTATCTGCTTCCCCATCTTCATTTTTAGAACACTGATTTCGTAAATACACCTGATGTCCTAGCATTAGGAAGACAAATAATCTTATTAAACAGACTTACAGGGGAAACTGGTATCTCTGGGCTATTAGCATTTTTGTATGAGGATGATTGTTAAGACGATTGAATCCATGAATGATGGAATTTCAGGTAGAATAAGAAAATAAAATGGGGGAAAAATTCAGTCATTTGG
Organism: Dugong dugon; assembly: GCA_030035585.1. Lineage (NCBI taxonomy): Eukaryota > Metazoa > Chordata > Mammalia > Sirenia > Dugongidae > Dugong > Dugong dugon. Next base: position 141,477,554 of record CM057464.1, on the reverse strand, counting down.
AGGAAAAATATAGCATAGGAAAAACAACCCTACTGGGGATTTGCCCCATCTGACATCTGCCCTAACCTTCTTCTCTTTTTCTGCTTATAACTGTACACATTCTTTCAAAGCACCAGTCACCTCCCATTTTTTCTAAAAGTGGTAGCAATGATTTGAAGCCTATGGGAGGGGAGCGAGGCAAGGAAAAGAACATTGCTTTCATTATCAGTGTATGTGTTATATAAATTTTTACACTCAGATTGGCCCCCACAGACTCCATGAGGCTAACCCAACATTGGTTTTCATCCTTTGCTATACTAGAATTACCAAGGGGCCATTTAAAAAATACTGATGCTGGTCCTCACCACAAATGAATCAAAATTTCTTGGGACCGGGGGTGTTACAAGGAGACTGGTAGAGGTTGGGCCTTTGTGTTTTATAAAAAGCTCTCTAGAGGATTTTAATATGCAGCAAGGGTTGAGAACTTATACTTATTTGCATTTCAGTTAGAATTGTATTATAGTTGTTTTTAATACTTACTCACCCAGATGATTGTAACAGTCTTTAATACAGAGGCTCATCTCTCCAGGCTTCTCATTGGGTATATTTTTTGTTTGGTAGAAAAGGCACACCATAATATTTATTGAATTGTTTACCCTTTGTTTTATAAAAGAATTTGCCAGTGAATTTTTTTGATTAGTGAAATTTAGAGTGTTTAGATGATAACTTAAAGAAAACATAAATTCTTTAAAGTGATAAACCATTCTAAGGATTATATATGACCTTTCATAGTTAATAAATGCATTTATAGCAACTCTATCATAAGTCAGAAGCTTATTCTTTGGCTTAATAGGTTGTAGGTAATGTAAAATATTTGCTCTTTCTAGTATACAGAGTTTAGTACACTAAAATATATAAACATGACTTTGTCATAAAAAGTAATCCTTATTCTGAAATACGATGTTTTAGGAATTTCTAATATCAGCATTATAATTCATAACTTTTAAACCACTAATAAAATACCTTTTCAAAACATATTACTGTTCATTTTTTCTGTATATGATTGAAATATTTCTTGGTTGTATAAATAGCTAAATTTCCTGAAACGAACATGTACTAATCAGATTTTTAGTATTTTTTTTTTTTAATTGTGCATCAGGTGAAGGCTTACAGAACAAATAGTTTCTCATGAAACAGTAGTATACATATTGTTTTATGACATTGGTTAACAACCCCACAACATGTCAACCCTCTAAATTCTCAACCTTTCTTTTGGGTGAAAATACACATAGCCAAAGATACACCATTTCAAAAATTTCTACATGCACAGTTCAGTGACATTGACTACGCTTTTCCAGTTGTGCTGCTATTCTCACTTAAGATGAAGGCTTACAGAACAAAGAGTTTCTCATTTAGCAGTTACTACACATGTTGCCCTATGACAGTGGTTAACAATCTCACAACACATCAACAATGTCCTCACTCAACCTTGGGTTCCCTATCACCAGCTTTCTTGTTCCCTTCTGCCTTCTGGCCCTTGTCACTGGACTACTGTACCTCATTAGTCCCATTTGGTTTTACGGGGCTGTCCACTCTCAGACTGAATGGTGAACCTCGGAGATAACTTCACCGCTAAGCTAAAAGGGTGTCTGGGGGCCATGCTCTCAGGGTTTCTCCAGTCTCCTTTAGGCCGGTAAATCTGGTCTTTTTTTTGTGAGTTAGAATTATTTTCTACATCCTTCTCCGCTCTATCCAGAACCCTCTGTTGTGATCCTGGTCAGAGCAGTCAGTGGTGGTAGCCGGGCACCATCTAGCTGTACTGGACTCAGTCTGGTGGAGGCCTTGGTAGCTGTGGACCATTAGTCCTTTGGACTAATCTTTTCCTTGTATCCTGTTCTCTTTATTCTCCCTTGCTCCCGAAGGGATGAGACCAGTGGAGTATCTTAGATGGCCACTCACAGGCTTTTAAGACCCCAGACAGTACTCACCAAGGTAGAATGTAGAACATTGTCTTTATAACTGTGTTATGCCAATTGAGCTAGATGTTCCCCAAGACCATGGTCCCCACCAGCAATTCAGTCCCTCAGGGAGTTTGGATGTATTTATGGAGCTTCCATGACCTTTCCTTGTACATGTTGTGCTGGTTTCCCAAGTATTGTGTACTGTCTCACCCTTCACCCAAGATGCCACTTATCTATTGCCTATTAATATTTCCCCCCACCCCTCCCATCCCTGGTAACCAACAAAGATTGTTACTTTTTGTGTGTGAACTTTTCCATGGGTTTTTACAGTAGAGGTCTCATACAATATTTGTCCTTTTGTGATTGACTTATTTCACTCAGCATAATGTCCTCCAGTTTCATCCATGTTATGAGAAGGTTCACAGATTCATTGTTGTTCTTATTGCATAGTACTCCATTGTGTGTATGTACCATAGTTCATTTATCCATTCATCTGTTGATGGGCATCTAGGTTGTTTCCATCGTTTTGCTATTGTGCACAATGCTGCTGTGAACATAGGTGTGCCTGTGTCTATTCAAGTGACGACTCTTATTTCTCTAGGATATATTCCTAGGAGTGGGATTGCTGGATCGAACAGTATGTCTATTTCTAGCTTTCTGATGAAGCGCCATATTATTTTCCAAAATGGTTGTATCATTTTGCATCCCCACGAGCAGTGCATAAGAGTTCCGATCTCCCCGCAGCCCCTCCAACATTTGTTATTTCCAGTGTTTTTGATTTGTGCCAGTAATGCAGGGGTGAGATGGTATCTTACTGTGGTTTTAATTTGCATTTCTCTAATGGCTAGTGATCGCGAGCATTTCCTCATGTGTCTGTTGGCCATTTGAATGTCTTCTTTGGTGAAGTGTCTGTTCATTTCCTTTGCCCATTTTTTAATAGGATTATTTGTCTTTTTGTTGTAGAGGTGTTGGATTTTCTTGTAGATTATGGAGATTAGACCTTTGTCTGACTTGTACTGTCCAAAAATTTTTCTCAGTCTGTGGGTTCTCTTTTTACTCTTTTGGTGAAGTCTTTTGAAGAGCATAGGTGTTTGATTTTTAGGAGATCCCAGTTATCTAGCTTATCTGTTGGGGTTTGTGCGTTGATGGTTATGGTTTGTATCCTGTTAATGCCGTGTAAAGACCTGAGGTGTTGGTCTTATTTTTTCTTCTATGAACATTATAGTTTTAGGCTTTATATTCAGGTCTTTGATCCTTTTTGAAGTAGTTTTTGTATACAGCGTCAGGTATGGGTCCTGTTTCATTTTTTTGCAGACGGATATCCAGTTTTGCCAGCACCGTTTGTTAAGAAGACTGTCTTTTCCCCATTTGATGGACTTTGGGCCCTTGTCGAAGATCAGGTGACCGTAGGTGGATGGATTTACATCTGGGTTCTCAATTCTGTTCCATTGGTCAATGTATCTGTCATTGTACCAGTACCAGGCTGTTTTGACTACTGTAGCTGTATAGTAGGTTTTGAAGTCAGGTAGTGTGAGTCCTCCTACTTTATTCTTTTTCTTCAGCAGTGCTTGACTTATTCGGGACTTCTTCCCTTTCCATGTAAAGTTAATGATTAGGTTTTCCATCTCTTTGAAGAATGTCGTTGGTATTTGGATTGGGATTGCATTGTATTTGTAAATTGCTTTGGGTAGAATTGCCATTTTCACAATGTTGCGTCTGCCTATGCATGATCATGGTAAGTTTTTCCATTTATGTAGGTCGCTTTGGGTTTCATGCAGTAGTGTTTTGTAGTTTTCTGTGTATAGGTCTTTTACATCCCTGGTCAGATTTATTCCTAAGTATTTTATCTTTTTAGGGGCTATTGAAAATGGTATTGTTTTCCTGATTTCCTTTTCATCATTCTTCTTATTGGTGTATAGGAATCCAACTGATTTTTGAATGTTTATTTGTATCCTGTTATTCTGCTGAATCTTTCTATTAGTTCCAGCAGATTTCTCATGGAGTTTTTAGGGTTTTCTATGTATAGTATCATATCATCTGCAAACAGGGACAGTTTTACTTCTTCATTACCAATTTGGATGCCCTTTATTTCTTTTTCTTGCCTTTTTTCTCTAGCTAGAACTTCCAGCACAATGTTAAATAGGAGTGGTGATAAAGGGCATCCTTGTCTTGTTCCTGTTTTCAAGGGGAATGTTTTCAGCCTCTCTCCATTTAGAATGATGTTGGCCATTGGTTTTGCATAGATGCCCTTTATTATGTTGAGAAATTTCCTTCTATACCTTTTTTATTGAGAGTTTTTATCAGGAATGGGTGTTGGACTTTGTCAAATGCCTTTTCTGCTTCAATTGAGATGATCATGTGATTCTTTTCTTTCCTTTTATTTATGTGGTGGGTTACGTTGATTGATTTTCTAATGTTGAACCATCCTTGCATACCTGGTATGAATCCTCCTTGGTCATGGTGTATTACTTTTTTGATATGATGCTGAATTCTTTTGGCTAGAATTTTGGTAAGAATTTTTGCATCTATATTCATGAGAGATACTGGTCTGTAATTTTCTTTTTTTGTGGTATCTTTGCCTGGTTTTGGTATCAGCATTATGCTGGCTTCATAGAATGAATTTGGAAGTGTTGCTTCCTCTTTTATGCTCTGAAATAGCTTGAGTAGTACTGGTGCAGGGTCTTCTGTGAATGTTTTGTTGAATTCTCCAGTGAAGCCATGTGGGCCAGGGCTTTTTTTGGTTGGGAGTTTTTTTATTACCTTTTCAATCTCTTCTCTTATTATGGGTCTGTTCAGATTTTCAACATCACTTTGTTGTAGTTTGGGTAGGCCGTGTGTTTCTAGAAATTTTTCCATTTCCTCTAGGTTTTCAAATTTGTTGGAGTTTAGTTTTTCATAATATTCTGTTACAATCCTTTTTATTTCAGTTGGGTCTGTTGTAATGTCCCCCATTTCATTTCTCGTTTGGGTTATTTGTGTCCTCTCCTGTTTTTCTTTTGTCAGTCTGGCCAGTGGTTTGTCGATTTTGTTGATTCTTTCAAAGAACCAACTTTTGGTTTTGTTGATTCTTTCTATTGTTTTTCTGTTCTCTATTTCATTTATTTCTACTCTGATCTTTACTCTTCCTTTCTTTTGGTGGTTGTGGGCTTTTTTTGCTATTCTCTTTCTATTTGTTTGAGTTCTGTAGTTAATGTTTTGATTTTGTCCCTTTCTTCTTTTTTGATATGTGCATCTGTTGTTATAAATTGTCCTCTGAGGACTGCCTTTGCTGTGTCCCAGAGGTTTTGGTATGATGTGTTTTCATTCTCATTTGGTTCTAGGAATTTTTTAATTCCATCTCTGATTTCTTCTATTACCCAGTGATGTGTAAGCAGGGTATTATTCAGTTTCCATGTTATTTATTTCTTTTCCTTGCTCTTTCTATTGTTAATTTCTACCTTGATGGCATTGTGGTCAAAGAAGATATTTGAATTATCTCAGCATTTTGGATGTTGTTGAGGTTTGCTCTGTGGCCTAAGATGTTGTCTATTCTGGAGACGTTCCATGTGCATTGGAAAAGAATGTGTACTTTGCAGCGATTGGATGGAGTGTTCTATATATGTTTATGAGGTCAACTTGGCTGATTGTGCCCTTTAGGTCTTCTGTATCTTTGCTGAGTTTCTTCTTAGTTGTTCTGTCCTTTACTGAGAGTGGTGTGTTGAAGCCTCCTACTATTATTGTGGAACTGTCAGTTTCTCTTTTCAGTGTTGTTAGAGTTTGTTTTATGTATTTTGGAGCCCTGTCATCTGGTGCATAGATGTTTATTATAGTTATGTCTTCATGATGGATCGTCCCCTTAATCATTATACAGGGTCTTTCTTTGTTTGTTATGGTAGATTTTGTTTTAAAGTCTATTTTATCTGAGATCAGAATTGCCACTCCTGGTCTTTTTGGTAGTTGTTAGCTTGATATATTTTTTCCAACCTTTGACTTTTAATAAATTCACATCTTTGTTTCTAAGGTGTGTCTCTTTTAGACAGCATATTGATGGATCCTGTTTTCTTATGCATTCTGTCACTTTCCATCTCTATACGGGTGCATTGAGTCCACTTACATTCAGTGTAATTACTCATAGGTGTGAGTTTGTTGCTGTCATTTTGTAGTGCTTTTTTTGTGGTGCTGAAGTTCTCTTTGTTCTTCTTACTCTGTTGTGCTGAGTTACTTTTGCTTGTGGATTTTTTTTTTCATTTCTTTTGTTTTTGTAGGTTTTGTTTTTGCTGAGACTTTATGCTTTTCTTCTTTTTTTATGAATATGTTTTTTTTAACTTTCTCTGTGGTTACCATGAATTTTAGCCTTATCTTTGTAAGTTTGAAGCAGTCTACCATTACTTGGTATCACTTTGCCTTCCTCTGCATTAGAAGGTTGTATACCTATGCCAGTTATTCCCTCTCTTATTGTTTTGATGTTGTTGTCATTTACTGATTAACTGCTCCGATTCCCTGTTGTATTTCTTTTGGTTTTGGATAGTCCTTGAGAGTTCATTTCCTAGATTGGTATCTGGCTGGTACGATACTGCATCCTAGATTCAGCCTGTAAGCTGAAGTTATTTGTCCTCAGATTGAAGATCTCCCTTTAATAATTGTTGTAAGTTTCATTTCACTTTTACATATTCCCTTAATTTCTGTTTATCTGGAAATGACCTAATTTCACCATCAAATTTGAATGAGAGATTTGCAGGATATGTTATTCTTGGCTGGCAATTTTTTTCTTTCAAGATTTTATGTATGTCATCCCATTGCCTTCTTGTGTGCATGGTTTCTGCTGAATAATCTGAGCTTAGTCCTATTGTTTCTCTTCTGTATGTGACTTCTTGTTTTTCATGAGATGCTCTCAGGATTCTTTGTGTTTGGTTTTGTCGAGTGTGATTATGATATGCCTTGGGGATTTTCTTTTGGGGTCTCTCCTATATGGGGTTCGTTGAGTTTCTTGGATGGCCAGCTTTTCATCTTTCATGATATTGGGGAAGTTTTCTGTTAGGAGTTTTTCAGTGATCCTCTGTGTTTTCTGTTTTTTCCCCCTGTTCTGGAACTCCAATCACTCGTAAATTTTTGCTTTTGATTGTATCACACATAACTCTCAGGGTCTCTTCATTTTTCTTTGTTCTTTTTTCTGAGTTTTCCTGAAACAGAGTTGTATCCAAGTGTTTGTCTTCAGTTCTACTGATCCTGTCTTCCACCATTTCAGATCTGCTTCTCAGCCCTTCTATGACATTGTTCATTTCTGAAATCTTGTTGTTTATCTTTTGGATTTCTAATTGTTTTCTTTGTATAATTTCTAGTAGTGTATTTATTTTGGCATTTTGTTCCTGCTTTATTTTCCTGAATTGTTCCAGTTTTTTGTCTCTGTTTTCCATGAATTTGTCTATTTTTTCTTCATGTTTGTCAGCTGTTTTCCTCAGCTCTTGGAGAATTCTGAGTATTAGAGATTTGAATTCCCTATCAGGTAGTTCTAGTGCATTTTCTTCCAGAGGAGAGTCATCTGGTGTTTTATTTTGGACGCCTACTGGAACCATCCTGTCCTGTTTTTGTAAATGTTTTGATATTGTCTGCTGTCTTCGGTGCATTCAGGAGTTATTTTTCTCGTTTATTGATTGTAGATTTGTTTGTTTCATCCGGTTTAAAAAAAAAAAATTTGCTTATGTCTGAGCAGGCGGACTGTGTGTTCTTTGTTGTTTGCTCTTCTGTGCACTCAATACTTTTCACCTCCTTCTCCAACTGGCAGGGTCAGTCACTCAGATATGGTACAGCAGGGCAGGTCTAGCTGAAGAGGAGTTACTGGGATGTGTTGTTTGTGGCACTTACTACAGCCACCAGGGCGGGTCGGTAATCAGTGCAGGGCAGGTTCCAGTAGGCCGTGCCTGTTCTGCTTGGTGGTGTGATATCAAGCGCACAGTGCAGGTAGGCAGGATGCAGAGGGGAGATTGTTATGTGTTGAGCTAAGATGGATATGGGAGAGAAGAGAGAGTTACAGGAGCCAAAAACATACAACCAAAAAAGAATTCTAGGGGAGCTTGCCATTGGAATGGAGAGATGGGATCCTATGAAATGGAGAAAAACAGAAAGGGGAAGAGGAAGAAAAGAAAAGAATGAGTAAATAAAAATCTGAAAGGTTAAAGAACCGGAAATTCCCAGGGATCCCACCGGTGCAGGTTTGAGGTCTGGGGAGGTCACTCTCAGGTGTTATAGTAAAGCTTGGCTAGAAGGCATAGAGGTATACAGTGCCAGGTGTTCAGGGAACAGAAAGAGAAGGAAGATATAGAGAGACAAGAAAGTGAGTAAGGATGAAAGACAAAAAGGGAAAAAGAATGAAAAGAAAAGAAAACAAATTAAAAAAAAAAAAAAAAGAACCAGAAAAGCCCCCCAAAAAAACAGGAAAAAAAAAAAACCAACAAGAAAAGAAATGCTCTTAGGGATCCCTCTGCACGTCTGTGGAAGCCAAGGGGGCAGTCTCTTTGCCACGCAGCACCACCTGGCCAGAAAGGGCTCCCAACTCAAGAAAAGGAAAAGAAAACAAACAAACAACTCAAAACAAACAAAAGCCCCAGGATCCTACCAGCGCGGCAGCCCAGACTGGGAAGCAGCTCCACACTCGAACGGAGCTCCACAGCTCCCCAGGAATAAGCAAAGACGGCGCACGGAGCCAGGTATTTGAGCAAAAGGATGGGGAGGTGGTGAGAGGAAAGGAAGAAATCAGAAGAAGCAGAAAAAAAAGCACCACCAGCAGCCAACAAATGGTACTCAGAGAGCTAGCTAGCGCGGGCTGGTGGAATCTAAACAGCAGGTGTTTCTTGGACAAGACTGTGTCCGCGGGAAGCAGAGGGGGCCGAGTGTGGGTGAAGAAGGTAGGGAGTGGGAAAGCATATATCACAAATTACCAGAGCTCTGTAGCCCCTCAGGAAGAAGCAAAGATGGCACACGGAGCCAGGTATTTGAGCAAAAGGAGGGGGAGGTGGTGAGAGGTAAGGAAGAAATCTAAAGAAGCAGAAAAAAGCAACACCAGCAGCCAGCAGATGTCACTGAGAGAGCCGGGTGTGTGGAATCCAAGCAGCTGGTGTTTCCCGGACAAGAGATTGTGGCCGCGTGAAGCAGAGGAGGCTGAGTGGGGGTGAAGAAGGGTGGGGGATGGGAAAGCGTATATTGCAAATTACTGGTGGTTTCGTCTCCCGCTGGAAGCTCCATGAAGCTGCTTTCTCGTACCCCCTGCTTGCTGGTCTCCGATAGGAGTCCAAGATAGTGGATCCACGCTGTGTTAGCTGGTAGGGGACCTCTGCATGAATCTCTCCTCGCTCTCCATTCTCTGTCAGTTTTCTCACTCCATTTGGTGCTTGGCTGAGTTCTTCATCTCTTCATTTGATGTTTTAGGGTTTCAGGATTGTTGTTTCCTCTATTCGGCTTAATTTTTCGGATATTTGCTGTGGAGAGACAGCGTGGTGCTTCTGCCTAGAGCACCATTTTGCTGGAAGTTCCTTGATTTTTAGTATTTTTATGCTGTGATAATAATCTTTGTATCTGTATATATTTTGATATAAAACATTTTGAACACGTCATTAGTTTACTGTAGAAAAATTCATCAAATTTTCTTGGAAAATTTAGGCAATAAAGTTGGAGGAAAAAGAATGGAAAATGTAATGTCCTTTTTCTGAACTTGGTAAAATTTTTCTATGTAAATGTGAAAATATTCATATTCATCGGTAGTAAAGCATAATGACTCCAAACATCGCTATGTATTTTCACCGAGCTGCTTCTGCAATGTGGTGAGGTGAACATACCTTTCCTTAGTAGCAGCAACCACCCTCTTAGGTTTTAATGTCTGTCTTTGAGGAATATTTTGAAAAAAATATGTTTTGTATTCATTTGGTAATAGTGTCATTGATACCAAATTTTTTTTTCCCTCATTGAATTACTTTTAGAGTAATAAATAAAGTTAGTAAAATATACGTAGTAGTATATTTAGTGAGAAAAGTATCAAAGTATAAGAAAATATTATATGTACTAAGCAAGATTTTCACATTCTGATTATCATTACCATTACGTAACAAGAAACTAAAATTTAGCAAGGTTATAGGGTTACTATCAGTCGAAATCGACTCTACGGCAATGGGTTTTAGGTGTTTTGCTTAAGGTTGCAAGTCTGATCATTGTTAAGATTTAGTACTTAAACCTGAAAGCAAATTTGATTCATAGATTTCTAGAAGTATAATATGACAATTATGTTGCTGTTGTTAGCTGCTGTCAAGTCTATAAACAGATTATATCTTCACTATTAGAAAAATTTTAGAATAAATCCAATGGCTCACTTCTTAGAACAATAAATATTAATGAACTTCAGTTAAAGTAGAAATCAGTAGAAATTGCATTTGTTGTTCATCATTGTCATAGCTGTATTATTCCTATAATATTATATTCTTGGCCTTTCCAGCACAATTAGAATGTATTGAGTCTGAAAATGTTAACACAGAACAGTCTGCTAAAAGTAGACTTGAAGGGAATGGACGTAAATTGTAGCAGAATTGATTTAAGTTAAACCTGCTAAGGATATTCTAAAATAAAAGTTATTAAGCATGTTATAAATTTTTATAATTTTATACATTTTTATAAATATTAGTCATTATGAACATAACATAGTGGGAAGTACTTATATGATTAAAATGGCTTTAACTTTGAGTGAAATAATGAGATAAGTGATTTTTAAAGATCAATATGACTACAATGTTCAGGATAAATATGAGGGGGAAGAGAAAGTGAGAAGCAAGCAAGAAGAAGGCTGCTGCAGTAATCTCTGTGGGAGATGATGCACTTTTGCACTGAATAATAGAAATGGAAAACATGCGGGAAACATTAATAAGTGTTGGTGACTAGATGGATAAGGTAGAGTGGGTGGATGTGGAATGCATGAGATGGAGAATGTCTTGGCTACCTAGTGCTGCTATAACAGAAATACTGCAAGTGGATGGCTTTAACAAAGAGAAGTTTATTCTCTCACAGTTTAGTGGACTAGAAGTCTGAATTCAGGGCACCAGCTTCAAAGGAAGGCTTTCTCTCACTGTACGCTCTGGAGGAAGGTCCTTGTCATCAGTCTTCCCTTGGTCTAGGAGCTTTTCAGGTGCAGGGATCCCAGGTCCAAAGGACACACTCTGCTCCCAGGTGCTGCTTTCTTGGTAGTATGAGATCATCACACCCTACCCACCCCCCCCCACCATCTCTCTTCTCACTTCTCCCTTTTATATTTTTTATATTTCAAAAGAGATTGGCTTTTAGACAAAATCTAATCTTGTAGATTGAGCTCTGCCTCATTAACATAACTGCCACTAATCCCACCTCATTAACATCATAGAGGCAGGATTTACGACATATAGGAAAATCACATCAGATGACACAATGGTGGACAATCACACAATACTGGGAATCATGGCATAGCCAACTTGACAAATATTTTGGGAGACATAATTCAGTCCATGACAGAGAGGTTAAAGAGCACCCCATGGTGTCAAGTCTGGGAGTCCTGAAAGATAATGCTGTTACTGCCAGAAATGTGGTGGGTAGTTGGCAAGAGTATTCTTTTTGCTTTACCATTTCTATTTTTCTTCCTCCTCCCCACCCCCCGGCTTTTTTTTTCCTTAGAGAGGGTAATGGAGGAAGAATAAGAGATCATGTATCGTGGTTAAGGAAGTATAGAGGGGTAATTATAGTATAATACTACCTGAAATTTTTAATAGACATTAAAGAAGGAACTAATCACTAAGACAAATAATTGGAAGGGATAAGCAAGTTCAAACTGACAGTCACTGACATAGGAACTGAAGAGATAAAACCTTTTCCCAAAGCTGTATTTCAGTCCAACAAGTATTTATAAAATGTCTACTATGTATAAGGAAGGAGCTCTGGTGGCACAGTGGTTAAACACTCAGCTCTAACTGAAAGGTTGGCAGTTTGAACCCACCCAGTGGCTCTGCAGAAGAAAGATATGGCAGTATGCTTCTGTAAAGATTTACGCTCTTGGAAACCTTGTGGGGAAGTTCTACTCTGTCCTTTAGGGATGCTACGAAGCAGAATCGACTTAATGGCAATGGAGGATGTATAAGGTATTATTCATGATAGACAAGCCAGCCTATCTTGTTCTCAAGGATATACAAATCTGGGTTTAGAGGATCATATGGCTTCTCACAACCCATTTTTAGGGAGCAATGTACTGTCGGGTTTGGGGAGAGAAAGAGAATATTAGGTTTGGGAAACTAGGAAAAGCTTTATCAAAGAGGTAGCATTTTAGATTGTAGAGATGAGCCTACTGAAGGAGAGGAGATGGGAAAGCATTCTAAATGGATGAAATAGCATCATCAAAGGCTTTAGGAAAATAAAACATTAGGAGTGTTGGGTATGTTTGGGTAATAATGGGACATAAGTCTGGTAGGGCAAATTGGGGCCTAAAAAGGCTAAATGCCAATGACAAAATGTGTCTTAAATTTAATAATAATGATAGCAGTAATAGCTAACATTTTTATTGTACTTTAGATGAAGTTTTACAGAGCAAACTAGATTCCCATTAAACAATTAATACACATACTGTTTTGTAACATTGGTTGCCAACTCCATGACATGTCAACACTCTCCCTTCTCAACCTTGGGTTCCCTGTTACCAGCTTTCCTGTCCCTCCTGCCTTCTCGTCCTTGCGCCTAGCCTGGTGGCTGGCACTTATTTATTATTAAATTTATGCTGAGCCCTGTGTTTGATGCAAGGCATATGTCTAGAATCCTTCTAATGCTTTCCAAGAGAGAGCTTTTGCCATTTCAAAGGTGAAAAAAAGTGAAGCCCAGAAAGAATATGTAATTTCGTCAGCTAGAAAATGGGGGAATTGAAATTAAAAACTAGTTCTATGTGACTCCTGAAACTACTGCAGGACCTGCCTATTCAAAGTCATTGAGATTGGTACTTGGCCTGTTAATTAAAAAACAGTTAATTAAAAAAAAATAAGATCTACATATTTAAAAAAATTTAAAGCAATCAAATATGCATTCACTCATCAAGATTTTGGGTCAAGACTGCTTCTTTGAACAGGAATCTGTTGATCCAAGAACCTTGAGATAATTTAAAAGCAGCCTGAATACAGAATCCTTCTAGATCAGTGATTCTTGAAATATGGTCCTGGGACCAGCAACATCAGCATCAACAACAACATCACCTGGAATTTTTTAGAAATGCAAATTATTGCACCCTACCCTACACCTCCTTAATCAGAAACTCAGGGACTGGGGTCCAGCAGTATAGGTTTTAACAATCCCTTCAAGTGATTCTGATCCATGCTGTAGTTTGATAATCCCTAATTTATAGGATGATAGAAGGAGTTCTTGCAAGTGTTTAGCTAACTGTTAGGAAGATGTGAGCATTAACCTGGTGGCAGTGGGGAGGGAAAGAGTTGTAGAGGAAGAGTTTATAGAATTACAGCACTTTCTAACTAATTAGATAAGAGATTTAATGGAAAAGATTATAGTTAAAGCTGTTTTGAGACTTTATACAGGTGTCTGGTTGGATGATGGTGCCATTAGCAAAAATGTATAAGGAGAGAAGGTGGTTTGTAAGTGGATGGGTAGGGTGATAGATTTGGTTTTGGTTATGTTGACTTTGATATGGTGGAGGAACATAAAGTGACTTTGTCCAGCAGACAGTTAATATACAGAACTGGAGTTCTGGAGAAAAGTTTGGGCTGATGACAGAGCTAAAGGAATCACCTGTTTGTATTGAGTCTGAAATTGAAGTAATGGGGGTGGAGAATGCATTTGCCAAACTCCTTCCTTTTAGTCTGGTAGTTTATGGTTGCAAAGTTAAGTATCTTGTCTGCAGTCTTTAATTTTTCCAAATAATGAGATGAGGTAGATATGATCATCTCCAATTAACAGATTAGAAAACTGAGACTTGCCCAGGGTCACACAGCTAGCACTGGTAAAGCTGGAGCTGGAATACAGCCTTTTGACTGTGAGCCTGTAGTTTTCTGTGATACCACATGGCTTCATGTCAAGTATCTCTTTGACTTTTGAGGCCTGCACTCTTTATGATAGGTCTGCCACTATAGTACTGAGGCAGCCATGGGGATTCCAGAAAGCAGTGATGTTTTTAGAGGTAAGGAGAAACAGGCAGAGAAGGAAATCTCAATCAAAAGTAGTTAAAATTGAAGAAATCCTTTGGCTATGTGCCTGAGGTGGCTCTCATTTGGAGAACATTCAGTAAATGTTGGACTGCAGACTATATGCTGGGGTCCATGATGGACCTATAATTGTAGGAAGTTAAATAATTCAGGGCGTCCTTATCTTCTGTAGTGTATACTTATGAGGCTCTTATACAGTGATGTATTTGACTAGAAGTCTTGAATATAGTGAGTTATAAAAGTAGCCCCTCCTGATTTATCTTTGTCATTAGGGAGACCACAAAAAGTTTAACCTTTATAACTCATGATATAAATTATAATTATTGCTCTTTATTTTCAGTAAGTGTTTATATCAGTTATTCACTTTGCAGAACTTTTGCCTTCTCATGTTTGCTATACTATCTTGGTTTGAAAAATTAATTTTAGTGTTACCATCAAACAACAGTTTGAAGAAAAACGCCCACTGTGTCTAATTGTCTGAGACACTTCTCTCTTTAGATGTAATCAGGCCAAAGCTGATTAGGTGGAATTTAGGTCAGAATTACCACTTCTGTGTACAAAAAGTCTTCTGATGATCGGAGTTTAATCTTTTCCTATTTATTCTTTCATAATTACTATTATTCTAGTCTGGTTTTCCTCATAAGCTTGAATAATTATGAATATCTTTAACAGCTACTTTCCCTACCCTTAAGTATTGTACATTAAAGATAGGGACATATATATAAAAGGAGTGTGAAAAGACTTCTAACCCACTAAAAATTGGTTGGTCTTGAACCTTTACACCACCCCCTACCCCCAGTGGGGTCATCTTTAAAGGATGATCTTTTTTAAATGTTCCAGATAAAAAAAAAACAAAAATCCAGTTTTGTTTGATGATTTGTGGTGATCAATTTAATCCTAGTTTAAGGTAAGAAATCTGAATATATCACAGACCTTTTTGTGCTAACTTGTTTTTGTGGATCTGGTTAATAAGTGAATTTATCATATTGACTGCAATTATTTTTAAATATTTGTTTCAGCTATGAATTTGTGAAATACCTTAGACAATACGTATGTAACACTTTGGGGTCTATGATTGAAGAAGAAATGGAAAAATGCATATCTGATCAGAATCAGAGTGAAGATTCTGGCTATGACACAGTTGTACAGCATGTTACTAAAAGAACTCAGGAATCTAAAGAGTGAGTATGCCCAAAATAATTTTTTTTAAATTGTACTTTATTATTATTTTTTAAATATTTTATTGTACTTCAGGTGAAGGCTTACAGAACAAATAGTTTCTCATGAAAAAGTAGTACACATGTTGTTTTATGACATTGGTTAACAACCCCACAACATATTAACCCTCTAAATTCTCAACCTTTTTTTTTTGGTGAAAATACACATAGCCAAAGATACACCATTTCAAAAATTTCTACATACGCAGTTCAGTGACATTGACTATGCTCTTCCAATTGTGCTGTTCTCACTTAAGATGAAGGCTTACAGAACAAAATAATTTCTCATTTAACAGTTACTACAAATGTTGCCCTATGACAATGGTTAACAATCTCACATCAACAATATCTTTACTCAACCTTGGGTTCCCTATCACCAGCTTCCTTGTCCCCTTCTGCCTTCTGGCCCTTGTCACTGGACTCCTGTACCTCGTTAGTCTCATTTGGTTTTACGGGGCTGTCCACCCCCAGGCTGAACAGTGAGCCTCGGAGGTAACTTCACCACTGAGCTAAAAGGGTGTCTGGGGGCCATACTCTCAAGGTTTCTCCAGTCTCCTTTAGGCCAGTAAACCTGGTCTTTTTTTTTTTATGAGTTAGAATTATTTTCTACATCCTTCTCCAGCTCTGTCCAGAACCCTCTGTTGTGATCCTGGTCAGAGCAGTCAGTGGTGGTAGCCACTGTCTAGCTGTACTGGACTCAGTCCGGTGGAGGCCTTGGTAGCTGCGGACAGTTAGTTCTTCGGACTAATCTTTTCCTTGTATCCTGTTCTCTTCATTCTCCCTTGCTCCTGAAGGGATGAGACCAGTGAAGTATCTTAGATGGCCGCTCACAGGCTTTTAAGACCCCAGACACTACTCACCAAGGTAGAATGTAGAGCATTGTCTTTATAAGCTGTGTCATGCCAGTTGAGCCAAATGTTCCCCGAGACCATGGTCCCCACAGCCCTCCGCCCAGCAGTTCAGTCCCTCAGGGAGTTTGGATGTGTCTGTGGGGCTTCCATGACCTTTCCTTGTACAGGTTGTGCTAGTTTCCCTTGTATTGTGTACTGTCTCACCCTTCACCCAAGATACCACTTATCTATTGCCTATTTAGTATTTCCTCCCTGCCCAAAATAATATTTTAAAGTAATTTTTCTCTCAGCAGGTTTCCTTGAAAACACCCCTAACCTATGCCTCCTATAGTGTTTCCCTCATAACAGCTAGGATGATTCTCTAAAACAGTGCATCAAATCATGTCACTCATGTCTCACTCAGAGTAAAATCCAGAGTTCTTCGTGTGGCCTACAAGGCCCACCATGAGCCTTCTGCTCCTTTACCTCCCTTACTGTTTGGCACGTTCCCTCTTACCTCTGCTCCAGCCACACTCTTTCTCAAAAAGCCAAGCAAAGCTGTGTCCCTCAGGACCTTTGCACTCCCATTGCTTTTGCTACCTAGAATACGTTTCCCCCAAATATTTGTGTGGTTTGCTGCTTCACTTTTTTTAGGTCTTTGTTCAAATGTCACTTTATCACAAAGAACTTTCTTGACCTCCCTATGTAAAAGAGTAGCCTTTCCCTGGTACCTTCTCACTCTCTTACTTTGCTTTATTTTTCTTCTTGGCACTTATTGCCACTGATTGATAAAGGACAATATTTGTGTTTGCTTTTTTTCTGCTTATTTTCAGTGTCTCCCCACTAGAATGTAAGTTCTATAAAGACGTAAAATTTCGTATTTTTGTCTATTTCTGTGTTCTTAGTGTCTAAAAAAATACCTGATGTATCTTAGGTGCTTAGTAGGTATATGTTGAATAAATTAATGAAAGTTTCTCTTGCCAGTATAATCAGATTTATTTCATGATATTTGAAGTAAGTCTGGCTTTAGCAATACATAATTTTCTCTTTTGTTCCTTCCTCATCAGTCATTTAAAGAATAACTAATATATGTTAGGTTCTAGGCAGTAAAGATGAACAGGATACCTCCTACCCTCCAGTAGTGCATAATGATTATTGGATGTAATGAGGTGTGTGACATTACCTTGAAATAAAAACTTGAAATAGATATTTTCCATACAGTAGAGTAAGTGACATGATACATACAAAAGGTTACTTGGACATATAGAGGAAAGCTATGTTAGTTAAAATACACATTAAACAGCTATGACAAAGAGAAACCAAAATACAGTGACTCAAGCAAGACCCTCAATGAGATGGATAGACACAGTGGCTGCAACAGTGGGCTTAAACATAATGATTTTGAGGATGGCTCAGGACCACGCCGTGTTTTGTTCTGTCATACATAGGGTCGCTATGAGTCAGAGCCAACTTGACCGCACCTAACAGCAACAACAAGCAAGACCAGTTGTTTAAATTTTATGTAATAGTTCAGAAGTTCATTAGTGCAGAGTGGGTAGACAGATCTGCCAGTGGGTCCATCAGGGAAACTGGCATGTTTTATTTTGTTGTTCCATCTTATCTTAGGGCAGGGACTGACAAAGTTTTCCTGTAAAGGGCCACATTATAAATATTTTAGGCTTTGTAAGCTGTTAGAGTACTAAAGTAGCCGTATACAATATGTAAATGAAAGAGCTGGTGTGTTTTCCAATAAAAATTTTTTTACAAAATGTAGGTGGTAGGTCACTTTTGGCCCATAGGCCATAGTTTGCCAACCCGTGTCCTGGGGTGTTGCCTTCATCTGCATGGTTGAAGCAGGTATACTAACTTCACACTGTTCTTCAGCCTGGCCAAGGGAAGAGAAAATGGAGGGCAAGTAGGTTCCTTCTTTTTTTTTAATTCAGTTTTTGTTGGCTAAAACTTGGTCACATGCCCACACCTATATCTGCAGTGGAGCCTGGGAAATTTAAACTAGTTGTTGACCATGTACCCACAGTGAAAACTTAAGGGAGGAGTTCTAATACTTTTGGGAAGAGAGGGAGGATGGCTACTAGGGACAATTAACAAAGATTCTTATGTTTAGTCACAGGAAGACTAAAGAAAGTAAGTTAGTCACCTACGGGCTCAGTTTTTATTAATTTTAATTCCACAGAACGTTAGGATATTCATGCTTGAAAATACTTTAGATATCACGTGTTCTAAGCCCCACATTTTACAGGTTGAGAGGGGCAAATTAAGTGACTTGTCTAGGGTGGTAGAGTTGCTTGGTATTGGAACCCAATGTGGAGCTTGTCTTTCTGGGGCACTTTTCACTGTATGTTGCCCTGTAGGAATTCATGTTCTTTTTTCGGCTATTTGCATTATTGACTCCTTGCTAAGTCCTTTAGCAGTGTTCTGCATGTTTATTGTTAAATTGTTTGCCTGCTCTTCTGACCTCTCATAAAATAGCGATATCGTTTCTGCCTGATGTGGTGCTTTAAAAACCATGACTAAAGAAGTCATGAAGTTGAAAGTTGATCGGATTAATGGGAACCTTGAATTGAAGCCAAGTGGATACTATAGACATTAGTGCACCACTCTGGGTTCTTGAGCAGCAGGACAGCCTTACAAAATGCCTAACTGTCATGTAAGCTGCAGTTTAATATAGAGCCGGAACTGGGATGGAAGAAAGTTTGAGGTTTCTTCCTCATATTTAAGCTCAGCTACCTGGATGTTCCTCATCTTAGTTATCTTTTACCCCTTGGCATATCTTTGCATCAGTATGATTGATGGCCTGTTCTTTTTTTCTAACATTAAATGTGATATAACAGAAGAACTTAGGGCCATAAAGGGCAGAATGGTCAAGTAGACCAGTTTTCTAGTTTTTCCTTAAATCATGCTTATTAGTGTAACTCTATTCTTAAGTTTAGATGCTTCTAATCCTACAGTAGCAAGCATTTTAGTATTACCTAAATTTAAAAATTGCTTTCTGAAGGTAGATGGCAATGTTGTTTGTTTCTAATAAAAACTTATTATAAATTTTATTTGCAGTAAAACCTTAGTAACTTTGATCTCACAAGTTTAGTTTTTGGTAATGATTTGAACATACAGCATTTGCTTTGTTAATTTTAATCTCTGGACGTGGATGTATGTGATCTCTCTAGTTGCTTTTGGCATCGATTTCTGTACATGTTGGGCCATAATGGTCGCTTTCTATTGCAGCTTGAAAGCAGGTGTTAGAGCTCAGTATATAGCTCATCTTGCCAGTATCAGAAAAATTGAATATATACTTGAACTTATTGTATTTTAAGGAATTAAATTTATTTTTAAGCAGTTAAATTTGTTTTTGTTACTTTGGGTAGGAGCCCTCCCCCTTTGTGACAACTGATTGTATTACTTAAATAAATACATTATTACTTGAACAAAGTGACAGCTATTAATAAATTTAGCAAGCACAAACAACTAATATATATTAAGTAAAAGCCATGGAAATGAACATTTTTTATTTCTTGATTTGGAGAAAAACAAACAAAAAATGGATTCCTCTCCATGTTTGGATATTATTAAAATTCCTACTAGTCTATTTCTAGCAGAATTATTAAGCTTATTCTAAGAGGAGTACTAAAATATTTTATTGGTCAGATAATGAAAGCATTTTAATGCTAAGAGCAGAGTTTTATATGGAACTGGTAGGAAATTACTTTTTATCTCTGGGTAAGCTGTTTAATTTTCGTGTTTTAGTTCATCCATGTGTAAAAATTAGTACAATAATGATTACCTTGCGAAGATCTTAAGTGATCTGATGAATGTTTGTCTTCTGCCATATGAACCATGAATGAAAGATTTTAAGTTCTACAGAGCACGTATGTTTACTTTCAAATTATTATTTTTTTTGTGATTCTTCAGAAATTTATGGCAGATACAAGCACAATACAGCTATTAATGATATTTACTTACTATAACAATTACAAATAACTTTCCTAATTAAAAATTTTTATGTTTATTTTTTTAAATGTTTGCACATGGAAAAAATTAATTTGTAGAATCTACCCTGTGTTGTTTTGCTGTTAGGTGGTGTCGAGTTGGTTCTGACTCATAGTGACTCTGTGTACAATAGAACAAAATACTACCGGGTCCTGAGCCATCCTCACAATCATTGCTATGTTTGAGCCATTGTTGCAGCCACTGTGTCAGTCCATCTCGTTGAGGGTCTTCCTCTTTTTTGCTGACCCTCTATTTTATCAAGCATGATATCCTTCTCCAGGGACTGGTTCCTCTAGATAATATGTCCAAGTACGTGAGATGAAGTCTTGCCATCCTCACTTCTAAGGAGCAGTCTGGCTGTTCTTCTTCCAAGACAGATTTGTTTGTTCTTCTGGCAGTCCGCGGTATGTTCAGTATTCTTCACCAACACCATAATTCAAAGACATCAGTTCTTCTTTGGTCTTATTCGTTGTCCAGGTTTCACATGCATATGAGGCAATTGAAAATACCGTGGCTTGTGTCGTGCACATATTAGTCATCAAGGTGACTGACATCTTTGCTTTTTAACAATTTAAAGAGGTCTTTTGCAGCAGACTTGCCCAGTGCAGTACATCGTTTGATTTCTTGACCGTTGCTTTCATGGATGTTGATTGCGGATCCAGTAAAATGACATCCTTGACAACATCAATATTTTGTCCCTTTATTATGATGTTGCTCCTAGGTCCGAGTTATGAGGATTATTTTCTTTATGTTGAGGTTTAATCCATACAGAACGCTGTAGTCTTTGATCTTCATCAGTAGGTGCTTCAAGTCGTCTTTGCTTTCCTCAAGCAAGTTTGTGTCATCTGCATATCACAGATTGTTAAAGAGTCTTCCCTCAAAGCTGGTGCCACATTCTTCTTCATTTAGTCCAGTGTTATGGATTGAATTGTTTCTCCCAAAAAGATGTGTCAACTTGGCTAGGCTATTATTCCCAGTATTGTGTGATTTTCCACCATTTTGTCATCTGATGTGATTTTCCTACGTGATGTAAACCCGACCTCTATGAATTTTGCTGAAGATCGTTCAAAAGCGGTTGCAGCAGTATATCCACAGGCAACTGCCAGAAATTCAGGCTGGATTCAGAAGAGGACGAGGAATGAGGGATATCATTGCTGATGTCAAATGGATCCTGGCTGAAAGCAGAGAATACCGAAAGATGTTTATCTGTTTTATTGACTATGCAAAAGCATTTGACTGTGTGGATCATAACAAATTATGGATAACATTGCGAAGAATTGGAATTCCAGAACATTTAATTGTACAAATGAGGAACCTGTGTGTAGATAAAGAGACAGCCATTCAAACAGAACAAGGGAGTACTGTGTGGTTTAAAGTCAGGAAAGGTGTACATCAGGGTTGTATCCTTTAACCATACTTATTCAGTGTGTATGCTGAGCAAATAATCCGAGAAACTAGACTATATGAAGACGAATGGGGCATCAGGATTGGAGGAAGACTCATTAATAACCTGCGTTATGCAGATGACACAACCTTGCTTGATGAAAGTGAAGAGGACTTGAAGCACTTACTGATGAAGATCAAAGACTACATCCTTCAGTATGGATTACACCTCAACATGAAGAAAGAAAAAATCCTTACAACTGGACCAATAAGCAACATCATGATAAACGGAGAAAAGATTGAAGTTGTCAAGGATGTCATTTTACTTGGATCTGCAATTAACACCCATGGAAACAGCAGTGAAATCAAACGATGTGTTATATTGGGTAAATCTGCTGCAAAAGGCCTGTTTAAATTGTTAAAAAGCAAAGATCTCACTTTGAGGACTAAGGTGTGCCTGACCCAAGCCATGGTTTTTCAGTCGCCTCATATGCATGTGAAATCTGGGCAATGAATAAGGAAGGCCTAAGAAGAATTGACGCCTTTGAGTTGTGGTATTGGTGAAGAATATTGAATATACAATGGACTGTCAAAAGAATGAACAAATCTGTCTTGGAAGAAGTACAGCCAGAATGCTCCTTAGAATTGAGGATGAAGAGACTTCGTCTCATATACTTTGGACAAGCTATCAGGAGGGACCAGTCCCTGAAGAAGGACATCATGCTTGGTAAAGTGGAGGGTCAGCAAAAAAGAGGAAGACCCTGACCACAACAATGGTCTCAAGTATGACAATGATTGTAACGATGACTCAGAACTGGGCAGTGTTTCGTTCTGTTGTACATAGGGTCTCTATGAGTCAGAACCGACTCGATGACATTAACAACAACAACAACAATCTCTCTTTCCATGTCCTCTTCTGAATCTGGCTTGAATTTCTGGCAGTTCCCTGTCAATGTACTGCTGCAACTATTTTTGAATTTTCTTTAGCAGAATTTTTCTTGTGTGTGATATTTATGATACTGTTCAATAATTTCCTCATTGTGTTCAATCACCTTTCTTTGGAGTGGGCACAAATATGGATTCATCCAGTCGGTTGGCCAGGTAGCTGTCTTCCAACTTTCTTGGCATAGACGAGTAAACACCTGCAGTGCTTCATCTGTTTGTTGAAACATATCAGTTGGTATTCTGTCCTTTCCTGGAGCCTTGTTTTTCACCAATGTCTTCAGTGTAGCTTGGATTTCTTCCTTTAATACCATCAATTGCTGATCATATGCTA
The DNA here is from genome assembly GCA_030035585.1 of Dugong dugon. NCBI lineage: Eukaryota > Metazoa > Chordata > Mammalia > Sirenia > Dugongidae > Dugong > Dugong dugon. The sequence goes on along the minus strand of CM057464.1, from coordinate 141,454,730 downwards.
CCTCCTGAAGTGGTTGAATGTGGGCCAAATCTTTTTGGTGACTCTGTGTATTCCTTTCATCTTTTGATGTATCCTGTGTTGTTCAATATTTTGCCTATATAGAATTACTCCGTATTGCAACTTGAGGCTTGAATTGTTTCATCAGTTCTTTCAGCTTGAGAAGTGCTGAGCATGTTTTTCCCTTTTGGTTTTCTAACTCCAAGTCTTTGCACATTTCATCATAATACTTTACTCGTTTTCTTGAGCCACCCTTTGATATCTTCTGCTCAGCTGTTTTACTTCATCATTTCTTCCATTCTCTTTAGCTACTCTATGTTCAAGGGCAAATTTCAGAGTATCTTCTGACATCCGTTTTGGTCTTTTCTTTGTTTCCGTCTTTTAAATGACTTTTTGCTTTCTTTATGTCTTCATATAACTCATCTGGTCTTTGGTCATTAGTGTTCAGTGTGTCAAATCCTTGAGATGGTCTCTAAATTCAGGTGGGATATACTCAAGGTTGTACTTTGGCTCTTGTGGACTTGTTCCACATTTCTTCAGCTTCAGCTTGAACTTGCACAGGAGCAATTGATGGTCAGTTCTACAGTCGGTCCCTGGTGTTGTTCTGACTGGTGATATTGAGCTTTTACTTCATCTCTTTCCACAGATGTAATCGATTTGATTCCTATATGTTCCATCTGGTGAGGTCCATGTGTACAGTCTCCGTTTTTGTTTTTGAAAAAAGGTATTTGTGACGAATAATTCATTGGTCTTTCAAAATTCTATCATGCTATCTCTGGCACCATTTCTATCGCCAAGACTGTGTTTTCCAACTACCAGTTCTTTTTCTTTATTTCCAACTTTTGCATCAGTAATGATCAATGGATCTTGATTGCATTTTTGATCAATTTCAGATTGCGGAAGTTGGTAAAAATCTTCAGTTTCTTCATCTTTTGCATTAGTGGTTGGTGTGTAAATTTGAATAACAGTCATATTAACTGGTCTTCCTTGTAGGTGTGCGGATATTATCATGTCACTGAAAAAGTTGTACTTCAGGATAGATCTTGAAATGTACTTTTTGACGATGCATGAGACACCATTCCTCTTCAGGTTTCCTTTCTGGCATTAATAGACCGTATGATTGTCCAATTCAGAATTGCCAATACTAGTCCATTTCAGCTCACTAATTCCTAGGACATCAATCTTTATACGTTCCATTTCATTTTTGATGACTTCCAGTTTTCCTAGATTCATGCTTCATATATTCCACATCCCGATTATTAATGGATGTTTTCAGCTGTTTCTTCCCATTTTGAGTCATACTGCATCAGCAAATGATGGTCCCAGAAGCTTTATTCCATCCACGTCATGAAGGTCAACTCTACTTTGAAAAGGCAGCTCTTCCCCTCTTGTATTTTGAGTGCTTTCCAACCAGTGGGGCTCACCTTACCTTACATTATATTAGACAGTGTTTTGCTGCTATTCATAATATTTTCACTAGCCAGTTTTTTTAGAAGTAGATCGCCAGGTCCTTCTTCCTAGTCTGTCTTAGTCTGGAAGCTCTGCTGAAACCTGGAAGCTCTTCTGAAACCTGTCCACCATAGGTGACCCTGCTGATTGTTGCTGGTGGCATAGCTTCTAGCCTCACAGTAACATGCAGGCCACCGCAGTATGACAAACTGACAGATGAGTGGTGTATCTCTCCTATATTACTCTAATAATAGGTGTAAGTATTTACTATGTCAGTTTTCTATGTTAATTGATGTGGAATTTATTTACTAACTCTTAGAGCTTCTTCTTTCTATAATCTTTATTTTAGAACTTCTTGGAGTCTGAAGGAATCCACTCACTGGTGGCCATGTTCTATTCTAGATAGGTTTTTCTTAGCCTTTTCAAAACTTCAGTGATTGCTATTCAGTTCTAATATAACTCTTGATACTGAGGATCTGGCTGTCTAGTTTTGTTTTGTTTTTTTTTTTACTTAACTTTATAAATTATTATTCTTATCATTCCTTGTGGCCATTTTGTTGGTATTTCTTGCAAGAATTCATGTTGGAAGTTTCTAAAAGACATGGAGGAAACATTTATTCTATAATGAAACGTACAGGTTTTCTATGGATTTCGATTGCACCGTGCTCTTAGCCTGTCTGTCAATGAGATTGAGTTTTATACTTCATTAAATCAACAAATAGTAACTTTTAAGGGGACCAGGACTTTATGTTGTTTATGTGTTTGTACCTAGCTGCAACGGAGGCTGGGCAATGTAGCTTAGTCCTGTGTCCAGCTGTAATGCAATCTTTTACAAGGAGAGAGCAGCTTTTGTTGGATCTGTTGATTGCTGCTAGGGCATTGTCTTGCTTCCTTGTTTCTTGCAGCTCAGAATTTATAGAGGAGGAAGCTGGGTCCTCCTGGCTCAGTTATTCTATATGTACTTAGATAATTAGTCTAAAGAGTGTTCCAGGTCTCCTTCCTGCTGTTTATATCCTTGTACTTTAAATTTGGATCTCCCCTGGACTCTCAGCTCTATAGCAGTTCTTTTCTATGTTTTTTCCCCCGTATTGTTACTAATCTGTTCTAAGCTACTCTCAATATTTTAGTGTTTTCTGTTAATTTCTGGGGCTTTAAAAAATATAACTATGTATGTTATATACATTTTATAGTTATATATTATATAAATTTTATATTAAGATTATATACGTAATTTTTATACATAAAATTTAAATTATATTTTAAAATTACTTTAACTTTTAAAATCTCAGTTTATTATTTCTCTCCAAATCCCCCAGCATGTTTTTATTGTTCATATGATAGATAGTACCTATCCTTCCTTTGATTTATGCAATTACAATGACCCATTAACTGGAAGTATAGATAGAGATGTTTTTGTGCTTATTTTCCTAATGTATTTCTATGATTATAATGATAATAAATATATGTATAATGCTTTATATTTTACAAAACACTTTCAGATATATATTCTCATTTATTTCTTGCTACAGCCATGTGAAATAGGTCAGCTAGATTGTATATTTTTTATCTTATTTTCTAGCTGAGGAAATTGAGGCTCATGACAGAGCTGGTAAGTGAAGGAGTACAATCCACTTTTTCTGATACTAAATGTAGTAGTTTATTCACTGTGTTTATTTGCATATTTATCTCTTTTTGTTTTAAATATAGAGATTTCAGTGGTCCCGTTCACGTTGTCTTCATTTATACAGTAAAGGGTAAATTATTTTTATGGTTCATTCTAGTTCTAAAATTGTGTATTCCTTTGGTTTTTGGGGTATCATCACAGTCTAATATTCTTAGGGAGGCTTAGGAGTTTGCACTTAATAAATGGAGAGATTTGTTATAATTTCTTCTTGAGATTTTTAGACCCATGGAGCTAAAGGGATCTTAGAAGTTTTCTGGTTCACGCTATTACCGATTTCAGGAATCCCTTTTCTAACATACCTGACAGTGAGTTCTCTAGCTCTCTGTTTGAAAGGACCCATGATAGTTAAACTCTTATTTAAGTCCTGAGTGTAAATAGCAGGCCTCAGTTGTGGCTGTGGGTACCTATAGAGAAAGTATAGGCAGGGGAGAAGGGAAGGAACAAAATGGAGAAGGATGATAGAGAAAGAGAGAAATAAAACAAGGAATAAGAGTGAAGTATATAGTAGGCTGAGCTTTGGCAGGATATGATATTAACTATTGCCTTTGTTGCTAATTACTGGAACCTGTACCTTTGGAACTTGTTGTCTCAGATTCTGTTAATTTTACTATCTTGGTCCATGTGACCAGCTGGATAAAAACAGGAATAACACACTTTTTGGGTTACCTATTAATTTGTATACCCGCCCTGTGAATAATGTCATAACATTTGTTCTTTAAGAAAAATGACTTAGATTTTTCTCTTTAGAATTGTGTTCTTAAAGGGACTGCTCTTTTTTATAGAAGAAAAAATGAAATAGTTTAACTTAGTTGACTGTTTAAATTGTGCTAATAGGCTTTCTCTTATTAAGACTACTTCTGAATTTAAAGGTACAAAGAAATGATGCATTCCTTGAAGAACATCATGATAGTAGTGGTGGAATCTATGATTAACAAGTTTGAAGACGATGAGATGCGAATTCAAGAGAGGCAGAAAAAACTCCAAAATGAGAAAAGCAATAGTTACTGCACAGACAATTGCTCTGATAGTGATTCATCATTCAACCAGGTGTGTTGCTGCATTTGGCATTTATGTCTTGAAATGGTATTTAATAACTAGCTTCAATAAATTCTTTTTTAATCAGAGTTTTTTCCATTTTTTTAGTTTTAAGATTCAGAAGAAAAATAAACAATAAAATAACCTAATATTAAAGGTTTAGTTCATGAAATAACATAGAATTGTATACTCATTGTTGATTATATTTGAGACAGTTTTTATTAAGGTAAGGAAATAAACTAATGGGTTTTGGAATTTTAAAAAATAATTAGAATTGAAACAAATATCCTTAAGCTTTAGTTAAAACATTTTATTCTGAATTAATCATTACTAATTAAAGTTTAGCTATGTTATAGGTGAGATATGGAGATGAAGCATGTCCTTTATATAATCCCCGGAGAGGAAGGTTACTGTAAATTGTGTTAGTTTTAAAACAGTAAACTTTTTTAGATGTCGAAAGATTTGAGGTCTTCTACTTTTTCTAACCAGGATATTAAAATACTTGTCATTTGGTGACAGCAGAGCTAAGAGAAAGGCCACTGTACTAGATTAGCCCTCATAGAAGACAGTGGAAACTAGCTAGATTAGACCCCATACATGTGCTGTGAATTTCCACTTTCTGGCCAGATGGAATCTGTCTGATCTTAGTGTGAATCCTACCTGATATTTGTTGTAAAATACTTTCACTTAATTAGCTATCACATAAGGGCAGGTAGATCCTAACCATACGCTGAAAGGGATTTGGGAAATTTGGGTGAAACATGAAAAATGTATGTGTGTTGGTTGCAGTTGGGACTGCATGATTGAAGGAAAAATAGTTTTGGAAGTATTCAAAACAGAACTTAAAGGTTTAGCATCTATTGCATCTTTTAGCTGGATTGTGATGAGTTATGAATTTTACAAGTCAGGTTGGTTACCTGATATGATGGAGGTAGTGAAAAAGATGGTGAATTTTCTTCATGCTGTATCCCTTAATCATTCTTTGTTGATGGGCTGTTTGGAAGAAGCTGGGATATAGAGATTCTAGTTTAATTTGATGCAATATGATGGCTTGTTCAGTAGGTTAACTGAGCTGATTCTTCAAATCTAGGACTATCTGGAATTAAAAGGCACAGAAAACCCAACTTTAGGACTTCGGGGCTCACAATATTATACTTTCTTACTTATTTGATGAACCATCTCAATACGTTGAAATTGAAACGTAAGAGAAAAAAATGAAGGATTATTAATTCTAAGAAGTACAAGTGATCAGATTTAAATAGGATTGAATGAGTAGCTGGCAGCTGAGAGGTTGCTAATTCCCAAATGCTAAATTATTTCTAGTTCATTATAATCTTAGATTTTTGAAGAATTGCAAAACTTTCATGGAAATGGGGTAATAATTCCAGAAGATGTTTTTGTTTTTTGTTTTGTTTTGATTCTTGAAGAGGAATCATGCTTTAAGGTTCTGTGACTTCCTTTGGGATGTCTACAGGGAATTTCTGAATTTTCAAGTGTCTATCTTATGAAGATAACTTTGTTTCAGAAGAACTAATTAGGTTGAAAGTGAACTATGCCCACAAAGAGGGCGTGGGATCGCTGGACTTCTGGAATGAAGCCTATGATTGCTAGAACTATCATGAAGTCTGTTTCAGTGTGGCCAGCCTCTGGGAGATATTTGGGTATACCTTTGCTTAGTAAAAGAAGAGTCTTCTTTTTAATGTTACTGACCAAAGAGAGGCTGAATTAATATGTTAAGAATTAAAAGTGTCTAAAAATGTATCAGTCATTCATTAAGTTAATTACCACTGTTCTTATTGATGGATGTCTTCAAAATTAATAGGTGACTTGTGCTGGGCTTAAAAAAATTGTCTTAATTTTTCTATAAATAACATTGAGTAAATAATTTTAGCATTGCTATTTTGCTTATTAGTTCCAAAATAGTGCTGCAAAGATAGAAATACTAGCAACCTGTTATTTCGATTCCTTCATCTTGCTTACTTTGGACATGTCATCAGGAAAGAAGAATTACTAGAGAAGGCCATCATATTTGGTAATTTGGAGGGTCAGCAAAAATGAAGAAAACTCTTAATGAGATGGATTGACATACAGGCCTCGACAGTGGGCTCAAACATATCAAAGATCATGGAAATGGTACAATACTGGACAACATTTTTTTTTCTGTTATACATAAGGTTGCCATGAGTCTCAGCTGACTCTGTGGCAACTAACAACTATACCATATATTGGTCCTTGTTCTTAGCTTTATATTCACTGTAGGTATTATTAGCCCATTTTACAAGTGAAAAAGTGAGGGTTACCTATAATAACAGGTAGGTAGTTTGCAAACTCATATTGCTAGTTAGTGGTGGAGCCTGAGTTTAAGCCCTGGCCTCTCTTTCTCCGAAGCCTGTTATCTTCATTCTGTGCCACACTATCTGGAGACTGCTTGGGTTCAAATCCCAGTTCCACCACTTACTGTGTGACTTTGGACAAATAAATACTTTACCTTCTCTGTACCTTAGTGTTTCTCATTTGTAAAATGGGAATGATAATTCCTCTTACCTCACAGGGTCGTTGAGAAGATTAACTTAGTTAATATCTCTCAAGTTCTTAGAACAGTGCCTGGCACACAGTTGCTGTTTTATAAATGTTAGCTTTTATTGTTATTGCTATCTCTTAAAAGGTGTACTGAAATGGATGCCATTCAGAGCTGCACTCAAATAGAAAATATCTCACCTGTGATCCTGTATGATTTTTAACTGGAGCTTCTCTGGGTCATATTCTGCTGCTGGGAAGTTAGAGGATTACCTCTAACTTATACATTAAGCTTTAAAAATTCATATTCTTCCTCTTGCAATTTTTATCTTCCTCTTCTGCCACAGTATTCAGTGTAGTACAACACAGTCATTATGTTGTTTTATAGTGTACAAGCTATTCTATAATGTTCTAAGGAACCCCAGGGTGTACAGTTTATATGGAGAAGGTGAATTTGTGATAATTGCCACCTATTACACTTGCATGATGTGAACCTGTTTAAGGCATTTACTGTTTTTTCTTTGCTTTCAAGGCAGCTTCTCCTTGAAACCCATCCTTTGGTGCCCGCAGTAGGCAGAAAAAATATCTCCCACCCCTGAAGATGTCCACATCCTAATCCCCAGAACCTGTCAAAAGGGACATTGCTGATGTGATTAAGTTAAGGGTTTTGAAATGGGGAGAGTATCCTGGATTATGTGGGTGAGCCTAATGTAATCACAAGGGTCCTTATAAAAGAGCAGCAGGAAGGTCAGAGTCAGAGAAGATATAATCATAGAAATAGAGTGATGTGACTGCTGGCTTTGAAGATGGAGGGGGGCCATGACCAAGGAATGCAGGTAGCCTGTAGAAGCTGGAAAGAGCAAGTAAATGGATTTTCCTGTAGAGCCTCTGGAAGGAACACAGCCTTACTGATTTATTTTAGACTTCTGGCCTTTAGAACTGTAAGATAAGAAATTTGTGTTGTTTTAAGCCACTAAATTTGGAGTAGTTTATGACAGCAGTAATAGGAAACTAATACAGTGCCACTGTCCTGAATAGTTCACCTGCCTTCTCCAACCTTCAGACAAAGGCCAGGGCTTGTCTTTCCTGCTAAGTTTCTGGTAAAGAAGATCCTATTCCTTTGACTCTGCATTTGAACTGCCTTCTGGGAGCAACCTAAACTCCATCTTGTTACTAGGCTTTCAGTTCTTCCATTGGGAATTTTCTTGAGTAGCTTCTTTCCTTGGTTGGATGCATGATCTTTCCTCTGCCTTTCAGAGTGTGTGTTTTCAACTGTTGTCATTGATTTTTGCCCTCACTCTTCATATCTTAATCAGAATATCTTGAATTCCATTCAGTTTCTTGTTGTTGTTGTTAGGTGCTGTCAAGTTGATTCCGATTTATAGCGACCCTGTGTACAACAGAACGAAACACTGCCTCGTCCTGTGCCATTCTCATAATCGTTGTTATTCTTGAACCCAGTATTGCAGCCACTGTGTCAGTCCATCTTGTTGAGGGTCTTCCTCTTTTTCGCTGACCCTGTGCTTTACTAAGCATGGTATCCTTCTCTAAGGACTGGTCCCTACTGATAACATGTCCAAAGTGTGTGAGACAAAGTCTTGCCATCCTCGTCTCCATGGAGAACTCTGGCTGTATTTCTTCCAAGACAGACTTGTTTGTTCTTCTGTCAGTCCATGGTATATTCAGTATTCTTTGCCAACACCATAATTCAAAGGCATCAATTTTTCTTCCGTCTTTCCTATTCATTGTCCAGCTTTTGTATGCGTATGAGGCAATTGAAAATACCATGGTTGGGCCAGGCACACCTTAGTCCTCTAAGTGACATCTTTTTTTTTTTTTTTTTAACACTTGAAAGAAGTCTTTTGCAGCAGATTTGTCCAGTGTAATTTGTTGTTTGATTTCCTGCCTGCTGCTTCCATGGGTGTTGATTGTGGAGCCACCTAAAATGAAATCCTTGACAATGTCAGTCTTAGCTCCATTTATCATGATGTTGCTTGTTGGCCCAGTTATGAGGATTATTGTTTTCTTTGTTAAAGTGTAATCCATACTGAAGGCTGTAGTGTTCGATCTTCATCAGTAAGTGCTTCAAGTCCTTTTCGCTTTCAGCAAGCATCTGCATATCACAGGTTGTTAATAACTCTTCCACCAATCCTGATGCCGCATTCAGTTTCTAGCCTATTCTAAAATCTTCTGAACTCTTTCTAGTGAGGAATTCTGCTTTTGAGGATTTCACACTATTGCTTAGGGGTGAACCTTTCCAGATCCTCACCTCTTTTCGGCAGCATCAGTCAGAACAATGGAGTAGTCACACCCCCACCTACATTTCTGAAGTTCATCCATCTCTAGCTACCTCCAATCGATAAGGTTTGATCATTCTTAATATTTGTTTCATAAGAGGGAAAAGATTGGAGCCTAAAATCTTAAAAATGTAGAAGTGAGGGGGAAAAGTAGCTGAGATTTAAAAAAAAACAAAAAAAAGCTCACAGTAATAGTGCATCTGCCTCGAGTTAGAGTGGAGGAGGGGCAGGTTTGAGCTTATTTTTGCTTGCTTGCTTGTTTGTTTCAATCCTTGATGAGACAGTTTGCCATCAGAAAATCAATTTCTTCATGAACAGGGCTAATATTCTTTTTAAGAATACCTAAGTTTTTTTTTTTTACTTTAAAATATTAATAGGTTTTTGTTATTACTTCTCAATGTAGCCTTTTTTTTAGGAAAAGTGCAAAAGTTTTCTTTTGTTAAAACATAATTAAAACATCTAGGAAATTAAGAAAAATTTAGCTTAGCATTTGGAAATGTCTTTAAACCTCATGTTTTTGTTTTGAAATAGTAACTTTGTTCTGTATTTAAGGCTTAATGAATGGTGGGTACATAATATAAAAAGTTATAGATGCACTAAAATTTGAAAAGAGCATTCTAAATGAGGCTAATTCATTCCGTATCTTGAAACAAACCAGTCTGAAGTAATCTCTGGTTTTTTGGCTTTGTCATTGATGAGTTGTGGATCTTGGTTTCTTAACCACTCTTTGCCTCAATTTTTGGAAGAAAGACCTGTTGATATCCTCCTGTAAAGATTATAGCCTGGAAAACCCTATGGAGTAGCTATCACATGGGGCCACTATGAGTTGAAATTGACTTGACAGCACCTAACAACAACAGCAAAAATGGAGATAATAATAGAACCTACCTGATAGGGCTGCTTTGTGAATTTAATGTATGTAAAGTATTTTGAACAGTACTTACTACATAATAAGCACTTAGATAAGTCTTTGCTATCATTGTCATCATTGGGTGAATTTTTTTTTAAGAATAGAAAAGAAATCATTGTGTGGTTAGACATGTTAAAGCCTAAAGTATTATTAGGTTTAATATTTACTTACTTTTCCTTTTTATTTCCTGTAGCAGTGTTGTTTTAAACATTAGCAATAATTATCTTTCTTTAACTGGTTGTATGTTCAATGGTTTATACAGTTTACCAACCAAACATTAAAAATATTTAGAAGAGTTTTCAAGGGTAAATTAATGTTGAGGGTGATTTGCTTTTCCTTTTAAAATATAGTAATGGAATAATGTGAATATTCTTCAGCATATGTTGTAATAAAGTAATTGAGTTTTATATCTCTGAAAACATTACAGAATGTATCTCCTGCTTGCAGTCTTTAGGTAAAAATGCACCGGACAGAAACGCATCTGAATCTTATTTTAGCATGAAAAAACTCTTCGGTTAGGATCCAAATGATTATATAAGAGGGTCAGATACATCTTAGACTATCAACCTATTGTATTTCTTTCTCTTTTCCTCTTATGGTTTGCTTAGAAATTATTTGCTTAGTATTTATTTTCACACATGTTAATATGTTTTTATAAAAATTTCCTTTTGGAGGTATTCATCTTCCTCTATTGATATGAATCACTTTTATTATCACCAACAGAACCTGTGTGTATGTTACTTTACAAATCAAGTTAGCAACACATATAGATGATACACTGCTCCCATCTTCAGGGCTTTTCAATCTAAGAAATATTTACAGCAACTGAAAATCTAATAAATACATATTAAATTGTACACATATTAGCTACATACTCTAAGTCATTGTAGTTAGTTGCTGTGGCTATTTATGTTCATCCCTGGAAACACAATAACAACATAAAAAGAGACCTTAATATAACATAGGCAACCTTTAAGGTGACCCCATGTTAGGGAACGTTTTTTGAGGGGGTTTTTGAGCTGAGTCCTGAGTGGCAAGAGGGCAGCCATACAAAATTCTAGAGGAGGAACATGGCCAAGAAGGAACTAAGGCAAGGGCAAAGGTTCTTGGCCTAGAATGAGCATGGCATCTTCAGTGGATGAAACTAAGGCCTGGAGGGCAGAGGGAAGAATGACTTGAGAGAGAGTTAGAGAGATAAGCAGAGGCCTGATCATGTAAGAAGATTATATTTTATTCTGAGTAAAGTAGGATGTCTTTTGTGGGGTTTAAGTAAGGAAGTGAAAGGATTTGATTTATAATTTTAAGAAACTCAGTCTCACTGTTGCTGTAGAATGGATAGTTGGTTGGGATAGGATGGGATAAGAATAGGATCAAGAGACCAGTTAAATGAATTGAAGTAGTCTAGACTAGAGGTGGTGGTGCCTCTGGCTAGAGTTTTAGCAGGGAACTGGTGATGAGTAATTGGATTTAAGATATGTGAACCTTGGAGGTTGTCTTGTAAGACTTAATGGTAGACTGGATGTAGGAAATGAGAGGAGAGAAGTCAAAATTGACTCCTGTTTTTGACCCAAGTCAAAATCTGGATGGATGGTAGTGCCATTTACCAAGATGGGAAAGCCTGAGGGAGGAGCAGGTTTGGAATAAAAATCAAGAATTCTATTTTGGACATGTTAAGTTTGAGATGCCTATTAAACATGCAGGTGACCCTGTGAGAGGATAATAGATATGGAACTCTGGAGATCTAATGCTGATATAAATTTATGAGGCATCATGATATATTTAAAGTAAAAATACTGGGTAAGAACATGTCAGGAAAGAGTAAAGATAGTGAAGAGAAGATGATCTTTAACATGGACGGGAATCTGAGTTCTGGTAGCTGTGTAGCTTGGAGAAGTTATTTAACCTCTTTGGTTTTCATATTTCACAGTCATTGTGAATTGAGAGAGCATAGAAAACACAAACCAAACCCATTGCCTTGACTTGATTTCGACTCGTAGCAACCCTTTGGACAGAGTAGAACTTCCCTGTAGGGTTTCAAGGCTGTAATCTTTACAGAAGCAGATTGCCACATCTTTCTTCCACTGAGCAGCTGTTGGGTTCGAACTGCCGATCTTTCAGTTAGCAAATGAGTGCTTAACCACTGCACCACCAGGGCTCATTGAAAGAGTATAGGTCTTGTTATATAATAGATACTTAATAAATGGCAGCTAATATTATTGCCAGTTTTTTATATTTAGATGATTTTTAAAGATATTTTATATATTTAAATTTCTTTTGGGAGAAAAGACTCCTTTCTTTCTTCTCCAGAATAGCTTATGATCTACTATACACTTTTGCTAGGTGAAAGTTTTCACTCCAGGAATTTTTTTTACCAAGGAATAGTCATGGAGAAAGGCTAAGGAAAAATACAGGAATGAAAAGGAACAAAAAAATGCAAGCAGTACTGTAGCTATGCCTAGGGTACTATTAGTGCCTTTCGACTTGTTTATGTTGTTTATCTTTCTGTTCCATTCGTCTCACATTTCCTGGGTTCAAAATATTTTGGCTTTACGTCTTCTGAGTCTTGTAATAGTCTTCATATTGCAATTGCTCAGCAAATAATAATAGTTTTCATATACATGAAGGTACACTTGTCTACTGGGACATTCAGTTCCAATTTAAATGTCTTGGGAAACAAACATTGTAAGTTCGCTGCCAAATGAAGACAGATCATCCCCTTTCTCTTATTCAGAATGCATTTTGTGCTTGGAATTGTATTAAAAAATCATGTATAGCAATACTTTTAAAAGTCTTCTAAATTAATGAACGTTCTGTCAATTGTGTTACAGAGTTACAAATTTTGTCAAGGAAAATTACAATTGATTTTAGATCAGTTGGATCCTGGGCAACCTAAAGAGGTAAGTTTAAAGGATAGCTATCAAGTTCAGTCAGATATCACATGTTTGTAATATACTAGATTACAATCAGTAGCACCTGGACTATTTCTCCAGAGAATAGGCTTTTTTTTACTATGGGCAATCCTAGAATGATATCCCTGGTAGACTTTCTAGTCTTGAAATGAAAGGTCACAGAAAGAGGAAGGCTTTCCTTAGAGAATTATCATGCTTTGTTATAGTTTGTAAGAAGAAATTTTTATTTCTACTTTTAAATTTTAAGGGATGAAGTTATGGGCAGCTGTCCCCAAAACTACTCCTTCATTGATGTTTTTATTGTGATATTTTAGTTCATTGATTTCTTTGAGGGAAAAAAACAACAACAAAGTTTTTTTTACTTCTAGAAAATGTAGGCAATTTTGACACATTTTCATGTATTATAAAAAGTATCTTAATAAAACAATATTATTGAATTTTATCTTTATATTTTTAAAAATTACACAAATCACTATTTATGAAGTCTTACTTTATTTAAAAGTCCATCTGAAATAGAATCTATGATAGGATTTTTGAAGTACCTAAGACTTCTGTTTATATCTTACCATTTGCTCTCAATTTTTAAAATAAATTGTTTTTATTAAACTTTTCATTTTAAACTAAATGAATGGATCAAAAATCCAGTTGCCACTGAGTTGATTCTCACTCATGGTGACCCCTTTTGTTTCAGAGTAGAACTGTGCTCCATAGAGTTTTCAATGGCTGTGATTTTTTGAAAGTAGATTACCCGGCCTTTCTCCTTTCTTCTGAGGCACTCTGGGTGGATTTGAACATCCAGCCTTCTAGTTAGTAGCTGAGAACTTAATTGTTTACTCCACCCAGAGACTCAACTAAATGAAGCTATGATTTACTCTTCTTGAAATTTTCTAAAAAAAAAGTCATAGTGAAGAATAATTTTTTTTCCTCTCCGCATTCTGCATTCTGATTTATTTTGTGGGTTCTCAGTAAATAATTGATATTTCAAAGGATATTGGAAATGGGACTTGACTTTTATGATAAAAATTTTATTCAGCTTAAGTAGAATATGTGAGAGTCTATACTTGTCCAGAATACTTTGATTCTGCTTCTGAAATTAGTAAGTTCTTAACAGAATTTTGTCCTAAAACAGTCTGAAAAGGAGAAATTGTTTAACATTGTAAACGATTTCCTGATTTTTAAAACTGCCTCTATATTCCCCCTGACCCCCAGCACAAATGAAGTTGTATTCAGGAGTTCTCCTGTTGTATGAATGTATAGATGTTTTCAAGTACATGTTTATTTTCTGTCTTTTTCACATGAAAATTGATACCCTATTTCAGTGTTCATTTTCCTGAGGTCTTACCCCTTGTCTCTGACTCTTCACTCACTTCATCACTAGGCTTCAATTGTTTCAGCTGAGAAATGACCAGATTTTGAGGAATAGGTTGGAATCAGTGTGTTATTACTCACTAGTTGGAAGTGAGTTGGGGAGAAGCTTTGCTGCATTCATAACTGGAGTGGAACTATTCTCTGCTGCTGTCCCTTGGGTCACATTGTTTTGAATGAATTCTGATTGGGTTCTGAGAATGATTAAGTAGTATACTTTTCTGTGAAAACAGAGGAGCACAGAAATTCAATTTTGAATCCCATTGCTGAATGATTTTTTTATTCTACCTTAGTGGTTAAAAGGTCAGAAAGTATGGTATAGCAGCAAAAACAAGTTCAAATTAATTGTTTTTCGAGAATTGTTCATATATACTGGAATAGGAATGCTTCACCAGTGACATCTGGGCAAATTTTTGAAATTAAGCTCCTCCATCTGTAGGACCTCCTTTGGGGGCCCTAGAGTGGAGAAAGTATGTGGAGCAAGGCCTTTGGAAAATGTTGCCCTGATGATTCAGATGAAACCACTGTACTTCTTCCTCTTCTATTTAGACATCCATTCTAGAGTCTCCTAATACATTTAGTGTTTTAATTTTTGTATTACACAAATAGCAACCTGTTTTCCTGCCCTTTTTACCTGTGCCTAGCACTTAGTTTAAAAAATGAGTTCTCTTCTAAAGAGTTGTTTTATAAAAAGGCATCTGATTTCTCATAAAACTTTTTGAAACTCTTTAAAAGGGAAGTGAGACCCTTTAAAACAATTATCCAGACTCTGCCTTTAAATAGCTTGTTAAATATTGTTTTGTAGAATTGGTATTATTCTACTGGCTGGGTATTAATAAAAATCTTTTAAAACATTTTAGGTGCGATATGAAGCCTTGCAAACATTATGTTCAGCTCCTCCATCTGATGTTCTGAACTGTGAAAATTGGGCCACTCTCTGTGAAAAACTGACAGTATCTCTTGCAGATCCTGATCTTGTGTTTAGTGTAAGAAAAATGGTTGTAGAAATACTGAAATAATTTATGTGCCACCATTCTAGAAATAAATTAAATATAATAGTTTTTTAATAGTAGCTCAGATATTTGTGTAATTTTGGTTTCAGCTCTTGAATTGTCAGAATTTTTATTGAGTGAATTTATTATTTAATGATTAGATTCAAAGTATGGTCAATATCATACTTTATTGCCAGATAATAGTAGACTGTTACCTTGTACATTTTATCATGTAAAGGAATAGCCAAGTAATTGTATCGTTGTTTTTGAATTAAGAAAAAAAGCATTTTAAAACAATTTTTAAAAAAGATTTATGATATATGAAAACTTGAACTTAAAAATAATAAATTAGTATTCATTCTAAAGAGTTTGAAAGCATTTTCCTAGTACATTTAAGTGCTTATATAAAGATTGCTTAACTGCTTAAAAAGAGAAGCTAGAAAACTGTAAAGTTAAGAGTTTAGAAGATAGTTTGAGGTGAATCATAAAGGAAATATAGAAAATCTCTAAAAATTGTAAAATTGTGAAAAAACCCATTGCCATCAAATATATGATTGATTTATATAAAAATTGATTTGCGTATGACTTCAGGAATAGTTACTGTTTGATAAGAAGTAAGCTTATATTGAAATTGCAGTAATTCTAAAGATAGTATCTATAATGTGAGTAAAAAATGAAAACTGACTGCATCTGAGCATCACATCTTAAATACAAATTGTTTTTTAGAGGTTCTGTCTTTTTTTTCATAACTGATACATCAGTGAAGAAAATTTTGGGTTTAAAATCAATAAGGTGCTTTGTACAAAATTTTAAAGGCATTAGCACAAGAAATCCATTTTTCTATTCCTTCAGCAAATACGTATTGAGTATCTACAGTGTGTATTGTTCTAGTTAGATGCTGGGAACACAGCAGTGGACAAGACAAAGTCCTTGCCCTCACGGAATTTACATTCTAGTAGAATTGACAGACAGTAAACAAATAGTTACAGAAAAGTATAAGATATCTTAATACATTTGTCTATTTAAAATCACACTCTGCCATCAATGAAGTTATAATTAAACTGGTAAAAAGTAACTCAGGAACCATTATTTATTATTTTTGTAAGGGTTAAAAAACCAAAAACCAAACCTATTGTCATCGAGTTGATTCTGACTCATAGTGACCCTGTAGGACAGGGTAGAACTGCCCGGTAGAACTGCTACTGCAGAGCAACTGGTCGATTCGAACCGCCTGTCTTTCAGTTAGCAGGCTAGTGCTTAACCACTGCGCCACCAGGACAAATAGGTGTTTAATTACCTAACACCTAGTGCAGTTCAACTTTGCAAACACTAGAAGGTGCTGCTGACTTCTGTAAAAACTCAGTGATCCAAGTACTTGAAGGGAGAAAAAGATATTGCAGGGTCAATTTTAACATTTTCAAGGCTTTCTAACAAGAAATGCAGTTGCAGATTTCCCTGTATTTTTCCCTTACTTGACAAAGAATATTGACCAAATAGGTTTTCTTAAATTTTTAAAAATTTGTGTAAAAGCTTTATAAACATAGTATGATCATAATGGGTCGATGTAAGTTGCTTTATTTAGCCGTTGTAGATGGTTATGTAGCAAAGGTCAGTTTCATTACTTAAGTTAATAAAATTTGAGAAAAAATTATTATAATGGGAAAATGGTAGTAGAACCAAGCATTTTGGAGTAGAAAACAAGGAATGGTGTTCTTTTCATTTCTAATTTGTGCTTGATCCAAATTCTTTTTGACTTTGATTCTATTTCTTCATTTCCTGCTCTAAAGGACTATTACATGTAACTGAGTGAAGCCTATAGTGGTTGAAAAGTGTGATGGGTACTTATCAGTTACTACAGCTATATAAAGAGACCTTTGAGAGTATTTAACATTCTGTGTTCAGTAGGAATCTCCTGAGATTTTTATGGTTAAGAGCTCAGCTGCTAACTGAAAGGTCAGCAGTTCCAACCCACCAGCCACTCCGGAAAGATTACAGCCTTGGAAATTCTACAGGGCAGTTGAGTCGGAATTGACTCTATGGCAGTGGGTTTTTTAGTCACTTGAGGAATCATTTCTTGTAAGCATATTATCTCGATATTTGATAGAAGCAGGTTGGTTAACTGACATTTTTTTTTTCCCCGAGTAGAAAATTTGGAACAATTTTATGTTGTTTTTATTTAATGGAAAGTAGAATTTCACTATTACGATTAATTTCATTGCTCTGTTAAAGTTGGTATAATTAAAATGGTAATAATAATAGCAACCGTTTTTCAAAACCAGCTAGTACCACACATTGTTCCACTTTACGTCTGTTATTTCATTTAATTCATTTACTTTGTGATAATTTATACTTTAAGTTTTAATAATATAAAATTTTCAAAATATACAATTTTGTAATTTTTTTTGGGAATTAGCAAAATTATTAGAGAGTCCTAAATATCTAATTATTGAAACTACCAATATAAACACTTAAAAAACAAACCTTGGATTTGGAAAGGAGTGTTTTTTTAAGTTCATTACTGCTTTCCTTATTCCCTTGTTTATTGACCCCTTTACATTGTAACTTCCTTTATCCAAACCTTACCGTCTTCTCTTTCAATGTCATTGCTTACTAACAACAAATTTTACAATAATGTATTGCTGTTAATAGATTTACTATTAGTTTTTGTCAGTTTTATTTTTTGCAGACTGACACAAGAATGTGCCCTTTTTTGTAGGTATATTCCTACTCAGATTTCTGAATGGCTTATTTTCTAAGTTTTTTACTATATAAAAGATGTTTCTTTGATCTCTTTTCTATTCTTGTAAAAATCTTAGATGCATATGTTTCGTTTCATTTTCATAGGACCGGATTTTAAAATTTTATGCACAGACATTTACACTTTCACCGTTACACATGACTAAAGAAATTTACACAAGCTTAGGTATGTGTATTAAATCATTTATCAAAATGTTTTTTCTCTTTTATATGTACTTAAGAAAAAGTGGGTAGGAAATATAACTTTTTTTCAGAAAGCACTTCGAGTGAATAGAATGATAGTTTTATATTATATTTTACTTTTTCTTTTCAGCTAAACATTTGGAGTTATACTTTCTTTCTAGAGAAAATCGTATTCCGACTCTTTCAACTGGTGTAGATATAACTAACCCTAATGTGATCCATTTACTTAAAAAGGTATCTGTTTGTTATAATATGCTTTTATTTTTATTTAAATAGTTCTACATTTAAGAATTCTAATTTCTTAAAACCTGTTGCTCACTGCTTTACTGTAGGTTCGTCTTCTAAATGAATATCAGAAAGAGGTTCCATCTTTCTGGATTCGTCATCCAGAAAAGTAAGTCCTTTTAATTTATGACAGCATAAAACATAGGTATGTCTCTGCCTCACATACATTTCAGAGAGAAAGACTGAGCAGAGACAATCTTATTTGTTTTACATGATTGGGAAGGGGTTAATAAAGATTTATTTGCTTTAGCTTTCTTGTTTTGTACATAGCTATGTGAATGGCTGTATAAAAACAAAACAAAACCCATTGAGGTTGAGTTGATTCTGACTCATAGTGACCGTGTAGGACAGAGTAGAACTGCCCCATAGAGTTTCCAAGGAGCTCCTGGTAGATTTAAACTGCCAACCTTTTGGTTAGCAGCCGTAGCTCTTAACCACTATGCCACCAGGGTTTCCAATGGCTCTATACAAGTACTGTTTTATAGCATTTAATTTATCACAGCAACGTAAAAAGGATGTTGCAACCTCAGGTTCTTTTTGATGGTCTTTACTACTTGGGACAAGTTTCTTAAATGTTCTTTAAACTTTTTCCTTTCAACTCTAAAAATTTTAATGAAGTTTTAAGGGCATCTGTGAGTCTAAAAAGGAAAGTTAAATTTGGAGAGCCAGTAATGTAATAGGAAGAACATAAGTTTCTAAAGCAGAAAAACATTGGGCATGATTTCCACCTTTGCCATTTACTGAAATATGAAAAACTGTTTCTAAAGATTATGTATAACTTTATCATTCCACAAATATAAAATACATCAATATATCACTAGTACTATATATAATACATTGGTTTATTTCTAAAATCATTTCTTTTCCAAACTTTAAGGTATATGGAGGAAATTGTGGAGAGTACTCTGTCATTGTTATCAGTTAAATATGATCAAAGCCACCTTGTCTCACAAAAGATTTTGGATCCAATTTACTTTCTTGCACTAGTTGATGCCAAGGCTGTGTGGTTCAAAAAGTGGATGGTAAGGAAAAATATAATATGTTTTTGTACCTTTCAGTGCATAGCTAACATTTATTGAGTGTGTATTGCGTGCTAAGGATTTTATTCAATTTTCCATGTGTTAATTCATTTAATTCTTAAAAAAAAAAAATCTGCGTTCAGCATTAAGTGATATTGTTTATCCACCCATTTTACAGAGCAGCAATTGAAGCACAGAGAGGCTAAGGTTGCCCGAAGTTATTTACATAGTAAATAGCAGAGTCAGAATAGAATTTTAAATGGTAATTCGTTTGCTGATCTATCCAAAACCCAATTTTCTTTAGTTTATAAGGATTTATAAACTAAAGAATTTAATAGGTAGATGTATTAGAACATAAGGATTCAATACTTGTTTTTCTCTGGCTTAGGAAATATATTTGAAAATGTCTCTTCATTTGCCTCCTCCTGAACCTGCAGTTTGGAGGATGTGTTCAACCCCTGATTTGTGGCAGTTTCCTGCAAAGCTCACCATTGTCCTGGAACTAAAACTCATGTTAATAGTAAAGAGATGCTTATACCATTACATCCTTCACCCACTGTTGAGTAAGAGACGTCTGAGTCCAGCAGTGGTAGCAGCAGTGGCTTGTGTTCTCACATCTCCATCTCTTCCTGCCTGTCTACTGGGCATTAGGTATTTGATGAAGTGGAGAATGGAGAGGTTGGAGCTATGACTTGGCATGAAAATCAGCTGCATGCTCATTTACTGTTTAGCGCAATTTGATCATTGTCTAGCTCATTTTTCCCCCCCTTGTTAACTATATAATAAATGTTCAGTTAACTAGAACACAATTCTGGTCATGGTTTAACCTTTACCTGGCTTATATAGTATGTGTTTGGTAAATGTTTGCTGAATTTAATTGAATTAATTTAACCTGAACCCCTTTTTCCACATATCTGACACTTTTTTTTATTCATTTTTTCTTGATTATCAACTTGTGCCATTATTGTACAAAATATGCAAGAGGTAAAAGCACAAATAAAATCAAATCTAATTGTACAAAATAGGGATAATGACTATTAAGATTTTGTTTTATGTAGTTATATTTACTGTATGTATTTAAAAATTTATCGGTTCAGGTCTTTTATTAACAAAAGATGAAATCATACTTTACTAATTGTTTATAAATAACTTTTTTCAGTAAGCATTTTTATTGATAGTACTTAACTTGTAAGAGAATGAGACAGATTACAAGAAAATGCAATAGAAAATTCTTAAAAAGTCAGTTCCTCAAATGTGTTCTAGTATTAATGCAAATTCATCACATTCTTCTACACTCTCTAAGGCTAGGGATTATCACACTTTTTATGTAAAGGGCCAGATGGTAAATATTTTTTCTCTGTGGGACATACTATTTCTTATTACAACTATTTAACCTTCGTTTGTAGCTTAAAAGCATTAATAAATAATATGTAAATGACAGGGCATGACTATATTCTAATAAAACTTTATTTGTAAAAATTAAGAGGTGACAGGCTGAATTTGGCCTGAGGGCCATTTGGCCGACTCTGGTATAAAGCAGGTACTCTGAGGATTCCTTTTCAGATATTGTCAATATTAAAAATAGTTTAAATGTTGGTCAATGTATTTCTTTTGTTAAACTGAAAAAGGGATTAATGGATTTTGGAAATATTTTAAGCTGCATGGGTTAAAACACATAGGTTTTTGATTAACCCTCAGTTAACCAAAATACCACTTAATTAATATAAAGACTATTCTTCAGAATTCCTGTAAAGATTTTCTGTGTTTTATTCTATTTAATACTTTTTTTGTTGATAAATAAAGTGAAGACACTACATTGAACACTAATGATATCTGACATAATTCAGGTAAACAATATTTATGTATCTTTCCCTCCTGGCTTTGTATAATGCATAAAAGGCATGTTTTAATCTCACCTATATGCAGTTCCAAGGAAAGAATTACTAAATTTTTTTTGGCATTTTGAAGTATTTTTAAAATATGATTGGCAGAAAATTATCAGAATATTGTCCCTTTGGAGCATTTCAAACCTTGACAAATTTCTCTGCACGTTAGAAAGTCTTTTCTCTTCAGCGTAAGGGTTGTGTTATTTTTTCCACTTCTGCACTTTCCTTTGGGCATTGTCACACACTGGCAGTCAGGTAAGCTTTTTTGGTGCTTGTTTTAAAATAGTTTAGTGTGGAAATTGGACACAGTAGAAGGATAGAATGTTTTTCTACAGGGCTGTCACTAAATGATTCACAAATTTTTTGATATGATTTGCATTCTTGTGATTGCTATCGTCCTAATCCAGTGCACATAGAAAAACCTGTTTGGCACTGATTACAATAATTTAAAACTAAAATATTGTGTAATTAATTATGTAGTTATTAGAAATGATCAGGAGAAATAGATTTTGAATGATACAGCTTGAATATTAAACCAAATACCATTTTCTCCCTAATTTTAGCATGCATATTATAGTAGAACTGCACTACTAAGACTTCTTGAAAAGAAATATAAATCTCTGGTAAGTCTGTACTTCTTTTCCTATGTTGAGAAATAATATCACAAAAGATACCTGATGTAATAAGGTGAATATGTAAAGTTGAGTGATAATAATGACTATTGCATAATGAAATAATCCCCTTTTTATGTGATCTTTAAACTAGCATCCTGTGAAACATGAAAGGATAAAAGTAGACACTTAAACAATGCAGTCAGGATCATAGTTAGGAAATATATATAAAACCCATTGCTGCCCAGTCAATTTCAAATCACAGCAACCGTATAGACAGAGTAGAACTGCCCCCATAGAGTTTTCAAGGAGTGGCTGGTGGATTTGAACTGCCAACCTTTTAGTTAGCAGCCAAACTTTTAACCACTGTGCCACCGGGAAATACATAAGTACCTATGGTATATTATAAATAATGGGCTAATTTGAGAAGCCATATTGTTTAAGTAATTTGATTCAGGTCGGATGTTAATAGAGAAGTTAGTTCATGAAATATACCCATGTTTTTGAGTGTCTGAATTATAAAGTCTTTTACGTTTGTGAAAATTGGTTTGAGTTACAATAAATAGAGACTAATACTGCAAAATTTATTAGCAAAATTACATTTATTACTTACTACTAGTGAAACAATGTGTAAGGCACTGAAAGAAATTGAAAAGATACCAGCAAATCTAAGAAATACTACTTGATAAACACATGAAAAAGCATGAAATTTATTAAAACATTTAAGAAGCTACACTAATAAAACTTTGAGATGACAAATGTATTTATGTAGTCAGAATCTTAACTTTAGAAGTCAGGTGTGGAGAAAGATTCTTGGATTTGTGAATTTTTGGATGAATGCAGCAGTGCAGAAAATGAAAGAAGGAGAACAGTAATTGCTTTGAGTTTGAGAATTGAAAGAATTGAGTAGAAGAAGAAAAAATATTGAATAATAGGATGGGTATTTATTTGAGGAGGTAATAGGTGTTTTAAAAATATTTAGAGAAATTGAATTGAAATAAAATACTTCCACATCTTCTTTCTTTCCCATCCCATTTTAAGTGATTTTTTTTTTTTTTTTTTGCTGCCATATGAACATAGACTGATTTTGCTAGAATAAAGAAAATAGCTGGGGAAAAGAACAGGATGAATTTTTCCCATGGCTTGATTTAACATATAATAAGTGACTGTCGGTATCACAGAAGCCCCAGTGGAAGTATTTCAAATATACTTCTTTTACGTTAATTCTTAAAATGTGTTTTTTTTTTTGAAAAGTTGACTCACACTATAATCAATTTTTCATCCATGGAAATAGAGTTACTTTATTATAAACCACTTCAGTATTTTATCAATTTGGTCAAATATTTTATCTTATGTACATAGTAGGTCAAACTTGCTTGAGATTTCAACTTAAACCTCATTTTCTCCAAAAAGCTTTCTATGAACCTCAATGTAAGTCCGAACTTACGGAATATTGAAAGATGACTTATCATATATTTATTTTTTAAAGTAAACTTGGCCTCACTTTTGAAAAGAAACATTGGGAAAGTGGATGCAAGATGTCTTCGTTTCCATTGTTACTTTTCAGAATTGAGGGTCAGTTTTGTGCATGTGTGGCGAAAACCTTGTTGGACCACTCCATTGATTTGTCTTTCTGTTCTATAAGAGATCCTTGCATAGGGACTTTAGTCATAGCAGCCTGTTAAAAATTGCTATGCTAAATTACTTGCTAAAGCATTTCCTCTAGCTTCTCAGCAGTGCAGTCCAGTAGAACTTTCTGTGATGATGGAATACCTGCATTGACCAATAAGGCAGCCACTAGACTCATGTGACTACAAAGTACTGTACTTGAAATGTGACTTGTGTGACTGAGGAACTGAATTTTTAATTTAATCTGATTTTAATTAATTGTGGTTAGTGTCAGTTGTATTCAATAATGCAGCTCTATTTTTTCTCTCTTACCTTTATGACAACATTTTCTGTGGGCAGCATGAAGATATCAAATAATTCATGCATGTGCTGTCAATTTTTATAGAGATGTCTGAGCAACTTAAGAAACCTCTTTTTTTCCATAGCATTGCAAGGCTATAAACCAGTTCTAAGCATTTTAACTGTTAGTGTATATATTTAACCTTTTATTTTTTAATAAATTGACATGCCCTAGAAACAGCCACAAGTTTAGCCACTTGAGCCGTTTTGGTTTCTGGTAAAGGACTGGATTTCTCCAACAACCAGTTTATGTCTGTAGTAACCATAGAGTCTTTTGCCATAGGAATTCTGGGACTATAGCTAAGTGTTTTTTTCTTGAGTCATACATTAAGTAGATATTCTAATGTCTAGATTGGCTATGATCTGGTCATGTAAAGGATAATTTTTAGAAATTTCTATTTTTTTTTTTTTGATGGGGAAAATCTTCTTTTGGCAGTACATCCTATCTGGCAGTTTCATTTGCAAAGGAATCCCTGCCTTTTAAATGTGCAGGGTTTTTTTTTTTTTTTTTTTTTTCCACAGAAAAGAATGTTCTGAAAATGGTACCAAAGTAACCGTTACGTATTGGGACATAGGAAAGATTTAAAGTTTTTAAAAATCTCTGCTAGTTGGGTGGTCTTATTAAACCAAGACAGATATTACTTCTCCTCAAACTTTCTCTAATTAACTGCATACTCTCAAGTTTCACTTTTACCATTTTTATTCATAATCTGTTACAATGGAATAATTTGTCTTTAAGACAAAACTATTTTTTTTTCTGTTTTGACACATTTTTTTCTGAGTTATTACCAATTTGTCATCCCTCTTATAGTTTTAGACAATTGTAAAAGTTTACTCAGAGAGATATGACATACTGTGGTAGTAGCATTACTAGTAAATATAATGGCATCTATATCAAACAAGCTGTATTATTGTCTATTTTGTCATTTATAGTTTTAGGCAATTCTCCTTGGGAGTTTAGAGGTAGGGTAGGGTGTTATTGGCTACTAACATCTCCCATGGTATAGCATCATTGGACAGTTGTCTTTCTGTTTCTTAGAAAATGTAAGAATATTATATTTCTTATAACATAGGAACATTGGTTTTTCCAGTGACCTTACTGCTTGCAGTATCTGTAGTTGTTTTTTGGTTTTACACTTAGGTGCTTAATTCTTAGAGAACAGAGAACTGTTTGGTTTTGGTGTTATTTGGAGGGAAGTTGTCTTATATGGAGGGACATCCATTTGCTTTGCTTCCTAACTTACTTATTTTGTATGATGCTTTGAAAAAATATTCAAATTCATGATGGATATTGTATGAATTAGCAATTTCCAATTCTGTTTTGTTCCCCCCCCCCCCCCCCGACCCAGGTATTCTTTTTCAGATCTTACTTCATTTACACAGAAGGTTCCATTTATTTTGGCTGTTGGGTCCACCTCAGAATATTGCTTGAATGTTTTTAGAGGTCTATTTTTAAAATCTTCTATAATTTTCGAATCTTTGTCCAATCTACCCTTAAGAAAATGGCTTCTGAAATGGCTCTATGTAGCCCATTTCCTATTTTTCTTGTCCTCTCAAAGCCATTAAAAAAATATATATGTACGTATATATATATATATACGTACATATATATATTTATGTGTGTGTGTAGAGACAGCTAGGCTATTTAGATTCTCTCTTGATTTTTCCCACACTGCTGGTTTTAACCATTTCTCCTCTTGTCTTAGGGGTTCACAATTAAGTTAACTGGCTGTATAGATTTAATAAGGAAGGGCAATATGTATCAAATAAAATTCTGATTCTGAAGCAAATTTCTGTCTAAACACTTCACTCTGAAACAAAAGCAGAAAGCTGAATTTATTGCTTGCTTAAGTCAGGCAAGCAGATTGCTGATCTTACAGGGTTTTGAAAGAAGCATGGAATTCAGGGATTGACAGATTTTCAGAGAGGAGAGTGAGTTCCCGTCAGCTGTAGAAGAATGGTAACTCAGGTGAGATTGTTGCTGATTGGCTGACTTTTGGAAGCATGTTTCCTGGAGTGTGTTTGTTGCTGTTGGCTGACTTTCAGAAGCTAAAACCTTTCACTGATTGGTTGGCTTTCAGAAGTAGGTTCACTGAGATGAGTTGACATACATTGATTTGTAGGGTTTTAAACTTGTTCTGCTGGATACCTATTACCATGGTTGTATAGATTTGCCAATGATCTATTAAATAGATTTAAATTTAATTCTAGGGTTTATTTATTACCATCTATAGTCAGCAAAAGAGAGGAAGACCCCCAGTGAGATGGATTGACACAGTGGCTGCAATGATGGGCTCTAGCATAGGATCTGATTGTGAGAATGGCGCAGAACCGGACGGTGTTTTGTTCTGTTGTACATAGGGTCGCTATGAGTTGGAACCAACTCGATGGCACCTGACAATAACAACAATAGAGCAATTACTCTTCCTAGAAATGTGGGAAATTTTTATTCTTAATGAGTAGATATTATCCAGGAAAAGGGAAGGGATGTAGTTAGGGGATAGTGGCAGGAGAATATTTTAGGGCAATGGAGTAGAAGCGTTAAAGGCTTAGGGACCTGAAAACACATAGTATATTTCAGAACTGCAAATATTTTGTATTAATGGACATAAAGTGTTTTTGAAAAATGTGAATTAGTATTAGGAAAATCGCCTGAAAATCAGTTCCCTGAAAGCTAATATTATCTAGTGAATGATGCCTTGGAAAGTTCTTGGGTATCTTAAATTGAGACGTATCAGTTAACCTTAGTTTGTTTCATTCATGCATGGGCAGGGGCAAGGCGTAAGTCCATAAATAGAAAAGGCCTATTTCAGGGAAAGCTGCTTCTGAGTTTGTTGGTAATGTGAGACACTCAAAAATCGACATTTACGTGGTGTGGATTGATAGATTGGTGGTGTTTTCAGTGCTCTTTTTTTGGTGAGTTGGTCGTTCAAATAATTGGTCACATGTTGAATTAGCTTTTAGTGACTGATGTTACACAAGTGAATGTGTGTCTGTATGTGTTTGTAGATACGTAGCTGGGGAGGGAAACATCTGGAGGATAAGAGGAATAATATAAACTGATGTCAGATTATAAAGATATTCTGTATGTAATATGTCATATTTAAGAATTGGACTTTATTTGAAGGCTATGGTGAACTATTGATGAGTTTTTAAGTAGTAAAGTACCATGATTATTTAAGGTTTTAGAAAGTTTAGAGAATGGGTTAGAAGTGGTGTACGGAGATGGGGAAGAATTGTTGAAGCAAAATGATGGTTAAGAGGCTGTTCAGTACTCTTAAGTAAAAGATGATGGATGCATGAATTAAGTCTGTGACAGTGGGAATGGAAATACATATATGGATTCAGGAGTACCATATTTAGAATGTAGAGTTTAGAGGACTTGACTTTTGAATGGAGGGGTGGGTGAGGGCTAAGGCAATTGAGTAGTTAGTGTCATTTATTGAGATGAGTAACATATGAGGAGGGATACATTGATTGGGAAATAGATGACTTTACGTTTGGTCATACCGAGTTTGAGGTGCAGCTCTCCAGGAGGCAGTTTCATATTATGGTCTGGATCTCCGAAGTTTGATTTAACCACGACATTTGGATAGAGGACGGGGTCCCCAAGTCCACCCTCACATTTGATGATTTGCTGGGAGGACTCACAGGACTCAGCATATATTTGTGCTACTAGTTATGACTTACTACACAGAAGGGTACAAAGCGAAATCAGCAAAAGAAAAAAGTTTATGGGGGTGAAGTCTGGAGAAAACCAGGTGCAAGCTTCCAAAAACCCTCTCCCGGAGTAGTTACACAGGATGTGCTTAATTCTTCCAGCAATGAGCTGTGACAGCACCTGTGAAATACCACCTACCAGGGAAGATCACTAGGGACTCAGTGCCCGAAGTTTTTATTGGGGCTGATCATGTGGACACCCTCTGCCTGGCGCATAGCAAAATTCTAGATTCCCAAAAGGAAAACACGTGTTCACCATAAACCACATTGTTAGAACAAACACTTTAAGCATAGTGACCCACTCTTACCTCCTCTGGGAATGGTGGGAATCCTGAAATCTAAGTTCTCAAATACCAGCCCAGGGCCCACCTAGCAAGCAGGGCTTTCTAAGGATAGCAGTCTTCAGGTCTGCTATGTTAACTCTTGTGTGTATATAACTGAGGTCATGAAAATGAATGAGAATCGGAAATTCATCAATTCCTTGACACCACAATTATAAACTGGCCTCACTCCACACAACCTTCACTTTCTCCCATGTAAAGCTTGATCCTTCCCTCTGCTTGAGTCCTAGCTGCTCCTGCCTCTTGAGCACTTTCTTTTTTTTCCCCGCATCAGCTGTTCCCTTTCTCTCCTGTTGTCTTCGAACTCTTCTTCTCTACTGGCTTTCCCTCAGTAACACTTAAACATGACCATATCCAGTTGAAATTTTGCTGGCTGGGTGGGAAGAAAGACTCCAAAACAATGCAGCTGGGGGAGTTTTTGCATCTTTCACTCTAAAATGTAAAGTATATGCCTATTTTGGTCGGACAGTAACATTATAGCAAGATTATATTTGTTGGTCCACAAATATTTTCACAGTGTTCTCCAGAATGTTGTCATAGTTACAATGTAACTGGGGAGACTGAGCTTCAATGGCTTGGAAAGGTACTATTTTAAATATATTAAATTTTTTTCTTAAATATTTTTTTCAAAGCATTTTTATGGCCTTGGATAATTTCTTTTAATACTTGGACTTGTAGGCTACACATTTCTGGAATTAATAAGCTATTATTATTTTTTCAGATAACTGCAGCAGTTCAGCAGTGTGTTCAGTACTTTGAATTGTGTGAGACCATGAAAGCTGATGAAATTTTGAGACATTCAAAGCTTTGTGGTAAATGTTATTTTCTTTATTACATACTTTTAAAAATGGTAAAAATTTATTAATAAAATAGCTTATTTTAATAGTTATTGGTAGCGTGATAAATTAGATCACCTTTGCTAATGATACACAATATTTTCCACAAATTTTAAAGATACACCATAATGATAATTATGTATAATAGATCTACTTTTGAAATTAATGTGTAAGTCCTACTGATTCTTAACCTTTGTTTAGTTCTTCAATTCATGCTAGGGTATGTGTTCTAGTCTGGTATACTGTAATAATATACTGCCCATTCATTCCTCCTCTAGTATATCATTCCCTTAATCCACTTTGCGTTTCTGTGGCAGGAAGATTCCATAAAATATTTTTATTATTGGATACCTCCACCCCACCCTGTGATTCCCCTCTGCTTATTGTCAGCCTGAGCTAAAATGTCCTAAATGTTTCATAATATGTCCCTGATCTCTCTATTTATTGTCATCCCTAGTTATTAAGTGAATCTTCTTACTGTCAAAGTCTCCCGCATACCTATGCTTATACATCTTTGTCAGTTCTGTTCCTATTGCCCCTACTCATTAACCTTTACACTGATATGTATCATATTTATCATGAAAGAGTAGACTTCATTTTAAATCTTTCAAGAAGACTCTTCTACCTATTCTGAATTTTTATTGCTTTTGTGCTTATGTCACACAACTTGCCATGCAGATTTGATTCTTTTATCGCTCTTTTATTTTAGCGTACTTGCTTCTCTAAGCAAATAGTTCTTTGAAAGTATGAAGACATCTTATAATTTTCCTTATCCTTGGGTGAATTCTTTATATAACTTAAAGCAAGGAAAACAGACAAAGACCAATAATTAACAGGTTTCAAAAGCTAGTGTAGGAGGAGGAAGTCCAGAAGACAGTATTTATTCTTCAAGAGAAGGGACAGGAAAAGTATACATAAATTTACATACGTTATCTCAATTACACATTTATAGTTTTTCCTAATTTCTTGATATTAAAAGGCTATATTTAGCTCTCTTTTTTTTTCCCCCCTCCTAGCCTATTAGCCCTTCATGGCTTTACTTTCTTCCTTATCTAATGAAGATCGCAGGTTCTTTTATCATATCTTTCAAAATTCTGGCTCTTTCCTCTTTTCTGATTTTTCTGCCTGCAGTTCTCCAACTTTAGGTCAGTTCAGTCATCCATCTTCTCTGGTACTCAGATAATTCAGCAGAGAGAATTTATGATGTAGGTTGACATTGCAAATATGTATTTTCTAACCTCCGCTGCTCCCTTTGTGTTACTTTGGAATATTCATAGAAGTTCTCTCTTCAATATTCCCTAATAGCTGTGGCAAGCCTTCACCAGTCTCATCAAGTCCCCTGCGTTGATCCTGCCCGATTCTCTCTACTTCACTGAGAATAATGGAAGTTGTCGGATATGAACTCCCCAGACTTTCTGCTCCAGTGTATACAAATGTATCTTTATATGTCTGTTTCAATGTCCTCTTTTTGCTAAAATGAAGAGGCATCTCTTCTGTTCCAGATTTGTCTATCCATTCTTGTGATTCTGTTCCTTTCTGTTTTTTCCAGAACCAGGATATTACTTGACTAGTTATTACATCTCCCTTTTGATTGATAACCTTCCCCTACATCCTCTAAACCTGTTCATGTGTCTTTGGTATTCAAAAATTGTGCAAATTCTTGCTCTTTATTTACCTTATCTTCTAAGTATCCTATATACTCTTCAACCCTGTTTCTTTACCTTCTATTCACTTTTCAACACACAAAAGTGAGGCTTCTCTTTCTTTTACTTTATGATGTTCGCATTATCAACTTCCACTCTTTCCTGTTCTCATTTTATAGCATTTGACTCTGTTGACCCTTTCTCTCTTCTTCATGATACTATTTTTTTTTCCTTCTATGCCCACTTTTTTGTATGCTTATTTAAAGAGAAGAAAAATTCAGCATATTCACAGATATTTGAGTTAGGATCTTGAGAACATTTTCATCTGTTATTCTTTCATTACCTACATGTAATCCCTGGATAAGGCACATTGGTTCCATTTCCTTAACCTTTTTTAAAAATGCTTATTCCTTCCTCCATTCTTTTTACTGTGCATTTGTTCATGATTTTTAAGCAAGTCCCCTTGTTTCTAATGTTGCCTTTCTTCAGTCCATCTTTCACACTGCCATTAGCATCAATTTTCTACAGTGCATATTTGATTGTTACTCTTCTGCTCAGAACACTTTAATGCCTACCCAACTGCCTCTATAATAAAGTCCAATTCCTTCTATGGTTAAGTATTCTGTGATCAGCCCCTTCTACTCTCTAGGCTAATGTCTCTCCTGTTTGCCCTCCCCATGTTCTGGTCATACCATATTTGCCATACTGTGAATCGAAAGCCCAGTTTCATGCTTCTTATTGATTTTTTTTTGTATTTTAAAGTTTTTATTATGGTGAAATATATATAACAAAATATTTCAACTATTTTACATGTATACTTCAGTGACATTAATTACATTATATCCCTTTCCAAATTTTTTGTCACTCTTAACAAAAACTCTGTACTGCTTATGCTTAATTGATTCTTCATACCAGCAAATAGTTTAGGGTCTTGTATAAAATAGATGGGGCCCTGGTGGCAAAGGTTAAGAGCTCAGGCTGCTAACCAAAAGGTCGGCAGTTCAAGTCTACCAGCCACTCCTTGGAAACCCTATTGGGCAATTCTACTCTGTCCCATAGGGTCCCTATGAGTTGAAATTGACTCGACCGTTCACAACAACAACATAAAATAGATACTCAATAAATCTTGAATGTATGAGTGAATGAGTTAATGAAGGATATATATTTTAAGGTGTCTATTTTTAGATATCCTAATTTCATTTGCAAATATGGTTGCAAATATGGTCTTTTGGAGTATTAGCATTTAATTGGTAGAATTAAATATATATAGTAACTAACATTTTCTATTGACTTTCTTTCCACCTTAACTTACTCTTGAAGTCCCTTTTGATAATGACAGATGATAACTTTGACAATCTTACGGTATTTATTTTAGAATGAACACTCATACATATTACACTTTTCTGAGGGAGGCTTGCCAAATTTTATGATGGCTTTTTTCCCTCAGAGATTTAGGTATAAAAGATCTTAGGTAATTGTAAGGAAAATAAATATATCTTTTTATTTCCATTAACAGTGTCTCCATTATAGATTGTTACCTTGTTTAATGTTCAGAAGGGGATGAAGACAGGTACTGTAAAATGTAATGGCATTAAAATAAATGTTCTTGTCTACTTCTCTTTTAAGGGAATAAACAGAAAAATTTCTATTACTCGGGACAAGAATTACAATATATTTATTTCATTCACTCACTGTGCCTTTTAGGAAGGTTATTGATCTACACACAAGGCAGAAAGCTATTTCCTATGAAGTTGAAGAATAGAAAAGGTAAGTGCATTTAAGAGGAATGAGTATATTCATATATGATATAATAACATGTTCGTAAGATTTTTAAGATCTGGTTCCACACATAAGGTTATTATTGTATACAAGTTGTATAGACATGCAATGTATACATTTTTCTGAGAGCTAACCACATAAAATTAACATGATGTATACTTTTAAAAATTCTTTTAGGAAGATACTGTGACATAGGGCATTTTTTAATAGAGTATGTATATAAATTATATAAATGCTAATTGAGTTCAGTCATCCCATTTCTATGGATTATTAAAAGTTAGAAATTTTGCATATTCTCTTTTAGGGTATGTAGCTACATCCGTTTTAGTCCTGACTGCAGGGACAATCTTTATAAAAACTCAATCATGTAGGTGAATGGCAGCTCAGTTAAATTTTTCTAAGTTGTAAGTGTATGTTAGAGGCTAATTTTTCTTTTTCTTTTTCCTTTTTAAAGATTCAATATCCCTTACAGATGTGCTGGTTCTGTTTACCCAGCTTATCTATTATTCACCAGGTTGTCCAAAGACAACATCAGCTGCACATTCAGGTAATTCTGCTTCTTGATTAAATAGAGAAATAGAAAACATCTGAAAAGTGTTGAAATATTCTATTGTCTAGATGTTTCGAGTCACTGATTCAGTTTAGTAAATAGGTTTCATGAAGATGCAGTATTACTCATAAGAAATTATATTGGTCCTGGAAGTAAGCCATGAGATTTAATTTTGCTCATTGATATTTTAAGATATTCTTAACTTACTACCTTTTTATTTATAATCAATTTCACTGAGAATTTTAATGTTGTTCTTTTTAAATATCAGTGTGTTCTCATGAAACGATATTAAAGGAAGTTTGATTGAGAGCTACTAATGTGTTCTTTTTTGCTTCGCTCTATTCTGTCTGTATACCTTCCTGCACATTTTGATAAGCTTGCTTGTTTTGGCTGACATCCAAAACTTCAATCTTTATCAGGGTTTTTTGTTTTGTTTTTGTTTTTTAACTGAAGGATAAAGCAATAAACTTCCTGTTTTTCAGTAAAATACCTTTTAGTCTTATAGCTATTGACTGGCTTATAAAAATGTTTTAATATGCTAACATTTAAAAGATAACTTTTACATTTTTCTTTAAATAACCAATCATTTTCAAACTAAGGAGTTTAATAACAAAACACTTACATAACCCATAGAGTCATAATGTTCTAAAACTGGATGCTACTCTAAAAATACTGGCACAAAAATCTGAGAAGATCTCAAGTGGATCAAATTAAAAAATGATTTGGGCCATACTTCAGTGCTATAATACGTTTATCAGCTGTTGTTGCTGTGTGCCATTGACTTGATTCCAACTCATAGCAACCCTATATGACACAATAGAACTGCCTCATTGAGTTTCCTAGGCTGTAATCTTTATAGAAGCATATCGCCAGGTCTTTCTCCTGTGGCGCCACTAGGTGAGTTAGAACCGCCAACCTGTCAGTTAGCACCTGAGTGCTTAATTGTTGCGCTACTCAGGCGCCTTGTTTATCAATTAGTAGGTTTTATCTATGCAGTTATAACAGGCTATTAATTCTAACAGTGGTTCCGAGGCTGTTTTCTGCCTGTATAGCATTTGCAGGTGTGAAGTACTAGGTTAGGTTCCCTTGCCATATGCTTCTGCAATATTCCATGCCTACTTTATCATAAAAATAATCTTTGTTTAATTATTTGTTAATGGCATCCTTTGGACATTTTAATCTTATTTACTTCTCTGTCTACAATGCCTAGTACAGTATCTGGCATATAGTAGACACTCAATAAATAATAGATGATTAGATGAAAGACAGACCATATACTCATCAATAATATCTCTCATTGCAAACAACGTTTCTCATCTGGAACTGGTTGAAAATCATGGAACTTCCTTTTTCATTTTCTTGAGTACTGGCTTGAAGTCTTACTGTGTTCATGGAGTACAGAATATTTAATGTAAATTAAGAACTTTGGTGCTAGTCTTTTCTTGGTATATCTTACTGGGACAACCTTACTCACATTACTATGTTTTGTTCTTTAGTTTCCTCAGTTATTTTTGTGAGGATATTATGAGGTCAAATATCTGAAAATACATTAATTATAAAACTAAATATTATTATATATATCTTTCAGTGACTTTTCCCAGTGTTACATTTATATGTGTCTATATGTTTTCCTGTATATATTTTAAAAGAAAATCTTTAAAACGCTCATTCTTTTCATTGGTTTTATAGTAACAAGAGAAGTATACTAGACTCCATAAAAGTTTCCGCTTCTCTGTCTTCTTTTTGGTCACTGATAGTCTGGTTTTAATGTCTATGGTTTAATTTTCTTCTGGGTTCAACACTTGAATACATTATTTAAGAGAAGAAAGAAAGTGAAAACGAAGTGTTTTCTAGGAAGAGAACAGAGTTGTGAGTTTGCTTCAAACCACATCCTCAATGTCAGGCAGTAATTTAACATTAAAGAGTGAAATTATTTTATGTTCTTATCTTTTGACATTCATATTTATTGTCATTTACTTGCTTTTTATTAACTTGAAGATATATTAAGATAATTGATAACCCTTAAGGTTCAGGTTATAATTTTGGTAATACACCATCCTTTGGAAATTGAGTTGTGATTTTTGAACTATTTAATTGACCTTGATGTTGAACTTTTTGGGATAGTAATATCTAAAGCATAAATAAAAAGTACTGAGTTTTTAATGTTTTAAGTTTTCATATTTAAAAATGCTTTTTGTTTGTCAGAGAATTACTCCCCTGCAAGTATGGTCACCGAAGTTCTGTGGATACTTTGTGATCAAAAAGAATGTGCAATTGAATGCTTATATAACAACACTGTGATAGAGGCACTTCTTCAGCCTATTCATAATTTAATGAAAGGAACTGAGGTTGGTATTATTTACTAGAGTAAAAGAGTCTCTCTTAACTGGATGTTAGTGAATATTCAATGGGACTTTATTTCTAAACTTGATATATTTGAAGTATTACTTCATTATAGTTTATTTCCATATATGAATGTATTTTATACTGATATAAATTTTTATTTATAGTTAAGTCATAGTTTATGCAGTCAGTTGATTTATTAGTTATGACATTGTGGGGGAAAAAGTACATATAACCTCTTAAAATTTTTTTCCAATCAGCTTTAGATCTGCTGATGTGAAGAACTTAGAAAAATTCTATTCTACTTTATTAGGAAGCTGTTTGTCTTGCAAACTTAATAAATCTTGTGAATGTTTTGTTATTTGTTTTAATGGTAATTTTATAGCCTTTGGAAATATGATTATTTTCCTAAAGAGCCAACTCTGTTTCATATTAAGAAGAAATAGTATTACTTTAAGGAGCCCTGGTGGCACAGCGGTTAAGCACTTGGCTGCTAACCGAAAGGTTTGTGGTTTGAACCCACCAGCCACTCTGTAGAAGAAAAGACCTGGTGATCTGCTCCTGTATAAATTATAGTCTAGGAAACGCAATAGGGCAGTTCTACTCTGTCCTATAGGGTGACTCTGAGTTGGCATTGACTTGACGGCACTCAACAACTGTATTACTTTGCAAACAAAGCTTATTTACAATCCCAGTTTTGAAATATGTGTCTCTCTGTATACGTTTGCACAGTATATTCCTTTACATGATATAATTTAATCCTCACACCTGAGGCTGAAAGAAGTGACTTGCTCAAGATCACACATTAACAAGTGACAGATTTAGTACTGTGACTATAAGCCCTGCTCTCTGGCTAATATATCCCTCTATTTCTATGACTTCTGGGAAATGACTTTTAAAAGCTCATTGATAGGCTAAAGGTTTTTGTCTTTCCATGTAGTGTTTTTACTAGTTTCATTTCCCTCATATCCCTGTCTCTTCATGGGATGGGCAACTGCCCATCCATTCGCTCTTTCATTAGTCATCACTTATTAAGAAAACACATTTTAAGCATTTATGTGAATGTATAGTACTAGGTTTGGAATTCTGGGAAATTTATAAGTGAATATGATTATAAATTAGTTTGATGCTCTTACAGGCAACCTTGGGAAGATAAGCTAAGCAGAGAAGAAACAAATATAATTTATAATACACGGCATAATAGAATGTTGTAGTATCAATAATATTGTGAAATGTAAATCATATATTGGAGTTGAGACATGTCTTGCATCATAGTTACTGCTTGTGTCTTTACTTTCATATCTTTAACTTTTTATTTTCTTTTGCATATTCTCATTACCTGTGAATATGCCCAAGTCTGCTTATAATTGGGATGGGGAAGCTCTTGATTACCCCTATGTACATCTTTAGGTACCATCTAATATCTGATCTTTTTAATGATCAAGCTTTGTATTAAGCTTGGTTGTTGTCATTACTGCCTTGATTCCCTTGCCCCTTAATAATTTTTCAAATTATTGCATTATGGTGCTGCTCTGATTGCCATTGTCCATACCTTCCTAAATAGCTAATTAGTGACCACTTACCAGACCAGTATTTACCTAATCTTTAACACAGTTGACACCTTTTGAAATTCTCTTTACTTGACTTCCATAGACTTATTCTTTCTAACTTTCTTTTCTTTCCCTTTCTGAACATTTTTTTCTCAGTCACCTCTGAGGGTGCCACTTTCAGTCCTCTGGGGAGTTTAGGAGGACTTAGTTCACTTTTCTTTTCTCTCTGTACGCGTTTACTGGTTAATTTTCTCCATTAAATGAATTAGATGTACAGTTAACTCCTAAATTTAGATTTTTTTTTTACTCCAGCCTTGTGTGTAGCTGCCTGATGAACACCTTTTTGAGTTATTCCATGAGCAAATCAAACACAACATTTTCAAAGCAGTAGTATTTTTCTGCTCCTGGTCCGCTTCTCTGCGCTTCCTTCCGTTTCCTTCTGTGGTATGTAGGGCTTTTGGCCACTTAGACTCTTTCTTCATTCTTTTCATTCAGTTAGTAATGAAGACCTGTAGGTTGGTTTTCCTGCATATCTCTGAAATCCATTTATTTCTCTTAATCCCTACTGCTTCTGCTTTTGGTTAAGCCTCGATAATTCTTACTTGGAATGTACAATAATTTCTTTCTTTGCTTTTCTACTTCCTGTTTTTCAGCTTTCTAGCCTGTACTCCGTATTGCCACCAGGGCTGCCACATACTTTCCTGCTTGTTGCTTGCTGGATAAATCTACCTTTTAAGCTGGCATTTGCCAAGTTTTCTATTTTCTTGTTCCCTATCTATTTTTATTACCATGTACTCCAGTTATAATAG
The DNA here is from genome assembly GCA_030035585.1 of Dugong dugon. Taxonomy (NCBI): domain Eukaryota; kingdom Metazoa; phylum Chordata; class Mammalia; order Sirenia; family Dugongidae; genus Dugong; species Dugong dugon. Next base: position 141,417,295 of record CM057464.1, on the reverse strand, counting down.
ACCATTTGCATTCTATAAAAAAAGTTTTTATATCTCCATGTGTTTGCATACTTTTTCCTCACCTTGGAAAATCCTAAACTTGGCCTACGTGGAAAATTCCACTCTTCAGACTATAGATTATTTCATGACTATTTCATGAAATTTCCTCCCAATTCTCCCTCCCAAAGTTAGATAGTTCTTTCTCTATATTCCTACATTATGTACTTCTTTAATTGTACTTATATTATGCTAGAATTATTTATTCTTGAGGTTAGGGACCAGACCTCTGGCACATAGTTGACATTCAGTATCTAATTTAAGACATTCAGCATTGTACGTTGAGCCACAATCATATCGTTAGCACTGTGATGGATTTTGGGAATATAGAACTGAAAATGAAGTGCGTTTAAAGAACCTACTCTAATAGAGGAGTAGGTTTTATTTTTGTTTTTAGAGAGAAAGAAAGCATTCCAGGTAGAGAAGTATGTGTGTGTTTAAAGATATTTAGTGTGAAAAGTAAAAACTGGCTAGTATATTAAAGTTCCTTCTCCAGGTGAATATACCTAACTCATAATGCTAACCCACTGAATTTATTAGAATGTATTACTTGCAAGGTATAGATACACATTCAGATTTATTATAGTGAATATGTACATTGACATCCATCCAGGTGCAGGTAAATACAGGTCCTAGAAAGAACAGGAAGTATAGTAGACTTAGGCTTCTTTATGAGCTCCAGTATTAACATGACTCCCCAGTTTTCAATATGCGCTTTGTACTGTTTTGATATACATTGGCAGAGGTGTTTTAGTATTTCCATTTAAAACCCAAAAGCCAAGAGATATGATTGATTTAGCTTATATTTTCTCACAAAGTGACATCATTGGCCACTGGCTAGCCCATTGATTGGTTTACTCATGACCGAATCATCTGTTGGGAGGGTGTGGTTTTCCGTATAAAGGACAGTAGTACGTTATACATTATGTATAATATAATTTGATTGGATATACAGGAGCCCAGTGAGTGGGCAACAAAGGATAAAGTAGAAATAAAGGAGCAACTGCATTTGTCAGCAGAATTATGTATAAAACTAACATGAGCTGCAGTTCTCTCAACCATGTTAGTAAACAATAACTGATTTGAGTGAAAAATATGTATTTATTTGCCTCATCAACTCTGCTGGTAAGAGCATATAGTCTAAGGACACATTTAGTTCATATATATCATTTTACAGCCAAACAAATCATTAAATTTTTTTGTTATGGTAATATAACTTTATTAAATGACAGTATCACACTTGAATTTTAGTCTGTATTATGTACCATGTCATAAAATTATATGATTTTTCTTGTTATCTTTTTAATGTACAGGCTGCTTCACATTGCTCTGAAACAGCTTTAATTCATGTAGCTCATATTTTGGCAAAAATTGCATCTGTAGAAGAAGGTCTTATTTTACTTCTTTATGGAGAGAATGTGAACTCTTCCGAAGAAGAAAAGTATGTACCTACATTATATAACTTGTTGTTTTTTTAAGTGTATTTTCTCTATTTGATTAAAAGTTTCCAAAATTTCATGTTATATATATTAATAATGAATATCTGGATCACTGTCCCAGTTAGGTTTCCTGACCAGCCACCAGTAAAATATTAGATGACCTTTAGAAGATTGAAGGAGTAACCAGGAATGATTAGACCTAGATGTCCATAATTTCAAAATAAGAATAGGAAGGTCCACTCTAAGTGGGACCTTTTTTGCCCCTGATTACTTGCTTCCTTGGACTTTCCCTTTTAAACTTTTGAAGCTACACATGATTGATTCATTCAAACCACACAAAGGTGTACAAAGGATAAGTTAACTATTTCCCCTTCTTCCTTCTCTTCACTCACCTAGTTCCATTACCTGGTTTAACAGTGGTAACATTTTACTGTAAGTAAAATGTACCTGATTTACTCTGTGCTTATAATGATGCATCAAACATACATACACATTTATAGAATTTTAATCTACCCTTTGCTAAAATGGGATCATATATATGTTACCTTACATTTTGCTTTTTTTAAATGTATAATCCTAGCATCTTTCCAGGGGAGTACAGAATTAAATTATTTTTAATAGCTTTATAATACTTTTTGGTATGGATTTATTTTAATTTATTCAAACATTTCTCCTACTAATGGGCATCAGGTTGTTTCTAGGTTTTACCTTCATTAATAGCTCTATAATAGATGTTGTTTCTCAAATATCTTATTACTAGCCTTTTTTTTTTTTTCTTTTTTTTTCCTAATTTCAATAGGACAGATTTCTGAAAGTGGTATTTCTGGGTCAGAGAGCATGTACGTTTTAAATTTTGAAATATTGTCGGTTTACTTTTCAAGATTTCTTCTGAGTCCTCCTTGTGCAGTGGCTAAGAGTACATATTCTGATTATAGGCATAAGCAAAACACTGGAGTCATCTGAAATGTCCAGTAATAAGAGGCTAGTTGATTAAATTATGTTTGTAACAGTGGAGCACTAAGCAGATGTAAAAAGGAATGAGGAATATTTCTGTGTACTGCTGTGGAGTTATCCTCATGATATAATATTGTTAAGTTAAAAAAAAAGACAGAAGGATGTTTATAGAATGCTACCTTTTGTATAAGGGAGGGGGATATGGATAAATAAAACCAGATTGAATTATATTTTTAAAAAATGAATAATGGAAGGATAAACTGAAAACTAATAATAGTGGTTACTTTTAAGGGAAGGGAAAGAAAAATGTGGAGAGGCAGGTATGGAAGTTAGATGCCTGCGATTATACTTTTATTTTTCTTAGATTTGATTTTGCAATTGTGTAACTGCTTTACATATTTGAAACAAAATTAAATAAAAAATACAAAGAGTCACAGTCCTTAAAAACTGCACACAAATGGAAATAAGTGAATTTAAGTGTTAAGCTATCAAGTTAGTGATATATCCATGCAGAGAAAAGAGTTACTTCAAGTGACATTATTTTAATGGAACATTTCTAGTGGGATATATTCTAAGGTTATTAAAAAAAAACCCTAAAGTAATATTAAAACTGCATTCAATATATTTTTAGAAGTAGTATTGGTGGTGTTTTTTTGAAACTATTACTTGTATTTTCTAAGATAAAGCAAATAAGTGATTACGTTAATGTCATAAGGAGGTAAGATTTTTAGTATAAGAGAAAAAAAAGATAAAAATAGAAAATTAAAGGAGTTAAATAAAACCCTGTAATCTTAAATTTAAAATGGAAATATAAGTATAAACTTACCATTTTGTTCTCTTAAAAATTACATTTTTTTCTAGCACTACCACCAAAAAGGCCTAGAAGTAACGACAACTTGCATAACAGTGAGCTGGCACCCAGATTGTAGTCTGCATTTTTTCCCACTAAGTTGAGGCAGGGATCCTTAAAGAAATGGTTGATTCAGAGTCTGGGCCAGGAAATGTACAAGGTGATCCTGGGATATCTTATCATTTGCGTAAGCAAGTAAGCTGTCTAAGACTAAAGGGATAGCGTCAAAAGTACGTTAGCGCTAACCAGAAGGGGCCTACCACTGGATGAAGATGGGCAATTTGAGGATCAAAAAATAACTAATATGGATTGCAATACATAAAGTGCATAAAAACTGTGGGTTTAAAAAGATACTTAAAACTTACTGGTTTACCTGTTGAGGTTGTTAGGGTACCAGCTCATTACTTTGAAAATTGATTAAAAAAAAAAAAAAAAAAAGATTCAGGCATTTTTCTGGTCTTTCCTGTAAAATACAAACTGTATTTTAGTGTAACTAAAAGAAGAATTCTAGCTAGTAGATGCAAAAATAATGATATAATTCAAAAATCTCCTTTTGATAACCTCTAATGAAATAGTGGATCTAGGAAGTTATTTCAATATATGCTAAAACCATTACGTGAAATGTTGATGAGAGGACTTTTTACCAGAAGGGTCCAGCTGATGCCATCTGACCTACTGATTTTAGCACTACTAAATTGGAGCAGTCAGATACTGTGGTCGTCATGATGCCATGCAATAGGAAGGACACAGCAGCAACCTCCTATAAAGTTATTTTGCCCCTTCCCTCCCCCAAAATTAACCTGAATCTAATCAAGTCATGAGGTCTAATTATGAATTTATAGAAAATATAGGGAACTAGAGGAACAAGTTGAATAACACAATGGTGAAGCAATTATCCAAATAAAGAATGAAAGACAAGATCAATGGCATGGGGAAAAGGACAAGGGGGAGTTTAAAGAGCTGTAACAACTGACTGCACTCCTTAGTGTGTAAAAATTGATTAATAACATACATACCTCATAGGGTTGTTGTAAGGATTAAATTAATTAATGCATTTAAAATACTTAGAACAGTGTCTGACATATTGTAAGCATTGACTAAATGATTACTTATCTATTACTATTGTTTTGAGTTATTAAAATTTTTCCAGTCTTTGAGATAGGAGAACTAAATCCTGTTAAAGGGATAGAAAAGGTGGTAACAAGTGCTAGGGATGGAGAACAGGATTATGTTTTTACTGTAGAATTAAGAATACTTAGATATGGCCCTGGTTCTATGAAGTGTATAACCTTATAAGTGTATAATTTTATTGCTTTTTTTTTTTAATCTGTTTATTCTTTCCTCCAGTCTAACTGTGCTCATTTTTAGACATCTGTATGTTGTTAAGAACAGGAATATTGACATGTGTGGGAAAGGATAGAGGAGGGCTAAGAGAGAGCCCACCGAGTGAGGAGGTTTTGTGACAAGGCTAGCCTTTTTGGTAGTACTTTATGAAGTTAAGACTGTTTGAGCTTGGAATCACTTTTAGGTATCTTTTAGTCCTACAGGTGCTCACGTAATTGCCCAGTTTTCAAAAAAACTTCTTGATGAAGATAGTCCTATTTTTTCTGGATCGGAGATGTTGCCTGTGGTTAAAGGAGCTTTTATTTCTGTGTGCCGTCAAATATATAGTACTTGTGAAGGTTTGCAGGTGTTAATTCCTTATAGTTTGCATGAATCTATAGCAAAGGCATGGAAGAAGGTAAGTATTTTCAAGCTTCTTTTTTTTCTCTTTGCAAATCTGTATTTCAAATGTAGTCACTGTTGTACTATTGTACTTCGGATAAAATATTTTGCTGGAGAAATATGACTTCTTTAGCATCACAAAACCCAAAGGGACATAATGCTTTTTAATCTGGCACAGAAAGACTTCAGTACCTCCTCTGCTAGTAGAACAATAAGATATAACTGGGCACTGCAAAATTTTTTCTTCTGGCAGGAGAGGCTTTAAATAAATTTTTCTTTTATAGACTAACATTCCTCTTTGGAAGTTATTTCTAAGCAATTTTTAGAGACAACTGGACTATTCTTTTTGTTATAGATACTTAAGATCATAATGTAGCAATAATCCAGTATAGTAGATTACTAATACTCTTTATTTTTAATATTACAGGCTTTATTAAGTACTTTTCCTGATATTTAATTAATAACTTAAATTTTGAAGGAAATTTGATTTTAATTATATTAAACATCAAAAAATGAAATTGTAATTTAAGAGATCTTATGAGTAATGCTGTCAGTAAGAACAAGAATAATGTAAATCAATCTGCTATTTTTTTAGACAAGTTTGCTATCAGAAAGAATTCCTACCCCAGTAGAGGGTTCTGATTCTGTTTCTTCAGTAAGCCAGCAATCCCAAAACATGTAAGTGCAATTAATTAAACTCATCTGTTTCTAAAGTTATTGAAATAAGTTTAAAATGATAATGTAATTTACTACTATAGCAAAAATGTTTTACAGGAAGGTAAATGTATACATACAGATCAAATGTACACGTATACAGCTAGGAGAAACTTTAGCAAGCATATGATGCTTTATTTGTAGCCTTTAAAAATCTAGCAACATTTATTATGCTAGTTTCATTCTGTATTTACATGGTGGATTGGGAAATCCAACATATTGTAATGTTTCCAGAAAATTTAGAGAATTACCAAATGTTAAATAGGAAATCTAACTGGAGAGTTCATTGGAGGTAAAATGTTTTTAAATGTCAATAAAGTACATTTATACTTAAGTTATGGTTTTTCAAAATATGTGAGAGTGTAGTTTAATTATATTTTGGCAATGGAAAATTATTTAAATAAGTGTATATATATCAAATTTTAATATAGGTGTCTTCATGTTTCTTTTCAAATATCAATTGGATATGGAGTTAGATTAATGGGAATTGTTTTTCTTTTTTAATTAAAGGTCTCTTGATGTGTTCTAGGGTTCTCTTCTTATTTTATAATTGAGTGACTTAGGTTAAAAAATAAAAATTAGAATTTTCAGGAATATTCTATAAATGTTAAGATGAATTTTTCCTTTAGGTAAACAGAGTTTAACTTAAAAAAAAAAAAAATTTCACATTTCCTTACCGGTATAATGGCTCAACAAATAGTTAATTCTCTAAAAGTTTACGGTAATTTTTTTTTTCTAGTATAGTTGTTACACATTCAAATCTACCATTCTGTTAAGAGCTTGACTACTAGCTGAAAGGTTGGCAGTTTGAACCCACCCAGAGGTGCCTCGGAAGACAGGCCTGGCTATCTGTTTTATTTTTCCTCATATAACAAGAATTCATTTATAGGCCAGTGTCCAGGAATGGTGTTTGGTTTATCGATGCTGTTTAAGACCTTTTGTCGTCTTCTCCATCATCATTAATGTGTGCTTTTTTTGCCGCAAGGTTGCACAGTGTCTGGTAAACCTCCAGACTTCACATCTTTTCTAGGAGCCAAAAGCTTTCTTTTCATCGTGGTTTGTCTTTTTATTTAAGAAAGGAATCTCTTCTTATTAGATTTTTTTGTGAATGTATTATTGAATTTGACATATAGTAATTTGGCTGGATGGGGAGTTGGTGAAAAAGATTTATAGATGGGAGGTGGGTCAGCATATCAGCATCTGCCAAGCATAGCATACATTTTTTTCTATCTCTTACTTTCTACCATTCTAAGTAGTAGATTTTGTGTTTTAATGCAATCTGCCAATCTCTTTTTTTTTATTTGGTGAGTATAAGTGTTTTACATTTTGGGGATACTGATATGTTTGAGACTGTTTTCCCTCCTTAATTTCCTTATTTTAGTGTGCCTTCTCAGTGTTTCAAGTTTTTTCTCTAGAGAAAGTTAATTGACTTTTCTTTAAGAAGTGTTCTGAAGAAAAAAAAAAGTGATTCCCAAAAGTAAAATAAATTGAAAACCTATGAAAATAAAAAAAGGATAATATGTGTGATATATTTGAGAAAGTCAGAAGATGATACATTATAAAGAAAAGAAAGTACAGAAATAATAGAGAGTTGGGGCTTGAGAAATCCAGGCACAGCAGTGTTATAATAGGAAAATAGAATGAAATTAAGGCATGGATGAGAGAACCTATGTGTAATAAAAATTCTGACATATGCAGTTAATGATTCATTCAGTGAAGGAAAATTACTGTTATAGAATACGTAAGAATAAAAGAATTCACTATCATAGAAACCATGTCTTTTATGTTTTATTAAGCATTTATTGAGTAATTTGCAACCAGTGTGTATTCTATAAATTCAATTACCAGTAGTAGTAAGCTGTGGCAGTCTACTTCCGTTAAGGATCACAGCCTTGGGAACCCTATGGAGCAGTTCTGCTCTGTCCTGTGGGGTCACTATGAGTCAGAATCAACTAGTGGCAATGGGTTTGTTTTGTTTTGTTTTATTAAGCTGAAGTATTTTCTTTCTTTTCAGTTTTGAGTATACTTTAGAAAATTCTATCTTTTTTTTACCTGTTGTTTCAGTATGGTTTGGGAAGATAATTTATTAGATGATTTACTAAATTTTGCTGCCACCCCCAAAGGACTACTACTTCTTCAAAGAACAGGTGCCATCAATGAATGTGTGACACTGATGTTCAACCGATATGCAAAAAAATTACAGGTAAGAATTACCGTCTGCCACAAGCAAAGAAATTTTTGTTGTTGTAAAGGCCATAAGAACATTATTCTGTTTTCTCTGTGTGAAAAGGTTATTAAACCTCAATTGAAAAGCCATATAACATTATAATATTTAACTTGATGTTTTTTTGGGAAAGATTAGAGAATTAATGTGGATATCTCTGAACTATGCTTATACAAGATGAAAAACAACCAGATGGAATTGAAAATTTCAGTTAGTCATCCAGATGTTTTATAAATACGATATCAAACATCTGGATGTACTGAAACTGGGTGAAACTTCTCGAGAAAAAACCTATTGGGTATCCAAATGTGTGTGTGTCAATGAAAGTTCAGGCCTCTTATTTCATTAATAAAAGAAAAAATATTTTTACAAGAATTCTATTATTGCTACTGTTAAATAAAATATAAAATATAATTTAACCTTTTCTCAGAAAATAAAGTATTTTTCTGTTTCATAATACAGTGATACTCTCAGAGGTCATTGACGTGTATTCAGCTTTTTGCTGTCATAGTAAATACTCCCAGACTTTTTGAGCTTTCTAGAATCTTAGGTACACTTTTAAAAGTTTTTCTTTTTTCCTTCCCTCCCCTCCCCTCTCCTCCTTCCTTTCTTACCTCTTCTCTTCCTTCCCTTTTATTTTCTTTTCTCTCTTGTCTCAGTTGTTTCTTGCTGTCATTAGGTTGCCTACTTGCAAAACCATTTTCTCCTTTCTCCCGTACTTTTTTCAATTGTAATTTTCTGCTCTTGTTTATAATAAATAAAATAATTTACTCTTTAGAGTTTTCTTTGCTTATGAAGAATAAAGAGTCCTTGAGTGAGGGCTCTGACCATTCCTTCATAAATAAAACGTATGAACATACGTTCATGAGTTTATGATCCTAGGTTTGTTATGTATAAACGTGTTGTTGTTGTTAGGTGCTGTCGAGTCAGTTCTGACTCATAGCGACCGCATGTAAAACAGAATGAAACACTGCCTGGTCTTGTGCCATCCTCACGATCATTGTTATGCTTAAGCCCATTGTTAGCCACTGTGTCAGTCCATCTTGATGAAGGTCTTCCTCTTTTTTGCTGGCCCTCTACTTTACTATGCATGATGTCCTTCTCCAGGGACTGATCCCTCCTGATAACATGTCCAAAGTATGTGAGACATAGTCTCACCATCCTTGCTTATATAGAACATAGGTTTTTATTTTGTTTATTTAAATAGACTTTGAGTAGAGAGAATTTAGTTCTTTACATGCCTCAGTTCATGACATACTGTCCTCATCTATCTATCCATGAAAGTTTCCTGTCTTGTTTTATTATTTTTATTCCCCTATCATTTCTGATTCAAAGTTCTGTTTCACTTTGCATACGTTCCCCTGCCCCAGGCATCTACACTAATATTTTTGATATGTGCTTTGTCCTTGGATATGTAGACTACTTGTAGAATATATAGAAGTTTTTCAGACTTTTTAAGTTTGTGTAAATGGAACTGTTGTTTTAATTTCCATTTCTCAGTTGGTGAGGCTGAGCCTCTTCTTGTGTACTGTTTAACAATTTAGATTTCCGTTTTTGTTTCTACATATTTGAAAACAATAATCTAGTAAGTCTAGAACCCAGGTTTCTTTTTTCTTATCTTTGACAGTGTTAACGAGCAGTAAGTCTTGCTTAGTAAAGCACCTCTGGCTTCTCTAAGACTTTCTCTGCTGTTCCTTTTCCATACTTAGTATGAATTTGGGAAGCCCCTATGGCTGCAAACATCTGAATCAGCAGAATCAGTGGGGATATTGATAAGTAATGTGTTTTTTTAGTTGTTGTGGAGGAAGGTGAGTGGGAGAAAGATAGACATATATTTTGCTGTAATTCTGTGTCTCCTGAGTGCAGAACTGATGGATTGTAGATTAAGAAAAATGGGAAATATGATTAATAAAAATGGAAAAGGAAGGCAAATTTATAGATGTTAAGTAACAGGAAACAGGAGGAATAATTCCTCCTCATAGTCTTTTAGTTTCTCTTTAACTACTTTTTTTTTGTTTTTGACATTAAATCTGAGAGTGTACAGTTTATATTTTAAAAAGTTGAAATTAAAAATGTATCCTTTTAATGAAATGTTGAAAAAAAGTGTAAATTCTAAATGCTTTGTTTCAAGTGTAACATTTTGTAAACTAACATGATCTTAGCCAAAGCCTCAGAAGGAACATTTTATAACATCTCTTTGTTATTTCCTCATTCTGATTTATATGAATAGATATACTCTCTTTTAATTTCTATCATGAATACATACATAATGCTCTCTGTGTAAAATAATGAATTACTTACTGTTTTCTACAGTGCTATTTAGAAATCTGTGAATTAGTGATAAAAGTTAATTCTTTGTATAATATAAAATTGCCGTTTCATAGGAACAAAAATCATATTGTCTTTAAAAATAATTGTCACTTTAAAGATACCATTGTTTTTTTCCAAATTGTTTGAGATCCTAGTTAACAAACTGACATTCAATACAAATGTATTAATAAGGAAATGTAAGGCACCAACCTAAAAAGTGAAACAATAGAATAATACAATTTAGAGTTGTAATGAATCTTACTCTTCATCTAGTCTAAGTTCCTTGTTTTATGTATGAAGAGATTTAACTTATAAAAAGATAAGTGACTTGTTCAAGGTCAAAAAACTACTTAGTTTTAGAGGTGAGACCAGAACCAAGATCTGAAATAAGATTGTCAAAAATATTGTATTAGTGCAAACTCATTGATTGTTACAATTTTTTGTTTGTTTTTGCTGCTGTTATCATCTTCACTTGATGGAATGTTTAGTATTCTAATCATAAAAACCAGTAACTCTGTATGAGCATGCTGTGTTTTCTTGCATTTCATTGGTGTTCCTTGTTTATGTTTTTAGATCTGCAGGCATAGAAAGTTTGGCTATGGAGTTGTGGTTACTCAAGTGGCATCAACAGCAGCAGGTGCAATAGCTTTACAAAGTTCAGGTAATATTTTTCTTTTTATTAGAACTATAATTACTTCATTTTTTCTTTCTTTTTTATACCCTTCACCAAAGTTACCACTTATATATTAAAACTATAATTAAATAAAATGAGCAAGCCAACTGAAAATTTAACAGGCATGTTCAAGTATCAGATGTATATTCTGAAGTTCCTTTTTTTCAAGTTAGGCCTTAAGTAGAAGAGAGTTTTGGGGTTTCCTTTTTATTCCATGAAATCCCTCTCAGGCTTTTCCCACCCCATGATATACCTATACAACCTTGTTCTCTTTCTTCCTTAAAACAATGACACATAATGAACTGAATTGAGAGATACTTGATGCTTTTAGACTTTATCTTATGAATAAAAAATACATCATCATCTCTCTTGGTACATCTTATAGTATTGCCTAATGTTCAGCTTATCAGTAACATATATGCATCAAAATTTACATTCGTAATTGTTATCACACATGCATACCATTTCCTTTTTCCCTGTCCGCCTTCCTGCTTGAAAGCATCCCACTCACAACTAACCTTCACCACTTATCTTTGCGGTTTGCAGTTGGTATGGACTATCCACTATCACTTGGATTTTCAAGAAGTTTAAAATATTAGGAATTTAATATTTCATATTTCAAGATTACGTAAATCCTTAACCAGAGGCAAGATGTAATCTCTAATACAGATGTTATGGCTATATTTTTCAAGGCTTAGAGTTGATGAATTATAACATCAGTGATCACTATTGATTCTCTCTTTAAATGAAAATATTTTCCTATAGTGTTTTTTAAATTTATTTTTTGACTGAACTAATTTGGGTACTGGTATTATGAAACATATTTCTTGGCAGATGTTGTTCTAAGCTGAACTGCATCTTTTTTTTTCAACTTAAAATAAAATCCGATTTAGTGTAGCATTCAGGGGTATGTTAATGGAGGCATTTGGGGTCTAGAGTTAATCTCAGCTCATGCCCTTGGTTAAATCATTAAGCCTCTGAGCTTCATAGTATCAAACTTTTCATGAGAGGCTTAAATACACTTTTTTATAGGACAGAGCAGGAGCTCTGGTGATGGAGTGGTTTAAGCGCTGAGCTGCTAAATGAAAGGTTGGCAGTTTGAACACACGAGGAGCTTCACAGGAGAAAGACCTGGCTATCTGCTCCTGTAAAGATTACAGCCTAGGAAATAATATGGGGCAATTCTACCCTGACCTGTAGGATTGCTGTGACTTGTAACGGACTCGACAGCACCCAGCAACAACGGTGCTGTCGAGTCGGTTCCGACTCATAGTGACCTTATGTACAACAGAAAGAATCACTGCCTTGTCCTACGCCATTTTCTCAGTCGTTGTTGAAGCCACTGTGTCAGTCCATCTTGTTGAGGGTCTGAGTCTCTAATTTACCAGTCATGATGTCCTTCTCCAGAGACTGATCCCTCCTAATAAGAAGTCCAAAGTATGTGAGACAAAGTCTCGCCATCCTTGCTTCTAAGGAGCATTCTGGCTGTACCTCTTCCAAAACAGATTTGTTTGTTCTTTTGGCAGTCCTTGGTATATTTAATATTCTTTACCAACACCGTAATTCAAAGGCATCAATTTTTCTTCAGTCTTCCTTATTCATTTTTCACCTTTTGCAGGCATATGAAGTGATTGTAAACACCATGGCTTGGGTCAGGCACACCTTTAGTTTTCAAGGTGAAATTTTTGCTTTTTAATGCTTTAAAGAGGTGTTTTGAAGCAGATTTGTTCAATGCAATGCGTCATTTGATTTCTTTTTTTTTTTTTTTTTTTTTTAATATTTTATTGTACTTCAGGTGAAGGCTTACAGAACAAACAGTTTCTCATGTAACAGTAGTACACATGCTGTTTTATGACTTTGGTTAACAACCCCACAACATTTTAACCCTCTGAATTCTCAGCTTTTTTTTTTTTTTTTTTTTTTGTGAAAATACATATAGCCAAAGATACACCATTTCAAAACTTTTTACGTACACATTTAAGTGACATTGACTATGCTCTTCCAATTGTGCTGCCATTCTCGCCCAAGATGAAGGCTTACATGACAAAATAGCCTCCCATTTAACAGTTACTACAAATGTTGCCCTATAACAGTGGTTAACAATCTCACAACACATCAATAGTATCCTTACTCAACTTGTGTTCCTTATCATCAGCTTCCTACTCCCCCTCTGCCTTCTGGCCCTTGTCACTGGACTCCTGTACCTCGTTAGTCTCATTTAGTTTCACTGGGCTGTCCACTCCCAGGCTGAACAGTGAACCTCGAAGGTAACTTCACCTCTGAGCTGAAAGGGTGTCTGGGGGCCACACTCTTGAGGTTTCTCCAGTATCCTTTAGGCCAGTAAATCTGATCTCTTTTTTTTTTTTTTTTTTTGGGAGTTAGAATTATGCTGTACATCCTTCTCCAGCTCTGTCCAGAACCCTCTGTTGTGATCCTGGTCAGAGCAGTCAGTGGTGGTAGCCGGGCACCATCTAGCTGTACTGGACTCAGTCCGGTGGAGGTCTTGGTAGATGTGGACAATTAGTCCTTTGGACTAATCTTTTCATTGTATCCTGTTCTCTTCATTCTCCCTTGCTCCCGAAGGGATGAGACCAGTGGAGTATCTTAGATGGCCGCTCACAGGCTTTTAAGACCCCAGGCACTACTCACCAAGGTAGAATGTAGAGCATTATCTTTATAAGTAGTGTCATGCCAATTGAGCTAGATGTTCCCCGAGACCATGGTCCCCAGAGCCCTCCGTCCAACAACTCAGTCCTTTGGGGAGTTTGGATGTGTCCATGGGGCCTCCATGACCTTTCCTTGTGCAGGTTGTGTTAGTTTCCCTTGTACTGTGTACTGTCTCACCTCTTACCCAAGATACCACTTATCTATTGCCTATTTAGTATTCCCCCCCCCCCCCCATCCCTGGTAACCAACAAGGATTGTTACATTTTGCATGTGAATTTTTTCATGGGTTTTTACAATAGAGGTCTCATACAATATTTGTCCTTTTGTGAGTGACTTATTTCACTCAGCATAATGTCCTCCAGTTTCATCCAGGTTATGAGATGCTTCACAGATTCATTGTTGTTCTTTCTCATTGCATAGTACTCCATTGTGTGTATGTACCATAGTTTGTTTATCCATTCATCTGTTGATGGGCACTAGGTTGTTTCCATCGTTTTGCTATTGTGAACAATGCTGCCATGAACATAGGTGTGCATATGTCTATTCGAGTGACGACTTTTATTTCTCTAGGATATATTCCTAGGAGTGGGATTGCTGGATCGAATGCTATGTCTATTTCTAGCTTTCTGAGGAAACGCCATATCATTTTCCAAAATGGTTGTATCATTTTGCATTCCCACCAGCAGTGTACAAGAGTTCCCATCTCCCCGCAGCCCCTCCAACATTTGTTATTTCCAGTATTTTTGATTCGTGCCAGTAATGCAGGGGTGAGATGGTATCTCATTGTGGTTTTAATTTGCATTTCTCTAATGGCTAGTGAACGCGAGCATTTCCTCATGTGTCTGTTGGCCATTTGAATGTCTTCTTTGGTGAAGTGTCTGTTCATTTCCTTTGCCCATTTTTTGATAGGATTATTTGTCTTTTTGTTGTAGAGGTGTTGGATTTTCTTGTAGATTATGGAGATTAGACATTTGTCTGACTTGTACTGTCCAAAAATTTTTTCCCAGTCTGTAGGTTCTCTTTTGACTCTTTTGGTGAAGTCTTTTGAAGAACATAGGTGTTTGATTTTTAGAAGATCCCAGTTATCTAGTTTATTGTTGGGTTTTGTGTGTTGATGGTTATGGTTTGTATCCTGTTAATGCTGTGTATTAAGGCCTGAAGTGTTGGTCCTATTTTTTCTTCTATGAACTTTATAGTTTTAGGCTTTATATTCAGGTTTTTGATCCATTTTGAAGTAGTTTTTGTATATGGTGTGAGACATGGGTCCTGTTTCATTTTTCTGCAAATGGATATCCAGTTTTGCTAGCACCATTTGTTAAAAAGACTGTCTTTTCCCCATTTGATGGACTTTGGGCCCTTGTCGAAAATGAGGTGACTGTAGGTGGATGGATTTACATCTGGATTCTCAATTCTGTTCCATTGGTCAATGTCTCTGTTGTTGTACCAGTACCAGGCTGCTTTGACTACTGTAGCTGTATAGTAGGTTCTCAAGTCAGGTAGTGTGAGTCCTCCAACTTTATTCTTCTTCTACAGTAGTGCTTTACTTATTCGGGGCTTCTTCCCTTTCCATATAAAGTTAATAATTAGTTTTTCCATCTCTTTGAAGAATATTGTTGGTATTTGGATCAGGATTGCATTGTATTTGTAAATTGCTTTAGGTGGAATTGCCATTTTCACAATGTTGAGTCTGCCTATCCATGAGCATGGTATGTTTTTCCATTTATGTAGATCCCTTTGGGTTTCATGCAGCAGTGTTTTGTAGTTTTCTTTGTATAGGTCTTTTACATTCCTGGTCAGATTTATTCCTAAGTATTTTATCTTTTTAGGGGCTATTGAAAATGGTATTGATTTCCTGATCTCCTTTTCATCGTTCTCTTTACTGGTATATAGGAATACAATTGATTTTTGAATGTTTATCTTGTATCCTGCTACTCTGCTGGATCTTTCTGTTAGTTCCAGTAGATTTCTCGTGGAGTCTTTAGGGTTTTCATCTGCAAACAGGAGAGTTTAACTTCTTCATTACCAATTTGGATGCCCTTTATTTCTTTCTCTTGCCTTATTGCTCTCGCTAGAACTTCCAGCACAATGTTAAATAGGAGTGGTGATAAAGGGCATCCTTGTCTTGTTCCTGTTTTCAAGGGGAATGTTTTCAGCCTCTCTCCATGAAGAATGATGTTGGCTGTTGGTTTTGCATAGATGCCCTTTATTATGTTGAGAAATTTCCCTTCTATACCTATTTGATTGAGAGCTTTTATCAGGAATGGGTGTTGGACTTTGTCAAATGCCTTTTCTGCGTCAATTGAGATGATCATGTGATTTTTTTCTTTCCTTTTATTTATGTGGTGAATTACATTGATGGATTTTCTAATGTTGAACCATCCTTGCATACCTGGTATGAATCCTACTTGGTCGTGGTGTATTATTTTTTTGATATGATACTGAATTCTGTTGGCTAGAATTTTGTTTAGAATTTTTGCATCTATATTCATGAGAGATATTGGTCTGTAATTTTCTTTTTTTGTGATGTCTTTGCCTGGTTTTGGTATCAGCGTTATGCTGGCTTCATAGAATGAATTTGGAAGTGTTGCTTCCTCTTCTATGCTCTGAAATAGCTTGAGTAGAACTGGTACAAGCTCTTCTGTAAATGTTTTGTAGAATTCTCCAGTGAAGCCATCTGGGCCAGGGCTTTTTTTGGTTGGGAGTTTTTTTATTACCTTTTCAATCTCTTCTCCTGTTATGGGTCTGTTCAGATTTTCAATATCACTTTGTTGTAGTTTGGGTAGGCTGTGTGTTTCTAGAAATTTATCCATTTCCCCTAGGTTTTCAAATTTGTTGGAATATAGTTTTTCATAATATTCTGTTATAATCCTTTTTATTTCGGTTGGGTCTGTTGTAATGTTTCCCATTTCATTTCTTATTTGGGTTATTTGTGCCCTCTGCTGTTTTTCTTTTGTCAGTCTGGCCAGTGGTTTGTCGATTTTGTTGATTCTTTCAAAGAACCAACTTTTGGTTTTGTTGATTCTTTGTATTGTTTTTCTGTTCTCTATTTCATTGATTTCTGCTCTGATCTTTACTATCTCCTTTCTTCCGGTGGTTGTAGGCTTTTTTTGCTGTTCTCTTTCTATTTGTTTGAGTTCTGTAGTTAATATTTTGATTTTGTCCCTTTCTTCTTTTTTGATATGTGCATCTATTGCTATAAATTGTCCTCTGAGGACTGCCTTTGCTGTGTCCCAGAGGTTTTGGTATGATGTGTTTTCATTTTCATTTGATTCTAGGAATTTTTTAATTCCATCTCTGATTTCTTCTGTTACCCATTAATGTGTAAGCAGAGTGTTATTCAGTTTCCATGTGTTTGATTTTTTTTCCTTGCTCTTTCTAGTGTTAATTTCTACCTTGATGGCATTGTGGTCAGAGAAGATACTGTGAATTATCTCAACGTTTTGGATCTTGTTGAGGATTGCTCTGTGGCCTAAGATGTGGTCTGTTCTGGAGAACGTTCCATGTGCATTGGAAAAGAATGTGTACTTTGCAGCGGTTGGATGGATTGTTCTATATATGTCTATGAGGTCCAGTTGGCTGATTGTGTCCTTTAGGTCTTCTGTATCTTTGCTGAGTTTCTTCTTAGTTGTTCTGTCCTTTACTGAGAGTGGTGTGTTGAAGTCTTCTAGTATTATTGTGGAACTGTCAATTTCTCTTTTCAGTGCTGTTAGAGTTTTTTTTATGTATTTTGGAGCCCTGTCATTGGGTGCATAGATAGATGTTTATTATGGTTATGTGTTCATGATGGATCGTCCCCTTAATCATTATATAGTGTCCTTCTTTGTCTTTCATGGTATATTTTGTTTTAAAGTCTATTTTATCTGAGATTAGAATTGCCACTCCTGCTCTTTTTTTGGTAGTTGTTAGCTTGATATATTTTTCTCCAACCTTTGACTTTTAATAAATTCACATCTTTGTTTCTAAGGTGTGTCTGTTGTAGACAGCATATTGATGGATCCTGTTTTCTTATCCATTCTGCCACTCTCCGTCTCTTTATGGGTGCATTGAGTCCATTTACATTCAGTGTAATTATTGATAGATGGAAGTTTGTTGCTGTCATTTCGTAGTGGTTTTTTTTTGTGGTGCTGAAGTTTTTTCTTTGTTCTTCTTACTCTCTTGTGCTGAGTTACTTTTGTTTGTGGATTTTGTGTTCATTTCTTTGTTTTTGTAGGTTTTGTTTTTGCTGAGACTTTATGTTTTTCGTCTTTATTTTTATGAGTTGGTTTGTTAACTTTCTTTGTGGTTACCATGAATTTTACCCTTATCTTTATAAGTTTGAAGCAGTCTACCCTTACTTGGTATCGCCTTGACTTCCTCTCCGTTAGAAGGTTCTATACCTATGCCATTTGTTCCCTCTTTCATTGTTTTGATGTTGTTGTCATCCTTTGATTGATTGCTCTTATTCCCTGTTGTATTTCTTTTGTTTTTGGATAGTCCTCAGTAGTTCATTTCCTAGAATGGTATCTGGTTCGTATGAACCTGTGTCCTAGGTCCTAGGTCCTGCCTGAGGACTGAAGCTGTTTGTCTTCAGATCGAAGAACTCCCTTTAATAATTCTTGTAAGTTTGGTTTCACTTTTGCATATTCCCTTAGTTTCTGTTTATCTGGAAATGACCTAATTTCACCATCAAATTTGAACAAGAGTTTTGCAGGATATATTATTCTTGGCTGACAATTTTTTTCTTTCGAGATTTTATATATGTCATCCCACTGCCTTCTTGCCTGCATGGTTTCTGCCGAATAACCTGAGCTTAGTCTTACTGTTTCTCCTCTGTATGTGACTTCTTGTTTTTCACGAGCTGCTCTCAGGATTCTTTGTTTGTCTTTAGTTTTGGCGAGTGTGAATATGATATGTCTTGGTGATTTTCTTTTGGGGTCTCTTCTATATGCGGTTCGTTGAGCTTCTTGGATGGCCAGCTTTGCATCTTTCATGATATTGGGAAAGTTTTCTGTCAGCAGTTCCTCAATGATCCTCTCTGTGTTTTCTGTTTTCTCCCCCTATTCTGGGATGCCAATCACTCGTAAGTTTTTGCTTTTAATTGTGTCCCACATAACTCTCAGGGTCTCTTCATTTTTCTTTGTTCTTTTTTCTGAGTTTTCCTGAAACAGAGTTGTATCCAAGTGTTTGTCTTCAGTTCCACTGATCCTGTCTTCCATGGTTTCAAATCTACTTCCCAGCCCTTCTATGACACTGTCCATTTCTGAAATCTTGTTGTTTATCTTTTGGATTTCTAATTGTTTTTGTATCATTTCGAGTTGTGAATTTATTTTGGCATTTTGTTCCTGCATCATCTTCCTGAATTCTTCCAATTTTTTGTCTATATTTTCCATAAATTTGTCTATTTTTTCCTCATGTTTGTCAGCTTTTGCCTCAGTTCTTGGAAAATTCCGAGTGTTCGTGATTTGAGTTCCCTATCAGGTACTTCTAGTGCATTTTCTTCTACAGGAGAGTTATCTGGTGTTTTAATTTGGACTCCTATTGGAGCAATCTTGTCTTGTTTTTGTAAATGTTTTGATATTGTTTGCTGTTTTCGGGGCATTCAGTAGATATTCTCTCGTTTATTGATTGTAGATTTTTTTGTTTCGTCCTTGTGGTACAGCTGGGAAGGTCTAGCTGAAGAGGAGCCACTGGGACGGGTTGTTTGTGGCACTCACCGCAGCCACCAGGATGGTCGGTAGTCAGTGCTGGGCAGGTTCCAATGGGGCGTGCCTGCACAGCTTGGTGGTGTGATGTCAAGTGCACAGTGTAGGTAGGCAGGATGCAGCGGGAAGATGGTTATGTGTGAAGCTAAGCTGGATATGGGAGAGAGGAGAGAGGAGCAACAGCAAAAAGCATACAAACATAAAAGAATGGTAGGGGAGCTTGTCGTTGGAATGGACAGATGAGAGACTATGGGATGGAGGAAACCAGAAGGGGGAAGAGAAAGAAAAGGAAAGAATGAACAAATAAAAATCAGAAAAGTTAAAGAACTGCAAAGTTCCCAGGGATCCCACCGATGCAGCTATGAGGTCTGGGGGAGTCGGTCTCAGGTTTCACAGCACAGCCTGGCCAGAAGGTGCAGAGGCATACATCGCCTGGTATTCAGGGATCAGAAAGAGAAGGAAGAGATAGAGAGACGTGAAATTAAGCAATGAAGAAAGACAAAAGGGAAAAGAGGGAAAAGAAAACAAAACTAATCAAAAAAGAAAAAAAAATAAAATTAAAAAAAGCAACACCAGCAGTCAATGAATGGCACTCAGAGAGCCAGCCAGTGTGGGTTGGTGTTTCTGGACAAGAGACTGTGTCCATGGGAAACAGAGGAGGCCGAGTGTGAGTGAAGAAGGGTGGAGAGTGGAAAGCATATATCACAAGTTGCCTGCGCTCTGGGGACCCTCAGAAAGGAGCTAAGAGGGTGCAAGGAGCCAGGCACCTGAGTGAAAGGAGGGGGAGGCGGTGAGAGGCAAGCAAGAAACCAAAAGAAGCAGGAGGAAAAAAAAAGAAAAGAAAAAAAAAAAAAAAAGCAGCAGCAGCAGCCAACAGACAGCACCTAGAGAGCCGCCCGCCCAGGCGCATGGATTCCAAGCAGCCGGTAGTCTCGGGTCAAGAGACCGTGGCCACGGGAAGCAGAGGGGCTAACGAACAAAGGTCCCGGGATCTCACCAGCGCGGCAGCCCAGACCTGGAAGCAGCCACACGCCCGAACGCAGCCCCACAGCCCCACAGGAAAGAGCAAAGACGGCGCTCGGAGCCAGGCACCCGAGGAAAAGGAGGGGGAGGCAGTGAGAGGCAAGCAAGAAACCAGAAGAAGCAGAAAAAGCCACACCAGCAGCCAACAAACGGCACCCAGAGAGCCCCCGCTCAGGCGCGTGGATTCCAAGCAGCCGGTAGTCTCGGGTCAAGAGACTGTGGCCACGGGAAGCAGAGGGGCGAACAAACAAAGGCCCTGGGATCTCACCAGCGCGGCAGCCCAGACCTGGAAGCAGCCACACGCCCGAACGCAGCCCTACAGCCCCGCAGGAGAGAGTAAAGACGGCGCTTGGAACCAGGCACCCAAGCAAAAGGAGGGGGAGGCGGCAGAAAAAGCTACGCCAGCAGCCAACAAACGGCTCTCAGAGAGCCGCCGGCCTGGGTGCGCGGAATCCAAGCACCGGCACCCCCCGGCCCTGGGACCCTGGCCACGGGATGCAGGGGAGCTAGCCCCAGCCGAGCTGGAGAGGGGTGGGGGGTGGGAAAGTGCACACCGCAATTTACTGGTCGTTCCGTCTCCCACTGGACGCTCCGCAAGGCTGCTCTCCCGTTCTCCCATTTGCTGGTCTCCGATAGGAGTCCAAGATGGTGGATCCATTTGATTTCTTAACTGCTGTTTTTGTATTTATTGTGGATCCAATTAAAATGAAATCTTTGACAACTTCAGTATTTTCTCCATTTATCATGATGTTGCTTGTTGGTCCAGTTGTGAGGACTTTTGCATTCTTTATGTTGAGGTGTAATCCATACTGAAGCTGTAGTCTTTGATCTTCATCAGTAAGTGCTTCAAGTCCTCTTCACTTTCAGCCAGCAAGGTTGTGTCCTCTGCATAACGCAGGCAGTTAACAAGTCTTCCTCCAATCCTGATGCCCCGCTCTTCTTCATATAGTCCAGCTTCTATTGTTATTTGCTAGGCGTACAGATTGAATAAGTCTGGTGAAAGGATACAACCCTGAACCACAACTTTCCTGACTTTAAACCATGCAGTATCTCCTTGTTCTGTTCGAATGACTGCCTCTTGGTCTATGTACAGGTTTCTCATGACCACAATTAAGTGTTCTGGAATTCCCATTCTTTGTAATGTTATCCATAGTTTGTTATGGTCCACACAGTCCAATGCCTTTACATAGTCAATAAAACACAGGTAAACACCTTTCTGGTATTCTCTGCTTTCAGCCAGGATATGCCTGGTTTCATGTCCTCGTCTCAGTCTGGCTTGAATTTCTGGCAGTTCCCTGTAAATGTACTGCTGCAGTTTTTTTTGAATGATATTCAGCAAAAATTTACTTGCTCATGATATTAATGATATTGTTTGATAATTTCCACATTCTATTGGATCACCTTTCTTTGGAATGGGCATAAATATGGATCTCTTCCAGTCGGTTGGCCAGGTAGCTGTCTTCCATATTTCTTGGCAAAGATGAGTGAGTACTATTAGCGCTGTATCTGTTTGTTAAAACATCTCTATTGGTATTCCATCCATTCCTGGAGCCTTGTTTTTCACCAGTGCCTTCAGTGCGGCTTGGACCTCTTCCTTCGGTACCATCAGTTCCTGATCATATGCTACTTCCTGAAGTGGTTGAACGTCGACCAATTCTTTTTGGTATAGTGACTCTGTGTATTCCTTCCATCTTCTTTTGATACTTCCTGTGTTGTTTAATATTTTCCCTGTAGATTCCTTCAATACTGCAACTTGAGGCTGGAATTTTCTCTTCAGTTCTTTCAGCTTGAAAATGCTAAGTGTGTTCTTCCCTTTTGGTTTGCTAACTCCAGCTCTTTGCACATGTCATTGTAATGCTTTACTTTGTCTTCTTGAGGAGACCTTTGAAATCTGTTCAGCTCTTTTACCTCATCATCTCTTCCATTTGCTTTAGCTACTCAGTGTTCAAGAGCAAGTTCAGAGTCTCTTCTGACATCCATTTTGGGCTTTCTTTCCTGTCTTCTTAATGATGTCTTGCTTTCTTTATGTACGATGTCCTTGATGTCATTCCACAACTCATCTGGTCTTCGATCGTTAGTGTTCAACACATCAAATCTATTCTTAAGATGGTCTTTAAATTTAGGTGGGATATGCTCAAAGTTGTACTTTGGCTCTCGTGGACTTGTTCCACATTTCTTCGGTTTCAACTTGAACTTGCATATGAGCAATTGATGGTCTGTACTGCAACAACATAGCACAAATAAAAACAGATTAATACTGCTTGAGCTCCTGCGATGTCTTAGGTACTATGTTAGGAACTTTACATATATCATCCCATTTGTACTTCACAACAGTCCTGGATTTTTAGCATTATTGTTTTCATTTTCAAATGGGGAGACCAAGTCTAAAAGAAGTCAAAGGATTTGAATAAGGATATACAATTCATAAACTAGTAGATTAGAAATTTGGAATTCTTGAGTCCAGAGCCCGTGTTTTTTTTATTATGCTGTAAGCACTTTTCTGCTCTGATATTGTTATCCTAAACTTCTTATGGTTTTACAACTTTCCATTTATGGATGTTATGTTTTTGTACTTTTCATTATGATTTGATTCTTCATAGAGGAATTTAATAATCAAATTTAGTATTTTCATTTAGATATGTAGTATTTGACTCATGAGAATTTAGACTATACTGAGGCAAAAATGTGTGAAATGAGAATTGTTCTAAGTATATAGAATTATGAAAAAAATAATAATTATATTGGAGTACGCTTACAAAAAGATGCCTACCCGGCCTTCTGATTCCTTTTCCCCTCACCATTCCCAAACACATACACACGTATACCTTTTTAGGCTGCCTTACACTGTTGGCTCATTTGCAGAGGAAAATGTAACCTTATCATTTGTCAGAAAAAAACATGCTCGGAGAAGTTTTTGGCCGAAGGATAAAAGCTGGCACTCATAATTCAACAATTCTCCAGGAAAATCGCCTTTCGGAATTTAGTCATTACACAGTTGTATTAATAGTAAGATATTATAAAGGTATATTAATAATAGCAGATATAATTTCTACCAAGAGTAGAAGATTATTTTTTATATGTGATGCAAGGATTTGTCTCATGTCAGTGTGAACCAGACTTGCCAGAGGAATATTCATATCTTTAGTTTATAATCCAAGGAAATATTAATACTATAAATATGACATAAAATAATAAAATAATTCTTCTTAGGATTCATTAATGCACTTATAACTGATTTATGGGCCAATCTGGAATGTGGACGAGATGATGTTAGGGTAGCCCATCCTAGATCTACTCCAGTGGATCCTATTGACCGAAGCTGTCAAAAGGTAAGAAGTGATTAGATTTGTCCAGTAATGTGTAGAATTTAAGTATATATCTCAGAAATGACTTCATCCACACTTTATGTTCAATTGCAAACAACAGCTTCTCCTTTTTCCCCTCTTTCTTTGCATTATAGATCATTTTTTTTTCCTTTTCAAAATAAATTTAGTGAGTAATAGGAATACCACTGTTCTCTGGGAATTATGTTTTGCAAGGATGTTTTTGTTTCATGTTATTTTTATTATATATTTTCACCCTTAATAAAGAGTAATAGCATACCAGGCATGTTACAAAACAACCTAAAGCCAAAACAAACCAAACAAGCAAAATGCAATCATGCAACAAAGAAATGAAGTAGCTTTTTGCTGTAGGGATTGAATTTAATAGGAAATTGTCAGGATTCTTTGAAAGGAGTGAGCAGAGGAAAGATACTATCATTTAGAGTAATATGGTAAAAAAAGAGTTCTGAAGCACCCATGTAGTATTCTTTTATAATTCAATTGCTTTTATATATTTAACATATTCTCCAAATTTTATAAAAATGAAATGATAATTCCTAACTTAGACTTTGTGGTAGCCTGGGTAGTTCATTCAAAAGGTGTCATAGTGTCATAAATTTATCAAAAAACACTTTTGAGGCATCGTTCTCTAATAGTGGATTAGTTTTCTCCTGTAGAAAATGCTTACAAACTTTAGGAAAATAATTTAAAAATCAACTGCTTGAATGCAGTGGGATGACCAACAACAGGCAAAAAATGAGGATGAAGAGAATGACATTGGTTGAGTTTCTGAACTGAACAGATTTTTGCCTGAGGCAAGTACCAGTTCTACAGATAGAAACCCATAATCCAACATGCTTGAAGATTCAGAGACAAAATGTAGGGTTACACATCAGCTGGAGAGTTGAGAAGGTCCCTAGAAAGGAAAGAACCACAGAGGGGGTGCCCCACACTCTACGTATCCCCTGCCCAAGTATATAGCTAACCCCTGAACTATGCATTGAACTTAATAGCGATATCAGATGCTACCTACCACAGAGACAGACTTTGGAGTTTGAACTCAGCCAAGTTAACTGCTGAATTAAAAAAAAAAACAAACAAAAAACTGCACTCTTTGGGGAATATAGCAGAACCAGAATCTCTACAACATACTCTTCATTATGTACAGGATATAATCCAGAATTATTAGACATATGAAGAAATGGGGAAATGGGCCTCATACTCAGGAAAAAGATAAATAATGAAGATTGACTGTGAAATGATGAAAATGCTGGAATTATTACACAAGAATTTTAAAGTAGCTATTATAAATAGAATGTAATTGAAAATATGATTTAATGAATAAACAGATTGGAAATCTTAACAGAGGAAAATAAACTATATAAAAGAACTAATTAGAAATTCTAGAACTGAAAAAAAAACCTATTATCTGTAATAAATAATTTTCTGGATGGAGTTAACAGAAGATTTAAAGGTGACATAAGAGTCAGTGAACCTGAAGATAGATCAATAGAAATTATCTAATTATCTGAAGAACAGAGTTAAAAAAACAAAAAAACTTCAGTGATTTGTGGAACCATATTAAAAGTTTAACATATATTTATTTTGTAATGCCAAAAAGACAAGAAAGAGAGAATGGGACATAGAAATATTTGATTAAATAATAAATTAATATTGCTAATGGATATAGACCCAAAGATCTTTAACAAAATGTTATCAAATTGTACATACCACAAGGAAGAAAAACAAACAGACAAAAGAAACAGTTGCTATCGAGTCATCTCTGATGATGTGTGTCCATAGGGTTTTCAGTGTCCCATGTTTTTGGAAGTAAATCACCAGGCCTTTCTTCCAAGGTGTCTCTGGGTTGACTTGAACCTCCAACCTTTTGATTAACAACTGAGCACATTAAGTGTTTGCACCACCTGTGCATTCTAAACAGAAACAGTGCTATTTAATATCCATTTATGATAAAAACTCTCAACGGATTCAATCCTCAGTCTGATAAATGGTATATATGAAAAATGTACAGCTTACATCATACTTAATGGTGAAATATTGAACCTAAAATTGGTTCACTCTTTCCACTTTTATTCAACATTTTACAGTAAGTAAAGAAAAAGAAATGAGGCATATAGATTGGAAACAGTGAGGTAGAACTGTCTGTTTGAAGATGGTATGATTATTTCATCCGGATATCAAAACCCAGCCAAACAAAAGGCCCTATTCCCAAATCTAAGCTCTCCCCAGTATCTTTTAGGGGTTTATTTTGTAGCACAAACTTTGGAGTTAACCACACTTGCCTTCAGATGCCAACTGTTTCTCAGTATGCTACTTATCTTACATTTATATTGAGGATTAAAGGAGATAATATGCATAAATATGAGTACTGCAGTACTTAACCAAAACTATAAGTGTTTATATAATGGTAGCTGCTTGTTGTTGTTAGTTGCCAGCGAGTCGATTCTGACTCATGGTGACCCCATGTGTGCAGAGTAGAACTGCTCCATAGTGTTTTCAAGTCTGTAACCTTTCAGAAGCAGGTCACCCAAGGTGCCTCTGTATGCATTCAAAGCGCCAACCTTTTGGCTAGTAGTCAAGCACTTAACTGTATCACCCAGGGACTCCTATAATGGTAGCAGTTAAACTGTTATTTTCACCCAGTCTTCCTTCTCCCCTTCTTGTCCGAACTACTTTAAAGAATATACACACTCTCTTTACTTCTCTCCTTTCCTTCTCAATGTTGCATTCTGCCAAAACTACCTTTTTGGGTCACTTTCTGATTACTCCATCAGTTGGACATGTTTTTAGTGCATCTCTGATAATTTGAGTTATGGGTGTTATCTGTCATTCCTAAAACTTCTAAATCCTAATTTGTTTCTTTTCTCCCAAATATTGTCTACCCTTAAAACTATTTTTCTTCAGAGCATTCTTAGAGGATAAAGATTGAGCTCATTAACCTAACACATGTCCTTCTCCTGCCTGCATGCCTGCTACTTCTGCAGCCGTGTTTCTTCTCTCTGCTTTGCCCTATAGTGTCATCCTCTGGATATCCCCTCCCCCTCCACAGTGCAATACCATCAGGTCATTTAGGGCACTGTTTTAAATAATCAAATAGTGTATGTATCCTAAACTACATTGTGAGTCCTTGAGGCCAGGGACCATTCCTTATTCATATTTATATCCCTAGCATCTGTCACAATTCCTGGGAAGCAGTTGGTACTGAAATATTTTGAATCAATGAATAAGTAAATGGATGATCATTATCAACATGAAGGGTTTTTAATTCATAAGAAAAATTCTTGTCTTTGAATAGTTCATTTTATGCTTTAGTCTTAAAATACAGCAAACATTGAACCTTTGACTAGTTTTTTTTTTAATCATTATTATACAAAACCACATTTTTCTCTTCAAAACATTGATGAAGAGGAATTATGTTTCATCACTACTATAAATTTTTGGATAATTAACATCTGATATTACCAACATCTTATGATGTTATTTTTGTGGGAACCAAAGATTGCATTGTAAATATTTCCTTGAGTTCCTGAAGTGCTTGTTAGACACATAATGATTTTGTTGTATACTAGTGTCTTTAAAAAACTCCAAATGTGTGAAAATGGATTTATTTTGCCTAGTAACAAGTTGATGAAATCTTCTCAAGTCTCTTTAAAATTCTGTTCAGGTTGTTTTAATCCAAATACAATTATTGAATTGTTTTCATCTAAAGTTCTACTTAATTTGTTTAGAGTAGCATATCAGAAGTTACCATGATTCAATGTGATCCAGATTGTTTTGTTAGTTTCTTAGGCAGAGGGAGGTTCATAAACACCATGGAATTCTTTACATGAAAATAATGTGAAAACCCTCAGTATATTATTAATATATGTGATTAATAAAGAGTTACGCTCTTTCCATCAAAATGGACATTTATTAAAAGCTTTTTTGTAGTCTGTCATGGTTATAACAGTAAATAGGAAATATACTCAACATAAAAGGTTTATTTATAATAGTATTTAAAGATTACTGGATTATTATTAAGAACATTTATGAAATGTTTGCATATTTAAGTTATAAACATGTTGATGTGTATTTTTCATGACAAATGAGATTTAAAAAAGCTATAATGAAATCTGTTTTATTAACCATCATCCTAGACAACATTTTAGTGTTCAGTTAATTAATTTTTACAGTGGTTTTCTAGGTGGCGTAAACCTTCTTGTTTCCCTGCAGTTCATTTTAAATATAATTAATAGACATATTCCTTAACATTCTTTCCTTGATATCAGTTCTTTTGCTTTCTTCCCTATAGTGTGTACTCCTAGTGTAGTGTTCTCTATAAATAGGCACCAAGTAAGTGGTAACTAGATTTTTAAATTTATTTAGTTATTCTATTTTATCATGTCTTTACTACTATCCAGATAGAAATAGCTCTAAATCGTGAATATATAGATTATTTTCTTCTTAGAATTGGTTAGAAATTCTGTCTTCATTTTATGAAACATTGCATTATGGAAAAAAATAGAAGCTTTTAAAAAACATGATACGAGTTCATTTTTCATCCTGCAACAGTATTTGTTAAATAACTACTGTGTGTTAAATATACTCACTATATGTTCTTGTTAATCATCATCATGTCAGCTCTGACTCACGTTGCCCAGTCCTATGCCATCTTTATGAACATTGTGACTTTTGTAGCTTTACCAATTCACTATATCCACTCTTATTTGTTAAATAAAGTTGCATTTGCCATAGCAAGTGGGTGATATAAAATGGACTCTGCCTTCCAGGTCCTCAAATTTAGTTATTTAGCTTTGCATAAACTGTGGAGCAAGGCTGGCACTGTTAAATAGTGTCTGAAGATTATATTGTGATTTGGAATGAGCACCCATAGCCTTGTCACAAAGCAAATAAGAAAATTTAGATCTTGATCTTAATTGTTCTACCAACTTTCTGAATGTGTTTCTTTGGACAAGTCATTTCACCTCTCTGGACCTCAGGCTTCCTCCTCTATTAAATGAGAGATTGAATTAGATGCTCTTTTTAATAGTCTCAGTATACTGATTCTAGTGGCAATTCTCAATTTTTCTGATTCTCAAAATTTCTGAGTCTAGTGGAAATTTAGGGAAAAAAAGAACAAGCAGAAAAATTATCAGTTACAAATAAGTACAATTTAATATAATACAAACTAAACATGCAAGTATTGAGAGAATATAGGGTTTCCAGAGGAGGATGAAGTTAACTGGAAATTCTTCAGAAAAGATGTTTTGGCCAACTTTTTGAAAGCTGAGAAAGTGGAATAATGAAAAAATGGGAGGATAGGAAGTGTATGTTAGTAGGATAAGAAACTTATGTACATGTGGCAGTCAGTTGGAGGAGATCACAGGCAGATTTGATTGACTGAAGTGGCAGCTTCGTGCTGAGAAATAATGGGAAAATGAGGCTTTTGAGACAGTGAACCAAAGAAAGGTGTCAATTAGCACAGTGCCTTGAGAGTCATCCTAAGGAGTTTAGATATGATGCTTAGTGATGGGCAACCACTGCTTGCTTTTGAGCAGGGGAGCAAAAAAATGAAATGTGCCTCAGAAAAATATCCTAGTTGCTTTTAATAAGATGAAATGAGAGTGGGAAGCTTAACAATTCCATAGAGATTAACTTGGTAAGATTGCACTGGAAAATGACCTCTTTTTGATAGAAAAGCCATAGCTTTTTAAAATTAACAATAATACCTAGGTTAGTTGGATTTCCAGTGAATGCAGTTAAAAGATAGCTAAGTGGCCTAAGGGCAAGAAGATAGAGGATTCATTAACTTTTCCCAGAGCCCCTAAGTATTGTTCTCTTATACATCACCTATTACAGTGCAAAAAATGAGAAGATGGATCACTTCATTTTTTTCTGAGAACCAAACTTTTCAAGAGATACATGGTATTTTGAAACATTTTCCAACTCATGTATGTTCTGTAACAGTTGTTACATATAACACATTATTGACAAATAGATTATTGTTGTGCATGTTAGGTATTTTGTGCTTGTCAGACGTGCATGTATTTCATTTATGTGGATTAATTAGGTTTATTTAAAAAGTCTTTATATCATATAGCTATAAAACTTCATTGCTCTTCTGTGGCTGTTGTTGAAGAAATGAACATTTAGTTTTCTTTCTTTTCCCCTAGTCTTTTCTAGCACTGGTGAACTTGTTATCCTATCCTGCTGTTTATGAGCTAGTAGGCAATCAAGAACTTCCTAATAAAGCAGAATATTCTCTTCGTGAAGTCCCTACATGTGTCACTGTAAGTCATCGTTTTCTTTTAATCTTTCTCTTTTATAAATGCTACTATCTGAGATTGGTTGTAAAAAATGTAATTTGAAACCCCAGGAGTATGACCCCCAGACAATCTTTTAGCTCAGTGGTGAAGTCATTTCCGAGGTTCACCGTTCAGCCGGGGAGTGGACAGCCCCATAAAACCAAATGGGACTAATGAGGCACAGCAGTCCAGGGACAAGGGCCAGAAGGCAGAAGCGGACAGGAAAGCTGGTGATAGGGAACCCAAGGTTGAGTAAGGATAGTGTTGATGTGTTGTGAGGTTGTTAACCATTGTCATAGGGCAACATGTGTACTAACTGTTAAATGGGAAACTATTTTGTTCTATAAGCCTTCATCTAAAGTGAGAATAGCAGCACAATTGGAAGAGCATAGTCGATGTCACTGAACTGTGCATGTAGAAATTTTTTTGAAATGGTGTATCTTTGGATATGTATATTTTCACCCAAAAAAAAAGGTCAAGAAGGGAGAGGGTTGACATGTTGTGGGGTTGTTAACCGATGTCATAAAACAATATGTATACTACTGTTTCATGAGAAACTATTTGTTCTGTATTCTGTAAGCCTTCACCTGAAGTACAATTAAAAAAATAATAAAAAAAAGTGTAATTTGACCAAAAAAAAAAAAAAGGAAAGGAAGACTATTTAATGGCATTTAAAGGCTGATTTGATTGTTCACTAATGGATTGTCAACTTTATAAATTATCTGTGAATAGAATCTCTGATCCAGGGCTACCTAACAGTCCCTACACCTATCTAAATATAAAGGTAACTCTCCCCAACCAGGAAGGACA
Source organism: Dugong dugon (assembly GCA_030035585.1). NCBI lineage: Eukaryota > Metazoa > Chordata > Mammalia > Sirenia > Dugongidae > Dugong > Dugong dugon. Next base: position 141,386,561 of record CM057464.1, on the reverse strand, counting down.
CTTGGCATAAGTAGAAGTATGTGTATGAATGATTTTTAGATGACCCATTACTTTATTAGACACACCAATGCCATTTCTTCATAGATTAGGATAATTAGGAATAAATTGTATCCAAGGAGTCCATTACGCTTTCTGCTTTCATTTTAATGAATTACATATTATTGCCCCATGAGGGCAGTATATACATATTTATTTAATATGAGTCTCAATTTCATACTAATACTTCCAGATAGGTAACCTGTTTTAATCATTCAGAAATATTTAATTTTTCATCTTTGGGTGAGTATGAATTAAACACACATAAACATGTACATACTGGTATACGCATATAAGGTTTAGTAAAGAATTACTTGATTTAGTACTGAAATTCCATTATTAATCATTACTTTTTATTTTCTAGTCACTTTGTCCTATGTGTTATTTGTTTTAGATACATATTTTTAAATACAGTTTTACCGTTTGGATATTTTCTTTTTTTCTTTTTTTTTTTATTGTGCTTTAGGTGAAAGTTTACAGACCAAATTAGTTTCTCATTAAACAATTAATACATAAATTGTTTTGTGACATTGGTTGCCAACCCCATGATGTGTCAGCACTCTCCTCTTCTTGACTTTAGCTTCTCCATTTCCATTCGTCCAGCTTTCCTGTCCTGTCCTGCCTTTTCGTCCTTGCCCCTGGGCTGATGTACCCATTTAGTCTCATTTACATGGTTGAGCTACATGTGTTATTGTTTGTTTTATGGGCTGTCTGATTTTTGGTTGAAGGGTGAATCTCAGGAGTCACTTCAGTACTGAGTTAAAAGTGTGTCCGGGGGCCATACTCTCGGGGTTTCTCTAGTTTCTGTCAGACCAGTAAGTCTGGTCTTTTTTTGTGAGTTAGAATTTTGTTCTGCATTTTTCTCCAGCTCTGTCCAGGGCCCTCTATTGTGGTCGCTGTCAGAGCAATTGGTGGTGGCAGCTGGGCAGTATCTAGTTGTGCTGGACTTAGTCTGGTGGAGGCTGTGGTAGTTGTGGTCCATTAGTCCTTTAGACTAATCTTTTCCTTGTGTCTTTGGTTTTCTTCATTCTCCTTTGCTCCAGATGGGGTGGGACCAATGGAGTATCTTAGATGGCTGTTCACAAGCTTTTAATACCCCAGATGCCACTCACCAAAGTAGGATGTAGAACATTTTCTTTATAAACTATGTTATGCCAGTAGAGCTAGATGTCCCCTGAGACCATGGTCCCTAGTCCTCAGCCTAGTAATTTGGCCCCTCAGGGAATTTAGGTTGTCTATGAATCTTCTATGATTTTGGATATTTTCTTTTAACCCTTGCTAACCTTAAACATTTTATTTTGTTTAACTTTCTCTACTTTGAGAAATTTTTCTTCATTTGTATGAAGTGAAATATAAAGGTAGGTACTTCTGTCATTAAATTTTTGACTTAGATTCCCTTATATTGTTTTCCTTAAAATGTTCCGGTTATACCTTGTGCTTACTTGTATTTTGGCACTTCTTAAGTGGTTTTGTGATTGGCATTTATGTGTCTATCTCCTCAACTGGACTGTGAGTATCTGAAAGCGAGTATATCTTATTTATCCTTAGCGTCTAGCACACAGTAGGTGTCCAGTGAGTGGTCTTTGAAAATCATTATTCCTAATATTGCCATTAGTGAAATGAATTATAAGGAACAAGTACAAATGAGTTGTATTATTTAATCTAGAACAATATCTTGGGTGTTCCTTATATTTTCATGGATATCTACAGCATAGTCAAACATATCTTTCCATGTAAGGAAGGATTTGTTTCTGTTTAGTCTTAAGACTCAACTGCAAAAAATTTTGTTGCTCTACTTCAGTGCATTTTAACCATATAGAAGAATCACTGCTTCTCATCATTATTTAAACATAAACTCTCTTATTTAAAAAACAAACAAACTTTCCTGGCCTATATCTTCCTTTAGCTACCCTAGTATAGCTTGCTTTCTTTTTATAGCAACTCTTCCTGAAAGAATATACTTCAAGACCCTTATTCTTTCTCTTCTACCAACTCTGGGAGTCACTGTAATCTGGCTTCTTGCCCAACTACTTCACTGAATTTTTTCTGTCAGAAGTCATCAGTAAATATGTAATTCCCTAATCCAATGGAAACTCCCTTCTTTAACTTAATTTTCTGCCTTGCAGTTGACACAGTTGATCCATTCCTCCTTATTGTAACTCTCATCTTCTGTGGCCATGCACTATTTACTTCCGGTTCTCTTTCAGTTCTCTGGTCTCTCCTGCTTAGACTCCTTTGTGGACTTCTCTTTCTCTGTCTGTTCTATGTCCTTCAGACTGATCTCTTCCAATTCTGTGGCTTCAGCTGTATGCTGACAATTCTCTAACCCATATCACTCACTTGACTGCCAGATCTGTACCCAGATTCCTACCAGATATTGTGCGTCTGGAAAATTCGTAGGCATCTTAGTCTTACCATATCTACAACTGAAAATGATATTTCCTCTTTCCTAAATAAATTCCAGTTCCTATTTTCTTATCTCAGTATATGACATCATCATCAGTGCAATTGAATAAGCCACAAACTTAGAAGTCATTGTTGACTCCTCTCACTACTTTATCCTATATATGTAACAAATTACCACGTTACAGATTTTACCTCCCTAATGCCTTGATCTTACTCACTTTTTCCATTCCTGTTAAGACCACCCTAGCTTAGACTCTCATTTCTTATCTATATTATTTGAGATCCTAACTGTTCTTTTTCTTCCAGTCTCAGTGTATAATTTATTCCTCATACTAAGTGAGAGTGGCCCTTTAAAAATGAAAACTAGATGCAGTCATTTTGGTGTTTAAAATCTTTGCTAATTTCCCTTTGCCTTTAAGCTTAGACTCTTTTGCATGGCATACAGTTTCTTGTTACTTTTTAAAACCCTCTCTTTTTCTCTTCTTGTAGTCCATTCTCTAACCTCCAGGGCCTTTGGACAAGCTGCTTTCTTTCTCTGGAGTCTGAAAGGTATATAATCTTGCTTTTGAGCCAGATAGCTCCTCTTCATTCTTCAGGACTTACATAGGGTTTTATTTTTTCTGTGACGTCTTCTCTGTCCTTTCTCTTCAGCTGCCTTTCTAGTTCAAGTGTTTCTCTGAATGTACTCTCACAGCACCTTCTACATGCATGAAACGTGTTATCACATTATTTTGTAACTCCATGAGGAGAGGAACCATATCTTAACTTTTTCTCCTAAAGTTTATCACTTTTTTTTTTTTTTGGCTACTGTAAGCATGGTAAGTTCTCAGTAAATGTTCAACTGTTGTTGAAATCAGCTCACTATTTTATTATTTCTTATAGGCTGCTCTCTTAATGAGTTTAATCTTAATGAGCTGGGTCTTTTTTAGGCTTTATCCAAGTGAATTTAATGCAGTAGCCTTAATTTCTATTTTGTTTAATGGTAGTCCCATGACATGAACCTTAGGAAGTTATATTGAGGAGTCACTGTGTGTGTGTGTGTGTGTGTCTGTGTGCAAGCACATACATGTGTGTGGACTTGCTTTATGTTATGGATATTTTCAAAATTACAGTAAAAAAAGCATAATGTATTCCTATGTACCCATAACTAAACTTTACCTTTAAAAAACATTCCAATAGTCTTCTTCCATCTATTCTTTCACTGTTTTTCAGTTTCCTCTCTGTTATTTCCACTTTTTTTCTCCCTGGAGAATTATAAAGCATATGTCAGGCATTATGTCAGTTTGCCTGTAAATAACTTAGTATGCATTTCTGATTGATGAGGACTTTTTGATTTTATTTTGGTTTGCATTACCACCATCTAAACCATGGTAGTTTTATCGCACCACACACACACACACACACACACACACACACACACCACACACCACACACCACACACCACACACCACACACCACACACACACCACACACACACCACACACACACCTCACACACACACACACACACACACCTCACACACACACACACACACACACACACACACACACACACACACGGTCAAATCAGAATGGAAACAAGGTCCATATGTTGCATTTGGTAATTATGTCTTTTAACTCTCTTTTATTCCACACTCTGGATTTGATTGATTACTTCCTTGTGGAATTTTTAAACTGTTCTATTCCCTGTAATGCCTATAAACTAGTAGTTTAATCTTGAAGCTTGATTAGCTGAAGGTTTAATTTTTTTTGCAAGAGTTGTTGTGTATTTCCTGTTACATCAGTCACTTCATGAAGCATATAATACCTGGTTTTCCCTCTTTTAGTGGTGCCCTATGGGGCAGTTCTACTCTGTCTTATAGCGTTGCTATGAGTCGGAATCAGCTCGACGGCAATGGGTTTGGCTTTTTTTTTTTTTTTTAATGTTGATTAGTAGGTTCAGTTGTTTTTAGCCTTGGATATCTCTGAAATAACTGTTCTTGTAAAAAAGGCAAAATACGTGCTTGACTCTTTTCATTTATTTATAAATTTCAGAATAATGAATTGATGTGTTAGTAATATCTGATAGGGGAAATTTTTAAATTATTATTATCATTATGAACTTTGGGTTTTTATATGCATGTCTTTCAGTCCAGTACAATCATTATTGCTTTTGATGATCAAAATATTCCTTATTGGCTACTGAGTTCTTTTGACATGTACATATTAGTGTTTGATACCTTGTTTTCTTACTTTCTCATATAAGATGTCCCAGGTTCCTTGCATACATTTTGTGACGCAAGCCTGGAATAAGCCATTTTTTACAAAGACTCCTTGTTCGTTTTAGTAGGAAATGATATTCAGAAACTATAATCTAGAACTCAGAAGGCTCATGGTATTGGTTGTCATTACTTCTAGGCTTTTTGATAGACAGCCAAGGGGAATATGTAGTCTTTTCAAAAGAGAAAAATTAATCGTAAGTTTATTTTGATATGTAAACTCATTTGATTATATATGGTTCTTTTCTCTTTTCTGTGTCTCTAAAAGGCTTGGTTCCTAATAACATGAGCAAAATTACTATTTAATTGTACAATGCACATATAGTTTTGAAATAAAATAAGATCAGTGAATGCAGATTGACATTTATTTTCAATTCTTTCTGTCTGTAGAATATATGCCACTGGAGATTTACAGTCAAAATGCTGTTTTAAAATTACTCGAAGTTAAGTAAATCTCTCTTCTGTCTAGTTGTATCACTACCTTGACAGATAGTTTTTAGAATGTTTTAAATTTTGATGGGTTGTTTTTCTTTTTTCTTTTTGACTTAACTTTATTTTTTTCTTTTAAATTATGGGAAATAATTGTGTGATTCCAATGTATAACAAGGTCCATTCATAGAATATATTTCCATCTTAATCCCCTCTTCTCTCCGTACTTTATAGCTTTTGCTGCTTAATATGGTAGCCTCTAAGCACCAACCAAAAAAACTAAACCCACTGCCATCAAGTTGATTCCGACTCATAGCAAACCCCATAGGATTTCCAAGGCTGTAAATCTCTATGGAAGCAGACTGCCACATCTTTCTCTGTGGAGCTGCTGGTGGTTTTAAACTGTCGACCTTTCGGTTAGCAGCTGATTGCTTTAACCACCGTGCCACCAGTGCTCCTTAGTCACATGTGACTATTTCAACTTAAATTAATTAAAATTAAAAATTCACTTCCTTAGAGCACTAGCCACATTTCAAGTTTTCAAGTACCAAATAGCCACATGTGGCTAGTGACTAGCATATTGGAGGGCACAGACAGAGAACATTTCCATCACTGCAGAATGTTCCACTGTGTAACAGCACTGTAGATAACAATTTGTATTAGTTTTTGGCTTATCCTTCCACTGCCCCTTAAAAAAATTATATATATGTACACACATATATGTATATGTATGTATATATTTATGTATCTATATGTACATATGTATGTGTGTATATATATGTACATGTGTATATATATACACACACATATGTATGTATATATATACCACCAGGGCTGCATATGTACACACACACACGCATATATTTATACATATGTGTATATATACTTATATGTATGTGTGTATATATATATGCACACATACGTACGTGTATATATGTATGTATGGAGCCCTGGTGGTGCAGTGGTTAAGCACTCAGCTGCTAACTGGAAGGTCAGTGGTTCGAACCCATCAGCTGATCTGCAGGAAAAAGATGTGGCAGTCTGCTTTTGTGAAGATTACAGCCTTGGAAACCATATAGGGCAGTTCTGGTCTGTCGTATAGGGTTGCTATGAGTTAGAATCGACTCGATGGCACACAACAATAGGAACAATATATATGTGCATACACACACACACTCACAAATATGGTGGTGTGGTAGTTAAGTGCTCAGCTGCTAACCGAAAAATTGGTAGTTCGAACCCACCCAGCAACTCTGTGGGAGAGCAACTTGGTGATCTGCTTCTGGGGCAGTTTTACTCTGTTACGTGAGGCCACTGTGACTCAGAGATTGATTAGGTGGCACACAACAACAGACACACACACACACACGCACATTTTCTTTTCCTCTAGCTTCCTCAAGCAAAAGATGGCATGATGTAAATATTTTTTGCCGTTTGCATTTTTCTCTTATTTTGTATACTGGAGGTTACTTCATGGCAGTATATTGAAATCTTGTTCTTTTTTTTTTTTTTTTAAATATTGCATAGTACTCCATACTATGAGGATGGTGCAGGACTGGGCAGTATTTCATTCTGTTGTATATAGGGTCGCTATGAGTTGGAAATGACTCGCTGCCACCTAACAACAACAACAACACTCCATATGTGGATGTGCTAGAATTTACTCTTCCAGTCTCCTATTTGTGGACACTTGGGGTCTTTAAAATTTTTTGCTATAATGATGACAAAATTAACATCTTTATATTTGCCAGTGTGTCTATTTTCTATTGCTGTGTAACAAATTGCTGCAAACTTAGCAGCTTAAAACAATACCATTCATTAGCTCAAAATTCTGTAGGTTCTAAGTTTGATATTGTGTGGCAGGGTTCTCAGAGTATCTATTGCAAGACTGAAATTAAGGTGTCAGGTGGGCTTGATTCTCTTCTGACAGCTCTAGGGAAAAATCTGCTCCCAAACTTACTCCTGTTGTTGGCAGAATATACTTCGTTGCAGTTTTAGGACTAAAGGCACTGACTGTCAGCAGGGTGCCACTCTCAGCTCCAAGTGGCCGCTTTCAGATCTTTGTTCTCTGGGCGCTCCATCTTTGCAGTGGAGAACATCCTTTGCATCAAATTTCTCTCATGCTTCAAATCTCTCTGACTTCTTCTTCTATGTCCAGTTAGAGAAAATTCTTTGCTTTTAACAGAATCATGTGATTAGGACAAGCCCATCCCAGTAATCTCCGTGTCTTAAAGTCAGCTGATTAGAGACTTTAATTACCTCTGCAAGATCTCCTGCAGAAGTATCTGCATTAGTGTTTGATTAAATAACCTGAGTCTGGGGACTTGGGGGTCATCGTAGAATTCTGCCTACTGTAGTATCTTTGGGGCCCTGGTGGCACAGTGTTTAAGTGTTTGGCTGCTAACCAAAAGGTCAGCAGTTCAAATCCACCAGCCACTCCTTGGAAACCCTGTGAGGCAGTTCTACTCATCCTGTAGGGTCACTATGAGTTGGAATTGACTCGACAGGAACAGTTTTGTTTTTTTTTTAAATAGTATCTTTGGGATAGATTTTCAGGAGTGAGATCACTGGGATAAAAGGTAAATTCATATGTAAAAATTACTATATATTGCTAAATTTCCCTTGATAGCAAATAATCCTTTGCATTTCCATCAATGAAATATTATAGTGCCTGTATCCTGGAAGCCCCACTAAGATTTTGTGGTTCAAAATTTAGATTTTTGTCTGTCTGATGAGTGTGAAGTATTAATTTATATTTTTCTGATTATGAACAGAACATCTTTTCATGTTTAATGGCCATGGCCATTGACATTTCTTCTGTTAACAGTGTCTATTTATTTTTGCTTATTTTTCTATTTGTGGTTTTCTTTCTCTTCTCGATTTTAAAGAATTCTTTTTATTTTAAGGACATTAGGCCTATAACTTCTCTTGTTTTTATATTGAGTCTCTACCAGAATGCTAGCCCCTGAGAACAACTATTAAGTTGCACTTTAGTAAATTCAGTGAGAATAACACAAACTACTCTTTCCCTATAGCATACAATTTTCTGTTGATTTTCAATTTCTATCACTAAATTTTCAGTTATTTGATAGATCGTGTATTAGGTAGGTCCCTGTTATAGATTGATGATCTGTGCCTGCAAAGAGATATGTTGAAGTCCTGTATCTGTGAATAACTTTGTTTGGAAATAGGGTCTTTCATTGAAAATGTTATCAGTTAGATTTACAGGTGGTCATATGGGAGTAGGGTGGGTCCTAATCTATTCTGAGTGGTATCTTATAAAAACAGAGAACAGACAGAGGGACACACAGGGGGAGGACACCACGTTGAGATACATCTACAAGCCAAAGAATGCCAAGGATTGCCAGCAGCCATCAGAAGGTAGTAGGGAGTCATGAAACAGTTCCTCTCAGAGTCCTTAGAAGGAATTACCATGGCCAATATCCTGATTTGGACTTTTAGCCTCCAAAACTATGAGATGATAAATTTCTGTTTTTTTAAAACCATCCACTTCATAGTATTTTGTTAGAACAGCCCTAGGAAACTAAGAGTGTGGTACTGGGAAGTGGGGTGTGCTGCATTAACAAATACTTGAAGATGTGTAAATGGCTTTGGAAGAGTTTTAAGGTACTTGATAGTTAAAAGCCTAGATAGTCTTGAAGAGAGATATTGCTAGAATTATGTATATTAATGGTGATTCTGGTGAGGGCTCAGAAAGAAGTGAAGAGAGCTGTACAGACAGCCTGTATTGTCATGAACAGAATGTTGCTGGAAATGTGGACATTAAATGTGCTTCTGGTGAGGCTTTAAAAGGAAATGATGACTATATTATTGGACATTGGAAGAAAGGTAATTCTTTTTATAAGGTAGCAAAGAAGTTGGCTGAATTATGTTCAAGTGTTTTGTGTAGGTGATAAACGTGGATATTTGACTGAGATTTCTAAGTAAAATAGTGAAAATGCAGCCCTCATTTCTCCTTGCTGCTTGCAATAAAATGTGGTAGGAAAAAGATTGAGAAGTGAACTGTAAAAAAATGGAGCCAGAACTTGAAGATTTGGAGAATTCTCAGCCTAATCATGTTGTAAAAATTAAGAAGCATGCTCTGTAGAGAACACCAAAGATGTAGCTGGAAAACTGTTTGCTAAATAAATTAGGTGTGAATTTATGGAGCCAATCTACCATCTCAGCAGAAACACTGACAGCATAGACTGAAGGGGATAAAAATGGGATGAAATGAAGGCAAGCTGTCCAATTCCTGTAATTCTACAGGCAGGAAATGGGCTGATGGAGTTACTTGGCTGTGAAAATTTGTTATCCTTCAAGAAAAGGAAAGGGTAATCCTAGGAGGAATTCAGAGATCAACAGGACTCTCAGCATGGGTCTAGGGGTTAGAGCAGCCACTTTCTTGGTTTCAGGGTAAAGCTACCACCTTGGTTTCGGAGGGTGGGTCACTTTTCTGGTGGGCCAATAAAATGAGGCTGCACAGAGTTGAGGGAATGGGCCCATCACCTAGGTAATCTCAGAGGACAGAGGATTGTTTTTAAGCTTGAAATCTAATGGAATTTGCCCTGCTGGGTTTTGGATTTGCTTGGTACATATGCTGCCTTCTTTCCCTCCAGTTTCTCCTTTTTGGACTAGAAATGTTTATCCTATGTCTGTTCCACCATTGCACTTTGGAAGTAGATGACTTGTATTCTAGGTTTCACAGGTCCATTGATGGAGAAGAATTTTGCCCCGGAATGGACCATACCTAGGATCTCTTTCGTACCTGATTTATATTATTCAGAAAATGAGATTTTGTACCTAGGATTAAGAATTCCAGGATGTTGAGGTAGGGTGAATATATTTTGTACTTGGCAATAACATTAATTTTTGGGGACCAGAATTTTTAGGGTGGACTGCTATATATTGAATTGTGTCCCCATAAAGATACATTGGAAACCCTGGTGGCATGGTGGTTAAGAGCTACAGCTGCTATCCAAAAGCTTGACAGTTTGAATCCACCAGGTGCTCCTTGGAAACCCTATGGGGTCATTCTGCTCTGTCCTATGGGGTCACTATGAGTCAGAATCAACTCGACGGCAGTGGGTTTTTTTTTTTTTTTTTAAAAAGATAACATTGAATTCCTAACCCCTATACCTGTGAATGTGACCTTGTTTGGAAATAGGGTCTTTTTTTTTGCATCCAAGCCATAATAATAGAATTTTATTTTATTTATTTTAATTTTTGGTGAAAATATACACAGCAAAACCTGCTCCCATTCAACAGTTTCAAGACATAATAATCAGTGACGTTGGTTATAACACATTGTGTCAGTATTCTTGTTATTTCTGTTGTAGTTGTTTCGCTCCCGTTGACTTAAACTCCTTGCCCTCCAGCCTTCTTGTCTGTGCTTTAAAATAGCTGTTGTCTATTTAGTCTTATACAGATAATTTTTTTAAAAAAGAACATAATACTCAAGGTTGACGGTCTTTACTTTTTGAGCCACACTGTTACTTAGTTTAAAGGTGACTTCAAGGAATAATTTCTATTCAAGGTTTGAAGAGTAACTCAGGGTAATAGTCTTGGAAACTCCTCCAGTCTCAATAGGTCTGTTAAGTCTGGATTCTTTAAGAATTTGAAGATCTGGTCTACATTTTTCTACCTTTTTATCAAGATCTATCTGTTGTGACCCTGATCAGAATGTTCAGTAGTGGTAGCTGAGTACCATCTAGTTCTTCTGGTCTCAAGATAGAGGAGGCAGTGGACAGTGGAGACAGTTAGCCCTGTAGTCTGGTTCCTTCTCTGATTCTGGGTTTCCTTCTTTCTCTTTTGTTCCAGACAAATAGAGACCCATAGTTGTATCTTTGATGGCCGCTCTTAAGCTTTTAAGACCCTGGACACTACTCACCATACTAGGAGGTAGAACATAAACTTTAAGAACTGTATTATGCCAGTTGACTGTATTGTCCCACGAGACCATGACAATAGGGTCTTTCTTTAAGAATGTTATCAGTTAGATTTACATGTGGTCATACTGGAGTGGAGTGGGTCCTAATCCCTTCTGAGTGGTGTCTTATAAAAGCAGAGAGCAGACACAGAGACACACACATGAACAAGATGCCACGTGAAGATATATCTGCAAGCCAAGCAAAGCTGAGAGACAGCTGGGTCTGCAAGAAGCTTGAAGAGACACGGAAAGATATTCCCCTAGAGGACACAGAGTTTGGCCCCATCAACACCCTGAATTCGGACTCCTAAACCAAGCCAAACCTGTTACCGTCGAGTTGATTCTGATTCATAGTGACCCTATAGGACAGAGTAGAACTGCCCCATAGAGTTTCCAAGGAGTGGTTGGTAGATTTGAACTGCTGACCTTTTGGTTAGCAGCTGAATGCTCCGGAATTATGAATTTGCATAATTTAAATAAATTTCTGTTCTTTAAAGCCACCCACTTTGTGGTATTTTGTTATGGAAGCACTAGGAAACTCAGAAAGATCCTTTTGGTTAATTGAGAAACTCAGTTTGAATTGGTTTAGACCGAAGAAGAAGTGTATTGACCTGTGTAACCAACTTGCAGGAATAGCAAGGACAACTGGAAACAGGACTGCGATTGTCATTATGTCCAAATCTGTCTGTCTATCTCTGTCTCTCTTTCTTTTTCTTTCTCTCTCTCTTCCTATTTTTGCTTCCCATCTTGGCTTCATTGAGAGGCAAACATCATGTAGTGGTTAAGAGTTTATATTCTGAAGGTAGATGCCTGGATTAGACTTCTGGTTTTGCCTCTTGTTAGCTGTGTGACCTTGGACAAGTTAGATATCAGTTTTGTCTTCTGTTAAAAGAGAATAATAACATTCCTATCTCAGGGTTGATGTGAGGATTTAATTAATTGGATTAAAGGAAATATAAAAACGCTTAGATCACTGCCTGGCAGATAATAAGCAGTATGTAATTATCAAAAAATACCATTAATATCACACACAAGTAAAATTTTGCTGAAGATCATTCAAAAGTGGGTGCAGCAGTACATTAACAGGGAACTGCCAGAAATACAAGCCAGATTCAGAAGAGGATGTGGAATAAGGGATATCACTGCTGATGTCTGATGAATCATGGCTGAAAGCAGAGGATGCCAGAAAGATGTTTACCTGTGTTTTATTGACTCTGTAAAGGCATACAGTTGTGTGAATCATAACAAATTATGGATAACATTGCGAAGAATAGGAATTCCAGAACACTTAATTGTGATCGCGAGGAACCTGTACATAGAGCAAGAGGCAGTCGTTTGAACAGAACAAGGGGATATTGCATGATTTAAAGTCAAGAAAGGTGTGTGTCAGGGTTGCATCCTTTCACCATACTTATTCAATCTATATGTTGAGCACGTAATCTGAGAAGCTAGACTATATGAGGAAGAATGGGGCATCAGGATTAGAGGAAGACTCATTAACAACCTGTGTTATGCAGATGACACAACCTTGCTTGCTGAAAGTCTTGAAGCACTACTGATGAACGTCAAAGACCACAGCCTTCAGTAGGGATTACACCTCAACACGAAGAAAACAAAAATCCTCACAACTGGATCAGTAAGCAACATCATGATAAATGGAGAAAAGATTGAAGTTGTCAAGGATTTTATTTTAACTGGATCCATGATCAACACCCATAGAAGCAGCAGTCAAGAAATCCAGTGATGTATTGCAATGGGAAAATCTGCTGCAAAAGGCTTCTTTGAAGTGTTAAAAAGCAAAGATGTCACTTTAAGGACTAAAGTGCGCCTGACCCAAGCCATAATAGTTTCACTCGCCTCATGCATATGCAAAAGCTGGACAGTGAATAAGGAAGACCAGAAAAGAATTGATGCCTTTGAATTATGGTGTTGGTGAAGAATATTGAGTATATAATGAAATTCCAGAAGAACGAACAAATCTATCTTAGAAGAAGTACAGTCAAGATGCTCCTTAGAAGCAAGGATGGCGAGACTTTGTCTCACATACTTTGGACATGTTATCAGGAGGGACCAGTACCTGGAGAAGGACATCATGCTTGGTAAAGTAGAGGGTCAGCGAAAAAGAGGAAGACCCTCAATGAGATGAATTGATACAGTGGCTGCAACAGTGGGCTTAAACATAACAATTGTGAGGATGGCACAGGACTGGGCAGTATTTCATCCTGTTGTACATAGGGTTGCTATAAGTTGCAACCGACTTGATGGCACCTAATAACAACAATGATGTAATTATTTACTATCATTAATAGTGGTATTTTCTTATTCAGATGACATTCTCCATAGGAGAGAACACGAGACCGCTTGCTACTCTATGCTGACATCTTCACTCTTTCCACCAAACAGGAGAGTGGTCTTTTCCTCTACCTTCCTAGTTTAAAAAGCTCAAGGAAGGATTTTGACTGGGCTAGTTTTGTTCAAGGGCTAACCAATCACAAGCCACTCTTGGAAGTATAGGTGCAGGAATATTGGGGCATTATGAATGGCAGCCTCACTTGGAGGTTTTTTAAGAAAAGGGGGTCATATAGCAAAAACATGACCTTTGGGAGAACTATAAACAGTAAGCACTCAAATGTGTATCTATTCGTACAGAATGGATATTATTGTTTGTTTTCAGTCTTGGTCTCAGTCTGGCCTACTGAATTATAGAACATATTCTGAAGATGGGCAGTATCCTTCAAAAAGACAGAGATTCAGGCTACTTTTTTGCAAGTCTCAGGCATGACTTGCATTAGCATGTTACTAGGAAGCTGCTTCTTGATTTAGGAAGCTGATTGCCTTACTAACACGCTTTGCAGCGCTTAGAAACTGAAGCTCTCCATGAGGCAGACTTCCCAGGGGTTTAATTTTCTTTCCTAAGTGGTGATTCATCAATGTAATCCTCTTTGAAGAAGAAATTATTTACCGTAACATTTGTTCTCTGAAAATGCATTATCACTGATAGATCGCTGCAGTCTACTCTTCCATTAGTTTGTTGGTAATGCATTCTCTATCATTTTTATTCTTACAGTATGTAGTACTTAAATTGAGAACTTGAACTTTAGAGTCACAAGGCATCAATGGCTATTTGATACTCTGTGCTTAGTATTATTATCTCGATAACTGCAAATTTCACAGTCACCTATATTTTACCCAGTTAATGAAGAAAATTCTATAGTGATCCTTTCAGAAACTACTATGCGTGAAGCCTATCAGCTGCCTCTCTTCTCAGGGTAATGAAGGTTAGTGATACGTAATAAATTCTAGATTATTCTGTGAAGATTAACAATGTTAAAATAATGAAATTCATTTTTCAAAATTTGCAATAATTACAGTAGATAATTAATATCTACTTATTGAAAGAACTACTGTTACTGCTACTTCTATTTGAAGAACTATACTGCAAAGAGTACTTACTTAATAGTGTCCATGTGCCTGAGTAACTCAAAGAGAGCTCTGTGGGCTGTGACTGAACCATTGAAGCTAAATCAAGAGTATCAGAATGGTGAGATTAGGGAAAAAGAGACGAGAGGAGTGAGGCAGTTCATGAGAATCTGCGTATGCAACTGAGAATTTTTTTTCATCTCTTGGTTTTTTTTTTTTTTTTAATTGTGCTTTAGTTGAAAGTTTACAGATCAAGTTAATTTCTCATACAAAAATTTATACACATATTGTTATGTGACATTAGTTGCAATCCCTATAATGTGACAGCACACTCCCCCTTTCTACTCCAGGTTCCCTGTGTCCATTCAACCCATTCCTGTCCCTTCCTGCCTTCTCATCCTGCTTCCGTACAGGAGCTGCCCAGTTGGTCTCGTGTAAGAAGCACATTCCTCACCTATATTATTTTTTGTTTTATAGTCCTGTCTAATCTTTGTCTGAAGAGTGGGCTTTGGGAATAGTTTCAGTGCTGGGTTAACAATGCGTCTGGGGGCCGTAGTTTCAGGGGTTCCTCCGGTCTCTGTCAGACCATTAAGTCTGGTTCTTTTTACGTGAATTTGCGTTCTGCTCTATACGTTTCTCCTGCTCTGTTTGGGACTGTCTGTTGTGTTTCCTGTCAGGGCGGTCATTGGGAGTAGCTGGGCACCGTCTGATTCTTCAGGTCTCAGGCTGGTGGAGTCTCTGGTTCATGTCGTCCTTTAGTCTCTTGGGCTAATATTTTCCTTGTGTCTTTGTTTTTCTTCATTCACCCTCACTCCAGCTGGGATGGGACCAACTGATGTATCTTAGATGGCCGCTCACAAACTTTTAAGACCCTAAGTGGAGCTGGGAATATTAATATGAGCTGCTTAACTCAGGTTCTATTATAATTTAAGGAACAAAAAATGTCCAGCTAAGAAGTAGACAACAATGGCACATCATTTTATGAGACAGTAATCTTTTTTTTTTTCTTTGTTGATAGGCAGTTTATTTAATATTTGGCTATTTATCAACTCTGGTCACTATGAATCAGAATCAACTTAACAGCAATGGGTTTGGTTTTGGTTTTCAGTGCAGTTATTCTCATTACATTTTTGCAAGGTATCTATACAATGGTAAATGCATTCCTAAGTGTAAGGTATGATTTTTTTACTAGATAAATTTACACAAAATCCAGTTTTTAATGTATCTTGATTACTGTTTTTCAGCTGAGTTTGAATTATCCATTATTTTCCTCTCTTTACATTAATTTGTTCATATGGTATTTGAACCATCATCCATATGTTGTTGTTGTTAGTTGCTGTCGAATTGATTCTAGCTCATGGCACAGAGTAGAGCTGCACCATAAGGTTTTCAAGGCTGTGACCTTTTGGAAGCAGATCGCCAGGCTTGTCTTTTGAGGCACCTGTGGGTGGGTTTGAACTGCCAACTTTTCAGCTAGTAGTCAAGCTCTTAATCAGTTGCACCACCCAGGGACTCCTTTATCACTCACATGCTGTTGTAAGGTGTCCTCAAGTCGGCTCCAGCTCATAGTGAACTTTGTATTATGGAACAAAACGTTGCCCAGTCCTGTGTCTTCCTCACAATTATTGCTGTGTTTGAGCCCATTGTTGCAGCCACTGTGTCAGTCCATCTCATTGGAGGGTCTCTCTTTTTTCTGCTTACCTTCTACTTTACCAAGCATGATGTCCTTCTCCAGCTATTGGTCCCTCCTGATGACATGTCCAAAGTAAGTGAGACAAAGTCTCCATCTTTGCTTTGAAGAAGCATTAAGGCTGTACTTCCTCCATGACAGATCTATTTGTTCTTCTGGAAGCCCATGGTATATTCAGTTTTCTTTGCCAGCACCACAGTTCAAATGTGCTGATTATTTTTGGTCTTAATTTTTTATTGTCCAGCTTTTGCATGCATCTGAAATAATTGAAAATACCATGGCTTGGATCAGTTGCACCTTAGTCATCAAAGTGATGTCTTTGCTTTTTAAAACTTTTGTTGCTGTTGTTAGGTGCTGTCGAGTCAGTTCCAATTCATAGCAACTCTGTGTACAACAGACAAAACACTGCCCCGTCCTGCGCCATCCTCATAATCGTTGCTATATTTGAGCCCATGGATGCAGCCACTGCGTCAATCCATCTTTTTGAGGGTCTTCCTCTTTTTGCTTGACGCTGTACTTTACCAAGCATGATGTCCTTCTCCAGGGACTTTTACTGCCTGATAAGATGTCCAAAGTATATGAGACGAAGTCTCGCCATCCTCACTTTCAAGGAGCACTCCGGTTGTACTTCTTCCAAGACAGACTTGTTCGTTCTTCTGGAAGTCCATGATATAGTCAATATTCTTTGCCAACACCATAATTCAGATGCATCAATTCTTTGGGCTTCCTTTTTTATTGTCTACTTTTCACATACATATGAAGCAATTGAAAATACCATGGCTTGGGTCTTTGCTTTTTAACACTTTAGAAAGGTCTTTTGTAGCAGATTTGCCCAGTGCAATGCACCTTTTGATTTCTTGACTGCTTCTTCCATGGGTGTTGATTGTGGATCCAAGTAAAATGAAGTCCTTGACAACTTCAGTCTTTTCTCCATTTATCATGATGTTGCTTATTGGTCCAGTTGTGAAGATTTTTGTTTTCTTTACGTTGAGGCATAATCCATGCTGAAGGCTGTACTCTTGATCTTCATCAGTAAGTGCTTCAAGTCCTCTTCACTTTCAGCAAGCAGAGTTGTGTCATCTGTATAACACAGGTTGTTAATGAGTCTTCCTCCAATCCTGATGCCCCGTTCTTCTTCATGTAGTCCAGCTTCTCTGATTATTTGCTTGACATAAAGGTTAAATAAGTATGGTGAAAGGATAAAGCCTGGACGGGCACCTTTCCTGATTTTGAAACTTGCAGTATCCTTTTGTTCTTTTGAATGACTGCCTCTTGATCTAAGTAGAGGTCCCTCATGATCACAATTAAATGTCCTGGAGTTCCCATTCTTTGCAGTGTTATCCTTAATTTGATCTACACAGTTGAATGCCTTTGCACAGTTGGTAAAACACAGCTAAACATCTTCCTGGTATTCTCTGCTTTCAACCAAGATCTGTCTGACATCAGCAATGATGGCCCTCGTTCCACCTCCTTTTCTGAATCTGGCTTGAATATCTGGCAGTTTGATGTACTGCTGCAACCATTTTTGAATTATCTTCAACAGAAGTTTATTTATGTGCGATATTAATGATATCGACTGATAATTTCCACATGCTATTGGATCACCTTTCTGTGGGATGGGCACAAATCTGCCTCTTTTCCAGTTGGTTGGCCAGGTAGCTGTCTTCCAAATTTCTTGGCATAGATGAGCGAGCACCTCCAGCACTACATCTGTTTGTTGAAACATAACAGTTGGTATTCTGTCAATTCCTGGAGCCTTGTTTTTTGCCAGTGTCTTCAGTACAGCTGGGACTTTTTCCTTCATTATCATCGGTTCTTGATCATATGCTACCTCTTGAAATGGTTGAATGTCGACCAATTGTTTTTGGTACTGTGACTCTGTGTATTCCTTCCATCTTCCTTTGATGCTTCTGCATTGTTCAATATTTGGCCCATAGAATCCTTCAGTATTGCAACTCAAGGCTTGAATGTTTTCTTCATTTCTGTCAGCTTGAGAAATGCTGAGCATGTTCTTCCCTTTTGGGTTTCTAACTCCAGGTCTGTGCATGTTCCGTTGTAATACTTTGTCTTCTCGAGCCGCCCTTTGAAATCTTCTGCTCAGCTCTTTTACTTCATCATTTCTTCCTTTTGCCTTAGCTACTGTAGCTAAAAAGCAAGTTTGAGTCTCTTTCAATGTCCACTTTGGCCTTTTCTTTCTTACCTGTCTTTTTAATGACCTTTTGCTTTCTTCATGTGCGATGTCCTTGATATCATCCCACAACTCTTCTTCTGGCCTTCAGTCATTATTGTTCAATGCATTAAATCTGTTCTTGAGATGGCCTTCAAATTCAGGTGCGTCATACTCAAGGTTGTATTTTGGCTCTTGCAGATTTGTTTTAATTTTCTTCAGCTTCAACTTAAACTTGCATCTGAGCAATTGATAGTCTGTTCCGCAGTTGGCCGCTGGCCTTGTTCTGACTGATAATATTGAGCTTTTCCATCATCTCTTCCCACAGATGTAGTTAGTTTGATTCCTATGTATTCCATCCGGCGAGGTCCATGTGTATAGTCGCAGTTTATGTTGTTGAAAAAACGTGTTTGTAATGAATAAGCTGTTGGTCTTGCAGAATCCTGTTGTGCAATCTCCAGCATCGTTTCTGGCACCAAGGCCACATTTTCCAACTACTGATCCTTTGATTTTGTTTCCAACTTTCGAATTCCAGTCACCAGTCATTATGAATGCATCTTAAATGCTGTTTGATCAATTTTAGACTGCAGAAGTTGGTAAAAATCTTCAATTTCTTCATCTTTGGCATAGTAGTTGATGTGTAAATTTGAATAATAGTCGTATTAACTTGTCTTTCTTGTAGGCGTAAGGATATTTTCTTATCACTGACAAAGTGTTTTACTTCAGGGTAGATCTTGGAATGTTCATTCTTTTTGATGATGAATGGAACACAATTCTTCTTCACTTTCTCCTTCCTGGCATGGTAGATCACATGATTGTCTGATTCATCATGGCCAGTACCAGTCCATTTCAGCTCACTACTGCCTTGGATATTGATCTTTATGTGTCCCATTTCATTTTTCATGATTTCCAGTTTTCCTAGATTTGTACTTCATAATTCTACTTTCTGATTATTAATGGATGTTTGCGGCTGTTTTTCTCATTTTGAGTCATGCTACATCAGCAACTTGTGATCCCAAAGCTTGACTCCATCCACACCATTCAGATCCACTCTGTTTTTAGGAAGCAACTCTTCCCTGGTTGTATTTTGAGTGCCTTCCAACCTGAGGGGCTCATATTCCGACACTATACCAGAGAATGTTCCGCTGCTATTCATAAGGTTTTCACTGTCCAGTTTTTTCAGAATTAGTCTGCCAGGTACTTCTTCGTAGTCTGTCTTAGTTTGGAAGCCCCGTTGAAACCTCTCTACCATGGATGACCCTGTGATATTTGAAATACTGGTAGCGTAGCTTCAAGCGTCACAGCAACACACAAGCCACCGTAGGATGAAAAAATAACAGATATGTGAAGTTTTTTTATACTTTTAAAGACCTTGGGAAAGTTTTTTTTTGTTTTTTTTTTTTTTAACATTTTAGAGGTCTTTTGTACTAGATTTGCCCCATGCAGTATGTTCTTTGATTTCTTGATTTTTGCTTAAATGGGCATTGATTATTAACCCAAGAAGGAAATCCTTCACAACTTCAATTTCTTTAGCATTTATCATGATGTTGTTTATTGGTCCCATTGTAAGGATTTTTGCTTTCTTTATGTTCATATGGAGCCCATACTGAAGGCTACAGTCTTTTACCTTCTTCAGTAAGTGCTTCAAGTCATTGTGTTATGTGCATGTCTCGGGTTGCTAATGAGTCTTCCTCCAATTCTAATCTGGCATAGTAGATTATTCATTTAGCATATAGATTGAATAAGTAAGGTGAAAGAATACAACCTTGCTTCACACCTTTTCCAATTTTAAGCAATGCAGTACCCCCTTGTTCTGTTCTAATGACTACCTCTTCATCCATGCACAGGTTCCTCATGAGCACAGTTAAGTGTTCCGGAGTTCCTGTTCTTCCCAGTGTTACCTGTAATTTGTTATGATCCACACAGTTTTCTCTGCTCTCAGCCAAGATCATCTGATATCGGCAATGTTATTTCTCATTCCATGTCCTCTTCTGAATCCAGCTTGAATTTCTGGCAGTTTCACAATTGTTTTTAAAGTATCTTTAGCAAAATTTTGCTAGCATGTGCTATTAATCATATTGTTCAATAAATTCTGTATTTTGTTTGATCATCTTTCTTTGGAATTGGCATGAATATGAATCTCTTCCAGTTGGTTGGTTAGGTAGTACTCTTCCACATTTTTTCACATAGTTAAGTAAGCACTATTAGCCTTGCATGTGTTTGTTGAAGCATCTCAATTGGTATTCCATCAATTCCTGTAGCCTCATTTTTTGCCAGTGCCTTCAGCATGGCTTATACTTCTTCCTTCAGTACCAGCAGTTCTTGATCATATGCTACATCCTGAAATGGTTGAACGTTGGCTTTTTACTTTTGGTACTATGACTCTGTGATGAGATCTCCAACATTGATCCTGTCACCAATGCTGTGTTTTCCAACTACTGATCCTTGTTTTGTGTTTCAAACTTTCACATTCTGATTACCAGTAATTATGTCTGCATCTTGACTGAACGTTTGATCAATTTCAGACTGCAGCAGTTCATAAAATTCTTCAATTTCCTCATCGTTGGCATTCATAGTTGGTACATATACTTGAATAACTGTCGTATTAACTGGTCTTACTTGTAGATGTATGGGTATTGTCTTATCACTGACAGCATTGTACTTCAAGCTAGATCTTGGAATGTTCTTTTTGGCAATGAGTGCAATGCCATTTCTCATCAATTTGTTGTTTCTGGCATAGCAGACCATATGATTGTCAGATTCATAATGGCCAATACCAGTCTATTCTAGCTCACTAATGCCTAGGATATCGATCGCCAGGCATTCCATTTCATTTTTGACAACTTCCAATTTTCCTTGGTTCATACTTCATACGTTCCATGTTCTGATTATTAATGAATGTTTACAGCTGTTGCTTCTCATTTTGAGTCATGCCACATTAGCAAATGAGGACTTTACTCCATCCACGTCATTAAGATCTACTCTACTCTGAGGAGTTGAGTGCCTTCCAACCTGAGGGCCTCATCTTCCAGCACTGTATCATATATAGTGTTCTTTTGTTATCCGTAACGTTTTATTGGCTAACTTTTGGAAGCACATTGCCAGGTCTTTTTCTAGTTCATCTTACTTTGGAAGCTCTACTGAAACCTGTCCACCATGGGTGACCCTAGTTGTATTTGAGATTCTGGTGGCATAGCTTCCAGCATCGTAGCAACACACAAGCCACCAAAAAGAAAATATTTTATCTAACTTTACTCCCTAGCAAATCCTTCCTCCTTTTGCCTATTGGTTACAGAAATATCTTGGATTTAAACTCATTGGAGTGGTAGCAAGTTTCTTCAGGATACTGAGCTGTGAGAGAGACAGCTATTTGTACTAATAAGATTCTTAGGCCTGGACTCAAAGATAAACATAAAAGCAGGCTATTGTAGAAAGAAAGGATTTTAGAGTGCTCAGAATTGTTTGTTAGGCTTAAGTTGTCAGTGCTTGGAATTACCAGTAGCACCTCCATTATGTCATCAGCTTCTCTCTGTACTTGCATCAGGGGTTTTTAACCCAGGTTTCACTTGAAATATATTGGGCAGCTGTTCAAGTGTATTGATGCCAGATCCCACCTCTAGGAATGATGATTTAATTGATCTAGGGTAGAGCCTGGGTACCTATATTTTTTTTAAGTTCCCTAGGTGATTCCGTTGTTCAGCCATGGCTGAAAACCACTGATTTGTATTAACAGAGAATATCTGTTCACAAAATCTCAATACCCCCATTGCCGTCAAGTTGATTCCAACTCATAGCGACTTTATAGGACAGAGTAGAACTGATCCAGAGGGTTTCCAAGGAGTGGCTGGTGGATTTGAACTGCTGACCTTTTGGTTAGCAGGTGTAGCTCTTAACCACTGTGCCACCAGGGCTCCATATCTCAAATAGTTACTGTATCGAACATTTTCAGATCCTCTATAAATGCTTCACATTTGTGGATTCCATTTTTGTTTGTCAAAGTATTTTACATGTTTGGAAATTTTATCAGTATTTCACTGGCTGTATAAATGGCTCACAGAGATCCTGAGTGAGGTATAAATTATTGGTTCTCCACTTTGGCTGAGCATCCCTGGTGGCACAATGGTTAAGTTCTCGGCTGCTAACAGAAGGGTCAGTAGTTCGAACCCACTAGCCACCTCGCAGGAGAAAATACCTGGCAATCTGCTCCATCAAGATTTAAAGAACAAACCAAACCTACTGCAGTTGAGTCAATTCTGACTCACAGCAACCCTGTAGGACGGAGTAGAACTTCCCCATAGGGTTTCCAAGGCTGTAAATCTTTATGGAAGCAGACTGCCCCCATCTTTCTCTCACAGTAAAGAATACAGCTTGGCAAACCCAATGGGGGCAGTTGTACCCTGTCCTATAGGGTTGCTATGAGTCAGAATTGACTTGATGGCATGCAGTTACCACCACCACTTTGTCTGAACATTAGATTCATTTGGGATCTTTTACAAATCCTAATGCCCAGGCCACACTCAGACCAATTAATTTAGTTTTTTTGGGTGGAACTCAGGCATCAGTATTTTTTACAGCTCCCTAGGTGATTTCAATGTCGAGCCAAGTTTTAGAATCATTAATCTAAATAAATACTTGTTAATTTGATTTTTTAAGGTTGTTTAGTAAAGCACCGTCTTACTCTTTCTTTTTCAGGATATTATTGATAGACTTATAATTTTGAATTCTGAAGCTAAGATTCGTTCTTTATTTAACTACGAACAATCACATACCTTTGGACTAAGGTAAGGTGCTAAATTTTACTTTAGATATATTCTCTGTGTTAAAAATGATTTTATAAATATGTTTGATATACTTTAAAACTATTTAAAATAAGCTAATTTTTAAACTTAAAGGTGATTTGTCTTTTTCTAAAATTATAGACAAAGAAAATTATAACCATTAGGTTTTTGTACCATGGTCTTTGTCTTCATTTACATGCTGTATTATTATAGTATCTTCCACTTTTGCTCAATATAATAGAGACATTTTGGGAACTCTTTCATTCAGCTCACTCTGAAATGGGGCTTTCCTGTCATCACAAGAGTCTTCAAGAGACCCAGAAATGGATGATTCATCTCTTGGCCCAAATTTTGTTCTTTGATGTAAATCATTACTCTTCAACTTCAGTTTTTCTGAGGTTTATATCTTTCTGGCTGAGTTTATATTCCTTGACATTTTATTTAGCATGTTCAAGTGGAAAAGAAAATAGAGACGTTTGGGCTCCAGAGACTCTCAAAATTCTTAATCTTTTGGTTATTTTTAGATGTATAACTTGCTTCTTCACCTATAAATTATTACTATTAAAAACAGCTGATTTAAAGAAATTTTCAGATTTTATTGGTTCGTGATTTTTTTTTTTTTTCCTATCTACTAGCAAAGTAAGGAGGCCTGGTGGTGCAATAGCTAACGGCTTGGCTGCTAACCAAAAGGTCAGCGGTTCAAAACTACCAGCAGCTCCACAGGAGAAAAAATCTGGTGATCTGCTTCTGTAAAGATTACAGCCTAGGAAACCCTATGGGGAAGTTCTTCTTTGTCCTGTAGGGTAGCTATGAGTTGGAATCGACTCGACTTGTACAACAACAACTACCAGCAGAGTAACTTTTTCAGTCATGAAGGGGTCAGTGAGGGTGCTCTAGCTAAGAAATAAAGCAATTACTTTTCTAAACTTGGAATTCTCTAATGGTAGTATATTCTACAGATCTTAAACTATTTTTTTTTTTTTTTTTAACATTCGTTAATAGCTGAGCTTCATCTTTGGGTTTTCTACTTCATAAAAGATGTTAAAAAGCTTCAACTATCATAGCTGCAACTATCATAGATTTTTGGCTGGTATGCCCTTTTTCTCAAAATATATTTTCACATTAAATTTTAACTTTCAGTGTATAGCATCAGATATATCACATAGCAAGCAGCTATGGCAAATACTACGAAAAAGCCGTTTGCATAGCAAAGTATGTTTCTGAGTTTTGTAGTTACGAAATATAAAAGTTGGCCTATTGTTATTGATATACTGAATGAATATCCTTTTTCTGTACATTTTCTTTCTTTTAAAGAGTAATATTTTTTCTAATGCTTTTTTGGAAAAAAATGAACAGTAGTATCATTTCAAATCATGTCAACAGCAATTCAAGAGTGTAATGCTTCTGAGAATAAAATAATTTGCATAATGTATGCGTTCTCATAATATCCAAATGGAGTCACTGTATCTAGAAAATGTACCCTTCCTTTGATATAACAGAGGCAGTACAGTATGGGGGCTAACCACACGGACTCCAGAGTCAGGCTACCTGCTGTTTATTAGTTGTATGAGTTGATACCTTAGTTAGTTTTTCATTAAATGGGGGATAATTACAGTATTTCCCTCATACAGTTATTGTGAGGAGTGCGTATTAAATATTAATGGGCTTAAAACAGTGCCTGGCACATAGCAAGCAGTATAATAAACATTAGTTGACAGAGTCGTAGCAGCGACAGCAGCAGTAGCCGTAGCAGTGGCCGTAGTAGTTCAAGTGCTTCTTTATCTACTTCCTATATACACTGCTTTTGTGTTTTATTATAAAATATTTTGGGCTTCATTTGTTTACTCTCTCAGTAGTCTGCCGCATGCATCCTAATACTTTGCTAGGTTTACAACTTCAGTGTTCAGACAAAGAAAGCGACAAAATCACTTTCTGAGGAAGTTTGTATTTTAACTTCATGGACTTTTAAATAAGTTTTTCTTTAACAAAGTCCTATTTCATTGTGTGTGTATTTTTTCTTTTAAGTAATATTTTATTGTGTTTTTGGTAAAAGTTTACACAGCAAATTAGGTTCCCATTTGACAACATCTACACAAGCTGTTCAGTGACAGTTACATTTTTCACAACATGTCAACATTCTCATTGATTGCGCTCTGGTTGTTCCATTGTGTTTTAAAGTTCATTTTCATAATAATCTTCAATTCAGTTATATTTTTAAGCTATCCATACGAGGTTAAATAATTTACTTTTAGTTTTCTACTAATTCCAGACTGTCATTGGTCATTGAGGTCCATTGATGATGATTTAGATAAGAGCTTTTTATTATGTAAATCTCGTGTTTCTGTGTGATATGAATTTTACCTATGTCTTTCTTTCCTACTTGCGCAGTTTCTTTGTTCATATCTAATTATACCTTCCTTGTACCATTCTCTTCAGTTGTTCATCCTATTTATATATCTCATTTCTCACTTTATCCCTTTTTGTTCCATTTATTGTAATTTTTCCTCTTCCTCAAAAATCTAGAAATAGTATCAGAAAAGTTTAATATAACTTCTTTAGGTTTGGCACAAGACTTAGATGAGGCTAATATGAGACTTTATTAAATGTGAATTTTCACTTTTCAATAGCATCACCTTATATTTAAATTTCTGAATTTTTCTTTGCCAAAATTTTCATAGAAATTTTATGTTACGAATGACTAAGAAAACTGCCCATTTGATTAGCCCTCCCCTTGCTTTTTTCTCCTTTTCTACTGTGTCATTCCAGTCAAACTTGCCTTTATATATCCCATCTTTCAATGAAACAAAACAAAAGAAACAAAAAGGATTGTTTTTGATCTCACATCTCCCTCCAACTACTGTTCTATTTCTCTGCCTCTCACCATAGCAAAATACTTAATACAAGCTGTGTCCGCTTGCTCACTCCATTTACTCTTCAGCCCACTTGGATTTGACTTTGATTCCACCACTCTGTTAAAATTGCTCATCTGCTTATCCCAAAGTCACTGATAATGTCCATGCTGACAAATCTAGTAGACTTTTCTCTTTTAATCCTTCTCTTAGTATAACTATCAGTATGATTTGATATTGTAGATCATTTCTTTCTGTACAAAAATTCCCTTTGCTTCTGTGGTACCACGCATCCTGTGACTGCGGTTTCTCTGCTTTGCATCCTCTAAATGATCTCTAAATGTTGAAATACTCAGTACTTGACCCTGGGCCTACTTTTTCTGTACAATTTACCATGTTGATATCACTCACACCTTGCCTTTAAATAAATATATTCTAGTGGATCGTAACAAATTATGGACAACCTTGTGAATAATGAGAATTCCAAAACACTTAATCGTGCTCATACAGATCCTGTCCATGGATCAATAGGCAGTTATTTGAAAAGAACAAGAGGATACTGCATGGCTCCAAATTGGAAAAGGTGTGCGGTAGGGTTATGTTCTTTCACCTTATTTATTCAGTCTATATGCTGAACAAATAAATAATATGAAAAGCTGGACTATATGAAGAACGTGGCATTAGAATTGGAGGAAGACTCATTAACAACCTGCAATATGGAGATGATACAGCCTTGCTTGCCAAAAAATAAGACAATTTAAAGCACTTACTGATGAAGGTAAGCCTTCAGTATGGATTAGATCTGAATGTGAAGGAAACAAAAATCCTCACAACTGGACCAATAAAAAAACATAATGAAAAATGGAGAAAAAATTGAAATCAATGATTTCATTCTTCATGGATCAAAAATCAATGTCCATGGAAGCAGCATTCACAAAATAAAATGATGTACTGCACTGGACAAATCTGTAGCAAAAGACCTCTTTTAAAGTTTTAAAAAACAAACGTTATACTTTTATGGCTAAGTTGTGCCTGACCCAAGCTATGGTCTCTTCAGTCACCTCGTATGCATGACAAAGCTGGACAATGAAAAAGAAAAACAGAAGAAGCACTGATGTATTTGAATTGTGGTGTTGGTGAAGAATATTGGATATACCATGGACAGCCAAAAGAATGAAAAGATCAGTCTTAGAAGAAACATATGATCCTTAGAAGTGAGAATGGCAAGACTTTGGCTCACTTAATTTGGACATGACATCAGGAAACACCAACTGCTAAAAAAGGACATCATATTTGGTAAAGTAAGTAGAGGGTCACTGAAAACAAGGGCAACCCTCAATGAGCTAGATTTACACAATAGCTACCACAATGGATTCAAACATGCCAATGATCGTGAAGATGGCACAAGATGGGGCAACATTTTTTTTCTGTTTTACGTAAGGTTGTCATGAGTTGGAGCCAACTTGACCACAACTAACAACAATAGGATTAGGAAGAAGGGCCTGGCGGTTTACTTCTGAAAAAAATTACCCAGAAAAATGTTATAAATAGCAACAGAACATTGTCTAACATAGTGCTGGAAGATGAGCCCCTCAAGTTGAAAGGCACTTAAACTATGACTAAGGAAGAGCTGCCTCCTCAAAGCAGAGTTGACCTTAACAGTGTGGTTGGAGTCAGTCTTTTGGGATCTTCATTTGCCGATGTGGCATGACTCGAAATGAGAAGAAACAGCTGCAAACATCCATTAATAATCGCAACATGGAATGTACAAAGTATGAATCTAGGAAAATTGGAAATCGTCAAAAATGAAATGGTACACACAAACATTGATATCCTAGGCATTAGTGAGCTTAAATGGACTGATATTGGCCATTGTGAATCGGAAAATCTTGTGGTCTGCTATGTTGGAATGACAACTTGAAGAGGAATTGTTTTGCATTCATCATGAAAAAGAACATTTCAAGATCTATCCTGAAGTACAATGCTGTCAATGATAGGATAATATCCATATGCCTACAAGGAAGACCAGTTAATACGACTATTATTTAAATTTATTCACCAACCACTAAAGCCAAAGATGAAGAAATGGAAGACTTTTACCAACTTCTGCAGTCTGAAATTGATCAAACATGCAATCAAGATGAATTGATAATTACTGGTGATTGG
Source organism: Dugong dugon (assembly GCA_030035585.1). NCBI lineage: Eukaryota > Metazoa > Chordata > Mammalia > Sirenia > Dugongidae > Dugong > Dugong dugon. The sequence goes on along the minus strand of CM057464.1, from coordinate 141,358,434 downwards.
AGTGTGAAAGCTGGAAACAAAGAAGAAGGATCAGTAGTTGCAAAATATGGCCTTGGTGATGTAATGCCAGAGATCGTATGATAGAATATTGCAAGAACAATGACTTCTTCATCGCAAAAACCTTTTTTTCAACAACATAGACCTCGCTGGATGGAATAAACAGGAATCAGATCAGCTACATCTGTGGAAAGAGACGATGGAAAAGCTCAATATCATCAGTCAGGACAAGGCCAGGGGCTGACTCTAGAACAGACCATCAGTTGTTCGTATGCAAGTTCAAGTTGAAGCTGAAGAAAACTAGAACAAGTCCACGAGAGCCAAAGTGCGACCTTGAGTATATCCCACCTTAATTTAGAGACCACCTCAAGAATAGATTTGACACATTGAACACTAATGACCAAAGATCAGATGAACTGTGGAATGACATGAAGGACATCATAAATGAAGAAAGCAAGAGACTATTGAATGACAGGAAATAAAGAAAAGACCAAAATGGGTGTCAGAAGAGAATATGAAATTTGTTCTTGAATGTAGAGTAGCTAAAGTGAATGGAAGAAATGATGAAGTAAAAGAGCGAAACATAAGATTTCAAAGGGTAGCTTGAGAAGACAAAGTAAAGTATTGTAATGACATGTGCAAAGACCTGGGGTTAGAAAACTAAAAGGAAAGAGTAAGCTTGGCATTTCTCATGCTGAAAGAACTGAAGAAAAAATTCAAGCCTTGAGTTCCAGTATTGAATGATCTGTGGGCAAAGTATTGAACAATGCAAGAACCATTAAAGGAAGATGGAAAGAATACACAGAGTCACTGTACCACAAAGAATTGATTGATATTCAGCCATTTTGGGAGGTATCATGTGATCAAGAACCGATGGTACTGAAAGAAGACATCCAAGCTGCACTGACAACACTGGTGAAAAATAAGGCTCCAGAAACTGATGGAATACCACTTGAGATGTTTCAACAAATAGATGCAGCACTGGAAGTGCTCACTTGTGTATGCCAAGAAATCTGGAAGATAGCCACCTGGCCAACTGACTGCAAAAGATCCATATTTTATGCCTATTCCAAAGAAAGGTGACCCAACAGAATGCAGAAATTATCCAACAATATCATTAATATCACACATAAGTAAAATTTTGGTGAAGATCATTCAAAAGCGGTTGCAGCATTACATCGACAGGGAACTGCCAGATATTCAAGCCAGATTCAGAAGAGAACATGGAACCAGGGGCATCACTGCTGATGTCAGATGGATCCTGGCTGAAAGCAGAGAATACCAGAAAGATGTTTACCTGTGTTTTGTTGACTGTGCAAAGGCATTCGACTGTGTGGATCATAACAAATTATGGAAAACATTGCGAAGAATGGGAATTCCAGAACACTTAATTGTGCTCATGAGAAACCCGTACATAGACCAAGAGACCATCGTTTGAAGAGAGCCAGGGTATAGTGTGTGGTTTAAAGTAAGGAATGGCGTGTGTCAGGGTTGTATCCTTTCACCATACTTATGCAATCTGTATGCTTATCAGATAATCTGAGAAGCTAGACTATATGAAGAAGAACGGGGCATCAGGATTGGAGGAAGGCTCATTAACAACTTGTGATATGCAGATGACAAAGCCTTGCTTTCTGAAAGTGGAAGGGACTTGATTCACTTACTGATGAATATCAAAGACTGCAGCCTTTAGTATGGATTACACCTCAACATAAAACAAAAATCCTCACAACTGGACCAATAATCAACATCATGATAAACGGAGAAAAGATTGAAGTTGTCAAAGATTTCATTTTGCTTGGATCCACAATCAACACCCATAGTAGCAGCAGTCAAGAAATCAAATGATCCATTGCATTGGGCAAATCTGCCGCAAAAGACCTCCTTAAAGTGTTAAAAAACAAAGATACCACTTTGAGGACTAAGTTGCCTACCCAAGCCATGGTGTTTTCAATCGCCTATATGGATGTGAAAGCTGGACGATGAATAAGGAAGACCAAATAAGAATTGATGCCTTTGGATTATAGGTGTTGGCAAAGAATATTGAATATACACCATGGACTGCCAGAAGAACGAAAGATTTGTCTTAGAAGAAGTATAGCCAGAATTCTGCTTAGAAGCAAGGATGGTGAGACTTCATCTCACATACTTTGGACATGTTATCAGGAGGGACCAGTTCCTGGAGAAGGACATCATGCTTGGTAAAACAGAGGGTCAACAAAAAAGAGGAAGACCCTCAACCAGATGGATTGACACAGTGACTGCACCAGTGAGCTCAAGCATAACAATGATGATGAGGAGGATGCAGGACTGGGCAACGTTTTGTTCTGTTGTATATAGGGCTGCATTGAGTTGGAACCTACTCAGTGGCACCTAATAACAACAGTATATGTGAGCCAATGCCCACATTTATATGTGTAGCCTAGACCTGTGTTCTGAGCTACTATATTCATATATCCAACTGCCTGATACCTTGATTCATATATTTCTCAGGCATCACAAACTTACGAAGTCTAAAACTGAACTTTTTGATCTCCACAGCTCCTCCCACAAAAACACACAAAATACGTATTTATTTTCAATCCAGGGCTTCTAACCAGTTTGAACAGGTTCAGTCATGGCCGACAAAGTGAAATTGGAAGAGACTTGAATTTTTAAAATTTGGGTGAAGCAGGCCAGTAACTAGAACTGGAAATTTTTGGGTCAAGCCCTAGAATGGGAGATTTGAAAGAGGCATAGTGAGTCCTTTCAGGAGCCTGATGAGGGAGAGTGGATTCTTGCCAGGACTTTGCAGACCAACACACATTCGAAGTGGTGTGGTGGGCCACAATCTTTGAGCGTGGCACTGCTGTTTCCAACTCTGCCAGTCAAGAGATTTGGTTGCTATGCAATGTGCACGCTGCCCTCGTTTTCTAAAAGGGAGATTATCTTTCTAGCAGGGCTTAGACCTGTAATTTTTCCTGTTCTGAGTTTAATTCCCAGTTCACTCACATTTTAAAAATTCGGGTCCTTTAGGGTTTCGCTTCGTTGGCCATGACTGAACCAGGCAGACCCTGTTCAAAGCCCTGATTCAATTTCTTTAAGTAGCCCAATTATCTATTCAATTACTTAATCCTGAGAGTTATCTTAATTTTTTTTTTGTTTAAAAAAAATCGTCTTTATTATGAAGATATTAACCAGTACAGAAAATTAAATATGATAAATTAAGTGAAATTCCTCCTAATTCCAAAGATACCATTATTACCATTGGGGAAAATTTTTCTAGACATCTATGCTAATGGGAGGATAGAAACTTAGAAAGTAATTTTTTTTTTTTTAATGGAATCATTATATAGTCACTGCTTTATAGAAAAGAAAAAGAAGCCCTTGTGAGACTGAAGGGATTGCTGAATTTCAAATAACTATTTCTTCACTCCAGGGGTTATTATTTCCCCAGGGATTCTTACAAGGTTAGGAAAAAAGATTGTGTAATACAGCTCAAGAAGTTGGGACATTATATTTCATTTTTAACAGTATTGATTGACTTTTTACTGTGAAAGATGAGGACATTAATGCTTTCATTGGCCTCCCACTTCCACTGTCCTCACCTATGATGAAAAGATGGCCCGCTCCCTGCCTGTTTCCTAACCTTCTTTCATGAGTCAGAGACAATATTTTCCTCTCTATGCAGGGTAGAGGTTAAGCAAATATGGGCTTCTCAGTGTACTAAAATAAGATATCTAGTGCTTTTAATATAGGACTTCAGAGTAAGAGTCATAGTTTTTTATTTATTCTTCTCAATTTTATGTATTCAGCCAGTATTTATGGAGCACCTATTATGAGCTATGCCCTGTTGATTGACTAAAACAGTTGTCTGAGAACTTTTGATTCTGCCAAAGGCTTAGCAGTTTGAGATTTTATCAGCTATCTTTATATTATAGAAGGATGTTATATTCTTCCCTAGGACTTGGTGCTTCAATATGAAAACTACATATCTCATGAGGAAAGAATTGTATCATCATTCAATATTAACAGTTTTCTTTATATCAAACTATGAATTGTTTTAGTTACAGTATGTAGAATTGCTTAATGACTTAAATCTTATGTAGGAATTCTTAATTAAATATACACATTAAAATTTAATGTGGTTAAATAAATGTTAATATAGTTATATTAAACAGATTTTTTTCTTGGCTTCATTTAAAACTCTAATGTGGCCTATTTACTGTTAATTTTCTTCAGAACAAAACTCAGAAATCTATACTTACAGAACAGTTTCAAAATTAATAATTTTCTGTTTCAGTTATTACTTTACATTTACCCAGCAGTAAATTTTCTATACAATATAATGAACAATTTTATGTATAATGAGCTTCATTGTAAAAGTTTGACCCATAAGATGAATTTAAGAGAAAAGTAAAAACAAACAAACAAAAAAAACATTTAAGAAATAAGATGAGATTAGAAATAGCCTGGTTATTTTAACAAGTAGCAAGCATATATAAATGTTAATATTCCATTACAGTAGTTCAATAAATTATTTGTTCCCAGTGACCCAGATAGTAACTAGACTTACATACGAGTAATGTTACCCATTCTACCTCTTTACCACTGAGTCAATTTCAACTCATAGCGACACTATAGGACAAAGTAGAACTGCCACATAGGGTTTCCAAGGCTGTAATCTTTATGGAAGCAAACTGCCACATCTTTCTCCCAGGTAGCAGCTGGTGGTTTCGACCTGCTGACCTTTTGATTAGCATTAGGAATAACAAATAGTTTAAAAATGCTGCTTACGTTCTTTCTAATATCAGAAATTAGGATATAATCTGACTAGAAAATCATCTATATTTTGTATTTTATGCATACCGCATGTCTCCAATATTTATTTTTATTCTATTAATTTGAAAAAATTATTAAATAATTTATTACTAATTAAAGACATTCATAACTAATACAAAATTATTATTTAATCAAAGAATTTCTGTTCATTTAGACAGTGCTGAGAAAATGCTTATTATACTATCTCTCAAAGATAACCACCATTAACTCCTTCATGCTTATCTTTTTCCACCTTTAGCTACAAATATATATTTTTTGAAAAATAGGAATTATATCATGTTGAAACTGCTTTTAAAACTTATTTTAAATTATCTTTTTTATGCCTGTAAGTATTCATCTACATGATAATTTTAAAAGACTGAATAATATTCTAATACATGGATGAATTCCAATGTTCTGTTTTTGGAAATTTAGAATTTTTTTTTTTTTAATGTGTCTTAATACAGGTAGTCCTCAACTTAAACGACATATTCGAGTTATAATGAACTGCAATTACGACTCTTTTTTAAAAATTATGTTATTTTTGGTAATATACACTACATACAATGTTGCAGCGCCTAATTAGCTGATGTTATCATTCTCAGATGTTCATGTGCAGATGTTCAATGTTATGATTTACTGTTCAGACACTACCATATAGCAAGTTATGGCCTGTTCTACAATGAAGTTGGTGTTGGTGTCAGGAGTTGTAATGGATAAAAGTGGACAATGTTCAACTTTAAGGACATACAATTGAAATGCGCACTTCATTGTTACAACACTGATGCTGACTTCACTGTAGACCAGGCCTACAGCGTGATCTTATTTATTGTTCCCTGCTATCAGAAGCATCAGTTGTTAATGTGAAACCAAATTGTTCAAGTTTCTCAGACTGTAACACCTGCTCTGCTTGTAACCTCAAAAAATATGCTAGCAAAAGAAGTCATGCCACTATAAGTTCTAATCCAAAAAAGAAGGTGAGTCATGGATAGAAAGATGAAGATCATTAAGGCCTATGAAAATGCAAAGAAGCTCAGAGAAATGTATGTTATGTATGTATGTATTATTGCCTTTTATTATCAGTATCTTTATTAATCTGATCTTTTGTCTTTGAGGGGTCAGAAACATTACATGTAAATTTACAGATATATTATAATACATACATGTTGTTGTTGTTAGGTGCTGTCAAGTCGGTTCCAACTCATAGTGACCCCATGTACAACAGAATGAAACACTGCCAGAAGAAGGAACAAAACTGTTTTGGAAGAAGTACAGCCAGAGTGCTCCTTAGAAGCAAGGATGGTGAGAGTACGTCTCACATACTTTGGACGTGTTATTAGAAGGGACCAGTTCCTGGAGAAGCACATCAAGCTTGGTAAATTTAGAGGGTCAGCGAAAAAGAGGAAGACCCTCAACAAGATGGATTGACACAGTGGCTACAACAGTAGAATTAAACATATCAACAATCGTGAGGATAGTGCAGGACTGGGCAGTGTTTCGTTCTGTTGTACATAGGATCACTATGAGTTGGACTCAACGGCACCTAACAACAATAACATGTATGTATTAAAATATATCTGTAAGTTTATATGGGATGTTTCCAATCCCCAAAGACAAAAGATCGGATTGATAAAGATACTGATAATAAAAGGCAATAATTATGAAAACTTACATCAAAACCAACTTATGATGGAGTCATTGGAATGGAACCCTGTCGTAAGTTGGGGACTGCCTGTAGATAAATCTTTGCATGCCCATGATTATTTTTCTGGAACAAACCCCTAGAAGTGGACTGGCTAAGCCAAAGGGTAGGCAGTATTTCATCCTTGTGTATTTCCACATGCCCCCTATTTATAATTCATTATACTTGATCTGTCTATAGCATTTTACATTCTACCTACTTTTGAACCTTTTTCCTTTCATTCACTTGTTCATTCATTCAGAATATATTTGTTAAATTTCTATTAAGTGCTGTACTTTCCTAGATTCAGTCTTCTTTGGGATTTCTGTGACTTTGTTCTCTTTTTATTTTCTGATTCTTTGTTATCAGTTGTTTTTGCCGATTCTTCTTCCTTCTCCTCTATCTACCTTTTCCATTGGAATTTTCTTCTAATGTTATATCTTCAGTTCTCTTTCCATTTGTTCTATAGTGGCTTCAATTATCACTTCTTTACTGACTAACACTATGTATAACCATCCCCGAGACTCCCCTTGTGCATATTTCCAAGTTTTACTGGACATTTGGGTCTGTATACCATGCAAGTTCAGCAAATTCAGTATATCCAAAAACCATATTCTATGTCTGTACTTAAAGAAGTCCAAACTGACGTCCAGCTTCAGTTGATCCCAGAACATTTACTGAAACTGAGATCTGAATTTGTGCTTAGAGCACCTGAATAGAATCCCTATCCTCCCATTCCCTCTGTGCTACTCATACAGAATTCCATTGGTAAACTCTGACTGCTCTGATTTTCTCTTCTCCAGATATGGCTAAATGTGTATCAAGAACTTTTATGCTCCAGATTTAGGGGTGTGGTTTGTGAGTATATGTGTAATTCATGTCCCATTGCCCATTCTTGGTTCTAAAGAGCAGGCAGGCCGGGAATTGGGCGTTGTATTTCTGCTAGCTAGTTTGTGCTGATCAGAAGGAAGTTTCTTGTATTAGAGGAAGGAAAGTTGCTTGATTAAGTAAGAAATATATAAAATAAAAATGCATTTGATTAGAGGGTTTGTAGATATATAATTTATGGTGATGTATGTGTGGAAGTATTTAGAATATTAGTAGAAATGAAATGTGTTGATTAGTGTAGTCAGGGAAGAAATGCTGGGAGAAAGTGGCAGGGTATAGAGAAGGGCCTGTGACTGCAGACATGAGGTGACCCAAGAACATGTTTGGAATTCCTTTAAGTGGACATGATGGACAGCTAACATTAAACTGCACAGAACCACTCCATTTACCCCACATAAGTGCCCTCTTTTACATTAATGATATGATAATATTTTAAAAGCAGCATACAAATTATAGAGTAATTAAGACAGGGTGTTATCCTTCTTCTGGTGGTGAGATTTTATTTGGATTATTAGGAAACTCCCAGAGGATCTACAATATTCGAGATATATTCCAAAACTTGTAAAAGTTTTAGGTCCCAAATTTCACAGATTATTTTCTTCCTTAATATAGTTCAAATAAACATTTTCACATTATGGACACTCATGATTTTCATTTCCAGGAATGAATTGAAATTCAGTGATATTTGGTTGAACTTTTAAAATAAAATTTGACACCCCATTAACTAAAAACATGAATTCTATTAAAATTATGAATATTGCTATTAATATTATCTTAGCACCACCGTGCCTCAAGTGCCTCAATTTCTGATCTAAAACTATAAAATCCAGAAAAAATCATAACCAAACAATATTTTTTAACTTATTTAATGTCTGTACCTAGTCTGACGAAATAATATGAGCCTGTTTATAATCTCTACTTAGCTCACCTAATTTGAATACCAATGTTTTGCTGAGACAGACTAATGTGTCTGATTATGAGGTTCTGTCCCAGACTCTGTATGTAGTATATTTTGTTGCTAAATACAGAAAAATTCTAAATTTATGGTCCTAAAGCTTCCATAAAGGACTTATAGACCTTTATATCATGATTTAAAAAAAGATTAAATCTCTTAGAATAAGATTTTGTGTGTGTTTGTGTGTGTGTGTGTGTGTGTGTGTGTGTGTGTGTGTGTGTGTGTGTGTATGTGTTAGACAAAGATAAAGAAATTGTATAATATGTGATATTTTAAAACCCAGCTCTTTGCAATGGTATAAAATGACCATTTCCACACTGGATTGGGAGGTTTCCTTTGACACTGGTACAAAACAATTTCTCTATCTTCCTGGTGATAGCTGGGCAGAAGGATCAGGTGGGACACTCCTAGCATCCTTGCTCACTTAGGGTACAGGGGGTTTTCCTGGAGTCAACACTGTTAAGGTACCTCACAGAGGGTTCACAACATGGTTAATGTGAGCTGATGTGCCTCAACCACCTTGATAACAAACAGTCAGGCCATGAACTGTTCTTTTGATTGTAATTATGTTATGCTAGTTATGTTTATTGGTGTATATGCAAAGAAGTATTGATGTCTCCTGGGGAGCATCAACGCATATTATGCAGCTACTCATAGCAGATCCCATCATGGAGGTGATCACAACATCATACGACTGTTGAACCATGGAGAATCATCGCCCAGCCAAGTCGACACACAATCTTAACCATCGCACTCCAGAGACTGTAATACCTGTCCATTCATTGTACTACCTTACAACAAAGAACAATGATTCTTTGCAGATATGTTTATAGCCACAAACTTTTCACATTCTTGAGGGCAGGAATAATGTCATATTCATATTTGTACAAACATAAAATCTTAATAAGATAAAAGACATCAGGAAATCTATTCTTTTTCTTGTATCACTTCTTTCTGTTCTGTTTTGTCCTGGAGGCTCTCTTGACCCTGTGTTTTAGTCACCCTCACATTTCCCCTCACCATCATCCTGTGAATTGCTTTTTCTCTTTTCTGAGTTGCTTCCCTATTCTTGGATCCCTTGTTTTTCCCTTTCTTGGTTTACTCTCTTGTTCTGGTGAAACCAACTTCTCAGTAAGAAAGTTTATGTAGAGAGGAAGTATTTCAAGATAGGTATGAGATGGAGACTTCTGCCATATAGTTTTGGGAGCTACAAAACAAATGGATGAGTTGTAATTGATTTATTAGACCAGGAAAGCTAAAACCAAAACCGGCAGTGGGGAAGGCCCAGAGCAACTTTGTTGTGGATCATTAACATTCTAGAGGTACTAGGAATCAGAGATACCATTGAGAATGGAGGTAAAAATGGAGGATTAGGTAATACTCCAAGACTTTCAACAGCAGGAGGATTAGTTCAGAGTATAAGGCTCAGGTATACTCTCAGACTCCCTTCACTCCCCACTCAGCTGGGTGATGGTTTTCTCCCTACTTCAGCAGAATGTGGAGGTTTACCTCATGGAAATGATGAATCAGAGAGACACCAAGTACAGCTGAGGTAAGGAGTACTGTGCTGAAAAAAATTAAATATTATTAACTCCCAAGTTAAAAGATACATTATGATTGTATTTTCTTTACCAAGAATCTTTATTTTTCCTTTTTGTAAACTTTTCATATGGCATCACTTTTTCATTTGGTTAGTTTTTCTGTGTATCTAGCCCTGTAAGATAGTCCCCTAGAAATATATTAATAATTAATAACAATAATGTCTAATACAACAATGCTTATTGTGTGGCAGGTACTGTTCTAAGCACTTCAAATATTTGAGCTATTTAAATCTCAGAGCGTTAAAATCCCAACACCAGCATTAGCAATAGCATTCTCTCACCTAACACAGTATAGTTTCCTTCCCACAGATGAAAATGCCCTTAACTTATTCCCTAACACGGAGACCTCAAGTCCCATCAGGATTAGCATAGATATCTGGGTGGTTTTCATTCTTTCTTAGTTCATCTACAATCATATCTTAAGGTAAAATTTACACCCTATATAAAATAGCAGGGGGAAAGAGATGGAAGAAAAAGAAAATTGGTTAATAAGTAAATGGATACTTAACAGAGCAAGGTTAGCTATAGTTAGCTATTACAGTCCGTGTTTCTCCAGGTGGACATGAGGCTTTGGTTAGTATTTCTAGCTTCTTTCCTCTGCTAACCAAACCCATTGCTGTGGAGTAGATTCTGACTCATAGCGACCCTGTAGGGCAGAATAGAACTGCCCAATAGGGTTTCCGAGGCTATAAACATTTACAGAAGCAGACTGCCACATATTTCTCCCTCAGAGCAGTTAGTGGGTTCGAACCGCTGACCTTTCAGTTGGCAGCCGTGCCCTTTAACCACTGCACCCCCAAGGCTCCTATTTCCTCTACTACCATTCTGTTTTCCTTAATACTGAAGAAACCTCAGCTGGTTATCTAGTGGGGCAACCTAAAGCTTTATTCTTGTGATTCCTGAGCCCTTGTTGGTGTTTCCTGTATTGGGTTGCACTAGTGATCCATTAACTTTTACCACTAGATATGCAGTACTAGGAGGTGGTATAGAGAATACGCTAGATACCAGTCTTTACTTCCCTCTACCTCCATTGCATAGCAACAACCTTCTTTTCCTTGATCGTCATGATCAATCCCTTCAGCCAGCATAGTTAGCTTATTCTGTTTGTTGGTTCAGGGGTATGAGGAGACTTAAAAGGATAGGAGAATGTTTCTATTTACAGTTCTGGTAAAAGTATTCTCTTTTGGAATAAGATCTCAAAACCATCAGAGCTCCAAGTTGAGGGATCAGAAAACCAAAAGAGAAGCATCATTTCCACTTCCACCCCTTAGCACCTGGACTCATATATTACAGTTGTAAGAAAATTAACACCATCTGTTGGTTGCTAGTTCAAAGCATTTTGTAAGACATCACCTCAGTCTTGCAAGGTGTTGTGTTCTACATGGTACCATAGTGAGTTTTCAACATACTGTTCCATCAATAGTTAAGATTAGCTACTCCAGGAGATAGGGTGCAGCACAAGACCAGGGAATACTGTGGATTTTAACTCAGTGCTTTGCTTCTTTCATTGTTAAATTAGTTTTTTGGTTAGAAGCAGTGTTGTATGAATACCATGACTCAATAAGGCATTAGTAAGTCCATAGTTGCATTGGTCAGTTTGTCATATTGTGGGGGCTTGCGTGTTGCTGTGATGCTGGAAGCTACGCCACCAGTATTCAGATACCAGCAGGGTAACCCCTGGTGGACAGGTTTCAGCTGAACTTCCAGACTAAGACTGACTAGAAAGAAGGACCTGGCAGTCTGCTTCTGAAAAAAGTTAGGCAGCAAAGATCTTATGAATAGCAGGGGAACATTCTCTGATATAGTCCCAGTAGATGAGCCCTTCAGGCTGGAAGGCACTCAGAATACAACTGGGGAAGAGCTGCTGCTTTAACATAAAGTCGACCTTAATGATGTGGATGGAGTCAAGCTTTAGGGACCTTTGTTTGCTGATGTAGCATGATTCAAAATGAGAAGAAACAGCTGCAAACACCCATTAATAATAGTAATGTGGAATGTATGAAATATGAATCTAGGAAAGTTGGAAATCGTCAAAAATGAAATGGAACGCATCAAGATCGATATCTTTGGCATTATCCATAAAAACCTGTTGCCATCGAGTCGATTCCAACTCATAGCAACCCTATAGGACAGAGTCGAACTGCCGCATAAAGTTTCCAAGGAGTGACGGGTGGATTTGAACTGCTGACCTTTTGGTTAGCAGCCAAGCTCTTAACTGGTATTGGCCATTTTGAATCAGACAATCATATGGTCAGCTATGCTGGGAATGACAAATTGAAGAGGAATGGTGGTGCATTCATCATCAAAAAGAACATTAAGGGATAAGAAGAATGAAGAAGAATTGATGACTTTGAATTATGCTGTTGGTGAAGAATATTTAATATACCATGGACTGCCAAAAGAATGGACAAATACCTGTCTTGGAAGAAGTACAGCCAGAATGCTCATTAGAAGCAAGGATGGCAAGACTTCGTCTCACATACTTTGGACACGTTATCAGGAGGGACCTGTCCCTGGAGAGGAACATCATGCTTGGTAAAGTAGAAGGCCAGCGATAAACAGGAAGACTCTTAATGAGATGGATTGACATAGTGGCTGCAACAGTGGGCTCAAGCAGAACAATGATTATAAGGATGGTGCAGGACCAGGCAGTATTTTGTTCTGTTGTACATAGGGCCGCTATGAATCAGAGCCAACTTGATGGCACCTAACAACAACAACAAGTCCATAGTTGGTGAGAAAGTATTTCTTAGAGAAGCAAGTGGCTAAGCGACAAAACATTTCAACCATTTTTAAGGGTACAGTTCAGTGACATTAATTATATTCATCATGTTTTGCAATAATTATCGTTATCCATTTCCAATTTTTTCATCACCTTTAACAAAGGTATTTTTGGTTGGTAATTCTAGTTTTTATGTCCTTCATGATTTATAATAACAAATGCCATGGTCTTGTAATTCCTACCCAGGTGATTGGGCAGGACTGTGTGATAGGGTAATCCAAGAGGATTGGTCAGTTTTGCCTTAAAAGACAGCCAATTCCAGAGCAGAGAGGGGGAGCCCACCATCAACAATGAAGGAGAGACCCAGCAGCAGGAGACAGTGCATTGGGCTTCCTGGCCACAGAAAAAGCTGAGTGCCTTTGGGCAGAGCCTGAGGGCCAGGGAGAGGCGTGCCTGCAAGCACAGCTGTGGAGAGGTTATCCTGAGGGAAGAACTGTATCCTGAGTGTTCTTGAGCCTGAATTGTAACTGCTACTTCCCTAATAAACCCCGTAACTGTGAGTATGGTCTGTGAGTTCTGTGTGGTCATTGCAATGAATTATCAAACCCAGTAGAGAGTGCTGTGGACAGGACAGTTGGTGTCAGAATTAGTAGAGATAGTGGAGATAGGAGGCATGTCTGACCTCTACCTCATAGGAATCAGCCTTGGGCTGTTGATCTTGGTTCTTCTTCTTCCTTGTGAGGTTGGATGAGGTCAGACACTGCCCTCTAGCCGTTTTTACAGATTACTTCCACAAGTATAAGGGTTAGAATTCCAGCACATATTTTTGGAAGACATGATTTAATCCGTAACACTAGGGAAAGGAAAAAAAAAAAAAAAAAGAACCTGGTTTATAGATGGTACTGTATGATGATAGTAACTGCTAGAATTCTAGCTTTATAGTCTTTCAAAGAGGGAAAATCTTGAAGTATCATATTTATTCATTTATTTTTTCCTGTAAGAAAATACGACTTTAGGTATTGATTTTTATGGATTTGTGGGCCATGGCTAATGGTGGGACTGGTGGTCAGGGACTCAGTAAAAAAAGATTGTAAGACTGGTGCAAGAAGATTACTGGAAGAAGTTTATTATTAGTGGAAGAATTTCTGATTGAAAACAAATCAGAATTTGAAATAATTACTTAAAAGCACGTAGAGTAGAGCACGTAAGTCAGACTCATGTCACATTTTGCAAAGGTGGCTTTGTACTATTATGAGAAGACAGTTGGAAAAATTGTGAGACAATTTGCCAATATCTTATACTGATTTTTTTTTCCCCCTTTCCAAAGGGTACAAATGCAGTTTATAAATTGTCACCATCTTATTTAGGTAACGTATTTTAGGCATTTCTGTGTTCCTTCATAGAAGATAAAATTCACTTATTGCAGCAAGTGAAGAGAAGATGTAATAATGGTGAGATTTCTGTGAGAATTATTTGTCTGGAGATAGTGCTTATGGGTAGCATAAAATATCTGATAGAGATAAGGCCTTGGCCTTCAGTGCCTGGGATGAGGCAAAAAAGCTGTTATTGTATATCATCAGTGAACCTGACTCAAATGATACGAGAAATTGATGACAGAATATATCACCACAGGTGTACAAGTGCTTTTCTGGAGTTACTGAAAATGGCCCGGATCCATCCCACCTTTAATCATCTTCCATGCCTCCAAAATCTCTTAAGCTTTTTCTGGGCAAACAGACTCCTTTATGTCTTCACCACCATCAAATTAAAAAAAAAAAAAAAAAAAAAAAAACCTGTTGTAGTCAAGTCAATTCCAACTCACAGCGACCCTATACGACAGAGCAGAATTGCCCCATAGGGTTTCCAAGGAGCGCCTGGTGGATTCAAACGGCTGACCTTTTGGTTAGCAGCCATAGCTCTTAACCACTACACCACCAGGGTTTTCACGATCAAGTAAGCAACACCACGTCCCCTGGGGTGCTACACTGGGCTCTTGGGAGCTGTAAGACGATAATGGTGTGAGTAATATTTGCACACTGCTTAGTATTGTATAAAAATAGGAAATAAAGGAACAGCTAAGTTCTTTGCCTACTGTCTATCTTTCGTTGGGAGTTTTTTTAATTACCTTTTCAATCTCTTGTTATGAGTCTGTTCAGATTTTCAACATCACTTTGTGGTAGTTTGGGTAGGTAGTGTTTTTCTAGAAATTTATCCATTTCCTCTAGGTTTTGAAATTTGTTGTAGTATAGTTTTTTCATAATACTCTGTTATAATCCTTTTTAATTCCAGTTGGTCTGTTGTAATGTCCCCATTTCATTTCTTATTTGGGTTATTTGTGTCATCTCCTGTTTTTCTTTTGTCAGTCTGGTTAGTGGTTTGGCAATTTTGTTCATCCTTTCAAAGTTGGTTTTGTTGATTCTTTCTGTTGTTTTTCTCTATTTCATTTATTTCTGTGCTGATCTTTATTATTTCCTTTGTTCCAGTGGCTGTGGGCTTTTTTTTGCTGTTCTGTTTCTATTTGTTCGAGTTGTATAGTTAATGTTTTGATTTTGTCCCTTTCTTCTTCTTTCATGTGTGCATCTCTTTCTATAAATTGTCCTCTGAGGACTGCCTTTGCTGTGTCCCAAAGGTTTTGGTGTGATGTGTTTTCATTCTCATTTGATTCTAGGAATTTTTTGATTCCATCTCTGATTTTTTCTATTACCCAGTGATGTGTAAGCAGGGTGTTATTCAGCTTCCACGTAATTAATTTTTTTTCCTTGCTCTTCCTGTTGTTAATTTCTACCTTGATGACGTTGTGGCCAGAGAAGATACTTTGTATTATGTCCACGTTTTGGATCTTGTTGAGGATTGCTCTGTGGCCTAAGACATGGTCTCTTCTGGAGAACATTCCATGTGCATTGGAAAAGAATGTGTACTTTGCAGCTGTTGGGTGTAGTGTTATGTACATTTCTATGAGGTCAAGTTGGCTGATTGTGCCCTTTAGGTCTTCTGTATCTTTGTTGAGTTTCTTTCTAGATGTTCTGTCCTTTACCGAGAGTGGTGTGTTGAAGTCTACTACTATTATTGTGGAACTGTCAGTTTCTCTTTTCAGTGCTGTTAGAGTTTGTTTTATGTATTTTGGAGCCCTGTCATTGGGTGCATAGATGTTTATTATGGTTATGTGTTCATGATAGATCATCCCCTTGATTATTATTTAGTGTCTGTCTTTGTCTTTTACGGTGGATTTTGTTTTAAAGTCTATTTTATCTGAGATTAGTATCACCACTCCTGCTCTTTTTTGGTAGCTGTTTGCTTGATATATTTTTTCCATCCTTTGATTTTTAATAAATTTACATCTTTGTTTCTAAGGTGTGTCTCTTGTAGACAACATATTGATGGATCCTGTTTTTTTAATCCATTCTGTCACTCTCCATCTCTTTATGGGAGCATTTAGGCTATTTACATTCAGTGTAATTATTGACAGGTGTGAGTTTGTTGCTGTCATTTTGTAGTGCTTTTTTTTTGTGGTGCTGACGTTTTCTTTGTTCCTCTACTCTCCTGTGCTGAATTCCTTTTGTTTGTGGATTTTTTTTCATTTCTTTTCTTTTTGTAGGTTTTGTTTTTACTGAAACTTTATGTTTTTTGTCTTTATTTTGATGAGTAGGTTTGTTAACTTTCTTTGTGGTTACCATGAAATTTACGCATATCTTCCTATGTTTGAACCCCTCTATTATTACTTGGTATCACCTTGCCTTCCTTTTCATTAAAAGGTTCTCTGCCTACACTGTTTATTTCCTCTTTTTTTGTTCTGATGCTGTTGTCATTTACAGATTAGCCTCTCTGGTTACCTGTTATAATTCTTTTGGTTTTGGATAGTCCTTAAGAGTTCATTTCCTAGGTTTGTATCTGGCTAGTGCAATCCTTTGTCCTAAATTCAGCCGCTGGTCTGATGTTGTTTGTTCTCAGATCAAAGGACTCCCTTTAATAATTTTTGTAAGTTTGTTTTGGTTTTTACATAGTCCCTTAATTTTTGTTTATCTGGAAATGACCTAATTTCACTGTCATATTTGAACGAGAGTTTTGCAGGATATATTATTCTTGGCTAGCAGTTTTTTTCTTTCAAGATTTTATACATGTCGTTCCATTGCCGTCTTGCCTGCATGGTTTCTTCCAAATAATCCGAGCTCAGTCTTATTGTTTCTCCTCTGTATGTGACTTGTTTTTCTTGAGCTGCTCTTGGGATTCTTTGTTTGTCTTTGGTTTTGGTGAGTGTGATTATGATATGTCTTGGTGATTTTCTTTTGGGGTCTCTTCTATATGGGGTTTGTTGAGCTTCTTGGATGGCCAGCTTTTCATCTTTCATGATATTGGGGAAGTTTTCTATCAGCTGTTCCTCAATGATCCTCTCTGTGTTTTCTGTTTTCTCCCCCTGTTCTGGGATGCCAATCACTCGTAAGTTTTTGCTTTTAATTGTGTCCCACATAACTCTCAGGGTCTCTTCATTTTTCTTTGTTCTTTTTTCTGAGTTTTCCTGAAACAGAGTTGTATCCAAGTGTTTGTCTTCAGTTCCACTGATCCTGTCTTCCATGGTTTCAAATCTACTTCTCAGCCCTTCTATGACACCGTCCATTTCTGAAATCTTGTTGTTTATCTTTTGGATTTCTAATTGTTGTTTTTGTATAATTTCGAGTTGTGAATTTATTTTGGCATTTTGTTCCTGCATCATCTTCCTGAATTCTTCCAATTTTTTGTCTGTATTTTCCATAAATTTGTCTATTTTTTCCTCATGTTTGTCAGCTTTTTGCCTCAGTTCTTGGAAAATTCCGAGTATTAGTGATTTGAGTTCCGTATCAGGTACTTCTAGTGCATTTTCTTCCACAGGAGAGTTATCTGGTGTTTTAATTTGGACGCCTATTGGAGCCATCTTGTCTTGTTTTTGTAAATGTTTTGATATTGTTTGCTGTTTTCGGGGCATTCAGTAGATATTTCTCTCGTTTATTGATTGTAGATTTTTTTTTTTTTTTCGTTCTTGTGGTACAGCTGGGCAGATCTAGCTGAGGAGGAGCCACTGGGATGGGTTGCTTGTGGCACTCACCGCAGCCACCAGGACGGTCGGTAGTCAGTGCTGGGCAGGTTCCAATAGGGCGTGCCTGCACCGCTTGGTGATGTGATGTCTAGTGCACGGTGCAGGTAGGTAGGGTGCAGCGGGAAGATGGTTATGTGTGAAGCTAAGCTGGATATGGGAGAGAGGAGAGAGGAGGAGGAGCAAAAAGCGTACAAACATAAAAGAATGGTAGGGGAGCTTGTCGTTGGAATGTACAGATGAGAGACTATGGGATGGAGGAAACCAGAAGGGGGAAGAGAAAGAAAAGAAAAGAATGACCAAATAAAAATCAGAAAAGTTAAAGAACTGCAAAGTTCCCAGGGATCCCACCGGTGCAGCTATGAGGTCTGGGGGAGTCGGTCTCAATTTTCACAGCTCAGCCTGGCCAGAAGGTACAGAGGCATACATCGCCTGGTATTCAGGGATCAGAAAGAGAAGGAAGAGATAGAGAGACAAGAAATTAAGCAATGAAGAAAGACAAAAGAGAAAAAGAGGTAAAAGATGACAAAACTAATCAAAAAAGGAAGAAAAATAAAATTGGAAAAAAAAAAAGGGCAACACCAGCAGTCAGTGCCTACAAATGGGACCCAGAGAGCCCCCACTCAGGGGCGCGAATTCCAAGAAGCTGGTAGTCTCGGGGTTAAGTGACCGTGGCCACGGGAAGCAGAGGGGCCAACGAACAAAGGCCCCAGGATCCCACCCGCGCGGAAGCCCAGACCTGGAAACAGCCACACGCCCGCACGCAGCCCTACAGCCCCGCAGGAGAGAGCAGAGACGGCACTCGGAACCAGGCACCCAGGCTAAAGGAGGGGGAGGCGGGAGAAAAAGGTTCACTAGCTGCCAGCAAACGGCTCCCAGAAAGCCGCCAGCCCGGGCGCACGGAATCCAAGCACCGGTGCCCCCCAGCTCAGGGACTCCGGCCACGGAAAGCAGGGGATCCCCAGCTGAGGCGGAGAGGGGTGGGTGGTGGGAGAGCGCGCACCGCAGTTTACCGGTCGTTCTGTCTCCGACCAGATGCTCTGCAAGGCTGCTCTCCCATTTGCTGGTCTCCGATAGGAATCCAAGATGGTGGATCCGCGCTGCATTAGCTGGTAAGGAATCTCTGCCTGAGTCTCTCCTCGCTCTCCGTTCTCTTTTAGTATTCTCACTCCGTTTGGTGTTTGGCTGAGTTCTTTATCTCTTCATTTGGTGTTCTAGGGTTTCAGGATTGTTGATTCTCTGTTAGGCTTAGTTTTTCGGATCTTTGCTGTGGAGGGACGGCGTGGTGTTTCTGCCTAGAGCGCCATCTTGCCCAGATAATAATCTTATTGTACTTTAGATGAAGGTTTACAGAACAAATAGTTTCTCATTAAACAGTCAGTACACATATTTTTTTATGACATTGGTTAACCCCACAACATGTCAACACTCTCCCTTCTCGACCTTGAGGGCCTTTCTTTGGTGAAAATATACATAGCCAAAGTTACGCCATTTTGAAAGTTTCTACACGTACAATTCAGTGACATTGATTACATTCTTCCAGTTGTGCTGCTATTCTTACTGTCCTTTTCCAAATTATTCCATCACCATTATCTTCAAATCACTGTCCTCTAGGCTTCCCATCAAACCTTTTGAGTTTCTGTTGTCAATTTGATCTCACATAGATAATTATTTATTTTTTTTTTTGTACCTTAGATGAAGGTTTGCAGAACGAATAGTTTCTGATTAAACAGTTAGTACACATATTGCCCTATGACAGTGGTTAACAACCCCATGACATGTCAGCACTGTCCCTTCTCAACCTTGGGTTCCCTATCACCAGCTTTCCTGTCCCCTCTTGCCTTCTAGTCCTTGTCCCTGGACTGCTGTGCCTCTTTAGTCCTGTTTTGTTTTATGAGGCTATCCAATCCCCAGCAGAACGGTGAACTTCAGGAGTGACTTCATCACTGAGCTAAAAGGGTATCCGGGGTCCATACTCTCAGGGTTTCTCCAGTCAGGCCAGTAAATCTGGTCTTTTTTTGTGAGTTAGAATTCTGTTCTACATCCTTTTCCAGCTCTGTCCAAGACCCTTTGTTGTGATCCCAGTCAGAGCAGTCAGTAGTGGTAGCCAGGCACCATCTAGCTGTACTGGACTCAGTCTGGTGGAGGCCTTGGTAGCTGTGGTCCATTAGTCCTTTGGACTAATCTTTTCCTTGTGTCTTGTTCTCTTCATTCTCCCTTGTTCCCGAAGGGGTGAGACCAGTGGAGTATCTTAGATGGCTGCTCACAGGCTTTTAAGACCCCAGATGCTACTCACCAAGGTAGAATGTAGAACATTTTCTTTATAAACTGTGTTATGCCAGTTGAGCTAGATGTTACCTGAGACTATGGTCCCCATAGCCCTCTGCCCACCAATTCAGTCCCTCAGAGAGTTTGGAAGTGTCTATGGAGCTTCCATGCCCTTTCCTTGTTCAAGTTGTGCTGGCTTCCCCAGTAATGTGTAGTGTCTTACCCTTCACCAAAGTTACCACTTATTTATTGTCTATTTAGTCCCCCACCCCCCACCCCTCCAATCCCTTGTAACCAACAAAGACTGTTTCTTTTTGTGTTAACTTTTACGTGAGTTTTTAATGTAGAGGTCTTATACAATATTTGTTCTTTTGTGATTGACTTATTTCACTCAGCATAATGTCCTCAAGTTTTGTTCCTCTTACTCTCCTGTGTTTAGTTCCTTTTGTTTGTGGAGTTTTTTTTTTTTTTCATTTCTTTTGTTTTTGTAGGTTTTGTTTTTACTGAGACTTTGTTTTTCTTCTTTATTTTGATGAGTAGGTTTGTTAACTTTCTTTGTGGTTACCATGAAATTTACCCTTATCTTCCTAGAGTTGAACCAGTCTGTTATTACTTGGTATTGCTTGACTTCTTCTCCATTAGAAGGTTCTATACCTACACAGTTTTTTCCCTCCTTTATTGTTCCGATGCCGTTGTCATTCACAGATTAACCTCTCTGGGTCCCTTTAATAATTCTTTTGGTTTTGCATAGTCCTTAAGAGTTCTTTTCCTAGGTTGGTATCCGGCTAGTACTATCCTGTGTCCTATATTCAGCCTATGGTCTGATATTGTTTGTTCTCAGATCAAAGGACTTCCTTTAATAAGTCTCGTAAGTTTTGTTTGGTTTTTACGTAGTCCCTTAATTTCTGTTTATCTGGAAATGACCTTATTTCACCATCATATTTGAATGAGAGTTTTGCAGGATATAGTATTCTTGGCTGGCAATTTTTTTCTTTCAAGGTTTTATATTTGTCATCCCATTGCCTTCTTGCCTGCATGGTTTCTGCTGAATAATCCAAGCTTAGTCTTATTGTTTCTCCTCTGTATGTGACTTTTTGTTTTTCTTGAGTTTCTCTCAGTATTCTTTGTTTGTCTTTAGTTTTAGCGAGTGTGATTATGATATGACTTGGGGATTTTCTTTTGAGTTCTATCCTATATGGGGTTCGTTGAGCTTCTTGGATGGTCAGTTTTTCATCTTTTGTGATATTGGGGAAGTTTTCTGTCAGGAGTTCTTCAGTGATCCTTTCTGTGTCTTCTGTTTTCTCCCCCTGTTCTGGAACTCCGATCGCTCACAGATTTTTGCTTTTGATTGTATCCCACATAATTCTCAGGGTCTCTTCATTTTTCTTCGTTCTTTTTTCTGATTTTTCTTCAAACAAAGTTGTATCCAGGTGTTTGTCTTCAATTCCGCTGATCCTGTCTTCCACGGTATCAAATCTGCTCCTCATCCCTTCTATGACACTGTCCATTTCTGAAATCTTGTTGTTTATCTTTTGCATTTCTAATTGTTGTTTTTGTATAATTTCTAGTTGTGAATTTATTTTAACATTTTGTTCCTGCATTATTTTCCTGAATTCTTCTATTTTTTGTCTGTATTTTCCATGAATTTGTCTGCCTTTTCCATGAAGTTGTCTATTTTTTCCTCCTTTTTGTCTGCTTTTTGCTTCAATTCTTGGATAATTCTGAGTATTAGAGATTTGAATTCCCTATCAGGCAGTTCTAGTGCCTTTTCTTCTACTGTAAATTCATCTGATGTTTTATTTTTGACGCCTCCTGGAACCATCCTGTCCTCTTTTTATAAATGTTTTGATATTCTCTGCTGTCTTTGGGGTATTCAGTAGTTATTTTTCTCATTTATTGAGTACAGATTTGTTTGTTTCATCCTTTTTTTTTTTTTTTTTAATTTGGCTATTTCTGAGCAGGTGGGCTGTGTGCTCTTTGTTGTTTGCTTGTCTGTGGGCATGATACTTTTCGCCTCCCTCTCCAAGTGGCGGGGTCAGTTGCTCAGATATGGTACAGCAGGGCAGGTCTAGCTGGAGGAGTTTCTGGGATGGGTTGTTTGTGGCACTTACTATAGCCACCAGGGCAGGTCAGTAATCAGTGCAGGGCAGGTTCTGGTAGGCCGTGCCTGTGTTGCTTGGTGGTGTGATGTTAAGTGTACTGTGTTGGTAGGCAGGATGGAGGGGGGAAATTGTGATGTGTGGAGCTAAGATGGGTATGGGAGAGAGGAGAGAGGAACGGGAGCCAAAAACATACAAACAAACCAAAAAGAGTGCTAAGGGAGTTTGCCATTGAAGTGGAGAGATGAGAGACTATTAAATGGAGAAAAACAAAAATGGGAAGAAGAAGAAAAAGAAAAGAATGAATAAATAAAAATTAGAAAAAAGAACAACAAAGTTCCCAGGGATCCCTCCGGTGCAGTTACGAGGCCTGGGGTAGTTGTTCCCAGTTGTTGAAGTATAGCCTGGCTAGGAGGTGTAGAGGCATTCAATGCCAGATATCCAGGGGACAGGAAGAGAAGGAAGGTATAGAGAGATGAGAAACTGAGTAATGAAGAAGGACGAAAAGAGAAAAAGAGGGAAAAGAAAAGAAAACAAATAAAAAAAAAAAAAAGAACAAGAAAAACCCCCTCAAAAAACAGGAAAAAAAAAAAAAAGAAAAACACATAAAAGGAAATGCCCTCAGGGATCACTTTCTCTGTCGGCACAAGCTGAGGGGGTATGTCCTAAGCCACACAGTACAGCCCAGCCAGAATGGACTCCCAACTTGAGAAAAGAAAAAGAAAACAAATAAACAATTGAAAACAAACAAACAAAAAAAGCCCCAGGATCCCACCAGCATGGCAGCATGGAGCAGGAAGCAGTTCCACACTCGAACGGAGCTCCACAGCTCCTCAGAAAGAAGCAAAGATGGTGCACGCAGCCAGGTATTTGAGCAAAATGAAGGGGAGGTGGTGAGAGGTAAGGAAGAAATCAAAAGAAGCAGAAAAAAGCAACACCAGCAGCCAACAAATGACATTCTGGAAGTTGGCCAGTGCGGGCAGGTGGAATTCAAGCAGCTAGTGCTTCCCTACCAAGAGACTGTGGCCGCGGGAAGCAGAGGAGGCCGAGTATGGGTGAAGAAGGGTGGAGGGTGAGACAACGTATTTCGCTGTTTACTGGTTGTTCTGTCTCTGCTGGAAGCTCTGTGAAGCTGCTTTCTTGTACCCCCTATTTGCTATTTTCTGATAGGAGTCCAAGATGGCAGAACTGTGCTGCATTAGCTGATAGGGGACCTCTCCATGTATGTCTCCTTGCTCTGTTTTGTGTCAGTTTCTTATTCTGTTTGGTGCTTGGCTGAGTTCTTTATCTCTTCATTTGATGTTTAGGATTTCAGGGATTGCTGTTTTCTCTGTTTGGCTTAGTTTTTCAGATCTTTCCTGTGGCGGGATGGCGTGGTGCTTCTTCCTAGAGTGCCATGTTGCCGGAAGTCCTCCTGAAACTTTTCTCATTTTGATGCCAGTAACCTAATATGGCCTACCCTAAGAAAGTTAGGTAAAGTCAAGCTATTTTTAACAGTACCCTAAGAGAGATATACACACAGAGATGTACTCACCTACACACTCTTGAAATTTGTCTGTTTAACTTGCCATTGATATCTTTACATAAACTTATTTTAAATGTTTTTTACACTTTATCTTTTTGTATAAAAAATATGAAACTATATCATTATAATTTTTATCCAGTTTACCTGTGAATTTGGATTCACCTTAGACAATTTTTGATTTCTTTGGAATACTTAGTGTAACCAACTTGCTTTATATGTGAAATAAACACCTTTTTTTTTAATATTGTAGAAATGGTAATATAAAACATTAGTTCATTGAATAAGGTATTACTGTGTCAGGGTTTCGTTTCTGTAGCTTTCATTAAATGAGCAACATGTATCTATGCCAAATGATAATTCTTTGCCAGTATGCAAAAGTGCAGGTGATGTGTTAGCCTAGACTTGGTTCCTTTCTTCCTGTTTGTGTGAAAATTCTGAGAATTAAAAAGAATATAACTAAAAGCCATCACATAGAGATTTCAGATTCATTTGATTCAGTTTCATCTTAAATTTCACATTATATAGAAATTCAGTTTTGTGACCTAAAAGTTTTATGGTCACTATTAGCATGTCAGCAAGAATCTTTGGGTAAGAATTTTTGGCTTTATAATAACAAATCAAGTTTGAGCCTTACAAGTATTAAATACCTTAATTATAGGACATGTGCTATTATATTCATTTTATAAATAAAAAAGTAAACTCAGAGAAGCTAAGAGACAGACAAAAGCCAGATTCAGTTCTTATCAATTCCAAGTCTAATGCTTTCCATTTTATTGCACATAGCATTGTTCATTCATTTATTCACTTCTTTACTATTTCTTGAGCATTAACTACTTCACAAATGTATAAATATTTAAGAGATGATATAATATTTGTATTTACATAACTGGGAAATTTGGATTGGGACCAACAAAAATTAAACCTGACAGTTTGTTGCTGATAACAATGATAATAAGTTTTGAGACTTATATCTTTTTGGTAATTTTTCTACACTAATGAATATAAATCTGTATACTTCTGTTCATTTTGTAAACCTAGTCTTAATATTATGATTAGGCTAAAAATAATTCTTTTTTCTCAAGTGGCTTTTCCTTCAATATTTAGTCTAGCTGCTAGCTTATACAAAAGTGCTGATATAATTAATGAGCCATTAAAAATCACTTTATTAGATGGTTACGTAATTCAGTAGTAAACGGCATTAGTTGTTATTGAGTCTTGCAAGAATCTTTTATGCATAGTCATTAAAGTTTGCATTCTTTTATGAGTACTCTGAATTTGTACATATGCTGCAAACACATTTATACTACCCTCCTTAACATAATTAAAAAAAAAGAGTTTTAACTTTTTTGTGAAAAATTAGAAATATAAATATTGCATAGAATATAAATATACAGCTTAGCAAATTATTGTCGTATAAAAATCTATGTAATCCCAATCAAAAAAAGAAGTAAAACTTACTAGTGCTATGTGCATCTGTTTGATCATGACACCCTCCCTTTCCCCTAAAGGTAATCATTATGCTGACTTTTATGGTACTTGCTTCTTTGTTTTTCTTTATATTTTTACTACCTAGTTGTGTATTCCTCAACAATATATTTTAATTTTGCTGATTTTTGAACTTTATGTTAATGGAATGATAGACTGTGCATTCTATCATGTCTGACCTTTTCCATGCAGCATTACATTTTAAAGACTAATTAATGTTGTTGCATGTATCTGCAGTTCATTTATATTCACTATTGTATCATATTCCATTGTATGGATATACCATGGTTTGTTTATATATATTATATGCTAATGGAAATTTTGGTTGTTTCAGTTTCTGGCTTTATAAACAACTCTCTCACACATAGATCATTAGCTACATATCTCCTTGTACATATATATGCATTTCTTTAGTGTGTTACAAAAAGTCTATCTGCAAAGGTCTGTTTATGAACTTCCTATTTCTGCCCAGTTCAATTTTTGTTTATCCTTGTACCCAAATCACATTGTTTTAATTACTGTAGCTTTGTAATAATAACTAATAGAGCAACTCCTCTCACTTTGTTCTTTATTTTCAAAAATATCTTGGCTACTTTTAGTCCTTTGTCTTTCCATGTACATTTTAGAGTCAGCTTGTCACACAAACCAACCCGTTGAGATTTTATCATTATGTTAAATCCATACATCAATTTTGGATGACTTGACATCTTTATAATATTTTCTGATCTCTAAATGTGGTATTTATCTCCATTTAATTACACGTACTTTAATTACTGTCATTAAAGTTTTATAGTTTTCACCACTGAGGCCTTCGTGGATTTAATTTTTGTAGCCTTATATTCCTGTGTAATACAGTGTGTTGTAGAAGTATCACCCAATGGTAAAAGCATGGATTCTGGAGCCACACTGCAAGGGTTAAAATCCTGACACAGTCATGTTCTAGCTGTGTTATCTTAGGCAAGATCCTTAACATCTCTGCATCCATTTCTTCATATGTGAAATGGAGACAATAGCTGCATCTTCCTCACAGAGTTACTGTGAGAATATACCTGTTACCCTCTATCCCAAATTTTGCACCAATAGAGATAAATATCTTTTATAATAATGAAGATATACGTATTATTCATTCTTCATTGTATTACTCTGTTTTAAAAATATTTTAAGTTGTTAGTGGAGGCACTTTGTTGAGTTCTATAAAAATCTTACAATTTTGGTTAAATTATTACATAATGTACATTTAAATTAAGTTGTAAATGAATTAGGAGAGAATTCACATCTTTGCAATATTCAGCATTCTCATCCAGGTAGGTGGTATATCTCTCTATTGAAATTTTTTACATTGCTCACGGTTATGTTTAGCTTTCTTCATTTAAGTCATGTGCATTTCTTATTAAATTTATTATCATGTATGTTATATTTTTTGCTATTGTTAGTGGGATTTCTTTTTTCATGATAATGTTTTGATTAATTATTATAGTTATAAGTAAATTTATTTTTTATTTTGTTACTGGCCACCCTACATTTATATATATACATTTTTTTTTCCTTCTTAGTTTTTAATTGTTTTGTCTATATCAACCAAATGGCAACTTCATACTTTTAGTTGCCTAGGTGTAAATCTTGACATCGTTAATTATTTTCTCTTGCTTTGTAACAATGCCATACATATTGGATCTTAAAACAATACACACTTGTTATCTCACAGTTTCTGTCCAGGCACAGCTTAGCTGAGTCCTCTGTTCACAGTCTCACAAGGCTGCAATCAAAGTATCACCTGGGGCTATGATCTCATTTGAAGCTCAACTAGGGAAGGATGTGCTTCTAAACTCATTCAGATTGTTTGCAGGATTTAGTTCCTTGAGGTTTTAGGATTTAGTGTCTCATTTTCTTGATGGCTAGACGCTGGAGGCCTGTAGGCAGTCAATTGGAGACTGCCCTAAGCTCCTAGAAGCCACCTCCAGTTCCTTGCCATGTCTGTTTCCCCAACATGGTCACTTGCTTTTTCAAAGCCAGCAGGGTAGAGAGAGATTCCAGCAAGAAGGGCACTACAGTCTCATGTAATATAATCATGTAACCATGTACGCATAATCGTATTCATCCCTTTGCCATACTTTATTGGTAAGGGGAAAGTTATAGGTCTTGCCCAGCATCAATGGAAGGAGATCATGTAAGGCCATGAATACCAGGAGGTGGGGATCATCCTATGAGTCTGTCCACCACAGAGCCATTTTTCCAATCAACACATCCTGTACTGACTTAAGCTACAATCTCATCTAAATTATTATGATAGCTTTATAACTGTTCTGCCTCTAATTTCAGCCTATTCTGTATACAGCAGCTAGAGTGATCCTATTGAAACACAGATCAGATGATCTCAATGCTATACTCATATTATCAGAATGAAACCATACTCCAGTAGTTTCTCATATCAGAGAAAAAGCCACAGTCATCACAGTGATCTACAAGGACCTATGTGATCTGAACCTCTGTTATTCTTCCTCATTTTCTAACACTTATCCCTAGCTTATTCCACTTCAGCTACATTGGCCTCTGGTTGTTCTTCAGACATTCCAGGCATGTTCTCACCTTGCTTAGGTCCTTTGCACTAGTTGTTTCCTATACCTGGAACACTTTTCTCCTAAATGCTTCCATGTCTTGTTCCCTCATTTCTTTTAGATCTTTATTAAGGTATCAACTTCTTAGTGAGGTCTTTCTTGACTACTTTAATTACAATTGCATACAGCAATCCATCACCGCCACTCCCTCCTTGAGACTCATTTCCCTGCTTTAATCTTATCCATACTATTTTTTTAAATTATTTTTTATTTTGTTCATTGTCTGTTCCCCTCCTCTAATATTTTACGTTCCATGAAACTGGGATTTTTGCCCATGTGTGTTCAGTAGTGTATCCCAGCATCTAAAATGGTGATAGGTATTTAGGAGATATTCAGTCAGTACTTCTTAAAATTAGGTAAATTGTATCTTATGTCATTTGGGGGGGGTGGATTTCAAATTAACAGTTTTACCATCTTCTAATAGTGAACATTACATCTCCTTTCCTATACTATGTCTCTTTTTTTCTCATCTTTTTGCGTTGGCTCAAACTTCTAGAACAATGTTGAATAATAATGGGCACTTTTACTCTCCTTATGACCTTCTTGGAAATGTTTTTCCTATTTACCCTTTTAGCTCTTGCATTAAGAAATAAATTTAAAAAAAAATCAAATTAAAGAGGTAATCTTTCCTTAATTTACTCAAAATTTTTGTTGGCCAAGGAATAAGGAGTGGACATTATATCTTATCAAATAGCTTTTAAGTAGTTGATCAGATAATTATATGATTCTTTGGTTACATATTGATTTCATGAATTACATCAGGAGATATTTTAATATTAAACTATACTTTTTTTCCTGGAATAAACTGTGCTTGCTCACAGTATGCTGTTCTTTTAATTTATTGCTGAGTCAAATTTGCTGGGCTTTACATTATTTCTAGTACTTATAAAATCTTAAAAGCCTTACTTCATTTATTAAAGTTTCTATTTCCACATTCTCTAATGAAAATAATTTGGTCCGGGCCCGTGTTTGCTCACAGAGTTGCTTCAGTTGACATTGGATTATCTCATTGTCCATCTAGCTTTCAATTGAGGACCATTTTTATAACTTATTCACTGATTCAGTACCCTAAAGATGGTAGAAAGCTCTTTAGGTTCTCCATCAACCTATGTAAGGAGTCCCTGGATGTTGCAAATAGTAAAGAAACTAGGCGGCTAACCAAAAGGTCCGTGTCCACTCAGAGGCACTTTGAAAGAAAGGCCTGACAATCTACTTCTGAAAAATCAGTCACTGAAAACAGTGTGGAGTACAGTTCTACAGTGACACACATGGGGTTGCCATGAGTTGAAGTCAACTAGATGGCAACTGGGGAAAAAAAGCTTCATAACTTGCAGCCTTATATATGTTGGTTGATGACAACTTGATCCTTTCCATTCCTATAACTGAATGTCTAGAGTCATCTTTCTTTTACACAGTATTCAACCCACTAGGAAATTCTCACTACTCATAACAAAATTTAAAATTCCTATATGTATGTGAGTCTGTATCTGGACTTTATTTGGTTTATTCATGTGTCATTACTATACTGTTTAAATTATGATAGCTTTGTAATATGTTTTAATATTTGATAATGTTACCCTTCCTCCCAGTATTGTTCCACTATTCTGGTGGTATTAAATGTTACTGTGGTGAAGTCTGAAAACAGCTTGATTTTTTTCTCACTCTTTAAATGATACAGTCTTTTTGCCTAGATATCCCAATGTTTTCTTCCTTTCTCTTTAAGTCCATTAGCTTTAGGAGGCTCTGTCATTGGTTGGGAGCCCTGGTGGCAAGGAACTTAATGGAGGCCATTGCTTTATTAAAGTGTGTTTGTTTGATTTTTAATTTGTGGCAAATTATTTGTTCACAATTTTCAAGTGTTTAATAACAGCTTTTTTTTTTTTTTTTAAAGTGCGTGTCTGCCATCTGTTCATCCTATTTTTTTCCTCTTTTTTTTTTGGAGGCTTCTTTTTATGTATTTTATCTATTTCTTTTTGGAGGTATGTGAATTATTCTGTCATCAGCTATTTGTAGGAGGTTCATGTTAAAGAGAAGGTGGGGCCATGTTTTCATTTAGCTGGAATTTTTCTATATACCTGTTTTTTCCTTGTGTGTTTTTGTCCCTTTTTTGTGCTGTCCACCTCCCCTGCCCCTTTCCATGGATGTATGTGGTTTTGTGTTTGTTAATAATTGTCTCTATGAAAATGGTCATCTATGATTTCTTATTTTACCTTTTTCTACTTCTTGGAACCATACTGGGGCCAGGGAACCTCCTGATACTGTCCTGTGTACCCCATTTCCACTGTTGCAAACAGAGGTTTAGATTTTGAATCTCAGGTTGTGCTCCTTGTTTTTTAGAAATTTATATATATATATATATATTTTTTTTTTTTTTTCTTATGGGCACCCATGACAACCTGTCTCAGTCTCTTTCCCTCCTGTTAGTAGTATCTGCCCTATTTTTACTACCTTTTACTGTCCTTCAACTCATTTTGTGGTTTAAATTTTCTATACTATGCTATTTTCCTGTCTATTCAGTGCTTTTGGATTATTTCTAGAATGAGAAAAGGAAAATGCCAACTTATATATCTTCAAACTAGAAGTCTAAGTAGTCTTTTATTTTATCTAGCCCAAAAAATGTGTTTACGTTTGTAAATTATGTATGGGACATTACTTTACTCATTGATTTTTCCCTTATTTATATATATATATATATGTATATATATATATATATTTGGTTATTTTCATTAGATTCTGGAGAGGTGACATTTAATTGCCATTTTGACTTTTAAGGGCCTCCACCAAACATTTTTTTCTCTATTTATTTTTATGTTTCTGAATAAGTCATACATACAATTGCACCACAATTCAAAAATTATAAAAATATATACAGTAAAAAGTAAGTTTCCTTCTGATCTGTTAAATATCCCCTGCAAAGATAAATATTCTAACCATTTTCTTTTGGTCCTTTGAGAGATGGACATGTAATGTGTTTGCATGTGCATGTATACATTTAAATATTTTTCCATTTTTATGAAAATGATAATATGTTATAGTGTTTTTGTACATCTCCTTTGTTATTTAATGTATTTTGGAAATAGTTCTTTATCAGAACATATACATCTGCTGCATTGTTTTTAATATCTGTATTGTATATCACTGTAAAAATGTAGCCCAAATGTTTACACATTTTGCTATGGGTGGACATTTATTTTGTTTTCCATATTTTCCTGTTATAAACATGTCTGAAATAAATAACCTTGTATGTAGGCCATTGTGCTCACATTTGAGTTTATCTGTAAGATAAATCCGTAAAACATGTAATTGCAGAGCTGGTTCCTTCCTGGATTTCCTGTTTCCTCAAGTGCCACCTTTCAGTGAGTTCCCTGACCACCCAGTCTACTATAGCCATCCAGTATCATCATCACATTATTTTTTTTTAAAAAACTTTTTTATCATAGAATTTTTAAACATTTTTAAAAGTAGAGAGAATAGTATAATGAACCTCCATGTACTCATCACTTGGCAGTTAATATTTTGCCAATTTTGTTTCATCTCTCTCTCCCACTCACACTTTTTTCCTTAAGTACTTTAAATAATGCCATTTTACCTATGAACAATTAAGTATTTATAACAGATAAGCACTTAAAAAAAATAAAAACATTACCACCATGCCATTATTTCCTTCAACAAATTTAGAAATATTTCCTTGGCCTCATCTAATACCTATCTCATATTTTCCTGAGTGATTCAAAAATGCCCTTTTACAGTTTGTGTATTAGAATTAAGATTGAAACAAAAGTCTTCACGTTGCATTTGCTTGATAGTTCTTTTAATTTATGTCTCCTCCCCCTCTTATTTAATGCTCTGTGTGTGTCTGTGTATATATATATATATATATATATATATATATATATATATATATATTTTTTTTTTTTTCCCTAAAGAAACCATGTATAGTATGATATAGGTAATAATATGTAGGATTCTCCACGTTCTGGATTTGCTTGACTGTTTCCTCGTTGTGTCTTTTAACATGTTTCTCTGATCTCAGTATTTCCTGTAAACTGGTAGTGAGATATCTAGGTTCAATTAGTTCAGGTTTAATTTTCTTGGAAAGAATACTTAAAGAATAGATGAAATAATGATTTCTGCTTGTCTTTCTTTTAGTAATTTTAAGATATATCAATGTGTTTAGGTGTTTTCAGCTTGATCAGGCAATTACAAAGTTTGCCGTAGATTTCACTGAGTGATCATTTCCTAGATTGGTGGGAAATGGTAATTATTGAATCAAAAGTTATATCAATTTGCAACTTTTTTGGATTTGCTAATATCCCTGATGAATATTTAAATAAATTAAGTAGAAGTTGGGAAGGAAATTTACTATTCATTTCTACTTTAGATTTTGATAAATTTTTAAGAACTAGATTAGAAGTTACCCATTGTATTTTAAATAATACTTCAATAAGAACAATTTTTGAATAGAAGATTACTATTTAAAATGATTAAAAATATATCTGAGGGGGAAGAGGGGTGTCATTGTTTAGGAAGCAGTGAGTTTCTGTTTATGGTGATAGACAATTTGGCAGTGATTATTGGTGAGAGTTGCACAACATGATTAATGTAATTGACATCACTAAATTGTACACTTGAAAAATATTGAATTGGCAAATGTGTTATTTAGATTTTTGCAACTATATGCGTGTGTGTATATGTATATGTATACAAAAAATCTAAGTGATCTTTCCTATCAAATTTGTGTTTCAATGTATAGGTATTACTTTGAGACATCAAGAAAATTTCTAAATTTTTAGAACATATTTTATAAAACCATTTATTTTTCCTCCTTGTATAGGTTATTAAGTGTGATATGCTGTGACCTGGACACTCTTCTCCTATTAGAGGCTCAATATCAAGTATCTGAAATGTTGCTAAATGCTCAAGAAGAAAATATGTTAGAAACCTCTGAGAACTACAGGTAAAACAATGGGCCATTAAGACACAATAATAAAAACAATGTTTTTTTTACACACACTGTAAAAAACATTTTAGGGATGGATTCTGACCTCCTCTAACTTCACAGCGGGGAAGGAGAATCAAGATCAGCCCAAGGCTGATTCCTGTGAGGTGGAGGTCAGATGTGCCTCCCTTCTCAGCTGTGTTTACCAACTCTGACACCAGCTGTCCCTCCCATGGCACTCTCTACTTCTCTGCTAGGTTCGATAATTCATTGCAATGGCCATATAGAACTCACAGACCATTCTCATGATTATGGGGTTTATTAGGGAAGTCATGATTACAATTCAGGCTCAGAAACAAACACTCAAGGATGCAGTTCTTCCATCAGGACAGCCTCCTCCCAGCCATGCTCACAGGCATTCCTCTCCTTGGCCCTAAGCCTCTGCCCAAAGGCACCCAGCTTTCTTGCTTCCTGGGCCGGAAGCCGACCGCGTCATCTCCTGCTGCCTGCCACCACTTCTCCCCATCTTCAGGGTTACAGCTCACTCATTCTCTCAGTCTCCTGCTTCCAGGAGCTTCTCAGTGCAGAGGTCATGGGTCCAAAGTATGTGCTGGCTCCTGCCTGTTCTTCCTTGGTGGTGGTGAGCTCTTCTTTCTCCCGCCTCTGGAGTGGCTCATTTCAAGCTCAGCGGGGCAAAACTGACCAGTCCTTTTGGTGGGCTACAATTACCTTATTTGCACAGTCCCACCCAGTCACCTGGGTGGGAGTTACAAGACCGTGTTGAGAAAGGCCACACAAAAACAATCTATTATACATGATTTTTTAAGGTAGGGATTTTTGGTATAGTTTTTAAAATGCTTTTTGAGTATCTAAATTCCATAAATTTAAATAAAAAGAGTAAAAAGCAATTAAAGAGTAAACATCACAGAAAATTAGATGATTTTGAAGAGGGCTTGCAGAGTTCAGAGAAGGCTTTCTACATTTGTTTTTGTTTTATTTAGTTTTTTTTTTTTTTTTAAGTTAAGCTCTAACTTTACTTATGGTTCCATGAAATTGTGTCATGTTTAAATTCACGTTACATATGTAAGATGACCCATTGAACAAAATGTTTGATTTTGTGTCCCTTGTAAAGACACTCTTTACTTCATTCTCTTAATTAAGTTAGTTCCTAGTCATAAATTCTGTTTATTTGCCAAATGATTTTATGATATTATCTTGATAATTTTTCCTATTAATAAATCACACCTGCCATTGCCTCAATTTGGCTGACATTTATTGAGTACTTACTCAATAACTGGCACTGCTTTAGTGTCTGTAATTAAAAAAAAAAAATTTATGCCTCCATTCCTAGCCAGAGCTTGATGACTTAGAAGACCAGGCATAACACTTACTGGATATTCTAGGTTTGATATAGGAGGAAAGTTTTAACCACTGCAAAAAGTGTGGAGGATGTTCAAAAGACAACATTTTGATTTTGACTTTAAGGTACTAGGTCTAGAACTTGAGACCCTTGACTGAAACTTGCCTGTTAAAGTCACTGTAGAAAAACTGTAATGCATGTCTTAACCTTGTTTCTTCTTTAAATACAGTAACATTTGTCAATAAAATAGTCTTTTATTAATCTAATTATATGAATTATATCTCCATCAATTGTCTTTTAGCAAAGAAAACTATAAGATAAAAGGTAAATTTAGCCCTTTGTATTTTCTAAGTGTTACTTTGATGATAATCTGTTTTTCAGACTTGTCCTATAGATATTTTTTGGCCTTATTTTTATTTACAGTCCAGTTATTTGATTATAAAAATAAAGTACATTCAATTAGGTGATAACAAAGTTGTTACATTATATTTCAGAGACTTCATAATTGATGGTTTATCAGTAGAGAGAAATCATGTTCTTGTTAGGATAAATCTTATTGGTGGGCCATTAGAACGGATTTTGCCTCCAAGGATACTAGAGAAGGTGAGTGGGATGGAGACGAGGGGGGAGTATTTTCCTGACATTGTTTGAAGCAAGGTAGTCACCTCTAGTGACACTTAACAGCATTGACTCTCAAATATCTACATCAAAGAGTTGAACTTTTGCTACTTGAAAACTTTAGGATGCAAGTGAACGCATTCAAACTAAAATAGTATTCTTGACGTCCAGGTGTCATGAATGCTACTTGTGTAGTAGAGTATGGTGTTGTTTTATTTAAAAAGTTGTCTTTTTTCCTGTGTGTCTTTGAGGGTTTTTTTTTTTTTTTTTTTTGCTTTCAATGTCTTCTCTTTTATGATTTGTAACTTTTATTAAGTGACTATATTCTTTTTGTATTTCTTTGACAATATGAAGTACCTCTCTTTCCATCAATATTCATAGAGTTTTGTTTTCTCAGGAAGATTTTTGT
This sequence comes from Dugong dugon, assembly GCA_030035585.1. Lineage (NCBI taxonomy): Eukaryota > Metazoa > Chordata > Mammalia > Sirenia > Dugongidae > Dugong > Dugong dugon. The sequence goes on along the minus strand of CM057464.1, from coordinate 141,323,407 downwards.
TGTTGCTGAGTACATTTGTGCTTTGCCTGTCACTCTGGGAAGGATGAGATAGACATGATTGACAGCACAATAGACACAGTTTGGTGAACAAAATCACAATTGCAGGGTTTACTTTGAAGGCTATAATTTTCCTTAAATGAAAAAAAAATGTAAAACTATCCTTGTTAGTTGTAGTTGCTAGGATAAGTTACCAGATGTCTGCCTTCAGTGTTTCTGCTACACTTCATTTTAATCATTATCCATTAGAATAATGAATTGTAATATCAAATAGCTTTTGGTTAGGTGGGAAACTACTGTAGAAGTTATGAGAGAAAAAGGCAGTTTACATTAGTAATATTTCAGAAAGTTTTAAAAATCAATAATATTTTAAACTATATCCTGAAGGTCACCTGTCTCACTTTGTGTTTAGGGTAATGTTCCATATCCTTGGCCAATGTTTTCATCATATCCTTTGCCAAACTGCTATCTTTCAGAAGTTACAAGAAATGCTGATATAAAGCAAGGTAAAATATTTACTGTTATGTATCATATTCTTTTTAATATCTTTGTTGTTATAATTTATAAAAAGGTGAAATATTATGAAGGGAGAGTATGATGGTTAATGTTATGTGTCACCTTGGTTAGGTCATTGTTCTCAGTGGTTTGGCAGATATTATGTAATCATCCTCCATTTTGCAAGCTGATGTGAGCAACCAATCAGATGAAATGGGAGATTCCTTGGCGGGTGTGGCCTGCATCCAATATGTATATATGGACATTTTGAAAAAGCTTGTTCTCTCTCAACCCTACATCTGACTCATCGTCCTCTGACCTTTTGTTCTTGGGATGTGCGCAAGCAGACTACCCCCAGAGCTGCAGATTTTGGGTTTGTCAGCTCTTGCAACTGCATGAGTCTGGAAAAGCCTCCACCTTGATGCGTGACTCATGGATTTGGGACTTGCTAGCCTCCACAACTGTGTGAGCCATTTCCTTGAAATAAATTTCTCTCTTTATATATATGTATATGTATATATGTGTGTGCATGTATGTATATATATAAAAGCTTCACTGGTTTAGCTTCTCTATAGAACCCAATCTAAGACATATGGAACTGAGAGTGGTTCTAGAGGAACAAAATCATAAGGGTGAGTTTTCTGAATTGGTTCTCAAGTCTAACTAGTCTTAAAGGCGCTCATGACTCTGCCTCCAGTAGTGAAGAGGGCACTGCTAATCCATGGTGTGAGGTGGCAATAGAAATATGCAGAGTATCACCACCATTGGATCAAATATAATGAAAACTGTGGTACCCAAATTTGAGGAGGTCACAGACTTTTAAAGAATTAGATATTTGTGCACTAGTATGATTTAACAGATGTAACAATGGATTAATATGTAGTCTGCTATGATAGCATGTAAGCAGGACACTCTTATAAATTAAATTATGTCTAAAGTAAGGCATGATGTGTGAATATCTATTTTCTGGCCAAGAGAAGGGCATTTTTGGTAGAGGGAAATAGCAGAGAGAGACTGGAAGGAGCAAGTGATATTCAGAGAACTGAGAGCAGTTCAAAGATGTCTGAGATTTTGAATATGAGGGCAAGAGTGACAGGAGATGAGACTGGACATGGAAGCCATGTACACCCTATTATTCCATTTCTCTCATTGTGTTTACTACAGAATTCCTTGAAGGAGTTGTCTGTATTTATTATTCTAGTTTCTTTCTTTCATCCTCTCTTTTTCTAAAACCTTGTTTTTAATTATAAAAATATAGAGAATACATTTGCCAATTCAACATTTCTCGTGTATACAATTCAGTGACGTCAGTTATACATCATGTTGTGCATCTGTCACCAATATCTTTTGCCATGTTTTCCATCTCCATAAATAAAAATTCAATGCTTCCTAAACAATAATTCCCCTGTTTTCCCTTCCTCCTTTTCTAGGTAGCAACTATTAAACTCTGATCTCTTTATACTTGCCTTTTCTAGGCTCTTCATATTAGTGAGATCATATAATATTTGTACTTTTGTGATTGACTTATTTCACTCAGCATAATGTTTTCAAGGTTCATCCATGTTGTGGCATGCGTCAGGACTTCATTTCTCTTTATGGCAGAGTAATATTCCGTTGTATGTAGATACCACATTTTATTTATCCATTCATCTTTTCATGGGTATTTTGGTTGTTTCCACCTTTTGGCTATTGTAAATAATGCTGCAATGAGCATTGGTATAAATGTGTCACTGCTTTCAAGTCTCTTGGGTGTATACTGAAGAGGAGAATTTCTGGGTCATATGGTAGTTCTATGTTAAACTTTTTGAGGAACCACCAAACTCTTTTCTACAATAGCTATACCATTTTGCATTATCGCCAGCAATGGACGAGAGTTTCATTTTCTCCAATCTTCACCAACAATTGTTTTTCTTGTTTTTTTTTTAAATCTTAGCCACCCTAGTGGGAGTGAAGTGGTATCTCATTGTGGTTTTGATTTGCATCACCCTTATGGCTAATGATGTTGATCATCTTTTCATGTGCTTATTGGTTGTTTGTATATCCTCCTTGGTGAAATGTCTATTCAGATCCTTTCCCCATTTTTCAATTGGGTTATATTTTTCTTGTTAATTTGTGTGTATTCTTTATATATTCTGAATATTAAACTGTTATAGGATATTTGGTTCCCCCAAATATTCTCCCAGTCTGTAGGTTCTCTCTTCACTTTGTTGATAAAGTCCTTTGGTGTGTAAAAGTTTTTTATTTTTTTAATTTTGGTGAGATACCATTTATCTATTTTGTCTTTTGTTGCTTGTGCTTTCAGTATTATATCTAAGGATCTGTTGTTAAAGACTAAGGCCGAAAGCATTACTTCTGTGTTTTCTTCTAAGAGTTTTATGGTTTTAGGACATACATGTAGATCTTTGATCCATTTTGTGTTAGTTTTCGTATATGGTGTGAGGTATGGTTCTGTTTTAGTCATCTAGTGCTGCTATAACAGAAATACCACAAATGTATGGCTTTAACAAAGAGAAATTTATTTCTTCACAGTAAAGTAGGCTAAAAGTCCAAACCAGGGGAAGGCTTTCTCTCTATGTCGGCCTTCTCATCAGTGTTCCCCCACACCAGGAGCTTTCTGCGCAGGGACCCCCAAAGGACGCACTCTGCTCCTGACACTGCTTTCTTGGTGGTATGAGGTCCCCCGTCTCTCTGCTCACTTTTCTTTTATATCTCAAGTGATTGCCTCAAGACACAATCCAATCTTGTAGATTGAGTTCTGCCTCACTTACACAACTGCTACCCGTCCTCCTCCACTGACATCATAGAGGCAGAATTTACAACATACAGGAAAATCACACAATACTGGGAATCATGGCCCAGGCAAATTGATACACACATTTTTGGGGGGACATAATTCAATCTATGACAGAGTCTAACTTCATTCTTGAACATACTCTAATCAAGCTTTCATCTCTATCCTACTAAATGAATTCCCCAGCGTTAAATTCACTGGTCACATCTCAGTCCTCATCCTACTAGACCTATCAGTATCACTTAACACTATTGATCCTTCTCTTTTTTGAAACATATTCTTTACTTGGCTTCTAGAAAGTATACGTATCTGGCATTCTTCCTGCGTTTCTGGACAATTATTGTTTGTCTCCTTTGTTGGATTTTTCACATCTCTCTAACTTTAAACTTTGGAGTACCCCAGTTATCAGCTGTCTTTTTTTTTTTCCTATTTATACTTACCCTTGTGAGTATTTCATCTAGTCTGATGATTAAAATACTATCCAATATGCTGATGGCTCTCAGATTTTTATCTTTAGCCTTTATCTCTATGCTGAATTCTGAATTCATATATTCAAGTGTCTACTTGACATCTTTAGTAGGAAGGTTAATAAGCATATCAAACTTAACAAGTCTGGGATAAACTTCTGAGACACCCTCAGTATCTGTTCCTCCAGCATTCTTAACAACTTTAGAAATGGAAACTTTGTGCTTCTGGTTCGTTAGGTCATAAACCTAGAGGCATCCTTTGACTCCTCTCTCTTTCTTACTCCTCATCTAACCTAATCCTCTTGACTCTACCTATCCACAATAAAGCCACTTTCACTTTGTGTATTGCCACTCTTATCTTTTTTTTTTTTTTTTTTTTTTGATATATTGCAGTAACCTATGTCCAGTCTGTTTTCCACACAGAAGCCAGAATGATGCTGTTAAAACTGGGTTGAATCATATAACTGCTCTGATGAAAACCCTTCAATGGCCCCACACAGTTGTGACATGTGCTCTGTTACAGAGAGTTTAGTACAGTTTCAAGCTCGTTTATTTAATTCCATTTTCTCCTGCCACATTAGACATGGACTTTTATTAACTTTTGTTTGTCCCTAAAATACAAGCATTTGAGTAAGACATTATTTCCAGTTTAACAACAGTACCTGATATTTCCTTTTAGTAAGAGTGGTCTCGACTTTAACGTGATTTCCGTTAAGAAGGAGCGAATGATGTAGGTATCAATTGATAACCCAAGAGGTGCTTCAAGAAGGGATTTACAAAGATACATTCAATTCAGAATTCCACTATATCATTATTCTATTATTTATGTTTGTACTTTTAGTAGGATGACAGAAATGGGAGAGAAAACCAGGATGATGTCTAACTGCCCACTGTACCTAGGAGAAACAGTGACGGTATCTTTGTGAACTCAAAGAGAAAACTATAGCCAAATGTGTTTCTAACAGATATACAACTAAATCAAAATAATGTGTCTGGTTAAATACAGTTAAAAACACACACATTAATTTTGCACTGTTAAAAATACTGTGCTTAAACTAGTAATACTTTAAAGAAACAGTTATTTTAACAGCATGAATTTATATACTTTTCATTTCTGGTTTTGTAATTCAGAAATAGTGACTCACTGATTCTGATAGATGTTATTTTAGTCATCATTTGACTGCAAAATTTTGAGATATCATTTCATTATTGTGGAAAGAAATCACTTCAGTTGTGTGCACATGGGGACGTGCCTCCTCATTTGTCTCCTAACTTCTGCATTTACTCTCCTTGCTACAGTTAGCATCTCTTCATCTGTTAAATTGCCATGTGTTAGTTCATTGGCATTAGTGTTAGCTATTAGGTGATTCATCTTCATCTGTAAATAAGAATTTGAGACATCATCTGGTTCAGTAATTTTTCTTTGTGTACATTTTTAGGGTCACCATATTAAAATGTAAGCAACCTTTTAAAAGCTATTGATCAATATTATTTACTATATATGTAGATATGTATCATCTCACACATACACATATGAAAAAATTCTCTTTTTCTATGTGGTAGAAATAATTGCCATTCAAAATATCATTTTTAGTATACCCAGTAGTTTTGCTAAGTAGAAAGATGGGTACCAGCACAGTAACTTATATTGTTACCTGTGCAGAAGATATAAGAAACAGGCAAGGAGACAGGAAAAAGGAGAGTTATACAGTGGTCAAAGGCAAATAACGATTAGCATGTCGGGGGCTGTTGAAATGAACTTACTGGAGATTGACCCATAATGCCTTTTCTTTATGGAACAGGAAGATAATGAGATAGCAGTCCGTTTTGTTTGTTTTTGTTTTTCTGAGCTAAAAGTAAAGGCAGTCCATTCTATGTTTAATTTTGGGGTGTTCAGGATGGGGACTTCTTTCTCAAAGGAGGAAGGGAAATCCAGTACTGCAACACTTAGAATTAAAGATGATTTGAGGGATTGGATAAGATACCTTCCTTTTAAAAGAAGAAAAATGAGAGGTTGGGAGAACAAAGTTAAAATTAAGAGTTCAGGCCTAGTTTAATTTTATAAGGTGTGAAACTTAGTGTGGCCTTGTACTTTTACCCCCATGTATTATGTCTACTTCCCATCAGATTGTCTATATTTATTAGTAATAAAAATACTTAATAAAATTTCGAAAATATCAGGAACAGATATTTAGAGAGGAGAGTTATGAGACTGGATTCGTCCTCTTCAATGGTGCAAAAAAATGTATTGGTAATATATAACAAATGGTGGTAGTACAAGGAAGTTGGTGTGGGGAGCTTTGGGGCCCAATCAAATAAAAAAAAGGGTAACACGGGAACCAGTTTAAGTCTTGAAAGTGTGCTGCAGGCCACACTGATAGTGACTTCATGCCACAATTAGATCACTTTCCTCTGGTTATTGGAAGCATTAAGAAGACATAACTCAATGAGATAAGACATTTGCTCTTCTTCCGTTTCTAGCATTGCGTATTCATTTTATTACTTTTGTAATGTTTATTCAGGCTGATTTAGAAAATAATCAGCAATCTAGATTGTAACTGTATCCTTATATACCTTAAACCCATTGCTGTCAAGTCGATACTGACTGATAGTGACCATGTGGGACAGAGTAGAACTGTTCCATAGGGTTTCCAAGGAGCGTCTGGTGGATTTGAACTGCCAATCTTTTGGTCAGCAGCCAAGCTCTTAGCCACTGCACCACAAGGGCTGTGGAATTTGTATCTTTAGCAAAAAGCTAAATTTGTATGCACGCAGTTTGGGGTTGGTACTTTCAAAGAGGAGAGTATGTTTTTTGTTTGTTTTTTTCATTGCTCATATGTTTCTGGTACTGCATAAGGAATTGCAGAAGCACAGCACTAACTCACAGGGTCACTGATAGGCCACTTGGCTCTGATCTTAGAAATTCAACTGGGCTACAAATTGAAACCCACAAACATATTAGTAACTCCCAACGTAAGTGAATTTCTGTGTACTCCTAGGGACTCTTTAGTAGTCACTTTTTATATATACATTCTTCCAGAGGCCCTTCCTGAAAATTCTCCTGGGGGCTTTCTCGGAAGTAGTCAGAGAGTGACATCTAATGTGAGCCACCTGTATAACAGATCTGTGACTTTACCATTCTCCTCATCTCCCTTGCCCTTTACTTTCTCTGTGTCCTTTGTCTTTCTGTAGTAATTATCATAAATAGTCTGCATCAAACATACAGGTGTTCTTTTACTTCTTTTTTTTTTAAACGAGCTTTATTTCACATACCAGTTTACCCCTTTGAAGTGTACAATTTATTGGTTTTTAGTATATTCACAGATATGTCTAACCGTCACTACAGTTGACTTTAGAACATTTTCATCACCTCATAAGGAAAACCTATACCCTTTAGCTATTACCCCTTCTCCCATTCCTCCCACTTCCCCTAGCCCTACGCACCTACTAATCTACTATCTCTCTAGATTTCCCTATTAGGGCCGTTCATATAAATGGAATCATATAGTATGTAGTCTTTTGGGACTAGCTTTTTTTTCACTTAGCTTAAGGTTTTTAAAGTTTGTCCATTTTGTAGCATGTATTAGTACTTCATTCATTTTTACGGTAGAATAATATTCCATTGTATGGATATACCACAATTTGTTTATTCATTTCTCCATTGATGGGCATTTAGGGTGTTTACACATTTTAACTCTTATTAATAAAGCTATACATATTACTGTACAGTTTCTGTATGAATATATGTTTTTATTTATTTTGGGTATATACCTAGGAGTGGAATTGTTGAGTCATATGATAACTCTATGTTTAATTATTTGAGGGCCTGCCAGACTATTTTCCAAAGCTTAGCTTCACCATTTTACATTCTCAGCAGTAGTATATGAGGGTTCTGATTTCTCTACATCTTTGTGTTCTGACCTTTTCATTCTAGCCATCCTAGTGGGTGCGAAGTAGTATCTCATTGTGGTTTTGATTTGCATTGCCCTCATGACTAATGATGTTGAACATCTTTTCATGTGCTTACCGGCCATTTGTATATCTTCCTTGTCAAAATGACTATTCAGATCTTTTGCCTATATTTTAATTGGATTGTATGTCTGTTTGTTGTTAAGTTGTAAAAGTTCTTTATATATTCTACATTCAAGTCTCTTCTCAAATACATGATTTGCAAATTTCTTTCACTTCTTAAACTGTGTTAAATTTCTGCCTCTGGGCCTTTGCTCTTAATATTACCTTTGCTTGGAGTACTAATTCCTAGTCTTCCCTTGGGTGGCTTATTAATCTTTTGAGTTTAGTGTAAATGTCATTTCTTCAGAGAAGCTCTTCAATCTTATCTAAAATATACTTCCTCCTCTGCTAATCTTTCTCAGGTCCATTGTTTATTTCTTTAACAGCACTTACTATATCTTGAGCGTATACACGATGGGATTATACATTTATTTGTTCACTGTCTGCTAAGTTAGAATGTGAGATTTAACATCCATGAGGCAAAGATGCTGTCTGCCTTTGGTAATAGGCAGTGTATAAATATTTCTTGAATGAATGGATCACTTAGTGTACTATTTCTTCTGACTTTGTCCTTCCTATCGTCAAACTCTTGTCCGAGGCTTTCTCAGTGGACGTTAGGAATTCCTTCCAAGCTAATTAAATGTATATTTAGAAATTTTTACTCATTCCCTGGAATAACCTCTGATCTGACTCATTTTCTGCAGCATGAATAGCTTTGCACTTGTAAAGCTCCTTGAGCTAGATTTCTGTATGTATCATTCATAAAGTGGAAACCTTTATTATAGTTATTTTATCATTTACAAAGCGGTACTTTATATTTTTTATTGTACATAAAAGATGTGTGTTGTTAACATTACACCTCATTTTTCCAGAACTGAAAAAAAAGCCAAAAAATGAACAGCCTTTTATTCTGTGATTATTTCAAATTTAGTCACTTACAGCTTCAGTATCTTACTTTACTGCTTCCTCTACAGCATTTCTACTTATCTCAAAGAAAATTGATTTTCTGCCTGGCAAAATATTCTCTTTCAAATGCTATATAAAGTAGTAAATTCCATAGTGATAATCATTCCCTTTCATAGAATGCACCAAGTAGTATTAAAATTTTTATAGTCAGACTGTTTAGATATTTTTAGTCATATTTTCAGGTGACATTATTCTTATTTGAGAAAACAGATCATTTTAAAGTTCATAATATGTAAAATATAAACATATCCCTCTGTAGAATCTTTTTATTTGCCTCAACACAAAGCAGTTTTTCTTACTGTAAATTAAATGATATAAGGAAGGAGGATGTCATACAAAATTGAAACAAATTCTAGTTAGAATTTACTTTTAATGGTTTGTAAACTTTCAGCTCTCAATGAATTCAGTGGAAAATATGTCTTGAATCATCATGTTCTGTGTGTTAATCAAATGTCTGTGAGGATCATATTGTGTTCTTAAGGCAAAGACCATGAATCTAAGTCACCATATTAAATCTGTATTATTTGCAGAGATCTGACACTTTATAAAAGTAGCACAAGTGAAGATGCAAACCACTGGCAGTATTAATGTATTAATATGTTGGGATATGAGAAAGTCTGTTTGATAAACATCATTTTATATAAAGTTGATTTTAGACATTTTTAGTTGCAGAGTACTATGTACAAAACCCATTAGAAGATTATTGCAATGTATTTTTAGTCAATGAGGAAACAATTAATATGGGATAAAGTTTCTGAATTAGAGATGGAGCTGAAGAACAAGAAGACCATGTTCTCTGTCTCTGGAGTAATGCAATTTTTAGTTCATGAGTAATAAAGTTCATTTACTTTATATGTTCAGGAATTCAACAGCTTTTATCTAGTTCATGGCCACCCCTCTGTCCCGATTATCAAGGCATGCTGATATTATTTTAAATTATTTGCATTAAAATATATTGAAATTAAGCCTTTTCAAGTACAAATGCCTGTTATTGTGTTACTGGAACAATATTCTTAATTTTACCAAGACAGCTTTCATTAATCTGTGCTGATTTTGTTTACTAAATTTTCACACTCTTCCTGAGTGTAAGTTGTTATCCACTGATACTGGTTCTTTCTGACACTTTGGTGATTAATGCTGTCTGTCTTTTCAGAAGTTAAGTCCATGTCCATGTTCCTGATGAATTGCCTTCATTTCATTTCTTTTTAATTTGCAAATGGATGACAATCCATTGTACAGTCTTAATAGTATAAATTCAGAATTGGAATATTACCTAAATGGTACGTAGAAATAAACTTTTTTAGAAAGGAAAAGGAAGAGGAGATGGGCTATAATGGTAACTGTATTCTAACAAAAGAGTGAAAATTGCGCAATCAACAAATGAGCAGACTGGATTGCCCTCATTACCAGTATGAAAAACTATGTAAAATTTAGGGTTGCCACCCCTCCTCCAATCAACCAAAAATAGAATTACTTAGGCATGAGTATGAAAGTGCTTTGAAAAATAATATGGTACTATATAAAATGTAATGCAACATGATGATGGATGTTGTTGTTTGCTCTGATTTTAAAAGTCTTTTATATTATGTCTTGCACATATAGTCAGTCTGTAAATATTTTTAAAGATGAATTCTCCCTTTTATCAAATACTTATCTAGGCCTTTATATCAAGTCAGACATTTTTTTCCTTATTGTTTTTAACCTTGGAATTAAGATTTATTTTCTGCTAATAAAGGTAATTGACTTTTATTTGACATCCTTCTGTTAACAGGGAAGACTGGTGGTAGTATGTCTGAGATTATGGTTTCTTTCCTGTGTAGTAAATCTTGAGCTGCAGCTTTTAAAATACTTAGGTTAAAAATCAGAATAAATATTTTCTTTTGACTAGTAAAGCATTTTACTTTCATGTACTAAAGATTGAAGCAAAGATAACTATGGCAGTCAGGGGAAATAGCTCTTCTGCTAGTGTAGATGCAATAGAATGATAAGGGAAAACTGACTTTAACTATTCACTGATTCCTCTTGTAGTAGTTGCTTACTTATCAAATGGAAAAGTACTAGGGTAAATCCAAAATGAGGAAGAATCTATATAAAATGTAGATATCATGTCTTAAAAATCCACAATCGTTCAAACAAAATAAAGACACATAAACCAAAACCCCATTGCCGTTGAGTCAATTTCAACTCATAGTGACCCATAGGACAGAGTAGAACTGGCCCATAGGGTTTCCAAGGAGCAGCTGGTGGATTCAAACTGCTGACCTTTTTGGTTAGCAGCTGAACTCTTAATCATTGCGCCACCAAGGCTCTGAAAGACTTGTAAGAATGTACAAATTTAGAGATGGAAAGATGCCTAAAGTCTCTATATTCTCTCTACATTTGTATCTTGGACACCACTCCAAAGTCTTCCCTTGTTTATTATAATAATAGCAAACTGAGATGATCACTATTGACCATTGTGGAAGAAGAGAAGCTAAGCAGAAACACAAATGGAAGGCAAATATTCCACAAATAAGCCTCAGAATAAAGGAAAGTTAACTGTCTAAATTAAGACTAGTAATCTGTCACTAGTTAGTTTATGAAGTCTTCTATTCATTTCATTTGTAACATCTTTTATGATATTTTGTGTAAGAAGGGCACTCAACATTACTGACTGACATCCTAAGAAAGAATTATTAGAAGTTTTCTGTTTAAATAGCAGATTTTCTTTTGTAGTTATGTTGAAATTACTTTTTTCCCCCTCTCTCGAACTTGAAGTTCTTTCTTTTTATAAAGTCTTTCTATTTTATCTATAATGTTTCTATATAATCTATATAATCTTTTTATATAATAATATTTTGAGAAACAAATTATACAGTATCACCAATATGAAAAGATTATACTGCTCACCATAACAAAGAATTTCACAGTTTAGATATGAATATTTTCAGCTATGATTGTAAAATTTTAAACATGAAACTTGATGTTTTCTGTTTTGTTTTTATTTTCCTCAGTTATAGTAAGGCGAAAGTTTAAAATAGATTTTTACTCTCTGTCTTAGTTACCTAGTGCTGCTATAATAGAAATATCACAAGTGGATGGCTTTAACAAAGAGAAATCTATATGCTCACAGTTTAGGAGGCTAGAAATCCAAATTCAGGGTGCCAGCTCTAGGGGAAGGCCTTCTCTCTCTGTTGGTTCTGGAAGAAGATCCTTGTCATTGATCCTCCCCTGACCTAGGAGCTTCTCAGCGCAGGGATCCTGGGTCCAAAGGACGTGCACTCCTGGCTCTTCTTGCTTGGTGGTAATGAGGTGCCCCTGTCTCTCTGTTCGCTTTTCTCTTTTATATCTCAAAAGAGATTGACTCAAAATACAACCAAATCGTGTAGATTGAGTCCTGCCTCAGTATCATAACTGTCTCTAATCCTGCCTCATTAACATCATAGAGGGAGGATTTATAACACATGGGAAAATCAAATCAGATGACGAAATGGTGGACAATCACACAATACTGAGAATCATGGTCTAGCCGAGTTGACACATTTTAGGGGACACAGTTCAATCATTCCACCCTTAGACCCCTAAAAATCCATGTCCTTGCTGCATCTAAAACACATTCATCTCATCATATCATAGCAAAAGTCTTAAATCAACTCCAAGTCTAAGATCCAGAAATTCTTCTACATCTGTGATATCTAGCATACAAGTTATCTGCTTCCAAAATACAGTGGTGGAACAGACACAAGCTAGACATTTCCATTAAAAATGGGAGAAATTAGAGGGAAAGAAGGGATAACAGGCACAAGCAAGTCAGGAGAAAATATTACGTTAGCCCTCGAGGCTTGAAAATAATCTGAGACCATTTACACAATGGCCCTGCCCTCCAGACTCTAGGTATTAGCCACACTATCCAGATTCTGAGTGGAGGCCTCTTGGCCCTGGGCTTCAGCTTTGCCTTCCAGGCCCACTGGAACGGCAGCTCTGCTCCCTCAAATTTGGGTGGCCCCATTCTTCTAATCTATCTGAGTGGTGACTCCACTCTTTGAGATTCCAGAGGTCATGGCCCTACCCTTTGAGACTGAGGCAGCTCTGATTCCTGTGTTCCTTGTCTCTTCAGCCTCTGCTTCCTGGTTCCTTGGCCTCTTGGCCCCTTGGGCCTCACCGTCTGCATCTGCCCTGCTGGGGCAAGTGTTCCAGAGCTCTTTAGCTCTATTGATAAGTGCCTGGAGGCACCCCAGTCCGCTAGTAAACTTCAGCCATAACACTCTCCTTTCCAGTTTTCCATAGTTGCCTAAGTCATGGTGGTCTGAAGGCACATCGAGAGTGTGCCCTTGTTTGTCTTACTAGAGTCACCAGACCTTTCTTGGGAAAACAAAATGGTAGTTTCCTGTGATGACTTTATCATAATTGGAAATATAGTTGATATAGTGAGACATACTCTGTCTCTAGAAAAAATACTACATGATTAAAAGTATGCAGAAATTGTTATAAAAATAAAGCCTGAGTTAAGAAATAGATCACTGTATTCAGTCACCTACACTATGAATTATTTTCTCTTTTAGCCCCAAGAAGTCAGTATTTTCATAACTTGAGGCTGGTTTACCGAGAAAATGCTTGGAATCTCATATGAAGATACTTTGAGGATCTTAAAAATTTACACTTTAGAATGCTTTGTTGTAATATAGTCATTAGGGTTCTTGTAGGTGAATCCTTTTATACATGCACATACTTTAAGTTAAAGCTTAGTGAGGTCCAATATAGACTTTAAAAAAATCTTTGAACTATAACTGTTCATGTTATAGTGATATACTAATATGCTTGGAAGCTTCTATTCACTGAAATAATTTTCAGTTACACACACACACACATCAATTTTTATACACAATGGACTGAATCCATCTTAAGTGTACTGTTTGATGAGTTTTGACAGAAGTTTATACCCACGTAACCATTACCACCATCAAAATGTAGAACATTTCCATGACCCAAAAAAGTTCCCTTTTTTCGTCGTAGTCAACTCCTCTCCACCCTCAGCTGCCGGCAATCACTGATTTTTCCATAACAGTACATCCTGGTTTCTCAACCTCAACACCATTAATATTTTTGGCTGAATAAGTTATTGTTGGGAGTACGGGTTATCCTGTGCATTGTAAGATGTTTAGCAGCACCCCTGGCCTCTACCCATTAGATGCCAGTAGCAACACCAGTTGTGACAACCAAAGATGTCTGTAGACATTGCCAAGTGTCCCCTGGAGGACAAAGTCACATCCAGTGGAGAACCATTACTATCAGTTAGATTTTCTTCTTCTAGAATTTCACACGATTGAAATCAAATAGGATGTATTCTTTGTGTCTGGCTTCTTTCTCTCAGCATGATAACTTGACTGTCATCTAGGTTGTTACATGTATCAATAGCTTGTTTCTTTTTACTGAATGGGATTCTGGTATTGATAATCTACAGTTTGTTTAAACATCTACTTTTTGTTCATGTTTTTGTTAAATTCTTAAGAACAGCTGCTTGAAAGTCTTTGCTAATTTTATCATCTCAGTACCTTCTGAGTCATTTGGTGCAGTGGTTAAAGCACTCAGCTGCTAACTGAAAGGTTGGCGGTTCGAACCCACCAGCTGCTCCTCAGGAGGAAGATGTGGCAGTCTGCTTCTGTAAAGATTTGCAGTATTGGAAGCTATCAGGTCACTCTGTGTCAGAATTGACTTGATGATAATGGGTTTTAGTGATTTTTTAGTGGATATTGGGCATTATTAATTTTACATTATTGAGTGCTGTTTTGTTGTCTTATTCAAAAAATATTAGACTCCTTTCGGCAGGTAGTTAAGTTACTTGTGGATCAGCTTTATCTTTCAAGGCTTTGATTTTTTTTTTTTTTTTGATAGGGTGAGTGTAGAGTTGCCTTTACTCTAGGGTTCGTATAATGCTATTACTAAGATGTGACCTGTCTAGCAGCTCTACTAAATCAATACCCTGGGAGTTAACTGGGACTCTCCACTCTGTTTATTTGGAACTCCGACATATCTTAGCCTTATGTGAGCTCTGGGAATTATTTAATTTACAGCTCCCAGCTGTTCTGTGCCCAGCGTTGTGGAGTTTCTCCCTTCATCTGAACAGCTGGCTATTCTGCAATGGACTCAACAAATCCTTATGCAGATTTCTGGGCCTCTTTGCCTGTTCCTCCTCTCCATTACTCTGCTGTACATATTTTAGCCTCCTCAGTCTCTCTGCATTTTGAATTTTGTGCCCACAGCTTGGCAAGACCACCATGCTGTTCTTGGCATCATGCACGGTGATCTTGAAAGTGCTTCCAAGAAGAAAAAAAGAACAATTATAAAGCTCACCTCACTGGTTTCCCTTTTGTCAGGCCTCACAGTCCTCCACTGTCTATTTGCCGATGTTTGAAACACTTGGGATATATACATATATATATGTATATTTTTTTATTTGTTTACAGTACTGATATTTGGCATTTACAACAATAGTATAAAATAATTCCTCTCCTCATTTATTGACATGATTAGGTTCCAGAGGCCAGGTTGTTATGCCAAATTCCATTATTATATAACTATCCAACTATTTTGCACATTAACGATGTACATCTGATAGTAATGAGTGCCAAGGTGCGAGGCAAGAGTAATGCTGGCTCTGATGGTTAAGGTTATGTGTCAGCTTGACTGGGCCATGATTCTAAGAGATTTGACCGTTATGTAATGATGTAATTTGGCAGTTACATAATGATGTAGTCATCCTCCATTTTGTCATCTGATGTGGTTATTCTCCATTTTCACTTAACGCTGATTTTTGCATAATGACCTGGTCTTTGGAACCTAACCATTTTGGTGAGGAGTGGGTGTACTTATTACACTCATAATAACTAATTTAGAGTTTGTATTTCCACTTCCCTTGCCTCATGTCTCAATATCAAGGAGCCTCTGCTGGAATACCATTATTAGCTTCTCTTGAAGCTCAGTCCCTACTTATTCTGCTCAAAGGAGGAATGATTGATAGATGAATTTGGGAGAAGGAATGGAAAAATCTTGGTTTACCCTGCTTCTAGTCTGTATTCTCAAATTACCCTTTCTTCAGGGTATGTTTTCACCTCTTCTAACAAGAGCAGTTAGGAGAGGCCTTTGGTTGTCTGTCATTGTCTGGGAATGAACAGATATGTACAGTTCAGGGAAGATATATGGAAGACTATGTGGCAACAGATCCAAGCCATGGTGTTCGATTCAGCTGTTTCAGTACTAACATTGATATTTTGAACTCTGTCTATCTACTCCTATCTACTTCTCAGTGGTCCCAAATTTAGAGGAAGAAATAAAGGAGTTGCACATTAGGCCCCTCAAACTCAACAATATTAACAGATATACATGTTTTTCACTAATAGTGTGTTAAATCTCTAAATATTTTTAACCTAGAGGAATACAGATTGAAAAGTATGCACTGTAATTGATGGCTTGGGAGAACAGTAATCAGAATTGTAAAAGGATACATAGCTGTCTCTCTAAGAATCTTTTAACCACGAGTTGCCTTTGAATTGACTGTGACTCATGAAGACCTATTTCCAGGCCAGCATTTCTGTATTGGCTCAAATCCAGTTTCCAGGTATCTATACTGGGCCCTTCATCCCCTCCACCAACTGGTGGATTCAAGTGCATACCACATCTGCTGCTTCAATTTATTTCTAATTTTAGCATCTGGTGTTCTTTTCCTTAGAATGAGATGATAAGAAAGTGAAACAGAATAATCTGAAAGACAAGAGACAGGAAAGTGAGAGGAGGGTATGGAGCAGGAGGTAAGAGGGAAAGGATAACATAGGATTTAATAGCATGTAACTTACGAAAGAGCTGTGTGGATAGACATCCCCTGTTTGAAGGCAATAGAGTGGTTATAAAAGACAAGTAGAAGGGAAGAAATAGAGAAGAAACAAAGTTTAAAAAAAAAAAAAGCACAACTGCATTTGCTTTTGAAATCATATGCTACTAATGACTCTTATTAGGTTCTAGGTAGTTCATTCTTGGGAAGATACTATAAATGGAAACAATAAAAATTCAATTTCAGTACTGTTGAATTAAATCTTTTACCTAATTGATATCAAGATACATGTGTTAAAACTTTTAAAAATAACTTAAAATTTTCAACAAAATTACCGGCTTTGTTGGTATTTCTTGACTTTAGTTTAAAGGTTTTGAGGGATTTTACTGTTAAAATTATTTTCTCTTTTAATCAGCTTAATTTTTCTCTAGTTATTGTTTCTCATTGGGGCTATTTGTGAAATGTTCCTGTATAATTCTCTCCTGATATTCAAATGGAATATATTAGCTTAGTACTGAATATCAGAGTTACAAGTTCCTTCAATAATACAATTCTTTTGGGTTTATGTGTATATTTGTGTGATTGCATATATTTGGCATATGCGTATTCATGTGTTTGTATGAGAGCAAATGTGTTAGCTTTGATGTAAGAAAGCTTTTTTGTCTCCTAAATGTCAAATAGGAAAATATATACACAAATTATGATTTTATGTATATATATGTATATGTGTGTGTGTATAATGTAATATAATATAGATGTTATATAATAATCATGATGAGTGTGTGAGCATACATATCTGTGTTTTTAGGGCTAAAAAAAACTAAAATTTAAATAATAGGATTAATATATACACTGACTACACTATTATTATAATCTCTGTATATATACTTTTTATGACATGTAAGTTTTACTAGGGCAGTGACCTATACGTATTTATTGAATGAATTTTTACAAAGATTGTAAACAAAAATGAAACAACAAAGCTGTGTTATGGTGGAAGGAGTGTTTAATTTATAAAACCTATAAGAATAAGTGCTTGTTTTCTTTATTTGAATTTTATTTGTTTTAAGAAAGATCTGATTGAAACCCTCTTTAGTAGCAGGTTGACTGCTGGTGTTTTCCTGGTGTAATTCAGGTAAAGAGTCTAAACCAAAATTGTCCCCTCAGATACAGCCCTTTACCAACCCTCAGTAGAGCTTAGATACATGCTTTTTGTAGTAATAGTATTCCCAATCTACATTTTGAGGAAACACAATCAGGCCTTTGATTATGTAATATCAGAAGGTACTTGTTTCCTTTTGACCACCAAAATCTCCTTCAAGAAGAGTAATAAGGAAAAGGGTACAGGTTTATGTTATAACTGAGCTGAACATACACTATTCTAGAAAATAATCGAATGTCTTTGCTTCCTTTTTGTCTCCTTGAATTTTTACCACATGTGTAATAATATTTTATGTCTCTGTGTATACATGTACTTATGACCTTTTTTATGATACATAACACTCATTTAATATATTGCCCATTGATTTTCTTTTTATAAGCAATTTCATGGGAATAAGTAGCTTTAAAGCTACGTGATTTAAGTGAAGCTACTTTGTATTCATGAAATTAGAAAAAAGAAAAGTCATTTTTTAGGCATAAATACTCTTATCATCATTAGTAATTTTAGTATGATTTTTTTAAGAGGAGGAAATAATTGTCTAGAGATTTAAATAAATAAAATTACACCTAAATGTACAAAAAGAATGAGTCTAATATTCTATTTGTGTCAGTCTATGTAATGAAATCTTTTAAGGTCCAGAGATGTAAATCAAAACGACAGTGAGATATACCATCTGTCTTAGTCTGGATTCTCTAGAGAAGCAAAACCAGTAAAGCATATAAATATATACAGAGAGAGATTTATATCAAGGAAACAGCTCACACAATTGTAGAGGCTAAAGCATCCCAAGTCTGTGGATCAGGGTAGAGGCCTCTCCCAATTCACGCAGCAGCGGAAGCTGGCAAGCCAAAGATCGGCAGGTCAGAGAGCAGGGCTCCCACTCACAGGCTGTGAAGGTTGACAAATTCCAAGATCAGCAGGCAAGACCACAAGGTTTCTCCTGACTCGTGTAGCTGCAGGGGCTGGCGAACCTAAGATTGGCAGGTCAGAGAGCAGGGCTCTGCTCACAGGCTATGAAGATCAATGAATCCCAAGTTTGGCAGGCAAGCTGACAGCTTAAATCCCAAGAACCGGAGGTGAGATGACAGGAGGCAGCCACAGGATCTAGAGAGCAAAAAGCCAGAACATCTGCTTATATTTGGATGCAGGCCACACCCCCAAGGAAACTCCCCTTCCACTGATTGATTACTCACAGCATATTCAATCATGGGAGTGATCACATATAAACACTGAGAATCATGGCCCAGCAAAGCTGACACACAGTCTTAACCATCACACCATCTCATCCCTGCAAAAATGGCAGTGAACAGAAAACAGCAAATTCTGGTGAGGTTGTGGGGAGGTTGGCACTCTTATACACTGCTGGTGGGATTGTAAAATGGTACAACCACTATCAAATAGTATGATGCATCCTCAAAAAGCTAGAAATAGAAGTACTTTTTGATCCAGCAATCCTAGTCCTAGGTATATATCCAAGAGATAGAAGAGCAGTGACACAAATAGACATATGCACACCTGTATTTATCGCAGCATTATTCACAATAGCAAAAAGATGGCAGCAACCTAAGTGCCTGTCAACTGATGAATGGATAAACAAATTGTAGTACATATATACGATGGAATGCTATGCAACTATAAAAAATAGTGAGGAGTCTGTGAAACATAACATGGATGAATCTGGAGGACATTATGCTGAATGAAGTAAGTCAATCACAAAAGGACAAATACTGTATGGTGCTACTATTATAAAAAGTGCAGAATAGATATATACACAGAAAGCAACATTCTTTGATGGTTACCAGGGATGGGTGGGGGAGTGAGGAGGAATTGCTTTATAGACAGTAGACACTTGTTATTTTTGGTTATGGGAAAGACAACACCAAATATGGGTGGTGTCTGCAAACTTGACCAAGGTAAATGAAGACTCTAAGAAGTACATAAGAAAAAGGGACATCTTCAGTCAGTGCTATAACATATATAAATTTGCAACAGCAGTAATAACAACCAAAAATATATGTGTGGTTGCATATTTAGATATGTAGCATATGTGTGTATAGGAAGGCATATATGAGTACACGCACATGCATGTATAGGTGTATCTGTAGGCATATGTATATATGTATTTGTGTGTGCTACATATATATTCATATATATAATAAAGAACATAGGGAACACAGTTACAGAGACTTCCTAGACATATCCAGAAAACTCATGGGATTGTTTTACTGGGCTAAAAGGCTTAGACCATAGTCTCATTGGACAACTTAGTCAATTGGCATGATATAGTTCGTTAAGATAATGTCCTACATCCTAGTTTGGTGAGTAGCGTCTGGGGTCTTAAAGGCTTGTGAGCAGTTATTTAAGATGCAACTATTGGTCTCCACTCATCTGGGGCAAAGGAAAATGAAAGAAACCAAAGACTCAAAGAAGAAACTAGTCCATAGGACTAATAGCCCACACAAACCATGGCCTCTCCCACTATGAGACCAGAAGAACTAGATGGTGCCTGTCTACCACTACCAATTGTTCTGACCAGTGGGAGAAAAATGTACAACAAAATTCAAATTCCTAAAAAGGCCAGACCTACTGGACTGATAGAGACTAGAGGAACCCCCGAGATTATTGCTATGATAACCTATGAACTTGGCACTGAAGCTACTCTTGGAGGTCACCTTTCAGCCAAATAATAGATTGGCTTATAAAATAAACAGTGTCAGCCATGAGTAATGTGTACCTTAAACAATCAACAATATGAGACGAAACGGTCTACATTTACCCAAAAGCAAAGATGAGAAGGCAAGGAGGGGAGGGGAAGCTGGATCGATGGAAACAGAACAAATAGAATGGAAATACGAGAATGCTGATACATTGTGAAAATTGTAACGAATGTCACAGAACAATTTGTATAAAAATTATTAAATGGGAGTCTAACCTTTCACCTAAAGCACAATAAAATATTAAAAAAAAAAAAAATCTTAAGGTCCACACTGTTTCTTATACCAGATTCTCAGTAATGGGTCACGTTCATATAAGAAAAAGAATGTTCAAGAATTATGGTTAAAAATTAATAATACATTTTATTAAATCAATAATCTATTTTATGAGCCTTTAATAAATGTGGCAAATAGCAATTGAAGATACAAAATGTAATTACAGAAAAATACGTTTTCCTTTGAAAGCAATACACTCTACTTTTTCTGGGATTTATAACCGTTAACACACTTAACATTAAGACGTTTTTGAATGTACTTGGCATGTCCGTTTATAATAATGTAACATACTGTATTTCTTCATTAGATAATGATCTTAGCAAGCTTTTATTATGCTTCAAAATTACTGATAAACAAACTGAGTGGATAGAAAACTACCGAAGACAGTTTTGCAAAATGATGAAGACCAAACCTGACATAATCAGTGGAGCTGGTGAGTGCATTGTTTTAGTTGTTGTTGGTTGGTTTGTTTGTTTCTGCTTTTGTTTTTGTTGAAGAAGATATGAAAATTGTATTAATAGAAGCTGAGGATCCTGAAGAGTAGTACTGGCATATCTAGAATACGTAAGAGTAATTTCAGTAAGTCCATTGACTTCTAAGCTACTTATGAACCTGAGAGAATAAAACGTAAAATTTTTCAAACTACCTGCAGAGCTCTTTGTCATATTTAAAAGATCTTGGTGAACAAAACTGGAACTGTTATCTATATTTGCCTAGACAACAGTTTGCTTGTTTTAGCCAGCTTTCACCTGAATATATATTCAACTTTAGAGTATCAAGATTATATTCTGATACTCTAAACCCTTTATGCTAATTTCATGTTCTCTGTCTCATACCACTTTGAGACATTTAGAGGTAGTACTAAATATAATTCACTGGGGTAAGTAAAGCTTTTTTTACTTTGTCACAGTATGTAGTAGGTTTAGAATATCATAGAAATATGAATTTCCTGTCAGGGTTTAGTCTGAGTTGAAATTGAACCATAGGAATGGCTCTGATTTTATCTTTTCTTACATTTAATATAATTCAGGGACATTCTTCAGTCATTTTACGTCTATTCCCTGCTCCAGACCTTAATATCTGGAATTGATAAGTTTTTCTGCAATACCTACTATGTGTAATCAGTCTTGTGCTGAGAATGTTAGAAAGGTACTTCAAAGGGCAATCAGACTGGTACTTCCAATCTGGTACTTCCTTTTATGTAAAGAATTTTATAACTGAGCAACCACTTCCTTTATATCATGGTTTAAAAAACTACTTTCATGTAGTGAATGGGAGAGGCCTCTGGCTCTCTGTTGAGTTTATAGCTTTCCTTAGCTCTTTACTCACTTTGGCACTTCCCAAACCTTTGTTTTCAAAGACTTAGAAACCATCCTGCTGTGTATTACTTACTAAAACATCTTCCCTCAGCTTTTTCACCAGTCCTCATGACTTCCACTTGTTTTTGAGGAATGTCTGTTTGGAAGCTTGCCTAATGCTGAAGCTCTCTCCCTCAATCCCCAGTGCAGTGCTTTGCTTGAAATGCCAGTTCTTGCTATTAGAATCTCAACATGCCACATTGAAGGAAGAAACAAATGCAGGCTTATAGAGCAGGGTGTGAGACTTCTTGGCCAAGCTGCATGGATAAGGAAAATAGGGTTTAACTACCTAGTTATGGTTAGAAACAGAACTAGGATGGCTTAGGTACCCTAAGAAAACCCTGCCTGCTTTGCTTACTACTTATAAACTGGAAGAGCCAAAGGAAGCAGGAGTTGTTCATGTGAGTTTTAAAGCACAGAAATCTTGGGTTCTAGTAAATTATGAGGAGCCCTGGTGGCAGTTGGTTAAGTGCTCAGCTGCTAACCAAAAGGTCGGCAATTCGAACCCTCCAGCCGCTCCGCAGGAGAAGGATATCTAAATCTGCTTCTGTAAAGATTACAGCCTTGGAAACCCTATGGGGCAATTCTGCTCTGTCCTATAGGGTCACTATGAGTCAGAATTGAATCTGTGGCACACAACAACAACAATACATTATGAACAATAACGTTAAACCCTGTCCAGTTAGATCACCATTTTTCTTCCTCAGGGAGGAGCAAATAAAATGGTAGAAAGAAAGGCTCCAGAGTAACAAGGGGAAAAGAAGTTCCTTTGTCTCTGTTTGTCCTGCATTGAATTTTGTTCCCCCCAAATTTATGTTGAAGTTCCAATCCCTGGTACCTGTGAGCATGACCTTGTTTGAGAAAAGAATCTTTGAAGATGTTGGGAAAGTTAATGTGAGGTCATACTGGAGTAGGGTGGTTCTTAATCCTTTTTGAGAGATATCCTATGAAAGAGAAGAGAGACAGACAGAGAGAGGATGGCTGTGTGATGAATGAGCCATGCTGCAGCTGCAAGGCAAGTAACAGGCTACCAGAAGCTAAGCAAGAAAAGAAAGAATCTTCCTCTGGACTTTTTGGAGAGAACATGGCACTGTTGACACCCTGAATTTCGACTACACTAGCCTTCAAAACTGTGAGACAATAAATTTCTTCTTCTTTTTTTTTTTTTTTTTTTTACAGTGCTCAGTAAATGTTATTTTTATTATTGCCATCATATATAACATATGTCATATTATTGATTGTGTAAATTTGTTTGTTTTTTTAATTAAGCGAGATAGAAAGGATTATTCCATTTGGGTAAAAGGTCCCACACAAACTGAGTACATATTTTCAACCTGTAAAAAGCATAATCCTATTAATTCAAATACAGCCACTCAAATCCCACACCAGGAAGCTGCCAATAAACCACAAGAACTCAGTCCTCCCTGCCTAGGTACCTGCTCTTAAGCAGACAAAGCAAAAAGCCACAAGGAAGCCGAAGAATGGCAGGAACTTCAGGAGTCTTCCTAAGGCAAATCACAGGAACAGTAAGTGAGCAAAAGCTCTGATGATCACCTCTTTGCTCCCCAGGGAAAGCCAATCACATTCCAATTAATGATCCAACTCCCAAACAGGAAAGAATGAAAAAGGAAAAAAAAAAGCTTCATTAAAAATCCCCAGAAAATGAATTAATCCTCTTCTGCCACCTCCACCTAAATCCCAAACAAGTGTCCTCAACATAGTAATCTGTGGGGTTCTGCTATTAACAGAGATATTTCTCCTCTTCCTTCGGAAGCTAGTATTTTTCCATTTTCAAAGATTAAGTTCCCTTTGGTTTTGTATAGTAACTAGCTTATAGATAAAGGTGTAGTTTGTTTACCATCAGTTTTCTGGGGTTGGAAACAAGCAATTCAAATAATTTGAGACTTTAAAGATCACCTAGTCTAGCTTAAATTTCTTCTTTTAAGCCACCTAATTTGTGGTACTTTGTTATGGAAGCCCTAGGAAAGGAATATATTGGGCCAAAGTTAAAATGTTGGGGAAAGGATTCTCTGTAATGATACTTTGTGTTAAAATACATTTGGTTGCTCATGCTGAAATGTGCCAATTCATTGGTCTGCTTTTTTGGAAATAAACTTTCAAATTAGCAAATGTCATAATAGCATATTGCTTATGAGAACAATATACTTTAATGCAGTAGAGTTAAACAATGTAATTTAACATAATAACATAAGAAATTAACATGACTAATAAAATAAACTAGAATGAAATACAAGTGTTTCAAAAGTAAAATTTTAAATTTATACCAAAAACATAGCCCTCAATTAAAAAGAAAAAAAGGTTGTAATATATGTAAGTATAAATATACTTAATCCTTTACACTTCTAAAGAATACTTGGGATCTGTGCATGGCTTCAAGGGATGTGTGCACCCTTTGAAATTATAGACAGTATTTGGTATGAATGTGTGTGTGTGTGTGTGTGTGTGTGTGTGTGTGTGTGTGTGTGTGTGTGTGTGTGTGTGTGTGTGTGTGTGTGTGTGTGTGTGTGTGTGTGTGTGTGTGTGTGTGTGTGTGTGTGTGTGTGTGTGTGTGTGTGTGTGTGTGTGTGTGTGTGTGTGTGTGTTGGGGAGGAGAGAGGAGAGGGGTAGCATTCATGAGACCCAAACAAACGTTAAGAAGTTTTGTGTTGTTGATGGCTGCTTCTTATTGAAGTTCATTAGATATTTATTAAGTAAGCTCCTTTGAATAGATTCAAGGTAAAACTGACTAATAAATTATTCTAAACAGAATATTGCACTTCCATTGTTACCATCCTTTTGATTATTGCTAGTAGATAATATTCAATTTGTATCACATTATATTGGAAATACATAGAAGTGCTTTGAAAAATATATTGTAAGGAATAACAATAATAATAGTAGTAATTATAAAAATAGTGTTGCCATGCAATTAGGACTTAAGGTTCCTAGATCTTCACCATAAATATTTTTTTTAATTTTGAAGTTTATAATCCAATAACACCTACTTGACTTAAAAAAAAAAAATAACAGCATCCAGTCTATTGATAAAAGCTGATCCCCTTATCTTATTATCTTTAAAATCTCTGCTAGAGTGATATCAGAGGAGGCCTAGTGGAGAGTTAGGACTTTCCCCACCACCCAGCAATAATGAGGCCACACCCTGCAGTCTCAGTGGAAGGCATGTAGGGAGCAACAGAGAGGTACCTCTGTCTCTCCCAGCCAAGATGCTATCAGCAGAAACCTAGTGGAGAGCCAGAACTCACATACTCACCCAGCAGTAACAAGAAAGTCCGCCTCCCCAGCTGTCATTAGAGGCCAAGTGTAGAACCTAGACTTCCAACCCACCTGACACTAATGAGGCATTGCTTTCCTTCCCTGCAGAAGGCATGTCAGAGGGACAGTAGCTAAAGCAAAAATTGAAATAAGATCTAGAATCTCACCACATGATAAATATACATGATTCAATTGAAAATCATTCATAAACTAGAACCAGTAACATGATAACTTCAATGAGAAAAGAAAATCAATAGATGCTAACATTGAGATGGCAAAGATATTAGAATTATCTAATAAGGATTTTAAAACAGGTGTCATAAAAATGCTTCACAAGCAATTATGAACAAATTTAAAAATAGAAAGTATCAGCAAAGAAATAGAAGATATAAAGAAGACCAAAAAGGAAACTAAAAAATACAATAACCAAAATAAAAAGCTCAATGGATGGGCTTAACAGCAGAATGGAGGGAACAGACAAATCCGAAGAATTAAAGTAGCACAATAGAAATTACCCAATATGAATATCAGAAAGGAAATAGATTAAAAAAAAAAAAAAAGAACAGAGCCTCAGGGACCTGTGCGACTCATAACAGAAGATCTAACATTTGTGTCATTGGAGTGTAGGAAAGAGAGAGAAAAGAGAGTAAGACTGAAAAAGTATTTGAAGAGATGATGCCTGAAAACTTCCCAAATTTAGCAAAAAGACAAACCCATGAATTCAAGAAACTGAACAAACCCCAAACAAGATAAACCCAAAGAAATCCCAACTAAGATACAATATACTCAAACTTCTGAAAACTAAAGACAACAACAGAAAATCTTCCAAGCAACAAGAAAGAAACTGTGTCTTATCTATAGGCCAAAAGCAGTGTAAATGATGGTGGACTTCTCATCAGAAAAAGATGGAGGACAGAAGGAAGAGACTAAACTTTATTCAAGTGCTGCAAGAAAAGAACTTTCAGCCATTAAATCTGTATCCGACAACGGTATTTTTCAGGAATGAAGGAGAAGTCAAGGCATTATCAGAAGAAAAATTTAACAATTCATTGCCAGGATTATTGTTGTTAGCTACTGTGGAGTAGGACCCCGACTCATGGTGACCCCCATGCACAACAGTATGAAATGCTTCTTGGTCCTGCACCATCCCCACGATCAATTGTAGATTAGACCTTTGTGAACCATAGGGTTTTTACTGGCTGATTTTTGGGAGTAGATCACCAGACTGTTCATCCTAGTCTGTCTTAGTCTGGAAGCTCTGCTGAAACCTGTTCAGCATCACAGCAACACTCAAACCCCCAATGACAGACAAGTGGTGGCTGCACACAAGTGCATCGTCCGGGAATCAAATCCTGGTCTCCCTTGTGGAAGGCAAAATTCTACCACTAAACCAGACCTATCCTAAAAGAATGGCTAAAGGAAGTTCTCTACCTCTGTGCTATCTTTGCAAGTTCCTCTGAATCTATAATTAAG
Organism: Dugong dugon; assembly: GCA_030035585.1. Taxonomy (NCBI): domain Eukaryota; kingdom Metazoa; phylum Chordata; class Mammalia; order Sirenia; family Dugongidae; genus Dugong; species Dugong dugon. The sequence goes on along the minus strand of CM057464.1, from coordinate 141,296,620 downwards.
GTACAGAGGAAATAATGAATATAAACTACTTGAGAACATTGAGAAGAATAATTGGACTGACTATTATAATAATTTGTTTGAAGAGTGGCTAAAGTTGAATGGGGTAAGATTGTAAAGGGATTAAAACTCATTAGAGGGGTTCTAACTTCATGGGGTATGGAGATAAAAACCATGATAAGTTCTCAAAGAAGCAAGTATTCAAGGAAGAGCGTGCAAGATGTTTGAATGGAGAAAATTGAACTCTGTTGCTGTAATTTTCATGTGATTAGATGATATTCTAGCATTAATAAAAGATTTAAAAAATGAATTCAAGTGGATACAGGAGAAATTTTGAATGTTTATAAACATTGAGCTTCCTAATTTTTTTTTTTTTTTAATATATATTTTATTGTACTTCAGGTGAAAGCTTACAGAGCAAATAGTTTCTCATGAAATAGTAGTACACATGTTGTTTTTTGACATTGGTTAACAACCCCACAACGTATTAAGCCTCTAAATTCTCAACCTTTTTTTTTGATGAAAATTACAGATGGCCAAAGATACACCGTTTCAAAAATTTCTACATTCACAGTTCAGTGACATTGACTACGCTCTTCCAACTGTGCTGGTATTCTCACTTAAGATGAAGGCTTACAGAAAAAATAGTTTTTCATTTAACAGTTACTACACATGTTGCCCTATGATAATGGTTAACAATCTCACAGCACATCAAGAATATCCTTACTCCACCTTGTGTTCCCTATCACCAGGGGGCTTCCTTGTCCCCTTCTGTCTTCTGGACCTTGTCAGTGGACTATTGTACCTCTTTAGTCTCATTTGTTTATTTATTTATTTATTTATTTATTTATTTTTATTTTATTTAAACACCATTTCAAAACTTTTTACTTACACATTTAAGTGATATTGACTATGCTCTTCCAATTGTGCTGCCATTCTCGCCCAAGATGAAGGCTTACAGGACAAAACAGCCTCCCATTTAATAGTTACTACAAATGTTGCCCTATAGCAGTGGTCAACAATCTCACAATACATCGACAGTGTCCTTATTCAATTTGTGTTCCTTATCATCAGTTTCCTACTCTCCCTCTGCCTTCTGGCCCTTGTCACCGGACTCCTGTACATCGTTAGTCCCATTTAGTTTTACTGGGGTGTCCATTCCCAGGCTTAACATCGAACCTTGAAGGTAACTTCCCCTCTGAGCTGAAAGGGTGTCTGGGGGCCACACTCTCGAGGTTTCTCTAGTATTCTTTAGCCCAGTATATCTGGTCTTCTTTTTTTTTTTTTTTTTTTGGGAGTTAAAATTATACTCTACATCCTACTCCAGCTCTGCCCAGAACCCTCTGTTGTGATCCTGGTCAGAGGAGTCATTGGTGGTAGCCGGGCACCATCCAGCTGTACTGGGCTCAGTCCCGTGGAGGCCTTGGTAGCTGTGGACCATTAGTCCTTCGGACTAATCTTTTCCTTGTATCCTGTTCTCTTCGTTCTCCCTTGTTCCCGAAGGGTGAGCTTCCTAATTTTTGAACGAGCTATTGTTAAGATGGCAAGGCTAAGAGAGTAAGCAGAGACAATGCCCAGGTATTCCTAAACAATCTGCCTTCAGCTTTTCCTTGTAGCAGAAATTCCATGTCCTATTAGTATGTAAGTGTTACAGATTTTGGCTTTCTAGTCTATTAATGTTACAATCCCATCCCAGGGAATAGATATGATTAAAGAAGGGAAAAGGTCTGTAATTTAAAATCGTTTGTAGAAACTCCAGGCTTGTCATTTAAAATAAAATTCCCACTTCAGACAAAACAATCTTCTGTACTTTACTTTCTGAGTAGTACTATCTGAGATGTAATTTAGTTTTAAAGTTGAGAATTATTTCATCACATGAATTAATTTCCTTGAATTATAGATAATGGAATATTCAGTCAGATGACAATGAGTGAGGCTGTTGGTCATACTGAGATAAACAGCTACTCTAGTAATTAATGCAGTTCAGCTACTCTTATAGTTGGCTAGTTAGAGAGATTGCGAATGAGATCGGAGTCATGGTTTCAACTACGAAATGTGGATTCATTAGCATTGTTCCATGACTGTAGTTAATCTCTCAAATGATTCGTTAATATAGATCATAGTTAATATCCTAAATGTCACTAGGGTACAATTTTATAAGTTGACTAAAGCTTACTCACTATATGTATAAACTGTATGTGTAAACATACCAGTTACTACACAGATATATTCATTTTCAGTAAAAAAGAGATGGAAAAAAAAACTTCTTTATTGCATATTAATGATAATCCACCTGGTTATATCCATTCTGGCGGTAACATATGCAAAGGCAGTATCGTTATCTATATGGCATTATCAAACCAACCTGGAAAAGAATCATTTTGTCACTTCTAAGTCAGATAGGGCAAGTTTACTTTTGATCTGGTTGCCTTGAACAGATAACATCAGTTGAAAGTATATAAACCATATTATATGTGCCAGTTTTGAAAAGGACGTGAGCTATGCATTTATCCTGGTCTTTGAGTCCACGTAATTTTTTTTCTCTGTATTTGTGAATAATGATAATAAGGTATGATAGGCTAATTAGTGATAATTTTCTTTTTGAATTAAATCATTTAGCAAATTCTGAAGTAATCCTTAGAGGATCTAAAGATAAAAAGATGATTCTTTTCCAGTTTTACATTGAAATGGTTCTCGGTGAAGCTATTTAAAATTTAATTTAAATCTGAAATGTTCTTATGAATACCAAAATGCTGTGTGTTTTGAATTGGACCCTCATAGAGTGTAACTGTAAAGAAGTTCAGATAACTTTTGTCTTCTGGTCTGTGATATACAAATGTAATATCACATATTGACTTTGAGTATCCTAATTATTCTGTTTATTACAGCTTTGGTTGAATTACTTGAAAAATTTGTGTTTCACCTTTCTGAAACTTCATCTGAATGCTACTTTCCCTCAGTGGAATATACAGGTACATTTTAAGCAATTTTGAATTTTCAAAAATACTCAGTATGCAAGTAGATAATTTTTCATATAGTATATAATTACATTACAAATATGCACAAGTTTATCCTGTCCTAAAAGCCTCTCACTTGGTGCCATATGTGTTCCAGATATCATTCAGTCTCTTCTCTCTGCAGATGCCTGGATTTCCTTATAACTCTCTGACTCCTTCCTGAGTTTTTTTCCCCCCGGTCTATTAATAGTCCTCCACTATTCTGATTTTATCCAATAATCCCTATTGATTTCATCTGCTCTTACTGTTTTATCTGTTCTGATATATTGATGACTTCAAAATTTATGCCATATATCTACCATAAGCTTCATTCTTCTATTTCCAGCCACCTAATGTTAAACAAGATGGCATTGGTGGTTCATTGGAAGAATTCTCACCTTCCATGCAGGAGACCCAGGTTCAATTCCTGGCCAGTGCACCTCATGCACAGCTATCACCTGTCTGTCATTGGAGGCTTGCGTGTTTCTATGATGCTGAACAGATTTCAGTGGAGCTTCTAGGTTAAGGTGACCTAGGAAGAAAGGCTTAGCGATCCCTTCCAAAAATCAGCCAGTGAAAACCCTATGAATCACAAGAGTCTGATCCAAAACCAATCATGGGAATGGTGCAATACTAGGCAACATTTCATTGTGTTGTGCATAGGGTTGCTGTGAGTCACGGACTGACTTGATGGCATCTAACAACACAACAATAGGTAAACATCACCTGGATGTGCCACAGAACCCCTCAAACTCAAAATTTCCACATGGGACCTCAGTGCATCCTATCTTACTGATATATACTCTTCCTCTAGCATTGTATGTCTTGGTAGGTGGTACAATCATCTACCACGTATTCCAAGCTAAAAACCTAGGAATCATCTGTAACCCTTTTTTTAAGTCAACATTTCCCTCCCAGTCACCAAATCCTGTATATTCATCTCTGCTCTTCATTATGTTAGTTCAGGCCACCATCACCTCTTGATTAAGGTATTACAATAGTCTCTTAGTTCCTTTTCAAAAGTATGTTTTATGTTGCTCTCAGAGTGACCTTTGAAGTACAGATCTGACCGACTCAACCTGCTACTCCATATAAGCTCAGCATTGACCACTATATGAAATCTAAGCTTCTTAGCATGGTACCCAAGGTATTATATTATCTCACCCCTTTCTTCCTCTCTAGTGTCATCTTTTTCGTCTCCATGCCCCAAATTTATTTTTTAGGAACACTAAACTGTTTGCAACACTGCCTCCTCGTCACACTCATTCGTTTATTCAACAAATAGATATTATTACCTACAATGTATTAGTATTTTTCTAAGCACTGGAACATAGCAGTGAACAAAAGAAGCAAAAAAATCTTGCCCTCATTGGAGCTTATCTTCTGGTGAGAACATAGACAGTAAAAAAATAAATAAGTTAAAGATTCAGTATCTCAAATAGTATGGTGATAACCCACTGCCTTTGAGTTGATTCTGACTCATAGTGACCCTATAGGACAGAGTACAGGTGCCCTATAGGGTTTCCAAGGCTGTAAATCTTTACAAAAGCAGGCTACCACATCTTTCTCACACAGAGTGGCTGGTGGGTTCTAACCACCAAACTGTTGGTTAGCAACTGAGCACTTCAACCAGTGCACCACCAGGGCTTCTTGGTATGGTGATAAATGACTAGAAATGTATATTAGGGAAAGTGGCTAGGGAGTGCTAGTTGGGGATGAGGTTGCAATATTAAATAATGTACACATAAAGTTTTATTGATAAGGTGATTTTTGAACAAAGACCAGTAAGTGAAGAAGGAGCATGATATATAGTTATTTGCAAGGGAAGAGAATTCCAGCAAGTGGCCAGCAAGGAGATTAGTATTGCTGGAGAGTAGTGAGAGGGAATAATTGTTAATGCTGAAGTCAGAGAGGAGATGGTAAGATAGTATCTTAAAAGTCATTTCAGGGTTTAGAACGTAAGAGTGACATGCTCTGGTTTACATTTTCAAAAGATCAGCAGGACTGTTATGTTAAACAAAGACTGAAGCAGGGAGATGAGATGGACTATTGCAATGATCCAGATGAAAGATGTGATGGCTTGTATGAGGATGTCAGCAATGGAGGTGGTGAGAAGTGCTTGGATTCTAGATATATCTTGAAGGTAGGGCCAACAGAATTGGGTAATAGATTTAATATGAGGTGTGAAGAAAAGAGAAGAATCAAGGAAGACTCTAAGCTATTGGTCTGAGGCACCAGAAGGATGTAATTGCCATATAATGAAATGGAGAAGAATGGGGAAAGAATAGGTTTGAGGGGGTAGATTAGGGGTTTGCTTTCACATATCTTTTGGATACTTGTTAGAAATTTAAGTAGACATGCTTTATAGATGCTAGATATATGAAACTGGCATTTAGGGGAAAGGTGTGGGCTGGAGATATAAATTACTAAATCATCAACTTGATATATAAAGCCAACAACACACTTCATCGTCATTTCTTTCTCATATTCTGGCATATTACTGATTATCATATTATGACTTAATGGCCAATTATTCATGTGACTAAACAGCGTACCCATTATTGTATTCCCTGCACTTAGAATAACGGTGTCCATTAATGTTTGCCAAATAAAATAGAGAAAGAATTAATAAAAGAATAAAGAAGGAGGGCTTTATATACTGTGCGAAAGAGTTTATTCTTAATTTAATAGGCAATAGAATAAACCATTTTAGAGTTCTGAGCAGAAACTTTATTTGATTCATCTTACCTTAGGAAGGTTCTTTTGGTAACAGTGGTAAAGAGTGAATTGGAGTCCAGAACTGAAATTTACCAAAGATAAGCATCTAATACTTAGGAGGCAATGAACAAAGAGTGAAGAAAGCAGAGAGGTCGTCTTGAGTCATGCTAATAGATGATGAAGAGTAACTTCCTGTCTTCCCTGTAATGGTGACATGATTTTGCCATTTACTGAAGAAACAATCCTACAAATATCAGCTGTTTATTCAAGCTAGATACTATGTAAGTCATATCCCCGAACAAAGAAATAGAAAGAAAAATATTATATATGTTTTCAGTCCGGCTCAGCTTATCTTTCTAGCCTTATTCCCTATCACTGCCCAAACATATCCTGAGTATTCAACTCACTGCACCTTTGCTCTTGCTGTTTCTTCTGGATGGAGTTTTTCCTCCCCATGACACCACATGATAATATCCAACTCAGCCATACATTTTCAGCTAGAATGACATCTTCCTTCTTGCTTTTAAGCAGAAGAACTTCTCCTCTGTGCACCTATTGCAATTGCTTTAAAATATCTTTTTGGCATTTATCATATTCTATATGATAAATTTAAATTAATCTACTAAGTCTCAAATGCCTTTGTGTCTTTAATGTAGCAGTTGATGTATGTTTACTGAATTAGATATGCATGCTGTTACACAAGCATCTCTATCCTCACAAATACATTTCTATAACAATTCTAAATATTTTGATATTTATAAATACATATGAACATATACGTAATTATTTATAAATAGTGACTTCTAATGCAAATATGGGTAAGGAATAAGAAGATAAGAAAATGAAAACACAGCCATGAGGAGAAAATACAAGGTAGCATTAAACACATGAATCAGGTAGGGTGCTAAGCCATTTGATAAACATTGTATCATTCATTTCTAATTGCTCTCTGAAGGAGTCGTAATCATTGCCTTTAAAATGAGGAAACTGAGGCACAGAAGGAAGAAAGCAGAGAAATCGTGAAGAAAACTTTGAAGAAAAACATTTGTGAAGAAAATAACTCTATAAATGAACCTGACAATGTATGTGAAAAACATACAGGGATTATTGATCAAGTATGTGAGTAAGAGAGAGTAAACGAGTGAGAAGTGGTAATCAAATAAATTTGCATGACCACAGTAGGTATCTCTTTAGTCTGAGGTATAGTAATCTCCAAGTGCTACAGCTGTCTTTGGCACGTTGTTCTACTGGGTCATGTTTTCTGTGTTATGTTGTTGTTGGGTCCCGCCGAGTTGGTTGTGATTCATATCAACCCTATGTACAACAGAAGGAAACACTGCCTGGTCCTGTGCCATCCTCATGATCATTGTTATGCTTGAGCCCCTTGTTGCAGCCACTGTGTCAATCCGTCTCATTGAGGGTTTCCTCTTTTTCGCTGACCCTCTACTTTACCAAGTATGATGTCCTTCCCCAGGGGTTGGTCCTTTCTAATAACATGTCCATAGTATGTGAGACAAAGTCTTGCCATCTTTGCTTCTAAGGAGCATTCTGGCTATACTTCCTCTAAGACAGATTTGTTTGTTCTTCTGGCAAGCCATTGTATATTCAATATTCTTTGCCAACATTGTAATTCAAAGGCATCAGTTCTTTGGGCTTCCTTATTCATTGTCCAGCTTTTCACATGCATATGAGGCAGTTGAAAACACCATGGCTTGGGTGAGGCACCTTAGTCCTTAAAGTGACATCTTTGCTTTTTAACAGTTTAAAAAGGTCTTTTGCAGAAGATTTGCCCAATGCGATGCATCATTTGATTTCAAAATTAAAATTATGTTGTATATATATTTTTTAAACCCTCAATAAGACCAGTTGCTCAGTTTGCATGCATTTACCATCCTCTGTTATATTTCTAAATTAGGCCAAGCGAAGTCTCAGATGTTGACTTTGTTGAATATATTAGCTTGGCAGATAAACCCTAAATGTGAATTTAAATTCCTTAGAGGCTCCAGCTGAACAGCTATTCACTGGAGTGTTGGAGTACAGAAGAAAATAAAGCAGCTTCCTATTGATTGATTGTTTAATATTTATTATTGTGATATGTTGAGCTTCTTGCTAATATTGTTTTCCTCCCAAGGCTTTAGGTATCTTCATCCTTTATCATTTATCTTTTGTCTGGTAGAACAATGATTTGCTATTATAAAATTTCTCTATTTACTTTAACTAAACAAAAGCCATGTTTTGATATAAAAGATGTATCAAAGCAAATGCTGGATAGATATAGTCAATGTTTTTTCATGTTTCTTGAAATGAGAAATTGATTGTCTTTTTAAAAATGACAGCTTTCTAAACCCTAAGGTAGCTGAAATTAGAATAACACAATCATCCATCTGTTGTTAGCTCCCTCAGGATTTCAACCCCTTATAAAATTTGCAAATCTGGAAAAATCAAATTAGTTTGGCTGTTTATCCTCTTCAAGAAAGAAGGGAAGAACAAACATGTTAAGTTCTGCACATTTGCGGTTTGTAAATACATACAGGTATCTTTCCAAATCTTAACAGACGTTAACTTTTTGTCAGCTCAATTCCCTGGAAAGAGTTAGAGATTTTTTTTTCCTATACTGTAATTGCTTCTTTGAAATGATAAATTAAGTAGCCCTTTCAGGGTAGTAGATATGTTAATTTTATCCTTTTTGTCTTCACAATGCTAGTTAATCAAAAGGTTGGAAAAAAAAGAAAATTTTACATTGTTGTCATATTTGATTATTAAAATATAATTTTGTTCATATATATATATATATATACATTTAAATACCTTTTATACATCTTTGAATATTCAGAAGATATGCTCTTCTCTTTTCTACGTTACGTTTATGGAGTATGACTGTGAGTAAAACACAATGCTTGATAATTGCACGGAGGTATATAATATGACCACCACCCAACTGTCAGTTTGTCATACTGTGGTGGCTTGTATGTTGCTATGATGCTGGAAGCTATGGCATTGATATTTCAAATACCAGCAGGGTCACCCAGGATGGACAGGTTTCGGTGGAGCTTCCAGATTAAGACAGACTAGGAAGAAAGGCCTGGTGACCTACTTCCAAAAATTAGCCAGTGAAAACCCTATGGATCACAACATAATGGTGTCCAGTATAGTGCTGGAAGATGAGTCCCCTAGGTTGAGAGGCACTCAACATGCACAGTGGCCACAACAATGGACTTGAGCATACCAATGATAGTGAAGAAGGCGCAGGACTGGGCAGTGATTTGTTTGGTTGTATGTGGGGTCACCATGAGTTGGAGCCCATCAGTGGCAACTAATGATGACAAGAACATATAACATGAACCTGTCCTCAAGGAGGGAAGTAGGGTGAATTAAGTACATCATAGTATACATTAAGGTAGAAAATGTACAAATGAAAAGAAACTGATGTTTTTCACGTGACTACTCTGTAGACCTTTTAGTATGCTATTTGTCTTGGGCCAAATGAGGGGCTTTGTTATAAGTGCCACAGGTGTCCAGTGGTAAGCATGATTGGTGTGGACTGGTGCCATCAAGGAAGATAAGACCAGGAAGCAAAAACAGAGGAGGGGGAGTGGGACATGTGGTGTATGCTGGGATAACTAGAACTGAAAGAAACAGGAGGAGAGGGGACAGGGTACAGTCTTCCAGGCAAGGGTAATTGCATTGTCAATGACACAGAAAGAGTAATTTTTTTTTCCTAAGTAACACGATTATACCAATAAGGAGATTGAGTCTATTACAGTAGATTCGAAGGTATTGAATTTCATGGCATTAAGAAATGAATAAAATGGATAAATACAGCCACATATTTAAAAAGAAGTAACAGAACTTGCAGACTGACTTTCGGGAAGGAAGGAAGGAAGGAGAAGAAACTGTACTGATTGGTTGATTTCTTTGAGTCCTAAGAGTTCTTGGACTTTACCACAGATACATCAGGGCTTCAGGAGAATCAGTAAACAGCCAAGCAGTAACTGATTCTCCAACTGTGGATTTGTCCTCCAGTGGAGAAATTCTTTACTCTTCTGAAAATTTATTTTTTTCCACACCATTAGCCAAGTGCCAGGCAAAAGAGATTTAATTTCTTCTACTGCTGCTCTGTGTGCTAGCTTTGCAAACCAAAAATAGAACAGAATGCAGTACCAGAGCATTCTGTCCATACTCAGTTTTTCAATTCATTCTGGTCTGAGACTATTGTATTTATAATTGAAATAATTAGTTACTTCTAATAATTTAATATCAATGCACTTTAGATTGAATTAAGCATTGTTTAAATCAATGGGGTAAGTAGGATGATACAGGTGTCATTGTTTGGTTGACCCTTTTTCAACAACTTATTTTATTATGATTTTCGTAGTGACTGCAGGGAAGAGGAGTTCCATTTGTTATTTGATTTCAGTGTAAAGAAAATATTTTTAAATCCATATCTATTTCATTCTGCACCTTTCTTCTAGTTTGTTGGTATTCATTGGATTTCTGTTCATCCATTCATTCATCTGCTCATTCACTCAGTGTTTATTAATTACCTATTATGTATCCCACTCACTCTCATGTATATTTCAATAAATCACTGGTTACCAGCCATAGGTATACATAAGAATCCTCTGAAGACATCCCGTTTTTATCATTGAATTTTAGTTTTTTCATTTTGCCCCACCACTGGTTCAAAACCATTCTACTCGCCAAATTGTCATATTGTATATAAATATAGTTTAAAAGTTGAAGTCTCTCCTTCAATATATACCCCTAGACTATTTTCTGACTTCTTTATTCCTGCTACAAGAAATTTTTCATTTCTTACAATTTTTTTTCTGGAGGATTTTACTTACACTAAAGCTATTTACATCTATTTCACATCATCTTTTAAAAGCCTTTTTGACCATTTAACTGGTGACTTCATTAAAGTGAAATTTGTATAGTAGGAGATCACTATTAAAATGTAATTATATCTAAATTCCATTTTTTTCTTTTAATTGTTATAAAAATATAGAGAACACAGCATTTGCCAATTTGACGTTTTTCGTATGTACAATTCAATAAAACCAGTTACATAAATCATGTTGTGCAACCACTGCCAGTATTCACTGCCAAATTTTCCATCCCCATAAACAAAAACTCAGTGCTACCTAAACAATGATTCCACCCTTTCCCCTTCCATCCCACCCCTGGTCACCACTATTAAACTCTAGTCTCTGTACATTTGCCTATTCTAAGTATTTCGTATTAGTGAAATAATACAGTATTTGTGCTTTTGTGATTAAGTAATTTCACCAAGCATAATGTTTTTAAGGTTCATCCATGTTGTGGCATGTATCAGTACTTTTTATTCCTTTAATTGTGAGTCTCAGCTTTAGTGCACTAGAAATAAGCTGTAGAGGTCTTTAAAATATAATGACTGGACGTGCACCCCCAGCAATCTGATTCAGTAGTCTATAGTCTATTTATCTTTACTTTTAAAAAACTTCTCAGAGGACTTCGATACACAGCCATAGTTGGGAACCATTATCTCTTGATGATATGCAGAATTAAGTTTTTACTATGAAGAAACAGATTCATAAACTTTTAATTAAAAAAAACCAAACCTGTTTCTGTCAAGTCGATTCTGACTCATAGTGACCCTATACTTTTAATTAGCACCTGAGAAATTCTCCACACAACCCCAGAAAAGTTAAAGGACTCATCTCAAGCTACACAGCTAGACCATTCTGGAAGAACTCCTTTCTTCCATAGAAGAGAACTAAGACATTCTGTGGCACAGTCGCCTTGGGCAACTCCTCTCACCTTGTTCCCTAACTTTTTTCCAGTCCTCACTGATGTGGACATCTGTGTCCTCTTCTGGCAGAAGCAACTCTATAGAATACATGGCATTGCGAATCCCATTGTTAGCACCCTTCTCCACTCACTGCACACTTTTCCTGTACTGTTAAGATAGATGTCTGTTGTATTCTTTCCAGAAGGGAAACCTTAGTATTACTGTAAACACGCTGATATTAATGAAGATAAATATTTTATTTATCATGCTTAATAATTCAATTTTATATGTACTAGAATTATAAGTATAATATAACCTTGCTTAAAATTATTCTGCAATAGTTTAGAAAAAAATCACATTCTTGTCATTATATCACATTACAGTAGTCGGTAACCCACTGCCCTTGAGTTGATTCCAACTGCCGTAATAGTCAGTAGGAGACAGTCTATTCCGTGGCTGTAGGAATATATAGAGTCAGAATTTTTTATGCTTATTTTCATGAAGCTACTTAAATCTTGCAAAATCAGCCAGCATCACAAGTACCACAGTGCTAAGGTATTATATTATTTGAACTTGAAAATCTAATATATTATCGAACATAAAATATAGGATCATGCTGGAGCAGATTTAGTTACTGAAATAAAAAGAGCCTCCAGGTCACTCTCACATGAATTTAACCTGATTATGATATTGCAGTTGTCAAGGATTTCATTTTACTTGGATCTATACTCAATGCCCATGAAAGCAGCAGTCAAGAAATCAAAGGACATATTGGATTGGGCAAATCTGCTGCAAAAGACCTCTTTCAAGTGTTAAAAAGCAAAGATGTCACCTTGAGGTCTAAGGTGTGCCTGACTCAAGCCATGGTATTTTCAGTCACCTCATATGCATGCTAAAACTGGGCAATGAGTAAGGAAGACTGAGGAAGAATTGATGCCTTTGAATTATGGTATTGGCAAAGAATATTGAATACACTGTGGACTACCAGAAGAACTAACAAATCTGTTTTGGAAGAAGTACAGCCAGAATGCTCCTTAGAAGGGAAGATGGTGAGACTTTGTTTTAGGTACTTCGGACATATTATCAGGAGAGACCCGTCCCTGGAGAAGGATGTCATGCTTGGTAAAGTAGAGGGTTAGTGAAAAAGAGGAAGACCCTCAACCAAATGGATTGACACAGTGGCTGCAACAATTAACTCAAACATAGTAACAATTGGGAGGATGGCGTAGGACTGGGCAGTGTTTCATTTTGTTGTACATAGGGTTGCTATGAGTCAGAATTGACTTGATGACACCGATCAACAGCAGCAACCACATGTTGTATTGGGCATTGATAAAGCTGTGTTTAACTTTTGGCATTATAAAAAAAAATGCTGTTGATAAAACTAGAAATGATATTTTAGTTAATGTATGAATGATGATGATAGTTTTAAAAAGTGACCATAATTCTGTGTGAGAATAGTTTATGATACATGTTTTTGGTACCAAGTGACAGAAACCCCAATCAAACTTTCTTTTTGTCTGAGCAGAAAAAGAGGCAGAAACATTGACTCATATAATGAGTAAAGCTGTCTTTAGCAATCTGTCCCCTTTCTCTCCCTTTCTGTATACTGGATTCATTAGTTTCTACTAGCATCTCATAGGCCTGAGATTAATAGAAGGAGAAAATTCTATCCTCACTCCAGCTTGAAAAATTTGAAGAAGACATTGAATTGTCCCCTTGCTTAACCTGTTGCTAGGCGATGAGGGTCTCTAACTAGAAATGCAGAGCTGGTGTCCTTTTCTCCTTAGTACAATAAGAGTTCTAAATAGAAGGAATTCTAAGCTATTCTAAGATGCTATCACTATAGCCAAAACATAGCAAGTCTACGTAAGTAAAACTCAAGTGTAGTTTATCAAGAAATTAACTGAGCACATCTATTTTTTATCTTATTTTATTTTTATTTATTTATTTTTATTTTATTTTATTTTTTGTTAAGGAAATTAACCACTCTAAGTAGGGTGACTAACCGTCACAGTTTGCCTGGGACTGTGAGGAGTTCCTGGGATGTGGGACTTTCAGTGCTAACACCAGTAAATTCCCAGGCAAACCAGGACAAACCGGTTACCTTGACTCTAACAGTGCTAAAATATTAATTATTGCTGGTCAGGGGAATAGATATTTGATAACAGTGATATTTAATTTGTTCTCCCTTATCTCTGCAGATCTGAAGTCTACTTGCATTTTAAGATTCAGTTTAAATGCCACATCTTCCTAACCAGCTGGAAATAACTCTCTCTCTTCTGAATTCACATCACAGTTTATCTGTGCCACTCTTTATTCCACTTAGGGCTTTAAAACAGCTTTATCAGCATTATCTATAAACACATTTTATCTCTGACACTACATGATGAGTTCCTTAGGGCATGATGTATGCTTTATCTTTTATCCCCCATAGCTTCTAGCACAGTGCTCCACACTATATCAGAAAGGATTTATTAAATGGAATGAATGAGTCCACAAGTGAATAGATTATACTGATATTATGAGATGACAACATGGTGTAAGGGAGGGATGGGGGAATGCTAATATGGCATTCAGAAAACCTAACTTTTGTCCTCTCTACCACTAAATAACTGTGATTTTGAACAATTTTCTTAACTTTGTGTAAGTACATTTATGTGTATATATGAGTGTGTGTGTTTGTGTGTGCATGCACTATAGTTTCTGCAGCCAAAAATTGAGTTTCAACTAAACCCTTAGTATTCACTTTTAGCTTGGTCATCCAGTTTTCTGAAGAACTAATTCAAACTCAACCTCTCCTTCAGCTCTCTCTACTGTACAACCCCTTTTTCACTTTTATTAGACCATCACAACTCCTGCTTCACAAAGAAAATCTGGCTTGCAGGAAGATACTCCTTCACTCCACCCTCATACATTGTTAGGCATTATAAGTAGAATGCTGATTCCTTCTTAAAGATTTAGACATGCACGTCAGGAAGGATTAAACAACTATGCTTGTACATATTTGTAATTTAAAATCTTACGAATATATATTGCTTGATGAAAATACAGCATTTCTGGACCACTGTTTGGATTAATAAGGAGCCCTGGTGGCACAGCAGTTAAGCACTCGTCGGCTAATCGAAAGGTTCATGGTTGGAACTCACCCAGCGGCTCCAAGAGAGAAAGACCTGATGATCTGCTTCTGTAAAGATGACAGCCTAGAAAACTCTATGGGGAGTTCTTCTCTGTTACTTGGGGTCTCTATGAGTCGGAATCGACTTGACCCCTAACAACATAACTACATTTGGATTAACAGCCCTTGTGTTCTAAGAACTGAGTAAAATAGATTAAAAGAAAAACTAGTATTAGCTGTTTTATATTTAATATGCTTTTAAATGCTTTTTATAAGCGAAAAGTTATTTGTAAAAATTTTCCTGTTGATTTCTTTGAAAATATAATTGATAGCTCTTGAACAATTCCCTCAGTGTTTCCAAAATTCACATTAAAATATGCAAAAATATTTCTTTCTTCAATTGTCAATTAAAGTGTGATTATTATGCAGATTTTTATACATTTTTATAACCCAATTTTCTATTGTTTTTAGCTACTGATGCAAATGTGAAGAACGAAAGTCTTTCATCTGTGCAGAAGCTTGGCATTAAAATGACAGTCAGGTATATTATAGGGCAATATCTCTTTGGTATATTTGTAGAATTTGTTTAATCTGCCTGGTATGTGCTTAATGCTATTTAATTTAATGCTCTACTATTTTGTATACTTAAGTACAGAGTTTATCTTTCAGAAAATAATAACTTGGTTTTTAAAGATACTGGCACATGATTAAATTACCTCTTCAGGTAATTCAGTTACAGTTCATTATTATTCCAGAGGCTGTGACTATGACTACCAGGTTTTTTCAAAAATAACATTGTAAAAATCAGCATATTTGTAGCACAGTCATACCATTTTTTAAAATATGGTTGGTTCTAATTGTAAGCTATGAGGATGCGTACAGAAGTAACTTAAGGATAGATGCAGAAGTAAAAACGAATGAACCAGAATTATTGTATTTTGAATTTGTTTGTATTCAAATTGTAATTTTGAAAAGGAATGGGCGAGCTTAAAAGCAGCAGAATGGGAGATAAGGACTGAGTTCTTAAAACTTCCTTTTTTGCTTATTAGAGATCTTTACAGTCCCATTGTATTTATAAGGTCATCTTCAGAATCAAGTATTAAAAAAAAAATGCATGTGAAAGCTGTTCAAAAGACTGAGTGTTTTTTACAAATTCATAGCATTATGATGAAAATGGAAATACTAATTCTAGCTCTCCCACCTGTATAACATAGGGCATGTAACTATTTTGGTAATATTTTGTTACCCTGTACTCCCTATTTATGCAAGTATTTTGTGATGACCCTACAACTGTTGTGAAATGTAGTCTATAGATAATACAAGCAGGCAAGTCATATATTTTTAAAATTCTTGTAATATCTTATTCATAAGAATTATATGGAAAGTGATTTGTATTGAAATGCTTGGATATAGGCACAGTATAAGAAATCACTGGCACCTATATGTAGAATCATTATGACTATGGCAGCTAGAAATGCAGACTGATAGGGTTTTTGTTTTGGTTCCTTAAATACCACAATCAATGTTATCTTTTCCAATGTGACTTTCCAAAATGATGAACAAGTCTTAGTAAAGTTTCAGACAAAACAAAGTACTATCTTTCCTTGATTTAGACATAGTTATATTCAATGTATATTAAAATATAGAAAAAACATTTTATAATTTTATGTAAAACAGAAATACGATCAGATAATTATAAATAGGTTTTCATTCACACAGATATCGCAGGTGGTAGTTATTCAGGGCATGTCCCATGTCAAACCTCTTGGCCTTCGTCCTCTAAGTACCAGTAGCCCACCCCCCGCTGGCCCATGTCACTCTGATAGTCAAAATGCCCCCATAAATTCCCATAGTGGTTCCTGGGGGAAGTACTACCCCCATTGAAAACCATTGGACTAGATGAATTCTAAACTGGCTTCTAGACTTAACATTCTGTAAATCTAACTCAGCAGCATTTCATGTTTTAGATTAAGTTCAAGAAAAAAAATACTTATATTCTAATACTCATCTACAGGATATCTAAGTTTGTTCTCTCATCACTGTGTCATCTTTCCTTAAACTTATCATTATTTACCATATCAGTATTGCTAATCCAAATATGTAATAATTATCAGGAACACATATTGAAAGTTAATTTTTCCTAAGTGCTGTTTGTAACATATTAGCTAAAAGTGGAAATTTGAAAACTTAAAACCTTGAGATTTCAAGAGGAATACACCCCAGTGGATTCAAATAATTGAATTTGCAATCCAAGTTCTGAAATTTTTCATTTCATATGTTTTGTGGCCTTTTAATTTAGGTATGGCAAATTCCTCAACCTGTTAAAAGATGGTGCAGAAAATCATCTTTCCTTGGTCTTAAAGCACTGTGAGAGATTCCTGAAGCAGCAGCAAATTCCTATAAAGTCTTCTCTTCATATCCTTTTTGAGTGGATTCATATTAGTTGAACTTTCTTTATATATTTTTCCTAATTCTTTGATGGGATACCTGAACATGTTTTCATTGAAATTATACTATAACCTGTATTAGTGATTTATTTGTTATGATATTTTCTGATAGTATTTTTATTCTGTATTTAAAGTATTCATTCTGTTATATGGAATCATAATTATTAGATTCAGTCTTATTCATTGAATCTTAAACTGAATAATGAAAGTTATTAGAATATATTTCAGACATATCTAAGAAGTTTTTAAAAGGCTGCTTTATCACTTCCATTTATTATTCCATTTTAAATGGTTAACTTTCAGAAACGGAGTTTGACTGGAAAATGTTTACAAACTGTTTGCATTACTGAATTCTAAAAATGTGTGCATTTTATTATGATGCTTGATAATCTAGTCACTCAGGAGATAACTAGAGAAAGTATGGTACTGACGTGTTAATGAGCTGAACAATTCATTTTTCACAAAACCAAAAAAACTCCGTTGCCATCGAATCGATTCCGACTCATAGTGACCCCATAGGACGGAGTAAAACTGCCCCATACAGTTTTCAAGGAGCGCCTGGTGGATTCAAACTGCCAATCTTTTGGTTAGCAGCCTTAGCTCTTAACCACTACACCACCAGGGTTTCCTTTTTCACAGACTGGGTACTTTTTCTCTAGTTGCTAGTACCATTAGCCTCCAATGGGCATGTGAGCACATAACCAAAAACCAAACCCATTGCTGCTGAGTCGATTCCGACTCATAGCGACCCGATAGGACAGAGTAGAACTGCCCCATAAGGTTTCCAAGGAACAGCTGGTGGATTTGAATTGCTGACCTTTTGTTTAGCAGCCGTATCCCTTAACCACTGCGCCACTAAGCACATAGTACATTAAAATAGTTATTAGGTAAGTGGTGAATTTTTCATTAGTAATAGCTTAAGTTTGCTTCAGTAGCATGTAAATTGGTTGAAAACAAAGTGAGGACTAAGTACCATTTGGCTCTCTTTCCTGGTAGAAATTCTGGAAATGATTATGGTGTTCTTATATTTAATTTTGAAAGACAGAATATTGTAAAAATTCCTTAACTGTGTTTTCCAGTCTGCCTGCAGGAGAGTTACACTAGCCATGACTGGTTTGTGTCTTCTCTGTTCATGATAATGTTGGGGGACAAAGAGAAAACATTCCAATTTCTTCAGCAGTTCTCCCGGCTTCTGACCTCTGCTTTCCTTTGGTTGCCAAGACTGCATATTTCTGTAAGACTTTTTAGTCTGTTTTAAAGGAGCGTTTGAAATTTTAAGGAAAATCATATTTAAATTTATTGAGATCTTATTATTTGTAGAGGGCATGATGATAATTTATATTCATTTTATAACTGGTACTTTCGACTGGTTCTCTTTAAAAGTACAGATTTGACATCATCTCAAATATTTTGGGTTTCAGCTAATGGTAACTAAATGAAAGATTAATGATAGAAGCATTTTAAAGGGGTCATTGAGTAATTTATATTAGTTAAATTCTATACATGAAAGAGAACTGTTGAATGAATATTTTTTATTGCTGCTTTGTTAGAATCTCTTGATGGTTAAAATCACAGTAAGAGAAAATCATTTACTAAGTAGAAGTTGTAGCTATATTCTATTGTTACTAGTTGCCATTGAGTTGATTCTGACTCATGGCAGAAAACAAAAACACTCTTTTTGTATATATTTTGGAGATCTGTACTGAGTTTCCACCACTCATCTGTCAGTTTGTCATACTCTGGTGGCTTGTGTGTGGCTGTGATGCTGGAAGCTATGCCACTGGTATTTCAAATACCAGCAGGGTTACCCACGGTGGACAGGTTTCAGCTGAGCTTCTAGACTAAGACAGACTAGGAAGAAGCACCTGGCAGTCTACTTCTGAAAAAATTGGCCGGTCAAAACATTATGAATAGCAGTGGAACTTTGATATACTGCCAGGAGATGAGCCCCTCAGTTTGGAAGGCACTCAAAAGACAACTGGGAAAGATCTGCCTCTTCAAAGTAGAGTCGACCTTAATGATGTGGATGGAGTCAAGCATTCGGGACCTTCGTTTGCTGATGTGGCATGACTCAGAATGAGAAGAAACAGCTGCAAACATCTAGTAATAATCAGAATGTGGAATATATAAAGTATGAATCTAGGAAAATTGGGAATCCGTCAAAAATGAAATGGAATGCATAAAGATCAATATCCTAGGTTTAGTGAGCTGAAATGGACTGTATTGGCCATTTTGAATCAGACAGTCATATGGTCTACTATGCCAGGAATAACAGTTTGAAGAGGAATGGCATTGCATTCATTGTCAAAAAGAACATTTCATGATCTATCCTGAGGTACAACACAGTGATAGGATAATATTCATACATCTACAAATAAGACCAGTTAATATGATTATTATTCAAATTTACACTCCAACCACATAGACCAAAGGTGAATAAATTGAAGATTTTTACCAACTTCTACGTCTGAAATTCATCAAAGATGCAATCAAGATGCATTGATAATTACTGGTGGTTGGAAAACAAAAGTTAGAAACAAAGAAGGATCAGTAGTTGGAAAATACGGCCATAGTGATAGAAACCAGAAATACCCTTTAATATATTGATTTAATTATCTTCAACTACTGTTTGCTTTTGAGGAGCTCTGGTGGTGCAGTGGTTAAAGCACTCGGCTGCTAACCAAAAGGTTGGAGGTTTGAACCCACCATCCTGCTCCTCGGGAGAGAGATGTGTCAGTCTGCTTCCATAAAGATTTACAGCCTTGGAAACCCTATGGGGCAATTCTACTTTGTCCTGTAGGGTTGCTATGAGTCGGAATTTGACTCAAAGGCAGTGAGTTTGCTTTTCTTTATTTTTTTTTTTTAACTGAAAAAAAAAAAACTTTCTAAATGGTGCAGCAATCATTCTTTATGGAATTTTGTCAAGAGTCAGAGTTTAGCTAATTGTTAATATCAAAACTGCTGATAAAATGATTAATTAAAAAGTATCAAGAAATCAGTTATTTTTATATAGGAATGCCTACTCTCAAATAATGATAAAAGTAACAATCATATATATGAAAAAGTAGAACAAATTAAAAACTAAAATACTGTTCGTTTGTATACAAACAAAATTGCACTGATGATAAATTGGGGTAAAGTAATATTCAAACTGATATAGTGCAACAAAGAGATCATGTGACAGTTATTATGGACGGTAGCCCTCTGTACTCCTACTGAAATAATAATTACCTTGTTTAGAAAATTTACAGTTAACAATTCTAATAGAATTCACATAGAAGTTAAATTTTTTTAACCTTAGCATGTCATGGTACACTTGCAACCCATTTGCAGGACATCAGCAAAAAAAAAAAAAAAAAAAAAAGTCATACGAGCAGTCATTTGTAGGAAAAGGACTAGCATCAAAACTGCTTCCCTTTCTTATATATGACTTTAAATCTTACTCATATTTGAAGATTCCATTTTCCCATTCTTTTGTTTTTCTAAGAGGAAAAAGATAATGTTTTCTAGAATTATAGGAGCCCCGGTGACACAATGGTTAAGCACTCTGCTGCTAGCAAAAAGGTTGGTGTCTGGAACATACCCAGTGGCTGCACGGGCGAGAGATCTGGCAACCTGCTCTAGTAAAGATTGCAATCTAGAAAACCCTGTGAGGCAGTTCTGTTCTGTCACATAGGGTTGCTATGAGTTGAAATTGACTCAACAGCACCTAACAACAACAGTTTTAAAAAGGATCTCCAAAGTTTTGTATTCACTCCTCTACATGATGCTCATAATGCAGAAATTAATTACAACATTGCCGATAAAGCATGGCCCGTTCCCTGTCTGCAGGTTTGACTGTATTGTATCAGTTTGGATCAGTTTGAATTGAATTGGTGAGTTTCAAACATTTCTGATAGGGTCTTTCTACTTAATTTTCATAGCAACATAGAACTAGATTTTTCTTAGTGTCAGGAATAAAATGACTCAACAGAACTACCTATAATGGAAGAATAAAAACTAAAAGACTACTTACTAGGCTTCATTTTAAAGCAAATATCTTTCATTTTTAATCAGTAAAGTAAAATACTCCGAAGAGTTATTTTAAAAAATTCTTGTTTTATGTTATTATGTCACTTTCTAATATATCTCCCTAGTCAAAAGTTTTTACTGATAATTTTTTACAATTATATCTTAGAATAGTTTATATATTAATTTATATGTTACTTCCAGGATATATTAAATGCTATTATCTTGCGTGTATTCTGCCATAGCCTGTATTCTAGATGACAGTTACCATCTTTTCAGGGAGTTGTGACTAAGCAAAATATATCAAAACACTAAAAGTATACCAAGTATAATTTATCAGTTGGTGATTCAGAAGATTGTTTATTATATTCATGTGACTCAGTTGTCATTATTGATCTGGTTTTATGAACACCATTTACTGTACATTAGAGCTGTGAAATGACAGCTAATAGATTGATTAATAAAACTTTTATTATGAGTGAGTTTACCGTGATTATAATGCACAATCATTAGTATCTTTTCTTGTTGTAATTTAGTCACCAATATACTGAGCAGATACTATATACAAGTCTTGGTGCTAGGATCTGTGTTGGCTATCAAAAAGTATGGCATAATTTCTTCCAAAGAGTATAATCCATAAGAGTAGAAGAACTCTTGACTTATCCATGACACAATAATGGCTTCAGAATATAATTAATAAACCTTAGTAGACCTACTGTAAAGATGTTTTCAATGCAACATAAAAATGATACTATATAATAATCACTACATAAAAATGGAAATCTTATACTACTGTTATACATGTATTCAGACAATTATTACCTTAGTTTAACTGTATTGAAAATTAAAATCTTACATATGTGTAAATTTATTTTTTACTTTTGTATATGCTTATTGTTGTGTTGGTGGTGGTGGTGTTATGTGGGTGTTGTTTTTGTGTGCTGTTGAGTCAATTCTCACTCATAGGGACCCTATAGGACAGAGTAGAACTGCCCTATAGAGTTTCCTAGGCTGTAATCTTTATAGAAGCAGATCACTAGGTCTTTTCTCCTATGGAGAGGCTGGTGGGTTCGAACCACAGACCTTTCAGTTAGCAGCTGAGAGCTTAACCACTGCTCCACCAGGGCTCCTTTCATATGCTTATTAGAGTCATTAATTGTATAAACAGACATTAGTGAAACATTGTGTATTTCACTAGAGAAGATGAATTGAAGAATGTTTATTCTCATTCAGTCTGTTACGATTTTTAGCTACTCAAATAAGTAGCTTTTTTTTTGTTGTTGTTGTTCTAGACATCTTTCTAAAGAAGTTGCTTTTTTTTCCTCCTAGACATCTATCTAAAGTTGACTGTAAGATGTCTGTTTAATCTGCTGTCTCTGTATTTAGCCATCAGTGTATGGAATTGATGATTTTTCTTGTACTATGAGGTGTCTTCCTGAGAATCTATCATAAAAATACAGATTTCTACAATGTGCAATGATAAAATGACAAGAAAACTACTGACAAATCCAGCCACTTATTTCAGAAATTTTAATGTACAACTTAAACCTGAATCCTTAAAAGCAGCTTAGCAATATAAAGTTTGAAAGAAATCCTTAACATTTTAACTGTTATGAAATTATTATATATGAATTTGATTTGTTTTAATTTAAAAGTATTAACTTTCTTTTATTAAAAAAGTTTAAACATAAAAGATACCCAGTAAAAGCAAGAAGATAAAGTGTGATTTTGGAAGTTTCTTAATTAAACAAAGTCTTTGATCTAATTTGATTATCTTTTTTTTGTTGTTGTTATAATACTGTAGGTTATAACTGCTAGTCTAACAGTTTGTCTTGACATAAAATTATGTATATATATGTATATATGTTTTTTATGCAAGCCACTTTTATTCTAGGTCTATGTTACTAGTGGTCTAATGCAATCCTAACTGAGAAGATAAGTTATATATATATTTTTTTATTGTACTTTAGATGAAGGTTTACAGAACAAATAGTTTCTCATTAAACAGTCAGTGCACATATTCTTTTATGACATTGGTTAACAACCCCACGACATGTCAACACTCTCCCTTCTCGACCTTGGAGGACCTTTTTTTTTTGGTGAAAATAATACATAGCCAAAGTTACACCATTTCAAAAGTTTCTACATGTACAATTCAGTGACATCGATTACATTCTTCCAGTTGTGCTGCTATGTGAAAATTATATCTTAATGTTTATTCTGTTTTTTAAAAAATAGTTATTGTGAGTAGATGCTAGATTTAAAGTAACACTCATTAAAACAGTGTTGAACATTCGTGATCATAAACTGTACCTAAGGGCTAAATTGAAAAAATAGCCAACTTTATGAAGAACTTGCTGAGAAATGCAAGTTTGTAAATATGAGGTAACTGATTCAGAATATATATGTCTGTATAAAATATTTGCCCTAAGAACTTTGATGGGAATGCATTATGCACTTTTTCCCAGCTTTTGAGGTGAGTCCTTATAGTGTTCCAGATTTGGACTATTGTTAATTAAAGTTCAGATTTGGATTATTTAACATCATCTTAGAGAAAAGGACTAGGCAAATATCCCCAACACCTAGAAAAGCTAAGACCTTTCAACGTTATGGAATCATTGGACAAAGCCAAGAATATTAAGCATATTGAAATACACTTAGTGTTAAAACTTAAAATATTTTATCACTCATTTACTCACTCATACATTTATTTATTCTTTCATGCAGCATCCCTCCCCATGATTCCACAAAGGATTTAAGATACTACAAAGTGTTAATTCCTGGGTTAGAAGGTGTATAAAATGGCTGTTATCAGTATTTATTCTTTGTACTGTGTTTAACATTCTGACTTTTAAATTTACATAATTATACTATTTTCAGTAACTTGTTATGCCACCACATTAATTTTGAAGCAGCAATTCAAAGCAAAGGAAAAAGATTTAGGTAAATATGTGTCTGATTATTTTAAATTAGTTATGTATTCATTATTTAATTCTCAATTTCTCTTTTTTTTTGTGCAGAAGTATCTACCTATTGATATTATAGAATCTGGCATCCATCCAGTATATTTTTGCAGCACTCACTATATTGAAATGCTCCTGAAGGCTGAGGTGCCACTTGTGTTTTCAGCTTTCCACATGTCTGGTTTTGCCCCATCACAGGTAATCCATAAAGGGAATAGTGTTTCTTCAACTCCAAGATCTCGGGGTCCTTAAAGAAAATTACATTCTCATCAAATATAAGAAATATACGTAACAAATAATTTTGATTAGTATCCATATCTTCACGTGTACTTAAATCTCCAGATTGTTTTTCCCCCAAGCCTGTTATATAGATTTCCTTTATAGTAAATCCTTGACATCCACAGATTTCAAGTTTCATTTCAGCTGTTCAAGGGCATAGACCTTTTCAAAGTCTATGGCAGCTAGGCTTTTTAATGCAGATGATAATACCTGCTTCATAAGGCTAATGTAAGGATCAAGTGAGGTAACACAGGGCGAGAATCCTTTTCAACACCGAGTATCTGGTATGTGATAATACTGTGTCTTATCTAACAAGAAAGCCAGCTGATTGACCTGTGCCTTACACTTAGTTTGTGCTGTTTGAGAATTTGGGAATCCTTGTTGGAAAATGAAATAATACCTAAAACTAGACAACAGAAAGAAAAATAAATTATCTGTTATCAACTATCAAAAGATCAGCACTGCTAAACACTTACATTTCTGTTCTTTTTTCCTTGTACTGCATTTTTGAAGTTTATTTTAAATTTATAAATATGATACATGATGATGTCAAATAAATTTTTCTTTTTATTTACTTAGTATTTTGACATAAGCCTTTTATATGTCATAAGAAAATCTTTGTAACCAGTACTTTAAATAGTCTCAAAAGTCCAACGCATTAGAAGTATTAATATTTGTATATTCTGTTATTCTTAAGCAAACTGTTGGATCCCTACCTGTTGCCATTGAGTCAACTCTGACTCATAGCGACCCTATAGGACAGAGTAGAACTGCCCCATAGGGTTTCCAAGGAGCAGCTGGTGGATTCAAACTACCAACCTTTTGGTTAGCAGGCGAGCTCTTAACCACTGCACCACTAGGGCTCCATGCTGTTGTTGTTAGGTGCTGTTGAATTGCTTCCTACTAATAATGACCCTTTGCACAATAGGAAACACTGCCTGGTCCTGCGCTGTCCTCGTGATCATTGTTTTGCTTGCGCCCATTGTTGCAGCCGCTGTGTCAGTCCATCTTGTTGAGGGTCTTACTCTTTTTCACTGATCATCTATTTTACCAAGCATGATGTCCATCTCCAGGGACTAGTCCCTCCTGATAACACGTCCAAGGTATGTGAGACAGAAATCTCACCATCCTTGCTTCTAAGGAGCATTCTGGCTGTACTTCTACCAAGACAGGTTTGATTGTTCTTTTGGCAGTGCATGGTATATTGAATATTCTTAGCGAACACCATAATTCAAAGCCATCAATTTTTCTTAGGTCTTCCTTATTCATTGCGCGGGTTTTGCATGCATATGAGGCAGTTGAAAACACCACGGCTTGGGTCAGGCATACCTTAGTCTTTAAAGTGACTTCTTTGCTTTTTAACACTTTAGAGAGATCTTTTGCAGCACATTTGCCCAATTCAATATATCCTTTGATTTCTTGACTGCTACTTCCATGGGTGTTGATTGTGGATCCAAGTAAAATGAAATCCTTGACAACTTCAATATTTTCTCTGTTTATCATGATGTTGCTTACTGGTCCAGTTGTGAGGGTTTTTGTTTTCTTTCTTTTTTTTTAATTGCATTGAAGTGAAAGTTTACAATTCATGTCAGTCTCTCATATAAAAATTTATACATACATTGTTATGTGACCCTAATTGTTCTCCCTATACCGTGACAGCACACTCCTCCTTTCCACCCCTAATTTCCCATGTCCACTCAACCAGCTCCTAATCCTCTCTGCTTTCTCATCTCACCTCCGAACAGAAGCTGCGCATTTAGTGTCATGTATGTACTTGAGCTATTAAGCACACTCTTCATGGTATCATTTTATGTCCGACAGTTGAATCCAATATTTGTCTGAAGAGTTGGCCTCGGGAATTCTTTTAGTTCTGGGTTGACAGAGAGTCCGGGGGCCATGCTCTCTGGGGTTCCTCTAGTCTCAGTCAGACTATTAAGTCTGGTCTTTTTACTAGAATTTGAGTTCTGCATCCCACCCTTCCCCCACTCCATCAGTGATTCGCTGTTGTGTTCCCTGTCAGGGCGGTCATTGGTGGTAGCTGGGCACTATCCAGTTCTTTTTGTCTCAGGCTGACGAAGTCCCTGGTATGTGTGACCTTTTCTATCTCTTGGGCTAATACTTTCCTTGTGTCTTTGGTGTTCTTCATTCTCCTTTACTCCAGGTGGTTGGGACCAGTTGATGCATCTTAGATGGCTGCTTGCTAGCTTTTAAGACCCCAGATGCCACTCACCAAAGTAGGATGCAGAACATTTTCTTAATAAATTTTGTTATGCCGATTGACCTAGATGTCCCCTGAAAGCATGGTCCCCAGACCCCTGCCCTGCTACTCTGTCCCTCAAAGTGTTTGATTGTATTCAG
Source organism: Dugong dugon (assembly GCA_030035585.1). Taxonomy (NCBI): domain Eukaryota; kingdom Metazoa; phylum Chordata; class Mammalia; order Sirenia; family Dugongidae; genus Dugong; species Dugong dugon. The sequence continues at coordinate 141,269,966 of CM057464.1, read as the reverse complement.
GAAACTTCTTAGCTTTGATTTAATCCAGATGTGCTGACTTACCCTGTGGTGTGTGATATCCTTCCCTTCACCTAAGATAATTCTTCTCTTCTAACTAGTGAATCACCCTCATCATCCCTCACCACCCTCATAACCATCAAAGAATGTTTTCTTCTGTGTTTAAACCTTTTCTTGAGTTCTTATAATAGTGGTCTTATACAATATTTGTCCTTCTGTGACTGACTAAATTCATTCAGCATAATGACCTCCAGATTCCTCCATGTTATAAGATGTTTCACGGCTTGATCGTTGTTATCATTACGTAGTATTCCCTTGTGGGAATATGTACCATAATTTGTTTCTCCATTTGTCTGTTGATGGGCACATAGGTTGTTTCCGTCTTTTTGCTATTGTGAACAGTGCTGCAGTTAACGCGGGTGTGCATATATCTATTCATGTGACGGGTCTTATTTCTCTAGGATCTATTCCAAGGAGTGCAGTTGCTGGATCATATGGTACTTCTGTTTCTAGCTTTGTAAGGAATTGCCAAATAGATTTCCAAATTGGTTGTACATTTACCTTCCCACCAACAGTGTATAAATGTTCCAGTTTCTCCACAACCTCTCCAGCATTTATTATTTTGTGTTTTTGGATTAATGCTAGCCTTGTTGGGGTGAGATGATATCTCATTGTAGTTTTGATCTGCATTTCTCTAATGGCTAATGATCGTGAGCATTTCTTCATGTGTCTGTTAGCTGCCTGAATGTCTTCCTTGCTGAAGTGCCTCTTCATATCCTTTGCCCATTTTTTAATTGAGTTGTTTGTCTTTTTGTTGTTGAGGTTTTGCAGTATCTTGTAGATTTTAGAGATTAGACGCTAATCAGATTTATCGTAGCCAAATTTTTTTTCCCAGTCTGTAATTTGTCTTTTTACTCTTTTGGTGAAGTCTTCTGATGATTTTTAGGAGCTCTCAGTTATCTAGTCTCTCTTCTGTTGCTTGTGCATTGTTACTTATAGTTCGTATTCTGTTTATGCCATGCATTAGGGCTCCTAGCATTGTCCTTATTTTGTCTTCCATGATCTTTATTGTTTTGATTTGATACTTAGGTCTTTGATCCACTTTGAGTTAGTTTTTGTGCATGGTGTGAGGTATGGGTCTTGTTTCAGTTGTTTGCAGATGGATATCCAGTTATGCCAGCACCATTTGTTAAAGAGACTGTCTTTTCACCAGTTAATGGACTGTGGGCCTTTGTGAAATATCAGCTGTTCATAGGTGGATGAATTTCTCTCTCGATTCTCAATGCTGTTCCATTGGTCTATATATCTGTTGTTGTACCAGTACCAGGCTGTTTTGACTACCGTGGTGGTATAATAGGTTCTAAAATCAGGTAGTGTGAGGCCTCCCACTTTGTTCTTCTTCAGTAATGATTTACTGATTTGGGGCCTCTTCCCTTTCCACATGAAGTTGGTGATTTGTTTCGCCATCTCATTAAAAAATGCCATTGGAATTTGGATCAGGATTGCATTGTATCCATAGATTGCTGTGGGTAGAACTGACATTTTCACAATGTTGAGTCTTCCGATCCATGAGCAAGGTATGTTTTTCCACTTAAGCAGGTCTCTTTTGGTTTCTTGCAGTAGCATCTTGTAGTTTTCACTGTATAGGTGTTTTATGTCTCTGGTTAGATTTATTCCTAGGTATTTTATCTTCTTGGGGGCTGTTGTAACTGTTATTGATTTGGTGATTTCCTCTTCGAAGTTCTCTTTGTTGTGTAAAGGAATCCAACTGATTTTTGTATGTTTATCTTGTATCCTGAAACTTTGCTGAAATCTTCTATTAGTCCAGTAGTTTTCTTGTGGTTTCTTTGGGGATTTCTGTGTATAAAGTCATATCATCTGCAACTAGAGATACTTGGACTTCTTCCCTACCAATTCGGATGCCTTTTATTTCTTTTTCTAGCCTAATTGCTAGAAACCTAGCTGGAGGCTAGGACCTCCAGCACAAAGTTGAATAAGAGTGGTGATAAAGGGTGTCCTTGTCTAGTTCCCATTCTCAAGGGGAATGATTTCAAAGTCTCTCCATTTAGGATAATGTTGGCTGTTGGCTTTGTATAAATGCCCTTTAATTATATTGGGGAATTTCCATTCTATTCCTATTTTGTTGAGAGTTTTTATCCTTAATGGGTGTTGGACTTTGCAGGATGCCTTTTCTGCATCGATTGATAAGATCATGTGGTTCTTGTCTTTTGTTTTATTTATGTGATGGATTACATTGATTGTTTTTCTAATGTTGAACCATCCCTGCATACCTGGTATAAATCCCACTTGATCATGGTGAATTATTTTTTTTGATCTATTGCTGAATTCTGTTGGCTGGAATTTTGTTGAGGATTTTTGCGTCAGTGTTCATGAGGGATATTGGTCTATAGTTTTCTTTTTTTTGTGGTGTCTTTACCTGGTTTTGGTATCAGGGTTATGCTGGCTTCATAGAATGAGTTTGGGAGTATTCCATCCTTGTTTATGCTCTGAAATACTTTTAGTAGTAGTGGTGTTAACTCTTCTCTTAAAGTTTGGTAGGATTCTCCAGTAAAGCCGTCCATGCCAGGGCTTTTTTTGTTGGGAGTTCTTTACTCCCCTTTTCAATCCCTTCTTTTGTTATGGGTTATTCAGTTGTTCTACCTCTGTTTGTTAGTTTGGGTAGGTAGTGAGTTTCTAGAAATTTGTCCATTTCCTCTAGGCTTTCAAATTTTTTAGAGGACAGCTTTTCATAGTGTTCTGTTATGATCCTTTAAATTTCAGTTGGGTCTGCTGTGGTATCACCCATCTCATTTCTTTTAAGGGTTATTTGTTTCCTCTCCTGTTTTTCTTTGGTCAGTTTGGCCAATGGTATATCAATTTTGTCGATCTTTTCAAAGAACCAGATTTTGGCCTTGTTAACTCTTTCAATTGTTCTTCTATTCTCTATTTCATTTAATTCTGCTCTAATTCTTCTAATTTCATTTCTTCTGGTGCCCGAGGGCTTCTTTTGCTGCTCTCTTTCTACTTGTTCAAGTTGTAGGGTTAATTTTTTGATTATGGCCATTTCTTCTTTTTGGATTTGTGTATTTGTTGCTATAAACTGACCTCTGAGCACTGCTTTTGCTGTGTCCCAAAGGTTCTGGTAGGATGTGTTTTCATTCTCATTTGATTCTATGAATTTCTTTATTCCATCCTTAATTTCTTTTATAACCCAGTAGTTCTGAGCAAGGTGTTGTTCAGTTTCCATGTGTTTGATTTTTTTTCCCTTGCTTTTTCTGTTATTGATTTCTACTTTTATGGCTGCATGGTCAGAAAAGATGCTTTGTAATATTTCGATGCTTGGATTTTGTTAAGACTTGCTTTATGGCCTAATACTTGGTCTGTTTTGGACAGTGTTCCATGTGCATTGGAAAAGAAAGTATCTTTAGCTGCTGTTGGGTGGAATGTTCGATATACGTCTATGAGATCAAATTGGTTGATGGTAGCATTTAGATCTTCCATTTCTTTGTTGAGCTGCTTTTTGGTTGTTCTGTCCTTCACCAAAAGTGGTGTTTTGAAGTCTCCTACTACTGTTGTGGAGCTGCCTATCTCTCATTTCAATGCCGTTGGAGTTTGTTTTATGTATTTTGGATCCCTGTCATTGGGTACATAAATATTGATGATAGTTGTGTCGTCCTGGTGTATTGACCCTTTAATCATTAGATAGTGGCCTTCTTTATCCTTTGTGGTGGATTTACTTTAAAGTCTATTTTGTCAGAGATTAATAGTTCTGCTCCTGCCCTTTTTTGAGTGTTGTTCGCTTGATATTTTTTCTTCCATCCTTGGAGTTTTAGTTTGTTTGTATCTTTAAGTCTAAGGTGTGTCTCTTGTAGGCAGCATATAGATGGATCGTGTTTTTTTATCCAATCTGCCACCTCTCTGTCTCTTTATTGGTGCATTTAGTCCATTTACACTCAGTGTAATTATTGATAGGTATGAGTTTAGTGCTGTCATTTTGATGTCTTTCTTTTTGTGTTGTTCACAGTTTCTTTGTTCTGCTTAATTTTCTGTGCTGAGTCGTTTTTCTTTATGTATTTTCTTTTTATCTTCTTCATTGTTGTCGATTTTGTATTTGTTGAGTCTTTATATTCTTCTTTTTTTTATTTTGACTTGTAGAACTGTTAGTTTCCTTTGTGGTTACCTTAATATTTACCCCTATTTTTCTAAGTTTATGCCAGTCTTTTATTTCTTTATATTGCCTTGACTTCCTCTCCATATGAAAAATCTATGTCTACATTTTTTAAGCCCCTCTTTTTTGTTTTAATGTTGTCATCTTGTACATATTGACAAATGTTTCCCTATTTTCAGTGTTTTAACTTTGATTTATTTTTGTGGCTTCCCTGTCAGGGTTGATATTTGGTTGCTCTGTCCTGTGTTCTAGTCTTGGGTTGTTATCTAATGTTATTGATTTTCTAACCAGAGGACTCCCTTTAGTATTTCTTGTAATTTTGGTTTGGTTTTCGCAAATTCCCTAAACTTCTGTTTGTCTGGGAATGCCCAAATTTCACCATCATATTTGAGAGACAGTTTTGCTGGATACATAATTCTTGGCTGGCAGTTTTTTTCCTTCAGGGCTTCATATATGTCATCCCATTGCCTTCTTGCCTGCATGGTTTCTGCTGTGTAGTGCAAGCTTATTCTTATTGACTCTCCTTCGTAGATGACTTTTCGTTTATCCCTAGCTGCTCTTAAAATTCTCTCTTTAATCTTTGGTTTTGGCAAGTTTGATTGTAATATGGCTTGGTGACTTTCTTTTGGGATCTGCTTTGTGTAAGGTTCAATGAGCATCTTGGATAGATATCTTCTCATCTTTCACGATATCAGGGAAGTTTTCTCCGAACAAATCTTCAACAATTCTCTGTATTTTCTGTTATCCCCTCCCCCGATTTTGGTACTCCAGTCACTCGTAGGTTATTCCTCTTGATAGATCCCACATATTTCTTAGAGTTTCTTCATTTTTTCTAATCCTTTCATCTAATTTTTCCTCAAATAAGTTGGTGTCAAGTGCTTTATCTTTAATCTCAGTAATTCTGACTTCCATTGCTTCAATTCTGCTCCTATGACTTTCTATTGAGTTGTCTAATTCTGAAATTTTATTGTTAATCTTCTGGATTTCCGATTGCTGTCTCTCTATGGATTCTTGCAGCCTGTTAAATTTGTCATTATGCTCTTCTCTAATCTTTTTAATTTCCTTTATTGTGTGTTCTGCATTTTGCTTAATTTTCTTTAATCTCTTGAAGAGTTCTGTGTGTTAATCTTTTTTATTGTGCCTCTGGTAATTCCAAGAAATTTTCTTCCTCTGGAAAATATTTAGATGCTTTATTTTGAGAGTTTGCTCAAGCCATCATGGACTGCCTGTTTATGTGATTTGATATTGACTTGTCTCCGAGCCACCAGTAAGTTATTATATGTACTTATTTTATGTTTGCTTACTGTATCATAGCTTCTGGTTTTGTTTTGTTTTGATATGCCCAAATAGGATGCTTGTGTGAGCTAGCCTAGTCACCAGCAACCTTGAAGCTCCAATGTCCTGCCCCCAGGTGGCCAGACCGCCACGAAGATGTGAGCCCAGGAGTCTACCCACTCCTCCTGTATGGATTCAGCTCAGGTGTCCAGTAGTCGGCCACCGAGTGTGTGGTGCAGGCTCTCACCTACAGTTCTAGACAGGCATGAATGATTGGCATAGGCACAGGCATGCAGCTGCAGCAGAGGGACACAGGGTGAGCAAGGCAGTGGGCTGACGACTATCCCCACTTGTCCAGGAGGAAAGTGTGTCCCTGTTCCCTAGAGCATGTAGGTGGTTGGGTTATGCAACCAGGCTATGAGCACCCAATGCGGTTGGCTATAAGGACTGGGGGGCATCTCTTATTCTTGTCCCTGTAGCAGATGGCTAGCTGGCGAGGGTGGAGCCACCAGGCCTCCGGCCTCTGATGTGGGTAGGTGAAAACCCTGCCTAATGGGCAGAGCATGTCAAATGTCATGAACCTGCCACTTCACAGCTGAAACAGTTCAAGTTAGACTTCAGGTATATACCCTGTTATACTACAGTAATGAGAGCCTACGCTGTTGAAATGAGCCCAACACAAGTCTATGCAGAGAGAAAGGTACTTGAAGTCCATGGATCCCTTATGCCTGTGCCTAGCAAAGTAGCTGTGCGTACCCTGAATTCCTGGCTTAGGGGAGCTGGCTGATTATTTTTTCCCCCTGTTTGTTAATTTGTGCACTCTCCAAGGCCAGGAGAATGTCTTGGGGTATGTGACGGGTCCTATTTCTAGCCCAGAGGACTCAGCAATTGCTAAAGCTGGTCCAGGCCCCGGTGCAGAGCAGGGAGTGGGGAGGTAAATGGGAGAGAGGTTTTTTTCCAAAGGGGGGCGTTTTTGATCCAGGCAGTAGGCCTGACGGAGATACTTATCTTTCACCGATTGAGGGCTTCTTCTCACTGGTTCTGGATGGATGGGTAGACTCCCTGCCACTGCATCTCTCCCGATGTAGAAAACGCCTCCCAAGCACCGCTGCTTGCCCTCCTCACCGCTCACTCCTGACCTGAGCCGGGCTGAGTAGCTCAGGCTCTCATCAGGTCAGGTCTGGCAACTCCTCGCTGCTTCCGAACCGTCTCTCCCTCCCCCTGCCACTCAGTCTGGTTCCTCAATTTTGCTTTTGATGTTCAGGGGCCCTAGATTGTCATATATAATCGATTCACTTGTGTTTTTGGGTCTTTGTTGTAAGAGGGAATACCGAAGCATCTGACTACTCTGCCATCTTGCCCACCCCCCTGCCCCCCCGGCTTTTTGTTTTCTTTATGTTGAGGTGTAATCCATACTGAAGGCTGTGGTCTTTTATCTTCATCAGGAAGTGCTTCAAGTCCTTTTTTTTTTTTTTCAGTAAGCAAGGTTGTGTCATCTCCATAACACAGGTTATTAGTGAGACTTCCTCCAATCCTGATGCCCCGTTCTTCCTGCAGTCCCGCTTCTCTGATTATTTGCTCAGCATGTAGACTGAATAAATATGGTGAAAGGATACAACCTTGACGTACACCTTTCCTGACTTTACACCACAGAGTATCCCCTTGTTCTGTTCAAATGACTGCCTCTTAACTATGTATAGGTCCTCATGAGCACAATTAAGTGTTCTGGAATTCCCATTCTTTGCAATATTATGCATAATTTGTTATGATCCACAAGTCAAATGGCTTTGCATAGTCAGTGAAACACAGGTAAACATCTTTCTGATATTCTCTGCTTTCAGCCAGGATCCATCTGACATCAGCAGTGATATCCCGGGTTCCTCATCCTCTTCTGAATCCAGCTTGAATTTCTAGCAGCTCCCTGTTGATGTACTGCTGCAACAATTTTTCAATGATCTTTGGCAAAATTTTACTTGCATTTAATAATAATGATATTGTTTGATAATTTCCACATACTGTTTATCATGGATTGAATTGTGTTCCCCCAAAATGTGTGCCAATTTGGTTAGGCCATGATTCCCAGTATTGTGTGATTATCCACTGTTTTGTCATTTGATGAGATTTTCCTATATGTTGTAAATCCTATCATTATGATGTTAATAAGATGGATTAGCAGCAGTTATATTGATGAGATCTACAAGATTAGATAGTGCCTTAAGCCAATCTCTTTTGAGATATAAAAGAGACAAGCGAGCAGAGATACGTGGGGACCTCATACCACCAAGAAAGTAGAGCCAGGAGTGCTTGTCCTTTGGACCTGGGTTCCCTGCTTTGAGAAGCTCCTCAACCAGGGGAAGATTGATGACAGGGACCTTCCTCCAGAGCCAAGAAAAGAAAACCTTTGCCTGGAGCTGATGCCCTGAATTTGGATTTGTAGTCTACTAGAATGTGAGAGAATAAACTTCTTGTGTTGAAGCCATCCACTTGTGGTATTTCTGTTATAACAGCACTAGATGACTAAGACATGGTTGGATCACCTTTCTTTGGACTAGGCATAAATATAGATCTTTTCCAGTTGGTTGGCGAGGTATCCAAGGCCCCTGGCCTTGTTCTGACTGATAATATTGAGCTTTTCCATCATCTCTTTCCACAGATGTAGTCAGTTAGATTCACATGTAATCCACCTGGTGAAGTCCATGTGTATAGTCGCCGTTTATGTTAATGAAAAAGGTATTTGCAGTGAAGTTCGTCTTGCAAAATTCTGTCATGTGATCTCTGGCATCGTTTCTGTCACCAAGGCCATATTTTCCAACTACTGTTTCTTTTTCTTTGTTTCCGACTTTTGCATTCTAATCACCAGTAATTATCAATGCATCTTGATTGCATGTTTGATCAATTTCAGACTGCAAAAGTTGGTAAAAATCTTCAGTTTCCTCATCTTCAGCATTAGTGATTCATATGTAAATTTGAATAAATATTCATATTAACTGGTCTTCCTTGTAGGTGTGTGGATATTATCATGTCACTGAAAAAGTTGTACTTCAGGATAGATCTTGAAATGTTCTTTTTGATATGCCATTCCTCTTCAATTTGTCATTCCCAGTGTCTTAGTCATCTAGTGCTGCTGTAACAGAAATACCACGAGTGGATGGTTTTAACAAAGAGAAGTTTATTTCCTCACAGTTAAAATAAGCTAAAACTCCAAATTCAGGGCATCAGCTCCAGGGGAAGGCTTTTTCTCTCTGTTGGCCTTCTTCTCTTCAGTGTTCCCCCGGACTAGGAGCATCTCTGTGCAGGGACCCCGGTCCAAAGGACGTGCTCTGCTCCCAGCACTGCTTTCTTGATGGTATGAGGTCCCCCTGTCTCACTGCTCACTTCTGTCTTTTATATCTCAAGAGATTGCCTCAGGACACAATCCGGTCTTGTAAATTGAGTCCTGCCTCACTAACACAACTGCGGCCTATCCTCCCTCATTAACATAGAGGCAGGATTTACCACACATGGGAAAATCACACAATACTGGGAATCATGGCCCAGCCAAATTGATACACACACTTTTGGGGGGGCATAATTCAATCCATGACACTGACTATAGTATACTCTATGATTGCCCAATTCAAAATTGCCAATACCAGTACATTTCATGTCACTAATGACTAGGATATCTATGTTTATGTGTTCCATTTTATTTTTGATGACTTCCAATTTTCCTAGATTCATACTTCGTATATTCCACGTTCCTATTGTTAATGGATATTTGCAGCTGTTTCTTCTAAGAACGGGAGTCTTTCCTCAATGGTAGTTTCTAAACTTAAGTGGAAATTAAAATAATGGAAAATAATGTACCAAAAATTTTAACAATGTTGATCTCTATGTTACTGCTGTTTTTTCTTAAACTTCTCTGGGCTTTTCATAATTGGCATGTATTGCTTTTATAATCTGAACAAATACTATTAAAAAATAAATGAGAAGACAGAAAAAAACCTCTTTTTTTAAAAGTATCATTTTTAAATTATTCTCTACGTTAGCTCCCAATTTTTTGTTATATAATTATATTTGGTTTATATTTTTTTCTGATTTAGCAGGAGTCCATTTGCATTAATGTAACATTTAGCAATCTGTCATCTGCATAATTATATATCTGTGATTATAGGTAGGATAGAAAAACTCCCATCTCTGAATTAAAATAGTCTCTTAGCATTTGTTAGCTGTAGAGCACAGACTGGTATTATGAGTAAGAGGAGGACAATATGAGTAAAGAATACATTTAGCAGTAGATGCAAGAGCAGTGTGAATACCATCAGTTACCCCTAAGTTCAGAGTCCCAAGGCCATGAAAGTTTTCTCATACATTAAGCAAATAGATGAAGCATCCTTTTAAGCTTCTATACAGAGTGTCTTTCTATTTTGATTAAATGCTAGGCTTTTCATTGGTTTTGTGTAAGTTATTGGTTACTGCTTTTTAAAAGTTAAATATGGTTTTGTATGCTTTCTAATGAAGTCATTTTCTCCCCCCTTAGATTTGCCTGCAATGGATAACTCAGTGTTTTTGGAATTACTTAGATTGGACAGAAGTCTGCCATTATATTGCTACTTGTATTTTCCTTGGTCCTGATTATCAGGTGTATATCTGTATAGCTATATTCAAACATCTGCAACAAGACATTCTACAGCACACTCAGACTCAAGATCTGCAGGTTTTCCTAAAAGTAAGTATTCTTATCTCTAGGGAATAATGTTGGTTAAGAATTAATAGATGTGTTAATATAGCAGAGTAAGGGTGATTATTTTTCTTTTCTTGTGTTTTCCAAACTCTTAATAATATTGTTAAATACATCTGTAATTTATAAATAAATAAAAATTAATAGCTAACTTCGATTGAGTGCTTAGTGTCAGATATTTTCTAAACACTCAATCCTAAAAACAACTCTGAAAGGTAGGTATTATTATTATCCCCATTTTAGAGATGAAGAAGCTAAGACACAAAGTTAAGTTGCCTAAGGTTATATAGCCAGTGAGTGGTAGAGCCAGGATATGAAGTTGTCTGGATCCAAACCTTTGCTTTTAACCAGTGTACTATACCAAAAGTATATATATGTATATTTAATATTCTTATGTCTTATTTGGGCAATAAAAGTTCAAGTTATTAGTACAGATTTTTGAGACTTTAAAAAACATTTAATATAATTTTCTATACCATCATATTCCATATATTTTTCTAAACTTGTAACAATCTTTATAAGTTTTCATGAAAAATTATTCTGTCATAATGCACTTTTAAAAAAAATCACTACTATATATAAGTTAATATTTTAAAACAAGATGTAGTTGCCTAGTTTCTCACTCACAATAATGTGACTTTTGAAGCTCTGGATCTTAGAAAATACATGATGTATGAACACATCCCTGTGTGCAATTCCCAGTGGAAATGTACTGCTGCAACTCTTTGTTTTAAGCTGTTTCCTTGAATGTAAAATGTTTCCCTATTCCCTGTACCCATCTTCCCACCAGCACACATATACATGCATACACCAAAATCAGCACTTATTATTTTCTAGGTTTCTCTAAGTCCACAAATAATTTCTATGTAAACTATTTTTATCTTTATTCTTTACCATGATATACTTGTCAGAGTCATTCATCATTTAAGAAACTTTCTACATACATTACTAGAATTGTAATCTTAGAAACGTTCTTAATGAGAAAGGATACCAAGACACATGTAGAAGACAAACTAAGGTAGAAAAAGAAAGGAATGATCTCAAGAAGTAATTGGAAGAACGAGAAGGGTTAAGCAAGTGGGAATCAGGTTGAGGACAAAATGTGGGTTCATTGTCAGTAAGGAATATTTTCATCACCTTTAGTGGTCAGGTAAAGGAATTTCAAAGTCTAAAATTTTCCCAGTCTTATATATGGATATCCCCCTAACTGTAACCCGTAATTCTCTATCCTCTTATCCCACTTCACTTTCTTTGTACTGTTTATCATTATCTGAAATTATTTTATAGATGTTTTTGTCCACCCTCCCCAGTAGAATATGTAAGCTCCTTAAGGACTGTGACCGTCTGTCTCATTTATTAATATATTTTCAGTGTCTCATACGGTACCTAACACACTGTGGGTGCTCAATAAATATTTGTGTATGGAGTAAATAGGCAAAGAATGTAAATAAATATATACGGAAAGTGAGTAGGCTTTATTTTATTCACATTGAATAGCAAGCATTACTAAATTCTTCTAATCTTTGTTACTTATCTTCCTTCCCACTAGAAAAGTGTCTTTATATTTCATCATGCTTAAATCTGATTAATGTTGGTGATTATTGCAGTTTTATCACTCTCCTGCAGGGAAATGTTGTAATGGGGTTTGCAAATGGTGACCTCTTTAAATGTGTCCCTAACTCCACTGCTCCCTGGTCATAATGCTATCAATTTAAAACTAAAGGAGTTTTAGATGGAAAAAACAGATGATCTCTACTACCAAAGTCCAATTTAAATTACTAAAATTTGAATTGAGTTGTGTCTTAGGCTGGGATCTCTAGAGAAGCAAAACTAGTAAAATGTATAAATATATACATAGAGGGAGGTTTGTATCAAGGAAACAGCTCACACGATTGTAAAGGCTGGAATGTCCCAAGTCCATGGATCAGATAGAGGTTTCTCCCAATTCATGTAGCCACAGGGGCTGTTGAACCCAAGACAGGCAGGTTGGAAAGCAAGGCTCTTGCTCACAGGCTGTGAATATCAATGAATCCCAAGATTGGCAGATAAGACCTCAAGGCTTCTCCTGATTCACATAGCTGCAGGGACTGTCGAACCCAAGATGCAGGTCAGAAGCAGGGCTCTCGCTCACAGGCTGTGAAGTGACAGATCCCAAGATCAGCAGATAAGCTGATAGCTCAAGTCCCAAGAACCAGAGGTCGGATAAAGAGGAGGCAGCCACAGGACCCAGAGTGAACAAAAAGCCAGAACGCCTTTTTATATTCAGATGCAGGCCACATGCACAAGGAAACTCTCTTTAAACTGACTGGCTACTCACAGCAGGTCTCATCATGGGAGTGATCACATATAAACACTGAGAATCATGGCCCAGCCAAGCTGACGCACAATCTTAACCATCACAAGTTGGTTTATATTCAGATTAAGAACAAGTTGAAAAATAATTAATTTTACCACTTGTCCTGGTGCTAACCTTACTTTTTAGTTCTACTGTTTGCATTCATTAGAGGGATTAGGAAAAAAGCTTTTCTGGCTGGTACCATGACTTCACTTTATTTTTTGTTTTATTTTCATCATGTAGGTCATAAGTCCACTCTTGTCTTATGACTGGCAGTCATTTGTCTTGTGGTGAGATAAATTCTGGTGTGGTTTATTTTAAATATACATTCAAATAGTCCTTTAACTACTCAGTTAAGTTCTGTAATAATTTCTTACTTGGAAAATTTGTAAATATATGTGCACTATTCTTCACCTATTCACATATAAATCAATAATGAAATATTGTCTAATAAAATATTTTTATTCTTCCTTTTGTAGGAAGATCTTCCAAATCAGGAATAAATGTATGATTTTAAAAAACTACATTTGACTATAGTTATCCCTATTAAACCTTGGAAATTGTGTTTTTCACTTTCTGATCCCAAATCTCGGGCTTTCACAGAGAGAAAGAAATAAAAATCATTAATTTTCCATTTAACTTCATGTTGTTGTTGTCAGGTGCCATTGAGTCATTTCCAACTCATAGCGACCCGACGTACAACAGAACAAAACATTGCCTGGTCCTGTGCATCCTCACAGTCGTTATTTGCTTGAGCCCATTGTTGCAGCCGCTGTGTCAATCCATGTCATTGAGGATCTTCCTCTTTCTTGCTGGCCCTTTACTTTGCCAAGCACAATATCCTTCTCCAGGGACTGGTCCCTCCTGATAACATGTCCAAAGTATGTGAAGATGAAGTCTTGCCATCCTCCCTTCCAAGGAGCGTTCTGGCTGTACTTCTTCCAAGTCAGATATTTAAAGGCATACCACAGCTATAATAACATTCTTACTGGTATTCCATCATGTTATTCCCTGGCTCTCTATTGCCTAAAAGATAAAAGCCAATCTGTCCATCATCCAGTCATCTCCATTCCCCAACCCTAACCAACCTTTCTAACATTAATCCCCCAAAATGCATGCTCTATGCCAGCCAACATGATTACATTTTATCTTTCAAAGAAGGTCAGCTTCAAGCAGGAAGGATGAAGCAATGACAGTCAAGAAAAATTATGTGAATCAAAAAATTTAAAGTTTAAGGTTACCTCATAAAATAATACAAGAACAGGAGGCAGTGCCAAGATGGCAGAGTAGTCACAAACTTCTGGTTGTCCCTCTTACAACAAAGACCTGAAAAAACAACTGAATCAATTATATATAACAATCTAGGAGCCCTGAACATCAAAGGCAAAGTTGAGGAATCGGACTGAGTGACAGGGGAGAGAAAGATGGTTTGGAAGCAGCAAGGAGTTGCCAGACCAGAACCAGCGAGAGCGTGAGCACTTCAGGCCTGATCAGCTCAGAGTGCGTGGTGAGGAAGGCAAGCAGTGGTGCTCAGGAGGCATTTTGCACATCGAGAGGGACCCAGCGGCAGAGAATCTACTTGGCCATCCAGAATCAATGAGAAACAGCCCTTGATTAGCAAAAGATAAGTACTTGTGTCTGGCTCAACTCATGGATCAAAAACAGCCCCCTTAGGGAAATACCTCTCTCCCATTTACCTCCGTGTTCCCTGCTCTGCACTGGGTCCAGAACCAGTTTCAGCAATTGCCGAGTCACCTGGGCTGGAAGTAGGACCCAGTACACCCCCTGAACCATTCTCCCAGGCTTGGAGAGTGAACAAATTAACAAACGGGAAAAAATAATCTGCCAGCTCCCCTAAGCCAGGAATTCAGGGTAGGCACAACTCCTTTGCCTATGCACAGACATAAGGGATCCACGAACTTTGAGTGCCCTTCCCACTACGTAGACTTGTGTGGGCCCATTTCAGCAGGGTAGGCCCTCTTTACTGCAGTACACAGGGTATATACCTGAAGTCTAACTTCAACTGTTTCAGCTGTGAAGTGGCAGGTTTGTGACATTTGACACTGCTCTGCTCATTAATTAGGGTCTTCACCTACCCACATCAGGGACCTGAGGCCTGGTGGCTCCACCCACGCCACCTAGCCACCTGTGACAGTGCCCCAAGAATAAGAGGTGCCCCGTAGTCCTTACAGCCAACAGCACTGGATGCTCATACTCCAGATGCAAAATCCACCCATCTACGCGCTCTAGGGAACAGGAAAACACTTTCCTCTTGGGCACTTGGGGGTGGCCATCGTCCCCCTGCTGCAGCTGGATGCCTATGACTACACCAATCACCCTTAGCTGTCTGGAACTGTAGTGACAGCCTGCACCACGTGCTTGGTGGCCAACTACCTGGACACCTGAGCTGAATCCATACAGGAGGAGTGGGTAGACTCCTGGGCTCACATACTTAGTGGCAGATCTGGCTACCTGGTGGCAGGACATTGGAGCTTCAGGGGTGCTAGTAACTCAGATCACATGAGCAGCCTATTTGGGCATATCAAAACCAAACAAGAAGCTAGGACACAGTAACCAAACATAAATAAATGTAATAACTTATTGATGGCTCAGAGACAACAGTCAATATCAAATCACACAAAGAGGCAGACCATGATTTCTTCAGCAAGCTCCCAAAATAAAGAATCTAGAAATTTTCCAAAGGAAGAAAATTTCTTGGAATTACCAGAGGTAGAATAAAAAGATTAATTACACAACTCTTCAAGAGATTAGGAAGAAAATTAATCAAAACACAGAACATGCAATACATGAAATTAAAAGGATTAGAGAAGAGCATAATGACAAATTTAACAGGCTGCAAGAATCCATAGAGAGACAGCAATCAGAAATCCAGAAGATTAACAATAAAATTTCAGAATTAGACAACTCAATAGAAAGTCATAGGAGCAGAATTGAGGCAATGAAAGTCAGAATTAGTGAGATTGAAGATAAAGCAATTGACACCAACTTATTGGAGGAAAAATCAGATAAAAGGATTAGAAAAAATGAAGAAACCCTAAGAATTATGTGGGGTTCTATCAAGAGGAATAACCTACGAGTGACTGGAGTAACAGAATGGGGGGATAACAGAAAATACAGAGAGAATTGTTGAACATTTGTTGGGAGAAAACTTCCCTGATACCGTGAAAGATGAGAAGATATCTATCCAAGATACTCATCGAACCCCACATAAGGTAGATCCCAAAAGAAAGTCACGAAGACATATTACAATCAAACTTGCCAAAACCAAAGATAAAGAGAGAATTTTAAGAGCAACTAGGGATAAACGAAAAGTCATCTACAAAGGAGAGTCAATAAGAATAAGCTCGGACTACTCAGCAGAAACCATGCAGACAAGAAGGCAATGGGATGACATATATCAAGCCTTGAAGGGAAAAAACTGCCAGCCAAGAATTATATACGCAGCAAAACTGTCTCTCAAATATGGTGAAATTAGGACATTTCCAGATAAACAGAAGTTTAGGTAATTCGCAAAAACCAAACCAGAATTACAAGAAATACTAAAGGGAGTCCTCTGGTTAGAAAATCAGTAACATCAGATAACAACCCAAGACTAGAACACAGGACAGAGCAACCAGATATCAACCCAGATAGGGAAGCCACAAAAATAAATCAAAGCTAAAACACTGAATATAGGGAAACGTTTGTCAATATGTAAAAGATAACAACATAAAAATAAAAAAGAGGGACTTAAAAAATGTAGCCATAGATTTTTCATATGGAGAAGAAATCAAGGCGATAAAAGAAATAAAAGACTGGTATAAACTTAGAAAAATAGGGGTAAATATTATGGTAACCACAAAGGAAACTAACAATCCTACAAGTCAAAATTTAAAAAATGAAAAATATAAAGACTCAAAAAGGCAACAACAAAGAAAAAGATGAAAAGAAAATACATAAAGAAAAACGACTCAGCACAGAAAATTAAGTGGAACAAAGAAACTGTGAACAACACACAGAAAAAGACGTCAAAATGACAGCACTAAACTCATACAGTAATTACTCTAAACGTAAATGGAGTAAATGCACCAATAAAGAGACAGAGAGTGGCAGATTGGATAAAAAAAACACAATCTGTCTGTATGATGCCTACAAGAGACACACCTTAGACTTAAAGATACAAACAAACTAAAACTCCAAGGATGGAAAAAAAAATATCAAGCAAACAACACTCAAAAAAGAGGAGGAGTTGCAGTATTAATCTCTGACAAAATAGACTTTAAAGTAAAGTCCACCACAAAGGATAAGGAAGGACACTAATGATTAAAGGGTCAATATACCAGGAGTTTATAACTATAGTAAATATTTATGCACCCAACGACAGGGATCCAAACTACATAAAACAAACTCCAACAGCATTGAAACAAGAGATAGGCAGCTCCACAGTAGTGGTAGGAGACTTCAACACACCACTTTCGGTGAAGGACAAAACAACCAAAAACAAGCTCAACAAAGACATGGAAGATCTAAATGCTACCATCAACCAATTCGATCTCATAGACATATACTGAACACTCCACCCAACAGCAGCCAAGTATACTTTCTTTTCCAACACACATGAAACATTCTCCAGAATAGACCACATATTAGGCCATAAAGCAAGTCTTAACAAAATCCAAAACATCGAAATATTACAAAGTATCTTTTTTGACCATAAAGCCATGAAAGTAGAAATCAACAACAGAAAAAGCAATGAAAAAAAAAAAAATCAAACACATGGAAACTGAACACCTTGCTCAAAAACTACTGGGTTATAGAGAAATTAAGGATAGAATAAAGTAATTTATAGAATCAAATGAGAATGAAAACACATCCTACCAGAACGTTTGGGACACAGCAAAAGCAGTGCTCCGAAGTCAGTTTATAGCAATACATGCACAAATCCAAAAAGAAGAAATGGCCATAATCAAAAAATTAACCCTACAACTTGAACAAGTAGAAAGAGAGCAGCAAAAGAAGCCCTCGGGCGCCAGAAGAAATGAAATTAGAAGAATTAGAGCAGAATTAAATGAAATAGAGAATAGAAAAACAACTGAAAGAGTTAACAAGGCCAAAATCTGGTTCTTTGAAAAGATCGACAAAATTGATATACCATTGGCCAAACTGACCAAAGAAAAACAGGAGAGGAAACAAATAACCCTTAAAAGAAATGAGATGGGTGATACCACAGCAGACCCAACTGAAATTTAAAGGATCATAACAGAACACTATGAAAAGCTGTCCTCTTAAAAAATTTGAAAGCCTAGAGGAAATGGACAAATTTCTAGAAACTCATTACCTACCCAAACTAATGCAAACAGAGGTAGAACAACTAAATAAACCCATAACAAAAGAAGAGATTGAAAAGGGAAGTAAAAAACTCCCAACAAAAAAAGCCCTGGCATGGACGGCTTTACTGGAGAATTCTACCAAACTTTAAGAGAAGAGTTAACACCACTACTACTAAAGGTATTTCAGAGCATAAAGAAGGATGGAATACTCCCAAACTCATTCTATGAAGCCAGCATAACCCTGATACCAAAACCAGGTAAAGACGCCACAAAAAAAGAAAACTATAGACCAATATCCCTCATGAACACTGACGCAAAAATCCTCAACAAAATTCCAGCCAACAGAATTCAGCAATAGATCAAAAAAAAAAATTCACCATGATCAAGTGGGATTTATACCAGGTATGCAGGGATGGTTCAACATTAGAAAAACAATCAATGTAATCCATCACATAAATAAAACAAAAGACAAGAACCACATGATCTTATCAATCGATGCAGAAAAGGCATCCTGCAAAGTCCAACACCCATTAAGGATAAAAACTCTCAACAAAATAGGAATAGAATGGAAATTCCCCAATATAATTAAAGGGCATTTATACAAAGCCAACAGCCAACATTATCCTAAATGGAGAGACTTTGAAATCATTCCCCTTGAGAATGGGAACTAGACAAGGACACCCTTTATCACCACTCTTATTCAACTTTGTGCTGGAGGTCCTAGCCTCCAGCTAGGTTTCTAGCAATTAGGCTAGAAAAAGAAATAAAAGGCATCCGAATTGGTAGGGAAGAAGTCCAAGTATCTCTAGTTGCAGATGATATGACTTTATACACAGAAAACCCCAAAGAAACCACAAGAAAACTACTGGACTAATAGAAGATTTCAGCAAAGTTTCAGGATACAAGATAAACATACAAAAATCAGTTGGATTCCTTTACACAACAAAGAGAACTTCGAAGAGGAAATCACCAAATCAATAACAGTTACAACAGCCCCCAAGAAGATAAAATACCTAGGAATAAATCTAACCAGAGACATAAAACACCTATACAGTGAAAACTACAAGATGCTACTGCAAGAAACCAAAAGAGACCTGCTTAAGTGGAAAAACATACCTTGCTCATGGATCGGAAGACTCAACATTGTGAAAATGTCAATTCTACCCACAGCAATCTATAGATACAATGCAATCCTGATCCAAATTCCAATGGCATTTTTTAATGAGATGGCGAAACAAATCACCAACTTCATGTGGAAAGGGAAGAGGCCCCAAATCAGTAAATCATTACTGAAGAAGAACAAAGTGGGAGGCCTCACACTACCTGATTTTAGAACCTATTATACCACCACGGTAGTCAAAACAGCCTGGTACTGGTACAACAACAGATATATAGACCAATGGAACAGCATTGAGACTCGAGAGAGAAATTCATCCACCTATGAACAGCTGATATTTCACAAAGGCCCACAGTCCATTAACTGGTGAAAAGACAGTCTCTTTAACAAATGGTGCTGGCATAACTGGATATCCATCTGCAAACAACTGAAACAAGACCCATACCTCACACCATGCACAAAAACTAACTCAAAGTGGATCAAAGACCTAAGTATCAAATCAAAACAATAAAGATCATGGAAGACAAAATAAGGACAATGCTAGGAGCCCTAGTGCATGGCATAAACAGAATACTAACCATAAGTAGCAATGCACAAGCACCAGAAAATAAACTAGGTAACTGAGAGCTCCTAAAAATCAAACACTTATGCTCATCAAAAGACTTCATGTAGAGTCAAAAGGCAGCCTACAGACTGGGAACATTTTTTGGCTACAGCAAATCTAATCAGCGTCTAATCTCTGAAATCTACAAGATACTGCAAAACCTCAACAACAAAAAGACAAATAACTCAATTTAAAAATGGGCAAAGGATATGAACAGGCACTTTGCCAAAGAAGACATTCAGGCGGCTAACAGGCACATGAAGGAATGCTCACGATCATTAGCCGTTAGAGAAATGCAAATCAAAACTAAAATGAGATACCATCTCACCCCAACAAGGCTTGCATTAATCCGAAAAACACAAAATAATAAATGCTGGAGAGGTTGTGGAGAGACTGGAACACTTATACACTGTTGGTGGGAATGTAAAATAGTACAACCACTTTGGAAATCGATTTGGCACTTCTTTAAAAAGCTAGAAATAGAAGTACCATATGATCTAGCAATCCCGCTCCTTGGAATATATCCTAGAGAAATAAGAGCCATCACACGAATAGATATATGCACACCCATGTTCATTGCAGCACTGTGCACAGTAACAAAAAGATGGAAGCAACCTAGGTGCCCATCAGCAGATGAATGGATAAACAAAGTATGGTATATTCACACAAGAGAATACTACGCAATGATAAAGAACAACGGTGAAGCCTTGAAACCTCGAACATGGAGGAATCTGGAGGTCTTTATGCTGAGTGAATTTAGCCAGTCACAGAAGGACAAATATTGTATAAGACCACTATTAAAAGAACTCGATAAAAGGTTTAAACACAGAAGAAAACATTCTTTGATGGTTACGAGATTGGGGAGGGATGGTGAAGGTTATTCACTAACTAGGTA
Organism: Dugong dugon; assembly: GCA_030035585.1. NCBI lineage: Eukaryota > Metazoa > Chordata > Mammalia > Sirenia > Dugongidae > Dugong > Dugong dugon. Next base: position 141,249,525 of record CM057464.1, on the reverse strand, counting down.
GTAGAAAAGAATTATCTTAGGTGAAGGGAAGGATGGCACACACTTCAGGGGAAGTCAGCACATCTGGACTAAACCAAACCTAAGAAGTTTCCTGAATACAATCAAACACTTTGAGGGACAGAGTAGCAGGGGTAGGGGTCTGCGGACTATGCTTTCAGGGGACATCTAGGCCAATTGGCATCAGCTTAAGAAAATGTTCTGCATCCTGCTTTGGTGAATGGCATCTGGGGTCTTGGAAGCTTGCAAGCAGCCATCCAAGATGCATCAGTTGGTCCTGGCCACCTGGAGTAACAGAATGAAGAACACCGACGACACAAGGAAAGTATTAGCCCAAGAGACAGAAGGGGCCACATAAACCAGAGACTTCATCAGCCTGAAACCAGAAGAACTAGATGGGGCCCAGCTACCACTAATGACCACCCTGCCAGGGAATACAACAGAGAGTCCTGGATGGAGCAGGAGAAAGGTGGGGTGCAGAACTCAAATTCTAGGAAAAAGACCAGACTTAATGGTGTGTCTGATACTGGCGGAACCCCAGAAAGCATGGCCCCTGGACTGTTTTTCAACCCAAAACTAAAACAATTCCCAGAGTTAACTCTTCAGACAAAGTTTGTACTGGACTGTAGGACATAAAATGATACTCGTGAAGAGTGTGCTGCTTAGCTCAAGTAGATACGTGAGAGTACGTGGCAGCTGCTGTCTGGAGGTGAGATGAGAATGCAGAGAGGGTTAGGGGCTGGTTAAATGGACATGGGAAATGAGGGGTGGAAAGGAGGAGAGTGCTGTCACAGTATAGGGAGAGCAATTAGGGTCACATAACTATGTATAATTTTTGTCTGAGAGACTAACTTGAAATGTAAACTTTACTTAAACTACAGCAATAAACAAAATGTCTGGTCAAAAACGAATAGTAATAAAAAAAAACTGGAGGAATATTTTATAGTCTTGGAATATGGAATGCCTTTCTAGTCTGACATTAATTCACAGTACTATAAAGGAGATGATCAATACAATTAACGTAAAAGCTTAAAAATTACCACAAAAGTAAGTAAAAAATATAGCCCCCCCCCCCCCCCCCAGGGTGAGAGAGGACTTTTGTACCATACCACTGGGGTTTGGGTTGAACCTAAGCTCACCACTCCCATTTTAAAATAGGTACTTGGGTCACTTAGGAATTAATGTATAGCTGAATACTGGTAAAGCTGAATGAGAGAACCTGGCTTGGGCCTGACACCTACAGATTTCCTTTTGAATTAGACTGATTCTCCAACTGAAGCATGGCAGAGTAGCTAAGACAGGAAAGCCTTGCTATAGAGAGCTTACCACATAGCTGCAGAAAGCAAAGGACACCTGTAAACTTGTAGACAGACAACTCCCCAGAAAGAGAAAACTAATGAGGGTAGGCTTGACATATACCCTTATCCTTTATCTAATCTTACAAAAAGATTACAAACTAATCCTAATATGGAGGGGAATTACTGAAAGATTGAGAGAGAGCAAATGTTTTGTGTCTAGTGTTCTTGAAAAGGCACCTTTCTGAGGGGCAGAGACCTTGACATATGCGGAGAGAAAATGATTTTCCCAGAGCCCTGGTTGCACAGTGGTTAAGGGCTATGGTTGCTAACAAAAAGGTCGGCAGTTCAAATCTACCAGCCACTCCATGGAAATCCTATGGGGCAGTTCTACTTTGTATAGGGTCAGTATGAGTCAGAGTCAACTTCACGGCAATGGGTTTTATAATACATAAAGAGCTAAGTTCCTTAATATGTTAAGAGTTATTTTAAATCAGTAAGAAAAGCACATGAAGTACCCAACAGAATAATGCAGAAAATACATGAACTGGTTCACAAATAACAAAACATGAGTGACCAATGAATATGAAAAAATTCTCAAACACTTAAATGAATAAAACGAAAATTAAAACTACAGTGAAGTGCTATGTCTCTCCCATCAGCTTGGCACAGATGTTAATACTCAACATTACAAGGGTGTAGGTTATCAGAACTCAAAAATATCGGTGATAATGTAAATTGGCCTAGTCTTTTTGGAAGTAAATTGAAAATATTCATCATTATACATAACTTTTTATGTACAAAAGTTTCTCTTCTAGGCTACATAAATGATGTATAGAAAGACTTATGTATAAAAATTTGCATTGTAGCATGTTTGTAAAAGAAAAAAAGTCTAAATGTCCATTAATGATTAACTGGTTAAGTAACTCATGATAAAGCCATACATTAGAATACCATGTAGCTACTATAAAGAACAAGATAAATAAATATATAGATACGTGGGACGAATACTCATTGTTAGAATATGTGAACAAGCAAGTTGAAGAACTTGTTGTTTTTCCGTAATGTGTATATGCATGTTATAATGCATATATGTGTACATGTGTGAATATGTATATGTATAGAATTTGTATTTTTACATAATGTGTGTGTATATAGTATACTGTGTGTGTGTGTGTGTACTTAATGATTGCTTCTTGGGAGGAAGATGGAGAAGTAGAACAGGAGACTTTTTATTGTATACATTTATGAGTTTGGTTTCTTTGTTGTTTGTTTTTTGTGGGGGTTAGATTTTGGAGTAACAAGACTATACTTCTTTCATAACAAAGCTACTTTTTAAAAAAAGGATAGTGAATCATATGAAAATAGATAGAATAAGCATCTACCTGTTGTAAACGAGTTAAAATTACCAGGCCTGCTGAATTAGTTTCCAAAATCTTTTAAAAAACAGCTGTATTATGTTTTCAGCTATTATCAGTTGTCCTTGAGAATCTTTAGAGAATGAGATAGGCTCTAGAAGACTAGAAATAGGCTATCCTTTCTTCTGATTTAAGTTTTATGATTGATAGAAAGTGACATGATAAAAGCATTGCTTTAGGAATAAAAGTCTATCTGAAGCATGTGGTGTAGAGAAAATATCAAACCATTTGTATTCATATTGGTTTGGGCTCAAGATTTTAAATCAAGTAATTGAGAGTCTAGACTTATTGCCTCTATTTCTAATAGTCCATTAAAGAGTTCTTCATGATTCTAAATCAATATGCTAAACAGATGACTTGGAATCTCAGATCAGAAGGTGATGAACACTAATAAGCAGCCCAGGTGTACTGAAAAAAAGAAGTGTTTATTTTTCCTCTTTCTAGTAAACACTAAAATATTAGGTTAGATAAATGCCATGGGTATAAATCGATATTAACAAGGTGTTGTCTTGAGTTTTTCAATATCCTTGTAGACACAACAAAAGTATGGGCTAGATAAAAGAGCAATTATGTGCATTATTTCTACACTGTGGTGATTAATAGATTAGTACTGAGCTAGAAGGCAACTTCTGAAGGCATGCTGAAGATTTCAGTCCTTGGACCTGGGGTCTTGAACATTTTTATCTTTGACAGATGATGGTTTTGAAAATCTCTAGACATCACAGTTCCAGGGGGAAAATATCATCCAACAAAATGAAAATTCTCAAAGATGTCAGTAAGCTAGAAAGTCTAAAGTTTCTTTTCTTCTTCTTTTTTTAATTGACTAGCGTATGACACTCAAACACACACATCAGTAAGTTTAGTGAGAGCTAGTTTAATAGTAGTTCATGTGAAAACGACTGTGTTACATCTCTGTCTACCAGGCTAATGATCTGGCAGTGGTCTTGATTTTAGCTTATAAATTCAACCTGGGAAGAAACTTCACTGAAATGCCAGGCAAGGAAAAGATTGCCTTTCAGTGAAAATCAGGCTGTGAAGGCTCAAAATACTTAATGAAAATGCTTCAAGTAAATCCTGTATATTATGACAAAATCCATTTATAATTATGAAAAAAAAGATGAATTTCAACCCAATCAGCCAATTGTCAAGAGAGATTTTTGTTGTTGTTGCTGTTGCAGCTGTTGTTACCCGAAGTTGTTGACAGGGGAAAGAAATGGAAATCAGACTGGGGAAAAACAATTGGATACTAAGCTTTTAAAACACAAGAGTATACATAATATTAAAAATAATTCTTCATATGAGGACATTTTCAGTGCAGTGTAAACTGTGGTGTGCAGACATGTTTTTTGTGTTGTTCTTATAGCACTTGTGTCTACCTGGATTCAAATTATGTCTCTGCACTCAATGTGTAAGATTGGGCATGTTGCTTAACCTCTCTATGCCTCAGTTTCCTCATCTGTACAATTGAGAGTGAAATAATACTTATCACATAGGGTTGTTGAAGAATTAAATGAGATGATGATCTCTATAAAATACTTCTAGAACATTATTTGGCACATACCAAATACTTTAAAAACATTTAAAAGTTATTTGAGTTTCTGTATCCCCGTCCAATCCCTCTCTTGTTCTTGTTTCTTTGTTAAAAAATGTATAGAAAATACAGCAAAGGAAATAGGGTTTTCTTCTGAGTCCATAGCTAGACTATATACTTTTGCTCACATTTTCTTCACATTTGAGATATTTTAGCCTCTCATATCATAGTAATAGCTGATATTAACATAACCTTCAGACTTTGGCCAGAAACATTCTCTTGTACTATATCTGATCAAGGCTAATTCTCTTGTTAACCCAGCCAAGACTCATTCGTCTGTCTAGTCATCACATATGCCAGGTACCCTTGTTGCTGAATTAAAATCTTTAAGAACCATATATTCTATTGAGAATCTTTAAGAACCTCATATTCTTTCCAAAACCACATACTCTATCTAAACTTCCCTGATCCTAAAGATCACTATGGTCCTTACTGAAACTGATATATTTAGGCTCCTTCCCAGACCTACTAAATCAGAATTTCTGTGGCAGGGATCCGAGTTGTCAAAGGTTAGTGTAACATATAGTGTAAAATGTGTACAGAGTAGTTTGAAATCATTAAAATACACACAAATATTACCTTTGAATCTTTTTGATAAATCAGAATCCAGGATGCCAATACCAGGTACTCAAAAGTTTGAGGGATATTGGGTCCAGGAATTTGTAATTTTACCAAGCACCACGGGAGGAAATACGGGAAGAAACCTTGCTTTCAGTTTGTTTGTGTTTCCACCTCTTTGGCCAGGAAGAAGGTCCTTTTTCATGTGATAGGTCAGGCACAACACACAAAAAAATCATCTGTAACATGACTAAAGGACAGAGTGATATTCATAAAACCCCCTTCTCGCAAATGAATTTTACATATTTTATGACTCTCGTGAGATTTGACATAAATGACTATCCTTTGTTAATAGACCTCAGTGTATGGCAAGTTCTGCATCTTGTGATATTTTTTAAAATTTTATGCCTCCTGGTGGTTGAAGCCCTGTGGTGCAGTGGTTAAGAGCTGAGGATGCTAACCAAAAAGTTTACAATTTGAATCCACCAGCCATTCCTTGGAAACCCTTTGGGGCTGTTCTATTCTGTCCTATATGGTTGCTATGAGTTGGAATCAACTCGATGGCAGTGGGTTTTTTGTTTTTGTTTTTGTGGTCATTAATAAAAATCAACTCTTTGTTCCAGTTTAACCCACTCAAAGTGACAAAGCTTACTTTTTTCTTCCATAATTTATTTTTTAAAGACACAGTAAGTTTAAAAAATCATCACCTTGACGATTCATTAATAATCAATTGTTTGAGACAGAGTGCATCAGATATACTTAAATCTTATGCTAGTGGTTAGGCATGACATGTTAGCACACTCTGTGTGTGTGTGTTTTGCCTTGTATGTGTTTACTCCCCTAAATGACCTTATCTTGAATTCAGATTCCAAGCCTACAGGGTTTGCAGCCGCAGCTCTAAAAGCATATGCTAGAAATTAATGTCTGTATATTTTTGGAAATTTCAACTGATACAAAGAACTTTTGAACCTATAGGTATAGCTGCGTTCCATAATAAGCACATTCCTGAGAAGTTGCAAGAGAAGACAATAATATCTTACAGTTTTACATGAGGATTCCCTTACATTCTTGCTAAGGGGTGGAAGAGCAGACTGGAGTCAGTAATCCCTGATGGACCCTTCCAGGCTTTAACATTACATGTTTGCAGTGCAGCCAAGAAAATTCAGCCTAACCATTTCAGAAACCGTCAGTTAATAAATTGTATGTTCTTCTCTTTATTATTGTGATCGCCATTAATACCTTAACTTCTTATTGTATGCTAGGCATGAGCAAAGAGCTTTGCAGCTATTTCCCACTCACTCATTGAGTTATTCAACTATTTACAAAACACCTGGGTTCCAGGCACTGTTGTAGACACACGACAGGCCATGTCCCTGTCCACATTGATAAAGATAATAAGTGATTAAGTATATAATATTTCAGATATTCGTAGCTCTTATTATAGGGGAATCAAGCATGATAAGGGAATAGAGAGTTAATCACAGTTGCTTTTTAGATAAAGAGGTTAGAGGAGTCCACTCTAAGAGGGTAAGCAGAGACCCGAATGAAGCAAAGGAAAAGCCATGCTAAGAATTCTGGGCAAAAGCCTTCTAAATTAGAAGAAAAACAAGTGCAAAAGCTCAGAGATAAGAAGGAATTTGGCCTGCTTAGAGAGCATCAAGAAGACCAGTGTGACCAGAACAAGGTGAGGGAGTAAGAGTGATAAGAGATGAGGTAGGAAGTAGATAATATGAGGACTTTGTAGTCCATGATAAGGAGTTCAGATTTTAGAATATTCAATATATTCAGCAACTCTGTGGGGCTGTTGGAGCCCTGGTGGTGCAGTGGTTAAGAGCTTGGCTACTAACCAAAAGGTCTGTAGTTTGAATCCACCAGCCGTTCCTCGGAAACTGTATGAGGCAGTTCTGCTGTGTCCTTTCGGGTCGCTATGAGTTGGAATTGACTCCACGGTGAATTTTTTTTGTTTATTTGTTTTGTGGGACTATATTCTCCTTTTATTGTATCAAATTGTCTTTCATTGACTAGTCTGGTTGCCCTTTTTTTTATATGACCCTAAATTCAGTGGATTGTCTAATGAAATGCTCTCAATAAAATTTTTAAAAAAGGGAGGGGGATCTAGAAGAGCAAGTGGAAGATATGCAGGACAGCCCCTTTCTACATGACTGCACGTGAGCACAATGCTTTGCCACTGTGCCAGATGGGAAGGAAGGGTTTCACAAACATCTTGATAATGGCAGAGTGAACAGATAGAATAATTCCAGGACCTTGATGACAATGCTGAGCTGCAGAACCAAACTTGGAACCACCTACCTTCAGACTGCCTGAGTGAAAAATAATCAGTGTTTATATTATTTAAGCCACTGTTCCGGTGTTTGTAGTTGAAAGTATCTTAACTGATACACTGCCCTTGTGAGGCAATTACTGTTGTTTATTCCTATTACCCGGATTAGAAAATTTCATCATAAAGGGAATTGGCAGTTTGATGATGGTCACATAGCTGATAAGTATCAAAGTCAAACTATTTATGAACTGTATCTGAATCTAGTACCCAAGCCATTAACTACCATGTGATAAACCCATACTCGTTGCCATCCAGTCAATTCTGACTCATAGCGACCTATAGGACAGAGTAGAACTGTCCTATAGGGTTTCCAAGGAGCAGCTGAACGATTCAAACTGCCAACCTTTTGGTTAGCAGCCGTGCTCTTAATGACTTTTTTACAATGTGATATTACCTCTCAAATACTTGTTATTTGGTGCCATTGAGTCTGTTCTGACTCATAGTGACCCTTTGTACACCAAAATGAAGCACCACCTGGTCCTGTGCCATTCTCACAATAGTTGTTATGCTTGAGCGCATCGTTGGAGCCACTGTTTCAGTCCATCATTGAGGGTCTTCTTCTCTTTTGCTCACCCTCTACTTTACCAGATATGATGTCCTTCTCCAGAGACTGGTCCCTCTTAATAACATTTCCGAAGTACATGAGACAAAGTCTCGCCATCCTCACTTCTAAGGAACATTCTGGCTGTACTTCTTCCAATACAGATTTTGTTCATTCTTTTGACAGTCTGTGGAATATTCAGTATTCTCCATCAACACCATAATTCAAAGGCATCACTTCTTCTTTGTTGTTGTTGTTAGGTGCTGTCAGGTTGGTTCAAACACATAGCAGCCCTGTGTACAACAGAATGAAACACTGCCCTGTCCTGCACCATCCTCACAATTGTTATTAAATGCTTGAGCCCATTTGTTGCAGCCTTGGTGTCAGTCCATCTTGATGAGGGTCTTCCTCTTTTCCACTGACCCTCTACTCTACCAAGCATGATGTCCTTCTCCAGCGGCTGGTCCCTCCTGATAACATGTCCGAAGTATGTGAGGTGAAGTCTCGCCATCCTCGCCTCTAATGATCATTCTGTCTGTACTTCTTCCAAGACACATTTGTTTGTTCTTCTGACAGTCCGTGGTATATTCAATATTCTTCACCAACACCATAATTCAACAGCATAGATTCTTCTTCACTCTTCCTTATTCATTGTCCAGCTTTCACTTGCATATGAGGCAATTGAAAACACCATGGCTTGGGTCAGACACGCCTTAGTCCTTAAAGTGACATCTTTGCTTTTTAACACTTTAAAGAGATCTTCTGCAGTATATTTGCCCAATGCAATGAGTCGTTTGATTTCTTGACTGCATCTTCCATGGGAGTTGATTGTGGATCTAAGTAAAATGAAATCCTTGACAACTTCAATGTTTTCTTCGTTTATCATGATGTTGCTTATTGGTCCAGTTGTGAGGATTTTTGTTTTCTTTATATTGAGGTGCAATTCTTCCTGAAGGCTGTGGTCTTTGATTTTCATCAGTAAGTGCTTCAAGTCTTCTTCACTTTCAGCAAGCAAGGTTGTGTCATCTGCATATCACAGGTTGTTAATGAGTCTTTCTCCAATCCTGATGCCACGTTCTTCTTCGTACAGTCCAGCTTCTCGGATTATTTGCTCAGCATACAGATTAAATAAATATGGTGAAAGTATACAGTCTTGATGCATACCTTTCCTGACTTTAAACTACGCAGCATCCCCTTGTTCTGTTCAAACCACTACCTCTTGGTCTATTTACAGGTTCCACATGAGTACAGTTAAGTGTTCTGGAATTCTTACTCTCTGCAATGTTATCCATAATACATAATAATCTCAAATAATACTGCTCGTGTAATAATAAATGATTATCAAAATATATAATTTATAGTTAAAAATAGTTATGATACAGGGGATGTGGCCTGAGAAGACATATTTTTCCTTAATTTATCAAATGAAAGTCTTCAGTGACCTTCATTTCGTTTGTCTATAAAAGAGAACCAAACTGGAGATACTACACAAGCAAGATTATGTTTCTTATATGTGATAATATATCGAAAACATTTAGAAGCAGTACATACTATACCAACATACAAACTGAGGCAATTTTATTGTATAGTTAATATTTTTATCTATATTGGTAGATGATGGATGGATGAAAGATAGATAGATAGATTTCTCAGACACAAGTAATCTCTCTGTATTTCTACAAACATTTTATCAGTAGCTTTTCTGATTGCCTTTTTACCATTCCTGTGTCCTCTAATGTAAGATCTTGAAAGCCGAGGATTATGATTTTATAGCTATATATCCCCACAGACTTCTGTATCATAATATGATACGCATTAATAGAAGTTCAGTAAAGCTTGTTGAAGGGAAAAAAGAGAGAGAGAGAGAACCAGGGATATGTATTTGAAACTGGAATTCTATACATAAAAGAGAGAGGGAAGCTGAGTACCATATTATAGAGTTTTGAACAAGCACAACACTATGAATTACAATGGTAACACTTAATGCTATTTTATTATTCACATTTGAAAGCCAGAATTAATGAAGAGAGAAAATCATTGAAGACACACTGGTTGAAAGGCATTAGCTACAAAAAAGAAAATGTATTATGCTCAAAATGAACTTCCTAACCAAGGCTTAAACCACTCACTCCATTAGTAACCTATTAAAAAATAATATTTTCTTGAACAAATAGTACACTGTTGATATAAAATAGAATAGTGTTGTTACTTTATATAATTGTATGTTTTTCTATAAAGTGCAATATACTTAGATCTTTAAACGAAATTATACTAAAGCAGTATTCTGAGGAAATGGTCTGTTATAACTTGAATGGTAAGCTGGCTGTCTAAGTGGTCATAATAACAAGTAAAAGTTATTCAGTAAAAAGGCCATTAGAGAACATTTAGGATAAGATGAAAAAAATATTCCACTTTGAAGCCAGAAAGTGAAATTCAGAGATTTTGAAATTTTATTCAGAGCTAAAATTGCCTCTGAATTTTAAATAATGAAGTACATCATTTAAAAACATACATTTAAAAGTATATATTTAATTTTTTTCTCTCATGAAATAAGACCTTAATAGCCTTATGACCACTTTATAGTGCCTCTTCAATATATTTATCAGGCTATTTTCCCTTTCTTTGAAAAATTAATGTCCAAAATGGAAGCCATAAATTCAAAAAGTATATTCTAAGGAAAAAATATATTTAAACCAAGTAAAAGCTATGGCTGTCCCTAGGTAGTGTTTATTTTTAAATTAAAGTGGAACAACAATTAAAAGATGTTAAAATAGATTTTGCTTGTTTCTTCCCAGAAAAGAATTATTAAAACTATTGTTCAAATGCTGTCATCTATTGTAATTCACATTTAATGAATAATAAGCATTCCTTTAAAAATCATGAATATGTACTAAAACAATTCTTCCAGCATGGGTCTTTGTTCCATGGTTAGAATAATACATTGCTATAATTCCTCTCCAACTTAGTTATAGTTTTAGTGAAGAGGTGATCATAGCCAAGTCACACCTAATTTAAATGGAGTGGACAAATTCATGGTAGTTCTGTAATTCCAGTAATAACTGTTGAAAGTGAATTCTTGAAAAGTAAGATTGCTCTTACTTCAATTCTACTTTTTTCCCCAAAGAAAAAATGAAGTATTTTTGATAGGACAGAAATTTGTGAAGATCTAGTATTTCTGCTATTCATAAGATGAACATCTTTTCTTTGATTCAGTTATACATAAAACTGGGGACGTGATATAAACCACAACTGTAAACATTTTAGAGCGAGAACTTTGTCTCATTCATCCATGTATCATGAGTGCATAACCAAGAAACTTACATGCGATAAGAGAATGAACAATTGAAAGGATACATGAAATAACATCACAGTTATTTTGAAATAAAGAGTAGAACTCAGATTTTATGTGAAAGATACGAGCTCTAGTCTTAATGGTGTAATGTTTTGCATATAATTTAGTGTTCTTTGTTTAGCTATAATATCAGCCTTATAGATCAATATTAATAATTTTTTAGATGTTATAGATTGAATTGTGTCCCCCTAAAAGATATGGTGAAGTCTAACTTATGGTACCTGTGAATTTGACCTTTTTGGAAATAAGGTTTTTCTTTTGCTGTGTTAGTGAGGTCATCCTAGAGAATGATGAGTCCTAAACCGAATCCCTCCTGAGTGGTATCTTATGAACAGAGCAAAAGAGACACAGAGACACACACGAGGAAGAGACCATGTAAGGATCTGTTTACAAGCTAAGGAATGCCCATAAGTACTAACAAAGAAGGACCCTCTCCCAGAGCTGATACCCTGATTTGGACTTCTAGCCTCCAGAACTGTGAGACAGTATCTGGTTTTTAAAGCCACCCACTTGTAGTATTTTTTGTTACAGCAGCACTAGGAAACCAAGGGAGTCCCTGGGTAGTGCAAATGGTTAAAGCACTCAGCTTGTAACTAAAAGGTTGGAGGCTCAAGTCCACCCAGACGCACCGCGGAAGAAAGTCCTCCTGATCCACTTTTGGAAAATCAGCCATTGAAAACCCTATATAGCACAGTTCTGTTCTGACCCACATCGGGTTGCCATGAGTTGGAGTTGACTCAATGGCAACTGGAAGAAACCAAAACATGTACCAACTAAGGTTGCTCCCAGATTACCCAGATTGTAGATAATGAATGGCAAAATAAGTATAAAGACCTCACATGTTATTTGGAATCTGTGAACTATTACTAACCCGTAAGTGACCAGTCACACCTGAGGTGTTTTAAAAATATCTTATTGAGAATTATGTGATGTTTTCCTAGCTCCCTGCATTGTTTTATCTATAAATGGATTGTCTCTAACACAATTATCTGGTACATGATATGTATTATTTTTTATTCTTTTGAGTTGCTTTTGTTTTTTATGTTAGTAATTCTTGCCTTTAAACTATAAAATCCTGAAAGGCATGAATTGTCCTTTTTTTTTAATTTATAATCTGCAAAACTCCTAACATAATAAATACTTATTACATTGAACCAAGGATAATTTTTCTTCTGCAGAACTTTTTTTCTTTTTTTTAACCTTGAATCTAGGTACTGCATAGGTAGTATTGAAGGTGTGAAAGGAATAGTCATAAAATTCTCTAAAAGTCTCTAAAATTCTAATGAATGTTTCTACTGTTTTTATGCTCCAGTGCCTCATTTGGGACACTTACCATTAAATTCCAAATTAGTACAAACATGCATAGTACCAACATTATGAGTTGCAGACGGTTAGAGGTTTTATGAACAATAGCTGAAGACTAGATATTTCTTGCAATATTATAGTATCTTTTGATGGATAAGCTTTAGGATCTTTACTAATTACAAACGTGAACAATCATTGTATAATTGAAACTTTATTATATCTAACAAATTAGAAAGGTTTCATTTTGTAAGGGTTTATTTTGCTTTTTGGTATCTGTAAAGTATTTTGGTTTTGAGAATAATTAGACAACCTTGTTTAATGGAACATGGTTTTTTCCCACTATATACATGCAAAGCCTACTAAATAAATAATAATGAACACATCTATTAGCAACATAAAACCCTCATCTATAACTGAAAAAAAAAATACATAAACTATTTCAAATTCATTAACTTAGAATTAAAGCAAATGATCTTTCTGTTGTTTGACAGGAAGAAGCACTGCATGGGTTTCGAGTGAGTGATTACTTGGAATACATGGAAATTTTGGAGCAAAACTACAGACCAGTGCTGCTGAGAGACATGCGGAACATTAGAGTGCAGAGCACATAGATCATGGGGGCACAGTTTAATTTTGTTTAATTTTTTTTTTTAAGGAAACAAGGGAATTTGATTGTTTTCTGTGTCCATAAAAAATATGTTTTGTGAATGCACATATTATAAACTCAGTCCTGAGAGTTTTTTAATATAATATTTTCAAGTAGGCATTAGCTCAATTTCTAACATAAAGTGAATTCATTTTTTTAAGTGTGTTGTTTCATAAGGTGGTTTTAGAATCCAACCTTGCTTACGTATAGTTCTTATTTATGGTTAAAAGCTATTCCCAACCTACATCTCCTTTTTCACCAAATGATTAAAGTACATTTTTCAGTGAGTTTGGAAACAGTATTCTAAATGATTATTTGGTCAGCCAGGGGCAGTCCGTAGAGACAAGGAAAAGACATACTTGTTTTCTCCATTATTTATGTCTGCATATAAAGGAAAATAGACAAAACCACAACTGCTTATTTTACATGTTGAGGAACAAATGATAGTTATCATAGCAAGTGATGGAAGTACTGTTGTCCTCAGACTTAATTGTTTTCTAGGAGTTTGTTTCTGATGCCTGTATCAACTTACATTTTTTTCATTTGAAATGTAGTCTCTGAATGATTCATTTAAAAGATAGATTGGTTATTCCATACCAATAAGCATTCGACTGTCATTTCTTACCCATTTTCCTTAGTTATAGGTTTGATTTGTACTGAACTTGAAAATATTTAGGACAGAAGATTTCTAAATTACTTTAAATCACTTACATTGTTTTATTTTATTTCAATAGAAGTCTCTGCTCTAATAAGATTATTACATTGGATAAGGGGTTTTTTTCTTATAGTTGTCACCTTTAATATATGAAAGACAATATACAAATATATTAAATTGTTAATTTTTAGTCAGCAATTCATTTCACCAAATTTTATAATTATAGATAGAAGTTGTTTTGTATTCATTGCTTATATTCAACTATAAATCAACCATTAAAACCATTCTGAAGGTAACCCCACTTTTTTCATTTGCAACCAAAAATGGCTATTCCACAAACTCATTTTCCTTTTAGCATGATGAGACAACTGTATGGTTTTGAATTTTGTGATATTTAGGGTATTGCAATACCAACCTTCCAAAATTAGGTTTTATACTGTAAATGCCAACTGTAGCTTCTCAGTAATGGTGTTCCAAAAGGGCATTGAAAACGATGAGAAAAGAAAATTGAGCAAGTTAATTTGACATATTGTACATGTTAGCTCCAGATGGTGTGAGTTAAGAGAGTCCTAGACGACCCAAAACACCTAGTTTTGTCTACCCTCAAACTTAATTTTGAAAAGCTGTTCCACAGAACCTGTAATATATATTTATGGCTCCATGTCTTCCCATTCTATACCTGAGGTATTGTAAATAGTCCTAAGAAACTTGCAGCACTTTATTCCTTTTTAAAAGCTCTTACACAAAATTGGAAACAGAAAGTGGAGAAGAAGGAACTATAAATTAATTATAGAATAGTCATTGCTGATTTTGATGGGAAACTGAAGTAAGAAATAGGTTATAACAGCTATGTTGTGGAAAAGTGACTTCAGCCAGAGCCAGAAGGCTCTCTTTCCTTTCAGAGATAAGAGATGTCTTATGAACAATGACTTAGCAATTTGTTTGGTAAAAGAAAATATAAAATATAGTAGTCTGTGTACATTTTTTTATTTTAAAAATACTTTAGAACAGAAATAAATACAACCCTGTCTTGTCCCTTAGTTTTTTGTTTTTTAATTATTTAAAGTATAAATCCTTATGACATACTTTGTGAAGGGGTACCTCATATGTTTTACAGAATTATAACAAATTTTTTATGATACAGTGTAACCAAGTTTGTGAAAATTTTAAGTACTTGTGTAAAACTTTGAATATCTGCTTTCAAAATTTCATTTTTATAGGTATGCTTCTTCATGATATAAGGTATCTAAAGTATCTGTGAAGGTAAAGTAAGTCTCAGAAATTTATTAAGACTTCCTAACAAGATTCTACCTAAATTTATGATTATTAAATTATGGTCTGCTCTAGTTTGGTTTTCCAATTCCCAGATGTTAAAGAAATTTCTATGGTTATTCTCTTAACAAATATATTTTTTGCCTGGAATCAGTTTTTAAACCTTGAACGGAAACTGTCCCATGAAAGCATTTTTAAACTAAACAGCAGTTTAGCTCAAATAATAAAGAATGTTTGAGCATTTTGCTCTTCTAAAGAATTATCTATATGAGATCAAATTGGCAACAGTAACCCTAAAGCACAGATGAGAACTTTAAGGGGCAGAAAGTCTAAGTTAATGGTGGTGAACAATATGGGTAGAGATAGAATGGTGATACAATGTGAAGTATATAACCTTTGTCATTGAACTACACCTGTAAAAACTGTGGACCAGGTGTTTGTTTGGTTGTGTATATTTACACTAAAAAAAAAAAAATATATATATATATATATATGAAAACTCTGGTGATGTAGTGGTTAAGAGCTATGGCTGCTAACCAAAAGGTCGGCAGTTCGAATCCACCAGGTACTCCTTGGAAGCCCTATGGGACAGTTCTACTGTGTCCTGTAGGGTCGCTATGAGTCAGAATCGACTCGATGGCAGTGGGGTTTTCGGATATATATATACACAAAATGTCTATAACATAAAACTCCCTTTTTTTTTCCCTAGAACTTCTCCTTTCTGTGTTCCTTTGCTTCTATGCTTTACTTGTTGGTGTTTTCCCTGGAGTTGTATTCTAGGCCATCTACTTTCATTTCTCCAGTCTCTTTTCTTGGGTCATTTACTCCCAAGGTTCAGTTAAGATTCCTATGCTAATTTCTGCAAAAAAATGAGTGAAGCAGAAAAAACTTCCTTTGTTTTCTTGCTAGAGGATAAGATATACATATGACTAGAAGGAAGGAAAGGAGCTCTGGTGGCACGGTGGTTAAGCACTCGGTTGCTAACCCTGCAGTTTAAACCCACCAGCTGCTGCATGCGAGAAAGATGTGGCAATCTGCTTCCTTAAAAATAGCTTTAGAAAACCTATGGGGCAGTTCTACTCTGTCCTATATGATAGCTATGAGTCAGAATAGACTTGAAAGTACCCAATACAACATGACTAGAAGGAAAAAAAGAAGGGAGAAGTTAGAAAAATAGGGAGTAAAAAGTAAGTGGGCACACGTTGTCCTCCATCTTTCCCTAGATAGTTTAGTAGGAAAGATTTGAGGCAGAAATCCTGTGTGGAAGGGGCGAGGGATGGGGAGACAAGAAATTCTGCCATTTCTGGGGATGATTCTTGGGATGATTCTGCCATTACAAACAATTAGGAAAATTTCGTTGATTCTAACTTTGACATCTTTCCTATCTGACCCTTTATATCCAGTCTCTACATTGCCACTACTGCAGTTTAGGCTACAGTTGTGTCCTGCCTGGGTTACAGCCAGTAATTCCCTTGCTCTGCTTTATTTTCTTCCATGCAGTCGCTGAGAAGATTTTAAAGCAAAAATCTGGCCACATCCCTCCCCTATTACCAGCATTACCAAGTGTGTTAGGCTGGGTTCTCTAGAGAAGCAAAACCAGTGAAGAGTATGTGTATATGTATGGAGCCCTAGTGGTGCTGTGGTTAGGCATGTGGCTGCTAACCAAAAGGTCGGCAGTTCAAATACACCAGCTGCTCCTTGAAAGCCCTATGGGGAAGTTCTCCTCTTTCCTATAGGATTACTATGAGTCAGAATTGACTCGACGGCAATGGGTTTGGTTCTTTTTTGTTTGTTTTAGCATGCAGATTCTTTACCAGTAAGTCCAGAGTGATTGACGCTTCCTCGTTACTAGGTCCAATAAACATAATGTCATCAAAGTAATGGACCAGTGTGATGTCTTATGGAAGGGAAAGGTGATCAAGGTCCTTGCAGACTAAATTATGGCCTAGGGCTGGAGAGTTGATATACCTCTGAGGTTGGACAGTGAGGGTGTATTGCTGGCTTTGCTAGCTTAAAGCACACTACTTCTGGTGGTCCTTTGAAACTGGAATGAAAAAAATAGGCATTGGCCATATCAGTAGGTGTATACAGGGTACTAGGAGATGTGTTAATTTGCTCAAGCAATGAAACCATATCTAGAACGGCAGCTGCAGTTGGAATCACCACCTGGTTAAGTTTACGATAATCCACTGTCATTCTCTAAGATCCATCTGTTTTTTGCACAGGCCAAATGGGAGAGATGAATGGGGATGTGGTGAGAAACACCACCCCTGCATCCTTCAAGACCTTGATGGTGGCAGTAATCTGCGCAGTCCACCCAGGAATGTAGTATTGCTTTTGGTTTACTATTTTCCTAGGTAGAGGCAGTTCTAAGGCTTCCACTTGGCTTTTCCTGCCATAACAGCCCTTACTCCACTTGTCAGGGATCCAATGTGGGAGTTCTTACAGTTGCTGAGTATATTATTCCAATTATGCATTCTGGAAGTGGGGAAATCACTACAGAATAGGTTTGAGGACCCACTGTGGAATGAACCTGAGCTAAGACTCAATACCCCCTACTCTGACTGGTGGGCCATGATGACATTTTGGATCTCCTGGAATTAGTGTCAGTTTAGAACCAGTATCCAGTAATCCCCTAAAATTCTGATTATTTCCTTTTCTCCAATGCGTAGTCACTCTAAGTGGTTTTACTGGGGGAGGATGGCTTAGCAGACAAAGATGGAGTGATGTCTTCAGGTGAGGGAGTAAGAGGGCTGGTTGTTGGTAGGAACGATTCAATGGAATTTGGGGACTCAGTGTCCCCAGCTTCCTGATTATTTGCCATATGTCCCCATCCCAAGTTTCAGGATCCCATTTCTTCCCAATCAATGCCTTCATGTTAATGTCAGATACCATATGAAGTTGAAAATTCAATTAATGTTGTAATTCAGGCACTCTTACGATAAGACTCTGGCTTTGGTTTTCAGCAATATCAGCTCTGTTATTACAAGAAATAAGTCTTTTAGGGTACAAGTGACAACTTTGAGTTCTTTTATGCAGTGCTTGAGCTGTGACTCTGAAGCCCTGAGCTCCTCTCTTTCACCACTTTGTCTAGTGAAAGTGGGACCAACCAACCAGCTTCTCTAAACTTCTCATTCTGACAAAATTGTAGAAAAGTATCAAACCTGTGATCACCCAGTGACTTGCTTCTTAGCAATGCTTGATCTATTGGTGGTGATACTTTGCATATCAATATTGTCACCTCACACCGTGGATTCACAGCACCTTCTTTACTACTGGAGGCAGAGTCATCTGTGCCTTTAAGACTAGTCTGATTTAAGAATCAATTTAGAAAAATCACCCTTAATATTTTTTTTTTTTCCTCTAGAAACACTCTTGGTACCAAATGTCTTAGGCTGTTCTTTAAAGAAGCAAAACCTGTGAAACGTGTGTGTGTGTGTGTGTGTGTGTGTGTGTGTGTGTGTGTGTATACATACAGAGAGAGAAAGATTTATCTCAAGTAAATGACTCACATGGTTACAGAGGCTAGCCTGACCCAAGTCCGTGAATCAAGCGTCAGGCTGGAGGCTTCTCCTGACTCACATAGCTGCAGAGGCTGATGAACCCAAGATCGCCAGGTAAGACAGCAAGTTGCTGGATCACAGGCTGCATAGGCTGACGAATCCCAAGATTGGTAGCCAATATGGCAGGCAGCTGGCTCGAATACCAAGAACCGGAGGTCACATGATGATGAGCTGAATGCAGGATCCAGAGCAAGAAAGTGAGCTTTGTCAGAATGTATATATATTGGATACAGGACACACCCCTGAAGATACTCCCCTTACAATGATTGGCTGATCACATCAGATCACATCATGGAGGATGTCTACATCATTATGTAACTGCCAAATTACATCATAACATAACTGCCAAACTACATTATTACATAACTGCCAAATCCCTGAGAATCATGGCCCAGCCAAGTTCACACACAACCTTAACCATCATTCCAAGTGATGGTCCACAATTCCATAATCTTCATCAACCTTACCAAACCATACCAAAAATCCTTTTGACCTAATAAATAACATGTAATGTAAATGCAGTTTTAAGACAAGTTTTCCTACCCTTTATTCCAATCACACCTATACACCTCCAAATAGGAATTTTGGAATCACTATGGCCACTACTTAAGGCCTTCAATATATTCTCATTCCCTTCAGTATAAAACCCAAGCCATGTAGCCTGGAAAATATCCAACATAATATGGCCCTATCTTTTCTCTGATTATCACAATTCCTCACCTTCTCTCACCAAACTCTAACATGGAGACTTAATGAGCTTCTTTTTACCTTTAACCCTACTTCCCCTCCCCCACTTTCCTAGTTAATTTCCAATCTTTCAAGATTTATATGCAATTATTCAACGTTCCTAACACAATGCCTGGCACACAGTAGGTATTCCAAAAATATTCACTAGATTGAAGATCACAGCGCTAGTAACCAAAATCAAAAACAGTGCCCCATTATCCTGGCTTCAAGCACAGAACTCTTTAATAAATGTTTATTCATTCTATAGATATTTATTGAGTCTATACTATGTTCTAGGTACTGTCTTAGTCACTTGGGTTGTAAGTGAATAAAAAGGACAAAAAACAATCCTTATTAGGTTTTTGTTTATAGTGATGGAAAATTTGGCAACAGTTACAACTGATGGTTGCACAACATGATTAATTTATATCACTAAATTGTACACCTGAAGAATGTTAAATTGGCGAATGTGTTCTATATATTTTTACAAAAGAAAAAAGAATGAAAAGGCAACAGACTGGGAGAAAATACTTGAAAAACACTTTCCTGATAACTTGTATCCAATGCAAAGAACTCTTAAAAGTCAACAGTAAGAAAATAAACATCTCAATTACAAAATAGGCAAAAGATCTGAACAGAAATTTCACCAAAGAAGATATCTACTCAGATGGCAAATAAGCATATGAAAAAATAACATCATATGTCATAGAGTTGTAACGAGATTTCACTACATTATCTATTGTTGTTAGGTGCCTTCTCCAAGGACAGATAACATGCCCAAAGTACGTGTGAGGAAGTGTCAGCATTCTCGCTTCTAAGGATCATTCTGGCTGTACTTCTTCCAAGACAGATTTGTTTGTTCTTCTGGCACACCATGGTATATTCAGTATTCTTCTCTAACGCCATAATATAAAAGCATTAATTCTTCTTTGATCTTCCTTATTCATTGTCCAGCTTTCGCATGCATATGAGGCTATTGAAAATACCATGGCTTGGGTCAGGCACACGTTAGTCCGCCAAATGACATCTTTGCTTTTTAACACTTTATAGTGGTCTTTTGCAGCAGATTTGCCCCATGCATCTTTTGATTTCTTGACTGCTGTTTCCATGAGTGTTGATTGTACATCCAAGTAAAATGAAATCCTTGACAACTTCAATATTTTCTCCATTTATTGTGACGTTGCTTATTGTTCCAGTTGTAAGAATTTTTGTTTCTTTATGTTGAGGTATAATCCCTACTGGAGGCTGTGTGGTCTTTGATCTTCACTAGTAAGTGCTTCAAGTCCTGTTTGCTTTCAGCAAGCAAGGTTATGTCATCTGCATATTGCAGGTTGTTAAAGAGTCTTCCTCCAATCCTGATGCCACATTCTTCTGCATATAGTTGAGCTTCTCGAATTATTTGTTCAACATACAGATTGAGTAAGTGTGGTGAAAGGATACAACCCTGATGCACACTTTTCGTGATTTTAAACCACGCAGTATCCCCTTGTTCTGTTCAAATGATTGCCTCTTGGTTTATGTACAGGTTCTGCATGATTACAATTAAGTGTTCTGGAATTCCCATTCTTTGAAATGTTATCCATAATTTCTTGTGACCCAAAGAGTCAACTGCCTTTCATAGTCAGTAAAACACGGTAATCATCTTTTCTGGAATTCTCTGCTTTCAGCCAAGATCCATCTGACATCAGTGATGATATCCCTCATGCCACACCCTCTTCTGAATCCGGCTTGAATTTCTGGCACTTCCCTGTCAATGTACTGCTACAACAGCTTTTGAATTATCTTCAGCAAAAATTTTACTTGGGTATGATATTAATGACACTGTTCAATAATTTCCACATTCTGTTGGATCACCTTTCTTTGGAATGGGCACAAATATAGATCTATTCTAGTAGGTTGGTCAGGTAGCTCTTCCAAATTTCTTGGCATAGATGAGTGAGCGCTTCCAGTGTTGCATTCATTTGTTGAAACATCTCAATTGGTATTCATTCTGTCATTCCTAGAGCCCTGTTATTCGCCAATGCCTTCAGTGCAGCTTGGACTTCTTTCTTCAGTACTGTCGGTTCTTGATCATATGCTACCTCCTGAAATATTTGAACATTGACAAATTCTTTTTGGTACAGTAACTGTATGTATTCCTTCCATCTTCTTTTGATGCTTCCTGTGTCGTTTAATGTTTTCCCCCTAAAATCCTTCACTACTGCAACTTGAGGCTTAAATTCTCTCTTCGTTCTTTCAGCTTGAGAAATGCTGAGTGTGTTCTTCCCTTTTGGTTTTCTAACTCCAGAACTTAGCACATTTCATTATAATACTTTACTTTGTCTTCTCGAGCCACCCTTTGAAATCTTCTATTGAGTTCTTCTACTTCATCATTTCTTCTGTTGGCTTTAGCTACTCTACATTCAAAAGCATGTTTCTGAGCCTCTTCTGACATCCATTTTCGTCTTTTGTTTCTTTCCTGTCTTTTTAATGACCTTTTGCTTTTTTCATGTATGGTGTCCCTGATATCATTCCACAACTCTTCTGGTCTTCAGTCATTAGTGTTCAGTGCATCAAATCTATTCTTGAGATGGCCTCTAAATTCAGGTGGGATATACTCAAGGTCATATTTTGGCTCTTGTGGACTTGTTTTAATTTTCTTCAGCTTCAACCTGAATTGCATATGAGCAACTGATGGTCTGTTCTGCAGTCGGCCCCTAGCCTTGTTCTGACTGATGATACTGAGCTTCTCCATCATCTTTTTCCGCACATGTAGTTGATTCAATCCCTGTGTATCCAGCAATATCCAAGTGTATAGTTTCTGTTTATGTTGTTTAAAAAAAGTATTTGCAATGAAGAAGTTGTTGATCTTGCAAAATTCTGTCACGAGATCTCCAGTGTCGCTTTTATCACCAAGGCCATATATTCCTATTATCAATCCTTCTACTTTGTTTCCAACTTTCAAATTCCAATCATCAGTAATTATCCATGCATCTTGATTGCATGTTTGATCAATTTCAGACTGCAGAAGTTGGAAACAATCTTCAATTTCTTCATCTTTGGCATAAGTGGTTGGTGGGTAAATTTGAATAATAGTCATATTAACTGGTCTTCCTTGTAGACATATGGATATTATCCTTTTACTGTCAGTGTTGTACTTCAGGATAGGTCTTGAAATGTTGTTTTTGATAATGAATGACACCATTCCTTCAACTTGTCATTTCCAGCATAGTAGACCATATGATTTTCTGATTCAAAATGGCCAATACCTGTCTATTTCGGCTTACTCATGCCTAGGTTATCTATCTTGAAGTGTTCCATTTCATTTTTGACAACTTCCAATTTTATGAGATTCTTACTTTGTATATTCCATGTTCCAGTTATTAATGGATGTTTGCAGCTGTTTCTTTTCATTTTGAGTCAAGCCATATCAACAGATGATGGTCCTGAAAACTTTACTCCAGCCACATGTTTAAGGTCGACTCTACTTTGAGGAGGCACCTCTTCCCCAGTCCTATTTTGAGTGCCTTCTAACCTGAGGGGCTCATCTTTTAGTACTATATTAGACAATGTTCCACTGCTATTCATAAGGTTTTCACTAGCCATTTTTTTTTTTAAAGTAGATCATCAGGTCCTTCTTCCTAGTCTATCTTAGTCTGGAAGCTCTGCTGCAACCTGTCCACCATGAGCGACCCTGCTAGTATTTGAAATACTGGTGGTATAGCTTCCAGCATCACAGCAACATGCAAGCCACCACAGTAGGACAAGCTGACATACGAGTGGTGGTATAGTATTTAAAAAAATCAAACCTGTTGCTGTCGAGTGGATTCTGACTCATAGCGACCCTATAGAACAGAGTAGACCTGCCCTCATAGGGTTTTCAAGGAGTGCCTGGTGGATTCAAACTGCTGAACTTTTGGTTAGCAGCCGTAGCTCTTAACCACTACACCACCAGGGTTTCCACAGTATAGCATAGTAGAAGATATTAAATGCTAATAAAATGTACAGCGGACTAAAGAGAATCATGAAAGCTTTGTAGTGAGGTTAGGTACCACTGAGAATATGACCTTTGGAAGAAGACCTGAGGAAGAAGAACTGTACTGGACAAAGAGAATGGCCTTTGCAAATGCTCTCAGGTGAGACATGCCTGACAGGCTGGAGGAAGACCATGGAGGTCAGTGTGGCTGGAGTGGAGTAAGTAAAGAGGAGAATAGAGGTGCAGCAGATGGTAAAGGTCATTGGAGGATGGCTATGGTAGGGCGTTGTCTTTTAGCAGATTTTGAGTAGAGGAGTCAAATGATTTGATTTGCACTTCCAAAGCATTAGTCTGGCTGCTAGTCTGAGAACTGTAGGGAAAGTATCAAAGCAAAAATACTCATTAGAAAACTATTACAGTAACCCAGATGAAAGATGATTGTTGCTTGGGCCAGGGTGGATGCAGTAGATATGATAAAAAGCAGGGATTCAAACTGGTTCATTCCAGTTCAAACCCCTGCTGAGAATTAACATTTCTAACAAGTTCCTATATGATGATAATGCTGCTCGTTAGGGACCAGTTCTGAGAACCACTAGTAGAGCAGTGGTTCTCAAAATTTATTATACATCAGAATCATCTGGGGACTTGTTAAAATGTAAATTCTGATTCAGTACATCTGGGGTGGAAATGCAAACTCTCAGCAGGGGTTCGAACCATAAGGAACAGTTCAAAGCCCTGATAAAAAAGATTCAGATTTTGTATATGTCTTTAAGGTAGAGCCAACAAGATTTTCTAATGGATTAGATGTGTGTAGGAAAAATAGAGTCATCAATGAAATGACTCCAAGGTTTAGGCCTATATACTTAAAGGATGGAATTGCCATGAACTGAGATGGGAAAGATGATGGTTGAAGAAGAAAGATCAAGAGTTCAGTTAGGGCCATGTTGACTTTTAGCTGTCTGTTAGGCATCCAAGTGAAGATTTTGAATAGACACCTGGAAAAATGAGCTGAGAAGAAAGATCTGATCTAGAAATAAAAAATAAGAAGTTATTGCTATATAAATGTTGCAGTCATGAAACTGGATGAGATCACATAGGGAAGAAGTGTGGATTACAGAAGAGAATAAAAGCAAGCACCAAGCTTTGAGACAATCCAAATTTAAGAGATCAGGGAGAAGAGCAGGAACCAGCAAAGAAGACTGAGAAACAGTAAAAGAGTAAGAGAAAAAGTAAACCAGAGAGTGTGATCTCCTGGCTGTGTTGTTGTTAGGTGCTGTCAAGTCTGTTCTCAATCATAGTGACCCTACGTACAACGTAATGAAACACTGCCTGGTTCTGTGCCATCCTCGCAATTGTTGCTATGTTTGAGCCCATTGTTACAGCCACTGTGTCAATCCATTTCGTTGGGAGTCTTCCTCTTTTTCGCTGACCCTCTACTTTGCCAAGCATGATGTACTTCTCCAAGAACTGGTTCCGCCTGATAACATGTCCAAAGTACATGAGACGAAGTCTCGCCATACTCAGTTCTAATGAGCATTCTGGCTGTACTTCTTCCAAGACAGATTTGTTTGTTCTGGAAGTCATGGTATATTCAATATTCTTCACCAACAGCAAAATTCAAAGGCACCAATTCTTCTTTGGTCTTCCTTATTCATTGTCTAGCTTTCGCGGGTATATGAGGCAATTGAAAATACCATAGCTTGGGTCAGGTGCACCTTAGTCCTTAAACTGATATCTTTGCCTTTTAACACTTCAAAGAGATCTTTTGCAGCAGAGTTGCCCAGTGCAACATGTCATTTGATTTCTTGACTGCTAGTTAAATGGGGGAGTCTTGGTGGTGCGGTGGTTAAGAGCTCAGCTGCTAACTGAAGGTCGGCAGTTCGAATTCACCAGCTGCTCCTTGGAAACTATACAGGGCAGTTCTACTCTGTCTTATAGTGTCAGTATGAGTCAGAACTGACTTGATGGTAATGGGTTTGGTTTGGCTGGTTTTGCTTCCATGGGTGTTGATTGTGGATCCAAGTAAAATTAAATCCTTGAAAACTTTAATGTTTTCTCCATTTATCGTGATGTTGCTTATTGGTTTATTTGTGAAGATTTTTGTTTTCTTTACGTTGAAGTGTAATCCATACTGAAGCTTGTAGTCTTTGATCTTCAACAGTGAGTGCTTCAAATCCTCTTCACTCTCAGCAAGCAAGGTTGTGTCATCTGCATATCACAAGTTGTTAATGAGTCTTCCTCAAATCCTGATGCCAAGTTCTTCATATAGTCCAGCTTCTCTGATTATTTGCTCAGCATACAGGTTGAATAAGTATGGTGAAAGGGTACAACCCTGATGCACACCTTTCCTAATTTTAAACCACTCAGTATCCCCTTGTTTTGTTCAAATGACTGGCTCTTGATCTATGTTCAGGTGGTGGCCAAGTGAAAAAAAACATACCAAGAGAAAAGTCACTGTGATTCATTTGAACTGTGTAGAATCTTAATAAAAGTTAAAAAAACTTGAAGAATAAACTTGGAATTGACCACTGGATTTAGTAAGTGGATACCATTCGTGACCCTCCCCCCAGCCAAAATAGTTTTATTGACTTGTAGTGCCAGAAATCTCATTGGAAAAATGCAAATGAGAATAGGAAGAGTGAAATTGCAGATATTAAGCACAGATAATTATTTTTATGGAGTTTTGCTACAAATAGGGGCAAATAAATGAGGCAGTAGATAGCTGGGGAAGTGGGGTCAAGATACAAGATACTTTTTTCCTCCTTTTATTAAAATATGAGAATAATGCAAATGTATGCTAATGAGAGAATGATTCAATAGAGAGGAAAAAAATATTGCCCTCAGTCAGAGTTTTTCAAGAGAAACAGATTATATTTTCCTATTTATTGTTTTCCTAGCTAATTATAAAATGGCATAAAAGAAAAGTCTTGTACAAACGAAGGTTGACATATTTTTGTAGTTTATCCAATTTACCCATGTTCCCTTCTTGTTTTGAAAGGTTAATTTTTTTATATTTTAGATTTAGTGATGTGGACCAGATCAATACATAATGGATTAGCAATGTATTTCTGAATTGTTTTATATTCTCTAGTGATAAATGAAACAAATGTTTCCTTTTAGGTGACATAAAATTTTACTAACACGTTCTTTGTAGCAATATTGACTTAGCTACATTAATTTTTTTTTCTGCAGACTATAGAAGGAAAGAGTTATTACTTAAGTAGGTGCCAATGTACTTACTAACCTGATGAGTTTAAACAGGGTCAGGGAAGTTTGTCTCACATAAACCCTGAATTTTCAGCACTAGCAATATTTTAGCTTTTAAAATCAGTTAACTTCTTTGGCATATTTCCCACCCCATATTCTACTACTGGCAATAGGCCACTATGAAATGCAAAGCTCTATGGAAATAATTGGACTGTCATGTTCGCTAATGGAGTGCATTTGAGATACATTGGGAGAGACAGTTATTAAAGTGTTGGCTATTAAATTTTGATCATCTAATCCAGGATTTAAACATTGATCTACTATCATCAGAATATGTGTCAGTTTTTAAAAATTGAATACCACATTTATATTTAGCCTTTTCGTAAAATGCCAAAGTTCATCTTTTGTAGAGCATCTCTAAAATATAGTTCATTCTACTACAACATCAAATATAATTAATTATAACTTCATTGGAAATAAATAACAGAAACCAAAATGCTTTTTTGGTCAAATTATCTCCACGTTATCTTCAAAACTGCCTAAATTTTTCTCTTCATCGGAGTAAATTTTTCAAGTTAATATTTTGCCTAGTATCATAAAATCATTTTTATTTGAATAAGTTCTTCATCAGTATGGAGGTGAGTGGGCAGAGGCTGGCTAATGTTCACAAGTATCCTTCCTCTTCCCGGGCTAAGTGTATTACAGGAAATTTAATTAGTCTTAACCAATGTACCACCACACATCTATCATTTTGTCATATTATGGTGGCTTGCATGTTGCTATGATACTGGAATCTATGCCACTGATATTTCAACTACCAGCAGAATCACCCATGATGGACAGGTTTCACCTGAGCTTCTAGACTAAGACAGACTAAGAAAGTCTAGCAATCTATTTCTGAAAATTAGCCAGTGAAAACCCTATGATCACAACAGAATATTGTCCAATATAGTGCTGGGAAATGAGTTCCCTAGGTTGGAAGGCACTCAAAATACACAGTGGCTTCAACAATGGACTTGAGTATACCAAGGATCATGAAGATGATGCAGGACTGGGCAATGTTTTGTTCTGTTGTGTATGGGGTCACCATGAATCAGCTAGTCAGCTCAATGGCAGCTAGCAACAACAGTGAATGTAATGCAAGCAGGCCAAGGAAGAAAGAGCAAGTCTACCTTGTCTATGCACTCTCTTTCTCTGTCCTTGATCCCCAAGAGCCTGGACCCTTGAATGACTGTGAGGAGCAAACCCTCCTTACCAACCCACATTGAACTGTGACCTGAGGACAAAATAAATCTTGTGTTAAGTGACTGAAATTCCATGCCTGTTTGCTATTATATCTAACATTACATACTGTATAAGCTTTTTTTTTGGGTTTCTCCTTTTTTGCCCCCTTTCTGAATAATTTTTGATGTGCCTAGATAACCATATTCTTAATAGTGTTTTATTAGGTGTCACTGTAAGAGTCTAAGTGAAAATAATGGCAAGGCTTTCTGGCAAAGATGCAATTAAGATGTTTATATTGCACTCTTCATTGATTATTTTTGCCTATTAACAAAGAGTTTAGTGAACACAATAGGTACCAATTGACTAACAGATACATGTACTACTAACGAAGGCTTGTTTCTATAGATAATGGCCAGGACATTTAAAGGTAGCCTTTAGGGCAGCAATTTCATCAACCTCATCGGTGAACTCAACGTTGATGTTAGTTACGGATTTTGAACATTATTCTATATGATCATCTTTTTAGCATACATAATACCCTTCCAATTTTCTTCATTTTGACCCTTAAGTCATTTTCTCACTGAAAAACCATCCCAAGCTGTTGTATACTATGAAATGTAAAATTACTGCTGACTGGAAAATAACTGGGAATCAGATATGGAAGAAAAATATTTCACTGATTTAAGAATTGGCTGGAAGACAACACACACACATACACATATACACACACACACACAGATAAGTCAGATTAATTTCCTGATTTTGCTAAGGATGTAGAAACTTATGAGGAGTGTGGAGGCCATACTGAGCAGGAGCAGATACAGCATGTTTTAACATAGGTTCTCTTGGCCCCTAAGTTGATAACAAGGGCAGCTTAACTGTCAGTGATGTGTGATCTTCTAAAACCCCCAAAATTCAATTTCTTTTGTTAACTTTATTTTATTCTTAGGCTTATGTCATTATTCACAAAGAGCTTATCCATGTCATTCATATTCCTCTGGTTAAAGAAATGTTTACCAACTTTTGGCTATTCTCGTCTTTGGCCCAAAACTCCACACCACCAATGCTACATCCTCAACCTGGAGAAGAAAGCTGAGTCAGGGCTCAGGCAGCCTTGAAATCCCCAGGATTTCAGAAAGCCCAATTCTCCCCAAAAAACTAAATTTAAAAAACAGAAAAAATAAGCGACAAGTGTTAACTGAGTATACAGCATGTGCCTAATACCTCATCACTGACAAGACAGTATAACTTCAAGGAAAATTATCAAAGATACTCTGTATATTTTTATAGTGATTTATTGTTGCGAAGTATATGCATGCACAGTTTATTTTACCTTTACAAAAATTCTACCCCCAAATATAATTCCTTTATATACGTGTATACATACACATACATATGTATATATATATACACACGTGTGTGTGTGTGTGTGTGTGTGTGTGTGTGTGTGTGTGTGTATGTGTCTTATAAATCTAGTGCTGCTATAACAAAATACCACAAGTGGATGGCTTCAAAAAACATAAGTTTTTACTGTCACAGTCTAGTAGGCTAGAACTCCCAATTCAGAGTGCCATCTCCAGGGGAAGGCTTTCTCTCTCTGACGGCTCTGGAGGAAGGTCCTTGTCATCAGTCTCCCCCGGTCGAGGAGCTTCTCAGCACAGGGATACCAGGTCCAAAGAATGTGCTATTCTTCTGGCTCTTGTTTCTTGATGATATGAGGTCCCTGTGTTTCTCTATTGGCTTCTCTTTCTTATGTCTTAAAAGAGATTGGCTTAAAACACAACGTAATCTTGTAGACTGAGTCCCGTCTCATTAACATAACTGCTGATAATCCCACCTCATTGTCTTAGTCATCTAGTGCTGCTCTAACAGAGATACCACAAGTGGATGGTTTCAACAAAGAGAAATTTATTCTCTCACAATCCAGTAGGCTAGAAGTCCAAATTCAGGGTGTCAGCTCCAAGGGAATGCTTTCTCTGTCAGCTCTGGAGGAAGGTCTGCATCATCAATCTTCTCCTGGTCTGGGAGCTCCTCTGCGCAGGAACCTCAGGTCCAAAGGACGCGTTCTACTGCCAACACTGCTTTCTCAGTGGTATGAGGTTCCCATGTGTCTCTGCTCGCTTCTGTCTTTTATGTCTCAAAAGAGATTGCATTAAGACACTAATCTTGTCAACCTCATCAGTATAACCTCATTATAGTGATAGAGTTTACAACACATAAGGAAATCACATCAGATAACACAGTCATACAGTACTGGGAATCATGACCCAGCCAAGCTGACAGATATTTTAGGGGGACACAACTCAGTCCCTGACACTCATTAACACTATAGAGATAGGATTTACAACACATAAGAAAATCACATTAGATGACAAAATGGTGGACAATCACACGATACTGGAAATCATGGCCTAGCCAAGTTGACAGCTATTTTTTGGGGAACGTGATTCAATCCATGACAATATGTATTTCCAATATTTCTCTTGTACTGAAATTTTTTTTTTTATATATGGACATAATTGTGATTATATCATGTAGATAATTTTATATTCCTTGCTTATTTATATAAATATAAGCAATGATAGATATTTAAGCTCATAAATATTCTGTACATAGAAATTACGTATATTTGGATGGTGCAAATAGTTAAGTGCTCAACTACTAACCAAAAGGTTGGCAGCTCAAACCCACCCAGAGGCACCTAGGAAGACAGGCCTGGCTATCAGCCTCCAAAAGATCACAGCCTTGAATTACCAATGGAGTGGTTCTACTCTGCTTACATGGGTCACCATAAGTTAGAATCAACTTGATGGCAACTAGTTTTTTTTTTTTAACCTTTCATATTATAGGATCCCTTGATAATGGAACAAATTTCAAAATGTCAACAAGTATTTGAAGGCCTACTCTGTTATCAAGTATAAGACCTAATTACTCTGTACATTCAAGGAACTTACAGTATGCTTTAGAGTGATAACGCTTGTACAGTAGAAAAGTCACGGTACAAGTTTGTATTTTGTGTATCTTGAGCAGCGTCAAGGACAATTGGTGATAGGAAAACTCAGAGGAAGGAGATGCTATGTTGAGCTGGGTAATCATGGGAGGAGCAGGATTTTAACTGAAGCATGCAGATGGGATAGGAATAAAACAAAACAGTGGGGAACACACTAGCCATAGAGGGCATATTGAGAATACCACACCAAAAACCCAAACCCATTGCTGATTCTGATTCATGGTGACCCTGTAGGACAGGATAGAACTGCCCTATAGGGTTTCCAAGGAGCAGCTGGTAGATTCAAACTGCCAACCTTTTGGTTAGCAGCCAAGTTCTTAATCATTGTGCCACCAGGGCTCCATATTGAGAATGGCAAGACACAAGGAAGGAGCTTTGAGTAAAGCCCTCTGGCTAGAGTGGATGTTTTGTTTAAGGGAAAATACTGGAAGATAAGCTTGATTGGCCGAATAATCTAGACTTTAATAGTGACTGTGAGGAGGTTATTGTGAGAATATTGTGTTATTATTGAAGGTTTTTTCAGCAGAAAAGTAACTTGATATATAGCACTTAATCTTGACCCTTACAACAGATATCTATTAATATTCTAGTAAATAATTCTAGACCTGACTTGCTTTATTTAAAATTCTTCTCTTTAAAGAATTTTGGTTTGGCAATCACTTTTTATGTATTCAACAAATGTTATTAAACAATTGTATTAGTTTGTTATGGTCAAAATTCTATGCTCAAAGGCAAATTTTCTAAAACCAAAATTTTCTTTATTCTTTACCATATACCTCATAATATTTACTGATAACTTTTTTGCTGTGGTTTATGCTGAAAAGGTACATCCTTCAAAATGACTTAATGCAGGATTTTAAAAAATTTCCCCTTAAATGGTATTTGAAATACAAATCTATTAAAGACGTGAAGGTGAAGAGGTTTGCACTCAGAATAAAAGGACAAATAAAACCTTGAGCAATACTAGAACAAGAATCTATTCATGAGAGTTGGAATGAACACTGCTAAATTTCTCTAATGAAGTAATTATTTCAAGCTGTGTTTCTTAAGGAATATTAAGTAATTAAGTCTATGAGTCCTTAATGAGTGCAAAGCTAAAATAAAGCACTGTACAGAATTCTCTTGACTGTTACAAAATAGCCGTAGAGAGTAGATTTAAGGATATAACCTTGAAAGGCCACCATTTGTACTATTTTTACTTTGTGAAAGAATCTTGACAATAGTTTTAATGCTGTTTTAAAATGCTATATTGCTGCAGCATTGGCCCCTCCAAAGCTGTGGCATAGAGAATTTGTTATCAATATCCCTTCTCCATCACCTTCCCACTTCCTCTTTGTTTCTCATTAATTTTCATTCTGTTTGTTGTGGATTGGATTTATCCTCCGAAAAGTGTGTGTTGGAATCCTAACCCCTACAGCTGTGGATGTAATTCCTTTGGGGAATAGGGTTTTTTGTTATGTTAATGAAGCCATATCAGTGTAGTGGGTATGTCCTAAAGCTTCTGGGTGATATAAGGAGCATGAGTTGGAATCGACTGGAGGGCAACAGGTTTGGTTTGGTTTTGGTTAGAGACCCAGAGACAAGCGAGCACAAATGGGGGAAGATAGATGCCCTGCCACTTGAAGATCACCAAGAAACCAAGGAATACTGGAAAAGACAAGGTTCTTCCTCCATAGCTGACAGAGGGAGAGCCTTCCCCTAGAGCCAGTGCCCAGAATTCAGATTTCAAGTCTCCTAAATTGTGAGAAAATAAATTTCTGCTTTTTAAAGCCACCCACTTGTGGTATTTCTGTTATAGCAGCACTAGGAAACTAAGACACCATCCTAGGGAACCAATTTAATCCTTTCTGTTCTCCTTCCAGGACATTCCCATTGTATTCCACAGTTTGGAGCATTACCTAACTTGTGTCTCCTCTCAAATTTAATCGTGTTGCATAATGCAGTGAAGAAACCAAGACAGAATGTCAATAAAGGTGTATTCCAGTCTTGGTGCCATGAACACTTGACCCTGTCATTTCAGCACCTGAAGGTCTGTGGGCCTATTTCTTCCAGTGAAAAAGAAGAATGCTGAACTAATAACCTCTTGGGCATCCTAGTGTAGCTTTTGGTTCTAAGATTCTGTGCCATGTTACTGAAGCTTAATTCACAGTGAGGCACAGATGGCTGATAAAAGTTTCAGGTGATACCCTTTCCAGATTCCACTGGCATTTTAAAAAGAATCTTATTAAATGAGATTATAAAACAGCAAGGGCTGTGGGCATACTAGGCACTAAAATATGAATTGCCTTTGCCTTTCTCATTAAAAAGACTTCTTGTGAGAGTTATAGGTAATGTGGAATATCGATGGAGACAATCTTTTTTAATGTGTGGTCCGTGGAAATGTCATCTATTGTACAAACACACATACATTTCAGTTTAAACAAGAAAATATTATTTTAAGATAATTTATGGGAATGTAATAGTCCTGAGCTATTCTTTTTTCTTCAGATATATCAGTGAAACAAGTATAAGCTCTTTTTGAGTCTGGTTTATAATCATAAGTAACCAGTACTTAATGCATATTTGACACTTCAAAAATGATACCCAATTATTAATCAGTGAAGACTGTCCTCAAGCAGTTTGCCTTTGGATACAGACAACAGTGAAAATCTGGTATGCATTAGAATCCCTTCCATTGAGAATTCATCATGTTTATGTTGTTATTATGTGGCTTCATCTTATTCCCATTATCTTTCATTTTCCCTTAAACAAAACCCCTAATCAACAGTGAAACCATTTTTAGCGTAGAGGTGGGGGAAGGGAGCTAATTCTCTACTTGAACATTGCAAGGCAAGATTTGAAACTATTATGGTAACTTTGGCAGCAAATTGAGTTTTGAGGATATTAAATGCCCAGGAAAATAGTAGGGAAGGCCATCTGTTTAGGTTGCTTCATTTTTGTTTACTCAATGGCAAAATTGCTAGTGCAGAGAAGATAAGAAAATAAAGAGAAACTATAGTGCTTATATTCATAAAATTTGTATTGAATTGTGTGTAGTGGAAAACAATATTAATTATCAGTAATAATTCATATCTTTAAAATATTGAACATTTGAAACTTACTAAGATGGAAATATAAAAGTCTGTACTTCAAAAGAAGGAAAACCTTTCAGGTGATACTTTTACACGTAGCTGGCAGAGAAGCAAAATGTTGCAGCCTTTTTGGAAAGCAATCTGACAACATCATTAAAATTAAAAATACATATATCTTAGACCCAGCAATCCCTCTCCTAGGAGTTGATCTCACAGAAATAAAGGCACCTGTACAGGGATAATCATGGCAGCATTGTTTGTGATGATGAAAAGCTGGAAACAAAGTGGATGCCCATCAATAGAAGGGCTGACTAAATCGTGGTACATCAAGCAATGGACCATTAAAGGAAATGACTTAGAGATTTATCAGCTAACTTGGAGAATTTTCAAGCAGTATTCTTGAATGCAAAAAGCAAGATACACAAAAGTCTATGTACGAGCCTATATTTTGTTAAAAAAAAAATAAAATGAAACAAACAACCAAAAAACATGCCCTGTGTGTGTGTGTATGTATGTGTGTATCAGTAAATTGTTATATGAGCACAAAGGAAAAAAAAAATAGATGCAAAGTAGATTGTTAATATGATCGTGGTGAAGAGTACAGAGATTATAATACACGGAGACTATAAAATTAAACTCTCCAGCAGTGGACTAAAGAGTCAAGAAATTCACAAAATTTACAACATCAAGTTACTCTATCACAAAAACTCTTGCAACCTTTTAAGCTGTGAAAGTTCCTGTTTTGACCGACATTTTCAAACCGAGAACTGTCAGATGAGCTTGGCTTGACAATCTTTAACTTTTGGAACATGGTGAAAAAATTAAATAAGTGAGCCCAACGGAGACAGTAAGGAGCATGAGGTAAAAATGACGTGGTATGAATATAAAGAGGATCTGATATCTTCGTGTGAATAAGCCAATCTAATAACTGTATGGTCATCATATTATACATGATTGTTTTTGAAGAGTAGAAAGTAATTGTGCTGCTAAAATAGTTCTTATGATTAACAAAATGGTGTAGCTATTAAATTACCCCTCCATCGTCCCCCAAAAAGTCTGCAGCATTTTGAATAGATGGCAGTAAAGATGACAATTTTGTTTACCTTACAGGGCAGTTCACTTCAGGAATCCTCGAGTCTTCCAAACAAGCAACGATACTCCTCTATGCATAGGATCACCGAGGTAATTTTGAAGAGACAATAAAAGAAAGACTTAAACTGATGATTGTGTGCCCAAAATCAGGATTAAGTCTCTTGGGCAATAAAAGTTGGCAGTACTAGGGCAAAAGTAGCCCACTTTGGTAGAGGAAAGATAAAAAGCTCAGCTCTAGTTTCAGTAGACTCAAAGGCCTGTGGTCTTTCAGGACACAAAGCAATTGTAACTAAGTCTAAACATGGAAGGCTGGGATGTACCACGCAAATAGCTCCTCAGCCCGGTCCTTGAGAAATGCAACATAACCTCCTAAAAGAATACAGCATCTTGGGTGGAGCAAAAGAGCTTCAGCACTCCATTGCTGTGGAAGAAGATATGGCTCTCGGGATGAGTTGGAGCAGGGAGGGTAGCACTTACAGCAATGAGTAATAGAAGCAACTGGAAAGAACTCAAACTGCTATTTCACCAATGGCTAAGGCTGGGGAACAGAAATTATACAGCCACTAGTGACTTGACGGTGAGGGTTAATGTGGTGGGAACCTTTGGGAAAGGTTGACACTGGGATTTTTTTTTTCCTTTTGATTTTTCCAGTTCTTGTGTAAGTAGTTGGTGGAGTTGAAATATTCCAGCTGTCTGGAACTGAGTGCTTCCATGACTGCAATTCAAGCCATTGATTTTCCTAATAGCTTGTATGTAACAGAAGTAATCTTTCTGTATTCACTTATTCATTCATTCAACTAATATTTATTAAGCCATCCCCTGAAGCTGATGCCCTGAATTTGGACCTTTAGCCTACTAGACTGTGAGAAAATAAATTTCTCTTTGTTAAAGACATCCACTTGTGGTATTTCTGTTATAGCAGCACTAGATGACTAAGACAGAGTCCTAGCTCTTCTTATACATAACATTCCATGCCTTTAGAAAGTACTCAACCTTGATTTCCACCCCACTTCAAACTTCTGCCCTCTATACCTGATGACTGTACCAGGAATAGCTTTTGCCTTGGCTACTTCTTTTTCTGTGTCTATTAAAGATTTACCTCCAACTCTGACTTATATGTCAATATAGTCCCTACTTTTCATTTTGCAGAAATTCATCATGATCCCCCAACTCAAATTCTCAAAGCTGTTATGGATTAACTCTTTGTGTATACATTTACTATTATTTTGATTTTAATGAGATTTTGAGAAGAAAGGATGATAAATGTGACAGGAAGATATCTTGTATTGGAAACAGAACATATGAGGATCAAGCCTGGAGTATAGGCAAGAGTGGAGATGAGGACATTAGATAAGTCTACTGCAGTGGTCCAAGTCAAAAGATTTTGCTTTTGTTTTTATTTGAAATAAGAAACTTTTCTTTTAACATCTTAAACGGAAATTGGAATTGGATGAAGTAAAACAATTTAAAAAAGTTAAGAGTAACCTCTTTATCTCTGAATTTTTATCATTAGATTTATCATTTAAAAAAATGAAATCTCTTCTCCTCAGTTGCAAATGTTACTGCTGATGCTATTAAAGTATTGTTGTTGTTAGGTGCCATCCAGTAGGTTCCAACTCATAGTGACCCTATGTACAACAGAATGAAACACTGCCTGGTCCTGCGCCATGCTCACAATCGTTATGCTTGAGCCTACTGTTGCAGCCACTGTCAATCCATCTCGTGGAGGGGCTTCCTCTTTTTCGTTGACCCTGTACTTTACCAAGCATGCTGTCCTTCTCCAGAGACTGATCCCTCCTGACAACATGTCCAAAGTATGTAAGACGAAGTTTCTCCATCCTTGCTTCTAATGAGCATTCTGGCTGTACTTCTTCCAAGACAGATTTGTTTTTCTGGCGGTCCGTGGTGTAGTCAATATTCTTCGCCCACACCATAATTCAAAGGCATTGATTCTTCTTCTGTTTTCCTTATTCATTGTCCAGCTTTCACATGCATATGAGGCAATTGAAAATACCATGGCTTGGGTCAGGCCCACCTTAGTCCTCAAAGTGACATCTTTGCTTTTTAACACTTTAAAGAGGTCTTTTTGCAGCATATTTGCCCAATGCAGTACATCATTTGATTTGTTAACTGCTGCTTCCATAGGCATTGATTGTGAATCCAGGTAAAATGAAATCCTTGACAACTTCAATCTTTTCTCCGTTTATCATGATGTTGCTTATTGGTCCAGTTGTGGGGAATTTTGTTTTCTTTATGTTGAGGTGTAATCCCTACTGAAGGCTGTAGTTTTTGATCTTCATCAGTAAGTGCTTTAAGTGCTGCAATTTCACCAGACAGACCCATACTTGTACAATTACTGGAAACAAGCTCCCCCTGCCTTTTTCTTTTTTTCCAATAAAGAGCCGTCAACCAATAAAATCTGACAGAAAACAACATACAAGTTGAAAACTTCAAAACTTGAGCTAGAAAAAAGTGGGAACTCAGGGCCCAGATGGAAACATAGTCAAAGGGCCTCATGTTCAACCAGAACCCGAACCCTACCTGTAACTGCCACTTGTAAAAGCGAGTACTTATTTCTTTTGGCTATTTAGTTCAATTTCATTATACTCACCATAGGTGTTAGAAGAAAGAATGGAAAAGCTGGAACTCATGAGTTTTTGTAGAGTTGTAAATCTGCACAATGGCCAAAAGCTATTACTATGTTGTTTTCTGTAGCAGCACAGACCACTTTTCCTCTGGGCAGTCACTGCTTGAAATAATTACTGACATTAGTGATGCAAGCTCCTGGATTTAATAGATGTAGGTTTATGTTACCATCCATCACTGTGCAAACATCTTCTATCTTCTCTGCTATTCCTAAAGTTTCCTAAAATGTTTTAAGATATTTTACTGACCTAGTGATGCATTTTCAACTATGAAAACCACTAAGCAAAACTTCTACCTCAGTTTTACACAAATTACAGTAGCTTATTAGTAAAAAATTATTTTTTAACCAAAACTTGAGAATAATGGATGCTAATATATTCCTCTTAGTCTCTCATATGTTACATGATTTTATAACCCAATAAATTTGTACTATTTAATAAAGGCCTTGGTTCAATAAAGATTTCTCTAGCCTTCTTCAAACGTACACTTTTACATAACTTTGGGATTTGACTGAGACCCTTTTCTGTCATTCAAGTACAAGTAAAATAGATTTTCCTGGACCTTTAGTAGGGAAGTGTGAGCCAGGAGAGGCTCCTACCTTCAGAGCTCTAGAACTCCCTCTTCTGTGGTTATTGTGAAGTGTTCAAAAATATGACCTTACACTTTATGAAAATTCTCTTCTACTCTCTATCCTCATTTTTTATATGCCACTTTTCTTAGCCACTTGTATCCATGTCTTGCTCAATTTAGATTCTAGTCTGAATAGATTCTCCTTTTCCTAGGAATTTGTCCTGAAGGGAGTTTGCTTGGTTAGTTTCAAAAGTTCATACGGCCCATATCACTCCAGCACCACCAGAACTTTCTGTGTTTTTTTGCTCTCACTCATGAGTGCTTTTGTAGATTTATCTGCTCTTCTCAGATTGGCCTGCTGAGCTTTCTGCGTTAGAGACTCAGCTTTAGAAGCGAGTACCTGTTAGCAATTCGATTACTGGGATTCTTAAAAATCTTTTTGCCTTTCCTCTTCTTCCTGTTGGGCGCTTTGCTGACATCACATATCGTGTTACTGTTGGTCCTGCCCACTTGTATTTTAGAATCTGCCTGGTAATACATCATTTAGTTTTGTAGTAGTTTTTGTCTGTTGGATTTTTTTTCTTTGATGTCTTATTTACTCTGTTTTTTTTTTTTTTTTTTTTTTTGTGGGAGCTTAGGAAATTTACCAAACTAGACTGTAGTCTTGCTTTAACTTCTTTTTCTGTTTCTTCTTGTTTTGTTAAATTATATTTTGCTAGAAATTCATCCATTATTTATTTTTTTAATTGAGAAATATAACACACATACAGAAAAGTACACAAAACAAAATGTACAATTTGGTGAATTGTCACAAAGTGAAACTCCATGTGACCACAGCCTAGCTCAAGAAATAAAATTAATAATTTTCCAATTTCCTTTTTGACTTCCTCTTTGACTCTCAGGTTAATTAGAAGTGTACTATTTAATTTCCAAATATTTGGGGATTTTCCAGATGTCTTTCTGTTATTGATTTCTAGTTTAATTATATTATGATCAGAGAGCATCTTTTGTATATTAATCATTTTAAATTTGTTAATCCTTTTATACTTCTTAGGATATGGTCTATCTTGGTGACTGTTTCATGCATACTTTAAAAAAATGTGTATTCTGCTGGGTAGACTGTTCGATAAATATTAACTGGGGTGCAGCTGGGTGGTGCAAAAGGTTAAATTGCTTGGCTGCTGACCAAAAGGTTGGAGTTACAGGTCCATCCAGAAACACTTGGGAAGAAAGGCCTGGCAGTCTACTTCTGAAAAATCAGCCATTGAAAACTGTATGGAGCTGTTCGACTCTGACACACATGGGTTTGCCCTAAGTCAGAGTCAACTTGATGGCAACTGGTGTTTTTAGTTACCCTGCTTTGCTGTGTAATTGAAATTGCAACTGTGCCTACATCCGTGGCCAAGTGACCAAAGGGCAGAGAGAGAAAAAAACAATGGAGGTTGGTCCCACCTTTTTGAAACCCCAGCCCCAGCAAATGGAGAGGAAATTTCCCGTCATCAGATTTTTGGTTCCTCTGAACTCTTCTTACCAGCCATTGCCAGCCACCATGGGATTGTTTAGGCCTGGGGTTCCAGCAATTGGAGAGAAGAAAGAGGAAAAGAAACAATGTTGCTCTCTCTCTGAGCCTTGAAAGTTCCGTTTCCTGCTCCTCAAGCCCGAACTAGAGGGATTCTCTTGGAGTTTTCTGTCTGCATCCTGTGCCCAGTTCTGGGTCACTGGTGCTTTGGGTTCAAGTCAGGGGATACAGAAGAGAGGAAAATATAGCAAATTTACTGCCAGTTCTGTGGCACTTTGGATTTTGGTCGTCTTCCCCAATCCTCCTGCTGCTGTTGATTTTTTGTGTCCTCAAACAGCTGCTCCATGCATTCTGTCCAGTTTGTGTAGCTGTGTTTCTTGGAGGAGACAGTGTGGAGTGTGCTTACTTTATCTTATCCCAAGATGGAATGGTTCATTGTAGTTTTAATTTGTATTTCTCTAGCTCCTATTGAGGTTGGATACTTCTTCATATAACCAAACCAAACTCACTGCCCTCGAGTTGATTCCAACTCATAGTGACCTATAGGACAGAGTAGAACTGCCCCCATAGAGTTTCTAAGACTGTAAATCTTCATGGATGTAGACTGCCACATCTTTCTCCCACGAAGCGGCTGGTGGCTTTGAACCACTGACCTTTTGGTTAGCAGCTAAGCGCTTTAACAACTATGCCACCAGGCCTCCTACATCTTCATATACTTATTGCTATTTGATATTCTCATTAGTAACTTGTATCTTAAAGTCTTTTGCCTATACCATATATATTTTTTCTTTTCCCGTTGGGTTCCCTATTTTCTTATTATTGGTTTATAGACATTATTTTGCTCTGAAGTGACACCTGTGCCAATTACAAAATGGTTAAGCACTCGGCTACTAACCGAAAGGTTGGTGGTTCGAACCAATCCAGCAGCTCTGAGGGAGAAACACCTGGCAATCTGCTTCCATAAAGATTACAGCCTAGAAAACCTTATGGGGCAGTTCTACTCTGTCACATGGGGTCACTATGAGTCGGAATCAACTCGACAGCACCCAACAACAGCAGTATGTATGTTTGAGTTCTGTCTTCGGGCTCCCTATTTAATTCCTTTGGTGTATTTATTCATCCAGGAACTAATACCACTTTGATCTAATTATTGTACTCTTATAAGCTTGATATGTTGTTAGGTGCTGTGGAGTTGGCTTCAACTCATAGCCACCCTGTGTATCACAGAACTGAATGTTGCCTGGTCCTGTGACATACTCACAACTATTGCTATGTTTAAGCCCACTGTTGCAGCCATATACTATACCAGTGCTGTCAAGTCGATTCTTACTCATGGCTACTCTTTGAGTGTCAGAGTAGAACTGTGCTCCATAGGGCTTTTTTCAGTGGCTGATTTTTCGGCAGCAGATCACCAGCCCTTTGTTCTGAAGCACCTCTGGGTAGACTCAAACCTTCAAACTTTCGGTTAGCAGCCAGGTGTTTTAACCATTTGCATCACCCAGGGATTGATACAGAGTAGAATAAGATTATCCTGATTTTATTAAATAAGTGAGGAAGTGTTTATTTTATCTATACTTTCACAAAGTGTTGATTTCATCTCACTTTATTCTTCTTCAAGAGTTTCTTGTATTTTGAATTCTTTACATTTAAATATAAATTTTTTAGATCACCTTATCAATTCTTACCCTACTCCCAAAAGGAAAATCTGATAGGATTTTGTTTGGCATTGCATTGAATTGATAGATTAATTTGGGAAGAAATGAATTCTTTATGATATTGAATCTCCCAATCCAGTCATTTCTTTAGGTTTCATTTAAAAAATAATC
Organism: Dugong dugon; assembly: GCA_030035585.1. Taxonomy (NCBI): domain Eukaryota; kingdom Metazoa; phylum Chordata; class Mammalia; order Sirenia; family Dugongidae; genus Dugong; species Dugong dugon. The sequence continues at coordinate 141,208,145 of CM057464.1, read as the reverse complement.
TCGATAGTGTTTATAATTTTCTGTACTAAAGTTTAACACAACTTTTGATTTACTTATTACTAGGAATTTATTATTTTGATATTACATTAAATTTTTTTTTTAAAATTAATTTTCTAGTTGTGTGATGCTGGTGTATAGACATGCAAATGATTTGTATATATCAACCTTCTATCCAGCAATCTCTTCTAATAATTTATTAGTAGATTCTTTTGGATTTTTTTATACATCATTGATATGATTATATTTGAAGCTTCATTTTTACTTTCCAACATTTATACTTTTTATTTATTTATTTTTTTCTTATTTCTAGCTAGAACCTCTAATATAATTTGCTAGGGCATAGTATACAATCTTCAAAAGAACATGTCTAACTACAAATTGAAAAAGAAAATCTTTTTTTCCCCCACTATTTAGTGTACTATTTATACTGAGTTTTGTGGATAAAACTTTCAAATTAAAAAAATTTTATTTCTACTTTGTAATTTTTTTAAGAACAAGAAACCATTTTTAATTTTATCAGGTACTTTTTCTGCATTGATATAAGCATATGACTTTTTTCCTCATTCTGTTAATCTGATGAATTACAGTGATCTCTTTTTGAGTATTACATCATTCTTGACTTCCTGGACTAATTCTTACTTGGTCACGACATATTATCCTTTCAATATATATCTGGACTTGATCTGACAATATTTTGTTTGTGATTTTGTGATTACATGAAAGTTTGGTCTGCACTTTTTCTTTCCTTTTTTTTTTTTATATTTTATTGTACTTCAGGTGAAGGATTACAGAACAAATAGTTTCTCATGAAACAGTAGTATACATGTTGTTTTATGACTTTGGTTAACAACCCCACAACATATTAACCCTCTAACTTCTCAACCCTTTTTTTTTTTTGGTGAAAATACACATAGCCAAAGATACACCATTTCAAAAATTTCTACATGTGCAGTTAAGCGACATTGACTACGCTCTTCCAATTATGCTGTTATTCTCACTTAAGATGAAGGCTTACAAAACAAAATAGTTTCCCATTTAAATGTTACTACAAATGTTGCCATATGACAATGGTTAACAATCTCACAACACATCAACAATATCCTTACACAATCTTGGGTTCCTTATCACCAGCTTCCTTGTCCCCTTCTGCCTTCTGGCCCTTGTCACTGGACTCCTGTACCTCGTTAGTCTCATTTGGTTTTACGGGGCTGTCCACTCCCAGGCTGAACAGGGAACCTCGGAGGTAACTTCACCACTGAGCTAAAAGGGTGTTTGGGGGCCATACTCTCGAGGTTTCTCCAGTCTCCTTTAGGCCAGTAAATCTGGTCATTTTTTTAGTGAGTTAGAATTATGTTCTACATCCTTCTCCAGCTCTGTCCAGAACCCTCTGTTGTGATCCTGGTCAGAACAGTCAGTGGTGGTAGCTGGTCACCATCTAGCTGTACTGGACTCAGTCCGGTGGAGGCCTTGGTAGCTGTGGACAATTAGTCCTTTGGACTAATCTTTTCCTTGTATCCTGTTCTATTCATTCTCCCTTGGTCCCGAAGGGATGAGACCAGTGGAGTATCTTAGATGGCCACTCACAGGCTTTTAAGACCCCAGACACTATTCACCAAGGTAGAATGTAGAGCATTGTCTTTATAAGCTGTGTCATGCCAATTGAACTAGATGTTCCCCAAGACCATGGTCCCCACAGCCTTCCACCCAGCAGTTCAGTCCCTCAGGGAGTTTGGATGTGTCTATGGGGCTTCAATGACCTTTCCTTGTACAGGTTGTGCTAGTTTCCCCTGTATTGTGTACTGTCTCACCCTTCACCCAAGATACCACTTATCTATTGCCTATTTAGTATTTCCCCCCTACCCCTCCCATCCCTGGTAACCAACAAAGATTGTTACATTTTGTGTGTGAACTTTTTCATGGGTTTTTACAATAGAGGTCTCATACAATATTTGTCCTTTTGTGATTGACTGATTTCACTCAGCATAATGTCCTCCAGTTTCATCCGTGTTATGAGATGCTTCACAGATTCATTGTTGTTCTTTCTCGTTGCATAGTACTCCATTGTGTGTATGTACCATAGTTTGTTTATCCATTCATCTGCTGATGGGCATATAGGTTGTTTCCATCTTTTTGCTGTTGTGAACAATGCTGCAGTGAACGTGGGTGTGTGTATGTCTACTCACATGATGGCTCATTTCTCTAGGATATATTCCTAGGAGTGGGATTGCTGGATCAAATGGTATGTCTATTTCCAGCTTTCTGAGGAAGCACCATATCATTTTCCAAAATGGTTGTATAATTTTGCATTCCCACCAGCAGTGCATAAGAGTACCCATCTCCCTGCAGCCCCTCCAACATTTGTTATTTTCTGTTTTTTTGATTCATGCCAGTAATGCCGGGGTGAGATGGTATCTCATTGTGGTTTTAATTTGCATTTCTCTAATGGCTAGTGATGCTGAGCATTTCCTCATGTGTCTGTCGGCCATTTGAATGTCTTCTTTGGTGAAGTGTCTGTTCATTTCCTTTGCCCATTTTTTAATAGGATTATTTGTCTTTTTGTTGTAGAGGTGTTGGATTTTCTTGTAGATTAGGGAGATTAGACTTTTGTCTGACTTGTACTGTCCAAAAATTTTTTCCCAGCCTGTAGGTTCTCTTTTTACTCTTTTGGTGAAGTCTTTTGAAGAGCATAGGTGTTTGATTTTTAGAAGATCCCAGTTATCTACCTTACCTGTTGGGGTTTGTGCGTTGATGGTTATGGTTTGTATCCTGTTAATGCCATGTATTAAGGCCTGAAGTGTTGGTCTTATTTTTTCTTCTATGAACTTTATAGTTTTAGGCTTTATTTTCAGGTCTTTGATCCATTTTGAAGTAGTTTTTGTATACGGTATGAGGTATGGGTCCTGTTTCATTTTTCTGCAGATGGATATCCAGTTTTGCCAGCACCATTTGTTAAAAAGACTGTCTTTTCCCCGTTTGACGGACTTTGGGCCCTTGTCGAAGATCAGGTGACCGTAGCTGGTTGGATTTCCATCTGGGTTCTCAATTCTGTTCCATTGGTCAATGTATCTGTCATTGTACCAGTACAGGCTGTTTTGACTACTGTAGCTGTTTAGTAGGTTGTGAAGTCAGGTAGTGTGAGTCCTCCAACTTTATTCTTCTTCTTCAGTAGTGCTTTACTTATTCTGGGTTTCTTCCCTTTCCATATAAAGTTAATGACTAGTTTTTCCATCTCTTTGAAGAATGTTGTTGGTATTTGGATCGTGATTGCATTGTATTTGTAAATTGCTTTGGGTAGAATTGACATTTTCACAATGTTGAGTCTGCCTATCCATGAGCATGGTATGTTTTTCCATTTATGTAGAACCCTCCTTGCATACCTGGTATGAATCCTACTTGGTCATGGTGTATTTTTTTTTGATATGATGCTGAATTCTATTGGCTAGAATTTCTTCAGAATTTTTGCATCTATATTCATGAGAGATATTGGTCTGTAATTTTCTTTTTTTGTGACATCTTCACCTAGTTTTGGTATCAGCGTTGTGCTGATAGAATGGCTTCATAGAATGAATTTGGAAGTGTTGCTTCCTCTTCTATGCTTTGAAATAGCTTGAGTAGTAGTGGTACAAGCTCTTCTGTAAATGTTTTGTAGAATTATCCAGTGAAGCCATCTGGGCCAGGGCTTTTTTTTTGGTTGGGAGTTTTTTTTATTACCTTTTCAATCTCTTCTCTTGTTATGGGTCTGTTCAGATTTTCAACATCACTTTGTTGTAGTTTGGGTAGGTCGTGTATTTCTAGAGATTTATCCATTTCCTCTAGGTTTTCAAATTTGTTGGAGTATAGTTTTTCATAATATTCTGTCATAATCCTTTTTATTTCAGTTGGGTCTGTTGTAATGTCTCCCATTTCATTTCTTATTTGGGTTATTTGTGTCTTCTCCTGTTTTTCTTTTGTCAGTCTGGCCAGTGGTTTATGTATTTTGTTGATTCTTTCAAAGAACCAACTTTTGGTTTTGTTGATTCTTTCTATTGTTTTTCTGTTCTCTGTTTCATTTATTTCTGCTCTGATCTTTACTATTTCCTTTCTTCCAGTGGTTGTGGGCTTTTTTTGCTGTTCTCTTTCTATTTGTTTGAGTTCTGTAGTTAATGTTTTGATTTTGTCCCTTTCTTCTTTTTTGATATGTGCATCTATTGCTATAAATTGTCCTCTGAGGACTGCTTTTGCTGTGTCCCAAAGGTTTTGTTATGATGTGTTTTCATTCTCATTTGATTCTAGGAATTTTTGGATTCCATCTCTGATTTCTTCTATTACCCATTGATGTGTAAGCAGGGTATTATTCAGTTTCCATGTAGTTGATTTTTTTCCTTGCTCTTTCTAGTGTTAATTTCTACCTTGATGGCATTGTGGTCAGAGAAGATACTTCAGATTATCTCAGCGTTTTGGATCTTGTTGAGGATTGCTCTGTGGCCTAAGATGTGGTCTATTCTGGAGAATGTTCCATGTGCATTGGAAAAGAGTGTGTACTTTGCAGCGGATGGATGGAGTGTTCTATATATGTCTATGAGGTCAAGTTGGCTGATTGTGCCCTTTAGGTCTTCTGTATCTTTGCTGAGTTTCTTCTTAGTTGTTCTGTCCTTTACTGAGAGTGGTGTGTTGAAGTCTCCTACTATTACTGTGGAACTGTCAATTTCTGTTTTCGGTGTTGTTAGAGTTTGTTTTATGTATTTTGGAGCCCTGTCATTGGGTGCGTAGATGTTTATTATGGTTATGTCTTCATGATGGATTGTCCCCTTAATCAGTATATAGTGTCCTTCTTTGTCTTTTATGGTAGATTTTGTTTTAAAGTCTGTTTTATCTGAGATTAGAATTGCCATTCCTGCTCTTTTTTGGTAGTTGTTAGCTTGATATAATTTTTCCAACCTTTGACTTTTAATAAATTCACATCTTTGTTACTAAGGTGTGTCTCTTGTAGACAGCATATTGATGGATCCTTTTTTCTTATCCATTCTGTCTCTCTCCGTCTCTTTATGGGTGCATTGAGTCCATTTACATTAAGTGTAATTATTGATAGTTGTGAGTTTGTTGCTGTCATTTTGTAGTGTTTTTTTTTTGTGGTGCTGAAGTTTTCTTTGTTCTTCTTGCTCTCTTGTGCTAAGTTACTTTTGTTTATGGACTTTTTTATTCATTTCTTTTGTTTTTGTAGGTTTTGTTTTTGCCAAGACTTTATGTTTTTCATCTTTACTTTTATGAGTTGGTTTGTTAACTTTCTTTGTGGTTACCTTGAATTTTACCCTTATCTTTCTAAGTTTGAAGCAGTCTACCATTACTTGGTATTGCCTTACCTGCCTCTCCATTAGAAGGTTCTATAACTATGCCATTTATTCCCTCTTCTATTGTTTTGATGTTGTTGTCATTTATTGATTAACTGCTCTGAATCCCTGTTGTATTTCTTTTGGTTTTGGATAGTCCTCGAGAGTTCATTTCCTAGATTGGTACCTGGCTCGTATGATCTTGAGTCTTAAGTTCTGCCTGTGAGCTGAAGTTGTTTGTCCTCAGATCGAAGAACTCCCTTTAATAATTCTTGTAAGTTTGGTTTGACTTTTACATATTCCCTTAATTTCTGTTTATCTGGAAATGACCTTATTTCACCATCAAACTTGAACGAGAGTTTTGCAGGATATATTATTCTTGCTGACAATTTTTTTCTTTCAAGATTTTATATATGTCATCCCATAGCCTTCTTGCCTGCATGGTTTCCGCTGAATAATTTGAGCTTAGTCTTATTGTTTCTCCTCTGTATGTGACTTCTTGTTTTTCATGAGCTGCTCTCAGGATTCTTTGTTTGTCTTTAGTTTTGGCGAGCGTGAATATGATATGCCTTGGTGATTTTCTTTTGGGGTCTCTTCTATATGGGGTCTATTAGTCCTTTGGGCTAATCTTTCCCTTGTGTCTTGAGTTTTCTTCATTTACCCTTGTTCCTGAAGGGGTGAGACCAGTGGTGTATCTTAGATGGCCCCTCACAGGCTTTTAAGACCCCAGATGCTGCCGAAGTGGAATGTAGAACATTTTCTTTATAAACTTATGTTAAGTCAGTTGAGCTAGATGTTCCCTGAGACCTTGGTCCCCACAGCCATCAGCCCAGTAATTCAGTCCTTAAGGGAGTTTGTACTTGTCCATGGAGCTTCCATGACCTCACCCAGAACAAGTTGTACTGGTTTCCACAGTAGTGTGTACTGCTTACCCTTCACCAGAGTTACCACTTACCTATTGTCTATTTAGTGTTTTTCCACCCCCATGTTTTCCCTCCCTTGTAACCATCAAAGATTGTTTCTTTTTGTGTATAAACCTTTTCATGAGTTTTTATAGTAGTGATCTCATACAATATTTGTCCTTTTAGGATGGACTTATTTCACTCAGCATAATACCCTCTAGATTCATCCGTGTTGTGAGATGCTTCGCAGATTCGTCATTGTTCTTTCTCGTTGCGTAGTATTCCATTGTGTGTATGTACCATAGTTTATTTATCCATGCATCTGTTGATGGGCATATAGGTTGTTTCCATCTTTTTGCTATTGTGAACAATGCTGCAGTGAACGTGGGTATGTGTATGTCTACTCACATGATGGCTCATTTCTCTAGGATATATTCCTAGGAGTGGGATTGCTGGATCATATGGTATTTCTATTTCTAGCTTTCTAAGGAAGTGCCATATAGTTTTCCAAAATGGTTATACCATTTTGCATCCCCACCAGCAGTGCATAAGAGTTCCAATCTCCCCACAGCCTCTCCAGCATTTGTTATTTTCTGTTTTTTTGATTCATGCCAGTAATATTGGGGTAAGATGGTATCTCATTGTGATTTTGATTTGCATTTCTCTAATGGCTAGTGATCACGAGCATTTCCTCGTGTGTCTGTTAGCCACTCGAATGTCTTCTTTGGTGAAGAGTCTGTTCATTTCCTTTGCCCATTTTTAAATTGGATTATTTGTCTTTTTGTTGTAGAGGTGTTGAATTTTCCTGTAGATTTTAGAGATTAGACATTTGTTGGATTTGTAGTAGCCAAAATTTTTTTCCTAGTCTGTAGGTTCTCTTTTTACTCTTTTGGTGAAGTCTTTTGATGAGCATAAGTGTTTAATTTTTAGAAGATCCCGGTTACCTAGCTTATCTTCTAGAGTTTGTATGTTGTTGTTTATGGTTTGTATCCTGTTAATGCTGTGTATTAGGGTCTCTAGTGTTGATCCTACTTTTTCTTCCATGATCTTTTTAGTTTTTGGTTTTATATTTAAGTCTTTGATCCATTTTGAATTAGTTTTTGTGTATGATGTGTGGGATGGATCTGGTTTCATATTTTTGCAGATGGACATCTAGTTTTGTCAGCACAATTGTTAAAAAGACTGTCTTTTCCCCATTTGATGGGCTTTGGGCCCTTGTCGAAGATCAGGTGACCGTAGGTGGATGGATTTACATCTGGGTTCTCGATTCTGTTCCATTGGTCAATGTATCTGTTGTTGTACCAGTACCAGGCTGTTTTGACTACCATAGCTGTATAGTAGGTTCTGAGGTCAGGTAGTGCAAGTCCTCCTAGTTTTTTCTTCTTCTTCAATAGTACTTTACTTACCCGGGGCTTCTTCAATTTCCATATAAAGTTAATGATTAGTTTTTCCATTTCTTTAAAGAATGTTGTTAGTATTTGGATTGAGATTGCATTGTATTTGTAAATTGCTTTGGGTAGAATTGTCATTTTCACAATGTTGAGTCTACCTATCCATGAGCATGGTGTGTTTTTCCATTTATGTAGATCCCTTTGGGTTTCTTGCAGTAGTGTTTTGTAGGTTTCTGTGTGTAGGTCTTTTACATCCCTGGTTAGATTTATTCCTAAGTATTTTATTTTTTTAGGGGCTATTGTAGGTGGTATTGTTTTCTTGATTTCCTCTTCATTGTTCTCTTTATCGGTGTAAAGGAAACCAACTGATTTTTGTATGTTTATCTTGTATCCTGCTACTCGGCTGAATCCTTTCTATTAGTACCAGTAGTTTTCTCGTGGAGTCTTTTGGGTTTTATTTGTATAGTATCATATCATCTGCAAACAGAGACAGTTTTATTTCATTACCAATTTGGATGCCCTTTATTTCTTTTTCTTGCCTTATTGCTCTAGCTAGGACTTTCAGCACAATGTTAAATAGGAGTGGTGATAAAGGACATCCTTGTCCTGTTCCTATTCAAGGGGAATGTGTTTACCCTGTGTCCATTAACAATGATGTTGGCTGTTGGTTTCATGTAGATGCCTTTGTTGAGGAATTTCCCTTCTATACCTATTTTATTGAGAGTTTTTATCAGGAATGGGTGTTGGACTTTGTTGAATGCATTTTCTGCGTCAGTTGAGATGATCATGTGATTCTTTCCTTTTATTTATGTGATGGATTACACTGATTGATTTTCTAATGCTGAACCATCCTTGCATACCTGGTATGAATCCTACTTCATTGTGGTGTATTATTTTTTTGATACGATGCTGAATTCTATTGGCTAGAATTTTGTTGAGAATTTTTGCGTCTATATTCAGGAGAGATATTGGTCTGTAATTTTCTTTTTTTGTGATGTTTTTGCCTAGTTTTAGTATCAGGGTTATGCTGGCTTCATAGAATAAATTTGGAAGTATCCCTTACTTTTCTGTGTTCTGAAATGGTTTGAGTGGTACTGGTGTAAGTTCTTCTCTGAATGGTAGAATTCTCAAGAGAAGCAATCTGTACCAGGGCTTTTTTTAATTGGGAGTTTTTTTTTTTTTTTTATTACCTTTTCAATCTCTTCTCTTGTTATGGGTCTGTTCAGATTTTCAACATCAATTTGTGATAGTTTGGGTAGGTAGTGTATTTCTAGAAATTTGTCCATTTCCTCTAGATTTTCCAATTTGATGGAGTATACTTTCTCATAATAGTCTGTTATGATCCTTTTTATTTCAGTTGGATCTGTTGTAATATCCCCCATTTTATCTCTTATTTGAGTTATTTGCATCCTCTCCTGTTTTTCTTTTGTCAGTTTGTCTAGTGGTTTGTCAATTTTGTTGATCCTGTCAAAGAACCAACTTTTGGTTTTGTTGATTCTTTCTATTGTCTTTCTAAGCTCTATTTCATTTATTTCTGCTCTTATCTTTATTATTTGGGAATACTTTCTTTTTTTTTTAATTTTAATTTTAATTAATTAATTTATTTTAATTGTACTTCAGGTGAAGGCTTACAGAACAAATAGTTTCTCATGAAATAGTAGTACACATGTTGTTTTATGACATTGGTTAACAACCCCACAACATATCAACCCTCTAACTTCTCAACCTTTTTTTTTGGTGAAAATACACATAGCCAAAGATACACCATTTCAAAAATTTCTACATACACAGTTCAGTGACATTGACTACGCTCTTCCAATTGTGCTGTCATTCTCACTTAAGATGAAGGCTTACAGAACAAAATAGTTTCTCATTTAACAGTTATTACAAATGTTGCCCTATGACAATGGTTAACAATCTCACAACACATCAACAATATCCTTACTCAACCTTGGGTTCCCTATCACCAGCTTCCTTGTCCCCTTCTGCCTTCTGGCCCTTGTCACTGGACTCCTGTACCTCGTTAGTCTCATTTGGTTTTATGGGGCTGTCCACTTCCAGGCTGAACAGTGAACCTCGGAGGTAACTTTACCACTGAGCTGAAAGGGTGTTTGGGGGCCATACTCTTGAGGTTTCTCCAGTCTCCTTTAGGCCAGTAAATCTGGTCTTTTTTTTGTGAGTTAGAATTATGCTCTATATCCTTCTCCAGCTCTGTCCAGAACCCTCTGTTGTGATCCTGGTCAGAGCAGTCAGTGGTGGTAGCTGGTCACCATCTAGCTGTACTGGACTCAGTCTGGTGGAGGCCTTGGTAGCTGTGGATAATTAGTCCTTTGGACTAATCTTTTCCTTGTATCCTGTTCTCTTCATTCTCCCTTGGTCCCAAAGGGATGAGACCAGTGGAGTATCTTAGATGGTCGCTCACAGGCTTTTAAGACCCCAGACACTACTCACCAAGGTAGAATGTAGCGCATTGTCTTTATAAGCTGTGTCATGCCAGTTGAGCTAGATGTTCCCCAAGACCATGGTCCCCACAGCCCTTGGGAATACTTTCTTAATGAATCACTTGCACAAGAAACCTTGCCTCAGTTTCTGCTTCTAGGGAAGCTGATCTAAGACACTCAGATCATCTCTTCTAATATTTCTGTTTCAAATAGTGTATGTTGTTCAGTTTGTCCTTTTTCTTTTGAGATGATTGTACTCAGTATTGGCTTGTGGACTTATATATACCTGGAGGTGCTGGTGTCTGTGTACTGTGAAGGAACAAGGCCAGAACATTATCTGTTTCACACCTAGTGAGATCCAGGGCAAGGCTGGTGGGAAGCCCTAAAACAGAGGGCCTAAGTTTCCACAAAGCAATGGATAATCTTTGCCATTTATCTCCCAACCAAGCAACTCCTCAGGTGAGGGCTTTTCTTTCAGAACCTTTGGAAGAAACAGTGTTGGGAGGAGGTAGTCTTTCTAAGGAGCCCTGGTGGCACAGTGATTATAGCACTCGGTTGTTAAAAGTTCAGCAGTTTGAACTCACCAGCCTCTCCAGGGGAGAAAGATGTGGTGATCTGCTTCCATAAGTATTTACAGCCTTCAAAACCCTATGGAGCAGTTCTACTCTGTCCTGTAGGGTTGCTATGAGTCAGAATTGACTTGATGACATAGGGTTTTGGTCTTTCTAGTTTGTACTCCAAGAGTTTGCAAACAGAGGAGTAGAAAAGTGATTGCCCAGATCATCTGTTTCAATCATTTTTTACATCAACTTTGCACCCAAGTAGAATTTTTCACAGCTATTGTATTATTCTCATGAACACCTTCACCAAGGTATGATCACCTCTACTGATTTCTACATCAAGGGTGTAGGCATGGTTCCAAAGTGATAGCAGGCAGAGGCAAGAGAAAAACTTAAAAGATGTTTTTCTAATCTGTTTTCTTACTGTTGCTGCAGGCCAACCACTGCAGCCTTCTCTGACACTCAGTAGTTCAATCCACTTTCTACCTCTCCAGAGGCTTTTCATGGATTTTTTTTTTCCTGTTTCCTAGATACCTTATTTTCCCCTATGTTTCCTTTATGGTTGATTTTGGGGAGAGGAGCCAGCACCTAGGGCTCATGTTTTTGTTCTGGCAGGAACTAAAGCCTGTTTGTGTGTGTTTCTTAGTAACTAACTGTGAATTTAAAATATCTAAAAAAGCTATCCCTGGCTCTACTAGGCCCTGGTGGCACAGTGGTTAAGAGCTCAGGCTGCGAACCAAAAGGTCAGCATTTTGAATCTACTACCTGCTCCTTCGAAACTCTATGGGGCAGTTCTACTCTGTCCTATAGGGTTGCTAAGAGTCAGAATTGACTCAACGGCAACTGGTTTGGTTTTTTTTTTTTTTGGCTTAGCTCTACTACGTTAGCACCAAAGGAGAAAAAAAAAAAGGCCAGGTCATAACCAGAAAGCGTATTAATTTACGGATCTATTGTACTGGAAGGAGCAGTGGTTAAAGTGCTCAGCTGCTAACTGAAAGGTCAGCAGTTGGAACCCACTAGTCACTCCGTGGGAGAAGGATGTGGCAGTCTGTTTTTGTAAAGATTTACAGCCTTGGAAACCTTATGAGGCAGTTCTGCTCTGTCCTGTGGGGTTGCTATGAGTCAGACTCTATGACAATGGGTTTGGTTTTTTTAGTTTATTGCACTGAATTTAAAAAATATGTAATTATATATATTTATCATACTGTTTACTTTTAAATTTTGCAGAAATAAAGCCACCTGAAGTCTTTTTTGGAATGAGATGTGTATAAACAATCATAGCAGTGTTCAAATATTATTTCATGCTCAGAAATGGGCACCGTGCAGGGCTAAAGCCCAGCTCTGCTCAGGGATGGTGCACCTGGGAAATTGCCAATCAACTTACGTAGACAAACACTTAGCCAGAGTCTTCAGAACAATCAGGAGGCCAAGTAAATACAAACGCCCCCCTGGAAAGAGAATATTTGGGTTTCCTGAAGAACTTTTTGAGATCCTCACCCCAATCAGACTGTGCCACAGGCAGCTTTGAGTCTCTAGTGAGGGACTGGGGGTCTAGGGAAGTTTGTACTTTCAAGTGTGAGTATGTTGCTCTGTCTTCTTTGTAAAGCTGCCTACGTGGATAAGTTCTTATAAACTTTGTGTGTCTGCTGGCATCATTCAATTAGTCATTAACAAAGAGGCTAAAGAAAATGTAGGAATGGATGAAACTCAAAGTTAGGTTAGTTATTTTTATTGTGTTATAACTTGTTCTATCTGGAATATTTTATAAAAGTGGAAATATATTATGGCTTGGCTATAATAAAGAAGAAAAAATCCTCTAGAATAGATCCTTTAGAATATATAAAAAATAGATTGGTATATAAAAAATAGATGGTTCTAAAAAGCCTGAAAATCACCGATGATTGTTGATTTGATAGTTGATTAGAAACGCTGCAACAAAAAGGAAATAGAGGAAGAAAAAATATGAACGTTAGAATCAGTCTCACTGTTTAACTCCAGGTCTACTAGCTTTGACAATATTAGAGACACACCTGTTCTAATAAACCTCAAATTGAAATAATGCTTTAAATAGAGGAGAATTTTATTTCTCACTCACATGTGGAAGCCCCTAGTGGTGCAAACGGTTAACTACTAGCTGAAAGGTGGGAGGTTCAAACTCATCTCAGAAGACAGGCCTAGGGATCTCTTCGGAAAGGTTGCAGCCTGAAAACCCCATGGAGCAGTTCTACTCTGCACACATGTGTTGCAACGAGTTGAAACTGATGCTGTTTTGTTTCTGTTTCTTATACTCCTATTGCCTTCAGTTGCATTCAGAGAGGTTTTAAACAGAAGTGCCTGCTATTTTTATAAAACTTTAACTTCAATATCTCCAAAGCCTCATGTTTTATCAGAGCAACCTTTTTTTCCATTTTAACAGAATTTGTGCCAACTTCTTGCTTTCCTACTATCATTGTTTTTGTTGTTATAATAATAACATTATTATTATATTATTATCAATATTGTTATTATAGAACTGTCATGTTACTGGAAAAGAGTATCTCAGTTCTAAAATATAATTCTCATAAGCAAATCCCACGAAGTAAAGTGTTTTATTGTACTTAATGCTAGACACCAATTCCATACTTTAAGGATCTAATTTAAGAGCAACATGATAGTAACTTCATTAAGTAAAACTATTGTTCCTCTCGAGAAAGAAAAAAATAGATCTGCTATTTAAATGCTCCAAAGTCTAGTCCAGCTGCTCATAATGTTTTGGGAGAGTTTGCTTCCTTTTTCTCCCAGCAAAACTCACAACTCAGTTCCAGTGGAAGGGAACAGGAAGGCGGGCATCAGTGCGTGAGCAGTGGAGGAGGCAGTGGGCTCACTCTGGGCGGTGGATGAGTTTTCTCTCTGCCTTGCTTGTTTGAATTTCATCAGGAAGCGAAATGGCAGTGATAAGGCTGGGAATGACCTCTGAAAGCCCAGGACAGAGATGGTTTCCCCAGCAGAACCGGTATGCAGTCCTCGGAGGGACATATTCATGGACACCTGAAATACTGGGTAACCAGCATTGGACGTGTGGATGTAAGTGGTGCCGCACACTGCGCTGCCAGCCTCACTGCAGACAGACTTGGACTGGGGGGAAATGCATCAAAAGATGATGGGGAAAGGTATTATCCTTCCTCACTTGGAACTTGCTGTTGGTGGGGAGGAACAACTGGACTCTCACTGAGGCAAAAATTGCTGCCGGTGGTCTGGTGGTGTAATAACCAAAAACAAAATGAAACAAAAAACAAACCTAGAGTCGTTTCTAACTTATGGAGAACCCATGTGTTACAGAGTAGAACTGCTCTATAGAGTTTCTTTGGCTGTAATCTTTAAGCAGATGGATCGCCAGCCCTTTCTTCTGTGATGCTGCTGGGTGAGTTCAGTCAGCCAACCTTTAGGTTGGTAGTCAGGGGCAAACTGTTTGCTCTACCTAGAGACCTTGGTGTAATAACACACATCCTCAAATCTCTGGGCAGACAGGACAGCAGAAGCCTGTCAAAGATGCCTGGGTTCCTTGTTATCTCAAGACTATATATTCTAACAGCTGTCTAGTGTTGATGATTTCAGTGGACTGTATCTATGTGGAAAACATAATTTTGCAGCCCCCTACCTCTGCTTTTTTTTTTTTTTGGTAAGTCTATTTGAGCAAGTTGGAAGTGTAATTACCTTTCCAACCAACCAGTTTTCCTCATTTGAGTCTTAACCATATTTAAATGATACTGTGGCTTCAAAGAAGATACTGATTTCTGAAGTAGTGGATTTCAATTGAATTTATTGTTTAAAAAAATTATTTGGGTTGTAATTGTGTTGCAGAAGTCGTAGTAACAAGTATTTGGTTTTGTACAGATTTTATTTCCACTCTAGAACATAAGCCTGATCCCGATCCACCCAGCGGAAAAACAAACAAACAAACAAACAAGCAAAAAAACAACACACAATTCTTGCCAACATGTTGAACATCAAGGAAGACTCAGTGACTCTAATAAGCAGAAGAATTACTTTCTGGCCTTATCTCCAACTCTTAGAATAATTTCCAGCATGAATTTGACTGGCATTCCCTGTGTTCATATCAAGTTCTGAACAAGCTGTATGAGAGTCAAGGCCCACACTCCAAATGGCCCTCAAGTAAGCATTCACTCCCTCTGGTTGGCAAGGGTGGCCCTGTTCTCTTACTGGTTTAGCCTTTAGAAAAAAACAGATGCTGAGGGAACTGAGATTGGTGATACTTTACAAAGAGAGTTGGCATATGTCAAATAAAGAAGAGATTAAAAGTCCCATGAAAAATTCCTTCTTAAGAAGAAGTCATTTTCATTTTTCTGTTCTATTCAGGAGAAGTCTATTATGCCAATAGATAGATGATAGATAGATAGATGATAGATAGCTTCCATTAAGTGGACTCCCACTCATGACTATCTTATGTACAGCAGAACAAAATGTTGCCTGGTCCCGAATCGTCCTTATGATCACTCACATGTTCAAGCCCATCATTGCAGCTACTGTGCCAATCCATTTGACCAAGGGTCACCCTCACTTTCGCTGGCTCTCTACTTCACCAAACAAGATGTTGTCCTCCAGTAATTGATTCCTCCTGATGATGTGTCTGAAGAAAACAAATTGGACAATATTCTGTTGTGATCCATAGGGTTTTTTTCTGGCTAATTTTTGGAAACAGATCTCCAGGCCTTTCTTTCTAGTCTGTCTTAGTCTGGAAACTCCACTGAAACCTGTCCACCATGGTGACCCTGAAATATCAGTGACATAGCTTCCAGTATTACAGCAACATGCAAGCCACCACAGTACAACAAGCTGACAGACCGGTGGTGGATCTTGCTGATAGGAATCCCCAATTCCCCCACCTCCCACCCACCTGGTTTAAGATAAGGATTATTTAAATCTAAATAACTCAAAAGTAACTGAGCAATAATATATGGTGGTCAATAGTTTCTTGATTAGTGAGGATGAAAAATGGCACTAGTCTCAAACCAGCTGGCCAGCTCTGTGATATTTTATGATCGTCTGGGCTGTTCTTTATGACACTCTCAGGGGTCCAAGCTTTTATAGTAAATAGATACCAAAAAATACAATTAACTTTTATTGCACATATTTGCTGTAAATACGCCATGAATATTTAAACAAACTCAAATTTTAATTGGAGGAACAAGAAAAATCTAATGTACTTTTGCACTGAGAACAGTGTGTGAGTGGTTTGTTTGATTTTCTATTCAGGATGAATGCAGACTCCTCTCATATGGTGTTCCACCCAATAATAATAATAGTAACAATAAAAGGTTAATCAATCCTACTGAGAATGGAAATTATATATGAGAAAAAGACTGTAATAGAAATCCTTTTATAGACCAAAGACCAAGATGAATACTTTTGCCCAATATCATTTGAATTTTTCATATCTTTTTATCTGAGCTCCTTTAGTGTATTTTTTCTTTTTTTTTTTTTTTTTTATATATATTTTATTGTACTTCAGGTGAAAGCTTACAGAGCAAATAGTTTCTCATGAAATAGTAGTACACATGTTGTTTTTTTTGACATTGGTTAACAACCCCACAACGTATTAAGCCTCTAAATTCTCAACCTTTTTTTTTGATGAAAATTACAGATGGCCAAAGATACACCGTTTCAAAATTTTCTACATTCACAGTTCAGTGACATTGACTACACGCTTCCAACTGTGCTGTTATTCTCACTTAAGATGAAGGCTTACAGAACAAAATAGTTTTTCATTTAACAGTTACTACACATGTTGCCCTATGACAATGGTTAACAATCTCACAGCACATCAAGAATATCCTTACTCCACCTTGTGTTCCCTATCACCAGGGGGCTTCCTTGTCCCCTTCTGTCTTCTGGACCTTGTCAGTGGACTATTGTACCTCTTTAGTCTCATTTGTTTATTTATTTATTTATTTATTTTTATTTTATTTAAACACCATTTCAAAACTTTTTACTTACACATTTAAGTGATATTGACTATGCTCTTCCAATTGTGCTGCCATTCTCGCCCAAGATGAAGGCTTACAGGACAAAACAGCCTCCCATTTAATAGTTACTACAAATGTTGCCCTATAGCAGTGGTCAACAATCTCACAATACATCGACAGTGTCCTTATTCAGTTTGTGTTCCTTATCATCAGTTTCCTACTCTCCCTCTGCCTTCTGGCCCTTGTCACCGGACTCCTGTACATCGTTAGTCCCATTTAGTTTTACTGGGGTGTCCATTCCCAGGCTTAACATCGAACCTTGAAGGTAACTTCCCCTCTGAGCTGAAAGGGTGTCTGGGGGCCACACTCTCGAGGTTTCTCTAGTATTCTTTAGGCCAGTATATCTGGTCTTCTTTTTTTTTTTTTTTTTTTGGGAGTTAAAATTATGCTCTACATCCTACTCCAGCTCTGCCCAGAACCCTCTGTTGTGATCCTGGTCAGAGGAGTCATTGGTGGTAGCCGGGCACCATCCAGCTGTACTGGGCTCAGTCCCGTGAAGGCCTTGGTAGCTGTGGACCATTAGTCCTTCGGACTAATCTTTTCCTTGTATCCTGTTCTCTTCGTTCTCCCTTGTTCCCGAAGGGATGAGATCAGTGGAGTATCTTAGATGGCCGCTCATAGGCTTTTAAGACCCCAGACACTACTCACCAAGGTAGAATGTAGAGCATTATCTTTATAAGTAGTGTCATGCCAATTGAGCTAGTTGTTCCCCGAGATCATGGTCCCCAGAGCCCTCCGTCCAACAACTCAGTCCCTCGGGGGGTTTGGATGTGTCTATAGGGCCTCCATGACCTTTCCTTGTGCAGGTTGTGTTAGTTTCCCCTGTACTATGTACTATCTCATCTCTCACCCAAGTTACCACTTACCTATTACCTATTTAGTATCCCCCCCCCTCCCATCCCTGGTAACCAACAAGGATTGTTACATTTTGCATGTGAATTTTTTCATGGGTTTTTACAATAGAGGTCTCATAGAATATTTGTCCTTTTGTGATTGACTTATTTCACTCAGCATGATGTCCTCCAGTTTCATCCATGTTATGAGATGGTTCACCGATTCATTGTTCTTTCTCGTTGCATAGTACTCCATTGTGTGTATGTACCATAGTTTGTGTATCCATTCGTCTGTTGATGGACATCGAGGTTGTTTCCATCGTTTTGCTATTGTGAATAATGCTGCCATGAACATAGGTGTGCATATGTCTATTCGAGTGATGACTCTTATTTCTCTAGGATATATTCCTAGGAGTGGGATTGCTGGATCGAATGGTACGTCTATTTCTAGCTTTCTGAGGAAACGCCATATCATTTTCAAAAATGGCTGTATCATTTTGCATTCCCACCAGCAGTGTATAAGAGTTCCCGTCTCCCCGCAGCCCCTCCAACATTTGTTATTTCCAGTGTTTTTGATTCGTGCCAGTAATGCCGGGGTGAGATGGTATCTCATTGTGGTTTTAATTTGCATTTCTCTAATGGCTAGTGATCGCGAGCATTTCCTCATGTGTCTGTTGGCCATTTGAATGTCTTCCTTGGTGAAGTGTCTGTTCATTTCCTTTGCCCATTTTTTGATAGGATTGGTTGTCTTTTTGTTGTAGAGGTGTTGGATTTTCTTGTAGATTATGGAGATTAGACCTTTGTCTGACTTGTACTGTCCAAAAATTTTTTCCCAGTCTGTAGGTTCTCTTTTAACTCTTTTGGTGAAATCTTTTGAAGAGCATAGATGTTTGATTTTTAGAAGATCCCAATTATCTAGTTTATCTGTTGGGTTTTTTGTGTTGATGTTTATGGTTTGTATCCTGTTAATGCCATGTATTAAGGTCTGAAGTGTTGGTCCTATTTTTTCTTCTATGAATTTTATAGTTTGAGGCTTTATATTCAGGTCTTTGATCCATTTTGAAGTAGTTTTTGTATATGGTGTGAGGTATGGGTCCTGTTTCATTTTTCTACAAATGGATATCCAGTTTTGCCAGCACCATTTGTTAAAAAGACTGTCTTTTCCCCATTTGATGTATTTTGGGCCCTTGTCAAAAATCAGGTGACCGTAGGTGGATGGATTTACATCTGAGTTCTCAATTCTGTTCCATTGGTCAATGTCTCTGTTGTTGTACCAGTACCAGGCTGTTTTGAGTACTGTAGCTGTATAGTAGGTTTTCAAGTCAGGTAGTGTGAGTCCTCCAACTTTATTCTTCTTCAGTAGTGCTTTACTTATTCGAGGTTTCTTCCCTTTCCATATAAAGTTAATAATTAGTTTTTCCATCTCTTTGAAGAATGTTGTTGGTATTTGGATCGGAATTGCATTGTATTTGTAGATTGCTTTAGGTAGAATTGCCATTTTCACAATGTTGAGTCTGCCTATCCATGAGCATGGTATGTTTTTCCATTTATGTAGATCCCTTTGGGTTTCATGCAGCAGTGTTTTGTAGTTTTCTTTGTATAGGTCTTTTATATTCCTGGTCAGATTTATTCCTAAGTATTTTATCTTTTTAGGGGCTATTGAAAATGGTATTGATTTCCTGATCTCCTTTTCATCGTTCTCTTTACCGGTGTATAGGAATCCAACTGATTTTTGAATGTTTATCTTGTATCCTGCTACTCTGCTGAATCTTTCTATTACTTCCAGTAAATTTCTCGTGGAGTCTTTAGGGTTTTCTATGTATAGTATCATATCATCTGCAAACAGGGGCAGTTTAACTTCTTCATTACCAATTTGGATGCCCTTTATTTCTTTTTCTTGCCTTACTGCTCTAGCTAGAACTTCCAGCACAATGTTAAATAGGAGTGGTGATAAAGGGCATCCTTGTCTTGTTCCTGTTTTCAGGGGGAATGTTTTCAGCCTTTCTCCATTAAGAATGATGTTGGCTGTTGGTTTTGCATAGATGCCCTTTATTATGTTGAGAAATTTCCCTTCTATACCTATTTTATTGAGAGCTTTTATCAGGAATGGGTGTTGGACTTTGTCAAATGCCTTTTCTGCATCAATTGAGATAATCATGTGATTTTTTTCTTTCCTTTTATTTATGTGGTGGATTACGTTGATGGATTTTCTAATGTTAAACCATCCTTGCATACCTGGTATGAATCCTACTTGGTCGTGGTGTATTATTTTTTTGATATGATACTGAATTCTATTGGCTAGAATTTTGTTCAGAATTTTTGCATCTATATTCATGAGAGATATTGGTGTGTAATTTTCTTTTTTTGTGATGTCTTTGCCTGGTTTTGGTATCAGCGTTATGCTGGCTTCATAGAATGAATTTGGAAGTGTTGCTTCCTCTTCTATGCTCTGAAATAACTTGAGTAGAACTGGTACGAGCTCTTCTGTAAATGTTTTGTAGAATTCTCCAGTGAAGCCATCTGGGCCAGGGCTTTTTTTGGTTGGGAGTTTTTTTATTACCTTTTCAATCTCTTCTCTTGTTATGGGTCTGTTCAGATTTTCAATATCACTTTGTTGTAGTTTGGGTAGGCCGTATGTTTCTAGAAATTTATCCATTTCCTCTAGGTTTTCAAATTTGTTGGAATATAGTTTTTCATAACATTCTGTTATAATCCTTTTTATTTCAGTTGGGTCTGTTGTAATGTCCCCCATTTCATTTCTTATTTGGGTTATTTGTGCCCTCTGCTGCTTTTCTTTTGTCAATCTGGCCAGTGGTTTGTCGATTTTGTTGATTCTTTCAAAGAACCAACTTTTGGTTTTGTTGATTCTTTCTATTGTTTTTCTGTTCTCTGTTTCATTTATTTCTGCTCTGATCTTTACTATTTCCTTTCTTCCGGTGGTTGTAGGCTTTTTTTGTTGTTCTCTTTCTATTTGTTTGAGTTCTGTAGTTAATGTTTTGATTTTGTCCCTTTCTTCTTTTTTGATATGTGCATCTATTGCTATAAATTGTCCTCTGAGGACTGCCTTTGCTGTGTCCCAGAGGTTTTGGTATGATGTGTTTTCATTTTCATTTGATTCTAGGAATTTTTTAATTCCATCTCTGATTTCTTCTGTTACCCATTAATGTGTAAGCAAAGTGTTATTCAGTTTCCATGTGTTTGATTTTTTTTCCTTGCTCTTTCTAGTGTTAATTTCTACCTTGATGGCATTGTGGTCAGAGAAGATACTGTGAATTATCTCAGCATTTTGGATCTTGTTGAGGATTGCTCTGTGGCCTAAGATGTGGTCTATTCTGGAGAATGTTCCATGTGCATTGGAAAAGAGTGTGTACTTTGCAGCGGTTGGATGGATTGTTCTATATATGTCTATGAGGTCCAGTTGGCTGATTGTGTCCTTTAGGTCTTCTGTATCTTTGCTGAGTTTCTTTTTAGTTGTTCTGTCCTTTACTGAGAGTGGTGTGTTGAAGTCTCCTACTATTATTGTGGAACTGTCAATTTCTCTTTTCAGTACTGTTAGAGTTTTTTTTATGTATTTTGGAGCCCTGTCATTGGGTGCATAGATATTTATTATGGTTATGTCTTCATGATGGATCATCCCCTTAATCATTATATAGTGTCCTTCTTTGTCTTTTATGGTAGATTTTGTTTTAAAGTCTATTTTATCTGAGATTAGAATTGCCATTCCTGCTCTTTTTTGATAGTTGTTAGCTTGATATATTTTTTTCCAACCTTTGATTTTTAATAAATTCACATCTTTGTTTCTAAGATGTGTCTCTTGTAGACAGCAAATAGATGGATCCTGTTTTCTTATCCATTCTGCCACTCTCCGTCGCTTTATGTGTGCATTGAGTCCATTTACATTCAGTGTAATTATTGATAGATGTGAATTTGTTGCTGTCATTTTGTAGTGCTTTTTTTTGTGATGCTGAAGTTTTCTTTGTTCTTCTTACTCTCTTGTGCTGAGTTCCTTTTGTTTGTGGATTTTGTGTTCATTTCTTTTGTTTTTGTAGAGACTTTATGTTTTTCGTCTTTATTTTTATGAGTTGGTTTGTTAACTTTTTTTGTGGTTACCATGAATTTTACCCTTATCTTTATAATTTTGAAGCAGTTTACCGTTACTTGGTATCGCCTTGCCTTCTTCTCCTTTAGAAGGTTCTATACCTATGCCGTTTGTTCCCTCTTTCATTGTTTTGATGTTGTTGTCATCCTTTGATTGATTTCTCTGATTCCCTGTTGTATATCTTTTGTTTTTGGAATGTCGTCTGTAGTTCAGTTCCTAGAATGGTATCTGGTTCATGTTAACCTGCGTCCTAGGTCCTAGATCCTGCCTGAGGGCTTAAGCTGTTTGTCCTCAGATCGAAGAACTCCCTTTAATAATTCTTGTAAGTTTGGTTTGACTTTTGCATATTCCTTTAGTTTCTGTTTATCTGGAAATGACCTAATTTCACCATCAAATCTGAATGAGAGTTTTGCAGGATATATTATTCTTGGCTGACAATTTTTTTCTTTCAATATTTTATATATGTCATCCCATTGCCTTCTTGCCTGCATGGTTTCTGCTGAATAATCTGAGCTTAGTCTTATTGTTTCTCCTCTGTATGTGACTTCTTGTTTTTCACGAGCTGCTCTCAGGATTCTTTGTTTGTCTTTAGTTTTAGCGAGTGTGAATATGATATGTCTTGGTGATTTTCTTTTGGGGTCTCTTCTATATGGGGTTCGTTGAGCTTCTTGGATGACCAGCTTTTCATCTTTCATGATATTGGGAAAGTTTTCTGTCAGCAGTTCCTCAATGATCCTCTCTGTGTTTTCTGTTTTCTCCCCCTGTTCTGGGATGCCAATCACTCGTAAGTTTTTGCTTTTAATTGTGTCCCACATAACTCTCAGGGTCTCTTCATTTTTCTTTGTTCTTTTTTCTGAGTTTTCCTGAAACAGAGTTGTATCCAAGTGTTTGTCTTCAGTTCCACTGATCCTGTCTTCCATGGTTTCAAATCTACTTCTCAGCCCTTCTATGACACCGTCCATTTCTGAAATCTTGTTGTTTATCTTTTGGATTTCTAATTGTTGTTTTTGTATAATTTCGAGTTGTGAATTTATTTTGGCATTTTGTTCTTGCATCATCTTCCTGAATTCTTCCAATTTTTTGTCTGTATTTTCCATAAATTTGTCTATTTTTTCCTCATGTTTGTCAGCTTTTTGCCTCAGTTCTTGGAAAATTCCGAGTATTAGTGATTTGAGTTCCGTATCAGGTACTTCTAGTGCATTTTCTTCCACAGGAGAGTTATCTGGTGTTTTAATTTGGATGCCTATTGGAGCCATCTTGTCTTGTTTTTGTAAATGTTTTGATATTGTTTGCTGTTTTTGGGGCATTCAGTAGATATTTCTCTCGTTTATTGATTGTAGATTTTTTTTTTTTTCGTTCTTGTGGTACAGATGGGCAGATCTAGTTGAGGAGGAGCCACTGGGATGGGTTGCTTGTGGCACTCACTGCAGCCACCAGGACGGTTGGTAGTCAGTGCTGGGCAGGTTCCAATAGGGCGTGCCTGCACCGCTTGGTGATGTGATGTCTAGTGCACGGTGCAGGTAGGTAGGGTGCAGCGGGAAGATGGTTATGTGTGAAGCTAAGCTGGATATGGGAGAGAGGAGAGAGGAGGAGGAGCAAAAAGCGTACAAACATAAAAGAATGCTAGGGGAGCTTGTCGTTGGAATGTACAGATGAGAGACTATGGGATGGAGGAAACCAGAAGGGGGAAGAGAAAGAAAAGGAAAGAATGACCAAATAAAAATCAGAAAAGTTAAAGAACTGCAAAGTTCCCAGGGATCCCACCGATGCAGCTATGAGGTCTGGGGGAGTCGGTCTCAATTTTCACAGCTCAGCCTGGCCAGAAGGTACAGAGGCATACATCGCCTGGAATTCAGGGATCAGAAAGAGAAGGAAGAGATAGAGAGACAAGAAATTAAGCAATGAAGAAAGACAAAAGAGAAAAAGAGGTAAAAGATGACAAAACTAATCAAAAAAGGAAGAAAAATAAAATTGAGAGGAAAAAAAAAAAAAGGGCAACACCAGCAGTCAGTGCCTACATATGGGACCCAGAGAGCCCCCACTCAGGGGCGCGAATTCCAAGAAGCCGGTAGTCTCGGGGTTAAGTGACCATGGCCACGGGAAGCAGCGGGGCCAACGAACAAAGGCCCCAGGATCCCACCCGCGCGGGAGCCCAGACCTGGAAACAGCCACACGCCCGAACGCAGCCCTACAGCCCCGCAGGAGAGAGCAGAGACGGCACTCGGAACCAGGCACCCAGGCTAAAGGAGGGGGAGGCGGCAGAAAAAGGCTCGCTAGCAGCCGGCAAACGGCTCCCAGAAAGCCCCCCGCCCGGGCGCGCGGAATCCAAGCACCGGCGCCCCCCAGCTCAGGGACTCCGGCCACGGAAAGCAGAGGGGCGAACAAACAAAGGCCCCGGGATCCCACCCACGCGGGAGCCCAGACCTAGAAACAGCCACACGCCCGCACGCAGCCCTGCAGCCCCGCAGGAGAGAGCAGAGACAGCACTCGGAACCAGGCACCCAGGCAAAAGGAGGGGGAGGCGGGAGAAAAAGGTTCTCTAGGTGCCAGCAAACGGCTCCCAGAAAGCCTCCAGCCCGGGCACGCAGAATCCAAGCACCGGCGCCCCCCTGCTCAGGGACTCCGGCCACGGAAAGCAGGGGATCCCCAGCTGAGGCGGAGAGGGGTGGGTGGTGGGAGAGCGCGCACCGCAGTTTACCGGTCGTTCTGTTTCCGACCAGATGCTCTGCAAGGCTGCTCTCCCGTTTGCTGGTCTCTGATAGGAATCCAAGATGGTGGATCCGCGCTGCGTTAGCTGGTAAGGAATCTCTGCCTGAGTCTCTCCTCGCTCTCCATTCTCTTTTAGTATTCTCACTCCGTTTGGTGTTTGGCTGAGTTCTTTATCTCTTCATTTGGTGTTCTAGGGTTTCAGGATTGTTGATTCTCTGTTAGGCTTAGTTTTTCGGATCTTTGCTGTGGAGGGACGGCGTGGTGTTTCTGCCTAGAGCGCCATCTTCCGACACAGATCGTATTTTTTCTTTTTAAAGATGAATGGCTTAGTATCTTGGTGCAGTATCTACTGCCTTGCTGTATACTCAGTGTCTAAACACATCATAATGTTTTAATAAATGATAAATAAATACATAAAAGGATGTCTAACTATGTCATGTTACATAATACTTAGATTTTAAAGAGTAATTTTGAAGAGAAAAACTTTTAAATATATAGGCTTAATATAGCACTTTGCTGCATAGTAATAGTAGTAATAATAATAAAACTTCCATTTTGAATTCTTAAAAATATCACTGAAAGGTACCAAAGTGAACATGTGGTCCTTGATTTAATCTTATTTTGAACAAAACAGCTATAAAAGGCATTCTTATGATAACTGGGGAGATTTGACTATGGAATGTAAGTTAGATAACATTTTAAATTATTTCAGTTGTGAAAAAGCTTTGTCTTTTAAAAAAAATTTTTTTATTGTACTTCCGATGAAGGTTTATAGAACAAATAGTTTCTCATTAAACAGTCAGTACACATATTCTTTTATGACATTGGTTAACAACCCCACGACATGTCAACACTCTCCCTTCTCAACCTTGAGGACCTTTTGTTTGGTGAAAATATACATAGCCAGAGTTACCCCATTTTGAAAGTTTCTACATGTACAGTTCAGTGACATCGATTACATTCTTCCAGTTGTACTGCTGTTCTCATTATCCTTCTCCAAATTATTCCATCACCATTATCTTCAACTCACTGTCCTTAGGCTTTCCATCAAAGTTTTTGAGCTGCTATTGTCAATTTGATCTCACATAGATAATTCTTTTTTTATTGTACCTTAGATGAAGGTTTGCAGAACAAATAGTTTCTCATTAAACAGTTAGTACACATACTGTCCTATGGCAATGGTTAACAACCCCATGACATGTCAACACTGTCCCTTCTCAACCTTGGGTTCCCTATCACCAGCTTTCCTGTCCCCTCCTGCCTTCTAGTCCTTGTCCCTGGACTGCTGTGCCTCATTAGTCCTGTTTTGTTTTATGAGGCTGTCCAATCCCCAGCTGAATGGTGAACCTTGGGAGGGGCTTCACCACTGAGCTAAAAGGGTGTCCGGGGGCTATACTCTCGGCATTTCTCCAGTTTGTCAGGCCGGTAAATCTGGTCTTTTTTTGTGAGTTGGAATTCTGTTCTACATCCTTTTCCAGCTCTGTCCAGGTGCCCTCTATTGTGATCCTGGTCAGAGCAGTCAGTGGTGGTAGCTGGGCACCATCTGGCTGTACCGGACTCAGTCTGGTGGAGGCCATAGTAGCTGTGGTCCATTAGTCCTTTGGACTAATCTTTTCCTTGTATCCTGTTCTCTTCATTCTCCCTTGCTCCCAAAGGGGTGAGACCAGTGGAGTATCTTAGATGGCTGCTGACAGGCTTTTAAGACCCCAGATGCTACTCACCAAGGTAGAATGTAGAACATTGTCTTTATAAACTGTGTTATGCCAATTAAGCTAGATGTTCCCCTAGACCATGGTCCCGACAGCCCTCTGCCCAGCAATTCAGTCCCTCAGAGAGTTTGGAAGTGTCTATGGAGCTTCCATGACCTTTCCTTGTACAAGTTGTGCTGGCTTCCCCAGTAATGTGTACTGTCTTACCCTTCACCAAAGTTACCACTTATCTATTTAGTTCCCCTCCCCATCCCTTGTAACCAACAAAGATTGTTTCTTTTTGTGTGTAAACTTTTACATGAGTTATACAGTAGAAGTCTCATACAATACGTGTCCTTTTGTGATTGACTTATTTCACTCAGCATAATGTCCTCCAGTTTTGTTCCTCTTACTCTCCTGTGCTAAGTTCCTTTTGTTTGTGATTTTTTTTTCATTTCTTTTGTTTTTGTAGGTTTTGTTTTTACTGAGACTTTATGTTTTTCTTCTTTATTTTGATGAGTAGGTTTGTTAACTTTCTTTGTGGTTACCTTGAAATTTACCCTTATCTTCCTAGATTTGAACCAGTCTATTATTACTTGGTATTGCTTGACTTCCTCTCCCATAGAAGGTTCTGTATTTACACTGTTTATTCCCTCTTTTATTGTTCTGATGCTGTTGTCATTTACAGATTAACCTCTCTGGTTCCCTGTTGTAATTCTTTTGGTTTTTCATAGTCCTTAAGAGTTCATTTCCTATGTTGGTATCTGGCTAGTACAATCTGTGTCCTGTATTCAGCCTGTAGTCTGATATTGTTTGTTCTCAGATCAAAGGACTTCCTGTAATAAGTCTTGTAAGTTTGGTTTGGTTTTTACATAGTCCCTTAATTTCTGTTTATCTGGAAGTGACCTAATTTCACCATCATATTTGAATGAGAGTTTTGCAGGATATAGTATTCTTGGCTGGCAATTTTTTTCTTTCAAGGTTTTATATTTGTCATCCCATTGCCTTCTTGCCTGCATGGTTTCTGTTGAATAATCCGAGCTTAGTCTTATTGTTTCTCCACTGTATGTGACTTTTTGTTTTTCTCGAGCTGCTCTCAGGATTCTTTGTTTGTCTTTAGTTTTAGTGACTGTGATTATGATATGTCTTGGTGATTTTCCCTTGGGGTCTATCATATATGGGGTTTGTTGAGCCTCTTGGATGGTCAGCTTTTCATCTTTCATGATATTGGGGAAGTTTTCTTCAGCAATTCTTCAGTGATCCTCTCTGTGTTTTCTGTTTTCTCCCCCTGTTCTGGAACTCCGATCACTCGTAGATTTTTGCTTTTGATTGTATCCCACATAATTCTCAGGGTCTCTTCATTTTTCTGCATTCTTTTTTCTGATTTTTCCTCAAACAGAATTGTATGCAAGTGTTTGTCTTCAATTCCACTGATCCTGTCTTCCATCATTTCAGATCTGCTCCTCATCCCTTCTATGACACTGTCCATTTCTGAAATCTTGTTGTTTATCTTTTGGATTTCTAATTTTTTTTTTGGTATAATTTCTAGTTGTGAATTTAGTTTGGCATTTTGTTTCTGCATTATTTTCTGAATTCTTCTATTTTTTTGTCTGTATTTTCCATGAATTAGTCTATTTTTTCCTCATTTTTGTCTGCTTTTTGCTTTAACTCTTAGATAATTCTGAGTATTAGATATTTGAATTCCATATCAGGTAGTTCTAGTTCCTTTTCTTTCACTGGAAAGTCATCTGGTATTTTATTTTGGACACCTACTGGAAGCATCCTGTCCTGTTTTTGTAAATGTTTTGAGATTGTCTGCTGTCTTCGGGGCATTCGTAGTTATTTTTTTTCATTTATTGATTGTAGATTTGGTTTGTTTCATCCTTTTTTTTTTTTTTTTTTAATTTGGCTATATCTGAGCAGGTGGGCTGTGTGTTCTTTGTTGTTTGCTCGTCTGGGGACATGATACTTTTTGCCTCTTTCTCCAGCTGGCAGGATCAGTCACTCAGATATGGTACAACAGGGCAGGTCTAGCTGAAGAGGAGTTTCTGGGTTGTGTTGTTTGTGGCACTTACTACAGCCACCAGGGCGGGTCGGTAATAAGTGCAGGGGAGGTTCCAGTAGGCCATGCCTGTGCTGCTTGGTGGTGTGATGTTAAGTGCACTGTGCTGGTAGGCAGGATGGAGGGGGGAGATTGTGATGTGTGGAGCTAAGATGGGTATGGGAGAGAGGAGAGAGGAACAGGAGCCAAAAACATACAAACAAAAAAGAGTGCTAGGGGAGATTGCCATTGGAGTGGAGAGATGAGAGACTATGAAATGGAGAAAAACTAAAAGTGGAAGAAGAGAATGAAAAAAGGAAAGAATGAATAAATTAAAATTAGAAACAAAAAAGATCAGCAAAGCTCCCTGAGATCCCACCACTGTGGCTACGAGGTCTGGGGAAGTTGTTCCCAGGTGTTGAAGTACAGCCTGGCTAGAAGGCTAGAGGTATTCAGTGCCAGGTATTCAGGGGAGAGGAAGAGAAGGAAGGTATAGAGAGATGAGAAACTGAGTAATGAAGAAAGACAAAAAGGGAAAAAGAGGGAAAAGAAAACAAAACAAATTAAAAAAAAACAAACAAACAAGAAAACCCCCCCAAAAAACAGGAAAAAAGAAATTCCCTCAGGGATCCCTCTGTGCATCTGTGCAAGCTGAGGGGGTAGGTCACAAGCTGCACAGCACTGCCTGGCTGGAATAGGCTCCCAATTTGAGAAAAGAAAAAGAAAACAAACAAACAATTGAAAACAAACAAACAAACAAAAAGCCCTGTGATCCTACCAGCATGGCAGCATGGACCAGAAAGTAGCTCCACACTCAAAAGGAGCTTCACAGCCCCTCAGAAAGAAGCAAAGATGGCACACGGAGCCAGGTGTTTGAGCAAAAGAAGGGGGAGGTGGTGAGAGGTAAGGAAGAAATCAAAAGAAGCGGAAAAAAGCAACACCAGTGGCCAACAAATAGCACGTAGGGAGTCGGCCAGTGTGGGTGGGTGGAATCCAAGCAGCCGGTGCTTCCCGGCCAAGAGACTGTGGCCTTGGGAAGCAGAGGAGGCCAACTGGTGGGGAAGATGGGTCGGGGGTGGGAAAGCATATGTCGCCAGTTGCCGGTTGTTCTGTCTCCTACTGGAAGCTCTTTGAAGCTGCTTTCTTGTACCCCCTGTTTGGTGGTCTCTGATAGTAGTCCAAGATGGCAGATCTGTGCTGCATTAGCTGATAGGGTCCTCTCCATGTATATCTCCTCACTCTCTGTTCTCCATCAGTTTCTCATCCCATTTGGTGTAAAAGTTTTGTCTCTATGTAAGAAAATGTCTTTATATTTTAGAAATGCATTCAGAAACATTTGGGGATGAAATGTTATGATATATAATTGACTTAAGATCTTTAGCAAAAAAAATCTGAATTAAATATGGCAAAATGGTAACAGTTGTTAAATCTAAGTCATGGATATATGGGTATTTGTTTTACTCTTTGCTCTATTTTTCTGCATGTTTGAAATTTTTCATAATGAATATTATAAAGAAAAGATGGAAGTAAGGACGGAAGGAAGGAAAAATATTAGCATGTGTAACAAAAAGAGCAAAGCAATGAATGTAGAATCAGGAAACTAAGAGAGGGATCCTAGCTTCAGCTGTGTTTGCAGTTATGGGCAAACCATGTAACTGCTTTGAATTTTAGTTTTTTTATTTTTAAAATGGAGATAATCTACAATGAAATACTACTATATATCCATCAGATGGTTAAAGTTAAAAAGACTGACAATTCCAAGTGTTGAAAAGCATATGGAGCAAATGGAGCTATCATACTTTGGTGGTAGTAGTACACAATGGTATAACCATTTTGGAACACTGCTTAGCAACTTCTGCTACATATATATGTAACCTATGGCCAAGAATATTGAATATACCATGGACTGCCAAAAGAATGAACAAATCTGTCTTGAAAGAAGTACAACTAGAATGCTCCTTAGAAGCATGGATGGCGAGAGTACATCTCACATACTTTGGACATGTTATCAGGAGGGATCAGTCCCTGGAGAAGGACATCATGCTTGGTAAAGTAGAGGGTCATTGAAAAAGAGGAAGACCCTCAGCAAATG
The DNA here is from genome assembly GCA_030035585.1 of Dugong dugon. NCBI lineage: Eukaryota > Metazoa > Chordata > Mammalia > Sirenia > Dugongidae > Dugong > Dugong dugon. Next base: position 141,178,060 of record CM057464.1, on the reverse strand, counting down.
GATTGACGCAGTGGCTGCAATAATGGGCTCAAGCATGGCAACAATTGTGTGGATGGTCCAGGCCCGGGCAGTGTTTCGTTCTGTTGTACATAATGTTGCTATGAGTCAAAACTGACTTGACAGCAGCTAACGACAACATGGCCAAGGAATTCCATCCCTAGTTACCTATAAAGAAAAGACAAATGAGTGCATATATCGACAAAAATAAATGTACAAATTATTCATAGCAGTTTTATTCATAACAGCACAAAACTGGAAACAACCAGAGTCCCATCAACAGGAGGATGGATAAAAATAAGTTGCTATAGTCATACAATGGAATGCTGTGCAGCAATAAATAAGCACCATTCTGGTACATATGACAATATGGATGAAACTCATAGGTGTTATATTGACAGAAAATGGGTAATATAGAAAGTAGTGAATAGAGTCAGACTCTATTTGCATGAAGTTAAAGAACTGGCAAAACTAATCAATGATAAGAGAAGAATAATAGTGGAAACCTTATGAGATGTTGGAAATGTTTTATATCTTGATCTTGGTGGTAGTTACTCAGGCTCATATATATGTGAAAAAAAATCATGCTATACACTTAAGATGAGAGTTCTTTGTGCACTTTCCTGTATATATGTTATTCCTCAACTAAATAGGATAAATAAAATAATAATATCCCAAATTTTTATTTAGATATTATATAGGAGAAAATAGGATAAAATTAAATTGTTCATTACATTATACAACACTATGCAAGTTTTATACATTATCACTGTCTAATCATAATTTTCTGTCAATATAACACCTATGAGTTTCATCTATATTGTTGTATGTACCAGAATGATTCTTTTTTATTGCTGCACTGCATTCCATCGTATGACCCCACCCACGTGTTTCAGATTAGAATTGAGCTCCATAGAAGTTTCAGGGACTAATGTTATGGAAGTAATTTGTCAGGTCTTTCTTCCTTGGTGCCACTGGGTGGAATTGAACCACCAAGCCTTTGGTTAGTAGCTAAGTGCAGACTCTTTGTGCCACCCAGGGACCTCCTACTAAGCTTCTAAGAGTTAAAAGGCATTTTAGGTTGACTATATATTTTAAATAACTTAAAATTCTGAATTTTAGATTATTTAAAAATATATTAAACATGACAGTTAATTTAAAAGTACTTTTAAAACTGCAAATTGCTATGCAAATAGTATTTTTACACTATTAGATCTTCATTAGAAATGTATAAACTGAAGGTATTATTTTATAATTATTGAAAATTCCCTGCTCCAGATTGTATATTCTTCCATTTTCTATTAAGTAATCATTTCACTGAATAAAATATTCTTTTGTGCTTTTAATATTCACACAGACACATTAGCTTGTTTCCTGTGGTTTGAAGCTAAGATTTTAAATAGGAGATCTCAGTGCTCCGACCTTCAGATGTTACTTGTCTGGAGTACTTGAATAAAAGTCCTTAACTGCTATGATTCCCATCTTTCAAAACATTAGATACAAATTGGTTTTCCAAGAAGTGTGCAAGTGACCCACAATATGCTGAGCAGCATGTGATGGAGACTGAATCATTCATTTGAATGAAAGATGTTAAAACAGTGAATTACTCTGAAACCTCTGGAGACCTTTTCATAATGCAGGTATAGAGAGCCCCCATTCTGAGGGGTAATATATCTTTTTAAACACCCAGTTTTCCTTTCCCAAGGTTTCATTTCATAAAAAAAAGAAAAATGTTAGTTGACATTATAAACAGATGCCAGAATGCACTCATCCAACTCATGAAAAATTCAGCATAAGCTTTACGTAGCAAAATCACTTATTAGGAGAAAATGCATAGTCTGATAGATGGCCATGATTATTAGGTAAATTATTCATTTCTCTTCACAAAGCAATCACCCAGTGAAGACTCACTCATTATTCACAAGTTGTCAGGAAACAGGGGGTGAGGAGGGAGGATGTGGTAGGAGTAAGCAGTATTGCCATGAAAGTGCAGAGAAATGCTAGCATACCCAAAAGCTGCGTGCAATAAGAAGTCCAATTAGAGGCAGGATCAACATGAAGTCTGGGGCCACCAACCTGCAAAGAAACCACCATCAAATTAGTGTGTCAATGCTATTGGAACAGACTAAACCCATTCAGAGTTATCAGAAGCTAAATTCTAGTTGCAATAGAGATGTAAATAAAAGTTATGACAATTCTATTCTGAAATATTCTTAAGAACAAAAAATAATTATAAACCAGAAGCAGCACTGAATATTTTGCATGTTAAATTTCTGCCAGAAGGTGAATTTTCAAATAATCTGCATTCTATCAAATTATACTGATTATACTGTAGATTATTTTGTACTGTATACATTAAAAACTCCTAAATGCTGGGTATTCATTAGATTATGCAACATACATCATTCTAAGCAATGATGTTGATTTCAGTGTGTGCTTTGTGGAAGTTCTAAAATTATTTTACAGTTTTGTCTAGAACGATTGTGCAAGAAAATATTTTTCTTTTAACCACTATCACACCTTTTATTACCATTCAAATTAATTAGTCCATATTTATGATCTGTGATGTCCAGTAGTATTTGAGGTTAGTTTTTGAGGATGAATTGTAGTCAGAATGGTTTTGCCCTTCCATGTCCTCAGTCACAGAGGATGTAATAAGATAGATGTCACCGATCTTAATGGAAAACACAGGGGTTTTGCCTTCTAGCTATAAAGTAACGTCTTCACAGCTCATCATCTTTGACTTAATCCTGTTTCCTCTCAGGGCTTGTCTGTGCCACAGAGTTGTTATATGGCTTGTAGCCAGGGCATAGAAATATACTAGTTTATTGTGCAATGCAGGGCTCAACTCTTACCATACATTTGGAATTGAGTCATATTATGAAATAAATGCATCACTCATACATAATCCACATTCCAATAGATTGCTGCAGAAATCCAATAAGAGATCCAGTAGGAAATATGTCTATCTCACAAGTAAATTTAGAAACCTAGTCCCGTCTCAGTATAAAGGAACTCTCTTTTGGGGAAACTGTGGAGTATGAGTGCTCAAGTTACACATTCAGGTTAAGTAACAACACACTACAAAGTAATATTCATGCTAAAGGAAGCTAAAGTTCCAGTTAAAATTTCCCCACCGTGAGACCGAGATCACAGCAGAGGGTCCCAGACAGAGCTGGAGAAAAATGTGTAACAGAATTCTATCTCACAAAAAAAGACCAGACTTACTGGCCTGACAGAGACTGGAGAAACCCCGAGAGTATGGCCTCTGGACAGTAATGAAGTCACTCCCGAGGTTCACTGTTCATCTAAAGATTAGACAGCCCCATAAAACAAAATGAGCCTAATGGGGCACAACAGTCCAGGGACAAGGACTAGAAGGCAGAAGGGGACAGGAAAGCTAGTAATAGGGAACCCAAGGTTGAGAAGGGACAGTGTTGACATGTCGTGGGGTTGTTAACCATTGTTATAAAACAATAAGTATACTAACTGTTTAATGAGAAACTATTTGTTCTGTAAACCTTCATCTAAAGTACAAAAAAAAAAAAAAAAAAAAAAAAAAGTAAAAAAAATTTCCCCCCATGAAATCCTAGACACAATCCACTGACAAGTCTAAACCTGCTCTACAGTTGTGAAATCAAAGGAGCCCGGGAACATTAGGAGTTGGCCTGGTCTATCTTCCCACCTTGATGTTGGAATGCCATAAAAAGGCCAGGCAAAAATTGACTTTAGAGTGAGTTCACTGAAGAATCTGTACAATCAAAAAGCCAAGGAAAAATGTTGTACTGAGATATCTTGGACTTAAATTTCTATTTCTTCTTATCTTTCTCTTCCTGCCTTATGTTCACTTTTGAATTCTTAAGTCTCCAATTAATGACCTTTCTCTTCTTAATGATTATTTTGCATGTAGTTGGCCTTTAGAAAGTTTTACACTCTTTTAAAAAATGCTTGTGTTAGATGCATTTATTTACACTCTTTGAATTTAAAAGTTCTCAAAGCTAGATGTGGATTAATATTTAAGTATTGAACAGTGGGTTCAAGGAAGCCTATGGAGAAACATCTAAGCCAACAGAGAAAGAGCTGTTGGAGGTTGGAAAGGGAAGTAGGGACCAGTGGAAGTCATGCAGCCCAGACCAGTCACAACAAATAATTCAATCAGCACTGAATAATGATGAAGGAATAATCAGGAAGAAAGTGTTGAGAATGGGTGGCCTGAAGAAAAGTCAAAAATTAAACCAGCCTTCTACATACTCCTGACTCTGGTTAACCCAGTATCATAGAGGCTTCCTGTAGCCTGGTAGGTTCTGTTACCTCAGATCTTGGTCTATTCCACTCTTTCTTTCCGGAAGGCTCCTTTCTCTGAATTCTAGAGATTCTACTAGATAATATTTCTATTTCACTGAAAGGTGTCAGAATTCTGCCCCTCTTTCCTTTTCTCTCTCTTTCTCTCCCTCCTCTTCATTTAGCACTTGCTATGTGCCAGGCACTTAACTAGGTGCTGGGGATACTTCAGTGAACATAATTCCTATCTTCAGGGAGCTCATAAACTAATGTGGGGATCTGACAAATGATATTTCTCCACATCTACTAAGGCTTTGACATCCAATCTAATTTAATGCCTGAAAAGAGTGTGACATTTCCTAAATGAGTCATCAGTGACCCCATCTTAGTTATCTAGTGCTGCTATAACAGAAATACCTCAAGTGGGTGGCTTTAACAAACAAATTGATTTTTTTCACACCTTAGGAGCCTAGAAGTTTGTATTCATGGTGCCAACTCTAGAGGAAGGCTTTCTCTCTCTGTTGGCTTTGGGGGAATATCCTTGTCTCTTTTCAGTTTTTGTTTCTTGGTTCCTTGGAAATCTCATGTGGAGTGGCATATCTTCCCCCATCTGTGCTTCTTTGCTTCTGTGCCTGATCTGCTCTTTTTATATCTCAAAAGTGATTGCTTAAGACACACTCTACACTGATATGGGCATGTTAACATGGCAAAGAAAGCCCTATTCCCAAATGAGACCTCATCCACTGGTATAAACCAAAAAACCAAACCCATTGCCATCGAGTCGATTCTGACTTACAGAGGTTGTGGTTAAGAGCTATGGCTGCTAACCAAAAGGTCAGTAGTTCAAATCCACCAGCTGCTTCTTGGAAATCCTTTGGGGCAGTTCTACTCTGTCCAGTAGGGTCTCTATAAGTCAGAATCGACTTGACGGCAAGGGGTTATTTTGGTGGGACACAATTCAATCCATAACATCCCCCACTACTTTGAACCCATCTAAGTGTCCATCATCTGAGGTCCACCCAATCTGGCCAAGAGTACACTAGTGCCATCTAGGATTAATAACTACTTTGATCTCTGCAATCTCATGTCCTCAGAGTTCAAGTAGAAAAATACGTATTGTTAAACAATTTCCAGCTCAAAGAACCTTCTGTCCTTCCTTTTGTTGACTTCCTCACTCATAGAATTTGATACATAACTAATATAGACTTTTGATTTATACTTATTTATGTATTTTATCTTCCCTGATGAACAATGAGCTTCTCAAGGGCAGCGTTCCAGTGTTCCAGTGATCTACTGTAGTATAAGAAACTACACCAAAACTTTTTGACTTAAAATGAGATAACCATTTTATTATTTTACATGATTATTGTGGGTGAGAAATGTAGGAAAGGCTTGGTTGGCTCAGATTTCCTCATATGGTTTCATCAGACAGTGGATGGAGCTGAAACACAGTGGACTAGAGTAGCTGGGAGCTGATTTGGTCTCTCTCTTTTTCTCTCTTTCCACATATTCCCAGGACCCCTCCATGTCGCCTCTCTGTGAGGACTAGTTTAGGCTTCTCACAGCATGGTGGCCTTAGGGTTGTCAGATGTTTACATGGTATTTTAGTCATCTAGGGCTGCTATAACAGAAATACCACAAGTGGATGGTTTCAACAAACAGAAGTTTATTCTCTCATAGTTTGGTAGGCTAGAAGTCCAAATAGAGGGTGTCAGCTCCAGGGGAAGGCTTTTTCTCTGTCAGCTCTGGAGGAAGGTCCTTGTCATCAATCTTTCCCTGGTCGAGAAGCTTTTCAGTACAGGGCCCCCAGGTCCAAAGGACAAGCACTCCTGGCTCTACTTTCTTGGTAGTATGAGGTCCTCATGTCTCTCTGCTCACTTCTTACTTTTATATTTCAAAAAAGATTGGCTGGAAACACAATCCAATCTTTTAGATTGAGCCCTGCCTTATTAACGTAATGCCACTAATCCCATCTCATCAACATCATAGAGATAGTATTTATAACACGTAGGAAAATCACATCAGATGACAAAATGGTAGACAGTCACTCAATACTGGGAATCATGGCCTAGTCAAATTGACACACATATTTTTTGGGGACACAATTCAATCCATGACACGTGGCATCTGGCTTTCCCCAGAACAAGTATCTCAAGAGAGTAAGAGAGAAGAACATGGCATTTTTATGGCCTTGCTTTGGAAATCACATTGCATCACTTCTGCCATACTGTTTGTTTTGTTGAGGTAAAAAGCCACCCAAGTTCAAGGGGAAGGACATATTCCAATGGGAGGAATATCAAAGTCGCGTAGAAGAGCATATGGGTTAGAGGTATTGCTGCTATTTTTGGAAAGTATGATCTTCTATAGGTAAGAACCATGTTTCTACCACTTTTATATCCCTGTGCCTAACAAAGGGTCCAATACCAGCAAATCTCCAATAAGTAATTTTCAAATTGTTCTCTGCTCATGTTTGTGCATGTATTTTTCCATTTGAACCTTGCTGGGGCAGTCATTTTTTGTTTTACTCATTAATGTTTACAATTGTAATTGAAAAGATGAGATATACTTAGGGTACAAAAGAACAGTGGTGAGATTCATGAAGAACATCTAAATATATTTCTCTGGCAAGTATATTCTAAAATGAACCTAGGATGCCATTTGACTTGATATTGGCTAATTGTCAATGATTATGGTTTTTCACTGGATCTCAATTATGGGCTGCCTCTTTAAAACAGACACTTATGATAGGATTGATCTGTATTTTCACCAGGCACTTTAAAAATCTTTAAACCTGTGTTAAACACAATTTTACTTGTGAAAATGTCTGTATCCCACAATTTCCTCTTTATTGAATTGACTCTCCATGTTGCTGTAAGATCCTCAAGAAGATATGGTGTGAAAGGGTCAAGCTACATGCAATAACAAACAAACCCCAAGTTTTGGGGCTTAACACAATGAAAGTTTATTTATAACTCTCAGAAAAACCTAACATCCGTGAGGCAAATCAGGCACGAAGGCTCTTTATATCTGTGACTCTGCTCTTCTCTAGGTTTTCAGCATCCTCTCCCCTCAGCTGGCATACGGGGAAAGGAGAGAGTGAAGAGAAGCCTTCTCACTTCCCATTGTGGATAACTCATCACCAAGTCCCACTTCCGTGTAAGGGAGCTGGGAAATGTAGTCTAGCAGTGTCTCAAGGAATCAGAGGAAATCATAGATCTTGAGGAGCACTCTTAGATTCAGACATAGGTCATGATATAGGGATGTGGAATCTGTTGGAGACCACCCTACATCTAGCAATGAAAAATGAACCTAGGAGTAGTAACAATAGGAAATCCAACTTAGAGTGGGGGATCTATATTCTCTAGAGTGCTAGTGCTCCTGCCTCTTGATTGGGATCTGTCTCAAGATTTCCTACTTTCCATCCTGTAAGTATACCCAAAGTATAGTGCCTCTATTTTAAGTATCTATTTCAGTTTAAGTCTTTAAGAAGAGTGAAGATTCTGAAACATTTCTCTTTGCTGGGAAACAAGAGATTAAAAGAAACACTCTAGACTTTAGATCAATCACTAGTTCCATCTGGTGCATGTTCTCTTTGATGGCCTCATTTAGAACTTCAAGAGATTTTGCTTAGATTTAAAATTCTCATTACAGTCTTTGCCAAAGCATCTTAAATGCAAAGCATTCTTAACTTTAAAAATTTAGAAATTGCTGAGGGAAACATGCCATTTAGAGCCGAGTACTGAAAACTGAGATAACGTGGGTCAGAGGAAAAAAAAAACATTCTAGCACATTCTGTATGACTACTGCTCTTGGAAAATAAAAGTAACAAGACCTTCATTAAGGTTTTTAAAGGTCCTTTTCTATATAGATCTACATTCATTTCTCTGTAGCTTGTAGGTCCCACCCCAATTTACAGGGAGACATGAAATATAGCTGACACTGATTTTCCCTAATATTTGCCACTTCCTTAAGCTTTGGAATGAATCCCAAATGGACTTAGTTTTATAAGTCACATGTTTCTTTTGCTCTTTAACAATATAGATTTCCTTCAAATCCGTTTCTTTCTCTTCTTCTGGAAAAATGAACATCTCTGTTACTATCGTTTACCCTGAATGGCCATTTTTAGTGAGTGGGAAAAAAATACATTCATTTTTTCCCTAAGAAGCACTGTATTTTATCATTAAATTAAACTAGGCATACCTTATTATTCCTCAGTGGCTACCAGTTTTAACCCTTCTCCATCATAGCATGGTCTTCTTACTGAGCTAGGGATATCTTGGTAACTTTCCTATTTTATCTGCAAAGTCTTTTCCATATTTTAGATGGACTCCCACAACACTTAACATTTTTTTTCCCTAAATTGTAACATCCACTGAGTTCCCATATGCCCAATTTCCCTTGCACATTTTCCCACTTTGATTTCTAATTTTCACTGTCTTCTCTATAGCAAAATGAGCCATGTAATATTTTTTTAAATAGAATAAAAAGGAGAGAATAAGCAGCAGTAAAGTGTACAGAGCCATCATAATGATAAATTGGCAATATCTTTGCAATTATTTTTATCATAACTCTTAGAGCGATAGCATATAATGACTTCAGTAGAAGATATATGTATTTAAGTTTTCTTGGGAATGTCAAACAGAATATGCTAAAGAGAGGTACAAGGCATATTGCTGCACATTCCTAATGCCAACAAATTGGAAACAACCTTATTTAAAAATTCTTTTCAAGAACTAATGTTCCATACTCTCTATTTGCTGTATAAGTGTATGGATAAAATATGCAAAAGAAAAATACACCCAATTTGAGATGAAAATGGAAGAAGGGGAAAATCTACATTTAGTGAGCATCCTCTTTGGGTCAGACTCTTTCACACAAATTATTTCATTTGATTCTCACAACAGTAGCATAATTTTTATAAGTATGTATAATTGTTCCTACCATATATATGAGAATGAAGACTCAGAGTTCAAGTAAATAAACTGAAGATTGCATTGCTAATGAAAGTCCACACGGGGATTTGAACCAACTTTTTGTGATACCAACTTTGAATGGTTATGACACTGCTGCTATGAGTCCTGGGGAAGAAGAAGAGACACATGGGATCCATAGGATGGCTTTGAGTACATTATTAAGTCATTTGTAAAAAGAATATTTAGCCATTTTCAAATCTATCCATTCTAGCGCTTGATGGAAACTAAACAAATTTTATTTAATCAGTCATGGCATGAGTCATGTACAAAGTGATGGTAAAGACTATGAATTTGAACTTAACTTATACTCTGCATGATTTCATGCATGACTAAATTAAAATAGCTGAAGGGTCATTAAACATTCAGGATTGATTACTAAAGAAGTATGCTAAATTGTTTTCTTTGGCTCTCTTTGAGAATGGGGGAAAATGAATTATTACCTTTTCCAAGTTAAGTACATGAGATAACTCATTTCCCTCACCTTCTTCAACACCTAGCTCCTCTGAGGAATCTACTTTAATGAATTTCCCTAACAATTGAATCATCTATTCTGTGCTTCCTCAAACACTTAATGTACCATAATACATTGCACATTAATTTATATCTGGTCATTTCAGGTTCTGTAAATGTATTTGGAGTCCTGTGTATACTGTTGCTCAGTGAACTGGTTAATAATCTTCTTGAGGGAAGTTACCAGCTCTTCAATGTTTGTTCTGGGGTGTGTATGGGGGAGATATAATAAAAGAGAAGGACAAGGAGACCAACATTTTAGAAAAAAAGCAATAAACAAGGCCGAGAAGTAAGGGACTTAAGACGTAAGAGGAAAGCCACAGAGACTGGTATCATGAGTTTAGAAAAGAAGGTAATTACAGAATGAGAGGGAGAATCAAATACTACAGAGAGTTCAAGCAGGATAGGGACTGACAGGAGGCTACTGGTTTTCAAGGAAGTGACTGATGACAATTTTATTAGAATGATGAGAGAATCAGGCAAACTGTAAAGGATTGATTAACAAATTGGAGATGAGAAAGTGGAGGCAGAGTGGGTGTGTTGTTACTAGCTGCCATCAAGTTGGCCCCTGACTCATGGCAACCCCATGCACAACGAAAGTAAACACTGCCTGGTCCTGCACCATCCCCATAATCAGAGGTGGATTAGACTATTGTGATCCATAGGGTTTTCACTGGCTGATTTTGAAAGTAGATTGTCAGGCCTTTCTTCCTAGTTCATCTTAGTCTGGAAGCTCTGTCATGGATTGAATTATGTCCCCCCCCCCCCAAAATGTGTGTATCAATATGGCTGGGCCATGATTCCCAGTATAGTGTGGTTGTCCTCCATTTTGTGATTGCAATTTTATGTTGAAGAGGATTGGGGTGGGATTGTAACACCCGTACTAAGGTCACATCCCTGATCTGGTGTAAAGGGAGTTTCCCGGGGGTATGGTTTGCACCACCTTTTGTCTTACAAGAGATAAAAGAAAAGGGAAGCGAGCAGAGAGGGGAGACCTCATACCACCAAGAAAGCAGCGTCAGGAGCAGAGCATGACCTTTGAACCCAGGGTCCCTGCGCAGACAAGCTCCTAGTCTGGGGGAACATTGATGAGAAGGCCAACAGAGAAAGAAAGCCTGTCTCTGGAGCTGACACCCTGAATTTGGACTTTTAGCCTATTTTACTGTGAGGAAATAAACTTCTCTATGTTAAAGCCATCCACTTGTGGTATATCTGTTGTAGCAGCACTAGATGACTAAGACAAGCTCTACTGAAACTTTTTCAACATTTCAGCAACATGTAAGTCTCCACTCACAGACAGGTGGTGGCTGCACTTGCAGAACACTGGCCAAGAATCAAACCCAGGTCTCCCTCATGGAAGTTGAGAATTCTATCACTGTATCACCATTGCCCCCAGAATGAGTATACTATCTTATTTTTCAAGAAGCTGGATCATGAAAGAGGGAAGAAGCTAGAGTGGTGAATTCGAAGAAAATCAAGACTCAGGATAGGTAGCTTTTTTGTGTTTATTGTTGTAGTTTAAATGAAGTTTACATTCCAAGTTAGTCTACCATACAAAAATTTATACATATATTGTTATGTGACCCTAATTGCTCTCCCCATACTGTGACTGCACACTCCTTCTTTTGACTCCTGATTCCCCATGTCCATTCAACCAGCCCCTAACCCTCTCCGCCCTCCCATCTCACCCCTGGACAGAAGCCACCCATCCAGTCTCCTGCATCCACTTGAGTCAAGAGGCACACTCCCCACGTGCACCACTCCATGTCCCACAGTCCAGTCCAATCCCCATCCGAATAGCTGGCCTCGGAAATTGTTTCAGTTCTGGGATGATAGAGAATCTGGGGGCCATGCTCTCTGGGGTTCCTCCAGTTTCAGTCAGATCATTAAGTCTGGTGTTCTTACTAGAATTTGAGTTCTGCATCCCGCCTTTCTCCTGCTCCATCAGGGACTCTCTGTTGTGTTCCCTGTCAGGGCGGTCATTGCTGGTAGCTGGGCACCATCTAGTTCTTCTGGTCTCAGGCTGATGAAGTCTCTGGTTTATGTGGCCCTTTCTGTCTCTTGGGCTAATAGTTTCCTTGTGTCTTTGGTGTTCTTCATTCTCCTTTACTCCAGGTGGTTGGGACCAATTGATGCATCTTAGATGGCCACTTGCAAGCTTTTAAGACCCCAGATGCTACTCACCAAAGTAGGATGCAGAACATTTTCTTAATAAGCTTTGTTATGCCAATTGACCTAGATGTCCCATGAAATCATGGTCTCCAGACCCCTACCCCTGCTACTCTGTCCCTCAAAGTGTTCGATTGTATTTAGGAAACTTCTTAGCTTTGGTTTAATCCAGATGTGCTGACTTCCCCTGTGGTGTGTGATATCCTTCCCTTCACCTAAGATAATTCTTGTCTTCTAGCTAGTTAGTGAATCACCCTCACCATCCCTCACCACCCTCATAACGATCAAAGAATGCTTTCTTCTGTGTTTAAACCTTTTCTTGAGTTCTTATAATAGTGGTCTTACACAATATTTGTCCTTCTGTGACTGACTAAATTCACTCAGCATAATGACCTCCAGTTTCCTCCATGTTATGTTTTACGACTTCATCGTTGTTCTTTATCATTGGTAGTATTCCATTGTGTGGATATACCATAACTTGTTTATCCATTCATCCGTTGATGGACACCTAGGTTATTTCCATCTTTTTGCTATTGTGAATAGTGCTGCAGTGAACATGGGTGTGGGTATATCTATTCTTGTGATGGCTCTTATTTCTCTGGGATCTATTCCAAGGAGTGAGATACCTGGATTGTATGATGCTTCTATTTTAGCTTTTTAAGGAAGTGCCAAATCTCTTTCCAAAGTGGTTGTACCGTTTTACATTCCCGCCAACAGTGTATAAGTGTTCCAGTCTCTCCACAACCTCTCTGGCATTTATTTTGTGTTTTTTGGATTAATGCTAGCCTTATTGGGGTGAGATGATATCTCATGGTAGTTTTGATCTGCATTTCTCTAATGGCTAATGATCGTGAGCATTTCTTTTTTTTTTTTTTTTATTGTACTTCAGGTGAAGGCTTGCAGAATAAATAGTTTCTCATGAAACAGTAGTACACATATTGTTTTATGACATTGGTTAACAACCCCACAACATGTCAACCCTCTGACTTCTCAACCTTTTTTTTTGGTGAAAATACACATAGCCAAAGATACACCATTTCAAAAATTTCTACATGCACAGTTCAGTGACATTGACTACGCTCTTCCAATTGTGCTGTTATTCTCACTTAAGATGAAGGCTTACAGAACAAAATAGTTTCTCATTTAACAGTTACTACAAATGTTGCCCTATGACAATGGTTAACAATCTCACAACACATCAACAATATCCTTACTCAACCTTGGGTTCCCTATCACCAGCTTCCTTGTCCCCTTCTGCCTTCTGGCCCTTGTCACTGGACTCCTGTACCTCGTTAGTCTCATTTGGTTTTACGGGGCTGTCCACTCCCAGGCTGAACGGTGAACCTCGGAAATAACTTCACCACTGAGCTAAAAGGGTATCTGGGGGCCATACTCTTGGGGTTTCTCCAGTCTCCTTTAGGTCAGTAAATCTGGTCTTTTATTCTGTGAGTTAGAATTATGTTCTACATCCTTCTCCAGCTGTGTCCAGAACCCTCTGTTGTGATCCTGGTCAGAGCAGTCAGTGGTGGTAGCCGGACACCACTAGCTGCACTGGACTCAGGCCAGTGGAGGCCTTGGTAGCTGTGAACAATTAGTCCTTCGGACTAATCTTTTCCTTGTATCCTGTTCTCTTTATTCTCCCTTGCTCCTGAAGGGGTGAGAACAGTGGAGTATCTTAGATGTCCGCTGATCGTGAGCATTTCTTCATGTGTCTGTTAGCCACCTGAATGTCTTCCTTGCCGAAGTTTCTGTTCATATCCTTTGCCCATTTTTCAATTGAGTTATTTGTCTTTTTGTTGTTGAGGTTTTACAGTATCTTACAGATTTTAGAGATTAGACACTGATTGGATTTGTCATAGCCAAAAATTTTTTCCCAGTCTGTAGGTTGTCTTTTTACTCTTTTGGTGAAGTCTTTTGACAAACATAAGTGTTTAATTTTTAGGTGCTCCCACTTATCTAGTCTCTCTTCTGGTGCTTGTGCATTATTACTTATGGTTCATATTGTGTTTATGCCATGTATTAGGGCTCCTAGTGTTGTCCCTATTTTTTTCTTCCATGATCTTTATCGTTTTTGATTTTATATTTAAGTCTTTGATCCATTTTGAGTTAGTTTTTGTGCATGGTGTGAGTCATGGGTCTTGTTTCAGTTTTTTGCAGATGGATATCCAGTTATGCCGGCACCATTTGTTAAAGAGACTGTCTTTTCCCCAGTTAACGGACTTTGGGCCTTTGTTAAATATCAGCTGCTCATAGGTGGATGAATTTATGTCTGGATTCTCAATTCTATTCCGTTGGTCTATGTATCTGTTGTTGTACCAGTATCAGGCTGTTTTGACTACCGTGGTGGTATAAAAAGTTCCGAAATCAGGTAGTGTAAGGCCTCCCACTTTGTTCTTCTTCTTGAGTAATGCTTTACTTATCCTGGGCCTCTTTCCTTTCCATATGAAGTTGGTGATTTGTTTCTCCATCTCATTAAAAAATGCTGTTGGAATTTGGATCGGGATTGCATTGTATCAGTAGATCACTTTGGGTAGAGTTGACATTTTCACAATGTTGCGTCTTCCTATCCATGAGCAAGGTATGTTTTTCCACCTATGTACGTCTCTTTTGGTTTCTTGCAGTAGAGTCTTGTAGTTTTCATTGTATAGGTCTTTTATGTCTCTGGTTAGATTTATTCCTACGTATTTTATCTTCTTGGGGGCTATTGTAAATGGTATTGATTTTGTGTTTTCCTCTTCGAGGTTCTCTGTGTTGCGATAAAGGAATCCAACTGATTTTTTTTATCTTGTATCCTGAAAATTTGCTGAAATCTTCTATTAGTTCTAGTAGTTTTCTTGTGGATTTTTTGGGGGTTTTCTGTGTATAAGATCGTATCATCTGCATATAGAGATACTTTGACTTCTTCTCTACCAATTTGGATGCACTTTATTTCTTTTTCTAGCCTAATTGCTCTGGCTAGGACCTCCAGCACAATGTTGAATAAGAGTGGTGATAAAGGGCATCCTTGTCTGGTTCCCATTCTCAAGGGAAATACTTTCAAAGTCTCTCCATTTAGGATGATGTTGGCTGTTGGCTTTGTATAAATGCCCTTAATTATATTGAGGAATTTCCCTTCAATTCCTATTTTGTAGAGAGTTTTTATCATGAATGGGTGTTGTACTTTGTCAAATGCCTTTTCTGCATCAATTGATACGATCATGTGGTTCTTGTCTTTTATTAATGTGATGGATTAAATTGATTGTTTTTCTAATGTTGAACCATCCCTGCATACCTGGTATAAATTCCACTTGATCATGGTTAATTATTTTTTAATATGTTGCTGAATTCTATTGGATAGAATTTTGTTGAGGATTTTTAGATCAATGTTCATGAGGGATATTGGTCTGTAATTTTCGTTTTTTTGTGGTGTCTTTACCTGGTTTTTGTATCAGGGTTATGCTGACTTCATAGAATGAGTTTTGGAGTCTTCCATCCTTTTCTATGCTCTGAAATAACTTTAGTATTAGTAGTGTTAACTCTTCTCTGAAAGTTTGGTAGAATTCTCCAGTGAAGCCATCTGGGCCTGGACTTTTTTTTGTTGGGAATTTTTTAATTACCTTTTCAATCTCTTCTTTTGTTATGTGTTTATTTAGTTGTTCTACCTCTGTTTGTGTTAGTTTGGGTAGGTAATGAGTTTCTAGAAATTTGTCTATTTCCTCTGGGTTTTCAAATTTGTTAAAGAGTACAGTTTTTCATAGTATTCTGTTGTGATTCTTTTAATTTCAGTTGGGTCTGTTGTGATATCACCTGTCTCATTTCTTATATGGGTTATTTGCTTCCTCTCCTGTTTTTCTTTCGTCAGTTTGGCCAATGGTTTATCAATTTTGTTGATCTTTTCAAAGAACCAGCTATTGGACTTGTTAACTCTTACAATTGTTTTTCTATTCTCTATTTCATTTACTTCTGCCCTAATTCTTGATATTTCCTTTCTTCTGGTGCCTGAGGGCGTCTTTTGTTTCTCTCTTTCTACTTGTTTGAGTTGTAGGGTTAATGTTTTGATTACGGCCCTTTCTTCTGTTTGGCTATGTGCATTTATTGCTATAAACTGACCTCTGAGCACTGCTTTGGCTGTGTCCCAAACGTTCTGGTAAGATGTGTTATCATTTTTCTTTGATTCTGTGAATTTCTTTATTCCATCCTTAATTTCTTCTATAACCCAGTAGTTTTTGACCAAAGTGTTGTTCAGTTTCCATGTGTTTGATTTTTTTCCTTTTTCTGTTTTTGATTTCTACTTTTATGGCTTTATGATTGGAAAAGATACTTTATAATATTTCGATGCTTTGGATTTTGTTAAGGGTTGCTTTATGGCCTAATACATTGTCTATTCTGGAGAATGTTCCATGCATGTTGGAAAAGAAAGTATACTTGGCTGCTGTTGGATGGAGTGTTCGGTATATGTCTATGAGATCAAGTTGGTTGATTGCAGCATTTAGATCTTCCATGTCTTTGTTGAACTTCTTTCTGGATGTTCTGTCCTTCACTGAAAGTGGTATGTTGGTCTCCTACTGCTATTGTGGAGCTGTGTATCTCTCTTTTCAATGCTGTTGGAGTTTGTTTTATGTATTTTGGAGCCCTGTCATTGGGTGGGTAAATATTTTATAGTTATTTCCTCCTGGTGTATTGACCCTTTAATCATTATATAGTGTCCTTCCTCATCCTTTGTGGTGGATTTTACTTTAAAGTCTATTTTTTCAGAGATTAATATTGCCACTTCTGCTCTTTTTTGAGTGTTATTTCTTGATGTATTTTTTTCCATCCTTTGAGTTTTAGTTTGTTTGTGTCTAAGTCTAAAGTGTGTCTCTTTTAGGTAGCATATAGATGGATCACGTTTTTTTAATCCCATCTGTCACTCTCTGTGGCTTTATTGATGCTTTAAGTCCATTTACATTCAGCATAATTATTGACAGGTATGAGTTTAGTGCTATCATTTTGATGTCTTTTTTTTGTGTGTTGTTCACAGTTTCTTTGTTCCACTTAATTTTCTCTACTGAGTCGTTTTTCTTTATGTATTTTCTTTTCATCTTTTTCATTGTTGTTGATTTTGTGTTTGCTGAGGCTTTATATTTTTCTAATTTTTTATTTTGACTTGTAGGATTGTTAGTTTCGTTTGTGGTTACCTTAATGTTTACCCCACTTTTTCTAAGTTTATACCAGTCTTTGATCTCTTTATATCGCCTTGACCTCCTCTCCATGTGAAAAATCTATGTCTACGTTTTTTAAGTCCCTCTTTTTTATTTTAAGGTTGTCATCTTTTACATATTGACATCTACTTCCTTATTTTCAGTGTTTTAGCTTTGGTTTATTTTTGCGACTTCCCTGTCTGGGTTGATATCTGGTTGCTCTGTCTTGTGTTCTAGTCTTGGGTTGTTAACTGATATTATTGATTTTCTAACTGGAGGACTCTCTTTAGTATTTCTTATAATTTTGTTTTGGTTTATGCAAATTCCCTAAACTTCTGTTTATCTGTAAATGCCCTAATTTCACCATCATATTTGAGAGACAGTTTTGCTGGACATATAATTCTTAGGTGGCAATTTTTTTCCTTCAAGCCTTTATATATGTCATCCCATTGCCTTCTTTCCTTCATGGTTTCTGCTGAGTAGTCCGAGTTTATTCTTATTGACCCTCCTTTGTAGATGCCTTTTTTTTATCCCTAGCTGCTCTTAAAATTCTCTCTTTATCTTTGGTTTTGGCAAGTTGGATTATAATATGTCTTTGTGAATTTCTTTTGAGATCTTCCTTGTGTGGGGTTCGATGAACATCTTGGATACATATCTTCTCATCTTTCATGATATCAGGAAAGTTTTCTGCCAACAAGTCTTCAACAATTCTCTTTGTGTTTTTCTGTTATCCCCCGTATTCTGGTACTCCAATCACTCATAGGTTATTCCTCTTGATAGAATACCACATAATTCTTAGGGTTTCTTCATTTTTTTAAAATCCTTTTATTTAATTTTTCCTTGAATAAGTTGATGTCAAGTGTTTTATTTTCAGTCTCACTAATTCTGCCTCCATTGCCTCAATTCTGCTCCTATGACTTTCTATTGAGTTGTCTAATTCTGAAATTTTATTTTTGATCTTCTGGATTTCCGATTACTGTCTCTGTATGGATTCTTGCAGCCTGTTAAATTTGTCATTATGCTCTTCTCTAATCTTTTTAATTTCCTGTTGCATGTTCTGCATTTTGATTAATTTCCTTCCTAATCTTTTGAAAAGTTCTGTGTATTAATCTTTTATATTCTGCCTCCAGAATTCCAAGAAATTTTCCTCCTCTGTAAAATTTCTAGATTCTTTATTTTGGGAGCTTGCTGAAGCCATTATGGATTACCTCTTTATGTGATTTTATATTGACTGTTGTCTCTGAGCCATCAATAATTATTATATTTATTTATTTTATGTTTGTTTACTGTGTGCTAGCTTCTTGTTTTGTTTTGATATGCCCAAATAGGCAGCTCATATGAGCTAGTTTGATTATTGGCACCTTTGAAGCTCTAATGCCCTGTCACCAGGTTGTTAGATCTGTTACTAGGTACGTGAGCCCAGGAGTCTGCCTACTCCTTCTGTATGGATTCAGCTCAGGTGCCCAGGTAGATAGCCACCAAGTGTATGTTGCAGGCTTTCACCTACAGTCTTAGACAGTCATGGGAGATTGGTGTAGTCACAGGCATCTTGCTGCAGCAGGGGGACACACTCTGAGCAAGGCAGGGGGCTGACGGCTGCCCCTGAGTGTCCAGGAGGAAGGTGTGTCCCTGTTCCCTAGAGCATGTAGGTGGGTGGGTTTTGAAGCTGAAGTATGAGTACCCAGTCCTGTTGGGTGTAAGAACTTGGGCCCCTATTGCAGGTGGCTAGGTGGCGTGGGTGAAGCCACCAGTCCTCAGGCCCCTGCTGTGGGTAGGTGAAGACCCTGCTTAATTGGCAGAGCAGTGTCAAATGTCATGAACCTGCCACTTCACAGCTGAAACAGTTCAAGTTAGACTTCTGGTATATACTCTGTTGTACTGTGGTAATGAGGGCAGAGGACTCGGCAATTGCTGAAGCCAGTCCAGGACCCAGTGCAGAGCTGGGAGCAGGGAGGTAGATGGGAGAGAGGTTTTTCCCTAAGGGGGTTGTTTTTGATCTGCGTGGCAGGCTGTACGCAAGTACTTATTTTTTGCCGATCGAGGGCTGCTTCTCACTGGTTCCAGGTGGCCAAGTAGACTCTCTGCTGCTCGGTCTCCCCTTGTGTGGAAAATATCTACTGAGCACCAATGCTTCCCTTCCTCACCACTCACCCATGAGTTGATCAGGCCTGAAGGGCTCAGGTTCTCACCGGGTCAGGTCTGACCACTCCTCGCTGCTTCGGAACCGTCTCTCCCTCCCCCTGCCACTCAGTCTGGTTCCTCAACTTTGCCTTTGATGTTCAGGGCTTCTAGATTGTCATATATAAATGATTCACTTGTTTGTTTGCATCTTTGTTGTAAGAGGGTCCACCAGAAATGTCTGACTACTCCACCATCTTGGCCCTCTATTCTATCCAAATAGGTAATTTTAGGATAAAAAAAAAAGTGAACATGTTTACAGATTGAGTAGAAGAAACAAGAGGGTAGGAATTTATTGAAGATAAGCAAGAGGCAGTATTGTTTAATGCTAATCTTATGTGATATAGTTTGAAAATTTGTATTACATTTGTAACTGTGAACTTGAGCAAGCCTCAGTTTCATCACTTACTAAGTGGGAAAAATTTAGGGTTATTGTGAAGATTAAATGATATAATTAATCTGCTTAGCATAGTAATTGGTACATGGAAAACATTCAACAGATAATAGCTATTATTGTTTTTGTTATTACTATTATTATTAGAGAAATAAATAAAATCATAGATGGAGGTATTATTTCACAAAGAAACAGAAGCAAAACTTTTTCTCACTGAGGAAGTTAGGAGTAACAATGTTATAGGTTACATGTAGGAGATAAGCTGAAGGTGAAAATATTAGATGGACTTGAGTTTTTTTGACAAAAAAGAAAGTTTAATCTATTGAAAATGAGAGCTTAATTATGTTGTTTTTGAAGCAACTTTGTTCCATTGAAAAAGAATTATGAGATAATGGTAAGTAAGATGGTGGTTTGAAAGCATTGAGGATGCTATTAAAGGTGATAATCACAAATTTTATAAGAGCCAATCTCTATTATTATGTGATTTTCCTCCAGCAGTGGACAATGGTCTAGCAGAAAGAGATAAAACAAAACAAAACAAAAAACAAAAAACAGTTTTGTTCCCCAGGGTTGGGGATTAGAGAAATTATCATGGTGAAAGTTGGGACGGACATAGAATTTGTGAGTGCTTGTAAAAGAAGATTCGAAATGGGGTTTAGACTGGATTGGGAAAGAAATGAAACCAAAAAAAGCCCAAAAACCTGTTGCTGTCGAGTATATCCCGACTCATAGCGACACTGTAGGACAGAGTAGAACTGCCTCATAGGGCTCCCAAAGAGTGGCTGGTGGATTTGAACTGCAACTTTTGGTTAGCAGCTGAGCTCTTAACCACTGCACCCCCAGGGATCCAGGAAATGAAACCAGGAATGAATGATAGACTCAAAATTTAATAATGTTGAGGTTGAAGAATGGAATCAGTAGATCCACCTGAGGTAGGAAGAGAAAGTTGAATCAGAGAAGGGAATTTTGGTAGTTCAAAATTTCAGGAGTATAGAAGTTAAGGGTATTAATGATCCCCAGGGTTATTGGTCAAGTGGAATAAAGATATAAATTCACTAGATTCATCTTCTATATCTTTAACACAGAATGTGCTCAGAATCAGGACTATGAGTTAATTATAAAGGTTTTAGAACTCCAGAGAATGTTGACTTCTCAACTTTGGCAAATCTAGCATATCAAGGTGAGTATTCAGAAAGTGTGGAATCCTGAGATTTAGGATGAGTACATTTGGGTCAACACACTTGAAAATCTTGAATCCGCACATTCTCCTAAACTCTTTGGGCTTACTGAGTCTTCTTTGTTGAAGACTAGTGCGCCTCCCTTTTATGAAGATAGTTTAGACAACACGTTGTCCCTTCATTACATACCTCCTTCTTTGCTCCTGCCAAGGATTAATATAACCTAGTTGGGGTAATGCTGGGCCTGCTATGGAAGAGAAAGGACTATATCCTAAAGGACCAGCAGCATCCAGTAAACGTGTACCCTGGAAACCATGTGTGAGACTGGAGTCTGAGGATGATTGAATCAACATAAAGTTGGATAAGACAGTTTATTGATATGGGAGCACCCTCTTTTTTTAATTAATTATTTTTTTAAATTCTTTTTTTAATTGTAATTTAGGTGAAGGTTTACAGAACAAATATTTTCTCATTAAACAGTCAGTACACATATTGTTTTATGACATTGGTTAACAACCCCATGACATGTCAACACGCTCCCTTCTTGGCCTTGGAGGACCTTTTTTTTTCTTTTTGGTGAAAAGATACATAGCCAAAGATACACCATTTCAAAAATTTCTACATGTACAATTCAGTGATGTGGATTACATTCTTCCAGTTGTGCTACTATTCTCACTTTAGATGAAGGTTTACAGAACAGAATAGTTTCCCATTAAACAGTATACGTATTGCCCTATGACAATGGTTAAGAACCCCACTGCATGTCAACACTGTCCTTACTCAACCTTGGGTACCGTATCACCAGCTTTCCTGTCCACTTCTGCCTTCTAGTCCTTGTCCCTGGACTGCTGTGCCTCGTTAGTCCCATTTTGTTTTATGGGGCTGTCCAATCCCCGGCTGAATGGTGAACCTCGGAAGTGACTTCAGTACTGAGCTAAAAGGGTGTCTGGGGGCCACACTCTCAGGGTTTCTGCAGTCTTTGTCGGGCCAGTAAATCTGGTCTTTTTTTGTGTGTTAGAATTTTGTTCTACATCCTTCTCCAGCTCTGTCCAGAACCCTCTGTTGTGGAGCACTCTCTTTTGATACAGGATAAAACAGTCTGTCAAAGCCCCCAAGAAATGCTACTAAAAGACTGTTAAGTTGGTTCTTAGAAGCTTGGAGAAGACAATGGCCCATACTAAATGAAATATAAATGCCAGAGTTGCCATGGCAGACAGTGGGAGAAGAAGTGAAAAGATTCAGAGAAGTGAGCCTGCTAGAGAGAAGTACCATGTGAGCCCAAAGGACACTCCATTTTCCAAAGCAATAAGAAATGTTCTGGTGAAAAGAAATAGCATCACTGCGAAGCTCTGTAGATCAGGGCTGATGATAGGAGATGGTGTTACATAACTAGGCTCTCTGTTAGCAATGGGAATGGTAGGATTCCAAAATAATAGAGGCTAGGTTATAGCATTTAACCATCTGAAACAAGGTAAGGAGTGGCAACACAGAGAGGTGTCTGTGTGTGTATGTGAACAGAGATGGTTCTCCAGCAAATTCAGTCTTCTTTACCTGTGTGACTGGGACAACTTGCATAACTTCTCTGAAACTTTGTTTCTTCATTGGTATTTTAAGGATAATGCCTCTGTATTCGTTTTCTGTTGTTGCTGTAACATATTATCACAAATTTAGTGGCTTTAACAATGCAAATTTATTAACTTACAGTCCTGTAGTAGACAGAATAGTGGCCCACCAAAGATATCTGTGTCCTGATCCCCAAAACTTGTGAGTATGTTACCTTACATGGCAAAAAGGACTCTGCAAATGTGATTAAGTTAGGGATCATGGCATGGAAGATTATCCTGGATTATTTGAGTAGTCCCAATGTAATTGCAATGGTTTTTATAACCAGGAGGTAGGAGGGTCAAAATCAAAGACAGAAATGTGACAACAGAAGCAGAGGCTGGAGTGATGCAGTTGCTGGCTAGGGGTCATGAGCCAAGGAAAGCAGGCAGCCTCTAGAAGCTGGAAGAGGCAAGGAAATTGATTCTTCTTTAGAGCTGTGAGAAAAACAAAACAGAACAAACAAAAAAGCAACCCTGTCAACATCTTGATTTTAGCCCAGCAAAACCCGTTTCAAACTTTCGACCTCCAGAACTTTAAGAAAATAAATTTGTGTTGTTTTAAGCTATCAAGCTTGTGGTAATTTGTTACAGCAGCAATAGAAAACTAATACGGTAGGTTAGAAATCTCACGTGAGTCTCATGTTAAAATCAAGGTGCAGCAGGGCTGTATTTCTTTATGGAGGCTCTGGGAGACAATTTGCTTTCTTGCCTTTTCCAGCTTCTAAAGGCTGCTTGAATTTCTTTGATTCTGGACTCATTGCTTCATTTTTAAATCCAACAACATTGAATCTCTCTTTGACTGACTACAGCTAGGAAAGGTTTCTGGCTTTCAAGGAGTCACATGATTAGTCTGGACCTGTATATCCAGGCTAATCTTCCCATTTCAAGGTCCTTAACTTAATCACATCTGCAAAGTCTCTCTGCCATGTAAGGTAGCATATTCACAGGTTCCAGGGATTAGGACATGGACATCTTTGTGGAGAGGGCATTATTTTGCCTAGCACAGTTAACTATCTTGCAAGGGTTAAATGAGATGACATTCATGAATATAAACACATGGCATAATGCAGTAAACGTCAGTAGATCCTCCCTTTGTGGAGCTCAAACTCATATTTAAATCCTGTGTATCTGTTCTTGACATGTTTAATTGTTGTACTATCGAAATTAAATACTTAGTTTCTAAATCTTCATTTCTTAGTGCTGCTGTCACACAAATACCACAAGCGGGTGGCTTTAAAAAACAGAAATTTATTTTCTCATGGTTTAGGAGGCTAGAAGTCCGAATTCAGGGTGCAGTCTTAGGGGAAGGCTCTCCCTCTGTCAGCTCTGGGGGAAGATTCTTGTCTCTTTCAGCTTGTATTCCTCGGTTCCTTGGCAATCTTCAAGTGACATTTATCTTCCCCCATTTGTGCTTCCTTGTCTCTGTGTCTATGCTGCTCTTTCTATCACTTAGAGGTTATTAGATTTAGGACACACACTACACTGAAGTGGCCTCATTAACATAACACAGAAAGCCTTATTTTCAAAAGGGATCACATCCACAGGTGGTGGTGGTGTTGTGTGACCTGGTGTCAATTCCCACTCATAGTGACCCTATAGGACAGAGTAAAACTGCCCCATAGGGTTTCCAAAGATGTAGTTTTTACAGAAGCAGATTGCCACATCTTTCTCCTGAGGAGCAGGTGCTATGTTCAAATCACAGACCTTTCGGTTAGCAGCTGAGTGCTTAACCCCTGAGGCACCAGGGCTCATTTCCACAGGTATAGGAGTTAAGATTCCAATACATATTTTTCTGGGACATAATTCAATTCATAACAATAGTGATTTGGTAGAAGCTGTTACTTCAGACTCTTATTCATTGAAGCTGTTAAATATATCTCGTAATCTCCCTAGCCATCTGAATTTAACTTAAAATTCTTGAAAAATTATGAGAATTGTTAGGTTCAAAAGAATCTCACATATAAAAATTTAGTTTTAAAATTAGATCTAGATATTATCCATTCAACAAATATTTATATAGTGGCTATTATGAGCCAGGTACTCTTCTGGGCATTGAGGATCCAGTGGTGAACAAATGGCCTCTGCCTTCATGTAGGTTTCAACTGGATTCTATTCCTTATGTGATACGATGGCAAATGGCAACAACATGAGAGAATGCCATTGTTTTCTTAAGGAGTACCTTCCTCTTTTAGTATTGTTTTAATTCTTGTTTTCCTACAGTGTGGCTTGTAGTGAGTATACTTTTACTCAAATTCTAAATCCGTGGACCCTCATAAAGTTCATGTTTGTACTAAATCATAAATTGGAAATGCCATTAAACATATATTCAATTAGAGAAATAATTAAATTGTTAACTATGAGTTTTGGCAGTTTTCTAATTCTGCGTTAGCTATTTTGAGGGCACATTTGTGATTATTAAGTCTTAAATATGGCAACAGTTAGTGAAAACAACTGATTTGATTATTGATCAGAAATCAAAAAATGCATGACCAAAACCTTCCACATGTATAAATGAATGGAAAAAACTGTATTTTTTATTCACTGCAATAAATATTCCCCATAGAGAAGGAACTGTCTTTATTTAGGAAAATAAAGATAAATGACTTTGATAAGTGACTCGAGGGTTGGAAGGAAAGACACAGGGAAATGGGACTGAAGGAGATAAAGAAAAATAGAGCAAAATCACTCTGCATATATATATAAAAAAATAATAAGCCAGAACTTTTTGTCTTGAGAAAGTAGTGATGAGTCAAGAAGGCAAGAGATGAGGTCGATTAGCATTTAGAAAGGCCAGAATTGTCCAAAGAACTTTTAAAAAATAAGGGTGTCAAATATTGAAGTTGTTCCTTTTGCTGTGGTGTTACCTCCTGCTCTCCACCTACCCAAATTTTCTGCAGAGCATGGCTCCTCGAGCAAGACATGGAATGGGGTTTCTTTTCGTGAAAGCTAAAGAAGAGGAGTTGAGTTTCTCATCATAGCTAGTACAGAAAAGAACAATTTCATGACACAGAATCAAGACTAAACATTTAGTAGACATAGGAAATTATAGCCAGAGGTGGCTCTGGGAAAGAAAGAGCCCCCTGCCTTCAGACTAATCTTATTTAGATTCTGAGAGGTAGAGTGAGTCAAGTTGACTCTGGGTTATGCACAGTTTGATCTCAAGGTGCACAGCAATCATTTCTACATTATTAGCTGTATGACTTCAAATCATTAATTCCACCATTCTCAGTCTCAGTTTGTTCACCTACCAAAAAAAAAAGGAAACAAACAAGGCCTACATAAATGATTTGCTATGGGAGTTAAATATTAAATATTATCATTGCCATTGTTATTATTAATATTGTTTTTTCCTTCATTTCTTTTATCTCTAGGAGTCAGGGATTACTGTAACAGTTCAGTTAAAGAAGATGAGGATTTATTGGCATGGGGGTGAAGAAGAGTTGAGGAAGATATAAAAAATACAATTAATAGAATCTCATTCCTCTCCTACTCTTCCAAAATTCTCAAAAGGCAGTCTATATTCACTGTCTCCCCTTGTTACTCCTATTGTATCCTAAACCCACTAATCTTGTTTCCACTACCAATTACTCTTCCTAAAATACTGCTCTTGGAAAGAATGTAATGTACCAATTGTAAAAAATCAATAGGCACTTCCCCTCGTTTCACTGAACCTTTTCTTCATTGGACATTATTGATCACATACTCCTTCTTGAAATAATCTACACTCTACTTTTCTGTAGCCAACTCTACTGGTTATCCTCATACATATCTTTTTCTTTTTGGCTTCCTTCATGAGCATCTCTTCTTCCACACATCCCTAACAACACCAACACTGTCATCTCTGCCACTAAATATTGTTATTCCCCCACCTAGTGTTCTTCCACTTACCCACTCTCAGAATTTTAACCACTATTGTACATTGTTAATTTCCAAATCCCTATCTTCAGTTCCTGAGTCAGCTGGAAAGCTCTACCAAGATGTCCCTCAGGTTAATTCTATCATTATTCCTCCCTAAAACTTACTTCTGCTATGTTATTTTCTATTTTATTTGGTGACAAAAAAAAAAAAATCTTGTCACTTGAATACATACCATAATCTTCTATAGTCTTCTTTCCTCCTACTTCCTACCCATATCTAATATACTAGTGGTCTACAAAAGCTTTTGATCTTGTACTCCATTAGTAAAAAATACTACATAAGCATCAAAAACAGGTTCATTTAAGTATTATTTGCATACATTATCAATACATGTTTTTTCTAAGATAATAAAAATAATAAGTTTTAATAATTATTTATTTCACACAACCAATATATTTATTACTAAGTTTTAATATTTATTTACTTCACACAACCAATATTGCCATGCCACCTTATGTTGGGGCAGTTCTACTCTGCCCTATAACGTCGCTATGAGTCAGAATAGATTCGACGGCAACGGGTTTGGTTTTGGTTTGATCTCACTTTGGAAACCCCTTCAATAATCCTTAAATCCTGTTAATTCCACCTCCTAAATATTTGATTAATTGATCTTCTTCTCTTATATCTTGCCTCTTTCCACTGTGCTGGTTCAGACCCTCGTTATTTGTTACTTGGACTGCTACAAATGCCTTATTTCATGGTTCCCTGATTCTGTATGTGTCTTCCCCAAATTCTCACGTGTTTTATTTCTTTTATAAAGGCTGTATAATTCAATGTTGTCACTCTCTTGCTTAAAAACTGTAGGCTTTTCATTGCCTACAGGATAAAACTAAACTCTGTTAAAAAGCAAGCTACATCTTTTTTAGCCTGATGCATTATCATTCCATTCTTTACATTTTAAATTTTAGCAAAATCAAACTGCTGCATTTTCTTAAACTTATATACTTACTTCTCATCTCCTAGCTTTGTGTATCTTGAATGCCTCATTGTATGTTCCATTCTCCCTTTTACCACATTTATTTTCTTGTTTATCTATCTCTACTCATTCTTTTAGATTCTGATTGAGTGTTGCATGATCCAAAATACATTTTCTCAAGCCATCAGGATTAGCCAGGTGACAGACATAAATCTATAATATCCTATAGATGGCTCCACCATCCCAGACTTGACTGTGCCTGGAGAAAAATAACCAAACGCACTGATTAGTCTCACTTTAAATCTATGACCACAACTTTCAAGTAGGTCCTTTAAGCTACCAGAAAATTATAATACGTGCCTCTAGCTATTTACTCTGTCACTCTCTTGGATGACTACTTGCCAGATTATCTTCTGTTTTCAAACCGTCAATACCACCTAGACCATCCTCCCTTTTAGCTAATGACCCTACATCTTATTCACTAAAAATAGAAGCAGATGGAAGAGAAATTCCACACCCACCAACCATCATATCTGACCAGGTGCTAGCACCAAATACTGTGCCTTCTCATCATTACCATAGATGAACTATCCATGCTCTTATTTAAAGCTAATTCCTCCACTTGTACAATAGGTCCCATGCATCTCTTGGGTACTTAAGGGCATTGTGACAATAATATATATTTTTTTCTGTTTCTCTCACATCATCATTTTTTTTTTTTCTTTCTCTACTGGATTATTCCCATTACTGTGGAAACAGACTATAGTTTCTCCCATCTCAAAGAAAAAAACAAATCAAAGAAAATTCTCACTAGGTATTAGATGATATTAAGGACTTGCCATAAATTTTGTTTGGTGTGACAATGATATTTTGGGTAAGCTTAAAAGTCCTTATCAGTTGGAGATACATGCTGAAGCATTTACAGGTGTACTTACATAATGCTTAAGATATGTTTTAAAAATGTGGGAGGAGATAGGTGAAATAAGATCAGTAAAATAGTGATAATTGTCAAAGCTAGGTGATGGACATGATACTGTTCTCTATACTTTTGTATATATATGAAGTTCTTTGTAATAAAAAGTAAACAAACAACAAAATCCTTGTCTTGACCTTCTTTTCCCTAGCTACTACCACACTATTTCTTTGCTCACCTTTGTTATTGAAACTCCTTGAAAGAGTTTAATTTTCTTCTTAGGCCTACTCCGTTTAGATTTCTGTCTCTGAACTCCTCTGAAACTACTCTTTTTCAGATAATTATGACCATCATGTTACTAACTCAATGGGCTATTTTTAGTCTGTATTCTGTCAACAGAATTTGATGTGATCCTTGATACACTTCCTTTACTTGGCCCACAGATGGGTATCTCTCAGTGCTCTTTTACTTCCCCTAGTGGTAGACTTGATGACACACAACAACAGTGATAGAATGGGAACCCTGATGGCACAATGGTTAAGTGCTGGGCTGTTAACTGAAAGGTTGGCAGTTTGAAGACACCCAGCAGCTCTGCAGGAGAAAGACCTGGCTATCTGCTTCCATAAAGATTACAGCCAAGAAAACCCTATGGAGCAGTTCTACTCTGTCACATGGGGTTGCTGGATGGCACCCAATGACAGTGGTAGAGTGCCATAGCCTTTTACTTGCTTCAAATCTGCTAATGGTGGTGGTGGCGACCTCGTTTGTCTTTTTCAGCCTCATTCTTAGGCAGGCTTTTTTTACTTGAATCTGAAGAGTGGACATTCTTAACATTTTTGACCCTGTCCTCTATGGCAGTTGAACTCTGCCTTGTGTCTTTGGGGGGTCTTGGGTACAAGCAAGTTCCTGTTCCTCCCTTAGTGCAGCAGAACTCTGCTTTGTATCATTTTAAGATCCTGTCCATAAGCATGTTTCCTGTCCTTTCCCCAGTAACAGATGAAGGTTTGCTTAGATTCAGTGCGTGGTAGAGAGTGTGGATTTTCTTCTCCTCCTCCAGAAACTGTAGACCTTTTCATGAGATTCGGGGCAGGAGCGTTTTCTAGCATTTACTCAACACCACATGGCATTTACTTCTAACCATCCTCCTGTGGCTACTAACATTTGTCTGGCATGGTAGGTCAGTGTGAGGGTTTTACTTTGTATAAGAGATGAATCCAGGGCACTGCTGGGTTTTGTGCTGTTTCTGCCTGTTACAATTGATTGCTACCTCTATGCCTGTGCCCCTGAGAGCAGCTTTCCCAGGTCTCCTGCTCTCCTCCATTATTTCTTGTGAGCACTTGGTAGAGGGTGGTCTTAAATTGTTGGTGAGTATGTGCAGACTCTCCTGGTGTCTAGGATTCCCAGGGATTCTAAATTGTCATGCTAGCCCACAGTTTGCCTTCAATAGTTAAAATTTTTGTTGTTTACTTCTTACTCACTTCTATGGCATAGATTTTTTTTTTTTTTTTTTGCTTTTTCTTATAGTAGGGTAGGAGTGACATTCTCTTGTGTCTGTCTAAATCCTGAGTAGAAGGAGAACTGTCTGTTCTTTTCATCTTTGTATCCTGATTTGGAAGTCTTAATTGTAGAAGACATCTAAAAACTTCTGAGGCTCTTTTTTAATTTACTTAATGTGCAGATGCCTCTAGAAACACCATGGAATTCTGGACTTTATAAGAATTCCACTCCATTTCCAAATCCAGTTACCTCAAACCATGGCCCCATAATATAATTGAAAACATTCTTGGCAGCCACCTAGCCCACTTTCAGGGTCTCACACACACCCATTAAACTTCTTTCCCCTTCAGTGCCTTCACTCGCTCCTTCTCTGCATGGATCTCTCGTACCCATTTTGCTTCTCATGACAAACTCCTATTTCTTCATCAGCTCACAGCTTAAACTTCACTACTTCAAAAATGTCTTCTTGACCCCTAATCTAAGTGAGATTTCCTGTCTCCCCATTATATTCTCACAGAATGCCTTATAGATTTCCTTCACAGCACTTACCACAATTTGCAATTATAGATGTATTCGATTATTAATGTAATGTACCTCTTCCATACTGTTAGCTGCATGAGGTCAGAGAACATGTCTGTTTTGTTCACCACAGGTAAAAATACTATTAAAAGTGTTAAATACTATAACACTTTAGTGCTTAGTAGATGCTCAAAATTTGTTGAATGAATAAAATCCTTGTAAAGTGGAGTACCTTGGTGGTGCAAATGGTCAAACATTGGACTACTAATGGAAAAGATGGTAGTTTGAACCCACCCAGAGACACCTCAGAAGAAAAGTTGGCTGATCTGCTTCAAAAGATCACAGGCATGAAAACTCTGTTGAGCACAGTTCTACCCTTGAACACATGGTGTTGCCTAAATCAGAATTGACTTGATGGAAACTGGTTTTTGGTAAAGTGGAGACATAGAAGGGAGAGACAATGGTAGCTAGATCAATAGGGTTTCAAGGTGATTTTCCAAGGCAGGTTTTGGTACACGAACAACTCTGAAGGCAACTTCTCAGAAATGGAAACCAAAGCGAGGGCCAACGTAGGCCCTTTTTAAGGCTGTCCTTTGAGCAAGCAGACCACTTTGAGAGTGAGTGAGAAGGCATCATGAATATTTGCTTTGAGTTTCTTCTTCTCTGTTGTGAACTTGGTGAAAGAAACACTCAAATTTAAGATGAGATGATTAAGCATGAAAGCTCTTGGATGCACACCTGACCAAGAGAATTCAGTGGTCTGCTTAGAGAGAAACACATAGAACTGAGCATTACAATAGCCTTTCCAGTGAACTGATATATCAGGCAGTCAGCATTTGGCAATGCAGTGTTTCATAGAAATCATCTCACCCCAAATTAATGAAGAATGAATAGATTATTTAGTAAACAGTGTTGGAAAAACTGGCCTACTCTATGGAGAAAAATAAAACTGAATTACTTCATAATACTGCAAAGTTGGATTTCAGGTGGATTAATCTGCTAAAGTTAATAGGCGAGAATGTAGGAAACTATCTTTGCCACCTAAGTTTGAGGAAAGACTTTATAAAGGAAAATTTCTGAAGAAATCATAAGGTTAAAATTGGATTAATTTGATTACATCAAAATTGAAGATTTCTTCTTAGTGATGAGTGTTATGAACAAAATTAACAGACAAATATAAGAATGGGAAAGTTGTTTGCAATGTCTAAAACTGACACTATAAATATATATGCATATATATAAACATATAGATATAAATATATTTGTACATGTTCTAAATGTACATATTTAACCTACAAGGAACATTACAAATCGATAAGAAAAATACAGAAAAACTAAAATGAAATGTGATTACAAAGGAAGAACAGGCTATTCACAGAAAAAGTACTCAAGAAGTTACCAGGTACATGAACAGATATTCAGTCTCATTGGTAGTTAGAGAAATGAGATTAAAGGAACAATGAAATACCACTTTATACCCCTCTGATTGGCTTTAGGTAATGCATATTTGTGTTTTGAAGGTGAGGTTGCATGACTTTTCTGTATTACTAGTGGGCCTGTTAACAACCTGAGGGTATTTACTCAGACCAAATGTGTATATGACATGTAATCTAGCAGTTCTACTCCTGGGTATATAACTCAGAGATTTTCTCACAAGCTCCATAGGGGGCATATAAGAAGGAAATTGCCTTTGGTAGTGGGGAGTTGGAGGCAGGCTAGCTGGGAGAATGAAGAAGTAAAATATAGTAGTCGCACACTGTATTATGTTCCTAGGGCTGCTGTAACAAAGTACCATGAACTGGGTGACTTCAAACAACAGAAATTTATTCTTTCATACTTCTGGAGGCTATGAGTCAGAATTCAGGGTTTTGACAGGGTTTATACTCTCCATAAGGCTCTAGGGAAAGATCCTTCCTTGTCTCTTCCAGCCTTTGGTACTCCCAGGTGCCCCTTGGCTTGTGGCAGCATGACTCCAGTCTGCCTCCATCTTCATATGACGTCTTCTCTCTGTCTTTGAATCTCTTTGTGTCTCTTTTTATAAGGACACCAGTCATATTGGATTAGGGCCCACTCTGTTCCAGTATGACCTCATGTTAACTAATTATATTTTCAAAGACTCTATTTCCAAATAAAGTCACATTCATGGGTACCCAGGGTTAGGACTTGAACACAAATCAACCCGTAACAAACACTATGGGATATGATGCAGCAGTTAGAATCAACAGACCAGTTGTATACAGCAACATCATAGATATTATGAAACAATGCTTTGTGAAAAAGAAAAATAATAACAGATAACTCTTAAGTGGCATTTATTATGTGCCAGTGACTATTCTAAGCTCGTAGCAACCTTGTGATGTATTATTACTATTATCCACATTTTCAGATAAAGAAACTGAAGCACATGAGATCACATAGTAAGTGAATGTGCTGGGATTGGAACTAGGGCAATCTGGCTGCAGAATTCTTGCTCTGAAGAACTCACTATATGCCTAAGAACGACAATGAGAACTATAACACAATGCCATTAATGGAAATAAAAAATTCATGCACACCAAACTATAATCCATGTTTTTGAAGAATACCTTAACATTAAAGGATATTAAAACATATTAGAATGGAAATAAATAAATACATCAAGAGAAGGTTCTTGCACAATCCAGTGATGAGAATGTGCCCTCAGTGGGGGAGTAGGATTAATTTAATCCTTTGGACACCCTAGAGTAAATAAATTTAACTTACAAAGATTTTGTATGTAAACACTGTTTGCCAAGCAGTGATATAAGGAAAGATCAAGAAGCAGTTGCAGAAAGGACCCAGATGTGCTGACAGGTATGGTAGGCAGATGCTGGTGACTAAGAACAATATGAGACAGAAAAGAAAGGAATAAGAAAGTAGAAGAAGGATTGGCAAAGTGATAACAAAGAATATTCTTTGAACCAAAAAAGAATATTATTTTTGTTTTGTGTTTGAATTCTTGTAGTATGCCTGATAAAAACATGGATTTTGGTAAGAAGGAATTGGGCTTTTGTTGGTCTTGACTAGTTTAATACATAATACCGAGCAGTTCATAGTTGAGGACTTAACCGTTACTCTTAACTTATTCAGAAGTCAGCCTTCGTCATTTGAGGAGCACTATGAGCAGGGCTTCTTATCTCTCCTCTGCCCAACTTCACCTTACATAAACTCTGTCATCATTCAGTAGCCATACACTTACTACAAATGAAGAATTGTTCTGTATTTGAATTCTTCTAGTATGCCTGATAAAAGCATGGATTTTGATATGAAAAGAAATCACAATAAACAAAGAATAAGAAATACAAAACCTGACCCACAGAACAAAATGAAATAAATTGTGGTGTATTTTTCATGCCAAATGTACTTCAACTGGAGATTAGGCAGTGGGAACAGTCTGTGTCAGAGTCTGGCAGTAAAATGCAAATGCAAATGGCAGGGCACTTAGAGGTGCCATTGGCTGCTTGTGACTCGTAGAAGCAGAGCTAGATTATTACATTAATCTCACAGAGGAGCAAGAAAACCTACTAAACAGAAAACAACTTGCCCCAGTTTTTTTCTTATTAGCCAACTTTGGCACCATTTTCTTCCTCCAAAAAGAACAAAAGCTCTCCTAGAAACTGCTTTGTTCCACTTTAAGGTAAATTAATTTTTTTAATCTGGTAAAATAAAAACCTCAGGCAACAGGTACTAAAAAGGGTAAAGGGAACTTGATTTTTCTCCACTTTTTTTTTTTTTTTTAAACTCTCACCCCATTATTTCTAATCTGAATGCTGGGTGTTGAATGGTGGGTGGGCCTGAAGAAGCTATATGATCCACAGATCTACAGTAGAAATGAATACGGGAAACATAGTAAGATGGGGCACACATGGGGAATCCTTCATTCTTCTAAATTGATAGAGCTTGATTTTCTGATTTTCCAGTTAGAGGCTCTGGATGGTTTACATGGCATCAGATACCTCAGTTAATTAGTAAAAGTTTAATGGAACACTTTCCAAATGCACAGTGATGTGTTGAATATAGAAATGTTGTGACATTGACTACTACTATGGCTGATTCCAAGTATCATAGGCATGAGTGGTAAAAATTATTGTGGGATAACTGGAAAAATGAATTCAATTCTACAAACATTGTAGTTCCAAATATATACTAGACACAACATATCCATACTAAGTATACGGAAAAGAATAAGGTATTGAGTCCCATCATCAACATTTATTAGCACTGTAAAATGGACACATTATCTAGCCTTTCTGAGCCTCAGTTTCTTCATTTGTTCCTCACACCTTAAATGGTTTAATTGTGAGATAATAGAGATAAAAAAGAGCCCTGGTGGTGCAGTGATTAAGCTCTCGGCTGTTAACTGAAATGTTGGCGGTTTGAACCCACCAGCAACTCTGCAGGAGAAGGATGTGGCAGTCTGCTTGCATAAAGATGACGGCCTTGGAAACCCTATGGGGCAGTTCTACTCTGTCCTATAGGGTTGCTATGAGTCAAAATCGACTCGATGGCACACAACAACAACATGAGAAGAAAAGTGCATTTTAAACTGAAAGCTAAACTAATATTAATATCAATAATCAATAAGGTGGAACTTCATCTTTCTTACTGACCTCACAATAAAAATCAATTATCTTAACATGCCATTCAAAGCTCTGTATAATATAGTTTGTCCCTGACTTTATCTTCTATCCCTGCTAGACAAACACTGAATGTTCTAGGCATAATCACACAATCCCTGTTTTTGGTATACAACCTATGCTTTTATTTCTTTGTGCCTTTGCTCACAATTTCTTCCTCCTATAGCTCTCCCTACCTAGCTCCACTTTTCAAAATGTATCCCTTCATTGGAAGATGCATCCAGACCCCACTACCTCGTTTAAACCTTTCCAGATCTGCTTAAACCAAATTAGATTTCCATAGCACTGTGTTTTAGTTCTGCCTAGGACTATATTAATTTGTGTACAGGTAGCCCCTGACTTACGAGGTATTTGAGTTACAGTGAACTGCACTTACGACGGTCCTTTTTTTTAAGGGGGGGTACATCTTATCATTAGTAATATCTACTACATACAGTATTGCAGTGCATAATTTGCTGATGTTATTGTTCTCAGATGTTCACTCGCAGATGTTCAATTTTATTATTTACTGTTGAAAACACTGCCGTATAGCAGGCTATGACCTGGTCTACAATGAAGTCGGTTTCAGTGTCAGGAGTTGTAACAGATGGAAAGTTGGGCAATGTTCAAATCTAAGGACATATGACAACTGAACTGTGCACACGCCTGACAGCCTATAGCATGATCATATTTAGCGTTTCATACCATAAGAAGTGTTGGTTATTAATTTGAAGTGGAGTTGTTCAAGTTTCTCTAACTGTAACACCTGCACTGCTTATACCTCCAACAATAAGTCTAGCAAAAGAAGTCATACCACTGAAAGTTCTAATCCAAAAAAGAAGATAAGGAAGGCTCTAGACATGGATATAAAGATAAAGGTCACTAAGGCCTACGATAATGGAGAGAAAGTTGGCAAAATAGCATGTGAGGAAAGACTGTCTCATTCCACATTTTCAACAATCTTTAAGGATTAGAACAGGATTTTGGAGGCAGTTAAAGGAGCGATTGGCATAAAATAGACAGTTTTAACAAAAAAGAGGTGAGGGCCAATCCACGGGATGATTTGGATAGAAGACCAAATCTGGAAGAGCATTCCTATGAGTTTATTGACAATTCAAATGAAAGCATGCAGCCTTTTTGAAAACCTGAAGGAACAGCAAGGAGAAGACAACCACGAGTGCTTTAATTCCAGTAAGGGCTGGTTTCATCGCTTCAAAGGCAGGTTTGGCTTACATAACGTGTGTGTAACTGGAGAAGTCAGAAGTACTAATGTTGAAGCTGCCGAAAAATTCAGGGATTAGCTGGACAAGATAATACAGGATGAAGAGGAAGGAGAGAAGTTGTAAAAAAATTTTACAGTGAAAGGATTAGCTGGAGGTTTTTCTAAACTAAATCAGGGGCTTCAGTTGCTTGAAAACATAGACCCAAATGCTGATAGCTTTCCTAAAGTTGATAGGCAGATTTGGGAAGCAGTGAAATGTTACTGAAAAATATATGAAGAAAAAAATAAAGGGACAATACAGCTAACTCTCACTAATTTTCTGACTAGAAATGCCATCCCCATTCCCAGGGATAATCCAGCTGATCCAGAAGCCTTCCACCAGTGGCGTTATTACCGCAGCTGACAAAATGCCAACGTCATACAACTCTTCTTGATTGTCAGAGTAAATTGTTATGATTTGTGCATTTTTTATGTATGTATTTATGTATTGAAATATATCTGTAAGCTTATTGTTTCCAATGCACAAAGACAAATAAAGATAGGATTTATAAAGATACTGGTAATAAAAGGTCATAATAATGAAAACTAAGAAAAACATGAGGTAGTCAACTTATGTCAGAACTGACTTATGATGGGGTCATCGAAACGGAACTCTGTCGTAAATCGAGGATTACCTGCATACAGTTTTGGTCCCCTGTCTCTTCGTTTTTGGTTTTGGCCTTGTTCATCATTGCTTCACCCGTATTGAATGGCAGCACATGGTATAAGTGAATATTGAATTGAATTAGAGTGTTTTGAACACGGTGAATGCAGTTAAAAAAAATTTGTAAGATAAAGCTGGTGGTCCTGTGTAAGACAGATTGGAGCTGGGAGATGATGGAGTTAGAAGAGATGTTTCCAATGCATTATGATATTCAGACATGACTCTATGATCTAGAAGGGCAGTGACTGTGTGCCAGCAGAGGAAATAGTGATTCACAGGAGATACTGGAGGGAAAACAACAGATTGTTAGAATAATGATGATAGTGATGAGAATGATGATA
Source organism: Dugong dugon (assembly GCA_030035585.1). Lineage (NCBI taxonomy): Eukaryota > Metazoa > Chordata > Mammalia > Sirenia > Dugongidae > Dugong > Dugong dugon. The sequence continues at coordinate 141,140,954 of CM057464.1, read as the reverse complement.
GCAATGAGGATGATAGCTTGTAATTGTACAGTAGTTTAGAGTTTATGTAGATGATTCCAGAGTTACGTATGCAGGTCTGACTCTTGAGAATCAAGTGAAGTGATGCGATAAATAATGTGTTAAAGCAATAAAATGCATGGCATTCTTGTATTTTTCTCAGAAAGGCTTGTTAGCTTTAAAGTTGAAGAAGATATACAGCACAGAACATGTTGGCAACTTAGAAATCAGGTTAATCATGGAAGTTTAAGGGTTGCTGCACTTCTGCTCATTAGGGGGTAGTCAGAAGATTAATCCGAGGAACAGTTTGAGAAATCCATTAGAACAAGTCCCTAATAATGAATTCCAAATACCAGGGTTATTTTTAGCAAATATTTATTTAACTCCCATGGATTTCCTAGGAGCTGTATTATTCCTGCAGAGGTATGGTGGCAGAGCAATAGTTCCTTCCATATGGGGGGACATTGGTTTCCAGCTTGTTATATTTTGGTACCGTGGCTAAAGTGAATGTCTTTGCTTTCTAAGGGCAAAGGGCAAGGGAGTTCTTAACAGCATGCTGCTGAGTTACTTGCATTTGCACCCTGGGAACCTGGAGTGGTAAAGGAAGCTGACTGGAGAAACCTCAGGGACCGAGTACTCTCATTATTATTATAGATTTATTTATCTTGGAGTGTGTTGAAAAATGTCTCCCCACCTTTTTTAAGCAATTGTTTGGAACACAAAGCACCATGTGCTTAACTGATGTCTGTGGACATGTTTCCCATCTCACCAGTGAAAACATGAGGAGATTTAATGTGTGTGCACATTGGACTGAACACATTCCATTTTTGTTTTTCTCAATTTGCACTTGTGGAGAGGGCTTGACCTTTATTCTGTTTTAGAACAGGAAAGAATTGTATTATTTTGAGACATAATTGAGTGTCACCTTCTCCCACTTCTTTAAAGCCAGCAGGGATAAGGGAATAAAAGGAATTGATGGAGAATTAGGTGTAGAGCTAGCTCCTGGAAAAGAAATAAGGCCTCCAAATCCTATTTCAAAGGGGGAGTAGAAAATGGATGTTTGATATGAGCCTGAAAGGGGACCACAGGGTTCCGGTTGAGTGTGGAGAAGATGGAGAGAGGCAGAACTCATTTAGCAGAGGTGGTTCTTTTAGGGAGTCAGGGGACAGTGCTCCAGCTCAAGAGAGGTTGACTGGGAAGAAGTGGGACTCCAGCAAGTGTAAACCTGATGGGAATGAGCTGAAGGTGGTCTCTTTGATCAGCTGCAATCAGGAAGGGAAGGCAACTAATGTCTTACTTATGTAGCAATCAAGTGACAGACTAACTCCAGTTACCATCACCTAGAGTTGGTAGGAATACCAATATAATACTACTAGTGGTAATGGCCTTGACTAAAGGGAACATTCAGTGGCAAAAATTGGAAAAGAATGGATCCAATAGGGGAACAAATGGATTATAGTCAGCTGAAAGGAAAGAAAAGGACTTTTTTGTTCATGTTAGTACATAGTGGGATTTGTAGGGAACTGATAAATCTGATTGTTAGGGAGCTGTTCTTTGAGGTGTGCTTGTATAGAAAGTAGTCCCTTTTATATTTCTTCTAGTGGGATTTCATAGTAAAGGACCAGCTGAAATGGTCACTTATGTTTGGAATATTTATTTACTAGAAACAAAACATACTGCATTTACTCATTACCCAATATGTGACTTTTAGGAAAAGAGACACATAGGTGAGGGAGAAGCATGCTTTCTCAAGCTTGGCATAGCCAGTGTTTCAAAACCAGAGGGGAAGCAAAGGTTCAAAGACTGTTGACTGATTTGTGTGGTGTGTTAGCGAAAGGCCCAAGGGAATTTGAAAGGGAGCTCTTTGATATCTAAGATGATTCTGGGACCTTTAACGTAAGTGCCCTTTACAACCCCAAACTGTATTATTGTAGTTTGCTTACTGACACGGTATACGAGCTCTATCCTTTCCAAGTGTATATTTCAGTCTTTTTGTTTCTGATAATCATGACCCCAGGGGTTACCACAAATAGAGTTTTATACTTGGAGAAATAAATAATAGAAAATATTGAGCAAGAGAATAGAAAATAATACATACCAGCCACAATGAAATTGAGTCTTTCTTGAGCAAGAAAGGGAACAGAAATTAAAGAACCTCTAGAAATAAAATACAATGAAATTTATTTCTAAGACTGCAGCCAAACTTTGTATTGATGGCTAATTTTTCCAATAATAACTGCATTATAGAATTGTGGAAACCCCTCATCTACTAATGAGGAAAACCCAAAGATTAGTATTAGACGAGGCTGTAGTTATCTCAATGAAAGGGCCATCTTAACAATCTGCTAAATTCAAAGGGGATGAAATTGTATGATTTGCAGAGTGATATTTACCCAGAAATATATATTTTATATTTATTAGTATGTTTATATCAAAAATGGCAGGAATTTTTAAATCATGTAAATTAGAAACTATCTGCTAGAGAGGGTAAATTAGGAGTTTAACATTTCTTGCATGCTACTATGTACTAACTAATATATTATTTTACTTAATACCCTATCTTGTTTCAATTTCACAGAAACTGTATTAGGAGATACAATTCTTGAACACTTTACAGATGATGAAGCTAAGGTATAGAAAGGTAAGCAACTTGCTCAAATGAAATGTCCCAGTTGTGTGTGTGTCTTTTTAAAAACTTTTTCTTATATCAGAACGACAAAAATAAATATAAAAGGAATGATAGAGTTTAAAAAATTTCCACTTTACAACTGTCCAGTAAAAATTGATTCTGGCAAGAATAACTAATAGATTCTGAAGCATGAGGGATTTTAATGAGAAATATCTATTTACATAGTCCCAAAGTATCTCTCCACATATTATTTACTATAAAAAAGAAAAACAGTAACTGAACACTGGATAAAACACACAACAACAAGAGGTGATCAAAATTAACATCCCTAGTAAGTAGCAGTGGGTATCATGTGCCTCTGGATGTGACATGCTGAGAAGTACACAGCAATACATATGTAGTATTCCAGCCAAGTTGCAAAATCTAAATGTAATCATGAAGAAAAATCAGAAAATACATTATTCTGTAAGGTAATTGACTGTCTTCTACAAAATTGTCCATGTGATGAAAGACAAACTATAAAGAAGACAATAGGGACATGTTAACCAAATATAACACTTGATGCTGGATTGTATCCTGTATTAGAAGAAAAAAAATGCTATAAACATTTGGAAAATTGTAGTATTAAGACTGTAGATTAGATACAAATACGTCAGTGTTAAATTTTCCAAAATAGCTTACTCTTTTGGGATAACATAATCAGACATTCTCATCCTTGGGAAAAGCACACTGCACACACTTAGAATGAAGGGCTAAAAGAACTTCATGTATGTAGCTTACTCTCAAAGGGTACAGAAAAAATACAGATATAGACAGGTAGGGAAAAATAAAGCAAATGTTTCAAAATATTAAAATTTGGTAACTCTGGATCATGAATATACAAGAGTACTTCATATTAATCTCAGACCTTTTCAATACCTGAAAATATTTCACAATAAAAAGTACAAAAAAGAAGTTTGAATCATAGAAGAAATGTAAAAGATTATGCAAGCATTATTTCAAGACAATAACTAGGCATGAGTGGTTAGACCGCCACTTTTTACACGAACCTCAAGTATCAGATAAATTCAATGCCATCTGGACTGTTTTACAGCATAGATAAACTCAGAGAAGTCACCAACCATTTAAGGGAGCTAACATGATCTTGATACTGGGGTCACCATGTAGGATTAGTGTGGGGAGGGGTGTTGAATATAGCCTGTGCCCTGCTTAACAAGCCATGAATCCTGCACAGGCTACTCCAGCCTGCCAGAATATATATAAAGATACCATGGGGACCACTTGCAGACCTGCCTGAAACCCAAACCTGAAAAAGCATAAAAAGAACACAAAATACCAATTCTTCTCATGATTATATATGTAAAAATACCAGTGAAAGAATGCAATTGAAAACTCAGCAGCATATTAAAAGAATACCATGTTACAACCAAGGAAATTTTGTTTAAGGAATAGGCAAATGGTTAATATTGTTAGATGATGTCAAGTTGCTTCTCACTCATAATGATCCTATGTACAGTAGAAGAAGAAAACCCTGCCTGGTCATGCACCATCCTCATGATCATTGTTATGCTTGAGCCCATTGTTGCAGCCACTGTGTCAATCCATTTCTTTGAAGGTCTGCCTCTTTTCTGCTGACCCTCTACTTTACTAAGCATGATGTATTTCTGCAGGGACTGGTCCCTCCTGATAACATGTCCAAAGTATGTGAGACAAAGTCTCACCATCCTCACTTCTAAGGAGCAATCTGGCTGTATTTCTTCCAAGACAGACTTGTTCGTTCTTCTGGCAGTCAATGGTATATTTAGTATTCTTCATCAACACCATAATTCAAAGGCATCAATTCTTCTTAGGTCTTCTTTATTCATTGTCCACCTTTCACATGCATATGAGGTGATTGAAAATATCGTGGTTTGGGTCAGGCACCCCTTAGTTTTTGTCTTAGTCATTTAGTGCTGCTCTAACAGAAATACCACAAGTGGATGCCTTTAACAAAGAGAAATTTATTCTCTCACAGTCCAGTAGGCTACAAGTCTAAATTTAGGGTGTCAGCTCCAAGGGAACGCTTTCTCTGTCTGCTCCGGAGGAAGGTCCATGTCATCAATCTTCCCTTGGTCTGGGAGCTTCTCTGTGCAGGAACCTCAGGTCCAGAGGATGCAGTCTACTCCCGGCACTGCTTTCTTGGTGGTATGAGGTTCCCATGTGTCTCTGCTCGCTTCTCTCTTTTATATCTCAAAAGAGATTGGCTTAAGACACTGTCCAATCTTGTATACCTCATCAGTATACCTGCCACTAATCCATCTTATTAGATCATAGTCATTGAATTTACAGCATATAAGGAAATCGCATCAGATTACAAAATGGTACAAAATTATACAATACTGGGAATCATGACCCAGCTAAGTTGACAGATATTTTTGGGGGACACAATTCAATCCATGACAGTCCTGAAAGTGACATCTTTGCTTTTTAATACCTTAAAGAGGTCCTTGGCAGCAGATTTGCCCAATGCTTACATCATTTGATTTCCTGACTTCTGCTTCCATGGGTGTTGATTGTGGATCCAAGTAAAACGAAATCCTTGACAACGTCAATCTTTTCTCCATTTTTCATGATGTTGCTTATTGGCCCAGTTTTGAGGATTTCTGTTTTCTTAAAATTGAGGTGTCATACATACTGAAGACTGTAGTCTTTGATCTTCATCAGTAAGTGCTTCAAGTCCTCTTCACTTTCAGCTAGCAAGGTTGTGTCATTTGCATATTGCAGGTTGTTAATGAGTCTTCCTCCAGTCCTGATGCTGTGTTCTTCATATAACCCAGCTTCTCAGATTATTTTTGTTCAGCATACAGACTGAATAAATATGGTGAAAGGATGCAACCCTGATGCAAAGCTTTCCTGATTTTAAACCATGCAGTATGGCCTTGCTTTGTTCAAATGACTGCCTCTTTGTCTATGTACAGGTTCTGCATGAATACAATTAAGTGTTCTGGAATTCCCATTATTTCCAATGTTATCCATAATTTGTTATGATCCATATAGTTGGATGCCTTTCAATAGCCAATAAAATACAAATGAACATCTTCCTGGTATTTTCTGCTTTCAGCCAAGATCAGTCTTACATTAGCAATGATAGCCCGCGCTCTACCTCCTCTTCTGAATCCGGCTTGAATTTCTGGAAGTTCCCTGTCAATGTACAGCTGCAACCATATATTTTTTTTTTAATTGTACTTCAGTAGTACACACATTGTTTTATGATATTGGTTAACAACCCCACAACATGTCAACCCTCTGACTTCTCAACCTTTTTTTTTTGGTGAAAATACACATAGCCAAAGATACACCATTTCAAAAATTTCTACATGCACAGTTCAGTGACATTGACTACGCTCTTCCAATTGTGCTGTTATTCTCGCTTAAGATGAAGGCTTACAGAACAAAATAGTTTCTCATTTAACAGTTACTACAAATGTTGCCCTATGACAATGGTTAATAATCTCACCACACATCAACAATATCCTTACTCAACCTTGGGTTCCCTATCACCAGCTTCCTTGTCCCCTTCTGCCTTCTGGCTCTCATCACTGGACTGCTGTACCTTGTTAGTCTCATTTGGTTTTATGGGGCTGTCCACTCCCAGGCTGAACGGTGAACCTCGGAGATAACTTCACCACTGAGCTAAAAGAGTGTATGGGGCCCATACTCTCGGGGTTTCTCCAGTCTCCTTTAGGCCAGTAAATCTGTTTTTTTTTTTTTTGTGAGTTAGAATTATGTTCTACATCCTTCTCCAGCTCTGTCCAGAACCCTCTGTTGTGATCCTGGTCAGAGCAGTCAGGGGTGGTAGCTGGTCACCATCTAGCTGTACTGGACTCAGTCCGGAGGAGGCCTTGGGAGCTGTGGTCCATTAGTCCTTTGGACTAATCTTTTCCTTGTATCCTGTTCTCTTCATTCTCCTTTGCTCCCGAAGGGATAAGACCAGTGGAGTATCTTAATGGCCGCTCACAGGCATTTAAGACCCCAGACACTACTCACCAAGGTAGAACGTAAAGCGTTGTCTTTATAAGCTGTGTCATGCCAATTGAGCTAGATGTTCCCCGAGACCATGGTCCCCAGAGCCCTCTGCCCAGCAGTTCAGTCCCTCAGGGAGTTTGGATGTGTCTATGGGGCTTCCATGACCTTTCCTTGTACAGGTTGTGCCAGTTTCCCCTGTATTGTGTACTGTCTCACCCTTCACCCAAGATACCACTTACCTATTGCCTATTTAGGATTCCCCCTGCCCCCATCCCTGGTAATGAACAAAGACTGTTACATTTTGTGTGTGAACTTTTTCAAGTTTTTACAATAGAGGTCTCATACTGTATTTGTCCTTTTGTGACTGACTTATTTCACTCAGCATAATCTCCTCCAGTTTCATCCATGTTATGAGATGCTTCACAGATTCATTGTTGTTCTTTCTCGTTGCACAGTACTCCATTGTGTGTATGTACCATAGTTTGTTTATCCATTCATCTGTTGATGGGCATCGTTTTGCTATTGTTTTGCTATTGTGAACAATGGTGCCATGAACATAGGTGTGCATATGTCTATTCGAATCAAGAGTCTTATTTCTCTAGGATATATTCCTAGGAGTGGAATTGCTGGATCGAATGGTATGTCTATTTCTAGCTTTCTGAGGAAACGCCATATCATTTTCCAAAATGGTTGTATCATTTTGCATTCCCACCAGCAGTGCATAAGAGTTCCAATCTCCCTGAAGCCCCTACAACATTTGTTGTTTCTAGTGTTTTTGATTCGTGCCAGTAATGCTGGGCTGAGATGGTATATCATTGTGGTTTTAATTTGCATTTCTCTAATGGCTAGAGAACATGAGCATTTCCTCATGTGTCTGTGGGCCATTTGAATGTCTTCTTTGGTGAAGTATCCGTTCATTTCCTTTGCCCATTTTTTAATAGGATTATTTGTCTTTTTGTTGTAGAGGTGTTGGATTTTCTTGTAGATTATGGAGACTAGACTTTTGTCTGACTTGTACTGTCCAAAAATTTTTTCCCAGTCTGTAGGTTCTCTTTTTACTCTTTTGGTGAAATCTTTTGAAGAGCATAGGTGTTTGATTTTTAGAAGATCCCAGTTATCTAGCTTATCTATTGGGGTTTGCGCATTGATGGTTATGGTTTGTAGCCTGTTAATGCTGTGTATTAAGGCCTGAAGTGTTGGTCCTATTTCTTCTTCTATGAACTTTATAGTTTTAGGCTTTATATTCAGGTCTTTGATCCATTTTGAAGTAGTTTTTGTATACGGTGTGAGGTATGGGTCCTGTTTCATTTATTTGCAGATGGATATCCAGTTTTGCCAGCACCATTTGTTAAAAAGACTGTCTTTTCCCCATTTGATGGCCCTTGTCGAAGATCAGGTGACCATAGGTGGATGGATTTACATCTGGGTTCTCAATTCTGTTCCATTGGTCAATGTATCTGTCGTTGTACCAGTACCAGGCTGTTTTGACTACTGTAGCTGTATATGTTTCTGAAGTCAGGTAGTGTGAGTCCACCAACTTTATTCTTCTTCTTCAGTAGTGCTTTACTTATTCGGGGCTTCTTCCCTTTCCATATAAGGTTAATGATTAGTTTTTCCATCTCTTTGAAGAATATTGTTGGTATTTGGATCGGGATTGCATTGTATTTGTAAATTGCTTTGGGTAGAATTTTCATTTTCACAATGTTGAGTCTGCCTATCCATGAGCATGGTATGTTTTTCCCTTTATGTAGATCCCTTTGGGTTTCATGCAGTAGTGTTTTGTAGTTTTCTTTGTATATGTCTTTTAGATCCCTGGTTAGATTTATCCCTAAGTATTTAGCTTTTTAGGGGCTCTTGAAAATGGTATTCTTTTCCTGATTTCCTTTTCATCGTTCTCTTTACTGGTGTGTAAGGATCCAGCTCATTTTTGAATGTTTATCTTGTTTCCTGCTACTCTGCTGAATCTTTCTATTAGTTCCAGTAGATTTCTCGTGGAGTCTTTAGGGTTTTCTATGTATAGTATCATATCATCTGCAAACAGTTTAACTTCTTCATTACCAATTTGGATGCCCTTTAATTTCTTTTTCTTGCCTTATTGCTCTAGCTAGAACTTCCAGCACAATGTTAAATAGGAGTGGTGATAAAGGGCATCCTTGTCTTGTTCCTGTTTTCAAGGGGAATGTTTTCAGCCTCTTTCCATTAAGAATGATGTTGGCCATTGGTTTTGCATAGATGCCCTTTATTATGTTGAGAAATTTCCCTTCTATACCTATTTTATTGAGCGTTTTTTATCAGGAATGGGTGTTGGACTTTGTCAAATGCCTTTTCTGCATCAATTGAGATGATCATGTGATTCTTTTCTTTCCTTTTATTTATGTGGTGGATTATGTTGATTGATTTTCTAATGTTAAACCATCCTTGCATACCTGGTATGAATCCTACTTGGTCGTGGTGTATTATTTCTTTGATGTGATGCTAAATTCTATTGGCTAGAATTTTCTTCGGAATTTTTGCATCTATATTCATGAGGGATATTGGTCCGTAATTTTCTTTTTTTGTGACATCTTTGCCTGGTTTTGGTATCAGCGTTACGCTGGCTTCATGGAATCAATTTGGAAGTGTTGCTTCCTCTTCTATGCTCTGAAATAGCTTGAGTAGTACTGGTACAAGCTCTTCTGTAAATGTTTTGTAGAATTCTCCAGTGAAGCCATCTGGGCCCGGGCTTTTTTTGGTTGGGAGTTTTTTTATGACCTTTTCAATCTCTTCTCTTGTTATGGGTCTGTTCAGATTTTCAATATCACTTTGTTGTAGTTTGGGTAGGCCGTGTGTTTCTAGAAATTTATCCATTTCCTCTAGGTTTTCAAATTTGTTGGAGTATAGTTTTTCATAATATTCTGTTATAATCCTTTTCGTTTCAGTTGGGTCTGTTGTAATGTCCCCCATTTTATTTCTTATTTGGGTTATTTGTTTCCTCTCCTGTTTTTCTTTTGTCAGTTTGGCCAGTGGTTTGTTGATTTTGTTGATTCTTTTAAAGAACCAACTTTAGGTTTTCTTGATTCTTTCTATTTTTTTTCTGTTCTCTATTTCATTTATTTTTGCTCTGATGTATACTATTTCCTTTCTTCCGGTGATTGTGGGCTTTTTTTGCTGTTTTCTTTCTATTTGTTTGAGTTCTGTAGTTTACGTTTTGATTTTGTCCCTTTCTTCTTTTTTGATATGTGCATCTATTGCTATAAATTGTTCTCTGAGGACTGCCTTTGCTGTATCACAAAGGTTTTGGTATGATGTGTTTTCATTCTCATTTGATTCTAGGAATTTTTTGATTCCATCTCTGATATCTTCTATTACCCAGTGATGTGTAAGCAGGGTATTATTCAGTTCCCATGTAGTTGATTTTTTTTCCTTGCTCTTTCTAGTGTTAATTTCACCCTTGATGGCATTGTGGTCAGAGAAGATACTTTGAATTATCTCAGTGTTTTGGATCTTGTTGATGATTGCTCTGTGGTCTAAGATGTGGTCTATTCTGGAGAACGTTCCATGTGCATTGGAAAAAAATGTGTACTTTGCAGCGGTTGGATGGAGTGTTCTATATATGTCTATGAGGTCAAGTTGGCTGATTGTGCCCTTTAGGTCTTCTGTATCTTTGCTGAGTTTCTTCTTAGCTGTTGTCCTTTACTGAGAGTGGTGTGTTGAAGTCTCCTACTATTATTGTGGAACTGTCAATTTCTCTTTTCAGTGTTGTTAGAGTTTGTTTTATGTGTTTTAGAGCCCTGTCACTTGGTGTGTAGATGTTTATTATGGTTATGTCTTCATGATGGATCGTCCCCTTAATCATCATATAGTGTCCTTCTTTGTCTTTTATGGTGGATTTCGTTTTAAAGTCTATTTTATCTGAGATTAGAATTGCCACTCCTGCTCTTTTTTGGTAGTTGTTAGCTTGATATGTTTTTTTCCAACCTTTGACTTTTAATAAATCCACATCTGTGTTTCTAAGGCGTGTGTCATGTAGACAGCATATTGATGGATCCTGTTTTCTTATCCATTCTGTCACTGTCCATCTCTTTATGGGTGCATTGAGTCCATTTACATTCAGTGTAATTATTGATAGATGTGAGTTTGTTGCTGTCATTTTGTAGTGCTTTTTTGGTGGTGCTGAAGTTTTCTCTGTCGTTCTTACTCTCCTGTGCTGAGTTACTTTTGTTTGTGGATTTTTTTTCATTTCTTTTGTTTTTGTAGGTTTTGTTTTTGCTGAGACTTTATGTTTTTCCTCTTTTTTTTGTAGGTATGTTTGTTAACTTTCTTTGTGGTTATCATGAATTTTACCCTTATCTTTCTAAGTTTGAAGCCGTCTACCATTAATTGGTATTGCCTTGCCTTCCCCTCCATTAGAAGGTTCTATATCTATGCCGTTTATTCCCTCTTTTATTGTTTTGATGTTGCTGTCATTTACTGATTAACTGCTCTGATTCCCTGTTGTATTTCTTTTGGTTTTGGAAGTCCTCAAGAGTTCATTTCCTAGATTGGTATCTGGTTGGTATGATTCTGCATCCTAGGTTCTGCTGTGAGCTGAAGTTGCTTGTCCTCAGATCGAAGAACTCCCCATAATAATTCTTGTAAGTTTGGTTTGACTTTTACATATTCCCTTAGTTTCTGTTTTTCTGGAAATGACCTAATTTCACCATCAAATTTGAATGAGAGTTTTGCAGGATATATTATTCTTGGCTGGCAAAGTTTTTTCTTTCAAGATTTTATAGAAGTCATCCCATTGCCTTCTTGTGTGCATGGTTTCTGCTGAATAATCTGAGCTTAGTCTTATTGTTTCTCCTCTGTATGTGACTTCTTGTTTTTCAGGAGCTGCTCTCAGGATTCTTTGTTTGTCTTAGGTTTTGGGGAGTGTGATTATGATATGCCTTGGTGGTTTTCTTTTGGGGTCTCTCCCATATAGGGTTTGTTGAGCTTCTTAGATGGCCAGCTTTTCATCTTTCATGATATTGGGGAATTTTCTGTCAGCAGTTCTTCAATGATCCTCTCTGTGTTTTCTGTTTTCTCCCCCTTTTCTGGAACACTGATCACTTGCAAATTTTTGCTTTTGATTTTATCCCACATAACTCTCAGGGTCTCTTCATTTTTCTTTGTTTTTTTTTTTTAGGAGTTTTCCTCAAACAGTGTGTATCCAAGTGTTTGTCTTCAGTTCCACTGATCCTGTCTTCCACCGTTTCAAGTCTGCTTCTCAGCCCTTTTATGGCACCGTCCATTTCTGAAATCTTGTTTATCTTTTGGATTTCTAATTGTTGTCTTTGTATAATTTCTAGTTGTGAATTTATTTTGGCATTTTGTTCCTGCATTATTTTCCTGAATTCTTCCAATTTTTTGTCTGTATTTTCCATGAATTTGTCTATTTTTTCCTCATGTTTGTAGGTTTTTGCCTCAGCTCTTGGAGAATTCTGAATTTTAGAGATTTATATACCCTACTGGGTAGTTCTAGTGCATTTTCTTCCACTGGAGAGTCATGTGGTGTTTTCTTTTGGATGCCTACTGGAACCATTCTGTCCTGTTTTTGTAAATGTTTGATATTGTCTGCTGCCTTCGGGGCATTCAGTAGTTATTTTTCTCATTTATTGATTGTAGATTTGTTTGTTTTGTCCCTTTTTAAAAAAAAAAAATTGACTATCTCTGAGCAGGCGGACTATGTGTTCTTTGTTGTTTGCTCATCTGTGGGCACAATACTTTTTGCCTCCTTTTCCAATTGGCAGGGTCAGTCACTAAGATATGATATGGCATGGGAGGTCTAGCTGAAGAGGAGTTACTGGGACGGGTTGTTTGTGGCACTTACTAGAGCCACCAGAGCGGGTCGGTAATCAGTGCAGGGAAGGTTCCAGTAGGCCATGCCTGTGCTGTTTGGTGTTGTGATGTCAAGCGCCCAGTGCAGGTAGGCAGGATGCAGCGGGGATATTTTTATGTGTGGAACTAAGATGGATATGGGAGAGAGGAGAGAGGAACAGGAGCTAAAAACATACAAAACACCCAAAAAGAATGCTAGGGGAGCTTACTGTTGGAGTGGAGAGATGAGAGACTATGAAATGGAGAAAAACAGAAAGGGGAAGAGAAAGAATAGAATGAATAAATAAAAATCGGAAAGGTTAAAGAACCACAAAGTTCCCAGGGATCCCACTCGTGCAGCTATGAGGTCTGGGAAGTCACTGTCAGGTGTTGCAGTATAGCCTGGCTAGTAGGCGTAGAGGTATACAACACCAGGTATTCAGGGAACAGAAAGAGAAGGAAGATATACAGAGACAAGAAGCTGAGCAATGAAGAACAACAAAAAGGGAAAAAGAGGGAAAAGAAAACAAAACAAATTTAAAAAAAACAAGAAAGGCCTCCCAAAAAACAGAAAAAAAAAAAAAAAAAAGACAACGAGAAAAGAAATGCCCTCAGGGATCCGTCTGCACATCTGTGCAAGCCGAGCAGGAAGTCTCCTTGCCACGCAGCACCGCATGGCCAGAAAGGGCTCCCAACTCAAGAAAAGGAAAAGAAAACAAAGAAACAATTCAAAAGAAACAAATGAACAAAAGCCCCGGCATCCCACCAGCGCAGCAGCCCAGACCGGGCAGCAGCTTCACACTCGAATGGAGCTCCACAGCCTCTCAGGAAGAAGCAAAGATGGTGCATGGAGCCAGGTATTTGAGCGAAAGGAGGAGGAGTTGGCAAGAGGTAAGGAAGAAATCAAAAGAAGCAGGAAAAAAAGCAACACTAGCAATTTACAAATACAATGCAACCCCAATCCAAATACCAACAACATTCTTCAAAGAGATGGAAAAACTAATCATTAACTTTATGTGGAAAGGAAAGAAGCCCCGAATAAGTACAGCACTACTGAAGAAGAAGAATAAATTAGGAGGACTCACACTACCTGACCTCGGAAACTACTCTACTGCTACGGTAGTCGAAACAGCCTGGTACTGGTACAATGATAGATACATTGACCAATGGAGAAGAATTGAGAACCCAGTTGTAAATCCATCCACCTACAGTCACCTGATCTTGGAGAAGGGCCCAAAGTCCATCTAATGGGGGAAAAGACAGTCTCTTTAACAAATGGTGCTGGCATAACTGGATATCCATCTGAAAACAATGAAACAAGACCCATACCTCACACCATGCACAAAAACTAACTCAAAATGGATTAAAGACTTAAATATAAAATCGAAAACGATAATGGAAGAAAAAATAAGGACAATGCTAGGAGCCCTAATACATGGCATAAACACCATACGAATCGTAAGTAACAATGCACAAGCACCAGAAGAAAGATCAGATAATTGGGAGCTCCTAAAACTCAAACACTTATGCTCATCAAAAGACTTCACCTAAAGAGTCAAAAGACAACCTACAGACTGGGAAAAAATTTTTGGCTATGACAAATCCAGTCAGCATCTAATCTCTAAAATCTACAAGATACTGTAAGACCTCAACAACAAAAAGACAAATAACCCAATTAAAAAATGGGCAAAGGATATGAACAGGCCCTTCACCAAAGAAGATATTCAGGTGGCTAACAGACACGTGAAAAAATGCTCACAATCATTAGCCATTAGAGAAATGCAGATCAAAACTACAGTGAGCTATCATCTCACCACAACAAGGCTAACATTAACCCAAAAAATACAAAGTAATAAATGTTGGAGAGGTTGTGGAGAGACTGGAACACTTATACACTGTTGGTGGGAATGTAAAATGGTACAAGCAGTTTGGAAATCGATTTGGCTCTTCCTTAAAAAGCTAGAAATAGAAGTACCATATGATCCAGCTATCCTGCTCCTTACAATATATCCTAGAGAAATAAGAGCCATCACACGAGTAGATATATGCACACCCATGTCCATTGCAGCACTGTTCGCAGCAGCAAAAAGATGGAAGCAACCTAGGTGCCCATCAACAGATGAATGGATAAACAAATTATGGTATATCCACACAATGGAATACTACGCAATGATAAAGAACAACGATGAAGCCGTGAAACATCTTATAACATGGAGGCAGCTGGAGGTCATTATGCTGAGTGAATTTAGTCAGTCACAGAAGGACAAATATTGTATAAGACCACTATTATAAGAACCCAAGAAAAGGTTTAAACACAGAAGAAAACATTCTTTGATGGTTACGAGGGTGGGGAGAGAGGGTGAGGGTTATTTACTAAGTAGATAGTAGATAATTATCTCAGGTGAAGGGAAGGACAGCACACACTACAGGAGAAGTCAGCACAACTGGACTAAACCAAACCTAAGAAGTTTCCTGAATACAATCAAACACTTTGAGGGACAGAGTATCAGGGGTAGGGGTCTGGGGACTATGCTTTCAGGGGACATCTAGGTCAGTTGGCATAATAAAGCTTATTAAGAAAATGTTCTGCATCCTACTTTGGTGAGTGGCGTCTGGGGTCTTAAAAGCTTGCAAGTGGCCATCTAAGATGCATCAATTGGTCCCAACCACCTGGAGTAAAGGAGAATGAAGAATACCAAAGACACAAGGAAAATATTAGCTGAAGACACAGAAAGGGCCACATAAACCAGAGAGTTCATCAGCCTGAGACTGGAAGAACTAGATGGTGCCTGGCTATCACCAATGACTGCCCTGACAGGGAACACAACAGAGAGTCCCGGATGGAGCAGGAGAAAGGTGAGGTTCAGAACTCAAATTCTAGTAAGAAGACCAGACTTAATGGTCTGAGTGAGACTGGAGGAACTCTGGAAAGCATGGCCCCTGGATTCTCTATCAGCCCAGGACTAAAATAATTTCCAAGGCCAACTCTTCAGACAGAGACTGGACTGGACTGTGGGACATAAAGTGATACTCGTGAGGAGTGTGCCTCTTAGCTCAAGTAGATACAAGAGACTAAATGGGCAGCTTCTGTCCAGAGGTAAGATGGGAAGGCACAGTGGATTAGGAGCGGGTTGAATGGACATGGGGAATCAAGGGTGGAAAGGAGGAGTGTGCTGTCACAGTATGGGGAGAGCAATTAGAGTTACATAACAATGTATGTACAAATTTTTGTATGGGAAAAAGAAACTAATTTTTAGAAGAAAAAAAAAATCTAAATTCATTTAAATTATTGCTGCTGTCAGTGTGCAGATTCCATCAAAGCCATTTTTGTTCCTCATGACTGTGTAAGAGTTCTGACCTATGGATCTAAAGAGCAAATCCTCCCTCACAGTCCTTTGTTGAACTTATATTAAATGGGATGAATTTAGAACATTTAGCAGATGGTGAGGCCCACATTGGATGCTTAGTAGAGGTTAGTTCCCTCTTGCCTCTCTCTTTTTTTTTTTTTCCTGTTACTACTATTTTTGTTATTGTGGTGAAAATATACACAATTCAACAATTAGCACATATGTAATTCAGTGACATTGATTACAGTCTTCAAGTTGTGCAATTATTCTTGCTATCCTTCTCCAAATTATTCCACCACTACTAATATACACTCAATGCCCCCTAACAAAATCTCCCTCTTTCCCCCTCCTTCCCACTCCAGGTAACCACTAATAACTTTTGGTTTCTGTATTTTTACTTATTTTATATAAATGAGATCATACAGTGTTTGTCCTTTCCTGGCTGACTGATTTCACTCAGCATAATGTTTTCTAGGTTCATCCATGTTCTACCATGCATTAGGATTTTGTTCCTCCTTATGGCTAAGTAATATTCATTTGTATGTATATACCACATGGACATTTTGGTAGTTTCCACCTTTTGGTTATTGTGAACAGTGCTGCAATGAACATTGGTGTTCCCTTCCCCTTTTTAGCCTAATGTATTTTTTAATATCAACAACCAAAACCATGTAAGTGTTTGGCATCCACTAGAAAATTAAAACCCTCCAAAAAAAACCCAAACCCATTGCCATCGAGTTGATTCTGACTCATAGTGACTCTATACGACACAGTAGAACTGCTCCATAGGGTTTCCAAGGAGCTGCTAGGGGATTTGAACTGCTGACATTTTGGTTAGCAGCCTGAGCTCATAACCACTGCACCACCAGGGCTAAACTAGAGAATTAGTACTTCTTTAAACAATCAGATATTCTGAAAAAAGCTAAAGGCATAGTTGTTTTTAAATCTTTTATATATTGACTATTTTAGACTTACTAGGAGGGCATAGATTTCTGCTACGTCTGGAAATAGATAAATTAAGCATTTATGTAGTTTTATTGTTCAGTACTCTTCAATTTAGATTCAATGTCTAGGTGCTTGTTTATTTGTGGGATAAACAACTAATTCCGTTTTATACTGATGACTGACTTAGTGAATAGATTGTTCATCATTGCCCATGACCCAGTCCTCAAATTGTTTTCTGTAAGCCACTGAGTACGCTAAGGCTGTGTGACTGTGTCTTTTTAGTATCTTAATGCATCTGGTAGTCTGGGAGGAGGAAAAGATATTAAACGATTCCTTCTGTGCCTTTTAATAGTTTGACACAAATGCTCATTTTGCTCTCGAGTCAAAATGATGAATAACTGCTATACTTAGTCATATATTTTCAGTGGCAAATTAGCACTGTTTGACTGCATAAAAAAACACATTAAGCTTATTTCAAACAAGCATTCTTAGTCTTTAATTCTAACTATAATGGAACAACTAGTGTTAGCAGTAAGAAGTCTCTTTGAAAGGATGGTATAGGAACACTACATCATCAGCTCATGGGCCTAGGAGATTAATGCAGTTCTCACAGTTCCCAACTCCATAACCAAATATTACTCAAAAGCCAGTTTTCTGGTTGAAATACACAGTGAGAAATGCTTTGTACATAATAAAAGGCATTGTGATTGTCTATATTTTAGTTTAATCTTTTTAGGAAAATTAGGATAAAACACTAAAATGTATTATATATATCTGAGCCATCATCTGTAATAAAAATTTAGTTATATGAATAGTTTCTATCTGAGACCTTTTATAAATTATCCCATAAATTGTTTCCCAGTTACAAAATATCTTTTCTATGTGGGTTTTTCTCTTAAGCATCCTTAAGGTCTAGACATTGGAGATACTTAATTTCTAAAAATTGTAAGACATGTTATGGAAAATAACCTTTTAAATGTTGCCTTTCTCTCTGTCTCTCTTGGCCTCGACCTTATAAGTTAATAAAATAGAAATAGAAACTGTGGTTTGATTTTCCCCGTGAAAATTAAGTTTATTTATCTCTTGTTTTTATCCCAAATATTGAGTAGACAGAAATCTTAGAAATGAGGCCACTGATCAGTAGATAGATTGAACAAAAGAGTGTGATTGGAACAAGTCACAGGGATTTGAGTTGAAAGAGTTTCTATGGATCAGTTAGTCCAGTCCCTCATTTTAGAGCTGAGAAAAGATGTGGTCCTGAGATGATACAATTTATCAGAAAATGCTGAGCTATTTAATGGTGAAACTGAAGTGCAGTTCCCATGATCCCAGCTTCAGTGCTCTTTCTCCTGAACTCAACTGTTTCTATCACCCTTACGTGAAATCTTGCTCCAAGTATATGCAGTGCTGAGAGTGGAATGTGATCTATTAGTATGCATATGATAAGGTGCCCTGTGACCCTGAGTGTAACGCTTGTAGGCAGGGCTCTCTGGGAAGGCAAATGAGGAATTAACATTTCCACATCATACCTCATTTTTAAATCAGTTACTGAATTTCGTTACAAATATTTTAACATTTCCACATCATAGCTCCATTTTTTATGTTTTTTTTTTTTTTTTAATCTGTGGCTACATCAGCCTATAGCTGCTTGAGATTTTGGGTTGCTTACTATCTTTAATAAACAAGTTCAATGATTTGACCAGTACGGCCAGCCAAATCAGTCTGAAAACATTAAAGTAGACCAAACCCTTAATTTGACTTATTTCAAAGCTTAACTACCTTTTGATTTACTGAATTAGTAAAAAAAAAATAAAAATAAAAAAAAAATTACTATATGCTTAGAGACAGTCTATGGAATCTATAAAACATTTCAGAGTTCCCCAAATCAAGTTTTTTGTTTTTTCATTTTAATTTCA
The DNA here is from genome assembly GCA_030035585.1 of Dugong dugon. NCBI lineage: Eukaryota > Metazoa > Chordata > Mammalia > Sirenia > Dugongidae > Dugong > Dugong dugon. The sequence continues at coordinate 141,122,295 of CM057464.1, read as the reverse complement.
ACATACACAATGGAAGGCAGAGTGACAAACTGAATAACTGTATCAATAATTTGACCTTAGAAAAGAGTATTTTTATTTCCACTTGGAAAAAATACCTATACTTTTCCTGACTCCAAAATCCTAATTCATTCCTAATTCCATAATGGCAAGATTGAATAAAAGTAAAACAAACAAGTAAACAACTACAACAACAAAATCACTGGGATTCCAAGGAGATAGTTGATGTTACTCTTTAATATTAAAACTAAAAATAGAGAATTTTCCCAACTATTTAAATGGAGCTCTGTTAGCACTTATGGACTCTTGATTTACAATCAGTTTTCCTTGAGTTTCTTGGTAAGGAGTGCTGTCTAATATGCTACCTTCACATAGTAAATAAATTATAATACTATTTGAATACTTTTAAATATTAATTAAGTATACTGAATCTCATTTCCTATGCAATTCACACCACAAATGTAGTCCTCCTGGGCTCAACTTCCAAAGCCTCAATGAAAGGAAAAATTATTTCCTTCTTCTCAAAGCTTCTTGAACACATTAATCTTGATATTGCTTTGAATGAATGGTTCAGCACTGCTGCCTTATACTTTTTCTAATTGCACAATATACAGTCAATTGACTTCTTTACTGAGTTAGTCCTGTCTACCTCCTTCTGTACTCATTGGGAAGAATTTTTTTTTTTTTTTAAGAAATACTCATTTACTTAGACAAAAAAGATCTATTTCAGGATATATACATTATAATTAATGCTCGGGCATCCACAAAGTTCAAATGGTAACACTTCTATCAATTTATGAATCAAAGTTGATATTACCAAAGAGCTTGAGAATATACATAGGAAAGGATAACTAAAGTGAGACTAATGGCTTAGACAAATGCAGCCTAATAAGCAATCAACTTTTATTTACAGTTGATAAGGTAAATTTTGATCCACGGCAAATAAAATATTTTATTCTGTAAGTATAAAGGATATAGTGGTGCAATGGCTAAGCGTTTGGCTGTTAACCAAAAGGTCAGGAATTTGAATCCACCAGCTGCTCCTTGGAAACCCTGTGGGATGGTTCTACTCTGTCCTATACGGTCGCTATGAGTCAGAGTCGACTTGAGGGCAGTGGGTTTGGTTTTGGGGTTTATGTGAATCCTTCTTCCTAGAAAAGGAGAAAAAAAGTCTTTTTTTTTGCAGGCTTTGATATTTAGCTATTTGTAGGTGTGATTTTTCTTGGACTTGAAGGGAAGAACACCTATTATAAATGTTGAATGCTAAGATGCCCTTGAAGTCATTTTAATCTTCAGGAAATTATTTCTTAAGTGGCCTCTGTCAGTGGCAGTAGTATTGGAAGTGGAGGGACAGAGCAGAAAAAAAGGAAAAGAGTGGAAAAGAGATTAGGAGTCAGATAATTTTCCTACAAGCAAAATTCCAAATCTCTCTTGATAGCAAATTTTGCAGCTACTATGCAGTCAGGCCAAGAAATTCAATGTAAAACTTTAGAACCAATAAACCTCACATCGTTTATCCTAAATTCCCTTAATTGCCAATCCATAGTACACTCCCACATAGAAAACCAGAAAGGTCATGCTAAATTACATGGGTCCATGCTGTTCTACAAATCCACTGTGCTTTGCATCTCTGTCTTGTTGTGTCTACTGTGCAATCTTCTGAACTTTACTCAACTTTACCACCTGCTGGTTATTCCAGTATAATCAATAGAAGCAAATATTCACGTAGCCTGACCTTCAGCAAACTGTGAGGAGGCTAGAAGGGCAAGAGAATTTAGAGTGGAAATAAAATAGTGACCATGTCTTGTAAATCTGAGGAATAGATTTAATTTTTTGTCTTATTTTGACTGGGGAAGGGAGTGACTGGGAGTTAAAAAAACTTAAGACAAAGTAATGGGTCTGAAAGCATGACAATTTTGTATTATAACCCTGGAAAATATTCATAAATTCAGTTTTTCATGATTTCTGTACATTAAGACTAGATGTAAATGTGTTATCATAGTAGAAAGGCTTCTTTTTTTTTCTGGGAAAAATCACTTTCTGTAATTTCACAGATGGCCAAGAACCACAGGGGAAACTGCAATGGTTCTTTTTCTTTCTTTCTTTCAAATCCCACCCCTAGACCAACTTCTTTATCTAGAATGCCTAAAAATAATGAATTGGGAAACATCTAGCTTGGTGCCTCTTGACTTGCACAACTCTGGAAATATGCAACGTCTGTCACCCTCACAGAGAAAGGAGTGTTTGAGATCTATACACAGGGAAGTAGAGACAGGAAAATGGAAAAGCAGAGAAAGCTTTGCCAGTAGAAGGCAGAGTTTAAACTCATTTTCCCTTCAGCTCCTCGCCTTCTTTCTTCTCTCATCCAATAAAACTCTCTGATATTCTCTTCTTCTCCTACTCTGTCAAAACTGTCTTTCAGAAAGGCACACAAACGAGTCTCTTAAACGTTGAGGTGAGTAGAAGTTCACTTGTTACTCTTCTCAAATTATACTTGCATATTTTAAGCTTCATCTCTAATTGTGGAATAAAAGATTTGTCTTAATGGATTTTTAGGCATCAATAAGCAAATGGAGGACAGTTTATTATGTGGGATGTTATGCAGCAAAATAAAATTGTATACTTCAGAAAAGGAACTGAATGCAGTTCTATATTGATTTATCTTAAACTCTAATAAAAGCTTGTAAAATTGTTTTCTGCACTGATTTCATTGCGATGCATAATGTCCACTAAGAATTTTAAAGATCAGTAATAAAAAAATTAATTACATGGTGTGTAAATTGCTGTTTAAAGAGAAATTTTACGTCTCTGAAAAGTCTCTGTGCTTATCTACCACAAAATTTTGTCAACATTCTTTTGATAAGAGAGGGATAAGAAATGGGAACGTTGATTTTCCCTAGTGTCTCCTCTCTGCCATACGTCCTCCTAGATACTTTCACACACATTATTTTTAAGGATTTAGAAAATCAAAGTCTTTTAAAAAATACTTTCTTTTCTGTTGTCTAAATTCTGAAAGCAGAAGTCTTATAGACTGTATCAAATTTGGAGCTGTTTAGAAGCATCAAACATCTGCTTTGCCCTTGATAGCATTGCATCCTTTGATAGAGAAAAGTACATGTTATGAAATGCTGTAAGAACCTGTGGATATAGGCAACCCTTTTCATTATTTAGATTTAATTACTCTCAATTTGTTGTAGGAGGGTGGATTTTAAAAAATGTAATATATTGGAGGGTAAACTGTATTCTCTTTTCACCAAATATTTATGATCATTAGTGAATGTAATGTTTGGTTACTAGAGTAGTATGTTTCCTTTGCCCATTTTGTGAGACTGTTTACTCTGTGCTGATTTTAATAACTCCTAAAAGTGACTTTTTACAAAATAACAAAAGGTTCCTAAACATAGTCTAAAATCAGAGACAGCAGCCTAGAAACTCCAGCTGTGTTAGATGGAGAATGATATAATGCTAAATGAACTCAGAGTCAGTAGAGGGGATGCAAGACATCATGTAGTCATCACACCTTAGAGAGGTGAACCATTGTGTTTTATAGTGGATTGTGAGAATAATTAGATCTGCTAAGGTACCAATCAAAACTGACTCAACAGCACCTAACAACAACAACAAAGTACCGCAGATAATTTGACTTCACATTCACCCAATGTAGTGGTCAATAGTCTACTTGTAGCTGGAAAAAATGTATAATTGGATTGTTGTTGTTGTTAGGTTCCATCGAGTTAGTTCTGACTCATAGAGACTCTATGTACAACAGAAGAAAACACTGCCCAGCCTTGCGCCATCTTCACAATTGTTGCTGTTTGAGCCCATTGTTGCAGCTACTGTGTCAGTCCATCTTGTGAGGGTCTACCTCTTTTTCACTGACCCTCTACTTTACCAAGTGTGATGTCCTTTTCCAGGAACTGGTCCCTCCTGGTAATGTGTCCAAAGTATGTGAGACCAAGTGTTGCCATCCTTGCTTCTCAGGAGCATCCTGCTGTACTTCCTCCAAGACAGATTTGTTCTTTCTTCAGGCAGTCCATGGTATATTCAACATTCTTTGCCAACACCATAATCCAAAGGCATCAATTCTTCTCTTCCTTATTCATTGCCCAGCTTTCATATGCATATGAGGCGACTGAAAATATTGTAGCTTGGGTCAGGCTCACCTCAATGCTCAAAGTGACATCTTTGCTTCAGAACACTTTAAAGAGGTCTTTTGCAGCAGATTTGCCCAATGTGATACGTCGTTTGATTTCTTGACTGCTACTTCCATGGGTGTTGATTGTGGATCCAAGTAAAATGAAATCCTTGACAGCTTCAATCTTTTCTCCGTTTATCATGATGTTGCTTATTGGTCCAGTTGTGAGGATTTTTGTTTTCTTTATGTTGAGGTGTAATCCATACAATTAGCAGGTGTTTATTGATAAACAAGCAAAAATTATGTACTCAAGGTGATCGACAATTCAAATTTTCACAAAGTTTCAGTCTTATTCCACAGAATGGATTTGTCTTATTTATTCTCACTGACTGTGAGGTGTACTCTAAATTGATTAATACCCAAAGTTGTTCAAAACTTTGACTGGATATTCTACTGAAAATAAACCCTTCATTAACTTTGCACAGATGACAGCTGTGCCCATAATTCTTTAAGCACATCAGCAATGTTTTTGCAAAGAAACAAAAGGTCAAAGACAAAAAGCTCATTTTTAATAGACTATTCCTTTAAACGTGTTTCTCTCAAAAAGTTTATATTAAAATGCAGTATACCTGTTTTTTTCCACTCTAGATATTAATTATTTTGACAAGCAATGGGGAAATGCCAGGAATATGTGAACTGATGAAAACAAAAACGATGATGTTGCCAAGGATGCACCTGACAGCTCTTAGGGGATCTAGAGAAATAAGAGCAGAATTACAAATAAGATTTCAAGTGTTTTAATAATAAATTCATGCAATTTTAAGTTGCAAAATTCATCATATTTACACTGAACTTAGATCCTTTTTGAATGCATAGTAACTTCCTATTTATAACTTTTAAATGCTGTAAATATATATTAGAATGATTTGACTTTATATTATGGTAAAATATATTAAGTGTGGGTTTATATAGTAAAACTTAGTTTTATGTTGTAATAATTGTGCCCTGATCTCTAGTCCATAATAAACTTGTCTGGATTATGCACTAAATCTTGGGTTAGGCGAGTAAATTACTCTTCCTTTAACAGAAATTTTTCTTTGTAACCCAGATAATTTTTATAATAGAGCTCATGGTATTTAGCATTAGGTGCAATTTTCAATTTACTTAAGTTTTTCATATACTTTCTTAAAAAACAAAGTAGAACTAACTCTAAATTTTCCTTACAGAAAGGTAGATGTTCAAAATTAGTTTTAATAATCAAAATAAATAAATAGATCACATTAAATAGCTCAAAAGACATTGAAAAGGTCATGGGAATTCGTCCTTTCATTTAGAATTTATAATGGCATTTTTCTTCTACCTTTACATTAACCTGGAATTCCAACAACAGCTTTCATTTCACCACCATTCTCATCGTTATTTTAGAGATTCTGACTTATATTGAATATGTATGTGTGTATATCTATGTATGTGTATGCATATATATATAATACATATGTATTTGTTTAAAAACAAGGATAGCTTGTTTTAATCCTCCCTATCTAATCCATATGGCCTTGTTGGATAGAGGACACTCTGTTCTGGAGCTTAAAAAAGATGAGGCACCTTTATTATTGCACTGGAGAAAGAACATGACATTAACTGTATGTCCATTCTATTTTCTCAGGGAAGGATGTTTTTAGGTTCCAGTAATTTTTTTTCCCCTAAATGTGGGTTAGATTGGTTGCTGAGGAGGAGGGTTGAGCTCATAGGGACACCCAAACAAGATAGATGGTATTAACTAGTAACAGCAGTTCTACTTCATAACTGAGTTTTCCTATAGTGTTTCTTTATTCCTGCCCATCAGAGCAAGATTGGTTTCCCACTGGTCCATCTCCCTTAAGCTGCTACATCAGTAGCAAAGACTTACTTCTCATTTTCTCATTTTCTCTTAAGGTCTTTTAGAACCCTGTGTGCCTTGATTATTGGATCAACTGATTTTCTTGCTTAGGAAGACAAAGTTTAAAATTTGAAACCTTTGCATTTTTGTGTCCATGTTACTTGTACCAGAAGAAAATTACCTCTAATTAATTTTCCAAAGAAGTAAATTCTGAACCAAAATATATTAGCATGACTCAGTTTTTCTTTTTCTAAAGTGAGATGATATCACTCTTTTTTAGGATATAATTAGACATTTATTAGCTATGGCTTTTTCTCTGTGCAAATAACATCTATTTCAAAAACAAAAATATTCTAGTTATAACTTTTGGATACGGAAACCAACATATAGTTAACTTAGAGCAATTTTTGGATGGTACTTAAGAGTTGCTAGAACCCTGTTATCATCATGTTTATAGACAAGACTATATTGTGAAACTTGCTCTTGAATGTCGAGTAGCTAAAGCAAAACGAAGAAATGATGAAGTAAAAGAACTGAACAGAAGATTTCAAAGGGTAGCTCGAGAAGACAAAGTAAAGTATTATAATGACATGTGCAGAGACCTGGAGATAGAAAACCAAAAGGAAGAACATGCTCAGCATTCTTCAAGCTGAAAGAACTGAAGAAAAAATTCAAAGCCTTGAGTTGGAATAGTGAAGAATTCTATGGGGAAACTATTAAAAGATGCAGGAAGCATCAAAAGCGGATGAAAGGAATACCCAGAGTCATTATATCAAAAAGAATTGGTCAATGTTCAACCACTTCAAGAGGTAGCATATGATCAGGAACTGATGGTACTGAAGGAAGAAGTCCAAGCTGCACTGAAGGCATTGGTGAAAAACAAGGCTCAGGAACTGACAGAATATCAACTGAGATGTTTCAGCAAACAGATGCAGCACTGGAAGTGTTTATTCGTCTATGCCAAGAAATTTGGAAGACAGCTATCTGGCCAATCGACTAGAAGAGATCCACATTTATGCCTATTCCCAAGAAAGATGATCCAACTGAATGTGGAAATTATCATACAATATCATTAATATCACACACAAGTAAAATATTGCTGAATATCATTCAAAAGCGACTGCAGCAGTATGTTGACAGGAAACTGCTAGAAATTCAGGCCGGATTCAGAAGAGGACTTGGCACCAGAGATATCATTGCTGATGTCACATGGATCCTGGCTGAAAGCAGAGAATACCAGAAAGGCGTTTACCTGTGTTTTATTGAATACACAAAGGCATACAGTTGTGTGGATCATAACAAATTATGGATAACATTGCGAAAAATGGGAATTCCAGAAGACTTAATTGTGCTCATGAGTAACCTGCACACAGATCAAGAGGCAGTTGTTTGGACAGAACAAGGGGATACTGCGTGGTTTAAAATCAGGAAAGATGTGTGTCAGGGTTGTATCCTTTCACCATAGCTATTCAGTCTGTGTGCTGAGCAAATAATCCGAGAAGCTGGACTATATGAAGAAGAAACAGGCATCAGGATTGGAGGAAGACTCATTAACAACCTGAGATATGCAAATGACACAACCTTGCTTGCTGAAAGTGAAGAGGACTTGAAGCACTTACTGATGAAGATCAAAGACCACGGCCTTCAGTATGGATTACACCTCAATATAAAGAAAACAAAAATCCTCACAACTGGACCAATAAGCAACATCATGATAAACGGAGAAAAGATTGAAGTTGTCAAGGATTTCATTTTACTTGGATTCACAATCAACACCCATGGAAACAGCAGTCAGGAAATCAAAAGACTCATTGGGCAAATCTGCTGCAAAAGGCCTCTTTAAAGTGTTGAAAAGAAAAGATGTCACTTTGAAGCCTAAGGTGTGCCCGACCCAAGCCATGGTATTTTCAATCACATCATGTGCATGTGAAAGCTGGACAATGAATAAGAAAGACAGAAGAAGAATTGATGCCTTTTGAATTGTGGTGTTGGTGAGGAATACTGAATATACCATGGACTGCCGAAAGAATGAACAAATCTGTCTTGGAAGAAGTACAACCAGACTGCTCCTTAGAAGGAAGGATGGTGAGACTACGTCTTACATACTTCGGGCATGTTGTCAGGAGGGATCAGTCCCTGGAGAAGGACATCATGCTTGGTAAAATAGAGGGTCAGCGAAAAAGAGGAAGACTTTCAACAAGATGGATTGACACAGTGGCTGCAACAATGGCTCAAGCATAGCAACGATTGTGAGCATGGTGCATGACCAGGCAGTGTTTTGTTTTGTGGTACATAGGGTCGATATGAGTTGGAAGCGACTTGATGGCACCTAACAACAACAACAATATTGTGATTAGCAATAATAGAAAGTTATTTATGCCATCCAGAAAACTAAATCTTGAAAAAACGGCTCAAATAGGAACCATTATTTCATAAATAAAAATACCGTCTTGCATACAGGCCCTTTGGAAGTAAGAGGAACACATATTCCTGGATATCTACTTTTATCAGTGTGGACAATTTTCCATAAGACCTTCCCATGTCTTGTTTGAAAAAAAGAAAAGAGAAGGATGGATTTTGAATAGCCAAACAACAGTACTTCTGCTATAATGTAAGGTCAAGCAAAGCAACAGTCAACAATCAGATCCAGTTACCGGAATAGGGTTAAGGAACATATAGATGAGCAATAAGGAAATGCAATCAAAAACACAAAGTCTCAATAAAATGGCCAAGCTAAGATCTGGCCATTCATTTATTTATGAAGGGAAATGAGAGATAATAGTTCAGAGATTAGGACAGGAAATAGGTGATGTTTCAGAAATACACAGGGGTATTTCTGACAATACACAGGGGTGGCTTCTCCCCTTCCTGGCCAGAAGTCAAAACCTTTTCTGCAACCTGGCTATTTCTCTTCAGGGTTATAATAGTTAATAAAATATGCATTTGAATTCATATAAACATGGTTAAGTCATACCCATCTTGTCTTTCCCAGTTGATGTTTTAACTTCTAAGAACTCTTTGACAGAGAAGAACACTTATCTATTTGTTTATTTATGGTCATTAAGTCACTCATTACACAAATATTTGTTAAGGACCCTTTATGTGCCATGATGCTAGGCCATGAAGTTCCGAAGATGCCCACAGGTGTAGGAGGCAAATGTGTAAATTTATAATTACAATAGAGAATGGTAAGTTCTATAGTTGTGAAAACCAGTGGAGGCTAGTATTTTATGAAGACGTCAGGAAGGATCCTTAGTAAAGGTGTCTAATTTGAATTCTGGTAGTTAAGTCTGGCTGGTGAAAAAGGTGGGGAAGGCATTCCTGGCAGAAGAAAGAGCATGTATAAAAGCACAGAAATATTAAATATCATGTCCTGTTGAGGGAACTTTGTTATGATAGCTTCAGAGGTGCAAGATAAGAAGTGAGAATATGCAGAGGAAATATGTCATTAGATAATAATATATGTGATGGTACAAAGCTTAGACTTTATCATATAGTGGATGAAAAGCCATTGATGGGTTTAAACATGGTCCACATTTGAATTTTAGAAATATAAATCTAGTGGCCATCTGTCAGTTTTCTGTACTATGGTGGCTTGGTGTTGCTATGATGCTGGAAGTTATGCCACTGTTATTTCAGATACCAGCAGGGTCACCCTTGGTGGACAGGTTTCAGCTGAGCTTCCAGACTAAGACAGACTAGGAAGAAGCCACCTGGCAGTCTACTTCTGAAAAGAATTAGCCAGTGAAAACTTTAAGAATGGCAGCAGAACATTGTCTGATATAGTGCCAGAAGATGAACCCCTCAGGTTGGAGGGCACTCAAAACATGACTTGGGAAAGAGCTGCCTCCTCAAAGTAGAGTTGACCAAGAAGCAGTCATTAGAGCAGAGCAAGGGAATACTGCATGGTTTAAAATCAGGAAAGGTGTGTATCAGAGTTGTAACATTTCACAATACTTAACTCAATCTCTATGCTGAGCAAATAATTCAAGAAGCTGGAACACTGCATCAAGATTGGAGGAAGACTCGTTAACAACTTGCAGTATGCAGATGACACAAGCATACCTTCTGAAAGTAAAGAGGACTGGAAGCACTTATTGATGAAGATCAAAGACTACAGCCTTCAGTATGGATTACCCCTTAACACAAGGAAAACAATCCTCACAACCGGGCCAATAAGCAACATCAAGATAAATGGAGAAAAAATTGAACTTGTCAAGGATTTCATTTTACTTGGATCCACAATCAACGACCATGGAAGCAGCAGTCAAGAAATCAAAAGACACATTGCATTGGGCAAATTTGCTGCAAAAGACATCTTTAAAGTGTTAAAAACAAAGGCGTCACTTTAAGTGCTAAGGTGCGCCTGACCCAAATAATGGTGTTTTCAATCACCTCATGTGCATGTGAAAACGGGGCAAGAATAAAGAAGACTGAAGAAGAATTGATGCCTTTGAATTATGATGTGGGTGAGAATATTGAATATACCATGGACTGCCAGAAGAATGAACAAATCTGTCTTGGAAGAAGTACAGCCAGAATGCTTCTTAGAAGCAAGGATCGCGAGACTTTGTCTCACATACTTTGGACATGTTTGGAGGGACCAGTCCCTGGAGAATGACATCATGCTTGGTAAAGTAGAGGGTCAGTGGAAAAGAGAAAGACCCTCAGTGAGATGGATTGACAGAGTGGCTGCAACAGTGGGCTCCAGTGTATCAAGAATTGTGAGGATGGCGCAGGACCGGGCAGTATTCAGTTGTAAATAAAGGTGCTATGAGTTGGAACTGACTCGATGGCACCTAGTAACAACAGCGAATCTGTTGGATGTGTGAAAATTTGATTGGAGATAAAAAGAAGTGAGAGAAGACCGGTTATGAGGTAAATATGATAACAAAGAAGAGAGATGATGAGAGTTTAAATTAGGAGAGTGACTGCGAGGAAGTCTGTAAGGAAAAGGTTAATCAGATAGGACTTGAGGACAAATTGAATTTGAAAAATAAAGGAAAGCCAGAATGAATTCCAGGTTCCTTGTTTGTGAGATTGTGAAACTGGTGCTATTATCCAGTTAGAAAATAGAGTATAGATATGTTTTTGGAGGAGAACAATTAGCTCAGTTTAGACATGCTAAGTTTGAGATGCTGGTGGGACATTCATATAGCTATACCCATTAAGCAGGTGGTTATGTGAACCTTGGTCTTAGGAGAGCAGTCTAGGCTGGATACAGATTTGGGAGTTATCAGTATATTGATGTTTGCAAAATTGTATTTATATCCTTCGAGTGAAATGAAAAGAGGGGTAAGATTTATGTGGACAGTGACTGTGTTTGTCTTTCCTGACATAGTATTTCCAGAACACAGTTCAGCACCAGATACATACTGTGCTTTCAATATATGTTTTTTTTTAAGGAAGACACATTGAAGAGAAGTCAGCAATTAGGAGGAAAAGTTATGGAAGCCCATAGAGGAGACAGTTTAAAGAAAGAAGTTGTCAACAGTGTTTAATGCTGCTTACAGGTCAAATACGATAGGAATGGTAAAACCACAATATGTGCTGTTCTTCTTTTATACACAAACCCAAGTACATGCATTTCATTTTTATTTACATTTAACAAAAGTCTTGGTAGTGGAATGACTATCAGGCTGTGTTTTTGGTAGATGGATTTCTTTTCTCTGAACCTGAAATTTCCTTTATAACTCTCCAAAGTACATATTTATCAAAACTAACATGTACATTAAACGAGAGTGTCAAGAAGCAAAATGATGTTTTGTTGGATGTAGGCTATATTATATAATAAATAGTAAGATATACAGATGCAAATACAATCCGGGGCCTCAAGAGTGAACACAACAGTGTTTTATGTTATTTTTTTAACATGTTACAACTTTGTGAATTCCCATATTTCACAGAAAGGCAGTTAAGTGCTTTTAAGATAGAACAAAACTGAAAAAAAATCCTTGAAAATGTTGTTATTAGGTGCCATCGAGTTGATTCGGATTCATAGCGACCCCATGTATGAGAGAAAGAAACACTGCCTGGTCCTGTACCATCCTCACAATCGTTGCTATGTTTGAGCCCATTGTTGCAGCCACTGTGTCAGTCCATCTGTTGAGGGTCTTCCTCTTTTTCACTGCCCAAGTATGATGTCCTTCTCCAGGGACTGATCCCTCCTGATAACATGTACAAAGTATGTGAGATGAGGTCTCACCATCCTCCCTTGTAGGGAACATTCTGGCTGTACTTATTCCAGGACAGATTTGTTCTTTCTTCTGGCAAACCAGTAATTCTTTGCCAACACCATAATTCAAAGGCATCAATTCTTCGGGCTTCCTTATGCATTGTCCAGCTTTCACATGCATATGAGGCAGCTGAAAACACCATGGTTTGAGTCAGGCCCACCTTAGTCCTTTAAGTGACATCTTTCCTTTTTTACACTTTAAAGAGACCTTTTGCAGCAGATTTGCCCAATGCAGTGCGTCTTTTGATTTATGGACTGCTGCTTCCATGGGCGTTAATTGTGGATCCAAGTAAATGAAATCCTTGACAACTTCAGTTTTTTCTCCGTTTATCGTGATGTTTCTTATTGGTCCAGTTGTGAGGATTTTTGATTCCTTTATGTTGAAGTGTAATCTCTATGGAAGGCTGTGGTCTTTGATTTTCATCAATAAGTGCTTCAGGCCCTCTTCACTTTCAGCAAGCAAGGTTGTGTCATCTGCATACTGCAGGTTGTTAATGAATCTTCCTCCAATCCTGATACTCCATTCTTCATTTATACTCCAGGTTCTTGGATTATTTGCTCAGTATACAGATTGAATAAGTATGGTTAAAAGATACAACCCTGACACACACCTTTCCTGACTTTAAACCACTCAGTATCCTCTTGTTCTGTTGGAAAGACTGCCTTTTGGTCTATGTACAGGTTCCTCATGAGCACAATTAAGTGTTCTTCACAATATTATCCATAATTTGTTATGATCCACACAGTTGAATGCCTTTGCATAATTAGTAAAACACAGGTAAACATCATTCTGGTATCCTCTGCTTTCAGCCATGATCATCTGACATCAGCAACGATATCCCTTGTTCCATGTCCTCTTCTGAATCTGGCTTGAATTTCTGGCAGTTCCCTTTCAATGTACTGCTGCAATTGCTTTTTAATGATATTCAGCAAAATTTTACTTGCATGTGATATTAATGATATTTTTCAATTATTTCCACATTCAGTTGGATCACCTTTCTTTGGAATGTGTACAAATGCGGATCTCTTCCAATTTGTTGGCCAGGTAGCTGTCTTCCAAATTTCTTGGCATAGGCGAGTGAGCACTTCAGCGCTGTATCTGCTTGTTGATACATCTCAACTGGTATTCCATCAATTCCCGGAGACTTGTTTTTCATCAATGACTTCAGTGCAGCTTGAATCTCTTCTTTCAGTACCATTGGTTCTTGAACATATGCTACCGTCTTGAAATGGTTGAACATCAACCAATTCTTTTTGGTATAGTGACTCTGTGTCTTTCTTCCATCTTCTTTTAATGTTTCTTGGGTCATTTAATATTTTTCCTGTAGTATCCTTCAATATTGTTATTCAAGGGTTGAATTTTAATTCAGTTCTTTCAGCTTGAGAAATGCTGAGCATGTTCTTCCCTTTTGGTTTTCTATCACCAGGTCTTTGCACATGTCATTATAATACTTAGTCTTCTTAAGCTGCCCTTTGAAATCTTTTGTTCACCTCTTTTACTTCATCATTTCTTTCTTTCACTTTAGCTCCTCTGTTCAAGATCAACTTTCAGAGTCTCTTCTGACATCAATTTTTGTCTTTTCTTTCTTTCCCATTTTTTAATGACTTCTTGCTTTTTTCGTGTATGATGTCCTTGATGTTATTCCACAATCATCTGGTCTTTGCTCATTAGTATTCAATGTGTCAAATTTATTCTTGAGATGGTCTCTAAATTCAGGTGGGATATACTCAAGGCCATACTTTAGCTCTCGTGGACTTGTTCTAATTTTATTCCACTTCAGCTTGAACTTGCATATGAGCAACTAATGGTCTGTTTCATAGTTGGCCCCTTGCCTTGTTCTGACTGATGATATTTAACTTTTCCATCGTCTCTTTCCATAGATGTAATCACTTTGATTCCCTGTATTCCGTCTGGCAAGATCCACGTGTATACTTGCCATTTATGTTATTGAAAAAGGTATTTGCAATGAATAAGTCGTTGGTCTTGCAAAATTCTATCATGCAATCTCTGGCATCATTTTTGTCATCAAGACCATATTTTCCAACTGCCAGTCCTTTTTCTTTGTTTCCAACTTGCACACTCCAATCACCAGTAATTATCAGTGCATCTTGATTGCATGTTTGATCAATTTCAGACTGCAGAAGTTGGTAAAAATCTTCAATTTCTTCATTTTTGGCCTTAGTGATAGATGCCTAATTTTTATAATAGTTGTATTAACTGGTCTTCCTTGTAGGCATGTGAATATTGTCCTATCACTGACAGCTTCGTATTTCAGGATAGGTCTTGAAATGTTCTTTTTGATGATGAATGTGATGCCATTCCTCTTCAATTTGTCATTCCCAGCATAGGAAACCATAGAAGACCAGAATGGCCAATTCCCATCCATTTCAGCTCAGTAATGCCTAGGATATCAATGTTTATGCGTTCCATTTCATTTTTGACAACTTCCAATTTTCCTAGATTCATATTTCATATATCCCACTTTCCAATTATTAATAAATGTTTGCAGCTGTTTCTTCTCATTTTCAGTCTTGCCACATCAGCAAGTAAAGGTCCCAGAAGCTTGACTCCATGCATGCCATTAAGTTTGACTCTACTTTGAAGAGGCACCTCTTCCCCAGTCACATTCTGAGTGCCTTCCAACTGAGGGGCTCATCTTCCGGCACTGTATCAGACAAAGTTCTGCTACTATTCATAAGGTTTTCACTAGCCAATTTTTTCAGAAGGGCTGCCAGGTCCTTCTTCCTAGTCTGTCTTAGTCTGAAAGCTCAGCTGAAATGTGTCCATCAAGGGTGATCCTGCTGGTATTTGAAATACCAATGGCAATGCTTCCAGTGTCACAGCAGCATGCAAGCCACCACAGTACAACAAAATGACAGACATGTGGTGGTTGAAAATGTTAACTCTTAAATCAATTCACCTAAGACTTTAAAAGTGAAATAAGGAAACTAATTCTGTAGAGGAGTGGTTCATTTTTTAATTCAACAAATATTGACTGAGCACCTACTATGTGCCAAACACTGCTGTAGGCTATTGGGATACAGCAGTAAATAAAGTAGACATAGACCTTGGCTTTTCAGATCTTAGTTATAGATGATATGATATTAAATATATAATTAAGTACAAATTAATTAATTGCAATGAAATACATATTTTGGAAGCCAGGTAGAGAGTGCTGTGAGGGTATTTAACAGGGTAAGGTATTTTATACACGATATTAGAAGATTTATTATATGCCCTAATAGCACCACAGTATGTTTTTCAACAGTCTTGCAGAAGTGATATTTTTGAATATGTTGAAGAAGTGCTGTTTATTCCAAGAATTGAAGAATGAATAGGAGTTAGCCTGATGAATTGGGAGTGGAGAAGATTGGAGAGGTCTTTCTGGACAGAGAGCACAGGATATGATCCTTAAAGTAAGAAAAACTGAGCCTATTGGGAGAACTGGAAGCAGAAGCCTGGACCATTAGAGAGCAGAAAGGAATGTGGTTCATGGAGAAACTGGAGAGATGGCAAAGAGAGCCTCGGGACTGTATTAAAGAGTTTGATCTTCATCCTTTTATGGGAAGCCAGTAAATGCTTTTAAATACATGAGTGACATTAAACCCCCCAAAACTTATTGTCATCCAGTCAATTCCGACTCATAGCAACCCTATAGGATGGGACAGAACTGCCCCATAGGGTTTCCAAGGCTGTAAATCTTTACAGAAGCAGACTGCCACAACTTTCTCCCTCAGAGTGGCTGGTGGCTTTGAACTGCCGACCTTTCAGTTAGCTGCTGAGTGCTTAACCCCTGCACCATCAGGGCTCTTCTGAGTGACATT
This sequence comes from Dugong dugon, assembly GCA_030035585.1. Classification (NCBI taxonomy): domain Eukaryota; kingdom Metazoa; phylum Chordata; class Mammalia; order Sirenia; family Dugongidae; genus Dugong; species Dugong dugon. Next base: position 141,106,224 of record CM057464.1, on the reverse strand, counting down.
AACAGATGTCAATTCTTTGCAGGATCTCTCTTTGTTCAGAGTATTAAAAAATAAACAACAACAAAAACTTGGAAATGAAATAATATAAAAAGAAAGCAACTATCATATTTAGGATATTATCTTCTGTAATTAGGAATTTCTTCATATAAAAATGGAAATAATGGTAGCTACCTTATAGAATTGTTGGGAGGATTAAATATATAAAGTGCTTTACATGACTTCCGGTACATTATAGGCTCTTAGTGATCCTTGATAAGTAAAACTTAAACTGGCTGTCCCCAGTTACCAGTTTCTTGTCTAACAGTAAGTTCATGCTGACTGGCATTTCTAGAGAAAATAGAGGATTTTTCTTGAATAAGCCTTTCCATTTTGGGAGTGCCCTTGAACTGAACTTTAAGGAGGGAAACCTGATATCATCACAGAGATGTGCTCAGATGGGTACTGTCCTTCAGAGGTAGCCACACACTCAGCCAGACTGGTATTCTGAGTTTAAAAAAAAGAAGCCAAAAACCAAACCAATTTGCAGTAAAGTCAACTCCAATTAATGGTGATTCCATGCGTGTCAGAGTAGAACTGTGCTGTTTAGGGTTTTCAATGGCTAATTTTTCAGAAGTAAAATCACCAGACTTTTCTTTTGAGGTCCCTCTGGGTGGACTCAAACTGCCAGGCTTTCAGTTAGCAGCCAGCCCAGTAACCATTTTTGCCACCTGAAGGACAGTATCTTGATTGGACTGGGCTAAATCTGGGAGACTCACCATGCTATAAAGCTGTCTCGAGAGATTTGCATTTGGTTTGGGGTTAATTATAATTACCTGGAAATTTTCCAGGACATCACATCATATTAAAATTTCTGAGCACCGTGAGTATTCTGCTTCACCAGAGAAAACTATTCTAAACAAAAGCAGGCCTCATAATGGAAATTCCCAGCATTTTTATGCCCTACAATTTTTGGTTGCTTCAAAACAGTATTGATAAAGCAGTTTGTAGCAATTTATGATTCTGAAGCTTTGAGTGATTTTTTTTAATTCTCTAGCATAAGTGGACATCATACATTAAAATCCAAGTTTCTCTTTCGAATTGAAAATGCACTAAAAAGAGGAGAATTATTTAATATACTCAGCAGTAATGGTGCTTGAGAGTGAATGAAAGCCTGCTAAGACTCCCTGTTAGCTTTCAAATGAGCTTATCTGAGAGATGGCAGATACAGTATCCAGAGTTCTTTTTCTGAAGAAATCCTTTTGACAGAATGGCTCAACACCTGTTAAGCCAAGAAGTGGTTTTTTAGGAAAATAAAGCAACAAAAAGCAGCACCCACAGTGTTAATTGTTATATTGTTTAAAACCACAGATCTCTTTTTCTGAGCAGGCAACAGTAGGAAAATGCTCATGCATGGGTAGGCAGCTCTGTTGGAAATTAATCAGAAAATGGTCATTGGAGCTCATATTCAGATTACAAGCATTTTAGGAAAAGTATCCCTTTCAGTCCTTCTCTAGGCTTGTGATATTGTGAGTTGTTGATGTGTTTGCTTCACTTATTAGTTTGTTCTAACATAGACATGGTAAGCAGCCCTTAAGTGTGACCCCAATATTGAGTCAGTCGGAATTGAACCCAGTGGAAATTTCAAAATTTTCACACACCCACACATGATGAGGTTTTTACATGTCTTTGGAAAATCTAGAAAGTAATTTAAGGAAATAGAGAGCCTGGCCAAGAAAGACACAAGAATGGCATGTTCCTAGAGAGATGACTAAGAAAGATGATCCATGAAAGGGACATATCTTTCCTTTAGCAAGGTAATTAAAACTTTAGATCCAAAATATCTGCAGTGTAGCCCTTCAAGCCATGGTCTATTTAAAAGGAGGAGTTGTTGTTAGTTGCTATCAAGCAGTAGTTACTGTTGTTGCTGGATACTGTCCAGTTGATTCTGATGCATGGCGACCCCACGTGAGAGTAAAACTGCCCCATAGGGTTTTCTTCGCTGTTATCTTTACAGAAGCAGATTGCTAGGTCTTTCTCCTGCAGAGCTGCTGGGTGAGCTTGAACTGCTAACCTTTACGTTAGCTGCCAAGAGCTTAACTGCTGTGCCACCACTACTTTTTTCATCGAGTAGTGGAGAGAGTTTATTTTTTTGCCCCGACTGGTTAACTGCATTAATGCTTTTCAGTGGTGGAGTAATTGAACAAGAAAGCAGCCAAGCTAGAAGATGTTGTTGTTCTTGTTAGGTGCTGTCGAGTCAGTTCCAACTCATAGTGACCCTGTGTACAACAGAACAAAACACTGGCTGGTCCTGCTCCACCCTCACAATCATTGCTATGTTTGAGCCCATCATTGCAGACACTGTGTCAGTCCATCTTGTTGCAGCAGATTTGCCCAATGCAATGCGTTGTTTGATTTCTTGATTGCTGCCTCCATGGGCATTGATTGTGGAGGCAAGTAAATGAAATCCTTGACAACTTCAATCTTTTCTCCGTTTATCATGATGTTGCCTATTGGTCCATTTATGAGGATTTTTGTTTTCTTTATATTGAGGAGTAATCCATACTGAAGGCTGTAGTCTTTGATCTTCATCAGTAAGTGCTTCAAGTCCTCTTTACTTTCAGGAAGTAAGGTTGTATCATCCGCATATCGCAGGTTATTAATGAGCCTTCCTCCAATCCTGATGCTGCGTTCTTCTTCATATAGTCTGTCTTCTCGGATTGTTTGCTCAACATACAGATTGAATAAGCACACAAGAAAAAGTAGCAATATTTACAGGCTGTTATGAATTGAATTGTGTTCCACCAAAAGTATATGTTGGAATACTACCCCTGTACCTGTGGATATAATCCCATGTAGGCATAGAGTTTTCTTTGTTATGTTAAAAAGACAGTATCAGTATAAGGTGTGTCTTAAATCCAATCACTTTTGAGATAAAAAAAGAGCAGATTAGGCACAGGATCCAAGAAGCACAAATGGTGAAAGATAGAAGGCAAGTGGAGATCTCCAAGGAACGTGGAGAACACTATAGATGCTGAGACAAGGAATTTCCCCTAGAGTGGAAAAGAGTCTTCTCCTAGAGCTGGCACTCTGAATTTGGACTCCTAGACCCCTAAACTGTGAGAAAATAAATTTCTGTTAATTAATACCACTAGTGGTATTTCTCTTACAGCAGCAGTAAGAAACTTAAGAAACGGACTAAGATGAATGACCACACTTATATCTGATTCGTAAGATATATGCAGGTTTTTCTACTGAAGTGAAATATAATTTAAAGCTAATCAGTATTGGAACTATTAGCATTAATTTAGAAAAGACATGACAAAGACTACAAACTCAAAATCATAATGCTCGTGTGTTATTTTGTGATAGGTGCTGAGTTTCAAGGAATGAGCAGGGCTTCTGCCCTGGACAACCTTACAGTTTGAATAAAAGAAGAAGAAAAGCTAAAAAATAATTATGATGGCACGTGATGAATTCCTTTATAGAGGAAAATATATAAACAGTAAAGTGTTTACTTCCCTGTAAAATATTCAGAAGATGATATTTGGTCTGAGTCTGGAAGCCTTGTGGATGTTTGTTGGGAAGAAGGATAAAAGTGGATAGTGCATCCCAGTCAGAAGGGATAACATGTACAAAGATCCAGAGGCCTGCAAACTTTAAATTCATTCAGAGAATTAGGAGGAGTTTGTTGGGCTAAAATCATGGTCTCTGTTTACCTCTTAACATACCTGTTTCTCTTCCTGTAATCCTTATGTGAGCTGATCTTATTACCTAAAGTGTTCAACTCAGAGGCCTAGAGGCTTGCTACTCTACAAATCTTCCTCTTTTTTTCTTTACTTTTTACTCATGTCACACTCTCAGTGAAATGCCCTTTCCATTCTCCTGCATGTGATGAGCTCTTACTCAGTCTTCAAGATTCAGACTGTTGAGTCAGGTTCTGGTGCACCTCATGGCAAATCTTTTCTTGTTTTGCTCTTTAAAAACAAAACAAAACAAAAAAATCTCTACCATTTCCTTAATTAAGCTTATCAAAATATCAAGCTAGAACTACTGTAATAGGTTCTAAAATCAAGTCCTACCAGAGACTTCTTGGTAGTACTTCAACACATCCTTGGCCTTCTGGTCACTCTATGTACTCTCATCTCTGTTTCTGTACAGTCATTAGTTTTCTGCTTTGTTTGCACACCTGCTCTTTCCTCTCAGTGAAATGCCCTTTCCATTCTCCTGGACGTGATAATTTCCTTTGCAGCCTTCGAGACTCAGACTTTGAGTCACGCCTTCAAGTGAGTCTTCAGATCCTCCTGGAAATCTTAGTAGACTCATCCTAGTTCATCAGTGCTTTCTCTTAGTTTCCATAGCATTCAAAAGTTAATCTAACATTCATCACATTGTAATTTAATTATCCAATTACCTGATTTACTCTGTCTACATATTAAACACTCTTCCAAGACAGCATCTGGATTGTATTTTATATTTGCTATAGTTTTTACTATAGTACCATGTCTGGCACATGTTGCTGTTGTTGGATGCCATCAAGTTGCTTCCAACTCATAGCGACGCTATGTACAACAGAAGGAAACACTGCTGGGTCCTGTGCCATCCTCACAATCGTTGTTATGCTTGAGCCCATTGTTGCAGCCACTGTGTCAATCCATCTCATTGAGGGTCATCCTCTTTTTCTCTTACCCTCCACTTTACCAAGCATGATGCCTTCTCCAGGGACTGGTCCCTCCTGATAACATGTCCAAAGTACGTGAGACAAAGTCTTGCCATCCTTGCTTCTAAGGAGCATTCTGATTGTACTTCTTCCAGGGCACTATATCACACAAGGTTCTGCTGCTATTCATAAGGTTTTCACTGGCTCAATCTTTTCAGAAGTAGACCACCAGTTCCTTCTTTCTAGTCAATCTCAGTCTGGAAGCTCAGTTGAAACCTGTCGCCATCAGTGACCCTGCTGATATTTGAATACTGGTGGCATAGCTTCCAGCATCACAGCAACATGCAAATCCCCACAGTACAACAAACTGACATGTGAGGGCATCTAAAACATTATAGGAATAAAAGAAATTCTTTATGAATAATCGACTAAGTTTTCATGTGTCCACATACTATTCATTTTTAAAATGACTAATCTCGATTTAGTAAATCAACAATCTGATGCAAAATTATCAGCTACATGTATTAATTGTACAGAAATATAATTTTAAAATAAAATTAGAAACAGCCTTGGGAAGGGTAGAAACCTTTGTCCTTTCATTGAGGAAGTGGGTGCTATCAAATGCAGTGTGGTTTTGAATGCGGTATACGTGCTTTGTTCTAATAGAACTAGAATAGAACTTGACTTAACCAGAATCCTCACTAAATGCAGATTTAGTGGTAGAATACAAAGATATCTGTTTTCCATGGTCTAGTACATTAAAAAATCCATAATTCAGTAATTCTGAGTTTTGACATAGGGTGCCAAACTGTAATAAAACCGAGAATCCTCAGTGTTTGTGGATGAATGTTGAAGATCAAAAAATGTCAACAATTTACACGGACAATATAGGATCAGAGACCTCCCTGGACAAAAGAGGGTAACCACGAACTGTTTCACTTGAGATAACGCATAAGATTTGATTGTCAAAACAGACACATGAGAATCAGAGATTTTACCTTGTATCAAGCTTTATAGAAGGAGCCCTAGTGACGCAATGGTTCAAGTGCTTAACTGCTAATGAAAAGTTTGGAGGTTTGAACCCACCAGCCGCTCTTCAGGAGAAAAGATCTGGCAATCTGCTCCAGTAAAAATTACAGCCTAAGAAACTCTATGGGGCAGTTCTGCCCTGTCCCGGGGATGGATTATACAATAAGTAAAGTAAGCAAGTACTTAGATCATCAAGAAAACAGGGGCATCAGTTGTCCAAAACAAAGACCCAAAGATACCAAGCAGACAGGACACAAGAAAAACTGAGCACTGCAGTGGAAGGGAACTGGCAGGGCACTAAATGAAATTGATACCTGCTTCAGTGCGTGAGAATATGCTGGCTGGAAATAAAGTTCAAGCAGGGTCATGAGGGTGCCACGAGCAAGGTTGTTTAAGCTATGAGACCCCTACCACTTCAACAGCTTTGTTGACATCTGTCTCCTGTCGTTCCCTCCCATTAATCGAAACTCCTTATCTTGGCAGGTCTTTTGGGAGTATACTATTTCTTTCTACTAAACAAGAGGTAGGGGTGGGCTGTGTAGTCTAACTCTTGCTACATTCACCCAATATGCAACTGGATCCAACATGAGTGGTCACTAGGCAAGTACGGATTATGTTAATATATTAATAAATAACAGGCATCTGATCCATTTTGAGAGAACTGTCTTATATATCCATGTCTGCTAATCCAGTAACTCCAGCCAGGATGACCATATGTATATTTATGTATGTGTGTATATATATGCACATATACATTATATATATGTGTGTATGTGTATATATTATATATATATATATATATATATATATATATATATATATATATATGTAACTCACATATCATGTTCGAATGCGTGAGTAAGCAGAGGAGGAGGCACCAGAGATTGTCAGTGTTTAGGTCCCCTCACATGCCTGAATCCAGTCCTGCCCTGTCCTATAGAGTTGCTATGAAGCAGAATCTGCTCAATGGTACACAACAACAACATCAAGCTTTACTAATGATTTAGAGGATACACGTAATCCTGAGGCACAGGTGAAGCAGGTTCTCTGCCCTCCTCCCCACCAGGCCTCCTTTTGCCATATTAAGACATGGTTTGGCCTAGATTTAACACATAATCTCTCTAAGTGATGTGTGTGGCTAAATCACGTACAAAAAGGGAACCGTTTTCAGTCGTGATACATCTTTATTTTATACATAGTTATGTAGTTTACATATCATTTCTCTTCATCCATGGATTCCAGGTTTTGCGGTGGTCTTTTGTTCATTCGTTTTTGCCATACATAAGCAATCCTAGACAGACCAGGTACATCCTACAGGAAGCATTCTATTCATAAAGCCTTTCTAGAGCTCAGATAAAGAAGGAATGGAATGTAGGTCTGTTGCTAATTATTTTCTTCCTACCTGCTATTATTCCTCTCACCTTTCCCCTACTGTCTATGGACATGAGTGTTTATGGCATGACATTGCGACTTGGAGAAGATGCAACTGGTGGAAAAAAGCCTGGTTCCTTATTATAATTTAGAAACATATAGAATCTTTGCGAAAGCTTCTCACTTTTTGAGTCAGACTTGACTATGAGGACTATGAAATCTCTTAAGATTCTGCTGGCCAATGGTCTTGGTCTTCATTTATTTTAATCAGAAACACAGGGAGGCCATTTCAGTGAAGGGCGAGGCATGCGTAATAGACATCACTTGCTTTATAACAAGTTTTACTGGAGGGTATAGAAAGTAAAGTTAGATAAGCACCATATAAACTCAGACAGTGTTTACATGATACCTGTTATGGATTGAATTGTGTCCCCCAAAAATGTGTGTCAACTTGGCTAGGCCATAATTCCCAGTGTGATTGTCAAATTTTGTCATGTGATGTGATTTTCCTGTGTGTTCTGAATCCTACCTCTATGATATTAATGAGGCAGGATTAGAAGTAGTTGTTAATGAGGCAGGACTCATTCTACAAGATTAGGTTGTATTTTGAGTCAATTTCTTTTGAGATATAAAACAGAGAAGCTGCAAGGAGACAGGGGGACCTCGTGTCACCAAGAATGAAGAACCAGGAGGGGAGCTCATCCTTTGGACTCAGGGTCCCTGTGCTGAGAAGCTCCTAGACCAGGGGAAGATTGATGACAAGGACCTTTCCACAAAGCTGACAGAGAAAGCCTTCCCCTGGAGCTGGTAGCTTGAATTCAGACTTCTAGTCTCCTAGACTGTGAGAAAATAAACTTCTGTTTGTTAAAGCCATTCACTTGTGGTATTTCTGTTATAGCAGCACTAGATAACTAAGATAATACCTAAACAGTCAAATCAGAGGAAAATGGTGGAAGTAGGAGGAACTCAATGTAGTCTTTGAGTGTAACAAAAACCAAATGAGCAACTGATTTGCTGAATCTTTCACTTTTCAGCTAGATATGTTGGAATTAATTAGTTTAAGGCACAGAAGTTTTATGTAACATAAGATAAAATAATATAAAAATCCTGCCTATATTCCCTTTAAAATGGAATAAGGAAAAACAAATATCAAACTGTTCAGTTGTTTCCAAGAACAAATACCATCTGTTAGACTTCATGCATCAATAGGGAATAACACAGAATCTACAGTGAAAATGAGAGCCTCTTGTAAAGTTCAGTGTGATAATTTTCGTTTCTAATTCACATAGAGAATTTTTCATCTTGTATTAAACATGTTTGTCAATGTTTAAAGTCATATGATCAAACTTTTTTTAATCATAAAAACATTATCTATGAGTAAAAAGGAAATGAAATAGTTTTACTTCTGAAAGTCAGAAAATAGTTCCAGTTGTCAGTGAAAATAGTCTGGCACTAAATGTTTCCCTGGATAGGTTAATGGACAGAGAAAGACAGAAGAGTAGTCTCTCATAAAGCATAGTGAGAAATTGTTCTGTTTCTTCTTAACTTTCTTAAATCCACTTGCAAATCCATCATTCAGCTTTGAAAGGCAATAATGTGTTGTACAGTGGCTTGACATTGCCCATAGGACCTGAAGCAGCTCTTAGCTTCCCTGAACCAGCCTCCTCAATAAAGCAGAGCAGCTGCATGGCACAGCCCCAGCTAACCTCACAATCTTGCTACATCTGAGAAGACTAATACAAATCTGATGAGAAATTGAGATGCTGACCTCAAACTCTAGACGACAATACCTGCTTTCAAATTCACAGTCTTCCTTTAATACAATTCACCCTTGCTCGCCTAATTTTAATGAAATCTTGAAAGAAGTATATATTCTCCCTGAAAATAAGATTTCTGGTTACATTTGCAGTTTTATACCCTCAAGGTTTCTGAAAATTGCTAAATATATTACTCATCAGTTGCTTTATGAGCTTTCAGGAGAGACGTGACAAATCTTAAACTAGGCCCAGTATGATTTCTTTTAAATCATAGCCAATCATTGATTTTTCTTTCTCTTCTTTGAAATCTAACTCTGGTGGTTCCTTGAGTTAAACACCTTATTTGATGTGTATTCACCAGCGAACAATGTCTTTGTAACAAAGCATGACATCCCAAAATTGTAGTGACATTCACTCCTCAACAGATTTCTTTGATTTGTACAAATAAGGATTTTAGAGAATTTGTTTTACTATCCTATCATGTGATCTCACTAATTATTTTTACATTATTATTATTTTTTAACCAATTCCTAGGCAGGTAGATGAAATAACCCAGTGTGTGATATTATGAGACAGTATTTTGCTTATGCTGTGGTTCCTCTAATAAGCCCTCACCTATTTGCCTCTGAAAAAAATTAAAAAGCTGAAGGAATAAGGTGGAAAAACAGGCTCATGTGAGACTTCAATATCTTATAGTCCCAAGAAAAAGAATAATGCCATAACGTGTCAAGGGACAATTTCTAGATCGGGGATATAACATCCCACTGAAGATGAATCTCCCAAAGGAGAGAAGATTGATATTTATGGAAAGGTATTTCAAATAACTTTCCTTGGAAAAGGCACTCCTTAAAAAAAGGATGGGAGATGCAGCAAAAATTGATTTTCCCTTAGGGAGGGATGTGGTAATGAAGTGTAGGAACTGAACATTTATAGACATGAGAAAAGTTGTAAAGAAGCCTTCACGTAACTCTGAATATAGAGCATGAGCGCTGACCAAGGTCAGAGGAACACATTGCCAACAAAATTGCAGTTGAAGTGGGAGGAAGTCCTGGACACACTAGCAACTGCAGGGGAGCCAGCCAGGCAATCTACAGGAGGAGGGATGACCTCTGTCATGACACATGTCATGACACATTAGGAGCCAGATATTACTACTAGTGTTTCCCTTTAACTTTTTTAAGATTGTGAAATGCATACTAATAATTTTTCCCCCAAAAGCCTCATATTATGTCCAAATTTTATTTAAGAAATGTTATAAAGCATGTGGAAAATACATAACAAATAAATATAAGAATTCACACTCCCAGTAACAATAATTATTACTATTTCATTATGTTTTCTTCCAATTTTTTCTATTTTTTGTCTTAAATAGTTGTGCTTATGTATATACACATATAAATATACACACAATTTTCTAGTCATCTTTTCACTTAATTTTACACAAACTTATTTCCATGTTATAATTATAAAGCTAATTTGAGATGGCTGTGCAATACCTCCATACTATATAAAACCAGTGACTGCAGCAATACATCGAGAGGAAACTGCCAGAAATTCAAGCCGGTTTCAGAAGAGGACGTGGAACAAGGGATATCATTGCTGATGTCAGATGGATCTTGGCTGAAAGCAGAGAATACCAGAAAGATGTTTACCTGTGTTTTATTGACTATTCAAAGGCATTCAACTGTGTGGATCATAACAAAATACCTATAACATTATGAAGAATGGGAATTCCAGAATGCTTAATTGTGCTTGTGATGAAACTGTACATAGACCAAGAGGCATCCGTTTGAACAGAACAAGCGGATACTGCATGGTTTAAAGTCAGGAAAGGTGTGCGTCAGGGTTGTATCCCATCACCATATTTATTCAATCTGTATGCTGAGCAAATAATCAGAGACTATATAAAGACTATATAAAGAACGGGGATTGGAGGAAAGCTCATTAACAATCTGCAATACACAGATAACACAACCTTGCTTGCTGGAAGCAAAGAGGACTTAAAGCACTTACTGATGAAGGTCAAAGACTACAGCCTTCGGTATGGATTACACCTCGAGATAAAGAGAACAAAAATCCTCACAACTGGACCAATAAGCAATATCATGATAAATGGAGAAAAGATTGAAGTTGTCAAGGATTTCATTTTACTTTGATCCACAATCAAAGCCCATGGAAGCAACAGTCAAGAAATCAAACAATGTATTATACTGGGCAAATCTGCTGCAAAAGACCTCTTTTTTGATATTTGTGGAAAGGTAGTTCAAATAACTTTCCTTGGGAAAAGGCACTCCTTAAACAAAGGATGGGAGATGCAACAAACATTGATTTTCCCTTAGGGAAGGATGTGATATGGAAGTGTAGGAACTGAGCATTTATACATATGGGAGAAGTTGTGTTAAAAATCAAAGATGTCACCTTGAGGAGTAAGGTGCGCCTAACCCAAGACATGGTATTTTCGATTGCCTCATATGCGTACAAAAGCTGGACAATGAATAAGGAAGACTGAAGAAGAATTGATGGCTTTAAATTATGGCGTTGGTGAAGAATATTGAATATGCCATGGACTGCCAGCAGAACGAACAAATCTGTCATGGAAGAAGTACATCAGAATGCTCCTTAGAAATGAGGATGGAGAGACTTCATTTCATATACTTCAGACATGTTATCAGGAGGGACCAATCTCTGGAGAAGGACATCAAGCTTGGTAAAGCAGAGGGTCAGTGAAAAAGAGGAAGACCCTCGATAAGATGGATTGACACAGTGGCTGCAACAATGGGCTCAAACATAGCAATGATTGTGAGGATGGCACAGGACTGGACAGTGTTTCATTCTGTTGTATATAGGGTCACTATGAGTTGGAATAGATTCCAGGGCACCTAACAACAACAGCAACATGTATAACCAACATAATTTTTGCCCTAGTTAATAATGATGTAATGATTGAGCATCTTTGTGCATAAAAATTCTGCTTTATATTATTTTCTTAAGGTATATTCATAGAAGATTTACAAAACCAAAGAATCAAGCAAGTGGAGGCTGTATTGCCCAATTTATTTTTTCAAAGTTTTGAAGCAATTTACATGCATTTGTTCATTCATCCAACTTACATTTACTGTGCACATACTAATGCTCCTGGGAGCTCATACCAGTGATATTCTATAGCATTCCTTTAAGACTTAATGAGGAGTATCAGAAATATTCATTGGGTTCTTTTGAGGATTTCCTATATGTTCCTGAACTACTCACATGCTCCGAATTACTACAAATATGTGTATAATTTCAGTTAGGTACTTGAAATGACAAGGACTGAGACTAAGCCAGGTAAAAAAAATGTCACAACAGAACAATAATGAGGAATGAGTGATAATAAGATTTGGATTAAATGATCGGGTCTAGAGAACTAGATAAAAATTTGTCCAGGTGTGTAGGGACTGATTTCGGGGCTATGTAACCTCACCCATATTATGGAGACAGAGAAGAGCTGAAAGAATTAATAGATAAAGAAAAGATTCTTAACCTCAGGTTTCTCCTGTCAGGAGAAAAACTCTTAAGAATATTACATGAATGTTTTAAACCTGTGATCCCTCCTTGGAATATAAATACACTTCAAAGCAAAAAAAAAAACAAAACAAAAACAAATTAATGATGTTCTAAAAGTGGCATAGCATCTGGGTAGAAAAGTGGTTTTGAATCATGGAATTTTCTTAGTATTCCTCCAAACATACAGTGTAGACAATTTCTTCATCCACTTTCATTAATGGTTAATCCTGACAACACACTATACATATTGGATCACAGTAATGGTGGAAACAAAATTTCTATTTGACTGTAACTTGAGCTGTATAAAACAACCACTGAGTTCACACGTACCATGTTCCTGATACATCCAGGCTGATCTGGTGTTCCTTGAATGCAAGCTATGTAGATTTTGGGGGGTTTTACTATATGATAATACAGATTAAGTATTCTCTTCCAGGTGAAGAGTTGAGGTTGGTCATTGAGCTGGTTTTCTTTCTTTCTCTCATCTGGTAAGCCTCCAATAACAGTCACAAAAAGGTAGAATTCTTAATTTGACTGCCGATTGCTGCTGATTACAGTGTGTTGAGAAGGAGTTTCTAAGCACAGGCTACTGCCTACACTTCTGAGTCAGAGATTTATGAGTAAGGTCAGGGATGGCAGTCTGAGTATGCCAGTGCAATTAGAAGGGCATAGAATTTGTCAGCTAAGTATAAAATACCCTTGTGCTGCAGAGTGAAGCCTTCATTTTCTAAGTAAATTAACTGTAATAACTATCAAACTACATCTGGTAAGCAAGCCAGCCATCTGTGAAAAGGGAATCCATTGACTGCAAAAGCCTTGTTAGACATTCCTTCAAGATATGGACAATTTGAACAAACTGAGCTGTTTTCGAGCCCATGAAAGGCAAAGGACAACATGAAATATTACCTTATTACTTCATCTTCACAGAGGAAAAAAAAACACAAACAGTTGGGAGATAAAAGGACAAGTTGGATGGGTAGGATGTTCATCTTGAAATTAGCACGAGGAGAGGGAAACAAGTAGAGTGAGATCATCCCATTTATAAGCTGATGATTGTTACGCAGCAGATGCCTTATTGTAACTCTCAGCTACCCCAATGTATGTGGATTCTGTGAGGTCCTCTGAGGCCTCCGAATCGTTTGTAAACTCTCACTGGTAGACCATGGAACTGAATTTGTGATTTTTTTTTCAACCTTATTTTGGGTAAAGAAGATTTGATATAATATTTAGTCTGTTTCTTCACCTGGAACCCCCTTAAAACATACTCCATGTTTAAAGCTTCTGCAGCCCTAATGCATAATGGAAAATGAGGTTCTTGGGTCTCTGCAGAACCCTTCTAAGATGAAGATACAAAGAGGATATTACACACATTTTTGATGCTTAAAAGAGTTCCTATTCCCTCTACCAAACACAATGAATCTCATCTAAACTTTTGTAGAGGAAAATGGGTAAAGAATCAGACAAATCTGTGTTTGAATTTCAGTTGAATCTCATTCTGATGTTGGGCCAAAGACTTAACCTCTTTGGTTCTTAGCTCTCCTAATATTTTCTTTATAAAACAAAAATCATACAACATTTATAGGATTTTATAAGGCTGAAAGGAAATCATATATATATGGGTTATCTCAGTCTAGCGCCTGCCTCATGAAAGATGCTCAATAATAGTTTGTTCCTTCTGTCTTCTTTGGAAGATAAGTTAAAGAAGCCCAAATTTCCCTATACTCAACTGGCATTTCAAGGCTGCCCTCAGTTATTTCCCCAAAGGAATCATGTTAGCATGAGGAAAAATTTAAAGAAAGATACTGGCAGAAAGAACAATAATGGAAGGGATATTTAGAATGAAAAGACACTTGTGGGAAGTATAGAAAACTCAGAGTGAAGAACTACCACAGAAACAAAATTACCAATGTGTATAACCAAATGGGGAGTTGTCTTTCCTTTGAGAATTTTCAAGATTATATTTTCATTAGACTGGTAAGTTCTATCAAAACAAAAACTTTTTTTTTCTTGCCTATGTCACATGATGTTCTGTAAATCAATTATTGAAAAATATGCCTTGAGGAGTAATAACACTAAATAAATACATAATTATTATTTAGGGTTATTTATTTCACTTAGTAAAAAATTGTTGACAGCCTCATTATGTCAGGCCTATAGCAAGCTGATAACTTATTCTGTGGTCTTTGAAATAATTTGTTGGAGTGTGCTGTACATGAGCTAATGAACGATGGTTGAAAAATGTTCAATGGAACCACTTAGTGAATGCAGCATTTTCTCCATTATATCTTATGTACAAAATGCATGCATGTAGAGTGATATAGAGGGAGATCCGGCTTGAGAGCAGTACACTTGAAAAACACCTAGGACTTTGGAAGACCACAAGGTCAGTATTATACCACATATGTCAAAGAAAGCTAATTCTGTCTTACATTGCTTTACTAGAAATGGAACATTCAGATCCTGTGAAATGCTTGTACCGATGATAGAATATCAAGAATATTGTGTCCAATTCAGGTCACTACATTTTAAGAGAGACTGATAAACAATCTTGGGCTTCATATGAAGAGCAACTAAACTTGCTATGAATATTTAGCTAGGAGAAATAATCATTTTATTTCAGTATTTTTAAATTCTGCTCTTGGGAATGAAGATACTTAAGCTATGCTGTTGCAGGCAGCGTAGCTTTGACAAAGGAGAAAACATTATAGCAAGTGAATTGGCTGATAATCAGTAGAACTTTTTTAGATAACTAGACTTTTTTTAATGGTTAGCATTTATTTTATTGTGCTTTAGGTGAAAGTTTACAGCTCAAGTTAATTTCTCATTCAAAAATTTATACACATATTGTTTTGTGACATTACTTGCAATCCCCACAATGTGACAGAGCACTCCCCCTTTCCACCCCAGCTTCCCTGTGTCTGTTTGAGCAGTTCCTATCCCTTCCTGCCTTCTCATCCTGCTTTTGGACAGGAGCTATCCATTTGATCTTGTATATCTGATTGAAATAAGAAGCACATTCCTCACGTGTATTATTTTTGGTTTTATAGTCCTGTCTAATCTTTGTCTGAAGAGTGGGATTCAGGAATGGTTTCAGTTCTGGGTTAACAGTGTGTCTGGGGGCCATAGTTTTGGGGGTTCCTCCAGTTTCTGTTGGACCATTAAGTCTGGTCTTTTTACGTGAATTTACGTCCTGCTAGACACTTTTCTCTTGCTCTGTTGGGACTCTCTATTGTGTTTCCTGTCAGGGCAGTCATTGGTGGTAGCCAGGCACCATCCGGTTCTAGTCTCAGGTTGGTGGAGTCTCTGGTTCTTTTGGTCCTTTAGTCCTTTGGACTAGTGTTTTCCTTGTGTCTTTGGTTTTCCTCAATCTCCTTTGCTCTCTGAGTAGGATGGGACCAATTGATGTATCTTAGATGGCCGCTAGCAAACTTCTAAGACCCCAGACACCACTCATCAAAGTGGGATGTAAAACATTTTCTTAATAAACTATGATATGCCAGTTGACCTAGCTATCCCCCAGAACTATGGTCCCCAGTCCCCAGCCCCAGCTTCTCTGTCTCTCAAAGTGTTTGACTGTATCCAGGAAAATTCTCTGCTTCCCCTGTATTGTGTGTTGTCCTTCCCTTCACCGAAGTTGATTCTTGTCTACTATCTAGTTAGTGATTTTTCCTCCCCCTCCCCACCCCTTAACATTCAAAGAATGCTTTTTTTCTGTGCTTAGACCTTTTCTTCAGTTCTTATATTAGTGGTCTCATACAATATTTGCCCTTTTGTGACTGACTTATTTCACTCAGCATAACGCCCTCCAGATTCATCCATGTTGTGGGATGTTTTGCAGATTCATCATTGTTTTTTATCGTTGCTTAATACTCCATTGTGTATATGTACCATAGTTTGTTTATCTATTCATCTGTTGATGGGCATCTAGGTTGTTTCCATCTTTTTGCTATTGTGAGCAATGCTGCAATGAACATGGGTGTGCATATGTCTATTCGTGTGATGGCTCTTATTTCTCTGGCATATATTCCTAGGAGTAGGATTGTTGGATCCTACGATATTTCTATGTCTAGCTTTCTAAGGAAGTGCCATATCATTTTCCAAATGGTTGTATCATTATGCATTCCCACCAGCAGTGCATAAGAGTTCCCTGCCACCCATCTCCCTGCCACCCCTCCAACATTTGTTATTTCCAGTTTTTTTAATTCGTGCCAGTATTGCCAGGGTGAGATGGTATCTCATTGTGGTTTTAATTTGCATTTCTCTAATGGCTAGTGATTGCGAGCATTTCCTCATGTGTCTGTTGGCTGCTTGAATGTCTTCTTTGGTGAAGTGTCTGTTCATTTCCTTTGCCCATTTTTTAATTGGATTATTTGTCTTTTTGTTGTAGAGGTGTTGGATTTTCTTGTAGATTTTAGAGATTAGACCTCTGTCTGACTTGTAATGTCCAAATTTTTTTTCCAAGTTTGTAGGTTCTCTTTTTACTCTTTTGGTGAAGTCTTTTGATGAGCATAAGTGTTTGATTTTTAGAAGATCTCAGTTATCTAGCTTATCTTCTGGAGTTTTTGTGTTGTTGGTTATGGTTTGTATCCTGTTAATGCCGTGCATTACGGCCTCTAGTGTTGATCCTATTTTTCTATGAACTTTATAGTTTTTAGCGTTGTATTTAGGTCTTTGATCCATTTTGAATTAGGTTTTATTTTTTGTGTATGATGTGAGGTATGGGTTCTGTTTCATTTTTTTGCAGATGGACATCCAGTTATGCCAGCACCGTTTGTTAAAGAGACGACCTTTTCCCCATTTAATAGACTTTGGAACTTTGTCAAATACCAGCTGCTCATAGGTGAATGGATTTACCTCTTCATTCTCAATTCTATTCCATTTGTCTATATGTCTGTGGTTGTACCAGTACCAGGCTGTTTTGACTACTGTGGCAGAGTAATAGGTTCTAAAATCAGATAATGTGAGGCCACAAACTTGGTTCTTCTTCGGTAATGCTTTACTTATCCAGGGCCTCTTCTCTTTCCATATAAAGCTGATGATTTATTTCTCCATCTCGTTAAAAAATGCCATTGGAATATGGATTGGGATTGCATTGTATGTATAGATCGCTTTGGGTAGTATTGACATTTTCACAATGTTGAGTCTTCCTATCCATGAGCATGGTATGCTTTTCCACTTATGTAGGTCTCTTTTGGTTTCTTGCAGTAGTGTTTTGTAGTTTTCTTTGTAGAAGTCTTTTATGTCTCTGGTTAGATTTATTCCTAAGTATTTTACCTTCTTGGAGTCTATTGTAAATTGTATTGATTTAGTGATTCGCTTTTGGAAGTTCTCTTTCTTTGTGTAGAGGAAGCCAACTGATTTTTGTATGTTTCTCTTGTATCCTGATACTTTGCTGAAATCTTCTATTAGTTCCAGTAGTTTTCTTGTGAATTCTTTGGGGTTTTCTGCGTATAAGATCATGTCATCTGTGAATAGGTATACTTTTACTTCTTCCCTACCAATATAGCTGCTCTTTCTTTCTTTCTTTTTTGCCTTCTTTCTCTGGCTAGGTCCTCCAGCACACTGTTGAATAAGAGTGGTGATAAAGGGCATCCTTGTCTGGTTCCTGTTGTCGAGGAGAATGTTTTCAGTCTCTTTCCATTTGAGTGATGTTGGCTGTTGGCTTTGTATAAATGCCCTTTTTGTGTTGAGGAATTTCTGTTCCTGTTTTGCTGAGAGTGTTGGACTTTGTCAAATGCCTCATCTGCATCAATTGATAAGATCATAAGGTTCTTATCTTTTGTTTTATTTATGTAATGGATTACATTGATTGATTTTCTAATGTTGAACCATTCCTGCATACCTGGTATGAGTCCCACTTGGTCATGATGAATTATTTTTTGATATGCCATTGAATTCTATTAGCTAGAATTTTGTTCAGGATTTTTGCGTCTATGTTCATGAGAGATATTGGTCTATAATTTTCTTTTTTTGTGGTGTTTTTGCCTGGATTTGGTATCAGGGTTATGCTGGCTTCATAGAATGAGTTTGGGAGTATTCTTTCCTTTTTTATGCTCTGAAATACCTTTAGTAGTAGTGGTGTTAACTCTTCTCTGAAAGTTTGGCAGAATTCTCCAGTGAAGCTGTCCAGGCCAGGGCTTTTTTTTGTTGTTGTTGGGAGTTTTTTTTATTGCCTCTTCAATCTCTTTTTTTGTTATGAGTTTATTTAGTTTTCTACCTTGGTTTGTATTAGTTTAGGTAGGTAGTGTGGTTCTGGAAATTCGTCCATTTCCTCTAGGTTTTCAAATTAGTTGGAGTACAATTTTTCATAGTATTCTGTTATGATCCTTTTTATTTCAGTTGGGTCTGTTGTGATATTGCCCATTTTGTTTCTTATTCAGTTTATTTGCTTCCTCTCCTGTTTTTCTTTTGTAAGTTTGGCCAATGGTTTATCAATTATGTTGATCTTTTAAAAGAACCAATTTTTGGTCTTATTGACTCTTTCAGTTGTTTTTCTATTCTCTATTTCATTTATTTATTTTCTAATCTTTATTATTTTCTTTCTCCTGGTGCATGGGATCTTCTTTTGCTGCTCTCTTTCTGTTTGTTTGAATTGTAAGGTTAATGTTTTGATTTTGGCCCTTTCTTCTTTTTGGATGCATGCATTTATTGCTATAAATTGACCTCTGAGCACTGCTTTTGCTGTGTTCCAAAGGTTCTGGTAAGATGTGTTCTCATTCTCATTTGATTCTATGAATTTCTTTATTCCATCCTTGATTTCTTTTATAACCTAGTTGTTTTCAAGCAAGGTGTTCGGTTATCGTGTGTTTGATTTTTTTCCCCCTGCTGTTTCTTTTATTGATTTCTGCTTTCATGGCGTTACGGTCACAAAAGATGCTTTGTAATATTTTGATAATTTCTATTCTGTTTAGGCTTGGTTTGTGGCCTAAAATGTGGTCTATTCTGAAGAATGTTCCATGTGTGTTTGAAAAGAAAGTATACTTTGCTGCTGTTGGGTGGAGTGTTCTGTGTATGTCTATGAGGTCAAGTTGACTGACTGTGGCATTTAAATCTTCTATATTTTTATTGAGTTTCTTTCTAGATGTTTTGTCTTTCACCAAAGGTCGTGTGTTGAAGTCTCCTACTTTTTCTGTTTTCAGTGCTGTTAGGGTTTGTTTTATGTATTTTGGAGCCCTGTCATTGGGTGTGTATATATTTATTATGGTTATGTCCTCCTGGTGTATTGACCCTTTAATCATTCTATAGTGTCCTTCCTTATCCTTTGTGATGGATTTGGCTTTAAAGTCTATTTTGTTGGAGATTAATATTGTCACTCCTGCTCTTTTTTAGTTGCTTGGTTGGTTCATTTTTTTCTGTCTTTGAGTTTTAGTTTGTTTGTTTCTTTGTGTCTAATGTGTGTCTCTTGTAGGCAGCATATATATGGATCGTGGTTTTTTTCATCTATTCTGTCACTCTCTGTCTCTGTATTGGTGCATTTAGGCCATTTACATTCATTGTCATTATTGATAGGTATGAGTTTGCTGCTATCGTTTTGATTTTTTTTTTTTTGTGGTGTTGACAGTTTCTTTGTTCCACTTAATTTTCTGTGCTGAGCCCCTTTTCTTTATGTGTTTTCTTTTCACCTTTTTCATTATTGCTGATTTTGTGTTTGCCGAGTCTTTATGTTTTTCTTCTTTTCTATTTGGATGGGTTGTTTTGTTAGCTTCCTTTGTGGTTGCCGTGAAATTTACCTTCATTTTCTAAGCTTAAATCGATTTTTTGTTTCTTGATATCACCTTAACATTCTCTCCATATGTAAGTTCTGTGACTACACTGTTTATTCCTTCTTTTTTGTTTTGACGTTGTCATTGTTTACATATTGACTTCTCTGGCTCCCTATTTCAGTCTTTGAGCTTTGATTTATTTTTGTGAATTCCCTGTTTGGATTGATAACTGGTTGATCTGTCCTGTGTTCTCTTCTGGATAGCTGTCTGATATTGTTAAGTTCTCTAACTGGAGGACTCCCTTTATTTTTTCTTATAATTTTGGTTTGGTTTTTGCAAATTCCCTTAACTTGTGTTTATCTGGAAATGACCGAATTTCACCATTGTATTTGAAAGACAATTTTGCTGAATATATAATTCTTGGCTGGCAGTTTTTTTCTTCAGGATTTTATATCTGTCATCCCATTGCCTTCTTGCCTGCATTGTTTCTGCTGAGTAGTCAGAACTTAGTCTTACTGGTTCTCCTTTGTAGGTGACTTTTCGTTTATCCTTAGGAGCTTTCGGGATTCCGTCTTTGTCTTTGGTCTTGGCAAATTTGATTATGATATATCTTGGTGATTTTCTTTTGGAGTCTACCCTTATGGGGTTCGTTGAGCTTCTTGAATAGATATCTTCTTGTCTTTCATGACATTAGGGATGTTTACTGCTAGCAAGTCTTCAACAATTCTCTCTGTGGTTTCTGGTATCCCCCTCGTTCTGGTACTCTGATCATTCGTACGTTTTTACTCTTGATAGTGTCCCACATAATTCTTAGGCTTTCTTCGTTTTTTTAAATTTTTTTTCTGATTTTTCCTCACTTAAGTTGGTGTCAAGGGACTTATCTTCAATGTCACTATTTCTGACTTCCTTTGTCTCAGTTCTGCTTCTGTGACCTTCTACTGAGTTGTCTAATTCTGAAGTTTTATTATTAGTCTTTTGAATTTCTAATTGCTGTCTCTCTGTGGTTTCTGTCAGCCTCTAATTTTGTCATTTTGTTCTTGTATTGTTTTCCTGAATTCCTCTAATGCTTTCTCTGTGTGTTGATTGGCTTGGTCTGAGTTTTGCCTGATCTCCTTCCTGATATCTTGGAGAGCTTTGTATATTAGTCTTTTGAATTCTTTTTCAGGTAGTTCCATTACCTTATTTTCCTCTGGAAAGTTTCCTGGTTCTTTATTTTTTTTTTGCTGAAGGCATCTTGACCTGTTTCTTTATGTGATTTGATATTGACTGTTGTCTCTGAGGCATCAATAACATATTCTATTCATTTACTGTATGTTTGTTTACTGTGTCCTAACTTTTTGTTTTGTTTTGTTTTGATATGCCCAAGTAGACTGGGCACGTGAGATGCTTTGGTTGTCGGCGTCTTTGAAGCTCTCACATCCTGTCTCTAGGTGGTCAGAGCAGCTACTAGATGTGTGAGCCCAGGAGTCTGTTCACTTTTCTTGTGGAGCGCAGCAGAGGCATCCAGGTCATTGGTCAAGTGTGTGGTGCAGATTGTCACCTACAGTCCTAGACAGGCACGGCTTCATAGGGGTATTCAGAGTAGGCACAGGTATCTGGCTGCAGTAGGGGGCTATGTGTGGAGCAAGGCAGGGGGCTAACAGCTACCCCTAGGTGCCTGGGTGGAGGGTGTGTCCCTGTCCTCTAGAGCATGTAGTGTGTGTGTGTGGGTATTGTAGCTGGTCCTTTGGCACCCAGTACTGTTGGCTGGAGGGACATGGAGGCACCACTTATTCTCAGACCCCTGTCATGGGTGGCTGGTTGGAGCAGGTGGTACCACCAGCCCTAAGGCCCCTGATGAGGGTGGGTGAGATTCCTGCTTAGGGGGCAGGGTGGTGTCAAATGTTACAAATCTGCAGCTCCCCCTTGGATGCTATAGTTGAAAATGGGCCTCAGTTTTATGCCCTGCT
The DNA here is from genome assembly GCA_030035585.1 of Dugong dugon. Classification (NCBI taxonomy): domain Eukaryota; kingdom Metazoa; phylum Chordata; class Mammalia; order Sirenia; family Dugongidae; genus Dugong; species Dugong dugon. The sequence continues at coordinate 141,084,236 of CM057464.1, read as the reverse complement.
GTTTTATTTTATGCTAATAAAGGCTTGCAGTGTTGAATGGGCCCACACAGGTCTGGACAGGGGTGAAGGGTGCTGCAAGTCCATGGACCCCTTATGCAAGTGGCTGAGCAAAGTGGCCATAAGACAGGTGTGGGAGCTGACAGCCCTAAATTCCCGGCTTAGAGGGCATGGTGTTTTTAATACTGCAAGACTGGTGTCAGAGCTGAGCAGGGTGGGGAATGTGTGAGGGGAAGGAAGCACTTCTCTGCTGTGAAACTCTGGGAGGAGGAGGGGTTATTTTGCCCCCTCTAGGTAGATTAGATGCTTGCACTTAACTTTCACAGGTCCAGTGCTGCTTCTATCTGGCTCTGGAGGTGTGTGCAGACTTGCTGACGCCCAGCCACACCCAACATGGTGAGATTCGTCCCCAGATGGTGCTTCTGGGCTCAGCCCGTGTGCACCGCTCTGACCCAGCCGGCAGGGGGCTGGTGACCTCATGACCGGCACCTTTCCGCTGGTTTTGAATTATCTCTCCTTCCCCCCACAGCTCAGTCAGACTCTTCAGCTTTGTCTTTGATGATCAGGGATCCTAGATTGTCATGTGTAATTGATTCACTTGTTTTTTCGGATTTTTGTTGTAAGTGGGATGACAGGAAGCATCTGACTATTCCACTATCTTGGCCCTGCCTCTGATAAACAGATTTTCCAATATATTTGTTGTTGGGTGCCATCCACTCTATTCTAATTCATAGGGATCCCATGTGACAGAGTAGAACAGCCCCATAGGGTTTCCTAGGGTGTAATCTTTACAGAACAGTACCTCTTTCTCCCATAGGGTGGCTGTTGGGTTCAAACCACAGAACTTTTGTTTAGCAGCTGAGTGCTTAACTATTGAGCCACCAGGGATCCTCTTTCCAATATATACATGCCCTGAATTAGCAAATATCTTCCATTGGACAGGAGGATAAAATAGATAAGATTTTTAATTCTAACCCTAAGGATGCATTTTTTAAATTTTCAATTATTATGATAATATATTTCTATATAATGTATAATTATAAAGTAGCTTAAGTCATCCAGGTTTGTAATTTTAAAATTCCTAGTTATTATTTAGATAATTTGCCTTGTCTTGGGTGCCATTGAGTGGATTCCAACTCATAGTGACCCTATATACAACAGAATGAAACACTACCCTGTCCTGCGCCATCCTTACAGTCTTGCTATGTTTGAGCCCATTGTTGCAGCCACTGTGTCAGTCAATCTCACTGAGGGTCTTCCTCTTTTTCGCTGACCATCTACTTTATCATGCATGATATCCTTCTCCAGGGACTGGTCCCTCCTGGTAACATATCCAAAGTATGTGAGAAAAAGTCTTCCATCCTCGTTTCTAAGGAGCACATTGGCTGTATATCTTCCAACACAGATTTGTTCATTCTTCTGGTGGTCCATGGTATATTCAGTATTTTTTACCAGCATCATAATTCAAATGCATCAATTCTTCTTCTGTCTTCCTTACTAATTTTCCAGCTTTTGCTTGCGTATGAGGCAATCGAAAATACCATGGCTTGGGTAAGGCACACCTGACTCCTCAAGGTGACGTCTTTGTTTTTAACACTTTAGAGAGGTCTTTTGCAGCAGATTTACCCAGTGCAATACGTCCTATGATTTCTTGATTGCTGCTTCCATGGGCATTGATTGTGGATCCAAGTAAAATGAAATCCTTGACAACTTCAATCTTTTCTCCATTTATCGTGATGTTGCTTATTGGTCCAGTTGTGAGGATTTTTGTTTCTTTATGTTGAGGTGTAATCCATTCTGAAGGCTGTAGTCTTTGATCTTCATCAATAAGTGCTTCAAGTTCTCTTCACTTTCAGCAAGCAGAGTTTTCTTTGAATGACTGCCTTTTAGTCTATGTACAAGTTCCTCGTGAGCACAATTAAGTGTTCTGGAATTCCTATTCTTCAAAATGTTATCCATTATTTGTTGTGATGCACACAGTCGAATGCCTTTGCATAGTCAATAAAACACAGGCAAACATCTTTCTGGTATTCTCTGCTTTCAGCCAAGATCCCTCTGACATCAGAAATGATATCCCTTGTTCTACATCCTCTTCTGAATCCACTTTCAATTTCTGGCAGTTCCCTGTTGTATGACTGCTGCAACCATTTTTGAATGATCTTCAACAAAATTTTACTAGTATGTGATATTAATGATATTGTTTGATAATTTCCACATTCTGTTGGATCACCTTTCTTTGGAATGGGCACAAATATGTATTTCCTCTAATCAGATGACCATGTAGCTGTCTCCCAAATTTCTTGGCATGGAGGAGTAAGTAATTCCAGTGTTGCATTAATTTGTTGAAACATCTCAGTTGGTATTCTGTCAATTCCTGGGGCCTTGTTTCTTGCCAATGCCTTCAGTGCAGCTTGGACATCTTCTTTCACTACCGTCTGTTGTTGATCATATGGTATGTCATGAAATGATACAGCATTGATCAAATCTTTTTGGTACAATGACTCTGTGTATTCCTTCCATCTTCTTTTGATGCTTCCTGTGTCAATCAATATCTTGCCCATAAAATCCGTCAAAGTTGCAACTCGCCCCTTGAATTTTTTTCTTCAATTCTTTAGCTTGAGAAATGCCATGCGTGATGTTCCCTTTTGGTTTTTACAACTCCAGGTCTTTGTAATACTTTACTTTGTTTTCTTGAGCTGCCCTTTGAAATCTTCTGTTTAGCTCATTTAATTTATCATTTTTTTCATTCACTTTAGCTACTCTACATTCAAGAGCATGTTTCAGAATATCATCTGACATCCATTTTGATCTTTTCTTTCTTTCCTGTCTTTTTAATGACCTTTTACTATCTTCATGTATGATGTCCTTGATGTCATCTCACAACTTGTCTGGTCTTTGGTCATTAGTATTCAATGTGTTAAATCAATTATTGAGATGTTCCCTAAATTCAGGGTTTTTTTTCACCTTAAGTTGCATAAATTCCAACTCTTTAATTTTTTTGAAGTTTATTTTTAGGGATATAAGTGTTCTTTTTTTATTGATCAATAACTTTTTAAACCACCTAGATTTTTAAGCAAATGAAATACGAATAACCATACAATTTCTTATGCTTTACCTTGCTTAATTTAAAAGAGTATGCAGACACAACCATTTTCCACCGTTTACTCTCTGATTTAAGGTTCAGAGATTCATATTCATGTCAAACGAACAAGCCCCCAAACCAAACCAAAAACAAATGATTAGACCAACAATCAAACCAACCAACCAAGATTAAAATTTAAAACCACCACTTGCCTGTCAGTGTGTTGTACCATGGTGGTTTTTGTGTTGCCGTGATGTGGAAAGCTGTGGCACCAGTATTTCAAATAACTGTAAGCTCACCCATAGTGGACAGGTTTCAGCATAGCTTCCAAAATAGGAAGAAATTCCTGATGCTGTACTTCCAAATGTCAGCCACTGAAAACCCTATGGATCACAATATAATATTGTCCATTACACTACCAGAAGATGGGCCTCATAGGTTGGAAGGTACACAAAATACACATGGGCCACACAAATGTACTCGAGCATATCAATGATCATGACTATGACGTGTTGCTGTTGTTGTTAGATGCTGCTCAGTTGGTTCTGACTCATAGCGACCCTCTGTACAACAGAAAGAAACACTGCCTAGTCCTGCGCCATCCTCTCAATCATTGTTATGCGTGAGCCCATTGTTGCAGTCACTGTGTCAACCCATCTCATTGAGGCTCTTCCTCTTTTTCAGTGACCCTCTACTTAACCAAACATGATGTCCTTCTCTGGGGACTAGTCCCTCCTGATAACATGTCCAAAATATGTGAGAGGAAGTCTTTCAATCCTTTCTTCTAATGAGCATTCAGTCTTTTGCAGCAGATTTGCCCAATGCAATGTGTTATTTGCTTTTTTGACTGTTGCTTCCATGGGCTTCAACTGCAGATCCAAGTCAAATGAAATCCTTGACAACGTCAATCTTTTCTCCATTTATCATAATGTTGCTTATTGGTCCAGTTGTGAGGATTTTTGTTTTCTTTATGTTGTAGTGTAATCCATACTGAAGGCTGTGGTCTTTGATCTTCATCAGTAAGTCCTTCAAGTTCTCTTCACTTTCAACAAGCATGGTGGTGTTATCTGCATACTGCAGGTTGTTAACGAGTCTTCCTTCAATCCTGATGCTGCATTCTTCTGCATACAGTCCAGCTTCTCTGATTATTTGCTCATCATACATATTGAATAAGTATGGTGAAAGGCTACAACCGTGATGCACACCTCCTCTGAGTTTAAACCATGTGGTATCCCCTTGTTCTGTTCAAACAACCGCCTTTTGGTCAATGTACAGGTTCCTGTTGAGCACAATTAAGTGTTCTGTAATTCCCATTCTTCATAATGTTATTTATAATTTTTTATGATCCACAAGTCGAATGCCTTTGTGTAGTCAATGAAACATAGGTAAACATCTTTCTGGTATTCTCTGCTTTCAGCCAGGATCAATCTGACATCAGCAATGATATCCCTTGTTCCATGGCCTCTTCTGAATCCAGCTTGAACTTCTGGCAGTCCCCTGTCAATGTACTGCTGCAACTGCTTTTGAATGATCTTCAGCAAAATTTTACTTGTGTGTGATATTAATGATATTGTTCGATAATTTCTGCATTCTGTTGGATCACCTTTCTTTGGAATAGGTACAAATATGGATCTCTTGAAGTCAGTTGTCAAGGTAGCTGCCTTCCAAAGTTCATGGTATAGATGAGTGAGAGCTTCCAGTGCTGCATCTGTTTGTTGGAACATCTCGATTGGTATTTCATCAATTCCTGGAGCCTTGATTTTTGCCAGTGCCTTCAGTGCAGCTTAGACCTCTTCCTTCAGTACCATGGGTTCTTGATCATATGTTACCTCTTGAAATGGTTGAATGTCAACCAATTCTTTTTGGTACAGTGACTCTGGTATTCCTTCCATCTTCTTTTGATGCTTTCTGTGTCATTTAATATTTTCCTGGTAGAATCTTTCAGTATTGCAACTGGAGGCTTGAATTTTTTCTTCAGTTCTTTCAGCTTGAGAAATGCCAAGTGTGTTCTTGCCTTTTGATTTTCTATCTCCATGTCTTTGCACATTTCGTTATAATAGTTGCTCATTCTTTCTACTTGTTTGTATGACTTCCTCCAGAATCAGATTTCTGGGCAAAAACATGTGCATGGACAAGCACCACTCATTGCCCTAGCTGTATGACCAAGTACTCTCTTTAGCCTACCTCTTGCAGCTAGAGGTTTTCTAGATCTTGATGTCACTCTCCAGGATTTATACAGTGGGACACCCCACAAACAGGACAGGATTCACATGTTGGGCTTTCAAAAGTAATTAAAATACAACAAAGAACACACACACACACATACATATGTGTGTGTGTATATATATGCATTTGAAGAAGGACATGGAATTAGGATTGGAGGAAGACTCGTTAAGAACCTGTAATGTGCAGATAACACAACCTTGCTTACTGATAGCAAAGAGAACTTGAAGCACTTACTGATGAAGATCAAATACTGCAGACTTCAGTATGGATTACACCTCAACAAAAAGAAAACAAAAGCCTCATAACTGGACCAATAAGCAACATCATATGTATATGAAAGCTGGGCAATGAATAAGGAAGACCAAAGAAGAACTGATGTATTTGAATTATGGTGTTGGCAAAGAATACTGAATATTCTATGGGCTTCCAGAACAAACAAATCTGTCTTGGAAGAAGTACAGTCAGAATGTTCCTTAGAAGCAAGGATGGCAAGACTTGGTCTCACGTAATTTGGACATGTTATCAGGAGGGACCAGTCCCTGGAGAAGGACATCATGCTTGATAAAGTAGAGGGTCAGTGAGAAAGAGGAAGACCCTCAATGAGTTGGGCTGACACAGTGGCTGCAACAATGGTTCAAACATTGCAACAATTGTGAGGATGTTGCAGGGCTGGGCAGTGTTTCATTCTGTTGTACATATACATGAGTATATGAGTCAGAACCAACTCCATAGCCCCTAACAACAATAGGTACTTAATGTTTATGATGTTGGACTGAACCCAGGAATTCAAACCCAAGATTCTTGCTCTATTCAGAGACAAAACCAAAAGAACAGAAACAACTGCCTGGCCCTTTAAATAAAGGATAAATATGTTTATCCTAAGCTATCATTTCTTTGCACTATGATACTTTGAAAGCATTAACTATACAACTTGTTCCTCATCTGAGTCATAATCAGAGACATTTTTTAGAGTGTAGGCAATAAGCAATAGACAGCATTCTCATCAAGCACACTGAAATGTGTGATTTGACATTTAGCTATACTAGATTATTTAGCTAATGTTTCATCACATCTTATGGCTAATCAACATTTTGATTTTCAAAATATCCACAAATTCTGTCTAGTTGGTAATATTTGGGAACCTAGAAAAATTATTCAAACTGGTGATTAGCAAACTAGCTTGGGAATTTAAAAATGTGTTTCGGAGCTAACAATCTATGGTAACCTACTTAATCTGCTATTTCCCTCTTTTGGTCTTTTTTTTTTTACACATATGAAAAATAGAAATATGATGTATTTTAAACATTTGATTTTATAAACGTAATTTAAATTCACACTATGGAATAATTTATTTGGCAATTTAACTTGCTAAAGAGCAGTGTGAGCAGCTTGATATGGGAGCGCCAATAGTCATGATTGTATTAAGAATCTGCATATGGAATAGAGAGGGCTGCCCAAGACCAGTTACCTCTTGGAAGAGGCAACTTATTGGTTCAGAGCATGGACTGGAGCAGACGCTAGAGTTAGAATGGCAGCTCCATCCCTCACTAACTGTGTGATTTTGGACACATTTAATCTGCCTCCATTTCAGTTTCTTCATTTGTAAAATGGGGATAACAGCACCTACCAACTAGAGGTGGGTAAAGATTAGCTGAGCATTTAGTAAGTGCTCGAAGTGTTTGGAGCTCTGGTGCACAGTGGTTAGGAATTCGGCTGCTAACCAAATGTTCGACAGTTCGAATCCACCAGCTGCTCCTGGAAACTCTATGGGGGAGTTCTACTCTGTCCTCTAGGGTCACTATGAGTTGGAATTGACTCGACGCAAACAGATTTGGTTTAAGAAGTATTTGCTATTACTGAATCTGTGCTTCCTGCAGCAAATATCTATTTTTAGCTTAAATCTTAAATGCATTTATTGGTTTTATTAGCTCAGTGACATTTATTTTTGCTTTCAATCTGAGTGTGTTTTCCTGCTCTCAAGCTTTACGAGAAACACAAGAATCAATAAGGATTACTGCAATGGAATTTAAAGCTTATCTAAGAGAACTTCAAGGGTTAGTAGACCAAACAACATAAGAAAAGAGAATTTAAAAGAAGAAATTAGATTTCAAAGTTTAAGAAATTAAATGGGTGGCTAAAGGCACTCAGCACGTACGTTAGATAAAAACTGGAAAAGCAATAATGCTACTCTGCTTAGTCAATGACTCTTGGCCCCATTAGCGGTAAATGCTTAATCTTACTATTATTGTTATTATTAATAATATGAAATGGACACTTTTTTCTTTGAATAAATTTCTGAAGCATGATTTGTGGTTTTCTCTCAGAAGTTTATAACAATTTAAAACGTAGATTAATGAAAGTGATGATATGATAAAAATATGGTAAAGAGTTCATTAAAATCCTACATAGATGGCAAATACAAGCAGTACTTACCATGGAAATCAATGCTGATAGCAGATAAGAGGAGTTAAAGTTCAACTATCATTTCTCAGAAGCAGAATATAAAATCTAGGAATTTTGGGGAGGCCTATAGAGAAATATGAATAATATCAGAAATGATGAAGTTAAAAATTATTATGGCTGAAGTTGAAAAAACTCATGGAAATGAAAAGGCTTTCATTTATTTTTGATCATTGTTGGTTTTGCAAGACCAAAGATTTAAAAAAAAATGTAATTTTCCTTAGTTAAAAAATTTAAACCTGAGGCAAACTTGTAAGCCAACTTTAGCAACTGTAGGACCTCATGGTACCTATATCTTTGTCTGTGTCAGTGTCTGTCTCTATCATCTATCTGTTTGACCCTACTTTATGTTCGCGTCCAACCTTTATTTTTCTCTGCCCTTATTTCCTCATCCATCTTTATCTTGGTACACTGTAAATGTGTTTATAAGCACCCTCACTCATTTTAAAAATGAGACAGAATATCAAATAAATACATAAATACAAAGGGAGAAAAACGGTTCTAGTAATCATTTGCCTTATTGCCCCCACTGCTGTGGACATGAGGAACCATGCTGGGTTTGGCAGGTACAATTAATTTCTTCATAGAACCATGACAGAGATTTTGTTTTCTAGTATTAATCAGAAATAACTGAAAGACAAATCATTCTTTTTTTTTTTTCTGATGAAAGGAGGTTTTCATTTTTCAAAATTGTGTTTTATTCTTAAGATCTATTCAAGAGTGATTAAAATCATAAGCTGCTTTGTTTATTTTAAAGCATCTGATGTTTTACGATTGGTATTAGCCATAAGGTCCATTGATTTATTTTTTACTTATTCCTGAGAAAATGAAAAGCCCATTAGATAGTTACTAATGATCAAGGATTTTTTTTTCTTTTCTTATACATCAGAGGAACCTTTTATTCTCAATTTCAGTATCTTGAGTTTTCATTAACTTCCACACATTTTTACACTCCATTTAGGTCCTTGGATTTTATTCTTAATGTAATGCCATAGAGAGAGGTACCATGTGCCAAAATCATGATTATCTTGGCAGGGTTGTTAAATCAATAATTTTAATTTTTGTCATGTAGGATATCCTTTTCTTTATGACTAACAGTCATAGATGCTCTTTGAGTTCTTTAAGTCTATAGATGTCCTTCAAGTGCATCCTCTGCTCAGTAATTCTGTATGACTAGAGTAATCCTTAAACCCCATGGTGTTCTTCGTTTCTCCACAGAAAAATCCTGGTTCTGATTCTTTATTTTCTCTAATTCTACTCAAATCACTTGTTTCTATAACAACACTCTAAGACGTGAATATTAAAAAAAAAATTCAGAAATTAAATCATTAGAAGACAAATATCTGTCAATATTTTGTGAGCCCAGATGAAGGCTTTTACTACATAAATCTCAATTCCACAACTGTGCTACGATATGCGAGGGATTGTAAAGTAGTCACTTCAACACTCCTGTTTTGTGTCAAAATTTTCGATGAAAAGGTACCATATGCTTTTGAGAACCTTAAAGTTTACATGGTGTTGTTAAGGTGGTACGTTAGTGAGTGAATTCATAGATGGGAGAGTAATATCAGTATTTTGATACAAAAAGTGACTTAGAATTATTCCCTTTAAAATTTAAAGGCAACAGAATGAAAAAGTGTTGTATTACAGTCTAAAAGACTGTAAGGAATGGGAGCAGTGAGAACGAAGTGGCTTGAACTAGGATTTTTAAGAGCAATAGTGGAAACAAATGTTGCCTTTGAATAGACTCAGTCACGATAGCTATCTCTGACGTACTGTGCTGATTTTAGGAGTTGTCGTCTCAGTTGCCCACTTATCAAGAACTGTACATTAAAAGGAGAGATAAACTTTGAATGTACCAGAGTCTCATTTTTCTTAATCAAGATCTACCTTACAGTGAATCAAACACGCTAACTACTTTCAGGTCAGAAGTACACACCATGGTCTTAATTTTCCATCTCTGTCCATAGCCCTTTTAATCTTGAAAAGAGTGGGAAGAGAAAAGATGGAGGTTGTAAAATGGCACAGATTAAGTCAGAAGACATACTCTAATACAGCATTCCAATGGAAAGTACAGCTTATGAGCGAGAAGCTAAGGATTTTCTGTTTATGCTGGCAACTGGATTTTTAAAGAGGTTTAGCTCCATATCTCATTAGTAAAGCAAGAATAACATCACAGAATCAGTTTCTGAAGTACTATTACTTTGATTTCAATATAATTCTCTATGCCACTTTAAAGCTTCTGATCATTGTATCCTGGATTTCCCCTTTCAAAAGTGTTAACAATATAGAGCATATCTATAATGCTACAAATTATAGCTGTAGCTTTATAATTCAGGAATATTATGATTTATTGGATAAATGTCCTAAAACCAGGTGGCCCTGAAATCGCTTCATTTTTGGTATCATTGGTGTTTTGGTGTGAAGGGTGGTCTGAATCTCACACAGGGCAAAAGGAAATTCTAACACCAACTAATCATCAGAGAAAGAATGCTACTTCTTTTCTCTAAGTATGAAGAACTAGTGGAAATTATTTCTGGAAAGAATTTATCTTCCATAAGTCTGCATTATAGTTTAAGCCAGTGGTTCTCAAAGTGTGATTTCGGAACTAACACCACCTGGACAATTGATGCTGTTGTTAGGTGCCATCGAGTCAATTTTGATGCATTGTGACCCCATCTGACAGAGTAGATCTGCCCCGTAGGGTTTCCTAGGCTGTAATCTTTTCCAGAGCAGATCACCAGGTCCGCTGGATGGGTCCAAACTGCTAGCCTTTGGGTTAATAGCAGAGTGCTTGTACTTAATCACTTAAATGTGCCACCAGCGGTCCTTGGAGAATTGATAGAAATGCAAATTATCAGGCCTCACTCTGATTTACTGAGTCAGAAACGCTAAGGGTGAAGTTCAACTATGTGCCATTTATCAAGACATTCAGGTGTTTCTAAAGCTTGATAAAATTTAAGAGCACCAGTTTAGATCACGGCTAGCTAATGAGGCCTTAGAGGCTTCAATCAAGTCAACACTTGCATTTTTTCTTACATTTAAGTGTTTTGTTTATTTTCTTTTATAAAATATCAATAACATTTTCAAAAATAGTGTTGATACTACTAAAGTTCTTGATTTGGTACAATTTGCATTTTAATTTGCTCAAAACTAAGCACTACTATAAGAAATTTTAGAGAAAATTATGTATTTTTTCCTCTTAAAGCTTATATTCATTTTAATATTATCAATGTGAATTAGACTCTGTTATCTAAAGCTTAAGGAAATGAAAAAAATTTGATTTTATAATTATCTCAAACCTTAAAAAAAGAAAAAGAAAAGCAGTTGCCATGTAGTTGATTCCAACCAGGACTTTGAGCTGGTTCGTTCAGGTTTGCATTTCCAATCCACATGTACTGAATCAGAATTAACATTTTAACAAAATCTCCAGTTGATTCTTATGTATAATACATTTTGAGAACCACTGCTCTGCTAGTGGTTCTCAGAATTGTTTGCTAACCAGCAGCGTTAGCATTGCTTGGGAACTTGTTAGAAATGCAAATTCTCAGCAGGGGTTTGAACTAAAATAAACCACTTCAAAGACTCATGGGGACTCCATGTATGTCAAAGCAGAACTGTGCTCACTAGGGTTTTCAAGGACTGACTTTTTGGAAGTAGATCGTCAGGGTTTTCTTCCAAGGCATCTCTTGCAAGACTCAAACCTCCATACTTTAGGTTAATAGCCAAGTGCATCCCATCTCAGACATACTGTATTTTTACACAAATAACGTGCTTGTTATATGATTTTTGGCCAACTGCACCTTCCTTCCCACCACCCCGAGATATTTTCATAAGTGCAGTATGCTAGATTTTTTTACATGTTGCTGAAAAAAAATTAACATAGCACACTTACAAAAATACCCGTGGGAGGAGGGCATGGTTGGCAAAAAAAAGTATAACATGTTATTTGCATAAAAATATGGTACTATATTGTTACTCTAAGCCTAATGTAATGTTTATATTAATCTTTTATTAATATATTATTTACAAAATATAAACTTTCTGTCTCTGTAGCTATCAAGTCAACAAGAAAGTTAAAAGATGCCAAAAAGAATGTGATTGACTATATTAATGGCTGGTTCTTTGAGTGATTTTCGTATCCTGCTTTGAAAAAACAATGCTAGTCTCTGACATAATATAGAGAATGCGGTCATTCATGTATAAGGTATATAATTATAAAATGGCTAGCATATATACATACATATATACGTATATAGTGGGATAGGATGTCATTTTAAAGAGGAATGGCCTCACCAAGAAGGGATATTTAAAGAAATATCTGAAAGAGTAGATGGAATGAGGCAAGTGAATAGTTACAGGAAAAGCAGTCTGGGCAGAGGGAACAGCAAGGGCAAAGGCACTGAGCAGGAACATGCCTGTCTTGTTCCAAAGTCATCAAGGAAGCTAATGTGGCTGGAGCAAAGTGTGCAAGGGATACAGTAGCAGAAGACAGAGAAACCAGATGGGAAGTTGTTTGCACTAGTTCAGGCAAGAGATGATTAATTATGCCTTGACTATGGCAGAAGTGAAGTTAATGAGGAGTGTACAGATTTAGGAGATGTTTTAAAGGTAGAGAGAGTAGGATTAGCTAACGGATTGATTTGAGCTGTGAACAAAAGAAAAATCAATCAGACATGATTCTGGATTTTTGTCCTGATCAACTGGATGATTGGAGTTGCTATGACTGAGATGTGAAGAATGTGGGGGAAGACTTGGAGATCAGTTTTGGACACGTTAAATTTGGGACATGCCATCACTTGTCTGTCAGTTTGTTGTACTGTGGTGGCTTGTGTATTGCTATGAGGCTGGAAGCTATGCCACCTTGTATTTCAAATATTAGCAGGGTTATTCATGGTGGACAGGTTTCAGCGGAGCTTCTAGACTAAGACAAACTAAGAAGGGCCTGGAGATCTAATTCCAAAAATTAACCAATGAAAATCCTATGGCTCACAACAGAATATTGTTTGACATAGTGCTGGAAGATGAGCCCCCTAGGTTGGAAGGCATTTAACATATACAGTGGCCACAAGAAGGACTTAAACATGACAGCAATCATGAAAGTGATGTAGGAGTAGGAAACATTTTGTTCTGTTGTTGGTGCCATCAAGTCAGTTTTGACTCATAGCGGCCCTACGTATGACAGAAAGAAACACTACCCAGTCCTTCCCCATCCTCAAAATCATTGTTATGCTTGAGCTCCTTGTTGCAGCTACTGTGTCAATCCATCTCATTGAGGGTCTTCCTCTATTTCACTGACCCTCTACTCTCCAAGCATGATGTCCTTCTCTAAGGACTGGTCCCTCCTGATAACATGTCCAAAGTATGTGAGACGAAGTCTTGTCATCCTTGCTTCTAGTGAGCATTCTAGCTGTACTTCTTTCCACGACAGATTTATTCGTTTTTCTGGCAGTCCATGGTGTATTATTCAACATTCTTCACCAATGCCATGATTCAAAGGCATCAATTTTTCTTTATTTATATATGCAAATAAATACGTCAAGTAGATAATTGGAACTATGAGTCTAGGGTTTGAGTTAGAGATATCTGATGGAATTATAAATTTGGAAATAATTTATAAATGAATTTAAATACTTGAGACTAGCTGAGATCATTTAGGGAGTGCGTATAGGAAAGAGAGAAGCCAAGGCCTGAGTTCACGGATGCTCCAATGCTTAGGTGTTAGGGAGATGAGGAAGAACCAGCAAAGGAGACTGAAAGAGGCCACTGACATCAGTTGTGTCAAATATTCTAATAAATCCAAAAAACAACCCTGTTGCCATAAAACTGATTCTGACTCATAGAGACCCTATAGTACTAACTGCCCCATAGGATTTCTAAGGCTGTAATTTTTATGAAAGCAGATTGACACATATTTCTCTCAAGTAGTGGCTGGTAGGTTCAAACTGCCAACCTTTTGCTCAACAGCCAAGTGCTTAGACATTGAGCCACCAGGGCTTCTATTTCTGATAAATCAAGTAATAACAGGACTGGGAATTGATCATTGGATTTGCAACATGGGCATTGTCAAGTCCAATGTTGGTAGACAGTAATGGTCAGGTTAAAGCCTAATTGGGGAAGTTCAAGATAGAGAAAGGGAGGTGGTAGCAAATAATGATAAATATTTCAAAGAGTTTTGCTTTCAAAGTGAACAGAAATATGGGCTGTAACTAGATGGGAATGTGGGGTTACAATTTTGTTTTTATCTTTTAATGTGGTAAAAGTAATGTATGTGGATAAGAATAATATAGTTGAAAGAAAATAATTAAGTAGCAGGAAAAATAGAGGGAAATTGCCATAGTGAAGTGATGTCATTCCTTTGGCAAAAAGGGATGGGATCTAGGGCACAAGTAGACAAATTGGATTTAGACAGGATCGAAATTGGTTCATCTGTTAAACAGGAAGCAAGAGTAAATGGAAACAGATGCAGTTCTTGAATAGTTGTAATAGTTAGTGCTTAGAAGGGTGCTTCTGTGTATTCTCGGTGAAATTGGAAGCAAACTGTGATCTGAGGTGAAGATGACTGTACACGTATGAGCAGTAGACGTATGAGTAGAGAAGGGAAGATAGAAAATGGTAGTAGATTCATTGCTGCACTAGGACCCACCTGAAGTTTGTAGACATGAGTTTAAACAGAGAACAGCCAGCATTGCACATGTTTTTCTCCAGTCCAATTGGCTGCATAGTGTGAGCATGCATGGAATAAACAGTAAACTGGGTTTAATAGGAATTGAGATTTAGCTTGGCATAATAAAAGCCTTTAGGGTATATACAAGGGATTTTAAAAAAGTAACATGGAATCTGGAGGGATCAGTCCCTGGAGAAGGACATCATGCTTAGTAAAATAGAGGGCCAGCAAAAAAGAGGAAGACCCTCAATAAGACAGATTGACACAGTGGTTGCAACAATGGGGTCAATCATAACAATGATTGTGAGGATGGTGCAGGACCAGGGCAGTGTTTCATTCTATTGTACATTCATATTGTACGTAGGGTTGTATGAGTTGGAACCGACTCGACGGCACCTAACAAAACAACAACATGGAATCTAATCTGGATAGTGAGTGAAATGGGGAAATGAGGGTGATGGAAGTTTTTATAATCAACTTATTGTGGGTTCCAGGGGGTATTTGAAAAACTAATTGGAGTTAGAGTACTAAAGGGACCTAGAAACATAAGAATTATGGACAGAAAATGGCGTACTTGAATCTGAGACGAAGGAAGGGATACAGATACTGTTATTGCTGATGTTTAGAGTATAACCTGGGAAGGTTGATTGTTAAATTTGTGTTTATTTACTTTCTTGATGTTTATTTCTATAAAAAATCATTATACTGAGCTCCAAACAGGTTTTAACTTGAAAAGTTATTATTATATTTTTAATCAAGGGGATAAATACTAATTTCAAGTAATACACAACAGATTGAAACGTTTTGTTCTGTCCTGGAGCCATTTGGAGAATTAACTCAAGAACTAGTCTTCAAACAATCATGTATTTCTATTGTTTTGCCAGCTGTTTGTATTCAGAAAGTAAATGAAATGCCAAAGATGTTTACGTAATGAAAACTGAATTACTGCGTCCTACTTCCCAAGAGTTAAGGAATATTAATTTTAAATGAGACTATTAAGTTCTTTCCTGGAACCAAGTTTAACACTGGGTCCTTTCTTTATTGACATGCATTTCTTCTTCAAATCAAAACATTTATTTATTTTTATAAATTGCATCTAATTTATTGTCTTTTTATATTCTGCCACTTACCATTCCTTCATACCAAGATTAAAGTCAATAATAAAAAAATAAATATTTGTTCTCACACAAATGAAATTAAGTAGAACTTCAAAAATATTGTATATTGGATTCAACAGTTACTCATGTAAGGTTGTGTAATCACCATTATACAGATGGGCGGACAAACCTGGTAAGGTTAGGATGCTTGCTTATGAGCCAGAGTTAGAAAAGACATTCAGTTCTCCTGAACTTTGATTTAGTAATATGATGTTACTTTATTAACTTTAATTATGGACCATCCACCAATTTCTTCCAAAAGATATATTGAGCTGATATAGGCTACAGAAGCATTTGGACTAACCTGGAAATTAAATTTCATGACAGTATTTCTTTCAAACCAGTAAAGTAATATGATTCTTGGAACTTGAGCTCAATAATAATTCAAATAAAAGAATTATTCAACTAGGTATATAGTTGGCACCCTGGGTGATATTATTTTACTAGTCCGAGGATGTCAAACATGAAAATCAAGAGCTACACTCCTCTAACTCCTCCTTTGTCTTTAACAGAGAGGATTTATCTGTCTCATTGCTCTTTCGTGCTGAACCTAGCCTTAGCCTCAGATTCTTTATCAAGACAACATTCTAGATAGCAAATACTAGTAGATAAAACACTGATATAAGAAGAAGACTATTTTCTGTTCAGGTTCTGGGATTACATATTTGAAAGAATTAAGGTAATATCTCCAAATATCACCCTTCCAGTCAAAGAGTAATATGGGTATTGGAAGATCTTTACTAAATAAACATATATCTATGGTAAAAATAAAAAGCATCGTATTTATTAGACATGTACTATGGAAAAAACATAAGGTATACAATGTTAATAAAGCATAGTGTCTGTCCTCAGGGGTCTCACCATCTTTAAGGGGCTTGAGTGGGTAAGAGGTTTGGGCTGATATTAAACAGTTACATCACAGTTATAAACTGTTATCATAAAGATCGGTGGTTTGAACTCACCAGCCACTCCCCAGGAGAAAGATGTGGCAGTATGCTTCTGTAAAGATTACAGCCTTGGAAACCCTAATGGGGAAGTTCTACTCTGTCCTATAGGGTTGCTGTAAGTCGGAATTGACTCAACAGCAATGGGGTGACTTGGAATTGACTCAACAGCAATGGGGTTTGTTTTTTAGGTTTATGAAGAAGAAGCATAACATGTTGTTAGAGTAAAATGGGAACAGTTCGTGTGGATGGGGTGGAAAGGCCTCAGTGGAAGTGACATTCAAACTGAGACTTAAGGGTGAGTGGGTTTTAACCATGGCCAGACTGTGCCTGTGTGCTTATGTGTGTAGTTGGGGCTCATGGGAGTAGATGGAGGAGATTGTTCTGCCTCACACTCTCACAAAGGAAAGTGCTTGGCATGTTTTAGATAGAAAAGAAAGGCCAATATGGTGAGAAACTCCAAGTAAAACAAAAGCCTGTACAAGAATATTATGGTCCACTTATGAAACATGTGACATGATTTTGAGCCACTGATGCAGTGTAATAAAAGATGCTCTATTTGACTTTTATGTTGCCTAAGTAATGTGGGTGGAAGGTCAACTGTAGTCCTTTGAATGGATGTGAGATGAAGAAGTGGAGATAGCTTGTAGAGACAACAGTTTTGAAAATCTTGTCTGTGCAGATGACTTAGACATTTCACACTTTAAGTAACAAGAAGAATTTCAGTATGCTTACGTTAAAAGGGAGATTTATTGAAGCAAGGATTTTGTAGACTCCAAGGGCTGGGACGCATACCAGGAATAGAACCAGGGATTGGAGCTCTATGTGGAACACCAAATCACACTTTATATTTCTTGTACCTCTACATTGCATCATTTTTCTACCTCTGATGTGTTATCCTTTTTTTTAACCAGCCCTCTACGAGTGAGGCTAGATCTCAACCAAAAATATATTGTTACAGTGTGACTAAAAAGTAACACATTTTTAAATGACATAATTACACAAGAGTGAAATTTACATTCAAAATCTTCATATAGAACAAAAGTTTTGAGGGTGTATTTATTCAAGTTAGTCATATGAAATCAAGAAACTCAGTAACTTATCAATAATAACTACCTAATTAATATTTAAACATTTTCAAATATAGAAATACAAGTTAAAACAGATTCAAGTGTGTATATTGAAATCACAAATTCAAGAGTTAGTATTTTCAGTCAAAATTATAATTTCATTAAGTGGAATGTTTTCATTTGTCTTATTCTACACCAAAGACTTCTACAGGTATAATAATTAAAGTGGGAAGGTTAATATCTGCTAATGTCACTTCTCAACTACCTCAATATACATCTCCAGTATGCTCATTTCAAGAACATTTCAAGAACTATCGCTGTCAATGATAGAATAATATTCATATGCCTACAAGGAAAACCAGTTAATATGACTATTATTCAAATTTACCCAAAAACCACTAATACAAAAATGAATAAATTGAAGATTTTTACCAGCTTATGCAGTCTGAAATTGATCAAACATGCAGTCAAGATGCATTGATAATTACTGGTAATTGGAATGGGAATGTTGGAAACGAAGAAGGATTGGTAGTTGGAAAGTATGGCATTGGTGTTAGAAGCAACTCTGGAGGTTGCATGCTAGAATTTTGCAAGACAAACGATTTATTCATTGAAAATATATTTTTTCAACAGCATAAATGGTGACTATACGCATGAACCTTACCAGATGGAATAAACTGGAATCAAATCGACTATATCTGTGGAAAGAAACAATAAGGATGCTGAATATCATCACTGAGAACAAGGACAGGGGCTGACTGTGAAAGAGACCATCAATCACTCATATGCAAGTTCAGCTTGAAGCTGAAGACAATTAAAACAAGCCCACGAGAGTCAAAATACGACCTTGAGTATATCCCACTTGAATTTAAAGACCATCTCAAAACTAGATTCGATGCACTGAACACTAATGACCAAAGAACAGATGTGTTGTGTAGGATGACATTAAGGACATCACACATGAAGAAAGCCAAAGGTCATTAAACAGACAAGAAAGAAAGAAAAGACCAAAATGGGTGTCAGAAGAGACTCTGAAAGTTGCTCTTGAATGTAGAGTAGCTAAAGCAAATGGAAGAAATGGTGAAGTAAAAGAGCTGAACAGAAGATTTCAAAGGCTGGCTTGAGAAGGCAAGGTAAAGTATTATAATGAAATGTGCGAAGACCTGGAGTTAGAAAACCATGGGGAAGAACATGCTCAGCATTTTTCAAGCTGAAAGAACTGAAGAAAAATCAAGCCTCGAGCTGTAATATTACTGAACTTATTCAATCTGTATGCTGAGCAAATAATCTGAAAAACTGGATTATATGAAGAAGAACGTGGCATCAGGATCCAAGAAAGACTCATCCACAACCTGTGATATGCAGATGACACGACCTTGCTTGCTGAAAGTCAAGAGGACTTGAAGCACTTATTGATGAAGATCAAAGACTACAGCCTTCAGTATGGTTTACACCTCAGCATAAAGAAAACAAAAATCCTCACAACTGGACCAATAAGCAACATCATGATAAGCAGAGAAAATATTCAAGTTGTCGAGGATTTCATTTTCCTTGGTTCCACAATCAACGCCCATGAAAGCAGCAGTCAAGAAATCAAATGTTGTATCCCATTGGGCAAATCTGCTGCAAAAGACCTATTTAAAGTGTTAAAAAGCAAAGATGTCACTTTGAGGACTAAGGTGTGCTGACCCCAAGCCATGGTGTTTTCAGTTACCTCACAGGCATGTGAAAGCTGGACAATGAATAAGGAAGCCCAAAGAAGAACTGATGCATTTGAATTATGGAATTAGTGAAGAATATTGAATATAACATGGACTGCCAGAAGAAGGAACCTATCTGTCTTGGAAGAAGTATAGCCAAAATGCTCCTAAGAAGTGAGGATGGAAGACTTTGTCTCAAGTACTTTGGGCATGTTATCAGGAGGGACCATCCCTGGAGGAAGACATCATGTTTTGTAAAGTAGAGGGTCAGTGAAAAAGAGGAAACCCTCAATGAGATGGACTGACACAGTGGCTGCAACAATGGGCTCAAACATAGCAATGATTGTGAGAATGGCAAAGGACTGGGCAGTGTTTCATTCTGTTGTATAGTTCTGCTATGAGTCGGAACTGACTGTTTGGCGCCTAACAACAACAACAACCATATCCTCATTTTCTCAGTCTCCACAATGATTACTCCAGTGATCTCTGCTCTTTTCAAAATTCTGACCCATCCTTCCCTGAACTCATGAATAAGAATAAACCCGAAAAAAAACCCAAACCCATTGCCGTCGAAGTTGATTCCGACTCATAGCGACACTTTAAGGCAGAGTAGAACTGCCCCATACGGTTTTCAAGGAGCGCCTGGTAGATTCAAACTGCTGACCTTTTGGTTAGCAGCTGTAATGCTTAACCACTGTGCCACCAGGATTTCCTGAATAAGAATAGAAGTCCTTAAATGGATGTGCTCCTTCGTTATTTTCCAGACACCAAGCTCATACCTGCCTACATAAGGAAAATAGATTTGTAACTGAAGGGAGATGTGGGAAAATAGAAATTTTTAAAAATGAAGTTGGGGAAACTAAAACGTATTGAATATTCTATTTTGAAACTAGTAAAACTAGTAGAAAATGTAAGAGATGATGTTGCAGAAGAAAAAGGAATAACTGATAGAGTGAAGTCCTAGACAGGGTGAGAAAGAATGGGATCCAGTGGCACATGTCAAAGGATTGGAGTTTGCTAGGGCATTCTCTCCTTTGTGTAAGGGGAAGAAAAGAAATGATCTAAATGTTACAGAGCCCAGATTTTGGCTTCTCTGAAGTAGAGTTAGCATTTGATAACTTCTCTCATTATAGATTATTTCTATCTTGTTCATATTAATGATGAAGAACTTTGATATTTTAACTGAGAATATTAACAGATTTAGTTACCCTGCAGGAAAAAAATGTAAGTCCCATCTAAAGCAATTACTGAAGCCTACATTCATGTAATTTTCATTGGCTAATTTTTGGAAGTACATTACCAAGCTTTTCTCCTAGTTTGTCTTAGTCTGGAAGATTCACTGAAACCTGTCCTCCATAGGTGACCCTGCTGGTATTTGAAATACTGGTGGCATAGCTGCCAGCATCATAGCAACACACAAACCACCACAGTATGATGAACTGACAGACGGGTAGCCAAACCAATGGACTCAAATATGCCAATGATTATGAAGATGGTGCAGGACTGATCAGTGTTTATTTCTGTTATACGTAAGGTCACCATGAGTCAGAGCTGACTCAGTGGCATCTAACAACAATAACAACCTCCATGTAGACGTGCACTTAGATAAGCATGCAAGTGGGCACTTAACTTTTTCTTTTTTAGTGTACTTTAGATGAAGGATTAGGTAACAGACTAGTTTCTCATTAAACAGTTAGTACACATATTGTTTCATGACATTGGTTAACAACCCCATGACATGTCAACACTCTCCCTTCTCGACCTTAATTTCCCTATTATCAGCTTTCCTGTCCTCTCCTGCCTTCTAGACCTTGCCCCTGGGCTGGTGTGCCCCTTTGTCGCAGCGGCAATGGTTGTTGGGGCGGCGGAGACAATAACCAATGCCACAACTCTTACAGAGAGTGGGGCCAGGAGGGTCACTCTGAGGAGTTGAATCCCGGCTTCAGTCCCGGGAGTTTATTTTATAGTCAATACAGCAAGCAGTGAAGCAAATAACAGAACAATAGGCTTTGGGTGAGTAACAATAAGTTTCGGGCAAGGGAGAAGGAATTCAGGTAAACAGGCCAATCAGTAACAGGACAATAGGTTTGGGAAAACAAGTCATGCCTAATCTCTTTCTCATCACTGACAAGTCTCCAACATATCATATACAGCATAGAGGCCTGTGGGGGTTGCAGTTGTCAATAGTGCAGCCATGTTTAAATGGCATATATCCCCACATCTCCCCCCCTTTTGCTTAGTTAATGGAATAAGAATCAAGAGGGTTTCCACTGGTCCAACAAGTGTCCGGTAGGACAAAGTAAAATTTTCTCTATGAGATAAGATCCAAGATTATCTCAGCTACTGTCTCCACATCTCAGGGCCTGGCGACTTAGCGAGTCCTTGTGAGCCCAGCTACAGCTGGGGCACACTCCATATGTTTAAGGAGGAGAAGTAGCATAGCTATGACTAACACCTGGACTTAGTCGCTCCTAGATGGCGGCCATTGCAGGCTCTTTAAACTCACGGTGCTGGTTTTCCACCGGATACCATCTGGTTCTTCACCAGGTTACTACTTAATGCCTGGGCTTAGTGCTCTTAGATGGTGGCCATTGCAGGCTCTTTAAACTCATGGTGCTGGTTTTCCACTGGATACCATCTGGTTCTTCACCAGGTTACTAAGTAAGAGTGATGCTCTTATCAACTGCATAGCCAGAGTGAGCAGACTCAATGTGCCTTTCAGGTGTGTAAGACAATAGAGGATGATCTTATGAGGATAATATAATCCTCTGCACTAGTAATATCCTGATTGTTGGACCCATGGGTTTCCTCTGACTCTCATTTTGTCAGGTAAACACTAACTTTTAACATCCACTGAAATTATTATTCTTAAAGGCTTAAAGATTTATAAAGACTCAAAGATTCATTAACAATCAAACAAGCAATGATTTACACAGCTTTGCCATTACTTGGAAGGGAATCACCAGGAAGGCTAATTTACACATCATAACAGATTTAACAATCAAACAAACACTGATTTACACAAGTTTACTATCAATTGGAAAAGAATCATCTAACTTAGAAATCTATCTATACAGAAGCATCTAACTAGGAGAAGCAGAAAATATAGAGGAGTTTACACCTAACAAATTTTCATTGGGAACTTACTGGTTAACAAAATACAGGTAATTACTGATTATCAAAATAATAGCATAGGAAGGGCCTTCTTAAGAGGAGGTCTTTATTTTTCCCGTCGCTTGTTTGGGTAACTGGTAGAGAATGGTCCAGGCGTAGAAGGCCAACTTCTGTTGTTGGTGAGAGATCTTCAGGGAGTAGAGGCATCGGATGACTATAAGGAGGCATAAAACTATTAAACAGCCTATAGCAAAAAGGACCCAAACACGGAGATTGAGTCCAGAGAACCAATGTGTGGGATTAAGCCAGTAGGCAAAATCATTAAGTGTAGTAGGTGTATTTTTACTAGATTCTGTCTGTAGTTTCAAGAGTTGTTCTTGTAACTGGAATTGTAATTTTTGAATATGACTTTTCAATGGAGAAGCGAAGCTAGCTAAAAGATTGTTTTTAGCATCTTTCCAGGATTCATTATATGGAAGGGCTGTAACACAAAATCGAGCGTATTCTGTGTCACAGGTTAATTGGGAATGTTCCCATAGGGCTTCTTGTCACTCTCCAAGACAAAGGACTGAGGCTTCTAAAGCACCCAGGTGCTTGAGGATTTCTTGATCAATATGTGTTATAGTCTGCATCTCAGAGGTAAAATTTTGCATATAAGTGTTAAACTGTTGAGTGGTCTGAATAGATTGGGAGAGAGCTACGGCGGCAGTAGCTGCCGTAGCAGCAATAGCAGTGGCTGTGATAATAGAGGCTATGAGAATTCCAAGAAACCTTTTAGTTCGTATTTTTTGTAATGCATTAACAACCTGAGCAAGGGTGGAATTATCTTGCCAGGGGCGTGTAAGGTTAACGGGCAGCCAAAGGTGGCTTTTTTGTTAAAGAACAAATACAGAATTGATGTTAAGAGTGGAGACATTTGTCTGGACAAACATGGAGTAATCCAAGTAGAGCCACTGGATAATGTTAATTGAAAAGATGCATTTATTTTAATGACATCTGGAGGACTAGAAGTTATGGCAAAAATGTATGGTCGTGATGTGCATATAAGCACAGAGTCATTATGGTCATGGAGGGTCCACTTATTAGGGCCTTATTAGTGGAAGTCTCTTTTAGGAAGCTTCCTGTACGAAGAGTCCTTTCGTAAAAGGGGAGGCTTAATCGCCAAGAAAGGATTTTTAATGGAGAGAAATGTTCAGTGGAATAACGTAAGCGGAGAATGGGTCTGGCTAGGCCAGGGTTCCAGGATTGAGAATGTCCTTGATAATGGTATGGGGCTGCCCACTGCCAAGTAGAGTGATTTGGTAATAAAACTAGACCTTGAGGGCCCCAATTTTCTAGTGAAATGTTGAAAGGGAGGGAGTATGAAGAAAAGTTAGTAGTTCAACAAGTAACCCAAGTATTATCGATAAGGTCTGTAAGAGTTAGCTGTGGGTGTTAACATACAGGGTTGGAAGGGGGTGAGTGAGTAATATAGGCACTGTTATTACTGAATGTGCCATTAATGCCTAGAGCTTTGATAAAAATTTGTTTAGAATAGGCTGGCTGTTTATAGATATCATTGTAAATGTAATTCATATACGATTGTTCTAATATAGGTAAGCACACAGAAGTAGTGCGTGGTTGGGCAGTAAAGCAGAAACGAAGAGCATCAGCACAGAGTGTCCAATTTGTAGGCAGTACAAACCATCCTTCCTCAGGGGAGTTAGTAAGTGGTTTGGAATAAGCCAAATATTGTCCGCCAGTGATGGTAGTGTCATTGGAGGAAAGAGGGGGTTCTGGTTCTTCTCAAGTAACCGGGTGGAAGACAGGGGGGCTAAGAACGTGAGCTGAATAGGTATAGGTTGAAGCAGAAGTCATTAGTACTTGAGAAAAGAGGAGAAGAAGAATACAAACCTGTTGAGAGTTAAAAGTCATGAGGGAGACCATGGCTAGAAACAGGTTTTCAGGTGTAAGCGGGGCACTGGTAGCTGAGAGAACATTCTCAGCTTTAGAAGAGAGGGCTTGCAAACCTCCCCATGTTACCAGCATAGTAGAGTTTTGTTGTTCATTCTCCTTCCCCGGAGGAGGGGATGGCTGTATCAGGAGTCACTCTGGAATCCAATCTGCTGGCCAGTGGAAGGGTGGTGGCTGTTGCTGGGTCATGATATGGTTTTACTAGTCGAGCGGGAATCCAAAGTGGACCTGTAGGAGACAAAACAGCCACATACACTCGCCCCTATGTTAGCAACTCCACAGGTCCTTGCCAGACAGAGGAATTTTGAGGATCCTTATAGAGGACCTGTGGGTGAGGCCGAGTGTCAGGGGGAGTAAAATGTCATTCTGCAGCAGTGCGGCCATCTTTGTTAACTGATAAAAAATTAAAAGTAAAGAGAGCTTTGGCAAGTCTTTCATTTTGGCCACTTAGTCTAGACCCATCATCTCCCCCCTTTTGTTTATTTAAAAGTTGTTTAAGAGTATGATGGGCATGCTCAATTATGGCTTGGCCCTGTGGGTTATAAGGAATGCCAGTGGTATGAAGAATATTCCAAGTGGCACAAAATTGTTGAAATTTAGCAGAAGTATATGCAGGACCATTATCAGTTTTAAGGGCTTGGGAGCAACCCATAGTTGCAGTGGCTTGGGTGAAGTGATGACAGGTGTGAGTAGAACATTCCCCAGAAAGGGCTGTAGCATAAAGAAACCCAGAACATGTATCTATGGACACATGGAGATATTTAAGTTTCCCAAAGGGAGGATAGTGTGTTACATCCATTTGCCACAATTGATTGGCTACTAGACCATGTGGGTTGACGCCAGCAGCAAAGGACGTGGGAGAAAAACATTGGCAGTCAGAACAGGTGAGAGCAATTTGTTGAGCTTCAGTAAGAGAGAGAGAAAATTGTTTTTGAAGTCCCCATGCATTTTGATGAAAGAAATTATGAGAAGTTCGTGCATTAGGAAAGGCAGAGCCAGCAAGTAAATTGGCACGAGAATTGCCGTCAGAAAGAGGTCCTGGTAAAGGTGTATGAGAGCGCATATGTATTACAAAGAAGGGAGAGTTACAGTTATTAAGTAAGGTTTGAAGCCTTTTGAATGGAGTAAATAACTCATAATCGGAACTAAAGCGTAGAGTTGCATCGCTAATATGTTGAATGGTGTGGACAACATAAGCAGAATTAGCAATTAAATGGAACGGCATTGATTTAAAAATTTCAAAGGCAGCAACAGCTGCCGACAGCTCAGCATGCTGTGTAGAGGAAACCTTTTGTGTAATGAAATGTTGCCAGGCACTGTCTGTTTGCTAAGTGACCACTCCTTTTCCAGTTTTTCCTGATCCGTCTATAAAGGCGGTAGGAGCGTTAGCAAGAGGTGAAGGAGAGAGCATAGTAGAAAGTTGTAAAGGAAGAAGCTGTAGGGTAGAGAGTGGCTTTGAAGTGGTACAAGAATAAATTATATGTCCAGTAAAATCAGCCAAAGTGATCTGGAGCTCTTCAGAATTGAGAAGAGCATGGTCAAAAGTTGTTTTCATTACCCCAAAGTATATAAAATGAAGGTCAGAACCCAAAAGTTGTTTAGAGCGAGTACACCCCTGCATTAATAGATTAATGCGCTGAGAGAAGCGTGTAAACAATTGTCGTGGAGGGCGATAAGGAAGAAAAAGCCACTCAAGTGCTCCGAAATCAGGAGTAAACTGACAGAGCACGCCTGTAAGACTAGGAGGAGTATTTAATAGGAGAAGGTAAACAGGATGATTTATCTGTAAACGAGTCAAAAATTTCTCTCTAATGGCTTGGTTAACAAGTGTTAATTCATGGCGTGCCTGGGGAGAGAGTGTTCCCATGGAGGTTAGAGCAGGGTCACCCTTAAGGGTCTCAAATAAGTTGGTCAGCTGAGAAGTCGTTATACCGAGTGAAGGTCGCAGTCAATTAATATGACCACGGATTTTCTGGAGGTCATTTAGAGTTAATGTCTTGGGAATTATAATTTCTGGTATTTTAGGGCGAATGATATGGGTGTCAAGATAGTATCCCAAATACTGCCACGGGGTGAAAGACTGAACCTTTTCAGGGGCTATTTGTAAGCCAAAACTTTGTAACGCTTGTTGAACAGAGACAAGAAGTGAATCAAGTTGTTCTGGTTTGGGATGGGATAGGAGAATGTCGTCCATATAGTGATATATAAGACAGGAGGGAAAGGCTCTTTGGACTGGTTTGAGAGCCTTATCAACATAATATTGACAGATGGTTGGGCTATTGACCATGCTCTGTGGGAGAACAGTCCACTCATACCATTGCATAGGACGACAATTATTCACAGAAGGAACTGAGAAGGCAAATTTAGCACAATCATCGGGATGGGGTGGGATGGTTAAGAAACAGTCTTTAAGATCAATAATGATAATGTGATATGTTTAAGGAATACAGGCTGGATTGGGAACTCCTGGCTGAAGAGGTCCCATAGGGACAAGATGCTGATTAACAGCTCATAAGTCATGTAGGAGTCTCCATTTTTTGGATTTTTTAGGGATACAAAAAATAGGTGTATTCCAAGGGCTGCAGGAAGGCCGGATGTGTCCGGCCTCTAACTGTTCTTGGACAAGTCTTTTAAGGTGTTCTAATTTTTTTTCTTTAATGGGCCACTGCTCAACCCAAACAGGAAGGCCAAGTATCCAGGTTAATTTTAACAGAGGGTCTGTTTGAGCAGTGGCCCCTATGAAAAATCCTGAGGGGTGCCAATTTGAACATTCCACTGGGAGAGTAAATCTCGTCCCCATAATATGGTAGGCAGAGGAAGGATAAAGGGACAGATAGAAGCGGGCTGTCCATGAGGGCTATAGCAAACAATGGAAAGTGTACTTTGGAAAGGACACTGTGCTCCTCCAACTCCTGTGTGGGCCTCAGCAGTCTGTCTCTTGGGCCAAGAAGAGGGCCAGGAGTCTTAGTAGAAAATGGTTACATCTGATCCAGAGCCTACAAGCCCTTTAAACATGCGGTCATTGACTTGAACAGTAAGATGTGGTCGGGAAGATTGTAACTAAGTAACCCAAAAAGCGTCAGTACTGCTGAAACCCCCAGCCCGTCTTGGGGTAGTGCGAGCAGAGGGGTCTACAAAGGGAAGTAAAATTAACTGTGCTATCTTATCAGAGGGAGTAATGTTCCAATAAGAGAGACTGGAAACCATAATTTTAATTTGACCTTCGTATTCAGAGTCTATTACACCAGGATGAACAGTCAGACCTTGAGATGTAATACTAGAGCGACCCATTAGGAGTCCTAAATATCCTCGAGGCAGGGGTCCCCAAACCTGTGTTGCTGTAAGAACAACTTTTCCTGCCTCACCTATTATATCCCCTTCTGCTAAGGGTAAATCTAGACCTGCACTCCCTTTCGTGGCTGTCTTTAAATCATTGACTCACAAACGTTGCTGTTTGGAGTCTATTCTGTGGTCTCTACACTCCACACTCGGGGACTCTGGATTTTTCGGGGCATCAGAGCTCTCGCCCCTCCTCCCGTTTCCCGACTTAAAGACTTAAAGTTGTTCTGATTGTTGTTAGGTTGGTTTTTGCACTGGTTAGCCCAGTGAAAGCCTTTGCCACAGCGGGAACACTTTCTGTTTGGGAACTTAGCATGACTATTTTTACCCTTAGAACTGTGGCAGTTTTTTAAGAAATGTCCTGGTTTGCCACATCCGTAGCAGGTGACAGTGGCAGTGTATGGATGGAGAGCTGCTGCTAATATCTGTGCCTTATGAGTTTCTGTGCCAACATTTTGACATGCCTTAGATCATATCAGCTAGAGTGGGATTTTGTCCCCTTAGAGGAGCTAAAACAGCCTGACAGTCAGCATTAGCATTTTCATAGGCAAGTTGGAGACAAAGAATTGCAGCTGCTTGTTGATTATCTACTTGTCGGGAAATGGCCATTTGGAGGCGGTTGATAAAATCAATGTAAGGCTCATTCGCCACTTGACGAATAGTGGCAAATGAGCCTGTGGGCGTCTTGGAATCAGGGATTTTACTCCAGGCTTTGGTGGCAGCATCAGAGGCTTGAGTGAATGCTCATTTGTCCATCTGGGCTTGGGCCTGAGGAGAGGAATAGGGCCCACTACCTATTAGCACGTCAACACCAATAGGAATGTTATGGTTTAGATTATCCATCGCACAAAGGTGACAATGTTCTTGATACTCTTGTCTCCATACACTAAACTGAGCAGGGGTTAAAATTGTTCACATCAAAACATTCCAATCCCAGGGGGTCATTTCTATAGTCTGTCCCAAGGCCTCTACTGTTCCCCTTGTAAAGGAGCTTTGTAAACCATTCTCTACCATGCTTTTATGGAGCTCCTTTAGAACGTGAAAGGGAAGGCCATCATGACGAGGTGGCCCAGCTCCCCGGATGATAGGAAAAGCAGAAAGCCCTTCCTTCTCACAGCCCTCTCGCAAGCACCTCTGTATAACGGACTCATGTTGTGAGGAAGCAGTCTCAGGAGGTGCAGAGGGAGGAGGAGGAGGACCAGAGTCAGTTTCTTTATTAGAGGAGGGAGCTGAAGGAGCTGCTTGTAGGGGTTGCAGGGCAAGGTGGCAGCGATGCCACACGATAAGAACTGAAGCAGGGGTGTTCATGTCACGAACGATGTTACTGATACGTTCCCAAGCTTCTACATCAAGGTTTCCCTGCAAAGGATACCAAGGAAAGGCAGACTCAATTAAAAGAAGTTGGGTAAGAGCTTCTTCTGACACTTTAAGCTTAGAGGCTTTTAACAACCCTAACAACTGGGTTTTGTGTTGATGCTGCTCAGGAGAAAGAGAGTTCCCCATGGTGAAAATGGAAACAGAAACGAAAGGGAAAGAAAAGTTCAAAGAGGAAAACAAAAGCTCCTGACCTGAAGCAATCCCTCAGGAGCAGTAGGGAAAGCTCCGCTGCTCTGGGGCTAAAGCAGCCTGATCTGAGAGCACCGGGGGAGATTCCGCCTGCGGAAGGACCCCATTGCCCTCGGCTGTGAACGCAGCCTGAAACGGAAGCATCCTATACTCACCACCTGAAGGGATTAAGTGCGAGGGTATCTACAGCTCTCCCCTCACGCGGGGCACCATCTGTCGCAGCGGTGACGGTTGTCGGGGTGGCAGAGACAATAATTAATGCCACAACTCTTACAGAGAAGTGAGGCCAGGAGGGTCACTCTGAGGAGTCGAACCCCGGCTTCAGTCCCAGGAGTTTATTTTATAGTCAGTACAGCAAGCAGTGAAGCAAATAACAGAACAATAGGCTTTGGGTGAGTAACAATAAGTTTCAGGCAAGGGAGAAGGAATTCAGGTAAACAAGCCAATCAGTAACAGGACAATAGGTTTGGGAAAACAAGTCGTGCCTAATCTCTTTCTCATCGCTGACAAGTCTCCAACATGTCGTATACAGCATAGATGCCTGTGGGGGCTGCAGTTGTCAATAGTGCAGCCATGTTTAAATGGCATATATCCCCACACCCCTTTAGTCTCATTTTGTTTTATGGGCCTGTCTAATCTTTGGCTGAACGGTGAACCTCGGGAATGACTTCATTACTGAGCTAAAAGGGTGCTCTCAGAGTTTCTCCAGTCTCTATTGGGCCAGTAAGTCTAGTCTTTTTTTGTGAGTTAGAATTTTATTCTACATTTTTCTCTAGCTCTGTCTGGGACCCTCTATTGCGATCCCTGTGAGAGTAGTCGGTGGTGGTAGCCAGGCACCATCTAGTTGTACTAGACTGGTGGAGGCCGTAGTAGATGTGGTCCGTTAGTCCTTTAGATTAATCTTTCCCTTGTATCTTTAGTTGTCTTTATTCTTTCTTCTTCATTTTTCATTCTCCCTTGCTCCCGAAGAGGTGAGACCAGTGGAGTACCTTAGATGGCCGCTCACTGGCTTTTAAGACCCCCAGATGCTACTCACCAAAGTAGAATGTAGAACATTTTCTTTATAAACTGTGTTATGCCAACTGAGCTAGATGTTCCCGGAGACCATGTTCCCCACAGTCCTCAGCCCAGCAATTCGGTCCCTCAGGGAGTTTGAATGGGCCTATGGAGCTTCCATGGCCTTGCCTTGTGGGCACTTAATTTTACACAAATTAAATATTATCTTTTACAATAAATCATTACCAGAAGTGTACACTTTCTTGGTATCTGACACATTTTCTTTCAAACAATACATAGAATACTTGCTTCTTGTGTTCTTGGGAGGTTCCCAGTGAAGACTTGTTTACTAGTTGTCCCTTGTCAAACTTTAGAGGTAATGATATGTTAACTGTCAATTATTTTTGAATAAAGTGCTTCATATCTAGATCTCCCCCCCAACTTATTTCAGCCCTATCCTATAGAAATACCTCATTAGAAGCAGTTTCTAACATGTTTAGTAGAACTCATATATACACAACAAAACATTTTTGCTTTCTTTTTTATTTTTGAAAATTCAATGACTCTTACATAAAGCATATTCTTACCTCTAAAATATGAAACAAGGGCATTCCACCTCCAGTTTTTAACCAGTAAGTAACCCAACATATTACTCTTCCTAATAAGAATTTTAGAATTTAGTTTTGTGCTTAATTCCTATAGTTTTCCTAAGCCAGTCATCCTTCAAATTTTAATTTTTAGTTTTCTATTGCCTTGTGGTTTTTCTAGTTTTACTGTACTTAGATGCTTTCAGGAAGGAGATAGGTTAACAGTAAACTAATTAATTTTGAACAATAGCCAATGATTATCTTACAAATTTATTTTATTGGACCATTATTTTAAATATTACTGGAACAAATAATAAAATGAAATATTATTGATAATATATGTTGAAGAGTAAGATAATATGAATTAGCAAATTATATCTGGGAGTTTGTTTAGAATATAGCTTTAAAGACTAGAACTGATTTTGAAAACCAAGTGAATTGCTTATAACGGTTTCAAAATAATCTGTGTGCAGTAATTTGATCAAAGATGCTTTTGTGCTTGTGCAATAATTTATGTCTACTTGAATCATCCAGAGAGAAGACATTGAAACCTTGCTCACTTTAGCAACCTTTGTCAACCTGACTGAAGAGGTGTATTTAATATTATGCTACAGTATATACAACAAAAGCTTATTTAGTGGGTATATTTTCAGCTCAGAGCCTGTCTTTGATTTAGTACTAAAAGGTGATTCTGAATATAGATTAGGATATGCAATACATAGTTTTAGCTTATATTTGGATTTAATTCCTTAAATGGCTCCATATTCAAGTACTTAGCAAAGTGCTGGGCCCTCACTGCTCTATCACCTTCTATTGATCCCCTGATTGATTCATGTTGATGAGCCTGTGTCATAGAGAGTTCATACCAATGTGATCTGTACTTCTTTTTTCTTTCTTTATTTTCTTAAAATGATGATAAGTGTCAACTTTTGAAGATGGGCTAGAAAGAAAAGCAAGTAACTTTCTAGCAACTGGGAGATAAATTGTTTTAATCCACACATTGAACCAAGAGGTTCTGTTTAACAGAGATGGTTAAAAAAAAAATCTGGAAAAGATAAGGCATGATGTTAAGATTCATTAATTAAGAAACTTACAGAGTAAAATCCTAATTAATATTCCTTATATTTTACACTTAAGTAAAATTCAGTATATATTTTATGTAATGATTAGAGAATAAATGTTGGCTAATACTAAAATTGATATCAGAATAATTATAAATTTATTGATTAACTGAATTTCTCTTAGCCTCTGCTACTAATTCTTTCCCTTAATTGCAGTTCCTAAATAAATAATTAGACCATGAGCTGTTTTAAAATGTACTGATAGATAAAATAATGTTTTATAAGTGTATCTGAATATTCATGAGGTCCTCATTTTCTATAGAAGGAAGCCAGACACAAAAAAATCACTTTTATGAGTTTTGATCAAAATTCTGATTAAATGGTTTTCTGTATTTCGGTAAATGAAAAAATTAGACTTTGGAATTTAAGTGAAAATATGTGCTTACTTTATGAATTAACATATAGTTTTTCTACCTATGTAAACTTTGGCCCATATCTCCTCTATGACTATGCCTGCATCCAGAAATGCCATAAACTGTAGTTTTGGATGTGCCACAAATCACTACTGATGGGTGGTAATACAGGGTCCATTATCTCTACTAAAAGGAGCCCCGGTGGCACCATGGTTAAACATTTGGCTGCAGTTCGAACCCACCAACTGCTCCACAGGAAAAAAGAGGTGACAGTCTGCTTCTGTAAAGATTACAGCCTTGGCAACACTAGATTCTACTCTGTCCTATAGGATTGCTATAAGCTAGAATCAACTCAGCGGCACACAACAACATCACTGAGAAAAAAAATACAAAAAACAAACTCATAACTGACATCTCTTATCTTTCTTAAAACATATGCATTGAATGCTTCCCATGTGCATGGACTTTGTGTGTACTACTTCATTTAATACTCAGGATAACCTTAAGCCCCATTTGCAGATGAGTAAACCAAGATTTAAAGAGGTAAATAGCCTGCTCAAGGCTACCTGACTAATAAAATGTGATGCTTGGCCTGGAATTTAAGTTATCTAATTCTTCGGAATATTATATTTTTTCTACATTATACCACCTTCCTCCCTATGCACAGAATCTTCTTTGTATGTAAAGGAAAAAGCTATTTTCACATTGACATTCAGGAAAAATACATGAACTTGATTCCTTTACGATGCCTCAAAATCAAAAACACAAACATATTTTAAAGCTTTTTCACACAAATCACTTTTTTGTTGAGAGTCACTGATAACTTTGCACATCTTGCACATAAAATAATCACTGTTTGCATTTTGATTTAAATTTTTTCTCTTGACTGATGGACCATTATGCACTAGTTGGAATACTGAAACACTTTTGTAAATCACTTTTTTCTTGTTTTTTTTTTACAGAGTATGTGATAAAATCATAAACATAACAGATTGAAATCACCATGTCTTTCAAAATTCTAATTTTATATTTATCTCGAACTTCTGTTTTAAGACTAAGACTTGCTTAGCCCTCTTCCCATTCTCTTTTTTACACTCACAAATGGTAGAAATTGTTGTTTAATTATTTGTTTTGTGGGAAGGAATAGTTTCCACAGATAAACATCAAACACTGGGAGAACATGACTTAGGTCACTGAGAGTCAAGTGACTTGGTGAGGCATGGTAACTTATGCTACAGAAAAATTGCAATTACTGCATGTCATGGACTTTCAGGTAATTCATAAGTACCCTAAAGGGTAAATTTTGAAGCCCTGGCTCATAAGAGTCTACCCTATCAAGAAATAAATACAAACACAGACAGATGGTCATCAGTACTTCATGGTTGCTTGAGTTTAAAAATTTTACAAATATTCACAAGTAACTAATCATGTTACTGAACTTACTGAACTGCTGTGAAATCCAAGAAATCTAATAGAGAAACAATTTAAAGACTGATTTAATTTTAATCAAGATGTAACAGGATGTTCTTTGAGGAAAGTATTAGCATTCATATCTAATTGATTCAATGACTAAGAGAACTCTGAACTTTCTGTAATAAATCTGTGATAAATTCTCTTTGAGGGTTTAACAATTACGACACACACACGTACATACGCACACTGGTTCCATTATGAGTGGATAATTAAAATAGGACATATTCTCATCTTTACATATTTACAAGTAAACTATACTTACTTTTAAAAATAAAAATGGACTCCAGTTAATGTATCAAAGAATCAAATGTGGTTATATATATAAAATATTCACTTGCTTCTCTCATATTGGAAAGCATCATAGTGTATCATTTTTGAGAGAATGCTTATTAAAAAGGGCAATCCCTACAGTTGTGTAACTGTCATGATGTTAGTTTCCAACAGAGTGCACTAAAAAGTATAGCAAAGACTTTATTTAACAAAATAAAACCATATAGCCACATTCACTGTTCTTGATTTATCACCATTATTTCTGACCT
Source organism: Dugong dugon (assembly GCA_030035585.1). NCBI lineage: Eukaryota > Metazoa > Chordata > Mammalia > Sirenia > Dugongidae > Dugong > Dugong dugon. The sequence goes on along the minus strand of CM057464.1, from coordinate 141,049,892 downwards.
GGAATATCCTTCCCTCGACATGCTGTTTTCTGCTGTGTGATTCAGAGCGTCGTTTTATAGCATGCTGCAGCACTTCAGAAAGGAGAAAGACCTGATTTCTAACATTGCCATAAATCAGGGAGCCTGTCACTGTGGTGATACTTGCAAGGTTACCCAATGCTTAAGTCTCTGAGATTTTTTTTTCTTTATCATTGATGATAGATGTTGTCACAGTTCTGTTCTGCAGAGTTCAGGTAAAACAGTGGCTTGTAGGTCATTTTCTTAAATGGGAAAGAGAAAACAATTCTGCTGGTTTGAGTTATTTCCACTTTAGTCTTAGATATGATTTTCCTCATCTAATTAGCTCTATTCTCCCTCATACACACACATTACTTCCAACACCAAAAATTCTCCCTGTCCTTAGATACCTATCCTATTTCCCAGAGAGTCTTGCTGTTAAGAAGCTTTATTCATCTTCTCTTACTTCTAGACTGAAAATAGCTTATGATATGGCCCCGTCCGTAGGCATTGCATTTTAATAAAAAGAATATAAACATAAAAATTCTTATGGTGACATTTCAGGCATCCTATCCCCTGAAGGGATATTTTTGGCTATGAGCTCCAAATTGACCCCATACTGTATTATATAGAGATTGTGCTGATCTTTAAACCTGACTTGCTGTGGTCTATTCCTCAAGGGAAGACTGTTCCAGTGTCGAAGGTATTTCTGCCACTAATCTTACTCCACAATACTATATGCATTTTCTCTGTGTTTACATTTCTTCTTTTTGATATGTGCATTGAACATATTTTGCCAACATTTATTTCTATTCATTTTTTCCCAAAGATTAGGCTTTGGCACTGGTGTATGTAATTCCTCCCTTGTTTCTTCTGTGAGAACAGTGATGTCCCTATGAGAAGAGTATGATACACCTATACTAATGCTACAGCAGAGTGACTGTTACTCTATATATGAGAAAGTTGGCCTGTGTCAGCAAAACACACAGGTAATACAAATAAAAAGGATGGGTCACAAAACTCTGAAACTGGCATTAAAGGAAGAGTAAGCAAGAAATATTCATACATATTACATCGTTTGCATTTTTCCAGAATATAAGAAAACAGTAACATTTTAAATAAATAGCTTACATTAATGAATTTCATTTTCATTATAAGAAGAAAATTATTAAAAATAGAATATATGAAGAAAATAGAAAGGATAATAGTTTTATTTATTGCATGTTCATTTTATGCCAGACATTGTGTTATGGAATGTAAATGAGTTACCTCATTAAATTCTCCCAGTGACCCTGCAAGAGGGTATCATTATTATCCCTCTTCACAGATGAGGAAACTGAGGTTAGAGATGCTTGATAATATGTACAAAGTCACACAGCCCAGATTTAAACCCAAGTCTGCTTGACTGCACTGTCTAATCATTCACATGCTGAGCTGTTGTTTTATATAAACTCTCTTTAGAAAGCATGTGAATCTAAGACTAGCAGCAATTTGAGTCTCTAAGTTATGGACTAGGGGTTTTCTTAGCAAGTGAACATTTAAAGTCAAAGTCCGTTTGCTTCCTCCTAACTAGTTCAGAGTGTAGTCAATAGAAAATGTGTAAATCCAAGAAATATTGACAGAGCACACCTAGTAATGTCCAAAGTCCAGAAACTTTACATTTGCTGCCAGTACTCATTTTTACTATACCAATTGCCATCAAGTGGATTTCAACTCATAGCGACCCTATAGGACAGAGTAGAACTGTCCCATAGGGTTTCCAAATCTTTACAGAAGCAGACTGTCACATCTTTCTCCCGTGGAGTGGCTGGTGGGTTCGAACTGCTGACCTTTGGGTTAACAGTTGAGTGCTTTAAACACTGTGGCAACCAGGGCTCTTTCATTTTTGCTAACTTCTCTAAAACAGTGTTTTTGAAAACCTTAATTCCACCCTTTGGTTGACATAAAAATTTCACAGCCTTATTCAACGTTATTTGATATTTCAAAATAAAATAATGAATAAGCGCACATTCTCATAATGAAACAAAAAGCTTTCTTTTTTCCTAGCCACACAGGCCTTCTCTGTACCTCTCCAGATTCTAATATGCACTCCTACCCTCTCCCACCCTCCTTTGGAATCCACACAAGTTACCTACTGCGGCACTTGTCTTCCCAGGAACATGACCCCCATTTATTTAGGATAAGAGCAATAGAGAAGCTGTTTATTTTGTAACAATAGTGGGAAATTTACCAAATGTTCCTTAGGTTTCAGAGAGACAGACTATATGAAACCAGAAAATGAGGTCATGGGGAAGAGTAGAAAAGACCAACATAGAAAATAAATGTAAATGAAACGAGAGACCAGTCACACCATAATGATAGAGAGTGAAGAGAGAAAATTTAGAATTTTAAAACTTTGATGACTCCTATGTCTTCACTAGTCCAGCTCTTTGTACTTAGAGCATACAAATTTTCAGTAGTTTAGTGTGTTGTAATGCTTTCCCACAAAGATTAGGAAGATTAGTAAAGGGAAAAAAGAAAGCTCTAGAACAATACATATGACAAGATCTCATTTTTGGAAAAAAAACATTTATGTATATATATGTTAGATTTCTTTAACAACAACGATAAAAATCGAACATATATATACATAAATGGAGCCCTGGTGGCATAGTGGTTAAGAGCTCGGCTGCTAACCAAAAGGTCGGCAGTACAAATCCACCAGCCGCTCCTTGGAAACCTTGGGACAGGTCTTCTCTGTCCTATAGGGTTGCTATGAGTTGGAACTGACCCGACGGCACCTAACAACAACAACAACAACATGTTAGATTTATATTAGAACATGAGAAAGAAGTGAACAATGGGAAAGAATTGGAAGCAGACAGGAATCAGAGTAGTTTTATGTTTTGGCACTTTGAGTGTGTGTGTGTGTTACTTGAACATTTTATAAATAGAGTAGGTTCATGTATTTTTGTATAATAAGAAAGAAGGCAGCAGTGAATTTGTAAAAAAAAAAAATGACAAAGTTAGAAATCTTTTTTCCTAAATTTATTAAAGTCATCTTCAATTAATTACTTGTTAAAATGAAAACAAAAGCAAAAATAATTTATCAAAGAGAGTTATAGCTTATCCTTAAATCAGGTTAGACCCAATCTTAAAGATTTTTTTTTTTTAATTTGTGTATTCCTTTCTTCTTTTCTTTCTTTCTTTTTTTCCTGAAAGAATAAATCCTTTGGGAATCTATTGATCCAATAAATAACCAGCAAAAAAAAAGGAAAAGAAAAATGTATGGGTTACAACCTGAAGGTCAGCCTGAGAAAGAATGACTCATTACATATCTATAATCTCACTGAGAATAGGGACAAAGTACGTATGCATTTAGTATACATTTAATAATTCCATCTCTCATTCCAGTTTTTCATAGAGAGTAGACAAAGTACTGAAGGAGCCATGGTAGCACCATGGTTAAGTGCTCGGCTGCTAACTGAAAAGTTGGCAGCTCAAACCTCCCAAGCAGCTCCTCTGGAGAAAAACCCTGGTGATCTGCTTCTGTAAAGATTACAGCCTAGGAGACCCTGTGGGGCAGTTCTACTCTGTCATATAGGGTCGCAGTGATTCAGAACCAACTAGGTGGCATATAACAACAAGACAAAGTGCTCGACAGGTAAACTAAAAGACCCTTTTTATTCCAGTCCTTCCAAATGGTTTTGTAGTGCCTCACACCATACTTGTATATAGTAGGTTTTCATAATATATGCATGTTGATCAACCAAAGGACAGATGTTTTCTCATGCAGATGTTCATTTGTTTAGTGGACATAAGAGTAGTTACTATACGAAGACTATATTAGAAGCTCACAATATGTCATCACTTATCAGTTCAACAACACTAAATGGTTAGTATTAGAATCCTTACTTTATATTTAAGGAAACTGAGGCAAACATTACATTACTCCAGCCTAAGGCTAAAGTGAAAATGACAGAGCTAGGTCTCAAACTCAGGTTTGTCTCCAAAGCCCATTTCTTTCCACTATAAAATCCTACTTCCTAATATTCAGAAGATATCAGCTGCTCTACGATTGCTTTGAGGATCCATTAAACGTCTTTTAAAATCCCATATTTTTCATGGAAAAAAAAAAAAGATTGTGGTTTTGGTGTCTGCCATGCTATGCCATGGTGTTTACTCTTAGCTTAAAAAAAAATTAATAAACCTGATGGTGATTAAATACAACCAGAGAGAGCAGTAGAAGTATTCTGGGTGCCTGTAGTTTGGCTTAATTATTCTATAGGGAGAGCAACTCAGATTAAGTGTGATGTACTTTCCATCCAAATGAAAATAACCTGTGCATCCTGCAGTGCATGTTAATGGAAGGGAATGTTGAAAGACCTGCCAGCTTCTTTTAGTGAAGCAGTAACAATAATACTGCCATGCATAAAGGTCTCAGACATTTCAGGAAAGATAAACAGAGCCACACACCGTTCCTGAACACCTGAATGGAGAGGAAAATACAGTATGGGCTCTACATCTCCTATCCACTTAAAAACATTCTGTTCAACAAAACTGTTGAAGATTTTGTCACCCACCATTATAGTTGTTCAAGTTGATTTGGGATACAATTGGTATAGCTTTCTGATTACACAGGCTCTTTTATTAGAAATGTCTTAGGAAAAACTGGGCTGTCCCATAAGCACTTAAAGATACATGAAAATATTGCAATTCTTTAAAATAGAGGTCTGTCTTATGAATAAGCATGGAATAAACACTGTTGTTGTTCTTGTTAGGTGCCATTGAGTCGGGTCCGACTCAGAGTGACCCCATGAACAACAGAACTTAACACTGCCTGGTCCTATGCCATCCTCACAGTCGTTATGCTTGAGCCGATTATTGCAGACACTGTGTCAATCCATCTTGTTGAGGATCTTCCTCTTTTTTACTGACCCTCTACTTTACCAAGCATGATGTTCTTCTCCAGGGACTGATCTCTCCTGATAACATGTCCAAAATATGTGAGATGTAGTCTTGCCATCCTTATTTCTAAGGAGCATTCTGGCTGTATGTCTTAGGCTGGGTTCTCTAGAGAAGCAAAACCAGTCAAGTGTATAAATATATACATACATAGAGAGATTATATCAAGGAAACAGCTCACGTGATTGTAGAGGCTAGAACGTCCCAAGTCCGTGGATCAGGGTAGAGGCCTCTCCCAAGTCACACAGCTGCAGAAGCTGGCAAGCCCAAGATCGGCAGGTTGGAGAGCAGGGCTCCCACTCACAGGCTATGCAGATCGACGAATCCCAGGTTTGGCAGATAAGCTGACAGCTCAAGTCCCAAGAACGGGAGATGAGACAACAGGAAGCAGCCGCAGGATCCAGAGAGAGCAAAGAGACAGAACGTCTGCTTATATACAAATGTGGGCCACACCTCCAAGGAGACTCCCTTTCATCTGATTGGCTACTCACAGTCTATTCAATCATGGGAGTGATTACATTAAAACACTGAGAATCATGGCCCAGCCAAGCTGACACACAATCTTAACCATCACACTGTATTTCTTCCTGATGGATTTGTTCATTCTTTTGGCTGTTGGTGGTATATTCAGTTTTGTTTGCTAACACCATAATTCGAAGGCGTCAATTCTTCTTTGGTCCTCCTTATTCATCATCCAGTTTTCGCGTGCATATGAGACGATTGAAAACACCTTGGGTCAGGCCAATCTTAGCCTTCAAGGTGACGTCTTTGCTTTTAACACCTTATGCTTATCATTTGATTCACTTAAATAAGCTAAAAATTTTGGCATAGATGGGGTGGTATGGTGGAAGAGAAAACTTTGTCAGTTAATTTTACTTTTTAATCTAGTTGTAATTTTGGTACAATGATTTGGAGCCCAGTATACCAATCAGAGTATACTGGGTTCCAAACCTAATATATCTATCAGAAGGGAGCCTGGTGGTGCAGCGGCTAAGTGCTAGGCTGCTAACACAAAGGTCCGCAGTTTGAACCCACCAGCCACTCTGCAGGAGAAAGATGTGCCAGTCAGCTTCCATAAAGATTACAGCCTTGGAAACCCTATGAGGCAGTGCTACTCTATCCTATAGGGTTGCTATGAGTCAGAATCGATTTGATGGCCACAGATTTGGTTTGTTTTTGTTTATACCTATCAGAATAACTTTTCCAAACTTCACTTGCTCAGACCTACTAAATTAGAATATGTGTAGGTGTATTTTGAAAAAGCTTCCGGTTGATTCTGGTATCAACCTGTGGTTAATGAACATTGTTTTGATCTAAGAAGAAAAATAGCTGCTTGATTTTATATATATATATATATATATATATATATATATATATATATTTTATATATATATATATTTTGCATACGTTCTTACACACAAACACACACATATAGTCCTAGTGACTATTGAACACTCTAGAATATAAACACCATGAGAGAATTTTCTACCTGCTTTACTCATTGTATAACCTGTGCCTAGAATTCAGTGCTTGGTTCCCAAAGAGCCTGTCAATACATATTTGTCAAATGAATAGTAATTTTCATTTCATTTCTTAGTTGGGGTGGTGGTGGTGCCAATGATCCAATTATCAGATTATCTGTGGTTAGGGAAATAAGATCCTAATTGCTTCCTTAGTGGAAAATGTTGATAGTTCTCCCTTGAGGCAGGAAGAGAGACCTCACACATTGGGAATAGAGCAAGGGCTATTGAGAAGACCACTTGATAAAGCTGATCTTGTTAAGGAGAGGAGAGGGGGTGAGAGTGATACTGTATCAGTATGTCTCTCCTTCCTCTTATTTTCCAAATCTAGGCTTATCTGTAGCCTTCTTAGGGAAAAAAAAAAAAAAAAAATTCCAAACTTATTGCCATCAAGTTGATTCCAACTCATGGGGATTCTATGTGTTACACAGTACAAACTACTCCATTGGGTTTTCTTGGCTGTAATCTTTACAGAAGCAGATCACCAGGGCTTTCTTCCGCTGCACCTCTGGGTGGGTTTGAACCAACCTTTATGTTAGTAGTCAAGTGCAAACCATTTGAGCCACCCAGGGACCTATTGTAGTCTTCTAGGCCTTGCTAATTGTTTAAATTGTTTTTCATTTTTCTTTAATTTTGCGAAGTGAGTGAGTCCTGCATTCATGCTACAGCTTTTTCATGATTAGGACCACAGAGATGATTCAGGATTGGTTTGGTTTTCACCTTTCTTTCTGTACTGACAGTATACGTGAAAAGAAGTTGTCACTGATTACTCTGCCTGCTTTCGTTACTAAAGTATTTTAAGCATCTAATGGAGTGCCTGTCACATACTTGGGATTCAATAACTTTTTCTGGAATCCTTGAATAAAAAAGTTCATTTATGGATCAAAAATACATTTTATATCTTTATGGAGAGTTTAATTAGTCAGAGGTTGATTCAAGTTATATTGTATAGTCTATTTATCAAGGTATCATTGGACTCTTGCATTAACTTCCTGTGTTAGATAGGGCGGTTATTATCATAGCTATTTTACAAATAGGAAACTAAGACTCAGAATGATTAAATTCCTCTTTTTATTTCATAAATTCATGTGTTTAGGATTGGAAAGACATTAAATATCATTCAGTTCAAATCTACAGAATTCCCAATAAGCTGCTTATACTTGAATTCCTTCAATGATGAAGAAAGCCCTGGCCCTTAATACATACCCTTCCGTATGACTTTCTCACAGCTTTCTGCTTCTTTGTCTAAAGAGTCATCTTCTATATGATAGACTGTGAACATTTAGGAAAAAAAAAATACCAGGTGCCTTTTGAGGAGTCTCTTGTCTAGGCTAAACTCTCTGGTTCCTTCAGTCATTTTTCATGGGATATGCTTTTGAGACAGTTTAACAACCTTTTACTTCTGCAATACTTCAGTTTGTTTAGTCCTTCCAATTACTGTACACAGTGTACTCCTATTTATGCACCCCAGTTAAGTTCCACACAATTTATGTACACTATCTCATTTAATCTATATAATAAAAAACCAAATTCATTGCTGTTGAATCAATTTCAACTCATAGCGACCCTATAGGACAGAGTAGAAATGCCCCATAGCGTTTCCAAGGAGCAGTCGGTGGGTTTGAACTGCCAGCCCTGCGGTTCACAGCCAAGCTCTTAACCACTGTGCTACCAGGGCTCCAATCTTTATAACAACTCAGTTAAATTGTTTTAGTGAACATTCTTTGGTTGCAGGAATAAAAATCCATCTGAATTAGCTTAAGGAAGTTAAAAAGAGAGAGGGCAAGATCATGATATGGCCTCTCTGAAGTTTAGTGGGAACTCTTAAATAGTGGTAAGACATCTGGGTGTGGACAAGAAGAAAGGAGCAGACCTAGCCCAAGGCAGAGGCATTGATGGAAAGGTCTGACAGACTATATAATGACAGCTGTCACATTCGTTCCACAAATAAACTTGAGGTTTCCTAGAGATTAAAATTGTTTTCTTCCTTTGTTTTTCTTTTGTTATTGTGCTTTAGGTGAAAGTTTACAGCACAAATTAGCTTTTCATTCAAAAATTTATGCTCAAATTGTTTTGTGATTGGTTGCAATCCTCACAATGTGCCAGCATTCTCCCCCTTGCCTTTTACACCTTGGATTCTCCTTGTCAATTTGTCTAGTTTTCCTGTCCCTTCCTATCTTCTCGTCTTTGCTTTTGCACAGGTGTTGCCCATTTGGTCTCATATATTTGATTGAACTGAGAAGCATATTCCTCACGTGTGTTGTTGTTTGTTTTATAGGCCTGTTTAATCTTTGGCTAAAAGGTGGGCTTCAGAAGTGGCTTCAATTCTGACTTAGCAGGGTGTTCAGGCACCATAGGCTCGGGGATTTCTCCAGTCTATTAGATCCATAAGTCTGGTGTTTTTATGTGAACTTGAATTTTGTTCTACATTTTTCTCTTGCTATGTCCAGGGTCCTCTACAGTGATCCCTGTCAGAGCTGTTGGTGATGGTAGCCAGACAGCATCTAGTTCTTCTGGGCTCAGGCTGGTGGAGGCTGTGGTTCATGTGGTCCATTAGTCCTGTGGACTAATATTTTGCTTGTGTCTTTGGTTTTCTTCATTCTCCTTTGCTCCAACTGTGATGGGACCAATAAATGTATGTTAGATGGCCACTCACAAGCTTTTAAGACTCCAGATGCTACTTATCAAACTAAGATGGAGAACATTTTCTTTATGACTATGCTATGCCAATTGACTTGGGTGTCTCCTGAGACCATGGTCCCCAGCCTTCAGCCCCAGTAACTCAGTCCCTCAAGGTGTTTGGATGTATCTAGAAAGCTTCTATGACATTGCCTTGATCAAGCTGTGCTGACTTCCTCAATATTGTGTGTTGTCTTTCACTTCACTAAAGTTAACACTTGTCTAGTATCCAGTAGTGATTTCTCCTCCCCACCTTTCCCCTCCCTCGTAACCATCAAAGATTGTTTTTTTCTGTGTGTAACCCTTTTCATGGTTTTTATAATACGGGTCTCATACAATATTTGTCCTTCTGTGAGTGACTTATTTCACTCAGTATAATGCCCTCCAGATTCATCCATATTGTGAGATGTTTTGTGGATTCATCATTTTTCTTTATTGTTGTGTAGCATTTCATTGTGTGTATGTACCATAATTTGTTTATCCATTCATCTGCTGATGGGCATTAGGTTGTTTCTGTCTTTTTACTATGGCGAATAATGCTCCAATGAACATGAGTGTGCATATGTCTATTCCTGTGACAGCTCTTACTTCTCTAGGATATATTCCTAGGAGTGGGATTACTGGATCATTTGGTAGTTCTGTTTCTAGCTTTTTAAGAAGATGCCACATTGTTTTCCATAGTGGTTGTACCATTTTACATTCCCACCAGCAGTGTATAAGAGTTCAAGTCTCTCTGCAACCTCTCCAATGTTTGTCATTGCCTGTTTTTTTGATTAGTACCAGTAACGTTGGGGTGAGATGGTATCTCATTACAGTTTTAATTTGCATTTCTCTAATGGATAATGATCACAGGTGTTTCCTCATGTGTATGTTAGCTGCCTGAATATCTTCTTTAGTGAAGGGTTTGTTCATACGCTTTGCCCATTTTTTGATTGGATTTTTTTTGTTGTTGCTGAGGCATTAAAATATTGTATACATTTTAGAGATTAGACGATATGTTGTAGCCAAAATTTTTTTTCTCAGTCTGTACGTTCTCTTTTTACTCCTTTGGTGAAGTCTTTGGATGAGTATAAATGTTTAATTTTTAGGATCTCCCAGTTATCTATTTTATCTGGTGTTTATACATTATTAATTATGGTTTATATTGTATTTATGACATGTTTATGGCCCCTAGTGTTGTCCCTATTTTTTTCTTCCATGATCTTTATCATTTTAGGTTTTATATTTAGATCTTTGATTCATTTTGACTTAACTTTTGTGTATGGTATGAGGTATGGGTCCCTTTAAATATTTTTTACAGATGGACAATCAGTTTTGCCAGCACCATTTGTTAAAAAGACTGTCTTTTCCCCATTTAATGGACTTTGGGCCTTTGTCAAAGATCAGCTGACCATAGGTGGATGGGTTTACATCTGGGTTCTGGATTCTGTTCGATTGGTCTATGTGTCTGTCATTGTATTAGTACCAGGCTGTTTTGATTACCATGGTTGTATAGTAGGGTCCGAGATCAGATAAATGTGAGACCTCTTACTTTATTCTTTTTATTCAATAATACTTTGCTTATCCAGGGCCTTTTTCCTGTCCCTGTGAAGTTGGTGATTAGTTTTTCATCTCATTACAGAATGCTGTTGGAATTGGGATCAGGATTACATTATATCTGTAGATCGCTTTGGGTAGAATTGACATTTTCACAATGTTGAATCTGCCTATCCATGAGCGTGATACGTTTTTCCATTTATGTAGATCTCTTTTGGTTTCTTTCAGTAGTGTTTTGTACTTTTATTTGTACAGTTCTTTTATGTCCCTGGTTAGATTCGTTCCTAAGTATTTTATCTTTTTAGGGGCTATCATAAATAGTGTTTAAATAGTAAGGAGCCCTGGTGGTGCAGTGGTTAAGAGCAACAGCTGCTAACCAAAAACGTCGGCAGTTTGAATCCACCAGCCGCCCCTTAGAAACCCTATGGGCAGTGCTAGTGTGTCCTATAGGGTCGCTATGAGTTGGAATCGACTCTATGGCAATGTGTTTTTATAAATGGTATTGTTCTCTTGGTTTCCTTTTTGAAGTTCTCTTTATTGGTGTATAGGAATCCAACTAATCTTCATATGTTTATCTTGTATCCTGCTATGCTGCTGAATCTTTCTATCAGTTCCAGTAGTTTTCTTGTGGAATCTTTGGGGTTCTGTATGTATAGGATCATATCATCTGTGAATAGCAATAGTTTTACTTCTTCCTTTCCAATTTGGATGCCCTTTATTTCTTTTTCTTGCCTTATTGCTCTAGCCAGGACTTCCAGCACAATGTTAAATAGGAGTGGTGATAAACGGTATCCTTGTCTTGTTCCTGTTCTCATGGGGAATGTTTTCAGCCTCTCTCCTTTAAGAATGATGTTGATTGTTGGTGTTGTATAGATGGCTTATTACGTTGAGGAATTTCTCTTCTATTCCCATTTTATTGAGAGTTTTTATCAGGAATGGTAGTTGGACTTTATCAAATGCCTTTTTGTGTCAGTTGAGGTCATTATGTGATTCTTTTGTTTTATTTATGTAGTGGATTACATTGATTGATTTTCTAATGTTGAACCATCCTTGTATACCTGGAATGAATCCCACTTGATCATGGTTTATTATTTTCTTGCTATGATGCTGAGTTTTATTGGCTAGAATTTTGTTGAGAATTTTTGCATCTATATTCATGAGAGATATTGGTCTTTAGTTTTTTTTTTTTTGTAGTGTCTTTGCTGGCTTGGTGCCCTGGTAGCATAGTGGTTAAATGTTCGACAGCTAACCAAAAGGTTGGCAGTTCAGATCCACCAGGAGCTCGTTGGAAACCATATGGGGCAGTTCTGCTCTGTCCTTTAGAGTCACTATGAGTCCGAATTGACTTGATGACATCAGGTTTAGTTTTTGGTTCTGGTTTTGTCTGCTTTGGTATCAAGGTTATGCTGGCTTCATGAATTCAATGAATTCAGGAGTATTTCTTCCTTTTCTATGCTCTGAAATAGTTTGAGTAGTACTCTGAAATTGTTTTCTTTGATACACCTAGCTGATCTGCTCAAGGACATAAAGCACTGATTGAACTGTTTGCTAGCTGGCAGCTAATCAGTTTACCTAGAAAATGTACAAATGAGATTTACTGTTCCCGTACTGTCTGCAATTTTTTCACCCCCTCTTCATTCTCTCTTATAAATCCAGTTTTTGCCTGTACTCCTCAAGGTTGTCTACCACCCGACTCCTTCAAATGTGAGTAAATAATTTGCATACAAAATTAAATGCTACATTATTCTTGGGCAATGATCTCTAGACTCTGTTTTCACCAGGCTTTTGCATCTGTTTCATTATTCTTTTCAAAGATCAGCTTCTTCTATTTGTTCCCACCCCATAACTTCAGTTTGCCCATCACATTAGTTTGCCACATTGCCCTATCTATTTCTAACTTTATGCAAATCTTCAACTCCAGGTACACCACTATTTAATTAAAATCTCTCTATATAGTAGATAGCTTCTAAAATAATTACCAGTGATTCCTACCTCTTGGTATTCATTCTTGTTTAGTTGTTGTTGAGTCTGTTCTAACTCATGGTGACCTTATGTATAACAGAATGAAACATTGCCTGGTCCTGTGCCATCCTCACAGTTGTTCATATGTTTGAGTCCATTGTTACAGCCACTGTGTCAATCCATCTAATGAAGGGTTTCCCTCATTTTTGCAGACCTTCCACTTTCCCAAACAAGATGTCCTTTTCTATAGACCTGGTATTCATACCCTTGTGTAATCCTTTCCCCTTGAGTGCAGGCTAGTTCTAGTGACTTGCTTCAAACATAGAATATGGCAAAAGTGATGGGATGTCACTTCCAAGACCAGGTTACAAAAGGCTATGGCGTTTGTCTTGTTTGTTCTTTCTCTGGCCCTCTCACTTGTTTGTTCTGGTGGAAACTAGCTGCCAAGTTGTGAGCTTCCCTATAAAGAGGCCATGTGCCAAGGAACTGAAAGCTGCCATCAGCCAACAGCCAGTGAGAGACTAGGCCCTTAGTCCAACAGCCTGAAAGGTACTGAATCCTGCCAACAACCACCTGAGGGAGCTTGATAGTTGATAGTTTCTCAACTGAGCCTTGAGATGACTGCAGCCACTGCTGAACACCTTATTGCAGCTGGTGATATGCCCTAAAGCAGAGGATCATCCCTGGACTCCTGACCCACAGAAACTGTGAAAGAGTAATTATTGTTTTAAGCTGCCAAGTTTTGGTGTATTTTTTTATGCAACTATTAGTCTTAATCGACTTGATGGCAATGGATTTTTGTTTGCTTTTTACAGATAGATTATATATTCCATTTTTTTAAAATAAAATTGTGTAAAGTGTCTGACTGGTTTAGTTTACTCCGTAGGATAGTTTTCCTTGGGTCAGCTGTCCATCTCAGTCCAATTGATTGTGGCAGATGAGTGAGGAATGTGGTATTTGTGTAAGGTGACAAGTTTATGTTTCAAATTGGGGCACTTTGGAGAATAAAAGCTGCTATGATTAATACTTATGCCAGGACAAAATGTGTAAGCACTAGTCTTCTCAGCAAATAGTAATAGAGGGTCACTCTATAGGATAATCACTTCTTGGGGCTGTAGAAAGGGCTGATGAAGCCAGAAGAGAGAGTTGAAACTGACATGCAAAATGGCTCACCTGTTGTTCCCATTATATAAATGGAAAAATAAGGCTCAAACAGGTTGGCTTTTAAGTGGAAACAAGTTGCATTTTAAGTGGTACATCCAGGATTCAAATCCAGATCTGACTCATTCTAGAGTTCATGTTTCCTTTCCATCTAGCAATTATATCTCTGAGGAGCCCAATGTGCTGCTCTAATGTGATCAGAAAACCAGTGCAGGAGGTAGGGCAAGATGGCGCTCTAGACAGAAGCACCACGCCGTCCCTCCACAGCAAAGATCCGAAAAACTAAGCCTAACAGAGAATCAACAATCCTGAAACCCTAGAACATCAAATGAAGAGATAAAGAACTCAGCCAAACACCAAACGGAGTGAGAATACTGAAAGAGAATGGAGAGCGAGGAGAGACTCATGCAGAGATTCCTTACCAGCTAACGCAGCGCGGATCCACCATCTTGGACTCCTATCGGAGACCAGCAAACGGGAGAATGGGAGAGCAGCCTCGCAGAGCATCCAGTGGGAGACGGAATGACCGGTAAATTGCGGTGTGCGCTTTCCCACCCCCCACCCCTCTCTGCCTCGGCTGGGGCTCCCCTGCTTCCCGTGGCCAGGGTCCCTGGGCCGGGGGGCACCGGTGCTTGGATTCCGTGCGCCTGGGCCGGCGGCTCTCTGGGTGCCATTTGTTGGCTGCTGGTGTGGCTTTTTCTGCTTCTTCTGGTTTCTCGCTTCCCTCTTGCTGCCTCCCCCTCCTTTTGCTCGAGTGCCTGGCTCCGAGCACCGTCTTTGCTCTTTCCTGCGGGGCTGTGGGGCTGCGTTCGGGCGTGTGGCTGCTTCCAGGTCTGGGCTGCCGCGCTGGTGAGATCCCGGGACCTTTGTTCGTTAGCCCCTCTGCTTCCCGTGGCCACAGTCTTTTCACCAGGGTCTGCCGGCTGCTTGGATTCCGCTTGTCCGGGCGGGCAGCTCTCTAGGTGCCGTTTGTTGGCTGCTGGTGCTGCCTTTATTTTTTTTTTCTTTTTTTTTTCCTCCTGCTCCTTTTGGTTTCTCACTTGCCTCTCGCCACCTCCCCCTCCTTTCACTCGGGTGCCTGGCTCCTTGCACCCTCTTAGCTCCTTTCTGAGGGTCCCCAGAGTGCAGGCAATTTGTGATATACGCTTTCCACTCTCCACCCTTCTTCACTCACACTCGGCCTCCTCTGTTTCCCATGGACACAGTCTCTTGTCCAGAAACACCAACCCACACTGGCTGGCTCTCTGAGCGCCATTCATTGACTGCTGGGGTTGCTTTTTTTCTTTTTTTTAATTTAATTTTTTTTATTAGTTTTGTTTTCTTTTCCCTCTTTTTCCCTTTTGTCTTTCTTCATTGCTCAATTTCTCATCTCTCTATCTCTTCCTTCTCTTTCTGATCCCTGAATACCAGGCGATGTATGCCTCTGCACCTTCTGGCCAGGGTGTGCTGTGAAACCTGAGACCGACTCCCCCAGACCTCATAGCTGCATCGGTGGGATCCCTGGGAACTTTGCAGTTCTTTAACTTTTCTGATTTTTATTTGTTCATTCTTTTCTTTTCTTTCTCTTCCCCCTTCTGGTTTCCTCCATCCCATAGACTCTCATCTGTCCATTCCAATGACAAGCTCCCCTAGCATTCTTTTATGTTTGTATGCTTTTCGCTCCTGTTCCTTTCTCCTCTCTCCCATATCCAGCTTAGCTTCAAACATAACCATCTCCCCGATGCATCCTGCCTACCTGCACCATGCACTTGACATCACACCACCAAGCCCCATTGGAACCTGCCCAGCACTGACTACCGACCGTCTTGGTGGCTGCGGTGAGTGCCACAAACAACCCGTCCCAGTGGCTCCTCTTCAGCTAGATCTGCCCAGCTGTACCACAAGGACGAAACAAAAAAAAAATCTACAATCAATAAACGAGAGAAATATCTACTGAATGCCCCCAAAACAGTAAACAATATCAAAACATTTACAAAAACAAGACAAGATGGCTCCAATAGGCGTCCAAATTAAAACACCAGATAACTCTCCTGTGGAAGAAAATGCACTACAGGTACCTGATAGGGAACTCAAATCACTAATACTCGGAATTTTCCAAGAACTGAGGCAAAAAGCTGACAAACATGAGGAAAAAATAGACAAATTTATGGAAAATAAAGACAAAAAATTGGAAGAATTCAGGAAGATGATGCAGGAACAAAATGCCAAAATAAATTCACAACTCAAAATTATACAAAAACAACAATTAGAAATCCAAAAGATAAACAACAAGATTTCAGAAATGGACGGTGTCATAGAAGGGCTGAGAAGTAGATTTAAAACCGTGGAAGACAGGATCAGTGGAACTGAAGACAAACACTTGGATACAACTCTGTTTCAGGAAAACTCAGAAAAAAGAACAAAGAAAAATGAAGAGACCCTGAGAGTTATGTGGGACACAATTAAAAGCAAAAACTTACGAGTGATTGGCATCCCAGAACAGGGGGAGAAAACAGAAAACACAGAGAGGATCATTGAGGAACTGCTGACAGAAAACTTCCCCAATATCATGAAAGATGCAAAGCTGGCCATCCAAGAAGCTCAACGAACCCCGTATAGAAGAGACCCCAAAAGAAAATCACCAAGACATATCATATTCACACTCGCCAAAACTAAAGACAAACAAAGAATCCTGAGAGCAGCTCGTGAAAAACAAGAAGTCACATACAGAGGAGAAACAATAAGACTAAGCTCAGATTATTCGGCAGAAACCATGCAGGCAAGAAGGCAGTGGGATGACATATATAAAATCTTGAAAGAAAAAAATTGTCAGCCAAGAATACTATATCCTGCAAAACTCTTGTTCAAATTTGATGGTGAAATTAGGTCATTTCCAGATAAACAGAAACTAAGGGAATATGCAAAAGTCAAACCAAACTTACAAGAATTATTAAAGGGAGTTCTTCGATCTGAGGACAAACAGCTTCAGTCCTCAGGCAGGACCTAGGACCTAGGACGCAGGTTCATACGAACCAGATACCATTCTAGGAAATGAACTACTGAGGACTATCCAAAAACAAAAGAAATACAACAGGGAATAAGAGCAATCAATCAAAGGATGACAACAACATCAAAACAATGAAAGAGGGAACAAATGGCATAGATATAGAACCTTCTAACGGAGAGGAAGTCAAGGCGATACCAAGTAAGAGTAGACTGCTTCAAACTTATAAAGATAAGGGTAAAATTCATGGTAACCACAAAGAAAGTTAACAAACCAACTCATAAAAATAAAGACGAAAAACATAAAGTCTCAGCAAAAACAAAACCTACAAAAACAAAAGAAATGAACACAAAATCCACAAACAAAAGTAACTCTGCACAAGAGAGAAAGAAGAACAAAGAAAACTTCAACACCACAAAAAAAAGCACTACAAAATAACAGCAACAAACTTCCATCTATCAATAATTACACTGAATTTAAACAGAATCAATGCACCCATAAAGAGATGGAGAGTGGCAGAATGGATAAGAAAACAGGATCCATCAATATGCTGTCTACAAGAGACACACGTTAGAAACAAAGATGTGAATTTTTTAAAAATCAAAGGTTGGAAAAAAATATATCAAGCTAACAGCTACCAAAAAAGAGCAGGAGTGGCAATTCTAATCTCAGATAAAATAGACTTTAAAACAAAATCTACCATAAAAGACAAAGAAGGACACTATATAATGATTAAGGGGACGATCCATCATGAAGACATAACCATAATAAATATCTACGCACCCAATGACAGGGCTCCAAAATACATAAAAAAAAACTCTAACAGCACTGAAAAGAGAAATTGACAGTTCCACAATAATAGTAGGAGACTTCAACACACCACTCTCAGTAAAGGACAGAACAACTAAAAAGAAACTCAGCAAAGATACGGAAGACCTAAAGGACACAATCAGCCAACTGGACCTCATAGACATATATAGAACAATCCATCCAACCGCTGCAAAGTACACATTCTTTTCCAATGCACATGGAACGTTCTCCAGAATAGACCACATCTTAGGCCACAGAGCAATCCTCAACAAGATCCAAAATGCTGAGATAATTCACAGTATCTTCTCTGACCACAATGCCATCAAGGTAGAAATTAACACTAGAAAGAGCAAGGAAAAAAAATCAAACACATGGAAACTGAATAATACTCTGCTTACACATCAATGGGTAATAGAAGAAATCAGAGATGGAATTAAAAAATTCCTAGAATCAAATGAAAATGAAAACAGATCATACCAAAACCTCTGGGACACAGCAAAGGCAGTCCTCAGAGGACAATTTATAGCAATAGATGCACATATCAAAAAAGAAGAAAGGGACAAAATCAAAACATTAACTACAGAACTCAAACAAATAGAAAGAGAACAGCAAAAACAGCCTACAACCACTGGAAGAAAGGAGGTAGTAAAGATCAGAGCAGAAATCAATGAAATAGAGAACAGAAAAACAATAGAAAGAATCAACAAAACCAAAAGCTGGTTCTTTGAAAGAATCAACAAAATCGACAAACCACTGGCCAGACTGACAAAAGAAAAACAGCAGAGGGCACAAATAACCCAAATAAGAAATGAAATGGGGGACATTACAATAGACCCAACCGAAATAAAAAGGATTATAACAGAATATTATGAAAAACTATATTCTAACAAATTTGAAAACCTAGAGGAAATGGATAAATTTCTAGAAACACACGGCCTACCCAAACTACAACAAAGTGATATTGAAAATCTGAACAGACCCATAACAGGAGAAGAGATTGAAAAGGTAATAAAAAAACTCCCAACCAAAAAAAGCCCGGGCCCAGATGGCTTCACTGGAGAATTCTACAAAACATTTACAGAAGAGCTTGTACCAGTTCTACTCAAGCTATTTCAGAGCATTGAAGAGGAAGCAACACTTCCAAATTCATTCTATGAAGCCAGCATAACGCTGATACCAAAACCAGGCAAAGACATCACAAAAAAAGAAAATTACAGACCAATATCTCTCATGAATATAGATGCAAAAATTCTGAACAAAATTCTAACCAATAGAATTCAGTATCATATCAAAAAAATAATACACCACGACCAAGTGGGATTCATACCAGGTATGCAAGGATGGTTTAACATTAGAAAATCCATCAACGTAATTAACCACATAAATAAAAGGAAAGAAAAAAATCACACGATCATCTCAATTGAAGCAGAAAAGGCATTTGACAAAGTCAAACACCCATTCCTGATAAAAGCTCTCAATAAAATAGGTATAGAAGGGAAATTTCTCAACATAATAAAGGGCATCTATGCAAAACCAATAGCCAACATCATTCTTAATGGAGAGAGGCTGAAAACATTCCCCTTGAAAACAGGAACAAGACAAGGATGCCCTTTATCACCACTCCTATTTAACATTGTGCTGGAAGTTCTAGCTAGAGCAATAAGGCAAGAGAAAGAAATAAAGGGCATCCAAATTGGTAATGAAGAAGTTAAACTCTCCGTGTTTGCAGATGATATGATACTATACACAGAAAACCCCAAAGACTCCACGAGAAATCTACTGGAACTAATAGAAAGATTCAGCAGAGTAGCAGGATACAAGATAAACATTCAAAAATCAGTTGGATTCCTATACACCAGTAAAGAGAACGATGAAAAGGAGATCAGGAAATCAATACAATTTTCAATAGTCCCTAAAAAGATAAAATACTTAGGAATAAATCTGACCAGGAATGTAAAAGACCTATACAAAGAAAACTACAAAACACTGCTGCATGAAACCCAAAGGGGTCTACATAAATGGAAAAACATACCATGCTCATGGATAGGCAGACTCAACATTGTGAAAATGGCAATTCTACCTAAAGCAATTTACAAATACAATGCAATCCCGATCCAAATACCAACAACGTTCTTCAAAGAGATGGAAAAACTAATTATTAACTTTATATGGAAAGGGAAGAAGCCCCGAATAAGTAAGCACTACTGAAGAAGAAGAATAAAGTTGGAGGACTCACACTACCTGACTTGAGAAGCTACTATACAGCTACAGTAGTCAAAACAGCCTGGTACTGGTACAACAACAGAGACATTGACCAATGGAACAGAATTGAGAACACAGATGTAAATCCATCCACCTACAGTCACCTGATTCTCGACAAGGGCCCAAAGTCCATCAAATGGGGAAAAGACAGTCTTTTTAACAAATGGTGCTGGCAAAACTGGATATCCATTTGCAGAAAAATGAAACAGGACCCATACCTCACACCGTATACAAAAACTACTTCAAAATGGATCAAAGACCTGAATATAAAGCCTAAAACTATAAAGTCCATAGAAGAAAAAATAGGACCAACACTTCAGGCCTTAATACATGGCATTAACAGGATACAAACCATAAACATCAACACACAAAACCCAACAGATAAACTAGGTAACTGGGATCTTCTAAAAACCAAACACCTATGCTCTTCAAAAGACTTCACCAAAAGAGTAAAAAGAGAACCTACAGACTGGGAAAAAATTTTTGGACAGTACAAGTCAGACAAAGGTCTAATCTCCATAATCTACAAGAAAATCCAACACCTCTACAACAAAAAGACAACCAATCCTATCAAAAAATGGGCAAAGGAAATGAACAGACACTTCACCAAAGAAGACATTCAAATGGCCAACAGACACATGAGGAAATGCTCGCGATCACTAGCCATTAGAGAAATGCAAATTAAAACCACATTGAGATACCATCTCACCCTGGCATTACTGGCACGAATCAAAAATACTGGAAATAACAAATGTTGGAGGGGCTGCGGGGAGATGGGAACTCTTATACACTGCTGGTGGGAATGCAAAATGATACACCCATTTTGGAAAATGATATGGTGTTTCCTCAGAAAGCTAGAAATAGACATACCATTCGATCCAGCAATCCCACTCCTAGGAATATATCCTAGAGAAATAAGAGTCATCACTGGAATAGACATATGCACACCTGTGTTCATGGCAGCATTGTTCACAATAGCAAAACGATGGAAACAACCTAGATGTCCATCAACAGATGAATGGATAAAGAAACTATGGTACATGCACACTACGGAGTACTATGCAATGAGAAAGAACAACGATGAATCTGTGAAGCATCTCATAACCTGGATGAAACTGGAGGACATTATGCTGAGTGAAATAAGTCAATCACAAAAGGACAAATATTGTATGAGACCTCTATTGTAAAAACCCATGAAAAAATTCACATGCAAAATGTAACAATGCTTGTTGGTTACCGGGGATGGGAAGGGGGGGGGGAATACTAAATAGGCAATAGATAACTGGTATCTTGGGTGAGAGGTGATACAGTACACAGTACAAGGGAAACTAACACAACCTGCACAAAGAAAGGTCATGGAGGCCCTATGGACACATCCAAACTCCCCGAGGGACTGAGTTGTTGGACGGAGGGCTCTGGGGACCATGGTCTCGGGGAACATCTAGCTCAATTGGCATGACACTACTTATAAAGATAATGCTCTACATTCTACCTTGGTGAGTAGTGCCTGGGGTCTTAAAAGCCTGTGAGCGGCCATCTAAGATACTCCACTGGTCTCATCCCTTCGGGAGCAAGGGAGAATGAAGAGAACAGGATACAATGAAAAGATTAGTCCAAAGGACTAATTGTCCACATCTACCAAGACCTCCACCGGACTGAGTCCAGTACAGCTAGATGGTGCCCGGCTACCACCGCTGACTGCTCTGACCAGGATCACAACAGAGGGTTCTGGACAGAGCTGGAGAAGGATGTAGAACATGATTCTAACTCCCAAAAAAAAAAAAAAAAAAAAAAAAAAAAGACCAGATTTACTGGCCTAAAGGATACTGGAGAAACCTCAAGAGTGTGGCCCCCAGACACCCTTTCAGCTCAGAGGTGAAGTTACCTTCGAGGTTCACTGTTCAGCCTGGGAGTGGACAGCCTAGTAAAACTAAATGAGACTAACGAGGTACAGGAGTCCAGTGACAAGGGCCAGAAGGCAGAGTGGGAGTAGGAAGCTGATGATAAGGAACACAGGCTGAGTAAGGATACTGTTGATGTGTTGTGAGATTGTTAACCTCTGTTATAGGGCAACATTTGTAGTAACTGTTAAATGGGAGGCTATTTTGTCCTGTAAGCCTTCATCTTGGGCGAGAATGGCAGCACAATTGGAAGAGCATAGTCAATGTCACTTAAATGTGTAAGTAAAAAGTTTTGAAATGGTGTATCTTTGGCTATGTGTATTTTCACCAAAAAAAAAAAAAAAAAAAAGCTGAGAATTCAGAGGGTTAAAATGTTGTGGGGTTGTTAACCAAAGTCATAAAACAGCATGTGTACTACTGTTACATGAGAAACTGTTTGTTCTGTAAGCCTTCACCTGAAGTACAATAAAATATTTAATAATTAAAAAAAAAAACCAGTGCAGAATTATCATCACTGTTATTCTAGATTATTCCAGAACCATCCTTACTCAGTGGTTCTCAACTTGGGTGTACGTTAGAATCACCTAGAGAGCTTTAAAAATGCCAATGCCAAAGCCTTTCCTCAAAGCAATCAAATCGGAAGTTTTTGGGTGGGATGAGGCACCAGTATTTTTAAGTGTGCAGCCAAGCTTGAGAGGAGAGCACAGAAGCCTTATTTGGGGTTGACAGGTGGGAACAGACATGAAGGCTTCGAACTAGGAAGAATGATAGAGATATAAAGATATTTTTCTTACATAATAATCTCTCTTTTCCTCTGGTTTCCAAGAGAGGCCTGGAAATCTATATTTTAAGCAAGTGCCTCAAATAATTTTTATTATCAGGTATGTTTGGGAACTGATGACCTAATCCATCTTCAAAAAAGACTTGTCTTATCTAGTTACCATAATAATGCCTCATTTCTTTATTAAAACCCCGCATAGTCATTTAGGCTTGCCATTTAGATCTCAACATTACTCTGTAATGCCCAGAAAAATGACTTTCTGAAAAACTACTTCTGGGAACTCATGAATGGATATGGCTGGTCAGTGCTTCCACTAGTGTAGACGTCTCTGACTCTGGGATGAAAAATGGATTTCTAATATTTTCTCAGATATTGCATAAAATATCAAATGTTAACAAGCCTGCTGCCTTGCTGTTTTATGTGTACTAGGAAGATGCAAGGACATCAAGTATTTATAAACAGTCTGTTCAGTCATCTACCTTTTCTTTGAAGAGGGGCAGCTTCTTATTTAAACCTTACTCAGCTCTTTCAAACAGAAAGAAGATAAAATGATTTTTTTTAAAGCATACAACTTATTCTATGAAAATGGCTACATCTACAGCCTCTTGACTTTTACCTCAGAGTGGATGTATTACTGCAGCTGTTGAAACAGTCATAGCCACATGATTTAAGACAGGAAGTAAAAAATAAATTGTTCAATTACAACTACAGTGGGAATTTTTGGGAGAAAGTAATTACCTAAGCTGGAACTTAGCCAGGACAATGGTTAATGCTCCTACCCATATAAAGAAGGGAAATGGCAAATGAGTAATTCTCCAGCCTATCCCCACCCCCACCTCTTGTGTCAGAATGTATTACATTTATGTTCTTGTTGCTGGGTACAACTCAGATGGGAGAGAAATTTATTGCCAGGTTTATAGAAAAAGACATGTGGGTAGTTGGTAGCTCATAATTCAAAAGCTAGAGAAGCCAGCAAAAATCCCCAAACAGAAATTTCTCTGCTGCCCCAGACTGTTTAAGTGGTGTACAATATGTGAACTGATGGCTATCAGTCAGGCATCATGTGTTAGAATATCCACTGAGCAAAAAAATATATTCAGGATTCACGGGAAACTGAATGCACGATCTTATCACTTTACTATCACAAAGTAGAAATTACAAATGCTTATTCATGTTACAATCACAAAAGTGTTTTTCCTCTCTTTTTCTTTTTATATCCTAATATTGTTTGTCATTTATCCAGAAACTAATTTCTTTTCCTAATTTTTATTTTTAGGTTGTCATATAGTGAAATTCACTTCTTTTTGGTATATAATTCTTAAAATTTTAATACATGCACAGAGTTGTGTAACAACCATCACTATCAGGATATGGAACATCACTCCAAAACATTCCCTCATGTATCTTTTTATAGTCACAGCCTTCCACCGTGCCCACTCCTAGAAACCACTGATCTGTTTTTTACTGCTATAGCTTTGTCTTTTCAAGACTGTCATAAAAATGAAATTGTAAAGTATGGAACCTTTGAAGACTGACTTGCTTCACTCCACATAATGACTTTGAGAATCATCCATGTTGTTGGGTATACCGGTGTTCCTTCCTTTTTATTGCTGAGTGGTATTCCATTGTATGAAGGTCCATTCACCTGTTCAAAGACCTTTGGGTTGTTCCAAGCTTTTGGCAATTATGAATATAGCTGCTATAAACACTTACGTGCAGGTTTTTGTTTAAACATAGCTTTTGATTTCTCTAAGTCATGCATCTGCAAATTTTTTTTCTCAGAGGCCAGATAGTAAATATTTTAGGCTTTCCAGGTCATATAGTGTCAGTTGTAACTATTTAACTCTGCTTTTGTTATGCCAAAACAGCCATCATCAATATATAAATGAATGAGTATGGCTTTTTTCCAATAAACTTTATTTACAAAATTAGAGTGGAGTGGATTTAACCCACCAGCTATAGTTTGCTAAATCCTGCTCTTAGGTAAATACCCAGGAGTGGGAATGCTGGGTCATCTGGTAAGTTTATGTTTAACTTTTTAAGAAACTGCCAAACTTTTTTTCTGAGTGGCTGTATTATTTTGCCTTCCCAACAGCAATATAAGGGAGATCTAGTGTCTCCATATCCTCACCAACATTTGTTATTGCCAAATTTTTTTTTTTTAAATCACTCATCTCTAATAGTATGTAGTGGTATATCATCATGGTTTTAAGTTTCATTTTGCTAATAGTGAAAGATATTGAACAACTTTTCATATGGTTATTTTCCATTCTTATATTCTCTTTGGTTATCTGTTTAAGTCTTTGATCCAATTTTTAATTGGTTTGTTTTCTTACTGTCGAGTATGAAAGTTATTTTATCTGGATACAAGCCCTTTGTTAGTTAAGTGATTTGCAAATATTTTCCCCAGTCTATAGCTATATTTTCCCCCATTTATAACATTCTATTGTGTGGATCATAATAAATTATGAATAACATTATGAAGACTGGGTATTCCAGAACACTTAATTGTACTCATGCAGAATCTGTACATAGACCAAGAGGCAGTCGTTTGAAAAGAGCAAGGGGATACTCCATGGTTTAAAATCAGAAAAGGTATACGTCAGGGTTGCATCCTTCACCATATTCATTCAACCTGTATACTGAGCAAATAATCTGAGAAGCTACAGTATATGAAGAAGAAGATGGCATCAGGATTGGAGGAAGACTCATTAACAACCTGTGATGTTCAGATGACACAACCTTGCTTGCTGAAAGGGAAGATCTTACCGATGAAGATCAAAGGCTATTGCCTTTAGTATAGATTACATCTCAACATAAAGAAGACAAAAATCCTTGCAGCTGAACCAATAAGCGACATCAAGATAAACAGAGAAAAGATTGATGTTGTCAAGGACTTCAGTTTACTTGGATCCTCAATCAACGCCCATGGAAGCAGCAGTCAAAAAATCAAATGACATATCACATTGGGCAAATCTGCTGCAAAAAAGACATCTTTGAAGTGTTGAAAAGCAAAGATGTCACTTTGAGGACTAAGGTGTATCTGACCCAAGCCATGGTGTTTTCAATCGCCTCATATGTATATGAAAGCTGGACGATGATGGTGTTGATGAAGAATATTGAATATACTATGAACTGACAGAAGAGCAAACAAATCTGTCTTCGAAGTGTAGCCAAATGCTCCTTAGAAGCAAGAATGACAAGGCTTTGTCTCACATACTTTGGACATGTTGTTATCAGGAGGGACCAGTCCCTGGAGAAGGACATCCTGCTTGGTAAAGTAGAGGGTCAGCAAAAAAGAGGAAGACCCTCAGGGAGATGGATTGATACAGTGGGTGCAACAATGAGCTCAAACATAGCAAAGATTGTGAGGATGGTGCAGGACCAGGCAGTGTTTCATTCAGTTGTACATAGGTTTGCTATGAGTCGAAAATGACTCAACAGCACCTAACGACAATAGCAACAACATAGTTTGTTTTTCATTCTCTTGACAATGCCTTTTAATTTTATTACAGTCTTATTTATAATTTTTTTTCTTTTAAGCATTATGCCTCAGAACTCATTGCCTGACTCCAGGTCACAAAATTTTCTCCTACAAAAATATAATTTTACCTTTTATATTCACAGCTATGATTATTTTTGTGTTAATTTTTGTTTAAATTGTGAGGTGTGAGTTGTGAGTTATGAGTCAAAATTCTTTCTTTTTTTTTTTTTGCATATGGTTGTTCAATTGTCCTAATGTCATTTACTGAAATGATTATTCTTTCCACACTGAATTGCTTTTTCACCTTTGTGAAAAATCAGGGTATTATATTTGTGTCTATTGTATTTGGGTCTATTTCTGGACTTTCTGACATGTTCTATTGGTCTATATACGTATCCTTTTTCCAGTACCATACTGTCTTGATTAAAGTAGCTTAATAATCAGTCTTAAAATTGGATAGTATGATTCCTTCAACTTTATTTTTCTTTTTCAAAATTGTTACAACTAGTGTAGATATTTTTCCAGATAAATTTAGGATCAACTTGTTGATATCTACAAAAATTTTCTGTGAGATTTTGACTGAAATTACATAAAATCTATAGATTACTTTGGGGAGATTTAACATCTTGACTTTGTTGAATCTTCTAATCCATGAAAATGGTATGTCTTTTATTTACATCTTCTTTAATGCTTTTCTTTACCATTTTTAATTTTTAATTATACAGATCCTGTGCATATTTTGTTAGATTTATATATAAGTATTTCATTTTCTTGGAGCTATTGCAACTGTATTTTTTAAATTTGATTTCTAATTGAACACTGCTAATATGTGGAAATTTGATGGACTTTTCTGTTTCAGTTATAAAATTTCCATTTCTTCTTATCTGTGATTTCTTTGGTGTTTCTCTATATTTTCCACTCATTTCAAGAATTTTCATAATTGCCTGTTGGATTTTTTTTTTTTTTAGTAAAGCAAAAAGAAAGTTTTATTTGGCATATATTCAAAAGGGCAGAAGTGGGAATCAGACAACCATGCTGCCAGAGCCATGTCTGCCTAGTCCAAAGAATATTACAGAATAGGTGAGAATGGAAAAATGGACAAGCATGCTGACATAGCCATGTCTGTCCGAGTCCCAAGAACAGTTACAGAGCCATCAGTGTATATCAACATCGCAGAATGGGTATAATCATTGAAAGTGTCACTTTTTCACTGATTGGCTAAAAATTGTAATCTTACATTTTGAATCATCTTTCTTAACAATCATTGGTACGGGTTTCAGTAACAAAAGTCAGGAGAGTCTTCATTGGTCCAACAAATTCCTATTCACTAAATGCTAATAGAAAAGGATAACAGTAGAAAGTCTTTTGTGTTCTGTTTGATGGGATTTATGTGAAAGTTTCCCTAAAAGATACTTTCCAAGATTATTTTAACTATTGTCTTTATACCTCAGGGCCCAGTTGATGTGTCGTTGAGAGTCCTTGTGAGCCCTTTTGAGCCCAGCTACAGCTGGGTCACATTCTGTATGCTCAAGGAGAGGGAACAATAACTCCAATATTATTTCCTAAATCAGTCCCTCCTTTTGATCGGAGATTGGAGATAACACATCAATGATCAATACCTAGACTTAGTTGAGCTCCTAGATGGTGGCCATTGCAGGCTCTTTAAACTCATGGTGCTGGTTTTCCACTGGATACCATCTGGTTCTTCACCAGGATCTTAAGTAAGACCGATGTTCTCATCAGTCACATTGCCAGAGTGAGCAGACTCAATGTACATCAACATTTTAGCCCGAGGCCTTCTTTTGCCCTTTAGGTGTGTAAGACAACAGAGGATAAATTTTATTATGCCTAATACTATCAGGATGTAGACTAAGAATATTAATATCCCTTGCAGTAGTCATCTAGCCCATGTACTTATTCCTGATGGTGACCAACCTGTTGGATCGTTTTTATAATACTGGCTTAAAGTCTTTGTCAGATAATTCCAATATCTTGTCATCTGCATTGGCATCAGCTGATGGTTTTGTTTCATGTGAATTGAGATTTTCCCAGTTCTTTATATGACAAGAAATTTGGAATTGTTGCCTGAACATTTTGACTATTATGTTATAAAACTGAATTTTATTTAAACCTTGTATAAAGAATAATGATACTTTTGTTTTAGCAGATGATCAACCTGGTTGGGTTTAGGACACAAGTTCCAGCACACTTTCTGTGGGTTGTGGTTCCGATGTTGGTTCAGTTTTCAAAGCCCATTCAGTCAGTTCATATCTAAGCCACATGTGCACTGCTCAGTGGCCAGTCAGGGGCCAGTGTAACAGTCTATAAGTTAGTTCACTCTTCAGATTCTTTGGTAGGTTGATTAGAATAAGATCTGCACATGTGTAGCTTGAGGGTGAGCCCAGGAGTTCATCAGCAGCGTTAAGGGCTTGCTTTCCCACATGTCTCTCTCTGTCTGATCTCTCTAATACTTTCCAGAGTCTTGGGAACCTCTACCTCCCTTTCAGTCCTCCAGCCTGAAAACTGGCACATTAGTTACTCTGCTTTGCCATGTGCTTCCAAGACTGTGACCACATCTGGAGCCAAATGATTGGAGAACAGCGAGACAAAATCAATGGGGGAGGTGTACCCTACCCTCTTGGGATCACAGCTCCACCAATCTGAGAGATTGCTTAGGGGATGCAGTTCAAGAAATTAGAGAAAATGGTGAAATGGGTTTCCACACTCAGTGTTTTAGAATTTCCCTTTCCCACTTCTTGAACCAGAACTAGAGTGCTTCTCCTTGAGCTGTCTCTGTCTGTGCCCAGTGCCCACTTCTGTTTTGGGCTACATTGGGATGAGGTTGGGAGATTCAGGATGTGAAAAAATGAAAAATCTGCCAAAATTTTGGTCTTCCTTCTTGAACCACTTGCTACTATTCACTTTTTAGAGACATCAGGATCCATGTGTTCTGTTCAGTTTGTATAGCTGCATTCAGTGGGAGAAATAGGGTGGAATGTGCTTACCTGGAACTTTGTCCCTCAAACTCT
Organism: Dugong dugon; assembly: GCA_030035585.1. Classification (NCBI taxonomy): domain Eukaryota; kingdom Metazoa; phylum Chordata; class Mammalia; order Sirenia; family Dugongidae; genus Dugong; species Dugong dugon. The sequence goes on along the minus strand of CM057464.1, from coordinate 141,020,843 downwards.
CATTTTATTTTAAAATTTTTAATAAAAAATAAATAATTATTGCAGCTGTTTTCTTACAATTTATGAAATTGATCAACCTGGTTCTAGATACTTTTATATACGAATATACACAAAGTATAGAGAATCTGTTTCTAATTAAAAACAAAAACAAAACAATTGCTGTATGATTGAGTCAAACTCATAATTACCCCATGTGTGTCAGAGTAGAATTGTACTCCATAGGGTTTTCAGTGGCTGATTTTTTGGAAATAGATCTCCATATCTTTCTTCCTAGGTGCCTCTGGGTAGACTTGAACCACCAAACTTTTGATTAGCAGCCAAGCGGGGTTAACTGCTACACCACCCAGGGACACCCTATTTCTACGTACTTGCTTAAAAAAGACGTTGAGAATAGTTTTGAAGTGGATTAAAAATGTTCCTGTTTTCAGATGTAGTTCAGTCTTACACTGTCAATTAGTAATCTAATAATTATTATACAATGAAGAGAATAAAAAATTACTACAGACTACTTTCAACAAAATATTTATAGAGTATCTGTGTGCTTAGAAATGTATAATAAGATAAAGAAATAAATGTATTCATAAATATATCTCATATTCAATAACTAAGTCCATTGTACTTTAAGAGCTTAAAATGTGATTGAAAAAAGGCATAAATGAATAAAAAATTAATTCTGTATGACTACTTTATATTAAGGTTGGCTCATGACTTCACATATCTATGAAATGAGAGAAACAGACGGAGAGCGTACTATGGAGTGGTAGGAACTAGGGAGGCTTCCTAGAGAAGTGACAATGTGAGCCTAAGAGGGAATGTGGATGGAGAGAGGAAGGATCCATTCTTTACAACCAAGGAAGAACGGAGACTTGAGAGAGGTTCCATGCACACACACATTAGCAAAATAACAGACCTTTGCCTTGGGCCCCTCTGTCAGTGTATGTGCAATGAGCAATTTGTTATGAACTGAATGGAGGTCTTCATTTTATTATTCAGCGTTATCTAAAGTATTGAATTCCTAACACGTATTCCTTGCTGTTTTTAACGTCAGGAAAAAAATCAATATAACTGAATATTTGCACCCCATTAACAATTTTTTCATTATGTTTCTAGGCTCAATGAATTTAATTATGGTATCAATGAGTTCTAAAACCTCTAATGAAGAGTAGTTTTCATGTGCAATTAGTGACTTTAATACCATATTTGTAGGGTAGAGTATTATTATGCTAATAATACAAGAAAGGAAGTTATTAATAGTCATCAAATTGGTTATCTTCCACATTCATTAAAAACAGTAACAACAATAACACCACTACAGATATTTAGAATATTCTGTCAAAATCCACCACATGCTTTTTTTCTTTAAATATGTGATACTAATTTCTTAATTCTCAAAGAAATGAAAACCATCTATGACGCTCCCTAGTTATGCTCTATTGCTGTCTTTTCATTAGATTCCCTGGGTCCACTGCTGAGGTCAAAGAATGGATACCAGTACAGTGTTAAGCATATTTTAGCTGACTATATCATGCTTATATTTTTAGTTATGTATTAAACTAAATATAGATTTGGCTGCATGTAGTAGAGACCCTGTATGAGAGTGTTTTAGATAAGATAGAAACTTTTTTCTTTCTCACAAAATTGCCTTCATGAAAGTACCACAAAAGAAGCTTCCTTCTAACTTGCTGCTACACTAAGTGATGTCAACATGACCTATCCCTTGGATCTTCTTTTATGTGTTACCTTAATCCTCAGGTGGTCTCGCCTCATAGTAAAGATACTTTCACACCAGGAAATCCAGCAGAAAAGAGAAATATGCTTTATCAACAAGCCTGAGAAAAAATCATTTGCTATGTTTATGTCTATCATTTACTATGTTTATGTCCATCGTCAGTCAATTTGTCATACTGTGGTGGCTTGTGTGTTGTTGTAATGCTGGAAGCTATGTTACCTGATGTTTCATACACCAGCAGGGTCAGATTAAAACCGATTCCAGATTAAAACAGACTAGGAAGAAGGACCTGTCCATCTAATTCTAAAAAAAGAAAAAAAAAAATTGGCCAGTGAAAACCTTATGAATAGCAGCAGAATATTGATGTAGTGCCGGGAGACGAGCCCTCAAGGTTGGAAGGTACTCAAAATATGACTGGGGAAGAGCTACCTGCTCAAAGTACAGTTGACCTTAATGATGTGGATGAAATAAAGCTTTTGGGACCTTCATTTTCTAAAGTTCCACAACTCAAATAATAATAACCAGAATGTGGAATGTACAAAGTATGAATCTAGGAAAATTGAAAGTCATCAAAAATGAAATGCAGTGGATAAAAATCTGTATCTTAGGCATTAGTGAGCTGAAATGGACTGGTATTGGCCATTTTGAATTGGACAATCACATGATCTACTATGCTTGGAATGACAAATTGAAGAGGAAAGGAATCACATTCATGTCAAAAGAACATTTCAAGATCTATCCTGAAATACAAGGCTGTCAATGATAGGATAATATTCATATGCCTACAAGGAAGATGAATTAATAGGACTATTACTCAAACTTATGTATCAAACACTAATGCCAAAGATGAAGAAATTGAAGATTTATACCAACTTTGAAGTCTGAAATTGAAAAAAACATGCAGTCAACATGCAATGATAATTAACTGACAATTGAAATATGAAAGTTGGAAACAAAGAAAAAGGATCAGTAGTTGGAAAGTATGGCTTGGGGATAGAAATGATGCTGGAGATCGCATGATAGAATTTTGTAAGACCAATGTCTTAGTCATTGGAAATAACTATTTTTCAACAACATTAATGATGACTACACATGTGGACCTCACCGATGGAATACACAGGAATCAAATTGAGTACATCTGAGGAAAGAGATGATGGAGAAGTTCAATATCATCAGTCACAATGAGGCCAGGGGCCAACTTTGGAACTGAACATCAATTGCTCATATGCAAATTCAAGTTGAAGCTGAAGAAAATTAAAACAAGCCCACGAGAGCCAAAGTACAATCTTTAGTATATATGTATGTATATATATAAAACATCCATTGCCATTGAGTTGATTCTGACTCATAGGAATCCTACTGGACAAAATAGAACTGCCCCATGGGGTTTCCAGGGAGCAGCTGGTGGATTCAAACTGCCATCCTTTTGGTTAGCAGCTGAGTTCTTAACCACTGTGCCACCAGGGCTCCACTTTGAGTATACCCCACTTGAAATTAGAGACCATCTCAAGAATAGATTTGATGCACTGAACACCAATGACTGAAGACCAGACAAGCTGTGGGATGACATCAAGGACATTATACATGAAGAAAGCAAAAGGTCATTAAAAAGACAGGAAAGAAAGAAAAGACCAAAATGGATGTCAGAAGAGAATCTGAAATTTGCTTTTGAAGGTAGAGTTGCTAAAGTGAAAGGAAAAAATGATGAAGTAAAAGAGCCGATCAGAAGATTTCAAAGGGCAGCTTGAGAAGACAAAGTAAACTATTATAATGAAATGTGCAAAGACCTAAAGTTAGAAAACCAAAAAGAAAGAACACACTCAGGATTCCTCAAGGTGAAAGAACTAAAGAAACAATTCAAGCCTCGAGTTGCAATATTGAAAGAACCTATGGGCAGGAAGCATCAAAAGATGATGGAAGGAATATGCAGAGTCACTGTACCAAAAAGAATTGGTTGACGTTCAACCATTTCAGGAGGTAGCATATTATCAAGAACTGATGGTATTGAAGGAAGAAGTTCAAGTTGCACTGAAGGTGCTGGGGAAAAACAGAGCTCCAGGAATTGATCGAAATACCAAATGAGATGTTTCAACAAATGGATGCAATTCTGGAAATGCTCACTTGTGTATGCCAAGAAATTTGGAAAGCAGCTGCCTGGCCAGCCAACAGGAAGAGATTCATATTTGTGCCCATTCCAAAGAAAGGTGATCCAACAGAATGCAGAAATTATCGAACAATATCATTAATATCACACTCAAGTAAAATTCTGCTGAAGATCATTCAAAACCAGTTGCAACAGTACATCAACAGGGAACCACCAGAAATTCAAGCTGGATTCAGAAGAGGACGTGAAATGAGGGTTATCATTGCTGATGACTGATGGATCTTGGCTGAAACAGAGAATACCAGAAAAATGTTTACCTGTGTTTTATTGACTAGTCAAAGGCATTTGACTGTGTGGATCATAACAACCTATGGATAACATTGTCAAGAACAGAAGTTCAGAACCCTTAATTGTGCTCATATGGAACTTGTACATGGACCAGGAGGCAGTTGTTCAAACAAAACAAGGGGATACTGCATGATTTAAAATCAGGAAAGGTTTGTGTCAGATTGTATCCTTTCACCATACTTGTTTAATCGGTATGCTGAGCAAATAATCTGAGAAGCTGGACTATATGAAGAAGAAAAGGGTTTGGAGGAAGACTCATTAATAACCTGCAATATGCAGATGACACAACCTTGCTTGCCGAAAGCAAAGAGGACTTGAAGCACTTACTGATGAAGATCAAAGACTACAGCCTTCAGTGTGAGTTGCACCTCAACATAAAGAAAACAAAAATCCTCACAACTGGACCAATAAGCCACATCATGATAAATGGAGAAAAGATTGAAGTTGTCAAGGATTTCATTTTACTTGGATTCACAATCAATACCCATGGGAAGCAGCAGTCAAGAAATCAAACAACATATTGCACTGGGCAAATCTGCTGCAAAGACCTCTTTAAAGTTTAAAAAAACAAAGATATCACCTTGAGGTCTAAGGCATGCTCGACCCAAACCATAGTATTTTCAGTCGCTTCAAATGCATGCGAAAGCTGGACAATGAATAAGAAAGACTGAAGAATTGATGCGTTTGAATTATGAAGTTAGCAAAGAATATTGAATATCCCATTGACTGCCAGAAGAATGAACAAATCTTTCTTGGACATACAGCCAGAATGCTCCTTAGAAACAAGGATGGCAAGACTTTGTCTCACATACTTTGGACATGTTATCAGGAGGGATGAGTTCCTGGAGAAGGACACCATGCCTGGTAAAGTAGAAGGTCAGTGAAAAAGATTAAGACCCTGAATGAGATGGACTGATAGAATAGCTGCAACAATGGGCTCAAACATAGCAACGATTGTTAGAATGGTGCAGGACTTGGCAGTGTTTCATTTGGTACCAACTCGATGACACTTAACAACAAAAACAAAATAAAAAATTTCTTATCTCTGAAGGTGAAGTGGGAAGAAATAGAAATGATATTCTGGAACCATATGGAAATGGGCACTATAATCAATTTGATTCAGTGTTCTCTGGGGCAAGTCTTCTCTTGGAAGAAACTGTGTATGGGAACTGAAAGAACTGAGTACAAAGATCTGGGATCTTGGGAGCCCAAGAGTGTAAAATTTTGGCTGATATTAGCTGTAAAGGAGTAAATTTAATCCTTTCCTAAAGAACCTATAAAGCTTTAGCAGGGACTAATAAGGTTTAGTCTACAGTATGTGATCATCTGCCTGCTTATACAAGATCAGTCTTTAAAAGTGACACTGTGTAGCAGTAAAATTAATTACACCTAGTTCTCTCTCTTGATGCATAGGAAGTATCCCCAGTCTTCAAAAGGCACTAATTAGGGGCAATAGAGCATTATTCTTTGGATGCTGTCTTACTGAGGAGATCTTTGAGAAGCAATTAATTTCTGTAAGTGCTTAAGCTATACCAAGGAAGAAAGAAGTGATGGAATGACACATACCATAATTGTGATTGACTGAAGACAAGGGCATACTTACCTTTGTGTAAACATACCTGCTATAATCTTAGAGAAAATTTAACTGGTACATTTAGTTTACCAAGAAGTAAGACAAAACATACCACTATTAGGAGGCAATACCACCATTAGCTGCCATTTAGTTTTCAAATTCCTTCCTCTCAGATCTAACAGGTCAGTTGTATATATGATATTCTCACCATTCACACACAATAGATTGTAAATTATATTCTTTTCTCCCCATTTGTTCTTCTTGGAAAAAAAACTCTAAAACATTTGTCATGTGTTCAGCTCTCAGTTGTTGGGGATTGGACAGTTGAAAGGTAAAGGGAAACCTCTGAAAAGATAGCAGCTTCAATGAACTTCCTTAGTTCCATCTCACTCCACATTATACCGCATACGTATTGACATAGGGAAGTACAAGCTGCTCCATGATTATTAAGACTAGGTGAAAGGAGCATGGAAAATTTAACTCTCTCTTGAAGTTTCTGCTGGGCTGTGACACACATTGATGCTGCTTATACGTCATTGGTCAAAGCAAGTCACATGGCACACTACAAGGGTAGGAAAGTGTAATTCTGCCCTCTGCTAGGAAGGCAAAGAGAAACGAGATATTTATGAGTAGCCATGGTTGCACAATGGTTAGCTAACCAAAAGGTTGGTGGTTTGAACCCACCCAGCAGCTCTGTAGGAGAAAGACTTGACCATGTGCTCCTATACAGATTATAGCCTAGAAAACCCTATGGGGAAGTTCTACTCTGTCATATGGGTCACTACGAGTCAGAATTGACTTGTTGGCACCTAACAACAGCAACAACAACAACAATTACTTCCATAGAGGCCAAAAGGGTTTATTAACTAAACTATATTATTTTTGAGCTTAAAATTTCAAGAGATAAACTGAAGAGTAAAGGATTTGTTCACTGCTGAAATGATTTAGTGGTTAGAGAAACCAAGTAGAAGAAAAAACAAAACTGTTGCTGTTGACTCGATTCTGACTCATAGCTATCCTGTAGTATGGAGTAGAACTGCTGCGTAGGGTTTCCAAGGAGTGGCTGATGTTTACCAACTGCCAATCTTTTGGTTAGCAGCCTGAGTTCTTAACCACTGCACCACCAGGGCTCCAGTAGAAGAAATATCTCACCATATAAAGTTGGAACCAATTAATGAAAAGATGACAGACTTGGGGAGCACATGCAGGACAGTTATTTGGAAATAAGAAGAGTTTCAAAAATACAAATAAGAATGGACACAAAAATTATAAACATACAAATAATGAAAGCTTCTTTTTTTCTTTTTTGAGCAAAAGAAAAGCTTTGAAAAGTTGTAAAAGTGAAGATTGATGTATTTGACTTTATGAATATTAAGCGTTTAAAAAACAAAGAATAACATAAACAAAGCAATAAAAGCTATTTGTAAAAGTTATTGACAAATATTTAGGAAAAATGTGTGTCTAAAATGTAACAGTTCCTATGAATGAATGGGCCAAAGACAAACTTTTCAACTGTAAAACAGTCAAAAGCTAAGAAAAGGTAACTCAGAAGAGGAAGTGAAAATGGCCAACAAAGATGTATATAGATTGTTGTTGTTAGGTGCTGTCCGGTTAGTTCTGACTCATAGCAACCCTATGTACAACAGAACGAAACACTGCCCAGTCCTGTGCCATCCTCACAATAGTTGTTATGCTTGAGCCCATTGTTGCAGCCATTCTGTCAATCCATCTTATTGAGGGTATTCCTCTTTTTTGCTGACTCTCTACCAAGCATGATGTCCTTCTCCAGGGACTGGTCCCTCCTGATAACATGTGCAAAGTATGTGAGACAAAGCATTGCCATCCAAGCTTCTAAGGAGTAATCTGACTATACTTCTTCCAAGATAGATTTGTTTGTTCTTCTGGAAGTCCATGGTATGTTTATTATTCTTCGTCAACACCAGAATTCAAAGGAATCAGTTCATCTTCGGTCTTCCTTCTTGTCCAGCTTTTGCAAGCATATGAGGCGATGGAAAACACCATCGCTTAGGTCAGGCACACATTAGTCCTCAAAGTGACATCTTTGCTTTTTAACACTTTAAAGATGTCTTTTGCAGCAGATTTGCCGAATGCAATGTGTCGTTTGATTTCTTTACTGCTGCGTCTGTGGGCATTAATTGTGGATCCAGGTAAAATGAAATCCTTGACAACTTCAATCTTTTCTGCTTATTGGTCCAGTTGTGAGGATTTTTGTTTTCTTTATGTTAAGGTGTAATCCATACTGAAGGCTGTAATCTTTGATCTTCATTAGTAAGTGCTTCAAGTCCTCTTTGCTTTCAACAAGCAAGGTTGTGTCATCTGCATATTGCAGGTTGTTAATGAGTCTTCCTCCAATCCCTGTTCTTCTTCATATAGTCCAGTTTCTCAGATTATTTGCCCAGCATACAGATTGAATAAGTACGGTGAAAGGATACAACCCTGATGCACACCTTTCCTGATTTTAAATCATACAGTATCCTCTGGTTCTATTCAAATGACTGCCTCTTGGTCTATGTACAGGTTCCTCATGAGCACAATTAAGTGTTCTGGAATTCTCAACCTTTGCAATGTTACCCATAATTTGTTCTAATCCGCATAGTGGAATGTCTTTGCATAGTCAATAAAATGCAGGTAAACATTTTTCTGGTCTTCTCTGTTTCAGCCGATATCCATAGGTCATCAGCAATGATATCCCTCATTCCATGTCCTCTTCTGAATCCAGCTTGAATTTCTGGCAGTTCCCTGTTGATGCACTGTTGCAACTGCTTTTGAATGATCTCCAGCAAAATTTTACTTGTGTGTGATATTAATAGTGTTGTTTGATAATTTCTGCATTCTGTTGGATCACCTTTCTTTGGAATGGGCACAAAGATGAATCTCTTCCTATTGGTTGATCTGGCATCTGTCTTCCAAATTTCTTGGCAGAGACGAGTGAGTGCTTCCAGCATAGCGTCTATTTGTTGAAACATCTGAATAGTTATTCCCTCAATTTCTGAAGCTTTGTTTTCCGCCGGCGCCTTCAGTGCAGCTTGGATCTCTTCCTTCAGTACCATAGTTCTTGATCATATGCTACCTCCTAAAATAGTTGAATGTCTACCAACTCTTTTTGATACAGTGGCTCTGTGTATTCTTTCCATCTTCTTTTGATGCTTCCTGTGTCTTTTAAATATTTTTCCTGTAGAATCCTTCAATATTTCTTGAATTGGCTTGAATTTTCTCTTCAATTCTTTCAGCCTGAGAAATCCTGAGCGTATTCTTCCCTTTTGGTTTTCTAACTCTAGGTCTTTGCACATTTCAATATAATACTTTACTTTGTCTTTTTGAGCCCCCTTTTGAAATCTTCTGTCCAGATCTTTTACTTCATCATTTCTTCCTTGTAAGATAGACATATATGATGGTAATTTTATTGGAATTGCATTAAATTTAGAAATAAACAAAGAGAATTAATACATTTATGATCCTGAGTATTCTATATACCATGGTCAATGTTTCCATTTGTTAAAGTTTCTATATTAGTATATTCCAGCACTGATAGTTTTCGTACATTGATTTTTAAGTTTGTTAAGATACATGCAGTCTCTCCTTTAAGTGCATCTTCTAATTGGTTCTTTTAATAGAGAAACTGCCAGTGGTAATTTTACATTCTTCTACTTTACTCCATTCTCTTACTTTTATAACAATTTTTCTGTTAAAATTTTTAGTGGGTGCTTTCCAGATATATAATAGTTTTCCCTGTAAATGGAAATAAGTTTACCTTGTCTTTTTAAACTTCTTGTATGTAATTGCTTCCTCTTGTCAGTTGCTCTAATTCAATGTTTAATTAAAGTGTAGGTAGTTGGAATAATTTTCTTGTTGCTGACTTCAACAAGAGTGCCTCTGTTGTTCCACATAATGTGCCAATAATGGCTTGTGTGTATTTGTATGCGTGTATGTGTGTGTGTATATTAAGAAAGTTGAGAAGTCAATTGCTATTTTATTGAATGCTTTTAACATGAAAGGATTTTGAATGTTGTTATGAGTCTTTTAAGATCTGTGGAGATATTCATATGCTCTTTCTTCTTGGATCTATTACTATGATGGATTAAATTAATGGCTTTCTTAATATTGATCCAATCTTGCATTTCTGGAATAAACCTCTTGTGATCTTTTTATATTAATTTTTAATATGCTATTGGATTCACTTTCTAGTATTTTAAATTTTTGCCTCAACATTCATGAGAAAGATTGATCTGTAGTTTTTCTTTTTATACTATCTTGTCATGTTTTGGTGCGATGTCTCATAAAAGTAATTATGAGTTTTTCTTCTTTTTCTATGCTGTTGTGGAGATTAAGTAGCAATGGAATTATCTGGTCTTCATAGTTCTAGCATAACCATTGTGTCTTGTACTTTTATTTTTCTTGAGAGATTGACAAGTTCTTTTATAACTATTTCTATTCATATACTAAGATCTTTATAATAAATTAAGGCTTCCAAAAAGTATACATTTTATATAATTGGGAGGGGGGCTCATAGATGGATTTATTTCTGTAAGATCTACTTTATTTATTGTGTTGCTTAGATCTTCCCTACCTTTAATAATATTTTGTCCACTTTATCTGTCTTTGACGAAGAGAAGTGTGATGTATCTATTATTAGTACTTTGTACTTTATGTCTTCTATGTCCTGTAGTTTCTGCCACATGAAAATTGCTGCTTTTTCATTGGATTCATGAATATTAATACTTATTAGATCTTCATCATTAATTGTAATCTTAGACTTATAAATTGTCCTTCTTTGTTATTTTTCCTTTTTTTGTCTAAATTTTATTTTGTTGGATAGCATGATTTTGATCTCTGTTTTCTTTTTATTTGTATTTACTGTATCTATCTATCTATCTTATATATAGCATAGACATGGATTTTGCTTTGTTAGCTTATCTACCTGAAAAACTTATTTGTTCTTTTAATAGATGTGTTTTGCCCAGTTACATATGTTAGAATAATCAGTATGTTTCCTCTCAATTCTGTAATATTGTTTTATTTTGTTTCATCTATATTATGCATACAAATATATGAATATATATGTATATATATACATACATGTCCCATATATATATATATATATGCATATACATATTAATTAATTTATTTTTATAAAACTATTTCCTTTGTACTCTTCACCCACACTCACTACTACCCCTTGTTAAATCTTTTGATATTTGGAAAAGTTTGTATTTTGTTCTAATGAATGTCTTTATTATACTAATATCCTCATCTATCACTCTTCATACCTCATCACTTAGACACTCTTATTGGTTGTCTACTATGAATAATATTGAAATTACCAGTAGTCTTTTCTTTCCACTGCTTAGTAACCTCTTAATTTCACTCCCCCTTTTTTGCCCAAATATCTAATTATCTTTTTTGCTAGCTAATAACTATACAGCAATCAGTGAGCTTATGTTTTCATGTACTCCACTGATTCCTTTCCCATATTTCAAGTGTCATACCCACATTGCCAGAGCATATACCATTACCTAACAACTTATCACATTTAAACAAATAGCCATATATAGTATTCATAAGTCTTTATTCTACAGTTAAATGTATTCAGTATTTTCTGCCAGTTTTTATGCAAAAGTTTTCCAGTCGTTTCTTGGTTACCTGAAGTGTGTTCTCTGGTATGTTTCCATAGGAAAGGGTTCAAGAACATTATTCCCTGAGTTTTAATGTTCATAGTTATTTACAGGGTCCATATGAAAATGTCAATTTTATTGGATGTATCATCCTTGAGTTACATTTTCTCTTTATATTCCCTTCCAAAATAACTATTTCACTTAGATTTTAAACTTTTTACACTGTTTCTAGAATATGTCTGTGTTTTGTTTTACTCTATTTTCAGAATTTTGCCTGATACTCAATGACTTTCAGAGCTTCCTTTAGCTCAGAAGTTTGTTCATCAGACTGGTGTGGCACTCCGAATAGCTATCTAGTCAGTCAAGGCTCATTTGTAGCCATTTTATTAAAGGCTCAGTCTTCCCAGTTGCATTAACACTTCGAAGCCTCCATCTTCTGAACCTTAGCACTCTAGGTTATCTCTTATTTGTTGCCAACTCCTACTTGGATTTGATTCTTGCTCTGTACCTGCTCGCATTGTCTTGAAAGTCTGTATCCTCCCTTATTTCCGTTTGTAACCATTTTAATATAAGATACAGATTATAGTTCCATTGAAATAGGCCTCACTTGAAATGCATCTCAGGGTCTGTCATGCTTAATCCACTCTACAGCTCTGATTTCCTGATACAAAATCATGGAATAAACACCAAAACTCACCAATTTTCAGTCATTTGCTTTCTTTTTTTTGTGATTTTTATTATAAGTGGATTGAATGTGCTCTCCATTTTAAAATTTTTCTCATTATCTGTCACGGGTTGAGTTGTGTCCCCCCAAAATGTCTGTCAATTTGGCTAGCCTGTGATTTCCAGTATTGTGTGATTATCCACTGTTTTGTCATCTAATGTGATCTTCCTAAATGTCATAAATCCTACCTCTATGATGTTAATGAGGCCAGATTAGAGGCAGTTATGTTAATGAGGCAGGACTCAATCTACAACATTAGGTGTGTCTTAAATCGGTCTCTTTTAAGATATAAAAGAGAAAAGTGAGCAGAGACAGGGAGACCTCATATCACCAAGAAACAAGAACCAGGAGAATACAGTGTCCTTTGGACCTGGGGTCCCTGCACTGAGACGCTGCTCGACCTGGGAAGATTGATGACAAGAAACATCCCCCCAGAGCCAACAGAGAGAGAAAGCCTTTCCCTGGAGCTGACACCCTGATTTTGCACTTCTAGCCTCCGAGACTGTTAGAGAATAAATTTCACTTTATTAAAGCCATTCACATTGTTATTTCTGTTATAGCAGCACTAGATGACTAAGACATTATCTTAGTTCATTTAGTATTTTCTTTTAAGCTTGAAAATGTATTCATGTTTTACTTGGCCATTTTGGTATTTTTGATTACTCAATATTCTGCTTACTTTAATTTTTTTAAAATTTAAAATAAAAAAATTAGTAGTTTTTTCTTCATATTCATACTTTCTTTACTGACCTCAATTTATTCTTTCCATAAGTACTGTCCTTATTTCATAGATACAATGCTGTCTTGAATTAAAAACACTAAATAGAAATTTTCTAAATATATCTCACCTTTCTCTTCCTTTTTGCTATTTATCTATTTCAGAGGGATAGATGTTTGAAAACGGGCTGTTATTTGTAACCACAATGCTTATCTGTTGCAGGTATGCTGACTAGTTTCCAATCAATTCCCCATCATTAAAGAGGAAGATCTGAAGATTTACACGTTCTGAGATGTGACTGAAAGAAAAGCTTGAGTTGAAAGCTTTTCTTCAGAATAATATGGATTTCAGTCTGAATCTAAAAGGCCCAGAGGCATAGAGAATGGAAAATCTAGAGTAAGAGAATAGAGAAAATTTAGAGTATCATTATGATACTTTAGACACTTAGCTACCTGGGAAAATAGAGAGGATATCTTGCCCAGAATTGACGTTGGTGGCAGTTGATGCAGGAAACTAATAAATTTATCTTTGATGTTTGCCATGTTTGCCATAATTTGAAATAGTGCCTCTGTTGCATGATGACCGAAGTGTCTTTATGTCATGTGTAAACCAGGAAAAGAAAAATGCTGTCAAGATATTTAATTCAAGTGATTAATATGTTTCCCCAACAAGCTTTCTACCCACGTTTCCTCTGGTATGACTGCCTAAAACTAGCATGCTAGTTTCTGTGACAGTGTATTTCTGGGAAAGTTACTTTCTCACAGGATGGGAGTTCGATCCTTTCTTTAATCTGGTCTTGTATGTCCTATATCTCATAGAAATTCCTTGACATTTTCTCCAGTGGATGATATTCTCTCTAGTTTTCCTTGCTGTGACGGGTTTCTCCAGTTTATGGAAGAGAGAAAATTAGATTATTCTTCTCACTTAATGATCTAGCCCACGTGTTCAAAAAATTGTTTTGAAGTCAATGATGAAAGATATATGTATTAAGATATTTCTAAGTAGAAATACATTTATTTTTTACTTTTCAAACTTCCAGACTCAACTAATTCAATCAAAAGCTGTCAGGTTTGTTGATGATGAGTACATATTTTTCTTTCGTTGATGTGTATAGCTTGGTTAGTGTCAATATTCAGTGTCACAATCAATTCCTTCCAAATATTCAACCACTTATTACTAGTGATAGGATCATTTTTTTAAATGAATTCATTGTCTCAGTGTTTAATTTAGCCATATCCCTCTACTCAGCCAATTAATCTGTTATATAATCCCCTTAAACCACCCTTGAAAAAAACCACAGAAAATACGCAATGCACAGTTAATATCATCGTATGTAAATATGGCTCTTATAAACCAACTTGTTTTTTTATTTTCCCCAGTATATGAGACTTCAAAAGCTATAAAGCCATATTTATTAATCAGAGTCAGATGGCACATGCATTTTTTTATTTCAAGATTCCTTATGAAAAAAGAAAATGTTCTTCATTTTATATAACTTATTTTCATACTCTAATCCTCAAACATAACTTTCTCTGGCTTAAAGGAACTTATTCTTTGCTTAGACTCAGAGAATTTTAGCTGGGAAAGGACCTTAGAGGCTGTTGCTTTTTATTTTACAAATGAGGATATTAAGGTCAAGTGGAGAGCAGAGCTTGGATAGGGAGCCTATGTCTTTTGATTCAAAACCCTGAAGGATTTCAACCGCATGAAAATTATGTAGTCACAGGTTGACATAACCTTGGATCAGGATCTCTTAATTTGTGATCCTCATGGGTCCATGGATGGGTTTCAGGATATGTATGAACCCTGTGATATTGTAGGAAAGTGTGCATGTGTGTGTTTGGATGTGCACATTTCTCTGGGGATGGCTTTCATTAACTTCTTAAAAGTGGTCTGTGTTCCCCCAAAGTTTAATAAACACTGCCATATATTAATAAAAGATCTGAAAATAGATATTAAAAGGCACGGCAATAAATTTATCACAATATGGAGGGAAAGAATTTAAATAAAACAAAGAGCAAGTTCAGAATGCCTAATGTGCTAATGTTGCATATTTTCATATGTAAAAATAAAGAGAAACATCATAGGTAACATTTCATACTGCACAGGAGCCATAAGGTTCTTTAGCAAATATTGCTGATTATAAAGTTTGCATTCAGTCACATACCTGAAAATATTCTTTTGATAAATATGAAGTGAACAAAACATATGTATGTGTCTTCTTTATTAATTTACAATTTCCTTCATCTTATATTTAATTCACTTATCTACAGTAGGAAGCAGTGCTTCTCTAATCTTCCAGGGGGAGGAAAAAAAAAGGAAGAGGGAGAGGGAGAGTGGTTTTTTTTTTTCTTTCTTTCTTTCTTTCTTTATCTTGTTTAACTTTGGTCTCAATGAACACTTCAGGGCTTAAGAGAAAATAGCAAACAAACAACAAAAAAAAGTGCATATTAATCCTTCTGGGCCAAAGGTTCAGAGCCTATTTTTCACAGTAGATTTCACACCAATAAAAATTTAATCCTAAGTCCCAAAGAAGAACAAGAATTTCTCATAGTCTTTTGAGTCATTTCATTCCATAATTCATATTCTGATACTCCACTAACGATAACATGAGTTAATGCACAGGCATCAGTCAGGATACACCCTCCAGTGAAGATCACTTCCTGTTAACATTCCTGCCAGCTGACTTCCACACAGTTATCCAACTGTTTGCAATAACCACTCTCCCTCAGCAAGATATACATTTGTACATGTATACAACTTTTTTATGTATATCTTCTATATGGGGGCCTGGTGGCCCAATGATTAAGAACTCAGCTGCTAACCAAAAGATTGGCAGTGTGAATCCACCAGCTACTCCTTGGAAACCTTATGGAGAAGTTCTGCTCTGTTCTGTAGGGTTGCTATGCGTTGGAATGGACTCGATGACAACGGGATTTTTAAATCTTCTCTATATAAGGTATAATACACATACATATACACCTCTTGCTGAGGGAAAGTGGAAAAAGATATATATATATCTTTCATATATATGTCTTTTATATATAATATACATCTTTTATATATAAGATATATATACATATACATACATAGAGTGGAAAAGATATATATATATATATATATATATATATATATAAAATAGTAAAGATAATTGAACAAAGAAGATGGTTTAGATGACTTGCCAATCTTCTCTGGGTGAGTAGCACATTATAGTTTCCTTATAAAATACCTACTAAAATTGTTGAACTTGGTCTGTGTGCCCCAGTTAAAAACAAACAATGTATACTTGAAATATAATAATGAAGAGAAGCATAAACACAAAGTCTGCAAAAGTACAGCACTGCATTCTAGGAGCCTGAGAAATACCTATCCAATTGACATTTATAATGCCTCAATTTTTATTCCTCCCTTGATAATTTGCATAACTTCCTAGAATTTCAGTTTAAATATTAGCCCTAATGGGAAGGGTGAGCATCATCCTTTTAGAAAACATTGCTTTTTATACTTCTAACCTAGCAGTAGCTAATATTTCTTAAGAAATGACATTTTAGTCAGCAGCATGTAAATTGTTTTATTAATTCTATCCTTTGAGGTAGGTACTAGTACTTCGGTTTTGCAGATTAGAAACCTAAGGCTCAGAGGTTCCCAATGTGGCTCACTAATATTCCAGTGGCAGGCTGTGCTCTCACAGCACAAACAGCAGGTTACCTTGGGGAGAAATACAGAATTGCTTTTCATCACATTAGCATACACATGCTTATCTGTGATTAATTTATTAATTTTGAGGTTGTTGGCAAAACCCATGCAGTAGTATGTCAAAAATTCCAGTAATAGGGAATTTATTTTGCCTTTTGCTAAATTTCTAACTTATGTTCATCTCCTGTCCAAACAAATATCTTTAAGTGGCAAGTAGGTCAAAAGCTTCTTTATTTGCTGGAGTTCTCTGAAGCTTGTTTCTACAATTTTTATGCCACTAAAATTAACAGTGAAAAAAATAATTCTTTAGTACTGATTTAGTTTATCCTTAATCTTGCTTGATATTGTCTGTAATATGTTATATTGGTGACTGGTGTCAGAGGACACAAAACAGCATTGCTAAAGCTTTCTTCTTACAGAAATATGGATACAATACACTACATTTATGATTTTGCAAAATAATTTTACTTTTTGAATAGTGAGATCAGCTGAACTTGGCACTGTGTAAGTGTGGTACTGCTCTATAGGCATAATGCATCTAGAATCTTATTAGTTATCTTGCAAATACAGCTTACAGGCATCGGTCAGAAAAGGCAAATTACACAACTCAAATTCATTATTATTTTTGGGAAAGGAAAAAAAATGCCCTGGAACTGGTAATGGTGACTGAGCAGCACAGCAGATTCATAGTTTGAAAAATGTATAATTATTCTTTTATTTTTAAGTAATGATTGGGAATTCACTATTTTCTATTTATGAGTGAAAAAGTAAGAGACTTATTAAAATCACTGCACATATGCGTTCATAAGTATTATTTGGCCAGTTTGAGCCAATGGCTACAGTTTCAGATAAACATTGACTTGTCCTAAGGGTCTTTTAATGTGCCTATCTGTCCCCTTTTCCATTTGCTTTCTGAACAATGAAGACAAAAGTTAATCGAGGTATTTTTATATGCGTGTCTAATTAGTATGTGGCTGAGGAACAGCAGTGTGCTGCTTGCAATATATATTAGTGCCTCTGTCACTTTTCCAAACATTAATAAGCATTTTCATATTTTATAAGGCAAGCTCTAAATTATGGAAAATAAATCTGAACACTATTAGTACCCAATGGGGCACATTAAAAAAGGGGGACAACACGAACTACTGTGTAGGTGAGTACTTAACTCAAGGAATTATAATTTCTTATTCATACTTGAGACCTTAGTGAGGTTTAAGAGAGAACTTGGGATGTCTGGAAAGTACTGGTAGGTCATAGAGATGTATGGGAACACTGTTGTAAAGGATAAAAATTCTTGCTCAATTCAGCTCCCTGATTTATCAAAAGGAAGCAGTTGCAGAAGCTGTCTGCAAATCATAAGGTCTGACTAATTCTGTGCTTTAATCCATCATGTGTCAGATTTTCTCTAAGCCTTAATACTGTATCACTGTTTTCAATCATAGTCTTGCAAGTGCTGGGAAGAAGGGCAATACACTGATAGGAAAACACTTCAACATACATTTGTTTCTAAATTGCAGGCGAAGAGCTATATATAACGATGATGCTTCACTCATCTTCTGGCTCCCTTTTACATGGAAATACTTATGCAGGATATGTGTGGATCAGTGTGTGTATAATTCATAATCAATGGGTTAAAACTGAATATTTAAGTATATGCAAGAGTATTCAGGTGTTGTGACTCATGAGGCTCAGTACAAGTATTTTACAGACACTGATGAGAAGACTCTTCCTTTTGCCTCATTGTTAGGTAAAATAAGAGCAAAAAAGGCAAGTTTATTGATCTCAGACACTTCTGTTGGATCTTAAAATAAAAAAAGTCACCTTGTGGTTTCAAAATTAACACAATACTCTAATGAATATGGTTATATATTAAATCTATGGAGTGTATTTTTAGATTTCTAATGAGTTGCCTTTGTCTACAATCAGTTACATCATTTTTATTATGTACTTTCTTTAATACCATTGTGTGTCCTGCTGATAGTGATGTTTTATACAAAATATATTTGTTTTACATTATTTTCTAGCTAAAAAAATACAATGAGTAATATTTATCAGATTGGCTTAAAATCCAGTCAATTGTCCAACTAAAATATTCTGACTTAACTAGGTCATAAGTGTAGGTGACCTTTCTTCCAGAGGCCTTTGTACGTGTTGTTATGGTTGCTCACTCGTCAGAAGCGAGTTCTCTCAGAGAAGTCCTCCCCGACACCCCACATCAGAGGAAGAGGGCACTGCATGATTTACTTTCCAAGACAGGCCATGCAAATGGATGGAAGCCAAGGCTATCACCCAGGAGCCTTGATTCTACTCCATGTAGACCTCTCCCTGGCCTCTTGGGCTTCCTTATGTCATGATGGCTGGGTTCCAAGAGCGAGAGTTCCAAGAGACAGGAAGTGGAAGAGGCCAGTTTCTTAAGGCTAGGCACTAAACCTGGCATAGTGTTACTTCTGTCAATTTTTCCTGTATGACATCTTATAGCACCAAGAAGTTTTCCTTTATACAGTAAGTCCCGGGTTTACGAATATCCGACTTACGGGTAACTCCTACTTGCCCTTTAAGGTTATGTAAATCTGCTCTCACTTTGAAATGAACCAATCTCTACTCACAACAAATTCTTCATCATAATCAGCTTTACTTGCTGCATGTTCAGCTTTTACATCATTGAAAGGCTTCTAGCCTTTTCTTACACTAAACCAAAAAAAAAAAAACCGTTACCAAAGAATCCATTCCGACTCACAGCGACCCTATAGGACCGAGTAGAACTGCTCCATAGGGTTTCCAAGGAGCAGCTGGTGGATTCGAACTGCCAACCTTTTGGTTAGCAGCTGTAGCTCTTAACCACTGAATAAGAACCATAAGAACCAGTTCTGACTTACCAACAAGTTTGACTTAAAGATTCAAAGACACAGTTAGGAACAGATCTCCTTCATAACCCAGGGACTGCCTATACTCTTTTACAGCTTGTCTTTACACACAGTGTTGTGACTATCTGGATTATTTTAACAACATTCTCTACACCCTCCCCCGCCCCAGAAAAAATGTCACAATTCTGATGTTGCTCCTAAGGGAGGTGCAGCTTTGGGTATGTCCACAGTCACCTGGGATGATAGTAATACTTACAGGGCTCCCTTCCTCTCTTTCCCTGCCCACACTCCTTTGTTGTTGTGTGCTCTGGGTCCATTCCAACTCATAGCAACCTTGTAGGACAGAGTAGAACGACCTACAAATTGCTCTATTGTTTTTAACACTGCCCTAGAGCATTCCTGTACAATCTAATCCAATCAAATTGTGCTGCTTTGAAGGACTAGTTTCCTAATTTCCATGTTCATTTACTTATTCCAGTTGTCCAGTCATCTTATTCCTTGATTCTCTCCTGCAATCTTTACAAAAAAAGATGTGTCAGCTTGCTCCTGTAAAGATTACAGCCTTGGAAACCCTATGGAGCAATTCTTCCTTGTACTGTAGGGTCGCTATGAGTGGGAATCGACACAATGACAATGGGTTATGGATTAATCTTTATGGAAACAGATCACCAGGCCTTTCTCCCATGGAGCATCTGGGTGGGTTTGTACCGTCAACCTTTCAGTTAGCAGCCGAACCATTGTGCCACCAGCGCTGCTTTGTAGCTTCCTTAGATCCACCAGTCTCTTTCCAATTTCCTTTCACCATAACCTCCACAGAGTGCTCTTAGGTTTAACTCTTCCATGCTTTGTTGCAAATGAAGCCAGTTCCTTTAGAAAGAGTTTAGGAACTATCTGTTTTACTGTGTACTCTCCCCTCAAGTAAACTCTCTAAGTTGAGCCTGGGGATCTGGGGGTGGGGAAAATGTCAAGCTTCTCTCTGAATGACACCCTTGCTCTAGAATCTAAATGCTCAGTTGAGGGAGCGGGCAGCAACCAGAGGTCCTCTTGGCTTGCCTCTCTCGGCATGGAATCACTGCCTCATGAGCCAGATAAAAGGCTATAGAGGCTACAATATTCCCAGTGCTCCACACCCAAGGTAGAGCCTCCCTTCAACAAAGTGGATTAAGTGGAAGAAGAGAACCCCTACTTCTCCCCATTAGACTGTAAGTGCCATGAGGGCAGGGATCTTTGTTTTTCTCACTACTTCTCCTGCCCGTAATCCAATGACTAGCATATTAGAATGATCAATAATATATTTTTATGATTGAATGAGTAGCATTCAATATTTTACTCATTTTCATTGGAGAGAAGCCACTTCTGGGTGGTGTTAAATAAACATCAGGTTCTTACTTTTGATTGAATAGAGTAATTCACTTTTTAGTTTAGAAAAAGTATTCTTAGTTTTTCCAAGTTGAATACCAAAAACAACCAAACCAAACCCATTGCTGCTGAGTTGATTCTGATTCACAGTGATCCTATAGGACAGAGCAGAACTGTATCATAGAGTTTCCAAGGCTGTAAACATTATGAAGCAGACTGCCACATCTTTCTCCCTTGGAACACCTGGTGGATTCCAACCTACCTTTCAGTTAGCAGCCAAGTGCTTAACCACTGAGCAACCAGGGTTCTTGAGTTGAATAGACCATTTAAATTCAATTTTTGATACATAACTGTGTTTCTCATTCTGGGAGAATTAATTTTTCTTATTTTAGGAATAAATACCTAAGAATAGTTTGTAAGCCAATTTTATATTAATTTAACTGAATTGATATGGGAATGTACAAGTAACTATTTATTTAAAACATTTAACTTTTAAAAGTATTATTACAATGTATGCAACCAATCAAATATTTTAGGCCAATAATTCTGAAACTTGGGTGCACATTGGAAGAACCTGGGGAGCTTTAAAAAATACTGATGTATGGATATTGCCCTCAGAGATTCTGATTTAATTGGCCTGTGATAGGGCCTAGACATCTGGATTTTAAAAGCTCCATAGATAATTATAATGTTCAACTAGGGTTGAGGACCATTGCTTTAGACCAGTTTTTCTCAACCCTGCATACTTGTATATTGATGGGACTTGGTTATTTGTATTTTTAAAAGCCCCTATATGATTCCAATTTGCAGCCACAGTTGAGAATCAGTGTTTCAGACATTATTACTTGCCTTTCACTTTTATTTCACATCAAATGATCCTTTACTTTATGTCTTTTGGAATACATTTTTTTCCCAAATAATATGTTGTGTGTTTTAAAAACATTTACCTGTTTATTATTATATATATTTTATTATTGCATTATTTATATATGATGCTTGTCTTAGTCATCTAGTGCTGAAACAACAGAAATACCACAAGTGGATGGTTTTAACGAAGAGAAGTTTATTTCCTTACAGTAAAGTAAGCTAAAAGTCCAAATTCAAGATGTCAGCTCCAGGGGAAGGCTTTCTCTTTCTAGGCCTTCTCATCAGTGTTCCCCCAGACTAGGAGCTTCTCGGCGCAGGGACCCTGGTCCAAAGGACGCGCTCTGCTCCCGGCACTGCTTTCTTGATGGTATGAGGTCCCCCTGTCTCACTGCTCACTTCTGTCTTTTATATTTCAAGAGATTGCCTCAGGACACAATCCCGTCTTGTAGATTCAGGTCCTGCCTTACTAACACAACTGCCACCCATTCTCCCTCATTAACATCACAGAGGCAGGTTTACAACATACAGGAAAACCACACAGTACCAGGAATCATGGCCTAGCAAAACTGATACACACATTTTGGGGGGGACATAATTCAAACCATGACAGTGCTCAACATATGCTTATCCTTGTTGTTTATATTAAATATGAATGAAGCCATTAATTACACTATGAAACTTATCTTTTTTTCCCTGAAAATGTTATAAATACTTTGCTATATATTTATTGCACTGATGGGTTATGCAAAAAATGTAAAATAATTGTTGAGACCATAACTTTGATTTAATCTTGTTCAGTGACTGAGATAATTGAACACTTGGTCAACTAGTGAGACTGTGAGACTAGTTATACACATTATGTAATTTGAAAGATCAAGTGTCCCAAGAGATGAGATGTTGAACCTGTCAATTTCTTAAGGCCTGAGCCTGGAAGTTAGTACAGTGTTACCTCTGCTGTATTCCACTGGTCAAGCAGTCACAGAGCCCAGATTCAAGAAAAGGGGATATAGAACCTAACTTTCCACTGGAGTAGTATGACAGGAATTGGGAACATTTAAAAAATTTCCAGAGGAGAACACTGAAAAAGTGCAAGAAACTACTTCTTTTTTCCTGAAAAATGGTGAATTGGTATCAGGAATTGCTACTAAAGCAAATACAAATTGGTGTAGAATAAAAAGCACAGCTTCTTAAATGCATCAGGCTGCTGACAAGAAACAAAAGAATAATCATGTCAAAGACTAAATGCAGGTGTACACTAGAGAAATAGGTGATACACTGAAGGTAGTTTTTTTGCCTTGAAAGCATTTACAAAATTGGGTGAATCTGAGTTTCAGTGAGGCTCAGGAGGTAAGACAAAAAAATCCATGGTAAGAAGTCAACTAGGAGACCCTCTATAAAGCCGCAAGCACAAAAGAATTCACCCTTAATGGAAAAGGAAAGTAGAAATAAGTAACTGCTTCAAAGGACTCCAAAGAAATATGCCTGTTCTGAACATTGGTACTGAAAAGAAATGTAAAAAAATTGTCCTGAGAATTAGCAAAAATAGTGTATTTTTTCACTCATTTTTGTAACCTAATTATCAGTGTTGCAGTGAACTGAAAGCTTCAATGGATAATTAAATCATACAATATTTATATAACAGAGTAATATATAGCAATTTAAAAAAAAAACCTACAACCATACTCAACAACGTATATGGGAGAAATAAGTGAAACAAGCAGACACAACATCATGTACACTCTGAAATACATTTATATGAAGTTTAACAATGAGAAAAACTAAACTATATTGATTCAGGATGCATGATTAGGTAGAAAAACTACAACGAAGCAATAGAGGAATCCAGTAGAAATGAAAATAATGTTTATTTCTAGCCACATGGGAAAGGAGAAGGTTAAAATTGTTCAAGGCAAATTTAAAATACTAATCATTTTGGTGGAAGATTTTAACTTAATTTCTCTAAATAATTGACAAATTGAAAGATATGAGAATATAAATAACTGTTGTTATAGGTGCCATCAAGTCGGTTCTGACACACAGCAACCCTATGTAAAATGGAATGAAACACTGCCCAGTCCTGTGGTAGCCTCACAATCTTTGCTATTCTTGAGCCTGTCGTTGCAGCCACTGTGTCAATCCATCTCATTGAGGGTCTTCCTCTTATTGGCTGACCTTCTACTTTACCAAGCATGACGTCCTTCTCCAGGGACTGGCCCCTCCTGGTAACATGTCTAAAGTACGTGAGATGAAGTCTTACCACCCTTGCTTCTAAGGAGCATTCCAGCTGTCCTTCTTCCCTGACAGATTTGTTTGTTCTTCTGGCAGCCCATGGTATATTCAGTATTCTTCATCAACACCATAATTCAAAAGCATCAATTCCTCTTTGGTCTTCCAGCTTTTGCATGTATTGAGGCAGCTGAAAATACCATGGCTTGGGCAGGCACACCTCAGTCCTCAAAGTGACGTCTTTGTTTTTTAACACTTTAAAGAGGCCTTTTGCAGCAGATTTGCCCAATGCAATGTGTCGTTCGATTTCTTGACTGCTGCTTCCGTGGGCATTGATTGTGGATCCAAGTAAAATGAAATGCTTGACAACTTCAGTATTTTCTATGTTTATCATGGTGTTGCTTATTGTTCCATTAGTGAGGATTTCTGTTTTCTTTATGTTGAGGAGCAATTCAGACTGAAAGCTGTATTCTGTGACCTTTACCAGTAAGTGCTTCAAGTCCTCTTTGCTTTCAGCAAGCAAAGTTGTGTCATCTGCATATTGCAGATTGTTAAAGAGTCTTCTTCCAATCCTGATGCTGCATTCTTCTTCATAGAGTCCAGCTTCTCGGATTATTTGCTCAGCATACAGTCTGAATACGTATGGTGAAAGGCTACAACACTGATGCACAGCTTTCCTGACTTTAAACCACGTAGCATCCCCCGTTCTGTTTGAACAACTGCCTCTTGATCTATGTACAGGTTCCACGTGAGCACAATTAAGTGTTCTAGAATTCCCATTCTTTGCAATGTTATCCATAACTTGTTATGATCCACGCAGTCAAATGTCTTGGCATAGTCAATAAAACACAGGTAAACATCTTTCTGGTATTCTGTACTTTCAGCCAAGATCCATCTGACATCAACAATGATATCACACGTTCCACATCCTCTTCTGAATCCAGCTTGAATTTCTGACTGTTCTCTGTAGATGTAGTGCTGCAACTGCTTTTGAATGATCTTCAGCAAAATTTTACTTGCATATGATATTAATGGTATTGTTTGATAATTTTCACATTCTGTTGGATCACCTTTCTTGAGAATAGGCATAAATGTGGATCTTTTCAATCAGTTGGCCAGGTAGCTGTCTTCCAAATTTCTTGGCATAGAGGAGTGAGACTTGCAGCATTGCATCTGTTTGTTGAAACATCTCATTTGGTATTCTGTCAATTCCTGGAACCTTGTTTTTCACCAATGCCTACAGTGCAGCTTGGACATCTTCTTTCAATATCATTGGTTTTTGATCACATGCTATCTCCTGAAATGGTTTAACAATGACCAAATCTTTTTGGTCCAATGACTCTGTGTATTCCTTCTGTCTTTTTGTGATACTTCCTGCATTGTTCAATATTTTGCTCATAGAATTCTTCAACATTGCAACTTGAGTCTTGAATTTTTTCTTCATTTCTTTTGGCTTTAGAAATGCCGAATATGTTCTTCCCTTTTGGTATTCTAACTCCAGGTCTTTGCACATTTAATTATAATTACTTACTTTACCTTCTTGTGTTGCCTTTTGAAATCTTCTGTTCACTGCTTTTATATCATCATTTCTTCCTTTTGCTTTAGCTACTGTATGTTCAAGTGCAAGTTTCAGAGTGTCTTCTGACATCCGTTTTGGTCTTTCCTTTCTTTTTAATGACCCTTCGCTTTCTTCATGTATGATGTCCTTGATGTCACCCCATAACTTGCCTGTACTTCAATCATTAGTATTCGATACATCAATTCTATTCTTGAAATAGTCTCTCAATTCAGGTGGGATGTACTTGAGGTCGTACTTTGGCTCTCGTGGACTTGTTTTAATTTTCTTTAGCTTCAACTTTGAACTTGCGTATTGGCAATTGGTAGTCCACTCTGCAGTCAGCCGCTGGTCTGGTTCTGACTGATGATGTTGAGTTTTTCCATCATCTCTTTCCACAAATGTAGTTGGTTTTTTCCCTTTGTATTCCATCTGCAAGTTCCACGTGTATAGTTGCCATTAATGTTGCTGAAAAAGGTTTTTGCAATGAATAAGCCATTGGTCTTGCAAAATTCTATCATGTGATCTATGGAGTTGTTTCTGTCACCAAGGCCATATTTTCCAATCACCAATCCTTCTTTGTTTCCAACTTCTGCATTCCAATCACCAGTAATTATCAATACATCTTGATAGCATGTTTGTTCAATTTCAGACTGCAGAAGTTGGTAAAAATCTTCAATTTCTACATCTTTGCCCTTAGTGATTGGTGTGTAATTTTGAATAATAATCATATTAATTGGTCTTTCTTGTAGTTGTGTAGATATTATCCTATCACTGACAGTGTTTTACTTCAGGATAGATCCTGAAATGTTCCTTTTGATGATGAATGCGATGCCATTCCTCTTCAGTTTGTCATTCCTGGCATAGTAGACCATTTGTCTGATTCAAAATGGCTTATAGTAGTCCATTTCAGCTCACTTATGCCTAAGATATCTATCTTTATGAGTTCCATTTCATTTTTGATGATTTCCAATTTTCTTAGATTCATACTTCGTGCATTCATACATACATATTAGTGGATGTTTGCAGCTTTCTTCTTATTTTGAGTCATGCCACATCAATAAACGAAGGTCCTGAAAGTTTGACTCCATCCATGTCATTAAGGTTGACTCTGCTTTGAGAAGGCAGCTCTTTCCCAGTCGTCTTTTTATCTTTTGAGTGCCTTCCAACCTGAGAGGTTTATTTTTTGACACTATATCAGGCAATATTCTGCTGTTTATTCATCTGGTTTGCACTGGTCAGTTTTTCCAGAAATAGAACACCAGGTCCTTCTTCCTAGTCTATTTTAGTCTGGAAGCTCTGCTGCAACCTGTCTATTGTGGGTGACCTTGCTGGTATTTGAAATACTAGTGAGATAGCTTCCACTATTACAACACACAAATCACCATAGTACGACAAACTGACATATGAGTGGTGGGTAAATAACTAGTTTGGTATTAAATACATATAATAGAACACTGTATTTAGAAATACCAGAATACATCTTTTATTCAGTTGTACAATGAACATTATGGAAATTGATTATACAGCAGGTCATAAAGTAAGTCTCAACAAATATCAAGAATTTGGATCATAGATACTTTATTGTTAGACCACAAACAAAATTTAACATAAAAACCCGTTGCCATTGAGTTGATTCTGACTCAGAGTGACCCTGAAGGACAGAGTAGAACTGTCCCATAGGGTTTCCAAGGAGCGGCTGGTGGATTCAAATTGACGACCTTTTGGTTAGCAGCCAAGCTCTTAGCCACTATACCACCAGGGCTCCAAAATTTGATGTAAACAATAGGTAGGTGCTTTAGCGTTTTGAAAGTTTGCTTTATACCACTTCACTTTTAGGAGACTTAAGTTAGTACCTGTTTTTGCTAACCAAAAGAAATCTGAAGGGGATTTTCACTTTTATGAAAAAGGGTGAAAAGCTAAGATAGCTTTTAGCAGGAGAGCCACATCTGTTCTCACTTCTCCCAAGCAAGGGAGATTCCTGGTAAAGTGGCTAGCTCAACGCATTCCCAACCCATTTTACATAGCATCTTGACCAAGCTCCTTTTTTCAGACTCCTCTGCCCTTATTGAATGACCTAGGCACATCCAGTCAAATGCCTGGTGATGTATGAATGCACGATGCATCCAAATGTCCCATTCTTGACTTGTCTCCTGTGCATTTCTCTAACTGTAGAACTCATCCCTCTGCATGCACAGTTAATATACACCCCACTCTTCTGCAGGATTCGAACCACCGCCCTTCAACCCTGCCCCACATGCCATTGCCAGCCAGGCTACCGGAGCTGCCATCATCACCACCACCACCTCTCAGTCTTCCAGTGTCCTCGCTGTCTTTGCGATTCTGGTAAGTGAAACTACACTGTACGTACATTATTTCTACTTTAGATAGGCTGTGTATTTATCACATCATTCCTGCTTTTGTTCTGTTAGTGTTATTTTGAGTTTTATGTGTTATTGGATATGATTTGATAGGTTATGTTTTGAGTCTGGGAACCTCAAAATATTTTCCCATATAAATTAATGGTAATTGCTTCTTCACTTTATACCATTTTGGTTTAGAAAACATTTCATTTTCAGATAACAGGGGAAACCTGTATTTATAAATAAACTTATAAATAACTATAAGAATAATAACAGAAAATAGCACATAGTTAAAACAGGATAATAATAAAAATATTACATTTATTAACATGAATGGCAGTTTGGAAAAAAAGTCAAAATTAAACCTTTATGAGTAGGACCTCAGGCGAACTGGAAATGGTCTCTAGGAAACTGCTATTTTCCAGCTATGTTTTCTGAGTTGAGAGAATGAGTCAAAGACCTTTGGTGTAAGAAATATCCCTCGTTGTGTATGTTGTGCTCTTCATAGGGCGTTTAAAAGAATACTAAGGAGCACTGGTGGCACAGTGGTTAAAAACTTGGCTGCTAACCCAAAGGTCAGCTGTTTCAACCCCTACTCCCAACCCACCACCAGCAGTTAGGGAGAAAGATGTAGCAGTCTGTTTCTGTAAAGATTACAGCCTTGGAAGTTCTGCTGTGTCCTATAGGGTTGCTATGAGTTGGAATTGACTCCACAGCAATGGGTGTAAGGGGTGTGGGTTTTTTTTTTTTTTGGTTTAAAAAATTCTGAAGACAGAACAGAAAATGGTTTCTTTAGAAGAGAATGCGCTTATTGTCAGGTGTCCTCTTCCCCTTTTTAATACCATAAACTCTTGGACAGCCAATAAATGGATAGAAAACACGATTTTATCCTTTAACTGTATTTTGGATAAAATGTTACAGTGTCAGGGGGACTTTACCCTCACTATGCCAGAATAAATTAGCCTTCTGATTAGTGCTATTTATTACCAATAATAAGGTTTAAAAAAACGGACAGCATTTAAACATAGTGAAACAGTGGATGAAAGGAATTATAGTGGCACAAGACCAAAAGTACTCAATCAGGAAAAAAAAATTATGCAAGGAAGGGAAGAAAACTTTCCAAGTATGTTTTGAGCTATAAAAGAACTTAATAAAATGTGAAATCAATAAATCAAGAAGTCAAATGCAAGGCACGAACCAAGAAAATAAAATGAAAAGGGAAATTTCAGAGCTAGTAAAACAAATCAAGTTCAAAACATCAACATTTACAGCCCTAATAAATAAATTAGAATCAGCAGAAGACAGGAAAGACAGAGTAAAATATTACATTTCTGCCATGGTGGAAATACTCAAGATAATAAATTCCGTGAGCAAAAATAAGCAAAGAGATTTTTTAAAATTACAGAAGATGAGAGATGTGAAGGTCAGAGATGATATAATATAAGGACAATTGCTATTCTTGAAAGAAATAATCTAGTTAATAGAATAGAGAAATAATTAAAAGATAGAAAAGGAGAAATTTTTCCCAAATTGAGGATTAATTAGGATATACTAGTTAATTATATATTTCAGGAAAGGAAAAAAAAAAAAAAAGACTTCTTTAGACGTCCAGACAGAAAAATATATCCTGTCTTCTGAAATGGGTGGGAAGCAGAATTAAGAATATCTCAGATTTTTCCACAACAAATTTTCATGCCATTAGGAAATTCTATAAAATTGTGCAGGAAAGCAAAAATGACCTAGAATATTTATCTAGCTAAGTTATCATTTATCATAAAAGCAACACTTGGAAGACATTCTCATACACGACAGAACTCAGAAATTACAGCTCTATGAGCTCTTCTTGAAATAACTTCAGTGACAAGGTCCACATAATCAATAAGCAAATCAAATAAGGATTCAGGAATGAAATTAGATTTGCACTGAGTCTGGCAGGCAGAATTCTAACATGGCCCCAAAGACTCCTGCCCCTTTGTGTACATGCTCTATATCATCCCCTCCCACTGAGCATGAGCAAAAAAACAAAAAACAAACCCTTTGTCACTGAGTCGATTCTGACTCATTAGCAACCCTATAGGACAGAATAGAACTGCCCACAGGGTTTCCAGGGAGCAGCTAGTGGATTGGAACTGCTGACCTTTTGGTTAGCATCCAAGATGGTGTATCTCATTCTCTATTCGGTTACAAATCAGCTTACCTTGAATTAATGAAAAGGCAGAGTATTCTAGGTGGGCCTGACTTAATCAGGGGAACCCTTTAAAAGAAGATGAAGCTTCAGAGAGATGATCTCCTGCTGGCTTGAAAGAAAGCAAACAGACATATTGTGATCTGCCTATGGAGAGAGTTGGCTGGTCCCTGGTCAACAGCTATCAAGAAAATGGGAATCTTAATCTTACAACTGCAAGAAACTGAATTCTGCCAAAAATTGTGTGAGTTTGGAAGAAGATTCTGAGATGCAGAAGGGGCTCATCAAGATGACACCTAGATTCCAGTCTTGTGAGGCCCTGAACAGAGAAGCCAGCTTACACCTTGCCTGGACTCTTGACACATGGAAACTTCTTTGATAATAAATATGTGTTGTTTTAAACTGATGCATTTGTGTAATTTGTTATGCAGCAATCAGAAACTAACCTAGTAAGCTGTTAAGTATAGAATGAAGACAAAACAACTTGGGGAATTTGGATTAAAAAATATAAGCCAATATTATAAAATTTGAGAAAGCAAAATTATATGGCTAAATTAATTGGGAAGAAATTTTAGGAAAGGTAGAAAGAAGGGGAGGAAGAATCTTATTTTTTAAGAAAGGGGTCATTCAGCACTCTCTTCAGTTAAAAATTATAGATAAAAACATAATTACTCCAATTTCTTAATGTTTATCATAATATTATTCTTAAAATAAGAATAATTTTTAGGAACCAGTACTTTTGTGATTCCCAAGAATTAGTAGATCCTATCTTTTGGTTATTTTAATTACATTAATTCTATTATGTATGTATATATGCATGTATCATCTGTCTGTCTGTCTATCTATCTATTTAGATATTGAATAAGGTTAACTGGAGTTAACTTAGATAATTTACAGGCAGTACAATTTTATAAAATTTTTAGCTTTCTTTGTCTTCGTAAGGGAGTCCTGGTGGTGCAGTGGTTAAAGCAGTCCTCCGCTAACTGAAAGGTCGGTGATTCGAACACACCAGCCGCTCTGAGGGAGAAAGATGTAGTTGTTTGCTTCTGTAAAGATTTACAGCCTTGGAAACCCTATGGGACAGTTCTTCTCTGTCCTTTAGTTGCTATAGTCAGTATCGACTCAACAGCAATGGGTTTGGTTTGATTTTTAATCTTTGTATTGCTTGATATTTTTAATAATGAACATAAATTAGTTTCTATATAATAATTATTGTAACATTAAATGCATTAAGAGTAAAAAGAAGGCAGAAGTAGATCAGTGATAGAGTTCTCAATTTTCACGTGGGAGATGCAAGTTTGATTACTGGCAATGTTTCCAAGCTCAGCCACCACTAGTCTGGCAGTGGAGGCTTGTGTGTTGCTATGCTGCTGAGTAGGTTTCAGCAGTGCTGCCAGACTAAGACAAACTAGGAAGAAAGGCCTGGCAATCTACGTCAGAAAATCAGCCAGTGAAAACCAAATGAATCACAATGGTTTAAACTTGTTGTGCATGAGGTGGCCATGAGTTGGGGTGCGACTTGACAGCAGCTAACAACAACAAATGTAAAGAGAATTTAGATAAAGGAAAGTAAATAACATCGTGAATGGTATTATTAATGCCATTTTATTGATGAGAAAATTGAAGATTAGTAGAAATAAATAATGTACTCAAGCTCACATCACTGGTAATCTGCCAAGTTTCTGAAACCAGAACTCATGCTCTATTGAAACATGTTGATGCAGGGTATAAAGTGAATAAGAGGAATGAACAGCTACTCTTCACACTAAAAGAGGATCCAGAAAGATGTCAAAGGCTGATCTCTGTGCAAGAGTACCCGAAAATTTAAAACCCTGAGGTGGCTGGTATGACTAAAATGGCTGAGCTTAAGCCTGACACTATCTCCATTTTACTTAAAGAATGCACTTCTCTTTTTGCCTATTGGTAATTAGCCTATGTACAGATTTACTCTAACAAGAGTGAGGGAATATTTTTCTTTGTGCTTAAGAATGTTCCGGGGAAGTCTTGCCTCGATAGTTATCAGAAGATTCATTTTTCCTAAAATTATTTTGTTCTCAGAAAAGTTAGTACAGTGCATGTAAGCAGGATGTCAGAATTGTTGTTGTCGTTAGGTGCCATTGAGTTGGTTCCTACTCATAGTAACCCAACGTATAACAGAATGAAACACTGCCCAGCCCTGCACCATCCTCACCATCATCGCTATGTTTGAGCCTATTGTTGAAGCCACTGTGTCAGTTCATCTTGTTGAGGGTCTTCCTCTTTTTTACTGACCCTCTACTTTACCAAGCATGATGTCCTTCTCTAGAGACTTGTCCCTCCTGATAACATGTGCAAAGTATATGAGATGAAGACTGGCTATCGTTACTTCTAAGACGCATTCTAGCTGTACTTCTTCCAAGACAGATTTGTCCATTCTTCTGGCAGCCAATGGTATATTTAATATTCTTTGCCAACACCATAATTCAAAGGCATCAATTCTTCTTTGGTCTTCCTTATTCATTGTCCAGCTTTTGCATGCATATGAGGCGATTGAAAATACCATGGTGTGGGTCAGGGGCACCTTAGCTCTCAAAGTGACATTTTTACTGTTTAGCACTTTAGAGAGGTCTTTTGCAGCAGATTTACCCAGTGCAATACGTCCTATGATTTCTTAATTGCTGCTTTCATGGGCATTGATTGTGGATCCAAATAAAATGAAATCCTTGACCACTTCAATCTTTTCTCTGTTTATCATGATGTTGCTTATTGGTCCAGTTGTGAGGATTTTTGTTTTCTTTATGTTGAGGTATAATCCATACTGAAGGCTGTAGTCTTTGATCTTCGTCAGTAAATGATTCAAGTCCTCTTTGCTTTGAGCAAGCAACATTGTGTCACCTGCATAATGCAGGTTTTTAATGAGTCTTCCTCCAATCCTGATGCTGCATTCTTCTTCATATAGTCCAGCTTCTCAAATTACTCGCTCAGGATACAGATTGCTTAAGTATGGTGAAAGGATGCAACCCTGATGCACACTTTTTCCTAATTTTAAGCCACGTAGTATCACCTTGTTCTATTTGAATGACTGCCTCTTGGTCTCTGTACAGGTTTTGCATGAGCACAATTAAATGTTCTGGAATTCCCATTCTTTGCAATGCTATCCACAATTTGTTATGATCCACACAACTAGTTGCCTTTGTATAGTCAATAAAACACAGGTAAACATCTTTCCGGTATTCTAAGCTTTCAGCCAAGGTACATCTGACATCAGCAATGATATCCCTTGTTCCATGTCCTCTTCTGGAATTAGCTGATGTCAAACAAGAAATAATCTGAGTAAGAGGTCTTATTACTATCCTATAATTGTCTTGTGACTGTAACCAGAATGAGGTAAATGTCAAGCAATCAGAATATTGTTCAAATAAGTTCCTGATATTTCTGTATAAATACTCCTATCTGCTTTCTGTGTTTCAGAGCATTCTCTTCTCTGAACTGAGTGCTGCCCAATTCACGAGTTGACTATCTCTCAATAAAACTCTTTACTTTTACTTTCACCAGACTCAAGAGTTTTATTCTTTGACATCTATCTCACAAATGTTTCTTTTATAAATATCCATCACATTTCAACATATGACCTCTCAGGTGTAGCATACACGTGAATAATCTCTTTCAGATTAGTAGCAATTCCTGGTTAATATACTGGCAAAATTTAAATCTGAGCTATTTTCCTACATTTTTGATCCTAATTACATTGATTTCTTTGTCCATGAGGATGATGCAAAAAATGCTATACCAAACAGATGTTTTGGAGTGTTTAGGACCGCATAGACACAAGTCATTTACTTTCAAACTAGACAAATTTTTGTTGTTTTTTTTTTTGCCATATTAACTAATCAAGTTTAATATGTGATCTCCTGGTTGCATTCCTTGATTCAACAAATATATACTCAAAAAAGGTTGTCATATACTATGCAAGAAACTAGGAATTAAAGGTGAACAAATTCAATATTGTTCCTCCACTAAGAGTTTAAATTCTGTTGGAGGAGGCAGACAACAAAAGAAAAGAAAAAATGCAGTCTGTGATCTAGTCTATGAGTTTCAACAGTAAGTGGTTGAGAAAGAACTATGGGAACAAAAAAATCTTCTTTAGAAAGGGTTGTCAGGGAAGATGTTCATCAGAAATGATATTTAAGCTAAAACTTGAAGCATGAAAAGAAGTTAGTTATACAGAGAAGGGGTGAATCAGGTTTGGAATGAATATACAGGTGTGAATAAAGCTGAACATGTATAGCTCCTAGGGTGTTTAGGATCTGAGAGAAGACCAATGTGCCTGGAATCTAGTGAAAAACAAGGGACTAGGAGAAACAGATAGGGGCTAAGTTATGCAGTGCTTTTAAAGGTCACAGTAATGTATTGAATTTGATGTAAGTGTAATGAGAAAAATTCTTGAATTGTTCTAAAAAGAGTATGACAGGGTCTGATTTATGTTTAAAGACAAGTCCTTTTGTTGCAGTATGGAGAATGTGTTAGAGGAGTAAGGTAGGAAGGAGAGACATCAGTCAGGATTCTGAGCTACAAGCCCAAGAGATTGATAACAGTAGTCCCAGCTAAACAAGCAGAGGAGGAGGGAGTACGTGGAATCAAGATGCATGATGGAGGTGTCAAAAAAGAAAAATCTGATCAATAAGTTAATTAGAGTTAACAGGGTTTATTGAGTGCGGAAACTGCCTGAGAACATGGAGCATCTAAGTCAAAAGTGGCAAGGGGCTTGAGTTTGCATAAATATAACGTGACCTTATAAAGCTCAGGTGAAATATCTTGCCCTTTTTTGGGAAAGTAGGTTATTTGGCTCTTAGCCCAGGGAAAGCATTTTAACTCTTGCCTTTATAAAAATTTGAACAGCGGTAAAATTCACAGGATTTATCTTTACATTTTATGTAAAAAAATAAGTTACTTGGAAGATTTTATATAATTCCTTGTTTGTTGTTGCGTGCTATCGAGCTGATTCCGACTCATAGCAACTCTATATGACAGAATAGAACTGCACCATAGTCTCCTAGGCTGTAATCTTTATGGGAGCAGATTGCCAGGTCTTTTCTCCCTTGGAGCGACTGGTAGGTTCGAACCACTGACCTTTCGGTTAGCAGCACAGCGCTTAACCATTGTGCCACCAGGGCTCCTATAAGATTCCTAGGTTTCTACGATTGACCTTACATATTAAGATTTGGAAAGATCCAGTAGAGGGTAGGAGGACAGATTTGAGAGGAAATTTTTTTAACAAGTGTG
Source organism: Dugong dugon (assembly GCA_030035585.1). Classification (NCBI taxonomy): domain Eukaryota; kingdom Metazoa; phylum Chordata; class Mammalia; order Sirenia; family Dugongidae; genus Dugong; species Dugong dugon. The sequence continues at coordinate 140,985,637 of CM057464.1, read as the reverse complement.
TTTTGAACTTTAAATTTGAGATATTTATGAAACATACAAGAAGAGATGTAAAGCAGACTAGATATAGAGCTAGAGATATATCTTGAGCTCAGAGGAAATGCCTAGGGTAGAGACATAAATTTGAGCTTTATTGTTACGCTGAAGTTTTTGTTTGTTTGTTTTTGGAAGAGATTGTAGAGATTTAGTATAATTTCTTCCTTAAACATTTGGTAGAATTCGCAACCAAAACCATCTTGGGCCTAATGCTTTTTTGGGGGGAAGGTTATTAATTATTGATTCAATGTAATAGATATAGGCCTCTTCAGATATCTTCTATGTGAGTTTTGGTAGTTTGTGTTTTTCAGTGAATTGATCCAGTTCATCTAAGTTATCAAATTTGTGGTCATAAAGTTATTCACAGTATTCCTTTATTATCATTTTAATGTCCATGGGATCAATAGTGATCACCCTTCTTTTATTTATGATATAGGTAATTTGTGCCTTCTTTCTGTCTTGCTTGTTTCGCTGGGTATTTATCAACTTTATTGATCTTCTCAAAGAACCAGCTTTTGCTTTTGTTGATTTTTCTCTATTTCTTGTTTGCAATTTCATTGATTTCTGCTCTATTTTTTACTATGTATTGTATTATGTATTTTCTTGCTTCCCACTTCAGTTGGTCTTCCTTCTCTAGCTTCCTAAGGTAGAAGTTAGATTTTTGATTTTAGATCTTGTCTTTTTTTCTAATATATGCATTTACTGCTATAAATTTCCACTTGATAGCTGCTTTTCCTGCATTTTACAAATTTTGGCAAGTTACATATTCATTTTAGTTTTGTTCCAGATATTTTTAAAATATCTCATACGATTTATTCTTTGACCCATGTGTTATTTAGAACTGTACTGTGTAATTTCCAAATACGTTTTTGATTTCTAGTTTAATTCCATTGAGGTCAGACCACAATGGAAATTCAGTCCTCTGATGAGTCCAAGAAATGTGGTTGATTTTCAGTTTGTTTAGATTTTTCTTGTTGTAAAGTAAGGAATGATGACTTCCAAATTCTTTACCTATTGCAGCTGAAATCTGAAGTCCCCTTGCTTATTGTTTAAATCACAGGGATAGACAAAAATACCAGAGGAGAAAACGTGGAGGGAAAAGCCTTGATATTTTAGAAACTCCAACACTTAGAAAACAGGTAAAGGAGAATGATCTGGTCATGGATACTGATACTAAAAGGAGTGGCTAGTGAGCGATGGAATAAATGGAATAAATGCCAACATCGGTGATGTCATGAAGAGCAAGAGAAGAGAGTCTTAAGGGAAGGGAGTGATTAACTAGTTGAATGTTGCTGAGAGGTCAAGAAAGCCTGAGAGAGAGTAGTATATATTTGATTCAGCAAAAAGGAAGCCATAGTTGATTTAGACAAGAGCAGTTTCAGTGGAAAGAGATAGGAATTTGGGGGTGAATGTATGTGTATTAAGGAGGAGAACAGAAGCCAGATTAGAATACGTGGAAGAGTTTGTTAGAGGAAAAGTAGAGACATCATGATTGAATTCTGTTTCCAAAAATAACTTTTCATCAGAAAAATCCCTGGGAAGGTTACTAAATGTCTGCTTCTTGCCTATAAATCTTATTTGAGAACTATAATAACAAATCAGGTATATTATACTATTAATGTGACAATAATGATGTTAGAAAAAAATCTCTGGGGATTTGTAGGGCAGAATATTACTTCTATAAGGAAAATTCTGGGGGTCTAAAATTAGGTAATTTCCTACAGCTAGTTAGGAATTTTAGAAAAAGAAAAGTTGACTATTTGGCATAGAAGAAGAGCTACAATACTGGAAAATCATTTTTTATAATGCTATATTATAATGCTATAATTCTTAAGTATATCCAGAATTGTTAAAAGGATTAACATGCAGCACCAGTGTATATATAGCCTTGTTAAACTTTAGGGTCCACAGGGGAAATACTTATACACTGCTCCTTTTTCAGAAGTGAATTACTCCTCCCATCCCCCAGCATCCCTGGAACCAGACCTGGCAACCCTCTCTACTTTAAGGCCAAGGAGTTAAATGACTGCATTAGAGCCTGCCTTTGAGGATCGAATTTAATCAGGCGTTCTGCAGGAGGTAGACCCCCATAGAGACCAAGGTAGTAGGTCTAATTGCTATTATTTGTGCTCTGTGTACTGTATGCATTCTGACCTGGTGTGGAGCTAGGCTTCAAATGAGATTTCTCAGTTAAAGCGAAATGACTTAGTCTGGCAGGTTAAGTGTCATAATGATCCTCTGAAGCTTCCTTTCTTAGCATGACTCTAACTATACATTATCATAGAACAAATTCATCGTTTATTAACTTCAAATCAAATCCATTTCTTCACCCAGGAGCATTGCTTTTCCAAAACTAGCTGCATGAATTCTTCTAGTTAATATAAACGCTACGGTACAACAGCATCGTGTTTGAGGAAGCTGAATCTCAAATGCTCCTCAAATCCCTATCAGCTTTGAAGATCAACTACTACCACAGATACCTACTGAGAGATTAGAACACAGCAAGCTATAACAGGGCCTTACACAATGTAATCAGCCACCCTATTCTCTGAGACAGGTTTCCTGAGTAGCAGATAGAATGAGTACTCTGACAGGGATCATAGCCGAAGGAGTGAGCACATGTGGTTAAGGTATTCATAACACCTCTTCTTGCACTTTTATCTTGAGTTTTTTCTTTTCAAAATACACTTCCTTGGGTTTGTTCTGTGTCTACATACAAGTTTGGAATCCCTCTCACACAGTTTTTTCTTGCTACTTTAATATGTGTCAGGATAGTCTCTTTGGATCTTTTATCCCCTAATGAATTTTTCAAACAGAATTTTTTATGAGTAGTTTCTGATGCTGCCATGACACTTAATTTCTTCCTTTCCGTTTCTCCATTTTCCTTTATTCTTCGTGAGCACTTTTAATAACCATCATGTCAGAGTTTTCCTTTCCTCGTCTGAAAGGGAAAAGAAACCAACACAAGTACTTACTTCTCAAGAAATGTTTCTTATTTTTCTGTGTAAAGAATTCCTCCACTTAAAAACATAACTCTAAAACAAGCCATGTTTTATTTTACAATGGATGCCTAAGAGGCAAAAGCTCCCACACAGTTCTAAAGAGGGGATTACTTAAATTTTTAGTGGAAGGGGCAGCAGCAGAGGTATCAAGGAGAGCCTCTGAAGGAAAACTTGACTGCTTCAAGGCTGACCCACTGGGATAAAGGGAAAAAAATTTGTTTTAAGGAAGTTGATAGGTAGAATGTTCTTTACAGTTCACTACATGCTATTTGTCCAAATTTCCCGGCATAGAGAAAGCAGCCTCTTCAGCATTCTAATACTCTTCTCTGGCTGCTTTTTAATATCTAGATAAACGTCGTGCTATATGCCTTACACAAATATTTTCATCACTTAGATTTCCAAACGAAAAAGCTAACAACTGAAATTCAAATATAGGATTTACCTTCAGGAAAAAAAATGAAGTACAAGCAAAGGCACTATGGTTTTAGCCTAGTATTGGTCTCTCATTAATAAAGGGGAGAATCAATATTTTATCAATACTTTTTCATAAATACAAACATTGAAAAGAGATTAAGAAATCTAGGGATGATTTCTAAATCTAGATATTAGAAAGCTTATCAAAGGATAGGTATTTATTTATGAATTGAATTTGTAGAAGAAAATGATAAATGCCAGCAATAAATAAAATATATCTAATTTCACAGTATGGAAAAGTGAAATGAAAAACAAAAATAAAATTACTTCTTAATTTTTACATACAGACAGGTAAATTCAGCTTTTCTTCAACATGTATTTATTCTGAATGGCCTTTGGTATTTAATAACACAACCTCAATATCAAGGCTTCAAGTCTTCTAGCAAGGAGTTCACACACTGCATCTGTGATGCCATCAACCTTTACCTTTACATTTCGAAGAGTTTATTTGTTGAATCATCCAGGATAACTAAGGGATATGAAATTAATCCATCTGTCCAACCTTACTTTCCATTTGTTTATCTTTATAATTTTCAAAACCAGGACTAGAGAGTTGGAGTTAAGTTGGAAAAGTCTCTTATAGAACAAGATTAAGGTCTGCAGAGGTTATGCTCATTCAGTTGGTGAGTATCAGAGCTAGGATTAGGATCCAGTGAGCCTGACTCCTGGGCCAGGATGATTTTTATTGTACTGGAGAGTTTGCCTCCCCATGAATCTGAGAGACATTACAACATATAAGTTGACAGAAAGTACCTGATCACTAATGGAATATGGTGAGAAAGGAGTAAGATTATAGCCCTCCCACACTCACTTCAAATGATAACTCCTCTGTGATGCTTTCTGTGATACCACCAGGCAAGGTAGTTAACTTCTTAAATTTAAATCGCTTATATTATATTCTTATATGTTTCCTTATATTTCTACATAGTCCACTAGCCTCTGAGATATTTGAAATAAAAAATAAATCTAATCCACCTTTATAATCCCAGAGACTGGCATTGTTGATGAATGCATAGGTTGCACAAATATACAAAGTACTAAATACGACAGCAGAGGCAAAGAAAAAGACAACCAACATTTATTGACTGCTTGTCATGGATCAGAACGTTGCTGCATGATTTACATATAATATCTTATTTGTTCCTCACAACAAACCTACAAAATTGGCGTATTATTACCCCTTTTATAGATAAGGAAATTTGAAAGGTTAATAATTGAAAGGGTTAAATTATTCAATGAGAGTTACACAGCTAGTTAGCTAAGATTCAACCCCAGGTCTGATTGATTCCAAAGTTCATATATCTGTCTCAGACATAATACCTTGGGATGATAATGGTGGGCGCTATTTCTTAAGTACCTATTCTCTCCCAACCACTGAATTAAGAATTGTCCATATGATACATCATTTTTTCTTTACAACAATTCTAAATGAGTAGGCAGTATTGCTAGCACAACTTTATAGATTCGGAAACTGAGATTTAGAAAGATTAATGAATTTACTCAAAGTCGTATAGGTTGTAAATACCAAACTAGGATTTGAATGCAGGTATGGGTGACTGACTAAAATTGGCAGACTTAGAAATGAAGTGAAATATCTAAATGCATCATTATTGAAAATAAACAAACAGAATAGATGTAGCAGCCACCTGTGCTGCACTGCATCTCCTGATTTCAGCACAGCCATGGTGGACAGTTCCCTGCACATGCCAGCTCACACATCAAGACTGCAGGAACTGGTTTGTTAAACACTGAAGGCCTGGAGAGATTGATCACTCAGCAGTACAGGCAATGTCTGTAAGTACAGAGGAGTTAACTCCCTCAGGGGCAAACTTTAACTGAAGGGGCTCAGAAGTCAGTGGATAGGAGCTCTCATCCTCAGCTGAGGCGGTTCTGAGGCTCAGTCTGCGTAGATCCTCAGAGAGTTCCTAAAGGGGTCAGGTCCAGTTGCCCACATTAGTAGACAGCTCTTTAACACAACCTTGATTGATTTTTCTCCTTTTCTTCTATCACTTGCATTACACTCAAGACCTTATCCCTGGGTTTGCTTTAGGGGAAATCCAGACTAAGGCAAGAGGTCTAACATAGGGTGAAGGAAAATAATTCTGGATTTAATAAAATAGAATATATAGTTTACTTGTGGGTTCAAACATGGTGGACACTAGGATGAAATAAAGATGGAAAGATATATAAATACTATTCTTGTTCATACTGCAAACAAGAATTAGTGTATCCTGTTGTGTGTGTGTATGTATCATCTATCTATATCTGTCTGTCTGTCTATCATCTATCTATCCATCTATCTGTCTATCTGTCTATCAAGAGATGGTGTTGCCTGAGATTGCCTATTTTCACTCACTATGAATTCATGAAATATCTAGCTTTCTAAAGTTCTTTTCTTTGGTCAGAGTTAACAGTAAGATTAGAAGTGCTTATTCCTTGTCAACCACCACAAACACCTCAGACATTCCTAAGATGTGACCAAAGTAAATTTACCTGCTTTTACCTATAAATGAAATGTTAAGAATGCTGTCTAATGATCAAAAAAAGGAGCAATAAAAGGAGCGTTGATTAACTATAAGCTATTAGGAATACCCTCTTAAGTTCTATATTGTGAGATTTAAGGTTTGTTATCAACTGATTGCTTTTAACATAACCAACTTTTTTCCCCACAATTTATCAACATGTGTCCTCCACTCTAGTGTCTTCTGAGTCTCATTTATTTTTTTCTCCTTGCTTTTAGTCATGCTTTTGACCCTTGTTGATGTGTCTTACTACTCTTATACACCTACTTAGTACTTCTAGGCACGTTGATCACCATCTCTTCAATAAAGTAACTGTTCCTGTACTGTCTTTCAGCTCACAGTGATATTGGCTGCCAAAAGCAAATATTTATTCTACATATGAGAGCATGTTCTTCTATAATTTAACTCTTTCTTAAAAGTGAATAGTAGCAGGCTGCTGTGGAAGGAATACTTCCTATACTATTCTATTTTCAGTATACCTACTCTCCAATTCTCAATGTTCACAGATGGGTAGGGAAAATAATGATACCTGATATGGCTTCGGATGTACTTAAAAACATCTTTGGAAATATAACTTAAAGATGGAGTCAATTGTACCACTATAATAATTTTCTGTAAATACTTAGTATGTGTACATTTCACCTTAAGATCTAGATCAGATATACATTTCTTGAGTCCACATTAATAAAACTGTAACATTAAATATTTGTTGAAAGCTTCTATAGGATATTGGATGAAATACATGATAATAAAAAGAATAATGAGATAATAGCTAACATCGATGAAGTGTTTATTATAAGCAGCCACTCTGCTAAGCACTTGACAGACATAATTTTTTAAAATTCCTCAATAACTTTATTTTGCTGCTGAGAAGCTGAGTTTAAGAGAGCAAATACCTTGCTAAGGTTCACATATCTAGTAAGCAGAAGAGGGTGGATTGTAACCTAGGATATTTTTTTTTTTCACTTCAAAACTTATCTTCACTGCACCTCTAAAGATGAGGAAAAAGTACTCGGGAAAAAAATGGTTGGTTTTGAAGATAAAACTCTCTATGGATGAAAATGGCTAATTCAATGACTATAACTCCTTGAGCTCAAAGTAGGTTGCCAAAACTGGAAGAACAATTCCATTATGACTGTGTGCATATAACAGATGGGCATGTAAACCTAGTACTTAGCCCAAACACTGGGTCTCCATAAACATTATTAGTTCTGTTTACAAAAAGCTGCCCAGTAGAGCAGTTTGCTTCTCATTTGCATGGCCACAATTGTCAAGCTAACACTGACCAGGCAGCAAATTCAGATGATGAGGTGAGCAGGAAGATAGTCAGGCTCAAAATAGATAATCAATTGGTAGAATATTTCAGTTATTAGTTAAAAATGAAGGAACAAAAAATAAGAACTGTGGAGCAGGATTCAGTCAAGGATGAAATTGAATAGACTAAACACCAAAATCAAACCACTAATTTTAGTTTTACTGTTTCTATCTTTGTCTCTTTAGGCTTAAAATTTTACATTAAATAATAACAGATGGTTATATTTAAAATTTTCAAATTTAAAAGTTATTTTCTTCTAAAACTGAGGGGTTTTTTTTGTATTTTCATTAGAATTCATAGGGGTATTTTATCTATATGTACGTTTTTATGGAATATTGGAGTGACCGAACTCGGTGATCAATGGTAATGATCAATGATCATTTGATGATTGTACAGCTTAAAATGGGAGCTACAAGTTTATGGAAGAACAAATAAAAGACATCGTCATAATCAAAAATATTAATTATTTCGTATCTCTGTGCCATGTGCAAAAATCATTTTTGAGCAAAAGCTTAAACATAAGAAATCCAGACACACCTTATCAGTTTTAACAGATTAATGTTAGATTAAGAAACATAATGACATATTGCCTAAATTTTCCAAACAGTTATGTGAGAAATTTAACTGAATATGCATTTATAGGAATATAAGATGGTGGTAAAGGGACCATTTTTTAAATAGGCTATGTTGAATTGTTTATTTAATAAAAGTAGGTAAATCTTTTTTTGTTTAATAAGAATATTTTAAAATGGTAATAATGATTTTCATATTGTAATGTATAGAACACATTTTCTATAGAAAGCTTAGGTTTCTCTTCAACTGATCTCTTGAAAATATATAAAATATTTTGTAATAAATACTTTTCTCATATATCCATATTTCTGTGATACATTTGGGTATTTATGGTCATGCTTACATACATTTCATAAATAATAATAAATTTAATAATTACAATAAACTTATGCTCTTGATTTTATTCCTTTTTTATTAATGAGTTAATAAAAATAAAGTAAGGCATTTGCCTTATAAGAGGCAGAGCACAGAATCAAACAATTCCAAACCCATGCTCTTTTGTAACAACTTATTACCTTCCAAATGCTCCAATATCCGTATTTCTTACATTTTTTCTGAAATATATAAATAAATAAAATAATGCTATAACTTTAAATATTTATAATTGTAGACTTGAAAAGGACTTTAGATTGTCTAAAGTCCCCCAGCTCTCATTTCATTATCCTCCCTTCTCTGCCATGCTTCTTGAGATTATCCATGTAAAAAGTGCATCCCATTGCCGTCAAGTCAATTCTGACTTAGAGTGACCCTATAGGACAGAGAAGGGCCCTATAGGGTTTCGAAGGCTGTAATTATTATGGAAGCAGACTGCCATATCTTTCTCCCACAGAGGGCTGGTGGGTTAGAACTGCCAACCATTGGGTTAGCAGCCGATGCTTAACTACTGCTCCACCAGGCTTCTTAAAAAGTGCATAGCCAAGTCTAATATCCTTCCTTATCGGTGAATGCCCCAATATCTGTTTACCATAAGACACTAATCAAATACCGCATCTTTTAAACAAATGATTGTTGTTTTGCCTTTTTTGTAGAAAATCTGCTCTCTTCATATACTTGAAGTCAATTACATTTGATGCCAATTATTATCATTTTTTTCCTTTTTCCGTGCTTCAAAATAAATATATTCAAGTTTTCGTCTTTCCTTATAAATGACTTCTAAACTTCTTACTGTCTTAATCTTTTTTTCTGGCAAGTCCTGTTTGTCAATATTCCTTTTAAGACTTGTACTTAGAAAAAATGCAGTAGTAGAGTTGGTGGCTCATCTATATCCATGATAGTAACATCATATTTCAAATATTTTTGAATTCTTTCCTATTAGTGATAAGCCAAATTTAGAAGAGGATGTGGAACAAAGGATGTCATTGCTGATGTCAGATGTTCTTGGCTGAAAGCAGAGAATACCAGAAAGATGTTTACCTTCATTTTATTGACTATGCAAAGGGATTTGACTGTGCGGATCATAACAAATTACGGATAACATTGTGAAGAATGGGAATTCTAGAACACTTACTGGTGCTCATGTGGAACCTGTACATAGATAAAAGGCAGTCTTTTGAACAGAACAAGAGGATACTGCATAGTTTAAAATCAGGAAAGGTGTGCATCAGGGTTGTATCCCTTCACCACATTTGCTTAATCTGTATACTTAGCAAATAATCCAAGAAGCTGGACTATATGAAGAAGAACGAGCATCAGGACTGAATGAAAGACTCATTAACAACCTGCAGTATGCAAATGACACAACTTTGCTTGCAGAAAGTGAAGAAGACTTGAAGCACTTATTGATGAAGAGCAAAGCCTTAAGTATGGATTATACCTCAGAATAAAGAAAACAAAAATCCTCACAACTGGACCAATGCTCAGCATCATGATAAATGGACAAAAGATTGAAGTTGTCAAGAATTTCATTTTACTTAGATCCGCAATCAACACCCATGGAAGCAGTAGGGAAGAAGTCAAACAACGCATTGCATTGGGCAAATCTGCTGCAAAAGCCCTCTTTAAAGTGTTAAAAAGCAAAGATGTCAGCTTGAGGGCTAAGGTGCATATTTTCAATCACCTCATATGCATGCGAAAGTTGGACAATGAATAAGGAAGACTGAAGAAGAATTGATGCCTTTATATTATGGTGTTGGTGAAAAATATTGAATATACCATGGACTGCCAGAAGAATGAACAAATCTGTCTTGTCAGAAGTACAGCCAGAATGCTCCTTAGAAGCGAGGATGATTGAGACTTCGTCTCGTTTACTTTGGACATGTTGTGAGGAGGGACCAGTCCCCGGAAAAGGACATCATTCTTGGTAAAGTAGAGGGTCAGCGGAAAAGAGAAAGTCCTTCAACGAGATAGACACAGTGGCTGCAACAATGGGCTCAAACACAGCAATGTTTGTGAGGATGGCACATGGCCGGGCAGTGTTTTGTTCTGTTGTGCATGGTGTCGCTATTAGTCAGAACCAACTTGACAGCATCTAACAACAGCAACAACAATAAGTGATACTGAAACGATGTTAGGAATAATATTACAAACTCATGTTTAATTTTAGGGCAGGTAAAACCACTAGAATCTTCTTATTAACTACGGATATCCCATCCTGATCCAACTGTATTAATCCTCTAGATAATTCTATATAAAATAGGATTTTACATGTATTTCCATTTATTGTCATTTTTAAAAAATTAAAATTCATATTATAACAGGATGTTATAGCAGCAAAATATCCTACTCTGCTAACTATGATTTAGAGCACAAAGTTAAGATTTTTCCTATATATTATACACAATCATAATAGCTATTTTGGGGGTTCTACTTGTTTTGCTAGGTGCTTTATGTTTATTATTTTATCACAAATTTTTAAATTTATGAAAAGTTGATATTATCTCCATTTTATATATGTTAAAACGGAAACTCAGAATTTAAGCTACTACTCCAGACTTCAGCTGGCTACGTGGTTGAATTCTGATTTCAATCTTGGATTATTTTCCACCAAAACTTGTATGAACTTCACTTCAGAAGAACTCATAAAAGTGTCTTAGTGTTCCAAGTAAGTCAGTAATCCAATATTTTTTTGGTATTAGCTGAATTATCCAATAATCAGTATTATATGAGCTTTAGAAGGAGAATATTTTTGTCTTGGAGGATGCTTGGAGTAATTGAAGAGTCTCTGATATTGCTTGACTGAATTTCTGAGTTCTCTCAATGCCTATTTCCTTTGAAATATACTGAGGGAGGTACTACATCAATTTTAATTCATTTTTCCTCAGGCATACACTGAGCACACTTAGAAAGTGCAGAGAGTGGTTGTCTTTGAGAAAATTCTGGGTAAAAACCAAGTCTTTTCATCTAGTATAATCTATACTTCAACAGCTGGAGCATCATTCAAAAGAGCTTAAAGTCAAATGATGCTTGTCATGTCTACTGAAGTTCTGGCCGACAGCACAGTTGATTTCAAATGGCTGAGATTGTAACACAGCTCACAAAATAGCTGCAGGGCCCTCCATGTGAAACTGGTGAACTGCACACCTTCCAGGAGAGACATATCAGGTATCCTTGCTTGGTGATAACTGAAGTTACTTCACTGTACCCTTGAAGTACACTCCACACGAAGACCAAGATGCACATCCCACAGTCAATAAAACATGACGATATAAACATTTCATAGAAGAGTCTTTGGTTGAATAATACATTTGTAACCTCAAAGCATAATGTCTGCCTGAAGTTTAATTGTAAAAGGTGCTAGACTGAAAGGTAAATGAGTTGTTCTTCTTGAGGATATAGTGTCCTTTAACTTTTTGAAGATTTGGAAGTAGAAGAGGAGAAGGAGGGGAAGGACTAGAAGGGTGACCTTATTTGTTTCCTTAACACCATTGTATGAGGAAGAAAAATCACTTTTGATTTACTTTTTGGACCGTTCCATAACAATAATTACCTGTTAATGGTTTTACCTGTGGGCACTGATGCTAGTTTGAATATTTGGCTTGAAGATAACCAGTGTGAAACAAATTATTTTCCATTACTGGTAATTCTAATACAAATTCATGTCAGACATGCATCTCAACAAGCAGCAAAGCTATAGGGATTCATATTTCTTTTGTTGTTGTTTTTCATTATTTTGATAATTCAACTCGACCTTCAGATCATCTTTAAAAAAAAACCTAGAGCATTTACTTTTTCCTTCAAAAGAAAAACAGCACATTTCTAGAGGTTCTTTGTTTCATTAGAGACCTAGCCTGGGTAGTGTGAGTTTATAGACAAAGACAGACATTACTTCCTCAAAAGAATACTAATTTAATCCTCTTCATTCATATTTTTATTACCAAAACATCTACATTTTTAGGATTATATTTTATGGTAATAGTCATTGTTCTGGTTGTCTGGTACTGCATAAATAAACCACAGTTATCAGCACATGAATCTACAGTGTGGGCAAGATCAGCAGGGAGTGCTCACTTGTTTTCTAGGTGGTATCAGCTGGGGCCACTCAACTGGGGATTGGAGTGAATATGTATCCACTTTTAATATCATTTACTCACATGGGTTGTAAGTTGCTTCTGGCTATCGACTATGAGCTCAGCTGAAGTTAAGAGCGCAGAGATTTGGTTCCTCTACACATGAGTCTTGCTATATGGGACTTTCCATGGGCTGCATCCTCAGAGCCTGGTGGCTGGGCTCCAAGTGACAGTGCCCCAGTCAAAATGAAGTGGCAGCTGTCAGTGTTTTAAGTTTTGGACCCAGAAACTGACAAAAAATAAAGTCTTCTATGTTCTATTGCTCAGACACAGAGATCAGATTTAACAGGATGACACCATTTCTCAATGGGAGGAGTGGCAAAGAACTTCTAGGTAATATTTTAAAACAACCAAAATTTATTTGCATTTCCCCTACATGTATGATATATTCATTCCCTCCAAGATCCCTAAAAAGGCCCATTTTATCACAGCAAAAAGTTAAGGCTTAAGGTACAGAGTTTCATCACATAAATCCAGTCTAAGTGCAAATGAAGCTCCTTATGGTCAGTACTTTGGGTACAGCTACTTATGAAGGCATTTTCTCTGAACCAGTGAACTAAAGAAAGGAGTGATCTGCCCCCCGCCACCACTCAACATACAATGGTGGAATAATATCGGATAACTGCAATAGACATTCTAATTCAAAAGGGAGAAAAAGGCAAACAACAACCACTAACCTGTTGCCATTGAGTCATTTCTGACTCATGATCCATAGGACAGAGTAGAACTACCATACAGGGTTTCCAAGGCTGAAATCTTTACAGAAGCAGATTGCCACATCTTTCTCCCTTGGAGCGGCTGGTGGGTTTGAACAGTCAAACTTTCGGTTAGCAGCCAAGTGCTTAACCACTGTACCACCAGGGCTCCTCCCTCAGCTGTCACTAATCCGTAGTAATTCTGAAGTCCAGCTTGCACATCTGGCAGCTTGTTGATTAGGTCTAGTACTACTCCTTGAGAACAATTGCCCATATCTCTTAGCTCTGCCCTCTGAACTCTTAGGTCCTCTGGATTATCATTCATTTTCCATAAAATGGAGTCTGTATTTGACACTAAGTAGTTTTCTCAACCTGCTTCCTACCCAGAGAAACTTTGGAGTCCAAAAGCTTCATTTCATTTTGTACTGATTCTGTTCCTGTAAGTCTAAATTGATGGTGCTGCCATGAGAGTGATTCCCTTTAAAAACTTTGTGGAGTTTCTATGCAGTGTTTTAGGGTTCACTCCATTAGATACTATCCATTAATCTTTTTGCTATAAGTCTTTCTCTACCTTGGGCTTCCTGTGATCTTGATATGAGACAACGCCCTTAAAATTTTTAGAAGCTATATTGTTAAAGGAGATAAGTCCTTAGAATACTTAGAAATCCAGAGATGCTCTGCTGTTTAATGGAGAGAGATTGCTCAAGGGATGCTTTGTTTATCTTAAGGTTCTATGAGGCATCATTTCAGATCTTTCTGAGGTCTTAGTAAAGGATTTATTGTATAACCATGAATTTTATCTTGAACTTGGGACACTTCCTTACTTTGAGACTATTCTGCCATCTGAAGAGCCTTTAAATGGGAAAGAGTTTTATTTTTGAAAATAGAGAGCTCTGACTCCTTTATGTTTAACAAATAGTTCTTTAGCTTATCTCTCTCCCCACAAATTTTATAATAGGTAGTAAGAGGAATCCAGGAGAGGAGATATTTACAACATTCTGCCTGAAAAATCTTCTCATCTTAGGTAAATTCTTATTTTTCATGTTACTGTAGGTGAAAGTTTTGCTAAAATTCTTTCTGCTACATAACAAATATCTCTTTTCCTCTAGTTTCCAATAACATTTCCTTACTTTCCTTTCAACTCTCACTAATAGCCTTTGCAGGGTTCTTTAGTCTTCCATTATAACTCTGTTAAAGCATTAAGTTTCTTTTAGTAACTGTCTTCAAGGCCTTTTCAGTATGCATCCACCATCAAGTCTCAAATTTATTGCCACAAGTTTTAGGTTTTTGTTAAAGTAACCACCTCATCCCCACCATGCCATGCATACACCCAGGTAACAAAATTATTTAATGCTACATTAAGAAAAAAACACCAAGAACTTTAGTGACTTAAAGTAGCAGTCCTATATTTATCTTATGCATTTGGGCAGAGCTGTTCAGAGAAGCCTCGTCTCTGCTCAGGAGTCATCATCTGGGGTGACTGAATGGAGGAATGAAGAATCTCACTTACGTGTTTGGTATGTTGATGGTGAATGTTGGCTCAGATGAGGTTGAAGGCTAAGAACTCCACGCGGACTTCCCAATGTAAGCCTCTCCATGAGCTACTTGGGCTTCTTTATATCATGGTGGCTAGGTTCCAAGATTAAGTATCTCAAAAGACAGCAAGCTTCCAATTCTTTAAGGCCTGACCATAGGCCTGGAAATTGGCATAGTGTTACTTCTTCTGAATTCTGTTGATTAAGTAGTGGCAGAGGGAGAGTACCAAAGAATTTGGGGCCATGTGTTAAAACTGTTACAGTCATAAAAGGAAGAAACCTGATGAATACATGGATAGAAAGAAGCTTTATGAGTACCTTAGATGGCTTACTTCTCTCTACTTGAGGCATTCTGAATGGGTAAATGTGGTGAAGGGAAGAAGAAAGTGAAAGAACTTTCACCTATATGAAAGTGAGAGAATAGAAAAGTAGCAAAAATTTTTATGTTTCTACTAATGCTTTACGAGGGGATACTTCAAGGTTTAAAATCAGGAATGGTGTGCATCAGAGTTGTATCATTTCACCATACTTATTCAATCTGTATGCTGAGCAAATAATTTGAGAAGCTGGACTATATGAAGAAGGATGTGGCATCAGGTCTGGAGGATGACTCACTAACAACCTATGATACGCAAATAACACAACCTTGCTTGCGCAAAGTGAAGAGAACTTAAAGCACTTACTGATGAAGATCAAAGACTACAGCCTTCAGTATGGATTACACCTCAACATAAAGAAAACTAAAATCCTTACAACTGAACCAATAAACAACATCATGATAAATGGAGAAGAGATCAAAGTTAAGGATTTCATTTTACTTGGATCCACAATCAATGCCCATGGAAGCAACAGTCAAGAAATCAAATGATGTACTGCATTGGGCAAATTTGCCTTTAAAGTGTTAAAAAAGCAAAGATGTCACTTTTAGGACTAAGGTAAGCGTGACCCAAACCTTGGTATTTTCAATCACCCCATATGCATGGGAAAGCTGAACAATGAATAAGGAAGACCAAAGAAGAACTGTTGAGTCTGAATTATGGTGTTGGTAAAGAATGTTGAATATATACCATGGACTGCCAGAAGAATGAAAAAATCTGTCTTGGAAGAAGTACAGCCAGAATGCTTCTTACAAGCCAGGATGGCGAGACTTCATTTCATGTACTTTGGACATGTTATCAGGAAGGACCAGTCCCCAGAGAAGGACATTGTGCTTGGTAGAGGGTCAGCAAAAAAGAGAAAGACCTTCAACGAGATAATTGATACAGTGGCTGCAACAGTGGGCTCAAGCATAGCAATGATTGTGAGGATGGTGCAGGACCTGGCAGTGTTTCATTCTGTTGTACGTCGGGTCACTCAGAGTTGGAACCGACTTGACAGTACCTAACAACAACTAATGCTCTGTATTAGTTTTCTAGGGCCGTTGTAACAAAGTACCACAAAGTGAATAGTTTACAAGAACTGACATTTATTACCTCACAGTTCTGGAGACTGAGAGTCTATATTTAGGGTATCAGCAGGGCCGTGTTCTCTCCAAAGCCTGTAAGAGAAAATTCTTTCTTGACTTTCCCAGTTTCTGATAGCTTCAGGCATTCCTTGGCTTGCAGCTTCACCATAATTCTGTAGTCTGTCTTTCTTCTGTCTCTCTGTCCCTTGTCATTTGTAAGGATAGCACTCAGGTGGGATTAGGATCCACCCTACTTCAGTATGACCTCATGTTAACTGATAACATCTTTAAAGACCCTATTTCCAAACAAGATCAGGTTCACAGGTACCAGAGATTAGGACTTTAACATACTTTTTTGGGGGGCACAATTCAATCCGTAACATGCTCCTTATTATTCTAGTTGCTATTCAGAATTCTGGTTATAAAGCTTATTTTATTTTACTATTGTTAAAACATTCACTCATTATCAGCTACTGGTTTACGATTGATGTAGCCTAGATAATTTTCATTTTAAAACAGTCCCATGGAATTCTCTTTTTAAACCTTTATTTATGGAAGTACACTAATAAGATTGATATCTTGATTGGCCACAAGGGCATTGGGAGCATAAGAGAAGTATCTTAATTATTCACTTTTTTCAGTCTCTGTGAGTGTGTGTTTTCTGATCATAGATGCAATTGTGTTATTTTTAGGTATATTTTCCTACGGTGTTCAGAAGTATTTTGTAACATTGTTAAAGGCCAATATAGGTAATGTGTATTGGTATATCTTAATAATAGCTATAGGAGTTTGAGGATTTCCATGGTTTCCAATAGACTCATTGAGATATAGATTCAGAGCATATCCATTATATTACAGATTCAGATATTACTAGTCTTACCTCATCCAAAACTAAAATAGTGCAAATTAAATCAGTAACTTCTATAATTGACATTGCAGCTAAATTGTGTTCTGAAACATATAAAATGACTGCTTTGTAATTCAACTTGCATTGTGAGCTTCTAAAATTGCAGGTTTTGACAGGTATTTACTGGACTGTTTGGTTTTTGCCTTGATGTTGCTTTCAGTAGATGCATTTATAGTTGCTTAGATCTCTGTTAATAGATGAAGACACATCCTGCCTTTCCCCCTCTCTCCAATCTACCACTAACAAATTAGAAAAGGAGTGACAAAGTTTACTTTAACTGAATGTGTAGATAACCAGGTTTGAGGGATCTATGGTTAAGAGCTTGCCTGCTGACCAAAAGGTCAGCAGTTTGAATTTACCATCTGCTCCTTGGAAACTCTATGGGGCAGTTCTACTCTGTCATATAGGATCGCTGAGTAGGAATCGACTTGACAGCAACAGTTTTGGGTTTTTGTTTGGTATGGTGCTAGTAGAGCCACTGCATAAGTAAATTTTAAATTTGGGAGATAGTCTTAATCTTAATAGGACATTCTCCATTGTTACATAAAAGGCAATGATGATTTTTTGTTTGTTTATTGTTGTAGTTTAAATGAAGTTTACATTTCAAGTTAGTCTCCCATATAAAATTTATGTGTACATTGTTATGTGACCCTAATTGCTCTCACCGTACTGTGACAGCACACTCCTCCTTTCCACCCCTGATTCCCCAGCTGCTAACCCTTTCTGCCTTCCCATCTCACCTTCGGACAGAAGCTGCACATTTAGTCTCCTGTATCTACTTGAGCTAAGAGGCACACTTCTCACGAGTATCATTTTATGTCACACAGTCTAGTCCAATCCCTGTCTAAAGAGTTGGCCTCAGAAATTGTTTTAGTTCTGGGGTGACAGAGAATCCAGGGGCCATGCTTTCTGGGGTTCCTCGAGTCTCAGTCAGACCATTAAGTCTGGTCTTCTTACTAGAATTTGAATTCTGCACCCCATCTTTCTCCTGCTCTATCCGGGACTGTCTGCTGTGTTCCCTGTCAGGGCGATCATTGGTGGTAGCCGGGCACCATGTAGTTCTTCTGGTATGAGACCAATGAAGTCTCTGGTTTATGTGGCCCTTTCTGTCTCTTGGGCGAATACTTTCCTTGTATCTTTGGTGGTCTTCATTCTCCTTTACTCCAGGTGACTGGGACCAATTGATGCGTCTTAGATGGATGCTTGCAAGCTTTTAAGACCCCAGCCAGCACTCACTGAAGTAGGATGCAGAACATTTTCTTAATAAGCTTTATGATGATTGACCTAGATGTCCCCTGAAAGCATGGTCCCCAGACCCCTACCCCTGCTACTCTGTCCCTCAAAGTGTTTGATTGTATTCAGGAAACTTCTTAGCTTTACTTTAGTCCAGTTCACTTCCCCTGTAGTGTGTGCTGTCCTTCCCTTCATCTAAAATAATTCTTAACTACTACCTGGTTAGTAAATAACCCTCACCTTCCCTCCTCACCCTCATAACCATCAAAGAATATTTTCTTCTGAGTTTAAACCTTTTCTTGAGTTCTTATAATAGTGGTCTTATACGATATTTGTCCTTCTGTGACTGACGAAATGCACTCAGCATAATGCCCTCCAGATTCCTCCATGTTATTTTTCACGGCTTCATTGTTGTTCTTTATCATTGCGTAGTATTCCATTGTGAGAATATACCATAATCTGTTTATCCATTCGTCCATTGATGGGCATCTAGGTTGTTTCCATCTTTTTGCTGTTGTGCACAGTGCTGCAATGAACATGGGTGTGCATATATCTATTCGTGTGTGGCTCTTACTTCTCTAGGATATATTCCTAGGAGCAGGGATAGCTGGACCGTATGGTACTTCTATTTCTAGCTTTTTAAGGAAGCACCAAATCGATTTCCAAAGTGGTTGTACCATTTTACATTCCCACAAACAGTGTATAAGTGTTCCAGTCTCTCCACAACCTCTCCAGTATTTATTATTTTGTGTTTTTTGGATTAATGCTAGCCTTGTTGGGGTGAGATGATATCTCATTGTACTTTTGTTCTGCATTTCTCTAATAGCTAATGATCGTGAGCATTTCTTCATGTGTCTGTTAGCCACCTAAATGTCTTCTTTGGCGAAGTGTCTCTTCATATCCTTTGCCCATTTTGTAACTGGGTTATTTGTCTTTTTGTTGTTGAGGTTTTGCAGTATCTTGTAGATTTTAGAGATTAGACGCTGATCAGATTTGTTGTAGCCAAAATTTTTTTTCCCAGTATGGAGATTGTCTTTTGACTCCTTTGGTGAAGTCTTTTGATGAGCATAAGTGTTGGATTTTTAGGAACTCCCAGTTATTTAGTCTCTCTTCTGGTGCTTGTGCATTGTTACTTATGATTCATATTCTGTTTATGCCATGTATTAGGGCTCCTAGCATTGTCCCTATTTTTTCTTCCATGATCTTTATCATTTTCGATTTTATATTTAAGTCTTTGATCCATTCTGAGTTACTTCTTGTGCATGGTGTGAGGTATGGGTCTTGTTTTGTTTTTTTGCAGCTGGATATCCAGTTATGCCAGCACCATTTGTTAAAGAGACTGTCTTTTCGCCAGTTAACGGACTTTGGGCCTTTGTCAAATACCAGCTGCTCATAGGTGGATGAATTTATGTCTGCATTCTCAATTCTGTTCCATTGGTCTATGCATCTGTTGTTGTACCAGCACCAGGCTGTTTTGACTACTGTGGCAGTACAATAGGTTCTAAAATCAGGTAGTGTGAGGCCTCCCACTTTTTTCTTCTTCTTGAGTAATTCTTTACTAATGCGGAGCCTCTTCCCTTTCCATATGAAATTGGTGATTTGTTTCTCCATCTCATTAAAAAATACCATTAGAATTCGCATTGGGATTGCATTGTATCTGTAGATCGTTTTGGGTAAAACTGACATTTTCACAACGTTGAGTCTTCCTATCCATGAGCAAGGTATGTTCTTCCACTTATGCAGGTCTCTTTGGTTTCTTGCAGTAGGGTCTTGTAGTTTTCATTGTATAGGTCTTTTACATTTCTGCTTAGATTTATTCCTAAGTATTTTATCTTCTTGGGGGCTATTGTAAACGATACTGATTTGGTAATTTCATCTTTGAGGTTCTCTTTGTTGGTGTAAAGGAATCCAACGGATTTTTGTATGTTTATCTTTTATCCTGAAACTTTGCTGGAATCTATTAGTTCCAGTAGATTTCTTGTGGATCTTTGGGGTTTTCTGTGTATAAGATCATATCATCTGCAAATAGAAGTACTCTGACTTCTTCCCTACCAGTTTGGATGCCCTTTATTTCTTTTTCTAGCCTAATTGCTCTGGCTAGGACTTCTAATACAATGATGAATAAGAGTGGTGTTAAGGGGCATCCTTGTCTGGTTCCCATTCTCAAGGGGAATGCTTTCAAATTCTCTCCATTTAAGATGATGTTGGCTGTTGGCTTTGTATAAATGCCCTTAGTTATATTGAGGAATTTCCCTTCTATTCCTATTTTGTTGTGAGTTTTTATCATGAATGGGTGTTGGACTTTGTCAAATGCCTTTTCTGCATCAATTTATAAGATCCTGTAGTTCTTGTATTTTGTTTTATTTATGTGATGGATTACATTGATTGCTTTTCTAATGTTGAACCATCCCTGCATACCTGGTATAAATCCCACTTGATCATGGTGAATTATTGTTGTGATATATTGCTGAATTCTATTTGCTAGAATTTTGTTGAGGATTTTTGCATCAGTGTTCCTGAGGGATATTGGTCTGTAATTTTGGTATTTTTGGTATCTTTACCTGGTTCTGGTATCAGGGTTACGCTGACTTTATAGAATGAGTTTGGGAGTATTCCATCCTTTTGTATACTCTGAAATACCTTTACTATTAGTGGTGTTAACTCTTCTCTGAGAGTTTGGTGGAATTCTCTAGTGAAGCCATCTGGGCCAGGGTTTTTTTGTTGTTGTTGGAGTTTTTAAATTACCTTTTCACTCTCTTCTTTTGTTATGGGTTTATTTAGTTGTTCTAACTCTGTTTTAGTTTAGGCAGGTAGTGAGTTCCTAGAAATTTGTCCACTTCCTCTAGGTTTTCAAATTTTTTAGAGTACAATTTTTCATAGTATTCTGTTATGATTCTTTTAATTTCAGTTGGGTCTGTTGTGGTATCATCCATCTCATTTCTTATATGGGTTATTGGCTTCCTCCCCTGTTTTTCTTTTGTCAGTTTGTCCAATGGTTTATCAGTTTTGTTGATCTTTTTGAAGAACCAGATTTTGGTCTTGTTAACTCTTTCAGTAGTTATTCTGTTCTCTATGTCATTTAATTCTGCTTTAATTCTTATTATTTCCTTTCTTCTGGCACCTGAGGGCTTCTCTTGCTGCTCTCTTTTCACGTGTTCCAGTTATAGGGTTAATGTTTTGATTATGGCCCTTTCTTCTTTTGAATGTGTGCATTTATTGCTATAAGCTTACCCCTGAGCACTGCTTTTGCTGTGTCCCAGAGGTTCTGGTAGGATGTGTTTTCATTCTCATTTGGTTCTATGAATTTCTCTATTCCATCCTTGATTTCTTCTATAACCCAGTAGTTTTTGAGGAAGGTGTTGTTTAATTTCTACGTGTTTGATTCTTTTTCCTTGCTTTTTCTGCTATTGATTTCTACTTTTATGGCTCTATGGTCAGAAAAGATGATTTGTAATATTTCAATGCTTTGGATTTTGTTAAGGCTTGCTTTATGGCCTAATACGTGGTCTATTCTGGAGAATGTTCTGTGTGCATTGTAAAAGAAAGTGTACTTGGCTGCTGTTGGATGGAGTGTTTGGTATATGTCTATGAGATCAAGTTGGTTGATTGTAGCATTTGGCTCTTCTGTGTCTTTGTTGAGCTTCTTTCTGGAGATTCTGTCCTTCACCGAAAGTGGTGTGTTGAAGTCTTCTACTGCTATTGTGGAGCTGTCTATTTCTCTTTTCAATGTTTTTAGAGTTTTTTGTATGTATTTTGGAGCCCTGTCATTGGGTGCATAAATATGTATTATTGTTATGTCCTCCTGATGTATTGACCCTTCAATCATTATACAGTGTCCTTCCTTATCCTTTGTGGTGGATTTTACTTTAAAGTCTATGTTGTTAGAGATTAATATTGCCACTCCTGCTCCTTTTTGAGTGTTGTTTGCTTGATATATTTTTTCTTTCGAGTTTTAGTTTGTCTTTAAGTCTAAGATGTGTCTCTTGTAGGCAGCATATAGACGGATCCTGTTTTTTTATCCAATCTGCCACTCGTCTCTTTATTGGTGTATTTAGTCCATTTACATTCAGCATAATTATTGATAGTTATGAGTTTAGTGCTGTCATTTTGATATCTTTTTTTTTTGTGTGTGTTGTTCACAGTTTCTTTGTTCTACTAAATTTTCTGTGCTGAGTCATTTTTATGTATTTTCTTTTCACCTTTTTCATTTTTGTTTATTTTTTATTTGCTGAGTCTTTATATTTTTCTAGTTTTTTATTTTGACTTGTAGGATTGTTAGTTTCCTTTGTGGTTACCTGAATATTTACCCCTATTTTTCTAATTTATATACCAGTCTTTTATTTCTTTATACCTCCTTGACTTCCTCTCCATATGCAAAATCTATGTCTATCTTTTTTAAGTTTCTCTTTTTTATTTTAATGTTGTCATTTTTCACATATTGACATCTGTTTCCCTATTTTCAATGTTTTAGCTTTGGTTTATTTTTGTAACTTCCCTATAGGGGTTGATATCTGGTTGCTCTGTCCTGTGTTACAGTCTTGGGTTGTTATCTGATGTTATTGATTTTCTAACCAGAGAACTCCCTTTAGTATTTCTTATAATTTTTGTTTGGTTTTTGCAAATTCACTAAACTTCTGTTTATCTGGAAATGCCCTAATTTTTCCATCATATTTGAGAGATAGTTTTTGGGTATATAATTCTTGGCTGGCAATTTTTTTCCTTCAAGGCTTTATGTATGTCATCCCATTGCCTTCTTGCCTGCATGTTTTCTGCTGAGTAGTCCGAGCTTTTTCTTACTGACTGTCCTCTGTAGATGACCTTCATTCATCCCTAGCCACTCTTAAAATTTTCTGTTTGTCTTTGGTTTTGGCAGGTTTGATTATAGTATGTCTTGGTATCTTTGTTTTAGGACCTACCTTATGTGGAGTTCGATGAGCATCTTGGATAGATATCCTCTCATGTTTCCCTGTATCAGGGAAGTTTTCTGCCAACAAATCTTCAACATTTCTGTCTGTATTTTGTTATCGACCCTGTTCTGGTACTCCAATCACTTGTAGGTTATTCCTCTTGATAGAATACCACATAATTCTTAGGGTTTCTTCATTTTTTAAAATCCTTTTATCTGATTTTTCCTCAAATAAGTTGGTGTCAAGTGCTGTATCTTCAGTCTCTCTAAATCTGACTTCCATTGTCTCAAATCTGCTCCTATGACTTTCTATTGAGTTGTCTAATTCTGACATTTTATTGTTAATGTTCTGTATTTCTGATTGATGTCTCTCTATGGATTCTTGTAGACTGTTAAATTTGTCATTATGCTCTTCTCTAATCTTTTTAATTTCCTGTGTTGTGTGTTCTGCTTAATTATCTTCCTAATATCTTGAAGAGTTCTGTATATTAATCTTTTATATTCTGCCTCCAGTAATTCCAAGAAATTTTCCTCCTCTGGAAAATTTCTTGATTATTTATTTTGGGAGCTTGCTGAAGCCATCATGGACTGCCTCTTTATGTGATTTGATATTGAATGTTGTCTCTGAGCCATCAATAAATTATTGTATTTATTTATTTTATGTTTGCTTACTGTGTCCTAGCTTCTTGTTTGGTTTTGATATGCCTGAATAGGCTGCTCGTGTGAGCTAGTTTGATTATTGGCACTTTTGAAGCTCTAATGTCCTGTCACCAGGTGGTTAGATCTGTTACTAATTATGTGAGCTCAGGAGTCTGCCCACTCCTCCTGTATGGATTCAGTTCAGGTGCCCAGGTAGATAGCCACCAAGTGTGTAGTTTAGGCTCTCACTTACAGTTCTGCACAGGCATGGCTGATTGGTGTAGTGACAGGCATCTGACTGCAGCAGGGGGACACACTCTGAGCAAGGCAGAGGGCAGACGGCCACCCCCGAGTGTCCAGGAGGAAGGTATGTCCCTGTTCCCTAGAGTGTATAGGTGGGTGGATTTTGTAGCCAGACTATGAGCACCCAGTGCTTTTGGGTGTAAGGACTGGGGGTCACCTCTTATTCTTGGTCCCCTATCACAGGTGGCTAGGTGGCTTGGGTGGAGCCTCCAGTCCTCAGGCCCCTGATATGGGTAGGTGAAGACCCTGCTTAAGGGGCGGAGTCAAATGTCACGAACCTGCCACTTCACAGTGGAAACAGTTGAAGTTAGACTTCAGGTGTATACCCTGTTGTACTGCAGTAATGAGGGCCTATGCTGTTGAAATAGGCTCACACAAGTCTATGCAGGGTGAAAGGCACTCAAAGTCTGTGGATCTCTTATGCCTGTGTCTAGGCAAAGCAGCTGTGCCTACCCTGAATTCCTGGCTTAGGGGAGCCAGCAGTTTATTTTTTTTCTATTTTTTGTTAATTTGTTAACTGTCCAAGGCTGGGAGAATGGCTCAAGGCATGTGACAGATCCTACTTCCAGCCCAGGAAACTCGGCAATTGCTGAAGCCGGTCCAGGACCCAGTGCAGAGCAGGGAGTAGGAAGGTAAATGGGAGAGAGGTTTTTTCCTGAGGGGGGGTTTTTGATCCACGCAGTAGGCCGGATACAAATACTTACCTTTCGGTGATCAAGGTCTGCTTCTCCCTGGTTCTGCACTGGGGAGTAGACTCTCAGCGATTGATCTCTCGCTGTGCAGAATACACCTCCCTAGCACCGATGCTTGCCTGCCTCACCACTCACCCCCAAGCTGATCAGGCCTGAAGGGCTTAGGCTCTCTCCAAGTCAGGTCTGGCACCTCCTGGTTGCTTCCGAACCACCTTTCCATCCCCGTGCCACTCAGTCCAGTTCCTCAACTTTGCCTTTGAAGTTCAGGGCTCCCAGATTGTCATATATAATCAAATCACTTGTTTTTTTGGGTCTTTGTTGTAAGAGGGTCCACCGGAAGCGTCTGACTACTCTGCCATATTGGCTTCGCCTCACAATGATAATTATTACAAGCATAAAAAAGAGTATACTTTCTCTTCTTGATAATATTTTGAAGACAGCACAGGGACCCATTTAAGCCATGGTTTTTATCCTTTATGTATTTGAATAAATACAACTTTCGTAACATTTGTACAAAATTTGTACAAACTTATAACAGCTGGAGTCCCTGGATAGTGCAAATGGTTAACATACTCAACTGTTAACCGTAAGATTCTTGGTTCAAGTCCACCCAGAGGTGCCTCCAAAATAAGGCTGGAAATCATCTTTGAGAAAATCAGCCATTGAAAACCCTGTGGAGCACAGTTCTACTCTGACATGCATGAGGTTGATGTGAGTCAGAATCAACTCTATGACAACTGGTTTTTACTGATATTTGGGACATGCTTTTGAATACTTGAATGTATGAAAATTTTCACCACAATACAGAAAAAATATATGAAATTCGTAAGAACTATAAATGGGGCAGCAACGATTTCAATAAAACCACTATATTAAAAAAAAACAAAAGAAAAGAAAACAAAAACCAACTGCACTGTGTTTACGCCCTGGGGCCTACAACAGGGTCTGCTTGACTATTAAAGGTGCCAGTGTATATATTTTTGATTGACTAACATCATCAATAACCATCACCCTCTTACTTGGTTACCCTTCAACATTCTGAGCTATTTGAGTAGAACCACTGCTGCCCTGACTTAATTAAAGATTATTAGGCAAATTTCTTGTCTCTAATGATAATCATGTGATCATTTTGACATTGGCCTGAACTCATGTTTTGTTTCTTTATTTAACTCAAGGTTATGTCTGATGGAAGTCATTTTAACAAACTGTATCTTCAGTAATAGTAAAAAATTTTATAGTATATTGGTTAAAATATGCCAGCACACCTACAAAGTGTTCTCAGCAACCTAGCTCAGTATGCCACAATGACTGAAGAATCACTGCCCTAGAAAATATCTCAACAAATGCAAAAACATCAAGAACAAATCCCTCCATTCCATGAGACCAAGTATTTCCAAGTACTGTTTGGTGGAATTATTTTTGTAAATGCAGAAGTACTTCTTTATTGCTTCTACCACCTAAACCACACTTGCCAGCATCTTAAACTCCATTCTCCTTACCAGTCTGTCAAAATATCACCTCCAGGAGGGATCCCCTGGTGGCGTAGTGGTTAAGAGCTACAGCTGCTAACCAAAAGGTTGGAGGTTTGAATCCACCAGGCATTCCTTGGAAAACCCTATGTGGCAGTTCTACTCTGTCCTATAGGGTCTCTATGAGTCAGAATTGACTCGACGGCAGCAGGTTTGGTTTGGTTTAGAGGGATCCATGTATGGACATGCTCCATGGTTCCATGCCTGCAGCCAGACTGAATGAACTAGTCGTTCTCAATTAATCACTTCTGTTGTTTTTTAAATTTCCGAGTCAAAGATTCCCTCCTGGCATTGTTTTCTGGACACACTGGACTGACTTTTGCAGCTAAAATTCTGGTGCCCACAATGAAGTAAATATATCCTTAAAGAATTATTTTTTATTTTTAATAAGGCATATTTTTTCTTGTAGGAATACCTTGGTGACACAAATGGTTAAGTGCTAGACTACTAACAATGAAATGAATAAACCCTATGGTGCACAGTTCTACTCTGCACACAAGAAGTCTCCATGAATTGGAGTCAGCTCAACACCACAACAGGGTGAAAAGTTAGGCATAGGAGATAATGTTAACTCTGAAGGGACAAACCCACCCACAGGCGTCTTGGAAGTAAAGCCTGGTGATCTGCTTCCTAAAGGTCACAGCCTTGAAAACCCTATCTAATGCAGTTCTACTCTGCATACGTGGGGTCGCCATCAGTCAGAATTGACTCAATGACAGCAATAACAATGACAACATTTTTTCTTGTGTGTGTTTTTCATTAAAATTTTCACAGTTTGGCATGGTGTACAAATTAAATATTGTTTGGATGGTAAACTCCACCTACATTTCCTCACACAACCACTTAACCACAAGCAATTCTAGGTTTTTCAGTTGTTTTGGTTACTGATTAGATTTGCGTTTGGGAACTTCTTTGGATTTCTTTAGATTAACATGAAATAAATAAATATGTATTCATTTCAATCTGGGATCATCTTTGTATCTTTTCAAAATATTTGAATTCTTATATTATACCATCCTATTTATTTATGTGTTAACATTTTATCCCTTGAGCGTTAACTTAAAAGTTATGCCCAACTTTTCACAATATTGTTATTGTTCTTAGCTGCCGCTGAGTTGACTCCAGCTTGTGCTCCATAGTGTTTATTTATTTATTTCATTGTTACATTCTTTTCATTGTCTCCTGTGTTGTTTGTCAGGTAAGTGTAATATGCTTTGAACACAATTTTCAGCTTAAGGACTGATCTGCTAATAACTATAGCAACTATAGCATTACTAAAAATATAACATTTCCTTCATTTACTTTCACTCTTTCATAATTCTTTCAGTTCATTAGGGCATCGATTAGTTGCCAAGCCACTAGCTCTCCATTAAATTGTTATGAACATTAAAATCTCTCTTATTAGATACACTAATTTTTACTGCTGGATAACAGTGTGTAATCATTGGAAACACCATTTGGAAATATTTTTAAATGAAGAAAAATGGCTGTTTTTTTGACTCATTTGATTTATTTCCCTAACAAACACTCATCTAGCTCTTATTATATGGTAGGCCTAATCTGAATACTTTACAAATATTAACTTGCTAGTCTTCATAGCAACCTCATGAGGTAGGTATTATTATTATACCCATTTTATAAATGAAGACACTCGGCAGAGAGTTTAAATCACTTGCCCAAGGTTCATACAACTAGTAAATGTCAGAACTTACATTCACATTCTGTTTCCCTGTATGAACAATATACATTTACTCTCATCTTATGACTTATATTTATGGCCAATAATCCTCATTGATTCTGTTAGTTATATACTTGTAACATAACATTTGTGGGTAGTTGTTGAATTCAATATTGAACATATAGTATGTGATTCTCAAATTTTAACTCATAGAAGTCAGAATGTATGCTAACACGTTACATTTATTAAAAAAATAACCCTGGGAATATTACATCCAAAGCTATTTTCAATTAAATAGGATCTGCTTGTGTATTCTTCCTATTCATATAGAGATGAGCAGTTTTCAGGAATTCAGTTCTCTTGATCATTTTCTTCAGTTAAGGAAGTGCTTTAGGGGAAATTGTAATTTTATCTGTGTTCATACTGTCATGGTTTTCTTAGAAATTTTGTTTCTCATGAAAATTGTTAATAAAAGAAAATGTGTCATTTTAGCTGATTTTATACCATCAAATTTTTGTTTGTGGCTTTACAGTTGGTCTCTTTTTTAAAAATTTATTTTGGAAAAGTAATTTTGAAGGATTTTGAGTGCTACACTAAAATCAATTTTGTGTTTGATTAATGTGACAACAACAAAAAGCCAACCCAACCAATAGAAATATATGCTATAAATAAACAGCGGCCACATTATCATTTTCATTATAAGTTTGATGAAATATTATCTTAAGGAGAGATACACTACTGACAGCAATGAAAAACAAGACATCAGAAATTCCATTTAACTGCAGGTGGCAGTGTTATTTACTGCAATCCGCTCATGTTACTGCCAGGCTCCTTAAATTTATGGAGAGGAAATATATCTTCCCAGCTTGTGACAGCTGGAAGGAAAATCATACTAGTGGAAATACTTTCTCGTAAATGACTAAAGAAGCCTTGCTTTTCTTCTTCTGTTCAAACTGCCTATCATTGGAAAGGCAAAATAACAATGATTATGTCAAAATAAACTTTTAAAAAAATTCCATGAGGTTTTTTTTCAGTTTTTACTTTCTAAATAAAATTTTACCTACTTTCTCATCATCTTTCCTTTCTAAGGTTAAAATCAACCACCATCACAACAACCACAACAAAACTAACCCAAATCGAATTTTCCATTGTCATCTTTCTTTTTTATTTTTCTAATCTCTACTAGTTATCTTTCTTAACCCAAACTTAAATTTAAGGTTCTTTTCCCTTTAAAAAATTTGGTACCCTCATCCTTCTTGCTTGGCTAAGTAGCCTTTTCTTCCAAATCATACTTGATGATACTAGATTACTTCCAGAGCAGTTCAGAAAGATAAGGTGGCCTGCAGAGAAGAATCATGAGGATTTCTGAACCATTTCTTGGATAAAAGGGAAAAAAAAATCTTTTTGTACACAAGGAGGCAACGGTTTGATCTTCCATTTGTTTTAAAATAGAAACAGAGATACCATTAAGACATACTATATAAGAGCTATATATAAGAGCTGGAAACCCTGGTGGCGTAGTGATTAAGTGCTACAGCTACTAACCAAAAGGTTGGCAGTTCAAATCCCCCAGGTGCTCCTTGGAAGCTCTATGGGGCAGTTCTACTCTGTCCTATAGGGTTGCTATGAGTCAGAATTGACTTGATGGCAACAGGTTTTTTTTCTTTTAATTTCCATTTAAGCTTTAAACACTATATAAAAATATAGAATCAAAACATAAGTATAAGAGAAGAAATCCTCTGCTGGGAGAACAACTGCACAGCCTGGTGCTGTGAGGCCAATTTTGGGAATAGGTGTCACTGGGGAGCATTAGGAAGAGTTAATGACCAAGTGGAAAAATAGTTTCAAATTTGCAGTGCCTAAGACATGGCAATGCCCAAGGTCAAACTCTGACCTATTGGGGACAAGGAGCATTTAAACTTTCTGAGACTGACATTCTCAGCTGTGCAAACGGATTGGCTTAGAGCAGAGATCTTCAAACTTCAGTGTGCATCAGAATCGCCAGGAGGGCTTGTTAAAACAGTTTGTTAGGCCCCACCCTCAGAGTTTCTGATTCAGTAGATCAGGAGTGGGGTCCAATAATTTGCATTTCTATCAAGTTCCCAACTGGTGTTGATGCTTCTGTTCCAATAACTTTGAGAAGCATTGGATTAGTCATTTTCCCACAGTGTTGTTCAATGGACTCAATTCCACAAGATTCTCTGGGAAAAAAGTGAAAAAACAAAACAAAGGGGGGAGGGGCAAATTTTAGGTGTTTATAAAGTCTATGATGTTCTGATTAAAAATTATTTACTTTTGTATAATTTATTAGGTTAATTAATTCCTAATTCTCATATGAATTATTAATCTCAGGATGACAAGGATCTAATACACAATGCTTTTCCAGCCTTTCTGACCAGGAAATCTTTTTCTGAGAGCCCTCTGTTTACATCTCCCAGATACAGCATTTTATGTAATACTCTTGGGGGTATTCTGGAAAAGGTAGTTTTAGGATTCCTTTCAGCTCCTACATTCTATGAGATTTGGAATTTCTTCATGGTCTCAGGATATCTAATAAAAGACATTATGAGGTTATTCAGGAAATTACAAGCCCTCTCAAGAGAGCACCCGATAGTGTTACATCATTAGTCACTAATTGCTGACTGATGGACATGTACAGTCTGATTATCTCATGCGATAATTACAGTGAAACTCAGATAAAATTAAAATTTCTTTGACTCTTGACTGACTTTAAAGCTTCATCTCTCACTACTCCTTAACCTGAGCCTTCTTCAGCCAAATTGAACTATCGCTTTTCCCTGAACATCCCATACTCTTTCTGACTGCCTTTGCACATGCTCCTTCCTTTCCCTAAACCTACAGACTTCTTTCTCCTACCTGCTTTTCATCTGCCTAGGAAATCTCTACCCCTTTAGTCCTTCCTCCTTTAAAAGTCATCTATTCTCTGAAGCTTTCCTTCATCAAGTCTATCTTCATCTCCACCACAATATGCTGTATTGTAAACATTTGTTTGTCTGTCTGAATCCCAAAATTCATTAAGGACAGTGAAAGATGTAATGTCACCTTCATATCTTTACAGCTAGCACATTGCCCCATATAGTAACAAATGCTGTTACAAGTTTTCAAGGGTTTAGCCTGTTGTAAATGCATTGCCATAGAAACAGAATTTTTAAGAGTTTTTCAAACTGCTCTGAATTTATTTACTAGTAGTGTAGGCTGAAAAATGACCCCACAAAGGAGACCCCCCCCCCACGCATCTGTCAGTTTATAGTACTGTGGGGGCTTGCATGTTGCTGTGATGTTGGAAGCTATGTCACTGGTATTCAAATACCAACAGGGTCATCCATGGTGGACAGGTTTTACCTGAGCTTCTAGACCAGGACAGACTAGGAAGAAAGATCTGGCAGTCTACTTCGGAAAAAAATTAGCCAGTGAAAACTTTATGAACATTGTCTGATATAGTGCTGGAAGATGATCCCCTCAGGTTAGAAGGCATTCAAAATACGACTAGGGAAGAGCTACCTCCTCAAAGTAGAGTCAGCTTAAATAATGTGGATGGAGTCAAGCTTTCAATACCTTCATTTCCTTATGTGGCACAACTAAAAATGAGAAGAAACAGCTGGAAATGTCCATTGGTAATAAGAATATGGAATGTACGAAGTATGAATCTAGGAAAATTGGAAATGGTCAAAAATGAAATGGAACACATAAATACCCATATCCTAGGCAATAGTGAGCTGAAATGGAATGGTATTGGCCATTTTAAATAGGAAAATCACATGGTCTACTGTGTCAGGAATGACATATTGAAGAGGAATGGCATTTACCATCAAAAAGAACATTTCAAGATCTATCCTGAAGTACTCGCTGTCAGTGATAATATCCATACGCCTATAAGGAAAACCAGCTAATACGACTATTATTCAAATTTACCCATCAACCGCTAAATTCGAAGATGAAAAAATTGAAGACTTTTACCAACTTCTGCAGTCTGAAATTGATCAAAAATGCAATCAAGGTGCATTGATAATTACTGGCGATTGGAATACAAAAGTTAGAAATGAAGAAGGATCAGTAGTTGGAAAACATGGCCTTGGTGACAGAAATGATGCCTAAGATTGCATGACAGAATTTTGCAAGACTAATGACTTTTTCACTGTAAATATCTTTTTTCAACAACATAAACAGCGACTATACACGTGGACCTAACCAGATAGAATATACAGGAATCAAATGGACTGCAACTGTGGAAAGAGACGATGGAAAAGCTCGGTATCATCAGTCAGAACAAGGCCAGGGACCAACTTTAGAACAGACCATCAATTGCTTAGGTGCAAATTCAAGATGAAGCTGAAGAAAATTAGAATAAGTCCACGGGAGCCAAAGTGAACTGTAAATATATCCCACCTGAATTTGGAGAACATCTCAAGAATAGATTTGACACATTGAACACTAATGACCTTCATTTGGAGCTGTGGAATAACATCAAGGACATCATATATGAAGAAAGCAAGAGTTCATTAAAAAGACAGGAAAGAATAAAAGATCAAAATGGATGTCAGAATAGAGTCTGTAACTTGCTGCTGAATGTAGAGTAGCTAAAGCAAATGGAAGAAACGATGAAGTAAAAGAGCTGAGCAGAAGATTTCAAAGAGTGGCTTGAGAAGACAAAGTAATGTATTATAATGACATGTGCAAAGACCTGGAGTTAGAAAACCAAAAGGGAAGAACATTCCTGGCATCTCAAGCTAAAAGAACTGAAGAAAAAATTCAGGCTTCAAGTTGCAATATTGAAGAATTCTATGGGCAAAATACTGAAAGACGCAGAAGGCATTAAAAGAAGATGGAAGGAATGCATAGAGTCACTGTACAAAAAAGAATTGGTCAGCATTCAGTCATTTCAGGAGGTAGCATATGATCAAGAACCGATGGTACTGAATAAGAAGTCCTAAGCTGCGCTAAAGACATTGGCGACAAGGATCAAGGAATTGACGGAATACCAATTGAGATGTTTCAACAAATTGATGCAGCACTGGAGGTGCTCACTCGTCTATAACAAGAAATTTGGAAGACAGCTACCTGGACAACTGACAGGAAGATATCCATATTTATGCCTACTCCAAAAAAAGATGATTCAACAGAATGTGGAAATTATTGAGCAATATCATTAATATCACACACAAGTGAAATTTTGCTGAAGATCATTCAGAAGCTGTTTGAGCAGTACATCGACAGGGAACTACCAGAAATTTCCACCTGATTCAGAAGAGAACATGGATCGAGGGATATCATTGCTGATGTCAGATGGATCTTGGCTGAAAGCAGAGAATAGTGGAAAGATGTTTACCTGTGTTTCATTGACTATGCAAAGGCATTTGACTGTATGGATCATAACAAATTACGGATAACATTGTGAAGAATGGGAATTCCAGAACACTTCACTGTGTTCATGATGAACTTGTACATAGACCAAGAGGCAGTTGTTTGAAAAGAAAAAGGGAATATTGCACGGTTTAAAGTCCAGAAAGGTGGGTGTCAGGGTTGTATCCTTTCACCATACTTATTCAATCTGTATGCTGGCAAATAATCAGAGAAGCTGGACTATATGAAGAAGTATGGTGCATCAGAATCAGAGGAAGATGCATTAACAACTTGCTTTATGCAAATGACACAACCTTGCTTGCTGAAAGTGAAGAGGACTTGAAACACTTACTGATGAAAATCCAAGACTACAGCCTTCAGTATGGATTACACCTCAATATAAAGAAAACAAAAATCCTCACAACTGGACCAATAAGCAACATCATGATAAATGGAGAAAACAATGAAGTTGTCAGGGTTTTCATTTTACTTCAATTCACAATCAATGCCCATGGAAGCAGCAGTCAAGAGATCAAATAATGTTCTGCATTGGGCAAATCTGCTGCAAAAGACCTCTTCAAAGTGTTAAAAAACAAAGATATCATTTTAAGGACTAAGGTGCGCTTGATTCAAGCCATGGTATTTTCAATTGCCTCATATGCATGAAAAGCTGGGCAATAAATAAGGAAGACCAAAGAAGAATTGATGCCTTCTATTATGGTGTTGGGGAAGAATATTGAATATACCACAGACTGCCAAAAGAATGAACAAATCTGCCTTGGAAGAAGGACAGCCAGAATGCTCCTTAGAGACAAGGATGGGAAGACTTTGTCTCACATACTTTGGGCATGTTATCAGGAGGAACCAGTCTCTGGAGAAGGACATCATGCTTGGTGAAGCAGAGAGTCAGCGAAAGAGAGGAAGAACCTCAACAAGATTGATTGACACAGTGGCTGCAACAATTGGTCCACGTGTAACAATGATTGTGAGGATAGCTCAGGAGTGGGCTGTGTTTCGTTGTTTTGTATATAGGGTTGCTATGAGTTGGAACTGACTCGAGGGCACCTAACAACAACACGGGGACATCTGAATCCCCAGAGCCTGTGAATACGTTATCTTACAAGGTAAAAGGGACTTTGAAGATGTGATTAAATTAAAGATCTTGAGATGGGGAGATTATCCTGGATTATCTGGGTGGGCCAAATGTAACCACAAGAGTCCCTCTAAGAGAGAGGCAGAGAGAGGTTTGACCTAAGAAGAGGTGTATCAGAATGATGCAGTGTGAGAAATATTTTACCAGCCACTGCAGACTTTGAAGATGAAAGAAGGGGCCACAAGCCAAGGGATGTAGGTGGCCTCTAGAAGTTTGAAAAAGCAAAGAAAAGGATTTTCTCCTACAGTCTCCAAAAGGAACATTTCTCTGCAAACCCATTTCAGACTGCTGACCTCCAGAACCATAAAATAATAAATTTGTGTTGACTTAAGCCACAAAGTTTGTTGTAACTTGTTACAGCAGCAATAGGAAACTAGTAAATTAGTGGAAAATTATTACAAAACCATATCTTCTAAAGAATCTGAGTAATTCAGCTATCCCCAAAATAATCACACATTCTAAATTCCATCATCAAAATTATTATAAATAATAGTACCAGAAGGCAATGTTTCATTGCTTACTATGTACCAAGTGCTATTTCGAGTGCTTTACATGCATTAACTTACTGAGTTGTTATCCTAACCTTTTGAGGTAAGTTACATTTAGTGTCCCCATTTTATAGATGGAGAAACTGAAGTAGTGGTATTAATGTGTGCCTGATGACAAATTACTAAGTGATAGAGAAAGATTTTGTATCTAGATCCACCTGTTCAAAAGGTCATGCTATTTATCACTGCAGTATAGGACTTCTTTTTTTTTTTTTTTATTGTACTTACATGAAGGTTTACAGAACAAATATTTTCTCATTAAACAGTTAGTACACATATTACACATATTGTTTTATGACAATGGTCAACAACCCCACAACATGTCAACACTATCCCTTCTCAACCTTGGGTTCCCTATCACCAGCTTTCCTGTCCCCTCCTGCCTTCTAGTCCTTGTCCCTAGGCTGTTGTGCCTCATTAGTCTCATTTTGTTTTATGGGGCTGTCTAATCTTTGGCTGAATTTGGGCCATACTCTCGGGGTTTCTCCAGTCTGTGTCAGGCCAGTAAGTCTGGTCTTCTTTTGTGTGTTAGAATTTTGTTCTACATCCTTCTTCAGCTCTGTCCAGGAACCTCTGTTGTGATCCCGGTCAGAGCAGTCAGTGGTGGTAGCTGGGCACCAGCCAGCTGTACTGGACTCAGTCTGGTGGAGGCCTTGGTAGCTGTGGTCCATTAGTCCTTTGGACTAATCTTTTCCTTGTTTCCTGTTCTCTTCATTCTCCCTTGTTCCCAAAGGGGTGAGACCAGTGGAGTATCTTAGATGGCTGCTTACAGGCTTTTAAGACCCAGACACTACTCACCAAGGTAGAATGTAGAACATTTTCTTTATAAATTGTGTTACACCAATTGAGCTAGATGTTCCTTGAGACCACAGCAATTTAGTCCCTCAGGGAGTTTGGATGTGTCTGTGGAGCTTCCGTAACCTTTCCTTTCCTTGTATAAGTTGTGCTGGCTTCCCCAGTATTGTGTACTGTCTCACCCTTCACCAAAGATACCACTTATCTATTGCCTATTTAGTATTCCCCCCGCAACTCCTCCCATCCCTCGTAACCAACAAAGATTGTTTCTTTTTGTGTGTAAACTTTTTCTTGGGTTTTCACAGTAGAGGTCTCATACAATATTTGTCCTTTTGTGGTTGACTTATTTCACTCAGCATAATGTCCTCCAGTTTCATCCATGTTACGAGCTGCTTCACAGATTCATCATTGTTCTTTATCATTGCATAATACTCCACTGTGTGTATGTACCATAGTTTGTTTATCCATTCATCTGTTGATGGGCATCTAGGTTGTTTCCATCTTTTTGCTGTTGTGAATAATGCTGCAATGAACATGGGTGTTTATATGTCTATTCATGTGACGGCTCTAATTTCTCTGGGATATATTCCCAGGAGTGGGATTGCTGGATCCTATGGTATTTCTATGTCTAGCTTTCTAAGGAAGCGCCATATCATCTTCCAGAAAGGTTGTATCATTATGCTTTCCCACCAGCAGTGCATAAGAGTTCCCATCTCCCTGCCACCTCTCCAACATTTGTTATTTCCGATGTTTTTGATTCGTGCCAGTAATGCCGGGGTGAGATGGTATCTCATTGTGGTTTTCATTTGCATTTCTCTAATGGCTAGTGATCGTGAGCATTTCCTCATGTGTCTGTTGGCCGCTTGAATGTCTTCTTTTGTGAAGTGTCTGTTCATTTCCTTTGCCCATTTTTTAATGTTGTAGAGGTGTTGGATTTTCTTGTAGATTTTAGAGATTAGATCTTTGTCTGACTTGTGATGTCCAAAAATTTTTCCCCCAGTTTGTAGATTCTCTTTTTACTCTTTTGGCGAAGTCTTTTGATGAGCATAAGTGTTTGCTTTTTAGAAGATCTAAGTTATCTAGCTTATCTTCTGGAGTTTGTGTGTTAATGGTTATAGTTTGCATCCTGTTAATGCCGTGTATTAGGGCCTTTAGCGTTGATCCTATTTTTCTATGAACTTTATAGTTTTTGGCTTATATATAGGTCTTTGATCCATTTTGAATTAGTTTTTGTGTATGGTGTGAGGTATGGGTTCTGTTTCATTTTTTTGCACATGGACATCCAGTTTTGCCAGTACCATTTGTTAAAAAGACTGTGTTTTCCCCATTTGAAGGACTTTGGGCCCTTGTCAAAGATCAGGTGACCGTAGGTGGTGCAGTATAGGAATTTCATCTGCAATTAAGGACAATGTTATGTCTAAAGTCATGTCTAATTAGAGGTGCTATGGTTCTATGTGGCACAGTGGTTAAATGCAAAGGGTTGGCAGTTTAAACCACCGGGTGCTCCTTGGAAACTTTATGGGGCAGTTCTACTCTGTCCTATAGGGTTGCTATGAGTCAGAATTGACTCAACAGCATTGGGTTAATGGATGTGGTTCTATCTAATGTTCAGCAAAAGTGTGGGACAACTTTTAAGGCAATTAGTTCCTTTTTATTAGAGTCAGGTTAGAAGGCCACCCTTCTTTTATTTACTCCCATAAAAATTTGATAAGTAGCCATCTATAAAATTTACATTATGGACCTGAATATAGGAATTTATTTTACAGATTTTTACATAGTACAGTCTTGACAAGCTTAATGAATTCTACATGCCCACTGCACTGACATGTTTAGAATATAATCTTGCTATTTTCTTAGAGTGACCTGTATAAACAAATGTCAGTGCTCTTAAAGGCATACATTCTGTGATGAACCTTGATAATATTTATGGGCAAAAAAATATATTTAAAAACTAAATATTTTCCAATTATGAAAGAAGTATGGTTGTTGAAAACATTAAAATGAAATTATTACCAAATACAGGACCTGAAACATAATACCAAAAAACAAACCAGTTGTCATAGAGTTGATTCCCACTTACAGTGGCCCTATAAGACAGAGTGGAACAGCCCCATAGGGTTTCCAAGGAGCAGCAGGTGGATTCGAACTTCTGACCTTTCGGTTAGCAGCTGTACCTCTTAACCACTGTGCCACCAGGGCTCCGGAACAGAATATACACTCAAAAATAGTTATTAATTAAATTAATGAATCAAAAATATTAGTAAAAGTTAAAGTAATTCTTCCCTCCACTAATTGGTATGTATATCCACAGCCTTACCAAGCACATGTGGTGTGTTTGTGCTACCAAAATTGACCGTTACATACATTAAGTTCTGTAACTTGTGTTTTTGTTTTTTATTTATTCTTTTTTTATTTTTATTCCTCACCATTATAGCATGAACTTTATTTTTTCTAGTATATCTGTTGTTGTTGTTAGGTGCTGTTGAATTGATTCTGACTCATAGTGACCCTATGTACAACAGAATGAAACATTGCCAGGTCCTGCACCATCCTCATGATTGTTGTTATGCTTGAGCCCATTGTTGCAACCACTGTGTCCATCCATCCTGTTGTGGGTCTTCCTCTTTTTCGCTGACCCTCTACTTTACCAAGCATGATGTCCTTCTCCAGGGACTGGTCCCTCTTGACAACATGTCCAAAGTATGTGAGATGAAGCCTCACCATCCTTGCTTCTAAAGAGCATTCTGGCTGTACTTCTCCAAGACAGATTTGTTCATTTTTCTGGTAGTCCATGGTATATTCAATCTTCTTTGCCAACAGCATAATCCAAAGGCATCAATTCTTCTTTTTCGTCCTTATTCATTGCCCAGCTTTTGCATGCATAAGAGGCAATTGAAAACACCATGGCTTGGGTCAGGGACGTCTTAATCCTAGTGGTATCTTTGCTTTTAAACACTTTAAAGAGTCTTTTGCAGTAGATTTGCCCTGTGCAATGCATTGTTTGATTTCTTGACTGCTGCTTCCATGGATGTTGATTGTGGATGCAAGTAAAATGAAATCCTTGACAACTTCAATCTTTTCTCTGTGGTGATGTTGCTTATTGGTCCAGTTGTGTGGATTTTTGTTTTATATTGAGGTATAATCCATACTGAAGGCTGTAGTCTTTTGTCTTCTTTTAAAGTATTGCTTCATAGTCTGTGGAATATATACACCATGATTTAATCAGTCTCAGAATGCTATATGTTCAGATTACGCCAGTATTTTCTGCTAATAAAAAATACCACTACTACAAAATACTATAATGTATCTTTACTTGCTTGAGTGATAAGATTCAGAGGCTAGATTCCTTGAAGAAGAATTTGTGGTTCAAGTGTATGCAAATTTAAAAACTTTGACAAATCATGACAAAATGCCTCTACAAATCACGCCAAAAATATGAGTTTCTTTTTCCCCACAATTTCACTGACCCTAAGTGTGAAAAACGTTTAAAGTTTATAAATCAGGTAAATTTTACATAAACTAGTGAATGTTTTTTATATCATCTGACCCATGCAAAGTAATATGGAGAAAACTGAAGAGGTAGAAGATACAGTCTTACTTTCCCACTTCCATTATTACCAGGGAGAGAGTCCATATACGTAACACAATTAATGAACCCCATAGAATATTATAAACAAGTGTACAGCTGTGTAGGACTCAAATATTGATTACTTTCAGAATCTAGTAAATGAAGCAATCAATATAGCTGCATTTGATTGTTGAGAGATCACAGTCGTCATGATGAGAAATGAGCTGGGTCTAGGAGGTAGGTGGAGAAAAATATACTGAACATTTCATACGCATGTCTGATGCTAGGAATGAGTGAGCTTGCATGGCTGACACACCATGTATACAGGATTTCACTTCAGTTTCCTCAGAAATGCTGTCATTTTTCAATAAACTTCTGTGAAGATGATGAAGGAGCAGCCTCTCTGGTAACTTAAATCTGGATTTCAGACTTCGCTATTTACATTTCATCAATTCATCTGAATTCAGGAAGGAAGTCAGAGTCATTGGAGGCTGCCGTTAGCTATAAATGAGAGCTTAGGTGACAAGCAACCAACACACATCTGTCATGTTTTAGCCCCAAGCCATGGCTGCTGTGGCATCTCAGAAGCAGCTGTAACATTTCTGTTCTGATGAGTGCCTAAAAGCAAACAACAATAAAAAAGTCTAAGAACTGACGGCAAACAGCATATATGGAACAGGAATTTTGAAATTATCACTGGGGGTAACTTGTTCTGAGGGAAGACTCAAAACAAAGTGCATCAAAATTGTGAGGGAAAGCTTGGTGGGAAATGCCAAGGGACAAAAGCATAAAGACAACCCTTGCCTCAGGCACCAAACAAATCAACACAAGAAACTTTGTTGTTATTAGTTGTCTTCAGCAAATTCCTACTCGTGGCAACGCCATACTATGTCGTAAAAAGGACAGATGCCCTGAACTCCGAGGAAAAAAAAAAAAACACGTAAATTTGGATTGGAGCTTAAATAACCAAATTCTCTATCTTCTAAACACCTCTCCTAATTGAAAAAATTGGGGCAGGCAATCTAGTGGTTAGATAGAAGATTTAAAGCTGAATCACCCATAAACAAGCACGTATGATTGTTATATATATGTATATAACCCCATTGACACTTTTTAATGATGTATTTGCTGGGGCACTGATTAACCAGCTGCTCAAGATGAGTATATGAATTCTTCATACTTCCTTTGAAGAATATATAGTTAAAGCCATACTTCAGAGATATTGCTGGTTCAGTTCCTGACCACTACAAAAAAGTGAGTCACAATTTTTGGTTTCCCAGTGCATATAAAAGTTATTTTTACACTTTAGTGTAGACTATTAACAGTGCAATGACATTATGTCTAAAAAAACAATGTACATACTTAATTAACAAAAACTTTATTGCTAAAAAATGCTAACGATCATCTGAGCCTTCAGTGAGTTGTGATCTTTTTGTGCTGGAGGGTCTTGCCTCGTGTTGGTGGCTGCTGACCGATCAAAATGGTAGTTGCTGAAGTTTGGAGTGGCTGTGGCAATTTCTTAAAATAAGACAACATTGCCACATTGATTGACTCTTCCATTCATGAAAGATTTCTCTGAAGCATATGATGCTGTTTGATAGCATTTTACCCACAGTAGAGCTTCTTTTAAAGTTGGAGTAAATCCTCTCAAACTCTGCTGCTGCTTTATCAACTAATTTTTGTAATATTCTAAATCCGTTATTGCTATTTCAACAATGTTCACGGCATCTTCACCAGGAGTAGATTCCATCTCAAGAAACCACTTTCTTTGCTCATCCATAAGAAGCAACTCCTTATTCATTAAGATTTTATTATGAGATTACAGCAATTCAGTCACATCTTCAGGCTACACTTCTAGTTCTCTAGCTATTTCCACCACATCTGCAGTTACTTCCTCCACTGAAGTCTTGAACCCATCAAAGTCATCCATGAGGATTGGAATCAACTTTTTCCAAATTCCTGTTAATGTTGATATTTTGACCTCCTCCGATGAATCATGAATGGTCTTAATGGCACCTAGAATGGTAAATCCTTTCCAGAAGATTTTCAATTTACTTTGCCCAGATCCATTGGAGGAATCACTATCCATGGCAGCAATAGCCTTACAAAATACATTTCTTAAATAATAAGACTTGAAAGTAGAAATTACTCCTTGATCCATGGGCTGCAGAAAGGATGCTGTGTTAACATGCATGAAAACAACATTAATCTTCTTGTACATCTCCATCAGAGCTCTTGGGGGACCAGGTGCATTGTCAATGAACAGTGATATTTCGAAAGGAATCTTTTTTCTGAGCCATAAGTCTCAATAGAGGCCTTAAAATATTCAGTAAACCATGTTGTAAACAGATGTGCTGTCATCCAGGTTTTGTTGTTCCATTTATAGAGTACAGGCAGAGTAGATTCAGCATAATTCTTAAAACAAACAAACAAAAAAAACCCAAATCCATTGCTGTTGAGTCAATTCTGACTCATAGTGACCCTATAGGACAGGGTAGAACTGCTCCATAGAGCTTCCAAGAAGCACCTGGTGTATTTGAACTGCCAACATTTTGGTTAGCAGCCATAGCACTTAACCACCAAGCCACCAGGGTTTCCATAATTTTTAAAGGCTCTAGAATTTTCAGAATGGTAAATGAGCAATGGCTTCAACTTAAAGTCACCAGCTGTATTAGCCCCTAACAAAAGAGCCAGCCTGTCCTTTGAAGCTTTGAAGCCAGGCACTGACTTTTCCTTTTTAGCTATGAAAGTCCTAGATGGCATCTTCTTCCAATATTAGGCTGTTTCATCTACACTGAAAATGTGTTGTTTAGTGTGGCCACCTTCATCAATTATCTTACCTGGATCTTCTGGATAAGCTGGTGCAGCTTCTACATCAACACTTGTTGTACTTTTACGTTACTTGTTGTACTTTTACGTTACTTGTTGTACTTTTATGTTATGGAGACAGTTTCTTTCCTTAAAC
Organism: Dugong dugon; assembly: GCA_030035585.1. Classification (NCBI taxonomy): domain Eukaryota; kingdom Metazoa; phylum Chordata; class Mammalia; order Sirenia; family Dugongidae; genus Dugong; species Dugong dugon. The sequence goes on along the minus strand of CM057464.1, from coordinate 140,943,262 downwards.
CTCATCAACCAACCTCTGCTAGCTTCAAACTTTTCTTCTGCAACTTCCTAATCTCTCTCAGCCTTCATAGAATTGAAGAGAGTTAGAGCCTTCCTCTGGATTAGGTTTTGCCTTAATGGAATGTTGTGGCTGGTTAGATCTTCTATCCAGACCATTAAAACTTTATATCAGCAATAAGACTTTTTCACTTTCTTATCATTCATGTGTTCACTGGAGTAGCACTTTTAATTTCCTTCAAGAACTTTTACTTTGCATTCACAACTTGGCTAACTATTTAGTGCAAGAAGCCTAGCTTTTGGTCTGTCTCAGCTTCTGATATGCCTTCCTCACTAAGCTTAATCATTTCTAGCTTTTGATTTCACATGAGAGACGTGTGACACTTCCTTTCACTTGAACATTTAGAGGCCATTGTAGGGTTATTAATTGGCCCAATTTCAATATTGTCATGTCTCAGGGAATAGGGAGGCCTGAGGAAAAGGAGAAAGATAGGAGTATGGCTGGTTTTGGAGCAGTCAGAACACACAACATTTATCAATTAAGTTCGCCAACTTATGTGGGCACAGTTCGTGGTGCACCAAAACAATTACAAAGGTAACATCAAAGATCACTGATCACAGATCACCATAATATATATAATAATAATGAAAAAGTTTGAAATATTGTGAGAATTACCAAAACGTGACACAGAGACATGAAATGAGTACAAGCTGTTGGCAAAATGACACCAGTTGACTTGTTTTATGCAGGGTTGCCACAAACCTTCAATTTGTAAAAAACATAATATCTGCAAATCTCCACAAAGTGAAGTGCAATCAAATGAGATATGCCTGTATCATTTTTCAAGAGTCTTCCAACCTTTTATTGTTCTTGTGATATTTATAGCTCAAAAATAAAAGTTATTGTTGTTTGCAGTGGAGTCAATTCCAACTCAGAGCAACCCTATATGACACAGTAAAATTGCCCCATAGGATTTCCTAGGCTGTCATCTTTACGGGAGCAGATTTCCGGGTCTTTTTTCCTATGGAGCCTCTGGGTGAGTTGAACCTCCAGTCTTTTGGTTAACATCCAAGTGCTTAACCATTGTGCCACCAGGGTTCCTTAAACACAAGAGTAGCCCTGGAATACTCTACAAACATCATAGAAATCTCTACTTGAATAATTTGTCTTTATCTTTCATTTTTCTACTAAAGTTATCAAAGGTTAACACAATTCAGTAAGGATCCCTGGTGGCACAGTGGTGAAGCGCTCATCTGCCAACTGAAAGATCAGCAGTTCAAACCCACCAGCCTGCTCTGTGGGATAAAGATGTGGCAGTCTGCTTTTATATAAATTACAGCCTTGGAAACCCTATGGGGAAATTCTACTCTGTCATATAGTGTTGCCATGAGTCAAAATTGATTTGACAGCAATGGATTTGTTTGGGTTTAATCAGTGATGTCACCTAGTTAGTGTCACCTAGTGCAGTAACTAATGGTGTCACACCCCATGGTAATTACCACAATATCATAGCTAAAACACCAGAAAATTTGACAAAATCAGTGAGTATAAAAACACTGATAGCAACAAAAACAACAATGCGTGCTTGTAGCACATCCTGACGAAATTGTGTAATTTGAAACATCATTGTAACTGGGTAATAATGACAGCTCTGACTGGAGCACATTAGAAGGCTCCAAAAGTAAATTAGCATAGATTTTTAGTCTTGTAAGTATATTTATACATGTAAGCTGGACTTATGAAAAATGTTTTTGTTCTTATACCCAACTACAGAGATATTTTTATAAAAAATGATAAATTTCTGATGAAACACTGCACAAAAATTTTATAGACAGTTATTTTGGTGTTACCCCCATTGACAGTGTTACCTGGTGCAGTCCACATCGCCTGCACCCCCCTAGTGATGCCACTGGGTTTAACACAGTTCAGTATGTTTTTATTAAGGATCTAGTGTGTGGTGGTAATGGAAAGAATGGGAATTCCACAACACTTAATGAGCTCATGATGAACCTGTACAGAAACCAAGAGGCATCCATTCGAACAGAATAAAGGGATATTGCGTACAGTCAAGAATGGTGTACGTCAGGGTTGTATCCTTTCACCATACTTATTCAATCTGTATACTGAGAAGTAATCTGAGAAGCTGGACTATATGGAGAAGAATGTGGCATCAAGACTGGAGGAAGACTCATTAATAACCTGCAATATGCAGATAACATAACCTTTTCTTGCTCAAAGTGAAGAGGACTTAAAGCACTTACAGATGAAGATCAAAGACCTCAGCCTTCAGTATGGATTACACCTCAACATCACGAAAACAAAAATCCTCACAACTGGACCAATAAGCCACATCATGATAGATGGAGAAAAGACTGAAGTTATCAAGGATTTCATTTTACTTGCATCCACAATCAATGCTATGGAAGTACCAGTCAAGAAATCAAACGATGCACTGCATTGGGCAAATCTGCTGCAAAAGACCTCTTGAAAGTGCTAAAAAGCAAACATGTCACTTTAGAGACTAAGGTGTGCTTGACCCAAGTCATGGTGTTTTCAATTGCCTCATATGCATGGGAAAGCTGGGCAATGAATAAGGAAGACCAAAGAAGAATTGATGCCTTTGAATTATGCTGTTGGCAAAGAAGATTGAACATACCATGGACTGCCAGAAGAACACACAAATCTATCTTGGAAAAAATACAGCCAGAATGCTCCTTAGAAGCAAGGATGGTAAGACTTTGCCTCACGTACTTTGGACATGTTATCAGGAGTAACCAGTCCCTGGAGAAGGACATCATGCTCAGTAAAGTAGAGGGTCAGCAAAAAATAGGAAGCCCTTCAAGGAGATGGATTGACACAGTAGCTGCAACAATGGTCTCAAGCATAACAAGAATTGTGAGGATGGTGTAGGACAGGGCAGTGTTTTGTTCTGTTGTACGTAGGGGCACTATGGGTTGGAAATGACTCAACAGCATCTAACAGCAACAACAACAATAGTGTGTTGGGGACACATCTTAATTCAGAAGACACTAACAAGAAGACATGGTATCTGCCCTGAATTTAGGTATAATCATATTGGGCCAAAACAGATCCAGTTTTAAAGGACTAGAAAGATGGAAGACAGGCTGCAATTTAGTGCCAAAAGCGTGTAGCGCCCTATGATTACTTGAGTCATGTCAGAAAGGGGTGGAAAAAACACCAAAGCGAGACACATACTTGATTTTGCACTCTGAAATTTAAGAACCCAGTGAGTAATCAAGTTTAACTAGTTTATTCTAACATCCTAGAACATTAACATTGTAAAGGATGTGAGGAGTTATCTCTTCTCATTTTTTTTTAGCACAGATGACAAAACTAATGTCAAAAGGGTGTGAAGAATTTGTCCAAGGAGAACATGGCATGTCAGTGACACACACCAAGGTTTCTTCATTTCTAGTTCTACATGAAAATCCTAACGAACATACCCAAACTCGATGACAGTTGTTGTTGCTGTTACTGTGATATTAAAATGTAATAGATTGAAGAAGAAAATCTCCGTCTAACAGGTAGGCAGATGATTGGCTGTGTCCATCTTCATAGTTGCTTTTCTAGTTCTGCCACTTACTAAATGTGTTGCATAGGACAATAGACAACCTGCCCAATACCTCCGACTTATAAATTTGGAGCAATAATAATTCTAGTACATAGTTTTGTTGGGAGGATAAAATGAGAAAATATATGTAAAGAATTTAAGACAATGGCTAGCATGGTGTAAGTTTTAGAACTACACTAGTTTATCTTGACTACTCAATAGGTTCTGTTACTGTTATTCTTATAAGTCTAGTGTAGCCACTTCCATCTACATCTAGCCACTGTCACCAACTGTAGGCCTATGCATATAAATGGGAAGTCTTAATCTAAAACAAGTGATTTTCTTCTAAAACCAATGATTCTTATTCAGATTTGAAAGTTTAATTCTTATTCGGATTAGAAAGCAGACAGAAGTCTGCAGTTTTAGAATTGCAGATAACCTTTTACTGACTGTAAATCATCTAGGAGAAGATGGCTTGGCCAACCCCCAACATTAACAAGCCTTTTTCAGTTAAAGACTCATTTTCCATTTGTGAGTTTACTGGGTCAGCTGTATCACTTATTTTTATATGTAGAGGTCTATTTTATTTTATGCCACCAAACCAGAAATATTGTGTGGAAAAAATGATACAGCTGCTTTTTCCATTCTGCTATTATTGATCTTTTCCTAAAGAAACGTCATCTGTCGGAAAGGGGATATTTTTATCTATGCCTTACTGTATTACCCACGGAGACCTTGACTGCCCTTAAAATTTCTTCACTAAGTTGTGAAAACCAACCACTTTCCACCCATTTTTTTTTATGATTATTCAGTGGGACTGAACCCTATCAAATGAGTTTGATTGCCTTTGTTCTCCTTTTGGTGCTTCCATGCCACAGGGTCACAAGACCTTACAGCCCCCTTGCCTTCTGCACACATTCACTCCTCAACGTTGGCCATCCCCTCTCTTCCTTTCCTTCAAGCTATGACAGTCTCTGCTTCCTGTTTCTTCAGTAAAATCATCATTCTTCATTGATGAATATACATTACCCTGTTAGGATTATGTTTGAAGTGCATCCAGGAGCACTGAAGTAGGCTGAAAAGATAGACAGTGCTTGGCAAGTATGTATTTCAGTTCTCTTCAGATCAGAGTGTGTAGGCAGCTGCCCCATCCTCATCTAATTCCTTTCTTTCTAGAACTATCTCTAGCCTCATAAAGAACTGTGAAACTATAAGTAATATGTTGTATCTTTTTACCTTCGGTATCCTTTTAGACAAAATGTAGTTAGGTGCCCATTTGATCTTAGATAATTAATAAGTACCATAGGTCTTATCCTTTTTATGGTCTTCTATCTTCCTTCTTAAAGCAGGTACAGTTTCATATTTATGCTAAGCTTTATGCCTAGGGTACTTTATCCTTCCCTGCTAGTAAACTCCTCTTCATCTTTCAAGCTGTATCTCAAATTTCATTTCTTGTGAGAAGCTTTCCTCAGTTTTTTTAGACTAGCCAACAGACCTCCATAGCATTTTGAAGTTATCTCTTTTAAATGACCTAAAATTTTGTACAGTAGTTGTTTACTTTACTTGCTGCAACAATTAAGACTGTGAGGGATAGTTTGTTCTCATTATTTAAACAGGACTTGGTTCACAGTAAGTTCTTAACTAATGTTTTATAATAGAATGATAGTTATAAGGTAAAGATCTTCCTGTGGCTGGAAAAGAACCTCAAAGACTAGCCTCAAATGTTACCCCTGCAAGGAGGTCTTAATTCAAGCAGATCAAACTGTGGATAAATTTATGTCCCAGGGTGTTATATAAAACAATAGTTCAGTCAGCCATCAATTAGCAGAAGCTGAAAGCTGAGTGTGATACTAATGGAGGCAGGAATCTTAATAAAGATATTAGGGAAAAACAGTCAAAGAGAGTCTGGCTAAAACCACCATCATCCAAGGGTGACTGTGTGCATGCCCAAGGCTGTGCCCTCTGAGGAGCAACATCAGAGGCTACACACTATGGGGGAAATATACTTCACTAAAATAATCCAGCCAAGTCACTAGATAAATGAATATCTAGCAACAACAACAAAGCCCGCAAGGTTGGAGAATCAGTAGGCAGTGTTGTTTCAATACATTATTTGAAATGTCCAGTTTTAAACAAAAAATATAAGACATGCAAAGAAATAATAAAGTGTAACCCATACTCAGTGAAAAGATCAGGTATCAGTGCCTTTAAGAAGAACCAGATGTCAAAGTTGGCAGACAAAGACTTCAAAGCAACTATTACAAATACGTTAAAAAAAAACTAAAGAAAATCATACTTAAAGTAGTAAAGGAAGGAATGAGGATACTGTCTCATCAAACAGATAGTGTTAATAAAGAAATGTAAATTATACAAAAGAATTAAGTAGTAATTTTCAAGTTAAAAAGTACAATAACTAAAATTAAAAAAACAAAATCACTGGAGGATCTAAATAATAGCTTTGAGCTGCAATAAGAAAGACGTCAGTGAGCATGAAGATGGAACCATGAAGATTATGTGATCTGGAGAACAGAGAAATAATAGTGAAGAAAAATGAACAGAGCCTCTGAGAAATGTGAAACACCATTAACCACACTTACATATGCATAATGGGAGTACCAAAAGGACAAAAGAGAAAGAAAGGGGCAGAAAAAAATATTTAAAGAGGTTATGGTTGAAAACTTCCCAAATTGATGAAAAACATTAATATACACACATCCAAGAAGCTCAATGAACTCTTAGTATAATAAACTCAATGTGATCCACTTCCAGCACATCATAAATAAAATTTTGGAAGTCAAAGACAAAGGTAAAATGTTGAAAGCAGTAAAAGAAAAATAAGTTGTCATGTACAAGGGAACCCCCAAAAATTCAACAGCTGATTTCTCATCAGAAACAATAGAGGCCAGAAGGTGGAGTGATGACATATTCAAAGTACTGAAAGAAAAAAAATCTGTCAACCAAGAATCTTATATTCAGCAAAATTATCTTTTAAAAATAAAGTGGCTTCTGGTTTCAGCTCTGATGTGTAGAGAGCTTGGAAGTCGTTAATCCCATACTCAAAACAAAACATACCTGAAACAAATGAAAAACAATGAATTTTCTTAGATCCATCATAGAATTGAGGACACAGGGCAGGCCAACATCCTGAAATCTGGGGAGACAGGCAAATATAGAGAATCACAGCCAAGATCAGCTTACCTGAAGCAGAAGTCACTGAAGCCAGTAACTGGTAGAAACACTTCAAAGGTAATTTTGATGAATTGCTGGAGTTGGGTGTGGGCTAGGTTGAGAGTTAAAAACTTCTTGGGAAACAGTCTTAGGAGAGGCTCCCACATTTTTATGGTTTTACTTGCAGGGGATCCTCCTAGGTTCTCACACTGAAGATCTGAGAATAATCCCTTCATGTTTCAGGCAAAGGGAGGGGAAAAGTAGCCATTTTGAAAAATACCCAGAGCATTTTTCATAACACAGGCCTGCCCTCCAGGAGAAACTATTTTATTGATTTATTTGACCTGGAGGAGGAGCAGTTAGACAACCCCAGCCTGTCTAGCCTTCTTATCTCAGGTAAGGAGAGGGAAACAAGCCTAAGAAATACTTCGGAGAGTCAAAGCCCAGAGACTCATATCCACTAAAAAGCTAACTTTTAATCATAAGATTGTACAACACTTCCCCTTTCCACACCTTACCACCAAATCAACAGGGCTTCAGTATAATAGTGGATTATAGCTGAGACGGCTACAAGAGAAAAACACTAGTAAGAAGGAGTTGTTAGGGAAACCGAAAGACAAGATGGAGGAAAAAAAAAAAAACCACACACACACAAAACAAAGTGCCTTGGTCACCTACAGCTACAGCAAATATTAAACATAGCCTTTGTTTCCATTACAAAGATCCTATTTCCAAATAAGGACACGTTCACAGGTACCAGAGTTAAGACTTCAGTATATCTTTTCTGGGGACACAATTCAACCCACAAGAAAACATTGTACTGGAGGCATAAAATTTGAAAAACAGAAGTAAAGCTTTTATTCACAAAAAATCATGATTGTTTACCATGGAATTCCTGAAAAATCTATAACAAAATTCAGAGAACTAATAAGTGAAATTTTCTGGGTCAAAATATACCGGGTCAAAATACACCAGGTCAAAATACAAAAATTAATTGTATTTTTAGATACTAACAATTAAAAATGAAAATTAAAAATTTTATTTACTATAACATCAAAAACATAAGATGTCTTGGAATAAACTTAGAAAAAATAAAAAGATGTAAAATAGTTCCACTCTGAAAACCACAAAACAATGTTGAGAAAAAAATAGATGATAGATATACCTTATATGTGAGTTGAAATACTCAACAATATGAAGATATAAATCATCCTTAAATTGATCTATAGACTCAACTCAATCCCAGTGAAAATATCAACAGACTTTTTCACAGTAAATGATGTACTGATTCTAAAATTTATATGAAAATACAAAGGACAGAAATATAAAATATAAATCCAAAGAAAGGAAAAAGTCCAGAAATAGAACCTCATATATATGTTCAAATGATTTTCAACATAGACGTCAAAAAAATTCAATGTGTTTCAGTGAATGGTGCTGGCACACTGAATAATTATAGGAAGAAGTGCGCCTTCATCCATATGCCATAAAACATACAAAAATTTATTCAAGATGGACAATATGCCTAACTATAAAATTTAAAGCAATAGAGAAGGAAATCTATGAAAATATCTTCACAAACTAGAATAAGCAGAGATTTTTTAGGACACAAACCTTTAAGGAAAACATTAATACATCAGACTTCATCAAAATTAAAACTGTTTTCTGATCAAAAGCACTAATGAAAAAATAAATAGCAAGCCATAGTCTGAGAGATATGTGATATATATCCATGATATAAAAATAAGGCCTGCAAATTAACAATAAAACGTCAGACAACTCATTAGAATACAATGCAAAGAACTTAACAGACCTTCATAAACAATGATAAGTAAATGGCCAATAAGCTCATGAAGGGGTACTCAGTCCATTAATCATCAGGTAAAGGCAAATTAAAACCACAAGAGACCATTTAATAGCCACTAGAATGGCTAAAATTGAAACACTAACACCAAATAGTGAGGATATGCAGCAACACTGCTGGTGGGAGTATAAAGTTGTTTGAACACTTTAGAAAAGTTTAGTAGCTTTTCGTAATTATAAACCTACTCTATGACCCAGCAATTCTGCTCTTAAGTATTTACCTACGGGAAAAGTTTACAGGAAGATTTGTACAGAAATGTTTAGAGCAACTTTATTTATAATAGTTAAAAACTGGAAATAACCCCAATGTCAATCAACAGGTGAATAGATAAATTATAATAGATTCATACAATGGAATGCTACTTAGTAATAAAAATTAAATAATTACTGATATGCTCAAAAACATGATTGAATCTCGTAGACATTATACCAAGTGAAAGAAGCTGGAAACAGAAGCGTATAAACTATGTGATTCCATTTATATGAAGTTCTAGAATAGGCAAAATAAATCTATCATTATAGAAACCAGACTAGTAGTTCCCTGTAGAGATTTGGATTAACTACAAGTAGAACTAGGGAACTTTCAGGGGTAATAAAAGTATCCTATATCTTTGTTTGGATGGTGGCTACATGAGTAGTTACATTTATCACAGCTAATCAAAGGATATGATAAGATCTGTACACTTTTCCGGAGCCCTGGTGGCACAGTGGTTAAGAGCTACGATGAGCTACAGCTGCTAATCAAAAGGTTGGTGGTTCGAATTCACCAGCTGCTCCTTGGAACTCCGTGGGGCAGTTCTCCTCTGTCCTGTGGGGTCGCTGTCATGTATTGAATTGTGTCCCCCCAAAATATCTGTCAGCTTGGCTGGTTCATGATTCCCAGTATTGTATGATTGTGTTATCTGATGTGATTTCCTTATGTGTTGTAAACTCTATCACTATGATGAGATTATACGTGATCTCCTTATGTGTTGTAAATTCTATCACTGTGATGAGGTTATACTGATGAGATTGACAAGATTAGTGTCTTAATGCAATCTGTTTTGAGATATAAAAGAGAGAAGCGAGCAGAGACACATGGGCACCTCATACCACCAAGAAAGCAGTGCCGGGAGCAGAGTGCAACCTTTGGACCTGAGGTTCCTGTGCAGAGAACCTCCCAGACCAAAGGAAGATTGATGACACAGACCTTCCTCCAGAGCTGACAGAGGAAGCGTTCCCCAGAGCTGATGCCATGAATTTGGACTTATAGCCTACTGGACTGTGAGAGAATAAACTTCTCTTTGCTAAAGCCATCCATTTGTGGTATTTCTGTTAGAGCAGCGCTAGATGACTGAGACAGTCGCTATGAGTTGGAATCAACTCAACGGCATCGGGCTTGGTTTTTTTTGTTTTTTTGGTACAGTTTTATGTATGTAAAGTTTACCTAAATAAATTTTGCTAAAAAAGATTCACATTCATTAAGAAAACATTGTTCATTCCAGATTATGTCTGGAAATCATTTCTTTGATGTTTCAGGTTGACTAACAAATGAAGATATTGACTAACACAATGACTGCATGCTTATCAAGAACCATGATGTGTCTTATATTGTTCTATCAATGGCTCCACCACTCGCCTGTCAGTTTGTCATACTGTGGTGGCTTGAGTGTTGCTGTGATGCTGGAAGCTATGCCACAGGTACTTCAAATACCAGCAGGGTCACCCATGGTGGACAGGTTTCAGCAGGGCTTCAGTACTAAAACAGACTGGGAAGAAAGACCTGGTGATCTATTCATGAAAAAATTGGCTAGTGAAAACCTTATGGATAGCCACGTAACATTGTCTGATGCAGTGTGGGAAGATGAGCCCCTCAGGTTGGAAGGCACTCAAAATATGACTGGGGAGAGCTGCCTCCACAAAATAGAGTTGACCTTAATGACACAGATGAAAGAAAGCCTTTCGGACTTTCATTTACTGTTGAGACATGACTCAAAATGAGAAAAAACAGCTGCAAATATCCATTAATAATTGGAATGTGGAATGTATTAAGTGTGAATCTAGGAAAATTGTACTTGTAAAAAATGAACTTGAATGTATAAAGATCAATATCCCAGACATTAGTGAGCTGAAAGGAAAAGGTATTAGCCATTTTGGATCAGAAAATCATATGGTTTACTATGCCAGTAATAACAAATTGAAGAGAAATGGCATTGCACTCATTGCCAGAAAGAACATTTCAAGATCATCCTGAAGTATAGTGCTGTCAGTGATAAGATAATACACATACACCTACAAGGAAGACCAGTTAATACAACTATTATTCAAATTTATCTACCAAGCAGTAAGGTCAAAGATGAAGAAATTAAAGGTTTATACCAACTTCTGCAGTCTGAAATTGATCAAACATGCAATCAAGATACATTGATAATTGCTATTGATTGGAATTCGAATGTTGGAAACAAAGAAGAAAGATCAGTAGTTGGAAAATATTGTCTTGGTGATAGAAACAATGCCAGAGATCACATGATAGAATTTTGCAAGACCGACTTATTCATTGGAAGCAACTTTTTTTTCAACAACATGAATGGCAACTATACATCTGGACCTCACTGGATGGAACACATAGGCATCAAATTGACTACATCTGTGGAGAGAGATGACGGAGAAATTCAATATCATCAGTAAGAACAAGGCAAAGGACCATAAATTGTTTATATGCAAGTTCAAGTTGAAGCTATAGAAAATTAAAATAAGTCCATGAGAGCCAAAGTACAACCTTAAGTATGTCCCACGTGAATTTAGAGACCACCTCAAGAATAGATTTGGCATATTGAACACTAATGACTGTAGACAAGACAAGTTGTGGGATGACATCAAGGACATCATACATAAAGAAAGTGAAAGGTCATTTAAAAGACAGAAAAGAGAAATAGACCAAAATGGATGTCAGAAGAGATTCTGAAACTTGCTCTTGAATCGAAAGTAGCTAGAGCAAAAAGAAGAAATGATGAAATAAAAGAGCTGAATAGAATATTTCAAAGGATGCTCAATAAGACAAAGTATTATAATGAAATGTGTAAAGACCTGGAGTTAGAAAACCAAAAGGGAAGAGCACGCTTGGCATTTCTTAAGCTCAGAGAACTGAAGAAAAAATTCAAGCCTCGAGTTGCAATATTGAAGGATACCAGGGGGAAAATATTAAACAACCCAGGAAGCATAAAGAGAAGATAGAAAGAATACACAGAGTCACTGTACCAAAAAGAATTGGTTGACTTTCAACCATTTCAGGAGGTAGCATATGATCAGGAAACAATGGTACTGAAACAAGTCCAAGCTGCAGTGAAGGCATTGGCAAAAAACAAGGTTCCAGGAATTGACAGACTATCAGATGAGATGTTTCAACCAATGAATTCAGGGCTGGAAGTGCTCACTTGTCTATGCCAATAAATTTGGAAGTCAGCTGCCTGGCCATTTGACTGGAAGAGATCCATTTTTATGACTATTCCCAAGAATGGTGATCCAACTGAATGTAGAAATTATCGAACAATATCATTAATATCACATGCAAGTAAAATTTTGCTGAAGATCATTCAAAAGCAGCTGCAGCAGTATATTGACAGCAAACTGCCGGAATTCAAGCCAGATTCAGAAGAGGACGCAGAACGAGAGATATCACTGTTGATGTCAGATAGATCTTGGCTGAAATTAGAGAATACCAGAAAGATCTTTACTTGTGTTTTATTGATTATGCAAATGCATTCAGCTGTGTAGATCATAATAAATTATGGACAACATTGTGAAGGATGGGAATTCCAGAACCCTTAATTATGCTCATGAGGAACCTGTACATAGACCAAGAGGCAGTCGTTTGAGTAGAAAAAGGAAACACCGCATGGTTTAAAGTCAGGAAAGGTGTGCGTCAGGGTTGTATCCTGTCACCATACTTATTCAATCCTTATGCTGAGCAAATAATCTGAGAAGCTGGGCTATATGAAGAAGAATGGAGCATTAGGATTGGAGGAAGACTCATTAACAACCTGCGTTATGCAATAGACACAACCTTGCTTGCTGAAAGTGAAGAGGATTTGAAGAACTTACTGATGACAGTCAAAGACTACAGCCTTCAAAATGGATTGCACCTCAACGTAAAGAAAACAAAAAGCCTCACAACTGGACCAACAAGCAACATCATGATAAATGAAGAAAAGATTGAAATTGTCAAGGATTTCATTTAATTTGGATCCACAATCAACACCCATGGAAGCAGCAGTCAAGAAATAAAAGGAAGCAGTGCATTGGGCAAATCTGCTGCAAAAGGCCTCCTTAAAGTGTTAAAACAGTAAAGAGATGTCACTTTGAGGACTAAGGTGTGGCTGACACAAGCCATTGTGTTTCCAATTGCTTCTTATGCATGGGAAAGCTGGATGATGAATATGGAAGACCAAAGAAGAATTAATGCCTTTGAATTATGGTGTTGGCAAACAATATTGAATATACCATGGACTGCCAAAAGAAGGAACAAATCTGTCTTGAAAGTATAGCCAGAATGCTCTTTAGAGACAAGGGTGGCGGAACTTGTCTCATGTACTTTGGAGGTACCAGTCCCTGGAGAAGGAAGTCATACTTGGTAAAGTAGAGGGCCAGCAAATAAAAGAGGAAAACCCTCAATGAGAGGGATTGACACAGTGGCTGCAACAATGGGCTCAAACATAGAAATGATTGTGAGGATGAAGCAGGACTGGGCAGTGTTTTGTTCTGTTGTATGTAGGGTCTCTATGAGTGGGACCTGACTCGATGGCACCTAATAATAAGAACAGCAACAGCAATGACTAATAGAGAACATCTCTATATTTGGTTCATATAATTATCTAATTTGTTCATCAAGTCAAGGAGGACTGTAACCTTCACCTAGACTGGTAAATTAACTTGTTTGAATTTTACATACTTTTATCTTTAGTATATTTACACATTTTTATACCAAGACTTAACAATTTCTAATTTGATGAATTGCTGAATTATTTTCTCCTAGTTTTTTTATATGGTCCACCAAAGAATCATTATAGATATTAAAATTAGAGAAAACAAATTCAGGGATTTCTTGTGGCTTTTTTACCGAGCAATTCCACTGACCATGCCAGCTCATCCACAGTGCCTTTTACAGGTGAAGAAACTGAGGCAAGTTTATTTTTTCCCAAATAATACCATCTTGTACATGATGGATAGAGAATTCACACAGATCCTTCAACCTTTTGACTATTGTTCCTGACATGTGAATGGAACATTCCAGAAGCTAAGTTTATGACTTACTCTCTTTGGCTGGTGTTCAACATGTGTTTGTTCATAATTTGAATCTTAGATCCATTTCTTGTGGGGAGAATGCAAACAATGGTGGGTAGAAACTGATGCCATTTCATAAAAACCTGTTTAGAACAACATTTAACCACAATGTATTGCAAGGCTTCTATGATGCAGTATGTTCTGAGTTTGAATTCCACAAAAAATTCTAGTATCTTTGTCAATGCAGGAGTGGGAGTGCAACATTTTCACACTTTTCATTTATTTGTACATTTGTCCATTTATTGAATAATTACTGAGGATGCATACTACAAAGAGCTCAGCTTTGGGACAGTCTTATCTCTGCCCAGATCATCTTTTGAGTCTGTCAGTAAACCTTGCTCAAAAATTAATGGAGGTAGATGCTGAGGGAAGAAAATTTACATTTTATGGAGTAGGGCAGATTTCTTTTTTTCATAGTTCAAGTAAAGGTCTCTGAGGCTGCAGTGATTGATAAATACTGAAAGGAAAGAAAAATGTCTCCAACTTTGGTGAGTAAAATATGTATTATTATACCAGAGAAGGAAAGGAAGCCTTCAAAACCCAGCTGAGGTGCTGCTTGGTGTATAAGGTAATTACATAAATAAAGGTAAATTAAAGATTTCCTCCTAGAAAAATTGTTTACATAAGACATTTACATGAAGAAAGACATTTAAAAATAATGTAGGAGCTCAATCTGAGTTTTACTTTAGTGATAGGTAAATATTGACCAAACTTAGAAATGAGGCAGCAAAATCAGGTTAATGAAAAGATACAGATTAAATTAATCTATCAGAAACATAAAAAAACAAACAAACCAACCCATTGCTGTCAAGTTGATTTAGACTTGTAGCTACCCTATAGGACAGAGTAGAACTGCCCCATAGAATTTCCAGTGAGCGCCTGGTAGATTTGAACTGCCAACCTTTTGGTTAGCAGCCATAGCACTTAACCACTACGCCACCAGAGTGTCCTCAGAAATATAAATCACTGAATTTTACCAGGTTCTAGTAGTTCTTAAAAAACATTTCAAGAAAAAAGCTACACTTTCTTCTAGGTCAAGGAATATTTTTATGATATTGCTTTCTCTATTGCAAATGAAAGTAGTCTCCAGTTTTAGAAGAGATATGCATAATTCTTAATTTGTTTTAACAGCATTTCCCCTTAAAAGTATATGCTTAACTTAGAATATCTGTTTCAAAATTTTGTCGTATTTCAAAATTTTCTTTCTCACTATTTTTCTTTGTTTTTGTTATGGAATAAATAGTAATATTAAACTAAGGAGTTAATGATGCAGTTCTTATCATTATTAATAATAACAATAATAATAGAAAATGTCACCAAGTCATGCAGATTTTTAAAAATACATCCAAAAGTGCATAGCAGGAGACCTAATAATTTACTTTTGTCTTTGGGATAAAATCTGGATTTCCAAAGTTTTAGATTAATCCTTCAAACAGTAATATTTATTAATTAATGTAGTTAGAGCAGTACTATCTTCTATGTTTTTTAAAATAGTCATAATAATATTATTTTTGACTATAAGCCATAATTATTAGTCTAAGGCAATTTGTCATTAATATATCTACATTTTTTATGAGAAGCATTTAGAAAAGAGACAAAATTATTTTTCTTTCTAAGCCCCTGAGGAGAAATTTATCTGATCATTTAGCTGTTTTTCTAGCTACCTAATATTCTTTGGAGACATAAGACTGTCCAGACACTTGAACTCAAGCACATAATGAAGGACTGGGTCATGCTATTTTTTGAAATTCCTACATTTCTGCCCATTAAAGAAAAAAAATATCTTTTAACCCATGTCCTCAAGTCTCTCTTATAGAGTACGTAAAATGGCAAATGACACTGATCTCATCAATTCAATTGATCCCATTAAAAATGTCTAACTCATTTAGCTCACAGGTTCTTATAAGGGACTTTTAGCAGGTGTTAAATCATCTCTATTCAGCCCCAGAGCTAGTCCTGAGTCTGAAAAATTTCAGTTCACACACTTAAGATCAAAATAACTATAAAGAAGCTTATCCAAACCATGTATGGATTGATCAATGCATTTTTCAAATTTAGAATTCTGTTAAATAACAGCTAAAATAACTCTGTTTTAGGTTATTTTTTTACAAAAACCACACACAATTTAAATAAATATTTTTTGTAACCGTAGGTAAAAATAGAGTAATTCTTCTATGCTTCTTTGTTACATGTGTGTTGCCAAGGTCAAGAGAGCTCTCTAGTGCATTGTGACTTAGTTTAGGTCAACAGGAAGTTTTATGCATGGTTTAAAAAAAAAAAAGATCCAAAACCCATTGAAGTGGAGTCGATTCTGACTCATAGCAACACTATAGGACAGAGTAGAACTGCCCCATATGGTTTCCAAGGAGCAGCTGGTGGATTCGAACCACCAAAATTTTGGTTAGCAGCCATAGCTCTTAACCACTGCACCACCAGGACTCGAATCCCTGGTTAGTGGAGTCCAAAGTATTCAGATCTGTTTGAACTCTCAGGGGCCCTTATGCTGTCTCTGATATGAATGACATTCACCTAACTTACTTTCATTTCTACAAAATAAAATAGTTACACAAAGGAATTTTGGTTCTGGCAGGTATTACTGAAAACACAGAGGTGTTAGAGGAAGATCACTTCGTGTGCTGCTTCACCAGTAACTAAAAAATCATGAAAGGTGATGCTGTTCTAAAAAGTCCTTTGGTTGTCCTAGCCAGCTCCCAGCCTTCAGCTACCTTGTTGACTTCTCTCATCTCTCCTCATCTTCTTTACCCTATCTTCCATTCCCTCCCCACATACAATTTTAGAACCATATGAAAATGGGGGATTCATTTTACAAGGTAACTGAGAAGAAGTTCTAAAGAATCTGGGACAAAAATAAAAATTATACCTAATGGGAAGAAAAATGGAATAATTGAGCCTAGGCACTATAAAACTATTAAAGTTTGTGCAATAAGAGCCATGACTATTTTCCTCTCAAGAAATTCTGTCTGTCTGTCTATCTATCCATCTATCTGTCTGTTGTCTACCTATCATCTATCTATCCATCCGTCTATCTATCTATCTATATATAAAGAGAGAGTGAGAGATTTATTTATTTTAGGGTTAACAAGTACAAAATCTGTAGGCCATGCAGGGTGGAAACTCTGGCAGGATATCTATTACAGTTTTGAGGCAGAAACTTTGTCCTTCCAGAAGACTTAGTTTTTGCCTCAGTGATTGAATGAGGCCCGCTCACATTATGGAAGGTAATCTATTTTAGATAAGATCAGCTGATTTAAATATTAATCATATATAAATACCGTCATAGCAACATCTAGACCAATGTTTGACTAAACAACTGGGCATTATGACCTAGACAAATTGACACATAAAATTAACCATCACTGTCTTAGTAAAATATTTTGTTATGTTTGGGGGTAGTTTTGAGTCTGAGTTTCTCCAACAGTCTAAATAGACATCATCTCTCACTTGCCGAAGTTACACAATTGTTTTTGTAGATAGCAATTGAGAAATTAAAATTAGGTGAGAAATTTCAATGACGCATATTTAATTGGAGAAGATGTAGATCTTTCAGGCTCCTGGTTTCCTTTGAACTATTCAGGGAGACTACCGTAGCCAACAACATCTATTATTTGAACTATCTTTGCCAACACATATTTTCATGGAGCAATGTTACTAAAGTTAGGAGGGGTCAGAGTCCAGAGGACAGGGTGGCATCACCTGACAATATTACTGATTTCCAGGCTTGATGGCAACGGTAGTACCAAGTTTCTCTTCCCTAATCTATCCATTCCTGAGAGAGAGATTATGGAGTCAAGGACCACATGCCCAGCTGGACCAGGAATTTGGAACAGATGCTACCTAGACGGTATGTTAGAGGATCTTCCTTCAATTTCAATCATAGGATTCAAAATAGTCATAGGAGACTGCATGAAAAATAAATCTGTTAAACTCATTTGGTTGTATTACTGTGGATAAAATGATCCTTTTGAGAAAAATAATTTAAGTAGAAGATGTGTGTTAACTTAGCCTTGAATTTCACATCAGGACACTGAATCCCAAAACTTGTTTTTGATAACAATTATCTGTTGAATTCACAGGCCAAGTTAGTGCAGAGATGACTGTATTAGTTTGAGATTCATTCAGCTGCATCTAAATGAAACAAGACTGCAGTGGCATATCAACAGAGATGTTTATTTCTATTATGGAGCAAGAGATATGGTGCAGCCACATCTAGTCTAGTTTTTCATCAATGCCATCAAGGAACTAGGCACCTTCTAACTTTCAGGGCCACAGTCCTTGGTGATGATAGCTGCAACTCCAGCCTCATGCATCTCTTCCAGGCAAGAAGGAAAAGGGAAACAGAAACAGAAGATGCCTCACACTTGTGCTTATGACTCATTGGCAAGAGCTGAGTCACACGACTACCCCTAGAAGCAAGGGGTTGAGTATTTTAACTTTATAGCCTATATTATAGAGAACACAAGGGAAAAGGAACTGGAAGGGACATTAAGTGAGATAGCTTACAGCTTTGTATGTAACATTCTGATATGTGTTATATATATTTTGTGTAATTATCTTTTAAAATAACACAATATATTATACATTAGTTATCACAATGTTTATATTATGTAAGTAATAATTATAACATGTTGTTTCAATAGATACATTTAAGTATTTCCTAAATGTAGCATTATGTTAGAGTTGGCAGTTTAAACAAGGAGATAAAGAAGAAAGAGCATACACTTTGGAATTTAAATCATGACACCATCTGCTAGAAAAAACAAAACCCATTGCTATCAAGTCGATTCCAACTCATAGCGACCCCTAGCTGTATAATCTGAGGCATGTTGCTTAACCTCTCTGTGCCTCAGTTTCTTCATATTTCAAATAGGGATAATGGCACCAATGTGATAAAATTGTAGTAAAGAGTAAATAATATATGGAGGCCCCTATAATAGTGTCTGGCAAATAGTTGGATCTCAGTTACTCGCTCACCCACTTTCCTTTTATTATCTGCTTATTTATATGTCATTATCTAATCTGAAGGTTAAAAAGCAACTGTAATGATTTCCTCAAAACTATAGCCTTAAAAAAAAAACCCTACAAAAATCAGTAACGTGTATGTGCATGTTTCAAAAATAGGTTTCTTTCTTCATCTATTTCAAAATAAATTCAATATTCTCATTGTTTAGCCTTATAGTTCAAACTTCATGGCCAGCTGCATTTTAGGCTATATTGCTTAGTTTTAATCAAATTAAATAAAAGACATCCAGAAATTTGTCAATATTCTATAGGAAATTTTCAGGGGGTCATTTACACAAATCATTTATTTTCGCAAAATATGGGATACCTAAAGAAAAACCAAATAGTGAGGCGCAGCGTGTCATTTTTTTAAGCAGATTTTCCTTTCTCTCAGAAGCTGTGATTCACTAGCTCTGGCTGTTTATGGAACACCAAATATATGTTCTTCGACCTCTGTATAATTTATTTAAACTCAGGCTCAATAACTTTAAATGCAGTTATCATCACAATGATTCAAAAAATGGTCAGCGATCTGTGAAGACGCACTGCACTGTCTCATTAAATCAACCCCCCCCCATACTTTGAAATAAGCACAGTCTAACTGCCTAACGATTATGTATAGTATCTTACAAAAATATGTGCAGCACAGCCGTGACCTATGTGCTAATTAAACCTGCCTGGCGGCTGATTCTTCTTCCACACACACCTCCTTAAATAGTCTTGAATGTCAAATAGCTTATCATTTACAAAGCCAGCATGGTCAAATACCTATGAGTATGCTATTTTCTTCCCAGAAGATCTGGCCTCCTTCCATAGCAGGCTTTGTGTTCTCATAACTTTGAATCTTTAAGGAAGATGTCAGAATCAGGTAAGACTATGAGAGTTGGAAATGGCATAACAGCAGGATGGAGCAGACCAGGGAAGGTGAGTTATGGCAATCTCAGAGAAGCCACTGAGTCAGAGAGTCTAAAGGAGAGAATATGGCCAGGGAGTGGTGTCCCAGTTGTGCCACATGGGCATGTGAACCAGAGTAGACATCTATGTCATAGGGTGTGGAGGTGTGGGGTGGAAAAGAGATGGAATTTGAATATTTAGAAAACCATGCATACCAGTTATAAGATCATTATTTTATTTATGTATTTGCTAGATATTAAAAACACAAGCATGTACTAGGCATTGTGCTAGCTTCCAAGGACACTGTACTGTGTTAAGCAAGACAGACATGGTCTCTCTGTTAGTAGGGACTACTGTTAAACGTATCTAAGAGCTGGAGTGAAGGTCTAGACCAGCAAGGTAAATGGGTGTGGCCAGTAAGTGATACAGACATCTTGCAATGGAGATACCAGAGATGAGCATGAATAATAGGGAACTCAGTAACAGGGGAACTAGTATGTAAAAAGAAATTTACTTAGAGGATTAACTGTGGGTTATATATTACTCTGTGTTGCTTCTGACTTAATACTTCTCTCTCTATATATTTTTTAACTTTTGTGATTCTTTGTCTGTCTTCCTAATAGATGGTGAGCAGTGCTTAGACCATAGAAAGTACTCTATAAAGTCTGCTGAATAAGTGAATGAGTTAGCAAGGTCAAAGTAGGATCCTAACCAAACAGCTTCAGTGATGAGCTAGAGAAAAATTCCTGTAGACTCCTTACCTTGGACAGAAGAGGTCTCAGGGTTTGGGGGAAACAGGCTTGCCACCGAGGGCTCCTTCACCCAGTAGCTAAGTGAGATAACAGCAGTGGTGCCATTAATCAGTAAATGTGATGGCTCTTACCCAGAAAGAAACAAGGGAAGTAAGGACAGAGTACTCTTAGGCAGTACGAAATTTTTTCCTTTTTGTTTTCAGCAGTGGACCTGGCTTGAGAGGCTGCAAACAGAAAGTCAGATAAAGATAAATAAGTGTCAAGGTCATTTATACAACCGCTGCGCTGTGGTGTTCTGCATGACTGTTGAAAAAAAGTCAATCTAGGAGACTTGGGAAGTCTTGCAATTACGAATCAGGTCTAATCCAAACATAGAGTTTAAAAAAAAAGGAAAAGAGAAAAGAGCCCTTCTAGTTCCACAGAATCTGTCCTGGGAGCGGCTTCATGAGAAGTATCAGTTGAGGCTCTGCTATCAAACCAGCAGTTTCATAAATGGCTGAGATTGTAGGTTAAATAAAGGAGTTGAATTTCTGATGAGTTTCACACCAGGGGACTATACTTACCAACCTTAGTGGTTTCAAAAATAGTAACACACACATGTTCCTCCTAGCCAAGAGGTGCCAAAGTGCAGAGAGGCTGACCTGAAGCGTACACCAACAGCTGGAAATGGAAGGAATTGTATGCACATATAACCTACTTTAAAAACCATTAATTTTTTCCTTCAATTTCAAAGCTGTTCTGCTTTCATAGTGCAACATTTATCTGGGGCAAGAAGCAAAATACTTCAGACGGTCCCCTGGCTTTTCTATTTATTTTTGAGTACATATTAGAATATCCACCACACCATGTCAGAACTAATACCATGTACGATCTGAAAAGGCAGTGGAATTTAATGGAAACAGCCGAGATGATGTATATAAAGTTCTTAACCCAGTACTTGGCACAAACTAGGCATTTTCTCAATATTTTTGGTTATTATTAAAGATAACAGGGAATTTTGGATCAGGTGACCTGGTTTTGAGTTCTGGATCTGTTGCATACTAGTTGAGTGACCTTGGATATCCCTTTTCAGACTTGGTTCCCTCGTGTAAAACATAAAAGAAAAAGTTTGAAAGCAAAAAGGAAGAAAAAAAGTGCAGGCCAGGAAATACCAAAAGAAAGTCGAATGGCTATATCATTTTTTGTTAAAATAGACTAGAATTATTTTAGCTAAAATAGCTAATAAAGATACAAAAGAATTAGTAAGAAAAAAGTCATTAATTTTTTTTTAAAGATACATTTTACTTGGAAGGTATAACAACTGTAAACTTATATATACCTAATAAAATACTCTCAGCATAAATAAAGCAGAAATTAATAGAACTGCAGAAAGAAATTGACAAATGCACCAATATAGCGGGAATTTCAATAGATTTCTCCGTTTATCAGGGGATCAAAAATTAGTTAAGATATCAAAAACTTGAATTGCATAATTAACGTGCTTGATTTAATATTTACTTTGATAATAATTTAATGATTAAAACCAGATAATATATGGTACACTTCTGTGAGTGTCTTACTTTCCTAGTGCTGCTATAATAGAAATGCCACAAGTGGGTGACTTTACAGAACATAAATTTATTTTCTCACAATTCTGGAGGGTAAAAGTCCAAATCAGAGTCTTGGCCATGTTGATTTCTTGTAGGTAGTTATGGGTATTCCTTGGTTGTTTGGCTTGTAGACAATCCTTACATGGCATCTGTCTACCCCCATCTGTGCTTATCTCTGTGTTTAATCTACTCTTTTTTATAACTTAGAAGTGATTAGATTTAAAATCAACCCTACTGAGGTGTGATCTAGTTAACCTAATGAAGAAAACCTAATTTCCAAACAGGGTTACAACCACAAAGTTAGAATTCTAACATATATTTTGGGAGACACAATTCAATCCAAAATTCTTTCAATTGGACCCATAAATAGCATCATAAGAAATGGTGAAGAAATTGAATTTGTCAAGGATTTCACTCTACTTGGATCAACAGTCAATACCTATGGAAGCAGTAGTAGAGAAACCAAACAATGTACTACATGGGGCAAATCTGTGGCAAAAGACCTCTTTAAAATCTTAAAAAGCAAAGATGTCATTTTGACTAAGGTGCACCTGACCTAAGCCATGGTATTTTCAATCACCTCATATGTATGCGAAACTTGCACAATAAAAAAGGAAGACCAAAGAAGAATTGATGCACTCAAATTGTGGCGTTGGCAAAAATATTAAATACACCATGGACTGCCAGACAAATTAACAAATCAATCTTGGAGGAAGTACAGCCAGAATACTCCTTAGAAGTGAGGATTGCAAGACTTTGTCTCGCTTATTTTGGACACATCGTCAGGAGGGACCAATAGCTGATGAAGGGCATCATGCTTGGTAAAATAGAGAATCAGTGAAAAAGAGGAAGACCCTCAATGAGATGGACTGACACAGTGGCTACAACAAAGGATTCAAACACAGCAATGAAAATGAGGACGGCCCAGGATCGGCAACGTTTTGTTGTGTTATACATAAGGTTGCTATGAGTAGGAGCTGACCTGATGGCACCTAACAACAACAATAACAACATCAGATTCAATTCATAACAGTGAGTGAAACACAATAAATGTAAGCTGGGACTCATCTAGCCAAATGGCTGTATGGAAACCCTACTTATGTAGAACTTATATACCAATTACAGAGTAAACAATTTTATCAAATACACATGGGGTATTTACAAAAATGACTACTTATTGGCCACACGACAAGTTTCAACAGGTTTGTAAAACATCATTATAATACTGTAACACAAACCCATTGCTGTTGTGTTGATTCTGACTCAAGCGACCCTATAGGACAAAGTGGAACTGCCCATAGGGTTTCCAAGGCTGTAAATCTTTAGGAGAGCAGACTGTCACATCTTTCTCGCACAGAGCAGCAGGTGGGTTCAAACTGCTGACCTTTTGATTAGCAGCCAAGCACTTAACCACCAAGCCACCAGAGCTCATTGTATTATAACACTAGACCATGTTTTCTGACTACAGTACAGTTAGTTTTGGAGCCCTGGTGGTGTAGTGGTTAAGAGCTGGGCTATAAGTTGGAATCGACTTGACAGCAATGGGTTTGGTTTTTTTGGTTTAGGATTAGTTTGGAAACAATTGTTTCCAAATGCTTGGAAACATATAAATGTACCCTCACTCCCCTATGTTTGGGCATTAAAACACACATATATTTCTAAACTACTCCTAGGTTAAAGAAGAAATCATAATGAAACTTTTAAAATAATTATAACTAAATTATAAGGAAAATAGAACATATCAAAATAAGTGGGATAAAGAAGAAGGAAAATTGCTATATTTTTATGCAAATAACACATGCCTCCTATGTGTGTTTGCCACCTGTTCCCTTCCCCCTGGAAGGTGTTTTCATAAGTACCTTTATACCAATTTTTTTTTTTTTCACAGTGGCTATAAAAATTAGCATAGCACATTTACAAAATTACCTCATGGGGAACGGTGCAGTTGGTAAACAAACATAGAAGGAATGCATTATTTATGTAAAAATACAGTTAACCTTAAGTAGCAAAATTTAAAAAGGGGCTAAAAGTTTATGAGCTAAGCTTAATCTAAATTAAGAAAAGTAGACAAACTTTGTGGTATTGATTAAGAGAAAGAGAAAATACAAGTAAAGAAAATATCAAAAGTGAAAAAAAGGTATAGAAGTACAAATAGAGACAAGACTAGCACAGAATAAGGGAACATTATGACCAACCTTGTGATAAAAAGTTTGAAAACTTAACAACAAAAAAAAGATATATATATATATATATATATATGTATGTATGTATATATGTATATACACACACATATGCATATAGATAGATAGATAGATACGTACATATATATATATGTATGTATGTAGGAAACCCTGGTGGCATAGTGGTTAAGAGTTTGGCTGCTAACCGAAAGGTTGGCAGTTAGAACCACCAGGCGCTTCTTGGAAATCCTATGGTGCAGTTCTACTCTGTCCTATAGGGTCGCTATGAGTTGGAATAGACTCAACGGCAGTAGGTGGGTAGGTATGTATGTACCTACTGCCGTACATACATACATACATATCTCTGCATGAAAATATTTTTAAAATAAATCACCACACAGATGTTAGCTTAAATAATAAGCAGTAGATAATAATGGCAGAACAAATTTGGATCACAGAATCTCCAATCTCCCTTCTTCCAATGCTTTGCAAAATGAACAAAAATAAGTGGGGGAGTACAACTCAGAAAAGGAGGGTGAGAATGAATGCACAACCCAAAGAATGTAATCAGTGTCACTGAATTGTACATGTAGAACCAGTTGAATTGGTTTGTTTTGCTGTGTATATTTTCGACAACAATAACAAAATTAAAAATAAGTAAATAAATAAAACTAGAGAATCATTTAGAATTAAGTTTAATTCCATTTAATAAAAAGTTCAAAATAGTAGTAGATTTAACAATGTACTATTTATTTTCTCTCACATAAGATATTTCTGGTGGCTTCACGGAACTTCCAGTGACCCAGGCTTATTCCAGAATTTAGTTCCTTTATTCGTAGAGTGTGATTCTGGTTCTCATGGTCCAAGATGGGGACTGGAATTACATCTATCATGAACTTGTACCAGACCAGCAGCAGGAGAAAATAGAAGAAAAAAAAAAAAGAAAAAAGAAAAGAGAAAAGAGAAGAGAAAAGAGCAAAAGGTGCATGCCTGCTATCTTTTAAGGAGGTTTAGTAGAAAGTGCCAGACAATATTTCTGCCTATATTTTACTGACCAAAGCTTAGTCACATGCCTACATCTAGCTGCAGTGGATACTAGCAAATATGGTTTCTATTCTCAGCAACCATGTGCACAGCAATAGAACAAATGTTCTACTACTAAAGGAAGAACATACAATGAGGTTAGGCAACCAACATTCTCTGACAAAAATAGCAATGAATTTGTGAGTAGCATCCAAACACTGAAAGTGATTCAACTTCATACTATAAATTTTGAAAACTGATTAAAATGGTGCAGTTTAATACTTATCCCCCTTTATGTTCTCAAATGCCATAAAGAGGAGAAAGAATGGCTTGAAAAAATTCTGAGAATTTTTAATATTCCCCAGTTTAAGAAAATGCAGATTGAGAGGGGGAATAGCAGCCTAGAGAAAATTTGAAGAAAGCACCTGAAGAACAGAAGGTTCTCTATGCCATCAAAAGGATCGCTGGCTCTTAGCAGAAGCAGGAAAAACCACCAGGGGTCACTGTGTTCCAGGGGAATGATCAAAACACCCAAGTGGCGCTTTCCACAGAAATAATATATACCAGAACTCAGTGAGATAAATTCTGCCAAATGACATTTAATAAAAAACCTCAAAAGGGAAAGTAGAGAACTAGCTATAAAAAAAAGACTGCACTCAACTAAGTAGAGTTTAATTCTTTTCCAGAAGGTGCATATAGTAGCAAAAGCCCAGTTCTCAAACAGTAGTTCAGAGATGGTGTCAAACAGTTATCATGTAAAGTGTGAGAAGTGTCACAGAGATTTAACCCACATTATGTAGGAGAATTAAATCAACTATGTTTGTGGAAAGAGATGAGGAAAAGCTCAATATCGTCAGTCAGAACAAGTCCAGGGGATGACTGTGGAACAGACCATTAATTGTTCACACGCAAGTTTCAGTTGAAGCTGAAGAAAATTAGAACAAGTCCACAGAACCAAAATATGACCTTCAGTATATACAACCTGAATTTGGAGACCATCTCAAGAATAGATTTGGTGCATTGAACACTAATGACTGAAGACCAGACTAGTTGTGAGATGACACCAAGGACATCATACATGAGGAAAGCAAAAAGATCATTAAAAAGATAGGAAAGAAAGAAAAGGCCAAAATGGACATCAGAAGAGTCTCTGAAACTTGGTGTTGAACACAGAGTAGCTAAAGCAAATGGAAGAAAGGATGAAGTAAAAGAGTTGAACAGAAGATTTCATAGTGTGCCTCGAGAATACAAAGTAAAGTATTATAATGACATGTGCAAAGACCTGGAGTTAGAAAAACAAAAGGGAAGGACACCCTTGGCATTTCTCAAGCTGAAAAAACTAAAGAAAAAATTCAAACCTCAAGTTGCAATATTGAAGGATTCTATGGGCAAGATATTGAATGACAGAGGAAGCATTAAAAGAAGATGGAAGGAATATACAGAGTCACTGCGCCAAAAAGAATTGGTTGGCATTCTGCCATTTCAGGAGGTAGCATATGATCAAGAACTGATGGTATTGAAGAAAGAAGTCCAGATTGCACAGAAGACATTGACGAAAAGTAATTGTCGGAAAAACCAATTGAGATATTTCAACAAATGGATGCAGCATTGGAGGTGCTAACTCATCTATGCCAAGAAATTTGGAAGACAGCTACCTGGCCAACCACCTGGAAGAGATACATATTTGTGCCCATTCCAAAGCAACTTGATCCAACAGAATGTGGAAATTATCAAACAATATCATTAATATCACACGCAAGTAAAATTTTGCTGAAGATTCATTCAAAAGCGGTTTCAGCAGTACATCGACAGCGAACTGCTGGAAATTCAAGCCAGATTCAGAAAAGAATATGGAACAAGACATATAATTGCTGGGGTCAGATGGATCTTGGCTGAAAGCAGAGAATACTAGAAAGATGTTTACCTGTGTTTTATTGACTATGCAAAGGCATTTGACTGCATGGATCATAACAAATTATGGATAACATTGTGAAGAATGGGAATTTTCGAGCACTTAATTGTCATCATGAAGAACCTGTACGTAGATCAAGAGGCAGTTTTTTGAACAGAAAAGAGGATACTGTGTGGTTTTAAATCAGGAAAGGTTTGTGTCATGATTGTATACTTTCACCATACTTACTTGATGAGATGGATTGACACAGTGGCTGCAACAATGGGCTGAAACATAGCAATGATTGTGATGATGGTTTAGGACTGGGTATTGTTTTGTTCTGTTGTACATAGGATGGCCATACGTCAGAATGAACTCAATGGCACCTAACAACAACAACATGTAGGTGAAAACAGAAATTCTGGACAAAGCTACCAATATCATGCATAAGAAAGAAGAAAATACATAGCCTAGCAACTAAACAAACTTTCTAAAAAAAATAGATGAAAGGAAAAGATAAGAAAGATCCCAGGGTGTAAACAAACCTTACCCAAGGAGATGAAGAAAATTATTTGTAGGCAGTTTTAACTATAGAAGTCACAAACTTATTTTAATATGAGAAGACTCGTTGATGGAATAATACCTTAACAGAATGACCCTTTTATAGCTCTAACAAATACACTAGTTAGATATAACGGAATGGACTATATATTGCTTAAAACTGAATTCCCAATTCAGAGGAAAATCTTGATATAGTGAGAGTAAATGAAGGGGAAAAACTCAAAGAGATACAAAGCAGTTAGAAGACAAAGAAGAGGCAAATTATGATTATTGGAGTCCTGAGTTAGAGAGTCTGGCTATATATATGTATGTATATATATATATATATATATATAAACAAACGTATAGTAAAATAAAATTTCTCGGAAATGAAAGGAAAACTGAGTTTGAAAGTTAAAGGAACTTGTCTTATTCTAGGAAATCTGGTATGGATTGATCAGCATTGACACGTACACTTCTGAAGTTATTGAACCACAATGATAAAAACTTCAGGCATCCAAACAGAATAAAGCAAGTCACTTATAAAGAGAGGAATGAAGAACAACTTAGTCAATGCTGAAAGACAACTGAGCAATTTCTGCATTAAGGGACTTAATGCTGATTTCTTATTTAATTACAAACTACGAGACCATCCAAAACATGGAAGAATTAGAGAGTAGAGCATCCATGACTTCTTCTTGATAAAATGACCAGAAGTAATTGCAGTAATCCAGGTGAGAAATGATGATGGATCAGGATAAGGTGGTAGCAGTGGACATAGTGGAAGAAGTCAAATTCTGAATATATTGTGAAAGTAGAGCTAGTGTTACTTTTTGATGGAATGAATGGATGTTGGCTATGAGAACCCAAAACCATTGCCATCGAGTCAATTCTGACTCATAGTGACCTTATAGAACAGAGAAGAACTGCCTCATAGGGTTTCCAAGGAGCAGCTGGTGGATTTGAACTGCCGACCTTCTGATTAGCAGCCGAACGCTTAACTGTGTCACTAGCTAGTGTTACCTTTTTGATGGAATGCGTGGATGTTGGCTATGAAAGAGAATGGTCAAAAAGCACCTGAGTTTTTTTTTTTTGCCTGAGCAACTGACAAGATGATGCTACCAATTAACATGTAGAAGGTAGCGGTTTATCTATCTACCTATCTATCTGTCTGTCTGTCTATCTCTCTATCTTCTAACTATTGTTTCGCTGGTTGATTGTCTGCCAGGAGTTTAGTCTTGGGCGTGTTAGATTTGAAGTGCCTATTAGACATCCACAGGTAATTTCAACTGTACAATTGTATATATAAGTTTGAAGTTCAGAAAAGAGCATAGTTCATGAGGAATTTGGGAGTGTTCAACATAAACATGGTTTTAAAGCTATGGAAATGGATGTGAGTGCAAATAGAGAAGAGATCCAAAAACTTGAGTCTTGGAGCTCTACAATAATAAACAATCATAATGATGATACAAGCAAAGGAGACTGAAAAGGAGCAAACTCTGAGGAAATCTGTTGCCCTGCAAGCCATATGAAGATGTTTCCAGGAGAACGGATATAACAATTGTGTTAAATGCTGCCGCTAAGTCATGTAAATGAGAATTAATAACTGTCATGGAATTTAGCAATGTGGAGGTCATTAACAAAGTGGTGTCAGTTGAGTGGTGGGTGTAGAAGTGTGATAGGAGAAGAATTAAGGAGAAATGTGAGAAAAGGATTTGCAGTACAGTAAGTATAATAATCTAACATATTTAGGTGGTGGGTACATTTCTTTATTTTTTTTTCCCAAGCAAAGGGCCGATTAATGCTGTCTAAAATTGAACACTAGTGTTAAAACAAAAGACTCAATGTATTAATGTTTTTAATAAACATTTTAGATTTTTCAGTGAAATTCATCCTTTGACAAAGAAATTACCTAAAGTTAAGCAATTTTCTTAGCTTCACTTAAAAATTTTCTTCTATGAAACTCAAGTGAAATTAATAGCTTATATAGTATGATTTCATTTTACTTGGATCCATAGTTAATGCCCATGGAAGCAGCAGTCAAGAAATTGAATGACATATTGCTTTAGGCAAATCTGCTGCAAAAGACCTGTTTTAGCTGTTAAAAAGCAAAGATGTCACTTCAAGGACCAAGGTGCACCTGATCCAAGCCATGGTATTTTCAGTCACCTCGTATGCATACAAAAGCTGGACAATGAATAAGGAAGACTGAAGAAGAATTGATACTTTTGAATTATGGTGTTGGCAAAGAATACTGAAGGGGCTGCCAGAAGAACAAACAAATCTGTCTTGGAAGAAGTACGGCCAGAATGCTCCTTAGAAGTTGGGATGGAGACACTTCGTCTCACATTCTTTGGACATGTTATCAGGAGGGACCAGTCCCAGGAGAAGGACAGCATGCTTAGTAAAGTATAGGGTCAGTGACAGAGAAGAAGACCCTCTTCGAAATGGGTGGACAAGATGGCTACAACAATGAGCTCAAACATAGCGAAGAATGTGAGGATGGTGCAGGACTGGGCGGTGTTTAGTCCTGTTGTACATAGGGTTGCTATGAGTCAGAACCAACTCGACGGCACCTAACAACAACAGCAACATAGCATGATATTATTTACAAATTTTTATGGCAAATCTATCTATTTTCTGTCTCTATGTATAAAATGATGTGTGTCTGCTTTTGTTTGTACTTTACTATGCAGCCCCAAATTTAATAAAAAGATTATTTTTATAAAATAATAGAATAATTATTCTTTAACAAAATTCTTGATAAGAAGGCAACACAACAAATATTACACCATGAGGGCAAATATATATATATATATATATATATATATATATATATATATATATATATATGTATACACACAATCTTGCCACAAGGACATGTAGGTAGAGTCTGATTTTGCTTCCTCCCAGCTCCTTTTTTGCATCTTTAGCTGTTTGTTAACAGCTTGTACCCAACCCAAACATAGCAGAGGGTAGGGGCTGGTCTTTGCTTTTGGTTCAGCAATACCACATTTTAACCTTTGATTTAAAACTTCCTCAAAACAAGTGATGCACAGGCTCTAAATTGCCACAACTCTTTTTTGAAAAGGGAATTGATTTACGTAAGGCACATTAAGTTTTGATTCTTTGTAAGGGACACCTAGATCTCCCAGGTATATTTATAGTTAAAAGAAGAATTTGTTAGTGACAAATAAATATGTATCATGGTGAGATTTCAGTGGAGATATTTTGAAACAGGATACCCTGGGGGTGAGGTAGGGCATTTTGCAAATTATATTATTGATGTATAAAATCAGCCCAGCTTCGAGTCTCCTCCACTCTGTTATGTGTATGAATGTGCTTCAGAAACCCTTGAAACATTCTCAAGTTGAAGAATGAGTGTGTCTGGAGTGAATATAAATGTCATCATAATTATAATTTCCTATACTCAATATGAATGTAAATTCAATTGTAGGCATTATTGAGTATATAGACAATTCAATAATGTTATTTGGATGTAAGGGAAAACTGCCACCAAGCTGCAGATAAAAAGGAAGTATGCTCCAAACTTTTGAAATTCCCTGGCAGCAAATTTTCAAGGAGCAAGACAAAAAATAAAATTACATCCAAAATTTATTTTTAGAATTTCTTAGGGGACCATTACTTCAAAATGTATTTATATATTATAGGTTACTCATATGGAGCTAAATGTTTAGCAAAAATTTCTACTGACATTTTGAGAACAAAAGGATGTGCTGCCTGCAGCGGTACAGACAGATTTTTCTTAGCTTAAATATAACAATTTATAGAAAAACAAAGAACTCCTGAAACAAGGCCCTACTCAAGGAAACATCGTCTTTTTCTCCTGCTCTTTATATTCTTTCAGCTTACATGCCATTAAAATACTCTAGTAATTCAGAAGGTGACGCTTCTAGTTGTAAGTCTTTGATAAGTTATTATCAGATGGAGAGGTTCTATGATTTGACAGAAATGAACGCTGGATGAGCAATACTCTAAATTGCAGAGAAGAAGATACTGGAGAGTTTCAGGAAATACATTTATGACCCTTTTGAAATGTCTCATACATTATTCTAAGCTGTTTTCTGCATTTATCTTGTAATTTTTAGTTCAAAGTTAAAGGCTAATGTCAAAATTCATTTTAACAATGCCAATTTTTATTTAAAATATATATCTGTTTCTTATTCTGTCTGTAAGAGCTAAGAAAATAGTATCTTAACTAAGAAAATAACACCTGATCTTAAAATTGCTATAGAACTTTATTAATTGGTTTAAATTAAATAAATTGGTTCAAATCAGGAAAAACAGTTGACTGACTTGCCATTTGAGACCTGGATTAAACTCTCAATACAAACGAAGGGACGGGATCATTTGTAGTAGAGATCTAGCAGTCTACTCTTGAGGGAACAATATGTGAAGAAAGAAGGTGGAAAAATATACAAGTAAATGTGTTGGTGGCATTTCAGATACTCTGGAAAGTGATGAAGGGATTTGTGTTTCACTCTACTACGGAGAATAATTAATTTAGTCCTAATGTCACGAAGACATTGTGATGTGCTGGAACTGAATTGTAACACTGAGTTCCACTCATGCTGAACTTTTGTGTATTCTTTATCTGCTCCAGCTGGCTGTTAAACCCCTTTTCCAACAGGTTAGGCAGGCTATAAACAACAGAAGCAAGCTACTGAAAAACCTCAATAGATTTTTCAAATGAACAGCACATTTCCCTATGCCATGTATTATCAAATAAATATGCTTTCCTTCTTACCCCCAAACCCAATTAATGTCACATATTTCATCTACTTTAGATTAAAGATTATCCAAATCCAAAACAACAGCAGTAAAAACACCTCTTAAGAAGTTACTTGTTTTTACATATCAGCAGTATAGAAGCTTGTACACTATTAGTTGAAACAACAAAAGTACCAATGATATTTCAGATGTATGCACAAAATAGTCAAAACACCAAGAGGCTATAGTTTGATCATGTAGATTCTATCTTATCTAACTACTTCATTCCTTCCTACATTCTTTCCAGGTTAAAACTCTAAGATTCTTATTATTTGTTGAAACTAGAAGTTATTTTTCTTTCATGATATAACTTATTTACTAGATAGTGCCTCATAAATTTGGATGTTTACATCCCCAATAAATGTATTTCAGTCAACAATTAAAACTTACTGATTCCAATTTTAAAAATTCAATGCCACACTATCAATTAGAACAGTTTAGTGAATTTCATCACAATTTCTTGTGTCATAAGAAAAAGAAGTCTTGCTTGAACAAAGAGTAGATTACTGTTACAATATTATATGGAGTACTGAATAATGTAGCTTTTTCATTACATATTTCCTATAGATGAAGTTATTTTTTAAAAACTCAAAAGTATAAATGCAAATTTATGATACTATGAAATGCAGTGTTTTTTTTTTTTTTTTAAATGATTGAATTCTTGAAGAGATTTTAGATTTCCAGAGGAGGATTTTTCTAATCTCTTCATGCCAGAAACTTTTTGCTTCTCCTTAGGTCTCCCTTTATCTTGATTTTAAAATTAAGAAAAAAAGAAAGGTTATTCTTATTCTGCTCTCATCTTCTACCGCAAGGCCATTGTGGCTTGATGTCACTTGGCTACATAAAATTTTGATAGTTTCAATGACATATTTTCTTATCCATTTTAAATCTTAATTAGATTATTCATTTGTTTCTCAGATAATGTGAATTTCTGAGGTTAAATTAGAAGATTCACTCTCCCCTCACCCCTAGAAATGACGATCTAGGAATGGACATACAAAGGAGCTTGTTTGTTCACTGAAAATACCAAGCTTTGTATAAAGATTACACAAACATGTTTATTTATCTGGCTGTATTCATTGAAAACTTAAGGACTAAATGACCTCTCAAAAAACTGCCTGAAAATTGCAGAGAAAAATGTGAACTCATCAGAAATAACTACAGGAGTTCTACAGAGCTATATTAAAAAAAGTTATCTACATGGGCAACCCATCTCCACTAAGCCTTGTTCTCCAACATCCTTATTAACTTTTTGCCTCATAAGAGACTTACGAATTCATTACATCTGTTTACCATTTTTTCCTGATGGGAATATTTAAATTGTATCACATTTCAATGTACATTACAATGATGAAATAAAAAAACCTCTGAACCACCCTTTATATTCAGTGTCTTGACATTATAAACAGATAATATTTACAAGGCATTATGATCCGTTATATGGATAAAAGGATGTTTATACATGATTTCTGCATTAAAGAGGCTTAAAGTTGAGTTATGAAAATAAAACATAAGTAAATAAAACAAAAATAACAATGAAGAACACCCCATACGGTAATGGTAAGTGGCAGGCAAATAATAAGTGCTAAAAGACTTTTAATAAGACTTTAATCTTAGGGTGTAGAAAAAATGAGGAATGTATTGTAAAAAAGAAGAAATTAGAAATAATCTTTGAAAAACATATGAGTCTTGAATATCTTAAGAGCAATTAGGGAATATTCTAGTCCAGAAGGACATATGAACAATTTTGAAAACAAGAACCATTTGGTTGTTCTAAGAAAGTTTCCTCTAGATATGTTTTCTTATTGTAAAATGAAGTTTGTTTCAAGTGTTAAATTATATAACATATGTAAAGAAATGCTTCATAGTGCTGAGTATAGAGTAAATGCCCAATATATGAATTATTATTTATAATGTGAATAAGACTGTAGAGGTAGTTTGGGATTTTACTAAAGAGGACATTCAATGGCAAGATCTAGAGTTTCACTTTTATTCTTTAGGAAATAAAATTCTATGGTTTTCTGATCAAGGAGTAGGAATGTAGAAAATAGCTTATCAGGAAGGGTCAATAATTCTGCCCTCCTGCTGGATTACAGTGGCTGAGACACTAGTAAAGGGAGAATCTGGGCAGCGAGGCAGCTGAGTTAATGAAGAGCAAATTCTAGGGGCAAATTCTGAAGACTTCTGAACTGTTTGAACGTCATGGAAGGGTTAATGGCTAAGCATGAGTCAAGGATAGGCAATTTAACAAGTATTTGTAGAGTCCCCTGTAGGGACTATGTATTTTTTAGATCCTGGGAATAAAATGATGAAAAAGACAACTTTCTTCTCAAAATGATCCTACTAACCATAGTGGTTCAAATGATTAAACACTTGGCTAAAAAAAAGTCATTCCTGTCAAGTCGATTCCTACTTGTAGTAACACTATAGGATCTAGTAGAATTGCCCCATAGGTTTTCCAAGACTGTAAATCTTTATAACATCAGACTGTCACATATTTCTCCTGAAGAGTGGTGGGTTCAAAGGGTCGACCTTTCAGTTAGCAGGTGAACATTGTGCCACCAGGGATCCTTAAACACTGGCTACTAATTGAAAAGTTGGAGATTTGAATCTACCCAGAGGTACCTTAGAAGAAAGATCTGTCGATCTATTTTCAATAGGTCACAGCCATGAAAACCCTATGGAGCACAGTTCCACTTAGAATATGGTTGCCATGAGTGAGAATCAACTCTGCAGCAGCTGGTTTGTTTGTTTTGTAGTGCAAAGTACTATCTGTGTCTTGGTTTCTCCATCAGTCAAATAAGACAAAGATCCACTCTCTCATAAGGTTGCTGTGAGGATTAAATGAATTATACTATAAAATCACTTAGGATAGTACCAGAAATATACGTTTGTAGCTATTATTTTTATTACTATACAGAAAATTGGAATATGGACAAAGTACAGAAGCCACTAGAAGAGGAAATTACAAATCTTTAGGACTGAAGCACAGTGAGTGGGAGGAAAAGAAGGGCTTCACTTAGGTAATAAACAATGCCGGGTCAGCATAGCTCAGGATAATGTTTGGAATCATGCAGACTTGTATCTGAAGCACAACTCCTCCAATATTTAGTGAGTTACTTGATGTCTCAGGGCCAAAGTTTTCGTACCTATAAAATGGAAATAATAGTAGTGCCTATTTTAAAGGATTGTGGTGAGAATCAAGTGGGCTAATGGGTGCACACAGTCCTGAATCCATAGTGAGTGCTTCAATACATGGGGACCTAATAAGGTTTTGAAGGATACTAGACTTTTTCTAGACACACAGATGGGGAAGCACATTCTGAGTAGATAAGCAGCATGTATGAACGGTGTGCTGCACTGATAACAGACTATAAGATGTAGATGCAATGGCAGGGGAGTGTGGTTGACTGAAATTTACTTTGGAGAAAGTAGGACTCTGCTCATCAAGGATGTTCTAGAGCACATGCCTATGTCTTGCTCCATCTGTGAGATAATTATGGGGTTTTTTTTTGTTGGAGTGAAATGTAAAAGCATCAGTCTGCTGGCATCAAGTGAGTGCATTGCAGATTGTGAGGGTAAGTACCAGGGCAAAAGGAATTTGATGTTAGAAGAATGAAGATCAGATAAGATGGTTTCTAGGGATATTTTTGTTTGTTTTATTTGTTTGTTCCTTGTATTCCAGATGTCAGATGACAAAGGCTGAACTAAGATTGGGAGGTGGACGATTAAGGAAGTAGAATGGATGAGTAAAGGGGAAGCAGGGACATTGAATAACAGCCTGGTTTCCAACATTAGTGGTTGTGTGGATAGTAGTTTCACCAAGGAATTAGAGAATATGAAAATATTTGGAATCTTATGGGAAGGAAGGATAATAGTTTTACAAATGATGAGTTTGAAATTCTCCTGGGAGATCAAACCTGGTTGTTGTTGTTGTTAGGTGCTGTTGAGTTGATTCCAACTCACAGCAACCCTATGTACAACAGAATGAAACACTGCTGATTCCTGCACCATCTTCACAATTGTTATGATTAAGTGTATTGTTGTAGCCACTGTGTCAGTCCACCTCATCAAGGATCTTCTTTTTTGCTTACCCTCTACCTTACCAAGCATGACATCCTTGTCCAGGACTGGTACCTCCTGATAACATGTCCAAAGCATCTGAGATGAAGTGTTGCCAACATTACTTCTAAGGAACATTCTGGCTGTACTTCTCCCAAGAGAGATTTGTTCATTCTTCTGGCAGTCCGTGGTATACTCAATATTTTTTGCCAACACTATAACTCAAAAGCATCAATTCTTCTTTGGTCTTCCTTATTCATTGTCCAGCTTGCACATGCATATGAGGAAAATGAAAATACCATGACTTAGGTCAAGACCACTGTAATCCTCAAAGTGACATCTTTTCTTTTGAACACTTGAAGGAGGTCTTTTGCAGCAGATTTGCCCAATGCAATACGTCATTTGATTTTTTGACCGCTGCTTCCATGAGCACTGATTGTGGATTCAAGTAAAATGAAATCCTTGACAACTTCAATCTTTTCTCCATTTATCATGATGTTGCTTACTGGTTCAGTTGTGAGGATTTTTGTTTTCTTTATGTGGAGGGGTAATCCATACTAAAGGCTGTAGTCTTTGATATTCATCAGTAAGGGCTTTAAGTCCTCTTCATTTTCAGCAAGCAAGGTTGTGTCATTTGCGTATGGCAGAATGTTAATGAGTCTTCCTGCAATCCTGATGCCATGTTCTTCTCATAGTCTGGCCTCTCAGATGATTTGCTCAGCATACAGATTGAATAAATGTGGTGAAAGGACACAACCTTGATGCAAAGCTTTCCTGACTTTAAACCACACAGTAGCCCCTTGTTCTGTTCAAATGACTGCCTTTATGTACAGATTCCTCATGAGCACAATGAAGTGTTCTGGAATTCCCATTCTTCTCAATGTTATCCATAATTTGTTGTGATCCACACAGTCAAATGCCTTTGCATAGTCTATAAAACACAGGTAAATATCTATCTGGTATTCTCTGCTTTCAGGTATGATCCATCTGACATCAGCAATGATATTCCTCGTTCCACGTCCTCTTCAGAATCTGGCTTGAATTTTGGCAGTTCCCTGTTGATGTACTGCTGCAACTGCTTTTGAATGATCTTCAGCAAAATTTTACTTGTGTGTGATAGCAACAAACCTAGTAGCAATATAAAAATAGGCATATTTTTACGATAAAACTTGTTAGTGGCAAAGGTATTTGGTTTTGTTAGAGACATTGAATATATACCAAAGATTCACAGCAAACTG
Source organism: Dugong dugon (assembly GCA_030035585.1). NCBI lineage: Eukaryota > Metazoa > Chordata > Mammalia > Sirenia > Dugongidae > Dugong > Dugong dugon. The sequence continues at coordinate 140,905,365 of CM057464.1, read as the reverse complement.
TTGGGTTGGTGATATCAAAATGAAGTTTAAGACAGTCTGCAAAACTATAGCTACAGCTGGAAAATGAGATGTCTTAAACCTCTCTTGGAAACAATGCATAGAGAATAACAGACATCTGAGGACTGACTCTTGATTTGGCCTGATATACTTGTTGCCATCGAGTCAGTTCTGACTCAGTGACCCTATAGGACACAATTGAACTGTCCCCATAGAATTCCCAAGATGCAGCTGGTGGATTCAAATTGCCAACCTTTTGGTTAGCAGCTGAGCTCTTAACCACTGTGCTACCAGGGCTCCAGTATGGCTTAATATAGCAAGGAGAAAGTTGATTCACCAGGAAAAGCATAAAGGGAATGGAGTAACCAAACAGTACTTGAACACAGGCAGTGTAGTGTCATAAAACTGTAAAGAAAATTGAGGAATAGTCAGAGTGCAAACTCCTATAAGCTCTACTTCAATTTCATCTACATTTTATCTCTAAAGACTAAGACATGCAGTTACTATTTTGCTAAGTTGTTGAATATGTAGGTAATTGGGGATGGAAATTACCAATCCTACTATGTGCCATATATGTCAGAAATTAGCTAGAGGTTTTACTTATACCATAATCTCAACCACAGTCTTAGGATGTGGGCACAGCTATTCCCATTTCACACATAAGTAAAATGAAACTCAGAAGATATAAAGTAATAAGTGGGCGTTAGAATTAGAAACTGGGTCTAATTACAAAGCTCATGTCCTTTCCACTGAACCATGCTATCTCAACGGCATGGCATAATGACAGTAGCACTGGACCAAGGATCAACAGACCTAGAGAGTTATTAGTCATGTGACTTTTGCAAGCTTGCTTTTAAAAGCAGGATGGAATTAGATACTATAAGTGATATTATTTGAAATAAGGAAAAGTGTTGTCCTAAAAGAAGATATTATAAGAAAGAGATGGCTGATCAGCTGTGCCAAATGCTGTAGAGATCAAAGAGATAAAGTCTAAGAAATGGTAATTTTATTTCAAGATCAGAAAGTCACTGCTGATTTCTAAAAAGTCAGTTCGGTAGAAGAATGGAGATAAACTTCAGAAGCAGTGGATTAAAGACTGTGCAGGGTGGCACGGGGTAGTAAGGGCAGTGAGTGTGGTTGTGCATTTTAAGAATTTTAGTAGTAAAAAGGAGAAGATGAGAAACAGTATAGCAGTTTGTGGGTAGGTAACAAGTTTAAGAAAAGGTTTTAAAGATAGGGGAATCCTGAGCATGGTGGAAGATGGAAAGGAAGGAGAGGAGAAGAGGTGACTAAAGAGTAAACAAGGAAAGCAGTGAGGCAGAAAAGATTTTGACATTTGCCTCAAATATGCAGAATGAGACTAAGGGCTGTGATACTGGATGAAAAAACTAAAGAGTGTGTGAAAAGAGGGAGAATTTTGACAATAATGAGAGGGGAGGATGAGGAAGTTGAGTGTTCGGCATCTTATTTCACTTGACTAAAACAAAGCAATTTCAAGTTGGAAACGTGCTGATTCATTAGTGTTTTTCCAATTATATCACCATTCCATGTATATACATTATGGGGGTCAGCTGTAATGTCAATGTATTGCTGAAAGCATTCCCCCTCCTCCCCACCCCGCAGCTGGCATTAATGCTGTCAGTTTCTAGACTGGTATTTTAATTTCTGGGACAAATAGATACAGTCATTCAAACATAAACAAAATGCATTTGCCAGGTGTCAACTCAAATTGTTTTTGATTTTCATTAGCTTATCGTTCTGTTCACCAACTTTACTTGTCCATCAACATACAAAACCAAATTCTAATTCGAAATTTCTATGGAGTTCATTTGCACTGATTGTAGCTTTGGTATAATGGCCAAGCCATGGAAACAGTTCAGAAAGTCAGATGGTTTATTGTAGGGGTGGGAAAAGGAAAGAAAGAATGGAAATTCTGTAATTAGTTTCATATCTCAGAACTAGGGATTCAAATGCAAAAATGCAATGTCAAAGCTAGAGTGGTAGTAGAGAAGAGTTGGGGAAGGAGATTGTAGTGGTGCGGGCAGGGAATGGAAAGGAAGGACAAAGGTAGAATTGAAGCAAGCATAATGCCACTGGTAACCAGTCACTTTTTGAAAATGCATTTTCAGACTGATGAGCCAGCCCAATATTCAAAACCTACTGATGACCCAACTCGATGTTCAAAACATACCCAGAAAACTCTCAGTCATATCTGCCTATAAATATGTCATTGCTCCCTCCTTAGAGATACAAGAGCCTATTCTTGGAGGGCTTCTGGGCTTGTTAAAGTGTCTCCCTGGCCAAAACTCCATCATAACATTTATTTCCTTAGGTCTTTATATCTATGCTAAAGCCTTTAGCTCTAGGATCTGATAGGCCTCATGTAATATTTGGCATCCTTTGGTATCCTTGTGGTTACTGCTAAAGCCCCTTGGAGGGTAAACTCTATAAAAAATTCTTGTTGAGAGTTTCATATTAGTGACAGTTCAGGCAGAAACTTCATGAACAAGAATTTGTGGAAATAAACCATGAATTCTAGATCACTGAGACTTGGGAAAAATTACTGAAATTTAGAAAACAAAATTATTTCTTAAGCTCCAGTACCAATAGATTTATTTCCTACAATCATGCTTTATTAAAATTCATCTTTCTGTTATCTAATGCTTTATAGCATGCCTTTAAACAAGTACACTCACAAAGAAAAAACTTAGCCTCCCCTCTTCTTTCCTTCTCTTTGATGTTGTCTTTGTTTTTGTTTCACTGACATATAAGTTTAATAGACCAGGTGTTGGGCATCGTGAAAACTGAAAACTCATTGGTTACCTAAATTACTCACCTTTCTTCCAGTTATTTTGAAAAAAATTTACATTTTTTTCTAGCCTGTCAGAAAGTAAGTAGTTAATATTGTTAGATTATCTTGAAAATATTATTTGCTTGAGATTTAATTTTTTCCTCTGATGATTGATATCACAGTGGCATGTGAACTAAATGGACTTTAAAACATAAGTCTTTCACTAGCCTACTGGATCTGGTCTGTATGTTGTTGTTGTTAGGTGCCATTGAGTTACTTCTGACTCATAGTCACCCTGTGTACACCAGAACGAAACACTGCCAAGTCCTGAGGAATCTTCACAATTGTTGTTATGCTTGAGCCCATTGTTGCAGACACTGTGTCAGTCCATCTCATTGAGGGTCTTCCTCTATTCTCTGACCCTCTCCTTTACCAAGCATGATGTCCTTCTCCAGGGACTGATCCCTCCTGATTACATTTCCAAAGTATGTGAGATAAAGTCTTGCCATCCATGCTTCTAAGAAGAATTCTGGCTGTACTTCTTGCAAGATAGATTTATTCATTCTTTGGCAGTCCATCGTATATTCAATATTCTTTGTCAACATCATAATTCAAAGGCATCGATTCTTCTTCAGTCACCCTTATTCATTGTCCAGCTTTCCCATGCATGTGAAGCAATTGAAAACACCATGCTTGGGTCAGGCACACTGTAGTCCTCAAAGTAAAACCTTTGCTTTTTACACTTTAAAGAGGTCCTTTGCGGGAGGTTTGCCCAATACGTGTCATTTGATTTCTTTTTTTTTTATATTTTATTGTACTTCAGGTGAAGGCTTACAGAACAAATAGTTTCTCATGAAACAGTAGTACACATGTTGTTTTATGACATTGGTTAACAACCGCACAACATATTAACCCTCTAACTTCTCAACCTTTTTTTTTTTTCAAAAATACACATAGCGAAAGATACACCATTTCAAAAATTTCTACATACACAGTTCAGTGACATTGACTACGCTCTTCCAGTTGTGCTGTCATTCTCACTTAAAATGAAGGCTTACAGAATAAAATAGTTTCTCATTTAACGCTTACTACAAATGTTGCCCTATGACAATGGGTAACAATCTCACGACACATCAAAAATATCCTTACTCAAACTTGGGTTCCCTATCACCAGCTTCCTTATCCCCTTCTGCCTTCTGGCCCTTGTCACTGGACTCCTGTACCTCGTTAGTTTCATTTGGTTTTACGGGGCTGTCCACTCCCAGGCTGAACAGTGAACCTCGGAGGTAACTTCACCACTGAGCTAAAAGGGTGTCTGGAGGCCATACTCTCGAGGTTTCTCCAGTATCCTTTAGGTCAGTAAATCAGGTCTTTTTTTTTGTGAGTTAGAATTATGCTCTAAATCCTTCTCCAGCTCTGTCCAGAACCCTCTGTTGTGATCCTGGTCAGAGCAGTCAGGTAGCTGGGCACCATCTAGCTGTACCAGACTCAGTCTGCTAGAGGCCTTGGTAGCTGTGGACAATTAGTCCTTCGGACTAATCTTTTTCTTGTATCCTGTTCTCTTCATTCTCCCTTGCTCCCGAAGGGGTGAAACCAGTGGAGTATCTTAGATGGCTGCTCACAGGCTTTTAAGACCCCAGACACTACTCACCAAGGTAGAATGTAGAGCATTGTCTTTTAAGCTGTGTCATGCCAATTGAGCTAGATGTTCCCTGAGACCATGGTCCCCACAGCCCTCCACCCAGCAATTCAGTCCCTCAGGGAGTTTGGATGTGTCTATGGGTCTTCCATGACCTTTCCTTGTACAGGTTGTGCCAGTTTCCCCTGTATTGTGTACTGTCTCACTATTCACCCAAGATACCACTTATCTATTACCTATTTAGTATTTCCCCCCCACCCTTCCCATCCCTGGTAACCAACAAAGATTGTTACATTTTGTGTGTGAACTTTTTCATGGGTTTTTACAATAGAGGTCTCATACAATATTTGTCCTTTTGTGATTGACTTATTTCACTCAGCATAATGTCCTCCAGTTTCATCCATGCTATGAGATGCTTCACAGGTTCATCATTGTTCTTTCTCATTGCATAGTACTCCATTGTGTGTATGTACCATAGTTTGTTTATCCATTCATCTGTTGATAGGCATCTAGGTTGTTTCCATCGTTTTGCTATTGTGAACAATGCTGCCATGAACATAGGTGTGCATATGTCTATTCGAGTGATGACTCTTATTTCTCTAGGATATATTCCTAGGAGTGGGATTGCTGGATCGAATGGTATGTCTATTTCTAGCTTTCTGAGGAAGCGCCATATCATTTTCCAAAATGGTTGTATCATTTTGCATTCCCACCAGCAATGCATAAGAGTTCCCATCTCCCCGCAGCCCCTCCAACATTTGTTATTTCCAGTGTTTTTGATTCGTGCCAGTAGTGCCGGGGTGAGATGGTATCTCACTGTGGTTTTAATTTGCATTTCTCTAATGGCTAGTGATCGTGAGATTTCCTTATGTGTCTGTCGGCCATTTGAATGTCTTCTTTCGTGAAGTGTCTGTTCAATTCCTTTGGCCATTTTTTAATAGGATTATTTGTCTTTTTGTTGTAGAGGTGTTGGATTTTCTTGTAGATTATGGAGATTAGACCTTTGTCTGACTTGTACTGTCCAAAAATTTTTTCTAGTCTGTAGGTTCTCTTTTCACTCTTTTGGTGAAGTCTTTTGAAGAGCATAGGTGTTTGATTTTTAGACGATCCCAGTTATCTAGCTTATCTGTTGGGTTTTGTGCATTGATGGTTATGGTTTGTATCCTGTTAATCCTGTGTATTAAGGCCTGAAGTGTTGGTCCTATTTTTTCTTCTATGAACTTTATAGTTTTAGGCTATATATTCAGGTCTTTGATCCATTTTGAAGTAGTTTTTGTATACGGTGTGAGGTATGGGTACTGTTTCATTTTTATGCAAATGGATATCCAGTTTTGCCAGCACTGTTTGTTAAAAAGACTGTCTTTTCCCCATTTTATGGACTTTGGGCCCTTGTTGAAGAACCGGTTACGGTAGGTGGATGGATTTACATCTGGGTTCTTAATTCTGTTCCATTGGTCAATGTATCTGTCATAGTACAAGTACCAGGCTGTTTTGACTACTGTAGCTGTATAGTAGGTTCTGAAGTCAGGTAGTGTGAGTCCTCCAAGTTTATTCTTCTTCTTCAGTAGTGGTTTACTTATTCGAGGCTTCTTCCCTTTCCATATAAAGTTAATGATTAGTTTTTCCATCTCTTTGAAGAATGTTGTTGGTATTTGGATCGGGATTGTGCTGTATTTGTAAATTGCTTTGGGTATAATTGACATATTCACAACGTTGAGTCTGCCTATCCATGAGCATGGTATATTTTTCCATTTATGTAGATCCCTTTGGGTTTCTTGCAGTAGTGTTTTGTAGTTTTCTTGTATAGGTCTTTTACATCCCTGGTCAGATTTATTCCTAATTATTATATCTTTTTAGGGGCTATTGAAAATGGTATTGTTTTCCTGATTTCCTTGTCATCGTTCTCCATACTGGTGTATAGGAATCCGACTGCTTTTTGAATGTTTATCTTGTGTCCTGCTACTCTGCTGAATCTTTCTATTCCAGTAGATTTCTCATGGAGTCTTTAGAGTTTTCTATGTATAGTATCATATCATCTGCAAAAAGGGACAGTTTAACTTCTTCATTACCAATTTGGATGCCCTTTCTTTCTTTTTCTTGCCTTATTGCTCTACCTAGAACTTCCATCACAATGTTAAATAGGAGTGGTGATAAAGGGCATCCTTGTCTTGTTCCTGTTTTCAAGGGGAATGTTTTCAGCCTCTCTCCATTAAGAAGGATGTTGGTCGTTGGTTTTGCATAGATGCCCTTTATTATGTAGAGAAATTTCCCTTCTATGCCTATTTTATTGAGAGTTTTTATCAGGAGTGGATGTTGGACTTTGTCAAATGCCTTTTCTGTGTCAATTGAGTTGATCATGTGATTCTTTTCTTTCCTTTTATTTATGTGGTGGATTTCGTTGATTGCTTTTCTAATGTTGAACCATCCTTGCAAACCTGGTATGAATCCTACTTGGTTGTGGTGTATTATTTTTTTGATATGATGCTGAATTCTATTGGCTAGAATTTTGTTAAGAATTTTTGCATCTATATTCATGAGAGATATTGGTCTGTAATTTTCTTTTCTTGTGACGTCTTTGCCTGGTTTTGGTATCAGCTTATGCTGCTTCATAGAATGAATTTGGAAGTGTTGCTTCCTCTTCTATGCTCTGGAATAGCTTGAGTAGTACTGGTACAAGCTCTTCTGTAAATGTTTTGTAGAATTCTCCAGTGAAGCCATCTGGGACAGGACTTTTTTTGGTTGGGAGTTTTTTTATTACCATTTCAATCTCTTCTCCTTTTATGGGTCTGTTCAGATTTTCAATATCACTTTGTTGTAGTTTGGGTAGGCCATGTGTTTCTAGAAATTTATCCATTTCCTCTAGGTTTTCAAATTTGTTGCAGTATAGTTTTTCATAATATTCTGTTATAATCCTTTTTATTTCAGTTGGGTCTGTTGTAATGTCCCCCATTTCATTTCTTATTTGGGTTATTTGTGTCCTTTCCTGTTTTTCTTTTGTCAGTCTGGCCAGTGGTTTGTTGATTTTATTGATTCTTTCAAAGAGCCAACTTTTGGTTTTGTTGATTCTTTCTATTGTTTTTCTGTTCTCTATTTCATTTATTTCTGCTCTGATATTTACTATTTCCTTTCTTCCAGTGGTTGTGGGCTTTTTTTGCTGTTCTCTTTCTATTTGTTTGAGTTCTGTAGTTAATGTTTTGATATTTTCCCTTTCTTCTATTTTGATATGTGCATCTATTGCTATAAATTGTCCTCTGAGGACTGCCTTTGCTGTGTCCCAAAGGTTTTGGTATGATGTGTTTTCATTCTTATTTGATTCTAGGAATTTTTGGATTCCCTCTCTGATTTCTTCTATTACCCAGTGATGTGTAAGCAGGGTATTATTCAGTTTCCATATTTTGGTTTTTTTTCCTTGCTCTTTCTAGTGTTAATTTCTACCTTGATGGCATTGTGGTCAGAGAAGATACTTTGAATTATCTCAACGTTTTGGATCTTGTTGAGGATTGCTCTGTGGCCTACGATGTTGTCTATTCTGGAGAACTTTCCATGTGCATTGGAAAAGAACGTGTACTTTGCAGTGGTTGGATGGAGTGTTCTATATATTTCTGTGAGGTGAAGTTGGCTGATTGTGCCCTTTAGGTCTTCTGTATCTTTGCTGAGTTTCTTCTTAGTTGTTCTGTCCTTTACTAAGAGTGGTGTGTTGAAGTCTCCTACTATTATTGTGGAACTGTCAATTTCTCTTTTCAGTGTTGTTAGAGTTTGTTTTATGTATTTTGGAGCCCTGTCATTGGGTGCGTAGATGTTTATTATGGTTATGTCTTCATGATGGATCGTCCCCTTAATCATTGTATAGTGTCCTTCTTTGTCTTTTATGGTAGATTTTGTTTAAAGTCTATTTTATCTGGATTAGAATTTCCACTCCTGCTCTTTTTTGGTAGTTGTTAGCTTGATATATTTTTCTCCAACCTTTGACTTTTAATAAAGTCACATCTTTGTTTCTAAGGTGTGTCTCTTGTAGACAGCATATTGATGGATCCTGTTTTCTTATCCATTCTGTCACTCTCCGTCTCTTTATGGGTGCATTGTGTCCTTTTACATTCAGTGTAATTATTGATAGATGTGAGTTTGTTGCTGTCATTTTGTAGTGTTTTTTTTTGTGGTACTGACGTTTTCTTTGTTCTTCTTACTCTCTCGTGCTGAGTTACTTTTGTTTGTGGTTTTTTTTTTTCATTTCTTTTGTTTCTGTAGGTTTTGGTTTTTCCGAGGCTTTACGTTTTTTGTCTTTATTTTTATGAGTTGGTTTGTTAACTTTCTCTGTGGTTACCATGAATTTTACCCTTATCTTTGTAAGTTTGAAGCAGTCTACCATTACTTGGTATTGCCTTGCCTTCCTCTCCATTAGAAGGTTCTATACCTATGTCGTATATTCCCTCTTTTATTGTTTTGATGTTGTTGTCATTTATTGATTAATTGTTCTGATTCCCTGTTATATTTCTTTTGGTTTTGGATAGTCCTCGAGAGTTCATTTCCTAGATTGGTATCTGGCTCATACGATCCTGCATCCTAGGTTCTGCCTGTGGGCTGAAGCTGTTTGTCCTCAGATCGAAGAAGTCCCTTTAATAATTCTTGTAAGTTTGGTTTGACTTTTACATATTCCCTTAATTTCTGTTTATCTGGAAATGACCTAATTTCACCATCAGATTTGAATGAGGGTTTTGCAGGATATATTATTCTTGGCTGACAATTTTTTTCTTTCAAGATTTTATATATGTTATCCCATTGTCTTCTTTTCTGCATGGTTTCTGCCGAATAATCTGAGCTTAGTCTTATTGTTTCTCCTCTGTATGTGACTTCTTGTTTTTCTCGAGCTGCTCTCAGTATTCTTTGTTTGTCTTTGGTTTTGGTAAGTGTGAATATGATATGCCTTGGTGATTTTCTTTCGGGGTCTCTTCTATATGGGGTTTGTTGAGCTTCTTGGATGGTCAGCTTTTCATCTTTCATGATATTGGGGAAGTTTTCTGTCAGCAGTTCCTCAATGATCCTCTCTGTGTTTTCTGTTTTCTCCCCCTGTTCTGGGATTCCAGTCACTTGTAAATTTTTGCTTTTAATTTGTCCCACATAACTCTCAGGGTCTCTTCATTTTTCTCTGTTGTTTTTTTCTGAGTTTTCCTCAAACAGAGTTGTAGCCAAGTGTTTGTCTTCAATTCCACTGATCCTGTCTTCCACGATTTCAAATCTGCTTCCCAGCCCTTCTATGACATCATCCATTTCTGAAATCTTGTTGTTTATTTTTGGATTTCTAATTGTTGTCTTTGTATGATTTCTAGTTGTGAATTTAGTTTGGCATTTTGTTCCTGCATCATCTTCCTGAATTCTTCCAATTTTTTGTCTGTATTTTCCATCAATTTGTCTATTTTGTTCTCATGTTTGTCAGCTTTTTGCCTCAGTTCTTGGAGAATTCTGAATATTAGAGATTTGAATTCCCTATCAGGTAGTTCTAGTGCCTTTTCTTCCACAGGAGAGTCATCTGGTGTTTTATTTTGAATGCCTACTGGAACCATTTTGTCCTGTTTTTGTAAATGTTTTGATATTGTCTGCTGTTTTGGGGACATTCAGTAGTTATTTTTCTCATTTATTGATTGTAGATTTGTTTGTTTCATCTTTTTTTTAAAAAAAAAATTTGACTATGTCTGAGCAGGTGGACTGTGTGTTCTTTGTTGTTTGCTCTTCTGTGCACTCAATACTTTTCACCTCCTTCTCCAACTGGCAGGGTCAGTCACTCAGATATGATACAGCAGGGCAGGTCTAGCTGAAGAGGAGTTACTGGGACGGGTTGTTTGTGGCACTTACTACAGCCACCAGGGCGGATCGGTAATCAGTGCAGGGCAGGTTCCAGTAGGCCGTGCCTGTGCTGCTTGGTGGTGTGATGTCAAGTGCACAGTGCAGGTAGGCGGGATGCAGCGGGGAGATTGTTACATGTTGAGCTAAGATGGATATGGGAGAGAAGAGAGAGTTACAGGAGCCAAAAACATACAATCAAAAAAGAATGCTAGGGGAGCTTGCCATTGGAATGGAGAGATGAGATCCTATGAAATAGAGAAAAACAGAAAGGGGAAGAGGAAGAAAAGAAAAGAATGAATAAATAAAAATCAGAAAGGTTAAAGAACCACAAAGTTCCCAGGGATCCCATCGATGCAGCTAAGAGGTCTGGGGAAGTCACTTTCAGTTGTTGCAGTACAGACTGGCTAGAAGGCATAGAGGTATACAACGCCTGGTATTCAGGGATCAGAAAGAGAAGGAAGATATAGAGAGATGAGAAACTGAGCAATGAAGAAAGACAAAAAGGGAAAAAGAGGGAAAAGAAAACAAACAAATTAAAAAAAAAAAAGAACAAGAAAGGCTCCCCCAAAAAACAGAAAGAAAAGAACCAAAGAAAAAAGAAATGTGCTCAGGGATCCCTCTGCACATCTGTGGAACCTGAAGGGGAGTTCCCTGCCATGCAGCTCTGCCTGGCCAGAAAGGGCTCCCAACTCAAGAAAAGGAAAAGTAAAGAAACAAACAATTCAAGATGAACAAATGAACAAAAGTCCCGTGATCCCACTAGCACGGTAGTCCAGACCGGGAAGAAGCTCCACACTCAAATGGAGCTCTGCAGCCCCTCAGGAAGAAGCAAAGATGGAGCATGGAGCCAGGCACTCAACCGAAAGGAGGGGTAGGCGGCGAGAGGCAAGCAAGAAATCAAAAGAAGCTGGGAAAAAAAAAAAAAGCAACACCAGCAGCCAACAAATGGCACCCAGAGAGCTGCCTGCTTTGGTGTGTGGAATCCAAGCAGCTGGCGTTTCCTGTTCTAGAGACCATGGCCGCGGGAAGCAGAGGAGGCCGAGCAGGGGCGAAGAGGGGTGGGGGGTAGGAAAGCACACACCGCAAATTACCGGTTGTTTTGTCTCCTGCTGGATGCTCCGTGAGTCTGCTGTCTCATAACGCCATTTGCTGGTCTCCGATAGGAGTCCAAGATGGTGGATCCATGCTGCGTTAGCTGGTAGGGGACCTCTGCATGAATCTCTCCTCGCTCTCCATTCTCTGTCAGTTTTCTCACTCCATTTGGTGCTTGGCTGAGTTGTTTATCTCTTCATTTGATGTTTCTTGGTTTCAGGATTGTTGTATTCTCTGTTTGGCTCAGTTTTTTGGATCTTTGCTGTGGAGGGACAGCATGGTGCTTCTGCCTAGAGCGCCATTTTTGGTCATTTGATTTCTTGACTGCTGCTTCCATGGGTACTGATTGTGGATCCAAGCAAAATGAAATCCTTGACAACTTCGGTATTTTCTCTGTTTATCATGATGTGGCTTATTAGTCCAGTTGTGAGGATTTTTGTTTTCTTTGTGTAGAGGTGTAATCCATACTGAAGGCTATAGTCTTTGATCCTCATCAGTAAATGCTTTAAGTCCTCTTCACTTTCAGCAAGTAAGGTTGTGTCATCTGCATATCGTAGGTTGTTAATGAGTTTTCCTCCAGTCCTAATGCCACGTTCTTCATAGTCAAGCTTCTCGGATTATTTGCTCAGCATGCAGAATAAACAAGTATGGTGAAAGGCTACAACCCTGATGTACACCTTTCTTGACTTTAAACCAGGCAGTATCCCCTTGTTCTGTTCAAACGACTACCTCTTGGTCTATGTACATGTTCCTCATGAGCACAATTAAATGTTCTGGAATTCCCATTCTTCATAATGTTATCTATAATTTGTTATGATACACACAGTTTAATGCCTTTGCATAGTCAACAAAATACAGGTTAGCATCTTTCTGGTATTCTTTGCTTTCAGGCAGGATCCATCTGACATCAGCAATATATTCCTAGTTCCATGTCCTCTTCTGCATCTGGCTGGAATTTCTGGCAGTTCCCTTTCAATGTACACTTTTGAATGATCTTCAGCAAAATTTTACTTGTGTGTGATATTAATGATATTGTATACTATAATTAAATATTTTTGATGCTTACATAGCATTGTTAACTGTGTCTCAGAGGTTGTCTTTTCCTTTTAATTTTTGTAGAATAATGCTTTCTCCTCTTAAGTTTGAGCTATTTGAGCATTTTTTTATTGCTATGTTTCTATTTTGAAGAAATGCATCTTAGTCTTTGAATATGTGTACCCTTTGTTTGCTGTCATTTTTGTAGATAACAAAGATTAGTCTCTTGCATAAATAAAGACTTAAAAGTTTCTAAGCAGAGTCAGACACATTTTTTCTCCAAATTTGTGTTTTTCATTGAGTCTTTACTTATAAATGGCTTAATTCATGACAATTTTTTCATGTAATTTAAAGGAAGGAAAGAATAACTGTTGGTGTTAGAAAGTTTTGGCATCAAATAACCCTGGATTCAGTTTCTGACCTCCAATACCTGTTAGCTGCATGATCTTAGACAACTTTTAACTTCTTGAGTATTATTTTCTTTATTTGTAAAGGAAAAAATTATTAAGATCACTTATCTTAAGAATTTACCTGTGGGACTAGGCTCTAAATAAATGCTAATTCTTCCTCTTGTGAGGAGATAAATAGGATCTGTGAAAAAATTATTAGTTGGTTTGATCTCCAAATTACCCATCCATTTCCTCTCGGAAATTAATGAAAAACTGTCCTTTATATGCAGGTATGAAGAGTTGGTCAACCAAATTTAAGATTATGTTGAATGACAGAGAAGTGTTTGCTTTATCTCCACCTACAAGTATATGAGTTGTAACATAGCTCTGGACTGATGACTATGTCACCATTAAGTATCAGCTGTCACAGTGAGTTCATTAGACAATTCCCCAGGGAGGACCTGAAGCTGCTAAACCATTGGTAGGTCAGAAGTAGCTCCCTCCTGAGGGGACTTTTGGCTGATGGAGAGGAAACACTGTCACTCCTCTGAATGGAAATGACCCACAGTGAATTACTGAAACGAAGACTGCCAGGCCAGCATAATCTAGTGCAGTGATGTGTCATCATCACTCCTGGAAAATTAACCACAGCTCCACACTTCTGTGACCAAGAGCAAGCTCCTCACTCTCTCCTGAGGATATTTTGCAAAACATAATTGCCTCTCCAACTATTTTAACTCTTTTTCTTCCAGAAGGAAAAATGGAATAAACACCTTGCAGATTTGTGGCTGAGATAATGAACATTTAGAACAGGGTATTATTAACCACTTGCTTTTTCTTTTTAGTGTCTCGTGCTTTTATTGCCTAAAGAAAATATTGTCTACCTTTTTAAACTATTGGATAGTGAAATAAACTTGGAAAAAAACAGAACTAATACATATGAAATAAACTGAAAGGGACTTATACTTATGAATTTGGAAATCTTTGTAATACGAATCTTTTAATTGAGGTTACAGCCAAAAATACCAACAGTAACCAAGTCTAGGTTAGGGGAGGGAACTCTTGGTCCTCTGCAACAGCCAGTTCTTATAGATGAGTGTTCACGATCGAATGAATGTTTAAGTGTCTTAGCTCTTGTTTATCCATAGTCAAACCATTGTTAAAAATATAGGGACTATGATGATGATAAAGGAGTTAACTTGCTTTCTGTTAGGCCAAGAGAAGTCAAGATTAATTTATTTTTTATGACTCCCAGAGGGGGCATGTTTAAGAAATTAGTATTTATTCCTTTTTCCCCTTATCATTACTTTCATAAACAAATTAGTTACTTAGGAAAGTTGGTGAACACTCAAAAAAATCAGGCAAAATTTATATCAAATCTTTATGGACATCGTAAAGAAGAAGCGCAAAGAATGCATACATACAGTAGAAATTTAAGCAGATGTATTTTCTTCAAATGTTTTGCTTCAGAGAGTTAATTATTGTAATTATTGCAACTACTTGCAACTAGTTGATTAATACAAAAATCGACAATATGTCAGTTGCATTTCAAATATTCATTGTTGGTTGTTTGGATTTCTAATGTGTGTTCTTATAAAAATATATTGTGAATGCATGTTTTCTGTTGTCTTTGGTAAATAACTGGGAATGAATTGCTGGGCCGTATGGTAGGTTTTACAGCCAGAATGCTCCTCAGAAGTGAGGATGGCCAGGCTTTTTCTCACTTACTTTAGAAATGTTATCAGGAGGGACAAATCCCTGGAGGAGGACATGAAGCTTGATAAAGTAGAGGGTCAGCAAAAAAGAGGAAGACCTTCAATGAGATGGATTGACACAGTGGCTGCAAGAATAGGCTCAAACACAGCAATGATTGTGAGGATGATGCAAGACCAGGCAACATTTTGTTCTGTTATACATAAGGTCTGGCTGTAAGCACCTAACAACAACAACATGGTAAGTGTGATGGTTAAGATTGTGTGTCAACTTGGCTGGGCTATGATTTGCAGTGGTTTGGCAGTTATGATGTAGCTCGGCTGTCATATGATGATGTGATCTCTTCCGTGATGAGATTTGATATAATGTGATCACCTCCATGATGGAATCTGCTGTGAGTAGCCAGTCAGTTGAAAGGGAGTTTCTTTGAGGGTGTGGCCTGCATCTAGTATAAGTAGACTCTCTGGCAAGGCTCCAGAGCTTTTGCTTGCTCTGGATCCTGCAGCTGACTCCTGTTTGTCTGACCTCCAGTTCTTGGGACTTGAGCTAGCAGCTTACCTATGGTCTTGCCTGCTGATCTTGGGATTCCTCGGTCTTTGCAGCCTGTGAAGAAGAGCCCTGCTGTCTGACTTGCTGATCTTGGGTTCACCAGCCCCTGTGGCTACATAAATCAGGAGAAGCCTCCATCTGGCCTACAGATTTGGGACGTTCCAGCCTCTACAACCACCACTAAAGAAAGGTGATCCAACATAATATGGAGATTACCAAACAATACCATTAATATTACACACAAGTAACATTTTGCTGAAGATCATTCAAAAGTGGTTACAACAGTACATTGACAGGGAACTTCCAAAAATTCAAGCCAGATTCAGAAGAGGACGTTGAGCAAGGGATATCATTGCTGCTGTCAGATGGATCCTGGCTGAAAACAGAGAATACCAAAAATATGTTTGATTGACTATGCAAAGGCATTCGACTTTGTGTATCATAATAAAGTATGGGTAACACTGCAAAGAATGGGAATTCCAGAGCATTTAATTGTGCTCATGAGGAACCTGTACATAGATCAAAAGGCAGTCATTTGAACAGAACAAGGTTTAACGTGTATGTCAGGGTTGCATGTTTCACCATACTTATTCAATCTTTATGTTGAGCAAATAATCCAAGAAGCTAGACTATATGAAGAAGGAATTGGTATCATCATTGAAGGAAGACTCATTAACAATCTGCAATATACAGATGACACAACCCGCTTGCTGAAAGAGAAGAGGATTTGAAACACTTACTGATGAAGATCAAAGGCCACAGCCTTCAATATGGATTACACCTCAGTATAAAGAAAATAAAAATCCTCACAACTGGACCAATAAGCCACATCATGACAAACGGAAAAAAGATTGAAGTTGTCAAGGATTTCGTTTTGCTTGGATCCACAATCAATACCCATGGATGCAACAGTCAAGAAATCAGATGACGCATTGCATTGAGTGAATCTGCTGCAAGAGATCTCTTTAAAGTTTTAAAAAGCAAACATGTCATTTTTAGGACTAAGATGCACCTGACCCAAGTCATAGTGTTTTCAGTCACCTCATATGCATGTGGAAGCTATGCAATGAATAAGGAAGACTGAAGAGGAATTGATGCCTTTGGATTATGGTGTTGATGAAGAATATTGAATATACCATGGACTGCCAGAAGAATGAACAAATATATCTTGGAAGAAGTACAGCCAGAATGCTCCTTAGAAGCGAGGATGGTGAGACTTCTCACATACTTTGGATATGTTATCAGGGGGACCAGTCCCTGGAGAAGGACATGTTCGGTAAAACAGAGGGTCAGTGGAAAAGAGGAAGATCTCCAATGAGATGGATTGAGACAGTCGCTACAACAATGGGCTCAAACATAACAATGATTGTGAGGATGGCGCAGGACCGGGCAGTGTTTCGTTCTGTTGTGTGTTAGGTCACTATTAGTCAAAATTGACTCGATGGCATCTGTCAACAACAACAGCCTCTACAACCATATGAGCCATTTGTTTGATATAAATTTCTTTATATAGATATTTATATACTTCACTGGTTTTGCTTCTCTAGAGTACCCAGCCTAGGACAGTAAGTGTATGCATAATTTTTTAAAAAAATTTCCAAACCTTTCCCAATGTGATTGTGCCATTTTACACACTATCAGTATATGAGATTTCTGTTTGCTACACACCTTCTCCAACATTTGGGGTTGTCAGTCTTTTTATTTTAGTTATTTTAGTATTTGCATAGTGGTATTTCTATGGTTTTAATATGCATTTCCCCAATGACTAATGATGTTAAGCACCCTTTCATGTAATTATTGGTCATTTGTATATTGTTATTTGTAAAGTGTCTGTTCAAGTCTTTGCCAGTTTTAAACCTTGTGTATTATTACTAACTTGTAGGGTTTCTTTGTATATTCTAGAAACAAGTCTTTTGCCACATATATATTATGTGAATAACTACCCCCAGTCTTTGTCTTGTTAAGTCATTTTCTTAAAGATGTCTTGTGATGAGCAGAAGCTTTTAATTTTGATGAAGTCGATCTAATTCCTCTTGTTTTTGTTTCATGGTTATTTCTATCTGCTATGTGTCAAAACAATCTTTGCCTAAATACAGGCCATGAAGATATTATTCTGTGTCTTCTTCTAAAAGTTTTATGGTTTTAGCATTTACATTTGGGTCTGTGGTCAATGTCAAATTGATTTCCATGTATACTGTAAAGTTAGGGTCAAGATTTGTATTCATTCTATATAAATTAGTTATTCTAGCACCATTTGATGAGAAGTCTTCCTTTTCTCTAATCAGTTGCTTCGATACCTTTAGTAAACATCAATTGAATGTGTTTTCAGATTCTGTAATGTTTCATTGATCTATTTGTCTGTCTTTATTCAAATACTAACTGTCTTAATTACTGTAGCTTTATAGCAGTTTTTTAAGTCAGAGAGTTTGTCTGTAAACTTTGCTTTGTCAGTTTTTTTCTTACTCTAGGTCTTTTGCATTATCATATAACTTTTAGAATCAATGTATCAATTTTATTTCAATGCCTTATGGGATTATGATTGTAATTAAATCTGTAAATCAATATAGCAAGAGTTGACATCTTTACGATACTAAGACTTTCAATACATGGACATGTTATATTCCTCAATTATTTTGTTCTTAGTTTCTCTCGGGACTATATTTTATATTTTAGTTTAGAGGTCTTATGTGGTTACTATAAAATTTACTTAGGATTTTTGTGGTTATTGATACTAATGCCAATGCAGTTTTAAAATGTCATTTTCTGTTTATTTGCTATTGTTATATAAAAATAAATTATTTTTATATGACTTTCTATCCTATGATTGTGTATAATTCACTTATTAATTTCTAATAGTTGCTTTACATTTTTCAGATATAGCAGTGTTCACTTCTAAAATTTCCGTTTAGTTCTTTTTTTAATGTATTTCTAATTTTTTCCCATACAAAAATTTATGCATTCGTTGTTATGTGACCCTAATTGCTCTCCCCATACTGTGATAGCACACTCCTCCTTTCCACCCTTCATTCCTCATGTCCGTTCAGCCAGCTCCTAGCCCTCTCTGCCTTCCCATCTCACCTCTGGACAGAAGCTGCCTGTTTAGTTTCTTGTATCTAATTGAGCTAAGAGGTACACCCCGCACGAATATCACTTTACGTCCCACAGTCCAGTCCAATCCCTGTCTAAAGAGTTGGCCTCAGAAATTGTTTTAGTTCTGGGCTGATAAAGAATCCAGGGGCCATGCTTCCGGGGTTCCTCCAGTCTCAGTCAGACTATCAAGTCTGGTCTTACTACTAGAATTTGAGTTCTACAACCCACTCTTCTCCTGCTCCATCTGGAACTCTCTGTTGTGTTCCTGTCGGGGTGGTCATTGGTGGTAGCTGGGCACCATCTAGTTCTTCTGGTCTCACACTGATGAAGTTTCTAGTTTATGTGGCCCTTTCTGTCTCTTGGGCTAATACTTTCCTTGTGCCTTTGGTGTTCTTCATTCTCCTTTACTCCAGGTGGTTGGGACCAATTGATGCATCTTAGATGGCAGCATGCAAGCTTTTAAGACCCCAGAAGCCACTCATCAAAGTAGGATGCAGAACATTTTCTTAATAACCTTTGTTATTATGCCAATTGACCTAGATGTCCACTGAAAGCATAGTTCCCAGATCACTACCCCTGCCACTCTGTCCCTCAAAGTATTTGATTGTATTCAGAAAACTTCTTACTTTGGTTTAGTACAGTTGTTCTGACTTCCTTTGTAGTGTGTGCTCTTCTTCCCTTCACCTAAGATAATTCTTATCTACTATCTAGTTAGTAAATAACCCTCACCCTCCCTCCCCACCCTCGAAACCATCAAAGAATGTTTTCTTCTGTGTTTAAACCTTTTCTTGAGTTCTTTTAATAGTGGTCTTATGCAGTATTTGTCCTTCTGTGACTGAAAAAGTTCACTCAGCATAATGACCTCCAGCTTCCTCCGTGTTATAAGATGTTTCACGGCTTCGTCGTTGTTCTTTATTGATGCATAGTATTCCACTGTGTGGATATACCATAATTTGTTTATCCATTCATCCGTTGATGGGCATCTAGGTTGTTTCCATCTTTTTGCTATTGTGAACAGTGCTGCAATGAACATGGGTGTGCATATATCTATTTGTGTGATGAGTCTTATTTCTCTAGGATATATTCCAAGGAGTGGGATAGCTGGATCCTATGGTACTTCTATTTTTAGCTTTTTAAGGAAGTTCCAAATTGATTTCCAAAGTGATTGTGCCATTTTACATTCCAACCAACAGTGTATAAGTGTTCTAGTCTCTCCACAACCTCTCCAGCATTTATTTATTTTTTATTTTTTTGGATTAATGCTAGCCTTGTTGGGGTGAGATGATAACTCATTGTAGTTTTGATGTGCATTTCTCTAATGGCTAATGATCACGAGCATTTCTTCATGTGTCTGTTAGGCACCTGAATGTCTTCTTTGGTGAAGTGCCTGTTCATATCCTTTCCCCTTTAATTGGGTTATTTGTCTTTTTGTTGTTACGGTTTTGCAGTTTTTGAAGAGTTTAGAGATTAGATGCTGATCAGATTTGTAGTAGTCAAAATTTTTTTTCCAGTCTGTAAGTTGTATTTTGACTCTTTTGGTGAAGTCTTTTGATGAGCATAAGTGTTTGATTTTTAGGAGCTCCCAGTTATTTAGTCTCTCTTCTGTTGCTTATGCATTGTTACTTATGGTGCATATTGTGTTTATGCCGTGTATTAGGGCTCCTAGCATTGTCCCTATTTTTTCTTCCATGATCTTTATTATATTCCATTTTATCTTTAGGTCTTTGATCCATTTTGAGTTACTTTTTGTGGATGGTGTGGGGTATGGGTCTTGTTTCAGTTTTTTTGTAGATGGATATCCAGTTTTGCCAGTACCATTTGTTAAAGAGACTGTCTTTTTCCCAGTTAATGGACTTTGGGCCATTATCAAATACCAGCGGCTCATAGGTGGATGAATTTATGTCAGGATTCTCAATTCTGTTCTACTGGTCTATGTATCTGTTGTTGTATGAGTACCAGGCTGTTTTGACTACTGTGGCAGTATAGTAGGTTCTAAAATCATGTAGTGTGAGGCCTCCCACTTTGTTCTTCTTCTTCAGTAATGTTTTACTTATCCGGGGCCTCTTCCCTTTCCATAAGAAGTTGGTGATTTGTTTCTCCATCTCATTAAAAAATGCTGTTGGAATTTGGATTGGGATTGCATTGTATCTGTACATCACTTTGGGTAGAATTGACATTTTCACAATATTTAGTCTACCTGTCCATGAGCAAGGTATGTTTTTCCACTTTGCAGGTCTCTTTTGGTTTCTTGCAGTAGTGTCTTGTAGTTTTCATTGTATAGGTCTTTTATGTCTCTGGTTAGATTTATTCCTAAGTATTTTATCTTCTTGGGGGCTATTGTAAATGCTATTGATTTGGTGATTTTCTCTTCAAGGTTCTCTTTGTTGTTGTAAGGGAATCCAACTGATTTTTGTGTGTTTGTCTTGTATCTGGAAACTATGCTGAAATCTTCTAGTAGTTCCAGTAGTTTTCTTGTGGATTCTTTGGGGTTTTCTGTGTATAAGATCATATCATCTGCGAATAGAGGTATTTTGACTCCTTCCCTACCTTTCTTTTTCTAGCTTAATTGCTATGGCTAGGACCTCCTCCAGCACAATGATGAATTTAAGAGTGGTGATAAAGGGCATCCTTGTCTGGTTCCAATATTCAAGGGGAATGCTTTCAAATTCTCTCCATTTAGGATGACGTTGACTGCTGGCTTTGTATAAATGCCCTTAATTATATTGAGGCATTTCCCTTCAACTCCTATTTTGTTGAGAGTTTTTATCGTGATTGGGTGTTGGATTTTGTCAAATGCCTTTTCTGCATTGATTGATAAGATCATGTGGTTCGCCTTCTTTTGTTTTATTTATGTGATGGATTACATAGATTGTTTTTCTAATGTTGAACCTTCCCTGCATACCTGGTATAAATCCTACTTGATCATGGTGAATTATTTTTTTGATATATTGCTGAATTTTATTTGCTAGAATTTTGTTGAGGATTTTTGCATCAATGTTCCTGAGGGATATTGGTCTGTAATTATGGTTTTTGTGGTGTCTTTACCTGGTTTCGGTATCAGGGTTATGCTGACTTCATAGAATGAGTTTGGGAGTATTCCATCCTTTGTATGCTCTGAAATACCTTCAGTAGTAGTGGTGTTAACTCTTCTCTGAAAGTTTGGTAGAATTCTCCAGTGAAGCCATCTGGGCCAAGGCTTTTTTGGGGGGAGTTTTTAAATTACCTTTTCAATCTCTTCTTTTGTTATGGGTTTATTTAGTTGTTCTACCTCTGTTTGTGTTAGTTTAGGTAGGTAGTGAGTTTCTAGAAGTTTCTTCATTTCCTCTAGGTTTTCTAAATTGTTAAAGTACAATTTTTCATAGTATTCTGTTATGATTCTTTTAATTTCAGTTGGGTCTGTTGTGATATCACCCGTCTCATTTCTTGTATGGGTTATTTGCTTCCTCTCCTGTTTTTCTCTTGTCAGTTTGGCCAATGGTTTATCAATTTTGTTGCTCTTTTCAAAGAACCAGCTTTTGGACTTGTTAACTATTTCAGTTGTTTTTCTATTCTCTATTTCATTTAATTCTGCTCTAATGCTTATGATTTCCTTTCTTCTGGCTCCTGAGGGCTTCTTTTGCTGCTCTCTTTCTACTTGTTCCAGTTGTAGGGTTAATGTTTTCGTTATGGCCCTTTCTTCTTTTTGGATGTGTGCGTTTATTGCTATAAGCTGGCTTCTGAGCACTGCTTTTGCTGTGTCCCAAAGGTTCTTGTAGGATGTGTTTTATTCTCCTTTGATTCTATGAGTTTCTTTATTCCATCTTTAATTTCTTCTGTAACCCAGTAGTTTTTGAGCAAGGTGTTGTTCAGTTTCTATGTGTTTAATTTTTTTTCCTTGCTTTTTCTGTTTTTGATTTCTGCTTTTATGGCTTTATGGTCAGAAAAAGATGCTTTGTAATATTTTGATGCTTTGGATTTTGTTAAGGCTTGCTTTATGGCCCAATATGTGGTCTGTTCTGGAGAATGTTCCATGTGCATTGTTAAAGAAAGTATACTTCGCTGCTGTTGGGTGGAGTGTTTGGTATGTGTCTATGAGATCATGTCATTGAGTGTGTAAATATTTATTATAGTTATTTCCTCCTGGTATATTGACCCTTTAATCACTATATAGTGTCCCTCCTTATCCTTTGTGGTGGATTTTACTTTAAAGTCTATTTTTTTCAGAGATTATTATTGCCTCTCCTGTTCTTTTCTGAGTGTTGTTTGCTTGATATATTTTTTTTCCATCCTTTGAGTTTTAGTTTGTTTGTGTCTTTAAGTCTACGATGTGTCTCTTGTAGGCAGCATATATACAGATCATGTTTTTTTAATCCAAAATGCCAGTCTGTTTGTCTATTGGTGCATTTAGTCCATTTACATTCAGCGTAATTACTGATAGGTGAGTTTAGTGCTATCATTTTGATGTCTTTTTTGTGTGTGTTGTTCACACGTTCTATGCTCCACTTAATTTTCTGTGCTGAGTCGTTTTTCTTTACGTATTTTCTTTTCATCTTTTTCATTGTTGTTGATTTTGTGTTTGCTGAGTCTGTATATTTTTCTAGTTTTTTTTTTTTTTTTTTTGACTTGTAGGATTGTTAGTTTCCTTTGTGGTTACCTTAATATTTACCCCTATTTTTCTAAGTTTATACCAGTCTTTTATTTCCTTATATTGCCCTGACTTCCTCTCCATATGATAAATGTATGTGTACATTTTTTAAGTCCCTCTTTTTTGTTTTAATGTTGTCATCTTTTATGTATTGACATTCGTTTCCCCATTTTCAGTGTTTTAGCTTTGATTTACTTTTATGACTTCCCTATCTAGGTTGATATCTGGTTGTCGTGTCCTGTGTTCTACTCTTGGATTATTATCTGAAGTTACTGATTTTCTAACTAGAGGACTCCCTTTAGTATTTCTTGTAATTTTGGTTTGGTTTTTGCAAATTCCCTAAACTTCTTTTTATCTGGAAGTGTTGCCATTTCACCAACATATTTGAGAGATAGTTTTGCTAGATATATAATTCTTGGCTAGCAGTTTTTTTTTTTTTTTTCTTTCAAGGCTTTGTATACGTCATTCCATTGCCTTCTTACCTGAATCATTTCTGCTGAGTAGTCTGAGGTTATTCTTATTGACTCTCCCTTGTAGATGACTTTTTGTTTATCCCCAGCCACTCTTAAAATTGTCTCTTTATCTTTGGTTTAGGCAAGTTTGATTATACTATGTCTTGGTGACTTTCTTTTGGGATCTATCTTATGTGGGGTTCGATGAGCATCTTGGATAGATATCTTGGCATCTTTCAAGATATCAGGTAAGTTTTCTGCCAGCAAATCTTCAACAATTCTCTCTGTTTTTTCTGTTATCTACCTCTCTTCGGGTACTCCAATCACTCATAAGCTATTCCTCTTTTTAGAGTCCCACATATTTCTTAGGGTTTCTTCATTTTTTTTAATCCTTTTATCTGATTTTTCCTCAAATAAGTTGGTGTTAACTGCTTTATTTTCAGTCTCACTAATTCTGACTTCAATTGCCTCAATTCTGCTCCTATGACTTTCTATTGAGTTGTCTATTCTGAAATTTTATTGTTAGTCTTTCAGATTTCTGATTGCTGTCTATGGATTCTTGCAGCCTGTTAAATTTGTCATTATGCTCCTATATAATCTTTTTAATTTCCTGTATTGCGTGTCCTGTGTTTTGCTTAATTTCCTTCCTAATCTCTTGAAGAGTTCTGTATATTAATCTTTTGTATTCTGCCTCCGGTAATTCCAATAAATTTTCCTCACCTGGAAAATTTCTAGATTCTTTATTTTGGGAGCTCACTGAAGACATTGTGGATTGCCTCTTTATGTGATTTGGTATTGACTGTTGTCTCCTAGCCATCAGTAACTTATTATATTTATTTATTTTATATTTGCCTACTGTGTCCTAGCTTCTTGTTTGGTTTTGATATGCCCAAATAGGTTGTTTGTTTGAGCTAGTTTGATTACTAGCACCTTTGAAGCTCTAATGTCCTGTCATCAGGTGGTTAGATCTGTTACTAGATATGTGAGCTCAGGAGTCCGCCCACTCCTCCTGTATGGATTCAGCTCAGGTGCCCAGGTAGATAGCCACCAAGTGTGTGGTGTAGGCTCTCACTTACAGCCTAGACAGGCATGGGTGATTGGTCTAGGCACAGATATCTGGCTGCATCAGGGGGACACACTCTGAGCAAGGCAGGGGGCTGATGGCCGCCCCAGAGTGTCCAGGAGAAAACCGTGTTTCTGTTCCCTAGAGCATGTGGGTGGGTGTGTTTTGCAGCCAGACCATAGACAGCTAATGCTGTTGGCTGTAAGGACTGGGGGGCACCTGTTATTCAATGGCCCCTATCTCAGGTGGCTAGGTGGCATGGGTGGAGCCACCAGTCCTCAGGCCCCTGATGTGGGTAGGTGAAAACCCTGCTCAATGGGCAGAGAGCAGTGTCAAATGTCAGGAACCTGCCACTTCACAGCTGAAACAGTTGAAGTTAGACTTCTGGTATGTACCCTGTTGTACTGCGGTAATGAGGGCCTACGCTGTTGAGATGGGCCCACACAAGTCTATGCAGGTGAAAGGCACTGAAAGTCCATGGATCCCTTATGCCTGTGTCTAGGCAAAAGAGCTCTGCTTACCCTGGGTTCCTGGCTTAGGGGAGCCAGCATTTTATTTTTACTTCTGTTTGTTAATTTGTTCACTCTCCAAGGCAGGGAGAATGGCTCCATGTGTGTGACGGATCCTACTTCCGGCCCAGGGGACTTGGCAATTGCTGAAGCCGGTCGGGGACCCAGTGCAGAGGAGGGAGCAGGGAGGTAAATGGGAGAGTTTTTCCCTAAGGGGGGCATTTTTGATCTGTGCAGTAGTCCATATGCAATTAGTTATCTTTGCTGATCCAGGGCTGCTTCACACTGGTTCTCAGTGGCACGTAGACCCTCTGGCACTGGGTCTTTCCTGGTGCAGAAAACGCGCCTCCCATGCACCACCGCTTGCCTGCCTCACTGCTCACCCCTGAGCTGATCAGGCCTGAAGTGCTCAGGTTCTCACTGGGTCAGGTCTGGCAACTCCTCACTGCTTCTGAACCATCTCTCCCACCCTCTGCCACTCAGTCCGGTTCGTCAACTCTGCCTTTGATGTTCAGGGCTCCCAGATGCCCATATATAATCAATTCACTTGTTTTTTTGGGTCTTTGTTGTAAGAAGGTCCACTGGAAGCATCTGACTACTCCGCCATCTTGGCCCCATCTTCTCTGTTTAGTTCTTTTTATAGTTTCCTTTGGAAATGTTTATGTAAAGTTTAATATATCTCCTTTCACTACAAATTGTGCAATTGGATATGTCTATTTGTGGTGCCAAAACTGTTAAATAAACACTGACGTAAATTCTCCATTTAGAAACTTCCATAAGTTAAATATCCGTTAAGTTTTCCAGAGATAAATTTCCTGTGCCTCAGTAGTTGCCAGTCTAATGGTTCCTCTCTACATTTGTTTCCATTTGTAGTAGCTTATCAAAAATCTCTGCTTTTTCCAATTGTTGTATTCAAGAATATTGTGTTAAAATTTTTTTTATTTGAAAAAAAAAATTATTCTAAGAGGTTTGCATTTATAACAGTTTTGTTGCCTGAATAGGGGCCTTCTAGTTTAGATCAAGAGATGGAATGTGATGATTTCCCTCTTCCTTATAGTTATGGCATACAAGTTGCTATTGAGTTAATTCCGACTCATGTCCACCCCATGTGTGTCAGAGTAAAATTGTGCTCTATAGGGTTTTCATTGGCTCATATTTCAGAAGTATCATCAGGCCTTTCTTCTGAAGTGTCTCTGGGTAGACTCGAATCTCCAGCCTTTTGGTTAGTAGCCAAGTGCATTAAACATTTGCACTACTATTTTTCCTTTAATTCAATTCTACAGATGGAACATTTGTCCCTCCTGTGAAGTTTTTCTTTAAATTTTTTAAAATTTTGTTTTGTTGTTGTTGTTGAGAGCATACACAGCAAAACATACACCAATTCAACCATTTCTACATGTACAGTTCAGTCTGGTTACGTTCTTCGAGTTGTGCAACCATTCTCACCCTTCTTTTCTGAGTTATTCTTTCCCCATTAACGTAAACTCACTGGCCCTTAAGGCTCCTATCTAACCATTCAAGTTGCTGTTGTTAATTTGATCCCATGTAGATAGTTCTTAAAACAGCATAATGCTCATGGTAGATATATTTTACTAGTTAAACTATTGTTTGGTTTTAAGAAAACTTCAGGGTTTTCTTTTTTTTTTTTAAATTTTATTGTGCTTTAGGTGAAAGTTTACAGTGCATATTAGTTTCTCATGCAAAAATTTGTACAAAAATTGTTTTGTGACATTGGTTTCAATCCCCACAATGTGTCAGCAATCTCCCCCCTTTCCACTCTAGTTTCTCCATGTCCATTCTTCCAGTATTCCTGTCCCTTCCTGCCTTCTTGCCTTTGCTTTTCAGCAAGTGTTGTCCATTTGGTCTCCTATACTTGACTGAACTAAGAAACATGTTCCTCATGTGTGTTATTGTTTGTTTTATTGGCCTGTCTAATCTTTGGCTGAAAAGTGGACTTTAAAAGTGGCTTTGGTCCTGAGTTAGCAGAGTGTTCAGGTGCCATAGTCTTGGGGTTTCCTCTAGTCTCTCTCAGAACATTAAGTCTGGTATCTTTTGTGAATTTGAATTTTGTTCTACATTTTTCTCCTGCTCTGTCTGGGACCCTCTATTGCGATCCCTGTCAGAGCAGTTGGTGGTGGTAGCTAGGCATCATCTAGTTCTTCTGGGCTCAGGCTGGTGGAGGCTGTAGTTCATTAATCCTTTGGACTAATATTTTCCTTGTGTCTTTGTTTTTTTTTTTTCATTCTTCTTTGCTGTAGTAGGAAAGGGACCATGAAGTTTTAATTTGTGTGAAAGTGAATCATAATTGTGTCTTCTATTAATCTGAACACAACCATTTAGATACACCCAGAGGCTGGCAAACTGCTCTTTTATCACTATTTCTAATAACCAGCTTAGTAAAGGCTCCCAAAGGAGCTGTTTATATGGAATAATAAATTGGCTCAACTGTTTAACTGTGTATCCTTTAGTTTCTGTCTCTTAAATTTAGCTAGACACTAAGGTAAGAATATTTCCTCTACTCTGGGCTTCAGCCTGGATATTATCTTCATTGGCAGTAGCAAGCTAGTGCAGTCGGATGGCTCACCTTGTTTGTTATCCCTCTCCCAAGGAATCACAGTCCTGTGCTTCCTGAAAACCATTGTTTTTTTTTTTTTTTTTTTTTCCTGTTTTTCTAATTGTTTAGTAGAACAACTATTACTCCATTACACCCTATTTTTCATTTTGGTTGAGAACTTTAGATTTGATATTGATAGATATTGTAATCCCAATAATGTAGAAAGAACTTTTATTACAACATGAAAAGAAACATATTCTCTTGGTGAATTAATTTCCTAAAATTAAGTTAGAAAACTTCACAATGTTTTTACACAAGATTCAGGGTGCACTGTATAGATATTGGTTGGATTGAAATGTAATATTATATCTTTTTATGCTTATATATGTATAGAATCTAGCTTAATAAAGTCATTTGCATATTATTTTGTTTAGATGTTTTGAAGACATGACATGATCAAAGAACTTGAAATTTTAAATATTCTTTCAATTTTTCTCAGTCTAATCCCTAAGAACTGCAAATGCACTACTCTAGTACTCTCAGTAGCTAAATGTCTTCCATAATTAATGTAAATTAGGGTAAGGGATATTCATTAACTTTTTTTTACAAGGGAAAACCTTAATAGAAAAATGTCTGAAATTGGACTTAAGTAACATCCATGCCTTAAAAAAGTCATGGAGCCCTGTGGAGATAGTCCATTCATCTTCCTACACCTTCTTTTTGCTTAATAAGAAAAATAGTCAAGGAAAAAGCAACGTTTGAAAAGTAAACTAAAAACCTAGTTCAAAAGGAAGACAAATCTATCTTCCTGATGGAGAAGTGCCTGTTAATGTGATTTTGCTTAATTCTGACTCTTAAGCTTAAGCAGGAATTCCACTGAAACTAAGTGATTATATTTTAATTATAACCTACTTTCAAATAGGGTAGATTGGCAGAACTCCATGAACTTAATAAATAGCTGTATCCCTGAAATGCATTCAGGTTAGCAATGGTTATTGCACACATACTCAATGAATGTTTCAAATTAAAGCAGCTGGCTTTATGGATAGGTTAAGTGAAGATCAGCTTACATTCTTTCACTACTCTTCTACAGTTCTCAAATGTGAAAGCAAAATGCCATAATTTCTCACTATAAATAGAGCAATCTGGACATTGAGACCCAAACCATTTCAAAAGTATTATCCCTTCTTATTCTTGGACTGATTATCAGATATGTGGCTTACATAAGCAAACTTATATTTTTGGCTGCTTGTTTATATTAATTGCTCTGATTCAAGTGAGGATGAGAAGAAGTAAAACTCACATGTATGTCTACTTATTAGCAGTTCTGCTAAGAAACAATTCATATTGGAGGAAGTAAATCCAAAATAATATAATTATTTTGTGTTATTTTTGGGTGTCAGCGACCCATGTTATCTCTCTTCTCGTGGTGGATAGTTACAATTTTTTACAATCAAGGTTAACTAACTCCTTTGACACATTAATAAACCAAGATTATAAACATTATGAAGAGAAGTGAGATGAAGTGTTGAGTAAAAACTATTCCAGAAGAAATCAACATAAACCATTCACTGAGTTTAATCAAATAGTATTTTAAACTTGGAAACTTAGCTTATCAATAATTACAACAAGCCACACAACAATAAAGATAAGGAAAATATTTTACATGGACAAAATTAATAACTTGTCAGAATAAAGAGAAATTTGATCTCAAGGTAAGTACGCCTGATAATTTCCTATATAAGATTTTGTTTCTTCTCAACAAATCATCAACTAAACAAAAATTTTCTGTTACTCCTTAATTTGATGAATTTCCCCACTAATAAACAAACTTTAAAAAAAAAAAAAACAGAGTAGCCACTTCATACATCATACGTTAAAATATTTTTAATCCCATCCTAAAGTAGCATTTTCTAAAATATGGTACACTGATTCTAAGAGATTAAAAGATTAAAGAAAAAAAGCTGGAGTCATGGGTAGTTCCATGTTTAAGAAGACTTCAAAAATTGTGGACTAAATGCATTTCTTTAGTATAAATTCATACTCAAACTTAAGTATACTATAATCATGGTAACCA
Organism: Dugong dugon; assembly: GCA_030035585.1. Taxonomy (NCBI): domain Eukaryota; kingdom Metazoa; phylum Chordata; class Mammalia; order Sirenia; family Dugongidae; genus Dugong; species Dugong dugon. The sequence goes on along the minus strand of CM057464.1, from coordinate 140,875,953 downwards.
TCCAAGTGGGTGGAACCTAGTGTGTATCTTCCTTAAACTTATTTGGCCACAGAACCCATTTTTGGGCAAAACACCTTGTAGACTAGGCTCCATGGAATATCAGTTTGAAAAAAGCTTCCCAAACTATTTGAAAAAAGATTTTCCAAGTTTAATATAAAAGCACGTTTCTAAAATGATAAATTTAAATGATTTTTACACATTACCATAGCTATCTAAAGGGACACTGGATAAAAATTTTATAAATACCGTAATTTTTTAGTATTTTCTATAGCCGAGAAAACTATTTTACCTTAGATAAGTTAGTGTCTTTTCTCATAAACATATCTTGTAAGCTTTTCTTAGAGACTATTCAATTAATATATTAAAAAAAATACTGTTTCACATTAACATAGTTGCTGATACAAAGCTGGCAATCTTCTTTTTTCTCTTTCTGCCAAGTACCACCACACTGTTGGTCTTATGAAAGTCATTTCCTTGCTGAGACTGGTTGAGAAGGTAAGAAGTTTCTCTGCTTCCAATTTCTTAACACTAGACATTAGAAAATGTCTTTCTAATGATTTTGATCAAATCTGATATCTTCCCACTTTGCAGAAATCTGAAAGTTACTCTACTGTTATCAACTATAAGAGCTCTGTAGGGCTATCTTTTCTTCTTCCAGAAAAGCAGTGATAATATGTAAAATCCTTTCATTTTTAGGAAGAACTTATTTTCTTTCTCTTTATATTGCTATCTTCTAATTTTTCCCATTTTCATATCCTTTTCTTTATTGACCTGAAAATCACTTCTGATCCTCTCACATCTTCTGTCGTAGTCAATCTTCTAATCTTCACAGTTTCTGGTTATTGCTCTTACCTATAAAAAATTCGCAAGACAAGGGAATATATACGTGTATTAGAAGCACAGGGGAGCATGTATGTGGAAGTTATACTATAATGTTGAGACCCACTAAATAAATCCAGTATTTAGATACTTACCGTTTTCCAACACTGAGACCCACCCAGTGGCCAGGTGACAATGAACCATAGGAGTCCAGACATTTCCTTCTGGATACCCTAATTCCCACAATCTATATATGCTCTGTACATTTTATGATTAAGATGTTATTCAGTTTCCTCCCAGATCTCAATAATCATTTGAACATAATGTATTAAAATTTATAATAATACCACTTGCTATAATATTGGCCAAAATAAGTGCTGTATCATTGCATTTCTTTACAATTTCATTGCTTTCAATGAAAACAACCTCTTCAAGTCAAAGTTTGTCAGTTTTTAAGTCAGATAATTATGAGAATACCACCAACTCTTCTTGTATTTCAACCTGCAGTAAATTGAATTCAGGGCTGATAATAATTTTGTACATAAAAGGCTGCCTTTTGGAAATAAACATATTTTTAAATCATCTGCAGTCTGTCATTTGAGTAAGACACTTTGCCTCTAGTCCTTGCATATTAATCTATTCTCTAGCTACTGCCACAATTTTGTTCTCTGAGTGGTGTTTCGGTTACAGATCCCCCAAAAAAATTATAATAAAGAAGTAATACTCAACAGCTCATTTAATTGAATTCATTTTACTTAAATCTTTAGAAAATTAAAGCATGAGGGGAGGTGAATAACAAGGTAATAATTTCACAACAGGTTACTAGTAAGCAAAAGAACAGACAGAGGTTTGGAAAATATGGACCAGCACAGAGAGAAATAAGAAAGCATTGCAACAAGTTAAATTGTCACAGGGTAGATACAAAGAGTATAATTAAGAACTGTAATTAAAAACAAAACAAAGCAAAAAAGCTTAATGCTTTTGCTTATTTTTAGTACCATCTTTGTCTTTCCGTAGGTGACAGAAATAATTTCGTTTTCATTGGGAGAGTGAAAATTAACAAAAGAAGTAGAAGTCACTCAGGTTCATAGGGTCTAGTCTTTATATTGAGACAGTAATTTGGCTTCAGATCTCCCAAACAACCCTAAACAAATAAAATCTGAAATCAACACACAATGCCTAATTCTTCAGAAAATCTGGGTAAGTAATAATAAATAGTCCTCATACATTTTTTGAAAAACAATATTTTTATGAGACACATATACATTAAGAAGTTTGTCAAACTACTGTCTAGATTATTGTTGTTGTTATTAAAAGTCGCCAAGTCACTTTTGACTCACAGCAACCTTATGAACAACAGAACAGAACACTGCCCAGTACTACACCATCCCCACAATCATTGTTATGTTTGAACCCATTGTTGCAGCCACTGTGTCAGTTCATCTCCTTAAGGGTCTTCTTTTTTTTCCGCTGACCAACATGATGTCCTTCTCCAGGGACTGGTCCCTCCTGATAACATGTTCAAAGTATGTAAGATGAAATCTCGTCTTCTTCCCTTCTAAGGATGTCTTCTTCCAAGACAGATCTGTTTGTTCTTCTGGCAGTCCATGGTATATTCAACATTCTTTCCCAACACCATAATTCAAGGGCATCAGTTCTCTTTGGTTTTCGTTTTTCATTGTCCAACTTTCACATGCATATGGGTCGACTGAAAATGCCATGGCTTGGGTCAGGTGTACCTTAAACCTCAGCATGACATCTTTGTTTTTAAGCACTTTAAAGAGATCTTTTGCAGCACATTTGTCCAATGCAATACATGGTTTGATTTCTTGACTGCTGCTTCCATGGGTGTTGATTGTGGATCCAAGTAAAATGACATCCTTGACAACTTTAATCTTTTCTTCATTTAGGATGATGTAGCTTATTGATCCATTTGTGAGAATTTTTGTTTTATTTTGAGGCATAATCCATACTAAAGGCTGTAGTCTTTGATCTTCATCAGCAAGTGCTTCAGTAAGTGCTTCAAGTCCTCTTCATTTTCTGCGGGCAAGGTTGTGTAATACATAACATAGGTTGTTAATGAGTCTTCCTCTAGTTCACATTTTTCTTCATATGGTCCAGCTTCTCAGATTATTTGCTCAGCATACAGATTGAATAAACATAGTGAAAGGATGCATCCATCAAACACACATTTCCTGATTTTAAACCATGCAGTATCCCCTTGTTTTGTTTGAATGACTGCCTCTTGGTCTTTGTACAGGTTCCTCATGAGCACAATTAAGTGTTCCGGAATTCCCATTCTTTTCAATGTTATCCATAATTTGTTAGGATCCACACCGTCGAATGCCTTTGCATAGTCAATAAAACATAGGTACACAAATTTCTGGAATTCCTGCCTTCAGCCGAGATCCATCTGATGTCAACAATGACATCCCTCGTTCCAAGTCCTCTTCTGAATCTGGCTTGAACTTCTGGCAGGTCCCTGTTGCTGTACTGCTGCAACTTTTGGGAATGATCTTCAGCTAAATCTACGTGCATGTGATATTAATGATATTGTTAGGTGCCACTTAAAAGTAGCCGTGAACTCTGCATGTAGTCTGTGTGGTTTATTCCAAATCTTCAAGCTCTTTTAACGAAAAAGTCTGTATTAAAGTTTAAGATATTTCATCACCAATAACATTTTATGTATATTTAATTCACCATTATACATGTTATCTATGCTACATTTTTTTCACAGTATTTACTTGGAGTCTACTTAGATGCAAGCATAGTTCTTTCTTTTTGATTCATCTTGGATCTCAGGCAGAAGAAAGTTCTCCTTCCCACCCACTGAGCAATGCTCAGATACCAAAATTTCAAGATGAATTCTTTAACTTTTGGCTTTGTTCCTCATTTCTCCCCATTTACATTTTTATTATTGTTATTGATAATTATTTTGTTATTTTCAATGAATATTGATATTTATTTTATCAGTATCTGCACATTGATCGAACATATTGATGTTATAAATAACTATTGATAATTATTATGTTATAGACAATATAATAATAATTACAAACATATTAATGATAATAAACATACTGGTTGTATCTGATGTTTAATTTAACCTTCAAAATGACCCTATAGTTATTTTCCTTTTTCATATTTGGAAATTGACAGTGAGAGTAATTGATTAACATGTCCAAGCTCACTTAGCTTGTAAGTTGATGTATAGGGTTTAAATGTAATTTTGTTTGACTCAGGTACTATGTTATTCTGCCTTGTCTTTCTTTTTTTATTTTTTAGCTTTTACTGGTCTTTTATACCCTAGGAGAGATGAATATAGTTAATTATTTCCAGTTGATTTTGTTAATAGTAAAAAAGAGTTTGAATCTGAGTGTATGAGATGATTAATTAGGTTGTAGAGGTTCTGGGAGAGTAAATATTACACAGAAAAAAAAATACACAGAAAAGGAGAGTTAGAGGCATTGATTGGAAGGTGTCACAGAGAGTTTTCAAAAGCATGATTCCACAGAGTGCTATTTAAAACATATGATCGTTAAGGTTGTGTGTCAACTTGGCTGCTCCATCAGTCTCAGTGGTTTGGTAGTTATGATGTAGTTTGGCAGTTGTATAATGATGTAGTCATTACCGCGATGAGCTCTGATATAATGTAATCACTTCCATGATGAGATCTGCTATGAGTAGCCAATCAGTTGAAAGGGAGTTTCCTTGGGGGTGTGGCCTGCATCCAACATATGTGGACTTTCTGTCAAAACTCACACTTTTGCTCTGCTCTGGATCCTGCATTCAGCTCATCACCATCTGACCTCCAGTTCTTGAGACTTGCACCAGAAGCCTACCATCTTACTTGCCAGTCTTGGATTCATCAGCCTTCCCAGCCTTGATCCAGCACCCTTCTGTCTGACCTGTGGATCTTGGATTCCAGCCCCTGCAGCTGTATAAGTCAGGAGAAGCCTCCAGCCTGATGCCTGATCCCTGACCCACGAACCTGGGACTTGCCAGCCTCTACAAATGCTTGAGTCATTTCTTTGAGCTAAATCTCTGTCTCTCTCTCTCTCTATATATATATATGTATGTATGCATACATGTATGCTTCACTGGCTTTGCCTCTCTAGAGAACCCAGCCTAAGACATTTGGCAAGTGACTTAACCTGAGTCTGAGTTTCCTTATTTGAATGAAGAGCATCAATGCCTATCTGAGAAAGTTGCTGTAAGGATGTTTGTAAATGTGCTTCAGACAACGTAAAGGGTAAGGTTTATTTTGTTCTTCACTCTTAACATTTCCTAGTCACATCTCATTTGCATCTTGTGTGCCATCTTATAACAATTATTTAGGGACTTAGGATCCACATTTTCTATTACTTAGCTCTGTTGATGATACAGCTTCTGCCTTCCAGCTTTTTAGCCATAATTGCCCACTGGAGAATGACAAGGGAAAAGAGTTTAATTTACACTCTACCACTACCACCTTTACAAAAAGGGACCCTCAGCTCATTGTCCATTCTTGGGACTGACCACTCTGACAGACCTCTTTTCATTTTCAGGTGGGCCAAGAGAAGGAAAACTGCTCTTTCCAGAAAAATCCAACCCTGTGCATCATCCCTCAAGGAAAGAAAATATCTTCCACACAATATTTGCATTTTTCATAAAGCCCAGAAGAAAAGTTTTTGAAAAACCAGAAAATATCTTGCCTAACAGTGCACTGTAAAGTTAGTGCACTTGCTAAAGAAGAAAGTCATACTATTGGCAATGATGTGGTGCTGAACAGAGAAATATTGAAGAACAGTTCATCTGTCATCCAGTTTATGACCCAAGCCAAGGTGAAGGTGAATCCTGCCCTAAGGGTGGTGGAAATAGCCAGTGGGAACCTAGAACAATGATGGTGAGTTAGCCACCTCTGAGACAGACTTCCTCAGGGGGTGAGGGAAGCCTGGTGACTTGGATGACTTAGAGCTGGAATTTAAGAGTAAATACAGTTTCGGAGCCAAGATGTTGGGTTTGTGGTAGGTCCACTAAGAGCATGCGTGCCTTGGCTTCCAAGGCTCCCTGGGGAATTTCTGCCTTTTGCTGTTGTTCTTTAGGATGCCATTGTAATGTGAAAGCTCCCTGCTATGGCTGGCCAAAGGAAAAATAATCTGGAAGTACCCTTGACAGAGCTTGGATTTCCGCTCTGAAGCCAGAACTGTTTTTATCTTTCTCAGACCTTTCCCTGAAACCTCATCTGGACTTCCAACACTTTGCTCCATGGATATACACTGAGTGTTTTAAACAAGTTGTTTGAATAACTTGCAGAGGTCACGTCCAAATAGCCAAGCCTTAGAAACTTCCCTTTCATTGTCTACATACCCCCTCGTTATCCCTAAAGTAGAGTTGGCACTCATGCCTCTGACACGTGAAGGTGAGGTGAACCATGACCTACGGGTGTGGAAGAGGCTGATAGGAAGCATGGCCATTGAATTTTACTGTCTATTGTTCTCAGGGGAAAAAAAAAAGCTTTCTTTTGTTTGACACCCACACTCTCAGATCCTGGGTGAATACAAAGAAAAGGAGCAAAGTATAAACTGCATTTGCCGAAGAGTCATGCAATGATGCTATCTTTTTGCATCCCATTCCCTGGAATTTGCCTTCTCTCAAGAGACCTCATACCACCAAGAAGGAACCACCAGAAGCAGTCCTTCGGATCCGATGTCCCTCCCCTGAGAATTCCTAGACCAGGGGAAGATTGATGACAAAGACCTTCTCCCAGAGCTGACACAGAGAGAAAACCTTCCCCTGAAGCTGGCACCCTGAATTTGGACTTCTAGCCTCTGAAACTGCAAGAGAATAAATTTCTGTTTGTTAAAACCATCCACTTGTGGTATTTCTGTTATAGCTGCACTAGATAACTTAGACAAAGCATTTTTCATTATACTTTTTATTCATTTATTTGTTTATTCCTTTATTTTGTGCTTCTAATTTACAAAACATTGTGATGCAGTGTTTAAAATGGAACACAAAGTGTTATGATTCCTGTCCTCAAATAATGTGTATTTCTGTGAGAGAGATGAGACAAGACACAAGTCATGATGTAATCAATTTTTTTAGACAACTAAGTGACTTAGCAGATTGGAAGCAGAGGGGTTGGATCAATATAAAAATGACAGTTTACAACATATATTCATCTATTTTCTCCACTGTCACTAAAATGGGGGTTCAAGAAGTTTTTTGTTTATTGTGGTTTTTTTTGGTAGCAGCTACCAATTGAATAGAAGTTTATTCCAGATCATACTAGGGGTGAGGGGAGGAGGTGGAGATCGATTGGTCATCCTTATACTTTGTTGCTTCATTAAGTCAATTAAACATACTGGTTGATAATCCAAAGCCCCTTTTTCCTGCCAGTGTCCTCAATTCCTCCCTGCCTATGACTGTCCTTTCTTCCTCTTTTTTGTGTTCAATCTTGGGCCTTTATTTTGCTGAATGACTTGGGACAAATCCTCTTCCTCTTGCATCCTCATGGTTCTTGGATGTATGAAATGAAAAGGACATTAATGACTGGTGAGGTCTCATCCAGCATTAGCCTTAGAAAATGTTGGCTTTTTCTGCTGTATAGCAATGAGCGTTCTTTGTAGCAAATAATAGAAACTGACTGGCTAAATTAAGCAGAAAAGGAAATTATTGAGGAATATTGGATAGTTCACAGCATGGGCAGGACATATAGGACTGTGCTGGAAATCCAGGTAGGAACCATGATAAATGAAGCAGCTGGAACCACTGGCTAGGTCCTGCCCAGAAACAACCCAGAGACACTGGCTTCTGGGCAGTGCCACAACTGGATCCTGAATGCTGCATCTGATTGGCTAACTTAAGTTCTATATTTGACCCTAACAGTCAGGGGCAGGTGAAGAAAGAAGCTGATCATTTCCTGCTTCTATACTGAGAGTCAAACCCTGCCTCCCCCAAAGACTGGCACAGTGGGGAGTTCCTTAATTACAGGAAAAGGGGCAGCCAAAAGGATGGCAGATATCCACCATAATTTTCACTGCCATAGAAAATTACTTGCCAGAATTTTCCCAATGAAAATAAAAGTTGGCTACCAAACTCAAGTCAAACACGGCAACTTGCCTCTCTGATCTTTTGAGCTCTAAATTCTACTGATATTTTCTTATTACACTGTCAACTCCTTGGGAGAGTGTTGTGTGTGTGAATATCTGTGTGTGTGTGTGTGTGTGTGTGTGTGTGTGTGTGTGTGTGTGTGTGTGTGTATATATATATATATATATAATTGTGCTTTAGGTGGAAGTTTACAGCACAAGTTAATTTCTCATACAAAAATTTATACACAAATTGTTTTGTGACATTAGTTGCAATCCCCACAATGCAACAGCATCCTCCCCCTTTCCACCCTAGGTTCCCTGTCCCGTCCTACCTCATCCTGCTTTTGGACAGGAGCTGACCATTTGGTCTCAAATAGCTGATTGAACTAAGAAGCACTCTCCTCACAAGATTATTTTTTGTTTTATAGTCCTGTCTAATCTTTGTCTGAAGACAAAGACAAATGTGCATTGTAGAGAATTATATAAGAGTATATGATGTGAATAAACATGCAAATAGAAAGTATTTAATGGAATTCTTTTTAAAAATTACACAACACATAAAATATAATGATTTTAGATCTCATTTGTTTTACATTTTGGTAATGTATGCATGAAAAATATATTTTCCCATCAAAAAGGATACCCATCAATGCTGTGATAGAATCTGACATTGTCAAGTACAGAAGGAAAGAGTGCTAGCATAACTATGATGAAATATATTGACTGGTCAGGTCTCCATATGGGGGAAATAGAACTCAAAAGTAAAGTACAGTAAATATAAAGGATACTACCATTTGTTTGTCCATTTCTATCCACAGAGATTGTTGCCCAGCATCATGCTACTCTCTTTAATTTGTTTGCCACTAAAAATGCAGTCCATGTCCTTGCAAAATGCTTGTTTTCTCTACAGCTATGTCATCTTTTCTTTAAAAATAATTACCAACGTCCTCAAGTCTAAGGTCAGAGGTCAAATGAGTAAAAATAGGGAGGAAATACCATGTTTTAAATAGCTGTGCACTTCAATCCAGCCTTGCTAAATGAATTTATTTTTGAAATAAAATAAAAGTACAGTTATGAGTGCTCAGATATGAGTCATACTTCACAGCTGACGATAATTTATATAATCTCACAAGTAGAAACCAAAGTGTTTTAAATATTCTTAAAACTCCCTCGCTCTCCATTGCATCTCTCAGGATGTGACAGTCCTTGAATATTAAATTGTACTGTGGCAATGATAACGTTTATCGGTTCTGGTACACATAGACTGCATTTAATAATTGTTCGATTTTTAGTGAAATGATTAGGAAATGGTTGTGTGTGTTTGTGTAAAGATACTATTAAAATGAATGTTGAATTTTAAGAACATTAATTTTATTTAAAACTTCATATTTTACTTTGATTACTACAGTTTAAATGAGAATATTTATGTATGACTCGTCCATAATATAGGTAATAATTAGCGTAATGGTTATGTGCATACCCCTTAGATATATGATACTTGGACTTGTATTCTGATTCTATCACTTACCAGCTTTGTGAACTAGGGAAAATTGCTCAACCCATCTGTAGTTAAGCATCCTCATTTGTAAAATGGGGAAAACAATAGTACTACATAGAGGATAGTTGTTAGGATTAGGGGAGTCAAAATATAGAAACTTTAGTGTCTGCCCCATCATAGTTACTATGAAAGTTCTATTATTAATATTCTTGTTGCCTTGAATATTGTTCTTACCTGATTAGCCAGAAAAACTAAGCATCCTAATTGTTTAACCGTCTCATAGACTTCAGTCCCAAAGACAGTTATAACTTTTTAATCATGTGGATAAAAATCATGTAAACATGTCTGTTAAATATGTAATATATGTAGAATATTTCACTGATATAGGAAATATTTGAACTGAAGCCTAACAAGCCATACAAATGCTTTGACAAACTAGACTATAATGTGGTGATAAATCATATGTGAGCAGGGTTTTGAGTATTTCTACAGAGGGAAATATTTGCTCCAAATTTAATAAGAGTAAACATGTTGATATTTTACATAAATTATTACAAAGCATAATACATGTATCAGATTATATTTGATTACCTACAGCTAGATCATCATTCTTCAGATACAGGAAGCAAAATAGAAAGAATACATGCAAGAACTCTTTGTAACTAAAATGAACTTGAGGGTATGCAACAAATAGAAATAACCTTATTTTAATGAGCCAAATACAAGTCAAAACTGTGTAAGATGAAACTGAAACTCTTAAAAGTAACTGATAACTGCTTTTGTTTGTCAGATTATACTCCCCATTGCCAATAATATTCACTTTACAACCAGGAATAGCAATGATACTTGGTCTTAAGACTTGACTCCTTATTCTATACTAAGGGATGGAGGATATCTCATCTGCCAAGATGGGAAGAATGGGGAGTATTAGCAATTTAGGGGAATTTCACTGACCTAAAGGGTCACTGTGAACCACAACAGGGAATCTTTTTAAAAGTCATAAAGACAGGTGATATTAGATGAAATTTTCTAGGTCACTGGTTTATAAATGTCCTGATCGTCAGAAGCTCTTGAAGAATTCTTGAAAATGCAGGTTCCTCATTCTCACCTTGAAAGAGGTTATTTAAAATTATTCAACAAATATTCTTTGAGGGTCTGCTCTATGCCAGGTGATGTTCTGGAGCCTGGAAGTACAGCAGTGAATGACAGTGTCTCTGCTCCTATGGAGCTTAAATGCCAGGAGGACTGTGTGAGGGGAATCAATATACAAAAACATAAACTCAGATCAAGAAGATGAAGAAAATAAAGCAGGATAATAGTATAGAGAATTACTGGAGCTTTCTCTCATTTTGGTGGCTACAGCAGACTTCTCTGAGGAGATTACATTTTTGCTAATAACATAAATAAGTAATATGGAGATTGGGAAGGAAGAAACAGAAATTGCAAATATCCTGAACCTAGAGTTTTGGAGGAACTAAAAGAAGGCTAGTGGGGCTAAAATATTGTGAGTGAGAAGCAAGCCCCTATAAGATGTGGTCAAAGACACAGAGAGAGAAGCTATGGAGGGCACAGCAAAAAAAGTTTTCAACAGAATGTACTCATAATCTATTCATGACCTTTTCTCTTGGCCTGGGGAAAAAAATCACTGCACTACACACTTCACCTGTACCTCCAAGATTGTATCCAAGATTGTACCCCTTTCTTGCTTACTTTTCCTAAGAGTATTCTGGAAGAATTTTTCTTTTATGTGTATATTTTATTTGTCTTATTTTAAATTTGTAATATTATGAAATAATTTATTATATATAAAACAAAAAACATAAACAATAAAAAATAAGGCCAGTGTAAAATCACCTAGCATAAGAAATAGAATATTACCTATACATTTTAAGCATCTCATGTGTTTCATTAATCATATCTACCTGCCTCTTCAACTCCACAGATCATCATCTTAATTTGTGTTTAAAATTTTCTTGCCTTCTTTTTGAAGAGTTTTCCATATTTGTATGTAGCTCTAAACAATGTATTGCTTAGTTTTTCATTATTTTCCTAAGATTCAACCATGTTAGGCATATAGCTATAATTTATTAATTTTCATTGCTAAATATGATTCCATTTTTAGGTTATACAGCAATTTATTTAAGCAAAAATGGATAAGATAAATACATTGCAGTATAACCAGTGCATACTGTTATAAATGTTGCTTCTATGAACATTCTTGTGAATATCTCCTAGGGAACATTTGCAGGGATGTCTGTTAGGGAGTATGCATAGGTGTAGAATAGCTTATAGACAATGCCTTGTAATCAATTATAAGGAATTACTTACAATCGATTATAGGCAATGCCTTACCAGCTCCTCTTGATAATGCCAAATTGCTTTCAAAGAAGTACCAATTTATACCTCAACCAACAACACAGAAGAATTCTCTGATGCATATCCTTCCCAATATTTGGCATTTGTACTCCTATTAAACATTTTTTAGTCAATTTGGTGTTTAGGAAATATCGTTTTCTTATGCTTTTAATTTGTATTCATCTTTTCACCAGAGAGCTTTAGCTTTTTTTCACCCTGTCAATCTCTTTCATGAAATGCCTCTTTAAGTCTTCTGACTATTCTTTGATTGTATTGTCTAACTTTTTCATTGACTCTTAGCAATGATTACAAAAACCAAAACAAATGAATTGCCTGGAGTTGATTCCAAATTTTGGCAACCCTTGTGTGTCAGAGTAGAAGTGTACTCCATAGGGTTTTCAATGGCTAATTTTTTGAAGTAGATCACTCAGCCTGTCTTCCAAGGTACCTATGGGTGAACTGAACCTCCAACCTTTTGGTTAGCAGCCAAGCATGTCAACCATTTTGACCACCCAGGGTCTCTATCTAGCAAATGCATATGTACAGCTACAAAGTGGGAACTGTGAATTTTGGAAGGAAACAGACTGTGATAAAGGCATTTTCCCATTATCTACAAATAATATTTATCTTTTCTCAATTTGTATAACTTTTATTTTTATTTCTTGTTTTACTATGCTGAATACCAAAACCAAAAACCAGATCTGATTCTGACTAAGAGTGACCCTATCAGACAGGGAAGAACTGCCCCTTAGGGTTTCCAAGGCCGTAATCTTTATGGAAGCAGACTGCCACATCCTTCTCCTGGGGAGCGGCTGGTAGGTTTGAACTGCTGAACTTTCTGTTAGCAGCCAAATGCTTAACCACTGAGCCACCAGGGCTCCTCTATGCTGAATAGGATTTCTAATACTGTGCTGAATAGAAATGTAGCACATATGCTTGTCTGTTCTGACTTTATAGGAAATGATTGTAACATCATCAACAATAGATTTTGCCATTAAGCAATATATTTGCAGTAGTGTTTTGTCTTGTTCTATGGGTAGTTTTTTTTTTTAAAGAAGGCTTCTTATTAGTTAAAGTAAATTCTTTTATGTTTATTGGCTATAGATATTTAAAGAGGTCATGATGACACAGTGGTTAAGCGCTTGGCTGCTAAGCAAAATGTTGGCAGTTTGAACCTCCCAGCCACTCTGTGGGAGCAAAGACCTGGCGATCTGTTCCCATAAAGATTATAGGCTAGGAAACCCTATGAGACTGTTCAACTCTGTCACATTTGCTTGCTATGAGTCGACGGCCCACAACAACAAAGAAGTGTTTATCACAACAGATGCCAAATTTTATGCTTCTATAGGATGATCTTATGAGATTCTTTGATTTGTTAATATGGAAAAATTATCTTAATAAATTTGATACTATTACATCGTCTTTGCATGGCTGAGATAAATCTAACTTGGTCACTATGAATTCCATTTTTAAACGTTATCAGATTTAATCTGCTAATATTTTGTTTGAAATTTTTTGTATTGGTATTCATAAGTGAAGACATTCTGGTAAGAGATTATTAAATCCAGCAAGGCATTGATACTATCTAATCAAAAGAAATGTTTGACCAACCAGAAAGGATGTCAATCTCAATGGCTGAATATCAGCCCTGCCTATAGAATTTATTTCTCGTGTTGGTCTTATCTAGTTTTATTATCAAGGTTATCATAGACTGCTTTCGTCTTAAAGAAGAGTTCTCTCTTTTTATATTCTCCAGAAAAACTTAGCGTATAACAGAAAAAAAACCTCATTCTTAAGGATCTGTTGAACTTACTTGTAAACTTATCTGAGGTTGGTAACTTTGGGGTAGGTAGGTTTTTTTTTTTTTTTTTAATGAATGTAACTGTCCTCTTTTCCTCTCATTCTAAGTCAGTTTTGGTAAGTTATGTATTTTCAGTAACTTTTATGTTATATCAAAACCATCAAATATACCTTTCAGACTCTCACAAACTTAGGTCATCTGGCTTTAAGTTCAAGATTCTTTCCACTTCACCATGTATCTGTCAGTGTATTTATTGTTATTTCTAGGATTTTTGTTTTTTTGATGTTGTTCCTTCCAGGATTTTTTGTTTTTAATTTTGTTTGAAAGCAAACAGTAGATTGACTAAAATAAATAAATCTATAATTGAATTTTCACGTCTTATTTGGAGGTGAGGTTTTTGCAATAGAATATTTCAGGAATCTTTCAGACAACACTGCACAGAAGGCTGTCCAGTTTGCAATGAAAAGATTGGAATATCTCAGAAACAACTCCTCAGTAGTTACCATTTCTGACTCTGTACTTATTGGAAGGGCTTTGATGCCTGGACAAAGAATTCTGTCTCCAGTTGCTGCCAAAGCTTCTGAAAATATGCTTCCGATGTCTTGCATTCTCTATGTCCTAGATCATTGAGTTTTTCCTTATTTTTCTATTTTAGCTTCTTTACTCTAGAGATCAGGCGCCCTGGTTGTGCAAATGGTTAAACACTTGCTACTAACCAAAAGGATGATGGTTTGAACCCACCTAGCACTCTTTGGGAGAAAGACCTGGCTATCTGCTTCCATAAAGATTACAGCTGAGATAAACCTATGGGGCAATTCTACTGTGTCACATGGGGTTGCTATGAGTCAAAATCGACAGCACCCAACAACAACAACAGTACTCTAGTGATCAAGTGTAACTTCATGGAGGCTGCAACAAAGGCTACCCTGACAAGCTCAAAATGACCCTCCCTCAGTCACTAGTACATTGTCCTTGAATAGAACGTATGTGTCTAAAACCCTCATCCCTCAGGATCTTTTTTTTTTTTTGTCCTATGAACATTCTTTGCCATCAAAGAAAGAAATTCTTCTCAGACCAGTTTCTCCACTATTCCAGCTAGATTTCTGTTTAAACTCAAGTTGACTCCTCAGCTCCTCTATCATGGGGTCAGAAATTTGGTTGAGAGCAATGCTTCATGTCAATGAAAATATTCAATAGAGTAACAAGAAGAAGTAACATATAAATATTTGCTTGTTTGATAGTTTATTTACTTATATTTATTAATTTACTACTGGAAGATCTTCCTTTTCAAAGTGTTTTGCTGCTTGCCTATTAAGAACAAGCTGATAACTGAACTGTCTTTGTAAGAATCGATTTCTTGTTAACAAAACAAATAAACAAAAACCAGGTCAACCACTTTTATGATGCTGATTGAAGTTGCATTTTAGGGAATTCCATCAAATAATATTTTTGTAATTTTCCTCCTGTCCACTGGATATTTCATGTCTTGCAGTTTATCTCCAGTTATACATGCTGATTTTTCAGATTATACTTTAACTGACTTACACTGAATCAGGCTCAGATTTGGAGGACAAATATACTATACTACATGATGTTGCATGCTGTGCATTAGGATAAAAGGGAACATATATTGTGTTTTTAGAAACAGTTGATATGGAATCCTTGTTCATGCAGAAGCACAAAAAGAAAAGTTTATATAAATAAATATATTTGATCCAAGGCAACAGTACAATATACAAAATAAAAATAATTTCTTCTCACCCTCATTCCAGATCAAAACAGAAACATTTTGGCATAAAATGTTAAATTCAAAAAGGAAAACAAAATCCAGCATAAATTGTACTATGAGGGTCTCGAATAAGTAAATACCTAGATATAAAAACCTGATACTTTTGATTACAGTTAGAGAATATTTATGAAATAAGGCACAAAACACTTTGTACCTTGAGGTAATAACATGTGTGGATGTTATTGGATTAAGGCAGCCATACTAATTAGTAAAGCAGCCTTCCTTTGGAATAGATTAAGACCTGCAAATGAAAAATAGAGCAAGGAGATTCCTGCAAGTTCACATTGATAAGTAAAATTGATTTTAGTATCGTTTCTTCTAATTATTATCTTAACAGAAGGAGTTTTGAATTTTATATATCATTTTTTGGATTTAGATATGTAATGAATTTAAGGAAGGGATTCCCAAGTATCTCAATCTTGCTATCTTAGTAAGGTCCCCATAGTAGGCCTTTCTGTAATTTATTTGAGAAAACGTTTTTTCACTGAGTTTCTGCGACTGTTTTCAAATTTTCTTGAAGTACAGAACTCACAGACAAGAGAAAATTCCCAGTTTCCTTTATTTTGCTTTGTGTTTATTCCCTGTAATTTTCCTGATTAATTTTTTAATTAAAATTTAAAATATGCTAATTGGAACAAGCAAAATAATCAAAAGATATGTTAATAGAAATAGTTAATCTACCTCACCCTTCTTTTCATGCTCCCACATTGCATTATGCAACCACTGTTAATAACTTTGAGTATATCCTTCCATACCATTTTATTTATTCAAACGTATAACATTCTCTGTTATTTTGACAACAGATCATTCATCATTTTATTGTGACGCTCTTCATTGTACATGATTGTTGTTTTTGAATAACAATCAAATAACTCTAATAAAGTAGCTCAAAACCAGGAAAAGAGCTTGCTTTGTCCTTTGGAGAGATGGAGAGACTAAGTGTTGTGAGGTGATAAGCCAAGGTATTCACTCAGAAGTCCCCAAGTCTCTTGTGAAAAGAGCTGTTGGCTAGACAGAGAGGTTCAATGAACTTTGCTGGTAGAGATGGGCCTGAGCATTAGGCAGGAGATGCAGTCCTGGGACTGACTATTTTTAGCCCATTATCCATTTAAGAAAAGAATTCAGCTTAGAACCAGTTATGCCAAAATAATGTTACCCTGGAGCTAAAAATATGCTAAGCCATATAAGTCACTGTTATGGATTGAATTGTGTCCGCAAAAAAGTTATGTTAAAATTCTAACCCCTGTGAACATGACCTTGCTTGGAAATAAGGTCTTTGAAGATATTATCAGTTAACATGAGATCTTACTGGAGTAGACTGGGTCCTAATTCAATTGAGTGGTATCCTTATAAAAGAAGATAAGAGACACAGAGACATACAAAGGGAAGAACGCCATATGATGTTGCAGCTGTAAGCTAACGAACATCTGGTGCTACTCCAATCTGGGAGAGTCTTCACAGAGAGCATGGTCCTGCTGACACTCTGATTTCAGACTCCTAGCTTCCAGAACTATGAGACAATAAATTTCTGTTCTTATAAGTCATCTAGTTGTGGTACTTTGTTATGGCAGCTTTATGAAATTAATGTAGTCACCAAAAGGTATACTAAAAAATAGATTTAACCAGATAACCCTATTTATTTTTTATTTCCAATACAAAGAATAAAAAAGATAGTGCTCTTGGATGAAATCCTAAAAGTTCAAATTACGTGACACTGATTTGCCTGAGCCTCTTAAGCATCAATACTATAATCATTGCCCCAAGTTTACAACAAATCATAAATATGACTGTGTATGCATTTATAGTCTGAATGCATGTCTCTATATCTGTAATCAAAGACTCTATCTAGCCCATCAACATGGCTTGTAAACTTTACTTGGAACACTAGTATTGTCAAGATGCTTTAGCTATTTACTAAGAACCTGATGCTTACTTTCTGCCCAGCTAATAATCAGTGACAGTTTTCTAACTGGTGTTGAAGGTGTTTACTGCTTAAATCTACATATTTACGAATACAGTTTTGTTTATACATATTCAGTTGTTCTTATACTTGGATAGCTGTCTCCATAATGTTGATTTACAGGTGCACTGATAAAGAAATATGTGCCTGAATATAAACCAAACTACTACACAGTTTAAGTATTAAATTTCATTTTTGATTGCAAGTTTGTTTTCTGGTAGTTTTACTTATTTAATAGAAACATGTAATTTAAAAGATGGCAGTGTGTCTATGATTTTATAAAGTTCAATGAGAATCAGTTAAAAGGTATGCATATAGGAACAAATGATTAACTGAGCTAAAAAAAATCTTTGGGGAGTGGATGTCTATGTTAAGACTGCAACAAAAACAAAAACAACAGAGTTTATAGTGAATCACAAACTGACTTTTAGTCACACAAAGTTCACAGTTTGAAAAACAAGAAAGAATAAGCATGATATTGAAAGTCACTGGAAAAGAGGGTATGGATGTTGTTGCTGTTAGGTGAAGCCCAGTCGGTTCTGACTCATAGCAATCCCATGTACAACAGAACAAAACACTGCCCAGTCCTGCACCATCCTCACAATCATTGTTATGCTTGAGCCTATTGTTGCAGCCACTGTGTCAGTCCATCTTGTTGAGGGTCTTCCTCTTTTTCTCTGACCCTCTGCTTTACCAAGCATGATGTCCTTCTCCAGGGACTGGTCCCTCCTGATAACATGGCCAAAGAAGGTGAGACAAATTCTCCCCATCCTCACTTCTAAGGAGCATTCTGGCTATACTGCTTCCAAGACATATTTGTTCATTCTTCTGGCAGTCCATGGTATATTCAATATTCTTTGCTAGCACCATAATTCAAAGGCATCAATTCTTCTTCAGTCTTCCTTATTCATTGCCCAGCTTTCACATGCATATGAGGTGATTGAAAATACCATGGCTTGGGTCAGTCACAACTTAGTCTTCAAAATGACATCTTTTGCAGTCCCATCTATTGAAGATCTAGGAAAAACTTTATTTCCCTGATTTCTTTGGGCAGATTTCAATTTATTTATTTATTTATTTTGGAAAAACATGAGGCAGGATTGTCTTATTCAGCCCTTCACCATCATTTGCTATACTTCTTTATTTTAAGGAAATATTAACTGGTAAATAATGCCATATTTACCTCCTGCGTCTTAAGAATGTACTATCTGCCTTAGTCATTTCTTGTATTTCCCCACTTTACATTTTTTCGCCCTTCCGTATTTCTGTCTCTCTTATGAAACACCTTGTATAACCCTGGCCATTCAAAACTTTTCATATCAGTGGGCCTCCAGGATTCTGTTCCTTGCCTTCTTCTAGGCACTGCAAGAGTCCCTGTTAAGGGTGCCAGATAAAATATAGGACAGCAGTTAAATTAGAGTTTCAATAAGCAGTGAATGATTTTTTAGTATAAGTATATGCCATGCAATATGGGGATATACTAAAAGATTATTCCTTACTTTTCAGAAATTCAAATTCTATTTTATTTGCTAAATATTGCAGCTCTACCTGTAAGCCATTGGTCACAATGCAAAGTGGAAATTCTGCCCATAGTGGGCCCCAACACGACCTATATTTATGAATGACTCTGCTCCAGGGATGCGGGTTTCAGATGCTGATTGTTCTTGTTATGTGGAAGAGGCAGGAATGGTAAAAATAATCAGGAAGCAACTTAATTCAGTCCCCCACTGGTGGTTCAAACCCTCTTTGAACAGTTAGTTTTCAGCAGCTTTAATGAAATCTAGCATAAGTCCAATGACATTTCTGGGTTGTTATGTATCATAAATTTTGATGACATTTATTCACAAAAAGTAGTCTCAGCTGAGTAATTACTATATCCCAGTGAAGAATAAAATCAAAATGACTATCACTTCTTAATTCATGGCTTCTCTCCTTCTCAAGCTTAGGCCTCCTGAAGCCAAACTTCCTGAGGTGGAAAAGGCCAGATAGAATCTTCTCTATTTGCCCACCATGCTCTTTTACCTCTCCTTCACATTTAAGAGGATGCTTCTGTCTTCTTTGGCTTGAATGTGGGTGAAGGGGAAGCAGAGAGAAGAGGAAGTGGGGGTAAAGAGTGAAACATTTATGAATTTTCCAGGACTAAAATCATCTGGCCTTGGCCCCTCTGGGGTTGTCAAGTGTTCTAATAAGGGATTTTAAGAGACACTTTGGAGGCTCCTCCTTTGATATGAATTTCTAACTTGAAGCTACTTTGGTCATGGCTGACTCTATTTGCCTCATTGTTTTCAGATCTAGGCAAACTATGGTCCAGTCCCAGGTTCTTTCTGCTGAAGTCTTTCTACCATTCAAGGCAGTCCTTTTGGACAGTAATGAATACAAGGATTATTCTCTCATTCTGCAAGCACATCTTATCTATGGGGGGCACATATATCTATATCCCTGACAAAGGCCAGAAATGAAGGATAATCCCAATGTTCCTTTCTCTGAGTAGCTACAGTGATCATCTTCTAGCTTTCTCACGGGTAAGTCAGGTATCAGTCTACTCTGACTCACAAACTCCAGCAATCGTAATACAAACTCTCTTTGTGGTCTCATTGACCCCTTGGCCTGAGATGAAGAAAACTACTCCATATTGCCATTTCACCATGGTAGGACTCACAGTGCACTTCACTTTCTTATCCCAAACTTTTAGACCCTTGATGTGGACAAGAGAAGATAATTGCAAAGATTATTTTTGAACTACCCTTTGCAAGTCTTGGAAGATGAAGCAGCAGCTTACTTAGGATATGGGAGGGCTGCCTTCTATTTCTTTGGGGACTGGGATGAAACTGAGACTAAAGCAAAAGACTAAATGTTCAATTTAAGCATACTCTTAAATGTTGTTTTGTTGTTAGATGCTATTGAGTTGGTTCTGACTCATAGTGACCCTATGTACAATAGAACAAATCATAGCTATACTGTGTACAATAAAACAAAACACTGTTCAGTCCTGTGCCATCCTCACAAACATTTGTATACTTGAGCCCATTGTTACAGTTACTATGTCAATTTTTGTCATTGAGGGTCTTCCTCTTTTTTGCTGCCCATCTATTTTACCAAGGATGATGTTCTTCTCCAGGGACTGGTCCCTCCTGATAACATGTCCAAAGTACGTGAGATGAAGTCTCACCGTCCTCGCTTCTAGGGAGCATTCCAGCTGTACTTATTCCAAGACAGATTTGTTCATTCTTTTGGCAGTCCATGTTACATTCAATACTCCTTGCCAACACCATAATTCAAAGACATCAATTCTTCTTCAGTCTTCCTTATTCATTTTCCAGCTTTCACCTGCACACAAGGCAATTGAAAATACCATGGCTTGGGTCAGGCATACCGTAGTCCTCAAAGTGGCGTCTTTGTTTTTTAACACTTTAAAGAGGTCTTTTGCAACAGGCAGATTTGTCCAATGCAATGCGTCTTTTGATTTCTTGACTGCTCCTTCCATGGGTGTTGATCCTGGATCAAAGTAAAATGAAATCCTTGACAACTTCAATCTTTTCTCCGTTCATCATGCTGTTACTTACTGGTCCAGTTGTGAGGATTTTTGTTTTCTTTATGTTGAGGTGTAATCCATACTGAAGGCTGTGGTCTTTGATCTTCACCAATAAGAGCTTTAAGTCCTCTTCACTTCCAGCAAGTAAGGTTGGTGAAAAACAAGGCTCCAGGAATTGACAAAATACCAATTGAGATGTTTCAACAAATGGATGCAATGCTGGAAGTGTTCACTCGTCTATGCCAGGAAATTTGGAAGACAGCTACCTGGCCAACCAGGTAGCTCTTTGAGACTGAAAGAGAGCCATGTAAATGCCCATTCCAAAGAAAGGTTGTCTAGTAGAATGTGGAAATTATTGAACAATATCATTAATATTACACACAAGTAAAATTTTACTGAAGAGAATTAAAAGATGGTTGCAGCAGTACACTGATGGGGAATTGCCAGAAATTCAAGTCAGAATCAGAAAAGAATGTAGACTAAGGCATATCACTGCTGATGTCACATGGATCTTGGCTGAAAGTAGAGAATACTAGAAAGATGTTTACCTGTGTTTTATTGACTGTGCAAAGGACTTGACTGTGTGGATCATAACAAATTGTGGATAACATTGCAAGGAATGGAAATTCCAGAACCCTTAATTGTAGTCATGCAGAACCTATACATAGACCAACAGGCAGTTGTTCGAACAGAACAAGGGTATACTGCATGGTTTAAAAATCAGGAAAGGTATGTGTTAGGGTTGTATCCTTTCACCATACTTACTCAATCTGTATGTTGAGCAGATAATCTGAGAAGCTGTAATATATGAAGAACACAGCTTCAGAACTGGAGGAAGAGTAATTAACAACCTAGATTCTTTGACATTCTTTGAATTGGTAAGAGTTCTGGATTCAGATTAAAATTATGTTTCTCCAAAAGCTGTCAATGGGACTATGCCCTTGGACACAAAGCAGATGGTCACTGCCTCATGATTTAGTCTAATTAAAATGTATATGGACAGAGGTCCTCAGCTTCATGCTGAATCAGTGGCTTCTATAAAAGCAGTGAAGACAAAATTTTTTTACAGATTAGTGTGTCTATGTATCTATACAAACCATTTTCTAAAGAAAATACTTAGGGTCATAATATGTAGGTTAAATCTTGAACCATTTGCCCTTTATTCTAGAAAAGGGAAAAATCTGTAGTGTAAAAATATTGGCTAATGCTTTGGCATTCATGGCAGGATGCTGGTATTAACAAAATTTACAATGTTTTTGAAGAGAGGTAATGAGAACTTCTCTGCAGCTTCGGTACCAGTGTATTACACAGCACGATAAAAAATGGTATTTTAATTTTCATGCATGACCTCCACCAGAGGTGAGAATCCTGCACGAGACCCTATAATTCTCCACCTGTCTGGGGTGAAAGAAAAATGAAATTCCATGTCTTTCATAGATAGATCATATATTTTGGAGAATCTGGAGGCTGAGAGAATCTATTGATGTATTTAAAGAGTAAGGACCATGTGGCATAGTCCAGCTGTTTTGCAAATGAATGGAACATTTAACAATACATTATTTTATCAGGTTCTAAATTTAAGAGGATATCCTGCCTTTAAAAATAGATTACAATGTGAAAATTTAAAATTTGATCATATTTACCTGAGACATAGTAGCAGTGATAATTTTTTTAAAAAAGTGTTTAAAATAGATAAATCATTTGCCAACATGTGAGAGTTTTTATGCAAGTAAATGTAAAGAGTGCCTAGAAGTTTCTGGGTAGATGGGAAAGCCACATTTATTAATAAATGATGTTAGTACATAAAGACCTAATGTAGGATTTGGGATCTGAGCGTATATTGCTTCGTTATTATGCTGACAATAAAAGGTCATTTTAGGGATTAGTGAAAATATCCAAAGACAACAGGATTATTTAGTATTACCCACATATCAAAAAGCAGAATGGGATGTAGAGGTTGTGAGGAGTCTACAATGTGAATGGCAGATGAGCAGGATGAACTGAGGAATAGGAAAAAATAGGACAGATATTGGAATTATTGTGCAGAAAGAAGTAAGGACATGACAAAATGTGAGATGTCAAAGTGTTCATGTTGCTGTAATGACCTCTTGGTTTCCCCCTCAATCAGTAGACGAGAAGACTGCCTGGTTTGTAGCAGTGATGGAGCTGGGCAACAGCAGATTTCCTAAATAATTAATTTCTTTATTTATCCAAATATTTTGTTGTTGTAGTTGGCATTGAGTTAGCTCTGACTCATGGTGACCGCATGTTTAACAGAATGAAACATTGCCTGGCCCTATGCCATCTACACTATCTTTGGTATGTTTAAGTCCATTGTTGTAGCTACTGAGTATTTTGGTTGCGTTCCAACCTAGGGGGCTCATCTTCCAGCACTATTTCGGACAATATTCTGTTCTGACCCATAGGGTTTTCACTGCTAATTTTTAGAAGTAGATCACTATGCCTGTCTTCCTAGTCTGTCTTAGTCCGGAAGTTTCACTGTCATAGCTTCCTGCATCATAGCAACATGCAAGCCACGTATGACAAACTGACAGACGGGTTGTGGAATCCAAATATAAAAGACAAATCCATTGCTTTTGAGTCATGGTAACCCCCTGTGTGTCAGAGTAGAAACATGCTTCAGAGAGTTTTCAAATACCTATAATCTTAAGGAAGCAGATGCCAGGCCTTTCTTTTGTAGTGCACTGGGTGGATTCAAACTGCCAACCTTTCAGTTAGTAGCCAACAGCTAACCATTTGTACCACCTAGAGGGGTATTTAAATCAAAGTATCAACATTGACTGCATTTTAGATATAACTGGAGGGCTTTTAAGAAGATCTAGTGCCTGGAATCTCCCCCCAAACATTTTGATTTAATTAGTTAGTGAACCCAGGAATCAGTATTTTCATGAAAGCTCTTGAAGTAATTCTAATGTGGATTAAGGCTTAAGAACCACTGCTCTAGATGAGAATAAAGGTGGAGAGAATTAGTAAGCAGGTAAAGTATGCATTCTGGAAGTAAAAATTATTTTTCCCTGGGCAAAAGGATAAACATAACTAAAAATGATGTCTGCCAAGACTCTGATATACCCAAGAAGTGCCCTCTTTCTTCAGGATGAGTGTTGACTTCAAGTTCATGAATGAAATGAACCAGAGAGACACTCAAACTGACTTCAAACTTTCTCCCCCCACCTTCATTCTCTCTTTATTTTTTAATAGATTTTATTTTTTAGAACAGTTTTAGGTTTACAGAAAAATTGTGCAGAAAATAGAGTTCCCCTATACCCCTTACTCCTCCTCCCCAGTTTCCCCTATTATTATCATCTTATATTCCTGTGGTACAGTTGTTACAATTGGTAAACTAATATTGATACGTTGCTGTTAACTGAAGTTCATAGTTTACATTAGGATTTACTCTTTGTGTAGAACAGTTCTATGGGTTTTGACAAATGCATAAGTCATGTATCCACCACAGTGTCATTCAGAATAGTTTCACTGCCCTAAAAGTCCCCTGTGTTCCACCTATTTTTCTCTCCTCTTTTCGCCCTGAACCCTTGGCAACTTTTCCAGGGTGTCGTATGGTATGTAGCTTTTTCAAACCGGCTCCTTTCACTTAGAAATATGCATTTAAGAATACTTTATGTCTTTTCATTGCATGATAGCTTTTTTTAAAATCACTGAATAAGATCCCATTGTAGGGATATACTATAGTTTGTTTATTCACTCATCTATTAGAAAAGCATCTTGAATGCTCCCACTTTTGGGTAGTTATGAATAAAACAACTAAAAACATTCATGTGCAGGTTTTTGTGTGGACGTAAGTTTTAAAGTCGTTTGGATAAATAGATAGGAGTTCAGTTGCTGGATTATACGGTAAGACTATGTTTAATTTCATAGGAAAATGCCAAATTGTCTTCCAAAGTAAGTATACCACTTTTCATTCCCATCGGCAATGAATGAGACTTTCTATTGCTCTACATTCTCAACAGCAGTTGGTGGTGTCAGTGTTTTGGATGTTAACCATTCTAATAAGTGTGCAGTGGTATCTCATTGTTGCTTTATTTACAATTCCTTAATCACGTGATTTTGAGCAACTTTTCATGTGCTTATTTGCCATCTGCATATCTTCTTGGTAATGTGTCTGTTCAGATGTTTTACTCATTTTTTAATTGTTTTCTTATGGTTGAGTTTTAAGGGTTCTTTGCATATTCAAGATACAAATCCTTTGTCAGATGTGCATTCTGCAAATATTTTTCCTCAGTCTGTGGTTTGTCTTTTCATTCTCTTAACAGTGTCTTTCATAGAACTGGTATTTTTAGTTTTAATAAAGTCCAACTTAACAGTTTTTTCTTTCATCACCTCAGGCTTTTTTGTCTTAAATTCAGTTGGTCCTCTGTATCCACAGGTTCTGCATCTGCCGATTCAACGAACCACAGATTAAAAATATTTGGGGGGGGGGGGGGAAATAGTTCCAAAAAGCAAAACTTGAATTTGTCATGAGTAGAGCACTACACTGAATCCAAGTGAGTGAAGTGATGTGTAGGCATCCCCTGCTGTGGCCTCCGGCCATTTCACAGATCCTCAGTCTCTCTGCTGCACTCCTTGTTTGAGCATTGTTTGCCTGGTGTCTTGATCGATTGCTACTTGTGTTGTTGGCACCTTTTGTTTCCATGAAAAAATGGCTCTTACAAAGCAATTAAGTGATCCAAGCAATTGATCAAAGGCTAAGCATGAGGGGTTGAGGAGATCAAGAGGAAGGAGCGTCAGGCTAGTAAGGGATGGCTGGCTAGCTCTGTAAAGTGCTACAGCCTCATGAACTTCAAGATCATGGGAGAATCGGCATCTGCTGATGCCCCAGCAGCATCAGCGTTCCCAACAGAGCTCAATAAACTCATGGAAGGGAAAGGCTATCTTCCAGAGCAAGTCTTCAGTTGTGATGAAACCACTATATGAACAGCATTTACATTGTATTAGGTATGATAAGTAATCTAGAAATGATTTAAAGTATACTGGAGGAGGTGCGTAGGGTATACGCAAATACTATGCCATTTTACATAAGGGGCTTGAGCATACACATATTTTAGTATCCGTGTGTGTCCTGGAAACAATCCACCAAGGATACTAAGGAACGATTCTGCTTTTACACATGAATGCCAGATGAAATTGGAAACTCAAATGCCCACAGAGGCTGTTTTGGGAAATAAATAAGCAAGTCAGCCTATGAGTCTGTGGAAGGATGAATGGCACTAACTGTGAGCCTCATTGTGAGGGAAGCTATGAAAGTGGGGAGTCCTAGAAACCGCAAAAAGGGGTATCAGTAACTCAGCTCCAGCTGACTGTACCCACGTGGGCCGACTATAAGCCCAGTGCTTTGATCCTTTATTTTTTCAAAAAATGCCAAGAATTTGGATTTTATGTGAAATTTTTCAGTTTTGAACATTAAGAACTAAGTTAGTGATTTTTATTTTAATTATTTTAAATGATTTTTGAAAACCAATGGCCAAACAAAACTCATGTGTGACTAGACTATCTTGGGAGATTTGAGACCGCTGCTCTAGACTTATCTGGATGTCTCAGAAAGTAGTCCTTGGCTTACCTGCCTCAAAATCAGTCTAGACCACTAAATCTGCCAAGATGCTTCTAGCCTGCTCCCCTGATGACACCTCATTGCTTTTTAGATTCACAACCTTTGCTTTTATTACTTTAAAGCAACCTTTTGAAAAGTTTTCAATTCAATTATATAGTCGTCTTTTGCCCCAGTTTACACTTCTTGTTTCAACTTAGTTATAAATAGTTCTCCCTTTTACTCTCAAAAGAGAATGTTGAAAGGGTAGATCATATGATTATCCATCTGTATGTGATAACCAAAACAACAATGTCAACAATAATAAATAATTGCTGATTTGGTGTTCAGCGGTTTTTCCACTGACTTGATCAAATTAGTTGGATATTGTGAATATTCAAATAGTACAGTGGTCACACATTTGAAGACTACTGGTCAGGTATTTTGTAGAACGTGCACCAGTTTGGATTTGTCTGATGTTTCACACGATTACACTAAGGTAATGGGTTTTAAGATGGAATGACACACAGGTGAAGTACCCTTCTCATCTCATCATATCAGAGGTAGATGATATCAACATGAGTTAGACTGGTGGTGCAAAACTTGATCATTTGGTCTCACAAGTTTCCCTATTTCTATATTCTACTTGTTAGAAGTGAGTCCTTGATAGGAATACCAATAGTAAACCTATAATTGTTTAGGAAAAAGATATGGGTTGGTTATTGTCATAGATTGAATTATGACCCCCCAAAATTGTGTCTATCAATTTGGCGAGGCTATGATTCCCAGTATTATGTGGTTGTCCTCCATTTTGTGATTATAATTTTACATTAAAGAGGATTAGGGTGGGATTGTAACACCACCCTTACCCAACGTAAAGGGAGTTTCACTGGGGCGTGGCCTGCACCGCCTTTTCTCTCTCAAGAGATAAAAGGAAAGGGAAGCAAGCAGAGAGTTGGAGACCTCATATCACCAAGAAGCATCAGGAGCAGAGCATGTCCTTTGGACCTGAGGGGTTCCTGCTCAGAGAAGCTCCTAGTCTGGGGGAAGACTGAAGACAATGAGGACCTTTCTCCAGAGCTGACAGAGATAGCATTCCCCTGGAGCTGACACCCTGAATTTGGACTCATAGCCTACTAGACTGCGAGACAATAAATTTCTCTTTGTTATAGTCATCCGCTTGTGGTATTACTGTTAGAGTAACACTAGATGACTAAGATAGTTACCCTCTTTCCACTTTGAAAACACAAGCCAGTCCTATGCTTTTTTAAGAAAGACAGTAAGTTTACTTTGATAAGTTTCTGAGTATGCTCTTATATATTATATGGAAACAAAACATAGGAAAAACAAAAAATACCCTCCCTCCATGAGGTGGAATTTAATTCGCTTCATCTTCAGGGTACCCTGAATTTAGTGACTCACTTCTAACAACTCTGAAACTACTCTAAAATTAAAAATTAATGTAAAAAAATGATATTTTCATTCACTGTTCTTAAATATAAGAAGATGCTTAAAATTATTGAACTGTACATAAACACATGAACTTCACACTACCTGTAACTGAAACTTTGGGCCAGACAGTGATGACAGTCCATGAAAGGGACAATGTTTTGAATTGCTAATGTTCAGCAGTATCTAGCCTGGAGTGGTTGCTAAGTAAATACTTGTTACATGAATAAATGGCTCGTGTTTGATTTCTGTTTGAGTTGCAAATTAAGCACTCGAGGGTCTTTATTTGTTGTCATTTTAGCTACATAATGTGAATCACCAGGCTTCATTCAAAAAGTATGGTTAACTAATAGAAACAAAAAGCAGTTTTTCATATTTATTACCCTTTTAAATATACACATAAGCCTTTATGAAAATAATCAAATAAAACATCATTAAGGAACTTCATGTTTAGAAGTTAACATAAAACCTCAGAATAAGATTAAATGAACTAAGTATATTGGACGCATTTTTCCATAATCTGTACTAATCACAGGTTTATTCCCAGGCATGATTCTCATCTTGGAGTGAATCCCATTGAAGGATGACTCTGTCTCAGGCCAGCCTGATATTTAAAATCCTTCCTGTAAATTGACCTATATAGCAACAGCTTTCTTTGTTTCAGCTGTCATAAACTTTTAATAAAATTAAGAGTCTTGAGCATTCATTTACCTCTGAGCTTGTTCTCGTTATTGATAGAAGAAACAAGGAGGTTACAAACATATAATGCATCAGCTGGTAGACCCCCCCCCCTCATAATTTTTTAAAAAATATAGATATCATCTCTTCCAATTCTTCCTTAATTTTTTATCTCAGGTTTACTGTTTGCTTGTTTTTTTTAAAAAATAAAGTTAGCATTGAATTTTTCAATCCTACTTAGAGGAGTTTTGCAACTTGTCTCCAACATAATTTTAAATTATGAAAAAAAGTTATCAGAAATGATTTGTATTTTTCCTTAACTATTTTTAAGCAGTTAGGAGGGTATTAATGCTTTGTGTGTGTGTGTGTGTGTGTTTAAGTTTGCTGGGTTTTGCCATATCCTAGTTATGTTTTTTTTTTTTTTTGCATCAACAAAGGTTTATTTCTTACTTATGCTACATGTCCATTGTAGTTTGACTGAAACTATGTTCCATATCATTTACACGCCAGAGCATAGGTTTATAGAGTACCTCAATCTGAAACACTGCTAGTTTTTTTTTTATATATATATATTTTATTGTACTTCAGGTGAAGGCTTACAGAACAAATAGTTTCTCATGAAACAGTAGTACACATGTTGTTTTATGACATTGGTTAACAACCCCACAACATATTAACCCTTTAACTTCTCAACCTTTTTTTTTTTGGTGAGAATACACATAGCCAAAGATACACCATTTCAAAAATTTCTACATACACAGTTCAGTGACATTGACTATGCTCTTCCAATTGTGCTGTTATTCTCACTTAAGATGAAGGCTTACAGAACAAAATAGTTTCTCATTTAACAGTTACTACAAATGTTGCCCTATGACAATGGTTAACAATCTCACACCTAGTTATGATTTTAAATCATTAAACAAAAAAAAAAAGTCTGGCCCCTTTGAAACCCGGTGTGTCAGCAAAAAGACTAAAATTGCAAAAAGGCTAAAATTGCTAGTCTAGCAGTAGAAAGAAACTTATTCAATACTAATAATGCTATTCATTAGAAAGGTAGGGAATTCAGTAGTGTGGGCAGTCTAAAGGAAGCGGTCACATTACAAAAACACTCAGCGTTGCTTTAGCTGGCAACTGAAACTCTCAGGTAACTTGTTCATAGTTGGAAGCTAAAATTCATGATATTGGGATGGAGAAGGAAAATATATTATGCAGTCCCAAGAATGCTTTCCTATGGACATGGAATGTGCTAAAGTTCAATAAATAATTTTTGCTTTGTCTTATTTTTAACGTTAAAACTTAAAAAAAAAAAAAGAACCCACTGTGCAAACAGCTTTGAGGACACTCCAGAAGAGAAAACCAAAACTCTATCCCAGGAAGACCTTGGCCCACAGAGATCTATCCATTTTAAGAAGGAAAGTTGGCATTGCTTCCTATTTCTGTTTTGAGTGTGCCTGCTATCTCTGACTCCAAGAGACCAAAAAGGAGCTGAGAGGCTGGACATCCCCACTGCCTAAATGCTGAGAGAACAAGCCCACAGAAGAACAATGGGGCTTACTCCAGGTGCCTTAGCAGGGGAACTGCAGTTTGCTTGCATGTAAACTACTAATCCCCAAGAGAAGAGAACGTTTACCTTCCAAAACCTGAGAGACAATCACTACTTAGGGTGTGAGCCAAGAAGATCGGTGATCCTACAGAGAAAAAAAAAAAGCAACCCATTAAGGATCCAGGTGTTAGAGTGAGAACAATTAAGTAGACCACACTACATTCATCCTGTGAAATAAAGATTGTGGGGAAGACGCAGGAAAGCCTGAATGAAAAACTAAACTAAAATAAAATAATAGGATCACTTCAGTGATTCAAATACAAATGCAAAACTAAAAGGACTTTCTGAATCTAAAGCATGATTTCCTACTAGACAGTACGAAAAAAGAATTCAAGGAGAAGACAATTACTTTTGAGTGTTAATAAGTGCCCTAAAATAACAAGTGCAAGAAATGTCTTGAAGCATAGAGAAAAAATATAATGCAATGAAAATCATAGGGCAAAAGATAAGAAATCTGGAGTGTGGATTTAAGACACTGATGTGAATAATAAGAGTTCTTGAAAGAAGAAAAAAAATATATGAATGAGGAGTAATATCAACAAGATGGTGGAATAAGTACCTCCAAGTTCTTATCTCCCCCTTTTTTTTTTTTTTTTTATTCTTTGAGGGTCTGCTCTATGCCAGGTGATGTTCTGGAGCCTGGAAGTACAGCAGTGAATGACAGTGTCTCTGCTCCTATGGAGCTTAAATGCCAGGAGGACTGTGTGAGGGGAATCAATATATGAAAACATAAACTCAGATCAAGAAGATGAAGAAAATAAAGCAGGATAATAGTATAGAGAATTACTGGAGCTTTCTCTCATTTTGGAGGCTACAGCAGAAATTTTCAGAACCAATTTTGTCATAATTTTGAGAGTCAAAATTTTACAACCAAATGACTACTGAATCAAGAAAAAGGTAACATAAAAATGGTAGGAAAGTTTTATGCCTTTTTTACATGCCCTTGTCCCACCCCTTACCCAGTTTAATGGCAGTCTTGAAGACAGTAATCTGTGATCCCCCGTGGGATCTCTTCCCCAGTTCTGGAAGGAGCAGGGTAGACCTTATTCACAAATTATTGTGTTTTTCTGTTTTAAACTGTCTAGGCTGCCTCTGAAGGACTGATACAAGGTGCTCATATGTGTTTTGCTTATCTTGAAACTTACTTAGGGCAGAAAAGTTGTGAGGGTTGCTATAAAACATGGTAAGGTGAATGATCATTCAGTAGCCACCTGGGGCAAAAAAGTAAGGTTGAGATATACAGTAGAAGGCCAAAGGCCTGGGAAGAAAAGCCAGTGAGAGAGTTTCTTCGTGAAATTAGGGCTTTCTAAAGCATCTGTGAATATGGTAGAATTTAGAAAGTACACTGTGCTCAGTGAAAGACACATACTCAGAAAAAAACCTATAAAAAGCCTAAGCTTCCACCTCAGGCTGATCTCTAGGATACTGGACAGTAACTCAAAGCTGTATAAAGAAATAAAGACCTCCAAAAAAGTAATTACATGGAATAGTAGAAATTTCAGTATTACTGTACTTTTGGTTTCTAGCTCCACTTTTTTATGATTTAAAAGACAAATGAATAAAAATCATAAATCTATGTTATTGGGAACACAATATATAAGGATGTAATTTGTGACAATAACAACATAAAGAGTATCGTGGAATTGTTTTGGCAGACTTTTTATATGTTATCGAAGTTGAGCTGATATAAATTCAACCTAGATTGTTATAAATTTAGGAGTTTAAGGTAAGTCACATGATAACCACAATAAATTATCTGTCTATCTATCTATCCGTCTACAAAAAAGAAATGAGAAGGGAATTGTTATGGACTGGAATGTGTCTCCTCAAATTTTATGCTGAAGTCTTATCTCCTGATATCTATCTGTGGATGTGAATTTTTCTGGAAATAGGGTCTTTGAAGATGTTATCAGTTAAATTAACAAGTTGGCATACCAGAATAGGGTGAGTCCTAACACAATCTGAGAGCACCAAATCAAACCAAACTCATTGAGGTTGAGTCAATTCTGACTCATAGTGATACTATAGGACAGAGTAGAACTGCCCCATAAGATTTCCAAGAGCAGCTGGTGGATTCAAACTGCTAACTTTTTGGTTAGCAGTCAAGCTACTTAACCACTGTGCCATCAGGGCTCCAATCTGAGAGATGTCCTATAAAAGAGGAGAAGAATCACAGAGACAGACAGAGGGAAGATGGCCATGTGATGATGGAGTTATGCTGCAGCTGCAAGCCAAGGAACTCCTGGGGTTACCAGGAAAGAAAAGAAAGGATCTTCCCCTCAAACCTTTGGAGAGAACATGGCTCTGCCTCTAGAAATGTGAAAACATAAATTTCAGTTCTTGGAAGCCAGGTAGTTTGTGGTATTTTGTTATGCTAGACCTAGGAATCTATGGGAGCCCTGGTGGCGCAGTGGTTAAGCACTTGGCTGCTAACCAAAAGGTTGGTGGTTCGAACCCAGTAGCTGCTCTGTTGGAGAAAAGACCTGGCAATTTGTGCCCATAGAAATTACAGCCTAGGAAACCCTATGGGGCAGTTCTACCCTATCATAAGTGTCGCTATGAGTTGGAATTGACCTGATGGCAAAAAACAACAATAGAAAACTAATACAAATTCTGGTGCTAGAAAGAAATGGAAGTGCTGCAGTAACAAATCCTTAAAAATGTGGAAGTGGTTTTGGAATTGGGTAATGAGTAGAGACTAGAAGAGTTTTGAGACCCCCTATAGTAACAGCCTAAATTGCCCTGAAGAGACTTGGTAGAATTGTGTACAATAAAGCTGATTATGGTGGGGGCTCAGAAAAAAGTAAGGAGAACTATAGAGAAAGCTTCTATTGTGAACAAAAAAAAAAAATTTTTTTTTTTTTTAATGTGGATGTTAAATGTACTTCTGAGGAGGCCTTAAAACTAAAGGATGGAGGAGGGGCCAAGATGACAGAGTAGTCAAACACTTCTGGGGACCCTCTTACAGCAAAGACCCGAAAAAACAAGTGAATCAATTATATATCACCATCTAGGAGCCCTGAACATCTAAGGCAAGGTTGAGGAACCAGACTGAGTGGTAGGGGGAGGGAGAGACAGTTCGGAAGCAGCAAGGAGTTGCCAGATCTGACCCAGCGAGAGCCTGAGACCTTCAGGCCTGATCAGCTCATGGGTAATATGAGCAGTGAGGCAGGCAAGCAGAAGCATTCGGGAGGGGTATTCCACACTGGGAGAGACCCAGCTGCAGAGAGTCTACTCAGCCACCCAGAACCAGTGAGAAGCAGCCCTCAATCGCCGAAAAATAAGTACTTGTGTACAGCCTACCACATGGATCAAAAACACCCCCCTTAGGGAAAAACCTCTCCCCTTTTTCTTCCCCACTCCCTGTTCTGCACTGTGTCCTGGACCGGTTCAGCAATCGCTGAGTCCCCTGGGCCAAAAGTAGGATCTTTCACACACCCTAAGCAATTCTCCCTACCTTAGAGAGTGAACAAATTAACAAACAGGGGAAATAATAAACTGCTAGCTCCCCTAAGCAGGAACCTAGGGTAGGCACAGCTCCTTTGCCTAGGCACAGGCATAAGGGATCGACGGACTTTGAGTGCCTTTCCCCCTAGAGAGACTTGTGTGGGCCCATTTCAACAGTGTAGGCCCTCATTACCACAGTACAACACGATAAATACTGGAAGTCTAACTTGAACTGTTTCAGCTGTGAAGTGGCAGGTTCGTGACATTTGACACTACTCTGCCCATTAAGCAGGGTCTTCACCTACCCACATCAGGGGCCTGAGGACTGGTGGCTCCACCCACACCACCTAGCCACCTGCAATATGGGCCCAAGAATAAAAGGTGCCCCCCAGTGCTTACAGCCAATAGCATTCGCTGCTCATAGTCAGGCTGCAAAACCTATGCCCTCTGGGAACAGGGACACGCCTTCCTCCTGGACTCTTGGGGGTGGCCGTCAGCTGCCTGCCTTGCTCAGAGTGTGCCCCCCTGCTGCAGCCAGATGCCTGGGTCTACACTAATCACCCATGCCTGTCTAGGGCTATAAGTGAGAGCCTGCACCACACACTTGGTGACTATCTACCTGCGAACCTGAGCTGAATCCATGCAGGAGGAGTGGGCAGACTCCTGAGCTCACATACCTAGTAACAGATCTAACCACCTGGTGACAGGACATTAGAGCTTCCAAGGTGCCAATAATCAAACTAGCTCATATGAGCAGCCTATTTGGGCATATCAAAACAAAACAAGAAGCTAGGACACAGTAAACAAACATAAAATAAATATAATAACTTATTGATGGCTCAGAGTAAACAGTCAATATCAAATCACATAAAAAGGCAATCCATGATGGCTTCCACAAGCTCCCAAAATAAAGAATATAGAAATTTTCCAGAGGAGGAAAATTTCTTGAATTACTGGAGGCAGAATACAAAAGATTAATATACAAAACTCTTCAAGAAATTAGGAAGGAAATTAATCAAAACCCAGAACACATAACAGAGGAAATTTAAAAGACTAGAGAAGAGCATGATGACAAATTTAACAGGCTGCAAGAATCCATAGAGAGAAAGAAATCAGAATTCCATAAGATTAACAATAAAATTTCAGAATTAGACAACTCAATAGAAAGTCATAGCAGCAGAACTGAGGCAATGGAAGTCAGAATTAGTGAGATTGAAGATAAAACATTGACAAAAACTTATCTGAGGAAAAATCAGATAAAAGAACTTTAAAAAAATGAAGAAACCCTAAGAATTATGTGGGACTCTATCAAGAGGAATAACCTATGAGTGACTGGAGTACCAGAACAGGGGCGGGGGGGGGGGGTGGCGAAGAGATAACAGAAAATACAGAGAGAATTGTTGAAGATTTGTTGGCAGAAAACTTCCCTGATATCTTGAAAGATGCCAAGATATCTATCCAAGATGCTCATCAAACACCACATAAGGTAGATCCCAAAAGAAAGTCACGAAGACATATTATAATCAAACTTGCCAAAACCAAAGATAAAGAGAGAATTTTAAGAGTGGCTAGGATTAAAAAAAAGTCATCTACAAAGGAGAATCAATAATAATAAACTTGGACTACTCAGCAGAAACCATGAAGTCAAGAAGGCAATGTGATGACATATATAAAGCCTTGAAGGAAAAAAAAGGCCAGCAAAGAATTATGCATCTAGCAAAACTGTTTCTCAAATATGATGATGAAATTAGGACATTTCCAGATAAACAGAAGTTTAGGTAATTCGCAAAAACCAAACCAGAATTACAAGAAATACTAAAGGGAGTCCTCTGGTTAGAAAATCAGTAACATCAGATAACAACCCAAGACTAGAACACAGGACAGAGCAACCAGATATCAACCCAGACAGTGAAGTCACAAAAATAAATCAAAGCTAAAACACTGAAAATAAGGAAGCAGATGTCAATATGTAAAAGATGACAACATTAAAGCAAAAAAGCAGGACTTAAAAAATGTAGACATAGACTTTGCATATGGAAAGGAAGTCAAGGCGATATAAAGAAATAAAAGACTGGTATAAACTTAGAAAAATAGGGGTAAATATTAAGGTAACCATAAACAACACTAACAATCCTACAAGTCACATAAAAAACTAGAAAAATATAAAGACTCATCAAACACAAAATCAACAACAATGAAAAAGATGAAAAGAAAATACATGAAGAGAAATGACGCAGCACAGAAAATAAAGTGGAACAAAGAAACTGTGAACAACACACAAAAAAGACATCAAAATGACAGCACAAATCTCATACCTATCAATAATTACACTGAAGGTAAAAGGACTAAATGCACCAATAAAGACACAGAGATTGGCAGACTGGATTAAAAAAAAAAAAAAAAAAAAAAACACGATCCCTCTATATGCTGCCTAAAAAAGACACACCTTAAACTTAAAGACACAAACAAACTAAAACCCAAAGGATGGAAAAAATATATCAAGAAAACAACACTCAAAAAAGAGCAGGAGTGGCAATATTAATTTCTCACAAAATAGGGTTTAAAGTGAAATCTACCACAAAGGATAAGAAAGGACACTATGTAATGATTAAAGGGTCAATACATCGGGAGGACAAAACTATAATAAATATTTATGCACCCAATGACAGGGCTCAAAAATACATAAAACAAACTCTAACAGCACTGAAAAGAGAGATAGACAGCTCCACAATAGTAGTAGGAGACTGTAACACACCACTTTCGGTGAAGGAGAGAACATCCAGAAAAAAGCCCTGTAAAGACACGGAAGATCTAAATGCTATAATCAACCAACTTGATCTCATAGACATATACTGAACACTCCACCCAACAGCAGCCAAGTACACTTTCTTTAACAATGCACATGGAACATTCTCCAGAATAGACCACATATTAGGCCATAAAGCAAGTCTTAACAAAATCCAAAGCACCGAAATATTACAAAGCATCTTTTCTGACCATAAAGCCATAAAAGTACGAATTGACAACAGAAAAAGCAAGCAAAAAGAAAACACATGGATAGTGAGCAACACCTTGCTCAAAAACTATTGGGTTATAGAAGAAATTAAGGATGGAATAAAGAAATTCATAGAATCAAACGAGAATGAAAACACATCCTACCAGAAACTTAGGGACACAGCAAAAGCAAATGCTCAGAGGTCAGTTTATAACAATAAATGCACACATCCAAAAAGGAGAAAGGGTCATAATCAAAGCATTAACCCTACAACTCGAACAAGTAGAAAGGAAGCAGCAAAAGAAGCCCTCAGGCACAAGAAGAAAGGAAATAATAAGAATTAGAGCAGAATTAAATGAAATACAAAATAGAAAAACACTTGAAAGAGTTAACAAGACCAAAAGCTGGTTCCTTGAAAAGATCAACAAAATTAATAAACCACTGGCCAAACTGACAAAAGAAAAACAGGAGAGGAAGCAGATAACCCGTATAAGAAATGAGATTGGTGATATCACAACAGATCCAACTGAAATTAAAAGAATCATAACAGAATACTATGAAAAATTGTACTCTAACAAATTTGAAAACCTAGAGGTCATGAACAAATTTCTAGATACTCACTACTTAAGTAAACTAACACAAACAGAGGTAGAACAACAAATAAACCCATAACAAAAGAAAAGATTGAAAAGGTAATTTAAAAACTCCCAACAAAAAAAGCCCTGGCCCAGATGGCTTCACTGGAGAATTCTGCCAAACTTTCAGATAAGAGTTAACACCACTACTACTAAAGGTATTTCAGAGCATAGAAAAGGATGGAAGACTCCCAAACTCATTCCATGAAGCCAGCATAACCCTGATACCAAAACCAGGTAAAGACACCACACAAAAAGAAAATTACAGACCAATATCCCTCATGAATATTGACACAAAAATCCTCAACAAAATTCCAGCCAATAGAATTCAGCAACATATCAAAAAAATAATTCACCATGATCAAGTGGGATTTATACCAGCTATGCAGGGATGGTTCAACATTAGAAAACCAATCAATGTAATCCATCACATTAATAAAACAAAAGACAAGAACCACAACATCTTATCAATTGATGCAGAAAAGGCATTTGACATAGTCCAAAACCCATTCATGATAAAAACTCTCAACAAAATAGGAATAGAAAGGAAATTCTTCAATATAATTAAGGGCATTAATACAAAGCCAACAGCCAACATCATCCTAAATGGAGAGATATTGAAAGCATTCCACTTGAGAACAGGAACCAGGCAAGCATGCCCTTTATCACCACTCTTAAATTCATCATTGTGCTGGAGGTCCTAGCCATAGCAATTAGGCTAGAAAAAGAAATAAAGGGCATCCACATTGGTAGGGAAGAAATCAAAGTATCTCTAGTTACAGATGATATGATCTTATACATAGAAAATCCCAAAGAATCCACAAGAAAATACTGGAACTAATAGAAGATTTCAGCAAGGTATCAGGATACAAGCTAAACACACAAAAATCAGTTGCATTCCTTTACACCAACGAAGAGAACTTTGAAGAGGAAATCACCAAATTAATACCATTTACAATAGCCCCCAAGAAGTTAAAATACTTAGGAATAAATCTAATCAGAGATGTAAAAGACCTATGCAATGAAAACCACAAGACACTACTAAAAGAAACCACAAGACCTGCATAAGTGGAAAAGCATACCTTGCTCATGAATAGGAAGACTCAACATTGTGAAAATGTCAACTCTACCCAAAGCAATCTACAGATACAATGCAATCCCGATCCATATTCCAACAGCAGTTTTTAATTAGATGAAGAAACAAATCACCAAGTTCATATGGAAAGGGAAGAGGCCCCGAATAAGTAAAGCATTACTCAAGAAGAAGAACAAAGTGGGAGGCCTCACACTACCTGATTTTAGAAACTATTATACTGCCACGGTAGTCAAAACAGCCTGCTACTGGTCCAACAACAGACACATAGACCAATGGAACAGAATTGAGAATCCAGACATAAATTCATCCACCTATGAGCAGCTGATATTTGACAAAGGCCCGAAGTCCATTAATTGGGGAAAAAACAGTCTCTTTAACAAATGGTGCTGGCATAACTGGATATCTATCTGCAAAAAAATGAAGCAAGACCCATACCTCACACCATGCACGAAAAGTAACTCAAAATGGCTCAAAGACTTAAATATAAAATCAAAAACAATAAACATTATGAAAGAAAAAATAGGGACAATGCTAGGAACCCTAAATCATGGCACAAACACAATAAGGACCATAAGTAACAATGCACAAGCACCAGAAGAGAGACTAGATAAACGGGAACTCCTAAAAATCAAACACTCATGCTCATCAAAAGACTTTACCAAAAGAGTCAAAAGACAACCTATAGACTGCAAAAAAATTTTTGTCTATGACAAGTCCTATCAGCGTCTAATCTCTAAACTCCACAAGATACTGCAAAACCGCAATAACAAAAAGACAAATAGCCCAATTGAATAATTGGCAAAGGGTATGAACAGGCACTTCACCAAGAAGATATTCAGGCAGCTGCAAGACACATGAAGAAATGCTCACAATCATTAGCCATTAGAGAAATGCAGATCAAAACTACAATGAGATATCATCTCACCCCAACAAGGCTAGCATTAATCCAAAAACACAAAATAATGAATGCTGGAGAGGTTGTGGAGAGACTGGAACACTTATACACTGTTGGTGGGAATGTGAAATGGTACAACCACTTTGGAAATCGATGTGGCGCTACCTTAAAAAGCCAGAAATAGAAGTATCATATAATACAGCTATCCCGCTCCTTGTAATGTATCCTATAGATGTAAGAGCCATCACACAAATAGACATATGCACACCTATGTTCATTGCAGCAGTGTTCACTATAGCAAAAAGATGGAAACAACCTAGGTGCCCATCAACGGATGAATGGATAAACAAATTATGGTATATCCACACAATGGAATACTATGCATCAATAAAGAACAACGATGAAATTGTGAAACAGAACATGGAGGAACCTGGAGGGCATTATGCTGAGTGAATTTAGTCAGTCACAGAAGGACAAATATTGTATAAGACCACTATTATAAGAACCCAAGAAAAAGTTTAAACACAGAAGAAAGCATTCTTCGATGGTTACGAGGGTGGGGAGGGAGGGTGAGGGTTATTCACTAACAAGATACTAGATAAGTATTATCTTAGGTGAAGGGAAGGACAGCTCACACTACAGGGGAAGTCAGCACAACTGGACTAAACCAAAGCTAAGTTTCCTGAATACAATCAAACACTTTGAGGGACAGAGTAGCAGGGGTAGTGATCTGGGGACTATGCTTTCAGGGGACATGTAGGTCAATTGGCATAACAAAGCTTGTTAAGAAAATGTTCTGCATCTGACTTTGGTGAGTGGCGTCTGGGGTCTTAAAAGCTTGTAAGCGGCCATCTAAGATGCATCAATTGGTCCCAACCACCTGGAGTAAAGGAGAATGAAGAACACCAAAGGCACAAGGAAAGTATTAGCCCAAGAGACAGAAAGAACCATATAAACCAGAGACTTCATCAACCTGAGACCAGAAGAACTACATGGTGCCCAGCTACAACCAATGACCTCCATGACAGGGAACACAACAGAGACTCCCGGATGAAGCAGGAGAAAGGTGGGGTGCAGAACTCAGATTCTAGTAAGAAGACCAGACTTAATGGTCTGACTGAGACTTGAGGAACCCCGGAAACCATGACCCCTGGATTCTCTATCGGCCCAGAACTAAAACAATTTCTGAGGCCAACTCTTCAGACAGGGATTGGACTGCACAGTGAGACATAAAGTGATACTTGTCAGGAGTGTGCCTCTTAGCTCAAGTAGATACAAGACACTAAACGGGCAGCTTCTGTCCGGAGGTGAGATGGGAATGAGGAGAGGGATAGAAGCTCGTTGAATGGACATGGGGAATCAGGGGTGGAAAGGAGGAGTGTGTGGTCACAGTATGGGAAGAGCAATTAGGGTCACATAACAATGTATGTATCAATGTTTGTATGGGAGACTAACTTGAAATGTAAACTTCATTTAAACTATAACAATAAAAAAAAAAAAACTTAAGGGATGAACATGCTATTTGGCATTGGAAGTAAGGAAATCCTTGTTTTAAAATTGCAAAGAACTTGACTAAATTGAGTTTTAAATCTTATGTGGAAAGTAGAAGTTGGATATTTAGCTGAGGAGATTTCTAAGCAAATGTGGAAAGTGCAACCTGGGTTCTCTTTGCTGTTTATAGTAAAATGAGAGAGGAAAGTGATAAATTGAGGAATGAACTGTGTAAAAAGGAGCCAGAACTTAAAGATTTGGAGAATTATCATCCCATCCATATTGTGAAATTTGAAAAAGTGTGCTCTGGATACAACATTAAGGTTTTTCTGGCTGGACAAGAGTTTGCTAAAGAGATTAGGCATGTTACTTATGGATCCAATCAAACTTCTCAGCAGATATGCTTCCAGCTTAAAGAGAACAGAGATGGAACAAAATGAGGTGAAGCTATTGGACTACTGGTATCATACAGGCAAAAAAAAAAGGCTGATGGAGCTGCTCGGCTGCAAACATCTGTTGCCCTTCAAGACAAAAATCAAAATGGTTCACTACAAAAAAATCAACTAACTTCAGAAAGAGAA
Organism: Dugong dugon; assembly: GCA_030035585.1. Classification (NCBI taxonomy): domain Eukaryota; kingdom Metazoa; phylum Chordata; class Mammalia; order Sirenia; family Dugongidae; genus Dugong; species Dugong dugon. Next base: position 140,834,690 of record CM057464.1, on the reverse strand, counting down.
TGGTAAAGGAGGAAATGAGGAACAAAAGTATAAAACACAAAGAAAGGAAATAGTAAATTGGCAGAAGTAAATCCTCCTTTATCAGTAATTACTTTAAATATAACTGAATTAAACTCTCCAATCAAAAGAGAAAATTGGTAGAATGGATTTAAAAATAATAACAACAACATGACCCAACTCTATGCTGTCTACAGTAGATATACTTCAGATCCAAACACAAGTAGATTGAAACTGAAAGGATGAAAAATATATTCCATGCAAATAGTAACCCAAAAGAGCTGAAGTGCTATACTAATGTTAGATAGAATAGATTTTAGTTCAAAAAATGTTACAAAAGACAAGGAAGAACATTATACATTTATAAAATGAACAATTCATCCAGAAGATATAACAAGTATAAAAACATATATGCATCTAACAACAAAGCTCCAAAATATTTGAAGCAAGCATTGACAGAATGGTGGGGAAAAATATAAAGTTTTACAGTAATAGTTGAAGACTTTAATACACCGCTTTCAGTAATATATAGAACATCTAGATGGAAGATCAATAAAGAAATAGACTATTTGAACAACACTATAAACCAACTTGATCTAACAGACACATTTCACCTAACAACAGCAGAAATGTATTTTTTTCTTTCTGTGAATGCAGTAATGTAGACTGACCTTAGAGACATACTTCTAAATAGTAGAATGAGGTGAGACTGGCATTGTGTGATTTTCAGGCTAGATCATAAAAGATTGTATACCCTTTCTAGGAATGTGTAATTTAAGTGCTAACTAGCATTTTTGAAATAGAAGAATGACACTTTGTGGTACATTCAGACAACAAACCATCTCAAGAAAATCTAATAGTTGGAGGGGGAAAGAGGATATAGGGTAATAAAAGCTTTCTGAATGGTTCAAATGATGAAGGGGAAGAGAAAGTGGAAGAAAAGAAGATGAATGAAAATATTCTGAAGATATATTTTGGGGAAATAAAAGGCATTTGTTTTAAAATAATGTAATGCCTATTACAATAGGTAAAGGGAAAGTAAGGGAATGGAAGAGTACAGCAGACTCTTCCTCAGGAAGCTAATATAAACCTATATGTATAAGATAACAAGGCACTTAATTATATAAAGCAAAGAATATTAGTATTTTTTAAAAAAATGCTTAATATACAGGTATAGTTAGAAAATTCATTTCCTTTTCAATTTTTGGAGAAACTCAAACTTTTTTAGTGCCTCCCAGCTCCATCTTCTCCCACTCAAATTATCACTTCCCTCCCTTCAGAATATCCCAAAGAGAGTGTTCCTTTCAAAGATAATCTAGATTAATGCTTCCCAACAGTACTGGGACACAGAACCTCCTTGTCTTAGACTAGTGCCAACTATATTACCAGATTTCTAAAAAGTGTTAGTGTAAGGCCAAATCAAAACTTTAATATGTACAGTAAAACCTATGAAAGCTGGAACATGTGTAAGGGGTAAACCTGACAGAGAAGGAAAACTCAGATACTACAAAGAGAGTTTTTTTTTTGGGTGTAGCTGCAGAAAGGGATTTCTAAAATCAGTATGCTTGTCTTTTTTTGTTTTGTTTTGTTTTTTTTACTGTTGTAGTTTAAATGAAATCTACATTTCAAGGTAGTCTCCCATACAAAAATTGATACATACATTATTATGTGACCCTAATTGCTCTCCCCATACTGTGACTGCACACTCCTCCTTTCCACCCCTGATTCCTCATGTCCATTCAACCAACTTCTAACCTGCTCCTCATTCCCATCTCACTCTGGACAGAAGCTGCCTGTTTAGTGTCTTGTATCTACTTGAGCTAAGAGGTACACTCCTGACGAGTATCACTTTATGTCTCACTGTGCAGTCCAATCCCTGTCTGAAGAGTTGGCCTCAGAAACTGTTTTAGTTCTGGGCCGATAGAGAATCCAGGGGCCATGGTTTTCGGGGTTCCTTGAGTCTCAGTCACACCATTAACTCTGGTCTTCTTACTAGAATCTGAGTTCTGCACCCCACCTTTCTCCTGCTTCATCCGGGAGTCTCTGTTGTGTTCCCTGTCATGGAGGTCATTGGTTGTAGCTGGGCACCATGTAGTTCTTCTGGTCTCAGGCTGATGAAGTTTCTAGTTTATGTGGCCCCTTCTGTCTCTTGGGCTAATACTTTCCTTGTGCCTTTGGTGTTCTTCATTCTCCTTTACTCCAGGTGGTTGGGACCAATTGATGCATCTTAGATGGCCGCTTGCAAGCTTTTAGGACCCCAGATGCCACTCACCAAAGTAGGATGCGAAACATTTTCTTAATAAACTTTGCTATGCCAATTGACCTATATGTCCCCTGAAAGCATAGTCCCCAGACCCCTACCCCTGCTGCTCTGTCCCTCAAAGTGTTTGATTGTATTCAGAAAACTTCTTAGCTTTGGTTTAGTCCAGTTGTGCTGACTTCCCCTGTAGTGTGTGCTGTCCTTCCCTTCACCTATGATAATACTTATCTACTATCTAGTTGATAAATAACCCTCACCCTCCCTATCCACCCTTGTAACCATCAAAGAATGTTTTCTTCTGTGTTTAAACCTTTTCTTGAGTTCTTGAAGTAGTGGTCTTATACAATATTTGTCCTTTTGTGACTGACTAAATTCACTCAGCGTAATGCCCTCCAGATTCCTCCAAGTTATAAGATGTTTCAGGGCTTCATTGTTGTTCTTTATTGATACATAGCATTCCATTGTGTGAATATACCATAATTTGTTTACCCATTCATCCACTGATGGGCACCTAGGTTGTTTCCATCTTTTTGCTATAGTGAACAGTGCTGCAATGAACACTGGTGTGCATATATCTATTTGTGTGATATTTCTCTAGGATATATTCCAAGGAGTGGGATAGCTGGATCATATGGTACTTCTATTTCTAGCTTTTTAAGGAAGCGCCAAATCGATTTCCAAAGTGGTTGTACCATTTTACATTCCCACCAACAGTGTATAAGTGTTCCAGTCTCTCCATAACCTCTCCAGCATTTATTATTTTGTGTTTTTGGATTAATGCTAGCCTTGTTGGGGTGAGATATCTCATTGTAGTTTTGATCTGCATTTCTCTAATGGCTAATGATCATGAGCATTTCTTCATGTGTCTGTTAGCCACATGAATATCTTCTTTGGTGAAGTGCCTGTTCATATCCTTTGCCCATTTTTTAACTGGGTTGTCTTTTTGTCGTTGAGGTTTTGCAGTATCTCGTAGATTTTAGAGATTAGACAGTGATCAGATTTATCCTAGCCAAAATTTTTTTCCCAGTCTCTAGATTGTGTTTTGACTCTTTTGGTGAGTCTTTTGATGAGCATAAGTGTTTGACTTTTAGGAGCTTGCAGTTATCTAGTCTCTCTTCTGGTGCTTGTTCACTGTTACTTATGGTTTGTATTGTATTAGGGCTCCTAGCATTGTCCCTATTTTTTCTTCCATGATCTTTATCGTTTTTGATTTTATGTTTAAGTCTTTGATCCATTTTGAGTTGGTTTTTGTGCATGGAGTGAGGCATGGGTCTTGCTTCATTTTTTTGCAGATAGATATCTAGTTATGCCAGCACCATTTGTTAAAGAGACTGTTTTTTCCCCAGTTAATGGACTTCGGGCCTTTGTCAAATATCAGCTGCTCATAGGTGAATGAATTTATGTCTGGATTCTCAATTCTGTTCCATTGGTCTATGTGTCTGTTGTTGGACCAGTAGCAGGCTGTTTTGACTACCGTGGCAGTATAATAGGTTCTAAAATCAGGTAGTGTGAGGCCTCCCACTTTGTTCTTCTTCTTGAGTTATGCTTTACTTATTCGGGGCCTCTTCCCTTTCCATATGAACTTGGTGATTTGTTTCTCCATCTAATTAAAAAATGCTGTTGGAATGTGGATCGGGATTGCATTGTATCTGTAGATTGCTTTGGGTAGAATTGACATTTTCACAATGTTGAGTCTTCCTATTCATGAGCAAGGTATGCTTTTCCACTTATGCAGGTCTCTTGGTTTCTTGTAGTAGTGTCTTGTGGTTTTCATTGTATAGGTCGTTTACATCTCTGATTAGATTTATTCCTAAGTATTTTAACTTCTTGGGGGCTATTGTAAATGGTATTAATTTGGTGATTTCCTCTTCGAAGTTCTCTTCGTTGGTGTAAAGGAATGCAACTGATTTTTGTGTGTTTAGCTTGTATCCTGATACTTTGCTGAAATCTTCTATTAGTTCCAGTATTTTCTTGTGGATTCTTTGGGATTTTCTATGTATAAGATCATATCATCTGCAACTAGAGATACTTTGACTTCTTCCCTACCAATGTGGATGCCCTTTATTTCTTTTTCTAGCCTAATTGCTATGGCTAGGACCTCCAGCACAATGATGAATTTAAGAGTGGTGATAAAGGGCATCCTTGCCTGGTTCCCATTCTCAAGTGGGATGCTTTCAATGTCTCTCCATTTAGGATAATGTTGGCTGTTGGCTTTGTATAAATGCCCTTAATTATATATTGAAGAATTTCCCTTCTATTCCTATTTTCTTGAGAGTTTTTGTCATGAATGGGTTTTGGACTATGTCAAATGCCTTTTCTGCATCAATTGATAAGATTTTGTGGTTCTTGTCTTTTGTTTTATTAATGTGATGGATTACATTGTTTGTTTTTCTGACGTTGAACCATCCCTGCATACCTGGTATAAATCCCACTTGATCATGGTGAACTATTTTTTTTGATATGTTGCTGAATTCTATTTGCTAGAATTTTGTTGAGGATTTTTGCATCAATGTTCATGAGGGATATTGATCTGTAATTTTCTTTTTGTTTGGTGTTTTTACCTCGTTTTGATATCAGGGTTATGCTGGCTTCATGTAATGAGTTTGGGAGTCTTCCATGCTTTTCTATGCTCTGAAATACCTTTAGTAGTAGTGGTGTTAACTCTTCTCTGAAAGTTTGGTAGAATTCTCCAGTGAAGCCATCTGGGCCAGGGCTTTTTTCGTTGGGAGTTTTTAAATTACCTTTTCAATCTCTTCTTTTGTTATGGGTTTGCTGTTCTACCTCTGTTTGTGTTAGTTTAGGTAAGTAGTGAGTTTCTAGATATTTTTCCATTTCTTCTAGGTTTTCAAATTTGTTAGAGTATAGTTTTTCATAGTATTCTGTTGCAATTCTTTTAATTTCAGTTTTTTGCATCTTTCTTAATAATTCATTTGGTGGTTGTGTGTGGAATCAATTATGTTAATTTGTTCAGAAAGATACTGTGGGATCCTTACATATTGCATTGGAAACATTTGGCATTTAATGATGCCTTTTTTATTGACTTTTAATTCCCTAAAAATATAATATAGTGAAATTTCAATTAACTGAAATGTATGGATTCTGAGGATTAAAAAATCATTTTGGTTTTAACATTTCCTGAAAATTTTTCTTGATTCTATTAATATGTTTTAATAAAGACACATTTAATCTCTCCTTGATGATTGATATTACGTATTCTCAGACTTATCGTCATGAGTCTTAGAGCTGAATGTGTATTGATTTCAAAATAACCTAAAAAGTTACCTGTAATATATTGTCATTGAGTTGTGATTTTTTTTCTACTAAAGTAGATTTTTCTGTGGAAATTTCAGAGAAGATTTTACATCTTTAAGAACAAAACTATAGACTTCTCCACGGAAAATTTCTTTATGGGCTTTATTCTTAGTTTGTGACTCCTGAGGGTTCCTGGGGCCAGAGAAATCAGATTGATTTAGTTTCATTTTCCAAAAGTGATTTTTAGAATAGTAACCAATCCTTCTCCCTTTCTTGTCTTTGGAAGAGACAGTCCATTCCTTGCAAAATTGTGGATAGTCAGCCCTCTTCCCTCCTCTTTAAAGTTTTGATTGTTTCCTGTATGATGATTTCCTGTATGAAAGTCACTGAGCCAATATGCTGGACTCTACCAGGATACAAAGAAAGGGACTGGAAACGTATAACAAAGGTAAGAAAGTAATGCAGGGGCGGTATGGGAAAGATAAATGAGTTTTCCATGTCTCTGGGAAGCAATGCAAAAGGTTGACTGGGTCTAAACAATCATGGTGATACCTAATCTTCAGAAGAAGATTGAGTTTTAAGAACTGTAATGACACTTTTAATAACTAAAAGTGACAAAAAAATGTATAGAATCAGACAGAGTTGTCACTAAAGATGATTGCCACTCAGCAGTAAAGGGGTGAGGGTGGATAATAGATCAGAATTTGTAGAAGTTACTGGAGAAATAAAATTGTTTCATGTGTGTGCTCCTATGAGTTAAGGCTTTTCAGTCAAACTGATTATACTTATCTGGCACACTGTCTCTTGTGATTTATCTTATTGCCCTAAAAATAAGAGTCAAAACAATCCTGATTAACTGTAGTCTGGTGAATTGCTTCCACTTCCTAGAAGTTTTATTGAGTATTGATGTGTGGCGAAGGTACCTTCAATATATAGACTAGTTGGTCCCATCACTCATGGAATAAACTAAGACCTAGGCAAGGACATGAAGATATTTGGATTATAATGATAGCAAACATATATAAAATTTACTGCAGTGGGAAAGATTTCATTTATAAATATAAGGAAGTATTAGGCAAACTTTATAGATTGCTATTTTTTTTTGGTAGGCCTAATGATAGTTTAAAACTATCTGCAAGGCAAGTGAGCAAAGTAAGAAACTGATTTTTAAGGTGTGTTTATCAAGTAATATAGCAATATGTGACTCAATGTAAAATCTAAGATGAAAGAAGCATGTGTCTAAATTGGTAATACAGTACATCTATACTATAGACAAGATCATTAGTATTTCACTGTTTTTGATCTAAATTTAATAAATATTTTTTAACTTCTGTATAAAATTTTATCATACTACTATAAATCCTTGATGGTTCAGGACACCTGATTCCAAGCATTCTATTTTGATGTCCCCATGAATGTATTCATACATACTGGTTAGGTATGTACTTTTCAGGTAAAACTGCTTTCTAGCAGGGTATTTTAGCCAGACATTTTTAGCAATTATATTCTTTTAATATAAGATGTTCTGTATCAGAATCCTATCTGCTGGTAAGTTCCACAAATTCTCCTTTGGAAACGATTATTCATAAAACATAACATTCAGAAAAGTGGAGTAAGTGAAACAATTTTCTTTCCACCTGTGAATTTCATTCCATGTGTTGACATGTGTTCTAGCTTCCAAATTAAGAATTTCTCAGTAATAATGCCTTTATATAAAATTTTTTTTTAATAAATTAAGATGGAATCATGGATATGCAATTATGGTTTGATAAAGGATAGTGAGGCGTCCCTGGGTAGTGCAAACGGTCAAGTGCTGGACTACTAGTCAAAAGGTTGGCTGTTCAAACCCACCCAGAGCCCTCTTGGGAGACAGGCCTAGAAATCTGCTGTTGAAAAGTCACATCCTTGAAAACCCTGAGGAGCAGTTCTACTCTGCACACTTGGGGTCTCCATGAGTCAGAATTGAGTTGACAGCAACCACAACAACAAAAGTCAGTGACTTGTCCCTTATTCTTGGAGTAGGCACTTGCATCTTAGGGAGTTATTTTCAGGACTATACCAGTAATATTGATAGTTTATCAGGATTTCTGCAGATACAACGATTCTTCCAACATTATCTGCAGCATTAAGACACATTCAAAAAAGGCCTCATAAGAGTTCATTGTTGCTAATGAGGGAAATAAAATAATTCTCAAATTAAACCAGAAATAATTTTCCTAAAGTTCATTGGAAGAAAAGTATGACTTTGGGAAGCCATATGAAATAAGAAATATTTTACAAATACTGTTTAGTTAGAAATTTATGAATTAGCAAGAGGGTTTTCTAAAAATAATTAAAAATAGGAGAACCTGATTATATTTATTTAGGAATGATAATTAGAGTTGAAGATGAAAATAATCAGAACCAATGTAATAATGTTGCTGTTGTTGTTAGGTGCCATTGAGCTGGGTCCAACTCACAGCAACCCTATATACAACAGAATGAAGCTCTGCCCAATTCTGCGCCATCTGCACAATTGTTGTTATGTTTGAGCCCATTGTTGCAGCCACTGCATCAATCCATTTCATTGAGAGTCTTCCTCTTTTTCACTGACCCTCTACTTTACCAAGCATGATGTCTTTCTCTAGGGACTGGTCCTTCCTGATAACATGTCCAAAGTACATGAGACGACATGTCTCCATCCATCCTAAGGAGAATTCTAGCTGTACTTCTTCCAAGACAGATTTGTTTCTTCTTCTGGCAGTCCATGTTATAGTCAATATTCTTCCCCAACACCATAATTCAAAACTTTCACGTGCATATGAGGCAACTGAAAATACTATGACTTGGGTCAGGTGCACCTTAGTCCTCAAAGTTACATCTTTGCTTTTGAACACTTGAAAGAGGTTGTTTGCAGCAGATTTGCCCAGTGCAATATGTCGTTTGATTTCTTGACTGCTGCTTCCGTGGGCATTGATTGTGGGTCCAAGTACAATGAAATCCTTGACAACTTCAGTCTTTTCTCCATTTATCATGATGTTGCTTATTGGTCCAGTTGTGAGGATTTTTTGTTTTTTTATGCTGAGGTATAATCCATACTAAAGACTGTGTAGTCTTTGATCTACATCAGTAAGTGCTTCAAGTCCTCTTTACTTTCAGCAAGCAAGGTTGTTTCATTTGCATGTCACAGGTTTTTAAGGAGCCTTCCACCAATTGTGATGCCCCCTTCTTCTTCATATAGTCCAGCTTCCTGGATTAGTTGCTCAGCATACAGATTGAATAAGTATGGTGAAAGGATATAACTCTGATGCACACCTTCCCTGACTTTAAACCATTTAGTATCCCCTTGTTTTGTTTGAACAACTGCCTCTTGATCTGTTTACTGGTTCCTTATGAGCACAATTAAGTGTTCTGGAATTCCCATTCTTCTCAATGTTTTCCATAATTTGTTGTAATTCACACAGCCAAATGCCTTTGCATAGCCAATAAAACACAGTAAACATCTTTCTGCTATTCTCTGCTTCCATCCAAGCTCCATCTGACATCAGCAATGATGTCCCTTGTTCCATGTTCTCCTTTGAATATGACTTAGATTTCTGACAGTGCCCTGTCAATGTACTGCTGCAACCGCTTTTGAATGATCTTCAGAAAAATTTTACTCACATGTGATATTAATGATATTTTTCAATAATTTCCACATTCTGTTGGATCACCTTTCTTTAAAATGGGCACAAATATAGATCTCTTCCAGTCGGTTGGCCAAGTAGCTATCTTCCAAATTTCTTGGCAGAGGTGAGTGAGCACCTCCAGCCCTTCATCCATTTGTTGAAGCATCTCAGCGTACTAATAGCTAACATAATTTAATTCTGAATATGTGCTAAGCATTGTATTAAATTGTTTTGATGCAATTGCACATTTAATCCTAGAAATAGGATATCAGTAGGCGTGCTGGAACAGGCTCATACTGTCTGTGAGAGCCAGTTTTTAAATTTTCAGGAATTTTGCAATCAGTTTACATTATGTTAGTAGTTTGAATTTAGCTATGGTGGAAGTGTTTACACCACAGAAATTAACAAACACTATCAAATTAAAGCTATTGTTTTTCTCAGAGCAGGTTTTTAAACATTTATCAGCACACAACGGGTAGGTACTATTGTTACCCTGTCTTACAAATTGGAGTCCCTGGGTGGTGCAAATAGTCAATGTGCTTGGCTACCAACCAAAAGTTGGAGGTTCAAGTCTTCTCAGAGGCATCTCAGAAGAAAGGCCTGGAGATCTACTTCTGAAAAATTAGCCATTGAAAACCCTATGGAGCACAGTTCTACTCTATCCCACATAGGGTTGCCATGAGTAGGAATTGACTCCACAATTTTTTTATTTTACAGAGTACATTTGAATATTTTTTTGTTTTTTTTTAATAAATCTTACAAATGAGAGGGTTGAGATACAGAGAGGTTAAGTGACTTTCCCAAAAGTACACAACTAAAAAATATGGTAGAAATGGATTTCAATCCAGGTCGTCTGCTATGCTGTAGATCTTCTGTAGATAGAAGATTTAGGAAATTCTGAGGAAAGATTTTGTCAATCTAAGCTGTAGCTGATCCTTCCAGAGAAGCCTATTTCTTCCCATACCTTGTGGATAGCAGTAATTTCCACCTCACGGTGAGAGGCTGCCTGCCATCCAGTCTAAGCTTCCACTGGAAATGCCGCTGAGCTGGTGCACCCAGGACTTCATTCCCACTGTCACAGTTCAGGACATCATCCTCTCTCTGCTGGATGATGGCAACACCTTCCTACAGATTTGCCCCTTCAAATCCATTTTTCTTTCAGCAGCCAGAGGACTACTGAAAAACACAAATCAGGTCACGTCACTTACCATTTAAATACTCTCAAAAAAGTTCTCCATTGTTCTCAGGATCAAGTACAAAATTTCTGGTCATTGTTGATCTGGCTGTTAACATTCTACTTTATTTCTTTTCACTTTCAGATCTACATACTATTCTGTGTGCTGAGCTACCTGCTGTTTCTCTCATGTCTGCTGCTTCTGCTGTGCACCTGTTACTGTCTCTCATATGTCAGTGCCTTGGCACCTCTCATTGAGGTCTAGTAGTTCTTGAGTATCCTCAGTTTTCCAGTCAGTACAGGAATTAGGATCATGGGAACATTTTCTGCATATTAAAAGAAAATAGCTTGACAGGTTTTTTGCATTTTGTACACATATCATATATTCACATCCATAATAAAGTTCTTGTCTTCTATTGTATAATAATGTGGTGGTTGATAAATGGTAGCCAGCACTTTCTCATTCATAAGTATTGATTGCTGTCTAGGTAATTTGCATTTATATACACCTGGTTCTTTTTCCTTCTCTCTGTCTATCGACCTTCTACTCCCCCAAAATGGAATTTCATGCAAATGAGGTAACATGCAATACTGGGGGAAAATTATTTCCTACCTCTATTTCCTCTTACTGTATTTCATTTTTCATAATGCAACTACAAAAAATGGACCTTTGAGCCTGAGGTCCATATTAGTTATTTCAATGTAACTGACATCATTGTTCAGCAAATATCTATAGAATCAAATAAAAGGCAAATACTCCCATTCAATCAGCTGGAAAATTGTGTTGGCTGCTCAATATTCTCTGTTTTTTGCTTTATTGTCTAAAACACCTGGGTTTCTAAGTACTCTTATTAAAATAAGTGTATGAAAGAAGATTAAAAGTCGTTAATAAAATACATTCATAGAAAATATCTGCATTGCTTAAAAACACTTCATAAAGGTAAAGATAGTCAATCCATAGTTATACCGATTCGGTCAAATTTTCCTATGAGACAATTTTTTGAGAAAAGGACCTGAAAGAATGGACATGTAAATGTGAACCATGTTTATACTTAAGTGGTGGGATTATCAGGGTCTACAATATGCTTGGTGCTTTTCAAGAGCAGATATCATCTGTTATCATCTGTAAACACCAGTAATACAGAACAAATTTCAGACCACACACGCACACACACACACACGCACACACCAGTATTTGCAATTATAGGAAAGGAATACACCATGATAAAAGGGAAGGCTGATCACAGATGAATAGCCAAGGAATTTTACATTAAATGAAAATTAAGCAATACATTAAGCCTTTAATCTCAATGCAAAGAACTCCTGTTAGCTTCAGAGTCATGGGATATTAACATGTCGAAGTATCTTCAAGGCATTCACCACCACTTACTTCATGAAAAGAAATATGAATTATGGAGATTGGGAACTGGGGTGCTGGGTATTACTGCTTGTAAACAAAAATCATGAGAAAAGACAAAACAAAAATACTTCTTAGGAATGGTGGGAGGATTAGTCCAGTCATTACTCAACCTGGAAGATATCTTTGTTTCCCTAAATACAGGAAGGTCTTTAATATTCCTTTTATTTCAGTGGCAGAACAAAAGATTTGAAAAAGTTATTCAAAGGCAGAAAGAATTGTGTGGAGCACAATTGAATATAAGGTGAGTTTTCCATTTCTTGAGATTTTAAGTTGCTGTAGGCAAAATAGGAAAAAAAAAAAAAAAAAGCTAAAGCAATAAAATACAGTTGATTAAAAAAAACTGTATTGTGCTCCAGGTATAAGATTTCTGTATCTTAAACAAGGTATATGGAGTGGTTTTGGGGAGTCTCTACAATTAGTATATCATTTCTGATATAACCGTTGAGAAGTGTAGCCCATTAAAGAATTGAGAAATAGATAAGGTGGATTAGAGGGAAATATACAACCAGCATAAGTGAAGACAAGGATCTTGACCACACCGGAGCCTACCTATTTAGGACCACTGAAATTAGGAAAAGAGTCTATTATATTTAGCAAATATTCATTTATTTTCATATATGTATAACTATAACTTTAACTGTAACTGAAACTGTAACTACGTTGTTGTTGTTAACTTGCTGTCAAGTCCACTCTGACTCATGGCGATCTTATGTACGACAGAACAAACATACCCAGGGTGTGTGTGTGCGTGTGTGTGTGTGTGTGTGTGCGTGTGTGTGCGTGTGCGCGCGCGCGTGTTTGTGTGTGTGTAGAAAAAGAGAGAGAGACAGAGAGACAGAAACAGAGAGACAGAAAGAGAGAGAGAACACTGTGTCTATGTCTATAGACCTGTCCAGCTATATATTTTCTGTTACCAGAACAGCATGCCAGCATGCTCAATTTTACGGCAATTTGCTTATTATGTCTATAGCCTATAGAAAAAGATCATTAAGGGATGAACTAAGACAGTAATGAGTGGGGTGGAGAATGGGTCCAAAGGTAAGAGAATAAATCTGAGAGTTTTTAGATGTAAAATCAATAGAACTAAGCAATGACTCAGTGTGGCTGCTGAAGTCCGTCATGATTTCCATGTTTCATGTTTCAGAATTGGGTGGTTCAGCAGATGTCCATGCTGCTAACACAATAGGGAATATAAGAGAAGGAGAAGCAGGCCGATAGAGGAAAGGACATGAATTCCTTCACTTATCCAATGTAACTGTATTAAGAATCTATTCTGAGCTGGGCACTGTGCTAAGTGCTGGCTATAAAGTTGCAATCCTTGCTTTCAAGTAGCTTTTGTTGTTGTTAGGTGCAGTCAAGCTGGCTCCAACTCATAGCAATCCTATGTATAACACAACAAAACACTGCCTGGTCCTGTGCCATCCTCAGAATCATTATGCTTGAGCCCATTATTGCAGCTAGTGTGTCAATCCATCTCATTGAGTCTTCTTTTTCTCTGACCTCTACTTTACCAAGCATGATGTCCTTCTCTGGGGACTGATCCTTCCTGATAACATGTCCAAAGTATGTAAGACATAGTCTCGCCATCCTTGCTTCTAAGGAGCATTTTGGTTGTACTTCTTCCAAGACAGATTTGTTCGTTCTTCTGGCAGTTCATGGTATATTCAATATTCTTCGCAAGCACCACGATTCAGGGGTGTCAATTCTTCGGTCTTCTTATTCATTGTGGAGCTTTCGCATGCATATGAGGCAATTGACCTCATATGCATGGGTCAGGCATACCTTAGTCTCCAAGGTGACATCTTTGCTTTTTAACACTTTAAAGAGGTCTTTTGCAGCAGATTTACCCAATGCAATGCATTCTTCTGTTTCTTGACTGCTGCTTCCATGGGTGTTGATTGTGGATCCAAACAAAATGAAACATTTGACAACGTCAATTTTTTCTCCGTTTATTGTGATGTTGCTTATTGGTCCAGTTGTGAAGATTTTATTTTCTTTGTGTTGAGGTATAAACTATACTGAAGGCTGTGGTCTTTCATCTTCATCAATAAGTACTTCAAGTCCTCTTCACTTTCAGCAAGCAAGGTTGCATATCTCAGGTTGTTACTGAGTCTTCTTCCAATCCTGATGCCCCGTTCTTCTTCATGTAGTTCAGCTTCTCGGATTATTTGCTCAGAATACAGATTGAATAAGCAATTTAATGAACTGCAATTATGGAAATCAAGGGAAAATGGAATACAAAGAAAGGAAAGGACAAATGTGTGAACAAGTATAGTTACAAGGTATTTTTATAACTTAAATCAGTGACCCATAATACTTTTTATCTGTAGAATATTTTTCAATTGTAAAGTTTGGGTGGTACCTTAGAATCATTTGTATAGCATTTAGACTTATTGCACTCTTCACTTGGTTTTCCTTCATCATATATGAGGCAAAGTTCTATTATGTTGCAATAAACAAGCTGTTTTTTCTTTGAGGACAGGTTATGAAGCCTAATAAGTTTACTTACAGCAAATTGTACCTTAATCAACATGAGGTTAGAAGATCTGTTATTCTATATATTCCCTCTGTTTATGGTTGCCAGAAGAGCATACATTCTCAGTTTTAGGTCACCTTGCTTATGTTGACCAAATTTGATGAGAAATCTATAAAGAGTTGCAGTACTCCACTTGTGCTGTGGTACTCAGCAGCTCTGCAGGAGCTTACAATGTTTACATGCTTACACGCTTACAATGGGCCATTATGATCCCCTGTGGAATAGGTCCCAACGAATAGGCAAAGGTATGCATTCTGCCGTTGGATGTACACATCTCGTTCCTCTTAAATTATAGCCACAAATTCTAGGGTTGCTCAAAAGATGGAATCTATAATTTTTTTTTTTTTCTTGAGAAAGAGAGAGAATGTAGGAGATTTGACTTTCTCTGTCCCTTATTTTTTTTGTAACATCTAATCTTGAATTTACTCCTTAGCATTCTGAGTGCCAGGAATTATAAGATTTACATGGAGCACTGGAGTATCCAGTGCTTTGTATTCCAGAAGCCCTTAACATCCACATTTGGATTTGGCTGCCCACTTCTAAGTAACAATATTATTTTTGATAGATCAAAAGTGTGCTTTTTAAAAAGAATATATATTAAAACAAAGTCTTCAGATTAATAATAGAATTATTAACATATTAAAAACTAAATTCTCTTTCATGTTAAACAAGTAATATAAACCTCCATTAGCTGAAGTATGAGCTACGATACATACAACTGGTAAATTATTGGCTGAGTAAAAAAATTGCTATGCAATTAACTTTTTAAAACAAAAACGTGACTGCTTAACCTGTATTAATAGCACTACCTGTACAAAACTCAAATAACATCAAAAGGGCAATTTTTTTATTAATATAAAATAACTTTGCATCCTATATTTGTGAAATTTATCTATTAGTTTTTTCTTATCGGGAAAACTAAATGAAATGAAGTATTGTTATTTTGTATTAAAATGATGAACATTTTGCCAGCTAAAATTGTACTAGTAGATTTAAAGAGGAAAATCGTAGCTTAGATTTAGTGGCCCAAATGTTTTCTTTCCTAATTTCCCCCAATATAGTGAATAAGATAAAGTTATAACAAGATGTTATGTGACAAATTTGGTACCAGCAAATTCCTCAACAGATCCAGGAAACACGTGTAAAATATCATCTTCCTTTCTTAAGGAAGGCTAGAATTAATCAAGGCTAGAAGATAACAAGCATTTCAAGTCTATAACTTAACTAAAGAAATTTTATACACATAATATCAATCTAAAAAAGAAATCAAGAGTAACTTGAGGGCAAAATAGCAATAAACAATGTAAATAAATCGTACTCTCCTGAGATGACCTACTTTGTATATCTCTTGGCTGTAATAACGCAAAACTTAGCTCTCATCTTTCTCTCTGTAAAATCATATAATGAAACTTTAAGAAAATTGCTACCTTGTATTGTTCACTCTAGATTTTAGTGTTTCTTTTCAGGTTGTAAACTCCTTCAGAGTCAGGATGAAATCAAATATTTTTCCCTTCCTCAGGGCCCATCAGAGTACTGAGCACATAATAGGTACCTAATCAATCATGTTGATTGATTACCATCTTGAATATTAAAGATTCACCAGAAATAATTGTTTTCCGTTGCTAAAATACCACTTTCCTCTAACTCAGGGTAATAATGTAAAGTTAGAAAGAAAATACTGGAAGCAGATGAACTCTGTGACCAGAAGATTTCTAAAGCAAATCTTTACCAGATGTTCATGTATTAAAATAAGAAATGCTAAACAGGAAAATAGCTTTCAAAGAGCACAACAGGTGTTGGGATAAACCCCTGAGGGTTGACAATAGGTAGTTAAAAAGAAGAAGAAGAAGCAAAACTAATAATAAAAATGTAAGATACCTCAGTAGGATATACCCATTTTCAGATTAAGAGATTAAATTCTTCAAAATAGCATTCTCAATGATCACTTTCTACGGAAGCAAGCAAGCATAAGAAGAGTGACATTTGCCATTTCCATATGATTTTATATAATTTACATTTGCCTACAGGGACTGTGTAATTTATTTAATTGGTTTAAAATTTAAGATTTTATTGTAGCCACCGTACATATATTTTTAAGCTATTATATTTCGTTGACCAAGATTATTTATCATTCATACAGTTTTCCTCTCTGTCTCTAAATACCCTGGTAATGTTTTCTTTGAACAGTTTTTACTCCCATTCATTACTCTATATTATCATAGCCTTAACCATGGTCAAGACTTCTCTCACATTAAGTTTGAGCCACTGCCTTGTCCTCTTATCCTCTATTACATAGTTTGTGCTACCCGTGGCTTTATCCAATTAATCTTCTTAAAATAGTGGTTTTATCCTGTCAGCAACAGCTGAACCTCCTCTCCCCCCACACACAAATATAAAACTTACACTGATTTCTTCTCACCAACTGCATCAAATCTGAACATGTTAAATTGACTTACAACGATCTCAATAACTTGGTACTACCTGGCTGCTCTAATTTTATTTCTTACTGTCTTAATCCAATATATTATGAACATGTTCTCTTCACCTTTCTCAATTTTCTAAATGTTTTTCTTTCTTTATAAATTGTTCTTTAGGGTCCAGCTGGATTTCATGATGCAATTTATGCTATCTTAGCTCCCCCCCCCCCCCCCCCCCCCCGCCAAAAGAAAACCAAACCGGTTGCAATCAAGTCGATTCCAACTCACAGCGACCCTATAGGACGGAGTAGAACTGCCCCATGGGGTTTCCAAGGAGCGGCTGGTGGATTGTAACTGCTGACCTTTGGGTTAGCAGCTGAGGTCTTAACCACTGCGCAACTTTCAGTAATCCCTAAATGCTATGTATAATGGCCACACTTCTATCGAACAGGTGCAATTGTATAGTTATTTACTGATTTGTGATTTTGCACATTTTGGCTGTTTCATCATATTATCTATTCCCATTAATCTAGACTATATACTTTTTTAAAAAAATTTTTTATTGTACTTCAGGTGAAGGCTTACAGAACAAATAGTTTCTCATGAAACAGTAGTACACATATTGTTTTATGACATTGGTTAATAACCCCACAACATGTCAACCCTCTCCCTTCTCGCCTTTTTTTTGGTGAAAATATACATAGACAACGATATACCATTTCAAAAATTTCTACATGCACAGTTCAGTGACATCGACTACGCTCTTCCAATTGTGCTGCCATTCTCACTTTAGATTGAAGGCTTACAGAATAAAATAGTTTCTCCTTTAACAATTAGTACACATGTTGCCCTATGACAATGGTTAACAACCTCACAACACATAACACTATCCTTACTCAACCTTGGGTTCCCATAGACTATACACTTGTTGAAAATGTTGTTGTTATTAGTTGCCGTCAAGTCAATTCCAGCCCATGGCGACCCCATGTGGCCCTATGTGTGCAGAGTAAAACTGCTCCATAGGGTTCTTAAGGCTGTGACGTTTCAGAAGCAAATCGCCAGACATGTCTCCCCAGGAGCCTCTGGGTGGGTTTGAACCACCGAATTTTCAACTAGTATTCAAACGCTTAACATTTTGAGCCACCTAGGAACTCCTTTTTAAAGGCAAGGATATTATTTTTGTTGGCTCTTATAGCAGTCCTGGACACATATTACATGCTTAATATCTGTGACCTAATTTTTTTATGCCTTCATATTATTGAGCAATAAAACATTTAATTGTGCTCCTTGTGCATACAACTGAGGTAGGCATTGTGTTATAATTTATGTTGCCAAATTTTTTTCTTCTATCATTATCAGATATATTACACCCACAGGCTGATAAGATAACATAAATCTGCCCCCACCTAGTATCTGATGATATAAATAATAAAGCATCCCAAGAAAATTTCTCACTACAAAATGCCTAAAAATCCATATTAGAAAGTTAAATATATAGAAAAGTGTTAATTGGGGATTGCAAACATATATTTGAGAAACACTGGTATCCAGGATGCAAAAAAATCTCCTACAACTCTAGAGCAAAAAAGCAAAGAATCTAGAATAAAAATAGACAAAAAAATTGAACAAATGTTTGTCATACAGATGGCCAATAAGCACATAAAAAGATGATCAGCATACATAGTTGATGAGAATGTACTATGGTGAAGCCACTTTTCAAAATGATTTGAAAGTTTCTTAAAACTTTAATCAAATATTACACTACAACATAGCAATTCCATTCCTAGGCATCTACCCCCAAAGTGAAAACATATGTCCAAACAAGGACTTGAACTTGAATAGTTATAGCGGCGTTATTCATAAGGGTCCAAACGTGGAAACAACCCAAGTGTCCATCAACTGATGAAGGAATAAACACAATGTGGTATATTTATGTAATGAAATACTACTCAGCAGTAAAAAAAAGGATAGACAGTTTTACATCTGCTGCAATTATTAGATTCTTAAAATCAATAGGCTCGTGAGTTATTTTTTATTTTATTGATACTTATTCTGAAATGACAAGCTTCTAGTTCTATAAATTATACAGTTTTTATTCTATAGTACCATAAAGATATTTAAAAGGCATTTTCAATTAAAAAAATGGGAAACTGTAAATTTATTAACTTCAGAGTAAGCAAGAATGTGCTGGAGAGGAATTTAGGTTTAAATATGAAAGCAAAGTCTTCTGAAATGAGACTCAGTCAAATGCTGTTTAAAATAGTGTATGAAGGAAAACAGATTACCTCCAAAGGGTTTCTAATTAACTTAAAGCATTATATACAGCATATCCTTGTAGAAGAAAAAGAACTTCATGACAATTCAGGTTTACGAATTTTTAGCACAGTGAGAGCTAATTACAGCTTTCCTGTTTCTGGATGAAGCATACTTACAGACAAAGCTTCATTTTGAAAAAGTGTTCTTTAATCAATGCAATCAGTCAAGTCAACAAATATTAATTGAATATCTTCTTTACACCAGAGACTGTGGAAAATGATCAGAATAATATATTTCCTAGATTTTTAGGAAGTTTACAGTCTCTTTGTAATTACAAGGCATATGCCCAAATAAACGTAATACTAACTAAATGTAAGTCCCTCTACAATTTTTAATAATTAAAACTTATTGAATCTGTAATATATCCTAATGAGCATTTTACCTGGGAATTACATACATTACCAGTTTAATTTAAAAAAAATTCCAATGTAGGCATTTTTTTTGCTTTATTTTATAAATAAACAAAGATCTAGAGATAGTAAATGATTAAGTAGAGTAACTGGGTTTCTCTAACTTCAAACTTGAAAACACTCTTCTCTATAAACAGATATTTCAAAGTGCAAAGGAAATTTGAATTAGAACCAATTAATATTCCTTGGAAGGAGACAGGAAATAGTGAGGAAAGAAGGTAGGATTCCTAAAGCTGAAATTTCCACAGTTTGGAAAAACAGATGAGCCTTCAAAAGAGAAGGATATGAGTAAAGATGTCAAAAGATACGAACACACTGGATGTGTTTGAGTAACACAGGGGTGCTAGTTTGTAGAAAGTTTAGAATAGCTTTAGGAGAGAAGGGAATCATACTTCTGTAAAGGTTCATTTGAAACTTGAATGCTGTGCTAGGGAATTTGGAATTCATCTTATATAAAATTGGAAACCAGTTTTATTTTAACTTGGGGAACAATATGATATACTCAGCAAATAATTACTGAGCTACTACTACATATTAGCTTCTGTACTAGGTACTGGAGTCACAAAAATGAAAAGACAGACATAGTCACTATTCTCATGGGGTTGGCATTACAGTGGTTTAAAACACAAATGAGTAACTAAAAAGTCAAAATGATTACGTATTATAATAATTATCAGACAGAGTGTTGAGATAGAAATTAACTTGGGGAAAAGGGGGAACTTCACAGCTATTTTGATAGGGAGGACAGGGAGGGCCTGCTTGAAGAGTGACATGTAAACTGAAGTCTAGAAGATAAAAATAAATAGCCATGCAACTTGGAGAGATGTGGTGTGGGTAGAAAGCTTACAGGGAGAGAAAAGGTGTGCAGTCTCCGCCAACTGGATTCTAGAAGATGGGGCTGACATTCAAGTAGACCAAAGGATGGGGCCACTGCCTGAAGTTGAGAGAGCAGGGCTGCCACGTCCAGGACCAGGACAACAGAGCCGCCTGGGCCAAGGGTGTGGAGTAGCCACTCGGATGCACTAGCAAGGAGAGTTGCTGTCCTGGTGGGCTTGGAAGGCAGGGCTGGTTCCCAGGGAGGAGGGTCCTCCACCCAGAATCTGGAAAATGTAGGTAATACCCAGAACC
Organism: Dugong dugon; assembly: GCA_030035585.1. Lineage (NCBI taxonomy): Eukaryota > Metazoa > Chordata > Mammalia > Sirenia > Dugongidae > Dugong > Dugong dugon. The sequence goes on along the minus strand of CM057464.1, from coordinate 140,814,133 downwards.
TGGAATGTGGGGCCATTCTCAGATGGTCTCAGAGAGAACAAACGATTATTTTCAAACCTTCAGCGCTAATGCAATTTGTCCTGCTGGGTTTTGGATTTGCTTAGTGACTGTGAACCTTTCTTTCCCTCCAATTTCTCCCATTTGTAATGGAAATGTCTACCCTGTGTTTGTTCTACCATTGTACTTTGGAAGCAGATGACTTGTATGCTATGTTTCACAGTTTCACTGATAGAAATTTTGCCCCAGGATGGAATATGCCCATAGTCTCACTCATATTTATTTAGATGATTCAGAGAATGAGATTTTGGACTTGGAGTCGATTGAAGACTTTTGGGATGGTGTGATAGGTAAATGTTTTGTATGTGGGAAGGAAATGAATTTTGGAGGATGAAAAAGTGGAATGCTGTAAATTGTTTACCCCCAAAATATGTGCTGTAAATCCTAAACCCCTGTATCTGTGGATGTTATCCAATTTGGGAATAAGGCTTTCTCTGTTATGTTAATGAGACCATATCAGTGTAGAGTGTGTCTTAAGCCAATCACTTCTGAGATTTAAAAAGAGCAGATTAGGCTCAGAGAATCAGGCACAAATGAAGGGGGAGGGGAAGATACATGCCACATGAAGATAGCCAAGGAACCAGGAAACAGTTGCTGAAAGGACCTTTTCCCAGAGCTAACAAAGATAAAAAGATATCTCCTAGAGCGAGCACCCTGAATTCAGATTTCTAGCTTCCTAAACTGTGAGAAAGTAAATTTCTGTCAGTTAAAGCCATCTACTTGTGGTATTTCTCTTATAGCAGCACTAAGACTCTATCACAGGGAGTGTGGCTCAAGATGAATGCAAAAGTATTAGCAAGGACCAGATCATGTGGGTTTATGGCCATTGTAGAATTCCAAGTGCACTTGGATGTTGTGGAAGAATTTTAAGTAGGGGATGAACATGATTTCAGTTTTCATTTTCATACCTCTATTGTTTATCTGTGGAGAATGGCTTGGATGGGGGCAAGAGTGGAAGAAATAAGGAGATTGGCCAGTTCCAGTACTGGGTGATAGTGACCTAATCTGGGATGGTGATAATGCAGGGCTTGAAGCACATTTTACAAAACAAGTACACCTATCAGAAACAGAAAAAAAACAAAAAACAAAAAAAACTTCCTTAACGTTCAATTGAAGTTTTGATTTTAATGTCTTTTCTTACATCTGTGTAACTTAATCTTTGTTGTTCTTGTTGTTAGGTGTCATCCAATCGGTTCCCACCCATAGTGACCCTATGTACAACAGAACAAAACACTGCCCGGTCCTGTGCCGTCCTCACAATCGTTATGCTTGAGCCCATTGTTGCAGCTACTGTGTCAATCCATCTCATTGAGGGTCTTCCTCTTTTTTGCTGACCCTCTATTTTACCAAGCATGATGCCTTTCTCCAGGGACTGATCCCTCCTGATAATATGTCCAAAGTATGATAATACGTCCATATAAGATGAAGTCTTGCTATCCTCACTTCTAAAGAGCATTCTGGCTCTTTAGTATCAAAAAAGTAAAAATAAAAAAACCAAACCCATTCCCACTGAGTCTATTCCGACTCATAGTGACCCTATAGGACAGAGTAGAACTGCCCCATAGGGTTTCCAAGGAGCAGCCAGTGGATTCGAACTGCCGATTTTTGCTTAGCAGCCTGAGCTTTTAACCACTGTGCCACAAGGTAACTAGGACTCTGTTCATTTGCGTAAGTACCATGTTCCAGTATGGTGATTATGTCAGGGAGTTCTGTAGTTTATACTGTTTGGATACCGGTCCTCACTTCTCCACATAGCTGCATAAACTTTAGCAAATTATCTGAACTGTTTTGGCTTTAGTATCCTATAATTAGAATATTAATAAGATCTACATGACAGACCTGTTATGAGCATTAAATGGAATAATATATATAAAGTGCCTTTCATCCAGTAAGAGATCAGTAAATGTTTGCTAAGGCCCAGTGCTACATATCTGCATATTGATAAGAGGAAGATAAAGACATTAACCAATGCTATTTCTTTTTTGTATATATATGCTTTCCTTCTGAGATTATCAGGGAAGTTAATGCATATTTTTCCTTTAACAAAGGAGTGTCATGGTGCATGGCCCCAAATGACTTTCTTACTGCATCATGGAGAATTCCAGACTGATTGCCTGAATCTCATATAAAAAGGGAAGAACAATTTTTAAACTCAAGCCTCATTTTTTTTCCAAGATACCATCTCCACTGTTGAGGTTTGAGGGTTTATTTAATCAAATTCCTCTTGCACCAATAAAATATCAGTTTTATTTCCAGAAAGATCTGACTTGAGAAGAGAACACATTCTGCTTGTAAGCAAGAGAGTGTGTTATGGGCAGCAAAAGAAAACGTCTATGTCCTAGATTTGAGGTTATTCTTTCTAATCTCACCATAGATTTGTCTTTCCTCCCCCATAGGGAGGGACCAACAGAGTTGGAGAAAAGGAACAGAATCTTCACCACTAAATAGAAATAGGGGAAAAAAAAAAATCATTTTACTGGTTTCTTTCCAATTCATAATCACAAATAGGGAAAACTAAATAAGGATCTGGTTATAGGGGACTCCAGCAAGGGTTTGAAAAGCAAGATGATTCAGGTATGGTTATCATCATGATCAGTAAGAATCAAAAAATCCCAGGAAGGCACGTAGAAATCTTACTAAAGAATTGAAATTTGTATTGGAAGAATAACTGGTACCTACAGCTGATGTGGGAGAAATATATGCCAGTCTGCTTCCATAAAGATTTACAACCTTGGAATCTCTATGGGGCAGTTCTACTCTGTCCTATAGGGTCACTATGAGTCAAAATTGACGCAGTGGCAGTGGGTTTGGTTTGGTATGGACAGCTGATGTATTCCAGCAAGAAGACAGAACTGGAGACACTGGACAGGGTCAGGAGAAACACACTAGTTGAGATAAAGTCTAGGGCTTAGACCTCACCCTGGGGAGGAAAAAAGGAGGGAGGAAACTCCGAGCTTACTCTTCTCGGTGCTTGTTAAAAGTCTTAGGGGAAAGTTAACTAGTTGAAAAGTGTTGCACTCAGTCTAACACTACTTTTTCCACTTCCTTTTTAACACTGCTATCCATCACTTGCTGCCTCCTCTCACGAAAAGAAAAAAAGGAAGAAAAGAGCATAATTTAAAAGTTCATTCCTTTGTATACTTATTCAACAAATGTTTATTGAATTCATGCTATATGACTGGCACTGTTCTAGTTCCTGGTGATACAGAGGTGAACACGAAACAAAATTTCTTACCTTAATCAAAATTATGTCCAAGTTAAATAAGTTAAAATATAATATAATATAAAATATAATATGATAGATCGTAAGTGCTAAACAAATAATAAATTAGACGAAGGGGATATAAGTTTGTGTATGGTTAATGGTGATTTGCAATTTAGATAGAGTGGCCTGGAAAGACCTCACTGAAGGAGGTGAGGGAGCAAGAACAATCCAGGCAAAAGAAACAGTGGGTGCAAAGGCCCTGAGAAGGGCATGTGACTGGTGTGTCCAGTCAGTGTGGCTGGGGCAGAGTGAGGGCAGAAGTATTAGGAGAAAGGTCAGAGTAGCAAGTGACAAGAAGGATGAAAGATTTCATAGAGCTTTCTAAGCTACTGTAAGAATTTTAGCAGTGGTTAAGAGCTTGGCTGCTAACCAAAAGGTCAGCAGTCCAAATGCACTAGCTGCTTCTTGGAAAGTCTACGGGGCAGTTTTACTCTGTCCTATGGGGTCGCCATGAGTCGGAATTGACTTGACGGCAACGAGTTTAGATGTCCTTTGAAAGTTTTACTCCTGATTCCTACAGGGAAACAGACAATTAAAACAAAATAGCAGTAAGGAAGTTGCAAATTTTTCAAACTCATTCAAAAATCATCACTGTCCTTGCCTATTACCTGATTCCTCACATGTCTCCTCTCCTCCCCTCCTGCTTCTCGCTGTGGGTGTATACCATTGCAGCAGACCAATAAATGTGACTTCATGTCTGTTCAGGTACCCATAACTTAAAAGTGAAATTTACACTATCGAAGCCCCTTGGAATAAGTGATTCCAATGCCGTCAATGGGTCATCCTGTGAAAAGACTTTTTCTCACATTATATATTTTGTCTTGTGGGATAGAAGCTGAAACTTGAATTTCCTCATGGATCTCAACCCATTTGGTAGCCTCCTTTTATCTCCTGGCCTCTAGCTATGATATACAGTGATATACAGGTGAAATTTTCTCCAAGGTAGTAAATTCTCATTAGTATCTTTCAAGTGGTGATTACATATTGATCTTTGGTCTGAATTTTTTTAATAAGCATAAACTTATTGCCAAGACATAATCTTTTCACAAGGTCTTCATGCTAATTAAAGCTGCCCCTGTTTAAATGCCATATCCCCACGAACTTTACCTAGCATGGGGATCAAATGCAACCAAGCAGAGGCTCGGAACAGCAGAATTTCCAAAGGTTTGTGAGAGCCTTAATTTATGGGATTTTATTTTAAAAATTGCATTGCGTGGGGAGACTGTAAAGCCTGTTTCCAATATCCCAGTGGAAACGTATAGTCAGTGAGGTTTGAAATATCTTAATCTCAAAGAGTCATAAAATGCCTATAGCACAGGGACTGCACGAAACAATACAGAGGAGAGAGTTTCTGATGTAGCGAAAGTCATAATACTGACTTCAGTAGAAAGTTTGAAAAAGAATATAGTAGTTTTATGTTTCAGTTCTTAGAATACCAAGTTCAATGGGAAATCTAAGGTAATTCAGTTACAATTAAAATACAGAAAATATATTCTATAATAAAATATATTTTTGGAAAGATGTAATTTGACAATGTGTATTATAACTTGGGAAAGCTAAACTATGCTTTACATTAAATTAACTACATAGGCAATTTATATTCATGTGATAGTTTTGGGAGAAGACAAGGTATAGTAGTAGAACTGACATTTCTTCCACTAATTTATTTTTAATTGTATCTACATCAGATGGTCTTGAACTGGAGGCAAATGAAATTCTGTGGCTGATGGTAAAATCACATAGAGTCTAGCATAGGTATGGACACAGAATTCTCCAGTTTATGAACTCCCAAGATTAAGTGCCGCATCTTCAAAATGGTAAAATATGAGTAAATACATCAAAGCATTGTTTAGAAGGTAAACTAAATTAATGTATTTAAGGCATCTATAAAAATGTCTAGTGTATATGTTAGGATCTCAAGAGATAGTAGTTATTATTGTGGTGATAGTGTGTACTTTGTACTTCACCTAATTGATTTTCTAATATTTATAGGCTCCAGAGAAAGAAATTATGCATAACCATTTACTGGCAAGTAATAATTTATTATGTCTAATCCAGAAGTTCCCACACCTGGCTGAAAATTAGAAACATTAGGGAGACTATTAAAACATGATGATACCTGGACAGACACCAGATCACTTGAAATAGAATATTGGGGGTGCATGTTGGCATCTGTATTTTGTAGAGAGGTCTCCAGTTGATTCTAAAGCAATGATGATTGAGATTCGTTGGTCTAACGTACATTTTTCTCACTGCCACTTAAGCCCCCCCTTTTTTTCAAGTACTATCATAAGTGGATGTAGTGAGAGTTTATCTATTTTTATAAACTTTTATGAGATACCTTTTCACATATTTAAAACAACGAAATCAGTATTCTCTCAATTGCCTATGTATTCTGAATTCATATCATTGTAAAATCTGATTCCTACAAACTATTAGCTGATTTTTCAAGTGTTTTCATTTGACAAATGAGGGCAGCAAAGCTGAAAGAAATGAGATGACTTGGTGACACTGCTGAGACCTCAAGGACAACTGCTCCTGTCTTCACTGTCCAGTGTTTATTCACTGTGCTGCATCACCTGAACTTGTTTATCATTTTCTAGATGTTCTATTTTCTAATCCTTTTCAAAATTCAGCATCTGTGCTGAGCTTTAGATGAATAGTGTAGATGGAGAATTACCATGCAATTTCTATAATCCATGCAGTATATTTCCCTTCTTATCAACCCTGCTGATTCAGCCTACAATCTAGAGTGATTGCTAAATCTTCCTCTGCTAGGCTAGCATTTTACCATTTTGGTGTTGCTAATTAAAGGAGCAAAGACGTCCTATTTCAAGGGCAGTTTCCTCTGTGATCCACAGAAGAGGGAGGAGGGAGAGAAGAGAACTACTAAGAAAATTAAGGCATCAAAGGATCAAAGGGCCAAGACAAAGGAATGGTGGCTCACCAAACAAAAACAGCAAGACTATAAAATACAGTAGTGATATTGAAGAAGGGTAGAGCCTGTCACAATAAGGAAGGTAGAGGGAGAAATCAAGGGATGGTAGAAAAGAAAAGTTTGAGGAAATTCTAGAAATTCCAACTAAATATATTCAAACAAAGCAAAAGTAAATATATGCGCATGTAAAAGAAATACTGTCAATACGAGAGGCATTTTAGCTCTGAAAGAGGAAGGATTGAATGAAATATGGTGGCCTCAGAAAGTAGTGTTTCCTCTTCTATTCTCTAAAAAGTGCATAAAAGACTGGAATAATCCTTACCTTGAAATATAATAGAACTGATAATAAACCCATATAGGCCTGGTGATTTCTTGTGAAGAGACACTTCTTTTCTGATTCAATTTCTGGAATTGTAGAAGGACATTTAATCCCTACATGGGACATTTAATCCCTATATGGGATATTTAATCTTTAAAATTTTTAGAAGGACATTAATATTTAATCATATATCTTTATTATGCTTACAATTTCCGTTAACTTTTCAAGTCTGTTATAAAATTTTATATTTCTTTAAAATCTGTATATATATCGATAGACCTCTTTGAATTCTTAATATTGTTTATTTGCATATTCTACTTTTTCTTTGTCAGTTTCCTTATAGGGTTTTTTTCTTTTAATCTGTTTCCCATGGGAGTGATGGAGTAGACTAGAGTACAATGAACAGGTTACATGGAACCTCTCATTCCTTGGAGACTGGGAGAGACAGTGGCACTGAGCCATTTATTTTTGAGCCTTAAGCAGCCTTTTCGGTTAACTACTGAGTGTTGTAAAACTATATAATTTTATAGGTATGTCAAAAAGCAAAAATGTTTAGGAAGCACTAGTTTATTTTTATTAATGTTTTCCAAGAACCAGCTTTTGGACTTTTTGAACCTCTCTACTGAATCTTTGTTTACTATTTCATAAAATTATGTTCTTATTATTATCTTCTGTCTTACTTTCTTCAGATTTATCATTTTCTTTTTACTTACTTCTGAACTGGTGCTTCAGACTATTTTACATGTATATAATACATATACTTTCTTATTTTCTGCAATGTGGATATCAAGGCCAAAGTTTTCTCTCAAAGTGTCACTTTAGCTGCATCCTTCAAATGTTTTATGTTGTTTCCTTGTCATTACTCCTAAATACAATTAAAATTTCCAATATTTGTTGACCTGCAGGTTTTTAAGTTTTGTTGCTGTTACCAAAATTTTTTTGTTGCTGTTTTATATTAGTTTCCAACTTAATTTAAAGACGTTGAAGATTGTAGTTCTTTGAAATATGTTAAGATTTGCTTTATGGCCTAGTACACAGACAAGTCTTGCAAATATTCTAGGTATCTTTGAAAAGAATGTATATTTAAGACAGGAAATCTGCATCTTTAAGTAAGCCTTGTTAGCATTTTTTTTCAAATTTCTATAACTTTACTATTTTTTTCCCTGAATGTCCATCAATAACTGAGACAGTCTGATTGACATATTCTGCAATAATGGTGTATTCTAAAATTTCTCTTGGAGATTCTCTCAGTTTGTTCTTTTATTCTGAGGCCATATTATTGAATATACAAGTTTTAAAGCCTAATAGCTTCCTGTTGAATTTGACTTTTTCATCATTATATAATATTTCTAGCCACACCAGCATTTTTGGTCAAGTCTGTTTTTTCTGATATCAATATAATTTACATGGAGGTGGGACCAAGATGGTGGAGTAGTCAGACACTTCCAGTAACCCCTCTTACAAAAAAGACCTGAGAAAACAAATGACTTGATTATATATGACAATCTAGGGGCCCTGAACATCAAAGGCAAAGTTAAGGAATCAAAGTGAGTGGCAGGAGGGAGAGACAGTTCAGAAGTAGCAAGGAGTTGCCAGACGTGACCTGGCGGGAACCGGCACCCTGCAGGCTGGATCAGCTGCTGTGAGCGGTGAGGCAAGCAGTGGTGCTTGGGACGCGTTTTCCACATTGGGAGAGACTGAGTGGTGGACAGTCTACTCAAGCCTACAGAACCAGTGAAAAGCAGCATTCGATCAGCAAATGATATATACATGCATCTAACCTCCTGCAAAGATCAAAAAACACCCCCTTTGGGAGAAACCTCTCTCCCATTTTCCTTCTGCCTCCCCACTCTGCACCCGTCCCAGGCCAGCTTCAGCAATTGCCGAGTCCACTGGCCAGAAGTAGGACCTGTCGTTCACCCTGAGCCATTCTCCTGGCCTTAGAGAGGGAACAAATTAACCAACAGGAAAAAATAATCTGCCAGCTCCCCTAAGCCAGGAATTCAGGGTAGGTACAGCTCTTTTGCATAGGCCAAGACAGGCATAAGGGGTCCATGGACTTTGAATGCCTTCACCCTTGCATAGACCTGTGTGGGCCCATTTTGACAGCATACGCCCTCATTACAGGGTATATACCTGAAGCCTAACTTCAACGGTATCAGCTATATGGTGGAGTGGCAGGCTTGTGACATTTGACACTGCTATGCCAATTAAGCAGGGTCCTCACCTTCCCACATCAGGGGCCTGAGGACTAGTGGCTCCACTGATGCCACCGAGCCACCTGAGACAGGGGTCCAAGAATAAGTGGTGCCTCCCAGTCCTTACAGCCAACAGCATTGGGTGCCAATAGTCCAGCTGCAAAACCCACCCAACTACAAGCTCTAGGGAACAAGAACATGCTTTCCTTCCAGACACTCACAGGCAACTGTCAGCCCCCTGCTTGTTCAGTGCATGACCCCCTACTGAAGCAAGATACCTGTGCCTACACCAATCACCTCTGCCCATCTAGGACTGTAGGTGAGAGCCTGCACCACACACTTGGTGACTGACTACCTGGAAACCTCAGCTGACTCCATACAAGAAAAGAAAATGGATTCCTAAGATTACATACCTAGTAACAGATCTAACCACCTGGTGACAGGACGTTAGACATTCAAAGGTGTCAATAATCTAACTAGCTCACATGAGCTGCCTATTTGGACACATCAAAACAAAGCAAAACAAGAAGCTGGGACACGGTAAGCAAACATAAAATGAATAAATATAGTAACTTATTGAAGTCTCAGAGACAAAAGTCAATATTAAATCACATAAAGAGACAGACCATGATGGCTTCAGCAAGCTCCCAAAACAAAGAGTCAAAAAATCTTCCAGAGGAAAAGAACTTTGTGAAATTACCAGAGGTACAATACAAAAGATTAATATACAGAACTCTTCAAGAAATCAGGAAGGAGATAAGTCAAAATGTAGAACAAGCCAAGGAACACACAGACAAAGCAACAGAGGAAATTAAGAAAATTATAGAAGAGCACAATGACAAATTTAACAGGCTGAAAGAATCCATAGAGAGACAGCAATCAGAAATCCAGATTAACAATAAAATTTCAGAATTAGACAACTCAATAGAAAGTTATAGGAGCAGAATTGAGGCAATGGAAGAGAGAATTAATAAAGATAAAGCACTTGACACCAACTTCTTTGAGGAAGAATCAGATAAAAGAATTTTAAAAAATGAAGAAACCCTAAGAATTATGTGGGACTCTATCAAGAAGAATAATCTACCAGTGACTGGAGTACCAGACCAAGGTGGATAATAGAAAATACAGAGATAATTGTTGAAGATTTGCTGGTGGAAAATTTCCCTGATTTTGTGAAAGATGACATGATATCTATCCAAGATTCTCCTACATAAGGAAGACCTCAAAATAAAATCAGCAAGACATATTATAATCAAACTTGCCAAAACGAAAGATAAAGACAGAATTTTAAGAGCAGCTAGGGATAAATGAAAAGTCATCTACAAAGGAGAGTCAATAAGACTAAGCTCAAATGACTCAGTGGAAACCATGCAGACAAGAAAGCAATGGGTTGACATATATAAAGCCTTGGAGGAAAAAAATTCCCACCAATAATTATATATCCAGCAAAACCGTGTCTCAAATATGATGGCAAAATTAGGACATTTCCAGATAAACAGAAGTTTAGGGAATTTGCAAAAACCAAACCAAAATGACAAGAAATACTAAAGGGAGTCCTCTGGCTAGAAAATTAAGAATATCAGATAATAGCCTAAGAATCGAACACAGGACAGAGAAACCAGACATCAATCCAGATAGGGAATCACAAAAATTAATCAAAGTTAAAACACTGAAAATAGGGAAACAGAGATGTCAATATATAAAAGATGACAACAATTAAACAAAAAAGAGGGACTAAAAAATGTAGTCACAGATCTTTCATATGGAGAGGAAGTAAAGGCAATATAAAGAACTAAAAGACTGGGTTAAACTTAGAAAGATAGGGATAAAAATTAAGGTAACCATAAAGGAAATGAACAATCTTACACATCAAAATAAAAAACAAGAAAAACATAAAGACTCAGCAAATACAAAATCAACAGCAATGAGAAACATGAAAAGGAAATACATAAAGAAAAATGACTCAGCACAGAAAATTAAGAAAATTAAAGAAACTGATGACACTACATAAAAAAGATATCAAAATGACAGCACTAAAATCATACCTATCAATAATTATGCTGAAGATAAATGGATTAAATGCACCAATAAAGAGACAGAGAGTAGCAAAATGGATAAAAAACATGACCTGTCTGTATGTTACCTACAAGAGACACACCTTAGACTGAAAGACACAAGCAAACTGAAACTCAAAGGATGGAAAAAAATACATCAAGCAAACAACATTCAAAAAAGAGCAGGAGTGGCAATATTAATCTCTGAAAAATAGACTTTAAAGTAAAATCCACCACAAAGGATAAGGAAGGACACTATATAATTATTAAAGGGTCAATACACCAGGAGGACATAACCATAATAAATATTTACACACCCAATGACAGGGCTCCAAAATACATAAACTCTAACAACATTGAAAAGAGAGATAGCTCCACAATAATAGTAGGAGACTGCAACATACCACTTTTGGTAAAAAAAGGGAACATACAGAAAGAAGCTCAATAAAGACACAGAAGATCTAAACGCCACAATAAAACAACTAGATCTCATAGACATATACCAAACATTCCACCCAACAGTAGCCAAGTATACTTTCTTTACCGAAGCATGTGGAGCATTCTCCAGAATAGACCACATATTAGGCCATAAAATAAGTCTTAACAGAATCCAAAGCACTGAAATATTACAAAGCATCTTTTCTGACCATAAAGTCATAAAAGTAAAATCAGTAACAGAGAAAGCAAGGAAAAGAAATCAAACACATGGAAACTGAACAACACCTTCCTCAAAAACTACTGGGTTATAGAGGAAATTAAGGATAGAATAAAGAAAATCACAGAATCAAATTAGAATGAAAACACATCCTACCAGAACCTTTGGGACACAGCAAAAGCAAAGCTCAGAGGTCAGTTAATAGCAATAAACGCACACATCCAAAAAGAAGAAAGGGCCAAAATCAAAACATTAAACCTACAACTGGAACAAGTAGAAGGAGAGCAGCAAAAGAAGCCCTCGGGCGCCAGAAGAAAATAAATAATAAGAATTAGAGCAGAATTAAATGAAATAGAGAATAGAAAAACAATTGAAAGAGTAAATAAGACCAAAAGCTGGTTCTTTGAAAAGATCAACAAAATTGATAAACCATTGGCCAAACTGACAAAATAAAAACAGAAGAGGAAGCAAATCAGCCAAATAAGAAATGAGATGGGCAATATCATAACAGATCCAACTGAAATTTTAACAAATCATAACAGAATACTATGAAAAATTGTACTCTAACAAATTTGAAAACCTAGAGGAAGTGGACAAATTTCTAGAAACTCACTACCTACCTAAAATAACACAAACAGAGGTAGAAGAACTAAATACACCTGTAACAAAAGAAGAGATTGAAAAGATAATTAAAAAAAACTCTCAACAACAAAAAAAGCTCTGGCCTGGATGGCTTCATTGGAGAATTCTACCAAACTTTCAGAGAAGAGTTAACACCACTACTACTAATGGTATTTCAGAGCATAGAAAAGGAAGGAATACTTCCAAACTCATTCTATGAAGCTAGCATAACCCTGATACCAAAACCAGGTGAAGACACCACAAAAAAAGAAAATTACAGAGCAATATCCCTCATGAACATTGATGCAAAAATCCTCAACAAAATTCTAGCAAATAGAATTCAGCAACATATCAAAAAAATAATTCACCATGATCAAGTGGGATTTATTCCAGGTATTCAGGGATGGTTCAACATTAGGAAAACGATCAGTGTAATCCATCTTATAAATAAAACAAAAGACAAGAACCACATGATCTTATCAATTGATGCAGAAAAGGCATTTGATAAAGTCCAACACCCATTCATGATAAAAACTCTCAACAAAATAGGAATAGAAGGGAAATTTCTCAATATAATTAAGGGCATTTATACAAAGCCAACAGCCAGCATCATCCTAAATGCAGAGACTTTGAAAGCATTCCCCTTGAGAACGGGAACCAGACAAGGATGCCTTTTATCACCACTCTTATTCAACATTGTGCTGGAGGTCCTAGCCATAGCAATTAGGCTAGAAAAAGAAATAAAGGGCATCCAAATTGGTAGGGAAGAAGTCAAAGTATCTCTAGCTGCAGATGATATGATCTTATACACAGAAAACCCCAAAGAATCCACAAGAAAACTACTGGAACTAATAGAAGATTTCAGCAAAGTTTCAGGAGGACATTATCCTGAGTAAAATAAGTCAATCACAAAAGGACAAATATTGTATGAAACCTCTACTGAAAAAATTCAAGAAAAAGTTTACACACAAAAAGAAACAATCTTTGTTGTTTATAAGGGATGGGAGGGTTGGGGGGAATACTAAATAGACAATAGATAAGTGGTAACTTTGGTGAAGGGTAAGACAGTACACAATACTGGGGAAGCCAGCACAACTTGTACAAGGAAAGGAAAAGAAAGGTTAGGGAAGCTCTATAGACACTTCCAAACTCCCTGAGGGACTGAATTGCTGGGCGGAGGGCTGTGGGGACCATGGTCTCAGGGAACATCTAGCTCAATTGGCATAACAGTTTATAAAGACAGTGTTCTACATTCTACCTTGGTGAGTAGTGTCTGGGGTCTTAAAAGCCTGTGAGCAGCCATCTAAGATACTCCACTGGTCTCACCCCTTTGGGAACAAGGGAGAATGAAGAGAACAAGATACAAGGAAAAGATTAGTCCAAAGGACTAATGGACCACAGCTACCAAGGCCTCCACCAGACTAAGTCCAGTACAGCTAGATGGTGCCTAGCTACCACCACTGACTGCTCTGACCAGGATCACAACAGAGGGTTTTGGACAGAGCTGGAGAAGGATGTAGAACAAAATTATAACACACAAAAAATGACCAGACTTACTGGTCTGACAGAAACTGGAGAAACCCCGAGAGTATGGCCCCCAGACACCCTTTCAGCTCAGTGGTGAAGTCTCCCGAGGTTCACTGTTCAGCCAAAGATTAGACAGCCCCATAAAACAAAACAGGACTAATGAGGCAAAGTGGTCCAGGGACAAAGACTAGAAGGCAGGAGGGGACAGGAAAGCTGGTGATAGGCAACCCAATGTTGAGAAGAGACAGTGCTGACATGTCATGGTGTTGTTAACCATTATCATAGAGCAATACGTGTACTAACTGTTTAATGAGAAACTCTTTGTTCTGTAAACCTTCATCTAAAGTACAAAAAAAAAAAAAAAAGAATTATCTATGTGAGATCAAATTGTCAACAGCAACTCAGAAGGTTTGATGGGAAGCCTAGGGGACAGTGTGTTGAAGACAATGGTGATGGAATAATTTGGAAAAATATAGTGAGAATAGCAGCACAACTGGAAGAATGCAATCGATGTCACTGAATTGTACATGGAGAAATTTTTGAAATGGTATATCTATCTTTGGCTATGTATATTTTCATCAAAAAAAAAAAAAAAGAAAAGTCCTCTAAGTTCGACAAGGGAGAATGTTAACATGTGTGGGGTTGTTAACCAATGTCGTAAAATAATATGTGTACTGACTGTTTAATGAGAAACTATTTGCTCTATAAACCATCTAAAGTACATTGTGTGTATGTACCATAGTTCGTTTATCCATTCATCTGTTGATGGGCATCTAGATTGTTTCCATCTTTTTGCTATTGTGAACAATGCTGCAATGAACATGGGTGTGCATATGTCTATTTGTGTGACAGCTCTTATTTCTCTAGGATATATTCCTAGGAGTGGGATTGTTGGATCATATGGTATTTCTATTTCCAGCTTTTCAAGGAAGTGCCATATCATTTTCCAAAATGGTTGTATCATTTTGCATTCCCATCAGCAGTGCATAAGATTTCCGATCTCCCTGTAGCCTCTCCAACATTCATTAGTTTCTTTTTTTTTTGGATTTGTGACAACAAAAATTTAACTGATTTTTCCTACTTCCTGTGTAGCCAGTAATGAATCAAAAGGTTTGTTATATCAAACTCTGCTGTCGTTTCTTTTTTTTTCTTTCCATCTTCTTGAAGGTCTTTAGTATATCTGATAATTCATACTTTCAGAAGTAGATTTTCACCTTATAACATCATTAAGCACTATCTGAAATTTTTTCTATTTTTTTTGTTGCTGTTGTTCTTGTTATTTATTTATTATTTTCCTCCTGAACTAAAATATAGGTTGTATGAGGGTCAAGACCTCACATGTATTCTTCACCCTCTATCTCCATTTTTCAGAGGTGCTAGCATCTTCGAAATGCTAAATATATATGCTAAATATATTTTTTAAGTGAATAAAACTTAACATTTTCAAATTTTCTCTCAAGTTACCCGTTAAACATGTTTCTGAGGTTTTAATAGTCCATTCAACTAGTGAAACTTGGTCCTATTGGGTCTTTAATATTGCTGATAACAACTGCTCTTAATCACTTTTGAAAATTGGACTCTCAATTTAAGCTCTTATGGAATTTATAAGGATTTGTCTAGATTAATAGTGATTTTTTTCTTATTTACTAGTAACACAAAATTAACTTTAGATTGTGTCTTCATTTTCTAGGGCTGCTGTAACAAAATAATACAGATGACTTTAAAGAACAGAAGATTCTTGTCTTTAGGTTTTGGAGGCTAGAAGTCAAACTCAGGGTTTCAGACATGTTGATTTCTTCTGAAGGCTCTGAGAGAGGAGCTGTTCCATGCCTCTCTCCTAGCTTCTGGTGACCTCTGGCAATCCTTGACATTCCTTGGCATGTAGATGAATCTTCACCTGTCGTCTTCCCGCTTTGTATCTCTGTGTCTATTCTCCTCTTTTATAAAACACCACGCAGATGGGATTAGGATCCACCCTACTCCAGTATGACTTCATGTTAACATAACTAACGGCATCACAAAGACCCTGTTTCCAAACAAGGTCATGTTCACAGGTACTGAGGTTGGGTCTTCAAAATATCTTTAGGGGACACAATTCAATCCATAACAGATTATGAATTCTAATTTTGATTAATCACGGGAGATCCTATTTAGCTTTAATTAGTCAGAAGATTGCAAGAAAGCATGTAAATCCCTCTTTTTCTCCTAAAACATTCAGAAGGAACTAGAGAAGCCATCCATGAGAAACTAAAACAATAATCTGCACTTATAAAATATTAACCTTTATATTAAGGTTAATATTTAGTTAACCTATGAAAGTACAGTTAATGTGCCATTTTCTCCAGTGCATTTTAGATGTATATCCAAATGTCTGATTATATATTAAAAGCAGATTTTCTGGGCAAATAAGGGCTTCAGCCAAAAAGCTCTTAAAATTATTCAAGCTAAAATGACTAAAGAACTAAAGATTTTAAAATACTTCTTTGCTTTGCTTTTTTCTAATTTATTGTTACTCCTAATGTGATTCTTCATGTTCTGAAGAATTAGCATACAGATTCTAGACTAATGATGCTTTCCCCTGATAACTGGTTTATGCTAAGTGACATATTACCTTCAACATAAGGCAGTGTTTAATATAAGTTGACTCATATTACTTTTCACAACCTGTAACAATATTATGGCTATTATTATATGTAATACTTTTTACATGCCTTAAATAGAATGTGAGTCCTACTGACAATGATGTTGTATTCTGTACATCTGATTTTCAAGTTTCTTAAGGGGAAAATATATTTATAAAAATACAAAATAACAGACTTCTGGCAACATGGTGCTCTAGGCAGAAGCACCACATCGTCCCTCCACAGCAAAGATCTGAAAAACTAAGCCAAACAGAGAAAACAGCAATCCTGAAACCCTGAACATCAAATGAAGAGATAAAGAACTCAGCCAAGCACAAAATGGAATAAGAAACTGACAGAAAACAGAGAGCAATAAGACATACATGGAGAGGTCCGTATCAGCTAATGCAGCATGGGTCTGCCATCTTGGACTCCTATCAGAGACCAGCAAATAGGGGGTATGAGAAAACAGCTTCACGGAGCTTCCAGCAGGAGACAGAACAACCGGTAACTGGCGGCATATGCTTTCCCAGCCTCCACCCTTCTTCACCCACTCTGAATACCCTGCTTCCCGTGGCCACAGTCTCTTGGCTGAAAAGCACAGGCTGCTTGAATTCCACCCACCTGCACTGTCCAACTACCTGAGTGCCATTTGCTGGCCTCTGGTGTTGCTTTTTTCAGCTTCTTTTGATTTCTTCCTTACTTTACCTCTCACCACCTCTCCCTCCTTTTGCTCAAATATCTGGCCCCATGCACCATCTTTGCTTCTTCCTGACGGGTGTGGAACTCCATCTGAGGGTGGAACTGCTTCCCAGTCCAGGCTGCCACGCTGGTGGGATCAAAGGGCTTTTTTGTTTGTTTGTTTTCAATTATTTGTTTGTTTTCTTTTTCTTTTCTCGAGTTGGGAGCACATTCTGGCAGGGCAGTGCTGCGCAGCTTGGGGCCTATCCCCTCAGCTTGTGCAGATGTGCAGAAGGATCCCAGAGAACATTTCTTTTTTCCTGTTTTTTTGGGGGTGGGGTGTTTCTTGTTCTTTTTTTTAAATTTGTTTTGTTTTCTTTTCCCTCTTTTTCCCTTTTTGTCTTTCTTCATTACTCAGTTTCTCATCTCTCTATACCTTCCCTCTCTTTCTGTCCCCTAGATACCTGGCACTGAATACCTCTACGCCTCCTAGCCAGGCTGTAGTTCAATACCTGGGAACAAATTCTCCAGACCCTGTAGCCGCACCAGTGGGATCACTGGGAGCTTTGCTGTTCTTTTTTCTTTCTAGTTTTTATTTATTCATTCTTTTCTTTCTTCTTCTTCCCCTTTTTGTTTTTCTCCATTTCATAGTCTCTCATCGCTCCACTCCAATGGCAAGCTCCCCTAGCACTCTTTTTTGTTTCTTAGTATGTTTTTGGCTCCTCTTCCTCTCTCCTCTCTCCTATACCCTTCGTAGCTCCACACATCACAATCTCCCCCCTCCATCCTGCCTACCTGCACCGTGCGCTTAACATCACACCACCAAGCAGCACAGGCATGGCCTACTGGAACCTGCCCTGCACTGATTACTGACCCGCCCTGGTGGCTGTAGTAAGTGCCACAAACAAACCATCCCAGCAACTCCTCTTCAACTAGACCTGCCCTGCTGTACCATATCTGAGCGACTGACCCTGCCAGTTGGAGAAAGAGGCAAAAAGTATCATGCCTACAGATGAGCAAACAACAAAGAACACACAGCCTGCCTGCTCAGACATAGCCAAATAATAAAAAAAAAGGATGAAACAAACAAATCTACAATCAATAAATGAGAAAAATAACTATAGAATGCCCCGCAGACAGCAGACAATATCAAAACATTTACAAAAACAGGACAGAATGGTTCCAGTAGGCTTCCAAAATAAAACACCAGATGACTTTCCAGTAGAAGAAAAGGCACTAGAACTACCTGATAAGGAATTCAAATCTCTAATACTCAAAATTATCCAAGAGTTGAAAAAAGCAGACAAAAATGAGGAAAAAGTAGACAAATTCATGGAAAAGGCAGACAACTTCATGGAAAATACAGACAAGAAAATGGAAGAATTCCAGAAAATAATGCAGGAACAAAATTCCAAAATAAATTCACAACTAGAAATTATACAAAAACAACAATTAGAATTCCAAAAGATAAACAAAAAGATTTTAGAAATGGACAGTGTCATAGAGGGCTGAAGAGCAGATTTGAAACAGTGGAAGACAGGATGAGCGGAATTGAAGACAAACACTTGGATACAACTCTGTTTGAGGAAAAATCAGAAAAAAAAAATGAAGAAAAATGAAGAGACCCTGAGAATTCTGTGGGATACAATCAAAAGCAAAAATCTGCGAGTGATCAGAGTTCCAGAACAGGGGGAGAAAACAGAAGACACAGATGGGATAATTGAAGAATTGCTGACAGTAAACTTCCCCAGTATCATGAAAGATGAAAAGCTGACCATCCAAGAAGCTCAACGAACCCCATATATGATAGACCCCAAAAGAAAATCACCAAGGCATATCATAATCACACTCACTAAAACCAAAGACAAAGAAAGAATCCCGAGAGCATCTCAAGAAAAACAAGAAGTCATATACAGAGGAGAAACAATAAGACTAAGTTTGGATTATTCAGCAGAAACCATGCAGGCAAGAAGGCAATGGGATGACATATATAAAACCTTGAAAGAAAACAATTGCCAGCTAAGAATAATATATCCTACAAAACTCTCGTTCAAATATGATGGTGAAATTAGGTCATTTCCAGATAAACAGAAATTAAGCGACTATGTAAAAACCAAACCAAACTTATGCAACTTATTAAAGGAAGTCTTTCGATCTGAGAACAAACAATATCAGACCACAGGCTGAATATAGGACACAGGATTGTACTAGCGAGGTACCAACCTAGGAAGTGAACTCTTAAGGATTATGCAAAACCAATAGAATTACAAAAGGGAACCAGAGAGGTTAATCTGCAAATGACAACAGCATCAGAAGAATAAAAGAGGGAATAAACGGTGTAGATATAGAACCTTCTAATGGAGAGGAAGTCAAGCAATACCAAGTAATAATAGACTGGTTCAAATCTAGGAAGATTAGGGTAAATTTCAAGGTAACCACAAAGAACATTAACAAACCTACTCATCAAAATAAAGAAGAAAAACATAAAGTCTTGGTAAAATCAAAACCTACAAAAACAAAAGAAATGAAAAAAATCCACAAACAAAAGGAACTCAGCACAGGAGAGTCAGAGGAACAAAACTGGAAGACATTATGCTGAGTGAAATAAGTCAATCACAAAAGGACAAATATTGTATGAGACCTCTACTGTATAACTCATGTAAAAGTTTACACATGAAAAGAAACAATCTTTGTTGGTTACAAGGGATGGGAGGGATGGGGGTAACTAAATAGATAAGTGGTAACTTTGGTGAGGGGTAAGACAGTACACAATACTGGGGAAGCCAGCACAACTTGTACAAGGAAAGGTCATGGAAGCTCCGTAGACACTTCCAAACTCCCTGAGGGACTGAATTGCTGGGCAGAGGGCTGTGGGGACCATGATCCTGGGGAACATCTAGCTCAATTGACATAACATAGTTTATAAAGACAATGTTCTACATTCTACCGTGGTGAGTAGCGTCTGGGATCTTAAAAGCCTGTGAGCAGCCATCTAAGATACTCCACTGGTCTCACCCCTTTGGGAACAAGGGAGAATGAAGAGAACAAGACACAAGGAAAAGATTAGTCCAAAGGACTAATGGACCACAGCTACCAAGGCCTCCACCTGACTGAGTCCAGTACAGCTAGATGGTACCTGGCTACCACCACTGACAGCTCTGACCAGAATCACAATAGAGGGTTCTGGACAGAGCTGGAAAAGGATGTAGAACAGAATTCTAACTCACAAAAAAAGACTAGATTTACTGGCCTGACAGGCTGGAGAAACCCTGAGAATATGGCTCCTGGACACCCTTTTAGCTCAGTGGTGAAGCCCCTCCTGAAGTTCACCATTCAGCCGGGGATTGGACAGCCTCATAAAACTAAACAGGACTAATGAGGCACATCAGTCCAGGGACAGGGACTAGAAGGCAGGAGGGGACAAGAAAGCTGTTGTAGGGAACCCAAGGTTGAGAAGGGACAGTGTTGACATATCATGGGGTTGTTAACCACTGTCATAGGGCAATATGTGTACTGACTGTTTAATGAGAAATTATTTGTTCGTCAAATCTTCATTTAAGGTACCAAAAAAAAAAAAAAAAATCTATGTGAGATCAAATTGACAACAGCAACTCAAAAGGTTTCATGGGAAGCCTAGGAGACAGTGTGTTGAAGATAAGGGTGATGGAATATTTTGGAAAACGATAGTGAGAATAGCAGCACAACTGGAAGAAAGTAATTGATGTCACTGAAATGTACATGTAGAAACTTTCAAAATGGTGTAACATTGGCTATGTATATTTTTACCAAAAAAAAAAAGGTCCTCAAGGTCGAGAAGGGAGAGTGTTGACATGTCATGGAGTTGTTAACCAAAGTCATATAACAATATGTGTACTGACTGTTTAATGAGAAACTATTTGTTCTGTAAACCTTCATCTAAAGTATAATAAAAAAATTTAAAAAAATACAAAATAAACAGAAAACATAATGCAAAGGTGTTATTATTTTTACCCCTTACCTCTAAAATAAAAAGACATTATTTATATTAAGTTGTTTTCACATTATATACTAGAATATCAGAATTTTCTTAAGGCCAAAAAGAGAAAAAAATCATGATTGATGTTGGGATATGGTAAGGTAGGTATATTTATGGTTGTGGGTATATATGTGCATGGGCACATGCTGTTACCTGTGATATCTGTCTCAACACCTATGACAGGAAGCAGGTCAGGGGCAAAGCATATAGCTATAACTAAGCAAGGTGAAGGACATAGACTTTTTCCAATATAAGTTTTGTCATTGTCTACATAATACTAATGTATAGATAGTAATCAGTCAGTTGAATCACTTAAATCAAATACTTTTTTTTTTAAATAAAATGAGCAATGTCCTCAACTGATTTCAGCTCTTGGTTTGCTATTAGTAGCCATTGCTTTCAGCTTCAGTGAGCCTCTTCTCATTAGTGGGCAATCAGAGGATCTATGAAACCTTCAGAAAGCATTGTAATATAATGAAAGTTTCTGATGATTTGAGTACATTATTACAGATATTTATTTATTTTAGATTAATGTGTATTGCTGGCAACATAGAAATTCAGAATTTAAATTTCGTCTTAAACATATTTTAAGTTGGTTTGTCCATAATTAGCCGTGATCTGCTATATTATATATTAAAATACAAAAATCACATTGACGTAAACATAATAATTCTCACTTGCACGAATTGTAAGGTTCACAGTGCTTCCTGAATATATCTCAGTGCCTCATTTTATATAATGCCTTCATAAATATTTAGTTTCAAATTTAAAAAATTACAACCCCTTTCTTTTTTTTGGCTGCGGTCATGTGATGCAGAACTCACTGCAGTATGAAACATTGCAAAGCTCCCATACCATGTTTCTATGGAGAGAGGGCAATGGCTCAAAAAAATAAAAAAATAAAAGAGCACAGCTGTTATTAGCATCTTTTGGAAGGTATAATTTAGATCTGTTAATCTGACAACATATAAACAGATTTTGTTTTTTTTGTAAACTAGGCCACCATATTTAGCAACACAGAAAATTTTCCCAGAATTATAAATCAACAGTGCAAAACATTTATATTTTTATCCCTGTTCATAATAGACAGACATACTAGTTTTAAGAATCATTGAGAACTTCAGCAAGGGAAGATCCTAAAATATGTTCAGTAAGCTATTATAAACTCTTAATATCCTCTATTATGTATTTTTAAATAAATGCAGTAAAGACATTATTTAACTATTAGGATTTTTCTTTAATTATAGAAATGTTGCTGAGTAGCTAGTTATATAGAATCTGCTTTCACGGATATCTCAAAAAAAAAAAAAATCAACTTTTAGGTTACTGTTTTCAGGAAGAGGGAACATTATGTTTGATTCCTGTGAATTTTTAAAATTTTGTAAAGGATTCATCATCCTTTTAAGGCTATCAGTTAAACAACTGTCATGTGTAAAGATTGTTCTAGGAGATGCAAAAAATATAAGAATGATATTTGCTTGAAAAACAATAGCATTTTAGAAAGTAAAATAAGGTAAAATAATAATATTCAACAATAATATAATTTGCTTACCTAGCATGTATATTTTGTGTTCATAATTATTTACTAGTGTCAGGGAAACAAATGTGAATGATTTCTTTTCATTAAGGAAGTCTTAGTATATAGCGAAATAGAATACGTAAAACAATAGTCATAATAAATGTGAAATCTCTATAATTATTAGTATAAATATAGCTGTATAAAATGCTATGTGAAAATGTAGAATAAGAGAAGTATAGAGCTAGAACATTAGGAATATGGATAAGTTTGAAGTCAAAGCTAACAAAAGCAAATAGGAAAAATTATCTTGTTTGACATTTGCTTTGAATATTCACAGAATTGCAGAATAATTTGGAATAGACACACATAGATGAAGTGTGACACAGATGTATAAATAGACACATGAATAGATAGAAACGAAGTAATTAGTAAAAATAAAATGTAAGAAACAATACCTATAGCACAATACCACTATTTTATATTTCCAAGTATACACACGGAATGATACTAAATAACTTATAAAAACAAATACCAATTAAAATACAAGAAAAGTATTAGAGTGTGTGTCTGTGAGTTGCAAATATTATGGTAACTAGAACCAGAGATAACAATAGAATAAACAAAATTAGAAAGGTTTTGTACTTGGCAATGATAAAAATATTGCATGGTCTGGGATGATGTATAATTAACCCAACCATCTACACTTGAGATTTGAGGTTTTAAAAAAAGGAAAAAGTTAAGAGTTAATGTTTAAGACATTTAAAACTCTATTAAGTGAATCTTGGGCCCAAGGAAAATATAAACTAAATGTACCAAATTTCAAAAATTAATAGTCACAAAAATACTACATATCTGACCCTATAGGATAAAGTTCAGATTGTGATAAAATTAAAGTTTAAATACTTATGAAAAGTAAGACAATTAAAATAAATGATTAAATCCCCAATTTAACAATTTTAAAAAATAAAGCAAACCAACTAAAAACAAAGGACATAAAAAAGAATTAATCAAATATACAATATTAAAAATTAAAAAACAATTAAAAATGTATTTTTTGAAAAAAAATCAATTAAATACACAGATTGGTAGCTAACCCAATCAATAAAAAAGAAAGAAAGAAAAAGGAAACAACCATTGAAGCAGAGGAGTGAAAAAAGAAGATAACAAAAGACTGCTTTCACAAATGCAAGCAAATAAATTTGAAAATCTAGATGAGATGATGCATCATAGGGGTTAAAAAAAAAAATGGATCCCAATTGATCTAGAAAGCTTAAAAGACCAATTCCCACAGGGGAAATAGAAAAAAAAGTATCTAAAGGACCATAACAAAAAGCAAAAGGCCAAGATATTTCATAGGAGAATTCAATTAAACTGTCAAAAAGTATAAAATTTCATGCCACTTAAAGTGCTCCAGAACACATAACCACAAGGAAATCACCAAATTATTTTTGGAACAAGTGTAGCATTGATGTATCAACCTGATATAGACTACACTATAGCAGAAAAATATACAGCAGTCTCTTGTAGATTTCAGTGTAAACACCCAAAATATAATGTTAGCAAAATGAATTCAACAATACAACAGCACATTATAAAAATAATTCAGCATGGCCAAATGGAAATTTTAGGAATTCAAGGATGGCTTAATACTGAACAATCCATTAATACAATCTACTAGATGAATGGATCTAAAGATAAACATTACATTATTTCTATAGACACTGAAAAGATCTTTGACAAAATCTATTACTAATTTTTGTTAAAACACTTGATAAAATAATAAAATAAAATAATAATAATGGATACAACTCTGACATATATATGAAGGATATAATTTTATCAGTATATATGTATACTATGTGTTATATGTTGTATTTATATATTATGTACTATATTATTGTATATTTATACATGATAAATTATGCAATAAACTATATGCTATTTTATATATTATTTATTATATATAATAGCTTCAGCCAGCATTATACATAAGGGGTAAATTCAAAAGGTATCAATAGAAGGAGAAAGGGAAAAAGATGAATATGTATTTGCAGGTAACATTGTGATCATTAGGTCAATATTTTCTTTTATCACTTTCAGATTTGGGTTACACTGAGAAAGGTTTTGCCTATATCCAGGTTAAAAATAAATTCATACATATTTACTTCTAATACCAATATTAGTTAGGTGTTATAACAAATCCATTTGGAATATATTCTGGTGTATGCTGTGAAGCATGGGTCCTATTTTTGAAAGCCAGCAGGAGAATCTTTCACTACAGTCGGCTCAAATGGAATCTTAGATAATATAACATAACATAATCAGGAGATGACTATCTCATCAGCTTTACTATATTCTACTGGCTAGAAGCAAGTCACAGATTTTGCCCATACTCAAGGGGACAAGTTTACACAAGAGTGTCACTCATTATGTGTCCCGTTAAAATTCTGCCTGTCACATCCGTAGTGAGAGAAACTTAATCACTGTTTGCCTTGGCATAGATGAGGAAATGGGGAAGGAGGCAGGGATTATAAAGCTGCATGAAGAAACTTTTGTGGGCAATAAACCTAGTCATTTTCTGAATTGTAGTGATGATTTCATAGGTGTAAATACATGTCAAATTTATTAAATTTAAGCACATGCTGTTTATTGTATGTCAGTTATACTCTTCAAGTATATCTCAATCAAGCTGTTAACAAATATTACATCTGCATTTTTTGTTTTACAAAAAAATCCACAATAGATAAATCAGAAACTAATGAAAAAGTTTACTGATATAGGATAGAATGGAATAGGATGGAGAGCATGGGAATGACAAGACTTCTCTGGGTACACTTTTCCATATATTTTTCCTTCTTTAAAATATTTTAGATATTAAAATATTTAAGTTTTCAAAAATAAAATTAAATGATATAAAATTAATTGCAAAAGGAAACAAACATGATTACACACTAATTCAAGTATTTTTTCAACCTGGTATCCTGACTGAACCCACTTAGTTTACATATTCTAAGAAGGAAAAACTTTAAATAAATATTGAACTTTACTTAGTAGGTTCACTATTAGTTGTAGTATAGGTGTTGTAATTTCTAAACAGTTTTGTGTATTATAGAATAGGACAGTGTATAAATATACTGATGTTGTTAGAAACCAGACTTCACTATGGAGAAAGGAGATACAAATATGGAAAGGGAGAGTATGGGGAAAAGTTGTGGCATTGGATCTTAATTGTTGGTATCACAATAAACTTAATACCTATAAAATACATTTTTCAAACAATTGGAGAAATTTAAACATGGACTATATAGCAGATGATGTTATTGAATGAATGTTTGCTTAGATATGACAATGATAAGGCATTACATAGAAGAGTGTTCTAATTTTCAGATGCACTGTGAAATATTTAGTGGGGAAGGAACATGATTTGAGAAACTTCTGACCAAATAAATAAATGAATAAATAAAACAGATAGATAAGAAAATGTTATGATTTAAAAAATATTTATTGTGCTATTATTTTAAGCTTTCTGATCCAAAGCTGATCCAAAGTTGTAGGAAAAGAAAGAATACAGACTAATACCATTCCAGCTTTATTACTTCTTCATGTGAGAGCTTGTGAAATTTATTTAACCTCTTTGTACCTCTGTGGCATCTCTAGAGTATACATACTAGTAAAAGCTGCCCCATAGGATTTTGGAGAAGATATAAATGACATAAGACATGAAAAACACATAGAACACTGCCTAGCACATAGTAAGCCCTCAATAAATATTATTAGTACATTTATTAGTAATATTATTTCCATTATTTGGTTGAGAACTATGGTTCATGAGTCTTCAAAGTTAGTATTCTGAAACCAGCTTTTGATGCTATAAATATGGGATGACTACCAGTATCATAGCTACAGAAAGAAAATGTAATAGCACAGAATTGATTTTCCATATAAACCTATAAATAAATTTCAGTGTTTCATATAAGGTTGTCAATAGAAGATTAAATCATTTTCCAACTAGCCAGCTAAGTGCTCCTCATAATCTTAAGAAGAAATTTAATAATACAAGTGGTGAAACCATCACCACTGCCTGATTGGAATCTGTCAAGAATAGAAGGAAGTGTCAGCAACCTAAGAAGCTACTTGCAGAAATAACCCCACTAGAGGCCTTGGAGCCAAAGGGTAATTAAAGTTGGGCTCTGTGCCACACGTGAAAAGTCTGGTTTATCTTTCTAATTAATGACTGAATTACTACCCAACCTGCTGCTGCATGGGACCCCAGAAGAATTAGCACCACTATAAACCACCTTAAAGCAAGGTTCCATCAGCTGCATGGCTAACACATAGTTTAACTTTATGAGGTGATAAATACAAGCCATAACATCGTTGAGTATCAACATTGATGTTTTCACTGTATAGCAAGGAAGCAGTTCACAAAACAAGTATTTACAACACACTTGGAGGAGCATCAGTCCCAAAGACGGTGATGACTGAGGAAGCTTCAAATTGTACACAACCTATTTTCTATAGCACAGATTCGGGGCAATTTAAATTTATGTTACATAAAGTGTGGCCATGCAAAATCAGCTTTTTCATTATGAAAGGGTAAGATAGAGAATCTGGGGTTTCTCTAAACATCTTGTTTTTAGTGGTATCCATTTGATTCAAAACCATTCACTTTAGCATAAAGAAAGGTTTTAGCATTATCTCTTTGTATATAACTGATGGTTATATTTATCAGAAGACTTTTTTGTTTGTGTTGGTCGATTGGTTAGTTAGTTGGTTTTTGCTCCTCTCAAATATGCAAATCTCGAACATTATATCTCTCTTTATCTATCTTGTGTTTGCCCCTGAGTCTCTCTATCTGAATTTACACTTCCTAAAGAGCTCCCATTAAATAGCTTATCTTCCTATTATTTTATCCCTATTTTTGTGTTACTTCTATGCTACTCTGTATTGACATTTCAATTTAGACATTACTGATCACTTCTTATAATACAGAATAATATCTGGCTGTCTCCCAGACTGCCAGTCTACACTTTCACATATACACACATAAGCTTCCTAAACCAATGTTTTTGTTGTTGTTGCTGTTAGGTGCCTTCCAGTCAGTTCCGACTCACAATGACCCTGTGTACAACAGAATGAAACACTGCCTAGTTCTGCTTTGTACTCATGATCATTGTTATGCTTGAGCCTGTTGTTGCAGCCACTGTGTCAATCCATCTTGTTGAAGGTCTTCCTCTTTTTCACCAACCCTCCAATTTACCAAGCGTGATGCCCTTCTCCAGGGACTGGTCCCTCCTAATAACATATCCAAAGTATGTGAGACGTAGTTTCATCATCTTCGCTTCTAAGGAGCATTCTGGTTGTACTTCTTCCATGACAGATTTGTTTGTTCTTTTGGCAGTCCATGGCATAGTCAATATTCTTTGCCAACACCACAACTCAAAGGCATCAATTCTTCTTCAGTCTTCCTTATTCATTGTCCAACTTTCACAAGCATATGAGGCAACTGAAAATACCATGACTTAGATCAGATGCACTTTAGTTCTCAAAGTGATATCTTTGCTTTTTAACACTTTAAAGAGAACTTTTGCAGTAGATTTGCCCAATGCAATGTGCCATTTGATTTCTTGACCACTGCTTCCATGGGTGTTTATTGTAGATTCAGATAAAATGAAATCATTAACGACTTCGGTCTTTTCTGTTTATCATGATGTTGCTTATTAGTCCAGTTGTGAGGACTTTTGCTTCTATGTTGAGGTGTAATCCATACTGAAGGCTATAGTCTTTCATATTAATCAGTAAGTGCTTCAAGTCCTCTTCACTTTCAGCAAGCAAAGTTTATCATCTGCATAACGCAGGTTGTTAATGAGTCTTCCTCCAATCCTGATGTCTCGTTCTTCTTCATGTAGTCCAGCTTCTCAGATTATTTGCTCAGCATACAGATTGAATAAGTATGGTGAAAGGATACAACCCTGATGCACACCTTTTCTGACTTTAACCCATGCAGTATCCCCTTATTCTGTTCGAACAACTGCCTCTTGATCTATGTATAGGTTCCTCATGAGCACAATTAAGTGTTATCCATAATTTGTCGAATGCCTTTGCATAGTCAATAAAACACAGGTAAACATCTTTCTGGTATTCGCTAGTTTCAGCTAGGATCCATCTGACGTAAGTAATGATATCCCTGGTTCCACGTCCTCTTCTGAATCCAGCTTGAATTTCTGGCAGTTCCCTGTCAATATACTGCTGCAGCTGCTTTTTAATGATCTTCAGCACTATTTTACCTGTGTGTAATATCAATGATGTTTGATAATTCTTGCACTCCCTTGGATCACCTTTCTTTGGAATAGACATAAATATGGATCTCTTCCAGTTGGTTGGCCCAGTAGCTCTCTTCCAAATTTCTTGGGGTAGATGAGTGAGCACTTCCATTGCTGCATCCGTTTGTTGAAACTTCTCCATTGGTATTCCGTCAATTCCTGAAGCCTTGTTTTTCGCCAATGCTTTTAGTGCAGCTTGGACTTCTTCCTTCAGTACCATCAGTTGTTGATCATATACTACCTCCTGAAATGATTGAAAGTCAACCAGTTCTTTTTAGTATAATGACTGTGTATTCCTTCCATTTTCTTTTGATGCTTCCTGTATCGTTCATTATCTTGCCCATAGAATCCTTCACTATTACAACCCGAGGCTTGAATTTTTTCTTCAGTTCTTTCAGCTTGGGAAATGCTGAGCATGTTCTTCCCTTTTGTTTTTATAACTCCAGGTCTTTGCACATGTCATTATAATACTTTACTTCTTCTCCAGCCACCCTTTGAAATCTTCTGTTCAGCTCTTTTAGTTCATCATTTTTTCTGTTTGCTTTAACTACTCGACTTTCAGAGCAAGTTTCAGAATCTCTTCAGACATCCATTTTGGTCTTTTCTTTCTTTCCTCAAAGTTCAGTCTTCAAAATATTACAGTAATAAAAATATTGCTTTTAGTAATATATAAAAACCAAACCTGTTGCCGTTGAGTCAATTTCAACTCATAGTGACCCTATAGAACAGAGTAGAACTGCCCCTATAGGGTTTCCAAAGAGCAGCTGGTGGATTTGTACTGCCAATCGTTTTATTAACAGTAAAACTCTTAACCCTCCTCCACCAGGTTTCCAGTAATATATATAGTGTACTATCATTGCATCTTATTTTTTATTCAACTTTTTGTTTTTTTCCTGGGGTTGATAATGACTTCAATTTCAATTTTCCCACAGAACGTTAAAGTTTTTCTCAGTATTGTCAAATACATCAGGTTATCTTTCAGTTTCTCTCCCTCCTCTTCCTTCTTTTTTTTTGTTGAAGATTTTGCTTTATGAGCCTTGACTTGCTGATATTTCTGCACTGGTTGACCTTTTCTCCTGCTTCACAACTGAAGCCATGAGACTCCATCATTCAGTAGATTTCCTTTGTCTTTTTCTCCAAGTTGGGAAAAGAAGTCCTTTAGTTGCTTCCTGAGAAAGGGTGTATGAAATGAACATACTCTGAGTCCTTGCATATCAAAAAATTTTACCCTTAGACTTTATTGATAGTTCATGTAGGTATTCTATCTCATAATTAAAAAAAAATTGCTTCATTTTTAAAATAGATTGCAGTGTTATTGTGAACTCAGATAGCATCCTAATTGCTAATACTTGGCATGTGACCTTCTCCCCTCTCTCTCTTTTTTTTTTTTCCTGGAAGATTTTAGAATATTATTCTTGTCTGAATTTTTTTTTTTAAATTTCATGTTCTTGTGCTGAGTTGTAAATATTTTACATTCATTGGGCTAAGAAATAACGAGCCCTTATAACGTGGAGATTTAATCCCTTAATTCCTAGGAATTTTTTTGTATTGCATTATTTCTCAATTTCCTTCCCTCAATTCTCTCTTTCTGTCTTTCTCTCTCCACACGCACATATTTATTTTCTTTTTTCCTATTTTCTAAGTCTTTAGTTTCTGCTTTCTGTGAATTTTGTTTTCATCTTTATATTTCAAACCTTTGATTTAAATTTTTATCTTACTGTTTAGAATATTTTTGAGCTTTTAATTTTTTTCTATCTCCCTTTTACTGTTCTGAATGCATATTCTTTTATTTTATATTTTATTTTCCTTCTTGTAGTGTCTCAATTGCCTCCAAATGTCTCAATTTTTTTAATTTTTTGTTTGTTTTAAGTTATTATTATTAAAGTTAGAGGTTACCCTCAAATATTTAGTGATTGTTAGCTTTCTGTCATATTTGAGACCAAGGCACTAAAAACAAGATGAAAGGGTGTTGACTGAAGGCATCTCCATATGGATAGCTTCTCTTGTTCATCGATGCAAATTTGAAGACCAAAATCTGGAAGTCAAATTGGTCATTATAGAAACTTTCAACCAATCCTCCTGTCAAGTAACCTGAAATTGCCTTTAATTTATATTAGGGTTATATATAATCTGCGTTATATTGTGTCATTGGGGTTATTAACACATATTTTGTTACTCTCTTCTTTGGGCTCATTAGGATTGCAATCACCAACTCCTTTGCAGATAATAGGCAATGATGCAATATGTCTTTTTAAATAAGTCTTCATGTTGTGGTAATATTGTACTCAAAAAATGAAAGAACACTGTGTAAATATGTCTAGCTCAAAGATGACCACTAATTTTATATTTTTATGTTTATTTCTGATTTTTAGAATAAATATTCATTTATTAAATCTAAGATATATTTCTCTGCCTTTTTAGGGATAACAATAAGACAACAAAGTTAAAGAAATAACATTGAGTGAATAATAAGCTAAACACAGTTTCAAAAATGAAATAAACTTGAGTCACTATGAGTTGGAATTGACTTGAAGGCAATCTTTTTTTAAAAATTTAAATAAATCAGAACTATTTCTATTCATTACTTTAAAATTCTAAATTTTATATTTTTTATATAAAAACACACAAATTATTTATTTGCTATTGTTCTTCTCATGTTTACCTATTAACAATAACTATAAAGCATGTGAACTTATTTTTAATAAACCAGAACTTACACATCTAAATGAATGTTGCTTGGTTAATCAGTCTCATGAGAAGCTCTAAATTTTGCAGTTATGCCACCATTGAACAAAACATTTCCTATTTTGAAACTGACTTCTGAGCCTGTTATAAGCTCCGTTAAAAATCACTGTATAATCTTATATTTTATCCAAAAAAGTGTTGCTAGTTAAATTATCCTTATTACTCAGAAATTGGTGCTTAATGGTAACTTTAAACGCTGTTTCTGAGAATTCAAATTTTCTCTCAAAGAATAAAGGTTACTGATTTTGTGTGTTGACTTTGTATCTTGCAGCTTTGCTGAATTCAATTCTAACAATTGTACGTGTGTGTGTGGATTCGTTAGAGTTTTCTAAATATAAGATTATGTCATTTGCAAACAGAAATAATTTTGCTTCTTCCTTTCTAATTTGAATACTTTTATTTTTGACTAGAACTTCCAGTGGTATAAAACCAACTGTCGTCGAGTCGATTCTGACCTTGTCTTGCTCCTGGTCTTAAGGGGAAACTTTAGTCTTTTACACTGAGTATCTTGTGAGCTGTGGGTTTTTCATATATGACTTTTATCATGCTGAGAAAATTTCCTTCTATTGCTAGTTTATTGAGGGGTGTTGATGAAAGGGTGCTGGATACTGCCAAATGCTTTTCCAGCTTTCACTGTTATGATTATGTGATTTTTTCCCCTTCATTCTATTAATATGGCTCATTACATTGTTTGATTTTCTTCTGCAGAACCACATTTGCATTCCTGGGATACATTCCACTTGGTCATGGTGTATAATCCTTTTAATATGCTGTAGAATTAAATTTTCTAGTATTTTGTTGAGGAATTTTGCATCTATATATATGAGGGAAATTGGCCTGTAGTTTTCCTTTCTTGTGGTTTCCTTATCTTGTTTTTGCATGAGTGTGCTGTTGGCTTCGTAAGATGAGTTAGGAAGTATTTCCTCCTTTTCTATTTATTTATTTATTTATTGGTAAGAGTTTGAGCAGGATTAGTTTTTAATTCTTCTTAAGAGTTTGGTAGAATTCACCAGTGAAGACTTCTGGTCCTGGGTCTTTCTTTTTTGGGAGTTTTTTGATTACTGATTAAATCTCCTTACCTGTTATAGGTCTCTTCAGATTTTCTATTTCTTCTTGAGTCAGTTTTGGTAGTTTGTGTGTTTCATGAAATTTGTTGATCTCATCTAGATTGTCCAATTTGTTGGCATACAATTGTTCCTAGTATTCTGCTATAATCCATTTTATTTCTGTAAAATCAGTAAATAGGCCTCCACTTTCATTTCTGATTTCAGTAATTTCACTCTTCTCTGCATCTTTTTTCAGCCAGTTTAGCCTAAGATTTGTCCATTTTTGTTGCTCTTTTCAAAGAACCAACTTTGATTTCATTGATTTTTCTCTGTTTTATTCTATCCTCTATTTTATTTCTCTTCACTCTGATCGCTGTTATTTCTTTTCTTCTGCCAGCTTTGCATTTAGTTTGTTCTACTTTTTCTACCTCTTTAAGCTATAACATTAGGTATTTTATTTGCAGTCTTTCTTATTTTTTAATATAGGTGTTTACGGCAATAAAATTCCTCTTAGTACTGTTTTCACTGTATTCAATAAATTTTGGTAAGTTATGTTTTTATTTTTATTCATCTGAAGATATTTTCTGATTTCCCTCTTGATTTTTTTTTTCTTTTACTCATTGACTGCTTAACTTGCACCTAATTTCTAGGTTTCCTTTAGTTGTTAATTTCTAGTTTCATTCCATGTAGAAAATACTTTGTATGATTTCAATCTTGTAAAATTTATTACAAATTATTTTGTGGCCTAACATATAGTCTATCCAGGAAAATGTTCCATATTTAATTGTTTGTACTGTTATTCAAGTCCTCTATTTTCTTACTGATCTTCAGTCAATTGTTCTATTGATTATTGAAAGTAAAGTATTGAAATCTCCAACTATTATAGTGGAACTTTCTATTTCTCCCTTCAATTTAGTCTATTTTCGCTTTATGTATTCTAGTACTTAGGTTTAGGTGCATTATATTTATAATTGTTATATTTTCTTCCTAGATGGAGCCTTTTAGCAATTTCTAATATCCTTTTCTTTGTCTAGTTTAAGCTTTTTTTTATTTAAAGTCTATTTTGTTGGTTAATAATATAGCCAAGCCAGTTCTCTTTTGGTTACTATTTGCATTGAATTTTTTTTCACCCTTTCTTTTTCAACCTCTTTGTGTTTTTGTATCTAAAGTGAGATCTTGTAGAAAGTGCATAGATGAATCATGATTTTTTAATTTTACTTTTGCCTTTTTAAACCCAGTCTGCTGACTTCTGCCTTTTAATAGGAGAGTTTAATGCATTCACATTTAAAGTAACTACTAGGAGGTCGGGCCAAGATGGCGGAGTAGACAGACCCTTCTGGTGGTCCCTCTTACCACAAAGACCAGAAAAAACAAGTGAATTGATTATGACAATCTAGGAGCCTTGAACATCAAAGGCAAAGTTGAGGACTGAGTGGCAGAGGGAGGGAGAGATGGTTCAGAAGCAGCAACGAGTTGTCAGACCTGACTCAGCAGGATCCAAAGCCCTTCAGGCCAGATCAGCTCCTGTGTGTGGTGAGGCAAGCTGGTGAGGTAAACTGTGGAGTGTGGGAGGCGTTTTCCATATCGGGAGAGACCCAGCAGCACAGAGTCTACTTGACCGTCCAGAACCAATGAGAAGAAGCCCTTGATCAGTGAAAGATAAGTACTTTCACCTGGCCTACTGCATGGATCAAAAACACCCTGCTTTGGGAAAAACTTCTCTCCCATTTACTTCCCTGCTCCCTGCTCTGCATCAGGGCCAGGACGGCTTCCACGATTGCTGAGTCCCCTGGGCTGGAAATAGGAACCGTGACATGCCCTGAGCCATTCTCCCAGCCTTGAAGAGGGAACAAAATTAACAAACAGGGGAAAAAAATAATCTGCCAGCTCCCCTAAGTCAGGAACTCAGAGTAGGCACAGCTCCTTTGCCTAGGCACAGGCATAAGAGGTCATGGACTTTGAATGCCTTTCACCCCTGCATAGATTTGTGTGGGCCCGTTTCAACAGTGCAGGCCCTCATTACCACAGTACAACAGGGTAGGTACCTGAAGCCTAACTTGAACAGTTTCAGCTGTGAACTGGCAGGTTCGTGACATTTGACACTGCTCTGCCCATTAAGCAGAGTCCTTACCTACCCAAGGTAGGGGCCTGAGGACTGGTGGCTCTGCCACATCACCTAGCCACCTGTGACAGGGGTCCAAGAATAAGCGATGCCCCCTAGTCCTTACAGCCAACAGCATTGGGAGCTCATAGTCCAGCTGTAAAACCCAGCCACCTACACACTCTAGGGAAAAGGGAGATGCTTTCCTCCCAGACTCTCAGGGGCAGCTGTCAGCCCCCTGCCTTGTTCAGCCCATGACCACCTACTGCAGCCAGATACCTGCACCTACACCAATCACCCATGCCAGTCTAGGACTGTAGGTGAGAGCCTGCACCACACACTTGGTGATTGACTACCTCGACACATGAGCTGAATCCATACAAGAAAAGTAAACTGAACACTGTGCTCACCTACTTAGTAGCCGATTTAACCACCAAGTGGCAGGATGTTAGACCTTCAAAGGTGCCAAAAATCAAACTGGCTCACATGAGCAGCCTATTTGGGCATATCAAAACAAAACAAAGGACAAAGTAAGCAAACATAAA
The DNA here is from genome assembly GCA_030035585.1 of Dugong dugon. Classification (NCBI taxonomy): domain Eukaryota; kingdom Metazoa; phylum Chordata; class Mammalia; order Sirenia; family Dugongidae; genus Dugong; species Dugong dugon. The sequence continues at coordinate 140,778,903 of CM057464.1, read as the reverse complement.
CTAGATAAATATAATAACTTATTGATGGTTTGGAGACAACAGTAAATATCAAATCACATAAAGTGGCAAACCATGATGGCTTCAGCAAGCTCCCACAACAGAGAATAAAAAAATTTTCTGGAGAAAGAGAATTTCTTGGAATTACTGAGGAACAATACAAAAGATTAATATATATAGAACTCTTCACGATATCAGAAAGGAAATGAGGGAAAACACAGACCAAGCTAAGGAACACACACACAAAGCAAGAGAGAATTTCAGGAAGGTTATTCAAGAGCATAATGACAAATTTAATAGCCTGCAAGAATCCATAGAGGCAGCAATCAAAAATCCAGAAGATTAACAATAAAATTTCAGAATTAAACAACTCAATAGAAAGTCATAGGAGCAGAATTGGGGCAATGGAGGTCAGAATTAGTGAGATTGAAGATAAAACACTTGACACAAACTTATTTGAGGAAAAATCAGATAGAACGATTTTAAAAAATGAAGAAACCCTAAGAATTCTGTGGGATTCTATCAAGACGAATAACCTACGAGTGATTGGAGTACCAGAATGGGGGGGATAACAGAAAACACAGAGAGAATTGTTGAAGATTTATTGGCAGAAAACTTCCTTGATATCATGAAAGATGACAAGATATCCAAGATGCTCATTGAAACCCACATAAGGAAGACCTCAAAAGAAAGTCAGCAAGAGGTATTATAATCAGACTTGCCAAAACCAAAGATAAAGAGAGAATTTTAAGAGTGGCTAGGGATAAATGAAATGTCAACTACAAAGGAGTATCTATAAGACTAAGCTCGAATTACTCAGCAGAAACCATGCAGACAAGAAGGTAATGGGATGACATACATAAAGCCTTCAAGGAAAACAATTGCCAGCCAAGAATTACACGTCCAACAAAACTATCTCTCAAATATTATGGTGAAATTAGGGTATTTCCAGATAAACAGAAGTTTAGGGAATTTGCAAAAACCAAACCAAAATCATAAGAAATACTAAAGGGAGTCCTCCAGTTATAAAATCAATAACATCAGATAACAACCTAAGAATAGAACACAGGAAACAGCAACAAGATATCAACCCAGATAGGGGAGTCACAGAAATAAATCAACGCTAAAACATTGAAAATAGGGAAACATTTGTCAATATGTAAAAGATGACAACATTAAAACAAAAAAGAAGGACTTAAAAAAATGTAGACATAGATTTTTCATATGGAGAGGAAGTCAAGGCAATATAAAGAAATAAATGGTTTAAACTTAGAAAAACTGGGGTAAATATTAAGGTAACCACAAAGGAAACTAACAATCCTACAAATCACAATAAAAAACAAGAAAAATATAAAGATTCAGCAAAAACAAAATCAACAACAAGGAAAAAGATGAAAAGAAAGTACATAAATAAAAATGACTCAGCACAGAAAATTAAGTGGAAAAAGACACTGTCAACTCATTAAAAAAGACATCAAAATGACAACACTAAACTATACCTATCAATAATTATGCCGAATGTAAATAGACTAAATGCACCAATAAAGAGACATAGAGTGGCAGGATGGATAAAAAATCACAATCCATCTATGTGCTGCCTACAAGAGACATACCTTAGACTTAAAGAGACAAAGAAACTGAAAATAAAGGATGGAAAAAATATATCAAGCAAACAACACTCAAAAAAAGAGCAGGAGTGACAATATTAATCTCTGACAAAATAAACTTTAAAGTAAAATCCACCACAAAAGATAAGGAAGTACACTATATAATTAAAGGATCAATACAGCAGGAGGGCATGACTATAATAAATATTTACACACCCAACAACAGGGCTCCAAAATACATAAAATGAACTCTAACAGCATTGAAGAGAGATATACAGCTCCACAATAATAGTAGGAGATTTCAACACACCATTTTCAGTGAAGGACAGAAAGTCCAGAAAGAAGCTCAGTAAAGATACGGAAGATCTAAATGCTACAATCAAACAACTTGATCTCATAGGCATATACTGAAAACTCCACCCAACAGCAGCCAAGTATACTTTATCTTCCAATGCACAAGGAACATTCTCCAGAAAAGAACACATATTAGGACATAAAGCAAGCCTTAACAAAATCCAAAGCATTGAAATATTACAAAGCATCTTTTCTGACCATAGTGCCTTAAAAGTAGAAATCAGTAACAGAAAAATAAAGGAAAAAAAATCAAACACATAGAAACTGAACAACACCTTGCTCAAAAACTACTGGATTATGGAAGAAATTAAGGATGGAATAAATAAATTCATAGAATCAAATGAGAATGAAAACACATCCTACCAGAACCTTTGGGACACAGCAAAAGTAAAGCTCAGAGGTCAGTTTATAACAATGAATGCACACATCCTAAAAGAAGAAAGGGCCAAAATCAAAACACTAACTCTACAATTGGAGCAAGTAGGAAGAGAGCAGCAAAAGAAGACTTCAGGAGCCAAAAGAAAGGAAATGATAAGAATTAGAGCAGAATTAAATGAAGCAGAGAATAGAAAAACAATTGAAAGAGTTAAAAAGGCCAAAAGCTGGTTTTTTGAAAAGATCAACAAAATTGATAAACTGTTGGCCAAACTGACAAAATAAAAACAGGAGGGGAAGCAAGTAAGCCAAATAAGAAATGAGATGGGCAATATCACAACAGATACAACTGAAATTTAAAAAAATCATAACAGAATACTATGAAAAATTGTACTCTAACAAATTTGGAAACCTAGAGGAAGTGGACAAATTTCTAGAAGCTCACTACCTACCTAAACTAACACAAACAGAGGTAGAACAACTAAATAAACCTATAACAAAGAAAAGATTGAAAAGGTAAATAAAAAACTCTCAACAACAACAACAAAAAAAGCCCTGGCCCAAACAGTTTTAGAGGAGAATTCTAGCAAACTTTCAGAGAAGAGTTAACACCACTACTACTAAAGGTGTTTCAGAGCATAGAAAAGGATGGAATACTCCCAAACTCCTTCTATGAAGCCAGCATAACCCTGATACCAAAACCAGGTAAAGACACCACAAAAAAAGAAAATTACAGACCAATATCTCTCATGAACATTGATGCAAAAATCCTCAACAAAATTCTAGCCAATAGAATTCAACAACATATCAAAAAAATAATTCACTATGATCAAGTGGGATTTATGCCAGGTATGCAGGGATGGTTCAATATTAGAAAATCAATGTAATCCATCACATTAATAAAACAAAAGACAAGAATCACACGATCTTATCAATTGATGGAGAAAAGGCATTTGACAAAGTCCAACACTCATTCATGTTAAAAACTCTCGATGAAATAAGAATAGAAGGGAAATCCTTCAACATAATTGAGTGCATTTATACAAAGCCAACGGCCAACATCATCCTAAATAGAGAGATTTTGAAAGCATTTCCTTGAGAACAGGAACCAGACAAGGATGCCTTTTATCACCACTCTTATTCAACATTGAGTTGGAGGTCCTACCGATAGCAATCAGGATAGAAAAAGAAATAAAGGGCATACAGATTGGTAGGGAAGAAGTCAAAGTATCTCTATTTGCAGATGATATGATCTCATACACAGAAAACCCCAAAGAATCCACAAGAAAACTACTGGAACTAATAGAAGATTTCAGCAAAGTATTGGCATACAAGATAAACATACAAAAATCAGTTGGATTCCTTTACACCAACAAAGAGAACTTCTAAAAGGAAATCACCAAATCAATACCATTTACAATAGCCCTTAAGAAGATAAAATACTTAGGAATAAATCTAACCAGAGACGTAAAAGACCTATGCAATGAAAATTACAAGATACTACTGCAAAAAACCAAGAGTCCTGCATAAGTGGAAAAACATACCTTACTCATGGATAGGTAGACCCAACATCGTGAAAATGTCAATTCTATCTAATGTGATCTACAGATACAGTGCAATCCCGATCCAAATTCCAATGGCATTTTTAATGAGATGGAGAAACAAATCACCAACTTTATATGGAAAGGAAAGAGGCCTCGCATAAGTAAAGCATTACTGAAGAAGAGGAACAAAATGGGAGGCCTCACACTACCTGATTTTAGAACCTATTATACCTCTATGGTAGTCAAAACAAGGTAGGACTGGTACAACAACAGATACATAAACAAATGAAATATAATTGAGAATCCAGGAGTAAATTCATCCACCTATGAACAGATTATATTTGATAAAGCCCCACAGTCTGTCAACTGGGGAAAAGATATTCTCTTTAACAAATAGTGCTGGCATAACTGTATATCCATCCGTAAAAAACTGAAACAAGACCCATACCTCACTCTGTGCACAAAAACTAACTCAAAATAGATCAAAGACCTAAATATAACATTGAAAATGATAAAGATCATGGAAGCAAAAATAGGGACAAGGATAGGAACCCTAATACATGGCATAAACAGAATACAAACCATAAGTAACAATGCACAAACACTAGAAGAGAAACTAGATAACTGAGAACTCCTAAAAATAAAAAACTTATGCTTATCAAAAGATTTCACCGAAAGAGTCAAAAGACAACTTCTAGACTGGGAAAAAAGTTTTGGCTATGAAAAATCCAATCAATGTCTAATCTGTAAAATCTACAAGATACTGCAAAACCTCAACAACAAAAAGACAAATAACCAAATTAAAAAATGGGCAAAGGATATGAACAGGCACTTCACCAAAGATGACATTTAGGTGGCTAACAGACACAAGAGGAAACTGCTCACAATCATTAGCTGTTAGAGAAAAGCAAATCAAAACTATAATGAGATACCATCCCATCCCAACAAGGCTAGTATTAATCCAAAAAACACCAAATAATAAATGTTGGAGAGGTTGTGGAGAGACTGGAACACTGATACGCTGTTGGTGGGAATGTAAAATTGTACAACCACTTGGGAAATCAATCTGGCCCTTCTAAAAAGCTAGAAATAGAAGTACTGTACAATCCAACAATCTCGCTTCATGAAATATATCCTAGAGAAATAAGAGTCATCACACGAATAGATATATGCATACCCATGTTCACTGCAGCACTGTTCACAGTAGCAAAAAGATGGAAACAACCTACGTGCCTATCAGTGAATGAATGGATAAACAAATTATGTTATATTCACACAATGGAATACTACACAACGATAAAGAACAAAGATGAATCCGTGAAAGATCTTATAACATGGATGAATCTGGAAGGCATTATGGTGAGTGAATTTAGTCAGTCAAAAAAGCACAAATGTTGTATAAGACCACTATTATAAGAACTCAAGAAAAGGTTTAAGCACAGAAGAAAACATTCTTTGATGGTTATGAGGATGGGGAGGGAGGGAGAGGGGTATTCACTAACTAGATAGTAGACAAGAACTATCTTAGGTGAAAGGAAGGACAGCACACACTACATGGGAAGTAAACACAACTGGACTAAACCAAAGCTAAGAAGTTTCCTGAATACAATCAAACACTTTGAAGGACAGACAAGCATGGGTGGGGGTCTGGGGACCATGGTTTCAGGGGACACCTAGGTCAATTGGCACAACAAAGTTTATTAAGAAAATGTTCTGACTTCCAGCAAAATGACTCTCTAGGCAGAAGCACCACAACATCCCTCCACAGCAAAGATCCAAAAAACTAAGCCGAACAGAGAAAACAACAATCATGAAACCCTAAAACATCAAATGAAGAGATAAAAAACTCAGCCAAGCACCAAATGGAGTGAGAAAACTGACAGAGAATGAAGAGCGAGGAGAGGTTCATGCAGAGGTCTTCTATCAACTAACACAGCATGGATCCACCATCTTGGACTCCTATCGGAGACCAGCAAACAGGAGGTATGAGAAAGCAGCTTCACAGAGCTTCCAGTGGGAGACAAAACAGCTGGTAATTTGCAATATATGCCTTCCCAAACCCCAACCTTCTTCACCCACACTCGGCCTCCTCTGCTTCCCGCGGCCACAGTCTCTTGTCTGGGAAGAACCAGCTGCTTGGATTGCACCCACCCGAAAAGGCTGGCTCTCTGAGTGCCATTTGTTGGCTGCTGGTGTTGCTTTTATCTGCTTCTTTTGATTTCTTCCTTACTTCTCACCATCTCCCCCTCATTTTGCTCAAATACCTGGCTCAATGTGCCATCTTTGCTTCTTCCTGAGGGGCTGCAGAGCTCCGTTTGAGTGTGGAGCTGCTTCCTGGTCTGGGCTGCTGTGCTGGTGGGATCCCAGGGCTTTTGTTCATTTGTTTGTTTTGAATTGCTTGTTTGTTTTCTTTTCCTTTTCTTGAGGTGGGAGCCCGTTCAGGCCAGGCAGTGCTGCGTGGCTTGGAACATACCCCCTTGGCTTGCACAGATGTGCAGAGGGATCCCTGAGAGCATTTATTTCTTTGTTGGTTTTTTTTTTGGGTGGGGGGGCTTTTCTTGTTCTTTTTTTTTTCTTTAATTTGTTTTGTTTTATTTTCCCCCTTATTCCGTTTTTGTCTTTCTTCGTTACTCAGTTTCTCGTATCTCTATATCTTCCTTCTCTTTCTGGTCCCTGAATAATTGGCATTGTATACCTCTACGCCTACTAGCTAGGCTGTACTGCAACACCTAAAAACAACTTCCCTATACCTCATAGCCACACCCGTGGGATCCCTGGGAACTTTGCTGTTCTTTTCCCTTTCTGATTTTTATTTATTCATTCTTTTCTTTTCTTCCTCTTGCCCTTTTTGTTTTTCTCCATTTCATAGTCTCTCATCTCTCCACTCCAATTGCAAGATCCCCTAGCATTCTTTATTGTTTGTTTGTATGTTTTTGGCTCCTGTTCCTCTCTCTTCTCTCCCATAACCATCTTAGCTCCACACATAACAATCTCCCCACTACATCCTGCCTACCCTCACCGTGCGCTTAACATCACACCACAAAGCAGCACAGGCATGGCCTACTGGAATCTGCCTTCCACTGATTACTGACCAGCCCTGGTGGCTGTAGTAACCACCACAAACAACCCGTCCCAGCTAGACGTGCCCTGCTGTAACATATCTGAGTGACTGACACTACCAACTGGAGAAGTAGGTGAAAAGTATTGTGCCCACAGATGAGCAAACAACAAAGAACACACAGACTGCCTGCTCGGACATAGCCAAATTTTAAAAAAAAGTGATGAAACAAACAAATCTAAAATCAATAAATGAGAAAAAAATAACTACTGAATGCCCTGAAGACAGCAGAAGATATCAAAACATCTACAAAAAAAGGACAGGACGGTTCCAGTAGGCATCCAAAATAAAACACCAGATGACTTTCCAGTGGAAGAAAAGGCACTAGAACTACCTGATAGGGAACTCAAATCTCTAATACTCAGAATTCTCCAAGAGCTGAAGCAAAAAGCAGACAAAAATGAGGAAAAAGTAGATAAATTCATGGAAAATACAGATAAAAAATAGGAAGAATACAGGAAAATAATGCAGGAGCAAAATGTCAAAATAAATTCACAACTAGAAATTATACAAAAACAACAATTAGAAATCCAAAGATAAACAACAAGATTTCAGAAATGAATGGAGTCATAGAAGGGCTGAGAAGCAGATTTGAAATGGTGGAAGACAGGATCAGTGGAATTGAAGACAAATACTTGGATACAACCCTGTTTGAGGAGACCTCAGAAAAAAGAACAAAGAAAAATGAAGAGACCCTAAGAGTTATGTGGGATACAATGAAAAGCAAAAATTTGTGAGTGGTTGGAGTTCCAGAACAGGGGGAGAAAAGAGAAAACACAGAGAGGATCATTGAAGAACTGCTGACAGAAAACTTCACCAATATCATGAAAGATGAAAAGCTGGCCATCCAAGAAGCTCAACGAACCCCATATAGGATAGACCCCAAAAGAAAATCACCAAGGCATATCATAATCCCACTCGCCAAAACTAAAGACAAAGAAGGAATCCTAAGAGCAGCTCATGAAAAATAAGAAGTCACATACAGAGGAGAAACAATAAGACAAAGCTCAGATTATTCAGCAGAAACCATGCAGGCAAGAAGGCAATGCGATGTCATATATAAAATCTTGAAGGAAAAAAAGTGCCAGCAAAGAATAATATATCCTGCAAAACTCTCATTCAAATATGATGGTGAAATTAGGTCATTTCCAGATAAACGGAAATTAAGGGACTGTGTAAAAGTCAAACCAAACTCACAAGAATTATTAAAGGGAATTCTTCTATCTGAGGACAAACAACTTCAGCTCACAGGCAGAATCTAGAATGCGAGATCATACCAGCCAGATATCAATCTACAAAATGAACGCTTGAGGACTATCCAAAACCAAAAGAAATACAACAGGGAATCAGAGCAGTTAATCTGTAAAGGACAACAACATTGGAATAATAAAAGAGGGAATAAATGGCATAGGTATAGAACCTTCTAACGGAGAGGAAGGCAAGGTGATACCAGGTAATGGTAGACTGCTTCAAACTTGGAAAGATAAGGGTAAAATTCATGGCAACCACAAAGAAAGTTAACAAACATACTCATAAAAATAGAGAGGAAAAACATAAAGTCTCAGGAAAAACAAACCCTATAAAAACAAAAGAAAGGAAAAAAAAATTGCAAACAAAAGTAACTCAGCACAGGAGAGTAAGAAGAACAAAGAAAACGTCAGCACCACAGAAAAAAGCACTACAAAATGACACCACCATACTCACATCAATCAATAATTACACTGAATGTAAATGGACTCAATGCACCCATAATGAGACGGAGAGTGACAGAATGGTTAAGAAAACAGGATTCATCAATATGCTGTCTACAAGAGACACACCTTAGAAACAAAGATGTGAATTTATTAAAAGTCAAAGGTTGGAAAAAAATATATCAAGCTAACCACAACCAAAAAACAGCAGGAGTGGCCATACTAATCTCAGATAAAATAGACTTTTAAGCAAAAACCACCATAAAAGCCAAAGAAGCACACTATATAATGATTAAGGGGACGATCCACCATGAAGACGTAACCATAATAAACATCTACGCACCCAATGACAGAGCCCCAAAATGCATAAAACGAACTCTGACAACACTGAAAAGAGAAATTACAGTTCCACAATAATAGTAGGAGACTTCAACACACCACTCTCAGTAAAGGACAGAACAACTAAGAGGAAACTCAGCAAAAATACAGAAGAGCTAAAGGGCACAATCAGCCAACTTGACCTCATAGACATATACAAAACACTCCATCCAACCACTTCAAAGTACACATTCTTTTCCAATACACACGGAACGTTCTCCAGAATAGACCACATCTTAGACCACAGAGCAATACTCAACAAGATGCAAAACGTTGTGATTATTCAAAGTATCTTCTCTGACCACAAAGACATCAAGGTAGAAATTAACAAAAGAAAGAGAAAGGAAAAAAAATCAATTACATGGAAATTGAATAATACCCTGCTTACACATCACTGGGTAATAGAGGATATCAGAGATGGAATCACAAAACTCCTAGAATCAAATGAGAATGAAAACACAACATACCAAAACCTTTGGGACACAGCAAAGGGAGTCCTCAGAGGACAATTTAAAGCAATAGATTCACACACCAAAAAAGAAGAAAGGGACAAAATCAAAACATTAACTACAGAACTCAAACAAATAGTAAGAGGACAACAAAATTCACACAGCCAGAGGAAGAAAGGAAATAGTAAAGACCGAGCAGAAATAAATGAAATAGAGAACAGAAAAACAATAGAAAGAATCAACAAAATCCACAAACCACTGGCCAGTCTGACAAAAGAAAAATAGAAAAGGATGCAAATAACCCAAATAAGAAGTGATATGGGGGACATTACAACAGACCCGACTGATATAAAAAAGATTATAACAAAATATTATGAAAAGCTATACTCCAACAAATTTGAAAACCTAGAGGAAATGGATGCATTTCTAGAAACACACTACCTACCCAAACTACAACAAAGTGTTGTTGAAAATCTGAACAGATCCATAACAAGAGAAGAGATTGAAAAGGTAATAAAAAAACACCCAACCAATAAAAGCCCTGGCCCAGATGGCATCACTGGAGAATTCTACAAAACATTCACAGAAGAGCTTGTATCAGTTCTACTCAAGCTATTCCAGAGCATAGAAAAGGAAGCAACACTTCCAAATTCATTCTATGAAGCCAGCATAACACTGATACCAAAACCAGGCAAAGACATCACAAAAAAAGAAAATTACAAACCAGTATCTCTCACTAACATAGATGTAAAAATTCTTAACAAAATTCTAGCCAATAGAATTCAGCATCATATAAAAAAAAAATACACCCCGACCAAGTAGGATTCATACCAAGTATGCAAGGATGGTTCAACATTAGAAAATCAATCAACATAATCCACCACATAAATAAAAGGAAAGAAAAGAATCACATGATCATCTCAATTGAAGCAGAAAAGGCATTTGACAAAGTCCAACACCCATTCCTGATAAAACCTCTCAATAAAATAGGTATAGAAGGGAAATTTCTCAACATAATAAAGGGCATCTATGCAAAACTAATGGCCAACATCATTCTTAATGGAGAGAGGCTGAAAACATTCCCCTTGAGAACAGGAACAAGACAAGGATGCCCTTTATCACCACTCCTATTTAACACTGTGCTGGAAGTTCTAGCTAGAGCAATAAGGCAAGAGAAAGAAATAAAGGGCATCCAAATTGGTAATGAAAAAGTTACACTGTCCCTGTTTGCAGATGATTTCATACTATACCTAGAAAACCAAAAAGACTCAATGAGAAATCTACTGGAACTGAAAGAAAGATTCAGCAGAGTAGCAGGATACAAGATAAACATACAACTATCAGTTGGATTCCTATACACCAGTAAGGAGAACGATGAAAAGGAAATCAGGAAAACAATACCATTTATAGTAGCCCCTAAAACGATAAAATACTTAGGAATAAATCTAACCAGGGATGTAAAAGACCAATACAAAGAAAACTACAAAACACTACTGCAAGAAACCCAAAGGGATCTCCATAAATGGAAAAATATACCATGCTCATGGATAGGTGGATTCAACATTGTGAAAATGAAAATTCTACCCAAAGAAGTTTACAAATGCAATGCAATCCCAATCCAAATACCAACAACGTTCTTCAAAGAGATGGAAAAATTAATCATTAACCTTATATGGAAAGGGAAGAAGCCCCGAATAAGTAAACCACTACTGAAGAAGAAGAATAAACTTGGAGGACTCATAGTACCTGACTTCAGAACCTACTATACAGCTACAGTAGTCAAAACAGCTTGGTACTGGTACAATGACAGATACATTGACCAATGGAACAGAATTGAGAACCCAGACGTAATCCATCTACCTACAGTCACCTGATCTTCGACAAGGGCCCAAAGTCCATCAAATGGGGAAAAGACAGTCTTTTTAACAAATGGTGCTGGCAAAACTGGATATCCATTTACAAAAAAATGAAACAGGACCCATGCCTCACGCCATATACAAAAACTACTTCAAAATGGATCAAAGACCTGAATATAAAGCCTAAAACTATAAAGTTCATAGAAGAAAAAATACGACCAACACTTCAGGCCTTAATACACGCCATTAACAGGATACAAACCATAACCATCAATGCACAAACCCCAAAAGATAAGCTAGATAACTGGGGTCTTCTAAAAATCAAACACCTATGCTCTTCATAAGACTACACCAAAAGAGTAAAAAGAGCACCTACGGATTGGGAATAATTTTTGGACAGTAAAAGTCAGACAAAGCTGTAATCTCCCTAATGTACAAGAAAATCCAACACCTCTACAACAATAAACCAAATAATCCTATTAAAAAATCGGCAAAGGAAATGAACAGACACTTCACCAAAGAAGACATTCAAATGGCCCACAGACCCATGAGGAAATGCTCGCGATCACTAGCCATTAGAGAAATGCAAATTAAAACCACAATGAGATACCATCTTACCCCAGCATTATTGGCATGAATCAAAAACACTGGAAATAACAAATGTTGGAGGGGCTGCGGGGAGATCAGAACTCTTATGCACTACTGGTGGGGGTGCAAAATGATACAACCATTTTGGAAAATGATATGGCGCTTCCTCAGAAAGCTAGAAATAGACATACCATTCGATCCAGCAATCCCACTCCTAGGAATATATCCTAGAGAAATAAGCGTCGTCACTTGAATGGACGTACGCACACCTATGTTCATGGCAGCATTGTTCACAATAGCAAAACGATGGAAACAACCTAGATGCTCATCAGCAGATGAATGGATAAACAAACTATGGTACATACACACAATGGAGTACTATGCAACGAGAAAGAACAACAATGAATCTGTGAAGCATCTTATAACATGAATGATACTGGAGGACATTATGCTGAGTGAAATAATTCAACCACAAAAGGACAAATATTATATGAGACCTCTATTGTAAAAACTCATGAAAAAGTTTGCACACAAAATGTATCAATCTTTGTTGGTTACCAGGGATGGGAGGGGTGGGGGGGAAATACTAAATAGGCAATAAATAAGTGGTATCTTTGGTGAAGGGTGAGACAGTACACAGTACAGGGGAAACTAGCACACCTTGTACAAGGAAAGGTCATGGAAGCCCCACAGACACATCCAAACTCCCTGAGGGACTGAATTGCCGGGTGGAGGGCTGTGGGGACCATGGTCTTGGGGAACATCTAGCTCAAGTGGCATAACACAATGTATAAAGGCAATGTTCTACATTCTACCTCAGTGAGTTGCATCTGGGGTTTTAAAAGCCTGTGAGCGGCCATCTAAGATACTCCACTGGTCTCATCCCTTCAGGAGCAAGGGAGAATGAAGAGGACAGTATAAAAGGAAAAGATTAGTCTGAAGGACTAATGGACCACAGCTACCAAGGCCTCCAGCAGACTGAGTCCAGTACAACTAGATGGTGCCCAGCTACCAGCACTGACTGCTCTGACCAGGATCACAACAGAGGGTTCTGGACAGAGCTTGAGAAGGACGTAGAACAAAATTCTAACACACACAAAAAAGACCAGATTTACTGGCCTAAAAGAGAGTGGAGAAACTGTGAGACTATGGCTCCCAGACACCCTTTTAGCTCATTGGTGAAGTCACTTCTGAGGTTCACCGTTCAGCCTGGGAGTGGACAGCCCCATAAAACCAAATGGGACTAATGAGGCACAGCAGTGCAGGGACAAGGGCCAGATGGCAGAAGGGAACAGGAAAGCTGGTGATAGGGAACCCAAGGTTGAGTAAGGATATTGTTAATGTGTTGTGAGGTTGTTAACCATTGTCATAGGGCAACATGTGTACTAACTGTTTAATGAGAAAATATATTGTTCTGTAAGCCTTCATCTAAAGTGAGAATAGCAGCACATTTGAAAGAATGTAGTCGATGTCACTGAACTGTGCATGTAGAAATTTTTGAAATGGTGTATCGTTGGCTATGTATATTTTCACCAAAAAAAAAAAAGGTCAAGAAGGGAGAGGGTTGACATGTTGTGGGGTTGTTAACCAATGTCATAAAACAACATGTGTACTACTGTTTCATGAGAAACTATTTGTTCTGTAAGCCTTCACCGGAAGTACAATAAAAAAATTAAAAAATAAAATAAAATAAGATAAAATGTTCTGCATCCCACTTTGGTGAGTGGCATCTGGTGTCTAAAAGCTAGTTAGCAGCCATCCAAGATGCATCAACTGGTTCCAGCCCACCTGGAGTAAAGGCGAATGATGAACACCAAAGACACAAGGAAAATATTAGCCCAAAATACAGAAAAGACCACATAAAACAGAGACGTCATCAGCCTGAGACGAGAAGAAGTAGATGGTGCCCGGCTACCACCAGTGCCCACCCTGATAGGGAACACAACAGAGAGCCCCTGATGGAGCAGGAGAAAAGTGGGGTGCAGAACTCAAATTCTAGTAAAAAGACCAGACTTAATGGTCTGACTGAGACTGTAGGAAATCCAGAAAGCATGGCCCCTGGACTCTCTGTCAACCAAGAACTAAAATCATTCCTGAGGCCAACTCCTGAGACAAAGATTAGATGGGACTATGGGATACAGAAGAATACTCATGAAGACTGTGCTTCTTAGCTCAAGTAGATTCATGAGACTAAATGGGCAGATCCTGTCCAGAGGTGAGATGAGAAGGCAGAGAGGGTCAGGAGATAGTTGAATGGACAAGGGAAATCGGGGGTGGAAAGGAGGAGTGCACTGTCACAGTACAGGGAGAGCAACTAAGGTCACATAACAATGTATGTATACATTTTTGTATGAGAGACTAACTTGAAGTGTAAACTTTCGCTTAAAGTACAATAATTTTAAAAAAATTAAAAAATAAACTACTACTAATAAAGATTTATTTCTGCCACTGAACTATTTGTTATTTATATCATATGTTTTTTGTTATTTCAATTCCTCCATTATTGCCTTATTTTGGTATTTAGTTGAATTTTTTTAGTGCAGTATTTTGATTCACTTCTTTCCTTTTATTGTTATTATTTTGTCATTTTCTTACTTGTTACGTTGGGGATTACAATTAACATCTTGCACTTATAACAACCTAGCTTGAATCATATCAACTTACTTATATTTATACCAATTTGTTTACATACATTCTGCCCTTATATATCTCTGTCCCTCCCCCATTATATTGTTAGTGTCACAAATTACATTTTTATAAATTCTGTCTCATTAGCATAGATTTATAATTGTTGATTTATACATTTGCCTTTTAAATCATATATTAAAAAACAGAAATTAAAAACAAAAAATACAGTAAGATTTGCTTTTATATTTATCTATGTAGTTACCTTAACCAGTGTTCCTTATTTCTTCTTATGGTTTTCAGTTACTATTTAATATGTTTTCATTTCAGCCTAAAAGACTCCTTTTAGCATTTCTTGTCAGGCAGGGCTACTGGTAGTGAAGTCTGTCAGCTTTTGTTTATCTGGGAACCTCTTAATTTTTTCATCATTCTTGAAGGATAGTTTTGCTGCATATAGAATTCTTTGTTCACAAGTTTTTTGTATTTTTATTTTAAACACTTCAAATATGTTATCCCTCTGCTATCATCTGTCAGTCTTACAGTGTATCCCTTGTACATGATGATTCACTTCTCTCTTGCTATTTTCAAGATTCTCTCTTTGTCTTTGGTTTTTGAAAATTTGACTATAATTTGTCTTGGTGTGGATCTTTTTCAGTTTATCTTGTTTGGAGTTCATTGAACTTCTTGGATGTATATGCTCTTGTCTTTCATTAGATTTGGAAAGTTTCAGCCATTATTTATTCAAATATTATTTCTGCTCCCTTCTCTCTTATCTTTCTGGCACTCCTATAGTAAATAAGTTGACATGCTTGATGGTGTTCCACACGTCTCTGAGACTCTGTTCACTTTTCTTTTTCTGCTCCTAAAACTTGATACTATATTTTTATGTAAATGACATGTGTGTTATGTATTTTTGCCAACTGTGCCCTCCCTCCATGAGGTATCTTCATAAGTGAGCTATGCTAACGTCTTTACAGCAACACATAACAAAATTAGCATAGCATGCTTAAGAAAACAGCTTGCAGGTGGAGGTTGCAGTTCACAAAATGTATAACATGTGCATTGAGTAAAAATATGGTAATTTTAATTGTGTTAACCTCAGGGTCACTAATTTTTTTTCTGTCTCCTCTAATCTGCTGTTGAAAACCTCTAGTGAATGTTTCATTTCAGCTTTTATATTTTCCAACTACAGAAGTATTTTTGGTTCCTTTTTATAATTTCTATCTCTTCATTGATATTCTCATTTTCCTCATGCATTATTTTCCTATTATCCTTTAGTTCTTTGTCATGGTTTCCTTTAGCTAATTGAGCATATTTAAGACAGTTGATTTGATGCCTATGACTAGTAATTCAAATGTCTGGGCTTCCTCAGGAATGATTCCTATCAAAGTCTTTTTGGTTTTTCCTTTGAATGATCCGTATTTTCCTATTTTTTTATATGTTTATATTTCTTTATATGTTTTGTGGTTTTTGGTTAATAGCTGGATATTTTAAGTATTATACTGTGGTAGCTCTGAAAATCCCACTCCTCAGGAATTGCTCTGGTTACTTGAGGAAGGCTACAGTCATCTGTTTACTTAGTGACTTTTCCTAACTTTTTTTTCTTTTTTTTTATATTTTAATGTACTTCAGGTGATGGTTTACAGAACAAATAGTTTCTCATTAAACAGTAGTACACAAGTTGCTTTATGACATTGGTGAACAACCCAACAACATATTAACCCTCTAACTTCTCAACCTTTTTTTTTTTTTTGGTGAAAATACACATAGCCAAAGATAAACCGTTTCAAAAATATCTACATACACAGTTCAGTGACATTGACTACGCTCTTCCAATTTTGCTGTTATTCTCACTTTAGATGAAGGCTTACAGAACAAAATAGGTTCTCATATAACATTTACTACAAATGTTGCCCTTTGACAATGGTTAACAATCTCACGACACATCAAAAATATCCTAACTCAACCTTGGGTTCCCTATCACCAGCTTCCCTGTCCCTTTCTGCATTCTGGCCCTTGTCACTGGACTCCTGTACCTCGTTAGTCTCATTTGGTTTTACGGGGCTGTCCACTCCCAGGCTGAACAGTGAACCTCGGAGGTAACTTCACCACTGAGCTAAAAGGGTGTCTGGAGGCCATACTCTCGAGGTTTCTCCAGTCTCCTTTAGGCCAGTAAATCTGGTCTTTATTTTGTGAGTTAGAATTATGCTCTACATCCTTCTCCAGCTCTGTCCAGAACCCTCTGTTGTGATCCTGATCAGAGCAGTCAGTGGTGGTAGCCGGGCACCATCTAGCTGTACTGGACTCAGTCCGATGGAGGCCTTGGTAGCTGTGGATAATTAGTCCTTCAGACTAATCTTTTCCTTGTATTCTGTTCTCTTCATTCTCCCTTGCTCCCGAAGGGATGAGACCAGTGGAGTATCTTAGATGGCCACTCACAGGCTTTTAAGACCCCAGACACTACTCACCAAGGTAGAATGTAGAGCATTGTCTTTATAAGCTGTGTCATGCCAATTGAGCTAGATGTTCCCCGAGACCATGGTCCCCACAGTACTCCGCCCAGCATTTCAGTCCCTCAGGGAGTTTGGATGTGTCTATGGGGCTTCCATGACCTTTCTTTGTACAGGTTGTGCTAGTTTCCCCTGTATTGTGTACTGCCTCACACTTCACCCAAGATACCACTTATCTATTGCCTATTGAGTATTCCCCCCCACCCCCATCCCTGGTAACCAACAAAGATTGTTACATTTTGTGTGTGAACTTTTTCATGGGTTTTTACAATAGAGGTCTCATACAATATTTGTCCTTTTGTGATTGACTTATTTCACTCAGCATAATGTCCTCCAGTCTCATCCATGTTATGAGATGCTTCACAGATTCATTGTTGTTCTTTCTCGTTGCATAGTACTCCACTGTGTGTATTTACCATAGTTTGTTTATCCATTCATCTGTTGATGGGCATCTAGGTTATTTCCATCGTTTTGCTATTGTGAACAATGCTGCCATGAACATAGGTGTGTATATGTTTATTCGAGTGACGACTCTTATTTCTCTAGGATATATTCCTAGGAGTGGGATTGCTGGATCAAATGGTATGTCTATTTCTAGCTTTCTGAGGAAGCGCCATATCATTTTCTAAAATGGTTGTATCATTTTGCACTCCCACCAGTAGTGCATAAGAGTTCTGATCTCCCCGCAGTCCCTCCAACTTTTGTTATTTCCAGTGTTTTTGATTCGTGCCAGTAATGCCGGGATGAGAGGGTATCTCATTGTGGTTTTAATTTGCATTTCTTTAATGGCTAGTGATTACGAGCATTTCCTCATGTGTCTGTTGGCCATTTGAATGTCTTCTTTGGTGAAGTGTCTGTTCATTTGCTTTGCCCATTTTTTAATAGGATTATTTGTCTTTTTGTTGTAGAGGTGTTGGATTTTCTTGTAGATTATGGAGATTAGACTTTTGTCTGATTTGTACTGTCCAAAAATTATTCCCAATCTGTAGGTTCTCTTTTTACTCTTTTGGTGAAATCTTTTGAAGAGCATAGGTGTTTGATATTTAGAAGATCCCAGTTATCTAGCTTATCTTTTGGGGTTTGTGCATTGATGGTTATGGTTTGTATCCTGTTAATCCTGTGTATTAAGGCCTGAAGTGTTGATCCTATTTTTTCTTCTATGGACTTTATAGTTTTAGGCTTTATACTCAGGTCTTTGATTCATTTTGAAGTAGTTGTTGTATACAGTGTGAGGTATGGGTCCTGTTTCATGTTTTTGCAAATGGATATCCAGTTTTGCCAGCACCATCTGTTAAAAAGACTGTCTTTTCCCCATTTGATGGACTTTGGGCCCTTGTCAAAGATCAGGTGACTGTAGGTGGATGGATTTACATCTGGGTTCTCAATTCTGATCCATTGGTAAATGTATCTGTCTTTGTACCAGTACCAGGCTGTTTTGACTACTGTAGCTGTATAGTAGATTCTGAAGTCAGGTAGTGTGAGTCCTGCAACTTTATTCTTCTTCTTCAGTAGTGCTTTACTTATTTGGGGCTTCTTCCTTTTCCATATAAAGTTAATTATTAGTTTTTACATCTGTTTGAAGAATGTTGTTGGTATTTGGATCGGGATTGCATTGCATTTGTAAATTGCTTTGGGTAGAATTGACATTTTCACAATGTTGAGTCTGCCTATCCATGAGCATAGTATATTTCTCCATTTATGTAGATCCCTTTGGGTTTCATGCAGTAGTGTTTTGTAGTTTTCTTTGTATAGGTCTTTTTCATCCCTGGTCAGATTTATTCCTAATTATTTTATCTTTTTAGGGGCTATTGAAAATGGTATTGTTTTCCTGATTTCCTTTGCATCGTTCTCCTTACTGGTGTATAGGAATCCAACTGATTTTTGAATGTTTATCTTGTATCCTGCTACTCTGTTAGTTCCAGTAGATTTCTCGTGGAATCTTTAGGGTTTTCTATGTATAGTATCATATCATCTGCAAACATGGACATTTTAAATTCTTCATTACCAATTTGGATGCCCTTTATTTCTTTCTCTTGCCTTGTTGCTCTAGCTAGAACTTCCAGCACAATGTTAAATAGGAGTCAGGATAAAGGGCATGCTTATCTTGTTCCTGTTCTCAAGGGGAATGTTTTCAGCCTCTCTCCATTAAGAAGGATGTTGGCCATTGGTTTTGCATAGATGCCCTTTATTGTGTTGAGAAATTTCCCTTCTATTACCTATTTTATTGAGAGTTTTAATCAGGAATGGGTGTTGGACTTTGTTGAATATCTTTTCTGCATTAGTTGAGATGATCATGTGGTTCTTTCCTTTTATTTATGTGGTGGATTACTTTGATTGATTTTCTAATGTTGAACCATCCTTGCATACGTAGTGTGAATGCTTCTTCGTTGTGCTGTATTATTTTTTCGACATGATGCTGAATTCTATTGGCTAGAATTTTGTTGAGAATTTTTGCGTCTATATTCATGAGAGATATTGGTCTGTAATTTTCTTTTTTTGTGATGTCTTTGCCTCGTATCAGCATTATGCTGGCTTCATAGAATGAATTTGGAAGTGTTGCTTCCTCTTCTATGCTCTGAAATAGCTTGAGTAGTACTGGTACAAGCTCTTCTGTAAATGTTTTGTAGAATTCTCCAGTGAAGCCATCTGGGCTAGGGCTTTTTTGGTTTGGAGTTTTTTTATTAACTTTTTAACTTCTTCTCTTGTTATGGGTCTGTTCAGATTTTCAACATCTCTTTGTTGTAGTTTGGGTAGGCCATGTGTTTCTAGAAATTTATCCATTTCCTCTTGGTTTTCAAATTTGCTGGAGTATAGTTTTTCATAATATTCTGGTATAATCCTTTTTATTTCAGTTGGGTCTGTTGTAATGTCCCCCATTTCATTTATTATTTCGGTTATTTTGTCCTCTCCTGTTTTTCTTTTGTCAGTCTGGCCAGTGGTTTGTCGATTTTGTTGATTCTTTCAAAGAACCAACTTTTGGTTTTGTTGATCCTTTCTATTGTTTTTCTGTTCTCTATTTCATTTATTTCTGCTCTGATCTTTACTATTTCCTTTCTTCCGGTGGTTGTGGGCTTGTTTTTCTGTTCTCTTTCTATGTGTTTGAGTTCTGTAGTTAATGTTTTGTTGTTGTCCCTGTTCTTTTTTGATATGTGCATCTATTTCTATAAATTGTCCTCTGAGGACTGCCTTTGCTGTATCCCAAAAGTTTTGGTATGATGTGTTTTCATTCTCATTTGATTCTAGGAATTTTCTGATTCCGTCTCTGATTTCCTCTATTACCCAGTGATGTGTAAGCAGGGTATTATTCAGTTTCCATGTAGTTGATTTTTTTTCCTTGCTCTTTCTCTTGTTAATTTCTACTTTGATGGCATTGTTGTCAGAGAAGATATTTTGAATTATCTCAACGTTTTGGATCTTGTTGAGGATTGCTCTGTGGCCTAAGATGTGGTCTATTCTGGAGAACTTTCCATGTGCATTGGAAAAGAATGTGTACTTTGCAGCAGTTGGATGGAGTGTTCTATATATGTCTTTGAGGTCAAGTTGGCTGATTGTGGACTTTAGGTCTTCTGTATCTTTGCTGAGTTTCTTCATAGTTGTTCTGTCCTTTACTTAGAGTGGTGTGTTGAAGTCTCCTACTATTATTGTGGAACTGTCAATTTCTCTCTTCAATGTTGTTAGAGTTTGTTTTATGTAATTTGGGGCTCTGTCATTGGGTGCGTAGATGTTTATTATGGTTATGTCTTCATGATGGATCGTCCCCTTAATCATTATATAGTGTCCTTCTTTGTCTTTTATGGTAGATTTTGTTTTAAAGTCTATTTTATCTGAGATTAGAATTGCCACTCCTGCTCTTTTTTGGTAGTTGTTAGCTTGATATATTTTTTTCCAACCTTTCAGTTTTAGTAAATCCACATCTTTGTTTCTAAGGTGTGTCTCGTGTAGACAGCATATTGATGGATCCTGTTTTCTTATCCATTCTGTCACTCTCCGTCTCTTTATGGGTGCATTGAGTCCATTTACATTCTGTGTAATTACTGATAGATGTGAGTTTGTTTGCTGTCATTTTGTAGTGCTTTTTTTTGTGGTGCTGAAGTTTTCTTTGTTCTTCTTACTCTCTTGTGCTGAGTTACTTTTTTTGTGGATTTTTTTTTTCATTTCATTTGTTTTTGTAGGTTTTGTTTTTGCCGAGACTTTATGTTTTTCATATTTATTTTTATGAGTTGGTTTGTTAACTTTCTTTGTGGTTACCATGAATTTTACCCTTATCTTTGTAAGTTTGAAGCAGTCTACCATTACTTGTTATCGCTGTGCCTTCCTCTCCATTAGAAGGTTCTATACCTATGCCATTTATTCCCTCTTTTATTGTTTTGATGTTGTTGTCATTTATTGATTAACTGCTCTGATTCCCTGTTGTATTTCTTTTGGTTTTGGATAGTCCTCGAGAGTTCATTTCCTAGATTGGTATCTGGCTCATATGATCCTGCATCCTAGGTTCTGCCTCTGAGCTGAAGCTGTTTGTTCTCAGATCGAAGAACTCCCTTTAGTAACTCTTGTAAGTTTGGTTTGACTTTTACATATTCCCTTAATTTATGTTTATCTGGATATGCCCTAATTTCACCATTAAATTTGAATGAGAGTTTTGCAGGATATATTATTCTTGGCTGGCTATTTTTTCTTTCAAGATTTCATATATGTCATCCCATTGCCTTCTTGCCTGCATGGTTTCTGCTAAATAAGCTGAACTTAGTCTTATTGTTTCTTCTCTGTATGTGACTTCTTGTTTTTCACGAGCTGCTCTCAGGATTCTTTGTTTGTCTTTGGTTTTGGTAAGTGTGAATATGATATGCCTCGGTGATTTTCTTTTTGGGTCTTTTCTATATGGGGTTCGTTGAGCTTCTTGGCTGGCCAGCTTTT
This sequence comes from Dugong dugon, assembly GCA_030035585.1. Taxonomy (NCBI): domain Eukaryota; kingdom Metazoa; phylum Chordata; class Mammalia; order Sirenia; family Dugongidae; genus Dugong; species Dugong dugon. The sequence goes on along the minus strand of CM057464.1, from coordinate 140,756,897 downwards.
TGTCTTTTATGATATTGTGTAAGTTTTTTGTCAGCAGTTCTTCAATGATCCTCTCTGTGTTTTCTCTTTTCTCCCCCTGTTCTGGGATTCCAATCACTCGTACATTTTTGCTTTTAATTGTGTCCCACATAACTCTCAGGGTCTCTTCATTTTTCTTTGTTCTTTTTTCTGAGTTTTCCTCAAACAGGGTTTTATCGAGGTGTTTGTCTTCAATTCCACTGATCCTGTCTTCCACCATTTCAAATCTGCTTCTCAGCCCTTCTATGACATCATCCATTTCTGAAATCTTGTTGTTTATCTTTTGGATTTCTAATTGTTGTCTTTGTGTAATTTCTAGTTGTGAATTTATTTTGGCATTTTGTTCCTGCATTATTTTCCTGAATTCTTCCAATTTTTTGTCTGTATTTTCCATTAATTTGTCTATTTTTTCCTCATGTTTGTCAGCTTTTTGCCCTGGTTTTTGGAGAATTCCGAGTATTAGAGATTTGAATTCCCTATTAGGTAGTTCTAGTGCTTTTATTTCCACAGGAGAGTCATCTGGTGTTTTATTTTGGATGCCTCCTGGAACCATCCTGTCCTGTTTTTGTAAATGTTTTGATATTGTCTGCTGTTTTTGGGGCATTCAGTAGTTATTTTTCTCATTTATTGATTGTAGATTTGTTTGTTTCATCCCTTTTTAAAAAAAAAAAATTGACAATGTCTGAGCAGGTGGACTGTGCGTTCTTTGTTGTTTGCTCATCTGTGTGCTCAATACTTTTTGCCTCCTTCTCCAACTGGCAGTGTCAGTCACTCAGATATGGTACAGCAGGGCAGGTCTAGCTGAAGAGGAGTTACTGGGACGGGTTGTTTGTGGCACTTACTACAGCCAACAGGGTGGTTCAGTAATCAGTGCAGGGCAGGTTCCAGTAGGCCATGCCCGTGCTGCTTGGTGGTGTGATGTCAAGCGCACAGTGCAGGTAGGCAGGATGCAGTGGGGAGATTGTTATGTGTGGAGCTATGATGGATATGGGAGAGAGGAGAGAGGAACAGGAGCCAAAAACATACAAAAAAAACAGAAAAGAATGCTAGGGGAGCTTGCCATTGGAATGGAGAGATGAAAGACTATGAAATGGAGAAAAATAGAAAGGGGAAGAGGAAGAAAAGAAAACAATGAATAAATAAAAATCAGAAACATTAAATAACCGCAAAGTTCCCAGGGATCCACGATGCAGCTATGAGTTCTGCGGAAGTCGCTCTTAGGCATTGCAGTACAGCCTGGCTAGAAGGTGTAGAGGTATACAATGCCTGGTATTCAGGGATTAGAAAGAGAAGGAAGATATAGAGAGACAAGAAACCGAGCAATGAAGAAAGACAAAAAGGGAAAAAGAGGCAAAAGAAAACAAAACAAATAAAAAAACAAAACAAAACAAGAAAGGCCCCCCAAAAAAACAGGAAAAAAAAAACACCAACAAAAAGAGAAATGTTCTCAGGGATCCATCTGCACGTCTGTGGAAGCTGAGGGGGATTTCCTTTCCATGCAGCTCCGCCTGGCCAAAAAGGGCTCCTAACTCAAGAAAAGGAAAAGAAAACAAACAGACGATTGAAAACGAACAAACAAAAGCCCCGGGATCCCACGAGCGCAGTAGCCCAGTCCAGGAAGCAGCTCCACACTCGAATGGAGCTCTGCAGCCCCTCAGGAAGAAGCAAAGATGGCACACGGAGCCAGGCACTCGAGCGAAAGGAGGGGGAGGTGGCGAGAGGCAAGGAAGAAATCGAAAGAAGCAGGAAAAAAAAAAAAAAGCAACACCAGCAGCCAACAAATGGCACTCAGAGAGCCAGCTAGTGCAGGCTGGTGTTTCTGGACAAGAGACTGTGTCCGCAGGAAGTAGAGGAGGCTGAGTTTGGGTGAAGAAGGGTAGAGAGTGGGAAAGCATATATCACAAATTGCCGGTGCTCTGTAGCCCCTCAGGAAGAAGCAAAGATGGTGTCCGGAGCCAGGCACTCAAGCAAAAGGAGGGGGAGGTGGCGAGAGGCAAGTGAGAAATCAAAAGAAGCAGAAAAATAAAAGCAACACTAGCAGCCATCAAATGGCACCCAGAGAGCCACCTGCTTTTGTGTGTGGAATCCAAGCAGCCACTGTTTCCCAGTCAAGAGACTGTGGCTGCCAGAAGCAGAGGAGGCCGAACAGGGGCGAAGAGGGGTGGGGGCTGGGAAAGTGCACACTGCAAATTACTGGTTGTTTTGTCTCCCGCTGGATGCTCTGTGATGCTGCTTTCTCATACTCCCATTTGCTGGTCTCCGATAGGAGTCCAAGATGGTGGATCTGCTCTGCGTTAGCTGGTAGGGGACCTCTGCATGAATCTCTCTTCTCTCTCCGTTCTCTGTCAGTTTTCTCACTCCATTTAGTGCTTCGCTGAGTTCTTTATCTCTTCATTTGATGTTTTAGGGTTTCGGGATTGTTGTATTCTCTGTTCAGCTTAGTTTTTCAGATCTTTGCTGTGGAGGGACGGTGTGGTGCTTCTTCCTAGAGCGCCATTTTGCCAGAACTTCCTAACTTTTTTTTAAAGTGTGCATTCCAATTGTGTGTAGTCACTAAAGTTTCTGTTCTTTTATCTCTGTAGTAAACCAGTGGACTACAAAAGATCAGCAGGCTCTCCCATCATCAGACACTCCTTTTATGGATAGTGTCCAATCTGTATCCGAAGTTCCAAAATAATTTATTCTAATTGCTCTTTCTAGCTCATTTGTTGTTTTGGTGGAGAAAATAAACCCTAGAAATTCCTACTCAACACTTTTGCATAACATCTACCTTCAGAATGATCTCTTAAAATCAAAAACCATATATCACCTTTCTGCTTAAACTCTATACTAGTCTGTGGTAGTTAAAATAAAACCTAATCTCTGCACCATAGCTTTCAAGCCCTCATAGAATGTATTCCAGTCTATCTGCTTGATCTAAATTTCTGCCTCTCTTCCCATTCATGATTATCTCCTATTGCCATCTTTTACTGTCTCTTAACATTCTTGCCCCGGAACTATTTATTTATTTATGTCTTCTCTGTACGGAACACTCTTTATCCAGATACTTATACAGCTATCTCTTTCTCTTCACGCTGGCCTCTGATCTCAGGCAAGCCTTTCCTAAACACCTTGGTGAAAGTAGTCACCTTAACCTAGTTTTCTTTATTCTATTTTTGTGTTTTACTTTCTTCAAAGTAGGAATAATCAATTTAATTAAAAGATTATTTGTTACTTTGGCATTTACAATTAAAAATCCTACACTGAACAAGAGAAATAGCTATAAACATTTTATTATCTTCTTTATTTTTTTATTGTGTTATGTCTTCACAGGAAGAGTATTAGACAAATTGTTTCTGGATTGGTATTAGAATTCCATATTAAAATGATGAATTCTAAATTTACTATTTATGGTATATATCTGGTAGTTTGCCTTAATTTGTTGTATTTATTTTTTGTTATTAACAAACAAAGTTTAGGGTTGTAAATATTCATTTATTAAATAGAATGAAAATAGTCTATTAACATATATCTTCATTTGGTAAATTGGTCTGTCCCTAGATACTGATGTATCAGATTCTACTTGTTTGAAGTTAACTGTCAAAGCAACAGAAAGCATAAGAACATTGTATAATAGCTATTATTATCAAATATAACATAAGTTATAAATAGCTACTTTTGCACAATTAGGCGTGAAACTTTGACTTAAATTGTGATTATCTTGGCACTTCTCCCTTAGACAGTAATCAGGGAAGCTAATTCTATGAAGTAATTAATTTCAGCAAAAAATCCAAAGGTACAACATCTATTCTTTTTCTCCCAGAAAGTTTTTCTGGAACATAAATAGGGATAATATACCATATTTTAATGAAAATAATACATGTTACACATTTAGTTGCCAACCGCTCCCTCCCCCAGTAAGATATTTTCATCAGCATGCTATGAGATTTTTTTACATGTTTTTTACATATGGTGATTTACTTATCTAGTTTCCAGTCTTCAAAGGAAATCAACAATGTTTAATGAATTGATTTTTTTTTTATCCTTCATAGTGTATTCTCAAGGTTGGATCTAATCAGACATTAAAAGTCACTGGAAAGTACTTTGTAACGTTGCATTATCCTCTGCCAAACTCTCCAATTTTTGAAGGTGTTGGGATAAATGTATTTAGTTTTCATCCTCATTAAATTGATGATGGTACATGCACACACACACACACACACACACACACACAAACTCGCACGCATACTGTTTTTTAGAAAACAAAAAAGAGATTTGCATGCGTTGTTCTGCCTCATTGTGATTACTTTTCTTCTGGAATATTTACTTCACACCATTTTCATATTACAAGAGGTAGAGAAATTTATTTTGCCTGATATTTAAAATTTTTTCACTGTTGCTTTTTGTACTTTATAGTAGAAGAAAACTCAGTTTAATGGCAGTTTGACGGCTTTTCTCCAGGTGATAAAATGAAATTGATCAAATGTACGTTAGAGATTTTAGACTCTGAAACATTCAGTAACGTATGGGAAATTCTGCTTGAATAGAATATGATTTATCGCAACTACTGCGTTTACAGCTAGATCGTTCATACTAAAACTCCACTTTACTTGGATCATGTTGTGTTTCTACTTTTTTATTTTTATTTTTCCAAAATGGCTTACAATACCTCTGATGTGAGGTTCTTGTCTCTTGAGAATTTGACATTTTTACTCAGCAATATGCAGATGCCAAAATGACAGAAGGCATATTCAAACTCAGAAATCACATGAATCAATTGCACATAATAGTAGTTTAGCTCTCTAATAATTTCTCATAGTCTTCACTGGAAACACATGGTCATTACACAGAGAGATAGAGGTAAATAAAAACCACTCATTTACATCTGGAGATTTGCATTTGGCAATATTTCTATTGACTAGTATGAACGTACTTTATAATTTTCAAATATCCCACTTAGTTTAGTAAATCTTCAACTTCTAGCACAATTATCACGTGAATTTTAACAAAAAAAAAATGAGAACTTGATTAGATAGGAATAGAATTTCTGTCATCAGTTACTTTTAAAATCACCATTTAGCATTGTAATTTGTGTGAACTTTCTCTGAAAAAAGTATTATTGATGTAAAATGATAACAGTGTGTAGAGTTTCACAGGGTGCTTGTAACTTACATTTCTAATAAACACAGCTGCTAAAAGAGATGGAGAGTCTATTATTTGTGAAGATTTCCTCTATTCATACTGTCACCTTTGTATTTTTCCTTCCCATTATGCTGACAGAATCTTCACATTAACACAATAGTCTGCATTATGATGACAAAATTATGGCATTATATCAGTAGACCATAAAGAAATGGTTCTATTAGTAAAAATATTTCTTAACAAACTTGATTCCTTTATTACTTTCTGTAGGAAAGGATCTATTACATGAAAATATAGCAAAATACTTCTGAATCCAACAGCTGTTCTTACTGGTGTTTAACTGAGTGATTATTTCCATCACAAGAGTAATAATAACATTCCTTCAATATTTATGACCTTATAGTGTCACTTGTTTGTATACAACTTTGAATATAACACTACAACTGTCACACTATCCAAAAGCCAAGTGTTCTGTTTTTCCCTTACCAATATCTCTCTCACTTCTTCATGAGAAATTTTGCAGGAATATAATAAACTTGGTTTCTATTACATTGTGGTCCTCAAAGAGTATAGCAAACGCATCTGATTAAAAAATAAAAAGATTCAGAGGGAGACAGTTTGAGGATTCTGATTTGCAAGGGAATAAAACCAATACGTCTTCCTTTTTAAAAAGATTATCTACATTCATGTTAACTGTGGGCACTATGCTCAGAGAACCACAATGCCAAAAAATATGGACACACCGTATTATAGTGAAGACTCGTTATAGGATATATGATAATCCTAGCTCACTTTTTTGTAGAGAGAATGTTCTTCCTCAGTTAATGCCAGCTTAGTTGATTCACTTATTAATATCTACATAAATAGAAAATAATCAGACATCTAAAATATTAAAAAAACCATTAATTATTTAGTCTATTGAGTTGTTGCTGTTGTTATCTGCTGTCAAGTCGGCCCCTGATTCATGCTGACCCCGTGAGCAGCAGAACAAAATGTTGCACAGTCTTGCACCATCACTATGATCATTTGCAGTTCAGACCATTGTTATTCACATGGTTTTCATTGGCTAATTTTTTGGAAGTAGGTCGCCAGGCCTTTTTTTCTGGTTTGTCTTGGTCTGGAAGCTCCACTGAAACCTGTTCAGCATCATAGCAAGCTTTCATTGACAGATGAGTGGCAGCTGTGCATAAAAAGGTGCATTGACCAGGAATTGAACCTGGCTCTCCCAAATGGAAAGTGAGAATTCTACCACTAAACCACCACTGCCTCCTGTCTATTGAGTAGACAGCCAAATTCCCACTATAGGTGAATCTTTCTCTGGGGCTGCTCTTCCAGAGCAGTAAAAAAGAAAACAGTGGTAGGAGTTAAGAGGTAGAGGGGATGCTGGTGTGCCTAAACTATTCAATTACTAAGGTTTCATGTGATTTTAGAATGTATTGTTTCACAATATTTAAAAAAATACTATCATAAATCTTACCATCCACACAGGTCTTTTCTTAAAAATATAATTTCAATCTCAATTTTTCTCCATTAATAATTTATTTTCTAAGTATTTTTAAAGAAATTTGGATTTTGTGATTCAATTCCTTTTCAGTGACAGTATGAAATGAGGACCAGTTTCATGAACACTAAATAAAAATATTTTAATTTTGCTTTAATTGGTAATTCAAGGTAGAGATAATTTAATTAGAAAATGAGGTACCTTGTGATGAGATCAACTATTAGGCAAAATGGAACTTTAAAAATCAAATAATATGCAAATTTGGCATATTACAGATAATAGAAAAGGATAATAAAAATTATTTAAAAAAATTTAATCTTTCAATCCAAAAAGTTTGAGAAAATCACTGTAAAAGTGAAAAGTAGCTTTGAAAGAGAAAAAGAAGCATTTTATAAATGACAATGTGTTAATCCCAGAACAAATGTTTGAACTTAATTCCTTCTAAAGGTGCACTATCACCTCTATGAATTGAAAGGGTATATTTTTCCTTCTTGGAACTCTCCTCAACACCAATGATGTAAGGAAAAAAAAAAACATAAAAAATAGATGAGAGGAAAAAAAGCATAAAAAATAGATGAGAGAAAAAAAAAAAGTTTTGAGGCACAAATAGTTCTAGTGGTAGAGGTCAACAAGCTGGTGAAAGAAAATCATTTGGGATTCTAAATAAGTGCCAAGAATTTGTTTCAAACACATCCCTTCTATGTGTATAAGGCACATATTCTTAATGTTTATAGTCCGTAGAAATAGAAAGCAAATTATCTCCTTTCCTCTGGGAACATTTGAAAAGAGAGAGTGAAAACAGAAAATGCTTTCCTGAAGCTCATGAACAAACTCTTTTAATATTACACAGGATGATTGACTTTGTAAATGATTTGACTAAGTGTCGTCAAATTTCCTCTCCAGTTCTGCATGTGAAATAATTCTGGTCTGTTCTACAATTATGGTGATAGAATAAGAATAAAATGATAACTTATTCAAGTACGGTTTATCCAAGTCATAAAAAATAGTAAAGAAAACTTGCTACGTATGTTCATGTTCTATGTAGATGTTTTCTTTACTATTATCATTACTTGGGTAAAGAATATTTGAATAGTTATTGAATGATTATAATAAAACTCACTATGTCATCTTTCTAAGAGGCAAAATATGATTTCTCCACTACTCTAATAAGCAAATGTCATTTGCCCCAATACACAAAATATGTCCTGCCTGCTTACAAGTAAGGGCCCAAGAGTAGATGTCATGAAATTCAAAGTCCTCCACAATCTAGCCATAGCATCTTTCCTGCATGGTAATCTAAACCCACATATTCCATTCGCCACCCTTTGTCCTCTTTGTTCTATACACCTTTTATATTCTGCTAAGAGTCACTGTAATGTTCCATCTGTATGTTTACTCCATTATTCCATTCACAGAGCTTCTCTTCTCAAGCTCCTCCTATTAAAATCTACCTATCTTTCAAGGCCCCAACCTGGCAACCTGGTTCAGTGCCCTCTATGCTATTACCTCAGGGTAATTCTTTATTCATATTTTTTTTCCCAATAGCTCTTGTACTATAATACTTAATATGTTATTTCTCTATTCTTGTTAGTTATGCTCATGTTTGTTTCCATTAGTAAAATGTGCACTGTTTCAGAGTAGATAATGTAATCTATGTGAATGTCTTATATAACTTAGCAAGGTGCCTTGACCACAGGAGATAGTCAGTAAATAAATTTATCATTAATTATTCAGATGTTGACTATGTGGTGTTAAGAAAATCTATTTTCCTAGTATGCTATTCCTGATTTGTTTTGGTACTGTTATCTATTTGGAAACACCTTCATCTGAGGGTATTTGAAATAAATGAGAAGAATATGGAAGAAAAGAGTAGATAGTCATTTTTAACTACTTAGATGCACTAGTAAAATGTTTACTTAGACATTAGATTTGGAAGATTAGGGAAAGAAGAATGTCTTGGATTATCTATAAATTACATGTAGTTCTATATAAGTAGAGCATCTCTGAATTACAAAGATATCTGAAAGAATTCTATCTTTTGTTCCTACTCTTTCTTGCTTATAACTTGTATTTATCATATATGGTCTTGCACTCTAATTTATCTGTTGGTGTATCTGTCTATCCCCTATGATGTAAACTCCTTAAGACAAAAGACTGTTTCTTACTCATTTTCATATTGAGTGCTGTCATGGATTGAATTGTGTCCCCCAAAAACATGTGTCAACTTGGCTAGGCCATGATTCCTAGTATTGTGTGGTTGTCCTGTATTTTGTGATCTTATGTAATTATCCTACATATTGTGATGTATTGTAAATCCTAATCTGCATATGTTAATGAGGCATGATCAGTGTGGGGTGTATCCTGAGTCACAGACTACAAGAGGTGTGACTGAAGTCACCACCCTTACTTAAGTTACCACCATTGCTTAAGTCACACCCTTGCTTGAGTCACATCGTTTATCTTCCAAGAGATAAAAGGCAAGAGAAGCAAGCAGAGATGAGAGGGACCTCATTACCACCAAAAGAGAAGAACCAGGAATGGCGCATGTCCTTTGGACCTGGAGTCCCTGTGCTGAGAATCTCTTAGACCCAGGAGACAGTATGCTGTAACATCGGAGACAGCACGAGATGGTGAGAAGCAGTAGCAAGTATGGCAGAGAACCAGCAGGAGCAGAACCAGGAGACCAGTGCAAGACAGTGCAGTGGGCTTCCTGGCCCACGGAGTAAGGCAGATACAGTAGGTGAGCTGACCCATGGAGGGAGCGAACCAAACGTCTTTGGGAAGGAGGCTTCTTGGCAGAGTGGGGTGATCCCAGGCACCTGAGCATCTTTGGACCAAGGCTTATGGGCAGAAAAGGGTGCCTCCAGACACTTACTGGCTGAGCTAAAGAGCTTTGTAACACCTGCCAGAGCAGGGCAGGGGCTGGGCTGAAAGGCAAAGGGGTCAAAAACCAGAGAGAGGCTTGCCTGTGGGTATGGCTTAGAAGAGGCTGTCCTGATCGAAGAACTGTAACTTGGGCCATTGTTGATCCTGAATTGTAACCTGGTACTTACACATGCAGATCTTCAAGGAATGCTAGGCCCATGGATTTTGAAAGGAGACAAGGACCTTCTCCCAGAGCCAACAGAGAGAGTAAGCCTTCCCCTAGAGCTGGCACCCTGAATTCAGATTTCTAACCTCCTAAAATGTGAGACAATAAATTTCTGTTTGTTAAAGCCATCCATTTGTGATATTTCTGTTATAGCAGCATTAGAAAACTAAGACAAATCCCTAGCTCAAAGTACTAATCAATGAATTAATGAATATTTTATGGTACAATTTTAATGTAATTTACTCGACTGTTACACTTAGGCTCTATCAGTAACATAAGATATTGAGATCTTGTAGATTTTGCTCCCAAAATACCTTCTTTTAAACATACATAGTCATTCCATATAATAATTTTAGAATACTACTATAGAGCTAAGAAATATCATCTTTTAATTAAGAAAGTACTGATTTTGGACTCAGAATAAGAGGGAATATATTGAGCTCTGTTACTTAACTACGTAGCCCTGGAGAAGTTACTTAACCCATTTAAACTTCTGTTCCTTTACTGTAGAAAAAAAGGAATTAGGCTATAGCTTCTGTTATACATCGTATCAGTCTCCCAAAAAGATATGTTGAAGTTGTGAACGCTACTGGTACCTGTGAATGTGACCTTGTTTGGAAATAGGATCTTTGAAGATATTATCATTTAACATGAGGTTATACTGGAGAAGGGCGAGTCCTTATCCAAGATGTGTGGTGTCCTTATAAAAGAGGAGAGAGACACAGAGAGATATACAGAGAGAATATGACCGTGTGAAGATGGAGGCAAAGATTGGAGTGATCTACAAGCCCAGCACACCAAGGATCACTGGCCATCATCAAAAGCTAGGAGAGAGGCATGGAACAGATTGTCTTTCAGAGCACTCAGAAGGAATCAATACAGCTAACACTCTGATTTCTAGAACTGAGACAGTACATTTCTGTACTTATAAGCCACCTAGTTTGTGGTACTTTGTTATAGCCATCCTAGAAAACTAATAAAATTTCCTGTCATTATAATATGCACTTTTTTTTTTAATGGCTGAAAGATATTAAGATTCCATTTCACTTTTACAAAATTACTAAAACAGAAAATAGTATATATATATGCATTATTAACCATGCATTTTCAATGTGTACATATACATATAAAGATTTACTATGTATAAATGTGTACAAAAATTATTTGTCTCTTCGGTGTTGTAAACACTGCTTTGAGGGTAGGTAACTGGCAAAACATTTATTAGATCTCATCAAAAGTGAGTAAACAAGCACCCTTGACCTCTTCAAAGGATATGAACTATGAGGGCCTATTTCTCATCCATAAAATACATGTAATCAAGACTTTGTATTAAGAACAAGTTTAAATTCCTTTTAGCTGTTGGTAAATTACGGTTCATAGTAACATAAATCATTGGATAAATTAGAAAGTACAAACAAGCTTACACTTGCCATGGAATATAATACCTTTTCATTCATTCATTTACTCATTCGTGACTTTGTTTATCCATTCACTCATTTGACAACCAATATATTAGCATCTACTATGCCTTGGGTGTTTTGCTATTTGCTGGGGTTACAGAGATAAATTAGATGGTCTTTACCTTTAGGAAACAATGCAATTGCAGCTAGATGGTTGACTTTTATTAAGCTTATGTACATTAATGATAGGTTGCACATATGCAAATAAACCTGCATTAGAATTTGCACCCTTTTGTGAGTAATTTTTTGTGAAGAAACACTGAGACAAAATGTACCTAATAAAAAAATGGAGCTCCTATTGCAAGACTGAGGGTTAACCTTTCTTTAAGGCTGCTGAAATCTTGAGTTTCAGTAAATACTAAAATGGGGGCAGTATCTCTATAAGACCAGGTTAAAATGAAAGTATATCATTTATATATGTATAAACATGAAAGTGGAGCCCTGGTGGCACAGTGGTTAAGAGCTCCAGTGCTAACCAAAAGGTCGACAGTTCAAATCCACAAGCTGCAACTTGGATACCCTATGCGGCAGCTCTACTCTGCCCTATAGGGTTGCTATGAGTCGGAATCAATTTAGTAGCAAGGGGTCTTTTAAACATGAAAGTAATTCTCCAAATGACCTTGAGTAAAATTTTATGAATTAAACTAATGCACTATGTGACTTCTTAGACCATGAGTATTTGCTGTAGGATAAATAACTTTCCAAAGATGTGGGCAAATGCAAGAGCAGATAGAGCCCACCTGAAGGAGGTTAAAGACAGTAGAGTAGCCTGAGAAGCCATGAGGGAGAACAATCAAATTTTTAAGTTATCAAAACTTACTTTAAATACAAACAAGTTAATGAAAAGGTAATAATATTTACTGAAATATATGTTTTCATAAAAATGTGACAAAAGATAAATCCTCCATTATCTCATTTAATATGTAGTATGAGAGTGATTGGAATGCAAAAGTTGGAAACAAAGAGGAATCAGTAGTTGGATAACATGGTCTTGGTGATGCTGAAGAGCCAATGATAGAATTTTGCAAGATCAGCAACTTATTCACTGCAAATACTTTTTTTGACAACATAAGCAGAGATTGAATCTCAGGGGACAGAAAACAAAGGAACAAAATTGACTACACCTGTGGAAAGAGACAATGGAAAAGCTCAATATCATCAGTCAGAACAAGGTCGGGGGTGGACTTCAGAACATATACTCAATGTAAGTTGAAGTTGAAGTTGAGGAAAATTAGAACAAGTCCATTAGAGTCAAAGTACAACCTTTACTATATCCCACCTGAATTTAGAGACCATTTCAAGAATAGATTTGATGCATTGAACACTAACGACCAAAGACCAGACTAGTTGTGGGATGACATGAAGAAAGGAAAAGGTCATTAAAAAGACAGAAAACAAAGAAAAGACAAAATGATGTCAGAAGAGACTCTGAAACTTGCTCCTGAGCATAGAGTAGCTAAAGCAAAAGGAAGAAATGATAAAGTAAAAGAGCTGAACAGAAGATTTCAAAGGACAGCTTGAGAAGGCAAAATAAAGCATTATAATGAAATGTGCAAAGAAGTGGAGTTAGAAAAACAAAACGGAAGAACACACTTGGCATTTTTCAAGATGAATGAACTAAGGAAAAAATTCAATCCTTGTGTTGCAATACTGAAGGATTTTATGGGGAAAATATTAAATGATGATCAAAAGAAGGTGGAAGGAATACACAGAGTCACTGTACCAAAAAGAATTGGCCAACATTTAACCATTTCAGGAGATAGCATATGATCAAGAACTGATGGTACTGAAGGAAGAAGTCCAAGCTGTACTGCCAGAAATTCAAGCCGGTTTCAGAAGAGGATGTGGAAGAAGGGATATCATTGCTGATATCAGATAGATCTTGGCTGAAAGCAGAGAATATCAGAAAGATGTATACCTGTGTTTTATTGACTATGCAAAGGCATTCAACTGTGAGAATCTTAACAAGTTATGGATAACATTATAAGGAAAGGGAATCCCAGAACTCTTAATTGTGCTCATGCAGAAACTATACATAGACCATGAGGCAGTTGTTCGAACAGAACAAGTGGATACTGCATGGTTTAAAGTCAGGAAAGATGTGTGATAGGGTTGTGTTCTTCCATCATATTTATTCAATCTGTATGCTAAGCAAATAGTCTGAGAAGCTGGACTACATGAAGAAGAACGGGGCATCAGGATTGGAGGAAGATCATTAACAACCTGGGATATGCAGATGACACAACCAGGCTTGTTGAAAGTGAAGAGGACTCGAGGCACTTACTGATGAAGATCAAAGACAATAGCCTTAGGTATGGTTTGCACCTCAACATAAAGAAAACAAAAATCCTCACAACTGGACCAATAAGTAACATCATGATAAATGGAGAAAAGATTGAAGTTGTCAAGGATTTCATTTTACTTGGATCCACAATCAATGCCCATGGAAGCAGTAGTCAAGAAATCAAACAATGTATTGCATTGAAAAAATCTGCTGGAAAAGGCCTCTTTAAAGTGCTAAAAAGCAAATACATCACTTTGAGGACTAAGGTGTACCTGACCCAACCCATGGTATTTTCAATTGACTCATATGCTTGGGAAACCTGGACAATGAATAAGGAAGACAAAAGAAGAATTGTTGCTTTTGAATTACAGTGTTGGCAAAGAATATTGAATATACCATGAACTGCCAGAGGAAAGAAAAAATCTGTTTTAGAAGAAGTGCAGCCAGGATGCTCCCTATAAGTGAGGATAACGAGACTTTGGCTCATATACTAGGACATGTTATTAGGAGGGACTAGTCTATGGAGAAGGACATCATGCTTGGTAAAGAAGAGGGTCAGCAAAAAAGAGGAAGACCCTCAATGAGATGGATTAACACAATGGCTGGAAGAATGGTAAAAACATGGCAGTGACTGTGAGGACGGCGCAGGACTGAGTATGTTTTGTTCTGTTGTGCATAGAGTCGAAATGATTTGGAACTGACTCAAGAGCACCTAATAATAACAATAAAGAGTGTAAACAGCATGACTGACTTTGGTTTAGAAAATGCTAAAGAGAAAAATGCACTCTTTTCCTAGGGGAAATTTTGTATCTTTACTTGTCTCAGCAAGAATCAGCCATCTGTAACTTTTTAAGAGTGGAAGATATGTTTATCAAAAGCCAGGAGTATTAACTACTACATTACAGAAAATAATCGTTATTGCTTGGCTACCTTTACTGAGCCAAATACTTATGAGCAGCTCCACTTTCACATAGTGTCTTAGTTATCTAGTGCTGCTATAACAGAAATACCACAAGTGGATGGTTTTAACAAAGAGAAGTTTATTTCCTTACAGTAAAGTAGGCTAAAAGTCCAAATTCAGGGTGTTAGCTCCAGGGGAAGGCTTTCTCTCTCTCTGCCTTGTCATCAATGTTCCCTGGACTAGGAGCTTCTTTGCACAGGGACTCCGGCCCAAAGGATGCCCTCTGCTCCTGGCGCTGCTTTCTTGATTGTATGAAGTCCGCCTCTTCTCTCTGCTCACTTCTGTCTTTTATATCTCAAGAGATTGCCTCAGGGCACAATCCAATCTTGTAGGTTGAGTCCTGCCCCACTAACAGAACTGCTGCCCATCCTCCCTCATTAACAACATAGAGGCAGGATTTACAACATAAAGGAAAACCACACAATACTGGGAATCATGGCCCAGCCAAACTGATACACACATTTTTTGGGGGACATAATTCAATCCATGACACATAACATGTTTTTTTCTTTTAATTTAACACACATAAATATATATGGTATATAAGGTATAATGCAAGCCATTGGTCCCATTTCTTTATTCAAAAAGAAAGTTTATAAAGTCTGTTCTTTTAAAAAAACATGTATTTTAGAAATTTGGCAAAAACAAAATTCCCTTATAGTGATTATTTTCATCATCCAGATCCACGATACACATAATGTATTTTTATTAATTCTATTTCTTTAATTAGAGTAATTAAATAAACAATAAAACAGTACTTATGGTCATTATATTCTCTTAGGTTATAAAATAAACACTTGTGAAAAACTGAATTAGGAATTTGATTTCTTAGGTACATTTGTTGCCACATGGTAAATTTTATGCTAAAATATGTCTTCTGTTTTATATTTCCATATATATTTTATTATTGTTATTATGATTTGAAATCTAGATTTGGAGAAAAACTAGAAATTGGACTTTTCACTCTCTGCTATTGCTTATTTATCTCAGGAAGTCATACAAACTCCCTGAACCTGACTTCTTTTGTCTTTAAACTTGTCTTCTTGACAAGATTATTGTGAGGAACACAGATACAAATGAATGAAAAGTAACATGAAACTTATAATTTTAGTGAATGAATTATTATTCAAAATAATTTTAAATAATTTAAATATTTATATCCTATGACTTCAAGCGTGATTTTATAAATTTTACCAGTAAAGGCCCATAGATAATATAAAACAATCTAAAATAAATAAATGTGTTAAATATGAGAGGGTGAAGTAAATGTACTCGCCACCTAGGTTAATATAATTATAAGCTCTTAAATTTAAATATTTTTCTGAGCTTCCTGGAATCCATTTCCTCACTAGAGACTGTTTCTTGATGTCTGCAAACATATTTTTGTAGGAAATACAGACATGTTTATTTATCCCACTGCTTCCTATTTGAGGCACAACATTACAAATACTATCCAATAAGAGAGAATCTCTAGGAATTAAGCTGAGAAACTCCAGGCAGGCTATATTCTTGATTTAATTTGATGGAAGGATATAGCATAGCCATCTGTCTACCCTCATTAAGAAAAAAAAAAATGTTTTCTATTTCTTCTTTCAGCACTTTGACAAGAATTGTGTCTCAGATAATTCAAGCTAATTTTCCCTGCTGAGAGCCTAATGCCTTGGTAAATCTTCAGATTTTGTAGTGCTTTTAATGTTACTTCCTGCTTGCCATTTTATTAGCAAAAAGTGGAATAAATAGAATACAATATCTATTTAAAAGAATGTTGTAAGAAAAAAAGTACTAACATACTGTAACATACTATCAACTAAACTACAAAGTCTGAGTCAACAGGGTCTCCTAAATTGTAACTGTAAATGGCTATGAGATTTCCTGTGAAAATAGATGGAGAGACTGTGATTGAAGTGCCTACTCAGAGACTGCAAAGCACTGATGTCTCAGCTCCTGCCCTTCTGCTCACAAAGACCCTTTGCCTGAGACCTTCCTGTGTGTTTAACCCGCCCTGGGGAATATAGTCTAAGCTGCTTAGGCACGTCCTGTTGAGTCTTCCTCAGCAGCTCCAATAATTCAAAGGCACTTCCCAAAGTGAGTGCCTTTCAGATTGAGCAGGACACTGCCAAGGGCACAGTCAAAAGGTAGTTTTTAGTTTTTAACTTTTTTCCTAGCTTTTTTTTTTTTCTTTCTTTTTTTGTGAGAAAAATTTTTAAGGTAGGCTGGGACATGTTATTAGAGTCAGGAGTAGAAGCGTATTCGTTCATTTGAAAAAAAAAGATAACGAGAAATCAGAATGTAGGAAAAGTACAGTAGTTTGAACAGTGACAAACTACAGAATATGCTTGAATATGCCTGCAGAATACAGACCGTGTTCATCCTCAATTACAATGAAAGGTTTTACCATTTGTTATTTCAGAACGGAATTTCTTTCCATAAAGTTCATAGTCAATACCAACATAAGAGTAAAAGTGAATATAATGTGTTCTCTTAAGCTTCTTGTTCCAAAACTCTATTGCTTCATGGTGAAATTTATTTTAATTTTTATAATTTTAAATAAGCAAACATAGCAACTTTCAAGGATTTAGCAATCAACACTGAGAAGGTAAAGAGACTTTTGCACTAAATATTTGACTAAGGATGGAAATAAAATAGGATTTATTTTAAAAGAAGTTATTCCAAGGTCAACCCATTATATTTTGCAAAAATACTACTTCTCTAGGTTTCCCATAGGGGTGATAAAGCAAAATGGTGAATTTACAAATTGATAGTCTTTACAGGATCTGTCTTTTCATAGTAAGCTTGTACTCATTTTAAGACTGAGATATTCCTTAGGGTCGGTGCATAAGTGGGGAGGCACTGCCCCACATATTGGGCTATGTTAATGGCTTATAGCCACATTAATCTTTAAGTTGAGCTTTGAATTTAATCACTTGGAAGTAAATGCTCTCTAGAGACATCATCATCAAAAAATAAAGCAATTGTTTAAAACTGAAGGCTGTTTTCTGAATTAATGAAGCAACTTTCATTATGGACAATCTGAAACTGCAGGCTACTTCCTCTTTATCTGTTGATGCATTTTAATGAGCGTGTAATAACCCAAGAAACAGAGGTTTTCCAACTTTTAAATTTGTCTAAAATCATGACCATAACATGTGATGTCAAAATTAGCTCAGTATTTTAAGTTAATATTTTTATAAATTAAACATTAGACATATTTTTGTATTTAAAATTATACAAGCTGCATCTATCTTGTTGAAATGAGTTAATTCCTTCTGTATGCTATTCATCAGTATTGGAACTTTAGCATTAGTTTGTGTTTTTTTTAAAGCACTAGTTGGAGTGATTTTAAAATTAACTTACTAACATGAGTCGGAATCCACTCGATGGCAACTAATAACAACAATAACATAAATGTATCAGTAAGTAAACTCTAGTAATGAGAATTTGTTTCTCTAAATATGGGCAATGTCTAGGAGATCCTCCCATCAACCCCGAAATATTTGCCTGTGTTGATTATCATTCTATCTTTTGAGAACTACTCCTCTGCCTTTTTTTCTTCAAATGTAGATGAATTCCTTTCATTTTTTATAATTGGGGACATGAAAGTATCTTTGATTTTCTTTTACAATTCTACCCTTTAATTTTATCTTTTTACACAATGACTTGATTTCTTATTTTGAATGTTTATGTGCAATTCTTTCATTTTCTACTGATAAGAAGGTAAATGTCTTAAGACCCAGTTAGAGGATCAATGTTTACTTTCCCCCAAACTTTAAAATGCATTTTTGAAACAGTTCACATATCACTAGCATATTAAACATGCATTTTCAAGTTTATTGAGTCATACTGATATAAGCAGTTGATTTTAAATGTTATTGACATTGTCTTGCTCTCATCTTTGGCCACATTTTTCTTCTGAATGTCTTTATATCTTTCTTTACTCCTAAATTTGGTCTATGGTTTTCACTGAGCTATTCATATTTCTCTAACAAAGCTACATACTAATTTTCTGTATCTTTGTCATAATTTTTATGAAAAAATAACACCTATTGTAGTGAATGGAGCCCTGGTGGCATAGTGGTTAAGAGCTGTGGCTGCTAATCAAAAGGTTGGCAGTTAGAATCCACCAGTCACTCCTTGGAAACCCTGTGGGGGCAGTTCTACTCTGTCCTATAGAGTTGCTATGAGTTGGAATCAACTCAGCAACAGCAGGTCTTTTTTGTAGTGAATAAAAAATGACCTATTCCTTTATATCCCAGTGGGTCTTTATGTGAGCCACAACTTCGTCTTATGAGGATGTGTCGGTTCCAAAACAACAATTTAAAAAATTACACTGGTCATGATCAATTCCTTATTTTTCTCATCTCTTCCACAGAGATTTGGATCATATATTTAAAGCCACCCATGGCTTTTCAGCTTCTTCCTAGACACGATGTGGAATTTGTCACAGTCATTTTGCCCAAGTCTATTTTAATTCCATTTTACTGTTGCAAACTGATCAGCAATGCATACTTAGAGTTCTCTGTTGGTTTTGATTGAAAAGATAAACACATCTACTGTGGCAGAAATTAAATTGCAAGAAACTAAAAATTTTCTCTTTTCTACTTTCATCATGTAAAATGTAGTAGTTCACAAGTAGAGAAAGCAAGAAAAAGATTCAGAGCTTTGGGCTTAAAGTAGTGATTGCAATGGAAAGCCATGTAAAATCTCCATGGATGCGTTCTTTAAAGAAAGGCAGAGAATTGTGGAAACACTTTACATGATGGGATATGTAAGTAGGGCCCTGGAGGTCCAGAT
Source organism: Dugong dugon (assembly GCA_030035585.1). Taxonomy (NCBI): domain Eukaryota; kingdom Metazoa; phylum Chordata; class Mammalia; order Sirenia; family Dugongidae; genus Dugong; species Dugong dugon. The sequence continues at coordinate 140,737,670 of CM057464.1, read as the reverse complement.
GTGAAAGCAAACTACTGGAGTTAAGCACTTAGCTGAAAATTGCTTTCTATCATCTGAGCTAGAAGTAATAAGAAACCAGGCATGAAGGATTAAAGCAAAATACTTTAGGTATATACTTGGCTTCTGCAAGTTGGAATTTTTGTTTTTTTCTCTATTAATACCCAGGGTGACACCTGATTCTCATCACACTATGCAGAATTAAAGTTTTCTCATAATAATTCATTTTACAAAGTCAGGAAAAAGAATGTATTCACAATAATAACAGCTCTCCAGAATGTGTTTGGCACAGTGGTAGAGAGCTCAGCTGCTAACCAAAAGGTCGGCATTTCGAATCCACCAGCTGCTCCTTGGAAACCCAATGGGGCACTTCTACTCTGTTGTATTGGGTCACTCTCAGTCGGAATCAACTCAACAGCACCGAGAGGTTTTTTGTTTTTTGTTTTTTTTTTCCAGTTTAGAATGTGTTGGGCTATTGTGGAATATAATGTAATGGCATATTTTCATCTGAATAATCATACTCCCTAAAAGAGACTTCTAAGATCATTTGGTTCCAAATTGTTGTTTGATGGATAAGAAAAATGACACCTGGAAAAGTGAATTAACATGTCTGATATAAAAAGCTAATCTCTCATTATCTTTAATCATAACTCTTCAAATAATGTTATTAGGAGAGAAGAACAGAAACACTAGATTGGATGCTGGCTAGCAGGGAATGATAGTGGATACCCTGATAAAGGGCCATGACTATGGCAGCCAAGTAGTTTTTTAGTCATTTCCGATGTCAAATATTTGTTCCTTTTGTCATTCCAATGGTAGCATTTTTAGTGTGAAAAATAAGTCACTGTACTCTTGAATAACCCTGACCAGATGGGCTTTGTTTAAATAATACAGCCTTCTCGACAACAAGTTCTTACCTTTCCCTGCAGCTATCAATATTTAAGATCTGTTTTCCCTTGGAGGGATCAAGATTATTCTAAAATACAATTGGAAAGTTGATGTTCCTTTAGTTAATGCTTCATAATATATTTTAGATTCTCCAAAGGCATCTACCATTATGCTATAGTAGAAATAGGTATCATTTAGTGGCTATTTAGTTTACTAAAAGCACTTTGTTAACATTTTCTCTAATTTATTACTCACACCACTCCTATGAAACATCATTTCCCCTTATTTACAGACAAGAAGACTGAGGCTTAGAGAGATAATGTAGCTTCACCATGATCACACAGTACTGGTAGACCTCTCTAATTTTTGGAAAGCCCTTTATACTTTTATTTTAGAAGCTCTCCTCTTCTATTCCATGTGATTTGGATAAGACTGTCATTTAAAAGATCCAGGTTTCTCATGGTGCTGAATATGACTACCTGGACCATTGGAGCTTTCTAGGGGGAACTGATATGGATGCTAGGGGAGGACGTTCTCTCCCCTTCTCAAATAAGAAACTAGCTCTAAGAACCACATAAGACACGGGATTTCCTGGGGTACATCCTTCCTACCTGTGACTTAAGGGGAGAAGCAGCCAATAAGAAGGTAGAGCCAAGAAAAGAAAAAAAGGAAAAAAGTAAAATACTGATAATAAGTGTTTGAGAATAAAGCACATTTGAATCTTGTGACATCACTGTCATATGAAAATCAGTGCCAAAGTCCAAACAACGTCTCATTGCATCTCAGCCAAAGTGCATTTTCATATGAGTGTAAAAACCAGTCTTCAATGATTTATTTTACATCAATGGATACTTGACTTTCACCCTGATATGATCTTCCTTATTAACTCTGTCTTACTGATTCAACTGTACCTCAAAGATGACAGGCTTGCTTCTGCTTCAGGGACTTTGTACTTCTTATTTCTTTGGCATGAGACACTCTTCAGGAATCCTCATGTTTGTTTATCCCTCACCTCTGTCATATCTTAATATCACCTTCTCTGTTAGGCTTTACTCAAAACCCTGCTTGTCATTGCACACTGCCTAGTTCTCTCATCTAGCTGCTACTGCCATTCTCTCACCTCCTTTCCAGCTTTATTTTTTCACATATCACTTATCATAATGTCTGTACTGGGTTGAATAGTGTCTCACAATAATCCGTGTCCACCTGGAATCTGTGATTGTTATCTTATTTGGAAATAGGGACTTTGCAGATATAAGTTGAGTTCATACTGAATTAGGATGTGCCCTAACTCCAGTGACTGGTGTCCTTATAAGAAGAGGGACATTTGGATTCTGGCACACAGGAAAGAAGGCTGTACATCAACAGAGGCATATTTGAGTGATGCAGCTACAAACCAAGAAATGGCAAAGATGGCCAGCAACCACCAGAAGCTAGGAAGACGCAAGAAAGAACTCTTCCCTAGAGCCTAAAAGGAGAATATGTCTCTGCCAACATTTTAATTTCCAACTTTTAGCTCCAGAATGATGAGATGGTAAATTTTTGTTGTTTCAAGCCACTCAGTTTGTGGTACATTGTTACATCAACCCTACCAAACTAATAAAATGTCTTATTTTTCGTCTCTATCACCCCCTTCCCTACCACCATCCAGTGGAATGTAAGCTTCAAGAGGGCAGAGATTTATGTCTGATTAATCTCCAGCATCTAGTACATTCCTTGGCACATGCTAAGTGCTCAATAAATATTTGTGGAATGAATGAGTTATAATGAGAGACAATAAGTTCTATTTTGGTTGGGGATGAGGTGGGGTGGTTGAGACAGTTTGAAAAAGGCTCCTGCCATTTGCAGTTAACAAAGTCATGACTAATAAATAGTCATTAATGGTGGATCCAGAGTCAAACAGATCTATTTGAGTAGAATTACGCCATAGGGTTTCCAAGCAGTGGCTGATGGATTCGAACTGTTGACTTTTTGGTTAGCAGCTGAACACTTAACAACTTTGTCATCAGGGCTCCATTTGAGCATAAGATTATGTTATTCTATACTACTGCTAAACATATTTAAGGATAGTGTTTTTATAAGCTGAACAAATTGGGGCTACTAGGAAACCTTAAAAATTTTGTTACAGAACATTTAAAGTAGTTATATATTTATTAATGCTGATAAAAATAGCATGATATACTATATTGATTCATAACTAATAAATTCAAATAATCCATAATGAACACTTTTATTATTGACTGTAAATGCTGCTGGCAAAATGGTTGCTTGAAAATATAGTAATCACTCCCCAAAGGAGGTTTTCTTTTTTTTTTTGAGAGGTCTAACATAAACATACTTACTTTCTATATGCGGTATTTGTAAGTATGAACATTTTGGTTCAAGTAAGAGCAGATTGTGAGTTGTTCCCTTTGAAATTTAGACAGAAGAAACTGTGTACTGAGAATAGAAAAGGTAAATAATATAGATGTTAAGAAACAAACGTGTTTTTCACTGGAGCCTTCGAGAAGTTAAGATCTGACAAGGGAATAATGTCCAGAGGTTAGAACCATCTCCACTGGGGCCTAGAGGAGAGAGACATCATGGATGTGCAGAAAGAACTGACGACAAGAGTTTTAGGATGAGTTACTTATCAGGGACAGACTAAAGGCTACATACCCTGGGTGCTGGGGAGGTAGAGTTGATACGAAACTCCCAGCACCTAATATCTAAGTTTCCTTGACATCTGAAGATGTGGGGACCAACAAAGTTGATAAATACAGGGTATTTGTATTTATTAGATAGTTATAAATTAATATTGTGTATAGACCAGCAATGGGGATGTGCGAGGCAGTCTCGGCCCATAGGATAGTAGAGTGTCAGGAGTCAACAATTCAAGTAAAATGCATTTGTTATTAACTCAAGTTGGCTCTTTTTTTTTTCTTATTTTGGTGAATATAAAAAATTATAAACACTAAATATAAACAATGTCACTTAATTGCCCATTCTCATTTTTTTTCCAATAAAGCCTTATAGTATTTAAATATATTAACAGCAACTCAGTATAGCTCAAGGTGACAAAAGGAGAGAGAAATTATAATGCTACTGAGTTATGCCTTGGAGCCTTGGAATTCAAGGGCAAGAATATATCCAGGGTCCAGGACAAGGGATGGTGAAAGGAGCTGGTAAATAATCAGGAACACAAGTGCAGTTCATAATTACACTTCTTCTAATTCTCCTGCTTCACTGTTTTATCTCTCAACACACCAGCTTCCTCTGCTTTTCCATCTTTACAGTAGAACATAGATGTACCACACCTCCCAAGAAGACAAGTTAAAGTTCCAGCCACATGCAGAGATAAACCAGCCAGCTGTTCTGAATTGCTGTTTCAAATTGGATGGACTTAATTTAATCATCTGTAGCCAAAGAAGTGACATTAGCAAGTACATACATGACTGCCAGTAGCCCAGCTCTGAGGGAGTGGGAAATTCTGAGCATCCAAGACTTCTCAGTGAAATATTCTCCTTCAACAAGGCTTTTCACGTACACAATCCTCTATGATCGCGGAGGTCTACTATAACTGTCTTCCATTACTCTAATATTTATATATTTCTTAACTCAAACTATTAATTTACTTAGAAAATTAGATTTGCAGCAGAAGACAACAATTATTAGTGAAATGTGTTTCGATTGAATCAATCTAAAATTTCAAATCAGAAATCGTTCAGGAAAAAAATGATCAAAACTCAAGTTTTCTTTAAGAAATTAATCCTGAAAATAAAAGACGAAGAAACTATTTGTTTTTAACAATGACATGTACTAAATATAAATGCCTTACCTTCACTTGATGTGGTAATATTTTTATGTGGCACATACTAAGCACTCAGTTAGTTTAATGAATAAACTATGCATGTGTGTGCATGTGTTTTAATTTAACAAATATTTTAAGTATTTATTACAATATTCTCTATTCATATCTGGTTTGTGAAATGGAAAAATGAGTGTAAATACTCAAACCACACTTCAAAATGTGAATTTTGGAAACTATTTCTGGCTATGGGAGAAAAGATTTACCAGAGGCCAAAAGTCTTTTCAATATTGCACTAATGTAAAATTACCAATACATACCATGTACCAAGTCACAATTTCCATGCTAGAATACCAGTTGTGACCTTGCATTACCAGTACAAAGGTTAGTGGTCAGTTCCACTTAGGTTTTGCTAAAAGATCTATAATTCTTTTAAAATTAATTTGTTTTGTTAAAATAAATCTTAACTTGAGAACTGCCACGTAAGTGATGATAATGTATATGTGAGTGACTCTCTGTTTTCTAAAGGAGAACTATGATTCAATTAAATATTGTTTATGCTTCATTAGATCTTAAAATGATTTTGTTTAAATATTGAACATCTTTTAAGAATATTGAGATGGCAATTTCTCCATGATTAAAAATGCTATTTCCATTCTTAAAACTTTTATTTCAATCATCATCATGCAGTTGTCTCTTCACTCTTCAGGGACCAGGACAAAATTTACGAACAACTGCTCAGATAAAGCTCTGATTCCATCAGGTCATAGTATGGAACAATCCTGCTTTATGGCGTGTTCATAATTTTTAGTATTTTCCAATGTTCACATCTCTGTGAGCAATAGCATGAGTACCCCATTAATTCTATCATCAGTAATGTGCATAAAAAGATGACCCATCATAGATATACGGACTTATTTGTAAATCAATCAAATGAATAAGTTCATTCTTACTCCAGGGCAACACTGCTTGATAATGCTGATGATGACCAACGTATTTCCAGCCTCAGGGAGCTCTTAGATGAGCATGAGGTACAAGTAAATATGTATTTTGTCATTTTTGCATCTCATTTTCTTCAGCTCTTTGGAGAGCGCAAAGCTGTTTATTTTTATTCCTTATTTTTCTAAAAAACAATTCTCTTCCCTCAATTTAGTTGTCTAGCACCCTCCCTGCATTTTCTCTGAGGACTCCCACACTGGAGTAATTCTGATTATGTGTACTGTGCACATAGGGAGGGCCAGGAGGGATGAAATTCCCCTTCAGATAGAGTAGACTCTAAGTGCCCTTGAATGCAAGCACCAAACAAAAGTTTCATTTCAACCTTCTTGACCTCTTCTTTCTAAACTTTGACAATCTATTAACAGTGTTTCTTACACAATTAGACATAGACTTTTAATAGCGCTATCTTAAGAGAGCCAGATTCTGAGTTTAAAGTCTTGACAAGGCATGCATGACTGGTAATAACTCTTTTCTTGGGCTTGCTTAATCAAGGTGCCTTGGGCCTGTCTAAGCATAATGCTCCCCATAGTATCTGAAATAATAGTTTTATTCTTTATACACAAGAACATTAATGGCTCTTTTGTTTTCATTGTTAAAGTCTCTCCAGAAAAATGAAAATCTTCTTATGAGCCGTTTGACTCATTTTAAACTACTAGATCTGCCAACATAGGCTACAAGGCCTTGTTTGGATTACAGAGATGATGGGTCACCAGTTAGGGTAATCACCATCAGACAGCGCTGTCGGCTTATTTTTTGACTGAGAGAATGGGTCGTAACCTGAGAATCTGAGGACAGCACTTATAGTTGGCAGTTAGATATGCTAGGCACCATCTCTTTGAACCTTGGTTTCTTTACTTTAAAACTGAGATAATAGCATTCACTCTCTTACCTTGTAGATCTGATTGTGATCATTCCATAACATGCATGTGAAGGCACCCTGAAATATTAAAAATGATCTAAGGGAGGAAAGAGTTAAAGCAGCCGAATGGAAATAAATTCACTCACTTTACTGTAGGGATACCCCAGGAGAAAAGAAAAGAAGGTAGGTAATCTGTTGTTTGGTTTTTTTTTTTTAATCCACAGGAAAAAGACTAATGATATTTACTGCTCCATAGGCTTTTCAAGGCTGTGACCTTTCGGAAGCAGATCACCACGCCTGTCTTCTGAGGCACCTCTGGTTGGTTTTGAATCACCGACCTTTAGGCTAGTCACTTATCCATTTGTACCACCCAGGGATTCCTTGGATAAGGATTATCTATTGCAAATAGAACACAAAGTCTATGAGTCATGGCTCCATGGATGTATAGCTCTTTAGGGCATAAAACAGAGATGTTATATAAATTAAATTGCTCTCTGTTGTATGACGAACCCTGCAAAGCTCACTTAGAAACTTCATCTATCCTGGGTCAGAGGTGTATGCCTGTACAAGAAGGAAGGGTCTGGGAGATACTGTCAATGTCACAAACCTCTCTCTGCTTCTTCTGGACCATTTGAATGATGTGTCCTTAAAATTATTTAGTAAAGCTTGATGGGTACGATCTCTGATTTGTGTGAGTTTGATTTGACAATACTAGCCTAAGTTTGCTCAGTATATGACAGTGATATAGCAATAGGGTTGATATGAGTTGGACGGCAACAGGTTTGGGTTTTTTTTGTTTTATAGTTATTAAGAACATTATGATATTATTATATAACAGTAATATAAATATATATTATTATTTTTCTATATAATTGTTTTTTTCTTATACATTTTTAAGAACTTGACATTTTATATAGGTAGCATTTAAAATTCAGAAGGTTTTCACCGGCTAATTCTTTTCAGAAGTGGACCACCAGGTCCTTCTTCCTAGTCTGTCTTAGTCTAGAAGCTCAGCTGAAACCCTGCTGGTATTTGAATACTGGTGGCATAGCTTCCAACATCACAGCAACATGCAAGCCCCCACAGTACGACAAAACGACAGTCTCACCATACTTGCTTTTAAAGAGCATTCTGGCTGTATTTCCTTCAAGAGAGATTTATTCTTTCTTCTGGCATTCCCTGGTATATTCACTATTGTTTGCCAACACCATAATTGAAAGGCATCAATTATCTTTGGTCTTCCTTATTCATTGTCCAGCTTCTGCGTGCATATGAGGCGATTGAAAATATCATGGCTTGAGTCAGGCGCGCCTTAGTCCTCAAAGTGACATCATTGCTTTTCAACACTTTAAAGAGATCTTTTGCAACAGATTTGTCCAGTGCAATACGTTGTCTGATTTCTTGACTTCTGCTTACGTGGGGGTTGATTGCAGATCCAAGTAAAATGAAACCCTTGACACCGTCAATGTTTTTTTCTGTTTATCATGATGTTGCTTACTGGTCCAGTTGTAAGGATTTTTGTTTTCTTTATGTTGAGGTGCAATCCATACTGAAGGTTGTCATCTTGGATCTTCACCAGTAACTGCTTCAATTGCTATTCACTCTCAGCAAACACAGTTGTGTCATCTACATATCGCAGGTTGTTAATGGGTTTTCCTCCAATCCTGATGCCACGTTCTTCTTCAGATAGTCCTGCTTCTCAGATTGTTTGCTTAGCATACAGATTGAATAAGTATGGTGAAAGGATACAACCCAGATACATACCTTTCCTGCATTTAAACCACACAATATCCCCTTGTTCTGTTGAACAACTGCCTCTTGGTCTAGGTACAGGTTCCTCATGAGTACAACTAAGTGTTTTGGAGTTCCCATTCTTCACAATGTTATCTGTAATTTGTCATGATCCACATAATGGAATTCCTTTGCATAGTCAATAAAACACAGGTAAACATCTTTCTGGTATTCTCTGCTTTCAGCCAAGATCCATCTGATATCAGCAATGATATCCCTCATTTCACATCCTTTTCTGAATCCAGCTTGAATTTCTGGAAGTTCCTTGTTGATGTACTGCTATAACCGCTTTTGTATGATCTTCAGTACATTTTACTTGTGTGTGATATTAATGATATTACTTGATAACTTCCAAATTCTGTTGGATCATCTTTCTTTGGAATGTGTGTAAATATGGATCTCTTCTAGGCGGTGGGCCGTAGCCGTCTTCCAAATTTTTTGGCATAGACGAGTGAGCGCTTACAGCATTGTAACCATTTGTTGAAAAATCTCAATTCGTAGTCCGTCAATACCTGGAGCCTTGTTTTTCGCCAAAGATTTCAGTGCAGTTTAGACTTCTTCCTTCAATACCATCAGTTCTTGATCATATGCTACCTCCTGATATGGTTGAAGATCAACCAATTCTTTTTGGTACAGTGACTCTTTTTATTCCTTACATCTTCCCTTGATGCTTCCTACATCACTCAATATCTTATCCATAGAATCCTTCAATATTGCAACTCAAGGTCTGAACTTTTTCTTCAGTTCTTTCATCCTGAGAAATGCCAAGTGTATTCTTCCCTTTTGCTTTTCTAACTCCAGGTCTTTGTACATGTCATTATAATACTTTGCTTTATCTTCTTGTGCTGCCCTTTGAAATCTGTTCAGCTCTTTTATGTCATCATTTCTTCTGTTCACTTTAGCTACTCTAGGTTCAAGAGCAAGTTTCAGAGTCTCTTCTGACGTGCATTTTGTTTTTTTCCTTCTTTCCTGTCTTTTGAATATTCTCTTGCATTTTTCATGTATGATGTCCTTGATGTCATTCCACAACTCTTCTGGTCTTTGGTCATTAGTGTTCAATGCATCAAATCTATTCTTGAGATGGTCTCTAAATTCAAGTGGAATATACTCAAGGTCATACTTTGACTCTCATGGGCTTGTTTTAATTTTCAACTTGCATATGAGCAATTGATGTCTGTTCCGAAGTCGGCCCCTGGCCTTGTTCTGATTGATGATATTGAGCTTCTCCATCTTGTCTTTCCACATCTGTAGTTGATTTAATTCTTGAATATCCTATCTGGCAAGGTCCATGTGTATAGTCATCATTAATGTTGTTGAAAAAAAGTATTTGCAATGAACAAGTCATTGGTCTCACAAAATTCTATCAGGCAATCTCTGGCGTGGTTTCTACCACCAAAGCTGTTTTCCAACTACTGATCCTTTGTCTTTGTTTCCGACTTTAACATTCCTATCACCAGTAATTGTCAATGCATCTTGTTTTCGTGTTTGATCAATTTCAGACTACAGAAGTTGGTAAAAATCTTCAATTTATTCATCTCTGGCATTAGTGATAGGTGCATATATTTAAGAAATAGTCATATTAACTGGTCTTCCTTGTAGGCTTATGGATATTGTCTTATCACTGACAGTGTTGTACTTCAGGATACATCTTGAAATGTTCTTTTTGATGATGAATACAATGTCATTCCTCTTCAATTTTTCATTCCCAGCATAGTAGACCATATGATTGTCTGATTCAAAATGGACAATACCAGTCTTTCAGCTTACTAATGCCTAGGATATAGATATTTATGTATTCAATTTCATTTTTGACAACTTCCGATTTTCCTAGATTCATACTTTGTACATTCCACATTCTGATTATTAATGGATGTCTGCTGCTCATTTTGAGTCGTGCCACATTGGCAAATATAAGTCCTGAAAGTTTGACTCCATCCACATCATTAAGGTTGACTCTACTTTGAGGAGGCAGCTCTTCCCTAGTCGTATTTTGAGTGACTTCCAACCTGAGGGGCTCATTTTCCAGCACAGTGTCAGACAATGTTCCACTGCTATTCATGAGGTTTGGCCAATTTTTTAGAAGTAGATTGCCAGACCCTTCTTCCTAGTCTGTCTTAGTGTGCAAGCTTCACTGAATTCTGTCCATCATAGGTGACCCTGCTGGTATTTGAAATACCAGTGACATAGCTTCCAGCATCACAGCAACATGAAAGCCACCATAGTACAACAAACTGACAGACGAGTGGTGGGATTGTTCTGATTAATAATAGTTTGAAAAGTTAAAAAGAGGAAGGGTCAAGCTAGAAAATATCTTAGCAAAGAAAAAAAATTATTAATCAATATTTTCAGACAAATGTCTAAGATAATCATATCTATCCCTTACAGAGGGCTTACTATTCTAAACTCTTTGCACATATTACTTTACTTAATACTAACAACTGCCCTGTGAGGTAGTGCTATCGTTATTCCTACCACTAAAAAAAAAATCAAACCCGTTGACGTCGATTCCTAACATATTGATGAGGAAATAAGGCACTCTGAGGGCATCAGCACAAATTCGCACAGCAAAATTACAGAGAAAAGATTAAAACCCATGAAGTCTGTCTCCAGAATTGGTGCTCCTTATCCTTAAAATAAGTTGATCATTTGTTACAAAATTGAAGATAAAATGAATAATGCTTCTATAAAATATATATTAAAAAAGATTTATTAATAACCATTTATTTACTTTAGTCTTTTATTATATGTATTTGTAAAAGAGATGTATTTTGCAAGATATTGAGGGTGAATTAATAGCTGGAGAACCTCTGGAAACCAGAGCTTGAAAGCACTAACTCCCAAAGTTAGCCATACACCTTAATTCCTCCCTCCTTAGCAATATTTCATGTGTTGTTGTCAGGGATGCAAGGTATGGACCGCAGTGTGATGGGCACAGGATGATGACATCATCTCAAAGAGCTCTACATATCAGCGATTATGAAGATAGTTTAGGACCAGGCAACATTTCATTTTGTTATACATAAGGTCACTATGAGTTGCAGCCTACCTGAGACTACCTAATAACAACAATAGATTGTATGGAGCTCTGAGGGGCTAAGGTCACTTATGGCACAGTCTCGAAGTCAGAGCTGTGAGTGATGGAAGAGATGGTGGGAGATGGTTAGAGATGGCATAGATGTCGGAAATAAAATCTATCTACCTATTAATCTATCAGTCTATCTATGTAGCTATATATTTACCATCTGTTTACCATCACTAAAGTTTGACATGATTGATTGACAGAGTGGTTAGTCCCCATTCTGCCCAATCAGTACAACTCAGTTAATTAACAAAACAGAAACCAGTGTGAAAATCTCAAGAACAGTTCCTGACAGCAGATCTCACTAAGAGTGTGCTCTTGTCTTTATTATATTTTCTGCTAACTTCCATGTTTCTGGTCAAGAGCAAATAGAGGGAAAAAAAAAAAAGAATGAGTGGGAAATCCCAGTCAGAGTAATGGGACAAGAATGCCTTTTCCAAGCAGAAAAAAATCGAATATCACCATATGCCATGTTGACTTATCACCACTCTATATAGAATTTTAGTCTGATTCTGATCACCGTGCAATGTCTATCAATATTAGATCACCTAAATTCCTTGAATGACCTTTGAACACTCATCAACATTTCAAATCTAGAGAAGAAATAGAGCCTCTGAGAAATAACATCCTTGGAAAACATATGTGGGAGAATGGGTCTTACTTGTGTGTGAGTGAAGAGAAAGAGATAGCTGGAAATTTAAGGATAAGATATTCGCCTCTGAACAAACATTTGAAATGGATCACTGGAAACAGAGAAAGAGAATGAGGATATTAGAGATGAGAATGGTAGAAAAAAAGGAATTTTGACTTTTAATTTTCGATAACATCACACCCAAAACCTTGGCATTAGAACATCTAATATCACAAAGAGCAAGTGAAGCACAATGAGATTTAGTTTGTTTCAAATTCTTCATTCAATACCTTGCCATTATAGAACTGTAAAATATATTTTGAAAGATAGATTACTCAATCTGAAAAAGTTTTCGACCTGTTATTGTCTGTTATGTAGAGACCTTTTTCCTGTAGGAGAAAGAAATTTTATTAGGAGAAAGGTAGCAGAATGTCCAAACTTAGTAGTATTTGGAGGAATATCTCTCTGGATTCTATCCTTAGGCAAACACCAATTACTCTCGGTCTATCTTGGATGACCCGAGGGGCCTGTAGCGTCCGCAGCTGGTATATTCCAAGCTGAATTCCTAAGAGAATAAATTGCAGCTGAGTATTTTAGGGCTTGTGGCCTAATTAGGGACATAGTTGGAAAGTTCTATATAGAACTTTTTCTCCATTTATTTCTTTCTTCCTCTTCCTCTCTTCTTCATCCTCCTATTATTTATCCTATTCTTTTCATGATTTCTTCTATAAAAATCTGATCATTTAACAGATAATAGGATGCATAGGACAACCAAATTTATTTCCTCTGCATCTATTCATATACTGACATAAACAACATATTCAAAAACTTTAATTTCTCAATGCTTTATTGTCAGGCTTCATCTCCTATTTACTATTTTTCCCTATTTCTACAGCAGTGACTTACATGTAGAAATCAAAAAATGATTTACATATATATTTTTGGTTGACTCTAGTAGGATTTTATGAATCATTTCACTATTTTCAAGTCATTTAATGGTATTACTGTCATAAAGGCAAAAAAATTGCAATTCATTGAATTCTATGGATTTTATATAAAATAAATAGATGAAGTAAAATTCAACTTCTTGCCCTTTAAGGATTAATTACTTTTTTCCCCCTTTAACAAGAGCAGTCTAGTTAACTAGAGAAGTCTCCTTCCTAATGAAGTCAGAAATTGGGAAAATCCCAGAATAGCAAAAGAAGAGAGGTGATAAATCTTTACCTATTTCTACACTGGAGTACACCCCAGGATCTTCCTGAGAGATAACTCATTATTTCCTAAACATTTCATATATTTCCTTTGTATTTTTTGTTTCCTCTGCATGGAATGAGTTTCCCCATCTGTTAAACTTCTCCTCATCCTCCAGGAACAATATTAAACATTATCTAACACTTCCAACCCAAGGAAAAATGAAAAGCCTCCATAGGTATGCCATTTTAATGGTAATATCTCATTGAATTATAGCTATTATTGTGCATGGCATTCATTTATAATGCAGTCTTCTCTGGAGAGTAGTAGGTATTCAAAAAATGAAATATGTAGACAATGGGAATATATTTTGCTATCCAGAAAGTATGGATTATCATTGTTTGGTAAATCTTTTATGTTTGGAAAAGTATTTATAGCATCTTTATTACAACCTGTGATTAAATATATTGATACGTCCTGAATCTAAATGTCCTGAAAACTAAGAATCATAGATTTTCATATAAACCAAACCCATTGCCATCAAGTCCATTCTGACTCATAGCAACCCTATAAGACATGGTAGAACTGCCCCACAGGGCTTCCAAGTTGTGTCTTACCCAATACACCACCAGGGTTTCGGATTTTCACATAGGTTTTTCTTTTCTTTTCAACAGCTCAGATGAGGTATAACTTAGATACTATAAAATTTATCCTTTTAAAATGTAATACATTTTGTATATTACCAAAGTTGGGCAACAATCATCACTATCTAATTCCAGAATTTTTTTCCTTTTTTTTTTTATATTTTATTGTACTTCAGGTGAAGGCTTACAGAACAAATAGTTTCTCATGAAACAGTAGTACACATGTTGTTTTATGACATTGGTTAACAACCCCACAACATATTAACCCTCTAAATTCTCAACCTTTTTATTTTGGTGAAAATACACATAGCCAAAGATACACCATTTCAAAAATTTCTACACAAACAGTTCAGTGACATTGACTACGCTCTTCCAGTTGTGCTGTTATTCTCACTTAAGATGAAGGCTTACAGAAAAAAATAGTTTCTCATTTAACAGTTACTACAAATGTTGCCCTATGACAATGGTTAACAATATCACAACACATCAACCATATCCTTACTCAATCCTGTGTTCCCTATCACCAGCTTCCTTGTCCCCTTCTGCCTTCTGGCCCTCATCACTGGACTCCTGTACCTCATTAGTCTCATTTGGTTTTGCGGGGTTGTCCACTCCCAGGCTGAACAGTGAACCTCGGAGGTAACTTCACCACTGAGCTAAAAGGGTGTCTGGGGGCCATACTCTTGAGGTTTCTCCAGTCTTCTTTAGGCCAGTAAATCTGGTCTTTATTTTGTGAGTTAGAATTATGCTCTACATCCTTCTCCAGCTCTGTCCAGAACCCTCTGTTGTGATCCTGGTCAGAGCAGTCAGTGGTGGTAGCTGGGCACCATCTAGCTGTACTGGACTCAGTCCAGTGGAGGCCTTGGTAGCTGTGGGCAATTAGTCCTTTGGACTAATCTTTTCCTTGTATCCTGTTCTCTTCATTCTCCCTTGCTCCCGAAGCGATGAGACCAGTGGAGTATCTTAGATGGCCGCTCACAAGCTTTTAAGACCCCAGACACTACTCACCAACGTAGAATGTAGAGCATTGTCTTTATAAATGTGTCATGCCAGTTGAACTAGATGTTCCCCAAGACCATGGTCCCCACAGCCCTCTACCAAGCAATTCAGTCTCTCAGGGAGTTTGGATGTGTCTATGGAGCTTCCATGACCTTTCCTTGTACAAGTTGTGCTAGTTTCCCCTGTATTGTGTACTGTCTCACCCTTCACCCAAGATACCACTCATCTATTGCCTATTTAGTATTCCCCCCCCCCACCCCTCCCATCCCTGGTAACCAACAGAGATTGTTACATTTTGTGTGTGAACTTTTTCATGGGTTTTTAAAATAGAGGTCTCATACAATATTTGTCCTTTTGTGATGGACTTATTTCACTCAGCATAATGTCCTCCAGTTTCATCCATGTTATGAGATGCTTCACAGATACATTGTTGTTCTTTCTCGTTGCATAGTACTCCATTGTGTGTATGTACCATAGTTTATTTATCCATTCATCTGTTGATGGGCACCTACGTTGTTTCTATCATTTTGCTATTGTGAACAACGCTACCATGAACATAGGTGTGCATATGTCTATTCGAGTGATGACATTTTTTTCTCTAGGATATATTCCTAGGAGTGGGATTGCTGGATCGAATGGTATGTCTATTTCTAGCTTTCTGAGGAAGCGCCATATCATTTTCCAAAATGGTTGTATCATTTTGCAACATTCTTCCTTTCTTGATGTAAATCTGAGTCTCTTCAAAATTTTCCTTGTCACTGAAGAACTTTTATTATTTCTTGGAGGTCTGCTGGTGATGAAATTCCTCAGTATTTGTTTGTCTGAGAAAGTCTTTATTTCTCCATCACTTTTTAAAGATAATTTCTCTGGAGATAGAAATGTAGGTCATCATTCTTTTTCTTTTCAACACTTTAAATGTTTTACTACATTCTCTTCTTTCATGGATTCTGATAAGAAGTCCAATGTAATTCTTATCCTTGCTTCTCTATATGTAATGTGTGTGTGTGTGTGTGTGTGTGTGTGTGTGTGTGTGTGTATTTTGACTTACTTTGTTTCATCTAGGATTATTCCATGATTTTCTTCATCTTTGGTTTTCTACAGTTTGAATATAGTATGCCTAGATTTTTATTACTTTAATATTTTTATATTTATCCTGATTGGTGTCTATGAGCTTCTTGGATCTGGTGTTTGTTATCTGTCATTAATCTGGTTCTGAGGCTTGCTTTGTCTTTTCAGACAGTGTTTACTTGCCTTTTTGCATGCCTTGTAATTTTGTGTTAAAAGTTAGACATGTAGCATCAAGTAGTAGAAACTGAGGCAAATAGACCTTTAGTGTGAGGATTTTTGTTAATTTAACTGGTTGTGCTGAGTTTAATGTTTGCTGTAATTATTGGTTCCAGAGGTTTTGAATTCCTCTAGTATACTTGTTCTTGTCTCCCCACTTGACTTTGGGCTTCCCTAAGAACTTCTATTCAAAAAGAGTCTGGGTCTCATAGCTCCTTCATTTGTAAACACATTGTAGTATACTGGCTCCTTTTGGTGTGCTGTTAAGGTGTAAGGGAGGGGAAATAGTATATAATCTCAGGCTTTTATTGGGTGTTTTAACAACTTTTGAATTTGAGTGTCATCAGGAAGGTCCTATACTTGCCAATGTGCCCCCTACACTCTAGTGTTTTAAACCAGGAAAGGCTCTGAGGGCATTGAAAAGTATAACATTTGTCAAATTGTGAAGTTTTTTTTTAAAAAATAAGTTCTAAAATCAACCATTGTGAATAAAGCAAACCCAATTTCTCCCCCTTTAATTCCTGCTTTCTTATTCCTATTTACATTTAAATTTACTGAGCTCTAAAGCATACTATCCATCATACAGATTTAGAATTCTTGGCTTAATTTAGATAGACTGAGATTATATTCAGTGGGAAGAAAAAGTATTTGGAGTTAAAATGATGTGAGACTTTCAGAAAAAAATTTATTCCTACAGAAAGGCAGATAATATCTAACTGGATTAGATAGAATTTGAAAGAACATTAATCAGATTAATTTTGCAGACGTTCTACTGATCCTTAACTCTGGTCTCATCCCAGATATTCAGCATCATAATCTCCATGTGTTGTGTTTCATCGTCTGTATTTTTAAAAGGCCACAAACCAGGTAATAAAATCTGGCTGAAGCTCATAATTCTTTTCTTTGTGTAATTAGGCTTTTCTTTTTTATAAATCAATGCAATCAATATGGTCAAATCAGTTGTCTAAACCGGTAGTACTCAAAGTTTGTGCATATCTAAATGTTTAAAAAACCATGCATGCACCCTAAATACATAAATTCACCTAGGGTATGTGCATATGCATTGGAGTTCATTGGTCTAAATGGAATACAGCCTGTTTAATAACATCATCTGGATAACACATTCCTTGACTACCCAAGTAATTTCTCCATCCTTTGAGTTTGCAATAACTCTGCTTTACATATTTCATATGCTACTTACTACCATTAATTATTTGAATAATCGTTCAGTTACCTTTACTAAACTGTACATTTCTTTGTTATAGCCACTGAACTCTTAGCTACACCCTTCCAAAAAAATCTTCTTTCTCCCTTCTCTATTTTATGTTGAAACATAATTATTAATTTGCAAAATTATTTTCCTGTTGGAAAGCTGTGAGTTCTTTGAGGACAGGGATTATATTATTTTATATTTTATTATTTTATATAATCTCTGCCTCTATCTCATCTTGGCTTCCCATAAAAATCATTTGTAGAATTTTGAAAAAATATTGATGCCCAGGCCCCACCTAGAACAACTAAATCAAAATCTAGAATAGTTTCTTGCATACTGTAAGTTGATCACCATATTTGAAAAGTGAATGAATGAGTGAAACAATGAATGAATTAGAATCATATTTCTTGCTCTTTCTCAAGTCTTTCTTATTTTCTAATGATTTCTATTAGTGTATCTGAAGAATGGGCAGAAAATTATTAATATAAGATAACTTTTGACATATGTTCAGAGCAGTTTTAAGAGTTGACACATATATTGAGATCTGCTTCATAACTATTTTGCATATTTTGTGACCTATAAACTGAATTTGTACTATTACCTTTTCAAAATACTGTAATATGTTGCTTTGAAACAGATAAAATAATATATCATACAAAAAAGTACGTATCCTTATATATAAGGAAAACAGAAAGAAAGAAAACATTTGAACATGTATTTGAGATAGACAGCATTCCTTTGCTGATGCATGTAGTAAAAGTACAATATATAAGTAAGTAAATGTATTAATCCTGCATTATAACACTTACACAACTCACATTTTGGTTATTATTATGTATACATCCATGTGGAGGAAACCCTGGTGGTGTAGTGGTTAAGAGCTACGTCTGCTAACCAAAAGGTCAGCAGTTCAAATATCCCGCAGGTGCTCTTTGGAAACCCTATGGGGCAGTTCTACTCTGCCCTATAGGGTCATTATGAGTTGGCAACAGGTTTAGTTTTGGTTTTTATCCATATGGACACAATAGAGTGCGGAAAAAATAAAACTGTACATTGTTTATTTCTCATAAGTGAGCAAGTTCATCTTGTTAGAAATCACTTTCCCTGTTTTCTCTATTATAATAACCTTGATTTTACCCTTTCTTCCTATCGTGTTCTATAAAAAATTAACTATATTTTTTTTAGCAAGAATTTCTTGGCATACATTCAACATTATAGCATCCACAATTTTTATTCAATATTTGCAAAACTATGTTATATGGTGATTATAAATTTTATTAAAAAAACAACTATTTTAAGAAAAGATGACATCTGACTAAAAATGAAAACATAAAGGGTTTTACAGCCCAGCGAAACAAAACAGTCATCAAATTTGATTTTGTAAATTAAACAAAGTTGAAAAGTAGCCTTTTTTTAAAATTGAAAACTACCAGTGGTATAGTTTTCCCAGTAGGCAAAACTAAGCAGAGACAAGTTGCCAGTAGAAAATAACATTACCTTAACTGAATAAAAAATGCTACACACAAAGAAAATCCTCAGTAATATGAAGTAGAGAAGGATCAGTCAATAGGAATAAAATTATTAATTCTCTGACAATTTTTTAAGCCTTTAACTCTGATGTCTTTTATAAGACTAAAACTTAAAATATTTGTAGACTTGTCTTTTCCTTTTTTTAAACTGTTTCCTGTTGAGGCCATTCTAATATTTGCTGAAGGACTAGTTCTACATTTATTATTAATTTGCCTCCTTAGCTCAGGGGTTAAGCCTGCAGAGACTAGAACTAAGTCGGGATAGAGAACAATAAATAATAAATAATAAAAAAAATAATTTGCATTTCCCCAACATCCTACAGCTGTGGAAGTCAGAGTGTTTCACAAACATTAATTAAGCTTCACAAGATTCTAGTGAAGGAGGCAAATTATGTTGTCTGGAGGGGAAAAATAAAAAAATGAAAAGTTAACTAGGTGAAGGTCGCACATAGTTAGTAACAGACTCAGTTCCCATGATTTCACGCTTCCAGAATCCTTTTTCCAACTTCACTAACTTATGATTGTATCTTTTTATTTTTATCTTCAAACATGATTAAGATTCCTACATTAAGGGAAGAAATTCTCTAACCTTATTTGGCTGTTAAAATCACTGAACTTCAAATTTTGGGACTTTGTGTTTTTGTATTTTATTTTGTATATAATGTGCTATGTACTGGCTTCCATGGATACTTAAATATACAATTCTATCACTCTGTACTCTGATGATGGTTAACTCTGAACTCTGAAAGAAATCAACTCTAGGAAAAGATAAATAGATCAAGTTTCCCCCTAGGCTCTTCTATGCTGCTATTGCCCATGAACACAGCAGTTATAAAGGTGTGAATATAAAAGGAACACAACAAAGTTAACTTTGTGAACTTTAAAAATTCAAGGAGACACTTAATAATCTGAATTATCATTATTTGATGAAATAATCCATCTGTCAACTGGCAACGTACATGTCATATGTTTCGTATTCAAGTACTACTTGTCTGAACTGGTCAAATCTAAATATTTAAGGAATTCATTTATATATTTCAGAATACAGTTTATTTTGAGGGGAAGTTTTAGTTGTCAACTTTTTTTTCTTTGTAATTCTTTTATCTTGGGTGTTAGGATTAATCTTTAAACAGGAAATTAGTGTGCTTAGGTATGAGGAACTGTGGTCTGTGAAGTAAGAAATGCAGGTATCTTTCAGTTTGCAATTTGCTCCTCGTTGATACATTCTGTAATGTCAAATAACAGCACAAATATAACAAGAAACTCTAAAAATTCCAGAATAACTATGTAACTATAAATAAATAAATAAGTGATGTGTATATATATATATATATATATATATATATATCCATTCGTCACTGACCGATATGGTTAGGTTCCAAAGACCAGGTCTTATGCAAAATTGGTGTTATGCAAAAGTTGGGGGCCAAGCTCTGTCTTTGGCTCTGGTGTGCCCCTCATTGGTTGCTCACCACCAGTCAGGTGTCCCTGGCATGTCTGGGGATGCCTGTGATGCAGTGGGTCCCCCTTCCTCAACACGCCATCCCCACCACTGTAGAGTTGAGGGTGATGATGGTGGTTGCCCACCACCTGCTGTCTGCCACTTCTTGCCACTAACTGCCAGTGCCTCCCTCTGAAGCCCTGGGCAGGGACCCTGCTCATCCTCAGCCCACCACCTCCTGCTGCCCCCCTGGGTGGGGACCCCACTCATCAGCCATCTGCCCTGGCCCTACAACCCTGCGTGACCATCTTCCCTCTCCTGCCTCCACCTACTGATGTCCCCAGAACATTTGGGCCTTTGCTCGGCCTCACCCTGCCTGCCGATGACCCTGCATCATCCCGCCATTGCCCCCTGCCCTCCGTGGCAGGACCGAGATGTCATGGACGAATGGGAGAAGACATCCCACAGCCGGTCAGCTGCCATCCCTTGCGTGTCCCAGTCATCACAGGGGCCTCCGGTACATCATTTGGGGTGGGCAGAAGCCAGTCACAGCCCCACTTGGGGTCCAGATCATCAGATGCACTGCCTGATAATTTTTTCAAAGTTGTGGTAAATGTGAAATGTTGAATAACGAGATAGTCAGTAAATGAGGAGTAGATGTATATATGTTTCCAGAATACTACCATACTGTGTCTTGTGTCTTGTATGTTTTAGTGTTGTATACATAGTCTAAGCCTGTAAGTTAACTTAATTAGAACATGTTTTCTACATGGACTGATTTATCACAGAAAAATATGATATTCTATAACCGTCAAGACTGCCATAAACCTAGCCACTCATGTGAGACATTCGGTTTTGAGGGAGCTTGAGTAAGCGTATAAGGGGTTTTGACCAGGAGATTCCCACAATTGTGAGAACATGATATTAAGTCACACTAAAATTCTTCCTAAGTGTCTCTGTTTCCTTTAGGGCAGAAAATCATGATATCATGTTAAGAAAAGGTATATTTTTTAGGTTTCCTTCAAAGGAGAGAAAGTGCAACATTAAGTGGAGTAGGAGAAAACCGGTAAGATTTGTTATCAAGGGCAGAGGTAAGAAGGTGTAAAATCAAGGGCAGTGAAATGGAGCAGCAGATAGATAAAAGAAGCAAAAGTAAAGGAAGTTAGCAAAAAGAAGTTAGATAAAGTGTTCAGGTCAGCTCCCACAAGCATGTGTCTATTCAGTGTTCAATTCTTTAGCTAAAAATGTCAGAGAAAAAACTTCTGACATTCAAATCACTTATTTTCTTCTAATATATGCTTAAAAAAAATTGCCATCAAGTCCATCTCAACTCATGGTGACCTCATGTGTGTCAGAGTAGATCTGTGCTCCACTGGGTTTGCAATGGATGATTTTTCAGAAGTAGATTGCCAGGCCTTTCTTCTAAGGTACCTCTAGGTGAACTTGAACTGCCAATTTTTTGGTTAGCAGCCAAGTGGATTCACTATTTGAGCAACCTATATGCTAAAGGAATATAAATTTAAATTAAGAAAAGAAAATATATGAGTAAGTTACAAATGTCCGTAGTTGCTCAGACATTTTGATTGGTGACAGCAGACTAAATTCTTATGTTTTATCTCATTCTTGTTGTCACTGGTGGTAAATATACCCACAGGATTCTCTAGATACTTTTCTCAATACTAAACAAAGAAACACAGAATATTGGTTTTATATATGCCCACACATAACCACAAATATCTTCACTGCTTTAGCAATTAATTTGTATCTAATTCAAGAAGAATTGAAATAAAAATATTAAATACCTGTCAAATAAGATTGTGCAATATTTATAATTACGTTTCACATTATTCTTAAAAAGTCATAATATTTCCTTAATAGCTTTTAGCACTAATATGTCTAATATTTACCAGAAAATAAATCTCTAATTTCAGTTGCCATCCTTGAGCATAATTTATCAATGATTACTCAATTTAAGTGGGATATTACCTCCTAAGTGACAGTGTGTCTATGTAGTATAATGGATTGTTTTTGCGTGTCCTTTCTCGCCATGGTCTTGTAACTTCCACCCAAGTTATTAGGCAGGACTGTGAAGATAGGTTAATTGTGGCCCAGAAGGGGGTTGGTCAGTTTTGCCAACATGCTTGGCTTGAAATGAGCCATCCCAGAGGCAAGAAGGAGAAGATCCCACCACCACCAAGGAAGAACAGCCAGGAGCAGAGAGCACAACCATTGGACCTGGGATCCCTGCTTTGAGAAGCTCCTGTTCACAGGAGACAGAGCTGTAACCATGAAGACAGTGAGAAGTGGTGGCAGGAGAGACTGGCAGGAGACTGTGCCATGGGCTTCCTGGCCTGTGGTGCAAGAAAGCTGACTGTCTGGGGTGCCTCTGGGAACTCATTGTCATGGGCTAAAAGAGCTTTGTAACACTTGCCTGAGCAGGGCAGAGGCTGAGGGCCAGAGAGTCATACCTGCAAGCATGTCTGGGAAGAGGTTATCCTGATGGAAGAAGTGTATCCCGAGCATTCTAGAACCTGAACTGTAGCCTGTTACTTCCCTAATAAACCCCGTAATCTGGAGTATTGTTTGTGCATTTTGTGTGGCCATTGCAATGCATTATCAAATCCAGCAGAGAAATAGAGAGTGCCATGGGAGGGACGACTGGGTAAAGATGGTGGAGAGAGGAGGCGTGTCTGACATCTGCCTCATTGGAATCAGCCTTGGGCTGTTGATCTTGATTCTCCTTTCCCCTTGTGAAGTTAAAGGAGGTCAGACACTGCCCTCATGCTGTTGTTACAGTCTATAAATGTCATTAATCTAACTTAGGGTCCAGTCTGAAAGCTATACCGTTTTCACTCCAATGTGAACCTTTACTTACCTGTTCAGCAATAAAAACCTTTAAATTAGTTAGACTGTATTTGGTCATATATTGTCATATGTGTAACTTAAATTGGTAAACGAATCATGTATCATTAAAATTCAAAAAATGCTGCACAGTTAAGCACAGTTTTTAAAAATGTGTTTACAACATTTGAAGATAGATACATAGATAGATAGGCAGATATAAATATATAAACTGTACAGAACATTGTTGTTAGCTGCCCTGGAGTCAATCCCCAACTCATGGTGACCCCATGCACAATGGAAAGAAATGCTGTGCAGTCCTGTGCCATCCCCATGATTGGTTGTAGATTGGACCATTGTGTTCCAGAGGATATTCTTTGCCTTTTTTTGCAAGTAGATTGCCAGGATTTTTTTCCTAGCCCATTTTAGTCTGAAAGATCCATGCCAAAACCTGTTCAGCATCATAGCAACATGCAAGCCTCCACCACTGATAGATGGATGGTAGATGTCCATGAGGTGTTTCAGCCGGGAATTGAACCTGAGCCTCCCACATGGAAGGTGGGAATTCTACCCCTGAACCACTAATGCCTCATCTAAGGAACATAATAAACATGGATATAATAAACATGCATATTTGCTGAAAAGAGAAATGAGGATGTAACCTGAAGTAATCAGCAGCTCTAAAATTCAATTTTTTTAAATTATTTATTTTGTTGTTGTTGTTGACAATATACACAGCAAAACATACACCCATTCAATGATTTCTACATGTACAATTCAGTGGCATTGATTACATCCTTCAAGTTGTTCAGAGATTCTCATCATCCTTTTCTAAGTTGTTCCTCCCCCATTAATATAAATACACTGCCCCCTATGGTGCCTATCTAATTTTTTGAGTTGCTGTTGTCAATTTGATCCTATACAGATAGTTCTTAAAAGAGCATAATGCTCAAGGCAGACATTTTTTTTTCTAGTTAAGCTAAACTATTGTTTGTTTTTTAGGAACTTTAGGGGATATTTTGGTTTAAAGTTTAAAGATTATCCCAGGGCAATAGTTTCAGAGCCTCCATGATTCCAGAAAGTCCGGAGTTCATGAGAATTTGAACTTCTGTTCTACATTTTATCCCTTTTCACCAGAATTCCTTTACAGAGCCTTTGATCAAAACGTTCAGTTCATTACTGAATGGTAGCTGGGCATTATCCAGTTCTGGTCTCATGGGAAAGGTGGCTATTGTTCATGGAGGGAATTCGCCATGCATTCCTTATCCTCCTCCTATGCCTGACTCTGCTTTTTCCTCTGTTACTCCAGGTGAATAGAGACCAAGTTCTGTGCCTTGGATGGCTGCTTCAAATCATAAAATGGACAAAGGAATTGAATAGACATTTCACCAAAGAAGACATTCAAATGGTCAACAAACACACGAAAAGAAGTTCAATGTCATTAGTGATCAGAGAGATGCAAATCAAAACCACAGTAAGATACCATTTCACTCCCAGTAGGATGCCTAAGATTAAAAAAAAAAAAAAAAAGAAAACAAAATAAATATTGGCAAGGATGTGGAGAAATTGGAACTCTTATTCATTGCTGGTGGGATCGCAAAATGGTACAGCCATTGTGGAAAACTGTGTGCTGGTTCTTCAAAAAAGTAAAAATAGAACTACCATATGACCAAGCAATTCCATTTCTAGGTATACACTCCACAAAACTCAAAAGCAGAGGCTCAAACAGAGACTTGTACACCAATGTTCATTGCAGTACTATTCATAATAGCCAAAAGTTGGAAATAACCTCAATGCCCATCAACAGATGAATGGATAAACAAAATGTAGTACATACATACAATCGAATACTACTCAGCCAGTAGGAGAAACAAACTTTTGATACATGCTAAAATATGGGTGGAGCTTGAAGACATTATGCTGAGTAAAATAAGTAAATCACAAAAGGACAGATACTGTATGACCTCACTTATATAAAAAGACAAAAAAAGGCAAATGTATAGAGACCAAAGTTTATTAGTGGTTACCAGGGACAGGAAGAATGGGGAAAGGGATGGTTAATGGTGATGGAAAATTCGCATTTATTAAGCATAGGGTTATACAGCCTATTATTGTCATTGCCGTCAATAAGCTGTACACTTGTAAAAAGTTGAATTGGCAAAAGTTAGTTGGCCTAGTTACGTGTTTAGTGTTTCTGTTCTACCTTCTAGTTTGCTACACAATGCCTGGGTCTTAAAGCTTGTAAAAATGAAAACCATTCCTATAATTCTTAAGGCTTATAAAAAATTAAATGCAGCAATATATTTAATCTAAAATTTTCATAATGTTCTTTAAAAACTATGAATGCTCACTTCTTAGTAGAGCCCATTTAGTTGACTTTGTATCTTTCTGTGTTTATGCCTCAAACTCCAAACATTAGGGTCATTTTTGTGGCCACCTAAAAGCAGATCTTCTCCTTAGACCCAGGCATCTCACATCAATGACCACAGTAGCTGCTCACTGATATGATCACCACTGAGCTATAATCTCTGGTTCACAGTGTCCAATTAACAGCACAGCAAGCATGTCAATTTTCATTCTGGTGTAGCCACCTGGAAAATAATTCTTTTTTATGATAATATAAAATTTAGAATTCAATTTTCTTGAATATTTTCACATTATCTTTGACAAAATCCCTCAGCGCTTTTCCTGGATGTATATAAATTGACATGTAATTTAGTTTTTGTTTTTAAATAAAAGAAATCTTTACCATGGAAAATATTGATAGACTGCCTTAGATAATTTGAGAAATAATTGAATTATCTTCAGAACCACAAAAAAATATGCTAATATTTAGGTTCTGTTTCTTTATCTAAGAATATGTTGTTACCTTAAAACACATATTTTTGTCTTATGTTGTTTTGGCCTATATTATTAATTCATTGTATGTTTGTTTTTGTTGTTGTTGCAAGTTATAAATAATTATCAAAAACATTTTTACTGTTTGCAATGCCATTTCATGGAGTCATTCAACAAACATTTATTGATTTATGACTATTTCCACTGAAATACCATGTTGGTTCCTGTGGTTGGCCTTATTCTACTTAATTCTCCTGGGCGATGAATCTCCTTAAGAGTAGACTATGTTCATTTGCCACACTGTGCCTCGACCTCAAAGAAATAATGGCTGAGACTTAATAGAAGGCATGAATCTTCAGATTCAGGAAAATAATTCATTCCAAGCAGTATTAAAAATAAGTAAATAGATCCACTTTTAGTATAGTGTGTGGTACTAAACACAAAGTTTAGTTCTTATAATCAAATACAGCGTAAACACAAATTTCTACTTTATAGAAACAAGTAGACAGACATTGACTTAAAAAGGTTAATAGGTGTAATAACAACAATAATTAACAGCAACTTTGTAATCCAGTAGATAGTGGTGTAATATCCAAAAAGCACTGTGGAAAAATAACTATTAACCTAAAATTATATAAACCACTAAATTATTATTTTAAAATGAGGACAAAATTAATGTAAACAAATAAAACTACAAGCAAATGATCTATCATAGACCACTAATTAAACAGCTAATAAAGAATGATGTTGGTTGCTGTCAAGTCCATTCTGACCCATAGCTGCCCCATACCTGCAGAGTAGAACTGCGCCATAGGGTTTTCAAGTCTGGGACCTTTTGGAAACAGATTGCCAGGCCTGTCTTCCAAGATGCCTCTGGTGAGTTCAAACCTCCACCTGCCAGCTAGTAGTTGAGCACGTAACTGTTTGTGCCACCTAGGGATTCCTTAAAAAAGAATGTATTTCAAAAAAAGAAGATTGAATCCAGGAAGAAAAGAGAGATGTAAGAGGGAATGTTAAGCAAAGAAATTGGTAAACATTTCAGTAAATTGAAATTACAATTTTTAAATAATATAATCATAACAATTATGACTACTTTCAAAGTTACAAAAGAAAAGTGAAATCAAAATATTACAATAATGTAAAAGGTAGGAAGATAGTGATTGGAACTAAGTATTTTAAGACTGTGTTTTTCTAGAGGTAGGTGGAATTACTGAGTAAATTAATTGCTTTTAAAGTAAATGGCGTGAGAAAAAAATGTGACTATAACCACAAAAAGTGTACATGTAGAGGAGCTACAACTGCTGAACAAAAGGTTTGTATTTCAAATCCACCAGCCGCCCCTTGAAACTCTATGGGGCAGTTCTCCTTGGTCCTATAGAGTTGCTATGAGTCGGAATCAACTTGATGGCAATGGGCTTTTTTTTTTAAAAAAAACATAAAAGGATCAAAGAAGAAAAAAAAATGAGTTGGAAGGGTAAAGCGTAAAATAAAATGGTAGATATATAGTCAAATTGAACAGTTATCATAGTAAATCACACATCATTCACCACTTAAATATCAGATAGAGAAAAAAAATAATACGTTTGTGTGAAAATTAAAATAGATATACCTAATGTCCAATAGTTTCAAAAGACTGATAATGATTAGAATAAAGTTCTAGCCTCTATCTACTCATCATGACCTAACCTTTTCCCCCCATTCCATTAAATAAGTCCAGCCACCCAAGTTTCCCTTCTCTTCCTCATACACAGCAGGAATTCTACCTTCTCAGAGTCTTTCATCTGCAGTCCTCTCTGCCTAGAATGCTCTTTCTCCAGATATTTGCGTAGTTGTTGTTATTGTTAGGGGCTGTCGGGTCAGCTCCGACTCATAGCGACCCTATGCACAGCAGAACTGCCCAGTCCTGCACCATCCTCACAATCTTTGATATGTTTGAGCCCATTGTTGCAGCAACTGGGTCAATCCAACTCATTGATGAGGGTCTTTCTCTTTTTCGCTGACCCTCTACTTTACCAAACATGATGTCCTCCTCTGGGTACTGGTCCCTCCTGATAACATGTCCAGAGTACTTAAGATGAAGTCTCGCCATCCATCCTTCTAAGTAGCATTCTGGCTGTACTTCTTACAAAACAAATTTGTTAATTCTTCTGGCAGTCCGTGGTATACTCAATATTCTTTGCCAACACCATAATTCAAAGGCATCAATTCTTCTTCAGTCTTACTTATTCATTATCTAGTTTTTGTATGCGAGGAGATTGAAAATACCATGGCTTGGGTCAGGCGCGCCTTAGTCCCCAAAGTGACATCTTTGCTTTTTAACACTTTCAAGAGTCTTTTGCAGCAGATTTGCCCAATGCAATACATCATCTGATTTCCTGACTCGTGCTTCCATGGGTGTTGATTGTGGGTACAAGTAAAACGAAACCTTTGACAACTTCATTCTTTTCTCTATTTATCATGATGTTGCTTATTGGTTCAATTTTTGTTTTCTTTATGTTGAGATGTAATCCATACTGAAAGCTGGAGTCTTTGATCTTCCTCAGTAGGTACTTCAAGTCCTCTTAGCTTTCAGCAAGCAAGGTTCTGTCATCTGCATATCACAGGTTGTTTATGAGTCTTCCTCCAATCCTAATAGTATGTTCTTCTTCATATGATCCACTTTATTGGAATATTTGCTCAGCATGCAGATTGAATGAAGAGAACTGGTTGCACAGTGGTTAAATGCTCGACTGCTAACTGAAATGTCAGTGGGTCTAAGCCACCAGCGGCTCCATGGGAGAAAGATGTGTCAGGCTGCTTCCATAAAGATTTACAGCCTTGTAAACCCATGGGGTCACTATGAGTTGGAATCAACTCTATGGCAGTGGTTTTTTTTTTTTTTTTTTGGTATATAAATTGAATAAGTATGGTGAAGGGATACAAACTTTACCATACGTATGGTGAAAGAATGCACACCATTCCTCATTTTAAACCACACAGTATCCCCTTGTGCTATTCAAATAACTGCCTCTCATTCTATGTACAGGTTCTGCATGAGCACAATTAAGTATTCTGGAATTCTCATTCTTTGTATTGTTATCAATAATTTGTTATGACCCCACACAGTCAAATGCTTTTGCATAATCAACAAAACAAAACAAAACAAAGGTAAACAACTTTCTGGTATTCTTTGCCTTTCTGCCTTCAGCCAAGTTCCATGGGACATCATCAGTGATATCCTCGTTCCATGTCCTCTTCTGATCCAGCTTGAATTCCTGGCAGTTCCCTGTCAATGTACTGTTGCAACTGTTTTTGAATTATCTTCAGCACAATTTTGCTTGCTTGTGATATTAATGATATTGTGTGATAATTTCCACTTTCTGTTGGATCGACTTTCTTTGGAATTGACATAAATATGGATCTCTTCCAGTTGGTTGGGCATGTAGCTGTCTTGGATGGAGTACAGCGTTCAGGACCTTCATTTCCTGATGTGGCATGACTCACAATAAGAAGAAACAGCTGCAAACATCCATTAAGTAATGGGAACATGGAATGCTCAAAGTATGAATCTAAGATAATTGGAAATTGTCAAAAATGAAATGGAACACTTGAACATCGATATCCTTGGCATTAGTGAGCTGAAATGTACTGGTATTGGCCATTTTCAGTCAGACAATCATATGCTCTACTATGCTGGAAATGATAAATTAAAGAGGGATGGCACCGTGTTCATCGTCAGAAAGAACAAATCAAGATCTGTCCTGAAATACCTCACTGTCAGTGATAGGATAATGTACATACACCTACAAGGAAGACCAGTTAATACAACTATTATTCAAATTTACGTACCAACCACTAAGGCTAAAGATGAAGAAACTGACGATTTTTACCGTCTTCTGCAGTCTGAAATTGATCAAACGTCTAATCAAGATTTATTGATAATTACTGGTGATTGGATGTGAAAGTTGGAAACAAAGAAGAAGGATCAAAGATTGGAAGATATGGCCTTGGTGATAGAAGCAAAGCAGGAGAGTGTATGATAGAGTTTTGCAAGACCAACTGCCTATTCATTGGAAATACTTTTTTTCAACAACATAAACAGCAAGTATATATGTGGATTCCATCGCCGGATGGAATACACAGGAATCAAATAGAGTGCATCTGTGGAAGGAGACGATGGATTTGTGGTTAGCTCCTTTTTAACATTAGGTATCAGCTCAAATGTCACCTGCTCAGAGAAAATTTCCCTTATTTACCCTAATTATAGTAGATTCTTCACCATGAGTTACTTCTAATTTTTTATAAGACTTATTCAATCTGTAATTATACTAAAAATTATTTATCACTTGTTTCTTCCCAAATCATCTCCATGAAGACTGGGACATTGTTTTGTTCATTGCTAAATATCCAGAACCTAAAGAGCTCCATTTTTGGCAGTCATTATAAAAAGAGGCCCTGGTCGAGCAGTGGTTAAAACCTCAGGCTGCTAACCAAAAGTTTGGTGGTTCAAATCCATCAGCTGCTGTTCGGAAATGTTATGGTGCAGTTCTACTCTGTCTTAAAGAGTCACTATGAGTCTGAATCAACTCAACAACAACGGGTTTAGTTTTTATTTTTTTTTAGTTTTATATGTTAAAATATAGTTAGTGCATATAGTACATTCCATTTTATTAAAAAGAGTGCCTTCTTGTCTTGAATCTAAGAGAGAGAGATGTCAAGGGAATCACTCAGATTTTGAGGAGCTGTGGAAGAAGAGGAAGCTTTTGTCTTATTTACCAGGTAGAAAAACCAAACCAAATCTGTTGCCATTGAGTTGATTCTGACTCATAGTGGCCCTATAGACAAAGTAGAACTTCCCCATAGGGTTTCCAAGGAGCGGCTGGTGGATTTCAACTGTCAATCTTTTTTTTTGTTTAGTAGCCAAGCTGTTAACCACTGCACCACCAGAGCTCCTTACCAGGCAGACACCTGCTTAAATATAGTGACTTTTTTGTTTTGTTTTGTTTTAATCTTTTATGTGGCTATTTAACAAGGAAAGAGTGAAAAACAAAACAAAAAGATATGAAGAGAGAAAAATGTTGACTAAATGTTTGAATAATACAATCAAAATAATTGTAATTAAATTCAGAGAAATAAAAGCAAAGTAAAATAAAAGTACTGACAATATAAAAACTAGGATGATAGCGATCAGAACTAAAGCAATTTAAGATTTTACATTGTTCTAGAGGAGGGTGAGACTACTCAGTAAATTACTTCTTTTTAAAGTAAAGAGTACAAATAAAAAAATTCAAACATTATTTGAACATTTAGTCAACATTAAGTGTATCAAGGAAAAGTAACTTTCTACATTCTCCAGAATAGACCACATCTTAGGCCAGAGAGCAATCCTCAACAAGATCTAAAATGTTCAGATAATACAAAGTATCTTTTCTGACCACAATTCCATCAAGGTAGAAATTAATAACAGAAAAATCAATGAAAAAAATCAGTTACATAGAAACTGAATAACACCCTGCTTAAAAACCATGGGGCAATAGAAGAAATCAGAGATGGAATAAAAAAATTCCTAGAATAAAACGAGAATGAAAACACAGCATACCAAAACCTTTGGGACACAGCAAGTGCAGTCCTCAGAGGACTATTTATAGCAACAGATGAACACATCAAAAAAGAAGAAAGGGACAAAATCAAAAAATTAACTACACAACTCAAACAAATAGAAAGATAACAGCAAAAAAAGCCCACAGCCACAGAAAGAAAGGAAATAGTAACGATCAGAGCAGAAATAAATGAAATAGAGAACAGAAAAACAATAGAAAGAATCAACAAAACCAAAAGTTGGTTCTTTGAAAGAATCAACAAAATCAACAAACCATTGCCCAGACTGACAAAAGAAAAACAGGAGAGGACGCAAATAACCCAAATAAGAAATAAAATGGGGGACATTACAACAGACTCAACTGAAATAAAAAGGATCATAACAGAGTATAATGAAAAACTATACTCCCCAAAATTAGAAAACCTAGAGGAAATGGATAAATTTCTAGAAACACACTGCCTACCCAAACTATGATAAAGTGATGTTGAAAATTGGAACAGACCCATAACAAGAGAAGAGATTGAAAGGATAATAAAAAAAACCTCCCCCCCCAAAAAAAAAAAAGCCCTGGCCAGATGGCTTCACTGGAGAATTCTACCAAACATTCAGAGAAGAGCTTATACCAGTACTACTCAAACTATTTCAGAACATAGAAAAGGAAGCAACACTTCCAAATTTGTTCTATGAAGCCAGCATGACACTGATACCAAAAGCAGGTGAAGACAGCACAAAAAAAGAAAACTACAGACCAATATCTCTGGTGAATATAGATGTAAAAAGTCTCAAAAAAATTCTAACCAATAGAATTCAGCATCATATCAAAAAATAATTCTCCCAACCAAGCAGGATTCACACCAGGTATGCAAGGATGGTTCAACATTAGAAAATCAATCAATGTAATCCACCACGTAAATAAAAGGAAAGAACCACATGATCATCTCAACTGATGCAGAAAATATATTTGACAAAGTCCAACACCCATTCCTGATAAAACCTCTCAATAAAATAGGTATAGAAGGGAAATTTCTCAACATAATAGAGGACATCTATGCAAAAGCAATAGCCATCATCATTCTTAATGGAGAGAGGCTGAAAACATTCCCCTTGAGAACAGGAACAAGACAAGGATGCCCTTTATCACCACTCCTATTTAACATTGTGCTGGAAGTCCTAGCTAAAGCAATAAACAAGAAAAAGAAATAAAGGGCATCCAAATTGGTAATGAAGAAGTTAAACTGTCCCTGTCTGTGGATGATATGATACTATACATAGAAAACCCTAAAGACTCCACAAGAAAACTACTGGAATTAAAAGAAAGATTCAGCAGAGTAGCAGGATACAAGATAAACATACAAAAATCATTTGGATTCCTATACACCAGTAAGGAGAACGCTGAAAAAGAAATCAGGAAAACAATACTATTTATAATAGCCCCTAAAAAAATAAAATACTTAGGAATAAATCTAACTAGGGATGTAAAAGACCTATACAAAGAAACCTACAAAACACTACTGCAAGAAACCCAAAGGGATCTACATAAATGGAAAAACATACCATGCTCATGGATAGATAGACTCAACATTGTGAAAATGACAATTCTACCCAGAGCAATTTACAAATACAATGCAATCCCTATCCAGATACTGACAACATTCTTTAAAGAGATGGAAAAACTAATCATTAACTTTATATGAAAGGGATGAAGCCCTAAATAAGTAAAGCGCTATTGATGAAGAATAAAGTAGGAGGACTCATACTACCTGACCTCAGAACCTGCTCTACAGCTATGGTAGTCAAAACAGTCTGGTACTGGTATGACGACAGATACATTGACCAATGGAACAGAATTGAGAACCCAGATGTAAATCCATCCACCTACAGTCGCCTGATCTTCGACAAGGGCCCAAAGTCCATCAAATGGGGAAAAGACAGTCTTTTTAACAAATGGTGCTGGAAAAACTGGATATCCATCTGCAAAAAAATGAAATGGGACCCATACCTCACACCCCATATAAAAACTAATTCAAAATGGATCAAAGACCTAAATATAAAGCAAAAAACTATGAAGTTCATAGAAGAAAAATTAGGATCAACACTGAAGGCCCTAATACATGGCATTAACAGGATGCAAACCATAACCAACAACACACAGACCCCAGAAGATAAGCTAGATGACTGGGATCTTCTAAAAATCAAACACCTATGCTTTTCAAAAGACTTCACCAAAAGAGGAAAAAGAGAACCTACAGACGGGGAAAAAATTTTTTGGACATTACAAGTCAGACAACGGTCTAATCTCTATAATCTACAAGAAAATCCAACATCTCTACAGCAAAAAGACAAATAATCTTATTAAAAAATGGGCAAAGGAAATGAACAGACACTTCACCAAAGAAAACATTCAAGCGGCCAACAGACACATTAGGAAATGCTCGCAATCACTAGCCATTAGAGAAATGCAAATGAAAACCACAATGAGATACCATCTCAATCCGGCATTACTGGCACGAATCAAAAAAACTGGAAACAACAAATGTTGGAGAGGCTGCAGGGAGATTGGAACTCTTATGCTTTGCTGGTGGTAATGCAAAATGATACAACCTTTTTGGAAAATGATATGGCACTTCCTTAGAAAGGTAGAAATAGGAATACCATACCATCCAGCAATCCCACTCCAAGGAGTATATCCTAGAGAAATAAGAGCTGTCACAAGAATAGACATGCGCACACCCATGTTCATTGCAGCATTGTTCACAATAGCAAAAAGATGGAAACAACCTAGATGCCTGTCAACAGATGAATGGACAAACAAACTATGGTACATACACACAATGCAGTATTATGCAATGATAAAGAACGATGACTCTGTGAAGCATCTCATCACATGGATGAAGCTGGAGGACATTATGCTGAGTGAAATAAGTCAATCACAAAAGGACAAATACTGTATGAGACCTCTACTGTAAAAACTCAAGAAATGATTTACACACAAAAAGTAACTATTTTTGTTGGTTATAAGGGATGGGAGGGGTGGAGGGGACACTAAACAGACAATAGATAAGTGGTAACTTTGGTGAAGGGTAAGACAGTACACAATACTGGGGAAGCCAGCACAACTTGTACAAGGAAAGGTTATGGAAGAAGCTCCACAGACACATCCAAACTCCCCGAGAGACTGAATTGCTGGACAGAGGGCTATGGGGACCACAGCCTCTGGGAACATCTAGCTCAATTGGCAGAACACAGTTTATAAAGACAATGTTCTACATTCTACCTTGGTGAGTAGGCCTGGGGTCTTAAAAGCCTGTGAGAAGCCATCTAAGATACTCCACTGGTCTCACCCCTTTGTGAACAAGAGAGAATGAAGAAAACAAGACACAAGGGAAAGATTAGTCCAATAGACTAATGGACCACAATTACCATGGCCTCCACCAGACTGAGTCCAGTACAACTAGATGGTGCCTGGCTACCACCACTGAATGCTCTGACCAGGATCACAACAGAAGGTCCCGTACAGAGCTGGTGAAAAATGTAGAACAAAATTCTAACTCACAAAAAAAGACCAGACTTAACTGGCCTGACATAGACTGGAGAAATCCTGAGAGCATGGCCCCCGGACACCCTTTTAGATCAGTAATGAAGTCACTCCTGAGGTTCACTATTCAGCCAAAGATTAGACAGCCCCTTAAAACAAGATGAGGCTAATGGGGCACAACAGTCCAGGGACAAGGACTAGAAAGCAGAAAGGGACAGGAAAGCTGGTAATAGGGAACCCAAGTTTCAGACAGTGTTGATACGTCATGGCGTTGTTAACCATTCTCATAAAACAATATGTGTACTAACTGTTTAATGAGAAACTATTTGTTCTGTAAACCTTCATCTAAAGTACAAAAAAAATATAAAAATAAAGCATGAAAATGCAAAAAACAAAAAAAAAAAAAATAAAAGTAACTTTCTAACGGGTCAAAAATAATTGTGATGTTCACATTTGGGTGCCTTGTAAGTTATTTATGTGTTCTACCCTTATTTTTCCTTCTTTAGTTACTGCAGGGGTATATAAATTTGATTGGTGTTCTTACAGAAGGAGATATTGGCTATGATTATCTATATTATATGGTTTCAGTATTTGACATTTATAATTTTTATCTGAATTTTAAAAACTTTGTACATTGAGTTTGTTTTGCTCATTTTTGTATTACTTATGAGCCCCATGCATCTTTCAGTTTGTCATACTGTGGGGGCTTGCATGTTGCTGTGATGCTGGAAGCTTTACCACCAGTATTCAAATACCAGCAGGGACACCCATGGTAGACAGGTTTCACCTGAGCTTCCAGACTGAGACTAGGAAAAAGGACCTAGCAGTTTACTTCTAAAAAAAAAATTATCCAGTGAAAAATTTATGAATAGCAGCAGAACAATTGTCTGATATAGTGCTATAGTGCCAGAAGATAGTCCCTCAGGTTGGAGGGCACTCAAAATATGACATGGGAAGAGCTGCCTCCTCAAAGTGGAGTTGACCTTGATGACATGGGTGGAGTCCAGCTTTTGAGACCTTCAGTTGCAGATGTGGCATGACTCAAAATGAGAAGAAACAGCTGCAAACATCCATTAATAATAGGACATGGAATATATGAAGTATGAATCTAGGAAAATTGGAAATCGTCAAAAATGAAATGGAACGTATAAACACTGATATTCTAGGCATTAGTGAGCTGAAATGGACTGGTCCTGACCATATTAAATCAGATAATCATATGGTCTACTATACTGGGAATGACAAATTGAAAAGGAATGGCATTGCATTAGTCAACAAAAAAACCGTGCCAAGATCTATCCTGAAGTACAACACAGTCAGTGATAGGATAATATTCATATGCCTACAAGGAAGACCAGTTAATATGACTATTGTTCACATTTACTCACCAACCACTGAGGCCAAAGATGAAGAAATTGAATTGTTTTACCAACTTCTACAGTCTGAAATTGATCAAATATGCAATCAGGATGCACTGAAAAGTACTGGTGATTGGAATGCACATGTTGGAAACAAAGAAGAAGGATCAGCAGTTGGAAATGTGGCCTTGCTGATAGAAATGATGCCTGAGATCTAATGACAGAATTTTGCAAGACCAATAACTTGGTCTTCAACGTGAGTGCCTTTTTTCACCAACATAAACGGAAAATATACACATGAACCTCGCCAGATAGAAAACATAGGAATCAAATCGACTACATCTGTGGAAAGAGATGATGGAAAAGCTCAATATCATCAGTCAGAACAAAGCCAGGGGCCGACTGCAGAACAGACCATCAATTGCTCACATGCAAGTTCAAGTTGAAGCTGAAGAAAATTAGAACAAGCCCATAAGTGCCAAAGTACGACCCTGAGGTTATTCAACCTGAATTTGGAGACCGTCTCAAGAATTGATTTGACTCAGTGAGCACTAACGACCGAAGACCAGATGAACTGTGGAATGACATCAAGGACATCATACATGAAGAATGCAAGAGGTCATTCAAAAGACAGGAAAGAAAGAAGAGACCAAAATGGATGTCAGAAGAGACTCTGACACTTGCTCTTGAACATTGAGGAGCTAAAACAAAGGAAGAAATCATGAAGTAAAGAGCTGAACAGAAGATTTCAAAGGGTGGCTCAAGAAGACAAAGTAAAGTATTATAATGACATATGCAAAGATCTGGAGTTAGAAAACCAAACAGGAAGAATACAGTTGACATTTCTCAAGCAAGAACTGAGGAAAAATTCAAGCCTTGATTTGCAATATTGAAGGATTCTATGGGCAAAATCGCTATGAGTCAGAATCGACTTGACGGCAAAGGATTTGGTTTTTTGGTTTTAGGGCAAAATATTGAATGACGCAGGAAGCATCAAAAGACGATGGAAGGAATACACAGAATCACTGTACCAAAAAAGAACTGGTTAATGTTCAATCATTTCAGGAGGTAGCATATGATCAAGAGCCGATGGTACTGAAGGAAGAGGTCCAAGGTGCACTGAAGTTACTGGTGAAAAACAAGTCTCCAGGAATTGATGGAATACTAACTGAGATGTTTCAACAAATGGATGCAACAGTGCAGAAGCTCAATCATCTATTCCAAGCAATTTGGAAGACAGCTACCTGGCCAACTGACTAGAAGAGATCCATATTTTTGCCCATTCCAAAGAAAGGTGATCAAATTGAATGCAGAAATTATCAAACAGTATCATTAATATCATATGCAAGTAACATTGTGCTGAAGATCATTCAAAGGTGGTTGCAGCAGTACATTGACAAGGAACTGCCAGAAATTCAAGCCAGATTCAGAACAGGACATGGAACCAGAGATATCACTGCTGATGTCAGATGGATCCTGGCTGGAAGTAGAGAATACCAGAGAGATGTTTACCTGTGTGTCATTGACTATGTAAAGGCATTCAATTGTGTGGATCATAGAAAATTATGAATAACTTTGTGAAGAATGGGAATTCCAGAACACTTTATTGTGCTCATGAAGAAACTGTACTTAGAGCAAGAGGCAGCTGTTTGAACAACTCTTCCTCTAGCCCTGTCAGAGCCAAAAGGTGATCTTTTCTGGCTCTTTACCATGAGAACTGCTAGAGTTCCTGTAGGTAAATCCCATGAAAGTTTGGAGTCCACTCCCCCTAAGACTACAGCCATAAGGAGTTTCTCATTCTTAGCGTAGTACACACTTAAACCCTCCTCTCTCCCCCTGCACTTGATGTTGAGTGGATTCCAACTCAGAGCGACCCTACAGGACAGAGTAGAACTGCTCCGGTGGGCTTCCAAGGAGCAGCTGGTGGATTCAAACTGCTGACTTTTTGGTTTAGCAGCTGTAGCTCTTAAACACTGTGCCACCAGCACACACTCAGCTTCCAGCAATTTGCCGTAATTACTATTTAATTGCTGGTCCACTTTATGACTGCTGCGAACCAAAATGTTGGCAGTTCGAATCCACCAGCAGCTCCTAGGAAACCCTACAGGGCAGTTCTACACTGTCCTACATGAGTTGCTACGAGTCCGACTTGAATCGATGGCAACAGGTTTGGGTTTTTTTTTTTTTTTTTTTTCTTTTCTTTTCTTTATGACTCCAGAGACTTCTGCTACAGGTAAACAGATTTCAGCTGTGACTCTCTGGAATCACCTTTCTCTCCAGATTTTTGTGGTGGCATTTTCCCTTCTATCTCAGTTTTTTGGTGGTAGAAGGCCAATGATGGTTCCAAGAAAAATCATTGATTTTCAGTTCGTTCAGCTTTTTCTTGTTGTAAAGACAGAATTAATGACTTCTAAGCGCTCTACATATCAGAGCTTGATATGTATGATAATCCTTCTCCCTTTAATTTTTTCAATTTTTACTCTGACATCTCGTTATGAGGCTCATGTGCAATTTTTTTTTCTTTTTTATTGTACTTCAGGTGAAGGTTTACAGAACAAATAGTTTCTCATTAAACAGTAGTACACATATTGTTTTATGATATTGGTTAACAACCCCACAACATGTCAACTCTCTCTTCTGGACTTTTTTTCTTTTTTTGGTGAAAATGTACATAGCCAAAGATACACCATTTCAAAAATTTATATGTTCACAGTTCAGTGACATCAGCTATGCTCTTCCGATTGTGCTGCTATTCTCACTTTAGATGAAGGTTTACAGAACAAAATAGTTTCTTATTAAACAGTACACATGTTGCCTTATGACAATGGTTAACAACCTCACTACACATCCACACTGTCCTTACTCAACCTTGGGTTCCCTATCACCAGCTTTCCTGTCCCTTTCTGTCTTCTAGTCCTTATCCCTGGACTGCTGTGCCTCAGTAGTAGCATTTTGTTTTATGGTGCTGTCCAATCCCCGGCTGAACGGAGAACCTAAGAAGTGAGTTCACCACTGAGCTAAAAGGATGTCTAGGGGCCATACTCATGGGTTTCTGCAGTCCCCTTTAGGCCAGTAAATCTGGTCTTTTTTGTGTGTGTTAGAATTTTGTTCTACATCCTTCTCCAGCTCTGTCCAGAACCCTCTGCTGTGATCCCGGTCAGAGCAGTCAGTGGTGGTAGCTGGGCACCATCAAGCTGTACTGGACTCAGTCTGGTGGAGGACTTGGTAGCTGTGGTCCATTAGTGCTTTGAACTAATCTTTTCCTTGTATCCTGTTCTCTTCATTCTCCCTTGCTCCCGAAGGGATAAGACCAGTGGAGTATCTTAGATGAGTACTCACAGGCTTTTAAGACCCCAGAGGCTATTCACCAAGGTAGAATGTAGAACATTGTCTTTATAAACTGTGTTATGCCAATTGAGCTAGATGTTCCCCAAGACCATGGTCCCCACAGCCCTCCACCCAGCAATTCAGTCCCTCAGGGAGTTTGGATGTGTCTATGGAGCTTCCATGACCTTTCCTTGTACAAGCTGTGCTGGTTTCCACAGTATTGTGTACTGTCTCACCCTTCACCAGAGATACTACTTATCTATTGTGTATTTAGTATTACCGCCTCCATACCTCCCATCCCTGGTAACCAACAAAGATTGTTACTTTTTGTGTGCAAACTTTTTTCATGGGTTTTTACAATAGAGGTCTCATACAATATTTGTCCTTTCGTGATTGACTTATTTCACTCAGCATAATGTCCTCCAGTTTCATCCATGTTATGAGATGCTTCACAGATTCATTGTTGTTCTTTCTCGTTGCATAGTACTCCATTGTGTATGTACCAAAGTTTGTTTATCCATTCATCTGTTCATGAGCATCTAGGTTGTTTCCAACTTTTTGCTATTGTGAACAACGCTGCCATGAACATAGGTGTGCATATGTCTATTCGAGTGATGACTCTTATTTCTCTAGGATATATTCCTAGAAGTGGGATTGCTGGATCATATGGTATTTCTATTTCTAGCTTTCTAAGGAAGCACCATATCATTTTCCAAAATGGTTGTATCATTTGCATTCCCACCAGTAGTGCATAAGATTTCCGATCTCCCTGCAGCCCCTCCAACATTTATTATTTACAGTGTTTTTGATTCTTGCCAGTAATGCTGGGGTGAGATGGTATCTCATTGTGGTTTTAATTTGCATTTCTTTAATGGCTAGTGCTTGCGAGCATTTCCTCATGAGTCTGTTGGCCATTTGAATGTCTTCTTTGGTGAAGTGTCTGTTCATTTCCTTTGCCCATTTTTAAATAGGGTTATTTGTCTTTTTGTTGTAGAGGTGTTGGATTTTCTTGCAGATTATGGAGATTAGAACTTTGTCTGATTTGTACTGTCCGAAAAATTTTTCCCTGTCTTAGGTTCTTTTTTTCCTCTTTTGGTGAAGTCTTTTGAAGAGCATAGGTGATTTTTAGAAGATCCCAATTATCTAGCTTATCATCTGGGGTTTGTGTGTTGGTGGTTACTGTTTGTATCCTGTTAATGCTGTGTATTAGGGCCTGTAGCTTTTGTCCTATTTTTTCTTCTATGAATTTTATAGTTTTTAGCTTTAGATTTAGGTCTTTGATCCATTTTGAATTAGTTTTTGTATATGGCATAAGGTATGGGTCCTGTTTCATTTTTTTGCAGACGGATATCCAGTTTTGCCAGTACCATTTGTTAAAAAGACTATCTTTTCTCAATTTGATGGACTTTGGGCCCTTGTCGAAGATCAGGTGACTGTAGGTGGATGGATTTACATCTGGGTTCTCAATTCTGTTCCATTGGTCAATGTATCTGTCGTTGTACCAGTATCAGGCTGTTCTGACTACAGTAGTTGTATAGTAGGTTCTGAGGTCAGGTAGTGTGAGTCGTCCTACTTTATTCTTCTTCTTCAGTAGTGCTTTATTTATTTGGGGCTTCTTCCCATTCCATATAAAGTTAATGATTACTTTTTCCATCTCTTTGAAGAATGTTGTTGGTATTTGGATCGGGATTGCATTGTATTTGTAAATTGCTTTGGGTAGAATTTTCATTTTCACAATATTGAGTCTACCTATCCATTAGCATGGTGTGTTTTTCCATTTATGTAGATCCCTTTGGGTTTCTTGCAGTAGTGTTTTGTAGTTTTCTTTGTATAGGTCTTTTACATCCCTGGTTAGATTTATTCCTAAGTATTTTATTTTTTTAGGGGCTATTATAAATGGTATTGTTTTCCTGATTTCCTTTTCAGCGTTCTTATTGGTGTATAGGAATCCAACTGATTTTTGTAATTTTATCTTGTATCCTGCTACTCTGCTGAATCTTTCTTTTAGTTCCAGTAGATTTCTTGTGGAGTCTTTAGGGTTTTCTATGTATAGTATCATATCATCTGCAAACAGGGACAGTTTAACTTCCTCATTACCAATTTGGATGCCCTTTATTTCTTTTTCTTGCCTTATTGCTCTAGCTAGAACTTCCAGCACAGTGTTCAATAGGAGTGGTGATAAAGGGCATTCTTGTCTTGTTCCTGTCCTCAAGGGGAATGTTTTCAGCCTCTCTCCATTAAGAAGAATGTTGGCCATTGGTTTTGCATAGGTGCTCTTTATTATGTTGAGAAATTTCCCTTCTATACCTATTTTATTGAAAGTTTTTATCAGGAATACGTGTTGGACTTTGTCAAATATTTTTTCTGCATCAGTTGAGATGATCATGTGATTCTTTCCTTTTATTTATGTGGCGGATTACACTGATTGATTTTCTAATGTTGAACCATCCTTGCATAGCTGGTATGAATCTTACTTGGTTGTGATGTATTATTTTTGCTATGATGCTGAATTCTATTGGCTAGAATTTTGTTGAGAATTTTTGTGTCTATGTTCATGAGAGATATTTGTCTGTAATTTTCTTTTTTGTGGCATCCTTGCCTGGTTTTGGTATCAGTGTTATGCTGGCTTCATAGAATGAGTTTGGAAGTGTTGCTTCCTTTTCTGTGCTCTGAAATAGCTTGAGTAGTACTGGTACAAGCTCTTCTGTAAATGTTTTGTAGAATTCTCCAGTGAAGCCATCTCAGCCAGGGCTTTTTTTTGTTGGGAGGTTTTTTTTTTTAATTACCTTTTCAATCTCTTCTCTTGTTATGGGTCTGTTCAAATTTTCAACATCACTTTGTTGTAGTTTGGGTAGGTAGTGTGTTTCTAGAAATTATTATTTCAAATTTTTGTGGTATAGTTTTTCATAATATTCTGTTATAATTCTTTTTATTTCAGTTGGGTCTGTTGTAATGTCACCCATTTCATTTCTTATTTGGGTTATTTGTGTCCTCTCCTGTTTTTCTTTTGTCAGTCTAGCCAGTTTGTCAATTTTGTTGATTCTTTCAAACAACCAACCTTTGGTTTTGTTGATTCTTTCTACTGTTTTTATGTTCTGTATTTAATGTATTTTTGCTCTGATCTTTATTATTTCCTTTCTTCCTGTGTCTGTGGGCTTTTTTTTGCTGTTCTCTTTCTATTTGTTTGAGTTGTGAAGTTAATGTTTTGATTTTGTCCCTTGCTTTTTTTTTGATGTATATTGCTATAAATTGTCCTCTGATGACTGCCTTTGCTGTGTCCCAAAGGTTTTGGTATGATGTGTTTTCATTCTCCTTTTATTCTAGGAATTTTTTGATTCCATCTCTGATTTCTTCTATTACCCAGGGATGTGTAAGCAGGGTATTATTCAGTTTCCATTTAATGATTTTTTGTCCTTTCTCTTTCTGTAGTTAGTTTCTACCTTGATGGCATTGTGGTCAGAGAGGATACTTTGAATTATCTCAACGTTTTGGATCTTGTTGAGGATTGCTCTGTGGCCTAAGATGTGGTCTATTCTGGAGAACATTCCATGTGCATTGGAAAAAAATGTGTACTTTGCAGCGGTTGGATGGAGCGTTCTATACATGTCTATGAGGTCAAGTTGGCTGATAGTGCCCTTTATGTCTTCTGTATCTTTTCTGAGTTTCTTTTTCGTTGTTCTGTCCTTTACTGAGGGTGGTGTGTTCAATTCTCCTACTATTATTGTAGAACTATCAATTTCTCTTTCCAGTGTTGTTAGAATTTGTTTTATGTGTTTTGGAGCCCTGTCATTGGGTGCGTAGATGTTTACTACAGTTACGTCTTCATGATGGATGGTCCGCTTAATCATTATATAGTGTCCTTCTTTGTCTTTTATGGTGGATTTTGTTTTAAAGTCTA
Source organism: Dugong dugon (assembly GCA_030035585.1). NCBI lineage: Eukaryota > Metazoa > Chordata > Mammalia > Sirenia > Dugongidae > Dugong > Dugong dugon. The sequence continues at coordinate 140,693,963 of CM057464.1, read as the reverse complement.
TTTTATCTGAGATTAGTATTGCCACTCCTGCTCTTTTTTGGTAGTTATTAGCTTGATATATTTTTTTCCTACCTTTGACTTTTATAAGTTTACATCTTTGTTTCTAAGGTGTGTCTATTGTAGACCGCATATTGATGGATTCTGTTTTTTAAATCCATTCTGTCACCCTCCATCTCTTTTTGGGTGCATTGAGTCCATTTACATTCAGTGTAATTATTGATAGATGTGAGTTTGTTGCTGTCATTTTGTAGTGCTTTCTTTTTGTGGTGCTGACGTTTTCTTTGTTTTTCTTACTCTCCTGTGCTGATTACTTCTGTTTGTGGATTTTTTTTTCCTTTCTTTTGTTTTTGTAGGGTTTTTTTTTGCTGAGACTTTGTTTTTCTTCTTTATTTTTATGAGTATGTTTGTTAACTTTGTGGTTACGATTAAATTTACTCTTATCTTTCTGTGTTTGAGGCAGTCTATTTTTACTTGGTATCGCCTTGCCTTCCTCTCCATTAGAAGGTTCTATACCTACACCGTTTATTCCCTCTTTTATTGTTCTTAGGTTGTTGTTATTGACAGATTAACTGCTCTGATTCTCTGTTGTATTTCTTTTGGTTTTGGTTAGTGCTCGAGAATTCATTTCCTAGACTGGTGTCTGGATGGGGCAATCCTGCGTCCTAGCTTCAGCCTGTGAGCTGGAGTTGTTTGTTCTCCGATGGAAGAACTCCCTTTAATAATTCTTGTAAGTTTTGTTTGGTTTTTACATATTCCCTTAATTTCTGTTTATCTGGAAATGTCCTAATTTCACCATCATATTTGAACGAGAGTTTTTCAGGGTATATTCTTCTTGGCTGGCAATTTTTTTCTTTCAGGGTTTTATATATGTCATTCCATTGCCTTCTTGCCTGCATGGTTTCTGCCAAATAATCTGAGCTTGGTCTTATTGTTTCTCCTCTGTATGTGGCTTCTTGTTTTTCATGAGCTGCTCTCAGGATTCTTTGTTTGTCTTTGGTTTTGTTGAGTGTGATTACTATACGCCTTGGTGATTTTCTTTTGGGGTCTATCCTATATGGGGTTCGTTGAGCGTCTTGGATGGCCAGCTTTTCATGTTTCGTGATTTTGGGGAAGTTTTATGTCATTAGTGCTTCAATGATCCTCATGTGCAATTATGATAACTGTCTTCCTGATGAATTGACACCTTTATGCTTGTGAAAATCTCCTTTTATCTTTGATAATTGTTTTTCTCTTGAAATCTATTTTATCTGACACTTATATTGCAACTCCAGCCATGTTATTCTTAGTCTATTTTTAATTTTTAGAGGGCAATAGTCACTTTTTTATCTATCCTGATAACGTGTGTCTTTGCAATGGAGTATTTAGTTTATTAATATCTACTGCCATCGTTGATATTACTGATTTAATTCTACTGTTATTTGTGTTTTATTCTTTTTATCTCTTTTGTTGTTGTATTCTTTTGTTTCTCCTTTCTTATCTTCTTTTATATTATTTGAATATTTTTGAACCGTATTTAAATTTCTATTGGCCTTTTAGATTTACAGGTTTTTTTTCTTTTTTTCTTTTTACATGGTTGGTCTAGGGATTTTAATAGACATCTTTAATTTTTCATAGTCTACTTAGCATTAACAGTGCTCCACTTCATGTAGAATGTAGAATTCTTACAAATTACACAGGTGAAGAACCTTCCCACTTTCCTTTTTGTTATACTTGTCATATATATCTGCACAAATTATTAGTTCTACAAGATAATGCTACATTTTTTCTTTAAATGTAATGTATTTAAACAGATTAAGACAAAAAAAATGTATCTTTAAGTTTTCCTAAATATTTTCCAGTTTGTCTGATCTTTATTTATTTCTGATGATTAAGTTCCACTCTGGTATCATTTTGCATCAGCCAGAAGAAATTCTATAGTACAATATTTCTGTACTGTGGGTCTGGTGTCTATCAGTACTTGTAGTTTTCTTTATCAGAAAATGTCTTTATTTCTCCTTAATTCTTGAAGGATATTTCTGCTGGTTATAGAATGGTGGATTGTCAGTTTTCTTTCTTTCTTCTCTTGAAAGATGTTTTGCTCATGACCTCCATGATTTCCAATTAAAAGTTGCCATTAAATAATGTTCCTGTTTATAGAATGTGTCATTTTCCTCAGGCTACTTTTCAGATTTTCTCTTTCTCTCTTTCTTTTTTTTGTCAGCAATTTGATTATTGATGTGCCTTTATGTGATTGTCTTGGAATTCTTCCTGATCTCCTTGAATCTGTATTTCTTTCAATAAATTTGGAAAGTTTTTGACCATTATTTTATCAGTTATTTTGTCTTAGGGTTCTCTAGAGAAAGAACCAGTGAGAGAGAGACAGACAGACAGAGAGATTTACTTCAAGGAATTGGCTTATGCAATTGTGGGGGCTGGCAAGCCCAAAATCTGTAGGTCAATAGGCAGGCTGGAGACTCCTGTGGGCTTGCATCCCAAGACCCACAGGCCAGGCAACAAAAAGAGTGTGAGCAAAGAGACAGGGTCTGTCAAAATATTTACTTATAGTCTGAGGTCAGAACACACCCTAAGGAAACCCCTTTTTCAATAGATTGACTGCTTATATTACATAAGATTACAATGAAGGTGATTACATTATATTACATTACTTTACATTACATTATAAAACAGCAACTAGTCTAGTGTTTTGCCAAACTCCTGGGAACCATAGTCCAGCCAAAACCTGTTGCCATCGAGTCGATTCTAACTCATAGAAACCCGATAGGTCAGAATAGAACTACCCCATAGGATTTCCAAGGAGAACCTTTTGGTTAGCAACTGTAGCTTATTGTAGCTGTTAACCACTGCATCACAAGGGTGAGGTTCATTTTCTTTTGATCTTTTTTCCACTAGTTCATCATACTGGATGATTTTCATTGATCTATCTTCAAGTTCACTGACACTTTCCAGTGTCATTTTAATTCTGCTATTAAGCCTATCCATTTTTTTTTCAATTTTAGGTATTGCATACAAAATTTAACTCAAAATGGATCATAACCCTACATTTAAAATGGGAGATTATGTTTCCAAAAACAAAGAACAGACAAAGAAATAAACAAACAGAAAACGAGGAAAATCTTTTTGCAATTGGATGAACACTGATGCTACAAAAAACTAGGGACTCGCTCTATGCTGTTGCTTGCTTTAGGTTTTATCTCCCATTCAAATCATGCTTACTTTGGTTCAGTCACGAGAATCTATTTGTTGTTCTATTTTTAAAAAATTTTATCCAGAAGTCATATTCATTTTCAGGAGATGTCCACTCTTGAATCATATTCAATGCCAAATTATACCCCTTTACTTTGTTTACCCCAGTTTTCTTAGCATTTGGTAGTGTTTAGGAAACTCACTTATATTTTGCTAAGAAGACAGGGAAGGAATTACATCATTAACACTTGTCTTTCCACTCCCAGGCCAGTTTCTACTGCTCTCCAAATCATTTGGTCCTATTATGGTACCATCCCCATCCCACATATGTCATGGAATTGAAGCATGCTCTAGTACCTCAGTGTCATGGCTTCTTCCAAGGGGAGAAGCCCCTTAGGTTAAATTTTTTTCTTTAAGTTTCAGTTCTAACATCCCACATTACTTTCCTATCCCCCTTGGAAATGAAGAAATTAAAAATTCTCCATCTGGATACATAATCGTCCTCTAGGAATTGGAGATGTAAGCTTAATTAGGCAGTCTCTTTATTGGATTAAATTTAGAAAATCTATCAATCTTACATTGGTTTAACAAGTTCTGTCCCTCTGCCTTATTCAGTGTCTCTAGTTTTTCAGTGGATATGATTTGGTCATAACTGTCCTAATTCTCCCTCTTTACATTATCCTCCTATGCAGCGGAGCATAGTTTGCTTCCACTATATAATATTAATTCTTATTTTAATCAGTTAAGTGATGTTTATAGCTGGTGTAAATCCTCCATTCTCTTCAGGGAAAATAATGCTGTATTGAACACATTCTTACTCTTTAAAACGTAAGACCATTTCAGTTCTATTTGTCCAACAATGATTAATGACAACTTAACAATATTTAATTTAAAATACATGAACTGATAAAAATTATTTTGAAATACTTAACTACTCATTGCATAATATGCATTTCTAGCTTCTGTTAATAAAGTTTAAGTTTCAATTTTTTGTCCCTAAGTCACAACACACCTCCTACTTATTTCCTCCTCCATTCTTCTCATGTATCTCCTGCTTTCAATATACATCAGTGCACTCTTCTTTATTTTCAATTTCTAGCTAATCAAAATCTGTTTTTACCAGCATATCCCTTTTGTAAGTAATGAGCGTAAGATAGGTTCTGTCTAGAGAAATGAGAATTTGTAACAATACAGATTTTTTTCTATAGGGAAAGCAGCAAAAGAGTACTTTATTCACTTGTTCTGTGATTCTTGATTTGCAATAGTATGCAGTTCATGACATTTGAACATATAGTGCTAATTTCTTAACTCTAATGTCAAAGTTTTACTGGTATCTGGACTTTTTCCAGAACTATGCTTTTGCAAAATTATGTTTAAAAATATTGGGATTACATCATGATGATCATCTCAGCATTGCACTTTCAATTGAATATAAAATGACTACTTATGCTCCCGAAGTAGCTACTCTTTACAGTGGAATAATACAGTTTAATGAATTTTAGTACCAGTTCACTGAAACACCAAATTATAATCAACTAAAATAATATAGGAAAATATAGCATTGAAAAATAAAAATAATTTTTAAACAACTGAGAAAATGTTCAGACATAATTACTGAATGAATGCTAGGAGAAGAAATCAGTATTTATGTGGGTGAGGCTACGGATCTTCCAACTGCTAAAAAAAAAAAAAAAGAAAAGTGTCAGCCTTTTCTGGATTAGTATCAAACACTGTATTCAAGCATAATGAGAATACAATAAAAACCATTAAATATTATCTAACTGAGTAAGGATCGAAAATGAGCAGATGATATAAATGGTACTTACCAGGAAGACTTTCCATCAACAATATCACTTATCTGAGTTGTCTGTTCATTGCCCACTAAATAATATTAAGTTGAATGTCCAATATGAAAATGAGAAATAATGATCTCATAATGCTTAAATCACATAAATCAAATAGAAGTTTGTCTTCTGAGTTATGAGTCTTACTGTCATTGATCATTTCTCACACACCATTACGAGCTCTTAGAGTCTTTGCCATTACAATGATTTAAGTTAGAGAGTTCTTCAGTGAGAGAATATTTAAGCTATAACAAACTACATTTCATACTGTTTTTATACGCATACACAGATAAGTAAATTATGAAGTGATACCAATCCCTCATGGTTCTCTTTAAACTTCTCTGAGCTGTTATGACATTCTTTCAACGGATCTTCCTTTATATGTTTGCCCCTTGTGATTGTTAAGGTTGCATGTCAACTTGGCTGGACCATGATTCTCAGTGGTTTGGCAGTTATGCTGTAGTTTGGCAGTTATGCAATGATGTGATCAATTTCCATGATGACATCTGATATAATATGATCCCACATGATGAGATCTGCTGTGAGTAGCCAATCAGTTGAAAGGGAGTTTCCTGGGGGGTGCAGGCTGAATCCAATATAGGTGGACTTTCTGGCAAGGCTCTTGGGTTTTTTTTTCTCTGGATCCTGCAGCTGGCTCCTGTTCATCTTACCTTCCTGTCTTGGGACTTTAGCTAGCAGTTTACCTGCCAGTCTTAGGATTCATCAGCCTCCGCAGACTGTGAGCCAGAGGCCTATTGTCTGACCTGTCAACCTTGGGTTCACCAGCCCCTGCAGCTACCTGAGTCAAAAGAACCCTCCAGCCTGACCCAAGGACTTGGGGCTTTCCAGCCTCTACGACAGTGTGAGCCATTTCCTTGGTATAAATCTCTCTCTCTCTCTCTCTCTCTCTATATATATATATATTGGTATTGCTTCTTTAGAGAACCCAGCCTAAGACACCCCTTGAACACGACTATTGTCTGGAATGCATTCTTGTCCCTCTTCTCCCTCTTGTGTAATAATTTATCTACCAAATCTCATCCACAGGAACGGCTTTAATTACTGCACTTGTATCTAACTTGCTTGACCCCTCTTCTGAGTAACAAACAATTTCTGATATTCTCCAGGTTTTTCCACCTCTGTGACCTGTATATATCTCAAAATTACCAAGTCTGAACTTGACCTTATTTTTTTTCTCTCAATACACTAACTAGTTTATATTCCTTTTGATTATCTTATTTTAGTGAACGTCACCAGCATTTACTCAGTTGCTTAATTGTCAACCTGGGAGTCAACCCTGACTTCTTCTTGTTCATTGCCATATCTAACTGGTAACTTCTCTCTCTGAAATATATATCTCTGAATCATCTCTCTTTTTGTTTTTTCATATCCACCTTTTTTTTATGTTTAATACTTTATTCTCCATCAACTAGGTTACTGCAAAAGAATAGAATTTGTTACTTTGCAAGTTGATTAATTTATATACTAGTTATTTACTGAGCACACATTCTGTTTCAGGTTCTTAACTAGAGGGAAAAAAAAAAAAAAAAACAGTTGCTATTGAGTCAACTCCAACTCCTGGCATCCTCATGTGTTTCAGAGTAGAACTGCATGCCATAGAGTTGTCAGTGGATGATTTTTTGGTAGTAGATATCCAGGCCTTTTTTCTGAGGCATCTTTGAGTAGACTCAAATCTAAACCTTATGGTTTGAAGCTCAGTGTAATCTGTTTGCAACATCCAGGGAACTAGGTGGTTGTTGTTGCTCTTTATTTGAGGTATAATCCATACTGAGGGCTGTAGTCTTTGATCTTCATCTGTAAGTGCTTCAAATCTTCTTTGCTTTCAGCAAGCAAGGTTGTGTGATCTGCATATCTCAGGATATTAATGATATTGTTAGATAATTTCCACATTCTGTTGGATTATTTTTTTTTTGGAATGGGCACAAATATGGATCTCTTCCAGCTGATTGGCCAGGTCACTGTCTTCCAAATTTCTTGGCATAAATGAGTTAGCACCTCCAGCACTGCATTCTTTTATGGAAACATCTCAATTGGTATCCTGTCAATTCCTGTTGTTGTCAGGTGCCGTCGAGTCAGTTCCGACTCATAGTGACCCTATGTACAACAGAACGAAACATTGCCAGGTCCTGTAAGCTTTGTTTTACTCCAATGCCTTCAGTGAAACTTGCACTTCTTCCTTCGGTACCTTTGGTTCTTGATCATATGCTACCTCCTGAAATGGTTAAATGTCAACCAATTCTTTCCGTACAGTGACTCTGTGTATTCCTTCCATCTGCTTTAGATGTTTTCTGTGTCACTCAATATTTTGCCCATAGAATCCTTTAAAATTACACCTTGAGGCTTGAACTTTTCTTCAGTTCTTTCAGTTTGAGAAATGCCTAGGGTATTCTTTCCTTTTGGTTTTCTAACTCCAGGTCTTATTTTACTTATTCTTTTCCAGCTACCCATTGAAATCTTGTGTTCAGCTCTTTTACTTCATCATTTCTTTGGTTCGTTTTAGCTACTCTACAATCAAGATCAAGTTTCAAGTCTCTTCAGACATCTATTTTGTTCTTTTCCTTCTTTCCTGTCTTTTTAATGAACTTTTACCTTCTTCATGTATGATGTCCTTGATATCCTCTCACAACTTGTGTGGTCTTCATTCATTAGCGTTCAGTGCATCACATCTGTTTTTGAGATGGTCTCCAAATTCAGGTGGGATATACTCAAGGTTGCATTTTAGCTCTCGTGGACTTGTTCTAATTTTCTTCAGCTTCAGCTTTAACTTGCAAAGGAGTAATTGATGATCTCTTCTGCAGTTGGCCCCTGTCCTTGATGATATTGAGTTTTCCATTGTCTTTCTTCACAGATGTAGCCCATTTGATTCCTGCATTTTTCATCTGATGAGTTTCACTTGTGTAGTCACTGTTTATGTTGTTGAAAAAAAGGTATCTGCAATTAAGAAGTCATTGGTCTTCCAAAATTCTGTGTTGTGATCTCTGGCATCGTTTCTCTCACCAAGGTCATGTCTTCCAAACTCTGATCCTTTTTCTTGGTTTCCAACTTTCTCATTCCAATCACCAGTAGTTACCAATGCATCTTGATTACATGTTTGATCAATTTCAGATTACAGAAGTTGGTTAAAATCTTCAATTTCTTGATCTTTAGCATTAGTGGTTGGTGTGTAAATTTGAATAATAGTGGTATTAAGTGGTCTTCCTTGTAGGCATATGGATATTATCTTATCACTCTCAGTCTTATACTTCAGGGTAGATCTTGAAATGTTCTTCTTGACAATGAATGGGACACTATTCCTCTTCAGTTTGTCATTCCTGGCATAGTAGACCATATGATTGATTGTCTGATTTAAAATGGTCAATACCAGTCCATTTCAGCTCAGTAATGCCTAGGATATGGATGTTTATGCGTTCCATTTCATTTTCAAAGACTTCTAATTTTTCTAGATCCATACTTTGTACATTCCATGTACCAGTTACTAATGGATGTTTACAGCTATTTCTTCTCATTTTGAGTCATGCCACATCAGCAAATGAAGGTCTCTAAAGCTTGACTCTACCCAAGTCATTAAGATCAACTCTACTTTGAGGAAGCAACTCTCCCCCAATACTATTTTGAGTGCCTTCGAACCTGAGGGGCTCTTCTTCCGGCATTATATCAGACAAGATTTTGCTGCTATTCATAAAGTTTTCACCAGCCAATTTTTTTCAGAAGTGGACTGCCAGATCCTTCTTCCTAGTCTATCTTAGTCTGGAAGCTCTGCTGAAACCTGCCCAATAAGAATGACCCTGCTAGTACTTGAAATACTGCTTTCAGTATCACAACAACACTCAAGCCACCACATTACAACAAACTGCCAGTCACGTGGTGGGGGAACTAGGTAGTGAGGATAAAATAATGACACCAACTAAGTACCTATTGTCAAAACTAGAGTTTACCAGGTGAAAAGAATAACTAGGATTTACTCTCCACCTAATATTAGCCAGATACTTTATCTTTATTACTCCTAATCATCACAATCCTATAAGGTAGGCATTATTATTATTCCTCTTCTAAGTGGAAATTCAATCACTTTCTCTATTTTAGAGATAACATTTAAACCTTTTCCTGCCGTCAATGCTTTTTGCTTTTTCCACTACATACTCAAGTTCAGTTTGCAATGCTTTCCTATGCCTTTGTGCTTTTGAATAAACCATTCAGTCAGCCTGAAATACTTTTCATTACATAGGTCACTGATAAACTCATTTGTCCATCAAAGCTCAACCTATGTATGAGCTGCTCTAATTTGCCTTCTATGATTGCCCCAAGCAAATTTACACACATTTTTCTAAGTAAGCACTAGCAACCTGAGCTTATATCTAGAAGAAAACCTATCTTCTAGATATCTGCTAGTCTTACTGTCAATGATGTGGACACTGGGAAGGATGAGGCATTGACTCATTTAACTCATTTAACTCTATCCTCCTGTCTGCTAGTATGGAGTATATCCTTAGTAAAAATTTTTAGACAGAATCTGAGCCAAGAACAAGATGTTTTGAAAATGCACAAGATCTGCCTTTTGCCCACTCCATTGTGTCTTTCTAATCTCATCTCCTACTCCTCTTTCCTTAGCTTCTCCCTCACTTAGGGCTGTATCATTTTTCTCACTACCTAGAATATCCTTTCCCTATTTGTTTCCATGTCTTCCTTTATTACTTAGTTGAGTTCTCTTCAAATGTCACCTTATCCAAAAAACTTCCCTAATGACCCTATACATTAAATCACACTCATACCTATGTCTTTCATTCTTATCTTTCTCTAATATTATTCCCATAACTTATCACATGGCATGTCATATTTTTATCTTTTGACTTATTCTCTGCCTTTTTAACTAGATTGTAAGCCCCCAGAGGCAGGGGTGTTGTCTCTTTGGTGCACCGCTTTTCTTCAGTTTCAAAAATAAGGCCTGGCACATAGTTGGCCCTCAGAAATGCTTGTTCAATGAATGTTGAATAAACATGCATGACACTTAGGCAATGAACATGCATTAAATGATTTGAAGTTTATATAGAGGGTTCAACTGCCTTAGCCTGGTGTCATTTTAGTGCCCCCACCCTCATTATGTTTAGCCAGACTTCTCAGATATTCCAGTATTTTGTCTCCCTGACTCATTCACTCATACTTGGCAGGACTCCTCTTAGAGATAGGTATCCAGATGTGCGATTTAGGAAAGCTTCCCTACAACACTAACCATTCATGTCTTATCTGGGGCTATAATGGCCAAGTTTTACTCAAAAGACTGGTGGAAATTCCAGAACAGATGAAACATTAATAAGGGTCATTGAAGAAACAGCTGAAGGAAGAAGTCACAAATCTCCCTCAAATTAACCAGATATTACACCAGAATTAGCATTAACTTGAGAGAAAGGAGATGTAGGAGGAAGACTCTTGGGCCTAACATTTACCCTCTGGGCATTGCTGATCTGCCTATAAAATGTTGATATCAGATTATATGATTCCAAAACACTTTTAAAAAGAATTTTAATAAATCTGGGTTGCAAATTACACCAGTAGTGCTATTTTCATCTATGTGTTTGACTGGAACTTTGCCACATTCTTTAAAAAAAAAAAAAGAACCGTGTAACTCTGAATACTATTGTTGTTGTTATTAGGTGCTGTCAATTTGATTCTGACTTATGGCAACACCACGTGTGCAGAGTAGAACTGCTCCGCAGTATTTTCAAGGCTGTGATGTTTTGGATGCAGATTACCAGGACTCTCTTCTGAGGCACCTGTGGGTGGGTTTGAACCACCAACCTTTTAGCATTCTTTATCTGTAATCTTTAACTGTTACTGTCATATATAGTCCTTGTGCTTTTTGTTATTTCTTAACATGTGTCTTATTTCCTTCACTAAATAATAAGCTCTGGGTGGGAAATATTTGCATCTTAAGCCTTTTTGCCTAGTGTCTCACACTCCCAGAAATACAGTGTCATGGAGCTGCATGTATCTGCCTCAGTCCGTTTCTGATTCTGCTTTTGACATGATGGAGTGGGCAGAGAGTTTATGGATACTAGCCAGATACAAAAATATGATAACTCATGAAAAGCCCATACATTACTAATGTTAAAGGAAATAATTATAATAAAATAGGTCTTACTTAATTCAATTGTCATTTTTACCAAATCTATAAAAATTCTTATTTGGTCCTATATCCTTCAATCTTTTCTCAGTTGGTTTTAAACAAATTGTGATGATCCATTATTTGGTTAGCATTATTTTTATAGTCATGCAATTACATAGAGCTGCCAAAACTGACAGTCACCTGGTCAGTTTCATAGAAGAGTCAGTCTTTTCACTGATTTTCCCAGAAGAAAGCCCCTGTTCTGAACCTACCCAAAACAAATATCCTCTGGTACAAAATAATATCCTTTTGAACAGTGTCTCATCTCTGATCCTCCTTCAGTGCAGGCCTCTAATAATCATAATTAATGATTATCAGCACATTTCTTTACATCTTAGAGAATATTTTCCATTGATTATTCTAATGAAAATTGTAGATTAATAACAAATTCTCATAGATAGATAGCTGCCATCGAGTCAACTCTGACTCGTGGTGACCTTATGTACGACAGAACAAAATATTGTCCAGTTCTGTATTATCCTCACAATCACTAGCATGTTCAAGTCCATTGTCGCTATTACTGTGTCAGCCCATCTCACCAAAGGTCTCCCTTACTATTGCTGGGTCTTTACTTTACCAAACATGATACCCTCTTCTAGTGATTGATCCCTCCTAATGACATGTCCAAAACAGGCTAGTTGGATAATGTGCTGTTGTGATTCCTAAGGCTTTCACTGGCTAATTTTTGGAAGCAGATCACCAGGACTTTCCCCAGTCTGTCTTACTCTGGAAGCTTCACTAAAATCTGTCCCCCATGGGTGACCCTGCTGGCATCCAGCATACCTGTGGCATAGCTTCTTGCATCACAGCAACACACAAGCCACCACAGTATGACAAACTGACAGATGGGTGGCAGTAGATTCTCATAGTGCTCCTTTAATTGGCTGTGTTGGAGAAAAGAATGTGATGGGTTACCACTTGACAATACCATTTCATTCATCCTCCTACTTTAGGTATTATATATATAATACCTCTTCTCTTTTTAGTTAAAAAAAATGCTCAGTAAGATAAGGAGAGGCTGAAGAAGCTTCCTGGTAGTAAAAAGTGCAACACATACATCCTGTATAACGGACACAGTGCTGAAAGCCAAGATGTATAGCTCATATCTATAGTTCTATTTCAAAGGTATCTTATGGCACAATGTAGTACCATGATGAGGAGACTTCACCTCAGGAGTGAGAAGTGGCAGGAAGGCAGTGGGAGTACCGGCCTATTGTCCTTGATAACTTCACTGGAGTAGAGCAGCACTCATGTAAGGAGGTTTTTCTCTAAAAGACAGCACCTTCTCTTTGTAGCCAGAGCTGGAAAGGGCTGATCATGCTGGGATGAAAAGCATTTGTACCGGCTGCTTTCTTCCCGTTCTTGAAAGTGCTATTCGTTTTGCTCTCTACAAGCAGTGGATTCCCTCAACTTGATTTATAAAGAAAATGTGCATGGATAAAAACACATGAGTGCTAAAAAGGAATTGAGTATAACTATCTTATTCTTTTTATTTTTACTTGGCATAAAAATTTGCATTGGAAATCTATTTTGCTTGTTATGGGTGGAAGCAGATTTTGTATGTTTAAAAACAGCTGTTTTAATCTTTCTTTGTTGTTATTAAAAAATACATAATTCTGGAGGCTTAACACAACAAAAACAAACCAGGTGGGTGCTATCATCATTTCTTGCCTCCATTTGCCCTTTCTGTTATACTTGTACACCTGGGCACACTAGGGGCGTGCTTAGAGATTTGAAATAGAGGTTCAAGTTGCAAATAACATATATAAACTGACCTCTCTAATTTCTAAATTGTTAACTTTCAATTCTCCCATGATGGATCTGGAAAATGACATTTTTATGGAACCAATTCTATGGACAGTCAGGTGAAAGTAAGGAGATCTCGAAATAAATCCTTCACTTTCCAGGCTTACTCACCATCCTTTACATGGTGCTGGGTCACTTTTTGGAAGCTATTCTGTACCATAATGGTCATTTCTTCTATCCAAAATAAAAAACACATTTTTTTTTAAACATACAGAAAAATAATATCTCAAAGGTAAAGCATTTACCACAACAAGAAACTGCTGTGCAAAAATACTATACTATAGTGGGACAGTGGGGGTGGTCCACCACAAGTGCAAGCAAGAGGGGATGGATTTTATATAGACAATTTAAAAGCAATAATAAAATTGACTAAAAATTAGTATGTTTTAAAATTATTCTTACTGACATGCACAAGCACTTCGAAACAATGTTGGTGATAAAGTATTCCTACCTCCAAAATTTTTGTTGTTCGTGGTAGACTAAGTTCAAAACAATTGCTCATTACCCAAAGTAGATTGCTCCTTCCTCCCCACCCTGCTCTTGAGATACTATATAATGGACCCTATAATTAAGATCGCTCTTACTTCTCAACTTTCAAACTTGGAGTGATCTAGATTAGTGCTTCTCAAACTTTAATGTGCATTTAATTCATCTGATGATCTCTTTGCTACTGGCCCATGGACCACAGTCTGAGGAGCCAGGGTCTAGCAAACATTAACCAGGAGCATTTGAGAAGCGAACATTTAAAATGTTCAAAAAGCAGTGAAAGAAAATATAGATCTCAGTATTTTCAGTTTCTTAACATTATAATGGGAGTGAATATCATTTTCCTCCTTACTTCCAGACCAGTATACTAATCTAATATTCTGAATTGGATTGTATTAAGTCGTAAGATTTTTCTTTCTTTTGTGTCTTCTTCTTAATCCCACATATTTATTTTTATACATTTAACCAGTATTTATTGAGCACCTACTATGTTTCAGACACTATTTTGGGCTCTGAGAACATAATAGTGCTCAAAACAGACCATATTTCCTGCCCTTATGAGACTCACATATTTGAGGGAGATACAAACAGAAAGCAAACACATACATATACACACACATATAATAAATGACAAATTAGGTAGCATTTTTTAGGTAATAAGTAGTACTACAAAAACACAAAGGCAACTGAGGGTGAGTGATTGAAATTCCAATTGCTGGTTGCTAATTTCACATTTGAGCAGATGTCATCTGCTCATTTGAAGGAGATGAGGGAATGATCACAAGACCTTCATTCCAAAGGCACTCTAGGAAGAGGTACCTGCCAGGGCAAAGGCTGAGAAGCAAGAGTATATCTGATGTGTTAAAAAAAAAACAACAATTAGATCCTTGTACCTAGAGAGGAATGAACAATAGGGAGAGAGAGAGTAGTAGTGATCAGAGAAGTAATGTGAGGCCAGATATTTATGGCCTTTTAAGGCTTTGTAAGGATTCTGATATTTACTTTGAGAAAATGGAAAGACATTGGAGAGGCTTTAGCTAAATACTGACAGGATCAGATACACATTTGAGCAGGATCATTCTGGCTGCTCTTCAGGTATGGGCTCTTAGGGAAAAAGAGTAAAAGCAGGGAAATCTGAGATGAGGTCATTACAATGATCCAGGCAAAAGAGACCTCTTAAAATGATTCTGACATTGTTGCTCTATCTGAGAATGTCTTCTCTCTATATTAATTTTTTCAACAGCAATCATATTATTAGGAAGCTCTACGTTTTTTGGCCATTCAATGTAAGAGATGTAATTTGAATGACAAATCTTCACATGTCTCACCTCTTCCAATGGAAAAAAAAATTAAAATCAGGAATGTTTCTATAATGAAGACAACTGTATCTAGGAGCTATAAAACAATAACATTGTATTTAAACATGCAGCTTTTAACAAGTAACCCTTGCAACAAATAATAAATGTTTCTATAATACAATAATTAAGTGTTTTGAACATTCTCCTATAAATGCGGTATGATTAATTACTTTTGTGTGTGGCCTTTCTTGCCATGGTCTTGTAACTCCCACCCAGGTGATTGTGTGATAGGATAATTGTGGCCTACCAAGTGGATTGGTCAGTTTTGCCTTAAAAGAGAGCCAATTCCAGAGCAGGGAGGAGGAGCCCAGCGCCTCCAAGGAGGGAGAGACCAGAAACAGAGGCCCAGCAGCAGGGACCAGGCAGCAGGATACGGTGTGGTGGACTTCCTGGCCCATTGAGAGCGAAGGCTGAGATTGAGGGTCAGGGAGAGGCATGCCTGTGAGCACAGCTGGAGAGAGGCTATCTTGATGGAAGAACTGTATCCTGAGTGTCCCCAAGCCTGAATTGTAACTGCTAATTCCGTTATAATAAACCCCATAATTGTGGGTATTGTCTGTGAGTTCTGTGCAGCCACTGCAATGAATTGTCGAATCCAGAAGAGAGTGCTGTGAGAGGGACAGCTGGTGTCAGAATTGGTAAAGATGGCCGAGAGAGGAGGTGTGTCTGACCTCCGCCTGCCTCGTAGGAATCAGCCTTAGGGTGTTTGGTTCTCCTTCCCCTCTGCGGGGTTAGAGGAGGTCAGACAACACCCCTAAGACTTAAAAACCTTTTTCTATAACAGGAAAAAAGTCAAAATAAAATTTGAAGCATCATTTTTTAATATTTTATCATAATATCTAAGCTATGTCTCCTCTTTGTACCTTTGTTCCTTGTCTGCCACACAGGAAAAATATAACACCTATGCTACCTTCTACATAAAAATGTAGTATC
Organism: Dugong dugon; assembly: GCA_030035585.1. Lineage (NCBI taxonomy): Eukaryota > Metazoa > Chordata > Mammalia > Sirenia > Dugongidae > Dugong > Dugong dugon. The sequence continues at coordinate 140,678,172 of CM057464.1, read as the reverse complement.
AACAAAATATAAACAGATGAAAACATATACTTTGATAAGTTAATAAGTAGTAGTTAAATGTAAATTATTGATATAGTTGTTGTTATTGTTGGTAGGTGTGTTAGAGTTGGTTCTAACTCATAGTGACCCTATGTAAAACAGAAAGAAACACTGCTCAGTCCTGTGCCATCCTCACAAATGTTTTATGTTTAAGCCCATTATTGCAGCCACTGTGTCAATCCATCTTGTCGAGGGTCTTCTACTTTTTCACTGACCCTCTACTTTACCAAGCATGATGTCCTTCTCCAGGGACTTGTGCCTCCTAATAACATGTCCAAAGCATGTGAGACAAAGTCTGGCCATCCTTGCTTCTAAGGAGCATTCTGGTTCTTCTTCTTCCAAGATGGATTTGTTCATTCTTCTGGCAGTCCATGGTATATTCAAAATTCTTCACGAATACCATAATTCAAAGGCATCAATTGTTCTTCAGTCTTCCTTATTCATTGTTTAGCTTTCATCGATATGGTTGATTCCTAATATATACAATTACAATCAATTTCTATTACCATAAATTCTTCCATTCCATCTGTTGTTCAGGTTTTATAGAAGATCGCTGTATGTCATCCATTGCATTAAGTGTGTATGGAAACAAACAAACAAACAAAAACAATGATTTATCCACGCCATTAAAGTATATCTATTTATCTTCTGTCATTACCAATGTTGGTAAAGATAGACAACAAGCAGATATTCATAATACAGTGATGATATCAGTTGTAATGTAAAGCTTGGGGTGCTGGGAAAACATGTGGTACTCATACTTTAGAGTATCAGTGAAGACTTCTCTGTCTTGGAAAACTATAGGAGACTCAAGGTAATAAATAAGGGTGCATGGGTGGGGGGTAATAACCAAGACATTCTAAGCTGAGCAAGCATCATGTGTAATGGCATGGAAGCATGTAAGGCCAGGGTGACACTTACTAAAGTGTAGGATGGTGGGGGCATTTTGATGAAAATGAAGCTAGGGAGGTGGGAAAAAGACAGTTTTAATGGTCTTACGTGTCATCATAAGACTCTTGGACTTCCTATTGAAAATAATCAAGAGACACTGGTGATGTGAGGGTGGATTTGATTGTATGTGTGATTATGAGCAGGGGCACCAGGGAGCTCTGTAAGAAATTTAAACAGGTGATAGTGTGAATCCAAAGATTACCATGCATGTGGAGAGCAATACAAGTAATCTCCAGGTTATGAACATCTGACTTACGAACAACCCTTAATTACAATCAAACCCTGTAAGGCCTATTATACATACAATGGTTCCTAATCAATTTGTCAGTTTCTCAGCAAGCTTTGTGGTTGGCTGCACCTGGCCTGGCCCATCCTCCCACCCCACCTCCATCCCAGACCCTCTGTCACTCAGTGCCAGCCCCACCCCACTCCCTGGCTGGGCTTACTCCCCAGCCCCTTAGCCCCCCAGCCTGGCTCACCCTCTGACTCCCTACTCTCAGGCCCTCATTCCTGGCCTCCTCTCCTCTGCCCCTGTCCCTTCGGCCTACTGCCCCTTGGCCAGGGCTGACCCTTCATCCTGTTGGCCCTGCACCTTAGGCAGCAGCAGCTCTGGGTGTTCTGGGGGACCCTGCAGTCAGGGTGTCAGGGCTCACCAGGCCTGTGGAGAAGTCTAAAGTGGGCCTCTGTATTTGTTTCCTGTCCTTTCACCAGGCCAGGAGGGGAGAGGGGAAAAGAGCAGGGTCTGCTCCTGCTGTAGGGGCTGTGGGCCCCCAGGTACAGCAGGGCGAGGGTCATGAATTTTTTTAAAATATTCTTTATGCATAGAAAGGTACTACACTATATATATACTCTATACTAAGACAAACACTTGACTAACTGACATTAGACATCATACCTAACTATTCTGACTTAAGTACAAACTCAACTTAAAGACAAACTGAAGAATGTAACTCATTTGTTATTTGGGGACTGCTGGTATCACATTTCAGAGGCAGTCGAATTGACAGGATTTTAGGACTCACTATGAAAAGTGAAGGAGAGAAAGCATATCAGATAGGGTTTGTTTGCTTGTTGTCTGCAAATAACAGAAACTATGACAAAGAGTTTCTAAAAGAAATGAGTTTCTTTTTCTTACATACTGTGCCCAGAGCTAAGTAAGGATTGCTAAGACTCAACCATGCCATCAGAGGTCCAATTCTCTCTTCCCTTGTACTTCACCATCCTTGATGTGTTTCCTTTTTGTTCTTGCTTGTGGCATCATGATCATGTGCCTAATATTTTCTAGGACTCATGTCCACCTTCCAAGCAGGAAGAGGGAAAAGGGGAAAGGTGGCACCTTGGAGATCTTTTATATCTCATTGAACAGAGCTGTGTCACATGGTCACTCAAGGCTAAATGGATGGCTGGGAAATCAAGTATTTTTAAAGCTTTTATGACCATTAGAGGAGAGACAGGTAAAGAAGAAGGAAATTGGAAAAGTAATTGGGTTTGCCAACATGTAGTGTCTGTCCCAGAGAGCAGATAATACTGGAATGGAAGTCTTAACCAAGTGGAAAATGTCTTAGTTTCCTAGGGCTGTCATAAGAAAATATTACAAAGTGGATGACTTTAAAGAACAGAAATTGTCTCACAGTTCTGGAGGCTAGAAGTCTCAATCAGGGTATGGGAAATATCTGTTCATTCTGAGGGTTCTGAGGAAGGAACTGTTCTATGCCTCTCTCCTAGCTTCCAGTGGCTACTGGTAACCCTTGGCGTTCTTTTGCTGCTTGTAGATATATCTTCACGTGGCACCTTCCCTGTGTGTGAATCTGTCTTCATGTCTGTCCTCTTTTATAACACACCATTTGTATAGGATTAAGACCCACCCTACTCTTGTATCACCTCATTAACTTAACTGATAATACCTTCAAAGAAAGACCCTATTTCCCCAAACAAGGTCACATGTACAGGTACAGGGGTTAGGACTTCAACATATCTTTGGGGGAGGGGACAAATTCAATCCACAACATAAGTGATGATAAGGCAAAATGATTAGTTTTAACATAATGTGGAACTTTCCTTCCATAGACATAGAAGATGGTAGATACGGATGCAAATGCAGTTTAAAACAACTAAAGGAATCTAAACAACACATTAAAACAAACAAACAAAAAACTCAAACCCATTGACATCAAGTCGATTCAGACTCAAAGCGACCCTGTAGAACAGAGTAGAACTGCCCCGTAAGGTTTCCAAGCAGTGGCTGGTGGTTTCGAACTGCCAATCTTTTGGTTAGCAGCTGTCACTCTTAACAACTGTGCCACCAGGGCTCCAAACAACACATTAGAGTCTCTAAACTACACTGAATATCTACAACATCTTATTGACTATTAGTAAAGTTTTTAGTTAGAAGAAAAAACAAATTGCAATGATCCTCCCTAACTCCATCCTTATCTTTCTTTCTTTCTTTCTCTACTTATAGTAAAGGTTTGCTACTCTTACCATAATAAAGTAAGGTAATACATTTTTTCTTCACCTCATTACGTATGTATAGGTGATCTTTCTGATATATAGCACTTGACATACAGAAAATCAACTGTATGTAAATTGTTCCATAGAGCACATAAAATGGATTTAGAGATGTTGCAAATTTTGCATTATATAAGGAAAACAAAGTCACAAAAGAGTACAGGTTGAATGCAATGTGAATTGTGCCTCCTGGTGATGTGCACTGTGGTAGCTCTGATCACAACACACACAGCAAATCCCTAAACGAAAAACCAACCCTTGCGATTAATTTTAGGAATGTCTGTTTCCTGTTGGTTCAGCTCATGTTATTTTTGTATTATTCGTGTCATTCCTTCCTTATTGCATGATAATTAGAACTAGAAAGCAAAGGCTAGAAATCTGTTCAAAGACATAAAAAGAAAGCATAGTAATCCTAACACAACATTTGTGGGTAATCATGGATTATTCTAAAGATTTAGAGCTCCTGCCAATTTTTGTAAGATAAAAGTGAGCAGTAATGTTGCTAGTGCTAATATGTGTAGGGGAGGCTATATTTCTGAACTTCACATCTCTAGAAATATCTTTTAGTCACTTTCATATGCAACAAAATCCTGCTTTTTTTTTTTTCCAGCGTCAAGGAACATTTAAGAATGTAGATTCTATTCTGGATCACAAAGAGAATTTTAAAAGTTTTAAAACCTGAACATGAATGAGGCATAATCTCTCTATAATGGAATTTTCTTAAAGTATAAACAAAAAGTGCCTGTACCTAATTATATATCTTCAAAAAAGAAATAAAATTAGGGACTACAAGCATAATAAAGGGCAAGCATTTGAAAATAATAAGAAAATTAAAGGCAATAGAATAATTATTATTCCATTATGATTTTTATGTTACTGCTTTTAATATTCTTGATCTGGCCATATATGGTTAGAAGTAAGTGGATATCACCTACTCTACTTACAAATACTTATATTTATTCCTGTAATTTGCAAACTTCATTTGGTTATATTTTTTATGTATATTATAAAGTTCAGAGCCCTGGTTGTGTAGTGGTTAAGCATTTGGCTGCTAATCAAAAGGTCAGAAGTTCAAATCCACCAGGCACTCCTTGTAAACCCTATAGGGCAGTTCTACTCTGTCCTATAGGGTCACTATGAGTCAGAATTGACTCAACAGCAACAAGTTTTTTTTTTTTTTTTTTAGATTAAGTTCATCAACAATTACAATTGTTATTTTACATCAGTGAACCACAGCTTGATTAATTGAAAATATTTTTTGAGTTCTGTTTCTCGTTGGGATTCCTGGGAAACAGACACTGAGGTGGAGATTTTAATACAGAAAGTTTATTGAAGGATCCTCTCAGCTTTGGCACTTGTTGAGGAATGAAGGAAGCAAGACTGAGTTGAGAGTGGTTTCCCTGTGATGCAGTTGCAAAAAAGAACTGAGTTGATCCTACAGGTAATTCTGCAGCTGTGATGACTTTTCAGAGTTGTACTGAATTGAGGTGAAGCAGCAAGACCTTTGTATCCTCACCTCAACCTGTCATTGATCTGAGATGCTCCTGGGAAAGAGGCATGACCTTAGTCAAAGTGGCTCTCTTCAACTGAAGGCTGGTCCTGGTGAGGATAGAAGTTAAATGAGGACTTCAGTCAGAGGTGGGGTATTGGTATCAGAGGGACAGATCACAGCATTCATTACAAAATACTTCTTGTGCCATAAGCTCTTTTAGGCACTTGAGATAGTCAGTGAACAAAACTGATATAGTTCCATGCTTTTATGGTGTCTCTCCACCATGTGTCTGTCAGTTTGTCGTACTGTGGTGGCTTGCGTGTTGCTGTGATGCTGGAAGCTATGCCACCGGTATTTCAAATGCCAGCAGGGTCACCTTTGGTGGACAGATTTCAGCAGATCTGTCTAATTCTGAAAAAATTGGCCAGTGAAAACATTATGAATAGGAGTGGAAAATCATCTAATAAGGTGCCAGAAGATGAGTCCCTCAGGTTGGAAATCACTCAAAATATGACCGAGGGAAAGCTGCCTCCTCAAAGTAGACTCAGCCTTAATGATGTGGAAGGAGTAAAGCTTTCAGGACCTTCATTTGCTGATGTGACATGACTCAAAATGAGAAGAAACAGCTGTAAACATCCATTAATAATCAGAACATAGAATGTATGAGGTATAGGAAAATTGGAAATCATCAGAAATGAAATGGAACACATAGAGATAGATATCTTAGGCATTAGTGAGCTGAAGTGGACTGGTATTGGCTATTTTGAATTAGACAATCATATGGTCTACTATGCAGGGAATGACAAATTGAAGAGGAATAGCATCACATTCATTATCAAAAAGAACATTTCAAGATTTATCCTAAAGTACAACACTGTCAGTGATAGGATAATATCTGTATACCTACCAGGAAGAATAGATAATAAGACTATTATTAAAATTTACACACTAAACACTAACGCTAAAGATGAAGAAATTAAAGATTTTTACCAACTTCCGAAGTCTGAAATTGATCAAACATGAAATCAAGATGCACTGATAATTACTGGTGATTGGAAATCAAAAGTTGGAAACAAAGGACATGTAGTTGCAATATGGCCATGGTAATAGAAATGATGCCAGAGATCTCATAATAGAATTTTACAAGAACAACGAATTCTTCATCGCAAATACGTTTGTTCAAGAACATGAATGTTGACTATATACGTGGGCCTCAAAGAACAGAAAACATCGGAATCAAATTGACAACATATGTGGAAAGACATGGTGGAGAAGCTCAATATCATCAGTCAGAACAAGGACAGTAGTCAACTACAGAACAGACCATCAATTGCTCACATGTAAGTTTAAGGTGAAGCTGAAGAAAATTAAAACAAGTCCACCAGAACCAAAATACAACCTTGAGTATATACCATCTGATTTTAGAGACCATCTCAAGAATAGATTTGGTGCATTAAACATTAATGACCAAATACTAGACGAGTTGTGGGATGACATCAAGTACATCATACATGAAGAAAGCAAAAGTTCATTAAAAAGACAGGAAAGAAAGAAAAGACTCTGAAACTTGCTCTTGAACATAGAGTAGCTAAAGTGAATGGAAGAAATAAGTAAATGAGCTAAACAGAATATTTCAAAGGGTGGCTCCAGAAGATAAAGTAAAATATTATAAGGAAATTTTCAAAGACCTAGAGTTAGACAACCAAAAGAGAAGAACACATTTGGCATTCCTCAAGCTGAAAGAACTGAAGAAAAAATTCAAGTCTCGAGTTGAAATTTTGAAGGATTCTATGGGCAAAATATTGAACAACCTAGGAAGCATCAAAAGAAGATGGAAGGAATACACAGAATCACTGTGCCAAAAAGAACTGGTCGACATTCAACCATTTGAGGAGGTAGTATATGATCAAGAAACGATGGTATTGAAGGAAGAAGTTCAGGTTTCACTGAAGGCATTGGTGAAAAACAAGGCTGAAGGAATTGGTGGAATACCAACTGTGATGTTTCAACAAACGGATGCATCTCTGGAGGTGCTCACTTGCCTATGCCAAGAAATTTGTAAGACAGCTACCTGGCCAACTGACTGGAAGAGATCCATATTTTGCCCATTCCAAAGAAAGATGATCCAACCAAATGCAGAAATTATTGAACAATATCATTAATATCACATGCAAGTAAAATTTTGCTGAAAACAATTCAGAGGCAGTTGCAGCAGTACATAGACAAGGAACTGCCAGAAAGTGAAGCCAGATTCAGAAAAGTACATGGAAGGAGGAATATCATTGATGATGTCAAATGGATCTTGGCTGAAAGCAGAGAATACCAGAAAGATGTTTGCCTGTGTTTTAGTGACTCTACAAAGGCATTTGACTGTGTGGATCATAACAAATTGTGGATAACATTGTGAAGAATGGGAATTCCCGAACACTTAGTTGTGTTCATGAGTAACCTGTACATAGACCAAGAAGCAGTCATTCAAACAGAACAAGTGGACACTGCATGGTTTAAAATCAGAAAAGGTGTGTATCATGGTTGTAACATATTACAATACTTAGTCTGTATGCTGAGAAAATAATCTGAAAAATTGGACTATATGAAGAAGAACATGGCCTTAGGATTGGAGGAAGACTCATTAACAACCTTGAGATATGCAGACACTTTAAGCATTTATCTTCATAATATGCTTGTTAAAATCAGTCGCTAAGAAAATGAGATAGAAACAGATTAATGATTTTGCACAGGCCAGTAAGCTAAAGGATAGCAAAACCTGGAAAACTTGTAGTTATTTCTCCTATTTCAATTAACATACCCTGTTTTCCATATGCTGAAAGTTAAGAGGACTTGAAGCACTTACTGATAAAGATCAAAGACTGCAGCCTTCAGTATGGATTACATCTCAACATAAAGAAAACAAAAATCCTCACAACTGGACCAATGAGCACCATCATGACAAATGGAGAAAAGATTGAAGTTGTCAAAGATTTCATTTTACTTGGATCCACAATCAAGGCCTGTGGAAGATGCAGTCAAGAATCAAACGTCGCAGTGCATTGAGCAAATCTGCTGCAAAAGACTTCTTTAAAGTGTTAAAAAACTAAGATGTCACTTTAAGAACTAAGGTGGGCCTGAAGAAAGCCACGGTATTTTCAATCACCTCGTATGCATGTGAAAGCTGGACAATGAATACAGAAGACTGAAGAATTGATGCCTTTGAAATATGCTGTTGGGAAGAATATTGAATATACCACGGACTTGCCAGAAGAAAGAACAGGTCTGTCTTAGAAGAAGTACAACCAGAGTGCTCCTTGGAAGGGAGGATGGAGAGATTTTGTCTCATGTACTTTGGACATGTTATCAGGAAGGACCCGTCTTTGGGGGACTTCATGTGAAAAAGAGGATGACCCTCAAGGAGATGGATTGACACAGTGTTTTCAATAATGGGTTCAAGCATAGCAATGATTGTGAGGTTGCCCCAGGACCGGGCAGTGTTTTGTTCTGCTGTGCATAAGGTCACTATGAGTGAGAACCAACTCCACGGACCTAAAAACAACAACAACGTGCTTATATTATTGTACAATTTTTGCTTTCATTAATATAAATTGCCCTTATTTAGAGTAATTTGCCTAGAATATTTTTATATATTAATATTAACACCACTCCTTGGGGTATTTATTTATTTATTTATTTATTCGAAGGCTATATTTCCCATTTTTTTCACTTTTAAGTATTTTGATTATTTTTTGACGACTTTTTTAACAATCTTCATGATGATAGGACTTGATTTTAAACAAACTATTTTATTTTAGTAGAATTACTTTATATTTTAACTTACATTTTTGTTGTATATGAAATCTTACTTATTTACCTTTGTTTTCTGCTTTTTTCAGTGGGGTGTTTCCTAGCTGGTATAATATTTTATCTGTATTTATTATATGTAAAATGTAGGAGGTAAAATTCTTGTCCTTAATTCTATTTGTGACTTTAATTAAGTTTATAAGACTCATATTTAAGCTTATGTTTTCCACATTATCAAAGACATAAATAAAATGCACCGAGTGATTTATGATACTTCCATTGCCTGTCCTTTCTCCCCATCTTCCAGTCTTTGATCAATTAATATCTCTTGATAAATCCATATTATTTTTGCACATTATTATGTACAGAAATCTAATTTTAAATAATTTTGTTTATGTTCCATTTTGTAACCATACTTACAATTATTTAAATAGTTTAATAAATTTACTACCTTTATGACTACCTCCTGTGTGTCAGGCATTATGTTCAAATACTTATGCAATACTTGATCTCATGGAGTTTGCAATCTAATTAGTTTTTTATTTGCTATTAGTCTTTTTATACATTCAGTTCTAGCTTTATGAATTTATAGTTTTATGCACTTCCTGGTCAGCTGAATGCTTTTTTGAGTAGTTTTTTTGTTAATACTTTATTTTTAAAATTTTTATACAACAGAATTCTCTGTTGCTTTATATGTCAACCACAAGCTACCACCTCATAAATTCTTCAACCCCGTAGTTTTATTTTGTAAAGTTCTATAGACTTTCTGTTAATGTATCTATTCTATTTCCAACACATTTCCCTTTCATATTCTGTGGTATATATGGTGTACCACTTACTTTTTCTGGCTCTCAGGTTCTTTGGTAGTATACTTTTACCACTGAAAGTGTTTGCTTCCCTCCAGTGGGGCTTGCACAATGGCTAAAGGTGAAAGACATGTTAGCTGAAGCAAAATAGCTGGATTATGAGGCTTGCAAGTGAAGTAGTACAACCAGGAAGTGTGATTGGGTAAAAATTTTGTCTCTTTTGGCTTTTTACCCAAGATAAGGCTTGTAACTATATTTATCATTTCCTGTATGACAGAGAGCCCTGGTGGATTTTTTTGTGTCATATTTAAAAACGAGAGGTTTCCCATGTAACTAATGGAAGGCACCATGAAAAACATCAACAACCAAGGTCTAGCAGTACAGACGGGCAAATGCTAATTATAGAGTTCAAGAACCTTAACATTTCTGTGGTAACCATGTAGTACCAGACAATATTTCTCAAAATTAATATTACCAACCAGAAATTAAAACATACTCTATGACTCAGCATGCTTCCATTAATGAAAATACATTACAAAAAAAAAAAAAAAAAAAATCAAAGCAGAAAATAATTGGACCTTTAAAGAGTTTTAAGTAAGTTTCCACACTAGGATGGAAGGCTTGGAGTTGTAATGAATTGAATGGATGGATGGTTAGAGAGAGGGATGGCCAAACAGACCTCTCATTCTTGCTTACTGAAAAGGACAGAAAATGTAAACTTATCTTCCAGACTTAGAGCAAGATCCTGGGTGAATTATAGTCAGTCTCTTCCTTCTCTAAAGTTACTTGTCATGTTCTGCTGGAGGAATTAGGCATGTAGCAGACATTTCGAACATATGATTCTCACTGCATTATAATCAGCACTATAGTTCATGGAAACTCTACACAGACTTTGCTACAGTACTCTCGTTGGGCTTTATTTAAACAGGTCTTTATTAATTTATTTGTGCCAGATCTGGCTTTTTATGTTTCTTCATGAGCTTTTAAATGCTTAATTTGGATAAGCAAACAACATCTAGATTGTTATTACGCTAGCCTAAAAGTACAATGAAATGCTTTAAAAATATATTTGAGGAAATACAGCCACCAAATTTATCCTTTATACAAGTTTATTTTTAGATATAGTTTTTTAGCACCATAAGACAGTTTAAGCATTTATCTTCACAATATGCTTGTTAAAATGAGTTGCTAAGAAAATGAGATAGAAACAGGTTAAATGATTTTGCCCAGGCCGGTAAACTTAAAGCTAGCAAAAATGGGAAGACTTGTAGTTATTTTTTCCTATCTCAGTTAACATACTCAATATTCCATATTTTTCCCTAAAACAAGATACACACATAGAGGGATTGAACTAATTTTTTTTTTTTTTTTAATTTGTCACTTTAGGTTATAAATATAAATGTACCAGGTGGTACTTTTCACTTAAAGATTATAGTCTTTAATTCAAATATACTTTTCATAGAATATGTATATTTATTTCATCAGACCTTCCAGATGTTCATATTGTATATAAAGTATTAGCAATTTTTAAAAATCTCAAAATGCTTTTGTGGTCCATATGATTTTTGTTAGAGAAAATTCTGGTATAGTAGCCTATACAGACTGATTAAATTTAATCTATTTTCCTATAACATATGCTTTCTAAATTCCTTTATTTCATTTCACTTGCTCTCTGTTTTTTAAATTCCTTCAAACATTTAAAGTGTGATTTTTGTTTTTGCTGTTTCTTTCACATAGCTTCCTGGTGATTAGCATTTACCAGCCTTTGTTACTTCCTATGGTAACAGGAATCCAATAAATGAAAAGAAGCATGCACAATGATGATCTTATTCCCATAGCTTTCTATCATCAGGGAAGTGAATAAGGTTTGTAAGGAGAGGAAAGAAAAATGGAGAAAAAGAGCAAAATAAAATAGATAAATATTATGTCAAGTTCTTATTACACCCTGAGATTGTTCATCTTTAATTGAGAGGCAGTCTTTTAGTTATAAGGGGAGATTCCAAAACTACTTATATAGCAGGTCATCTGTAAAGTGGAATGATATAAATTGAAGCCACTAAACCATAGATATGAGTGTTCTTTTACTGTTTAAATGAAAATTTGCCTTGATTTTATTTTAGATTACCCAAGTGGTACCAGGCAGTGATGTCAACAGAAATATATAACATGCTTAGATTTTTTTTTTTTTTGGTTAATATTGAGGGATGAATTTAGAAAGCACATCTATTGTACAGGCTAAGGGGCACATAAGAAATGTTCCTTCATTTATTTATCTTGCTTAGTTGACAATGTGGTTCTCTCATTGAGCAGACATTTGTATCATTATTAGAGCATCTGTCAGCACAGAGTGAATTTATTTTGGACAGTCAATTCTTAAGCAATTGTGTTTAATCATTGATATTTATACTTTGCAAATAAATGAACAGTAACAATGTCACCAAATAAAACAATCTAAAAACCAGATTATTATGGAAGCATGCCCACACGCATTTACTTAATATTTTGGTCCATGAGATTACTTAATTATCATTAATCATATAGGAGAATCATAGAAACATTTCCAGGCAACAGAGAAGATGATGTTAAAATCTGATTGTATATTTGTAATTATATTGGTGATTTGGAAGATCTCTTTGTGTAATTTAGTATAGTGTAAAAACAACTGTGGCTGATTACCATTTTAGTTCCCAGCCCAGTCTAATCACTCATAAAATCCTACTCTTTCTTTAAAATATCTTGCATTTTTTATTTGCTTCTTATTCTCCATATCCCCTGAAACAACTCTCATTCAGGCTCTGGCTACCTTATATTCAGACTTCTGTTATAGCCTCTTACCCTTCTTTCTGACTGTGCATGCTGCCAACAGACTAACTTTTATAAAGTAACATTTTGATTACACCCTGTCCTAATAAAAATATTTGATGATTTCCCTTGCCCATAATATAAATTTAGTTTCCCATCCTGATAGAATTTCCTTCTCTCTGTGCTGTTGATCTCTTGTTAATGGAGTAGTAACTCCATCTCTTCCCAATATAAATTATTCATATTTTTCCTAACATGATTAATGAAATTAGTCTACTTATTCTCCCCTTAAGCACCCTTCATTTTCTGCCCCCTCTTGGATGACCCCTTCCACTTTTTCCCAATATTTGTTACGCATTCCAAACAAACAAACAAAAAACCCAAACCCGTTGCCATCAAGTCAATTCCAACTCATAGTGACCTCATAGGACAGAATAGAACTTTCCTATAGGATATCCAAGGCTGTAATCTTTATGGAAGCTGACTGCCTCATCTTTCTCTCAGCAGAACCACTGGTGGGTTCAAACCCGGGACCTTTCAGTTAGCAGCCAAGCACTTAACCACTGCACCATCAGGGCTCCTGTTCCCCCTGCATGTTGGAATGTCTTCCCACTTTTCCTCTTCTCACAAATGACCCATTTGAATCAGCTGACATTCTACCTCTTGCATGAAACTTTCCCAACCATTTATACGTAAGCTCTCCTTTCCTGTCTTCCAAAAATATATTACTTCCAATAGGAATAATTTTAGTGTCAGTTATCATATATTGTATTCAATTATAATTAATTGTAAAGCTTCATTTTTTATTCAAGTAGTGTAAGTTCTTAGCAGTCAGGAACTATAGGTAATATTGTTTACGTCCTCCAGTGTTGGACATTGAACCTTGTATATAGTGATTTTCTCAATAAATATATACTACATGAAATCATACATTAATGTGATTTTTAATTCTATTTTATAAATATATAATCATTAGAAAAGTTGGTAATTAAAATATTTTAAAAAAGAAAAGAGCTGTAATACAAAACCAACTCAGAATGGATCCAAGACCTAAATGGAAACTAAAAGCATGAAACTCTTAGAGTAAAACATAGGGGTAATGCTTCAGGACCTAGTGTTTAACGATCTATTATTAGCTATGACACCAAAAGCACAAGCAACAAAAGACACAATAGATAAATGAGACCTCATCAAAATTAAAAACGTTTCTTTATCAAAGCACTTATCAACAAAGTGAAGATACAACCTACAGACTAGGAGAAAATTTTTGGGAACCATATATCTGATAAGAGTTTAATATCCAAAGTATATAAAAAACTCCCACAACACAAAAGCAAAAAACGCAAACAACTTGATCAAAATGGACAAAGCTTGAACAGAGATTCCACCAAAGAAGAAATACAAATGGCTAGCAAGCACATACAAAGACGCTCAACGTCATTTGTCATTAGGGAGCTGCAAATCAAAACCACAATTTTTAATGTCACTTCACATCCACTAAAATGACTATGATTAAAAAATAAATAAATAAACAAAAAATAACACGTTTTGGTGAGAATACGGAAAACACTGAATTCTCTTCCATTTGCTGGTAGGATTGTAAAATGGTACAGCCATTGTGAAACACAGTTTGACAGTTCCTCAAAAAGTTAAACATAGAATTATCATATGATCTGGCAATTCCACTCCTAGGTATACATCAAAAAGAACTGAAAGCAGGTATGCAAATGGGCACTTGCACACCAATGTTCATTGCAGCACTATTTACAATAGCCAAGAGGTAGAAACAACCTAAATGTCCATAAACAGAAGAATGGATAAATAAAATGTAATACATACATACGATGGAATAGTAGTCAGTCATAAAGAGAAATGAAGTCCTGATACATGCTACAACATGAATGATCCATGAAAACATTATGCTGAGTGGGATAAATCAGTCACAAAGGTACAAATATTGTTTCATTTCCTTTATATGAAATATCTAGGACAGACAAGTGTATAGAGTTCAAAGTTTATTGGTGGTTCTCAGGGCCAGGTGGGAGAGAAGGGAAACGAGGAACTCACTGCTTAGGGGACACTGAACTTCTTCTGTTCAGGGTGATGGAAAAATTTGGAAAAATGTAATGGTTGAACAACATGATAAACACAATGTCACAGAACTTCACATGTGAAGAATGTTGAAAAGGCAAATAATTTGTTTCATATATACTTACCACAATAAAAAAGAGCTTTGATAACATTGTACATAGTCGTTGTTAGGTGCCGTCTAGTCGGTTCTGACTCATAGCGACCCTAGGTACAATAGAAGGAAACACCTGTCCTGCGCCATCCTTATAACCGTTATGTTTAAGCCCATCATTGCAGCCAGTGTGTCAATCCATCTCATTGAGGGTCTTCCTCTTTTTTGCTTACCCTCTACTTTACCAAGAATGATGTCCTGCTGCAGGGACTGGTCCCTCCTGATAACATGTCCAAAGTATGTGAGACAAAGTCTCACCATCCTTGCTTCTAAGGAGCATTCTGGCTGTACTTCCAAGACAGATTTTTTTAATTCCTTTGGCAGTCCATGGTATATTAGTATTCTTTGCCAACACCATAATTGAAAGGCATGGATTCTTCTCTGGTCTTCCTTATTCACTGCCTAGCTTTCGCATGCATACAAGTCAATTGAAAACACCATGGCTTGGGTCAGGCGCAACTTAGTCCTTAAAGTGACGTCTTTGCTTTTTAGAGGTCTTTTGCAGCATATTTGCCCACTGAAATGTATCACTTGTACATTAAAGAACATCATATTTTGAAAAAATTTTTCAATTATTGTTCTGTATTTGTTAGCATAATGTTAGCCACTAAAACAAACTCACAAATTTCAAAGGTCTAAAAAAAAATATTTTTTTCTTTTTCATGTAGCATTTCAATGCAGTGTTACCCATAACTTTGCTCCAGGCAGATTTTTAGTAGTCTAGAGTGACTGATTTTGTCATTTTTAATACAGGACATCTAAAGTCTCCTTGGCCATTCCCTTGTGGCCAAGTGGAACAGGAAAGAGAATGGAAGAACAAAACTTGGAGGAGATTTTTATGGGCCAGACCTAGAAATGGTGAACAAGACATCTGTTCAGGCTCAGTCACATGGCCACACTTAATTGCAATAAGTTCTCAGATTGTAAACTATTTCTGGGCATTCACTTCCAGGAAAAAAAAAAAAAAATCTACACCTCAGTAAGAGGCAGTCTGGAGTTTTGGACAGATAGCTCCGTTCTGTGCTAAAGCATACATCTAGACTTTATATTAGAAGAATGTAAATGGAAATATCTGGGAATAATAGACTATTGCTAATATTAGGAATTTGATAAACAATGCCAGAAATGCAAATACGTTATCCTTGTATTAAGAAAGTGGACACCACCAATCTGTCAGCTTGTTTTACTGTGGTGGCTTGTGTGTTGCTATGAAGCTGGAAGCTATGCCACTGTTATTTCAAATGCCAACAGGGTCACTCACGGTGGACAGGTTACAGACTAAGACAGACTAGGAAGAAAGGCCTGGTGATATACTTCTGAAAATTAGTCAATGAATCACAAGAGAATATTGTTCAACATAGTGCTGGAAGATGTGTTACCTAGGTTGAAAGGAGCTCAAAATACACAGCAGCCATGACAATGGACTTGAGCATACAAATGATCATGAAGATGGTGCAGGACTAGGTAACATTTTGTTCTGTTGTACATGAGGTTGCCATGAATCAGAGCTGACTTGATGGTGACTAACAACAATAACAAGCAGCATTCTTCTGCTCTTGTTGTTGTAAAGCTATTGCAGAAAATTTGTGGACACTGTACATGTATATATTTAGCAGTTTCTCAAATAACTACATATATTATAGGCCTTTGGTTTAGAAGAAATGTTTTAAGTTTTGTACTATCTCAATAAGTATGTAATTATGAGTCACTTTAACCTGTTCCAGAAATTTAAAACAGGACAAAGCATTTCTGTGAACTTTTGCTAAAACATTTATTTTCAAGAGTATTTGGTTATTAAATCAGATATAAAATGCATAAACTCCCACTTGAATTTAGAACAGCTCATTGGATGCTTAGTAATGATCGAGGTTCTTTCTACACTCAGTGGGGGGTATCAAGCCTTAGCCCCTCAGGAAATTTCCTGTCCCACCCTGGCTTCTTAAGTGCTGCCAAACTTAAAATAGTACATGGTTTCTTTAGAAAATAAAGCTGAAAGTACAAATGGAACTAACACCTAAGATGTACTTAACTTGCTTTTTCAAAGGTGATTGGATATACTTGGCAAATAGAGTGAGATCAATTTTATTTTATTAGGCTTTTGACTAATAACAGATCATCAAACACAGCCTCATTCAACAACAAAGGAAGGCTGCTACTTGATATGCAACACTGTCCTAAACACACAATTAGAGATAACTGATAAACTATAAAGTCTTAGTGTTCACACTTGACAATAAACATAAATGTACCTTATCTGAATCTTCCAAATAACTGAGATACTTTAATCTTAGCGTGAGAAGTCTAAATTTAACTGAAAAAGATTAGGGTAGGCATATATGAGTGGCGTTTATCCGTAGTCAGAAAAGGATAATACTAAAGATCTTTGAGATACTGCTATCAATACATTCTCTGTAGAAAATTAAATGCTGATCCATAAAATGCAAAAAAAAAAAAAAATCTAATAATCTGATTTATTATTAAGTTCAGGACTGAAAAATGGAAATTTCATTTCTTTTAATTCTCACCTTTAACTATAAAAACACAAATATCTGTTTACATGCTCAACCCCATAGGGTCAGGTATGCTGTTCTAATCCTGACTTTATAAAATACAAGTGTATGTTTTTAGGCAAGTTACTTAAGCTTTCTGTGCCTCAGTCTTCTAATATGGAAAATAAGAATAATATTTGTATTACTTCATAGGTTTCCTGTGTAAGGAAATGAGTTAAAACACATAGAGTTTTAGAATCGCACCTGTTTCATTTTACATGCTCTATAAATATTAGCTGACACTGATTCTATAGTATATTGTTCAAATTGTAGGCCACTCTTTATTCTAGCTTTCTCGACAGGGGACTAACAGTGTTCCTTTTTGACTAGAATTTATTCCCTTTCTTTTTTCTCCAATTTACAAGTTTTAACCCCTGGCCGGGCTGTGACTAATTTGACACACATCCAATTCTACCCCTACCTCCGTCACTCACTCCCAAGTCCCTTTCCTTGAAATATGTAATCTAGATTAAGTGTGAGGTGGTATTTTGAAAGACAAATTGGAAAAAATCAGTTGCTGGAGCGACTCTATATACCGATTGAATGCAGAGCCAGGATTGTTGAGAGAAGACTGAAACAGTTATTCAGGGAGAAGAGACCGTAGAACAAAAGACAGTAATACCTGGATTTTTAAGAGTTTTAATATCCTGGTTCCTAGTTTATATCTGAGGTTGGGTTGTATTTTGCTTTTTTTCCCTTTTTCCCCTCTCATAATATGACTTAAAGAATTGGCTCCTGTTATTTGCAAATAAGTGCTCTACATGGTACAATAAGTGTGAGAAAAATGGGTTATATGAAATTATAAGGTACTTCTCAAAACATTTACTAATTTAATGCATTTTATAATTCTCAAAAAAGGAATAACCTTACAGTTTATCCCAAAAATAATTTAAAGAAGTTATTTTTTCCTTTTCAAAGAAGATCTCTCAGGAATAATGTTCCTTGGCATGATCTTGGTTAACATTGATATACAAAAAAATATATATTTGTGACATTTCTCTTTGACATAGTATGACTCTAAGAGGTATGTTATGGTACTGGACAGGCCAAGTCTTAGAGCTTTCACCATGCCTTCTGGGAGAATCTGACTAATCCATCCGTTATTGCCTATGCAACACAGTTGGCCCTCCATATCCCCAGGTTCCACATCCACGGATTCAACCAACTGTGGATCAAAGATATTCAGAGGAAAAAAAAAAAGTTCCAAAAGCCCAAACTTGAATTTGCTGCACGCTGAGCACTATGAGGAATCCATGTGAATGAAGTGATGTGTGGGCATCCCCTGCCGTAGCCTCCCACCATTTCACAGATCCTCATTCTCTCTCTCCAGCACTCATTGCTTTAGCATTGTTCACCTTGCCTCTCGCTCGTTCACTACTTGTGTTGTGTGCACCCTTTGTTCTGATATTCACATAGCATTTACATTATATTAGGTATTATAAGTAATCTAGAGATGATTTAAAGTATATGGGATGATGTGCATAGGTTATATGCAAGTACTACATCATTTTGTATAAGGGACTTGAGCATCCATGGATTTTGTTATCCGCAGGGGGTCCTGGAACCAATTCCCCATGGATACTGAGGGACAATTGTAATCTGTTGTACCTCAAGACTCTAGCAGAAGAGCTGTCAAATCATAGAGTGGCTAGTGGTACACTGCCTAGCAGGCTGCAAAAAATAAATGTTTTGAAATGGCATTCACTCTCTGAGAAACTTGAACTTGAAAATACTAATTTAACTGTAGTAGGTTAAAGGATACAAAGCTGAGGATGCCTTGGGGAAGAGTTGTAGCCACTGGAGTCATTTTATCCTAATATCCACATTTACTGACTTCTCAGTTTAGTCCTTCTCCCCTTGAATTGCCCACCCCTCCTCACAAATGGGTTTCTAGCTGACAGATTTCACTGGAAGGCTTTGTTTCTTTTTTAAAAAATTGCACTTTAGATGAAGGTATACAGAACAAATACTTTCTCATTAAATAGCTAATACACATATTGTTTTATGACATTGGTTCCAACTCCATGACATGTCAACACTCCCCCTTCTCAAACTTGGGTTCCCTATTACCAGCTTTCCTGTCCCCTCCTGCCCTGTAGTCCTTGTCCCTGGACTGTTGTTCCCCATTAGTCTGGTTTTGTTTTATGGGGCTGTCTAACCTTTGGTTGAAGGGTGAACCTCGGGAGTGACTTCATTACTGAACTAAAAGTGTGTCCGGGGGCCATACTCTAGGGGTTTCTCCAGTCTCTGTCAGGCCAGTAAGTCTGGTCTCTTTTAGTGAGTTAGAATTTTGTTCTATGTTTTTCTCCACCTCTGTCTGGGACCCTCTGTTGTGATCCCTGTCAGAGCAGTCAGTGGTGGTAGCTGGGCACCATCTAATTGTACTGGACTCAGTCTGGTGGAGGGCGTGGTAATTGTGGTCCTTTGGATTAATCTTTCCCTTGTATGTTGTTTTCTTCCTTCTCCTTTACTCCTGAAGGAGTGAAACCAGTAGAGTATCTTAGATGGCTGTTCACAGGCTTTTAAGATCCCAGACACTACTCACCGAGGTAGACTGTAGAACATTTTCTTTATAAACTGTGTTGTGCCAATTGAGCTAGATGTTCCCCGAGACCATGGTCCCCACAGCCCTCCGTGGAAGGCTTTGTTTCTTGGCTTTATTTTCAGTTAGATACTTTCTCCCAAAACGTAATTAAAACTGAAAGAAAGACAGGTCCATCATATTGTTGGACTCTAAATGTGTGTTTAGGAGCTCTAGGTGTACATATTTCATCATTCAAAGTAGGGAGCAGAGAACACTGCTCTACAGTGAGGGAAAAGAATAAAGGAGCTATGCAATGAGAATCAGGAATGAATGTTCAAGGAATAATATTCCTGTTTCCTTTCTTGAAAACCAGCTACATATCTGCCCTAGGGGTCTTACTTATGTATACCTTTAATATTTCTCCTTCCTTTGAAATTAAGCTGTCCTTATTTGGTTCTCATTATGTGCAATCAAGGATCCTAACATAAAAATCACGATTTGTAGGGAACAAAGACTATAAGTAAGGAAAAGCTAGGAGATGAAGAGCAGAAAGAAAGGGAAAATTATCAATATCTAGAGGAGAATGGATAATTTGCACCCAAAAGTAAGAATACCATGAAAATCTTCATGTAACAACAAGAAAACTACACATACACACACACAACACAGAGTAGCTCATTCTCAGAGCTGTCTCATTCCATCCAGTTTTCCTATTGCAATTTCAGTCCAAATGTTTTCTTAGAATGCTTGCCATTCTATCCTTGAGGTAATTTTACGGTGAAATGGTTTTACCCAATAAAAAGAGATTAACTCAAAACAAAACAAAACAAATTCAACCACAGGGAGAGTGAGAGGAGAAAACCTTGCCCTTACATTTGCCTGAGTGGGTCTATCAAATTGGATATATAAACCATAATAGCATGCATGCTTGGTTAGCAATCTTGAAGTAAATGTTATATTCAGACATCCTCTGGGCAAAGCATGTTACAAAATGTGGAGACATTTTCATAAGAGGAAACATTTTCAGATTAAGACAGAAGAAACATATAAAATTTGTTCTTTCAAATTTAGCCTACTGGAATTCACTTTATGTATTTGCCTCTTAGTTTGTGCTTAATAAAACTGTGAATAATGTTATCATCTTCCTTCTGGTGGAGGAAGGACTATGGAATGGAATTTATCAGAAGAATCTAAATTCCTTTACTAAGAAAGTCTAAATTAATAAATAAATAGAAATTTTGAATGAACTGTATCTTTTTCTCCCATGTAAGTTTACATTTTAAAATATCAGTTATCTGACAAAAGAATAATGCTTTATATCTGAGGGCATAGATAATTACACTCAATTATATTAAAATACAGAACTCATTAGATTTCTAATTGTTGCAATATCTATTTCTCTTCTTTCCAAGTCTATTTTTTTCCCTCCAGTACGTTTAAAGCCTGCAATGAAGGAAATCTTCTTCATTTATTGGTGGAACTGCTGGAACTTAGACATATAGGCTGGACTCATCTGGGTGCAAGATTATACATATTCTCATAAGAGAAAACATTTTCAGATTAAGACAGATAAAAGAAACATAAATTATATATATGCATATATAACTTATTTACATAAGTTACATATAACTTTTTTTTTAACTGAAGCATAACACACACATACATAATCTTACGTAAACGAAGATAAATCAAAAAGTATTGCTACGAGGGTTCCAGTACACACATGCACAGGTTTATTCCAAACAAAATATGTTTAAACATGTCTCTGCAGTCAGTAGATGGCTGCAGACAGTTTCTCTCAGTAATGCATTTGTCTTAGTCTTGTTAGGTGCCTTCAAAAAAAACGAATTTTGTGCCATAAATAAAACAATTTTGAGGTCAGGGCTAGTATCAAAATTTTAACAAAACTCAAGGGGACATCTTCCCAAATCATTGAAGCTTTGCTACAAGTTTATGGGAATGTTGACCCACATAAAACAGCGGTTTTTAGATGGATCAAGCGCTTTAAGGAAGGTTGATAAGACCTCGAAGATAAGCCAAGAGAGGGAAGACAGCTCAGAAGGTTATGGTGACCGTCTTTTGGGATTCCAAAGGTGTAATCTTGATAGATTTTCTTGAAGGACACAGGACGATCATAGGGGCTTATTATGAAGAAGTTTTAAGAAAATCGAAAACTACATTGGTGAGAAAAAGACCAGGAAAATTGCGCCAAGGAATTTTTTTCCCATCACAACAATTCATCTGTTCACTCTTTAAGGGTAGCAAGTGCTGACCTAAGAGAATTTCATTGAGAAACCTTCCTGCTCCCACCCTACAGCTCTGATCTTACCCCTTCAGATTTTTTTTGTTGCCAAAACTCAAAGAACACTGAAAAGGAACACAATTTGTGTCCCTCAAGGATGCCAAAACTGCCATTTTGACTTGGTGTAAATTGAAGTGTGCAGAATTCTTCGGGGAAGAGTTAGAGAGATGGAAACATGGTCTTCAGAAGTGTATAGACCTAGGTGAAGGATATGTCAAGAAACAATAGCTTCACATTTTGATATCTTTCTTTAATAAAGGTTTCTTTGATTTTGTAGCAATACTTTTTGACTTACCATTGTATAAGTCAATGGATTTCACCAATTGAATGAACTCATGTAACCACAACCTAGATCAGAAATAGAATATTACCCCCAAAACTCTCCTACTGTCTCTTTTCAGCCACAACTTACCTGTCTCCCCAGGGTTAAACACTATCCTGACTAAACAGCATAGATTAGTTTTGTCAGTATTTTTTGTAGTTATATAAATTGAGTCACACCATGCATATGTTTTTGTGTTTGGATTCTTTTCCTCAATATTATGTTTGTTAGTTTTATCCATTCTTGCATGTGGTTTTAGTTTGTTCATTCTCATTGCACAGTAGTAGTCTATCATGTGTATGTCCCACAATTTGTTTATCCATCCACCGACGATGGGCATTTCCTTTATTCAGGTCTTAAATCTACATGAATGTGCATGAATTTTCATTATTTTTAACATAAACTAGGACCCCATGTTTCAGCTTTAGCTAGGACTTTTCAAAATGCTTGAGAGTCTTAAACAATTGATTTCTATTTAGCACCGTCTTCTAGAATAGCCTTAACATATACATCAGGAAGATAAGAAATCATGCTCATGCTCTAAGAACTGGTTCTTCATGGTAGAGGCTGGTCATGAGGCCATAATATCATGAATGTAAGAGCACCTAATACACTCACTCCAATTATGGTTGTGTGATGATTAAAGTTGTGCCAATTTGGCTGGGCCATGATTCACAGTGGTTTGGCCGTCATATGATGTTGTGATCACTTCCATGATGAAATTTGACATAATGTGATCACCTTCATGATGGGATCTGCTGTAAGTAACCAATCATTTGAAAGGGAGTTTCCTTGGGAGTGTGGCCTTCAATGAATATAAGTGGACATTCTGGCAAGGACCGCAGGCTTTTGCTCGCTCTGGATCCTGCATCTGGCTCCTGTTCATATGACCTGAGTTAGCAGCTTACCTGTGGTCTTGCCTGCTGATCTTGGGATTAGTCAATCTTTGCAGCCTGTGAGCAAGAGCTCTGCTCTCTGACCTGCCGATCTCAGGTTCCTCAGCTCCTTCGGCTATGTGAATCAGAAGATGCCTCTATCCTGACCCATGGCCTTAGGATGTTCCAGCATCTACAACTGCATGAGCCATTTCCTTGATATAAATCTCTCTCTATATATATAGTTATAAGCTTTACTGGTTTTGCTTCTCTAGAGAACCCAGCCTAAGACAGGTGAACTATATTTTGAACAGCAAACCAGATCCCAAGCCTCATCTCACGATGCTTGAGCCTGAGTTTGTGGGAAGATATCTTTTGAGTAAGCAGTCCAAAATATCTTTCAGCCTCCAAACTATGTATCAGTCTTTTAATTCCCATGAGATCCTGTCTTCCTTATGCATCATAAAACAAACTTCTATTATTTGAGGTTAACTATATATATATATATATATAAGGTTGCTATGAGTAGGAATCAACTTGATGGCAAGGAGTTTGGTTTTTTAATATGACTCATAGTTCCTTGCAATCCAAAGAACCCAACACAATAAACGTAGTCAAGTTTCATTCACAAAGAGTGGGTGGCTCTTTTTGCAACTAGATAGGATTTTTCTCAGGCTTAGAGGCAAAGTAGACCAAGAGTAGACTAGGAATGGCACCAGTTCCAGACCTTAACAATAGCTATCGAGCCACACGCTTTTAATAAATAAGGATTATAAGATTTAATGGTGGTAAATGACTCTACAAACTTCGGAATAAATAGTAGAAGGACACGGCTTCCTAGGTCCATCAACCTTTATATCATACTGGCTGTCGTCTTTCAAGTTTTTGTTACTGTTATTAATGTTGTTTCTGATAATTCTATTGTTTGTTGTTTTTGTTGCATTATGGAGCACTTTTCATGGGCCAGGAACAGTGCTTTCTATACATTATTTCCATTGTTACGACAAATTATGGGGTAATATGGTTATTGGATTTTTATTATTTTAGATAACATACTACAAGCTTGCTGAAGGTAAATTAAAATCTTTATGATTTCATCTTCCTGTTCTCTTTCTTTTCCATATATTATTTTTTCACACTTAATAATTAAACTGCATGATGTTTTAGAAAAATATCTCAGGTGTTGTGGTGATAATTTGTTTGTATGTGATATAGGGCATTTTGGAAAAAATACTTCTTCCTCATTAGACATTCTTTTGAGTCATCTTAGGCAGCACAAGTACAAAACTGCATCAGTGATATATATATGGGTTTAATATCCCTTTTCCCGAAGGTAATGAATGCAGTAATCCATCAGTTACTCCCATTTGCTGTTGTCAGTAACTTAATTTCCCATTCCAACTTAGAATGGTTTAATTTCTTTATTCATTGATCCTTTCTTCTTAAAGAAAATGGATTTAATTTCACTGGGAGATAGGTTTTATATATTTCAATTGTTCTTTATTAACTATTTACAATTTTACCTTTTTTTCATTCTGAACTCAAAATAAGCTCTTGTTCTTTTGTGTGTTTTAATTTAAAAGAACTCACTTTTATTTCATTTTTCTTCTCCACTTTCTTAGTTGAGCCAAAATCTACAACAAATTTACAAAAAACAATAATACACATGTAGATTATGTTACAGTTTTGTCTGCATCTTAATTATTATTGAAATAAAAAATTTTCCTCTTAAGTTGAAACACCTTTTATTCTTTTCAGTATATCTGCTCAATTTATCAGCTCTTGACTTTATTTACCTTCAAGGTTGATCTTTCCAAAGTTATAAGATTTGTTTTTGTGCTAACTAGTTTGCAGTTTTGATTTCTAGATTAGTGTAAGTCAGATTTAATCATAATGCTGTCAGCTGGTCGAATGGCTCAACTGCATTTTTCCACTTCACTGATTTTTCCTTCATTCAGAGTTAAGTCATCATTCTTTGTACGGGATTTGACAGACTAATTCCAGAAGTAAGCATTTACCTGAGCCATTATTTATGTCTCTTTTTCATGATGTTTTTTCAATGTTTATACATTAATATTTAGATCCTTTTATTATTCACATTTTTGTTTATATATTTGCTTGCTATAATTGTATCAAATTAGAATTATTTAGAAAAAAACTTAGGAAAATTTATCAATAAAATTTTAAATCCTCATTTGACACAATGGTGTTGAG
This sequence comes from Dugong dugon, assembly GCA_030035585.1. Taxonomy (NCBI): domain Eukaryota; kingdom Metazoa; phylum Chordata; class Mammalia; order Sirenia; family Dugongidae; genus Dugong; species Dugong dugon. The sequence continues at coordinate 140,652,751 of CM057464.1, read as the reverse complement.
GTATGTGATTTTGGAGGATCATTAAACTAGTTTGTGGATTCTTATTAAATTACATTTGCTTTTATATAAGGAATATTAAAGAAAGTATAATCATGCATTTATTGTAATTATGTACAGGTAGTCTCTGATTTATGATGGGGTTCCATTCTGATGACTCTGTTATAAATCAGTTCTGATGTAAGTCAAGTACTTCTTTTTTTTTTTTAAGTTTTCATTATCATTGCCTTTGAAAAGCAGCAGAACATTGCCTGTTATAGTGCAGGAAGATGAGACCCTCAGGTTGGAAGGCACTCAAAATACGGCTGGGGAAGAGCTGCCTTCTCAAAATAGAGTCAACCTTAATGACAGAGATGGAGTCAAGCTTTCGAGACCTTCATTTTCTGACATGGCATGACTCAAAATGAGAAGAAACAGTTGCAAACATCCATTAATAATAGGAACGTGGAATGCATGAAGTATGAATCTAGGAAAATTGGAATTTGTCAAAAAATGAAATGGAATACATAAACATTGATAGGCTAGGCATTAGTGAGCTGAAATGGACTGGTATTGGCCGTTTTGAATCAGACAAACATATGGTCTACTATGCCAGGAATGATGACTTGAAGAGGAATGGCATCGCGTTCATAGCCAAAAAGGACATTTCAAGATTTATCCCGAAGTACAATGCTGTCAGTGATAGGATAGTATCCACAAGGAAGACCCATTAATACGACTATTATTCAAATTTACACACCGACCGCTAAGGCCAAAGATGAAGAACTGAAGATTTTTACCAGCTTCTGCAGGTTGAAATTGATCAAACATGCAATCAAGATGCATTGATAATTACTGGCAATTGGAAAGCAAAAGCTAGAAACAAATAAGAAGGGTTGGTAGTTGGAAAATATGCCCTTGGTGACAGAAACAATGTCAAAGAACATATGAGAATTTTGCAAGACCAATGACTTCTTCATTGCAAATACCATTTTCAACAACATAAACGATGACTTTACACATGGACCTCACCAGATGGAATACACAAGAATAAAATTGACTTCATCTGTGGAAAGAGAAGAAAGAAAAGCTAGATATCATCAGTCAGAACAAGGCCAGGGGCCAGCTGGGGAACAGACCATCAATTTCTCATATGGAAGTTCAAGCTGAAGTAAAAAAAAATTAGAACAAGTCCAGGAGAGCCAAAGTATGAACTTGAGTATATCCCACCTGTATTTAGAGACCATCTCAAGAATAGATTTAATGCATTGAACACTAATGAATGAAGACCATGCAAGTTGTGGGAAGAAATCAAGAACATCATACATGAAGAAAGCAAAAGCTCATTAAAAAGACAGGAAAGAAAGAAAAGACCAAAATAAATGTCAGAAGAGACTCTGAAAGTTGCTTTTGAACATAGAGTAGCTAAAGTGAAAGGAAGAAATGATGAAGTAAAAGAGCTGCAGAAGATTTCAAAGGAGGCTAGAAAAGACAAAGTAAAGTATTATAGTTAAATGTGCAAAGACCTAGAGATAGAAAACCAAAAGAGAAGAACACACTTGGCATTTCTCAAGCATAAAGAAATGAAGACAAATTCAAGCCTCGAGTTGCAATATTGAAGAATTTTATGGGGCAAATACTAAACGATGCAGGAAGCATAAAAAGAAGATGGAAGTAATACACAGAGTCACTGTACCAAAAAGAATTGTTCCACATTCAATCATTTCAGAAGGTAGTATATGATCAAGAACTGATGGTACTGAAGGAAGAGGTCCAAGCTGCACTGAACGCATTGGTGAAAAAATAAGGCTCCAGGAATTAATGGAATACCAATTGACATGTTTCAACAAGTGCATGCAGTGCTGGAAGTGTTCAGTTGTCTATACCAAGAAATTTGTAAGACGGCCATCTGGCCAACTGACTGGAAGAGATCCATATTTGTACCCATTCGAAAGAAAGGTCATCCAACAGAATGTGGAAATTATTGTACAATATCATTAATATCATATACAAATAAAATTTTGCTGAAGATCATTCAAAAGAGGTTGTGGCTGTACATTGACAGGGAACTGCCAGAAATTCAAGCCAGATTCATAAGACAACGTGGACCAGGAGATATCATTGCTGATGACAAATGGTTCATAGCTGAAAGCAAAGAATACCAGAAAGATGTTTACCTGTGTTTTAATGACTATGCGAAGGCATTCAACTGTGTGGATCATAACAAGTTATTGATAACATTGTGAAGAATGATAATTCCAGAACACTTAATTGTGTTCATGAGGAACCCCTGCTTAGATCAAGAGGCAGTCATTCCAACAGAACAAAGGGATACTTCATGGTTTAAAAATCAGGAAAGGTGTGCATCAGGGTTATATCCTTTCACCATACTTATTCAACCTGTATGCTGAGGAAATAATCCAAGAAGCTGGACTATATGAAGTAGATGCAGTGTCAGGATTGGAGGAAGACTCATTAACAACTGATATGTAGATGACACAACCTTACTTGCTGAAAGTGAAGAGGACTTGACGCACTTACTGATGAAGATCAAAGACCACAGCCTTCAGTACGGATTACGCCTCAATTTAAAGGAAACAAAAATTCTCACATCTGTACCAATAAGCACCATCATGATAAATGGAGAAAATATATAAGTTGTAAAGGATTTCATTTTACTTGACTCCACAATCAAAGCCCATGGAAGCAGCACTCAAGAAATCTAAGGATGCACTGCCTTGGGCAAATCTGCTTCAACAGATCTCTTTGAAGTGTTAAAAAGCAAAGATGTCACTTTAATGACTAAAGTGAGCCTGACGCAAGCCATGATGTTTTTAATTGCCTCATATGTATGTGAAAACCGGACAATGAATAGTAAAGACCAAAGAAGAATGTTGATGTCTTTGAGTTATGGTATTGGTGAATAATATTGTATTTTCCATGGACTGCAAGAAGAACAAACAAATCTGTCTTGGAAGAAGTACAACCAGAATGCTCATTAGAAGCGAGGATGGCGAGACTTTGTCTCACATACTTTGGACGTGATATCAGAGGAGACCAGCCCTCAAAGAAGGACAACATGCTTGGTAGATTAGAGAGTCAGCGAAAAAAAGGAAGACCCTCAGGGAGATGGATTGACACAGTGGCTGCAACAATGGGCTCAAGCATAACAACGATGGTGAGGATGGCACAGGATGGAGCAGTGTTTCATTCTGTTGTACATAAGGTCACTGTTAGTCAGCACTGAATGGATGTCACCTAACAACAACATTATCAGTATCTTTATAAATCCAGTCTTTTTGTGTGTGTGTGCTTTAGGTGCACGTTTACAGAGCCAGTTAGTTTCCCATTCGATAGTTTGTACACAAAGGATTTTATGATCTTTGTTTCACTCCCCACAATGTTAGCATTCTCCCATATCTGCCTTGGTTTCCACATTTTCCTTCATCCTGATTTTCCATCCCTTCCTACCTTCTCATCTTTGCTTTTGGGCAGAAAATACCCTTCTGATCTGACATAATTCATTGCTCTAAGGAGTGTTCCTCTTGGTTGCTATTGTTTATCTTAGGTGATTGTCTATTGTTTGGCTTTGAGATAGTCTCCGGGAATGACTTCCTTTCTGGGTCAGAAGGGTGTCATAGGACGATAGTCTCAGGGGTTCCTACAGTCTCTGTCAAACCAGCAAGCCTAGCCTTTTTTGCAATCTGTGTTTTTGTTCTACAGTTTTCTCCTACTCTGTCCAGGACACTCGTTGCGATTCCAGTCAGAGCACTTGTAGTTGTCATGGATTGAATTGTGTCCTCCAAAAATATCTGTCAGTGGGTCACGATTCCCAGTATTGTTTGATTATGTACCATTTTGTAAATATGTGATTTCCTTATGTGTTGTAAACTCTATCACTATGATGAGGTTATGTGTAATTTCCTTACATGTTGTAAACTCTGTCACTATAATGAAGTTATACTGATGAAGTTTACAAGATTAGTGTCTTAATCCAATCTCTTGTGGGATATAAAAGAGAGAAGCAAGGAGAGACACATGGGAACCTCATATCACCTAGAAAGCAGTTCTGGGAGCAGAGCGCATCCTTTGGACCTGAGGTTCCTGCTCAGAGAAGATCCCAGACCAAGGAAAGACTGATGCATGACAAGGACTTTTCTCCAGAGCCGACAGAGAGAGACAGCACTTTCTCCTGGAGCTGATGCCCTGCATTTGGACTTACAGCCTACTTATAAACTTCTCTTTGTTAAAGCCATCCACTTGTGGTATTTCTGTTGGAGTAGCACTAGATGACTAAGACAGTAGTGGTAGCTGGTCACCATCTAGTTCTTCTCGTCTCTGGGTCATGTAAACTATGGTTCATGTGGTAGATTAGGGGATTAGTCATTTAGACTAATTGCTCCCTAGAGTTTTTGGTCCCTTAACTCTCCCTTGCCCTGGACAGGAAGAGACTAATAGTTGTATCTTAGATGGCCACTTGCAAGCTTTTAAGACCCCAGATGCTACTCACCTAAGAAGAATACAGAACGTTATCTTTATGTACAATGTTGTGACAGTTGATGTAAATGTCCCCTGAGTCTATGGTCCTTTGTCTTCTAGCCTAAGAACTTAATCTTGTGAGGTGCTGGGTTATGTCTAAGAGGTTTCCCTGAATAAATCCCTTGTGTGCTTTATATGAGCCACACCTACAGTCATGTATGTAGAAACATTCACCACCAAACCTATATAAGGTGTGTTCCCTTACATCCTTCCACACCTCTTGGCATTTCTATCTACCTGTTTGTCCATTTGTAAATTATTGTTTGTTAATACTATCACTGCAGGATTGTCTAAACTATAGTAGTTACCGTAGTTGCCCTTTATTCTTGTGTTCCTCTCAGGGTTCTCTCTTGCCTTGGTCATGTTTTACTGACTTCCCCCATATTACGTATTGTCTTTCCCTTCACCAATATTAACTTGTGTCTTCTATCTAATCGATAATTTCCCCCTCTTTGTCTACCATCCCTGATAACCATCAAAGAATTTTTTTTTCTTTTTTTCCTATGTGTATACCTTTTGTTGTTACTTTATATTAGTGGTCTCATACAATATTTGTCTTTTTATGATTGACTTATTTTTTTTTAACATACATTGTTATGAGACCCCAACCGCGCACCCCATTCTGCAACAGCACACTCCTCCCCTCCGCCCCTGATTCCCCATGAACATTCAACCAGCTCCTAACTCTCTCGGCCTTCCCCTCTCACCTCTGGACATAAGCTGCCCCTTTGGTCTCTTGTATCTACTTGTCTAAGAGGCACATTCTACACAAGTATCACTTTATGTCTCACAGTCCAGTCCAATCTCTGTCTGAAGAGTTGGCCTCGGAAATTGTTTTAGTTCTGGGGTGATGGAGAGACCAGGGGCCATGCTTTCTGGGGTGCCTTCAGTCTTAGACCATTAAGTCTGGTCTTCTCACTAGAATTTGAGTTCTGCATCCCACTGTTATACTGCTCCTTCAGGGACCCTCTGTTGTGTTCCCTGTCAGGACGTTCGCTGGTGGTAGCCGGGCACCATCTAGTTCCTCCGGTCCCAGGCTGATGAAGTCTCTGGTTTATGTGGCCCATTCTGTCTCTTGGGCCAATACTTTCCTTCTGTCTTTGGTGTTCTTCGTTCTCCTTTACTCCAAGTGGTTGGGACCAATTGATGCATCTTAGATGGCCGCTTGCAAGCTTTTAAGACCCCAGACACCACTCACCAAAGTAGGATGCAGAACATTTTCTTAATAAGGTTTGTTGTGCCAATTGACATAGATGTCCACTGAAAGCATGGTCCCCAAACCCACATCCATGCTACTCTGTCTCTCAAATTATTTGATTGTATTGAGGAAACTTCTTAGCTTTGGTTTAGTCCAGTTGTGTTGGCTTCCCCTGTAGTGTTTGCTGTCCTTCCCTTCACCTAAGATGATTCTTATCTACTATCTAGTTAGTGAATAACCCTCACCCTCCCTCCCCACCCCCGTAACCATCAGAGAATATTTTCTTCTGTGTTTAAACCTTTTCTTGAGTTCTTATGATAGTGGTCTTATACAGTATTTGTCCTTCTGTGCCTGACTAAATTCACTCAGCATAATAAGTTCTAGCTTCCACCAGGTTGTACGATGTTTCACAGCTTCATCATTGTTCTTTTTCGTTGTGTAATATTCCATTGTGTGGATATACCATAGTTTGTTTATCCATTCATCCATTGATGGGCACTTAGGTTGCTTCCATCTTTTGGCTACTGTGAACACTGCTGCAGTGAACTTGGGTGTGCGTATATCTATTCGTGTGATGGCTCTTGTTTCTCTAGGATATATTACAAGGAGTAGGATAGCTGGATCATATGGTACTTCTATTTCTAGCTTTTTAAGGAAGTGCCAAATGGATTTCCAAAGTGATTGTACCATTTTACATTCCCACCAACAGTGTATAAGTGTTCCAGTGTCTCCACAACCTCTCCAGCATTTGTTATTTTGTGTTTTTTTGATTAATGTTAGCCTTGTTGGGGTGAGATGGTATCTCATTGTAGTTTTGATCTGCATTTCTCTGATGGCTAATGATCGTGAGCATTTCTTCATGTGTCTGTTAGCTGCCTGAATATCTTCTTTGGTGAAGTACCTGTTCATATCCTTTGCCCGTTTTTTAATTGGGTTATTTGTCTTTTTGCTGTTGAGGTTTTGGAGTATTTTGTAGATTAAAGAGATTAAATGCTGATTGGATTTATCATAGCCAAAATTTTTTTCCCAATCTGTAGGTTGTCTTTTTACTGTTTTGGTGAAGTCTTTGGATAAGTGTGAGTGTTTGATTTTTAGGAGCTCCCATTTATCTAGTCTCTCTTCTGGTGCTTGTTCATTGTTACTTATGGTTTGTATTGTGTTTATGCCATGTATTAGGCCTCCTAGCATTGTCCCTATTTTTTCTTCCGTGATCTTTAACGTTTCAGTTTTGTATTTAAGTCTTTGATCCATTTTGAGTTAGTTTTTGTACTTGGTGTGAGATATGGGTCTTGTTTCAGTTTTTTGTATATAGATATCCAATTATGCCAGCACCATTTGTTAAAGAGACTGTCTTTTCCCCAGTTAATGGACTTTGTGCCTTTGTCAAATATTAGCTTCTCATAGGTGGATGAGCTTATATCTGGATTCTCTACTCTGTTCCATTGGTCTATGTATCTGTTATTGTACCAGTACTAGGCTGTCTTGACTACTGTGACAGTATAATAGGTCCTAAAATCAGGTAGTGTAAGGCCTCCCACTTTGTTCTTATTCTTGAGTAGTGCTTTATTTATCCGGGGCCCCTTCCCTTTCCATATGAAGTTGGTGATTTGTTTCTCCATATCATTAAAAAACGCTGCTGAAATTTGGATCAGGATTGCACTGTATCTGTAGATTGCTTTGGGTAGAATTGACATTTTCACTATGTTGAGTCTACCTATCCATGAGCAAGGTATATTTTTCCACTTCTGCAGGTCTCATTTAGTTTCTTGCAGTAGTGTCTTGTAGTTTTCTCTGTAAAGATCTTTCACATGTCTGGTTAGATTTATTCCTAAGTATTTTGTCTTTTGGGGGGCTATTGTAAATGGTAGTGATTTGGTGATTTCCTCTTCAAGGTTCTCTTTGTTTGTGTAAAGGAATCCAAGTGATTTTTGTATGTTTATGTTGTATCCTGAAGCTTTGCTGAAACCTTTTATTAGTTCCAGTAGTTTTCTTGTGGATTCCTTGGGGTTTTCCGTGTATGAGATCATATCATCTGCAAATAGAGATACTTTGATTTCTTCGCTACCTGTTTGGATGCCCTTTATTTCTTTTTCTAGCCTAATTGCTCTGACTAGGACCTCTAGCACAATGTTGAATAATAGTGGCAATAAAGGGCATCCATGTCTGGTTCCTGTTCTCAAGGGGAATGCTTTCAAAGTCTCTCCATTCAGGCTGATGTTGGCTATTGGTTTTGTATAAATGCCCTTAATTATACTGAGGAATTTCCCTTGTATTCCTATTTTTTTGAGAGTTTTTATCATGAAAGGGTCTTGGACTTTGTCAAATGCCTTTTCTGCATCGATTGATAAGATCATGTGGTTCTTGTCTTTTGTTTTATTTATGTGATAGATTACATTGATTGTTTTTCTAATGTTGAACCATCCCTGCATACCTGTTTTAAATCTCACTTGGTCATAGTGAATTATTTTTTTGATATATTGCTGAATTCTATAGGCTAAAATTTTGTTGAGGATTTGTGCATCAATGTTCATGAGGGATATTGGTCTGTAATTTTCTATTTTTGTGGTGTCTTTACCTGGTTTTGGTATCAGGGTTATGCTGGCTTCATAGAATGAGTTTGGGAGTATTCCATCCATTTCTATGCTCTGAAATACCTTTAGTAGAAGTGGTGTTAACTCTTCTCTGAAAGTTTGGTAGAATTCTCCAGCAAAGCCATCCAGGCCATGGCTTTTTTTTTTTTTTTGGCAGTTTTTTAATAACCTTTTCAAGCTCTTCTTTTGTTATGGGTTTATTTAATTATTTTATCTCTGTTTGTGTTAATTTATGTAGGTAGTGAGTTTCTAGAAATTTGTCCATTTCCTCTAGGTTTTCATATTTGTCAGAGTACAACTTTTCATAGTATTCTGTTATGATTCTATTAATTTCAGTTGGGTCTGTTGTGACATCATCCATCTCATTTCTTGTACAGGTTATCTGCTTCCTCTCCAGTTTTTCTTTTGTCAGTTTGGCCAGTGGTTTATCAATTTTGCTGATCTTTTCAAAGAACCAGCTTTTGGACTTGTTAACTATTTCAGTTGTTTTTCTGTTCTCCATTTCATTTAATTCTGCTCTAATTCTTATTATTTCCTTCCTTCTGGCACCTGTAGGCTTCTTTTTCTGCTCTCTTTCTACTTGTTCCAGTTGTAGGGTTAATGCTTTGATTATGAGCCTTTCTTGTTTTTAGATGTGTGCATTTATTTCTATAAACTGACCTCTGAGCACTGTTTTTGCTGTGTCCCAAAGGTTCTGGTAGGATGTGTTTTCATTCTCATTTGATTCTATGAATATCTTTATTCCATCCTTAATTTCTTCTATAACCCAGTAGTTTTTGATCAAGGTTTTGTTCAGTTTCCATGTGTTTCATTTTTTTCCCTTGGTTTTTGTGTTGTTGATTTCCACTTTTATGGCTTTATGGTCAGAAAAGATGCTTTGTAGCATTTCTATGTTTTGTATTTTGTTAAGGCTTGCTTTAAGGCCTAATACGTGGTCTATTCTGGACAATGTTCCATGTGCATTGGAAAAGAAAGTATACTTGGCTGCTGTTGGGTGCAGATTTCAGTATATGTCTCTGAGATCAAGTTGGTTGATTGTAGCATTTAGCTCTTCTGTGTCTTTGTTGAGCTTCTTTCTGGATGTTCTGTCCTTCACGGAAAGTGGTGTGTTGAAGTCTCCTACTACTATTGTGGAGCTGTCTATCTCTCTCTTCAGAGCTGTTAGAGTTTGTTTTATGTATTTTGGAGCCCTGTTGTTAGGTGCATTAATATTTATTATAGTTATGTCCTGTTGGTGTACTAACCCTTTAATCATTATATAGTGCCCTTCCTTGCCTTTTGTGGTGGATTTTACTTTAAAGTCTATTTTGTCAGAGATTAATATTGCCACTCCTGCTCTTTTTTGCGTGTTGTTTGCTTGATATATTTTTTTCCATCCTTTGAGTTTTAGCCTATTTGTGTCTTTAAGTCTAAGGTGTGTCTCTTGTAGGCAGCATATAGATGGATCATGCTTTTTTATCCAGTCTGCCACTCTCCATCTCTTTATTGGTGCATTAAGTCTGTTTACATTCTTTGTAATTATTGATAGGTATGAGTTTAGTGCTGTCATCCGGATATCTCTTTTTGTGTGTTGTTCACAGTTTCATTGTTCTCCTCAATTTTCTGTGCTGAGTCGTTTTTCTTTATGTATTTTTTTTTCATCTTTTTCTTTGTTGTAGATTTTGTGTTTGCTGAGTCTTTATGTTTTTCTACTTTTTCATTTTTATTTGTAGGATTGTTAGATTCCTTTGTGGTTACCTTAATATTTACCCCTAATTTTCTAAGTTTATACCAGTCTTTTATTACTTTATATCACCTTAACTTCCTCTCCATATAGAAAATCAATGTCTCTATTTTTTAAGTCCCTCCTTTTTTGTTTTAATATTATCCTTTTTTTTTTAACATATTGATATCTGTTTCCCTATTTTCAATGTTTTAGCTTTGATGTAATTTTGATTTCCTTATCTGAGTCAATATCTGGTTGCTCTGTCTTGTGTGCTAGTCTTGCATTGTTAGCTGGTGTTATTGATTATCTAACTGTAGGACTCCCTTTAGTATTTCTTGTGATTTTGGTTTGGTTTTTGAAAATTCCCTGTATTTCTGTTTATCTGGAAATGCCCTAATTTTGCCATCATATTTGAGAGACAATTTTGCAGGATATATAACTCTTGGCTGACAGTTATTTTCCTTCAAGTCTTTAAATGTGTCGTCCCATTGCCTTGTAGCCTGCATGTTTTCTGCTGAGTAATCCGAGCTTATTCTAATTGACTCTCCTTTGTAGATGACTTTTCTTTTATCCCTAGCTGCTCTTAAAATTCTCTCTTTATCTTTGGTTTTGGTAAGTTTGATTATAATGTGTCTTGGTGACTTTCTTTTGGGATCTACCTTATGTGCAGTTCGATGAGCATCTTGGATAGATACCTTCTCATCTTTCCTGATATCAGGGAAGTTTTCTGTCAACAAATCTTCAACAATTTCCTCTGTATTTTCTGTTATCCCTCCCTGTTCTGGTGCTCCAATCACTCATAGGTTATTTCTCTTGATAGAGTCCCACATGACTCTTAGAGTTTCTTCATTCTTTTTAATTCTTTTGTCTGATTTTTCCTCAAATAAGTTGGCATCAAGAGCTTTATCTTCAATGTTACTAATTCTAACTTCTACTGCCTCAATTCTGCTCCTATGACTTTCTATTGAGTTGTCTAATTCTGAAATTTTATTATTAATCTTCTGGATTTCTGATTGCTGTCTGTCTATGGATTCTTGCAGCCTATTAAATTTGGCATTATGTTCTTGAATAACTTTTTTAAGTTCTGCTACTACTGTGTCTGTATGTTGCCTGGCTGTTTCTGCGTTCTGTCAAATTTCCTTTCTTATTTCTAGAACAGTTCTATATATTAATCTTTTGTATTCTGTCTCTGGTAATTCCAAGAAGTTCTCTTCCTCCAGAGAATTTATTGATTCTTTATTTTTGGAGCTTGCTGAAGCCATCATGGACAGCCTCTTTATGTGACTTGATATTGACTGTTGTCTTTGAGCGCCTGCCAACCTCCATGATTGACTTATTTCACTCAGCATAATGTCCTCCAAATTTATCCATGTTGTGAGATATTTCACTGATTTGTCATTATTATTCATCATTATGTAGTATTCCATTGTGTGTATGTACAACAGCTTGTTAATCCATTCATCTGCTGATGTGCACTTAGGTTTTTCCATATTTTTGCTATTGTGAATAATGCTGCACATTATTATGTTCATAGGTGTGCATGTGTCTATTTGTGTCACTTTATTTCTTTAGGATATATACTTAGGTATGGAATTGCTGGATCATATGATACTTCTATTTCTAGCTTTTTGAGGAAGTATCATACCTTTTTCCAAAGTGGTTGTAGCATTCCCACCAACAGTGTATAAGAGTTCCAATCTCCCCACAACCTCGCCAACACGTTATTTTCTGTTTTTTTTTTTTTTTTATTAATTCCAATAATGTCAGGGTGAGATGATATCTTACTATACTTTTGCTTTGTATCTCTCTAATACCTATGTTTTCATATGTTTTATAGCCACATGAATGTATTCTTTGATGAAGTGTCTGTTCATATCCTTTACCCATTTTCCAGTTGGATTGTTTCTCTTCTTATTGTTGAGGTGTTGAAGTTTTCTATAAATTTTAGAGATTAGTCCCTTGTTGGATATGTCATCAGATTTTTTCCCAGTCTGTAGGTTCTCTCTTGACTCTTTTGGATAAGTCTTTTGTTGAGCATAAGTGTTTAATTTTTAGGAGGTCCCATTTATCTAGTTCATCTTCTGCTGTGTGTACATTTTTAGTTATGTTTAGTACTCTGTTATAAATTCAATCTTTATTTGTCTTTCAGGGTTGGAAATATTACATATAAACTTACAGATACTCTCTGCAACACTACATGTGGTACAGATTACTAACAATAAGAGGAAGAAAAAAAAAGGATGGTCTTCTAAGTGTGGTTCACGGTAACTTAAATATGTCATAAGTCAAGGACTACCTGTATATATCTTAAATGGTATTCTGAAATAATACTTACTACTAAGTTATAAATAAACTTTTCCAACAAATCAGCAGCAAGTGTTGTAATTTCTCCCTCATTAAATAATTATTTGATCTTTGAAACTGAAGGAAAGAAAACTCTCAATTACTGACTCTTTAGAATATGCCAGTGAGGCGGTGGCAGGTATTTGTGATGAACTGTATTCAGATACACTAAGGAATTGGAAAAGAGGCTGATAATTTGTAGCAGCATGGCAAGTAGAGCACAATCAGGTGCTCGGTGTATTCAAATGTTCAGCCAACTCTATCCTCCTGTTTAGAGAATACAGAAAAAAGATAGATGGTAAGAGGTTTTCAGCATAGCTATAGCAATGTAGGTTCGAGTCCAGCAGCCTATGTCCAGAGGTGAAGGTGCCCATGATGGTGACTTTATAACTCGTCTTGTCCTGGATCCTGATCAGGTGTATACCAAGCTGCCCAGTCTCTCTGAACTCCTGGTAATTTTCTCCAGTCTTATTGTTGGTTCTGTGAATAGTCAGTGCCTGCCAATAAATTCCTTCCCACTTACGGTAAAGAAGTTGTTTTTGATTGTTTCCAATCAAAACCATCCCATTGCCCTGCTCTCTGTTGTTGCTGTTAGGTGCCATCAAGTCGGTTCCAACTCATAGCGTCCCAGTCCTGTGCCATCCTCACAATCGTTGCTATGTTTGAGCCCATTGTTGCAGCTACTGTGTCAGTCCATCTCATTGAAGGTCTTACTCTTTTTCACTGACCTTCTATTTTACCTAGCATGTTGTCCTTCTTCGGGGGCAGGTCCCTCCTGATACCATGTCCAAATTAAGTGAAATGAAGTCTTGCCGTCCTCGTTCCTAAGAAGCATTCTGGCTGTGGTACCTGCATTTGTAAATAATCTTCTGATTGTTCACCTGCTTCCCCATCATGGGTTGACCTGTCCATCTCATTTCTATCCTGTATTTTTGTTTTAACTGACTGTGGAAGGTGCTCTAATTAAAAAAACATATCTGTATATTTTCTTGCTTTGTTTTGATTTTATCTCTTTCTTGGTTGACGAAGCATAATGTTTCAGCTGGGTACATGGAGATCTACAATAAAGACCACATTTCTCAGACTTGAGTACAGCTAAGAGTGGCCATATGAGCAAACTGTGGCCAGTGGGATATGAGAGGAAGTGATGTGTACAACTTCTGGCTCCTTCACATAAAGGACAAAGATTGCCCTTTGCTTCCCTTTCTGCTCTTTCCATTGCTGGAATGTGTGTATAGTAGTAAGCCATCTGGAAATGTGTGTGAGCCAAACATACTGGGAATGGTGCAGCAACAAACATGGCAATCTTGGACCCTGTCAACTTAGCAGATCAGTAACCATACCTACTAACCTTTGAAGTGACAGACTGATCTTCTCTTAATAAGTGATACACCATCACCAAAATTTATATTACCACACTCGCCTCTGATGAAGTCTTTTAACCCTCCTCTCTATGTTTTAGTGAGCAGAGATTCCTTTCTCTTTCTTACTGAAACAAGGAAAATCATTTCCTAACATAATCTCCTTCATCATGCTCTTAGCCTTCATTCTAATACTACTTCTTTACTGACACCCTTATATGCTTCTAAAAGTCAGTCTTCCACATTCTTCTGATTCTTCTACCTCACTGTATATTTTTCTTATCATTAGTCTCCTACTTCTAGGAGAATGTTGCATACTTTGTTTTAAATTTTGAAAATTGCTTTCTATTCAAATACTTTCTGCTATGCCTATACACCATAATACATGGCTATTTCTTTTACAGTTGTCTATATATACTTCCTTGTCTTATTGGCATTATTATACATTTTGCTATGTGTTTGTATTTGATGCTATCTATATTCTCCTTTTAGAGAATAAGGTTCTAAATGTAAGGGTCTATGATTTGTATGATATCAATAATGGCATAAACAATTAAAGAGTTTTGACAAACATACATCTGTGTTCTGATACTATTTTACTACTTACATAATACTTACTATTATTTGACTATGTATTTTCACACATTCCAAGTGTTTTATTTCCTAGGACAAGCCACAGGATAACTATAATAAGGGTAATCTAAATCTCTGTGCAAGGAGAATACCAGTTTATGGTTCTAACAGGATCCTTACTGACTAAGGATCACTGAGATTGTCTTCCTCAGGACCAGCAGCAGATAATTTCCTGAGATGATATCTGTTCTATCCTGAACTTTTGTACAGATTATTGATGGGAACAATCCCTGAGCTGAAGAGGTTGTAGTGCCTAATTGTAAGGCCCATTCATTATTACTATAATCTGGTGCTGGTGGCTTTTCAATATTATGTACATAAATTTAATTGGTTCTGGTTGCATGCACAAAGCTGGAGGAGATGGTATACATAAAAGCTTTCATTCCACTGAAAATAAAAAGCCTCTTTTCAACAAGAGGTGATATTATTCAATTCAGGTAAGAAGATTTCCTGACTATTGAAGGATAATTTTCTAATGAACATTTAAAAATGAAAAGCTCTGACAGTTAAAAAAAAATCCACAGTTATTTTGGTGACAGTCTCTAATGAAGTTTGAATGTGGCAGAGAGGTTTAATTTTTTGTTTTTTATTGTACTTCAGGTGAAGTCTTACAGAATACTTTCTCGTGAAACAGTAGTACACATATTGTTTTATGACACTGACATTGGTTAACAACCCCACAACATGTCAACCCACTCCCTTCTCGACCTTTTCTTTTTTCATGAAAATATACATAGCCAAAAATACACCATTTCAAAAATTTCTACATGCACAGTTCAGTGACGTCGACTACGCTCTTCCAGTTGTGCTGCTATTCTCACTTTAGATGAAGGTTTACAGAACAAAATAGTTTCTCATTTAACAGTTAGTACACATGTTGCCTATGACAATGGTTAACAACCTCACAACACATCAACACTATCCTTACTCAACCTTGGGTTCCATATCACCAGCTTTCCTGTCCAATTCTGCCTTCTGGCCCTTGTCGCTGGACTGCTGTGCCTCATTATTCCCATTTGGTTTTATGGGGCTGTCCACTCCCCGGCTAAACACTGAACCTTGGAAATGACTTCACCACTGAGCTAAAAGGGTGTCTGGGGGCCATACTCTCCGGGTTTCTCCAGTCTCCTTTAGGCCAGTAAATCTGGTCTTTTTTTGCAAGTTAGAATTTTGTTCTACATCCTTCTCCCGCTCTGTCCAGAACCCTCTGTTATGATCCTGGTCAGAGCAGTCAGTGGTGGTAGCTGGGCACCATCTAGCTGTACTGGACTCAGTCCTGTGGAGGCCTTGGTAGGAGTGGTCAATTAGTCCTTCGGACTAATCTTTTCCTTGTATCCTGTTCTCTTCTTTCTCCCTTGCTCCCGAAGGGATGAGACCAATGGAGTACCTTAGATGGCTGCTCAAAGACTTTTAAGACCCCAGATGCTACTCACCAAGGTAGAATATAGAACATTGTCTTTATAAACTGTGTTATGCCAATTGACTAGATGTTCCCTGAGACCATGGTCCCCACAGCCCTCCACCCAGCAATTCAGTCCCTCAGGGAGTTTGGATGAGTCTATGGGGCTTCCATGACCTTTCCTTGTACAAGTTGTGCTGGTTTTCCCAGTATTGTGTACTGTCTCACCCTTCACCAAGATACCACTTATTTATTGCCTATTTAATATTTCCCCCCCACCCCTCCCATCCCTGGTAACCAACAAAGATTGTTACATTTTGTGTGTGAACTTTTTCATGGGTTTTTACAATGGAGGTCTCATACAATATTTGTCGTTTTGTGATTGACTTATTTCACTCAGCATAATGTCCTCCAGTTTCATCCATGTTATGAGATGGTTCACAGATTCATCACTGTTCTTTCTTGTTGCATAGTACTCCATTGTATGTATGTACCATAGTTTGTTTATCCATTCATCTGCTGATGGGCATCTAGGTTGTTTCCATCGTTTTGCTATTGTGAACACTGCTGCCATGAACATAGATGTGCATATTTCTGTTCGAATGATGACTCTTATTTCTTTAGGATATATTCCTAGGAGTGGGATTGATGGATCGAATGGTATGTCTATTTCTAGGTTTCTGAGGAAGCGTCATATCATTTTCCAGAATGGTTGTATCATTTTGCATTCCCACCACCAGTGCGTAAAAGTTCTGATCTCCTTGCAGCCCCTCCAACATTTGTTATTTCCAGTGTTTTTGATTCATGCCAGTAATGCCGGGGTGAGATGGTATCTCATTTTGGTTTTAATTTGCATTTCTCTAATGGCTAGTGATCACGAGCATTTCCTCATGTGACTGTTGGCCATTTGGTGAAGTGTCTGTTCATTTCCTTTGCCCATTTTTTAATAGGATTATTTGTCTTTGTGTTGTAGAAGTGTTGGATTTTCTTGTAGATTATGGAGATTAGACCTTTGTCTGACTTGTACTGTCCAAAAATTTTTTCTCAGTCTGAAGGTTCTCTTTTTACTCTTTTGGTGAAGTCTTTGAAGAGCATAGGTGTTTGATTTTTAGAAGATCCCAGTTATCTGGCTTATCTTTTGGGGTTTGTGCATTGATGATTATGCTTTGTATCCTGTTAATGCTGTGTATTAAGGCCCGTAGACTGTCTTTTCCCCATTTGATGGACTTTGGGCCCTTGTCAAAGATCAGGTGACCGTAGGTGAATGGATTTACATCTGGGTTCTCAATTCTGTTCCATTGGTCAATGTATCTGTCGTTGTACCAGTACAGGTTGTTTTGACTACTGTAGCTGTAAAGTAGATTCTGAATTTAGGTGTTGTGAGTCCTCCAAGTTTATTCTTCTTCTTCTTCAGTAGTGCTTTACTTATTCGGG
Source organism: Dugong dugon (assembly GCA_030035585.1). NCBI lineage: Eukaryota > Metazoa > Chordata > Mammalia > Sirenia > Dugongidae > Dugong > Dugong dugon. The sequence continues at coordinate 140,635,572 of CM057464.1, read as the reverse complement.
GCTTCTTCCCTTTCCATATAAAGTTAATGATTAGTTTTTTTCCTCTCTTTAAAGAATGTTGTTAGTAATTGGATTGGGATAGCGTTGTATTTGTAAATTCCTTTGGGTAGAATTGTCATTTTTCACAATATTGAGTCTACCTATCCATGAGCATGGTATGTTTTTCCATTTATGTAGATCCCTTTGGGTTTCTTGCAGTAGTCTTTTGTAGTTTTCTTTGTATTGGTCTTCTACATCCCTGGTCAAATTTATTCCCAAGCATTTTACCTTTTTAGGGGCTATTGAAAATGGTATTGTTTTCCTGATTTCCTTTTCATCATTCTCCTTATTGGTGTATAGGAATCCAACTGATTTTTGAATGTTTATCTGGTATCCTGCTACTCTGCTGAATCTTTCTTTCAGTTCCAGTAGATTTCTTGTGGAGTCTTTAGGGTTTTCTAGGTATAGTATCATATCATCTGCAAACAAGGACAGTTTAACTTCTTCACTACCAATTTGGATGCCCTTTATTTCTTTTTCTTGCCTTATTGCTCTAGCTAGAACTTCCAGCACAATGTTAAATAGGAGTGGTGATAAAGGGCATTCTTGTCTTGTTCCTGTTCTCAAGGGGAATGTTTTCAGCCTCTCTCCATTAAGAATGATGTTGGCCATTGGTTTTGCTTAGATGCCCTTTATATGTTGAGAAATTTCCCTTCTATACCTATTTTATTGAGAGTTTTTATCAGGAATGGGTGTTGGACTTTGTCAAATACCTTTTCTGTGTCAATTGAGATGATCATGTGATTCTTTTCTTTCCTTTTATTTATGTGGTGGATTACATTGATTGATTTTCTAATTTTGAACCATCCTTGCATAACAGGTATGAATCCCACTTGGTTGTGGTACATTATTTTTTTGATATAATGCTGAATTCTATTGGCTAGAAGTTTGTTCAGAATTTTTGCATCTATATTCTTGAGAGATATTGGTCCGTAATTTTCTTTTTTGTGACATCTTTGCCTGGTTTTTGCATCAGCATTATGGTGGCTTCATAGAATGAATTTGGAAGTGTTGCTTCCTTTTCTGTGCTCTGAAATAGTTTGAGTAGTACTGGTACAAGCTCTTCTGTAAATGTTTGGTAGAATTCTCCAGTGAAGCCATTTGGGCCAGAGCTTTTTTTGGTTGGGAGTTTTTTTTATTCCTTTTCAATCTCTTCTCTTCTTATGGGTCTGTTCAGATTTTCAGCATCACTTTGTTGTAGTTTTGGTAGGTAGTGTGTTTCTAGAAATTTATCCATTTCCTCTAGGTTTTCAAATTTGTTGGAGTATAGTCTTTCATAATATTCTATTATAATCCTTTTTATTTCAGTTGGATGTGTTGTAATGTCCCCCATTTCATTTCTTATTTGGGTTATTTGCGTCCTTCCCTGTTTTTCTTTTGTCAGTATGGCCAGTGGTTTGTCGATTTTGTTGATTCTTTCAAAGAGCCAACTTTTGGTTTTGTTGATTCTTTCTATTGTTTTTCTGTTCTCTATTTCATTTATTTCTGCTCGGATCTTTACTATTTGCTTTGTTCCCATGGCTGTGGGATTTTTTTTGCTGTTCTCTTTCTATTTGTTTGAGTTCTGTAGTTAATGTTTTGATTTTGTCCCTTTCTTCTTTTTTAATGTGTGCATCTATTGCTGTAAGTTGTCCCCTGAGGACTGCCTTTGCTGTGTCCCAAAGGTTTTGGTATGATGTGTTTTCATTCTCATTTGATTCTAGGAATTTTCTGATTCCATCTCTGATTTCTTCTGTTACCCAGTGATGTGTAAGCAGGGTATTATTCAGTTTCCATGTAATTTATTTTTTGTCCTTTCTCTTTCTGTAGTTAGTTTCTACCTTGATGGCATTGTGGTCAGAGAAGATACTTTGAATTATCTCAACATTTTGGATCTTGTTGAGGTTGGCTCTGTGGCCTAAGATGTGGTCTATTCTAGAATACATTCCATGTGCATTGGAAAAGAATGTGTACTTTGCAGTGGTTGGATGGAGTGTTCTATATATGTCTATGAGGTCAAGGTGGCTGATTGTGCCCTTTAGGTCTTCTGTATCTTTGCTGAGTTTCTTCTTAGTTGTTCTGTCCCTTACTGAGAGTGGTGTGTTGAAGTCTCCTACTATTATTGTGGAACTGTCAATTTCTCTTTTCAGTGTTGTTAGAGTTTGTTTTATGTATTTTGGAGCCCTGTCATTGGGTGCGTAGATGTTTATTATGGTTATGTCTTCATGATGGATCATTCCCTTAATCATTTTATAGTGTCCTTCTTTGTCTTTTTTGGTGGATTTTGTTTTAAAATCTGTTTTATCTGAGATTAATATTGCCACTCCTGCTCTGTTTCGGTAGTTGTTAGCTCGATATACTTTTTTCCAACCTTTGACTTTTAATAAATTCACATCTTTGTTTCTAAGGTGTGTCTCTTGTAGACAGCATATTGATGGATCCTGTTTTCTTATCCATTCTGTCACTCTCCATCTCTTTATGGGTGCATTGAGTCTGTTTATGTTCAGTAATTATTGATAAATGTGAGTTTGTTGCTGTCATTTTGTAGTGATTTTTTTAATGGTGCTGATGTTTTCTTTGTTCTTCGTACTATCTTGTGCTGAGTTGCTTTTGTTTGTAGATTTTTTTTCATTTCTTTTGTTTTTGTAGGTTTTGTTTTTGCTGAGACTTTATGGTTTTCCTCTCTATTTTTATGAGTTGGTTTGTTAACTTTCTTTGTGGTTACCATGAATTTTACCCTTATCTTTCTAAGTCTGAAGCAGTCCACCATTACTTGGTATTGCCTTGCGTTCCTCTCCTTTAGAAGTTTCTATACCTATGCTGTTTATTCTCTCTTCTATTTTTCTGATGTTGTTGTCACTTACAGATTAACTTCTCTGATTCCCTCTTGTATTTCTTTTGGTTTTGGATAGTCCTTGAGAGTTCATTTCCTGGATTGGTATCTGGCTTGTACAATCCTGCATCCTAGATTCTGCTTGTGAGCTGAATTTGTTTGTGCTCAGATCAAAGTAATCCCTTTCATAATTCTTGTAAGTTTGGTTTGGCTTTTACATATTTCCTTAATTCCTGTTTATCTGGAAATAACTTAATTTCACCATCAAATTTAACGAGAGTTTTGCAGGATATATTTTTCTTGGCTGGCAATTTTTTTTTTCAAAATTTTATATATTTCATCCCATGGCCTTCTTGCCTGCATGGTTACTGCCAAATAATCTGAGCTTAGTATTATTGTTTCTCCTCTCTATGTGACTTCTTGTTTTTCACAAGCTGCTCTCAGGAGTCTTTGTTTGCCTTTGGTTTTGGCGAGTGTGATTATGATATGCCTTGGTGATTTTCTTTTGGGGTCTATCCTATATGGGGTTCTTTGAGCTTCTTGGATGGTCAGCTTTTCATCTTTCATGATAGTGGGGAAGTTTTCTGTCAGAAGTTCTTCATTGATCCTCTGTGTTTTCTGTTTTCTCCCCCTGTTCTGGAACTCCAATCGCTTGCAAATTTTTGCTTTTGGTTGTATCCCACATAACTCTCAGGGTCTCTTCATTTTTCTGCGTTCTTTTTTCTGAGTTTTCCTCAAATAGTGTTGTATCCAAGTGTTTGTCTTCAATTCCACTGATCCTGTCTTCCACCATTTCAAATCTGCTTCTCAGCCCTTTTGTGACACAATCCATTTCTGAAATCTTGTTGTTTACCTTTTGGATTTCTAATTGTTCTTTTTGTATGATTTCTAGTTGTGAATTTATCTTGGCATTTTGTTTCTGCATTATTTTCCTGAATTCTTCCAATTTTTTGTGTGTATTTTCCATGAATTTGTCTATTTTTTTCCTCATTTTTGTCTGCTTTTTGCTTCAGCTCTTGGAGAATTCTGAGTATCAGAGATTTGAATTCCCTATCAAGTAGTTCTAGTGCTTTCTCTTCTACTGGAAAATCATCTAGTGTTTTATTTTAGACACCTACTGGAACCATCCTGTCCTGTTTTTGTGAATGTTTTTATATTTTCTGCTGTCTTCAGGGCATTCAGGAGTTATTTTTCTCATTTATTGATTGTATATTTGTTTGTTTCATCCCCTTTTTTTTAATTTGGCTATGTCTGAGCAGGCGGACTGTGTGTTCTTTGTTGCACTCAGTACTTTTTGCCTCCTTCTCCAACTGGCAGGGTCAGTCTCTCAGATATGGTACTGCAGGGCAGGTCTAGCTGAAGAGGAGTTACTGGGAAGGGTTGTTTGTGGCACTTACTACAGCCACCAGGGTGGGTCAGTAATCAGTGCAGGGCAGGTTCCAGTAGGCCGTGTCTGTACTGCTTGGTGGTGTGATGTCAAGCACACAGTGCTCATAGGCAGGATGCAGCGGGGAGATTGTTATGTGTGGAGTTAAGATGCATATGCGAGAGAGGAGAGAGGAAAAGGAGCCAAAAACATACAAACAAACAAAAAAGAATGCTAGGGGAGCTTGCCGTTGGAGTGGTGAGATGAGAGACTACGAAACAGAGAAAAACAAAAAGGGGAAGTGGAAGAAAAAAAGAAAAGAAAAGAATGAATAAATAAAAATCAGAAACTGAAAAGAATAGCAAAGTTCCCAGGGACCCCACGTATGCAGCTATGAGGTCTGGGGAAGTTGTTCTCAGGTGTTGCAGTACAGCCTGGCTAGAAGGCGTAGCGGTATACAATGCCAGGTATTCAGGGAACAGAAAGAGAAGGATGATATAGAGAGACAAGCAACTGAGTAATGAAGAAAGACAAAAAGGGAAAAATAGGGAAAAGAAAACAAATTAAAAAAAAAAACAAGAAACGCCCCCCCAAAAACAGAAAAAAATAAAACCCAACGAGAAAAATGCTCTCAGGGTCCCTCTGCTTGTCTGTGCAAACTGAGGGAGTACGTTCCAAGCCATGTAGCACCGCCTGGCCAGAATGGGCTCCCAATTCAAGAAAAGAAAAAGAAAACAAACAAACAATTCAAAACAAACAAAAGCCCTGGTATCCCACCAGTGCAGCATCCCAGACCGGGAAGCAGTTCCACACTTGAATGGAGCTCCAGAAAGAAGCAAAGATGGCGCACGGAGCCAGGTATTTGAGCAAAAGGAGAGGGAGGTGATGAAAGGTAAGGAAGAAATCAAAAGAAGTGGAATAAAGCAATACCAGCAGCCAACAAATGGGACTCAGAGAGTCGGCGTGTTCAGGTGTGTGTAATCCAAACAGTCAGTGCTTCCCAGACAAGAGATTGTGGCCACGGGAAGCAGAGGAGGCCGAGTGGGGGTGAAGAAGGTTTGGGGGGGTGGGAAAGCGTATATCGCAAATTACCAGTTATTTTGTCTCCCGCTGGAAGCTCCGTGAAGCTGCTTTCTTGTACCCCCTGTTTGCTGGTCTCTGATAGGAGTCCAAGATGGCAGATTCGTGCTGCATTAGCTGATAGGGGACCTCTGCATGAATCTCTCCTCGCTCTCTGTTCTCTGTCAGTTTTCTCACTCCATTTGGTATTTTGCTGATTTCTTTACCTCTTCATTTGATGTTTTAGGGTTTCCAGATTGTTGTTTTCTCTGTTCAGCTTTGTTTTTTGGATTTTTGCTGTGGAGGGACGGCGTGATGCGTCTGCCTAGAGCACCTTTTTGCCAGAAGTCTGAGGTTTAATTTTTCAGGATAAGGGTTAGTTTGGATAATTCATAATGAGTTTAACAATTCAAGACTCAAAACAGTTAAGTAATTGCAAGTGGATGGCCAATTGGCTTTATTCAAATCTAAAAGGGACCATTAATGTACTTAATATTTTGCTGAAATATAATTCAGTCTCAATGACTTTGAAAGGGACATTAATAGTTTTCTGAAAATATAACCTTGAAAATTAAATCCATTATATATTTCCAAGATTATAGATGAAACTACTCTGTCAAATAAGTCATTACATTAGCATAATGAGGTATGAGGGGAGATATAAGTAAGAAACAGAAAGTAAAATGTACTTTGTACGACAGTTTGCCTACATTTAACCAAAATGACCTTTAAAAGTAGAACTGAAGGGTCAGGTTTATCACTATTCCAGATTTGAAGTAATATATTTCTATTTAGCAGAACAATTTGCTGGAAATTGCTGGAGTAAGAATTATGCTGAGTCCACCTGTAATACACAGGGCTTGAGTGGAAGTAACGTTAAAGAACAGCAGTTTGCCAGCAATCACTTCCCTAAAGCAAAACACCTGAAGTGTATGCTGCTATCGCTTCCTTCTAAAAGCGAACAAATAAAAAAGCAGACAAGTCATTAAAAACTTATTCTCGAACATTCATATGAGGAAAAAAGAGTAGCAAAATGATAAATGCTAAAATAAGTAGCATGCTGTGAACATGTCTGATACTTGATGCTGGGAAATGTCAGATTGCCTGGTCATCTAGCTTTGGATGTGATTTTTGCCTGAAGAGAATTCACACAAAATCCTATGAAAAATATTTGATTGGCAGTAATAGATTAAAGTTATCAAGTACATTTCTTAATTCTCTTGCATTCAATGAATTTCTTTTTCTTTTTATATTTTAACTACCTGGGTACTCTTCAAATTGAGAAATTGTCTTCAGTCCAAAGACAGCTGAGGGAAATAATGCCCAGCAGAGTGTCTGACCCTCAGTAGACATCAGTAAATATTTGTTGAGTGGATATTGAATGTATAAGCACTGATTAACTTGAAAAGCAGGCTTTCATGCCCACGTGTGACATTTGTTAAACAAATGATTGACAGAATTCTCCTGGGCAATGCTTTAGAATTCTATTTCAGGTTTCCTCTTTCTATAAAAATCATCTTAGGGGTGTCTTTTCCCTTGCTTGCCAGCTCTGGTGTGCCATGCTTGTCAAAACATCAATTTCTTTCCTGTGTCAGTGACTTTTACAAAAGGACAAAATTGAAACTGATTCAGCACCCTGTAATGATGTTGATGACAGGGATAAGAGGGATCCAGTGAAGCTCTTCTCCTTGACCTTTACTGGCAGTTTTTTCAGTTAAGAGATAGTCACAATGTGAAGTGATATTATCTAAGTCCACCGAAAACTCAGAATCACAGACAGCAGGCCCTGCATTGTTCATAGATAGATTGCACCCACATAAGGTCACTTTCTTATTTAATTTGTGTGATAATTTAAAATTGGTCCCAAGGAGATGGATTCAAAAAGTTAAATGCAAATTTGAAAAATAGAATACAAACCTGGTAAGTATGCAAGCAACTCAGGATCTAATTGAACGTATAGTTCAAAGGAGTTGTCGTTAGATGCCACTCTTTTCACTAGGTAGTGTAGTTTAGCAGTCTGAATGGCTTCAGGTAAGTGGAAGCTAATAAAATCAGAGTTATGATTCCATAAACTATAAAAATGCTGCTATGTATATAACTACAATAAACAATAATGATAAAATGAACTAATACAGAGTTAGATTTAAAAGTTATATGAGCACTTTCAATATGCTTTCTACCTTTTAAGCTGTGACACTGAACTGTGGCATCATGCTCCATAGTGGGTTTGACCAAATAATATTTTAATAATTACAGTTGTTATTGAACCGTGTAAGTTGTTTTCCGTATTTTTTTTTAACTTAGATGAGTTCTAAGGTTGTCTGTATAATAAGCCCATTTGTTCTTATGAACTTTATTGAATGGAAGAGAGAGATAGAGGACAGAGATTGCACATAACTTGTGGTTCTTTTTACCTCTTCAACATGTTGTAATCTGGGTGAATTCATGAAACTATTTTATTACACATGTAAATGTTCTCTATATGAGTTGTGGTGGAAAAAATTTTGAGGACTTCTTGATACTTTACATATTCATTTTTTCTCTGCTGTCCTGTTATCAAGCTCAATTTGGAACTCACTAGCAAGTCAGGTTAAGGTTTAACAGCTTTGTCTCAGTGCCTCACTGTTCCTGAAATCACTTCCTTTCCTTTTGATCATTGCTAGTTTCTTCAGAATGAGCCAAACATGAGTCTGAATCCAAATTATAACCCTCACTATGGCTATGAATAAGGAAGACCTAAGAAGAATTGACGCCTTTGAATTATGGTGTTGGTGAAAAATACTGAATATACCATGGACTGCCAGAAGAATTAACAAATCTCTCTTGGAAGAAGTACAGCTAGAATGCGCCTTAGAAGCAAGGATGGGGAGAATGTCTCACCTACTTTGGTCATGTTATCAAGAGCGACCAGTCCCTGGAGAAGAACATCATTTTTGGTAAAGTAGAGGGTCAGCAAAAGAGAGGAAGACCCTCAATTAGCTGGATTGACATAGTGGCTGAAACGATGAGCTCAAGCATACCAATTATTGTGAGAGTGGTGCTGGACTGAGCAATGTTTTGTTCTGTTGTACATAGGGTCACTATGAGTAGGAACTGACTCAATGGCACCTAACAACAATAGCTATTAAACCAAATACAAGTACTGTTTAAGTTAAAAAAAAAAAAAATAAGGAATTAACATAACTTTTTTTTTTTTAATTACCTGCTCCATCCTAGACTCTGTGCCAGGATAACGGCTATATGAGGTAACTACTATCATACTCATTTTGTAGTTGAAGAATGTAAGAATTAGATTTATCCACAAAGATAAATTTTCTTGGTGATATGAGGTCCTCATGTCTCTCTGCTCACTTCTCTCTTTTATATGTCAAAAGAGGTTGACTTAAAACACAACCTGATCTTATAGATTCAGTCCTGTCTCATTAATATAACTGTCACTATTCCCACCTCATTAACATTATAAAAGTAGGATTTACAACATATAGGAAAATCATATAAGATGACAAAATGTTGGACAACCACACAATACTGGGAAACATGGCCTAGCCAAGTTGACAGATATTTTGGGGGGACACAATTCATTCCATGACATTCTACCTTTGGCTCCCCAAAATTCATGTCCTTGTTACATGTAAAACACCTTCAACCCATCATGTCATAGCAAAAGTCTTAAATCAATTCCAAGGCCAAAATGTCCTGGGGTAAAATCCTCTTCATCTGTGAAATATAGAATACAATTTATCTGCTCCCAAAGTACAATGGTGAAACAGGCACAAGCTAGACATTTCATTACAAATGGGAGAAATTGGAGGGAAAGAAAGGATAACAGGCACCAAGCAAGTTAGCAGAACACATTACATTAATTCTCAAGGCTTAAAAATAATCTTCTGTTCTCTGAGACCATTTACACAATGGCCCTGCCCTCCAGAATCTAGGTGTTGGCCACAGTTTCTGGATTCTGAATGGAGACCTCTTGGCCCTGGGGTTCAGTTCCACCTTCCAGGCCCACTGGAGTGGCAACTCTGCTCCCTCGGCTTTGGGTGGCTCTATTCTCCTAGTCCATCTGAGTGGCGACTCCACCCTTAGAAACTCCAGATGCTACGGTTTCACCCTTTGAGACCACAGAAGCCGTGGACCTACCCTTTGAGACTGAGACAGCTCTGCTTCCTGTGTTCCTTCTCTTTACAGCTTCTACTTCCTGGTTCCTTAGCCTCTTGACATCTGCCCTGCTGGGGCAAGTGTTGCAAAGTTCTTTAGCTCCAACAATAAGTGCCTGGAGGCACCCCAATCTGCTAGTAAACTTCCTCCAAAAGGCATTCAGCTCTCTCACTCTGTGGGTTGGCAAGCCTAGCTCCACATGTTAGTGCCTAGGGGCACCACATCCAGCCAGGAAGCCTCTTGTGCAAAGGCACTCAGCTCTCTCGATCTGTGGGTTGGCTCCAGTACTGTGTTGCTCTGGGTCTCCTGGTTCTATTGCTATCATTTGTCTGCAGCTGCTTCTTGCTGTCTGTGCCATCTGTAGTGTAACAGCTCTCCTCACTTCCTTCTGAATCCTCACCAGAACTGTCTTCAGTGTCCATAATTCCACAAGCAGTCTCTTCAAGGTAATCTAGGCTTTTACTATTGGCACTTTAAAGCTCTTTCAGCCTCTATTCATTCACAGTTTCAAAACCACTTCCAGATTTTAGGTATCTGTTAGAGCAGCACTCCATTCTTCTGGTATCAAATTCTGTCTTAGTTATCTAGTACTGCTGTAACAGAAATACCACAAGTGGGTGCTTTAACAAAGAGAAATTTATTCTTTCGTCTAGGAAGCTAGAAGTCCAAATTCAGGGTGCCAGCTCCAGGGAAAGGCTTTCCCTCTCTGTTGGCTCTGGATGAAGGTCCTTCCCCTGGACTAAGAGCTTCTCCACGCAGGGACCCCGGGTCCAAAGGACACACTCTGCTCCCAGTGTTGCTTTCTTGGTGGTATGAGGTTCCCGTGTCTCTCTGCTCACTTCTCTCTTTTATATCTCAAAAGAGATTGATTTAAGACACAACCTAATCTTGTAGATTGAGTGCTGCCTCATTAACACTACTGCCGCTAATCCCATCTCATTAACATCATAGAGGGAGGATTTATAATAATAGGAAAATCACATCAGATGACAAAATGTTGGACAATCACACAATACTGGGAATCATGGACTTGCCAAGTTGACAAACATTTTTGGGGGACACAATTCATTCCATGACCTTCCACCCTTTTCTCAGATGTGGGTGCAGTCGCAGAAGTGCTTGGCAGAGTGAGGGAACTAAGTCTCCAGCTTTCTTAATGAATGAAAATAAAGAGGTTTCCCAGGGAACCATAAAAATATCAAGGAGATAGTAAAGAGGAAGGAGCTCAGGAAATAAACCCCATAAAGTTGTTTATGAACTACTGGACTGACCCTGAGTTGCACATGCATAGATCTGGTTCTTATCAGCAAATGAAAGACTTTGAGAACTGAATTAACGTACAGACCACTACCCAATTTCTGAATGACCACTGGGTGATACTCACACAAGGCAGTTTTGCACAGCATTGCAAAGCATATGAAAAGTAAACTGACATTTGAAGCTGAAGGCAGATTGGAACTTCTGGTCTGAACTCAACTGGTTGATGGTCTACTAAAACAAAATAGCAATATTCTTCATAATATTTCAATCAGACAGACTGACAATGATACCAGAAGGAAATTTGGAATATCATAGAGGAAGAAAGAACAACAGAAATATTAAAATATTTGGGTAAATATAATAAACATTCTTATCTTGCTTCTTTAACATATATCTGAGAGTTACAAGCAAAAAATTACATTGTCTATTGGAGTTTTCACTGTGTAGATGTAACATATGGCAGTTATAACATAACAAGTACAAAGTTAATGTGACTGGTTTGGTGGTAAGCGATAAAATATATTTTATCAATTCAACATTCTATTAGAAGTGTTAACATATATTTTAAGAAGTCTGTAAAAAGTTAAATAAGTATCTTGTTATCCATAGAGAAAACACTTAAAACTATACAAAGTGATACAGTCTTAACCACAATAAATAATATAAAATAGAATATTTAAAATAATAAATAAACCAAAAGATGGTGTGAAAGGAAACACAAATGGAACAAACAGAAAGCAATAAAATGGTAAATCTAAATCCAAACATATAAATAATCACATTAACATAAATGGTCTAAACAAACCATTAAAAGACATATTATCAGAATGGAAAGAAAACAAACAAACAAGTCACAAATACATTCTGTGTGCAAAAATCTCACTTCAGATACAAGAGTATAAAAAAAAAAAAAAAAAATCAAACCAGTTGCAGTCAAGTTGATTCTAACTCATAGCAACCCTATAGTTCAAAAGTAAAGGCATAGAAGAAGATACACCTCACAAACAACAATCAAAAGAAATAGAGTGATTATGTTATTATCATGCTAAGTAGACTTCAGCATACATATCAAAAAAATTACCAGGGCTAAAGAAGGATGTAATGTAATGATAAAAGTTCTATTTACCAAAAAGACATAATCCTAAATATGAATGTATATAAAACCAAAAAACAAACCCATTGCCTTTGAGTCAATTCCAACTCATAGGATTCCTATAAGATAGAGTGGAACAGCCCCTTAGGGTTTCCAAGGAGTGCCTGGTAGGTTCAAACTGACGACCTTTGGGTTAGGAGCTGTAGCTCTTACCACTATGCCACCAGGGTTTCCATGAATGTATATATTTGCTTATAAATATCTGAAACAACTGACAGAACTGAAAGAAGAAATAGACAAGTCCTCAATTATAGTTGGAGACTTTAACAGTCCTTTTTCAGTAATCTAGGGAACTAGTGGGCAGAAGATCAGCAAGATTATAGAAGAAATGAACAACATCTTCAACAACCTGAAATAATTGATATTTAAAGAAAACTCTACCCAACAAACACAGAATACACATTCTTTTCAAGTGCACATGTAGACCATATCCTGCATCATGAAACCAACCATAAAAATTTGAAAAAGAATAGATATCAAAACAGTATGTTCTCTGACCATAATGGAATTAAATTAGAATACAATTACAGGAAGATAACAAGAAAATAGTCAAGAACTTGGAAACTAATCAGCACACTACTAAAGTATCCATAGGGTCAAAGACAAAATCTCAAGGGAAATAGCACAGTATTTTGAATTAAACAAATTTTACTTGGATCCATAATCAACACCCATGGAAGTAGCAATCAGGAAATCATATGATACATTGCACTGGGCAAACATGCTGTAAAAGAACTCTTTAGAGTGTCAAAAAGCACAGGTATCACTTTAAGGACTAAGGTGTACCTGACCCAAGCCATAGTGTTCTCAATCACCTCATATGTTCTTGAAAGCTGGACAATGAATAAGGAAGACTGAAGAAAAATTGATGCCTTTGAATTATGGTGTTGGTGAAGAATATTGAATATACTGTGAACTGCCAGAAGAATGAACAAGTCGGTCTTAGAAGAAGTACATCCAGAATGCTAATTGGAGGCAACCATCACAAAACTTCATGTCACATACTTTGGACATGTTATTAGGAGGGACCAGTCCCTGGAGAATGATGTCATGCTTACTAAAGTAGAAGGTCAGCGAAAAAGAGGAAGACCCTCAATGAGACAGATTGATACAGTGGCTCCAACAATGGACTTGAGCATAACAATGACTGTGAGGATGGCACAGGTCTGGGCAGTGTTTCATTCTGTTGTACATAGAGTTCCTATGAGTTAGAGCTGACTCGACAGCACCTAACAACAATAATAAGTGTTTATATTAGAAAAGAAGGAAGATTTAAGTCAATAATCTAAGTCTCCACCTTAGATTAAAGAAGATAAAGAAGAGCAAATAAATCCAGAAGAAAGAAATAATAAAAATAAGATCAAAATCAATGAAATTTAAAACATGCAGGCATTAGTGAAAACAAATAAAACCAAAAGCTGCTTCTTTGAAAAAATCATTATAATTGATAAACCTCTAGGAAGACTCATAAAGAACAAAAGAGAAAAGACACAAATTGCCAATATCAGCAACGAAAGAAGGGATTAAGAAAAACCAAATCCATTGCCATCAAGTTGATTCGGACTCATAGCAATCCTATAGGACTATAGATTATGCAGACATTAAGAGTTATATAAGGAACCATTTACATCTCCAAGTCCATATCTTTGGCAGCTTAGAGGAACTGTCTCCATAATTGTGTCTTTAGAAGACCATTCCATTGTTCTGTCAACCCAGCTGCTTCAGGATGATGGGGAACCATGGTAAGACTAGTGAATTCCATGAACATGGGCCCATTGCTCACTTCATTTGTTATGAAGTGAGTTCCTTGTTCCGAGGCAATTCTGTGTGGTATACCATGATGGTGGATAAGGTATTATTCTCTAAGTCCACGGATGGTAGTTTTGGCAGAAGCATTGTGTGTGGGGAAGGAAAATCCATATCCAGAGTGGATACTCAGAGTAAGTGTTAATCCCATTAAGAACAAAATGTTTCCCTTTCCATGATGGAAGTGTTCCAATATAATCAACCTGCTACCAGGTTGCTAGCTGATCACCTCAAGGAATGGTGCCATATCAGGGACTCAGTGTTGGCCTCTTCTACTGGCAGACTGGGCACTCAGCAGTGGTGGTAACCAAGTCAGCCTTGGTGAGTGGAAGTCTGTGTTGCTGAGCCCATGCATAACCTCCATCTCTGACACCATGGCCACTTTGTTCATGAGCCCATTGAGCAATGATGACAGTGGCTGGGAAAGAGGCTGACTGGTGTCTACAGAACGTGTCATCCTATCTACTTGATTGTTAAAATCCTCCTCTGCTGAGGTTACCCTTTGGTGAACATTCACATGAGAAACAAATATCTTCACTTCTTTGGCCCATTCAGAGAGGTCTATCCACATACCTCTTCTCTATACTTCCTTGTCTCCAAGTTTCCAATCATGTTCCTTCCAAGTCCCTGACCACCAGCCAAACCACTGGCCACAGCCCATGAATCAGTATACAGTAGCACACCTGGCCATCTCTCCTTCCAAGCAAAATGAACAACCAGGCGCACTGCTCAAAGTACTGCCCACTGGAAGGACTTCTCTTCTCCACTGACATTCAGGGAGGTCCCAGAGGGGGGCTGCAGTGCTGCCACTGGCTGCTTTTGAGTGGTGCCTGCATATCATGCAGAGCCATCTATAAAACAAGCAAGAGATTTCTCTTTCTCAGTCAGTTGATAATAAGGAACTCCCCACGAGGTCATAGGTGCAGAATGGGAGGTGGAAGGTAATGTGACATGAGTAAGGAGCATGGGCATTTGGGCCACTTCCTCGTGTAACTTACTTGTACCTTCAGGTACTGCTTGATTTTGTATATATCAGTTCTATTTAACGATGGAGTGCTACTGTGCACATCTGACTATATGACTGTGGGTCAGACAACACCCAGCTCATGATGAGCAGCTCAGGCTGTATGGTGATTTGCTGACCTATGGTTAACCATTCAGTCTCTATTAAGGCCCAATAACAAGCCAAAAGCTATTTCTAAAAATGAGAGTAGTTACCTTTAGAGGATGGCAGGGCTTTACTCCAAAATCCTAAGGGTCCGTGCTGTGATCTGCCATTAGGGGCTTGCCAAAGGCTCCAAACAGCATCCCTATCTGCCACTGACACTTCAAGAACAATTGGATTAGCTGGATCATATGACTTGAGTGGCAGAGCAGCTTACATGGCAGCATGGACCTGTTGCAGAACCTTCTCTTGTTCCTGGCCCAACTCAAACCTAGTAGCTTGATAAATAGGCCAGAGTAGCACATCCAAATGACTAATATGTTGCCTCCAAAATCCACAGAGTCTCACCATGCATTGTGCCTCCTTTTTAGTTGTAGTAGAGGCCAGATGCAACAACTCATCCTTCACTTTAGAAGGAATATCTTGGCATCCGCTATACTGCTGGTCCTCTAGAAATTTCAGTGAGGTGGGATTTTTGTTGGATTAATTTACCACTCTCTAGCACACAAATATCTTACCAGTAAGTCTAAAGTGATTGATACTTCTTCCTTATGAGGTCCAATCACATAATGTCATCAATGTAATGGACGAGCATGGGATTTTATGGAAGGGTAAGGCAATAGAGATCCCTGCAAACTAAATTATAATGCTGGAGAGTTGATATACCCCTGAGATAGGACAGTGAAGGTGTATTGCTAGCCTTCCTAGCTGAAGGCAAACTGCTTCTGGTGATCCTTCTAAACTGGAATCAAGAAAAAGGCATTGACCAAATCAGTAGCTGCATACCAGGTACCAGGAGATTTATTTATTTGCTAAAGCAATGAAAACACATCTGGAACAGCAGCTGCAATTGCAGTCCCCACCTGGTTAAGTTTTTGATAACCCACTGTCATTCTCTAAGATTCATCTGTTTTTTTGCACAGGCCAAATAGGTGGGTTGAATGGGGATGTGGTGGGAATCACCACCCTGCATCCTTCAAGTCTTGATGGTAGCACTAATCTCTGCAATCTCTTCAGGAAAGCACTATTACTTTTAGCTTATTATTTTCCTAGGTAGGGACAGTTCTAATGCCTTCCTCTTAGCTTTGCCTACCATAATTGCCCTTACTCCACACGTCAAGGATCCAGTGTGGAGGTTCTGCCAGTTGCTGAGTGTGACTATTCCAATTATGCATCCTGGAACTGGGGAAATCACTACAGGATGGATTTGGTGACCCACTTGACCTACTGTGAGACAGAACTGAGCTAAGACTCCATTAATAACCTGACCTCCATATACCACTGCTCTGACTGATGGACCACAGTGATGGTTTGGGTCTCCTGGAGTTAGTGTCAGTTCAGAGCCAGTGTCCAGTAATCCCCCAAAAGTCTGATTATTTCCTTTTCCCAATGAACAGTCACTCTCTTAAAAGGGGAAGACTGGGAGAAAGATTAATGGTATAACATTTTGGAAGCGTAACTGTGTCCTTCCTCAAGGGGACCCAGTCTTTCCTTCATTCAAGGGGTTGTGGGTTTGTAAACTGGCTCAAGTCTGGGAATTAATTGAGGGACCATGACTCTCTATTCTAGTGATTCATATTAGACTACTGTTCACTTAACCTAGAATTCTTCTGCTTGTACAGATAAAGTAAATGTTTAGCAGATTTCCCATCTATTTCACTCCTAGGGACACCATGATTATGTAGCCAACACCATAAACCCATATGAGTCAGACTATTCTGATTACTGCTTTGTCTTTGCTGTCCATTACTGTAACCACACCCACCTTGTCTTTGTCAATTAAGTGCCACCACTTGGCCTCTATCACCACGGGGTCCAATCAGCTCCATCGTAGGTAGGTGTTTTAATTCAATTAGTGCAGTTTCCACTGTCAAATCTGACTTACATGAAATAGCAATCATGACAGTCTTCAAGTTTGCTGAGATTCCCCTCACAGATTTGTTCCTCATCATTGTGGCAAAAGATGTCTCCTTTGGCCACTGCATGATTGGGTCTGTGGGTCCAACCTGATAAATCTACTCTCACATGCCAATTTCTTTAAGTGTTTGGATACCTTCTTCTATAGTATACTAAAGCAGGTCTGGCATTTCAACTTGATATAGTGCAGGCCACAACTTATTCTATGCTTCAGTGAACCAACCAAATAAACCATTAGATCCTTTCCTAACCTCTCAAGCTGAAACACTGAATGAAGAATCTGTGCTTAGAGGGCTCATACTAATAAATTCAGACTGATCCAACTTTATGTTCCTTGCACTATTATTCTACTCCCTTAACAACCATTCCCACATATTCCCAAGGTTTTCATTTGTATATATTAGAAAATCAAGCAGTTCTTTTGGAGTGTAGCACACCCCACTCCTGTGTCACACTTTGTACTTCACCTCTTGGGACTTGCTGGGACTTAAGTCTAGCTAAAGGACTAGCAGCAAAATTGGGTGTAGGGGGTGGGTCTTGGGGACATTCATCAATGTCTTGTAAGGCATCTGCCTCAAGCAATGCCCCAGGCAAAGCCCCAGGTGCCACCCCAGGTAATATATCAGACCAAGACTCTTCATTCAGGCTGCTGGCTCACATCCCAAGTATGGAGGTCTGAAGAGAATGAATCAGATGCAGGATCCAGAGAGAAAGCTTTGCTAGAACATCCATATATATTGGATACAGGCCATACCCCCAAGGAAACGCCTCTTTCAACTGACTGGCTGCTTATATCAGATCACAAAATGTAGGATGATTACATAATATCTGCCAAACCACTGAGAATCATGGCCTAGCCAAGTTGGCACATAACCAACACATTATTTTAGAAATGTAATTTGTAAAATTTTCCAAAAAAGAAGTCACCAGCCCACATAATTTCACTGGCAAAATCTACCAATCATTTAAAGAACACCTAACACTGTTCCTACATGCCATCATTTATTAGGGATATTCAAATTAAAACTATGAAGAGATATCAACACATATCTATTAGAATCGCAAAAAAAAAAAAAAAAAAAAAAAAAAAATACTGACCATACCAAATACTGAAAAGATGCTGAGCCAATGGATCTAGCATACATTGTTGGTTGGAATGTAAAATTTTACAGCCACTCTGGAAAACAGTTTGTCAGTTGCTTATGCATACACTTACCATATGACCCATCAATTCCATTCTTATCTATTTACTGTGGAGAAATAAAAACTCATGTTTACCTAAAAACTGTACATAAATGTCTACAGAAGTTACATTCATAATTGTACCAAACTGGAAACAACACAAATGTCTCTTAATGGGTGAATGAACAATAAAAAGGAACGAACTATTGATTGATGCAACCACTTGGATGAATCTCAAAGACATTACGCTAATTGAAAGAAGCTAGTCTCAAAAGACTGCATATGTGTGATTTCTTTCCATTTGATTTGATTTATGTAACATTTAGAATAAACAAAATTTATTGATGAAAAATATAGTGATGTGTTAAGTGTGGGCGTGGTGTGGCTCTAAAGGTATAAAACAGGTAATCTTTTGAGATTATGAAACAGTTTGGTATCCTGATTTTGGAGTTGGTTACACAAATCTACATATGTAAAATATATAGACCTGAATACTGAAAAAGATTAAATATTGTCACATGACACCTACAATGTATTACATATTGGAAGCATATTTTTCAAAAAATAATATTTATTTTAAAGCTATTATTGATTTTTCAGGACTTGAGATACAAATAAAGAAAAGTTAATTTCCTATTTTTTTCAAATAAGCAGATATATATTCAACATGAGATAATGATTATTGTAGAAACTGTATCAGATGAATCTCAAATGGACATTTGAACAGTATATACCAATAGTTGATCCATACTAGAGAAAGAGGATTCTGTATTGCTGTCTTTTTCAGTGTTTTTCTTCTCTCTACCTGGCCTTATCAGCCTGAAGTGAATTTATAGCTGTACTATGTCAATAGGTTTCACAATTCAGCTCTACATCTTTTCTAGCCTGGTCTGTGCCTTACTAAGATTATGGTGTATATCCATAGGATCTTTTGTCAAAGGGAAGAATGTTAAATTAGCATCATTTAAAGAGCTGGTGGAACATGTAAGAATTCCAAAATGTAAGCTTTGTTCCTGTGATAGTTTATTTTACTTTGTATTATATTTATATTGATTACTCAACTGTATTGTTGTAAAACTTTTCATTTGTCTAAGACTTTATTCCGATCTTAATTTTAATTAACTTGAGAATACATTATATTTCTAATTCCCACAGCACAATTATATTGCTATGAATTTATTGAAAATAAATAAAGATAAAATGCTCTTTCTGAAGTATCTGAGGGAATTCAGTACGTTTTTATGTTAAGATCTCTATAATGTAGGAATTTCCTACACAGAGATATGTACAGTTGTTTCTTATTTTCACTGTTGTAACACTTAAGGATACAAAGACAAAATGTTAATTGAGTTCTTTATTTTATTGTAGCAAGGAATTATGAAGTCAATAATAATTCCAGGTTAGTTCTTTGGTATGAGGCAAACTTCTGTTACTCCATTATCTTTAAGGAGTAGGAATATATAATTAATATGCCAGAGGGTTAAAATGAAAATGGCTGTCTCTTTATATAATCATCAGAAGACAACTTTGTATCAATCATGTTAAGAGAAAACAATCTAATTATTAACCAAAATATTTCAATTAAATATGGAGAACAGTTTAAATTTTGTAATATTTTTTATAAAAAAAAATTTCTATTTCTTCAAACTATTCTTGGCAGACTTCTGTTTCCAGACTTCAGTTAAAATGTGTGTTGAAGTAGAAGATTCATCTGAAATTATAAAATGTTATAATCTATGTATACTGCTTTTTCTCCACTTTTCTGCAGATTAATTTCCATCCTTCTCTGATCTCCTTTGAGCCCAGAAGTCCTTCCTACCTCTAATGCTACCTTTCATTCTTGCTTCCCGTGTGCTCCAGTAAATGGAAGTACCATCAAGAGATCATAGGGAGAAAGAAAAGAGTGTGTGGGTCCTTATCCTTTTCAACCCCTCAGCTGGCCATGGTTTGGTAGTAGCTTTGTTCCTTTACTTGCAGTCACAGCTCCTGTTGTGAGGCACTTTTCCCATGGCTACAGCTTTTGCTCAGATCTGGTTACACTATTTCACAGTACTGTGGAAGAAAAGATCTGGTGATCTGATTCTGTTAAGATAGTTGTTGTTGTATGCTGTCAAGTCCATTTTGTCTCATAGCGACCCCATAAAGGTCAGAGTAGAACTGCCTTATTGGGTTTCCTAGGCTGTAATCTTCATGGGAGCAGATCACCAAGTCTTTTCTCCTGTGGAGGGACTGGTGGGCTTGAACCTCATCGGTTAACGGCTTAGGGCCACTGTGCCACCAGGACTGGTTTCTGTTAAGATTACAGCCAGAAAAACCCTATGGAGCAGTTCTAGTCTGTAACTCTTTGGGTTGCCATGAGTTGGAATTGACTCACAGTAACTAACAATAACAACTCCTACAAGCCTAGAGGTGCTCATGTCTTCCCACTCTTCTTCGTTACTTCATAGTATCTTGTTGGTTTTCTTAATCCTAGCCATACTTTGGTAAATAGTTCTTTCACTACATTATCTTCAATTAACATTTTGAGTATGCTGTTTCCTGCCTGAATCTGGACTAAAACAGGCTGGAAGACATTCATTTCTACCCTGTTTAAAGGTTTCCTCCTTTGTATTTCAAAACTAGATTATTTAAAATATATTTTAATACAAGAATTTGTGAAATGTAATTATAAATAGAACCCCTATACTATTATTTGCTATTTTAAATATGTTTTGCAAACAAATATGCAATATATTTGCACGGAAAATCATTGCAACAAATCTTGAAATGAAGATACTTTTATGCAGCAAAAAGAGGCTTTACCTGAATTGCCAGCATTTTCTTTTGTATTGGGGTAAAGCTGATCTTTCCTCAAACCTTTCTCTAATGGATGACATTATGAAGAAAGGCATCGTCAGCCTCAAAGGGCACTGTTTGGTCTGGTCTTCATTCAAAGAGCAGAGATTCCAAGATGAAAGCCAACCTGGCACTTTTACCTGAGTCAGTTGGGGGAAGATGTCATTTAATCTATTGGATAATATTGGGAAGAAGTCCCAGAGTCATTTCCTAGAATTAATGAGAAAATGGCATGAGGGCACACAAGTTACCTCCTTATTTATATTGCTTAACTGACATTCATGTTTGTTTGAGGGACTTTAAAACTAGACTTGGCAAAATATATGTGACCACATCAAGAGGTTGGAGTTTGGATTGCTTACTCTTCCATAAGAGTTAAAGCTGGCAAAAGTACTAAGTATATTTTACTGCAATTAGTTTGAGGTCAACAAAGAAAACAAGCCTTCCATTATATCTTTCCAGTTTTGAGTGTTCTGCTAATAAGAGCTCAAAGACTAGCATTGTCCTCAGGGTAATAACATAAATGCTAAATTTATGTTATTAACTTAATTTTTAATTTAAATAACATTTAAATTCTGCACTAAACATACAATAATATTTCTGAAAGGGTGATCTTAATATGATTGTTCAATATATTTTCTTATTTAAATGATACCCACTTACTAAGGAAAATATACAACACACTCTAGGGTCGCTATGAGTCGGAGCTGACGTGACAGCAACTGATTTGTTTTTTTTTTACTTTTTTAAAATTTTTGTTTATATTTTATTGTACTTCAGGTGAAGGATTACAGAACAAATAGTTTCTCATGAAACAGTAGTACACGTGTTGTTTTATGACATCGGTTAACAACCCCACAACATATTAACCCTCTGAATTCTCAACATTTTTTTTTTTTTTTGGTGAAAATACACATAGCCAAAGATACACCATTTCAAAAATTTCTACCTACACAGTTCCATTGACCACGCTCTTTCAATTGTGCTGTTATTCTCACTTTTAAGATGAAGGCTTACAGAACAAAATAGTTTCTCATTTAACAGTTACTACAAATGTTGCCCTATGACAATGGTTAACAATCCCACAACACATCAACAATATCCTTACTCAACCTTGGGTTCCCTATCACCAGGTTCCTTGTCCCCTTCTGCCTTCTGGCCCTTTTCACTGGACTCCTGTACCTCGTTAGTCTCATTTGGTTTTACAGGCCTGTCCCCTCCCAGGCTGAACAGTGAACCTCGGAGGTAACTTCACCACTGAGCTGAAAGTGTGTTTGGGGGCCATACTCTCGAGGTTTCTTCAGTCTCCTTTAGGCCAGTAAATCTGGTCTTTTTTATGTGAGTTAGAATTATGCTCTACATCCTTCTCCAGCTCTGTCCAGAACCCTCTGTTGTGATCCTGGTCAGAGCAGTCAGTGGTGGTAGCCGGGCACCATCTAGCTGTACTGGACTCAGTCTGGTGGAGGCCTTGGTAGCTGTGGACAATTAGTCCTTTGGACTAATCTTTTCCTTGTATCCTGTTCTCTTCATTCTCCCTTGCTCCCGAAGGGATGAGACCAGTGTAGTATCTTAGATGGCCGCTCACAGGCTTTTAAGACCCCACACACTACTCACCAAGGTAGAATGTAGAGCGTTGTCTTTATAAGCTGTGCCATGCCAATTGAGCTAGATGTTCCCAGAGACCATGGTCCCCACAGCCCTCTGCCCAGCAATTCAGTCCCTCAGGAAGTTTGGATGTGTCTATGGAGCTTCCATGACCTTTCCTTGTACAAGTTGTGCTAGTTTCCCCTGTATTATGTACTGTCTCACCCTTCACCCAAGATACCACTTATCTATTGCCTATTGAGTATTTCCCCCCCACCCCTCCCATCCCTCATAACCGACAAAGATTGTTACATTTTGTGTGTGAACTTTTACATGGGTTTTTACAATAGAGGACTTATTTCACTCAGCATAATGTCCTCCAGTCTCATCCATGTTATGAGATGCTTCACAGATTCATTGTTGTTCTTTCTCGTTGCATAGTACTCCATTGTGTGTATGTACCATAGTTTGTTTATCCATTCATCTGTTGACGGGCACCTAGGTTGTTTCCATCGTTTTGCTATTGTGAACAATGCTGCCATGAACCTAGGTGTGGATATGTCTATTCAAGTGATGACTCTTATATCTCTAGGATATATTCCTATGAGTGGGATTTCTGGATCGAATGGTATGTCTATTTCTAGGTTTCTGAGGAAGCGCCATATCATTTTCTAAAATGGTTGTATCATTTTGCATTCCCACCAGCAGTGCATAAGAGTTCTGATCTCCCCACAGCCCCTCCAACATTTGTTATTTCCAGTGTTTTTGATTCGTTCCAGTAATGCCAGGGTGAGATGGTATCGCACTGTTGTTTTAATTTGCATTTCTCTAATGGCTAGTGATCACGAGCATTTCCTCATGTGTCTGTTGGCCATGTGAATGTCTTCTTTGGTGAGGTGTCTGTTCATGTCCTTTGCCCATTTTTTAATAGGATTATTTGTCTTATTGTTGTAGAGGTGTTGGATTTTCTTGTAGATTATGGAGATTAGACATTTGTCTGACTTGTACTGTCGAAAAATTGTTTCCCAGTTTGTAAGCTCTCATTTTCCTCTTTTGGTGAATTCTTTTGAAGAGCACAGGTGTTTGATTTTTAGGAGATCCCATTTATCTAGCTTATCTGTTGGGTTTTGTGCATTGATGGTTATGGTTTGTATCCTGTTAATGCCATGTAGTAAGGCCTGAAGTGTTGGTCCTATTTTTTCTTCTATGAACTTTATAGTTTTAGGCTTTATATTCAGGTCTTTGATCCATTTTGAAGCAGTTTTTGTATATGGCATGAGGTATGGGTCCTGTTTCATCTTTTTGCAGATGGATATCCAGTTTTGCCAGCACCATTTGTTAAAAAGACTGTCTTTTCCCCATTTGATGGACATTGGGCCCTTGTCGAAGATCAGGTGATGGTAGGTGGATGGATTTACATCTGTGTTCTCAATTCTGTTCCATTGGTCAATGTATCTGTCGTTGTACCAGTACCAGGCTGTTTTGACTACTGTAGCTGCATAGTAGGTTCTGAAGTCAGGTAGTGTGAGTCCTCCAAGTTTATTCTTCTTCTTCAGTAGTGCTTTACTAATTCGGGGCTTCTTCCCTTTCCATATAAAGTTAATGATTAGTTTTTCCATCTCTTTGAAGGATGTTGTTGGTATTTGGATTGGGATTGTGTTGTATTTGTAAATTGCTTTGGGTAGAATTGCCATTTTCACAATGTTGAGTCTGCCTATCCATGAGCATTGTATGTTTTTCCATTTATGTAGATCCCTTTGGGTTTCATGCAGTAGTGTTTTGTAGTTTTCTTTATATAGGTCTTTTACATCCCTGGTCAGGTTTATTCCTAAGTATTTTATCTTTTTAGGGGCTATTGAAAATGGTATTGTTTTCCTGATTTCCTTTTCATTGTTCTCCTTACTGATGTATAGGAATCCAACTGCTGTTTGAATGTTTATCTTGTATCCTGCTACTCTGCTGAATCTTTCTGTTAGTTCCAGTAGATTTCTCTTGGAGTCTTTAGGGTTTTCTATGTATACTATCATATCATCTGCAAATAGGGACAGTTTAACTTCTTCATTACCAATTTGGATGCCCTTTATTTCTTTTTCTTGCCTTACTGCTTTAGCTAGAACTTCCAGCACAATGTTAAATAGGAGTGGTGATAAAGGGCATCCTTGTCTTGTTCCTGTTCTCAACGGGAATGTTTTCAGCCTCTCTCCATTAAGAATGATGTAGGCTGTTGGTTTTGCATAGATGCCCTTTATATGTTGAGAAATTTCCCTTCTATACCTATTTTATTGAGAGTTTTTATCAGGAATGGCTGTTGGACTTTGTCAAATACCTTTTCTGTGTCAATTGAGATGATCATGTGATTCTTTTCTTACCTTTTATTTATGTGGTGGATTACATGGATTGATTTTCTAACATTGAACCATCCTTGCCTACCTGGTATGAATCCCACTTGGTCACGGTGTATTATTTTTTTGATATAATGCTGAATTTTATTGGCTAGAATTTTGTTCAGAATTTTTGCATCTATATTCATGAGAGATATTGGTCTGTAATTTTCTTTTTTTCTGACATCTTTGCCTGGTTTTGGTATCAGCGTTAAGCTGGCTTCAAAGAATGAATTTGGAAGTGTTGCTTCCTCTTCTATGCTCTGAAATAGCTTGAGTAGTACTAGTACAAGCTCTTCTGTAAATGTTTTGTAGAATTCTCCAGTGAAGCCATCTGGGCCAAGGCTTTTTTTGGTTGGGAGGTTTTTTACTACCTTTTCAATCTCTTCTATTGTTATGGGTCTGTTCAGACTTTCAACATCACTTTGTTGTAGTTTTGGTAGGCCGTGTGTTTCTAGAAATTTATCCATTTCCTCTAGGTTTTCAAATTTGTTTGGAGTATAGTTTTTTATAATATTCTGTTATAATCCTTTTTATTTCAGTTGGGTCTGTTGTAATTCCCCCATTTCATTTCTTATTTGGGTTATTTGCATCCTCTCCTGTTTTAATTTTGTCACTCTGGCCAGCGGTTTATCGGTTTTGTTGATTCTTTCAAAGAATCAACTTTTGGTTTTGTTGATTCTTTCTATTGTTTTTCTGTTCTCTATTTCATTTATTTCTGCTCTGATCGTTACTATTTCCTTTCTTCCTGTGGTTGTGGGCTTTTTTTGCTGTTCTCTTTCTATTTGTTTGAGTTCTGTAGTTAATGTTTTGATTTTGTCCCTTTCTTCTTTTTTGATATGTGCATCTATTGCTGTAAATTGTCCTCTGAGGACTCCCTTTGCTGTGTCCCAAAGGTTTTGGTATGATGTGTTTTCATTCTTATTTGATTCTAGGAATTTTTGGATTCCATCTCTGATATCCTCTATTACCCAGTGATGTGTAAGCAGGGTATTATTCAATTTCCATGTAATTGATTTTTTTTCCTTTCTCTTTCTTTTGTTAATTTCTACCTTGATGTCTTTGTGGTCAGAGAAGATACTTTGAATAATCACAACGTTTTGCATCTTGTTGAGTATTGCTCTGTGGTCTAAGATGTGGTCTATTCTGGAGAACTTTCCATGTATATTGGAAAAGAATGTGTACTTTGCAGCGTATGGATGGAGTGTTCTCTATATGGCTATGAGGTCAAGTTGGCTGATTGTGCCCTTTAGAACTTCTGTATCTTTGCTGAGTTTCTTCTTAGTTGTTCTGTCTTTTACTGAGAGTGGTGTGTTGAAGTCTCCTACTATTATTATGGAACTGTGAATTTCTCTTTTCAGTGTTGTTAGAGTTTGTTTTATGTATTTTGGAGCCCTGTCATTGGTTGCGTAGATGTTTATTATAGTTATGTCTTCATGGTGGATCATCCCCTTAATCATTATATAGTGTCCTTCTTTGTCTTTTATGGTAGATTTCATTTTAAAATCTATTTTATCTGAGATTAGAATTGCCACTCCTGCTGTTTTTTGGTTGTGGTTAGCTTGATATATTTTTGTCCAACTTTGACTTTGAATAAACTCACATCTTTGTTTCTAAGGTGTGTCTCTTGTAGACAGCATATTGATGGATCCTGTTTTCTTATCCATTGTGTCACTCTCCATCTCTTTATGGGTGCATTGAGTCCATTTAGATTCAGTGTAATTATTGATAGATGTGAGTTTGTTGCTGTCATTTTCTAGTGCTTTTCTTGTGGTGCTGAAGATTTCTTTGTTCTTCTTACTCTCTTGTTCTGAGTTACTTTTGTTTGTGTTTTTTTTTTTTTATTTCTTTTCTTTTTGTAGGTTTTGTTTTTGCCAAGACTTTATGTTTTTCGTCTTTATTTTTATGAGTTGTTTTGTTAACTTTCTTTGTGGTAACCGTGAATTTTACCCTTATCTTTGTAAGTTTGAAGCAGTCTACCATTACTTGGTATCGCCTTGCCTTCCTCTCCATTAGAAGGTTCTATACCTATACCGTTTATTCCCTCTTTCATTGTTTTGATGTTGTTGTCATCCATCGATTAACTGCTCTGATTCCCTGTTGTATTTCTTTTGTTTTTGGATAGTCCTTGAGAGATCATTTCCTAGATTGGTATCTGCTTCGTACGATCCTGCGTCCTAGGTTCTGCCTGTGAGCTGAAGCTGTTTGTCCTCAGATCGAAGAACTGCCTTTAATAATTCTTGTAAGTTTGGTTTGACTTTTACATACTCCCTTAATTTCTGTTTATCTGGAAATGACCTATTTTCACCATCAAATTTGAATGAGAGTTTTGCAGGATATATTATTCTTGGCTGACAATTTTTTTCTTTCAAGATTTTATATATGTCATCCCATTGCCTTCTTGCCTGCATGGTTTCTGCCAAGTAATCTTAGCTTAGTATTATTGTTTCTCCTCTGTATGTGACTTCTTGTTTTTCACGAGTTGCTCTCAGGATTCTTTGTTTGTCTTTGGTTTTGGTGAGTGTGAATATGATATGCCTTGGTGATTTTCTTTTGGGGTCTCTTCTATATGGGGTTCGTTGAGCTTCTTGGATGTCCAGCTTTTCATCTTTCATGACATTGGGGAAGTTTTCTGTTAGCAGTTCCTCAATGATCCTCTCTGTGTTTTCTGTTTTCTCCTCCTGTTCTGGAATGCCAATCACTCGTAAATTTTTGCTTTTAATTGTGTGCCACATAACTGTCATGGTCTCTTCCTTTTTCTTTGTTCTTTTTTCTGAGTTTTCCTGAAACAGAGTTGTATCCAAGTGTTTGTCTTCAGTTCCACTGATTGTGTCTTCCATGGTTTCAAATCTGCTTCTCAGCCCTTCTATGACATCATCCATTTCTGAAATATTGTTGTTTATCTTTTGGATTTCTAATTGTTGTTTTTGTATAATTTCTAGTTGTGAATTTATTTTGGCACTTTGTTCCTGCATCATCTTCCTGAATTCTTCCAATTTTTGTGTGTATTTTCCATGATTTTTCTATTTTTTCCTCATGTTTGTCAGCTTTTTGCCTCAGTTCTTGGAAAATTCCAAGTATTAGAGATTTGAATTCCCTATCAGGTAGTTCTAGTGCCTTTTCTTCTGCAGGAAAGTCATCTGGTGTTTTATTTTGGATGCCTACTGGAACCATCCTGTCCTATTTTTGTAAATGTTTTGATATTGTCTGCTGTTTTCGGGGCAGTCAATAGTTATTTTTCTCGTTTATTCATTTTAGATTTGTTTGTTTTGTCCCTTTTTTTAAAAAAAAAAATTTGACTATTTATGAGCAGGCGGAATGTGTGTTCTTTGTTGTTTGCTCATCTGTGCGCTCAATACTTTTCGCCTCCTTCTCCAAGTGGTAGCGTCAGTCACTCAGATATGGTACAGCAGGGCTGGTCTAGCTGAAGAGGAGTCACTGGGATGGGTTGTTTGTGGCACTTACTACAGCCACTAGGGTGGGTCAGTAATCAGTGCTAGGCAGGTTCCAGTAGTCCATGCCTGTACTGCTTGGTGGTGTGATGTGAAGCACACGGTGCAGGTAGGCAGGATGCAGCGGGGAGATTGTTATTTGTGGAGCTTTGATGGATATTGGAGAGAGGAGAAAGGAACAGGAGCCAAAAAACATACAAACAAACAAAAAAGAATGCTAGGGGAGCTTGCCGTTGGAATGGAAAGATGAGAGACTATGAAATGGACAAAAACAGAAAGGGAAATAGGAAGAAAAGAAAAGAATGAATAAATAAAATAAAATAAAGTAAAATAAAATAAATCAGAAAGGTTAAAGAACTGAAAAGTTCCTAGGGATCCCACCGATACAGGTATGAGGTCTGGGTAAGTCACTCTCAGGTATTGTAGTACAGCCTAGCTAGAAGGCATAGAGGTATACAACACCTCTTATTCAGGGATCAGAAAGAGAAGGAAGATATAGAGAGTTGAGAAACTGAGCAATGAAGAAAGACAAAA
This sequence comes from Dugong dugon, assembly GCA_030035585.1. Taxonomy (NCBI): domain Eukaryota; kingdom Metazoa; phylum Chordata; class Mammalia; order Sirenia; family Dugongidae; genus Dugong; species Dugong dugon. Next base: position 140,606,869 of record CM057464.1, on the reverse strand, counting down.
AGGGAAAAAGATGTAAAAGGAAACAAAACAAATTAAAAAAAAAATCAAGAAAGGCCCCCCCAAAAAACAGGAAAAAAAAAAAACCCAATGAAAAAAGAAATGTTCTCAGGGATCCCTCTGCACGTCTGTGGAAGCTGAAGGGGAGTTCCTTGTCACGCAGTTCCGCCTGGCCAGAAAGGGCTCCCAACTCAAGAAAAGGAAAGGAAAACAAACAAACAGTTCAAAACGAACAAATGAACAAAAGCTCCGGGATCCCCCCTGCAAGGTAGCCCAGTCCAGGAAGCAGCTCCACACTCGAATGGAGCTCTGCAGGCCCTCAGGAAAAAGCAAAGATGACGCACGGAGCCAGGCACTCCAGCAAAAGGAGGGGGAGGCAGCGAGAGGCAAGCAAGAAATCAAAAGAAGCAGGGGGGGAAAAAAAGCAACACCAGCAGCCAACAGATGGCACTCAGAGAGCCAGCCAGTGTGGGCTGGTGTTTCTGGACAAAAGACCGTGTCCATGGGAAGCAGAGGAGGCCGAGTGTGGGTGAAGAAGGGTGGAAAGTGGGAAAGCATGTATCACAAATTGCTGGCACCCTGCAGCCCCTCAGGAAGAACCAAAGGTGGCTCACAGAGCCAGGCACTCAAGTGGAGGGGGAGGTGGCAAGAGTCAAGTGACAAATCAAAAGAAGCAGAAAAAAAAAGCAACACTAGCAGCCAACAAATGGCACCGAGAGAGCCGCCTGGTTGGGTGTGTGGAATCCAAGCAGCCGGCACTTCCTGGTCAAGAGACTGTGGTTGTGGGAAGCACAGGAGGCCGAGCCGGGGCGAAGAGGGGTGGGGGGTGGGAAAGCACACACCGCAAATTACCGGTTGTTTTGTCTCTTGCTGGACGCTCCGTGAGGCTGCTTTCTCGTGCCCCTGTTTGCTGGTCTCTGATAGGAGTCCAAGATGGTGTATCTGCGCTGCATTAGCTGGTAGGGGACCTCTGCATGAATCTCTCCTTGCTCTCCGTTCTCTGTCATTTTTCTCACTCCATTTGGTGCTTGGCTGAGTTCTTTATCTCTTCATTTGATGTTTTAGGGTTTCAGGATTGTTGTATTCTCTGTTTGGCTTAGTTTTTCGGATCTTTGCTGTGGAGGGACGGCATGGTGCTTCTGCCTAGAGTGCCATTTTGCTGGAACCTCCTGATTTGGTTTTTGTTTGACGGATGTTTAGCTTCTCAGTAGAAATCAAGTGTAGAGTTGCAGGAAAATATACATATGCATATTTATATTATCAATACATATGTCTGTACATGTAATTGATGTGGGCTTTTAAAATCACTGTATTAAAAGCTGTATTTAATTTTGAACATATCCAGGTGTCTTATTTTTAAGAAAGACAAGAATTTAAATAATTATCAACAAAGTCTCTTTAATGGCCAAAGTTCCTCTGCTATATATCTAGCAAAGCTAATTAAACCCATGAATACAAGACTGGAATGGTAATACTACTGGATGAATTCTCTGCTAGTGTGATTAAAGGTTCTATCAGAGACTAACCTTCAGATATTAAACTGGGGACAGCCTTTCAAAGAAATGATAGTGATAATGCTTTGAGAGAAAAAAACAATACTAGAATAAAAGTTCAACATGCCCCAAAGGATTCTGACAGTGCATGATGACCGGAGGTCTAAAAGCTAATAAAAGATAAACTTTCGACAAAAGTGCTGTCAAAAAAAAAGAAAGAAGGAAAAAAAAAAGAAGGTAAGAAATAGCCTCAAGAAAGAAAACTTGGGTAAGCTCTCTATAGAAAAACAGAGAAAATTTTAGAATGAAGATACATTAAACTATCAAACAATTTTCTGCCTTTTAAAATCCATTTCCCAGAACTGACGTTTACAAAGTTTATTTCTAGTTTCTGGCAAAGTGGAAGAATGGAAGGTTGCTGTTAGAGCTATCTTAATCCTTCAGTCTTTTGTGAAGGAGAGAATAACGAGCACAGTTTTTCTATGCCGTATTTGGAAAACATATTTTCATAAAGCCACAGGAAAAGTAAGAGGGTGGGTCAGTTGATGGTTGGATTATTCTATCATTACCTCCAGGACAAGCTATGCCTGAGACTATGGAAGGAATGGAATGCTGACTTGTCTCATCTATATACCAAATTATGTTGAATTAAACTCTAGTTTTATATGCAGGAGATTTAAATGGGATAGAGATCATTTCTCCAATTTCAAGTCTTGGGAATAGCAATTCTATAGAGAGAAGGATGTGTCCTGTGCTGTTAGAATGGAGGAACAGACAGGACTCCAGGAAAAGTTGCATTAGACTTGACTGAGTAAGGCTGGTCTACTCTCAGATTAATGAGATCTAGCATTAAGAAATGGTAGGGGAGCCAGGCTGGCTTCATGGGAGTGCAACCTGTACAGTTGAGGAGGGTCTCATGCTCAGAACAACTCCATTCTTGGTTTAATGCTTTGCTGTCACTGTCTTGAAATTCTTAATTTTTGAACAAGGGGCCCTTGTTCATAATTTGTAGGGCCAAGTGCATTTTTTAAAAATGTTATTTATTTTGTTGTTGTTGTTGATAATATACCAAGCAAAATACGCATCAATTCAACAGTTTCTACATGTACAATTCAGTGACATTGATTACATTGAGTTATGCAACCATTCTCACTCTCCTTTTCTGAGTTGTTCCTTCCTCATTAACGTAAACTCACTGCCCCCTAAGGTTCCTATCTAATATTTTGAGTGGCTGTTGTCAATTTGATCTCATATAGATTGTTCTCAAAAGAGTATAATGCTCAAGGAAGATTTTTTTTTACTAGTTAAGCTATACAATTGTTTAGTTTTGAGAAGACTTCAGGGGATATATTTGGTTTAAAGTTTAAAAATTATCTCAGGGCAATAGTTTCAGGGGTTCGTCCAGCCTCCCTGGCTCCAGAAATTCTGGATTCCATGAAAACTTGAAATTCTGGTCTTCATTTTCCCCTTTTTGATCAGGATTCTTCTGGTCTCAAGGCAAAGGTGGCAATTGTTCATGGAGGCATTTAGTCTCACATTCTGTGTCCTCCTCCTATTCCTGACTCTCCTTCTTCCTTTGTTGCTCTAGGTGAACAGAGACCAATTGTTGTGCCTTGGATGATTGCTTGAAAACTTTTAAGACCCTAGGCACTACAGGAGGTAGAACAGAAGTGCTAATTCTGCACTTGGACATGTGGATTGTGAGACAAGTCCTATGGGGGGGGGGGGGAATGTAAGCTTTTTTTTTTTTTTTTTTTTTTGGCATATCCTAAGTATCCCTAATCCTTTGAGAGGCCTTTCCTTCTGTCAAACTCAAGCTGCTCTTGACCACAGAAAATTGGGAGACATTGGCCACAAAATCGCCTACTTATTTCTCTTTTCTTTGTATTTTCTCAGACCTCCAGCATCTAGTTAGTGCTCCATTGGCCATGAACACACTGGAAGATACACTATTTAGGCACTTACAACTGAACCATAAGGTCTAAGCCATTTGCCTTTTCTTTATCACACTGCAGTAGATCTGTGATGAGAATCTGATAAATCACAACACCCTCAGTGAAAAGTCACATTCCTTTAAGGGCTAAATGAGAGAAGAGTAGTCAATAAGAAGTTATTGATCCCTATGGACTGTATAGTAGTGTAGTAAGTGCTATCTCTACCTATTTATACTCCTTTTTACTGTGGCCCTTTCTCCATGAATGTTTTATAGTTCCATAAAGAGCCTAACAAGCAATGAGGCAGTATAGCATATTGGTAACAAGGAAGAACTCTGAGATAAATAGCTTGAGTAAAATCCCTTGAGCCAGCACTTCTTAACTGTGCGACCTTGAGGAACATACTATCCTCTTTGTGCCTCAGTTTCCTCAGGAATTAAAGAGGAAAAATGTTAGTACCTACCTTATAAGTTTATCTGAGAATTAAACGTATCTATACATGAACTGGAGACCCCTGGTGGCGCAGTGATTAAGAGCTCAGCTGCTAATCAAAAGGTTGGCAGTTTGAATCCACCAGCCACTCCCTGGAAACCTTACAGGGCAATTCTACTCTGTCCTATAGGGTCGCTATGAGTTGGAACAGACTCAACGGCAACGGGTTTGGTTTTTTTTGCTGTACATGAACTGCAGGAGCCCTGGTGGTGCAGTGGTTAGGTCTTGGCTGCTGATAGAAAACGGTCGATGATTAGAAACCACCAACTGCTCCGCAGGAGTAAGATGCAGCAGTCTGCTTTTGTAATGATCACAGCCTTGGAAATTCTTGGGGCAGTTGTACTCTGTCCTATAGGGTCACCAAGAGTCAGAATTGACTTGACAGCAATGGGTATACATGAACTACATTAAAAAAAAAGTCTATCTTGCCTGCTGTTATTATTATCTCTTTCATGGTAACTTCAGACAGGAACTTTGCATGCTCATGACACCCGAGAGCAGGTGAACATATGCCTCACCATAAAAAAAAAAAAACAACCCTCTGATGATGAGAATTAGAGTTAGGAAGCATCACAATTCTTAGCAGCTTATTACAATATCAAAGACAACAATATGTCTTGAACTTTTCAGAAGCTTCAGACCCCAAATTGAACAGTTACAGTTTGACTGTAAAGTTAATTCATAGGTCTCTGCAAGAGGAAAAAAGAAAAAGTGTCTCTTTTACCACTCTGTTGCCTATAATTGATTGTAATTACTAGTTTGCACAGAACTGTATTGGTAGGAGGGTCAAAGATTGCAAAGAACTTTCCCACTGCTCAGTAGCTAATGGGACACAGCTGCAAGGGAAATGAAACTGTGTAATTAAACTTTAGTCTCTTTTGTTCCTTTCTTCAAGGAACATAGTTACAATCTTCATGTCACCAAGGAACTAGGAAAGACATCTTCATATGCTGTAAGGAGAAAGGTTGTTTTGTATGATGAAATCTTACTCAGCTCAGATACTCAGAATGGCTTCTGCCATCTTCATATTGATTAAAATCTGACCTTTGCTAACTGTTCCTTGATTGGGAGATACTCTTTAGCTACATTAATATTTAAAAGGACTATGAAAAAGACAAGGAAAGTCTTAGTATTACAATAGATCTGCCCTATTCTTCACTGTTCGTTACGCAAATTGCATCCAGTTTCCACATTTCTATGATTTACAGAATGAAGGGTAAAGAGACTATATATGTGTCAGGCAGTTTCTAAGTGCTATTTTTATGCTTATTTTTCTTAACTTATATATAGCCTCTCACATCATGGCAACAATTTCTTCTGTAAATAATACAAAATTTCCTCACATTCATTATTAACTAAATCACCTAATCCCAAAAAAGCAAATTATATTCTTCTCCAGTGATCCTTCTAAATATATCTTATCCTCACAATCAAACATAAGATTACAAATTAGTTCATATCTAAACTGTTATTTCTTACAGAGTTGTCCACTTGAAAACAAAAATCTCTGTAATCAATTGCAGTTTTTATTAAATGTTCATTTCATAATCTTTTTTCCATTGATCTTAACAGTAACATGTATTCACTGAAGTAAATTTGTAAGTTCTATGCCTCTTACCTCAATAAAGAAAAAGTTAAGAAAATTATTAATAATTTCTTCACCTAGAAACAACCATTTTTATTGTTGGATATATTTCTTACATAGACACACACAAAAACATGCACATGCCTGCATAGTGTATGAAATACATATATTTCAAAAGAATTGTGATTTTACCATATCTCCTGCCTTGATAATGACAGATTATATTAGTTATGATATATTACATGAAAATATAGCACTAAAGAAATATCAAAATTTTCTCTATGAAACTATGCAAACAACAGGCTATATTTCATTCTTGAAACGTGAATTTTTAACTCATCCACAAGAGAGCCTCACTCATCTGCACTTTACATGTTTAGGGGTTCAGGGCAAGCTGATTCCAGCATGGAACAATGCTCGCTCTAGACATAATTGTGGTGAAAGTGAAGTGGCTTTTGTAACATCCTTTGCGTTATATTTTAGTACATTCTCTTTCTATTTGCTTCACAACTCAGCCCTACTCGTCATATCTTAGGAACACAGGGGTTTTATTCTATTCTTTGTTTTCCCAAAGTTCCAATAAGTTTACCCCTGGTTTCTCACTAAGAATTGTTTTTCAATACTGTGTACATTTGTCTGTATCCAAACTGTATAAAAGTGTACATGGTACTTTCCTTAGACAGTTGTCCTTTGGTACATCATCATATTCAATAAAGATGTATGCATTGATAGAATTAACAAAGTGTTTGGCCAAATGCCATCAGGGTTTCCAAGATGCAGTAGACATATTCCTCTTAATAAGCTTATTGTATGTCATGGAAAACATGACACGGATAACCATAATAGAAGAAAGGATGTGATCAATATAATAAAGAGGGATAAATACATTTCTACGAGAATTACATGCCATAGATTAGCTTTGGTTTGGTGAAGGGTGATGGTAGGAAGTTTCCATGAAAGCTGTGGCATTTTATTGAGCTGCATCTGGAAAAGCTCAAACAAGGCACTGCATCTCTCTGTGGGATTCTGGTTTTTTTAGAAAATAAAATAAAGGTAATATACTAGGGGAAAACCACTTTAGATATCTAATAATGCCATTAGTATAAATTAATTCAAGTATCAACACTCATTCTGAGGTGACTATAAATTGAATAAACTAAAGTCTCCTAGCCACTTCATTGTCTATGGGAACTTTAATGCCCATTTGGCTCTCTGTATCACCTTTATGACTCTTTCTCCTACCCCTCCACAATTCCTGAAGCCTCTGGAATTCTCTGTGCTCTCTGGAATTTACTGTCAGTCATCAATAAACACCCCTTCATTCAGGGGAGGATTAACCAGTAAGAAAAGTACCCATGGTACTTTTTTACTGTAAGCAAGGTACACCAGGGTTTAATTTTGTTTACTTACTAATCGCCAGTGCACGGTTTCACATGAGTTTCATCACCTCTTTAATGAAATTGTGCATTACGGATTAATACGTAAGCACAAGTAAGCCTGTGCATACTTTGTTTATTGGGTAGTCTGCCCCTACCCCATTCCTTGTGTGCACCTTCTCATCGCTGAAAAATCCTTTCAGCTTATTGTTCTTATTGGAAACCTGACTCTTCCCTATGGCACTGCTTTCCCCAGAGGCCTCTCAAAAAGAGGTAGTTTTATTTTCATTGTACCTTGAACCTTCTGCATAGAGGCAGGTGAATATCCTTCCAGATTTTCATTATTGCTTCTCTTTGCTTTCCATAAAACCCTCAGCTTTCAATCTCATGTCATCTGACTATATCAGGTACTACTCTGACTTGCACTGAGTTATTGAGTTCCATGCCATTCCCCTACATTCCTTAAAGATTTAGGCATCTGGTCAGTGCCCCTGTTTTTATTCATAATTCTTAGTGATTATTATCCGTAGGGTTGTATTATAGTTCCAGTACTCTAGGCTCTCATTCCTTTGACTTCCTATATTCCAGTGAGCATGTCTTTCATCCTCCCTCAGCCACATATTCCATGGCCACTCCTTAACTGTCATCAGTTTCAATAACTAGAAGTCCTTCATAATTGCAATTTCCAGCTTACACTTCCTTCTCTAACACTTTCAAATTCCTTATCTCATCCTTGCTTGTACTCCTACTCTAGCAATCCTTTGCCTTAACTAGCTCCTATTGGTCACTTTTCCTCTCATTATCCTCAACTCCCTCCTGTCCTTAATTCCCACCTTGCTTTGCTATCCCAGCTTAAATTCTACAGTTAATCAATATAATCACACCCTTCCACCCTCTTGTTTCCTTGTCCCTCTCATTTCCTTATACTTGCTTTACAAAACCACTATGGTGTTGAAATAAAACTCTGCTCCTACTCTGTAGCCTCATGTGAAATATGCATGTGAAAGCTGAACAATGAACAAGGAAGACCAAAGAAGAATTGATGCCTTTGGATTATCTTGTTGTCAAAGAATATTGAATATACCATGGACTGCCAGAAGAACTAATGAATCTGTCTTGGGAGAAGTACAGCCAGAACCCTTCTTAGAAGCAAGGATGGCAAGACTTCGTCTCACATACTTTGGACATTTTATCAGGATGGACCATCCCTGGAGAAGGACATCATGCTCGGTAAAGTAGAGGGTCAAGGAAAAAGAGGAAGACCCTCAACAAGATGGACTGACACAGTGGCTGCAACAATGGGCTCAAGCATAACAAAGATTGTGAGGATGGTGCAGGACCGGGCAGTGTTTTTTCTGTTGTACATAGGGTCACTATGAGTCGGAACTGACTCGATGGCACCTAACAACAACAAATAACTCTATACCTAAATCTAGCAGCTTTGTTTAGGTGGGGAAGAACACATAGTCATGCTGACTGATACTCTCTAAATTCATGACCAATTCACCACAATAGGGTCACTAACACTACCCAGCATTAGACTATATTTCCTCCCTTCCCTTCACCCTTTATTGCACAAACTCTACTCAAATTTAAAATGCCTACTCCATCATATAGCTATATATTTCCCTTGAAATTGAGAAAATATAGAAGCTAATTTTCACAAGTTGTAGGGACCACCACATCTACAACTTACTTAAATTTATGCTTGCAAATTCAATTTTCTTTTTCATTACTCTGAATTACGTATTTGTGGTGCTAGTCATGGACAAGTGATTCACTTATTTATAAGATCCTATTTCTTCTCTCCTACTTAAGGACATTACTTCATTAATTCTCCCTCTCTCTTGCATCGTCAGTTTTCATCTCTATAATGGATCATTTCAGTTTAGTATGCAAACATATTACCATATTTGTACGCAAATAACGCATACCTTCCACATTTGTTTGCCAACCTCCCCTTCCCCCTGTGAGGTGTTTTCATATGTGCCCTATACCAATTTTTTTTTACATGTTGTTGTAAAAAAAATTAGTATAGCATGTTTACAAAAATACCTTACAGGGTGAGAACATGGTTGACAAACAAATGTAGAAGGCATATACTATTTCTGTAAAAATATAATATTTTTCTCATCTTAAAAAACAAACAAAAACTAAAAATCTCTCTTCATTCCAAGTCTCTTCATGTTTCTCTCCTTTCTTTTATAGTGAAATATTTATGAAATGTGTCTACACTAGGCTTCTCAAGACTCAATCTTCTAACTGTGTTTTCAATATCTAAAATCAGTCTTTAGACATTGCTACTTCATTATACCCCCATGTGTCTGTCAGTTTGTCATACTGTGGGGGCTTGCATATTGCTGTGATACTGGAAGCTATGTCACTGGTATTCAAATAACAGTAGGGTCATCCACTGCAGGAAAGTTTAAGCTGAGCTTCCAGACGAAGACAGACTAGGAAGAAGGACCTGGCAGTCTACTTCTGAAAAGAATTAGCTGGTGAAAACCTTATGAATAACAGTGGAACATTTACTGATATAGTGCCTAAAAATGAGCCCCTCAGTTTGGAAGGAACTCAAAAGATAACTAGGGAAGAGCTGCCTCCTAAAAGTAGAGTGGATCTTAATGACATGGATGGGGTCAAGCTTTCAAGACGTACATTTGCTGATGTGGCATCACTCAAAATGAGAAGAAACAGCTGTAAACATCCATTAGTAACAGGAATGTGGAATGTAAGAAGTATGGATCTAGGAAAATTGGAAGTCATCAAAAATGAAATGGAAAGGATAACATCAATATTCTAGGCATTAGTGAGCTGAAATGGGCTGGTATTGGCCATTTTGAATCAGACAATCATATGATCTACTATGCTGGGAATGACAAATGGAAGAGGAATGGCATTGCATTCATTGCCAGAAAGAACATTTCAAGATCTATCTGAAGTACAATGCTGTCTGTGATAGGATAAGATCCATACCCCTATGAGGAAGACCAATTAATACAATTGTTATTCAAATTTATGCACCAACTGCTAAGACCAAAGATGGAGAAATTAAAGATTTTTACCAACTTCTGCGGTCTGAAATTTATCGAACATGCAGTCAGGATGCATTGATAATTACCGACGATTGGAATGCGAAAGGTAGAAACAAAGAAGGACTGGTAGTTGGAAAATATGGTCTTGGTACTAGAAACGATGCCAGAGATTGCATGATAGAATTTTGCAAGACCAACGACTTCTTCATTGCAAATATTTTTTTTTTCAACAAGATAAACGGCGACTATACAAGTGGACCTCACCAGATAGAATACAGGGGAATTAAACTGACTACATCTGTGGAAAGAGAAGATGGAAAAGCTCAATATCATCAGTCAGAATAAGGCCAGGGGCTGACTGTGGAACAGACCATCAATTGATCATATGCAAGTTCAAGTTGAAGCTGAAGAAAATTAGAACAAGTCCACAAAAGCCAAAGTATGACCATGAGTATATCCCACCTGAATTTAGAGACCGTCTCAGGAATAGATTTGATTTGTTGAACACTAATGACCAAAGACCAAACAAGCTGTGGAATAACATCAAGGACATCATACATGAAGAAAGCAAGAGGTCATTAAAAAGATTGGAAAGGAAGAAAAGACCAAAATGGATGTCAGATGAGACTGAAACTTGCTCTTGAAAGTTGAGTAGCTAAATGAAAGGAAGAAATGATGAAGTAAAAGAGATGAACAGAAGATTTCAAAGGGCGGCTCCAGAAAACAAAGTAAATATTATGGCATGTGCAAAGAGCTGGAGATAGAAAACCAAAAGGGAAGAACACGTTCAGTATTTCTCAAGTTTAAAGAACTGAAGAAAATATTCAAGCCTCGAGTTGCAATACTGAAGGATCCTATGGAGAAAATATTAAAAAATGCAGGAAGCATCAAAAGAAGATGAAAGGAATACACAGAGTCTATACCAAAAATAATTAGTCGATGTTCAACCATTTCAGGAGGTAGCATATGATCAGAAAGTTGTCCACAATCAACAGCCATTGAAGGAGCAGTCAAGAAATCAAAAGATGCATTGCATTAGGCAAATCTGCTGCAAAAGACTTCTTTAAAGTGTTAAAAAGCAAGGATGTCACCTTGAAGACTAAGGTGCACCTGACCCAAGCCATGATGTTTTCAATCACCTCATATGCATGGGAAAGCTGGACGATGAATAAGGAAGATCTAAGAAAAACAGACGCCTTTGAATTGTGGTGTTGGCAAAGAATACTGAATGCACCCATGGAATGCCAAAAGAACAAACAAATCTGTCTTGAAAGAAATACAGCAAGAATGCACCTTAGATGCAAGGATGGTGAGATTGTCTCATATACCTTGGACATGTTATCAGGAAGGATCAGCCCCTGGACAAGGACATCATGCTTGATAAAGTAGAGGGTAAGAGAAAAAGAGGAAGACCCTCAACAAGATGGATTGACAGTGGCTGCAAGAATAGGCTCAAACATAACAACGATTGTGAGAATGGCACTGGAGTGGGAAGTATTTTGTTCTGTTGTACATAGGGTCGGTGTGACTTGGAACCAAGTCAACTGCACCTAACAACAATAACATGGGGCAAATAATAAACGATGCAGGAAGCATCAAAAGAAGATGGAAGGAATACACACAGTTACTGTACCAAAAAGAATTGGTCGATGTTCAACCATTTCAGGAGGTAGCATATTATCAGGAATTGGTGGTACTGAAGGAAGAAGCTCAAGCTGCACTGAAGGAACTGGCATAAAACAAGGCTACAGGAATTGACAGAATACCAATTGGGATGTTTCAACAAATGAATGCAGTGCTGGAAGTGCCTACTCATCTATGTCGATAAATTTGGAAGTCAGCTGTCTGGCCAACCAACTGGAAGAGATCCATATTTATGCCTATTCCCAAGAAAGGTGAGCCAACCCAATATGGAAATTATCAAACAATACCATTAATATCACACCCAAATAAAATTTTGCTTAAGATCATTCAAAAGTGTCTGCAGCAGTATATCAACAGGGAACTGCCTAAAATTCAAGCAGGATTTGGAAGAGGGATGTGGAACCAGAGCTATCATTTCTGATGTCAGATGGATCCTGGCTGAAAGCAGAGAATACCAGAGACATGTTTAACTGTGTTTTATTGCTATGCAAAGGCATTTGACCGTGTGGATCATAACAAATTATGGATAACATTGTGAAGAATGGGAATTCCAGAACACTGAATTGTGCTCATTAGGAACTTGTATGTAGATCAAGAGGCAGTTATTCCAAAAGAACAAACGGATACTGTGTGGTTTAAAGTCAGGAAAGGTGTCAGTGTTGTATCCTTTCACCATACTCATTCAATCTGTATGCTGAGCAAATAATCTGAGAAGCTGCACTCTATGAAGAAAAACGGGGCATCAGGATTGGAGGAAGACTCATAAATAACCTGCGTTATGCAGATGACACAACCTTGCTTGCCGAAAGTGAAGAGGACTTGAAACACTTACTGATGAAGATCAAAGACCACAGTCTTCATTATGGATTACACTTCAACATAAAGAAAACAAAAATCCTCACAACTGGACCAATAAGCAACATCATGATAAATGGAGAAAAGATTGAAGTTGTCAAGGATTTCATTTTACTTGGATACACAATCAACACCCATGGAAGCTGCAGTTAAGAAATCAAATGACACATTGCATTGGGCAAATGTGCTGCAAAATATCTCTTTAAAGTATTAAAAAGCGAAGATGTCACCTTGAAGACTAAGGTGTACCTGACCCAAGCCACAGTGTGTTCAATCACTTCGTATGCTTGCAAAAGCTGAATAAAGAAGACCTAAGAAGAATTGATGCCTTTGAATTGTGGTGTTGGCAAGGAATATTTAATATACCATGGACTGCCAAAACAACAAACAAATCCGTCTTGGAAGAAGTACAACCAGAAAGCTCCTTATAAGCAAGGATGGCGAGTCTATGTCTCACATACTTTGGACATGTTATCAGGAGGGATCAGTCCCTGGAAAAGGACATCATGCTCGGTAAAGTAGAGGGTCAGCGAAAAAGAGGAAGACCCTCAATGAGGCAACCAATGACATCTTTCTTGTTAATCTGTTAGTTATTAAACAATCCTCATCTTATTTGATCTATAATCAACTTTTGCCTTAGACCAATACATTTTCCTTTTCATCTATACACTCATTTTCTTGGTAAACTCTACCAGCTTTGAAGGTCACCTATATACTCTTAGCTCATAAATTTATATCTCTAGACCTCTTCCATGAATTACCTATTTGTATTTTAGTTGTCTATTCTATGCCTTCATATGGAAGTCTATTAGGCTTCTGAAATGTAACATATTAAAAAATGGGCTCTAGATATCTCCTCTCACACTTTTTCCACTTACTGTCTTCTGACTTCAGTTAAAGGAAACACTATTGTTCCATTGTTAATGTGAAAATCCTCATATTCGACTCTTCCCTTTTTCTCACAAGCCATATCCAATACTACAGAAAATCTCTAGCTTCAAAACCTTTGCAGAATCTGACCAGTTCTCCACAATTCTGCTGTCCAGTATCATTATCTATCATGTGGATTATTGCAATAGCCTCCTAATTTCTGTCCCTTCTGCTTTTGCAGGTCAATTATCAAGACACCAGCCAGAAATACCTTATTAGAACTTAAGTTAGATTGTGTCATTTGTAGGAAAAATGAATTCTTTGCAACTCTCTGACCTCATCTACTAACATTCTTCCTGTGTTCAATCCATCCCAGACTTTAATACACAAAAGGCTGGTACTTGCCTCAGAGCCTTTCCAAATTTTCACTAAGTCTGCCTGGCATGTTCTCCCAGATAAACATATGGCTAATTCCCTCACAAATCTTAAATTATTATTCTAATGCCATTTTCCTTTATTAGTATAATTAAAATTGTAACTCAACCCTCACTCTCTTTTTCCCCTCCTTTATTTTCCTTAATAATAATTAACACCATCTAACATACTATAGTAAAAGGAAATTATATGAGCAAACTTTTGTATTCTAAAATACATATTTTAGAATAAAACTTATAATTCTAGTACTATGTCTGACTTGAGTCCAGAATTAATACTTATAGAAAGGTGATTGGACATGGAAGGTTGTTGGATATAAACTGGAAAAGGGGCTTTCAGGAGTTAAGCTATGATTAAGAGAAGCTAAAGAGATTTATTTAGTAGTGAATAGGGCACAACTGTATTTCAGGGTATAAAGACTGGAGGAGGAATCCTTTACTAAAATGGTACCTTAAGAATATAAATACTTATCCCCACTAATATACCAATAGCTATAAAATGATCTAATATGATATCTTTTTAGAAGTGACTTTCAGGAATCATTGGGAAATGGACTAATGGTAATACTAGAGCTATTTCTATGAGCTAGTGAAAGAAACACTTTGCGAAAGAAGCTTTCTGACATCCTTCAGTATATATCCCAATAGAAAAAAATGACAAAATAATTCAGTTTTGATGGTGACAGAACAGGTGCAAGGTATTCACCTCAGGGTGTAGAACAACCCCACATAATCACCTACACTTCAACCTTGCAATTAGTCCCCTACATGTGCCATCTCAAACTTATGTAATTGATCAGTGTCTACTTCCCAGAGGAATAGAGGGCTTAGGACAAATTCTGTAAGCACAGGATCATGTTTCGCACCACTGTCGTTAATGTGATTGGATCTGCAGATGTCAGCAGAACATATTTTTATAATGTATATCTCTTCACATTTATTCAGAATGGTACCTTACACATTATTACCTACTTGGCTTGTGTTATTCTGCTGAATTATGTTCATGACTTCAGCAAAGTGTAAACCACTTCTGAGTAGTTTATATGCGTATACCTGTATTTCACTAAAGTGAAATTAAGAGAATGGAGTAGGTGGTGAGAAGATTTGGGATCTCATTAGAATTCTACCCTGGGACGTGAAATTTGTATTAGTCCTGTCTTATACCTTTAGGCAGATATAAGTCTTGACGAAGATCATAACGCAAGAAATCACAGAATATTGGAAATGAAGGGATCTTACATATCATTTTTTCCTAGCATTTCATTAGAGGATCCAAGATATGGAATGATATTTAAGGTCAATGATGTTTTGGGTTTTTACAGGGAACACAGAAAATCATTTTTTCCTGACCCTAACATATCTGTCCTTGATATTCCAGAGCATCTCTGGAAAGACTTAATATATTTTTTTGTAGCATCAGAATATAAAGTGGAATGTAATATGCTCACCCATGTTCATTGCAGTATTATTCACAATAGCAAAAAGATGGAAACAACTTAAGTGCCCATCAACAGGTGAATGGATAAACAAATTAGGGTATATAAACACAATGGAATACTACTCAATGATAAAAAACAATGATGAATCTGCAAAACATCTCACAACATGGATGAATCTGGAAGGCATTATGCTGAGTGAAATAAGTCAATCACAAAAGGACAAATATTGCATGAAACCACTATTATAAAAACACACAGAAAAAAACAATCTTTGATGGTTATGAGAGAGGGAAGGGGTCAGGAGGGGAAATCACTAACTAGATAGTAGACAAGTGTTAACTTTGGCCAAGGGAAAGATAACACACAATATAGGAGAAGTCAGCACAACTTGACGAAGGCAGAGTCATAGGAGCTTCTTAGATGCATCTAAATACTTTGAGGGACCAAGTTGCTGGGGCTGAGGGCTGCGGACCATGGTCGCAGGAGACATCTAGCTCAATTGGCATAATATAGTACATAAAGAAAATGTTCTACATCCTACTTTGGTGAGTAGCATCTGGGGTCTAAAAAGCTTGCAAGTGGCCATCTAAGATAAACTTATTGGTCCCACCTTATATGAGCAAAGGAGAATGAAGAAAACCAAATACACAAGGAAAATATTAACCTAAAGGACTAGTGGACCACATGAACCACAGCTTCCACCAGCCTGAGCCCAGAAGAGCTATGGTGCCCAGCTACAACCACGGACCACTCTGACAGGGATCACAATAGTGGGTCACGGACAGAGCAGGAGAAAAATGTAGAACAAAATTCAAATTCACAAAAAAAGACCAAACTTATTGGTCTGATAGGGACTGGAGGAACCCCCGAGTCTATGGCTCCCGGACACCCTGCTAACTCAAAACTAAAGCCACTCTGGAAGCCCAGTTTTCAGCAGAAGAACAGATAGGCCTATAAAACAAACAATAATTCACGTGAGGAATATGCTTCTTAGTTCAGGCAAGTATACAAGACCTAATGGGTAATTCCTGCCCAAAAGCAAGACGAGAAGGCAGGAAGGGACAGGAAAACCTAATGAATGGACACAGCAAACCCAGGGTATAAAGGAAAAGGGGGAGAGTGTTGACACATTGCGGGGATTGTAACCAGTGTCACAAAATAATTTGCATACAAATTTTTGAATGAGAAATTAATTTGTGCTGTAAACTTTCACCCAAAGCACAATAAAATTAAAAAGAAAAAGTGGAATGTAACAAAAGTAAACTATTAAAAAATAAGGTAGTGGCTTATTGCAGTAGTCTGCTGTTCAGATAACAAACCATCCCAAATCTTAGTGGTTTGCCACAGCAAACATTTATTTTTATAACTTATAGGGCCGTGGGTGACTTGGTGTCTTAGGCTGGGTTCTCTAGAGAAGAAAAACCAGTAAAACCTATATATATATATGTATATATATGTGTGTGTGTGTGTGTGTATATATATGTAAGTATATATATATATGTGTGCATGTGTATATATATGTATATATGTGTGTGTGTATATATATATATAATATATATATGTATATATATATATATATTAAGGAAAGTGTCCATGAGGTTGGAGAGCCTGGAATATCCCAAGTCCATGGGTCAGGCTAAAGACTTCTCCTGATTCATCTAGCTGCTAGAGCGGGTGAACCCAAGATTGGCAAGTCAGACAGCAGGGCTCTGGCTCACAGTCTGCAAATACCAATGAATCCCAAGAGTGGCAAGCAAGATGGCAGGTAAGCTGCTAGTTCAAATCCTAAGAACCAGAGGTCAGAGGAGCAGGAGCCAGTTGCAGGATCCAGTGCGAGCCAAATCTCACAAGCTTTGCCAGGAAGTCCACCTATACTGGATGCAGGCCACACCCCAAAGGAAACTCCCTTTCAACTGATGGGCTACTTACAGCACATCCCATCATGGAGATGATCACATTACATCAAATCTCATCATGGAGGTGAACACATCATTATACAAATGCCAGACTACATCATAACTGCCAAACCACTGAGAATCATGGCCCAGCCAAGTTGACACACAACCTTAACTGTCACAGTCCACTCCTTGTCATTTTAGCACCTGTACACACCTCCTTAAACCATACATAATCTCTGAACAAAGACAATTATAAAGTCATACTTTCACCTAACACAATACAACTAACACACATACAACCGAAAAGGCACTAGCCCTATTTAAATCATATATTTTATAAGTGAAGAAAATAAAAATAACGCACACATAAAAGGCAGAAATACTCACAACAGTTACAGTTCTGGTTCTGCCACTGGTTATGTGGTCATAACCAGTATTTAGAAATACCTTCTTCAACCACCCATTCTGTATTCCTTTTGCCCTCAGCAAGCACCTCAGCCGGTTGTGGTTCTTTGCTTGGTGGGGTGACCCAAACCTTCATTCCTGAAAGGACTGGGCCATTAGAAGTCATGTCAGAATTGGGTTTCTGTAGTTTTGGCAGAAGAATTGCAGGCGGGGAAGACAAATCCATATCCAGAGTAAGTGTCTATTCATATGAAAACAAAAAACTGCCCTTTCCATGATGGAAGTGGTCCAATGTAATCAAACTGCCATCAGGTTGCTGGCTAATCACCTCAAGGAATGATGTCATATTGGGGACTCATTGCTGGTCTCTTCTGCTGGCAGATTGGGCACTTAGCAGTGGCTGTAGCCAAATCAGCCTTGGTGAGTGGAAGTCCATGTTGCTGAGCCCACACATAACCTCCATCCCTGCCACAATAACCACTTTGTTTATGAGCCCATTGAGCAATGACTGCAGTGGCTGAGGAGGAGGATGACTGTTTTCCACAGAACATGTCATCCTATCCACTTGATAAGATTCTCTTCTGCAGAGGTCACCCTTTGGTGGGCATTCACATGGGACACAAATTTCTTCACTTCTTTGGCCCATTCTGAGAGGTCTATCCACATACCTGTTCCCCATACTTCCTTGTCTCCAATTTTCAAATCATGTTCCTTCCAAGTCTCTGACCATATAGCCAAATCACTGGCCACAGCCCATGAATCAGTACATAATCGCACATCTGGCCACTTCTCCTTCCAAGCAAAGTGAACAACCAGGAACTTCTGCACATTAGGAGAATTTCCCTTCACCACTGTCCTTCAGGGAGGTCCCAGGAAGGGGCTGTATTGTGCCGATGTCCATTTTCGAGGGGTGCCTGCATACTATGCAGAACCATCTGTAAATCAGGCACAAGTTTTCTCTTCCTCAGTCAACTAATCATAAGGAACTCCTTATGAGGCCATAGGTGCACACTGGGAGATGGAAGGTAATGTGACAGGAGTGGAGACCATGGGTATTTGGGCCACTTCCTCATGCAACTTACTTGTGCCTTCAGGTTCTGCTCGAACAGGAACCAGCTGTAGGATCCAGTGTGAGCAAAATCCCACAAGCCTTGCCAGAAAATCCACCTATATTGCATGCAGGCCACACCCCAAAGTCAAACTCTCTTTCAACTGACTAGCTACTCACAGCAGAGCCCATCATGGAGGTAATCACATTATATCGAATCTCATCATAGAGGTGATCACATCATTATACAAATGCCAAACTAAATTTTAACTGCCAAACCACTGAGAACCATGACCCCGCCAAGTTGACATACAACCTTAATGATCACAGTTGGGGTAGGTCTGCTTCAGGATGTGGTCCACTTGCACTTGGATGATATTCTAGTCTGTTATTTGTATCTCTTCATTCTCTTTGGAACATAAACTACTGAGTACGTGTTCCTCTAATGGTAAATAGCAGGAGTACAAGGGAGTGAATGGAAACATGCACTGCTTATCAAGAACTTGGTTCAGAAGAAGCCTAAGTTCACCTCTGGCCACACTTCCTTTGTCAAAATAACTATTAAGGCCAAAAAGAAGAGCATCCCTAGTTGTTTAAAAATAATCAGCCTTTTACAATCCATTTACTATTTAAAATGAAATTAACTTTGCTTATTTTCAAAATCATGAGAAGGGTATCATGTTTGGAAGAGTGCCAGTGAAAACAAGGGAAACCCTCAATAAGTTGTTTTGATGGGTTTGTATTAACATTAAGATATTCATAATTTACAAGCAAAAGCACAGATGATTAGTAGAAAGATATGTGAAGGATTAAATACCAATAAAAACCAAAACAAAACAAAACCCATTACCACCAAGTTGATTCTGACTCACAGCAATGCTGTAAGAGTAGAAATGTCCCATCAGATTCCCAAGGAGCAGCTAGTGAACTTGGTTAGCAGCTGAGCTCTTAACCACTACACCACCAGGGCTCCTAAATACAAATATGGCCCCGTTAATGCTAGGTGTTAACCCATTTAGTAAATGACTTTCTAAGAAATCTAGGTAAGCCATGAGGGTAGGCAAAGTCAGGGGTAGGTTTCTTCAGGAGAAAAAAAAGTAAATAAGTAATCAAATTGGAAGAAATGAGTGCTTAGAACATAAACTCTTCCATGCTAAATATTGAAAAAAGACATATTTATTAGAAATGCAAATATTGAATCAACATGATATATTTTTTTTGTAGATTTCCTGAGATGCATACTCTATCAGCATTCTTTCAATAGATAATATGACTTTTTTTCAGCATTACGTTATAGATCCATTTATCATAGCCATAAAGTCAACTTAAACTGCATACAAGGAGAAACGGAGAAAAATTATGAGGGAAATAGGAAGTAGTGTAAACAGAGAAAGATATATCAGTTTTAGCTGCTGTCATGTGGGCTCCAACTCATGGCAATCTTATGTATAACAGAACTAAAAGTTACTCAGCCCTGGCCCATCTTCAAAGGAATACTTTGATTATGGAGGCACTGGCATTGTCAAGAAGCTAAGTTAAAGCTGTCCTCTACATATTAGAGTTAATGTTAGAGGTTGTATTTATGACACTGGGCTCCCTCATGGTAATGAGTATGACAAGACTTCAGAATAGCAGAGGCAAAGTGGCAATATTAAACCTTTAAATACAAGGAATATAGAATTGCTGTAATATAAACACAAGGCACTGACCCTTAGGTATTTCCAAGAAACAGAGCCTATACATTAAAAGAGAGTATGAATGCGTGTGAGGAGGGACTCTATAACATAATGGTAAGTGTATTAAAAAAAAAAAAAAAAAACACATTGCCATCGAGTAGATTCTGACTTATAGGGACCCCCTACAGGACAGAGCAGAACTGCCCCATAGAGTTTCCAAGGAGCAACTGGTGGATTCGAACTGCCGACCTTTTGGTTAGCAGCTGAACGCATAACTACTACACCATCAGACTAAACGTATATACAGTAGTAATTCCTCCAATCTTTCCTCAAGGATTCTATGGCCATTTACCACAGTGCTCTTTCAAACGTAGTGTCTTTACTAGAATAAATTAACACGACTTCTTGTATTTGGTATGCAAACTGATCTAGCAAATATGTATTCTTTTTAATACTCATTACGAAGGAGAATTACTAGTTTGAATTCAAGTGGAATGGACAACTGTACACACTTGTATACTTTCCTTGATATCACACTCTTGTTTGCCCTTAGTCCCT
Organism: Dugong dugon; assembly: GCA_030035585.1. Classification (NCBI taxonomy): domain Eukaryota; kingdom Metazoa; phylum Chordata; class Mammalia; order Sirenia; family Dugongidae; genus Dugong; species Dugong dugon. The sequence continues at coordinate 140,586,130 of CM057464.1, read as the reverse complement.
TACCAGTCTCAATTCCCTTCTTTCTTGTTTTTTTTTCTTAAGAATGTTTTTAATACATGACTTTCACATGAATATTCATCTAAAGATCTGTTTCTGAGGAACCCAACTTAAGATATGTTCCACTCCTAAGTCAGCACAACTGGATTAAACCAAAGCTAAGAAGTTTCTGGAATACAATCAAACACTTTGAGAGACAGAGTAGCAGGGGTAGGGATCTGGGGACCATGCTTTCAGGGGACATCTAGGTCAATTGGCATAACAAAGCTTATGAAGAAAATGTTCTGCATCCTATTTTGGTGAGTGGCACCTGGAGTCTTAAAAGCCTGCAAGCGGCCATCTAAGATGCATCAATTGGTCCCAACCACCTGGAGTAAAGGAGAATGAAGAACACCAAAGGTACAAGAAAAGCACTAGCACAAAGAAACAAAAAGGGCCACATAAACCAGAGACTGCATCAGTCTGAGACCAGAAGAACTAGATGGTGTATGACTACCACCAATGAGTGCCCTGACAGGGAACACAACAGAGAGTCCCTGATGGACCAGGAGAAAGGTGAGGTGCAGAACTCAAATTCTAGTAAGAAGACCAGACTTAATGGTCTGACTGAGACTGGAGGAACCCTGGAAAGCATGGCCCTTGGATTCTCTATCAGCCCAGAACTAAAACAATTTCTGTGGCCAACTCTTCAGACAGGGATTCGACTGGACTGTGGGACATAAAGTGATACTCATGAGGAGTGTGCCTCTTAGCTCAAGTAGATACAAGAGACTAAATGGGCAGCTTCTGTCTGGAGGTGAGTTGGGAAGGCAGAGAGGGTTAGGAGTTTGTTGAATGGACGTGGGGAATCAGAGGTGGAAAGGAGGAATGTGCTGTCGCACTACGGGGAGAGCACTTAGGGTCACATAACAATGTATATATAAGTTTTTGTATGGGAGACTAACTTGAAATGTAAACTTTATTTAAACTACAACAATAAAAAAAATTTAAAAATATATATGTTCCATTCCATTTGAGTCTTTTTATAAGCTGACCCAACTGAATTTTGGAAGCTGTTGGGCAATGCAAACAAGAGAAAAGTAAGGGAGAATAAACATTTCCTCCTATATCATGGGATATGTATGCACACAAAAAATATATTGTTTGTGTTTTTTAAGGGAACATTCCTGCCTTGGTTCTTTTTATACTATATAAATGTCACTAAAACAGTGTCCTTTAGATCCAAGGAAAAATCTGCTAGTATACTGTACCTTAGAGCAGAAGGAGGCTTCTTTTCCTGTATGTGTGCAAACAAACAAAAATTTAAGTCATCTATGAGTTCTGTTAGGAAGCAACACAATTCCCTAATTTAAAACAGAGGCCACAGTTGCTTAATTTGTGAACCAATAGTGCATCCTTTGGATACTTCAGGGCTCATCAAGCTTCATTTGTCGATGATGCAGATATTAGCTCTCTGAGGACTGTTAATTCTAAGGTCAAAAGCAAAAGGCAAAGTACAGAAAGAGGAAATGTGACAACCATTATCACAACCATGTGGCCCACTACCATTATCACTTTATTTCAGCAGGACTTGAGTAGTCTATTAGAAGTCAGCTTAGCGTGCTTAGAAACAATCTGAACACCTCCCGCAGAACCTTGAGGAAAGCCTGCAGACGTGCCAGGGCCAAGAACTCAGGGACGTACCACCCTTTCTGCTTCCTCATCATTTATTTCCTCTACATTGTCTTTATACAACACCCTCCCCACCCCCCGAAGGAAAACAAAAAAATAACAAATTTGTTGTCATTGAGTAGATTCCGACTCAGAGTGACCCTATAGGACAGAGTAGAACTACTCCATGGGGCTTCTAAGGAGCCGCTGGTGGATTTGAACTGCCAACCTTTTGGTTAGTAGCCGAGCTCTTAACCACTGCACCACCAGGGCTCCAATACAACCCCAGAAATACCTCATTTCCTTTCATTTGACCTAGCAAAGAGATCCCCAAAGAAGAGAGAGAGAGCTAACTAGATGGGCTGGCTGAGGAAAATTATTTGTCATCTTATTTAGAGGCCTTCATAAAAAGATAGATTATTATACTTGGGTTTTAACATAAAAAGTATCATTTAGTTCAGACTTTTCTTTCTACTTCCCTTTAAAACGTTAACATTCTGTCTGTTATAACTGGGACTAACTGATACCGTTTAGGTGGGAAGCCTGTGAGTGTTAAAATAAGGCAGAAGTTTGAGTGCTTTCTGGAAGTTATGCGGAAAAATGGGATGCAGTCACATTTAAAGCAAGTTGCACTGGGCCGGAATGTATCCTTGGTGTTTATATAAAGGCTTACCAGAATTCAAAGAATGTTTTTCAAAAGAGGAAGTGTACCTTCCTTTCCTTGTGCTTTACTAGCTTCTCATGAGCCTGCGGATCCGAAGTACATAGACCTTTTTGTTCCTGTTCATAGAATTTGTGGTATATGTTTCTACTGAATCAGACCACCAGCTTGTATAAAAGGGCCCACTCTTTCTTTCTGTGACTCGAGATTTCCTTCTGGCTTGAATGCAAAATGTGAAGATTTACCCAGGGTGGCAATAGCAGTTGTAAATCCACATTAAAGCTGCTCAATCTTTTTTCTCATAAAGAATCATTGTCTCACAGAAAAGAAAATCCCAGTGTATTTCCAGCTCTGATGCACAAATGAATTTGGGTCACACTTTGTATTTACTTGTGTTTAGAAATATGAAATACAGGTAACTGGGTATATGATTTTCTTTGACAGGAGTGATTCTTGCTTCCTGAGAGCTATTTATTACTATTTCATTCCACTGTAAACTTAGAAAGGAAAGAGTTTCATGCTTTTGTCTATTAGTTTTGAGGATGATGATTAGCAGAGGAAAAATTTAAAAAAATAAAAATAGTAACTCTTTATTGGTTGTTGCTACAACTTCAGTTACTGTCTTTGTCTGATTAAATGGTCATTGTGTCAGAGAACAAGAAAAAGAAAACTCTAATATTTAGTCAAAACATTAAAATACTTAGTTTTTGCACCATGCAATATTTATATTGAGACTCAGTTTAGTTTTTGCTTATGGTAACAATATGCCTTTGCATGCATCACCTTATTTTTATTACCTTGTATGGGAACTAGTTGCATCCATATATCAGAAGAGTTTGTGGAAGGCATCCTAATCAGCACAAAACACAGCTAAGGAAGAGGCAAAGCATGTGATCCACTCAGCATTCCTCTCCCCAAAGAAATAACCTGCTTTTGTATGTAGCAGAGCATCTGCCTCCACCACAAAATGAGTAAGAATATCCAAGCAAGAACTCATCTTTGTTTTCTTTGCAGATTGCACAATTTATCGCCAATGACACACACATTCATCGTCACCAAAGCTCAGTGGAATAATTATGAGTATTTACTGAATAGACCATGCAAAGACATATGCTGTTAGTGGAAAGAATGTGGACGAGATACTGAAAACTGGCACAAATAAGAAGACTGCGAAGTCAGCCACTTACAGATGAACAGCATTTGAAAATCATGTATGCAAAGAGAGTAGCCTATAGATTTAAGTAGAACCTTGGATTTCCGTGAGGTAGATCTAGTTTTACAGGAGAGGATGGGAATGCCTAAAAGTCTGTTACAAGTCACAGAATTTTAAAAAAGAAGTCATTAAAGCGAAGTGTTAATATAACTGAAGGTATTTTTATATATGCCATGGTAACTCCTTTAATCTGCAATGCTGAAGAATTTAAAAGGAAGCAGTAGTCTGAGGGTGAGGTGAAAAAAATCCAAAGAAATCTCAATTGCATCAGTGTTAAGAGAAGCTTGCAAGCCACTGCCGAGGTGACAGTAAAAAATTATCATCTCTCACATTGCAGTTTGCAGTTCACGAAACATTTTTCTATGTATGGTCTCATTCGATTCTTTCAATAGCTGTTTTTGGATATTATTAGCTCCATTTTATAGATGATGAAATAGATTCAGCTTTTAAATATTTTTTTCAAGATCACATGTATGTAAGTGGCAGAAATTGGGCAGGAGTCTTTGATCTCTTGAGTTTTATCCAGATTTTTCAAATATGCAGTCACTGAAATAGAAAGGGAAACAAAGATTGTCAGAATCACAGAACTTTGTGCAATGCAGATCAAAACTCATTGAGAAACCAAGCCCAAAGGAGATGATTAAGGACACTGGAAAACACTATTGAAAAAACAACATTTCCAAGCAATAATATTGGGATTAGTGGCCAAAGCAGCACATGTAATGGAAGAGAACATCCATAGCCGAAAGCAGCGCTTCTGTTAGGAGGCTTATTTTCCATGTTAATTCATATAAAAATTACAATGCTTAATTGCCTTGATCTTTCTTAAACCAATTCCAATTTCTTTCAGCATTTTTAATCAAATTATTTTAAGATACATCAGCGAGCTTAAGGAAATTCTCTTGGTTTCTGAGGCACTTGTACTGTCTTTGTTTATTGCTATCCCTCCTACTTCATTGCACTTATTCATGATTATCTGCTTATTATCTGTTCCTTCAACCATCATGTAAGAATCATAAAGGCAAGAGATTTATATTTTTGTTTTTAATCACTGCTGTACCTTCAGCTTCTAGAGGAATGTCTGGTATGAAGTAGGCATTCATTAAGTATTTCTTGAATTTATTAATGAGTGGTAAGTGGTTGAATTTCGATTTCCCCCATCTCTTGCACTAGCTAGCTACCTCTTTCCCAGCTCCTTTTCTGTAAATAGCCTGTAAGACTTAATTGTTTTTTTTTTTCTCTCAGGATATGTTTTTTCCTTGTCTTTGTTTGCTAACTGCCAACTCATAATTAATTATAAAGCATTTTATTTACAGTTTATGTTCCACTCCCATTGCTTATTCTTAGTCAAAGTACTTACTCCCATTGTACAAAATGCCTTTTTTCCTAACTTTAATCTCTTTGATTATTCAATACACAATGAAATCCATTTCTACACCAGTATTCCTAGAATGCCTTATTAATCAACCCACTCTATTGTTCAGGAACCTCAAATGGCTCCTAAATCTTATTAGATAGGTTCTGATTGAGAGAAGAGAACATGCCACAATGCACCTCCCTCTCCCAACACACATGTCCTTAAAGCATTACTGTACTTCCCTGATTCAATAACATAAGGATATATGATGTTATCAGAAGCAGAGAGGTACCATTGACTAGGGACAGATCAAGCATAAATATATGCCATTGCCCTCTAGCTCAAGACTCTAATAGCGGTCTATAGCGCTTTTGATGACATTTTTCACCCCACTAGGTTCTTATTAGAACTGGAAATTTCAATCATGCAGTGACAGCATGAAGCTTACAACATCAATTTAAGGGCTCTTTTTGGTTCTAAAATGAAAGTTAGTACCAACAACCAAATCCATGGGATTTTCCCAGATTTACTGAATAATATATCTGCCTTCAGCTTTCCCGCTTTATGGAAATTATATTTTCCTGCAGTTCAGTCCTCAACTCTGCTATAACGCTCCTGAATCTGAGTGGTTCTTATTCCATCTCCCTGAACCATGGTAGGTCATGTATTTATCGTAGATACTAGGGGAAATGGGGCAGCATGGCCTGCTGTTAAGTATACAGCCTCTGGCATGAGGCTGGTGCTACCACATAACAGCTGTGATACCTCAGGCACATTTCACCATGTTCAACCTCAATCTCTATATAAATAAAATGGACATGATAATGGTATCCATATGACAACACAATTGTATTAATTGTATTCTTTTCAATTGAACTTCATGGATTTAGGTCAGTAGTAATTATCTTCTCTAACATCTTTTATATTATGTGACCCTTTCCATCATCATATGGATGTTCTCCTGTTGAACATAAATTATTTTATTGCCGACATAAGACCAAAATACTCTGTGATCATGATGAAGCAGTTCAAAAATAAAGCTACCCATAAACATGTCTGAGCACAGAAAAAAAGAAAAACACTGTCCAACCATAAACCTAACCAATAATGCTCCTCTCCTGGTTCCCATTAGAGACTTCTATTATGAGATGTTTCTTTAGCCCTGTCTTAGTTATCTAGTGCTGCTGTAACAGAAATACCACAATTGGATGGCTTTGACAAAGAGAAATTTATTTCCTCACAGTAAGGTAGGCTAAAAGTCCAAATTCAGAACGTCAGCTCCAGGGGAGGGCTTTCTTTCTGTTGGCCTCCTCATCAATCTTCCCCCAGACTAGGAGCTTCTCCACACAGGGGCGCCGAGTCCAGAGGATGCGCTCTGCTCCGGGCACTGCTTTCTTGGTGGTATGAGGTCCTCCACTCTCTGCTTGCTTCCCTTTCCTTTTGTCTCTTATAGGATAAAAGGTGGTGTGGGCCACACCCCAGGGAAACTACTTTGCATCAGGGATGCGACCTGAGCAAGGGTATTATATCCCACCCTACATCTCTTTAACCACAGGCAGAGATTATGATTTATAACACACAGGAAAATCACAAAATGGAGGACAACCACGCAATACTAGGAATCATGGCCTAACCAAGTTGACACATATTTTTGGGGACATAATTCAATCCATGATAAGCCCCATTCTCTTCCTTCTACCAACTGGATTAAATATATATATATATACACATATACACACGTATATATAATATACATATACACATATATAATTACCAAACCATAGAATTTCTCCCATTTTCTAACATTATCCAGCCACAGTTAAACCACTATATTTCACTGAACCCTCCCCCAAAATACTAAACCCAGTAACAAGCCCCTCCTAAAAGCCTTTTTTATTTATATGTTCCAGGTTCCACCTGGTATGTGGTCATCCTCTTTGCAAGAAGTCAAAATCCCAACTTTGTTCGACTACAGGTGTGGTCCTGGTGGTTTTTGGCTCATGGGCATTAATCACAATTTGAAAAAAAAGAGAAATTACTTTCTTTGTTTACCATGTCATGGTTCCATACAAGTAAATTCTGATACTACTAAAAACAAATTTTAATGCAATTTTTCTAAACTGCACATTCTCAGGTACAGAATTGTGTGAGAGGGAGAAACTTTAGCATGGATATTTTAAAACAGGGATACAGTAAGATAAAACAAACTAAAAATAACAACAGCAAACCACAAACTCACTTTGCATTGGAACCAGGCTCTGCCTCAATGCAGAATCATACAAGGACAATTGGCTCAATGAGATGGAAACATCTTCCCGACTCCACTGATGTCCTCTCACATTTATAACCTCCAGATATATCCAATTCCTGCCTTGTATGTCAAGGACAGTCCATCCCCTCTGATTTTCAACTCTCTTTGGAGATCCTTGATAGCCTTACTGCTTAGGGAGACACAAGCAATTGGGTTAATTATCCACTAACGCTATTAGTCAAAAAGAGGTGGATGTTGCCTAATTCCACTAATGCAATTCCCCCACAAAACCTTCTTCAAAAACTTAGTGTCTTAAAGGCCTCTTCCAGCTGGTCTGTAAGAGATATTCTTAACTCACTATTCTCTCCTATAGCCTCTTAACTCCGTTTAAACCTAACCATGGAGATAATTTAAAGGGGTAACAAGCATAGCAATTGTGAGAATGGTGCAGGACTGGGCAGCATTTCGTTTTGTTGTGCACAGGGTCGCTGTAAGTCGGAACCAACTTGAAGGCATCTAACAACAAGAAAAACAATCAATGGAGATCATGATTTTAATGCCAAACTCGTTATGTTGGATACTTATGGATTAGTGAGTAGAGGCAATACTCACTCACATACCCTGAAGTTAATTTTAAGCACCTTATTTCATTAGCTTGGGATAGAAAATTTTATCAAAAGTGTGCTGGTCATACAGGATAAGAACATATGCATAGTATCTTAAAAGCACTTCCTTGGCCTCCAGGATCTCTCACAAGGTCACGAAGCTGAAAGTCGATTCTTACATGTCACTGCAGTTTTAGACTCATTTGCTACATCTCCAATGGTGAAAATATCTTATATTAACCACCTTCCATTTGAAGAAATCCTTATTAACATTAGATTCACATTATCATAATAAAGAAAAAAGCTGATTCAGTGCCCAGGTGACCATCAAAAATAAACCTTGAAGCTTTCTGTTATCCCAAAAGTCATTTGCCTGAAGAGCTTTAGTATATATTAGGAATTTGACACTATTCAGGCCCCTGTTTAAAATGTTAGTTTTATCAACTATCCAAGTGTTGGACCTATAGTAATAACCTATTTAATAATTGATTAACTTATTAAGTAATCACATTCTTTTCCTTATGAATTTCAAATATAATCTGAATGGGCAAACTGTGCAAGGATTTTGAGAAACCCTAAATAAATAATAACTTTAAAAAAACTACATAAAAACTAATTTAACTGTTTAACTTCTTTTTTAAATAACATCAAAGTAAGTTCTGTTTTTGGTATTTTAACAGTTTAGTTAACCCTCTTCCCCTCTTCAAACAGTGGGGTGGAGTGGGACACTTCTCCAGCTAAAAAAAAAAAAAATCTTTTTTTATTTTTTTGAATTTTTTTATTGTACTTTAGATGAAAGTTTACAGAACAAATAGTTTCTCATTAAATAGCTAGTACACATATTGTTTTATGACATCGGTTACCAACTCCACAACATGTCAACACTCTCCCTTCTCGACCTTGGGTTCCCTATTACCACCTTTCCTGTCCCCTCCTGACTTCTAGCTCTTGTCCTGTGCTATTGTGCCCATCAGTCTCGTTTTGTTTTATGGGCTTGTCTAATCTTTGGCTGAAGGGTAAACCTTGGCAATGACTTCATTACTGAGCTAAAAGGGTGTCTGCGGGCCATATTCTCAGGGTTTCTCCAGTCTCTGTCAGGCCAGTAAGTCTGGTCTTTTTTCGTGAGTTAGAATTTTGTTCTACATTTTTCTCCAGTTCTCTCCAGGTACCATCTGTTGTGATCCCTATCAAAGCAGTCAGTGGTGGTAGCCGGGCACCATCCAGTTGCACTGGACTCAGTCTGGTGGAGGCCGTGGTAGTTGTACTCTATTAGTCCTTTGGACTAATCTTTCTCTTGTGTCTTACTTTCTTCATTCTCCCTTGCTCCTGAAGGGGTGAGACCAGTAGAGTATCTTAGATGGCTGCTCATAGGCACAGGTTAAAAAAATTCTCTCTTTAAAAACAATTGAATTAGATCCTCGTATTTTTAATTAAATTCCTTAATGAACAGTAACATGCTGACGTGACAGGTAAGTAAGGAAAATCCTTAGGAACCAAAAAATTATAAGAAAGTTCAAATGCAAAGTGGTAAGTAAAGTTGAAAGCTTGCTGCAGCCCTTGGAGTCTTTGTGCATTCCTGGAGGGTTAGAGTAGAAGTTTCAAACTGCACTGTTAGCTCCTAGTTATACAAAGATTTTCCAGTGGGTGTAGACACAGAGAGTAGAGTTAAGCAAATCAATTTCTAATTAAATTTCATTTGTGCTTTTTTTTTCCTAAACTTCATCTGCCTAAGTAAGAATATGCCTGTGGTAAAGATTTCTAGCAGCGTTGCCATTTCTTGTTCAACCTCTTGTCTTTTTCTGGTACAGTTCTTGCACTTCCCCCCACAAAAAAAAAGTCCAAAATTTTAACACACCTGAATTTTACTTCATTACATTGTCACAAGGTATAAACAAAGCTCTGAAGTATTTTTAAAAAATACAAAAAGATCCAAAACAAAACAGTTATTTAAAAAGGACAACCCCAAAATAATCATGTCTGCATAGTCTCTGTAATCAAAGAACTGCTTTAGCTGCTTACTTTGCCTGATTTCAAATAAGAGATGGTAAAAAATTCCATTTGTTTCTTATGACATATCAAAGTTATGTCTTTGAGTAAAATAATATATATCAGAGATAAGTTAGCTCAAACATTTATCCAGGCCTATAAAAGGAAAAATTTCGTTAAAGTTTGCCAATGGATTATTGGATATTGGAAAACTCTTATTCATTCTTTCACTTGGGTGCAATCTGCTTACTATCACTAGTCAACTAACTGCTCAATTATTTGTGCATTTCATGTGCTTATTTGTTTTATATTAACCTAATTGGACTACAGGATTCCACTGTAAATACGGCACTTAACAGCAATTATTACTTCATCTTTTGTAAGCTGTGCCTTGATGGCCCATACACACTTTCTCCACTTGCGGTTCATGCCCGTTGAACTTTGCTTTATTCTAGCAATAAGTCATATTCATCTATGAGTATATAAATTAATTTTTTAAAAGACCTATCTATCTCATTAAGAAATATAGTTCTAGTAAAATTTTATTTGTCATTGTTAATCAATTGTGTTCTATTAATAATTATATAGTAATTCAATACAAAAGAACTTTGTTAACATTTACAACTTTATAGGAATTGAAAAATCAATATCAATTTATAAATTTAATTTAGTTGAAGAGAAACATAATAGGGTCATCCACAAAAAGTGTCCAAGCATAAAATATAGTTTAACAGGATAAAATTCTGTGTAGGAAACACCATGCAAATATGAGTTGATGAAGGAAGGAGCAGGGTTGACTGAAATGGATCCTAGATACACAGCAAAACTGGTGAAAGTGGTAACTCAATGGAACTGCCTTATTTTTCCAGGTCTTGCAAGTTTTCCACCTTTGACAGAATGCAGCCTTACGACTCTTCTATTGACCGTTTCAGTGGAAAATATTTGAGTTTTCCTTCCTTCCAGGTTTCTGCCTTAAACAGTTCCCAGCTTTTGCAAGTTTTACACTACAAATATGGTTGCTTGGATCATGAGCTAAGTGGGTGTTATGGATTAAATTGTGCCCCTTAAAAGATATGTTGAAGTCCTAACTCCTAGTACCTGTGAACGTGACCTTTTTTTGAAGATGTTAACATGAGGTCATACTGGACTAGGGTGGGTTCTAAAGCAATCTTAAGGGTATCTTTATAAAAGAAGAGAAGAGACACAGAAAGACAGATAGAGAAGGATAGCCATGTGAAGATGTAGCTATAAATCAAGGAATACTTGGGTTACCAGAAGCTGGGAGAGACAAGAAAGGATCTTCCCTAAAGACTTTGGAGGGAGCATGGCTTAGTCACCACATTGATTTGAACTTTGAGTCTCCAGAAAAATGAAATAAATTTTTGGTCTCATAAGTCACTTAGCTGTGGTATTTTGTTATGTCAACCCTAAGAAACAAATATAGTTGGATTTTTCCCTTTTTCGTTTTTCAGTGGGAGAGGCTGTACCAAACATAAGTTCCTAATGGGGTCAGTGGCTTCTTTATTCCACACCAAAAAACCAAACCCATTGCCAGCGAGCTGATTCCAACTCATAGCAACCCTATAGGACAGAGTAGAACTGCCCCATAGGGATCCCAAGGAGCAGCTGGTGGATTCAAACTGCAGATCTTTTGGTTAGCAGTTGAGCTCTTAACCACGGCGCCACCAGGACTGTTTAGTGTATACAAAGGTTGACAATTTCCCGTTACCCTTAAGACCTCCAGATGATGAACAACTGGCGTTCCAGATATTTTCTGTCAGATACTGGCATTCAAATTCAGACTTGCAGGTGTACAAGTTACTTATGCAACTTTTCACTGTTAAGGTTGTTCTCATATTTTATCTATAAGAAAGGAGAAAAATGGGGGAGAGTGTCCACTCACTGGGATGTAAACCCATGCAGCATGTCCAGCAGAGCATCCTGCCCTCTCAATGGGACAATGGTAAGATAGGACGCCCGTGCCTTCTTGGTGCTGACCTTAGTCCTGTTACTTTCCCACAAGTAAAATCTATTCCTAATCCACACAATGGTTTGTGGAATCTTTACACAGTAGCAAGGCTACAAATAAAACCATCTGTTCAACATAGAAAAAATATAAATATACTATAATAAGGTGCATCATATTCAAATTGTTCCAAAAACAGTAACAAATACAATCTTAAAAGCATACAGAGAAAAAAAGGCACTTTATGGACAAAGGAACAAAGGTAAGGATAACAAGAGATTTGTCAAAAACAAGAAATGCAAGCAAAAGAACAATAGAGTAGCATCTTTAGATTATTGAGAGGTAAAAACCGTCAACCTGAAATTATATACTCAGCACAAATCTTTCAGAAATTATGCTGAAGACATTACAAATGTACAAAAGCTGAGGTTTGTAATATATGTAAACATATGGCAAAAATAGCATAAAGACTGGGAGGTGAGAAGGGGAAGTATGCCTTTTTAAAAAATAATTTATTTATTTTTTGTTATTGTTGAGAATATACACAGCAAAAAGATACACCTGTTCAAGTTTCTGCATGTACATTACAGTGACATTGATTACATGCTTTGAGTTGTACAACCATTCTCACTCTCCTTTCCTGAGTTGTTCCTCCCCCATTAACATAAACTGACTGCTCCCTAAGGTTCTTATCTAACCTTTCCAGTCAATTTGATCCCCTATAGATAGATCTTAAAAGAGCATAATGCTCAAGGCAAACATTCTTTACTAGTTAAGTTACACTATTGTTTGATTTTAAAAAGACTTCAGGGGATATTTTGGTTTAAGGTTTAAAGATAATCTTAGGGCAATAGTTTTCGTGGTTCATCCAGACTTCATAGCTCCAGAAATTCTGGATTCCATTAAAATTTTAAATTCTGTTCTACATTTTCCCCCTTTTGATCAAGATTAGAGTCTTTGATCAAAATGTTCAGTAATGGTAGCTGGGCACCATCCAGTTATTCTGGTCTCATGGCAAAGGAGGCAGTTGTTCATGGAGGCAGTTAAACACACATTCCATTTTCTTCTCCTATTCACGACTCTCCTTCTTCCTTTATTTGCTCTCAGTGAACAGAGACCAATTGTACTTGGATGCCTACCTGCAGGATTTTAAGGCACCAGGCACTACACAACAAGGATATGCATTTTCAGCCTTCTCTGGTGATTTCTATTTTTGTCAAGTACACTTCATAGGTTGTGACTTTGTGTTTACCATTCCTGCTCTTATCTTTATTGTTTTTGAAGATTTTGAGGGAGAGCAATAGAGTAGTCTATAGATGTATTCCACCATCTATAAACGCTTACACTACTTATTTACTTCCTCCTTTATGTGAGGATGCATTTAAAATGTTAGTGTTCAGGGCTGTACTTAACCACAAATCAGAAATTTTACACTTTGTGGGGCTACCTGGCTTGCTTGAATATTGGTTATATAACTTTAACTTTATTAACAATGTTTTAACTAGCTGAGTTAACCAGCAGCTTCCTCCTTATAAACCAGTCACACAATCAATACTGCAGGTCCTAGGAAGGCTTACATTTTAGCAAAGAAACAGATTACATTTGAAAGAAGGTGCCAAAGACCACTCCTACTGTTTGTCTCTTTCGTTAGCTTCAGTATTTCTATTGATGATTCTCTAAGTAAGACAAAGGATCAAGTATGTTTAATTCATAGAAATGATCAGCATATATAGACAGTTTTTCCTTGAAAATTTTAAATAATTGATAGATGTTTGTGGGAAGAAAGAGAGACGTGTCATCCTGTGCTGGGGGTTCCCAGGACCATGCCCAGGATCAATGATTTGCTAGGAGGACTCACAGGACTCACACATGGTCGTAGTCATGGCAATGATTTACTATAGCAAAGGGGAATAAAACAAAATTAGCATAGAGGAAAGGTGTGTGGGGTGAAGTCTGGAGGAGGAAACCAAGCACAAGTGTCTAACAGTCCTCTCCCAAGAGGATCACACAGAAAAAACTTAATTCTTCCAGGAACAAATTGTGACAACAAATGTGAAATCTTGTCTATCAGGGAAGCTTATTAGAGACTCAGGGTCAGGGTCTTTATTGGAGGCTGGTCACATAGTCATGCTCTGCCAAGCACATACCAAATTTGAGGCTTCCAGAAGGAAGGCAAGTGTTCCACGTAAACTGCAATGTTTGTACAAATAGTTTAGACGCAATGTGTCTAAATTATGAGAACCCTCCCGCCTCCTGAATTTAAGTTCCCAGACATTGGCCAAGGGCAAACATGAAAAACAGGTCTTTCTAAGGAGAGCAGGCTCAGAACTGCTATAGTAAGTCTTTTCCGCACACAGCATAAACCAAAGAACTTGAAAAACTAATGATTTAATTAATTATTTTACCTACAAAAGCACGCACTTATTAACAAGATTCTACCCTAAGGCAAGTTTATTACTTGATAAAATTTTGGTTTCAGGCTTATTAGATTTTACTGTCTTACCTTACCACACTCAATATTTTACACTTTAGACCCATGGAGAAGTGCAGAGGCAAAGGCAAATTTAAAATAGCATTTGTTTTTTGATAGAATTTTGATTTCATTTTATAGTGGAATATTTTTGAGTCCTGGTGGCACAGTGGTTAAAAGCTCCGTTGCTAAACAAAGGATTGACAGTTTGAACACATCAGCCACTCCTTGGAAACATTATGGGCAGTTCTACTCTATAACTCACAATCAACGTGACGGCAACAGGTTTTGTTTTGTTTTGTTTTTTTAAATAGTGGAATATTTTAGTATTAGTTCTAGAGTTTGAAGTTTCCATGTAAGATAAAAAATCTCCACAGAGTTCTGACTCAGAAAAATTTGGATAGAACCTACAGACGGGGAAAAAATTTTGGACAGTACAAGTCAGACAAAGGTCTAATCTCCATAATCTACAAGAAAATCCAACACCTCTACAACAAAAAGACAAATAATCCTATTAAAAAATGGGCAAAGGAAGTGAACAGACACTTCACCAAAGAAGACATTCAAGCAGCCAACAAACACATGAGGAAATGCTCGTGATCACTAGCCATTAGAGAAATGCAAATTAAAACCACAATGACATACCATCTCACCCCGGCATTACTGGCACGGATCAAAAAAACTGGAAATAACAAATGTTGGAGGGGCTGCGGGGAGATGGGAACTCTTATGCCTGCTGGTGGGAATGCAAAATGATACAACCATTTTGGAAAATGATATGGCACTTCCTTAGAAAGCTAGAAATAGACATACCATTCGATCCAGCAATCCCACTCCTAGGAATATATCCTAGAGAAATAAGAGTCATCAACTCAAATAGACATATGCACACCTATGTTCATGGCAGCATTGTTCACCATGGCAAAAAGATGGAAACAACCTAGATGCCCATCAACAGATGAATGGATAAACAAACTATGGTACATACACATAATGGAGTACTATGCAACGAGAAAGAACAATGATGAACCTGTGAAGCATCTCATAACATGGATGAAACTAGAGGACATTATGCTGAGTGAAATAAGTCAATCACAAAAGGACAAATATTGTATGAGACCTCTATTGTAAAAACCCATGAAAAAGTTCACATACAAAAAGTAACAATCTTTGTTTGTTACCAGGGATGGGAGGGGTGGGGGGAAAATACTAAACAGGCAATAGATAAGTGGTATCTTGGGTAAAGGGTGAGACAGTACACAATACAGGGGAAACTAGTACAGCCTGTACAAGGAAAGGTCATGGAAGCCCCATAGACACATCCCAACTCCCTGAGGGACTGAATTGCTGGGCGGAGGGCTTTGGGGACCATGGTCTCAGGGAACGTCTAGCTCAGTTGGCATAACGCAGTTTATAAAGACAATATTCTACATTCTACCTTGGTGAGTAGCGTCTGGGGTCTTAAAAGTCTGTGAGCGGCCATTTAAGATACTCCACTGGTCTCACCCCTTTGGGAGCAAGGGAGAATGAAGAGAACAGGATACGAGGAAAAGATTATTCCAAAGGACTAATGGACCACTGCTACCAAGGCCTCCACCAGACTGAGTCCAGTACAGCTAGATGGCTACCACCACTGACTGCTCTGACCGGGATCACAACAGAGGGTTCTGGACAGAGCTGGAGAAGGATGTAGAACAAAATTCTAACTCACAGACACACACACACACACAAAAAAAAAGACCATATTTACTGGCTGAAAAGAGACTGGAGAAACCCCGAAAGTATGGCCCCCAGACACCCTTTTAGCTCAGTGGTGAAGTCACCTCTGAGGTTCACCGTTCAGCTGGGTAGTGGACAGCCCCATGAAACAAAACGGGACTAATGAGGCACAGCAGTCCAGGGACAAGTGCTAGAAGCCAGAACGGGACAGGAAAGCTGGTGATAGGGAACCCAAGGTTGAGTAAGGATAGTGTTGATGTGTTGTGAGGTTGTTAACCATTGTCATAGTGCAGCATGTGTACTAACTGTTTAATGAGAAACTATTTTATAGTTCTGTAAACCTTCATCTAAAGTGAGGATAGCAGCACAATTGGAAGAGTGTAGTCGATGTCACTGAACTGTGTAGGTAGAAATTTTTGAAATGGTGTATCTTTGGCTATGGATATTTTCACCGGAAAAAAAAAGTCGAGAAGGGAGAGGGTTGACATGTTGTGGGGTTGTTAACCAATGTCATAAAACAATATGTGTACTACTGTTTCATGAGGAACTATTTGTTCTGTAAACCTTCACCTGAAGTACAATTAAAAAAAAAAAAAGAACTTGGATAGATATTTAGTATCCCTATCCCACCCTTCCCAAAACTTTTCCCTCTTCTATATTATACTGTGGAGAAGGCATATTTTGAAATATGAAGCAATTTATGCTGACCTATGATAGCACATTATATGCTTCTTGAATTATTTTTGCTTATTATTATTTGCATGGGTAGGAGTGATTACTCAAAATTTTATTTACGAGATCCACCAAATTCCAGGCTTTGTAGGAAAATTGCCAAACAAGGCAACAGTTGCATCAATCATTAACCTGATCATTTTAATCCATCTAACTAGAAATAAAAATTTCAATAGACAATACGGGAGCTTACTATAAATAAATAACAGTTTGAAACTCCAGCTTTAACCCTGTTATGATTTCTACTTTTTCCAAAAGATCAAAGATGTAGGGATCAATTTTAAGAATATGCATAATTTGCTTCATGAGAGTAAAATATCTTTTTTTATATATTTTAAATAATTAATGGAATAAAATTTACCTTACAAAGATGAATTTAAATGGTGCAAATTTAATCCTATCTAGAAATTCTTTCTAGTAATTAAAAATGTTTAACTAGTAAATAAGTCATGTTGTCCTAATATGATAGAGACTAATATAGTAGCTGAGAATTCCCTATTTTTCACTTTGTATCAGGGGAAAAAATGACACAGAATTTAAGATAAGACATACTGTCTATACATTTGTAATGTGGAATGAAAAGTAATGAGCAGCATTCTTAATTGATCAGCCTGACAAATTGGTTAGATTTTAATCATTATACTCTCTCAGGCAAACGGATTCAAGTAAAAATTTATCAAATGTCTGCATTTTAGGAAAAATGTAAATTTATTTTAATAAATATAGTGAAATATACTGAACATTTTTATCAAGTTGAAAATCATAGTAAGAAATATTTTTCAAAAATGTATTATGTATTTAAGTTTATTTTTAAAATAAAATTTAGGATACAGAATAAAATTAGATAAATCCCTGTATATGTTACTAGTCTAAAAGTGTCAAAAATCAATATGCCTATACAATATAAAATATTCAATGGACTTTAATGGTGTGTTTGATTTCCAAAGTGGTTTATATGGGTCTGAACGTATAGGAATGCACCTTCAAGTGTTCATTTTCCCACAATGGCTAGTTCAAAAGTATCAAAATAATTCCAGACATTTTGATATATTCCCCTTCTAATCTCATGAACCACCCCAATGAAGAATTATTTCTATCCCCCCACCCCAAATAATACGTTCATATTAAAGCTTAAATGTCTTCACGTGAAGTTCAGTCTACACTTTCAGCCCAAATAGCCATTACATACTTGCCAGTAGCCATCAAGTTGACTTGACTTATGGCGACTCCGTCTATGTCAGAGTAGAACTGTGATCCACTAGGTTTTCAGTGCTGATTTTCTCAGAGATACATCGCCGGCCTTTCTTTCAAGGCGCTTCTGGGTGGACTCAAACTTCTAATCTTTCTGTCAGCAGCAGAGCGTGTAAACTGTTTTCACCACCCAGGTATTACCTCACTTTTAATGTGATAAATGGTAATGTTTAAGTGTTGTGTATTTCAGTGAATAATTTTGTGGGAAAACACATATTCATTTTTAATGTGATAGGTAATAAGGGAAAACATGGCATATATCAGACACTCAACAATCATTATTGCACATTTAAAAAATTCACATAGAAAATAAAAATGGGAAAGATAAGCCTATTCAAATAAATGGATAAATACAAATTATTTAGAAGTAATCTAGCAAACTATGTATGCAAGTGGTAATGGAATTCAATCAAATATCATTTCTTTAAACACTTTTTAAGTATTTGAATAACTAGAATTAGGTGGATATTGGGGCAACCTCGTGGAAGAAGTGTGTTTTGTTTAAGCATCTTCTTGAAGTAATTCATTTTTCAATAATTTTTTTGCATTCTGGAAACAAAAGTATCTATAATATTTCAAATTAGGGACTTATTTACAGTAAGTCACTTACAAAGATCTTTTTCTCTGTCATTAATTAAGTTGAGGATGGCTGAAGGCCATTAAAATAGTCACATTTTAAATCCCTAGTAAGCTTCCTAATTACCTCTGTTCTCTCAATTGTTGCGCACTTAAAACATATTGAAGTCACCTCATTTTTACACTGCTGTCATAAGACAATGTGTCCGCATCTACAATGGAGTAATGAGGGTGTAGATTTATTGTTGCCGTTAAGCTAGAGATTTTATTTTAAAATTACTTGTACCAATCATAGAATTCTGAATTGCTTTATACACATTTCCAGAAAATGACATACAATGGAACTATCTTGAATTTTTAAGTGAAAATAACAGAAAAGGCAAGTTGGATATTAAATAAGAAAAACTTCTAGTGGTCATAATCAGTTTGAACTACTATAATTTACAGTCAAGCAATTGAACCATTTGAATCAGGTCTTTTGAATGAATCCTAAAGCTATCTTATTATGTGGTTCTAAGTAATGTGACAGTCTATCATTAGTCTCAATAGATTGTCAGCAATTATGACTGACAAGCAGATTAGAATAAAGCCAGAAACAGAAATATCTAATAAGCAAGGACTATTGCTAAGAAATGTAATTGTACAGTTTTCAGAGCACCAGTAACCCAAGGACTAGAAGAACAGACTCAGTGCTTGGGGAGTAAGAAATTTGTCATGAAACCTGTCATTTTGTTATTGCATCCAGAAGCACAAGCCAATTTTTTCAATGACAATATCTCTATGTAATATGAAATGTTGTATAATAAAAATAATAAACTGCTCTGTTGTCTTTGTATCACCAGGTCACTTAGCAAGGAATAAAACCAGGGAAGCTTAAGTAAAGACTAGAAACCATATTGTTCCAAAGGTCAGTATAGTGTCGTTCATTCTCTTCAAATTGCTTAGATAAAAATAAAGTTGGTTTGTATCATAGTCATAAACTTCCTTTACAAAGGATATCAAAGCTATGTTGAGACTGCTTATTTGAGCATATTCAATGCCTTGCTTACTATACAGATATTTTATTTCATGACTGAATTTACATTTTTCTATCATTACCTATGGTGTATCCTCTTTCTGAAGATGGCTTTGAAAAGTCAATGAACTAAAAAAATCAGTGTAGCACTTTCATTGTTAATTTCTCAAAACCATTCCTTACTGTTATTATTTACAGAAATAATTTTATAGTCTTAATAGCATGCATTTCAAATTTCATAACAGAATGTACTAAATAAGGTGAATACATGTCTTACACACATCATGTATGTGGCCTGGAAAAGACTAAAAATTCATTTTCAGTGATTATGGGTAATGTAAATGAGCATTGTAAATAATAAATATGTCTTTGCAGTCCTTATTATAATAGTTCTGAAATAATTTATGAAAGTTGTTCACTGCCTACCTTCTTTATTACATCATGTTTTATAAGAGTAGACAAGTATACCTTATTCACCACATATCTTTATTGTATGATATTGTGTGACAGTGACTGTTAGGAAGATATCCTCAATAAACATTCATTGAATTAACAAATGAAGAAACAGTTACTATTTATTGAAGTCTCATTATGAGTAAGCTGTGTTAGATTCTTTACATATTAACTCTAATTCTCGCTACAATATTTGAAGATGGGCCCAATGTCTTACAGCTGGTGATTGTGAATATAGTAGCCTTATTTTATTATTTTCCAACATAGAGTTGTCACTTTAGAGACTGTCTCCTGGGCTTATAGGTTCCAGCTGGATATGGACAGAGAGATAGCCTGAGCTGAACTAGCCAATTTTATATTGAGATTCCATAAAAAATCACTACTGACCAGGCCGCAGTCTCTGCACTGATCTAGTGGAGTTGGGAAAATGAGGGTTATTTATTATCCAAGTGAGTAACAAGAGTAACGGTAGCCAGCATGTTCATATCTGTGCATCATAAAGTTTTCACTACTATGAGCCAAAAGTAAGAAAAACCAATGCTGTTTCCCATCTCCTAGTCCACTGAAAGATGCACTGCCTATGACATTGTGAGTTAGGATCTCTTTTACAGCATCACCTGACAGGTGAGCTGTCTAGAACAAAAGCTATGTTGACCAAGGGACAGTATCATGGCTCCAGGCACCCCCTGCAGATAAATATAGAGCTACCACAGTCCATCTACCTTATACAGGATGTATACTACATTGTGAAGGATAGCTTCCTATGCTTGCAGAGTATCATCTCTAAGCTGACACTTCACAGGAAACTGCTAACGTTTGTTCCATTACTCTGATAGACTTGCAGCTTCTGTGGTGTGGTATTTAACAGGACCAGTGAAGTGTGCACCTCATTTGCGGTAAAACCTAAGATTCTGTTATGTGGTTCTCCATTTTAGTGATGCAAATATTCTGCAAGTATTCAAATAATGGTCCCAACTCAGCATCTCTGAAATTATTCCCAGGTAAATGTGACTTTAGCTTTTGTCTCTTTTCAAAGTCTGCAATCACAAATCTATGGATCTTACTCATTTAAGTCCAAGAGAAAAAAAAAAAAAAAACTTCATTTCTCTTATTTATAAGATTTGTAATAACTTATTACAATGTACATTATGGAGGAACATTTTTAGACTCATTTAGGAGGAATATTTCATGTGGCAATATACATGGCTTATCTTTCTCAACATAAATAATTTAAATATGTTATTTTTATTTCTTGTTGTTCTTGTTTGGTGCCTTCTGGCTGGTTCCAACTCATACCGACACTATGTGCAAGTGAACCAAACATCGTATGGTCCTGCACCATCCTCACAATCTTTGTTATACTTGAGCCCACTGTTGCAGCCACTGTGTCAATCCATCAAGTTGAGGGTCTTTTTCTTTTTTTGCTAACCCTCTACTGAGCATGATGTCCTTCTCCAGGGACTGGTCCCTCCTGATAACACGTCCAAAGTATGTGAGATGAAGTCACGAAATTCTGGCTTCTACGGAGCATTCTGGCTGTACTTCATCCAAAACAGATTTGTTCGTTCTTCAGACGGTTCATAATATATTTAATATTCTTCACCAACACCATAATTCAAAGGCATCAATTCTTCTTTGGTCTTATTCATTGTCCAGCTTTCACACACATATGAGGTGATTGAAAACACCATGGCTTGGATCAGGCACACCTTAGTCCTTAAAGTGAAAACTTTGCTTTTCAACACTTTAAAGAAGTCTTTTGCAGCAGATTTTCCCAATGCAATACAGCCTTTGATTTCTTTACCACTGTTTTCATGGGAGTTGATTGTGGATCCAAGTAAAATGAAATCCTTTATAACTTCAATATTTTCTCTATTTATCATGATGTTGCTTTTTGGTTCAATTGTGAGGATTTTTGTTTTCTTTATTTTGATGTGCAGTCCTTACTGAAAGCTGTAATCTTTGATCTTCAGTAAGTGCTTCAAGTCCTCTTCACTTTCAGCAGGCAAGATTGTATCATCTGCATATTGCAGATTGTTAATGAGTCTTCCACCAATCCAGATACCACGTTTTTCTTCATATAGGCCAGCTTCTCGGATTATTTGCTCAGCATACAGATTGAAGAAGTACGGTGAAAGGATACAACCCTGACACACACATTTCTTGACTTTAAACATCACAGTATCCTCTTGTTCTGTTGGAACGACTGCCTCTTGGTCTATGCACAGGTTCCTCATAAGCACAATTAAGTGTTCTGGAATTCCCATTCTTCACAATATTATTCATAATTTGTTATGATACACAGAGTCGTATGCCTTTGAATAGTCAATAAAACACAGGTAAACATCTTTGTGCTAGTCTCTGCTTTCAGCCAGGATCCATCTGTCATCAGCAACGATATTCCCTGTTCCAATTCCTTTTCTGAACCTGGCTTGAATTTCTGGCAGTTCCCTGTTGATGTACTGCAGCAGCCACTTTAGAATGATCTTTAGCAAAATTTTACTTGTGTGTGATATTAATGATATTGTTTGATAATTTCTGCATTCTGTTGGATCACCTTTCTTTGGAATGTGTACAAATACAGATCTCTTCTGGTTGGTTGGCTGCGTAGCTGTCTTCCGAATTCCTTGACATAGACATGTGAGCCCTTCCAGCACTGCATCAGTTTGTTGAAACATCTCAATCGGGGTATTCTGTCAATTTCTGGAGACTTATTTTTTTGCCAATGCCTTCAGTGCAGCTTGGACCTCTTCTCTCAATACCATAGATTCTTGATCATATGCTACCTCCTGAAATAGATGAACATTGACCAATTCTTTTTGGTATAGTGACTCTATGTATTCCTTACATCTTCTTTTGATGCTTCCTAAGTCTTTTAATATTTTCCCCATAGAATCCTTCGATATTGAAACTCCAGGTTTCATATTTTTTCTTCAGTTCTTTCAGCTTGAGAAATGCCAAACATGTACTTCCCTTTTGGTTTTCTATCTCCAGATCTTTGCACTTTTCTTATAATACTTTATTTTGTCTTCTTGAGCCGCCCTTTGAAATCTTCTGTTCAGCTCTTTTTTCTTCATTTCTTCTTCCTTTCACTTTAGATACTCTATGTTCAAAAGCAAGTTTCAGAGTCTCTACTGACATCCATTTTGGTCTTTATTTCTTTCCTTCTTTTTAATGACCACTTGCTTTCTTCATCTATGAAGTCCGTTGCGACATTCCACAACTCGTCTGGTCTTGTGTCATTAGCGTTCAACGCGTCAAATCTATTCTTGAGATGATTTCTAAATTCAGGCATGATATACTCAAGGCCGTATTTTGGCTTTCATGGACTTGTTCTAAATTTCTTCAACTTCAGCTTGAATTTGCATATGAGCAACTGATGATCTGTTCCACAATCGGCCCCTGGCCTTGTTCTGACTGATGATACTGAGCCTTTCCATCATCTCTTTCCACAAATGTAGTCCTGTTATTCCATCTGGCAAGGTCCACGTGTATACACGTCATTTATGTTGGTTAAAAGGTATTTGCAATGAAGAAGTTATTGGTTATCACGTGATCTCTGGCATCGTTTCTATCATCAAGGCCATATTTCTCAACTACCAGTCCTTCTTCTTTATTTCTAACATTCAAATTCCAATTGCCAGTAATTATAAATGCATCTTGATTGCATGTTTGATCAATCTTGATCAATTTCAGACTGCAGAAGTTGGTAAAAAAATCTTCAATTTCTTCATTTTTGGCTTTAGTGGTTAGGGCATAAATATAAATAATAGTTGTATTAACTGGACTTCCTTGTAGGTGTATGGATAGCTTCCTGTCATTTACAACATTGTGCTTAAGGATAGATCTTGAAATCTTCTTTTTGATGATGAACGTGAAGGTCCTCATTTTCACTTTGTCATTCTTGGCATAGTAGACCATATGATTGTTTGATTCAGAATGCCAATATCAGTCCATTTCAGCTCACTAATGTCTAGGATATTGATGTTTATGTGTTCCATTTCATTTTCCTAGATTCATACTTCTTACATTTCACATTCCAATTACTAATGGATGTTTGCAGCTTTTTCTTCTTATTTTGAGTCGTGCCACATCAGTAAATGAAGGTCCTGGAAACTGACTCCCTCCACATCATTTAGGTTGACCCCATTTTGAGGAGGCAGCAATTCCCCAGTCATATTTTGAGTGCCTTCCAACCAGAGGGGCTCCTCTTCTGGCACTATTTCAGACAATGTTCTGCTGCTATTCATAAGTTTTCACAAGGCAATATTTTCAGAAGTAGACTGCCAGATCCTTCTTCCTAGTCTGTCTCAGTCTGGAAGCTCTGCTGAAACCTGCCCACCCAGGGTGACCCTGCTGGTATTTTAAATACCAGTGGCAAATATTCCACTATCACAGCGGCAAGCAAGTCACCACTGTACGACAAACTGACAGAAATGTGGTGATTTTATTTCTTAGTTAATAAGTATTGAAAAGTAAGATGGTCTAAGTTTTTCTTTGATTTATTTTATATTAAAAATATGACCTGTGTCCAGACTATCTCTCCAACCTATATCATACCACTGTTACTGCACTCATTTGGTTCTAGTCACACTGGAGCCACCCAGCACACGACTATGGCCATTTCACTTGCTTCTAGCTAGAACATTCTTCCCCACATTTTTGCTTAATTTGATCCCTAATTTCATTCAGGTCTCTGCTTAAAAGTTCCTTTATTAAGCAATCCTCCCTAACAACCCTGTCTAAAATAGCACATCATTGTCATTCCCTAACTCCTTACTCTGATTAATTTTTTTTCTTCTTGTGACATTGTATTTTGAGGGTCCCATGACCACACACTTCTTCGGTGACTCACCATAAGGAATCACAGGACTTAGAAGTAGTTATTCTGTGGTTGTACTTTATTACAGAAAAAGGACACAGAGTAGGGTTAACTAGGGAAAAAGTTACATCAGGTGGAGTCTGGAGGAGACCAGATGCAGGCTTCCAAAGTCCTCCTCATAAGAGGTTACACAGGACTCATTTATTTCTCTAGCAATATACTACAGCAACACGTGTGAGATATTTCTGTCTAGGGAAGCCAGCCTGAGTCTCAGAATGCAGCCCTTATAAAGAGGGCCATGTAGGCACATACTACCTGTGTGACAGCCATGATTTCTGAAACTGCAGACCCAAAGGATTCTAGAATGTTTGCCCAAACTATCTAGACAAGATGGCACAGTATGTTTCAGTGCCAGAGGCGTAGAAAACAACCTTATCAATTAGTAACAAATGACGTATTCCAAAAGCTAAGTTCCCAAGAGCCAGCCAAAGATCACCACAAGCATGCCCTCCTGAAGAGACAAACAAGGTGAGCAACATCAGGTCTGTTGTGTTAACTCTTTCCTGCACGCCTTGCTATCACTTGACCTAATACTTGTGTATTAATTTACAGACTGTCTCTCCCACTAGACTGTGATCTCCATGAGGGCAGGGACTTGGACTCTTTTGCTCATTACCTTATCTATCATGCTTAATACAGTGACTAGCTCAGAGGAGCATTTGTGAAATGCAGGAAAGAAAGAGCACTCATTGGCCTATGCCTGGTAGGCTAGAGATTATAAAGGTAAAAGATAGAAAAGGGATAAATGGGCAGAAGAAGAATGGTAAGTTGAGAGTGGTGTTTTATAGATAGTTGAGAATGAGATATGAGTAGTTGTGCCTCATTTTGTTACAACAAATGAAAAAAAGCCAGAAAGAGACTTAAACAGAGTGGGTGACAAAAACGAAATGCTAGGAAAAGCAAGGTGATTATAAGAAAAAAGAAGAACAGCTGTTCACTATATTTCTGAAATGAGAAAATGGGCTTTAATTGTGAGCTAAACTCATATATGACATAAGGAAGACAGTTAAGATATGTCAGGCAGCTGAAGTACTTACTGTGAAAGGCTTTGAAATCTTTATGGAAGCCATTACAAAAAGAAAAGGTCACTTTTTATCCCAAGTTCTTTAGCTTTGACTTTACCACATTATGGAGAGGACTAACCAATTCTTCTCAAGGCCTCTTAAGGCTGTAAGATTATTTCTAAAACATTCCCCTCTCATCCTCCCTTCACCCAAGCAGATATGGTCAATATGACTCTGGAATTTATGAGGCATCAGAGTGCATAATAATATATATCATCTCAAAGTTTGAAATGAAAAACTGAAATTTAAAATGTTGCATGGCTATTACTCTTGCTATTTCAAACTCTTATTTAACCTTACTGAAAATGATACTATGATGTATTTGCTAGCTTCTGAGTTCAAAAATTTGAGATGTAAGTGATGGAAGAAAATGAATAACATAAAATAAGTCCGGGGTGTAAAATAAAGAAGCATATACATCTTTCAAAGAATCATTTAACTTTTAAAAAATTTAAGAAATGCTGAACTGCCAATGCTATACGAAGAAGAGAGCAACTTTTATCAATTATTGTAGTTTGGAAAATATGATACATATCATAAGGATTATTTACACGTGATCAAAAATTTAATTGATATTGCTGCCTTTTTTTAATCTGCAGAAGTGACCTTAATAAAATTTTACCAAGAATCATTTGAAATAGCCTATGCTTAAATACTACCACACTCTGGTCATTTTTTTATAGTGTGGGGGCTTGCATGTTGCTATGATGCTGGAAGCTATGCCACTGGTATTTCAAATACCAGCAGGGTCACCCATGGTGGACAGGTTTCAAAGCACTTTCCAGACTAAGACTAGGAAGAAAGGCCTAGTGAGCTACTTCCAAAAATCAGCTAATGATACCTTACGGACAGGGGCAGATTAACCAGTAAGCAAGGTACCCACGAGCTTAGTTATGTTTACTTGCTAATCTGTAGTTCACAATTTCACATGAGATGTGCATTACAGATTAGTAAGTAAGCACAGGTAAGCCCATGAGTACCTAGCTTATTGGATAATCCATCCCTGCTTATGGATCACAACAGAACTTTGCCCCATATAGTGCTTGAGTTGACACAGGATTGGGCCACATTTTGTTCTGTTATACATAAGACTGTCATAAGTTGGAGCCAAATTGATGGCAATTAACAACAACAATAACATGCTCCAATAAACTAACGATAAAGAGCAGCTTTGAAAGTGTCTCAAAGGTGTGGAGATTTTGTTACCTATCTGTGTAGATTCTTATAAAAGTTATTAAACACACACACACACAAACAAAATAAAACATCTTGTAAACTTTTAATGAAAGTGTGCATTAGAGGTGATAAAAAGGGAAAACAAAATCTATTTTGAAGGCATCTTTAATCTCAAAACACAATGAAGCAGAACAAAGGAACTTTTAGCCTTTTCTTGAACAGAATGAAAGATCAGTGATAAGCAGTATTCCACAGAAAATAAGTTAGTAAGAGGAAAAAGAATGCAAATCTCCTATTGTCTCTAAAACATTCACTCTTTAGCACTCTTCATCCGTTATACCTCCTGGCTTCACCCACTCTGGTCACAAACACAATTTAAACTCTTTTTGCTTATAAATAGTCCAGAGTCTAGGGACACACGAGGAGAATAAATATGGTTTTCTCAAATTAACAAAATAAAAACTTCTTTTATTCTGTAAAAAAAATTGCATATTTTATCAAGACAGTGGGGATTAGAATCTATGCTGTGTATTTTAGTGGTACAGGCTGTCTCTTAAATGTTAATGGAAGTGCTGCTTTAGAAATGCTTAAAAGGTATAACACACATTTTATGCTGCTATGAACCTTAAGGAGCCCTGGTGGCATAGTGGTTAAGAGTTTGGCTGTTAACCAAAAGATTAGCAGTTCAAATCCATCAGCTGCTCCTTGGAAACCCTATGGGGCAGCTCTTCTTTGTCCTATAGGGTTGCTAGGAGTCGGAATTGACTCGACAGCAATAAGTTTTTTGGGTATGCTCATTAAACCTCGTGTGTGTGTGTGTGTGTGTGTGTGTGTGTGTGTGTGTGTGTGTGTGTGTGTGTGTGTGTGTGTGTGTGTGTGTGTGTGTGTGTGTGTGTGTGTGTGTGTGTGTGTGTGTGTGTGTGTGTGTGTGTGTGTGTGTGTGTGTGTGTGTGTGTGTGTGTGTGTGTGTGTGTGTGTGTGTGTGTGTGTGTGTGTGTGTGTGTGTGTGTGTGTGTGTGTGTGTGTGTGTGTGTGTGTGTGTGTGTGTGTGTGTGTGTGTGTGTGTGTGTGTAAACGTTGTGGTCCTGTGACCAAGACCAGGACTGGGCAGTTTGGGGATAAAATATGGTCAAGAACAACTACTGGACTTGTTACACAAAACACTTGTGTATGTTTACATTCTCCTAGGAAAGAGGATGCTGTTCTGGAAAGAAGTTGTCATACAGATGATGTGGGAAACTCAGATACACTCTGTTGTGGTCACTAAAAACACTACTGGTCTTCTCCAGAGAATAAAGTTTGCCTCCTGGCCTGATTCTAATGAGGATAATTAAATTCTGCATACCTAAAATCCCTCTCTGGTTTCAGTTGGAGAAGTCATTTATTTTCTATTAGGTACTGCTGTTCTAGGCTCTGAAACTCTAGCTGTCATTCACCCCAGAGATAATTGCATTTCAGTGGTGGGCAGAGTATTACATTTCCTATGCTACACAGTAAAATGCTTTCATCTGAGAATTTCTATCATAAATTTGCATCATTAATGGATATTGGATTCCATCTTCTGCACGCTGCAATGATATAATTAAAAATATTATGTATTTACTACATTTTGAAGAAATAATAATCAGCTAATGTAACAGCATTGTAAATATTTTATAACGCATATGTATATTTGATGTACCTAAAATAAGTTATATGAAGAACCACTTCAAGTATAAATCATTGTCTTAAGAATTTAACCTATTAATCTATTTTATGACTTTTTTTAATATAGGAGTGTTTAATCTTAGCTTCTCACCCCTCAAACATCACTGGCATAGTTCTCAAAGGCCCATATCTTTCTAAGAATTTACTGATAAAGAACTGAGCTCTGTATCCATGTTTTCTTCCTTTATTCAAACAAAGACTGATTCAAGAAACGGGGTTCTCCACTCAGCAGGCCTCTTTCTCGTTTCTATTTAAACCAGCAGCTATCATTCTCAGCAAAGCAAAAGCAAATGAGCAGGGAAAAGAGCCTGGAAATGGCTGTTTTCTTCATACTTCTGCAAAGCAGCTCTTACTATTAGTGTCTCATCTGCTATTTATTTAGCATCCTGTTACCAATATCCAGTTATGACACTTTCCTGCCTGAAACCCTCGATATTATTGAAATGCAGTTTATGTCTGTGAATGTTCTATCGTTGCTCAATTAATTGTTTAGGTGCATCTCATTAGGGTGGTTGGCAGGTCCATGACAGGTGTCCTATATTCCCCTCTTTCATCTTACCACCCAGGAGATGCAATAAGCAAGCAGTCAACATGCCTGCCTCCTGTTGAGAGGAGACACTGAACATCCAGGTCTAGACTATCAAAAAATTGTTTAAAGTATGATTAATTTTATGAGTGTAATTAAATGAAGGCATTGTGATTATGTTTGTTCTTCTCCCCAAGAGCACTGCCCCTATGCTATTTTGAGTCTGATAAAGTCACCACTGCATGAAATTGTACTACATTCTTAATTCCACATATGCAAGTGTTTCTTAGTTTCTATTCCATTTTACTTTGAATTTCAGTTTCATCTAAATCATAGGCTAAAGGGAACATTCAGAAGAAGTTTTATAATATTTCTAAGTTTCCAACAAGGTTAATGAAGTTCACCACTTCAGTGGAATCTGAAAATGAAGGGAAAGAGGATGATTTGTGTAGTTTCATTTTGAAACCACTGTGTAGAGGCTGGCAAAATCATTACAATATTCAAATTATGTGAATAAACACAAGGTAAATACATGAATTATTTCCTTTTTTAAATTTACACTACACTCTTGTTCACTGTCTATCATCCAGGGGCAAGGCAGTCTCAAATGTAAAATGCCTTGCAGGATATTATCATGTTCTAAAAAAATTTTATTCAGAATAAAAATAATTGTCCTCCACTACTTTTATTCAAATCAGTTTATAATGGAGTCTCTGGGGATATCTACTTTTCCTATATTTATGGTAAAAAAATATATTTGCGCTTAGTGTAACTATGATTTTTAAAAGAATTAGAAAATTCATATACATATGCCTAGTGTTTCACAACACGAGTATTTAAGACTGGCCTACACTCAAGCTTCACCACCTCTTTATGGGCAACTTATAAACAGTAGGATTCAGAAAGGTATTCATTGAAACTATCCATCACGATCAAAACCTTTATGTTGGATTCACACAGCACTAATCTCAGAAGCAAAGAAATCACACAAGGGATACACCATTTCACATGCTCTAGATATCAGCTGACTGACAGCCCTAAATATTATAATTTTGTCAATAAGACACAAGCAGATGCTCTCCTTCTATCATGTATTCTGTTCTTGGCCATCTAGAGATCAATCGTTATAGAGTTTTCATAATGAGTCCTTGACAATTATTACAAATGAGCCATAATTTGGAATCACAGTGATAAAGTTATTTTCATAAGTTCTACCAAAGATGGTGGCAAAGTGAACACATAACTTATTTCACTCCCTCTGGTATGAGATAGTAGAATGAGACAGAAATCCAAAAGGCCAGCCATATAACTGTGTCTTGCTTTTTAGAAACTGTGCTGAGTTTTGAGTATTTTCAGATGCTCTTTAAGTTGTTAAGTAAGGTGGTTTATCAGATAAAACACTGGTGGATCAATTTTGTGCATGTGACCTGGTAAATATTCTTGTTTGTGCTGGGACATATTACTATTTTATTTTCCTAAAAATAACTCTAACACATTCTGAAATATTTACAGATAATATGATATGATATCTGAGATTAGCTCCAAATTAATACAAAGATAAGGGAAATGGAATGGTATGTAGATGGGTCAGGTCTAGCCATAGATTGACATTACTGGACCACAAGGAAATTCTTTATACTATTCTACCCACTTTTACGAATGTTTGAAATTTTTCCAAATAAAAAAGTTTAATAAACAATCTTTTAAGTTAGGATTGCAAACTGGTGGTCTGCAAGACAGACTCAGGGAACCAACATGCCGTTTTGAAAACTAGGAAATTTCACATAATAATTTAAGTTTCTGTCAGTTGATTGAAAAGAACAAGGGTATAGTGCATGGTTTAAAGTCAGGAAAGGTGTGTATCAGGGTTGTATCCTTTCACCATATTTATTCAATCTGTATGCTGAGCAAATAATCCGAGAAGCTGGACTATATGAAGAAGAATGGGGCATCAGGATTGGAGGAAGACTCATTAACAACCTGTGATATGCAGATGACACAACTTTGCTTGCTGAAAGTGAAGAGGACTTGAAGCACTTACTGAAGATCAAAGACAACAGCCTTCAGTATCGATTACACCTCAACATGAAGAAAACAAAAATCCTCACAACTGGACCAATAAGCAATATCTTGATTAAGGGAGAATGACTGATGGTTGTCAAGGATTTCATTTTACTTGGATCCACAATCAACATCCATGGAAGCAGCAGTCAAGAAATCAAAAGATGCATTGCACTGGGCAAATCTGCTGCGAAAGACCTCTTTAGTTGAAAAGCAAAGATGTCTCCTTGAAGACTAAAGTGTGCCTGACTCAAGCCATGGTGTTTTCAATGGCCTCATATGCATGCTAAAGCTGGACAATGAATAAGGAAGATCGAAGAAGAATTGCTGCCTTTGAATTATGGTGTTGGTGAAGAATATTGAATATACCATGGGCTGCCAAAAGAATGAACAAATCTGTCTTGGAATAAATACAGCCAGAATGCTCCTTAGAAGCAAGGATGGAAAGACTATGTCTTTGGACATGTTATCAAGAGGAATCAGTCCCTGGAGTAGGACATCATGCTTGGTAAAAGCGGAGGGTCAGCGAAAAAGAGGAAGACCCTCAAGATGGATAGACACAGTGACTGCAACAATGGGCTCAAGCATAACAACGATTGTGAGGATGGTGCAGGACTGAACGATGTTTTGTTCTATTGCACATAGGGTCACTGTGAGTTGGAACCAACTCGATGATGCCTAACAGTAACAATCTGAGTTTCCAGATTTTCTTGAAAATCAGAAGATATGGCAACACTGAGCCTATAATCCTTCAAAAACACATGGATGTTCCTGGGTAGTAGCTGCTTCCTATGGACAGGCCATGTACTTGCTGCACCCCATAAGCATCTGTATGACCTCACTTATTTATTTTAGCTCCCTGTTTCTTGTATATGAGCCCTGGTAGCTCAGTGGTTAAGCCCTTGGCTGCTAATCAAAAGGTTGACTGTTTGGAGTCAACATCTACTCCAAGGGAGAAAGATGTGCCAGTCTGCTTCCATAAAGATTACAGCCTTGGAAACCCTATGGGGCAGTTCTACTCTGTCCTACAGAGTCACTTTGGGTAGGAATCGACTCGATGACAATGGGTGCAACTGTGTGGTTCTTGCAGCCATTTGAGTTAAATAGAATTATAGTATTTTTATAGACTGGGGGATTTCTCTTAGATAGAATGCACTGGGGATGGTGCCTTGCTTTCATCTTTACTTTGAAGGAATACAGCCCAATGTTAAGTCTTCTGATTTTTTCAAGAAAAGTGAAAATTCAGATTATTATGTGAAATTTCAGTTTTCAAACATTGTATAGGTCAAATGTTGGTCACAGGCATGACCAATAAATCAGAATATTCTCCAACAAATATTACAGGTGCACCTAAATCAATTTTATCATCTCATGAATGGTCTAAACATAAATACAATGGAGAATATCAAAAAGATATTTTAGATCCTGAAATAGAAAAGAGAAAAACCTCCCTCTTTACTATCCAAGATTTACAGCGCGGTCAAGTAAGCTTTTATATCAATGATTTACTCATTCGGGATTTGTGATAATTGAAGTGTTTTATTCTTGAACTCCAGTGTTAATCTTGCTATGCACCAGCCAAAATCTAATCAGCTACTCTGATGACAGTGGTATAACCACATGCGTATACACATAACATGCACACACCTCACTGCATATTAAAATGTATTTTCCATTTCAAGGGATTGTAAATCAAGTATATAAAGGTGAAAGGAGAAGAAAGAAATACATCAGTGTTGCAGTGAACAGAAATAAAAGAAGAAAAATGAGTTATGGATGTCGCTATAGATCATTCATGTTTAAAAGAACTTTTTTAACATGAATATTCAATTTACAAAGTCTTGTTATAAATCAGCCATCATCAATGAGAGATTTATCTTGCTTGCCTGTGTGATATCATAATTCATTGCTTTATGGGGAACAAACCGTAAATAGCTAAATTCATTAAAACCTTATGCATCACTGTCTAGAAAAAGACCAAGTGATTGAAAACTGCTAAACCATCAAACAGTCAATTCTTCTACACAGAAATAGTTTAATGAGCCTTTATTACAATAGGTATTTAGGATGCAGTAACAAGAAATAAAAATGATGTTATGTCAGGTTAGCAATTTGTTATAATCCACAGCAAGATATTTTTTGGAGGAGGGGAAATAAAAACAATCTTTTCTAGAATTTAGAACTTATCCCACCCAGGCACAGACAATTTCACCACCGAGGAGGTATATACTATACAGGGAATTTCAGTAGCAACACTCAGCCCTGTGCTTACAACAGTTCACACTCAGATAAGTCTAATAGTGCATTTTAAGTCTTGTTCTCTAGTCTTTTGGGTTCAGGGAAATCCATTAATATCTTAGCGTAGGAGGAGAACGAAAAAGCTGCAGGGCAGGTTTCTCTTTATTCATTCAAAGAAATGAATGAAACGCCAACATGGCAACTTCCTCTCTCAGTTTATTTAGTACAAATGGCATTTATAGGGAGATCTGTAACCCTTTCCGAATGTCATCCATACCACCGCAAAGTTATTTCCCTTTCCTAGACCATTGAGGGGATGGGAGTAAAAATTGACTCAACTGAAATGTAAATAATGTTCCTATGCTTGTTTATTATTTATAATTATTTGGAATTAAATCATTAATACCTGTGTATCATAACAATCTTCGCCTTCTACTGAAACCTAGGAATTGGGAAGGGACAACTGGACATGTGTCTTCTAGGGTTAAATTAATAAAAATGGCTTTGTAATGTAGCCCAGATTACAAACAATTTATTTGCTCCTTTGCATACTAAAGTCAAGGTTATTGTCTTAGTCATCTAGTGCAGCTACAACAAAAATACCATAAGTGAATGGCTTTAACAAAGAGAAATTTATTCTCTCACAGCCTAGGAGGCTAGAAATCCGAATTCAATGTGTGAGCTCCAGGGGAAGGCTTTCTCTCTCTGTCAGCTCTGGGGGGAAGGTCCTTGTCATCAATCTTCCCCTGTCAGTGCAGGGACCCTGGGTCCAAAGGACACACTATGCTCCCGGTGCTTCTGTCTTGGTGGTATGAGGTCCCCCCATCTCTCTGCTCACTTCTCTCTTTTATACCTCAAAAGAGATTGGCTTAAAACACAACCTAATCTTATAGATTGAGTCCTGCTTCATTAACATAACTGCCACTAATCCCATCTCATTAACATCATAGAGGTAGGATTTACAACACATAGGAAAGTCACATCAGATGACAAAATGGTGAACAATCACACAATTCTGGGAATAATGGCCTAGCCAAGTTGACATATATTTTTTGAGGACACAACTCAATCTGTGACAGTTACGCTAGCAAGAAGTACTGTTAGGTACAGCCTATGAGAGCAATTGGCAAGCAATTAATCTTTCAGTATGACATAGTTTTTTTTTTTTTCCCCTACTTTTGAGTAACTAAAACACCAACAGTAATGACGACAACAAACGAAGGATGATCGGGAGCTAAAGTTCACTACTGTCTTTCCTTTCCTCTGTCTGATTTTTGGGCTCAATTTTTTTTTTCTCCTTTACTCAGCACTGGAAATGGGCAGAGAAGGAGGGCCATAAAACCTTCCAAGACATGAAAAGAATCTTGGTACTTTTTAGCAGCTAGGAGAAGTGGACAGTTTGGAATATTAAAGAGGTGGAGAGTAGATAGCCTGAGGAAAGGAGCAGATGAGAGCATGAAACACTGTCTACTAGTTTAGGAAACATTATCATGGGGACATTTCAAAGTCTGGTTTAAAAGATCGAACGTTTTGTACAAAGGAATGAGTTGACAAAGCCAAGTTCAAAGCTGAATTTA
Organism: Dugong dugon; assembly: GCA_030035585.1. Lineage (NCBI taxonomy): Eukaryota > Metazoa > Chordata > Mammalia > Sirenia > Dugongidae > Dugong > Dugong dugon. The sequence goes on along the minus strand of CM057464.1, from coordinate 140,550,997 downwards.
TTTTTCAGAAGTTACATCCTCTTTTTTCACCCATACAAACCATTACCCTTTGCAGATGGTAGTTTTATCAATAGAATCATTAATTTGTTGCTGTTTGAATCTTCTTAACAAATCCTTCTGAGTTTTCTCAGTAGAGAAAGGGACTTAGCGTTTCCCTGCCCCAGCTAGTGACTGTTACCTGAAACATTTTACTGGGTGTCAGGTTCATGAGATGTATTCATGGTTGTCAACCCAACTAGACGTAGAGTAAGTTTGATTCTCCTGACTTTCTCCCCTATCCTCAGAGAAGAGATGCAGAGGACTTCAATGGCCAATGATAAGGATCATGTTATACAACATTTATAATCCTTACACATTTTTTATTACTTTATTTTATAAGTTTTCCTAAAATAATGGTTATAAAAATTTTTGGCCCCACTTCTCACAGAAAATGTTGTTTTGGAGGGATGCTATTTTTCTAAATGCAGGACTGATGATATTGCTGGGCAGCACATAAGCACTGAGCTGGGACAATACTAATCCTGTCACTTAATACAGTTAAAATGGAATAGGAAGTCAGCTGTATCACTGAGGGTCTGGTGCAGGATGTGTTTGACTGTGGACATTGGGATACTATATATTCCCTCAGTCCTGAAATATCCCAGCTACTCCTATGATTCATTAACAGCACATTCTTTGATGACTCAGAAACATTTCTCCACCTTTGGGTCCTAAACTTCCCTGTGCATTGACCCTTCACAACGTTCTACCTCTAATACCTGAAAACCTCTAAGATCCACTTCTTATAATAAATCCTTCCCTACGTGCAGTTTCCATATATAACAATTTAAGGAATTCTCTCAAATTAAAGAAATATAAAGTATGAAGCTTATTCTTGCCATATAGCCTCATATTCCTATCAGTTAGATGTCAGTTCCTTATCAGCTCTTTATCTTCCACAGTGCTGCAAAAGCTGAAAGCCAGATAATTTTTTTTAATCTCAAACTTTAAAAAATGCAAATGTATTTGTTGGTGGGGAATAGTGGAACAGAAAATGTCTAGAAATACAACTTGTCTACAGATAAGGTACAAAGGTAATTTTCTTCTTGTAATTCTTTATTTAACCATTTTTAATATCATTTTTTATATCTCACATATTTCTGCTTGGGCATCTGATGGGGTGAGATCAGCATAATCAAGACAGAATGATGGTTTTCTGTGATGATCTTCACGCTGTCCTGTGAACTCACTCATAGATTGCAAACTTCTTACGGGCAATGTCTATGGTTTCCTCATGTCTGTATCTTCATTACCTACCACCGAATCAAACTAAACCCATTGCCACTGAGTCAATTCCAACTCATAGTAACCCTCCAGAACAGAGTAGAACTGCCCTATAGGGTTTCCAAGGAGTGGCTGGTGGATTCAAACTGCTGACCTAACACAATGTTGGGCATATATCAGGCATTAATAGAATGTGAGTTAGATGGAGGTCTCTAGGAAAAAAAGAAGAATCAATTGCAATGCATGAATTATCAGGTGTTCCCAAATTTGGGAGTTATGTCTCAAAAATTGTGACATCTGGAAAAAGATGAATAACTAATGATTGTCTAAGAATTGCTATTTCAGTGACTTAATTTTAAAATGAATATGATATTTTATGTTTTATTTTAAGGATATATGTCAAATAAAGTCACTTTCATTGCCATGCACTCTGATACACTTCTGAAATAAACAGAAAAGACTGTAGTTAAAGCTAGTGAAGAATGCCCATCAATGTGTTACACATGGTCATCTTCTGTCCTGGGTATCTCCGTGCAACCATTGAGATTCCCTGCCTAGTGGATGGGCTCTTAGACTGAAAAATTCATCCACCCCTATGGACAAGTAATGGAAGAGTGACTCAGAGAGACAGCTAACAGGGGAGGAGAGGAAAGGAGGAAGAAAAGAAAGAGGAGTCCCCAGCTGTGGATGCTAGAAATACTTCTTAGTCTCACACTTACATATCACTAGGTAAAAACTTTCCCTTCCATCCTATCAGGCAAAGCAGAACAGCTGGGGATACCATTTTAAAGAATCTAAACCGCTCCTGTTGATGAGTTACATTTTACTTCATTATTTTCTGGTTGAATATCAAGACAGAAATGATACTTAGCTCATTTAAATCTGTAATTCTCTTAATCTTGCTTCACTTTTCTTTAGCTTGCCTGACTTTTACTCCTTTTTCTAGGTTTAGCGTAAGTGTTACTTTCTCTGATAAGCCTTCTTTGACAACATTCCCCCAAATAATGGCCCTATGTAGTCCTGTGGGGCACCATTCTTATATGTGGTACATAGTAGACAATAAAATTAATGAATAAATTGATTATTAAAAATGGAAAAGCTAGTTAATTGGACGAGCTGGAAACCTTCGTGTTAAAAACAATACAATAACAGCAGCAGAAACAACAAAAACTATAGGTAATAGGTATACATACCAATTATTTTCAAAAAGTTAAGGTCTGTGTAGCACATAAAATAAAATGTACAAGTTCATCAAATTAACCTATCACTTTAGTATTTACTTACTGTTATCTATGTTTTCTCTAAGTAGAAAAGTGATTCTATTGCTATCACTCAGCATTAAGCCTAATTTTAGGTGTGTGTGTGGGGGGTGCTTTTTTTGGGTACAAACATCAGCCTAAACTACTACAGGGGAATAAGTCAGAAAATATGGAGATGTTACCTGAAAGCCAAAAATAAATACATTATTGATGTTTTGTGATCGGACATAAAATGAGATTCTTGGAAATTTGGGGTATTAAAGCTCAAAGAGTCAGGTTTCTAAATTATAGTCAGATAGTACTGTGGACCCACAATTCCTGTCAGCAAAAATAAGGAACATTCTTATACCTGAAACCACATCAGAACTTCCATTTACTACAGGACAGATCAAGACTGGAAAAAGTCCTCTGTCCTTCAAGCAGCTCATACGGTTCTGGTACTATTTTAATCCGGATTTACCTTATGGAAGATTGAGTCACAGCGAGCTTGGGATATTTACTCAAAGAACAAGTCAGTGGAGGCTTCCTGGGTGGGACATGAATCCTTCAAACACAGAGTGCTCAGGTTTCTCATTACATGTTATTTCCTCTCCTAAGAGTGTAATGTCCTACACCCATTGCCGTTGAGTCAATTCTGACTCATAGTAACCCTATAGTCCTATACATACCCTATTAATACACAGCAATCAGTGTCCTAAGCCTTCTACCAAATGGGGCAATCCAGTTACCCCATTCAGAAAAAATTAGGGAACATTTATTTTTGAGAGACTAAAAAGCAATCATTAATTCCTAAGACATTTTGAATATGTATACTTTTCTCCATCTCTGGCTGCCTCTCTAGTCTAATATATCCTTGATTCTCATCTCAATTCCTATGCTAAGCTTTCAACTGGTCTCCCAGCTCCCACTTTTGCCCCCACCACACCCAGCTTACACCCTAATCTCACTGAATTCTACACAGCAGCCAGTGTTCTTTCTAAAATACAAATATAATCTTGTGAATGTCTTACATAAAACATTTAATATCCTTCCAATTGTTTTTGGAATAATGATCAAAATCCTTAAACTGACTTTCAAAACCTGAATGATTGCCCTCCCTACCCCCGCCCCCCAACTCTAAACTTGCCTTCCAGAAATCTCCACTGATGCAGTCACAAGGGTCTCTGGATTCCTCAAAGCAGCAAAGTCCTGCTGGCTCAGAGTCTTCTAGGCAAATTCCTTTCTACATGAAATAACTTTTCCTTAACTAACTGCTTCCTATGCCTTTTTTCATCTAGTTAACTTCCATTTATTTTTGTCTGGTTCCATCTTAAATGTCATTTCACAGAAAGGCTTTTCTTGCCCCTTGGAAACTTAGGTTAGGCCCCTTATCTTTTCTTTCATAGCACTTATCATAATCATGTTGTTATTTATGTGGTCATTTAGAACCTGTCACCACCAGGAGACTCTCATCTCCCCAAGGGTAAGCACCAGGGCTGTTTTGTTCACTAATATGCTCCTAGCACCTTGCAAGTGCCAGACTGGATAAATATATACTGAATCAACAAATAAGAAAGAAGACAACGTGAATTAACTGGTGGTTTTCACACTAACATTAGTCTAATCCATTCTTTTCTGAAGGTCTATTAGTTTTAGGGTCATTGGCATCAGAATTTAGCAGGTATATGTATTAAAATACAGATTCCCACACTTGATCTCTGGTTAGTCTACTGACTCAGACACTCTAGACACTGCATCTAAGATGTGATTCTGATGTGCTGCTAAGTTTGTGGAATCACAGCTAGACAATGTTTCTAATAATCACAGTATGCCAACAAATAATTTCTTTTAGAAGGATCAGCACAAAACCGATTCTATAAGGTGGAGGTTAAAGATGTCCCAAATGTCCAACTCTTCCAAGCTGCTGTACCACTCTATCATCTCTAACATCAGCTACTCCCCATTCCCTCAGTACTCTCCCTCCTGTCTTTGGGTTCCCTAATTCACTGCAGTCTCACAGAACTCATGAACCATATAAAGGAAACGGCTCAAGTGGCTGTGGAGGCTGCCAAGTCCCAAATGCGTGGGTCAGGTGTAGGTGTCTCCCTGGCCCTCAGTCTCTGCTCAAAGGCACTCAGCTTTCTCATTCCACAGGCCTGGAAGCTCACTGCGCAGTCTCCTGAGGGTCTCTCCTGCCAGTCTCTCCTTCCTTGGTGGTGGTGGGCTTTCCTGTCTGCTCTGGAATTGGCTCTCTTTCAAGGCAAAAATGACCAATCCCCTTGGTGGGCCACAATTATCTTCTTTGCACGGCCCCGCCCAATCACCTGAGTGGAAGTTACAAGACCATGATGAGAAACGACATACTAAGTAATTCATCACACCACAGTAGGTGAAACTGTAAAAGCTCCAAGTTTAATCTCTTTGCAAAAGAGTGATTACGTATAGAAGCATCTAAGTAGCCTCTCTAAATATACGAATTACTAGGCTCTGTTTACATGATGTAAAGTTGAATAAGGTATGACTTTTTTTCCATGAGAACGTTACCAAACCAAGCTGGTTGCTGTTGAGTCAATTTCGACTCATAGTGACCCTATAGGACAGAATATAGGGCTTCCAAAGCTGTAATCTTTAGGGAAGCAGGCTGCCACATCTTTCTCCTGAGGAATGGCTGGTAGGTTTGAACCACTGACCTTGCGGTTAGCAGCTGAGCACTTTAACCGCTATGCCACCAAGGCAGACTAGTAAATTAGATAGCTTTATAATCAGATAGGAGTCCCTGGGTGGTGCAAACTATTAACATGCTTGGCTGCTAACCAAGAGGTTGGAGGTTCAAGTCTACCCAGAGGCATCGTGAAAGAAAGGCCTAGTAATTTACTTCCAAAATATCAGCCATTGAGAACTCTATGGAACACAGTTCTACTCGGACACACACGAGGTTGACATGAGTTGAAGCTGACTCCATGGCAATTGGTTATAATCAGATAAAGTCCAATACACTGAAATAGTACCCCTTCCCCCCACAGAGGTATAATCTTTGGTCATGATTAGAAAGGGTGGAGTAAAAGTTTTAGAGTGTTGAGATCTCAACTTAAATTGGATGAATAGGGGTAGGGGAAGGAGATTTCCAGGCAGATAAAACAGTTCAAAGTCACGGAGTCATGAAAGGACATGCTTCTTCAGGAACTAGAGTGAGTCAGAATGCATAAGGGGTTAGTTTGCAAAGTGCATTGTAGGTCAAACCAAAGAATATGGGTACAAAATTTTAATTGATGTAGTACCACTTGCAAAGACAAAGACACTGCCTTTTAAGACTTTTTGATGACAAAATAAATAACTTATTTAAGAAACTTCCATATTTTTTCTGCCAACTCTCAGACAAGTTACCATCTAAGTTGAGAAAAAAAAGTTATGTTTGGCATTGAGGACACTTTTCATTACTATGTATATAGGAAACTGAAAACTTCAGTCTTCTAAATTCTCTGTATGAAGCATTATGTTGGAATTTAAATTACTGTTATTATTTCAAATCTTTATAAAAATATGTCTTGGATTAGTCAATATTATGGTATATTGTTTTGATATAGACTGCTATCTTGCCATAGAAAATACACATTTGGTGATCATTGACCTAGAAAAGTATCACAGTACATTTACTCTATATACTATGTATATCATGTATACATAGTAAATGAAAAATGTCCTCATTGGCAAAAATAATTTTTTTTCAGCTTAGATGGTAACTTGTCTGAGAGTTGGCAGGAAAAATAAGGAAGATTTTTAAATAAGATATTTATTTTGTCATCAAAAAGTCTTAAAATGCTGTGTTTCTGTCTTTGTAAGTGCTACTATATCAACTAAAACTTTCGTACCCATATTCTTTGGTTTGACTTACAATGCACTTTATAAACTAGACCCTTATGCATTTTTACTCTCTCCATTCCTGATGAAGCTCAGTTAACTGGAGAATGTTCCATAAACAACAGAACGGGCACCCTCTAAATCAATAGTTCTCAAATCTGGCTACGTCTTACAATACCTAGAAAGCTGTTTAATTTTTTGAGAGTAAGCACTCAGTAAATGTTTCTTTTGTTGATTTAGAGTTTCCTTATTAGTTTAAGAGATGAACAATAAATAATAAAATATATACTAACAGTGATCTTGGACGTCAAGTAGCTAAAGCAAAAGGAAGAAATGACGAAGTAAAAGAACTGAACAGAAGATTTCAAAGGGCCGCTTGAGAAAACAAAATGATGTGTGCAAAGAGCTGGAGATAGAAAACCAAAAGGGAAGAACATGCTCAGCACTTCTCAAGCTGAGAGAAATGGATAAAAAATTCAAGCCTCAAGTTACAATAGTGAAGGATTCTACAGGGAAAACATTAAATGACACAGGAAGCATCAAAAGAAGATGGAAGGAATACAGAGTCACTGTACCAAAAAGAATCGGTCAATGTTCAACCATTTCAAGAAGGAGCTTAAGATCAGGGACTGAAGGTACTGAAGGAAGAAGTCCAAGCTGCACTGAAGGCACTGGCGAAAAACAAGGCTCCAGGAACTGACGGAATATCAACTGAGATGTTTCAACAAATGGATGCAGCACTGGAAGTGTTCGCTTGTTTATGCCAAGAAATTTGGAAGACAGCCACCTGGCAAACTGACTGGAAGAGATCCGTATTTATGCCTATTCCCAAGAAAGGTGAACCAACTGAATGTGGAAATTATCGAATGATATCATTAATATCACATGCAAGTAAAATTTTCCTGAAGATCTTTCAAAAGCAGTTGCAGCAGTATATTGACAGGGAACTTCCAGAAATTCAGGCCAGATTTAGAAGAAGATGTGGAACCAGGGATATCACTGCTGATGTCAGATGGATCCTGGCTGAAAGCAGAGAATACCAGAAAGAAGTTTACCTGAGTTTTATTGACTTTGCACAGGCATTTGACTGTGTGGATCATAACAAATTATGGATAACATTGCAAATAATGGGAATTCCAGGACACTTAATTGTGCTCATAAAGAACCTGTACAATGATCAAGAGGCAGTTGTTCAAAAAGAACAAGGGGATACTGCATGGTTCAAAGTGAGGAAAGGTGTCCATCAGGGTTGTATCCTTTCACCATATCTATTAAATCTGTATGCTGAGCAAATAATCTGAGAAGCTGGACTATATGAAGAAGAACGGGGCATCAGGATAGGAGGAAGACTCATTAACAACCTGTGTTATGCAGATGACACAACCTTGCTTGCTGAAAGTGAAGAGGACTTTAAGCACTTACTGATGAAGATCAATGAATACAGGCTTCAGTATGGATTACACCTCAAAATAAAGAAAATAAACATTGTCACAAGTGGACCAATAAACACCATCATGATAAACGGAGAGAAGATTGAAGTTGTCAAGGATTTCATTTTACTTGGATCTACAATCAATACCCATGGAAGCAGCAGTCAAGAAATCAAAAGACATATTGCATTGGGCAAATCTGCTGCAAAAGACTTCTTTAAAGTGTTGAAAAGCAAAGATATCACCTTGAAGACTAAGGTGCACCTCACCCAAACCATGGTATTTTCAATCACCTTATATGCATGCAAAAGCTAGACAATGAATAAGGAAGACAGAAGAAGAATTGACGCCTTTGAATTGTGCTGTTGGAGGAGAGTATTGAATATACCATAGACTGCAAAAAGAATGAACAAATCTGTCTTGGAAGAAATACAACCAGAATGCTCCTTAGAAGCAAGGACGACGAGACTATGTGTTACATACTATGGACATGTTGCCAGGAGGAATTAGTCCCTGGAGAAGGATATCATGCTTGGTAAAGTACAGGATCAGTGAAAAAGAGGAAGACCCTCAACGAGATGGATTGACACACACAGTGGCTGCAACAATGGGCTCAAGCATAACAACGATTGTGGGCATGGTGCAGGACTGGGCAGTGTTTCATTCTGTTGTACATAGGGTTGCTATGAGTCGGAACCAACTGGACGGCACCTAACAACAACAATGATGATCTATTAGTGTCACAGAAGGGATGAAGATATCATAAATTAAATCTTTACTAACATTTTCTGAAACCTAACGTTTCTCTAAAAGCACACTCCTGGTTGTGCATCCTTAGACAGCCTTTTTTAGCTGACTAAAGAAAAGGCTTAAGGTAGTTGCATGATAATATTTGAATTTCCAACTCCTACATTTCAAGGAGAAATATTTGTAATTATTTCAAGGATTGTAAAGGAAATTATTCTGAACACTATATTTTTTCAATGCCTTCAGCTCTTGCCAAACTAATAGTTGGATTAACCTCCTTTCTTTTCTTCATATTTTAGTGCACAAATGTCAGCACTTAGTATTACAATGAAAAAATAAAGAAGAACATTGACTGACTAAATACATTTCTGTGAGAACCATGGAATTCAAACTTGCCACACATCAGTGGTTCTGCCTTGATGTGATATGTGAGCAAATTCCTGTGTGCTGGATTAATATTCACCCCTAAAGAACAGAGTCTAGAGAAGCTTTCTCACTCAACTGACCTGCATTCTAAAAGCTATTATAACTTACAGCTAATCCTTTGAGCCTTACCCTCCTCTGAAATTGCAAGGAGTTTTTCTGTCTCTGAGAGTGCTTGGGCATTTTAATTAGTATTTAAATACTGCAGTTCTAATGACAGACACATATTTATTGGTATAGAAAGCAAGGACTGAGTCAGGAAAGGCATTTAAAAGTCTAAGTGATAAGAAATAACTGTATGTCTCTACACTTTTCTACTCTTGATTTTCCTCTTCTGCCTAATGGAAATAATAATAACTTTGTCTTATTTAATTCATAGAATTATGGTGTGAATACAGGACTTTACATATGTTTAATAATATTAAATTATATCATACCTTCAGCCCCAATTTACTTGGCATCCACTCACTCAGTAAATATTCACTGAGGATCTACCACATACGATGTATTGTGGTGGTTGAAGGCTTGGCTTTGATAACAAATTTTGGTTTCAATGTAACCTATACTACTTCTCAGTCTTTTTTGCCTCTTTTGGCAGTGGTTCCAAAGTCAGCTTAGTTTCCAAAGCTGTTTTTTTGTTGTTTAGATCTGCTCAGATATGCCTCCCTCAGAGTTTATTCTGAGACTGGGCAGTGGTGCATACCACAGTTCATTTGCCAAAGCCTCTGCTTTGCAACATTGGTTCTATTTCATAGGTGTGCAGCTTAACAGTACACCTGCCACTCAGTTCCCCTTATCCTACTTTTTCCTTTCCTTATATTCTCTGGATTCCAAGACCTCCCTCCCTTTTTGTGGTCCTCTGGTTAGGGATTTTAGCCATTCCCAAGGTGTTTTACATTTCCATATGAATAAGGACAACCCTGGGCAAAATGGCAAGAGGAAAGACAGAGAAAAACGCAAAGGGGTTTTTCTTGTAGGCTCTTTGGACCACAGTGGTATCTATTTTTGGTCTTCTGGCCAGAAATAACTCTTCTCAGTGTCTTATGAGTGTTTGTCACTGCCATCACCTTTGCTGCTACCACTGCAACTGAAGTAACTGGAACGGTGTAGCTTTACCACTGATCCTGGCCTGGGGTCAGGGCCAAAAGAAAAAAAAAAGTAAAAAATTGGTACCCCCTTCAACAGTATTCAGCGTGTAGGAAGAGCTTTTTCTACTCATCTGGCTAGAAAGAGGGAGTTTCTCTCAGAGTTTTTGCTGCCCAAATCTGCTGTGCAATTCCAGGACTCTGACTATCCTTTGTTCAAAGGTGAGAAATAAAGGATGAAAAATATTGGTGGGTCCATTAGATCTTCAAATCTTGACTTGCCTCTCCAATCCCTGTGCGATTTATTTTTCAAAGTTTTCATTTTGTTTGACATTCTATGCGGTGTTCTTGGTTGTAATCAGTGCGAGAAATAGACTATAGTAGACTTATTCCATCTTGGCTGGCACGAGAAGTTTATAAGTGACCTTTCAAAAACATCAGGATGAAACATGCACTACTGATGTTTAAAGCCTTTTAAGGGCTACAACTTATGCTTTGAAAACAATTAGGCTATTTAATATGGCCCTCAATACCTATTTAGTTCTGCTTCTGTGTCTCAGGTCAATATCCTCCTCTCTTCAGGGGTAGCCAAACGTCTTGAGCCCTATTAGGGGTGAAAATAAACAGAATAAGAGAACTCTCTTATACTTAGAGTTCTTTAGAGGTGAAGACAAAAGATGGTGGGTGCAGGATCTGTAGTTTGAAAGCCTGGATATGACCCACGAGGAGTCCAAGAGCAGGTTAACGGCTACACTGTGGAATCAGTGATGTCTCTCTGTTCGATTCAGCTTTCAGGCCTACACATAAGAACAGTTTTCTAGCCAATGACTCAAGATACTTGTGAACTCTAAGTGAATCTTAGGTCCTTAGTCAAGGAAGGAGGGAAATCATGTATCTGAGTATCATTGTATCAGTAGGACATAACAGGGTACAAAAAATTAATAGCAATAGGAGATACCATTATATTGCATATATAATTATTATGACATATACTGAATGAATGTACCCTCTTCCCATCCCTAGAACTTACCCACACAACTAATCTAAAAATCCTAAGAAAGCAAAGACATGGAATGGTTTGTTCTTCCTTATGATGAGCCAGTACTTGGCATATAGTAGAAACTCAAAAAATTGTTTAAAGAACAGAATGTGTACCTTGATTAATAAAAGTTTAATTTTTTTTCATTTATTTTGATATTTTGCTTAGAGTAGTGATAATAGCTACCCATACTTCCTGTTTGTCAGATGATCAGTGGTTCAAAAACATCACTGAGACTGGGAAAAGTGAGAGCAAAAATCTGAATTATCAAACTACAGCTGTATATTGTAAAAAAAAATATATTTACTACATGTCTACTTTCTGAGATATATGACTGAACACAATTTACCATATATGATTTTTGAGTTATGAACATGTTAATATAAATACTTAACTCTATGAATAAAGACAATTGAGACTGAAAATTCAACTATGATATATACGGAAAATATAAAAACAAATTATTTAATCAGTAGTTTTCACAAAGTTCATATAACATTCCAACAAGATATGTTTATATCTACCCATTATGTGTATGTATGTATACAGATAGATACATAGACAGATAGATGTCAAGTATCTTGAAATTTTTACTTACAAAATAAAATTATAATTTTTATAATCGGAAAATATTTTAGCAACAGGTTCATTTGCAGGTAAGGGCTGTCAGAGGTTATCAGAGCACCTATAATTTGCCTAAAATCAATTTGTATCATTCCACTACTTTTTCCAGAAAAATATATACCTTTTGTTTCACAAAAACAGTCCCTTTAAAATTTTTGTATATCTAATACCTTTTTAAAATATTTTAATAGTTTTATGGAAGCTAATATTTACAGTAAAATTCTCTTTGCCTCTGGCTCTTCACCAAATGGCTAATTATATGTAAATACATTCACCATTAAGGAAACTGCTTTCCAAATAAACCTGAAAAAATCTTTCATATTGAAAATAATAAAACATTCATGTTCATATATTATAAAGTTCATATTTTATAAATTAGATTGAAACTATCTGTGTTTAGAACTTAGCAAATGCTAAGCTCTGGCAACAACTGTTTAGCAAAGGCTTTAGTAAATGACATTAACCTAGAACTCATCAAATTACCTCCAACAACTTCTAGCATTTTTCACCTTTAGGACTCTTTCAGAACATTAATTAAAATATAAGTTGCCCTTTTAAGCTATAGCTGCATGAGCATTCATAACTTGAACTTCATGAGACAAGATAATTTGGGGTTGGTGTGAGAGGAGTGTTGTGTGTGTGAAGATATATTCCAGCTCAGACTTATAATGAAACACCATTTAGGTTGTGACAATTTCTTTTCTTACAAATCATGCAGTTTCCAGTGCCATCCTTCAGGTGGATGCTGCTGCTCAATTAGATTATCACTCATGCAGCTTTCTGTCAAAAAAAGATTGGTTCTTGAGAGTTGTAAAGTTCAAGAGGCTGAACAAAATACAATGGAGAAAGAGAGTAGGAAGGAAAAAGTTTTAGAGTGTTTGTGAAGCCCTCTCTATGCTGCTTGGATGTAGTCAGGGTGAGAACCATGCATTTCAATGTGACTGGCTCAGGATGAAACAGGACTTTCCTGCTGATCACTAGAAAAAGTGCGTATGGGTAGAGTGGAGTGCTTCTCAGCCACACTGCAATTACGAAGTCCTTGTCTTGTCTAGTGGTAATTTTTATTTATGACATTACACAGATTGCTGAATTATATTTTTATCAGATAGATTAACTAAAGAAACATTAAAGATGAAAATGGAAATCAATGAAATAGTAGAAAAAGAAGAGAAAAATCAACGAAACCCAACTTGTTTCTCTGAATGATCAACAAAGTTTACATACTTTTACCTAGATTGTTCAAGAGAGAAGACATATGTTATCAAAATCAGGAATAAAAGAATCAATTTCACTTCTTTTTTAGGAGCTTTACCTTACAAAAGAGGATTCACTACCAAAAATGTAAAGACCTCCATGATTTCACTAACTGAAAGTACAGTTGCTACTAGAGAGAAAGTAAAGGATAAGCCATGGCTTGATGAAGATTGTGAGCAACCCTCAAACCCAGGCTTAATATCATGTTGATTTTTGTAATTACTCCCCCACCTCTAGGAAAAAAAAAAAAAAAAAACCTGTTGCCATCCAGTCGATTCCAACTCATAGCTACCTGATAGGACAGAGCAGAACTGCCCCACAGGGTTTCCAAGGCTGTAAATCTTTACGGAAGCAGACTGTCACATCTTTCTCCCGCTGAATGGCTGGTGGGTTTGAACCACTGATCTTTTGGTTAGCAGCCAAGCACTTTAACCACTGTGCCACCAGGGATCTTTGTAACTGTTGCCGTTGAGTTGATTCCGACTCATAGAAACCCTATAGTACAGAGTAGAACGTCCCCGTAGCGTTTCCAAGGAGTGCCTGGTGGATTCAAACTGTCGACCTTTTGATTAGCAGTCGTAGCTCTTACCACTACACCACCAGGAACCCCAGCACTCATTAAATATCAGTTTTACTGAATGAATAAATGAATGAGTACATAAATGAAGACGTTAAAAATGAGGATGATGTTTTAAGGAGTATCCTTTTATTTTCTACAGATTTATATTTAGAAGTCTTTAATAGAACTTTGAAATTTATCTTTCTCTGATTGTATCTCTTTAAGTGATCCTGATAACACTTTATTGTTGTGCTTTAAGTGAAAGTTTACAATTCAAGTTATTCTCACATACAAAAATTTATAGATACGTTGTTATGTGACCCTAGTTGCTCTCCATATATTATTACATCACACTCCTCCTTTCCACCCTGGATTTCCCAACTCCATTCACCCGGCTCCTGATTCTCTCTGCCTTCTCATCTCACCTCTGGACAGGAGCTTCCCATTTAGTCTCATGTATCTACTTGAGCTAAGGAGCACACTCTTCATGAGCATCATTTTATGTCCCATAGTCTAATCCAATCTTTGTCTGAAGAGTTGGCCTTGGAAATGGTTTTAGTTTTGGGCTAACAGAGGGCCTGGGGACCATGTCTTCTGGGGTCTCTCCTGTCTCAGTCAAACTATTAAGTCTGGTCTTTTTACTAGAATTTGAGTTCTGCACCCCACTTTTATCCTATTCCCTCAGGGACTCTTTGTTATGTTCCCGGTCAGGGTGGTCATTGGTGGTAGCCGGGCACCATCTAGTTCTTCTGGTCTCAGATTGATGAAGTCTCTGGTTTATGTGGCCCTTTCTGTCTCTTGGGCTAATACTTTCCTTTGTCTTTGGTGTTCTTCATTCTCTTTTGATCCAGGTGGGTTGGGACCAATCGACAAATCTTAGATGAACTCTCACTAGCTTTTAAGACCTCAGATGCCACTCACCAAAGTGGGATGCAGAACGTTTTCTTAATAAACTTTGTTTTGCCAGTTGACCTAGATGTCCCCTGAAAGCATGGTCCCCAGCCCCTGCCCCTGCTACTCTGTCCCTCAAAGTGTTTGATTGTATTCAGGAAATTTCTTAGATTTGGTTTAATCCAGTTGTGCTGACTTCCCCTTTAGTGTGGTGTCCTTCCCTTCACATAAGATAATTCTTGTCTGCTATCTAGTTAGTGAATACCCCTCTCCCTCCCTCCGCACCCTTGTAACCATCAAAGAATGTTTTCTTCTGTGTGTAAAGCTTTTCTTGAGTTCTTGTAATAGTGGTCCTACATGATATTTGTCCTTTTGTGACTAACTAAATTCACTCAGCATAATGCCTTCCAGATTCCTCCATGTTATAAGATGTTTCACAGATTCATCATTATTCTTTATCATTGTGTAGTATTCCATTGCGTGAATAATTTGTTTATCCATTCATCTGTTGATGGACACCTAGGTTTTTTCCATCTTTTTACTATTGTGAATAGTGCTGCAAAGAACATGGGTGTGCATACATCTATTCGTGTAATGACTTTTATTTCTCTAGGATATATTACAAGTAGTGGGATTGCTGGATCATATGGTAGTTCTATTTCTAGCTTTTTTTTTTTAATTGTACTTCAGGTGAAGGCTTACAGAACAAATAGTTTCTCATGAAACAGTAGTACACATATTATTTTATGACATTGGTTAACAACCCCACAACATGTCAACCTCCGCCCTTCTTGACCTTTTTTTTTTTTTTTGATGAAAATATACATAGCCAAAGATACACCATTTCAAAACTTTCTACATGCACAGTTCACTGACATCGACTACGCTCTTCCAGTTGTGCTGCTATTCTCACTTTAGATGAAGGCTTACAGAACAAAATAGTTTCTCATTTAATAGTTAGTACACATGTTGCCCTATGACAATGGTTAACAACCTCACAACACATCAACACTATCCTTACTCAACCTTGGGTTCCCTATCACCAGCTTTCCTGTCCCCTTCTGTCTTCTGGCCCTTGTCCCTGGACTGCTGTGCCTCATTAGTTCTATTTGGTTTTATGGGGCTGTCCACTCCCTGGCTGAATGGTGAACCTCAGAAATGACTTCACCACTGAGCTAAAAGCGTGTCTGGGGGCCATACTCTCAGGGTTATTTCTAGCTTTTTAAGGAAGCACCAAATCGACTTACAAAGTGGTTGTACTATTTTACATTCCCACCAACAGTGTATAAGCATTCCAGTCTCTCCACAACCTCTCCAACATTTATTATTTTGTGTTGTTTGGATTAATGCTAGCCTTGTTGGGGTGAGATGCCTAATACCACTTTGAATACATGCACACATACATGCATACATGTTTCTAATAAACATGTTGTCTTAGACTGGGTTCTCTAGAGAAGCAAAACTAGTAAAGCATATAAATAAATGTAGAGGGAGATTTATATCAAGGAAATGGCTCATGAGGTGGTAGAGGCTGAAATGTCCCAAGTCTGTGGCTCAGTATAGAGGCTTCTCCTGATTTACACAGCCGTAAAGACTGGAAAACCCAAGACTGGCAGGTCAGAGAGCTGGGCTTTTGCTCACAGGCTGAGAAGATCAACGAATCCCAAGATCAACAGGCAAGACTGCAGGTAAGCTGCTAGCTCAAGTCCCAAGAACTAGAGGTCAGACGAACAGGAGCCAGCTGGAGGATCCAGAGGGAGCAAAAGCCTGTGAGCCTTGCCAGAGAGTCCACTTATATTTGATGCAGGCCATACCCCCAAGCAAACTCCCTTTCAACAATTTGGCTGCTCACAGCAGCTCCCTTCATGGAAGTGATTACATTATATCAAATCTCATTGTGGAAGTGATCACATCATCATCAGACTGCCAAACTACATCATAACTGCCAAACCACTGAGAATCATGGCCCAGCCAAGTTGACACATAACTTTAATGATCACACATGCTTGTAATTTTCCCCAAGTACGTATTTGACTATTTTTTAATTGTACTAAATATCCAGAAAAAAATGAAAAATTCATTCTGAATGTTCGTAAATGACCAAGTGTTTGTCATCTCTTGGATTGCTCAAAAGAGTATTCAAATTTGGGACTTAACTCTTGGCCCAAATTTCTGTATTTACTATCTTTAACTCAATCAACTAAAAAAATTCTTGCTGTACATTTTGTGGCTAGTTTCTTAGGCCAGCTGTGAGCATATATTTACACTGACATTTCTCTTTTATACTTGATGTTGTCCAAAAATATAAAAATGTGCTGGTATTAATAAGGAAAAAAAGAGTTCAGTAAGTAAGAACATTTTTTCATTTGATGCATTATGCGGCTTAAGTGGGATTTTTGTGGTTACTCTAGTTAAGGTAAATAGATCAGGGGGTTCTTTCTATCTAGTACCTAAAAAAAAAAACTGTAGTTCAGACCCACAATAATTAAATGTAATTTTTAAAATCACAAATTTCTATAACTAAAATTTTGTAAAATTCGTGGCAAACTTGATCACAACTAATGTATGGCTATTAGTTTTATTAGCTGAATATTCATGTATTTTGCTGCACACATATTTGTGTTTGATTTGGGGGCACAGGCCTAGACCTCATTGGATGTGTTATATAACAGATGGTATAGGCAATGTATTGCCTTTTTACATTAAAAAAAAAAAATCTTCTAATTCTGAAATACATCTTATCTAGAGTGTTTTGGCTAAGTGATAATGCAATTTTTCATATTTTGTTCATTGATTTCCAAGAGAAAACTCATTTTGATGAACATAGAAGTCCTTACTAGAATCATTTAACTGACTTTTTTTCCTAATAATACCCAGGTTTATTTTATTTTATTTTTATTGTATAGACATGGTTTTGAAATATATGCATAGATGGACAGAGACAAGCAGGTTGGTCCTAAAGTAATCCTGGCAGGTTAGGGTGACTAGCAGTAGGTTTTCTAGAGATTGATCATTTTTCTTTCTCCAAAGGGCCAAGGGGAGGGTCTCCACCTAAGATCAACTTTCTGGGAGACTGGGCTGTGTATAGGGGGACCTTCTTTCCTTACAAGCCTGCTCCCAACTTCACCCAAGGTCATCATATCTAAGCTCAAATTCATCTAAACTTAAATTTACTAAGTCTACAACATTTCCTCACAGAGTTTCCTTTATGCCAAGATATGCTAGTGTTAGATCTTCTTCTGTTTAATTCACATGCACAAGGCTTTTCTAATACTTATATTTTAGAAGGCAGAATGAAAGGAGGGAAAAGGTCCCCTACTGGGGCTCTAAGTAACTACCTGTCCAGCATGTAGATCTGGCCCATTTTATCTCAAGGAAATGGGAATAAGAAACTCTGGATTTGTTTACCTTATCCAGAATGCTCACAGGAGCCCTGGGTGAGCATCATAATAAAACCCATTGCTGTCGAGTGGATTCCAACTCATAGCACCCCTATAGGACAGAGTAGAACTGCCCCATAGGGTTTCATAATAGATCAGTTGAATGGATTATTATAATATTATTTTTACTTTCCAGGGCTTTTTTTTTCCTTATTAATATTGCCCTTTTTAGATATTTAAAGGGAACCAAGGGTAAAAGATAAATGTCAGTGTCAACATGTGCTTATAGTGAGCATAGGAATTTAGTCACAAAATGCACAGCAAGAACTTCTTGTTCAGATGGCGAATCAAAGATACCAAATATCAAATAACTATATGCTGTCTCTTTTTAAGGAGTCCTGCTAGTGCAGTGATTGAGCGCTCAGCTGCTAACTGAAAGGTTGGCAGTTCAAACCCACCAGCAACTCCACCAGAGAAAGATGTGGCAGTTTGCTTCCGTAAAGATTACATCCCTGGAAACCCTTTGAGGCAGTTCTACTCTGTCCTATAGGGTCACTATGAGTAGGAATCGACTCGATGGCAATCAGTTTGGTTTTTTGGTATCTCTTTATACTATGTGATTTTTCCCAATAAAATCTGTTCTTTTACACAAATACTGTGACTTGTGAGATTTGTGTGGGCTTATTGTGTCACACTCAGAAATTTAGTCTCTGTGGTATTCTTCCATAATCATAATTTAGTTGATAAATATTCATTTGATAAATAGATCTATATAACTATATACGCATACATATGTAGTTGTATTTGCTTTTAATGAAAATACCATCATATAATCAGATCTATATTTTCAAAAATATAGTTTTTAAAGAGATCATGGTTGGGAGTAATTCTGCTATATATAAAATTTTTGTTCTTTCACTTTTTTTAAAGTAATTCCTGCAGTATTTTTTATGAGCCACAGAACTACAGTACTGTTACCTCATAGTTGCACTTAGTTTTATAACAGTATTACGTCAAAATTGTGATCCAGTCATTAACTTCGATAAAATATCCAGTTTCCTAAAGATGAAGAATGTGTCCTCATTAAGGATATACCATTTCCAAAAGTAGACCAATTCCAATTCTTTTGCAATAATTTTGTGAATATTTCCTTATGAAACATATCAATACAATAAGAGAGACTTCTCTCATTATTGCCAATCAGAGGTTATCCTGTTACTGCTTCGGGAATTGGTGTCATGAAAGACAGCACCAGGAGCCTACTCACCATCTCTGCAGCAAAAAATGAAGTTCCAACTTCTCATTCATGGATGTTACTGCCTGCAACTGTGGAAGTAGCCTTGCTACTAGGTTGGAGTCTAGACTTTTTTGTTCTCTTCCTCTCTTGCTTATACCTGCCAGTTTTAAGAGGCTCTCCAAGATATGTTCGTCTATATAAGACAGAGCCCACCATGGACACAGATTCTTAGCCTTGGATCCTCATGTGAATATGTAAATGAACATAAATCCAGGAAAAACCACCTAAATCTATGTACCAGATATATATGAAACTTCTAGTCCAATTATGAATCCTAAAACACTCACATACATTGATGTGAAAAATATGAATCTTATCCTCAATGACATTGAGAAGGGACTTTAAGACATTATACTGAGCTCACACAATAAAAACTACAGCAATTCCTCTTCCAAGCACTGTTCTAAGTATTTTACATACTTAATATTCACAATAGCACTTTATGGATAATACCAATACACCTAGAAGAAAAAAATTACAGAGGGGCTAAATAACTTGATTAAATTACAGCTAGTAAGAAGTGGTGCCAAGATTTGAAATCTAGCATTCCAGCTTCAGAATTTGTACTTTTAGTCACTACACTATACTTAGAATATATATTAATTGATGCTACAGCATAAAATATGATGAACAATGTGGTAGCCATTTTGCTGCTGAAAGCATAATTCTGGCTTCTAGGAAAAACGGAGTTATGATAGAATTACATGGTAATTCTACTTAAGGTAGCATTACATTTCCAGGCTGCTTTGTAAGTGTGTGCCGCTGGGTGATGCAAACAGTTAAGACACTTAGCTACTATCCTAGAGGTGCCTTGGAAGAAAGGCCTGGTGATCTACTTCCACAATATCAGGTATTGAAAACCCTATGGAGCCCTGTTCTAATCTGACACACATGGGGTTGTCATGTTTTGGAACCAACTGGACAGCAACTAGTTGTAAGTGTGTGGGGTCTTCCATGTAGTTTTGGTAAATGAGTTGTGTGTTGTTTTCAGACAAAATATTTAATTGTCTGTATGAGACTATCTGACACGGAAAGCACCATATTCATGATGGTGGGTAGTCCATTTGCCTGGGTTCTTGAGTGGCTACAGTTGAGCAGAGGCTCCTGTCAATGTGCAAAGAAATCATATTTGAAAAAAATCAAAATTCTATTCATTTAAGTCACAGAAATTTGAGGATTCATTGTTACAATTGTATAATCTAAACAAATTACAAATTTCTTATATGTGTATGTCAAAAGCTATAAACAAAATATGGTCAGCAATAAATGATAATCATTCTAGAACATTTTATAATGTATCATTTGATATATATTTCATGATTTCATGAGTCTTAGTACTTTGATAGCCAATAAATGATTTCCTATTTCCATCACCATTGTTAAATGAAAAATTAAAATGTGCAGTAGCAAAAGTCTAGCAACATTGAGTAAGTAAATGTTTTATCTCCAGAGGAGTAGCTCACTTAAAAAAGACAAAATTTTTGTACTGGAATGATATAACTCAATACATCAACAAGTATGTATTGACCACCTAATATATTCCCATTACTGCTGGTCTAGGAATTAGGGTAGATTAAAAAAAATTTTTTTAGAGAAGTAGACAAATATCCTTAAGATTTTACAAATTACATTTTATATATAAATATTAGCTATAATGCATCTAAGATTGGAATAACAGTTTAACAATTTCTGGAAATAAAAAAGATTGCTAATGAAATTACGTTCTTGTCTTTTGAAATCTTCAATTATGTACTGTTTTAAGTAACTTAAAAATGAAATATGCATTGTCAAGAAATCAAAAGATTCATTGTATTGGGAAAATCTACTGCAAAAGACCTCTTCAGAGTGTTAAAAAGCAAAGATGCCACCTTGAAGACTAAGGTGCACCTGACCCAAGCCATGGTGCTTTCAAATCACCTCATATGCATGGGAAAGCTGGACAATGAATAAAGAAAACCAAAGAACAATTGATGCTTTTGAATTATGGTGCTGGCGAAGAATATTGTATATTCTATGGACTTCCAAAAGAATGAACAAATCTGTCTTGGAAGAAGTACAATCAGAATGCTCCTTAGAAGCAAGGATGATGAGACTAAGTCTCACATACTTTGGACATGTTATCAGGAGGGCTCAGTCCCTGGAGAAGGATGTCAAGCTTGGTAAAGTAGAGGGTCAGCGAAAAAGAGGAAGATCTTCAAGGAGATGGATTGACACAGTGGCTGTAACAATGGGCTCAAGCATAACAATGATCATGACAATGGTGCAGGACTGGCCAGTGTTTTATTCTGTTGTGCAGAGGGTTGCTATGAGTCAGAAATGACTCGACAGCACCTAACAACAACAACAACATTATATACATTGCAGAACACGTTATATTTTTATAATGAAGTCAAGGATGGATTTTTTCCCCTAGGACTGTGATTCACAAATGTCTATATTTTATCGTTTTCTCTGGACCAATTACTCAAAATATGTCAACTTTCCTTTAGCTCTCAAATATTCTTTCATGGGGAAATACTTCCATGGAATATTATAAATATATTCTTGAAAACATAAATTTCTTCATAATACACACTTATGCAAAGTCATATTTCTCACCTTCTAAGGGTACTTGTTAACTAATAGTTTTTATAGGTAGAGATAATTCAAGTCATGTCACCGCTAAAATTCAGAACAATGTATTCGACCAAATCAAGTAACAAGTTTAATTTTCCAAGAGAAAATTTCTGGCAAGTAAACATTACATTCACCAAGTTTTCCAGTTTTGCAAGGAAAACAATTACTGTGTTTACTGTGAAAATTACAACACTTTTCTAATTCTCCCATGGCTCTGTTATCATTGGGCAACAAGAATTTTATATGTTGCTACCACATCCATTTCCTTACATACTTTTACAACATTTACTCTTACAGACAATGAAATATGTTTACTTTTGACTGTTTTAAGAGAAGAGCATATGGTAAAAAGAGGAAAGTTGAGGAAGCTGATTACCTGTTTCCAGTTACTAAAGAAACATCCCTAGAATAAGTAGAATTCAAAAGGAGAGAAGATTGACTTGAGCTAGGTTATAGAAATATGAATATTGAGCATCCCTTGTTAGTAGAAATTATAGTCATGTAACTGTATTTATTAGCTAATTACACCATGTAAGGGAAAACTTTATGAACAAGATTTTAAAATAAGATTTGAGAGAGATGAAATAGTCACCAAACCTTTGCTTTTGGAAGGCTTTTATTTTATTCTCTTTGTTAATAGTAAATGAAAAACATCACTTACCTTTTTGTCTCTCATCTTCTTTCCATTTAATTTCTTTTTTGTCTGTAAGCAGTGTAAGGGAAGAGGGAAGAGAGGCAGAAAATTGATATTTAGATTGTAAATAGATATTGTTTGAGACAAAAATTGAAAGAAAATAATTCTAATACCTGTCCGCCTCCACAATCCTGAAGAAATGTTATTTTGAAAATTACCTTTTGTATAATGTATGTGCTTATCTCCTTCATTTGAATTTGCACATAACTAAATTAAAAAAAATAAAGTGAAGGCACTTATATATCAAATATTATTAAAAAATTCATCAATGGACCAATCAGAAAGCGCCTGCCTCTCGGCTGGGCTGTCCCTTTGGGGCTGAAGGGAAGGACTCACACCTGCCCTAGAGGAGCTCAAGTAGTTTTGAAGAGAAAAAAACATTCAAGATGTCACCTAACCAAGGACTAAAAGGGTTGCTCACTAAAAAACATGCTGCCAATAGCACATCATGTGATCCTAGATGACAGGTCATATTGCCACAATTTCATGTTAGCAGTCAACCAACGAGTGTATCATATTGATGTAAAAAAATGGGCTTTAGAGTTACCCAGACCTAGATTCAAGAGCCAGCAATACGACCTCCACGATGTGTAAAGCTGGACAAGTTACTTATCCACCCTAAATTTTAGTCGCCTTATCCATAAAATGGAGACAACGATAGTATTTTACTGGAGTTTTGAAAAATCATATATGATAATAATTATAAAAATATTAAGCCCATAGTAAATATGTAAATAATTAGTAATAGGATGGCTCTTTTTTATTTAGGTCCCTATGGAGTCCTGGGGAGCCTTGGTGGCGTAGTGGTGAAGAGCTACGACTGCTAACCCAAAAGATAAACAGTTTGAGTGCACCAGCATTTCCTTGGAAACCCTATGGGGCAGTTCTACGCTGCCCTATAGGGTCACTATGAATTGGATTTGACTCGAGGGCAATGGGTTTCAGGTGGTGTAAACAGTTTGTCTCCACTGATAAGCTTAAGGTTGACGCTTTGAACCCACCCAATGGTAAAACGGAAGAAAAGGCCTGACGATCTGCTTCCATTAAGACTACAACCAAGAAAACCCTACTCTATCACACATGGGGTTGCCATGAGTTGGAATTGACTCGATGTCAACTAACAACAACAACTCTGTTATGTATTACCAGACTTGATTTCATTCCAGATAAACCTGCACGGTGTGTGTGTGGGGATAGACATATGTATATCAGATCAACAGAATTTGTATAACAGTTTACATTGTTCCTCAAAGAACAATTAATTGTCCACTTTCAGTTTTCTTGTCCTAGAGATATGTTGTCACTTAGGCAATGGTACCCATTGAATCAGACATATGATCTCTACAAATTCTATGTTTTCGACTGTTTGCTTCCTTTTTTTTTTCTTGGCTTCTATATTCAGAGCTTTCTTCTAATAAGAAATGAACTGGTTTAAAATAGTCACAGTCATGTTTATTCCACTTGTGTTACGCTCCACTTACAGATTCTTCATAGTGTCCTACATAGTATTTCTGTGGCATCAAAACCATGGGCCAGTTATTTTTTAAAGCTACTTTTAACTGGGTGTTTATTTGCACTAGATTTTCTTTGTTATCAGTGAAACAGCATATGAGTACTAAAAATGCTTTAACACATTAGAAAAATGGAGACTATAGTGATTTTGGGTATTCAGATTATTTGCAAAGTATTTATCTCTGGATCTATCTATAAAAGTTATGTGTGCCAAATAGGTGGATTTCAAGTTACCAGATATGAGAATTTAAATCAGAAATGTTAACATTAGCAAATAGCCAACAATGGATATAAGCAGGGGTGGAAGTGTAGCAAATCCAAAATTCATGGATTGAATTCATATATTTGATTATTTGTAAAGTTGTAGCAGTAATTTCCCTCAACTCAAAGTATACACAGTATACTTTCTTATATTACTAAATGTTTTTAGGTTCATAAAATTTTAGAACTGGGCTACTTTAGCAGTAATCTAGTTCAATTCATTCATTTTGCAACAAAATAGCTAAACCCCAGAGATTTTTGATAAATGTCCAAGGTCACAGAGTCAGTTTGAGGCAAAGTCTGAACTGTAATATAGATCACCTGATTTCCAATTCCGTGTTCTTCCCATTATGCAATACTCAAAATGAGAAGACAGAGATGGATGGGTACTCCCAGTGTTTCAGGAAGGACAGGGTAGCCAACATATTTTCATGGTCCTCAGTCATCAATCTCACTTATTGCAAAACTTTTCAGGAGAGTTGGTATTATATAAGCAGCATTTAAACTAAAAAATACCAACCATAACAATTGTTTTCCAGAAGAAATGAGAATAGAGAACACACCCTAGAGAGCACATGCAGCAATTATATGATTATTTAAGACATTTGCAAGGTTGCCAGAACATTTTCTGGATTACCAGGAAATCCTGAGTTATAAGTAACCCAAGCTTTCTGTTAGTCATAATATTCATCATCTTTTCTTCTTGAGATATTTACCTGAAAGATTCAAAGCTATTCGTATAATAGAAACATGATATATTTTGCATGTGATCTCTCAGAGAATCTGACTTTATAAGGGTATTCTCTGTGTTCACTAGTTAAGCGCTTAAAATGGCCCACATCTTATAACTATTATCCTACAAACCAGGAGCCCTGGTGGTGCAGTGGTTAAACACTAGGCTGCTAACTGAAAGGGCAGCAGTTGGAACTCACCAGCTGCTTTGTGGGAGAAAGATGAGGTAGTCTGCTTCCATAAAAATTACAAGCTTGGAAACCTTATGGGGCAGTTCTATTCTGCCTTATAGAGTCACTGTGAGTAGGAATTGACTGAATGGTAAAGGGTTTGGTTTTGGGTTTTATCCTACAATCCTACAAGGCATTTGCTTTTTTATGGAAAATATTTCTTAAGAAATATTTTTAGTTCATATGTGACATATGTGACTTTATAAAGAATATATATTTGAAATTCTCATTTTTAATTAATTTAAGTTGATTGTTAAAATATAATTTTTCATCAGCCAAGTGTTGTGCTTTTCTAATCTTCATTTCACAGCACATTATGCAATTAACATAATATATATTTATTAATATACTATTAATTTCACAACTAGTATTTTCCTATCCTGTAATGTTTGTGGGCGAATCTGCTACCTAGAATATTTCTTTCTCAATATTCTTCATTTTAGCCAGCCTTTCTGGGCAGAACACATACATACATACGAACATACATACACAGTTCTGCTTTTCAAAATAATTGTTAGTCTACTACTTTTTTCAAATTATGTAAGAAACATTTCCTGATATGAAGGCAGGAAAGAAAATCAAAGGACTACATTAAAGTTGATTCATAGTGGAATGGTCAAATTTAATCCAAAATAGTAATGGGGAAATGAGAAATGGCCCCGATTGAACAGAATGAATAAAACAGAAGAATCACATTTCAGAAATAAATCATGGAGCGCATGTTGCTCAGAAAAAGGCCCCTAAAGAGCTTAAAGCATTTACTTTTGTTGTTGTTAGGTGCCATCGAGTCGGTTCTGATCTATAGCAACAACAGAATGAACCACTTCCCAGTCCTACAGCATCCTCACAATCTTTGCTATGCTAGAGCCCATTTCTGCAGCCACTGTGTCAATTCATCTTGCTGAGGGTCTTCCTCTTTTTTGCTGACCCTGTACTTTACCAAGCCTGATGTCCTGCTCCAGAGACTGATCCCTCCTGATAACATGTCCAAGGTACGTGAGACGTAGTCTTGCCATCCTTGCTTCTAAGGAGCATTCTGTTCATACATCTTCCAAGACAGATTTGGTCTTTCTTTTGGAAGTCCATGGTATATTCAATATTCTTTGCCAACACCGCAATTGAAAGGCATCAGTTCTTCGGTCTTCCTTATACCTTGTCCAGTTTTCACATGTGTATGAGGTTATGGAAAACACCATGTCTCGGATCAGGCACACCTTAGTCTTTAAGATGACATCTTTGCTTTTTAACACCTTAAGGAGGACTTTTGCAGCAGATTTGCCCGATGAAATGCGTCCTTTGATTTTTTTCACTGCTACTTCCATGGATGTTGATTGTGGATCCAAGTAAAATGAAATCTTTGACAATGTAAATATTTTCTCTGTTTATCATGATGTTGCTTATTGGTCCCCTTGTGAAGATTTTTGCATTCTTTATGTTGAGGTGTAATCTGCACTGAAGGCTGTGGTCTTTGATCTTCATCAGGAAGTGCTTTAAGTCCATTTCACTTTCAGCAAGCAAGGCTGTGTCATCTGCATAGCACAGGTTATGAATAAGTCTTCTTCCAATCCTGATACCCCATTCTTCTTCATATAGCCCAGCTTCTGGGATTATGTGCTTAGCGTACAGATTGAATAGGTATGGTGAAAGGATACAACCCTGATGCACCTCTTTCCTGACTTTAAACCACACAGTAACCCCTTGTTCTTTTTGAACAACTGCCTCTTGGTCTGTGTACAGGTTCCTCATGAGCACAATTAAGTGTTCTGGAATTCCCATTCTTCTCAATGTTATCCATAATTTGTTATGATCCACACAGTCAAATGTCTTTTACTAGCACAATATGGGACACATAGTTTTCAATCCCTTAATCAATGGAAGATCTAAAATGTTTATTATTCTGTATTATAAGGAAATATGCTCATTGTTATTAACTTCTTTCATTTAAATTTAGATGTTTGACTCCTTTTTGTCATTCCTCTAATCACATTACTCATATGGTAACAGCAGTTTAAGTACTATGTTTAACTTGCCTAGAGTTAAGAAAAATCTATTTATTAATCATTTTGTCTCAAACCACTAAATAAAATCATATTTGTGGGGGATTCTGTTCATCTATTATAATTGAGCAAATTTTACTACAACCCATGAGATCCAACTGTTTTTTATTCCAGAAGATGAAAATGTTAAGCCTCCAAGAAGAAGTAAATATTTAAATAAGGACCTATTTGATGACTGAGAACAATTGCAGAACTTTTCCTGGATATAAAAACTCACTCCTTTATTCAAAAAATGTTTACCAAGGTTCTACTATGTACAGACCACTGTATAAAAATATACGGAAAATAAAAACATAGATCTTGTATATACTAAGCTAACAACTTCAGAAAATAATTAGGGGATTAATTAATAATTAATTAATTATTAATTAATTAATAATAATAGAAGGGATTACAGGAGAGAAAGCAATTCCTCAGGTGAGTATTTGAAATAGAGTGGAAGAGGAGAAAGGATTTCAAAAAGTGAAATTAAACATCCCAAGTATATGGTGTTGGGAGTGGGGGCATAAGAATAAATATGTAGATAGGGATGATGTAAAGTTTGTACAGAAAAATGACAAGCACACAGGTTATAAGTAGGGGAGACTAGTCTTTCTTTATTAGATTTCTGTATATAGACATTACAGGATGTTCGTGTGTCTAGATGTGAATTTTGTTTTGTTTTTAATCCTGCTCAGCCTGGATGCACTTTTTCTGTATCAATACTTACAGCTTTCTGAAATTCTGGAAATTTTTCAAGCATTACCTCTAAATATTTCCTTTCTCCAACGATCTGTAGTTTCTCTTCCTGAAATACCTCTTAGACAAAATTGAAGCTTCTCAATTTGTTCTTCATTTCTTTCAACTTTTAGTACTTATTTGTCATTTCTTTATCTCTCTGCTATGCTCTGTAGTATTTCTTC
Source organism: Dugong dugon (assembly GCA_030035585.1). Classification (NCBI taxonomy): domain Eukaryota; kingdom Metazoa; phylum Chordata; class Mammalia; order Sirenia; family Dugongidae; genus Dugong; species Dugong dugon. Next base: position 140,522,905 of record CM057464.1, on the reverse strand, counting down.
AGTCCTAAATTCTAGAAATTGATTTTCTCTTCAGAACTATCTACTACTCTACTATTTTTTCATGTAGTGACAGTTTTCAGACTTTTTGCTTTTATTTCCTAGATTTCCAAGAAAAAATAATTGTGTGTGCTTTGTCTCTGCTGTCTTGACTTCTCAATTTAGCTGTCGTAGAGTCGCCTCCCAATACAACTGAACAGAACACTGCTGAGTCCTGCACCATCCCCATAATTAGTTGGGGATCAGATCGTTTTGATCCATAGGGTTTTCATTGACTGATTTTAGGAAATAGGTCACCAGGCCTTTCTTCCTAGTCCATCTCAGTCTGAGAGGTCTGCTGAAATTTGTTCAGAACCACTGACAGACGAGTGATGGCTGCACGTGAGGTGCATTAACTGGGAATCAAACGCAGGTCTCCTGCATGGAAGGTGAAAATTCTACCCCTGAACCACTGGTGCCTTCTGTCTTGACTGGAACTTCTCTGAAAATCCAGCTGCCATCAAGCTGGTTCCAACTCATGGCAATCCCATGTGTGTCAGAGTAGAACTGTGTTCCATAGGGCTTTTGATGGCTAATTTTTTAGAAGCCAATTGCTAATTCTTTCTTCCGAGGAGCCTCTAGGTGGACTTGAACTTTCAAACCTCCGGTTAGCAGCTGAGCGTAACCGTTTGCACCACCCAAGGACTCTGGAAACTCTCTACTGATGTTTAAAATAAAATTGCAACTTTGATTTGGTCATTTTAAATCCCGTGAAATTCACCTGGCTTGTCAAGGTCATATGAATTGTTGCCCTGTCTCCTAATTTGTCATCAAACATCATTCACATTATTGCCATTTATACATTGATGAGCAATGCTCTTTAATTCAATTTATGAAAAAGAGTATAGGATACGCTGATTGTATCATTACTCAGTAAGTCTCTATCATGTTGAGGATGACATTTTAACAGGTATTATGCCCATACATCTTTGTTAAATTTATGTAGAAAATTAAATCACAAAAGAAACAAAAATCCAGATATCCCTGCAGGCATTTCTTTCTCTCCAAAAAATTAAATAATTATATGATAGACACTGAACTCACGGGCAGAGTTTAAAGAAAATGACATTCTATAAAACTTGCCTCAGTACAATTATATTCAGTGACTCAGACTGTTGCGCCATCTAACCTCTGCACTTAAATACAAGCCCTTGGAAGGTCATTGCAACCTAAAATGATGTTGATTTTCCTCAGATTATGCTGTAACTTGACAGGAGCCATAAGAAGGCCACATTGTAAATGATGCATCTGGGTTACTAATGTCCTTTTCTACTAGCACTCAGACAGCTCTGGTCAAAGCTTTTAGATCAGATAATGTTTTCTTACTCCACTGAAGGATAATCTGAAAACATTACCCATAGTGCTACCAAAGAAAGTCCCAGAATAGTTTTCCCTTAGATACTTCATGTCTTGCAGGGGGAGAAAAAGCTACAGAAAGGTTTCTCTTCTGCTCTTTTGGTGGTTGAACAGATATAGCTATGGGTACGTATATAGGTGTAGACATAGATACAGGTGTGTGTATATTATATATAAATTCCTTTCTATATGTAATATAGATCCTAATATATACATATTCATACGTACATACGTATTCCTATGAACTCTTCATATCTACATCTATATCTATATCCAGAATAGTTAAGATATTTAATGTCATAATAAGTTTTTTGGTTGATGAGTTTTTCTTTGTTTTTCACTTGTTTTTATTAATGTGATTTAAATTAATGCAGGTACACTAGAAGATAGCTAGGTACTATTTTTCCCCTGAAATTAAGATTTAGAAAGAAAAATGTTGTGAAAACTCAATATTTCTTTCTCATCCATAGACAACATTTAAAAACACTAAATTATAGTTCTCCAAAATATATTAATCTGTCTGGTTGATCATCTTCTTTAATCTTGGTATATATTGGCCAAATTCATAGATGCTAGCATTTATGTGCAGAGACTTTAAAGAGCAAAATAGTCGTAAAGAATAATAGCTGATTTTTTAATAAATTATTATTGAAAAAGTTCTCACTTCCAGAAAGCTGTTATCTTCTAAATTAGTAGGCTGCATTTCTAAGGGGTTTTTGCACAATGTCGGAGGTGAGAATTCATGTTGCTCAACACATCAAGCTTTCATAATGTGTTCAGCCTTAAGAATGTAAAATCTTTGATGGGAGTAAAATTCGCATTGATTTTGTATGCTAAAACCAGTTGCCATCGAGTCAGTTCTGACTCTGGCAACCCCATGTATTGCAGAATAGAACTGTGCTCCATAGGGTCTTCATGGTTGTGGTCTTTCAGAAGCAGATCACCAGGGTTTTCTTCAAGGTGCCTCTGAGTGGGTTCGAACTGCCAACCTTTTGGTCAGTAGTCAAGTGCTTAGCCATTTGTGCCACCCAGGGAATCTGTTTTGAATGCTCCTGGTATTACTTGTTAAAGTGAATGAGGAAAACATGCCTGCTTTTTACTCCATTTTTCAAACATAATAAAAGGTTTTTCAGGCTAATGTGATATCTTAAGAAAAAGGTAAAACTAATCATGTCTGTGTCATTTTAAGGGGTAATTAAGAATCCAGTAATAAAGTTAATTGCCACTGAACAGGTTACAAGGTTAGTTTTTAATAAGGAATAATTAATTCATAGAAAGCTTTCAGACATTTTAAAAGAATATGCAACATAAACTGCATGTCACTGCATGTTATTTAAAAAAAAAAAACATTTTATAGATGAATGAGTGTATAAGGAACTTTAGATATCTTGTAGTACCATTTCAAGCAGCGGGAAGATCTATCTTTAATTTGAACTGGCACATAAACTGAGCATTGCTGAGAGGTCAGATTATACTTTGGTAAAAACGGAAGGAGCAATGAATAATAATGATGATGGCACTTTACATTTATATAGAAATAGATGCCATTTAATCTCCTTTTATATCTATAGCTCTAGAGCAGAATGCAAAGGTTTAATAGTGTCAAAATTATGATCCAGCTTTATCTTCCATCTATTCACACTATGCAGTTTACATGCCTGCCATAGTGAGTATCTCCTTTCCCTGAAAATGCTTGAAAATTTCAACACTCGAGTTAGCGCATGGCCCAAATATCACATCTGTGTAACTAAAAAATATTTCTCAACCTAAGCAGTGATCTTCAGATTGAAATCGCTGGACATATTTTACTTATTTCTACAGTGACTGAAAACTAAAGCAAGGACCATTCAAATAAATAAAATTTCACCTCAAATGCTTTTAAAATCGCATTGTCAAATATTAGCCTAACTGTATACATGATAATATAACATTTTGAGGTCTTTCTTAGGAATACAACAGCTACTGTTCTAATGTTTGCTTGCTGCCAATATTTGAGCAATATCTACATAGTTCCCACTCTGGATGCTATAGTAAGAATTCCTAAAGAGGAATGAATAGGAGTTAGAAAGAATGAGTTATAAAGTACTCTTTAATTTCAAGAATTTATTATTTCAGTAATTTTACTTTGTTAATAGATAGAAAGCTATTCCATGCTAACATTTAGGATCACAAATAAAATATCAACTGTATTTTTTCACTGAAAATTTTTATTCTGAATGGCATAAAGCATGTGGATATGTTTCTTACCCAAATACTAAGACTTCATAAAACTGTTTTCAATATTGCCATTACTCACAACTACATTAAATCTCTTTTGATATATAAACTTATTTAAGATGTATTCTCCACTAAGTTCCAGGAAATTCAATAATCTGAAACAATGCAATACAAGACAATCTGGGTTAATACTGAAAGAAAAGTCCCTCTAAAAGTGAAAGGAAGAACTGCTGTAGACCCCAGACAAATTGCTATTACAGGTGTAACTGAGTTTCTTGCTGTGCTTTTTGAGAAATAAGTAAACAGGGAAGTGGGTCAAGTCATAAAATTTCCATTTTGTTCAGACGAAGCAGATCACGTAAATTTTTCTTGGGGGAGGGGGATGGGCAGGGAGGGGTACTTCCAGGTTGTTGTTGTTGTTGTAAGGTGTCGTCGAGTCACTTCTGAGACATAGCGACCCTATGTACGGCAGAATGAAATATTGCCCAGTCCTGTGCCATTCTCACAATTGTTGCTATGTTTGAATCCATTGTTGCAGCCACTGTGTCAATTTATCTCATTAAGGGACTTCTTTTTCTCTTATCCTCTACTTTACCAAGGATGATGTCCTTCTCCAGGAACTGGTCCCTCTTGATAACACGTCCAAAGTACATGAGACAAAGACTTGCCATTCTTACTTCTAAGTAGCATTCTGGCTGCATGTCTTCCAAGACAGATTTGTTCGTTCTTCTGGCAGTCCATGGCATATTCAATATTCTTATTTAACACCACTATTCAAATTCATCAATTCTTCTTCGGGCTTCCTTATTCATTGTCCAGATTTGCATGCATATGAGGTGATTGAAAATACCTTGGCTTAGGTCAGGCACAGCTTAGTCCCCAAGGTGACATCTTTGCTTTTTAACTCTTTAAAGAGTTCTTTTGCAGCATATTTGCCCAATGCAATAATTCCAGGTAGCTGAGGATAGTTGTAGCTGAGGATAATGGTGGCTACCTAATGAGTCTCCTCAACATCCTTGAAAACTATATAAAACTGCCAGCACAATTAAAACAATAAAAAAAAAAAAACACACCCTCAGCATAACTAGAAAGCAGCACACACCTAATACTATTATTAAATGTAAGCATTAAAACCAATAAACACCAAAACCAAATGGGGTCCCTTGCATATTCTTGTCATGAGCTTTTACCATTAGTGGGCCAGAAATTTCCCTTTCCAACCAGAGACACCAGGTAGACTGAGGCCACTGGTAGGAGGATCCCACAACAATAAATAATGTAGCCAAGGAGGCCTCTTTGTCCCTGCCAGTATGAGACACTCTCCACCAAGAGACACCTGGTAACCTGTTTTGGAGAAACCCCTTTTGCCCCCTCAGGAGGCACCAGCAGGGACCAATGGGGGTCTCAGCAGTCTCAGATAAACCAGAATACTAAAATACTACTACAAATGTCTGAAAATCAAATTGCAATTGAAACTACAACCCGCAAAATTAAGCCAGGACCACATGCTAAGCCTAATCAGAATAACCGTCTGCTAAAATAAGATGTAGATAGGACCTAGAGATGCTTACCTAAAAAAGACAAAATGTCCAGGATACAGCAAAAAATTAGTCATCACACCAAAAACCAAGATAATCACAATTTGAATAAGAAGAGACAATCAAGTGACACCAACATCAGTATGAATTAGAAGTTGGAATTATCTGACAAAAATTTTAAGTTAGCCATGATAAAAATCTTTCAATAATCAATTATAAATTATCTTGAAACAAATGAAAAAAACTTTAATCTCAGAAAAATCTAGAAGTTATAGAAATTATCAAATGAAAATTATAGAACTGAAAAATATAACAGAAATAAAAAAATCACTGGATGGACTTAATAGCTGAATGGAGATGACAAAGGATAGAAATAGTAAATTTGATGACTAATCAATATAATATACCCAATCTGAACAACAGAAGAAAATGGACTGAAAAAAACTGAACAGATCCTCAGGAACCTGTGGGACAATAACAAAAGACTCAACATTCCTATTATGGAAGAAAAGGAGAAATAGAAAAATAGCATGGAACTGAAAGAAAATGGCTGAAAACATCCCAAATTTGGTGAAGATATAAGCCTATGTTGAAGATGTAGAGTAAACCACAAACAGGATAAAACTAAAGAACTTCATGCCAATATAGATCATAATTAAACATTTGGAAATCCATGACAAAGAAATAATCTTGACAGCAGCCAGAGATAAATGATGCATTACCTACCACCAATATGAAGAGCAGGGAATGGCTTATCTGAAAGCATAGGGGCCAGATGGAAGTGGCAAACATTATTCAAGTACTGAAACAAGAACTGTCAACTGGAAATTCTGTGACTGGCAAAAGAAGTCTTCAGGAATAAAGGGGAAATAAAGATAATTTCAGAGAAAAAAAACTAAAAAATTTGTCACTAGCACACATTGACTTAACGATTGGCCAAAGGAAGTTCTTTAAGCAAAAAGGAAATAATAAAAGAAACTTGGAGCACCACAAAAGAAGAATGAACAAAGGAAAGTAACATTATGAGTAAATTTAATAAACTATCCTGTCTCTTGTGAGTTTTTTGAATCGTATTTATTGACTGAAACAAAAATTATACCATCATTTAATAGTCAAGAAAATGGTATTTAAAAGTGTGGAAGGTAAAGAGACCCAAATGAAAGTGAGTTTTCTACACTTTACTCAAAATCATTAAATGATGATGCCAGTAGACTGTGATAAGTCACATATTTATATTGTAATACCAAGAACAAACACTATGAAAACTAGTCAAAGAGATACCCTCAAAAATACTATCAGTAAATTAAGATGTGATGCTACAAAATGTCCAAGTAACCCAAAGGAACCAAACAAAATCCATTGCCATTTAGTCGATTCCGACTCATAGCAACCCTATAGAACAGAGTAACAGAGTTTCCAAGGAATGGCTGCTGGTGGATTCGAACGGTGGACTTTTTGGTTAGCAGCCGATTGTTTAACCATTGAACCACTGGGCTCGAAAGGAAGGCAAGGGAAAAAATATTAAAAAAGAACAAATGCCAGAGGAAACAAACAGACAATAAATAATAAAGTGGAAGATTTAAGTGGTAACATATCAATAATTAACAAATATAAATGGTCCAACTGCATCAATCAAAAGGCTGAGTGGATGAGAAAAGATAACTATATGATGTTAACAACACACTCACTTCAAATTTTATGGCAGGTAGGTTGAAAGTAAATGGATGGAAATGATACACCATGCAAACATTCATTAAAAAAGAAAGTAGAGTTATCTATATTAACATCTGATAAAACAGAATTCAGAGCAAAGGAAATTGCAAGAAGACAAACATTCTATGATAAGGAGCCCTGGTAGTGCAATGGTTAGGCACTTGGTCGCTAACTGAAAGGTAAGTAGTTCAAATCCACCACCTGCTCTTCAGAAGAAAAGACCTGGTTATCTGCTCCCATAAAGATTATAGGCTAGGAAACCCCATGGGGCAGTTCTACTCTGTCCTAGGGCCACTATGAATCTACTCAATGGCACACCACAACAACAAAAACATAATAATAAAATCACCAGGAAGACAAAAGGTTTCCAAATGTGTAAACATAAGAAAAAAAAAAATCAAAATGCCTGAAGCAAAAATTGATAGAGTTCAAAAGAGAAATAGACAAAACCACAACTGTAGTTGTGAACTTGATCATTCAACTGTTAGCAATAGATAGAAGCACTAGACAGAAAATCAGCAAGGGTACAGAAGATCTAAATTACACAATCATTAAAATGAACCAACTGATATATATAGAATACTCCACCCAACAAAAGTAGAATACTTCTTTTTTTCTTTTTTTTCAAGCGTCCAAAGAACATTCACCAAGATAGACCATCCCCTCGGACAATAAAACAAACCTTAACAAATTAAAAGAATTGAAATCATACAGTGTACTCTCTGACTATAAAGGAATCATGCTAGAAATCAATAACAGAAATAAAATAGAAAAATCTCTAAGCACATGAAAAATAAACAACACACTTCTAAACTACCAATGGGACAAAAAGGAAGTTTCAAAAAATTTTTAAAGTACATAGAACTGAATGAAAAAAAAGAAAAGCAATATATCAAAACACGAAGGATTCTGTTAAAGCAGTGTCAAGAGGTTTCTAGCACTAAATGGTTATATTAGAAAAGAGCAAAGATTTCAAATCTTTAAGTTTGTCAAGAAACTAGAAGAACAAAATAAACACAAAGCAAAGAGATGAAAGAAAATAATAAAGAGCAGAAATCGATGAACTGAAAATAGGAAAACAATAGAGAAAATCAAACTTTTGGTACATTTAAAATTTCAGGAAAAAAATCTCTAGCAAGATTGATAAAAATAGAGTCAAAACATAAAACGCTAAAATCAATGAAATAGGTAGGGGTTATTACCACAAATACTGCCATCATATGAGATGAAAAAACCCATCTCTGGCCAGGAGGAAGCTAGGGTGGTATTTTTGTAGCTGTGCATGTGAGTCTGTTCCTGCCAAATCCTGGAGGTCCTACAGCTCCCTATCCATTAAATCATATTTTTCTAGAATGATCTCACTGGGAAATCTTATGATGTGCAACACAAGATTTTTCTAAAAATCATCTCTAAAATATAAAGAAAATTCCTGCACAAAGGAAAAAAGTTGGATCTTTACCAAATAAACTGTGAGGATTCTGTTGACGTATCCATGTCTATAACAGACCTCTTTTTAAAATTTGTGCAAAGCAAAAATGTATGAAATCTCCACACACATGACACTTGAAGATGAAGTAACTGGCTACTTAAACAAAGTGAAACACACTTCTTGGCTTATGAATCTGAGATGACCAATCAGCTTTTCAAATTACCCTTCACTTTGCACTAAGTAGGTACATTTAATGATTTCTTCATTATGAAGTTCACTTAACAAGTTCATTGTTATTAAAACAACCGAGTAATACATCCTAAGAGTAAATTAATAGAAGTATCAGTATAGCTTCTTAAAATGGGGCTCTCTTCACTGTGAAACCAGTTAGCCAGAAGCACTTATGAAAATGTGTGTGAAAGATATTTTGGTCTGGGTGAAGATAATTAGCATCTAAGCCCCACTTAAAGAAATCCTTCCTCACAAGAGGCTACTTTGGTCTGACAGCTCTAAGAAATATAGAACATGGAGAAATGCAGATTATTCGTGTCTTTTTGCTCAAACCCAATTAATTCTCTTCTCAATTAAATCATTTAATTTTTCATACATACATACACGTCCATTGCCGTCGAGTCGATTCTGACTCATGGCAACGCTATAGTACACAGTAGAACTTCCCCATGGAGTTTCCAAGGAGTGCCTGGTGGATTCAAACTGCCTACCTTTTTGGTTAGCAGCCAAACTCTTAACTACTGTGCCACCAGGGCTCCTTCAATCGTTCATCAGTCTTAAAAAATGGGCTTCTCGCCCATTTCCAAAAAGGATGGTTTGCCACTTTGAAACACTATTTTTTTTAACTTCTTTGATAAAGACTATATATTTTGGCTTTTTGCTATGTTTAAACAGATCAGGCAAATGCAAATAATTTATTTTGAAAATGCTGTATCGTGTGCTTGTTAATGTATAAGATTATGGGTGGTAGGGAGTACTTGCTTCTTGCTTGTCCTGTACTTTAGCCTTTACGTGTTTGTTGTATAGCCTATGATGTGTGCTTGTGTGTGTGTGTAAATACTTTACATGACAACATTGCTGTTACTCACTGAAGGAAATGTGATTCTTCAGGGCAATAATTATGAACCCCATAGTACTTAGTACAATACCACACAAAGGGAAACTTCAATAAGATTTAAGGGGAAAGAAAATGGTATCCTTAATGAAACTAATTAGAAATAATGATTTATATGTCCTTGGGAGTTTGTGGTATACAAAGCCCTTTCCACACTCATTAGCTCAAAGAAGCAGTATTACCCTGCAGACTGCTTGGAGACAGGAAGACTTGCCATTTGTGTTAGTTAAGGGACTCACTAAACTTGGGGGTGTGTGTGTTTATGTGTGTGTGTGTGTGTGTTTTAATCATTTGCTACTTGGGGACAATAATACCTAACATGCAAGATGCTTATAATGATTAAAGACAGAGTTTCTAAGGCTCTTGCATAATGGCTATAGCAGTATCTGGCATGTAGTAATAATTAATTGAACAGATTTACTGATCATATATGTATATATAATAAAGTTTACCCATTTAAAGTCATACAATTAAATGAGTTTTAGTATGTCTAGGGAGTTGCGCTATCATCACCATAATCTAATTTTAAAACATCTCCATTACTCCAGAAAGACAGTTTGTACCGATTAGCAGTTGCTCTTCCTTCCCGCCTCCCTAGCTACCCAACCCTACCTACACAAACACTAACCTACTTTCTGTCTATATGTAACAACAAAACAAAAACGTTGCCATCAGGTCAATTCCAACTCATAGCGACACTATAGGACAGAGTAGGACTGCCCCATACTGTTTCCAAAAAGTGGCTGGTGGATTCAAACTGCCAACCTACTGGTTAGCAGCCGTAGCTTTTAACCACTGTGCCACCAGGGCTTCTCTATCTATATAGATTTGCCTATTCTGAGCATTTCATATAAATGAACTCATATGCTGACCAGCTTCTTCCACTTAGCATAATGCTTTTGAGATGTATTCATGTTGTAGCATATAATGTTACTCCATTCTTTTTATTGCTGAACAATATTTCATTGTATGGATATACACATTTTGTTTATCTGTTCATCAGTTCATGAACATTTGGGTTGTTTCCACTTTCAGGTTATTATGAATAATGTTGCTATAAACATTCATGTACAAGTTTTTGTGTTAACTTAAGTTTTCATTTCCCTTAGGTAAAAATCTAGGAGTGGAAATTCTGATTCATATGATAATTCTATGTTAACATTTTGAGGAAATGCCTGTTTTTAAAAGTGGCTGCATCATTTTAAATTTCAACCAGCAATGTATGAGGGTTCTAATTTCTCCATATCCTCAAAACCACTTGTAATTTTGGTCATTTTCATTATCGTCATTCTAGTTACTTTCTATCATTTTCATTATAGTTATTATAGTGAGTGTGAAGTGGTTTTGATTTTCATTTCCCTAATGACTAAGATGTTGAACATCCTTTCCTATACTTATTGGAAATTAAAATTTCTTCATTGAAGAATTGTCTATTCTTAGTCTTTATCCATGTTTTAATTGTGTTGTCTTTTTATTATCAATTTCCAGTAATTCTTCTTATAATCCACATACAAGTCACTTATTAGATATATGATCAGCAAATATTGCCTCCCAGTCTGTTGTTTTTCACTTTTTTAAATCTTACTTATTTTGCTGTTGAGAATATGCACAGCAAAACATAGACCAATACAACCATTTCTACATTTACAATTAAATGACATTGATTATATTCTTTGAGTTGTGCAACCATTCTCAACCTCCTTTGCTGAGTTGTTTCTCCCCCATTAGCATAAACTCACTACCCTCTAAGGTTCCTATCTATCTTTTGAGTTGCTGTTGTCAATTTGATCCCATATAGACAGATCTTTAAAAAGCATAATGCTCAAGGCAGACATTTTTTACTAGTTCAGGTAAACTGCTGCTAGGTTTTAAGAAGACTTCGGGGATATTTTAGGTTTAAGGTTTAAAGATTATCTCAGGGCAATAGTTTCAGGGTGTCGTTTGTAGCACAAATATATTTTTAATTTTGATGAAATCCAATAATCTATTTCTTTCCTTTCTTACTTGTGTTTTTCGTCTCACGTCTAAGAAACCATTGCTAAAATCAAGCTCACAAAGATAGACTCTTATGTTTTCTTTTAAGAGTTCTTTAGTTTTTGTTCTTATTATTATGTCTATGATACATTTTGAGAGATATTTGTGTATGATGTGAGGTAGGAGTCCAGCTTCATTTCTGTTTGGAGATCCATTTGTCCCATTACCACTTGTTGAAAAGACTATTCTTTCCCTATTGAATAGTCCTGGTTAAAAATCAGTTGCCCATAATATAAGGGTTATTACTGGACCTTTAATTCTGTTTAATTTGTCTATAAATCTATCATTATGCAAGTACCACACTGTCATGATCACGGTAGCTCTGTAGAAAGTGATTTAATTGGGAAGTCTGAATTCTCCTAATTAGTCAAGATTGTTTTGGCTATTCTGCATTTCCATACCAATTTTACAATCAGCTAGACAAAAAGAAACAAAAAAAGAAAAAGGCCAGCTAGCACTTAGATAGTGATTGTCTCCAATCTGTAGATCAATTTGGCAAGTATTATACAGTCTTAGTGGAGCCCTGGTGGCACAGTGAGTGGTTAAGAGCTATGGCTGCTAACCAACAGGTCGGCAGTTTGAATTCATCAGCTGCACCTTGGAAACCCTATGGGACAGTTCTACTGTATCCTATAGCATCGTTATGAGCTGGAATTGACTCAACAGCAATGAGTTTCATAGTGTTAGCAAAATTAGGTCACCCATCCATAATAACATGATGTCTTTCCATTTATTTAGATTTTAATTTCTTTCATCAAGTTTTATAGTTTTTGGCATACAAATCTAGCATTTGTCTCGTTAAAATTATTTCTTTTAAATTATGTTATTATTTTTGATACTATTATAAATGGTGGTTAAGATCTACGGCTGCTGACTAAAAGGTCAGCAGTTCAAGTCCACCAGGTGCTCCTTGGAAACTCTATGGGGTAGTTCTACCCTGTCCTATAGGGTTGCCGTGAGTCAGAATCAACTCGACGGCAATGGGTTGTGTACGGAAGTGCAATTTTTAAGTATTAATCTTATATCCCGCAACACTGTTTGAACTTGCTTATTTTTATAATAATTTTTCAGTGGATTTCTTAGGTTTTTCCATATACAAGATCATGTCATCTGCAAATAGAGATAGGTATACTACTTCCTTTTTAAACTGGTTGCCTTTTATTCATTTTCTTGCCTAATTGTCCTGGCTAGAACTGCCAGTATAGTGTTGAATAGAAGTGACAGAAGTGGACATCATTGTCTTGTTTCTCATTTTAAGAGGAAATGTTTTAGTCTTTCACTATTATGTATGAGGTTGTTGTCGCTTTCTGACTCATAGCAAACCTGTGTATAACAGAAGGAAACATTGCTAGGTCCTGTGCCATCCTCACAATAGTAGGTGAGTTTGAGCACATTACTGCAGCCACTATGTCAATCCATCTAATTGAGGGTCTTTCTCTTTTTCGCTGACTGTCTTATTTTACTAAGCATGATGTTCTTCTCCAGAGAATGATTCCTCCTGATAACATGTCCAAAGTAAGCAAGATGAAGTCTCACCATCCTTATTTCCAAGAAGTATGAGGTTAGTCATAGGCATTTCTTAGATGCTTGCTTATTTGTTTAGTGACTATCCTGTTAAAATAAAGTCATATTCAGCCAATAATATAAATTGATTTGAAGTTTATTTAATATATGATTTGTTAATCAGGCAACGCTTCTGACAAGAGAGTCAAAGTGTTCCAAAGATGAGCTAACTTCCAAAGATTTTATTACCTCAGGTTATAGACATTGCCATGGAAATGGGGCCAGAACAGTGTTTTCATAATGACAACTTACCCTAAAACACAGTTTCCAGTCTGATTGTCAAGCTTCTGTTTCTTGAAACTGACTGCACATAGCTAATTCTTAAAAAGAAGACAATACCCAAGACAAAATGATCTTTACTAATTGGCAAGACTACTGTTTGACTTAAAGGTGACTTTTAGGAGACTAGTCTTCTTAAAAAAAATTGCAGTGAAGTTGTTGGTCTTGCAAAATTCTGATCATGTGATCTCTGTCTGGCATGGTTTCTATCCCCAGGGCTGTATTTTCCAACTACTGATCCTTCTTTGTTTCCAACTTTTGCATTTCAATCACCAGTAATTATCAATGCATCCTGATTGCATGTTCTATCAATTTCAGACTGCATAAGTTGATAGAAATCTTCAATTTCTTCATTTTTGGCCTTAGTGGTTGGTACATAAATTTGAATAATAGTTATATTAACCAGTCTTCCTTGTAGGTGTATAGATATCATCCTATCACTGATAGCACTGTACTTTAGGGTAGATCTTGAAATGTTCTTTTTAACGATGAATGCAACAACTTCTTCACTGCAAATACCTTTTTTCAACAACATAAATGGCAACTATACACGTGGACCTCACCAGATGGAATACACAGAAATCAAACTGACTACATTTCTGGAAAGACACAATGGGAAAGCTCAATATTATCAGTCAGAACAAGGCCAGGTACCAACTGCAGAACAGACCATCAATTGTTTATATACAATTTCAAGTTGAACTTAAAGAAAATTGCAAGCCCACGAGAGCCAAAGTATGACCTTGAGTACATCCCACCTAAATTTAGAAAACATCTCAAAAATAAATTTGATGCACTGAACACCAGTGAATGAAGACAAGATGAGTTGTTCAAGGACATCATACATGAAGAAAGCAAGAGGTCATTAAAAAGACAGGAAAGAAGAAAAAGACCAAAATGGATGTCAGAAGAGACTTTGAATGTTGCTCTTGAAAGTCAAGTAGCTAAAGCAAAAGCAAGAAATAATGAAGAAAAGAGCTGAAGAGAAGATTTCAAAGGGCAGCTCAAGAAGACAAAGTAAAGTATTATAATGACATGTGCAAAGACCTGGAGATAGAAAACCAAAAAGGAGAACACGTTCGGCATTTCAAGCTGAAAGAACTGAAGGAAAGATTCAAGTCAGGAAAGAGGTGCCAGGGTCGGATCCTTTCGCCATACTTACTCAATCTGTATGCTGAGCAAATAATCCGAGAAGCTGAACCATATGAAGAAGAATGGGGCATCAGGACTGGAGGAAGACTCATTAACAACCTGCATTATGCAGATGACACAAACTTGTTTGCTGAAAGTGAAGAGAACTTGAAGCAATTACTGATGAAGGTCAAAGATCACAGCCTTCAGTATGGATTACACCTCAACATTAAGAAAACAAAAATCCTCATAACTGGACCAATAAACAACATCATGATAAAAGGAGAAAAGATTGAAGTTGTCAGGCATTTCATTTTACTTCGATCCACAGTAAAGATCTATGGAAGCAGCAGTCAAGAAACCAAACGATGCATTGCATCGGGCAAATCTGCTGCAAAAGACCTCTTTAAAGTGTTAAAAATCATAGATATCATTCTGAGGACTAAAATGAGCCTGACCCAAGCCATAGTGTTTTCAGTTGCCTCATATGCATGTGAAAGCTAGACTATGAATAAGGAAGACCTAAGAAGAATTGATGCCTTTAAATTGTGGTATTGGTGAAGAATATTAAATATACCATGGACTGCCAAAAGAACGAACAAATCTGTCTTAGAAGAAGTACAACTAGAATGCTCTTTAGAAGCAAGGATGGCAAGATTACATTTCACAGACTTTGGACATGTTATCAAGAGGGATAAGTCCTTGGAGAAGGACATCATGTTTGGTAAAGTAGAGGGTCAGGGAAAAAGATGAAGATCCTCAAGGAGGTGTACTGACACAGTGGCCGCAACAATGGCTCAAGCATAACAACGATTGTAAGAATGGCTCAGGCCAGGGCACTGTTTTGTTCTGCTGTACATAGGGTTGCTATGGGTCAGAACCAATTTGACAGCACCTAACAACAGTCAGCTTAAGGCTCAAGGTTCAAAAGATCACCTTAGGGCAATGGCTTGAATGGGATACCCCAACTTCATAGGCCCCAGAAATCTAGATTCCCAAATTAAAACTCTATTTCTCGATCCTATAGTAATTCTCTGAAGTATTCGTTTTCTGTAGTGTGTGGCCACAGAGATCTCTACTTGGTTAACTTATTGGTCAGCTAATTATTGGTCATCGATTTCCCTGAATGTCTTGAATCAGTGTTTTTCATTTTGCACAGGTGCTCTGTTTGGTTTGAGGCACGCCCTCAGAGTTTAGGCATTTTATAAATCTGTCTTACCATTCACTTCCTATTGGTGCAGGTTTTCAAGATCAGCCAAGGTGAGATGTTTGGCACTCTCAGTTTTTGTCTAGGCAAGTGCACAGTCCTGCCCATGTGCAATCTTCTTTATCTCCAGAAATATGTTATCTTTTCAAAATCCCCATGGAAATTTTGTTCCCTCGATCTTCCTTTTAAATTTGGTTGGGCTTTTGTTTGCCCCAACTAGTTTCACAGTCTTAGGCAACTGCAATGTTAAACAATTGTAGCTGATTACTTTTGACTAACTCCCTGGGAATAGGGTGTTTTCCACTGAGAGAGATCTGTGTCAGTCAAATAACAGCAATGCCCTCTGAATAGAGTTTTTCCAGGAGCTGCAGGCTGGTCAAATAGTGACTATGTGCTGGAAACTGGACATTTTGAGGTGTTCCAAACCTAGTCTGCCATCTCTGATGGCCGCTAGAATGCTGATTTTCAGACTATTGCAGAGCTGGGGTGAGGGAAGTAGGAGTAGAACAAGTGAAAATGCCATAAATCCCATTGTTCTTACCAAGTTCTGAAGAATTTTTCCTTCAGTTAACATTCCTCATATTTTTGCAAGCCTTTTTCCAATCATCAAAGATCTGAAAAAGTTGATTTTGATAATTTTGGCCAATGTTTCAATTGCTTTCATGGAGGAGCATATTTACAGAAGTCCTCACTCTTCTATTATGTAAATCCTATTCAGTTCTAATTTTGGCTAACAACTGTGATGAGAGAAAGAAGAGAAAGGCAGAACAAGAGAGACTGATTAAGACCCTGCAGGTATACTTAACCCAAGGGAGCTAATAAGGGTGAGAAACCAGTATGCTGGGCTATTTCTGGCTCATATGCTTGGAAAGAAGATTCCTCTTTGGTCCTTCTCTATCCATATACCATACAGAGGCCAAAGACAGCCCAAGCACTCCATCTGCAGAAACCTAGAATCTCCTTCCATGCTTGTGGGTTGGATCACTGAGGGGAACTCAAGTAAATATCTACTCAGGCAATGAGAGAGTTCATTAAAAAGTAACAAAAAGGATTGTCTGAGAATCCTCAGAAGCTTTCTTTGACAGGTTTAGAAGAGGAGGAGAAACTCTTTTTCTGATAGGGAGGGGGGAGTATTTTATTGAATTTATCCTCCTGACGTATTGTTAGCTTTGCCATCTCTCAGGAAGCCTACTGCTTCCCACAGGCATCCAAAGGGTCCAGGTTCTGAGCAGCTAACATTTCCTTTCTTAAACATCTGAGCTGAAATGTTCATTTTCACACTCATTCCATAAACAGATAAAACAATCGTGGGTTTCTTTGTAAGAGATTGTATCTAGAAGTAGAGACTTGACCTGGAACACCTCTCCTTAAGATGGTTCTTATTGCTAACCTTTATCTAGTGAATTTCCCCAACAAAGAATATCATTTATACCCATACAACATGACATTGTAGAATTCAACCCTACTTTCCTCATTACATACCAGTTCTTAATAATCGCCAATTTTCATCTCCATTTACAAGTTTGAGAAGACAATGAAAAATCTCCTGACATACAAGGATAGTCAACAGATAGAAAAGGAGAGGGGGCTGACGAGGGGATAAAAATAAATTGGGCTCCAGTAAAACAAAATTAATGGGAAAAAAAGAAAACATAATGATGAAATAACTTCTGAACTTTCTGTATGAACATGCTTGCATAAATTAGGAGTGTTTCCTTCTGGAAATAATTCAAAAGGAACAGGGAGATTAATGGGGAAAAAAGAATGCCCACAAAGAACAATTTCAGTGAAAATATAAGACGGGTATAAACCCCAGACTCTAAAATATAGGTAAAGGTTGCTAAAAGCAGCTTGGGATTAGTACAGAAAAACATTTAGAAAAACCTTAGCAATGAGAGGACTCAGTTGCAATAGGTCTCAAAACTACCAACAAGGGTACATTGCCTGGAGTCTTCTTTAGCTGTACCATTTGAAATGCCAAACCTTAACTCATGCTTGCAACAGTTGAAATAGACTTGTTTTTGTTCAGACAAGTAAAGGGGGCAGAACTACAAAAAGAATCACACTGACAAAGCTACATAAAACAAGAAAATTAGCTTAGCAATGTAGAAGAGAACCTCTGAGTTTTGAAAAGACAGGTAGTTGGGAACTGCGTATGGCCTTTTCCGCACTATGCTAACCGACACAGGAAACTTGCAAATATTTGGTCCAGCAACACTGTAATTATATAACAGTATTTAGAAAAACAGAAGAAATATTTGTCATTCTATGCACAGGTAGTCCTCCACTTATGATGTAATCGAATTACGGTGAACCGCATTTATGACCGTCTGTTTTTTGTTTTGTTATTTGTACATCTTATTGTTAGTAATATGTAATACACACAATGTTGCAGCGTGCAATTTGCTGATGTTATCATTCTCAGATGTTCACTCACCGATGTACAGTTTCACAATTTATTGTTCAAAACCCTGCCGCATGGCCTGGTCTACAATGAATTTGGTGTTGGTGTTAGGGGTTGTAAAGGATAGAAAGTTGGGCAATGTTCATCTCTAAGGACATATGACAATTGAACTGTGCCCACGCCCGGCCGCCATTACAACTCCGACTTCACTGTTACAGCACTGACGATGAATGCATTGTAGACCAGAACTATCCCCGTACACCTGTTGCCATGGAGTCAATTCCGACTCACAGCGACCAGGCCTGTAGTGTGATCTTATTCAGTGTTTTGCACCATATGAAGCATCAGCTGTTAATTTGAAACAAGGTTTTCGACTTATGTCAGAACTGACTTATGATAGTCGTTGGAACAGAACTCCATCATAAACTGGGGACTACCTGTAGTAAAATCTTCACAAGAACATTTTAGCTATGTGACAGATAAAAATTTTGATCAAAAAGTATCAGCTGAAGCTGAAAGTGCCCATACCTATAACTCAGAATTTTCACTCATAGTAATATACCCAGCAGAAATGTGAACATATTTTTACAACAATTCATATATACCAGAATGTTCATAGTCACAAGATTTGTAATATCAAAAACTGGAAAGTAGTCATATGCCCATTAACAATGGGATGGATAAATACATTATGGTACATTCACATAATAGAATACTATATGACAATTAGAATGAATAATATGCAGGAACAGGCAATGATATAAATAAACCTCATAAATATAATATTGAATGAAATAAACCAGATTTAAAAATGCATGATGTATGATTCTGTTTATAAAATTTCAACAGCAGGCAAGATTAATCTAAGTTGTTGCAAGTCAGAATAGTGATTAAATGTGAGAGATGACCGTAAGGTAGCATGTTGGGGAACTGCTACTAATGCTTTGTTTCCTGATCTGGCTGCAGATTACGTGGGTGATGATTTTGTAAAACTGCAGTGAGTTGTTCACTTATCAGGGATTCACATATGCCTGAGTGTACACAGTATGCATAGCATGCAATGTTGTTGTTGTATATGGTCACATCAATTCCTACTCATAGTGACCCTATAGGACAGAGTAGAACTGCCTCATAAGGTGTCCAAGGCTGTAATCTTTATAGAAGCAGACTGCCACATCTTTCTCCTGCAGAGCAGCTGGTGGGTTTGAACACTGACCTTTTGGTTAGCAGCTGAGCATTTAACCACTGTGCCACTGGGGATCATTAAAAAGCCATAAATTTAT
Organism: Dugong dugon; assembly: GCA_030035585.1. Lineage (NCBI taxonomy): Eukaryota > Metazoa > Chordata > Mammalia > Sirenia > Dugongidae > Dugong > Dugong dugon. The sequence continues at coordinate 140,503,589 of CM057464.1, read as the reverse complement.
CAATGAACTTTTCGTCATAAATTTATTTAAGCAATTGCTTTTATGAAGTGCAAGAATTCAAGGATAAGACAGAGAGATTAAAGAAAGGAGAAATAAGATGGAAAAAGCTAGTCAAGAAGTTGAAACATAAAAACACAGAAATGAAGGAATATCATAAGAAGTAAAATTTAGAATATTCATTACAATCAAAGAGAGCTACATAGACATTAGAAAAGCATAAGATAAGCAAAAGGAACAGAAACATAGCTTTAAAAAGGGAAAGGGAAAATTATCCATGTAGAAGATAGTCCAAGAAAACCAAACTATGCATAATTGAAATCATAAAACATGAAAAACAATTTAATACAATAACAATATTTTGAAATGTAATGCAACAAATCTCCTTAAAAAAAGAAATATTAAAGTTTCAATGTTCAAAGACCACATCATGTTCCTCATATGTCATGAAAAATATAAACACAACAGTCAACAATGAGACATTGCCTAGCGTAGTTACAGCATTTCAGTGAAGAAGAACAGAAAAAAAAAAAATGTGTAGCAAAGCAAAAGGATTGTGCGAAGGAGTGGAATGAAATCAGAGTGATTTCAGATCCTTTTCAATAGTACCATTCTTCTGTCAAAGAGGAATAACACTCATAATATCCTCAAAGAAAGACTGCATTACCAAAAGATTTTATATTCAGCCAACCTGCTCATGAATTATGAAAGATACAAAGAATACTTAGCAAGCAAGAACTCAGGCAATGTTACCATATGTACTTCTTGTAGGGATTACAAAAAAAGATTAGACCTACTGGCTGTGGTCTTACGTATATTCCACTATCGAAGCAAGACTAAAACCAATCTTATCCACACCTAATATGACTCACCTAAAATAAAGATGTTCAAAATGTATGAAAGTTTCAGAGAATGTAATTCTGATTACCTCTGCAAATAAAAAAATAGCAAAAACTGGGAAGGAAACTGAGTAATTTGCTAATTGCTTAATTTGTAAAAAAAAAAAAAAAAAAAAAAAACGGAATCCAAATAAATATGTCTCCGGTTGAAGCTGACACTAAGGTGGAGCTTGGGGTTCAAGACATTTGTTTTGCTTTTTGTTTTTTAAATCAACAGCTGCAGAAGAAATAGGGAGAAGCTACCATTAAGCAAGGAGTTACTGGTTAATATTTAAGCATTCAGCTGCTAACCAGAAGGTTGACAGTTTGAAATCATCCAGTGGCACATTGGAAGAAAAGCCTGGCTATCTGCTTTAGAAAGGTCACAGACATGAAAACTCTATGGAGCACAGTTCTACTCTGCTACACATGAGGTCACCATCAGTCAGAATCAGCTCAACAGCAATGGGTGCTATTGGGCAGATGGAGAAGAAGAAAGTCTAAAAAACCTCAGCTTACTTGGTAGAAGGACTTGGAGCAGATATTATCCATTAGAATTGTACAGCTTCAGGATAATATGGACTTGCCTTTATACCTTACCTTGCTCAATAACAGGATGCAGTTGCCCCTGAAAGTTTTAACCTCAGAGAGGGCAATTATCTGAAGATGAGGCAGATGCTGAAGAAGCTGACAAGAGATCACCTAGATCTACATGTATTTCTCTCATCCTGCATTGTGTAAGGGCAGCCCTACCACCCTCTGATGATAAGGGTCTATAATCTCTGCTAAGACATTAACTCCTCTTCTTATCTGCTGTTCACTAGACAAACCAGCCCAAAGTACCCAGGCAACAGCTCTAGTTTCCAATTCAATGGGGAATTTGCTGTGACCCCTGTCAAAAATGTACCCCTTTGGGAACCAGGTGTTCAAGATAAAATAATTCACATTTTTATTTAAAGGAATAACCTAGCACACTCCTGACTGCTGAACCCCTAAAACTTTTACGGATATGCTGACTGAATCTTTGCAAATTTTATCTCCCATTAATTTGAGGGCATATGTTTTAGTAAGGCGTTGAATTTCTAGGCACTTCCTAATTTTCTGGCCTAATTTTTGACATAGTATCATCAATTTAATGAATCAATATGGTGTGTTGCATCAATAGAGGTGGTCCAGATCTATGCAGACAACAATATGACAGAAGGCAAGAAAGGTAACATTGCCTTGAGGCAAAATTGTAAATACATATTGTTGTCTCTTGTCTGTTCTGTGTGAATGTGAACTGTGTTTGATCCTGTTTTTTGCTTGAGATACAAATTTGCCAAATCAATGGCTACATACTATGTACCCAAGGCCATACAAATCTGCTCTAGCAAATCCAACACATCTGGTACAGCAGCTGTGATGGGAGCTACTACCTGTTTTAGGTTTCAGTTTCAGTGCTCTGCAGTCATCCTCCAGAATACATCTGGATTCTTCATGGGCCAGATTGATAAATTAAATGGAAATGTAACAGAACCATCAACCTGGCATCCTTTATATCCTTAGCAGCAGCACTAATCTTTGCCAACATTCCTCAACCTGTACACACACAGGATGCAGTATGGTTTCTGATTCAATAATATGGTGGGTTAGTGGGAGATAATTTCACAGACTTTCACATGGCCTTCATCAATATGAAAGCTCTCAACTCATAGACCAAGGATCCAGCAGAGACACCGTGTCAAGTGTTAAGTATATCAATCCAAGTTATGAATTTGGGGACGAGGAATATGAACATCAAATAGGTCTGTGGATCCAGTGGACCTCTGCATGATCAACCTTAGCCAAGACTCCATTCATTGTCTGGTCCATGTACTCTCATCCTAATAGGGGTGCTGTGGTCTTCAGAAATCAATGTCAACTCAGAATCTTTGTTTAACTGTCTGCAAAATGTTCCTATTTACCTTTCCCCAGTGCATTATAACCCAGGTAAAGGAACATGGGCCCATTTGGGAAAGTATTGGTATAATCATCATCATATCTAATTGCTATGGTGTTGCAATTATCTTAAATATGTTTCAGGTCTGAAAATTTGTTCACATGCATAAATAGGAAAGGGATCAAGGATTTGTATTTAGACATTAGCTTTCAAATTCCTCGCTATCCATCCTTGATTTATTGTGCTTGTACAAGCTGAGTGGTATCTTTTTTAGCTGTCCATCTATTTTTTTTTTCTCCTTGTAATACCATGTTTTAGAATCCTCCTTCATAATTCTGCATTTTTAACACCATTAGCTGAAACTATGACATTCCCAATTATTATATAAATTGTCACTCCTGACTTCTGGAGGTTAAGTTCTGTTACCTGCTCTCTCTTATTTCGGGGTCATATCATCTCTACGGAGCCCTGGTGGCACAGTGGTTAAGAGCTCGGCTGCTGACCGAAAGGTCAGCAGTTCAAGTCCACCATCCTCTCCTTGGAAACCCTGTGGGTCAGTTCTACTCTGTCCTATAGAACTGCTACGAGTCGGAACCAATCGACGTCACCTAACAACAACAACAGTCACATCTTGAGATATCCTCTCTTTCCTATGAGTAAAGCTGTCCAAATGCCTATCCTTCTCTACCATTTATTCCTTTACACATCCAAAGAGATTATGTACACACGGCCTTTGCAGTTTCCAAGCAAAGTAAATACATGCATAGTAAATGTTGTTGTTGTTGGGATCTGACTCATAATGACGCTACGTAACAGACTAGAACTGCCTCATAGGGGTTTTTTGGCTATAATCTTTATGGAAGCAGATTGCCAGGTTTTTCTCCCATGGAACTGCTGGGTGGGTTTGAACTACCAATCTTTCAGTTAGCAGCCAAAGGCTTAACCATTTTTGCCACCAGGTCTCCTTAGATAGATAGATAGATAGATAGATAGACAGACAGACAGACAGATAACTAATCTATTTAGATAGATATAAATTAAATATCAAATCTTGAAAGTAACGATACTTAAGTTTTCAAAAAACAAAAGATTTTCCTCCATGTTTATATTTTTTTTTCTTGGCTGTTTAAGTTAAAACATGCATTATAAAGAAAAAGTACCAACTAGTTTCTATTTACTTTATAAATAGTTTTAAGGCCACTTTGGCAAACTCCAAATACAATGAGGTTTTAAGAACCATGGTTAGCCTTTCATTTCCTAAAGCTGATATATTTTCAGACAGGACTCAATACCTATTTGTTGTTATTTATTTGTACTCATTACTTATAGTTGTTCTAATTTGTATTCTATAACTATTGGTTGAATTAAACTTCATAGATCTTCTTGTTTTTCAAAGTAAAATATTATTTTTCTCTCTTTCCCCATTTGTTATTATCTACTTTTTATTTGACTCATTCTTTAAACAATATTTTTCAGAAAAGTTGTATAATTTTTTCTTCAAACATTTTTTCATACCAGTTGAAGAAAACTTTTATTTAAGTTGTTTAATACAGAGGCAATTCTATGTCATGGTTGCTCTTCACTACTTTGGCATTCTATGAAGTTTATCCTAGGAATACAGTTTGATAGAGTTTTGGAAAAATCTCATGACGCTTCCTGGCAATCCTTCTAGTGATTCTTTGTATTTGCTAACTTAATTTTCTCAGTCTTTTCACTGAGTTATGGCTTTGGCTTCTGCAATGAAAGACAAAAGCAACAGACAAGGATTAAAAAACAGATTTTATAAAGGTTAAAGAAGTCCAGCATTCATTTCAACTTCCAGTAATGTACTGTACTCTATCAGGCATGCTAATTCAGAAATCCTTACTGTAGTGTCAGACTTAAAATGAATATATTATCATGAATATGCATAACTGTTGTGCATGTGCTCAACTTTTCTAGTTACTGTCTGAAAATTGAACTTGCATGGACCTCCTTAGATGTCATTACTTGAAAGGCAAAATTTGAATGATCCTTTTTTTTTTTCTTTAAGATTTATCCAGTGAGTTTAGGAAAATGTAGATGATTTGATGCTTCACCGGTTCTGTGACTTACAAAAGATAGAATTTTCTCATTTTAATCTTTCAGAATAAAGTTAAAACATACTTTTAGTAGAGATAAAATAAGCACCTGGCAATTTGTAAGTGAAATGAATTAGCCCATCTTGCTTCGTTTTTCAGCATTTGCTTCGAGATACAGCATTAAAGAAAAACTCTTTTGGTAAAGTAACAATCAATGACTACTCTTTGGCGTTTTGAAGGAGATAGGAGAGATCTTTTCATATTCTCTTTCCTCCTGGTTAAGTACTTTTTAGGCCAATGGTTCTCAACCATTGAGATTCAAAGAAATATATTTGAATAATAGCATTTTATAGAAGGCCAACATGAAGGAGTTCTCAGTAATCACACTGCGAACTTGCTTCTATTTAACCCACTCTCACCATTTGAATAGGACTGTTTATTTGCTCACTATATAATGTAGAATTCCTATGCCTTACATGGCAACAAATAAGAAACAAAAACTCTGCATCTTTCTTATTGAATACCACTAAACTTAAGTACATAAGGTACTTCTTAATGGGTGTGCAAAGATAGTTTTTCAAAGAAATCTAGCAAAAAATAGAAAAAATATTCTATTCGTCACATCCTTCTGTTAAACAGAAGATAGACAGTGGTTAGGCATCCCTTCATGGGACATTACTAAGGCTAAAAACCAGTTGCTTTTGAGTGAATTCTGAGTCATGATGACCCCATGTGTGTCAGAGCAGAACTGTGCTCCATAGACTTTTCAGTGGTTGATAATTTGGAAGTAAATCACAAGGCCTTTCTTCTCAGGCGCCTCTGGGCAGACTCGAACCTACAACGTTTCAGTTAGCAGTCCAGCTTGTTAACAGTCTGCACTACCCAGGGACTTCTTACTGAGGCTACTTAGGGCATATTCCAATTTTTTTCAAGAAGATAAATGATAAAAAGATAGAAAGATAGATGCATGGATGGATGGATTGATGAATGGATGGAGAGAGAGAGATAGAAGATAGAAAAAAAAAACTCTCCCATCAAGGTTGCTCACTGTTTTCACCTGTTAAGTAAAAAAAAAAAACATTCTATTTGAGAGGCAAATTTTCAGTAGAATGGGCAAAGACTAACTGAAATGTAGACCTATCAATTAATTTTTTTAAAGTACTTTTTACAGATATTGAGAACTAGTATAGAGAGACAATCATACTAGGCCCAGTCAATGCATTTAAAATGAAGGAAAAGTTGATAATACATTCTGCATTGAATTATTGGTTATGTGATTTGGAATTTCTAAAAGTTAAAATAGAAAGAGCGCTATGAAATTTGAATATTAAGTATGGGTTTCTACCTCAAAACTTGTAAAACTTAAAGAGTTTCATGTCTTGGAACTATATTTGATTATTAAAAATAATTTAAAAACTAATTTTTATATAAACATTTAACACATCATTTCCTTTTAGATCTTCTTTAATCTTTTCTTAACAATTCAAGATAAGCTGCTCTGTTTAGACAGGTTTATCAAGTCAATTTCCATGGTAATTAATTAACTAAATGTAAAGCTTATAATGTATCAATCAGGAGAATTTCCATTTTTGCTTGTCTATCCAGGAAAAAGGTTAAGTACCTTTTGCTTTGACATTGACTGGGCAATTATAGGACATTTGGATGGTAACAGGACTCAATTTAACAGTGGCTTCTTTTTGATACTGAGCACAACAAAGTATTATATTAAAACCAGTGGGACTAGAATGGCAGAAAGTTTATTTAGGAGAAGATACTTGTTGCTGTCCAGTCTATTCCAACTCATAGTGATCCTATTGGAGAGACTAGAACTGCCCCACAAGGTTTCCGAGGCTGTAAAATTCTAGGAAGCAGACTCCCATGTCTTTCTCCCTTGGAGAAGCTGGTGAGTTAAAACTGCCAAGCTTTCGGTTAGCATTGAGGGCTTAGCCGTGTAAATCAGAGTCAGAGTTTTAGAAATTACCACAAGTATCTGCACGTAGCCCATTGCCATCAAGTCAACTGAGATAATTCAAAAATGGTTGCAGAAGTACATTGACAGGGAACTGCCAGAAATTCAAGCCCGATTCAGAAGAGGGTTGGTTCGGAAAGAGAGATATCGTTGCTGAGGTTAGATGGATCATGGCTGAAAGCAAAGAATACCAGAAAGATGTTTACCTGTGTTTAATTGACTATGCTACAGCATTTATTTGACTGTGCAGATCATAAAAAATATTATCATTATCATAAGATAATATTGTGAAGAAAGGGAATTTTGAAACACTTAATTGTGCTTATGAGGAAACTATACATAGACCAAGAGGTAGTCTTTCAAACAGAAGAGGATACTGCTTGGTTTAAAATCAAGAAAGGTGTGTGTCAGGGTTTTATCCTTTCACCATACTTATTCAGTCTGTATGCTGAGCAAATAATCCCAGAAGCTGGACTATATGAAGAAGAACATGGCATCAGGATTGGAGGAAGACTCATTAACGTAAGTTATGCAGATGACACAACTTTGCTTGCTGAAAGGGAAGATGACTTGAAGCACTTACTGATGAAGATCAAAGATTACAGCTTTTAGTATGGATTGCACTTCAACTTAAGGAAAACAAAAATCCTCACAACTGGACCAATAAGCAACATCACGATAAATGGAGAAATATTGAAGTTGTCAAGGATTTCATTTTACTCAGATCCACAATCAATGCCCATGGAAGCATCAGTCAAGAAATCAAATTACATATTTCTTTGGGCAAATCTGCTGCAAAAGACCGCTTTAATGTGCTAAAAAAACAAAGACGTCACTTTGAGGACTAAGGTAAGCTTGACCCAAGCTACACTATTTTCACTTACCTCATATGCATGTGAAAGCTGGACAATGAATAAGGAAAACCAAAGAAGAATTGATGCCTTTAAGTTATGGTGCTGGCAAAGAATATTGAACACACCATGCATTTGCAGAAGGAACAAATCTATGTTGGAAGAAGTATGGCCAGAATATTCCTTAGAAGCAAAGATGGCAAGACATTGTCTCACATGCTTTGGACACGTTATCAGGAGGGACCAGTCCTTGGAGAAGGACATCCTGCTTGGTAAAGCAGAGGATCACTGAAAAAGAGGAAGACACTCAATTAGATGGACTGACACAGTAGCTGCAACAATTGGCTCAAGCATAATGATTGTGAGGATGGTGCAGGATTGGACGGTGTTTCTTTCTGTTGTACATAGGGTCGCTATGAGTCAGTCCATGGCACCTAACAACACAACAACTAATAAATATGATACTATTGAAAAATGTGTCTTTTTTTTTTTTTTTTTTACTTTATCTTAAATTAGGCTGAGGTGGGACTTCGCTGATATTTTTGTCACACAAAGTACATAACCACTAATGTTCAAAATACATAACAAAAGTAATTATGAAGTAAATTTAACTTTGAAAACTAATAATAATAAATAACACATAAAGTAATTTGTAAAACTTTAGTTTCTTAATTGCTACCATATGTCTTAATATTGTCTTAGAAATTAATAAAAAGCACCGTTCATTTAGGCAAAACTTGGCAACAAAAATTGAAGTTACTTTAATGTACAAGAGATTCAAGCTTATTGATCACTGGCATCAAAATGAACTTCAAAATGTTTTAGTGATGATCAAAAAACATAGCAGAATATGCAAATTCAGTTTTAATCAAATGTTTCCTGTAACTGAAGATTATATATCACAATGTATTAGAAAGTTACCTCAGAATAAATGATACTGCCTTTATTTTGGTTTAGAAATAATGTACACTAAGTCAATAAAACACATAAATCCAATCAAGCAAAACAGTAAGAAGAAATGGTCATTATAATAAGATAGTTGCCATTTTCAACTTCTAAATATCTTAAGAATTTATTTTGCATCTAACTCCATTTAAAATTGCATCGCCAGCACAGATTGTACAAGGCAAGGTCATGGAAGCTCCATAGACACATCCAAAGCCCCTGAGGGACCAAACTGCTGGGCTGAGGGCTGTGGGAACCATGGTCTCGAGGAACATCTAGCTCAACTGGCATAATACAGTTTATGAAAGAAATGTTCTACATTCTACTTTGGTGAGTAGTGTCTGGGGTCTTAAAAGCCTGTAAGTGAGGCGGGGCCAAGGTAGTGGAGTAGTCAGACACTTCCGGTGGATCCTCTTACAACAAAGACCCAAACAAACAAGTGAATTGTTTATATATGACAATCTAGAAGCCCTGAACATCAAAGGCAGAGTTGAGAAACCGGACTGACTAGCAGGGGGAGGGAGAGACTGTTTCGAAGCAGCAAGGAGTTGCCAGACCTGATCTGCCTGAGCCCTTCAGGTCTGATCAGCTCATGGGTGAGTGGTGAGGCAGGCAAGCAGCGGTGCTCAGGAGGTGTGTTTTCTGCACCAGGAGAAAACCAGCAGCAGAGAGTCTACACAGCCACCCAGAACCAGTGAGAAGCAGCCCTCGATCAGTGAAAGATAAGTACTTGCGTAGGGCCTGCCACACAGATCTAAAACACCCCCACTTAGGGAAAAACCTCTCCCATTTACCTCCTCACTCCCTGCTCTGCAGTGAGTCCCAGACCAACTTCAACAATCGCTGAGTCTCCTGGGCCGGAAGTAGGATCCCTCACATGCCCGGTGCCATTCTCCCTGCCTTGGAGAATGAACAAATTATTTTTTCCCCAACAGAGGAAAAAATAAACTGCCAGCTCCCCTAAGCCAGGAACCCAGAGTAGGCACAGCTCCTTTGCCTAGGCATAGGCATAAGGGATTCACGGGCTTTGAGTGCCTTTCAGCCTGCATAGAATTTTGTGGGTCCATCTGGACAGCATAGGCCCTCATTACTGCGGTAAAACAGAGTATATACCAGAACTCTAACTTCAACTGTTTCAGCTGTGAAGTGGCAGGTTCTTGACATTTGACACTGCTCTGCCCATTAAGCAAGGTCTTCATCTACCCACATCAGGGGCCTGAGGACTGGTGGCTCCACACACACCACCTAGCCACCTGCGATACGAGTCCATGAATAAGAGGTGCCCCCTAGTCCTTACAGCCAACAGCATTGGGTGCTCATACTTCAGCTGTAAAAACCACCCACCTAGGCACTCTAGGGAACAGGGACACACCTTCCTCCTGGACACTCATGGGTGGCTGTAAGCCCCCAGCCTTGCTCAGAGATGCCTGTGCCTACACCAAGCACCCATTCCTGTCTAGGACTATAAGTGAGAGCTTACACCACACACTTGGTGGCTATCTACCTGGGCACCTGAGCTGAATCCATACAGGAAGAGTGGGTGGACTCCTGAGCTCACATACCTAGTAACAGATCTAACCACCTGATGACAGGACATTAGAGCTTCAAAGTGCCAATTATCAAACTAGCTCATACGGGCAACCTATTTGGTATCAAAACAAAACAAGAAGCTAGGACACAGTAAGCAAACATAAAATAAATAGATATAATAATTTATTGATGGCTCGGAGACAACAGTCAATATCAAATCACATAAACAGGCAGTATATGATGACTTCAGTAAGCTCCCAAAATAAAGAATCTAGAAATTTTCCATAAGAGGAAAATTTCTTGAATTACTGGAGGCAGAATGCAAAAGATTAGTATACAGAACTCTTCAAGAGATTGGGAAGGAATTAAGCAAAACACAGAACATACAATAGAGGAAATTAAAAAGATTAGAGAAAAGCGTAATGACAAATTTAACAGGCTACAAGAATCCATAGAGAGACAGAAATCAGAAATCCAGAAGATTAACAATAAAATTTCAGAATTAGACAACTCAAAAGAAAGTCATACAAGCAGAATTGAGGAAATGGAAGTCAGAATTAGTGAGACTGACGATAAGGCACTTGACATCAACTTATTTGAGGAAAAGACAGATAAAAGGATTTAAAAAAATGAAGAAACCCTAAGAAGTATGTGGGTATCTATCAAGAGGAATAACCTGCAAGTGATTGGAGTACCATAACAGGGAAGGATAACAGAAAATACAGAGAGGATTGTTGAAGATTTGTTGGCAAATAACTTCCCTGATATCGTGAAAGATGACAAGATAGCTATCCAAGATGCTCATTGAATCCCACACAAGGTGGATCCCAAAAGAAAGTCGCCAAGACATATTATAATTAAACTTGCCAAAACCAAAAATAAAGAGAAAATTTTAAGAGCAGCTAGGGATAAACAAAAGGTCATCTACAAAGGAGAGTCAATAAGAATAAGCTCGGACTACTCAACAGAAACCATGCAGACTAGAAGGCAATGGGATGACATATATAAAGCCTAGAAGGAAAAAAATTGCCAGCCAAGAATTATATATCCAGCAAAACTGTCTCTCAAATATAATGGCTAAATTAGGGCATTTCTGGATAAACAGAAGTTTAGGGAATTTGCAAATACCAAACCAAAATTACAAGAAATACTAAAGGGAGTCCTCCAGTTAGAAAATCAATAACATTAGATAACAACCCAAGACCAGAACACAGGACAGAGCAACCAGATATCAACCAGATAGGGAAGTCATAAAAGTAAATTAAAGCTATAATACTGAAAATAAGGAAACAGATGTCAATATGTAAAAGATGACAACATTAAAACAAAAAAGAGCGACTTAAAAAAGGTAGACATAGATTTTTCATATGGAGAGGAAGTCAAGGCGTTATAAAGAAGTAAAAGACTGGCATGAACGTAGAAAAATAGGGGTAAATATTAAGGTAGCCACAAAGGAAACTAACAATCCTACAAATCAAAATAAAAAATTAGAAAAATATAAAGACTCAGTAAACACAAAATCAGCAACAATGAAAAAGATGAGAAGAAAATATGTAAATAAAAATGACTTAGCCCAGGAAATTAAGTAGAACAAAGAAACTACACAAAAATAAGGCATCAAAATGACAGCACTAAAGTCATACCTATCAATAATTATGCTGAATGTAAATGGACTAAATATACCAATAAAGAGACAGAGAGTGGCAGATTGGATAAAAAAAGATGATCCATCTATACGCTGCCTACAAGAGGTACACCTTAGACTTAAAGACACAAACCAACTAAAACTCAAAGGATGGAAAAAAATATATCAAGCAAACAATACTCAAAAAAGAGCAGGAGTGGCAATATTAATCTCTGACAAAAAAGACTTTAAAGAAAAATCCACCACGAAAGATAAGGAAGGACACTATATAATGATTAAAGTGTCAATACACCAGGAAGACATAACTATAATAAATATTTACACACCCAATGACACGGCTCCAAAATACAGAAAACAAACTATACCAGCACTGAAAAGAGAGATAGACAACTTCACAATAGTAGTAGGAGACTTCAACACACCACTTTCGGTGAAGGACAGAACATCCAGAAAGAAGCTCAACAAAGACACGGGAGAGCTAAATGCTACAATCAACCAACTTGATCTCATAGACATATACTGAACACTCCACCCAACAGCAGACAAGTATTCTTTCTTTTCCAATGCACATGGAACATTGTCCATAATAGACCACATATTAGGCCATAAAGCAAGCCTTAATAAAATTCAAAGCATCAAAATATTACAAAGCATCTTTTCTGACCATAAATCCATAAAAGTAGAAATCAACAACAGAAAAAGCAAGAAAAAAAAATCAAACACATGGAAACTGAACAACACCTTGCTCAAAAACTACTGGCTCATAGGAGAAATTAAGGATGGAATAAAGAAATTCAAAGAATCAAACTAGAATGAAAACACATCCTACCAGAACCTTTGGGACACAGCAAAAGCAGTGCTGAGAGGTCAGTTTATAGCAATAAATGCACACATCCAAAAAAAAGAAAGGGCCATAATCAAAATATTAACCCTACAACTGAAATAAGTAGAAAGAGAGCAGCAAAAGAAGCCTTCAGGCACCAGAAGAAAGGAAATAATAAGAATTAGAGCAGAATTAAATAAAATAGAGAACAGAAAAACAGCTGAAAGAGTTAACAAGACCAAAAGCTGCTTCTTTGAAAAGATCAACAAAATTGATAAGCCAGTACCAAACTGACAAAAGAAACACAGGAGAGGAAGCAGATAACCAGTATAAGAAATGAGATGGGTGATATCACAACAGAACCAACTGAAATTAAAAGAATCATGACAGCATGAAAAATTGTACTCTAACAAATTTGAAAACCTAGAGGAAATGGACAAATTCCTAGGAACTCACTACCTAACTAAACTAACACAAACAGAGGTAGAACAACTAAATAAATGCATAACAAAACAAGAGATTGAAAAGGTAATTAAAAAACTCCCAACAAAAAAAAAAGCCCTGGTCCAGATGGCTTCACTAGAGAATTCTACCAAACTTTCAGAGAAGAGTTAACACCACTACTACTAAAGGTATTTCAGAGCATAGAGAAGGACGGAATACTCCCAAACTCATTCTATGAAGCCAGCATAACCCTGATACCAAAACCAGGTAAAGACACCACAAAAAAAGAAAATTATAGACCAAAATCCCTCATGAACATAGACACAAAAGTCCTAAACAAAATTCTATCCAATAGAATTTAACAACATATCAAAAAAATAATTCACCATGATGAAGCTGGACTTATACCAAGTAGGAAGGATGGTTCAACATTAGAAAAACGAACAGTGTAATCCATCACATAAATAAAACAAAAGACAAGAACCACATGATCTTATCAATCGATGCAGAAAAAGCATTAGACAAACTCAAACACCCATTCATGACAAAAACTCTCAACAAGATAGGAATAGAAAGGAAATCCCTCAATATAATTAAGGGCATTTATACAAAGCCAACAGCCAACATCATCCTAAATGGAGAGACTTTAAAAGCATTCTCCTTGAGAAAGGGAACCAGAAAAGGATGTCCTTTATCACCACTCTTATCCAACATTGTGCTGGAGGTCCTAGCCAGAGCAATTAGGCTAGAAAAAGAAATAAAAGGCATACAAATTGGTAGGGAAGAAGTCAAAGTATCTCTGTTTGCAGATGATATGATCTTATACACAAAAAACCCCAAAGAATCCACAAGAAAACTACTGGGACTAATAGTAGATTTCAGCCAAGTTTCAGGATACAAGATAAACATACAAAAATCAGTTGGATTCCTTTACACCAACAAAGAGAACCTCGAAGAGGAAATCACCGAATCAATACCATTTACAATAGCCCCCAAGAAGATAAAATATTTAGGAATAAATCTAACCAGATACGTAAAAGACCTATACAATAAAAACTACAAGACAGTACTGCAAGAAACCAAAAGAGATCTGCATAAGTGGAAAAACCTACCTTGCTCATGGATAGGTAGACTCAACATTGTGAAAATGTCAGTTCTACCCAAAGCAATCTAAAGATACAATGCAATCCTGATCCAAATTCCACTGGCATTTTTTTAATGAAATAGATAAACAAATCACCAACTTCATACTGAAAGGGAAGAGGCCCCGAATAAGTAAAGCATTACTCAAGAAGAAGAACAAAGTGGGAAGCCTCATACTACCTGATTTTAGAACCCATTACACCACCACGGTAGTCAAAACAGCCTGCTACTGGTACAACAATAGATACTAGACAGAACTGAGAATCCAGACATAAATTCATCCACTTATGAGCAGCTAATACTTGACAAAGGCCCAACATCAGTTAATTGGGGAAAAGACAGTCTCTTTAACAAATGGTGCTGGCATAACTGGATAGCCATCTGCAAAAAACTGAAACAAGACTCATACCTCACACCATGCACAAAAACTAACTCAAAATGCATTAAAGACTTAAATATAAAATTGAAAATGATAAAGATCATGGAAGAAAAAATAAGGACAATGCTAGGAGCCCTAATTCATGGCATAAACACAATATGAACCATAAGTAACAATGCACAAGCACCAGAAGAAAGACTAGATAGCTGGGAGCTCCTAAAAATCAAACACTTGTGCTCATCAAAAGACTTCATCAAAAGACTCAAAAGACAACCTACTGACTGGGAAAAAATTTTTGGCTACCACAAATCTAATCAGCGTCTAATCACTAAAATCTACAAGATACTGCAAAACCAAAGCAACGAAAAGACAAATAATCCAACTGAAAAACAGGCAAACGATATGAGCAGGCACTTCACCAAAGAAGATATTCAGGTGGCTAACAGATACATGAAGAAATGCTCACCATCATTAGCCATTACAGAAATGCAGATCAAAACTACAATGAGATATCATCTCACCCCAACTAGGCTAGCATCAATCCAAAAAACACAAAATAATAAATGCTGGAGAGGTTGTGGAGACACTGGAACACTTATACACTGTTGGTGGGAATGTAAAACGGTACAACCACTTTGGAAATTGATTTGGTGCTTCCTTAAAAAGCTAGAAATAGAAGTACCATACGGTCCAACTATCCCACTCCTTGGAATATATCCTGGAGAAATAAGAGCCATAACACAAATAGATAAATACACACCCATGTTCATTGCAGCACTGTTCACAATAGCAAAAATATGGAAACAACCTAGGTGCCCATCAGAGGTTGAATGGATAAACATATTATGGTATATCCACACAATGGTATATCACACAACCGTAAAGAACAACAATGAAACCGTGAAACATAACATGGAGGAATCTGGAGGGCATTATGCTGAGTGAATTTAGTCAGTCACAGAAGGACAAATACAGTATAAGACCACTATTATAAGAACTCAAGAAAAGGTTTAAACACAGAAGAAAACATTCTTTGATGGTTACGAGTGTGGGAAGGGAGGGTGAGGGTTATTTACTAACTAGATAGCAGTTAAGAATTATCTTAGGTGAAGGGAAGTACAGCACACACTACAGGGGAAGTCAGCACAACTGGACTAAACCAAAGCTAAGAAGTTTCCTGAATACAATCAAACACTTTGCGGGACAGAGTAGCAGGGGTAGGGGTCTGGAGACCATGATTTCATGGGACATCTAGGTCAATTGGCATAACAAAGCTTATTAAGAAAATGTTCTGCATCCTACTTTGGTGAGTAGCATCTGGGGTCTTAAAAGCTTGCAAGTGGCCATCTAAGATGCATCCATTGGTCCCGACCACCTCGAGTAAAGGAGAATGAAGAACACTAAACACATAAGGAAAGTATTAGCCCAAGAGTCAGAAAGGGCCACATAAACCAGAGGCTTCATCAGCCTGAGACCAGCAGAATTAGATGATGCCTGACTACCACCAATGACTGCCCTGACAGGGAACACAACAGAGAGTCCTGGATGGAACAGGAGAAAGATGGGGTGCAGAACTCAAATTCTAGTAAGAAGACCAGACTTAATGGTCTGACAGACTGGAGGAGCTCTGGAAAGCATGGCCCCTGGATTCTCTATCAGCCCAGAACTAAAACGATTTCCAAGGCCAACTCTTCAGACAGGGATTGGA
Organism: Dugong dugon; assembly: GCA_030035585.1. NCBI lineage: Eukaryota > Metazoa > Chordata > Mammalia > Sirenia > Dugongidae > Dugong > Dugong dugon. The sequence goes on along the minus strand of CM057464.1, from coordinate 140,487,296 downwards.
CTGGACTTTGGGACATAAAGTGTTACTTGTGAAGAGTGTGCCTCTTAGCTCAAGTGAATACAACAGACTGAAAAGGTGGATTGTGTCCGGAGGTGAGATGGGAAGGCAGAGAGAGTTAGGATCTGGTTGAATGGACATTTGGAATCAGGGGTGGAGGAGGGGAGGGTGCGGTCACAGTGTGGGGAGAGTAATTAGGGTCACATAACAATGTATGTATACATTTTTTTATGGGAGAGTAACTTGAAATGTAATCTTCATTTAAACTACAAAATTTAAAAAAAAAAAAAGCCTGTGAGAAGTCATATAAGATACTCCACTGGTCTCACCCCTTAGGGAGCAAGGGAGCATGAAGAAAACTAAAGATACAAGGGAAAGGTTAGTCCAAAGGACTAATGGACCATAATTACCACAGCCTCCACCAGACTGAGTCCAGGGCAACTGGATGGTGCTCACTTACCACCACAGACTTCTCTGACAGGGATCATAGTAGAGGCTTCCAGGCATAGCTGGAGAAAACTGTAGAACAAAATTATAACTCATAGAAAAAGACCAGACTTACTGGTCTGACAGAGACTGGAGAAACCCTGAGAGCATGGCCCCCGGACACCCTTTTAGCTCAGTAATGAAGTCACACCCGAGGTTCACCCTTCGGCCAAAGATTACACAAGCTCATAAAACAAAATGAGACTAAAGGACACAAAAACACAGGGACAAGGACTAGAAGGCAGGAGTGGACAGGAAAGCTGGTACCAGGGAACCCAAGGTAGAGAAGGCAGAGTGCTGACATGTTGTGGGGTTGTTAACCAATACCATAAAACAATATGTGTATTAACTGCTTAATGAGAAACTAGTTTGTTCTGTAAACCTCCATCTAAAGTACAATTAAAAAATAAAATAAAATTACATCACTGTGATTACAACCACCAAATTTTTATCAAATGTTTGGGTCATTAAAATGGATTTAGTATACATTTTTTTTTTGTTCTTATGAATCTTAATTACATTCATGTCATTATTAGTGTAAAGAAAATCTAGCCTAATTTATTATGATAAAATAGAATAGATACATAATATATTTTGTTTCATAAAATTAAATGCTACTTTTTAAATATTGGAAATATTTTTTAAGAAGTTTACACATACAGACAAATTTAGTCTTTTCTAAGCTTATGAAGCAGAAAAACTTTAAAATGCTCACAATTTCTCTTTTGGATCAATTATAGAATGTTAATTTTGAATAACTAATAATTATTTATTATACATTTCCCCTAAATACGGTAGATTTGGACATCTTTAGATGTTGTATTTTAACAATTAGCATGTTTCAAGTTGTAGAACATTTCCAAAACATAAAAATTAGAAAAATTTCCACATGTCGTTCCATTTTTAATTTATTTTGATGCTGTCTTTTTGTTTAATATGATGTCTGATCAGGTCACTATGTAAATATTCTCATTACTAGTATTTAATCATTTTTTATTTATTTAATATCTAGGCTAAGAAGTCCATTCTTTTTGATATAGGGATGATAGACAGGCAAAAGATTCTGAGGCTGTGTAAACTAGGCTTAAATAAAATTACCCTGATTCATATATGGCCATGCTAATGAAATTTTCAGGGGCTCTTCTTGACTGAGGATCTCTCCTGGTGCAGTGGTTAAGCACTTGGTTGCTGTGATGGTTAAGACTGTGTGTCAACGTGGCTGGTCCATATTCTCAGTATTTTGAAGTCGTATAATGTTGTGATCCCTTCCCTGTTGAGATGTGGTATGTGATCACCCCCATGACAGAATCTGCTGTGAGTAGCCAAATGGTTGAAAGAGAGTTTCCTTGGGTGTGTGGCCTGCATACAAATATAAGCAGACATTCTGGCAAGCCTCTAGGGCTTTTACTCATTCTGGATCCTGCAGCTGGCTCCTGTTTGTCTGACCTCTGGTTCTTGGGACTTAAGCTAGCAGCTTATCTGCAGTCTTGCTTGACGACCTTGGGATTCGTCAATCTTCACAGCCTGCAAGCAAGAGCCCTGCTCTCCAACCTGCCGATCTGATTTTGCCAGCCCCTGCAGCTATGTGAATCAGGAGAAGCCTCTGTCCTGATCCAAGGACTTGAGACATTCCAGCCTCTACAACCATGTGAGCCATTTCCTTGATATAAATCTCTTTAAGTGCTTTATTGGTTTTGGTTCTCTAGAGAACTCAGCCTAAGACAGCTGCTAACTGAAAGGTCAGCAGTTCGAACCCAACAGCTGCTCCTTGGGAGAAAGATGTGACAGTCTGCTTCCATAAAGATTGTTACTGTTGTTGTTGTTTGGTGCCATTGAGTCCATTCTGACTCACAGCAACCGTATGTACAACAGAATGAAACACTGCCCGATTCTGCACCATCCTCACTATCATTGTTATGTTTGAGCCCATTGTTGCAGCCACTGTGTTAATCCGTCTCATTGAGGGTCTTCCTCTTTTTTGCTGACCCTCTACTTTTACCAATCATGATATCCTACTCCAGGACTGGTCCCTCCTGATAACATGTCCTAACTACATGAAACAAAGTTTTACCATCCTCGCTTCCAAGGAGCACTCTGGCTGTGTTTCTTCAAAGACAGAGTTGTTCATTCTTCTGGCAGTCCATGGTATATTCAATATACTTCACCAACACCATAATTCAAAACCATCAATTCTTCTTTGGTCTTCTTTATTCATCGTCCAACTTTCCCAAGCATATGATACAATTGAAAATACAATGGCTTGAGTCAGGAGCACCTTAGTCCTCAAAGTTACTTCTTTGATTTTTAACACTTTATAGAGGTCTTTTGCGGCAGATTTGCCCGATGCAATGTGTCTTTTGATTTCTTGACTGTTGCTTCCATGGGTGTTGATTGTTGATCCAAGTAAAATGAAATCCTTGACAACTTCAATTAAGGCCTTGGACACCCTACAGGGCAATTCTACTCTTTCCTATATGGTGGCTGTGATTCAGAATCAACTAGATGGCAATGGGTTTGGTTTTTTGTTTGGTGATACACCTATAATACTAAATTCAATAATAATTGTCTAGAAGTCAAACATAGTAAACTATTCTAAGTTTGGGAAACGATATTCTATCTCTGAATGCTGTCTAGTAAGGATATATCCCTGGGCTCTTGAGAGTCATTTAATAAATACTCCTAGGAGGCTCACCACCTAATCCCACTCTATGTCAAGTTTTTTTCTGGAAAATCAGACACACAACCAAAGAGGAAACTAAATAAGTTCCTTATAATAATCAACTTAGTCCATCATTTATAAATGCACAAATAGCTATACATTATATATAATTTCACACTGTACAAACATTACAATAACATGTTAATGGTAGCATTGGGTTGACAGAAATTGCAGAAACAGACAACTCTTTAAGCAAATTGCCATGTGGCAGTTTCTTCAAATATTCCTTAGGAGACAATTATTGTATGCCTGATTCTTTTCTTGCCTCTCTTTCTCGTGATCTTTGGACTATAAATATTACAATTAAAGCTCAATCTGTCATGAGGATTAAAGGGATACTAAGACATGTGGAGTGGAAAAATTCAAATGGTTTGGATCCCTGAGGAATTGATGGAACAGATAGTTCATACCACTTACATCCAAATTGTTACATGAAGGAGAATGAAGCTTTTATCAAGCTTAAGCCAGTGTTATTTTTCCCCCACTGCTCATATCCAAACCTAAACCCATCTGATAACATTGATCATGAAACAAACACAACACAACTACAACAAAATCAATATCATACAGGTAATGTTCGCTTAACACAATGCAATTAAATTATAAATAAAAAATTAAAAGTTAAAGTTTTCTTTTAAAAATACATACATATGTTAACTTCAGTGAAAACTTCTTACAACTTGTGAGTTAGAAGATGACATCAAAATAGAAACTGAAAAACAATTAAATGAATACCAATGATTGTGCTAGCATGAAAAATAGGGGATTTTGTCAAAGTGGTCCTCAGAGAGAACTTTATAGAAGTAAATTCACTTATTAAAAAATAAGAAAGATTGAAAGTAAATCAACTAAGATTTTAATTCAAAAATGAGTAAATAATAATCAAATAAATTCTAATAAAGTAGATGTAAAGCACTTATAAAGATACAAATAAGAAAATAATATAAAAGAGAGAGTGATGGTCAATAAAACACAAAACTGTTTATCTGAAACATAAGATTATACAAAATAAAACAAAACCTCTGCCTAGTACAATCCTGAAATTGTTAGGGAATTAATAAACAGCACCAAGATTTACTAATGGACCACAATTACAAATACAAAAAAGTTTTTTTAAATATAAGAAATTATAAGCAACGTAATTCTAAGAAAATATAAAGTACTAAATTGGCACATATTAATAAGAAAATGCATAAACAATAACAAAATAAAAAAATGTCAAGACAGTCAAATATATACCTCTCAAAAGACAACAGTTTAAGTGGTTTAAAGACAAATTCTACTATATTTTTGAAGAACATAAAATCTTACCTTTTCCAGAGCATATAAACTTTCCAGAGTATAGGAATACCTGGGAAGCTATCCAACTCATTTTATACGACTAGCATACTTCCAATGAATGAAAACAAAAATTGGACATAGAGAGCTGAAGGAAAGCATTAGCCATTCTCATTTTTTGAACATAGGTTCAAAAATCCTTAATAAAATATTAACAAATTAAACATACCAAAAACAAAGAAACCCAAACCCATTGCTGTTGAGTCAATTACAACTCATAGCAACTCAATAGATTTTTTTTAAATTGGATTATTAACTTATCCAAAACTAATAGTGAAAACCATACTTTATGATGAAAAATTAGAAGCATTTCAAGTAAATTCAGGGAAAAAATTGGCTTATCTGCTATTACTGTTACTGTTCTGCATTGTAGTGGATATCTTTACCAACTAATAGGAAGAGAAAATAATAATAATAATAGGTATGAAGTTTGAAAAGATTGGGTCAAAATAATTTCTATTTCTGCATTGAAATTGGATCATTTGAATGTCTAAAAAAGCCAATTAAATCTGCAGGCATATGAGTTAGTTCATAAATATTGTCAAAAAACAAAATCAACATTGTAAAACTGACCATTTTCCTATACACAAGCCAAAAATAATGAACAAAATCCAATGAGAAACAATAACTGTGGTGGATTTGTATCAGGCCAATTTACGTAAGCTGGAGTAAGTTTCCAGAATTCCATTTCTTATATATATATCCAGCTTAGTGTGGACACAAGAGACATTTTGCATTACGTTTGGAAGGCAGAAGTAAAACAGTAGCCATATTATTTTAACATTCACAAGGTCAGTGCAGGCATGAAGTAATGCTACATGTCATCAACACAATTCCACTCGGTTTGTTGTATGGGGCATCAGTGAGCCCAAACTTTCTCCACATCCCACCAGACCTTCTCCCTTAGCATTTCCAAGTCCTAGATCAGATGTTTAACTTCAGGACAAAGGGCAACAACTTCTGTAGATCATCAAAATTGGAACCTTGACAGCAGTGTGAGACCAAGATGAGTTTCGGTTTATCCTAACAGGTTCTACTTTTCCTCCTCCTCAACCCCCCTCAATGCATGACCAAAATTCCTACATGGCTGCCTTATCTGCAACTTAAGCTCTAGGGCCAAACAAGACACAGAATCAAGAGTCTCACATAGACTAAAGACTGTCATGTATGTGTGTGCATGTAAATATTTAACATAATCCCCATTATGCTTACTTTGTTAAAATTCACAAGCTGACAAGGACTAGAAGGCAGAAGGGGACAGGAAAGCTGGTGACAGGGAACCCAAGGTTGAGTAAGGACAGTGATGACATTGTAGTGGGGTTGTTAACCATTGTCATAGGGCAATATGTGTAGTAAGTGTTTAATGAGACACTATTTCGTTCTGTAAACCTTCATATAAAGTGAGAACAGCAGCACAATTGGAAGAGCATAGACGATGTCACTGAACTGCACATGTAGAAATTTTTGAAATGGTTTATCTGGCTGTGTACATTTTCACCAAAAAAAAAAGGTCGAGAAGGGAGAGGGTTGACATGTTGTGGGGTTGTTAACCAATGTCATAAAACAATATGTGTACTACTGTTTCATGAGAAACTATTTGTTCTGTAAACCTTCACCTGAAGTACAATAAAAAAAAACTGAAAAAAAAATTCACAAGCTGATTATAAAATTTATATGAAAATGCTAATGATCTAAATATTTAATTACTTAAAAATTTAAAACAAGCTTGGGAAAGAAAAGCAGTGTTAGAACATACTTTACCTGATTTTTTTGAAAAATTTTCTAATAAAAGTGTATTCACATACATAAAAACATAAATTAAGCATAGTAGCTACTAAAGCGCAACATAAACATACCCTCAGTAAACTAAACCCATTGCCGTCAAATCTGTTCTGACTCATAGCGACCCTGTAGGACATAGTAGAACTGCCCCATAGGGTTTCCAAGGAGCAGCTGGTGGATTTGAACTGCTGACATTTAGTTAGTAGCCGTAGCTCTTAACCATTGTGCCACCAAAAAAAAAAAAAATCCATTGTGGGGGAGTTGATCCTGACTCACAGTGACCCTATAGGACAGAGTAGAACTGCCCTGTGGAATTTCCAGGGAGCAGCTGTTGAATTCAAACTGCTGACCTTTTGGTTAGCAGTCAAGTTCTTACCCACTATGCCACCAGGGCTCTGAAAAATACCCTAGGACACAGCAATTCTAGACCTAGGCACATACCTATTGTTCATCTAAAGACATGAACAGAATATTCATAACAGTGCTATTCATAATTGCCCCAACCTGGAAACAATCCAAAAGTACATCAACAGTATATTCGTAAAATAAATTGTGTCATATCCATACAATGGAATACTATACAGCAAAAAGAGTGGATGAAGTACAACTATTAACAACAATGTGGGTGAATCTCATAAACATGCTACTAAATAAAAGAAATCAGACATAAAAGAACATGTACTGTAAAATTCCACTTATAAAAAACAGGAGTTCAAAAATAGGAAATATGAATCTGTGGTATGAAAAGTCAGAATACAGGTCACATTGGAAGGTTTATGATTAGAAGAGGCACAGGAGGCTTCCAGAGCAGGAATCTTTTTTTTTCAGCAGGTTTATGGTTACGTGAGTGTGTTCACTTTGCAGAAATCATCAAGTTGTGCATTTATGACCTGTGCACATTTCTATATTTTCTACTTATGTCACATTTGAATAAAAAGTTTACTTAAAACATCTTCTGGATTTGCCCATTGCTCCCTTCTTTCTCTTACAGTCCATATCGAAAATGTCAGCAAACCCTATTGGTTCCATCTTCAAAATATGTCTAGCATCTGACAATTTCTCCCCACTTCAACAACTACTATTATGGTCAAAGCTACCATCATTTATAGTTTCTTTTTGGGATTATTATAATAGCTTCTTAACCATAAAAGTATGTCCAACTTTTATACTTGGTTTTCTTTTCGTCTCTACTCAACACGTGTACCAGAGTAATCATGCTGACAAACAAGTGAGATTTTGTCACTGTTTTACTTAAAACCACCCGGTGACTTTTCATCATATTCAGTGCAAATCTGGAAGCTTTATAATGCTTTATAATGACCTCCAAAGTCTCATATGCTCTGTCAACCCCTTACCTCTCTGACTCTATATCCAATCATTTTCTCTGACTCTATCCTCCAATCCAACCTTACTGACCAACTTGTTGATCCCTGAACACGCCAAACAAGCCCCCGATTCAGGACACTTGCACTTACTTTTATCTGTGGTTTGAGCACTTTCTCCAGATATTTTTGTGACTTATGCTTCTTAAATTCTTTCCTCAATCTAAGGCCCTCCTAGAAACCCCTCCTAATTTGCAGCATCTTAACACTGTCTATCATATTCCCTGCTTTATACCACCTTAAGATATGCTTTTCATTTATTTATTTATCCATTAATGTGTGCGTTGTTAATTTATCTGTTTCCCTCACTAGAAGGTAATCTCTGTGCAGGCAGGAGTTTTTTTTTTTTGTTTGTTTTTGATTTTTTTTTTTTCAGTAGTTTCTTTTCTGCTATATCCTCAGTTCCTGAGACAGTTCTTGTTACATAGTAGTTGCTCAACAAATATTTGATGAATGAGTGAGTGAATAAAAAATAATAAAAAACTTTCAGAGATTAAAAAGTCATTAGCTCAACTAAAGTTCAATTCATGACATGTTTTAAAAGTAAAGATTGGATGAGTGAAGCTACTTGGTATTCCTCTACTTGCTTTTATAATTCTCTGCCTTCACTTGTACCCCATCGCCAATAATTTAAGGCAACTGAATGGAATTTAAACTTCTTTAGCAATATTTATTTTCCTCTAATAACCTCAGATGTGTTCAATTATATACAATTTTGCTCTCAATTATTTTTTTTTAACATCTTTTCTAAGACTTCTCTTATTTTCTGGTCATTGCAAACTTCAAGCCATCATATTAACATTCAGGATTTCCTTGTATAAAGTGTAACATCTTATTTCCTCTTAGATCCCTCAAAGTTTAGTGATTTCCAGACTAACTACAGAATATTGTATTACACTGGTTAATGTTAAGAGTGGCTTGGGACTTCCAGCAAAATGGCGCTCTAGGCAGAAGCACCACACCATCACTCCACAGTAAAGATCCGAAAAACCAACCTGAACAGAGAAAACAATAATCCAGAAATCCTAAAACATCAAATGAAGAGATAAAGAACTCAGCCAAGCACCAAATGGAGTGAGAAAACTGACAGAAAATGGAAAACAAGGAGAGATTCATGCAGAGGTCCCCATCAGCTACCACAGCGCGGATCTGCCATCTTGGACTCCTATCAGAAACCAGCAAACGGGGGTACAAGAAAGCAGCTTCACGGAGCTTCCAACGAGAGATAAAACAACCGGTAATTTGCAATATACGCTTTCCCAACCCCCACACTTCTTCACCCCCCACGGCCTCCTCTGCTTCCTGCATCCACAATCTCTCATCGGGAGCACCGGATGCTTGGATTCCACCCACCTGAATGGGCCAGCTCTCTGAGTGCCATTTGTTGGCTGCTGGTGTTGCTTTTTTCCCACTTCTTTTGATTTCTTCCTTACCTATCACCACTTCCCCATCCTTTCGCTCAAACACCTGGCTCCGTGTGCCATCTTTGCTTCTTCCTGAGAGACTGCAGAGCTCCGGTAATTTGTGATATATGCTTTCCCACCCCCTATCCTTCTTCACCCCCACTCAGCCTCCTCTGTTTCCCACGGACACAGTCTCTTGTCCGGGAAGCAGCAGCTGCTTGGATTCCACCAGCCCGCACTAGCTGGCTCTCTGAGTGCCATATGTTGGCTGCTGGTGTTGCTTTTTTTCCACTTCTTTTGGTTTCTTCCTTACCAGTCACCACCTCCCCCTCCTTTTACTCAAATACCTGGTTCTGTGTGCCGTCTTTCCTTCTTCCTGATGGGCTGCAGAACTCCATTCAAGTGTGGAGCTGCTTCCCAGTATGGGCTGCCGCGCTGGTGGGATCCCAGGGCTTTTGTTTGTTTGTTTGTTTTGAATTGTTCATTTGTTTTCTTTTCCTTTTCTTGAGTTAGGAGCCCGTTCAGGCCAGGTGGTGCTGCGTGGCTTGGAAACTACCCCCTCGGTTTGCACAGACTTGCAGAGAGATCCCTGACGGCATTTCTTTTTTAGCTGTTTTTTTTTCTCTCTTATTTTTTTTCTGTTTTTCTGGAGGCTTTTCATGTTCTTTATTTTTTTTTAATAGTTTTGTTTTCTTTTCCCTCTTTTTCCCTTTTTGTCTTTCTTCATTACTCAGTTTCTCGTCTCTCTATATCTTCCTAATCTTTCTGTTCCCTGAATACCTGGCGTTGTATACCTCTATGCCTTCTAGCCAGGCTGTACTGCAATACCTGAGAACAACTTCCTCAGAATTCATAGCCACACTGGTGGGTTCCCTGGGAACTTTGCTGTTCTTTTCCCTTCCTGATTTTTATTTATTCATTCTCTTTTTTTCTTCCTCTTGCCCTTTTTGTTTTTCTCCATTTCATAGTCTCTCATCTCTCCACTCCAAAGGCAAGCTCCCATAGCATTCTTTTTTGTTTGTTTGTATGTTTTTGGCTCCTGTTCCTGTCTCCTCTCTCCCATATCCATCTTAGCTCCACACATAAAAATCTCCCCACTGCATCCTGCCTACCTCCTCCATACACTTAACATCACACCACCAAGCAGCACAGGCACGGCCTACAGGAAACTGCCCTGCACTGATAACTGACCTACCCTGGAGGCTGTAGTAAGTGCCACAAACAACCCGTCCCAGTAACTCCTCTTCAACTACGCATGCCCTGAACTACCATATCTGAGTGACTGACCCTGCCAATTGGAAAAGGAGGTGAAAAGTATTGTGCCCACAGACCTGCAAACAATAAAGAACACAAACAGCCCGCCTGCTCAGACATAGCCAAAATTTTTAAAAAAGGGACAAAACAAACAAATCTACAATCAATAAATGAGAAAAATAACTACTGAATGCCCTGAAGACAGCAGAAAATATGAAAACATTTACAAAAACAGGACAGGATGGCTCCAGTAGGCATCCAAAATAAAACACCAGATGACTTTCCAGTGGAAGAAAATGCAGTAAAACTACCTGATAAGGAATTCAAATCTCTAATACCCAGAATTCCCCAAGAGCTGAAGCAAAGAGCAGACAAAAATGAGGAAAAAACAGACAAATTCATGGAAAATACAAACAAAAAATTGGAAAAATTCAGGAAAATAATGTAGGAACGAAATGCCAAAATAAACTCGCAACTAGAAAATATGCAAAGACAACAATTAGAAATCCAAAAGATAACCAACAAAATTTCAGAAACGGACGGTCATAGAAGGGCTGAGAAGCAGATTTGAAACAGTGGAAGACAGGATCAGTGGAATTGAAGACAAACACTTGGGTATAACTCTGTTTGAGGAAAACTCAGAAAAAAGAACAAAGAAAAATGAAGAGACCCTGAGAGTTATGCGGGAAGCAATAAAAAGCAAAACTTTGCAAGTGATTGGAATTCCAGAACAGGGGGAGAAAACAGAAAACAGAGAGGATCATTGAAGAACTACTGACAGAAAACTTCCCCAATATCATGAAAGATGAAAAGATGGTCATCCAAGAAGCTCAATGAACCCCATATAGGAGAGACCCCAAAGAAAATTACCAAGGCTTATCATAATCATACTCACCAAAACCAAAGACAAACAAAGAATCCTGAGAGCAGCTCAAGAGAAACAAGAAGTCACACACAGAGGAGAAACAATAAGACTAAGCTCAGATTATTCCAAGCAGAAACCATGCAGGCAAGAAGGAAATGGGATGAAATATATAAAATCTTGAAAGAAAAAAATTGCCAGCCAAGAATAATATATCCTGCAAAACTCTCATTCAAATATGATGGTGAAATTAGGTCATTTCCAGATAAACATAAATTAAGGGAATATGAAAAAGCCAAACAAAACCACAAGAATTATTAAAGGGAGTTCTTCAATCTGAGAATAAACAACTTCAGCTCACAGTCAGAATCTAGGATACAGGATCATACCAGCCAGACACTAATCTAGGAAATGAAATTTCAAGGATTATCGAAAACCAAAAGAAATACAACAGGGAATCAGAGCAGTTAATTGGTAAAGGGCAATGACATGAAAACAATAAAAGAGGGAATAAATGGAATAGGTATACAACCTTCTAATGGAGAGGAAGGCAAGGCGATACCAAGTAATGGTAGACTGCTTCAAACTTAGAGAGATAAGGGTAAAATTCATGGTAATCATAAAGAAAGTTAATAAACATACTCATAAAAATAAAGAGGAAAAACATAAAGTCTCACCAAAAACGAAACCTACCAAAACAAAAGAAATGAAAAAAAAAAAATCCCCAAACAAACATAACTCAGCACAAGAGAGTAAAAAGAACAAAGAAAACGTCAGCACCACAAAAAAAATCACTACAAAATGACAGCAACAAACTCACATCTATCAATAATTACACTGAATGTAAATGGACTCGATGCACCATTAAAGAGATGGAGAGTGACAGAATGGATAAGAAAACAGAATCCATCAATATGCTGTCTACAAGCGACGCACCTTAGAAACAAAGATGTGAATTTATTAAAAGTCAAATGTTGAAAAAAAAAAAATATCAACCTAACAATTACCAAAAAAGACCATGAGTAGCAATACTAATCTCAGATAAAATAGGATTTAAAACAAAATCCACCATAAAAGACAAAGAAGGACAGTATATAATGATTAACGGGATGATCCATCGTGAAGACATAACCATAATAATCAACTACGCACCAAATGACAGGGCTCCAATATACATAAAACAAACTCTAACAACACTAAAAAGAGAAATTGACAGTTCCACAATAATAGTAGGAGACTTCAACACACCACTCTAAGTAAAGGACAGAACAACTAAGAAGAAACTCAGCAAAGATACAGAAGACCTAAAGGGCACAATCAGCCAACCTGACCTCATAGACATATATAGAACACTCCATCCAACCGCTGCAAAGTACACATTCTTTTCCAATGCACATGGAAAGTTCTCCAGAATAGACCACATCTTAGGCCACAGAGCAATCCTCAACAAGATCCAAAATGTTGAGATAATTCAAAGTATCTTCTCTGACCACAATGCCATCAAGGTAGAAACTAACAACAGAAAGAGCAGGGAAAAAAAGTCAATTACATCGAAACTGAATAATACCCTGCTTACACATCACTGGGTAATAGAAGAAATCAGAGATGAAATCAAAAAATTCCTAGAATTAAATGAGAATGAAAACACATCATACCAAAACCTTTGGGACACAGCAAAGGCAGTCCTCAGACGACAATTTATAGCAATAGTAGCACATATCAAAAAAGACGAAAGGGACAAAATCAAAACATTAACTACAGAACTCAAAGAAATACAAAGAGAACAGCAAAAAAAGCCCACAGTCATCAGAAGAAAGGATATAGTAAAGATCAGAGCAAAAATAAATGAAATACAGAACAGAAAAACAATAGAAAGAATCAACAAAATCAAAAGTTGGTTCTTTGAAGGAATCAACAAAATCCACAAACCACTGGCCAGACTGACAAAAGAAAACAGGAGAGGACGTAAATAACCCAGATAAGAAATGAAATGGGGGACATTACAACAGACCCAACTGAACTAAACAGGATTATAACAGAACATTATGAAAAACTATACTCCAACAAATTTGAAAACCTAGAGGAAATGGATAAATTTCTAGAAACACATTACCTACCCAAACTACAACAAAGTGATGTTGAAAATATGAACAGACCCATAACAAGAGAAGACATTGAAAAGATAATAAAAAAAACTCCCCCAAAAAAAATAGCCCAGGCACAGATGGCTTCACTGCAGAATTCTACAAAACATTTACAGAAGAGTTTGTACAAGTACTACTCAAGCTATTTCAGAGCACAGAAAAGGAAGCAACACTTCCAAATTCATTTTATGAAGGCAACATAATGGTGATACCAAAACCAGGCAAAGACAACACAATAAAAGAAAATTACAGACCAATATCTCTCATGAATATAGATGCAAAAATTCTTAACAAAATTCTAGCCAATAGAATTCAGCATCATATCAAAAAAATAATACACCACAACCAAGTAGGAGTCATACCAGATATGCAAGGATGGTTCACCATTAGAAAATCAATCAACGTAATCTACCACATAAATAAAAGGAAAGGAAAGAAAAGAATCCCATGATCATCTCAGCTGACACAGAAAAGGCATTTGAAAAAGTCCAACACCCATTCCTGATAAAAACTCTGAATCAAATAGGTATAGAAGGGAGATTTCTCAACATAATAAAGGGCATCTATGCAAAACCAACGGCAAACATCATTCTTAATTGAGAGAGGCTGAAAACATTCCCCTTGAAAACAGGAACAAGACAAGGATGCCCTTTATCACCACTCCTATTGAACATTGTGCTGGAAGTTCTAGCTAGAGCAATAAAGCAAGAAAAAGAAATAAAGGGCATCCAATTTGGTAATGAAAAAGTTAAACTGTCCCTGTTTGCAGATGATATGATACTATACCTAGAAAACCCTAAAGACTCCACGAGAAATCTACTGGAACTAATAGAAAGATTCAGCAGAGTAGCAGGATATAAGATAAACATACAAAAATCAGTTGGATTCCTATACACTAATAAGGAGAATGATGAAAAGGAAATCAAGAAAACAATACCATTTATAATAGCCCCTAAAAAGATAAAATACTTAGGAATAAATTAGGATTTAAAAGACCTATACAAAGAAAACTACAAAACACTACTGCAAGAAACCCAAAGGGAGCTACATAAACGGAAAAACATACCATGCTCATGGATAGGTAGACTCAACATTGTGAAAATGGCAATTCTTCCCAAAGCAATTTGCAAATACAATGCAATCCCGATACAAATACCAACAACATTCTTCTAAGAAATAGAAAAACTAATCATTAACTTTATATGGAAAGGGAAGAAGCCCCGAATAAGTAAAGCACTACTGAAGAAGAAGAAGAAAGTTGGAGGACTCACACTACCTGACTTCAGAACCTACTATACAGCTACAGTAGTCAAAACAACCTGGTACTGGTACAATGACAGATACATTGACCAATGGAACAGAATTGAGAACCCAGATGTAAATCCATCCACCTACAGTCACCTGATCTTCGACAAGGGCCCAAAGTCCATCAAATGGGGAAAAGACAGTCTTTTTAACAAATGGTGCTGGCAAAACCAGATATCCATCTGCAGAAAATGAAACAGGACCCACACCTCATGCTGTATATAAAAACTACTCCAAAATGGATCAAAACTGAATATAAAACCTAAAACTATAAAGTTCATAGAAGAAAAAATAGGACCAACACTACAGGGCTTAATACATGGCATTACCAGGATATAAACAATAACCATCAATGCACAAACCCCTAAAGATAAGCTAGGTAAGTGGTACCTTTTAAAAATCAAACACCTATGCTCTTCAAAATACTACGCCAAAAGAGGAAAAAGAGAACCTATAGACTGGGAAAAATTTTTGGACAGTACAAGTCAGACAAAGGTCTAATCTCCATACTCTGCAGAAAAATCCAACCACTCTACAACAAAAATACAAATAACCCTATGAAAAAATTGGGAAAGGAAATGAACAGACACTTCACCAAAGAAGACATTCAAATGGCCAACAGACACATGAGGAAATGCTCGCGATCACTAGCCATTAGAGAAATGCAAATTAAAACCAAAATGAGATACCATCTCACCCCGGCATTACTGGCATGAATCAAAAATACTGGAAATAACAAATGTTGGAGGGGCTGCAGGGAGATCAGAACTCTTGTGCACTGCTGGTGGGAATGCAGGATGATACAACCATTTTGGAAAATGATATGGCACTTGCTCAGAAAGCTAGAAATAGACATACCATTCAATCCAGCAATACCACTCCTAGGAATATACCCTAGAGAAATAAGAGTCATTACTCGAATAGACATATGCACACCTATGTTCATGGCAGCATTGTTCACAATATCAAAAAGATGGAAACAGCCTAGATGCCCATCAACAGAAGAATGGATAAACTATGGTACATGCACACAATGGAGTACTATGCAATGAGAAAGAACAATGATGAATCTGTGAAGCATCTCATGATATGGATGAAACTGGAGGATATTATGCTGAGTGAAATAAGTCAATCACAAAAGGACAAATATTGTATGAGACCTCTACTGTAAAAACCCATGAAAAAGTTCACACACAAAATGTAACAATCTTTATTGGTTACCAGGGATGGGAGGGGTGAGGTGAAATACTAAATAGGCAATAGATAAGTGGTATCTTGGGTGAAGGGTGAGACAGTACACAATACAGGAGAAACTAGCACAACTTGTACAAGGAAAGGTCATGGAAGCTCCATAGACACATCCAAAGTTCCTGAGGGGATGAATTGCTGGGTGGAAGGCTGTGGGGGCCATGGTCTCGGGGAACATCTAGCTCAATTGGCATAACACAGTTTATAAAGACAGTGTTCTACAGTCTACCTTGGTGAGTAGTGTCTGGGGTCTTAAAAGCCTGTAAGCAGCCATCTAAGATACTCCACTGGTCTCATCCCTTCAGGAGCAAGGGAGAATGAAGAGAACAGGATACAAGGAAAAGATTAGTCCAAAGGACTAATGGTCCACAGCTACCAAGCCTCCACCGGACTGAGTCCAGTACAGCTAGATGGTGCCTGGCTACCACCACTGACTGCTCTGACTGGGATCACAACAGAGGGTTCTGGACAGAGCTGGTGAAGGATGTAGAACAAAGTTCTACCTCACAAAAAAAGAGCAGATTTACTGGCCTAAAGGAGACTGGAGAAACCCCGAGAGTGTGGCCCCCGAACACCCTTTTAGCTCAGTGATGAAGTCATCTCTGAGGTTCACCATTCAGTCTGGGAGTGGACAGCCCCATAAATCCAAATGGGACTAATGAGGTCCAGCAGTCCAGGGACAACTGCCAGAAGGCAGAAGGGGACAAGGAATCTGGTGATAGGGAACCCAAAGTTGAGTAAGGATAGTGTTGATGTGTTGTGAGGTTGTTAACCGTTGTCATAGGGCAACATTTGTAGTAACTGTTAAATGAGAAACTATTTTGTTCTGTAAGCCTTCATCTAAAGTGAGAATAGCAGCACAATTGGAAGAGCGCAGGTGATGTCACTGAACTGTGCATGTAGAAATTTTTGAAATGGTGTAACTTTGGCTATGTGTATTTTCACCAAAAAAAAAAAAAGGTCGAGAAGGGAGAGGGTTGACATGTTTTGGGGTTGTTAACCAATATCATAAAACAGTATGTGTAGTACTGTTTCATGAGAAACTATTTGTTCTGTAAGCCTTTACCTGAAGTACAATAAAATAAATAAAAAAGTTAAAAAAAAAAAGAGTGGCTTGTGATCTCACAATTCTTTAAGCAAATGTCAACAGCAAGGTCAATGATAGGAATTTTCTCTGTCAAAGAAGATTTATGTGTAAAGTTATAGTCAGCATGCTAAATCAGTAAGAGAAGGAGCCTTGGCACAGTGGTTAAGTGCTCACCTCCAAATTGAAAGTTGATGGTTCAAACCTACCCAGCAGCTTTGTGGGAGAAAGACCTAGCGATCTGCTCCTGTACAGATTATAGCCTAAAAAACTCTATGGGACATTTCTATTCTGTCACATGGGGCCACTATGTGTTGAAATCGACTTGACAGCACTTAATGACAACAACATACCCTTTTACTAAGAATGGTGCAAATACCAAAGTGCATATTATAATTTAAAACACATGCATAAGGTAAACTTAGGAAATATTTTAAGATGACATGAGATATGAAATCCTTACTAAGCATTTATCCTTTTGCCACAGAAAATCTCATTTTCAATTTATAACTGAACTGAAAAAACTTGAAATGACTGTTTAGTCAGCCTTCAATGCTTTATCAAACATGTGTTATCTATAGAAAAAGGATATATTCATCATCAGATAGATATTTTCTAATGAGGAATTTGTACAATGTAATACTGAAACGCTCCCGGGAGGTAGATATGCATGATGCTACATGAAATAATGTCAGTGTGTTACTTTTTAAATATGGTAATGAGGAACACCACCCCATTGGTGCCAGGGGACACAGTATTTTGCTCTCACCCCAAACAGAGAGAATGGCAAGGAAGGTTGATTTCTATTATTTTAACAAAAAAATTCTAGGAAATTTTATACATTGAACTATTTGTATGAAAATAATGCTTTATACACACACACACACACCCAAAAATTATTAGAATGTAGAATTGTATCAAAGGGTCAGTTAGTGTCAGTTTCTTATGGTCATATGGTCTTATCATATCTTTTCCAAAATTGTATATGAGAAGGACAAAGTTGTTTTCTTTTTTGGCTGTGCTGCATGTTATACTGTAAACCATAAAGTTGACCTTGGCAATTATGTCACTCATTTTTCAGGTAAATTGATTTAAAAGAATAAATAATAATCTAATTCAATACATCATCGCTAGAATTTCATAGATAGTTTTAAATAATTCATGTTTAATTAAATATATTTTATAATTATTTTAAATGTTGGGAAATTGGTCAACTTCAAAATGAGTTTTTTTGCTGACTTGATGCTATTACACCCAAAGTTTCACAATGACATTTATAATTATAATTTGCTTTGGGCCATAGTTTTCTCTTGACTAAGGAACATTTAATTTCTAATAATTCAATATTTATCATAATTATTTTATTTCTTTGTCCATTGTGTATAGGTAACTTGCTAGCCTGCATCCCATTAATTTTCCTCTCACTTTTGACTACCCTGTAATTTTTTGTGAGATTAATCACAGGTAAGATTGGTAGACTGTCAGAGAAAGTGCAAACATTGTGATTTTCTTCCTTATCACTTCCGAGATAATTCAGAGTTGAGAAACACACAACTTTGTTTCAGGGAGAATCCAATAGAGAGTCTTGAATACTTTTTGACCATTCTTGATGTGCGCTTTTCAGAAAAATACGTAACTTTATTTGTCTTTATTTATCCTAAATTGTTTGTCCATTTGCTTATTTTTTCCTTATGGCCAGGATGGTCGTCTTCTACTAAACATTTTCTTTAATGAATTAGATATTGGTTCAGAGTAAAGAGATGCGATTATGGTAGACATGGAGCTCTTTTGAAGACAGCATTTTCTTAAAGATAATAATAGGTGTAAAGTTCAATATGGAAGCCTTGTTTTCTATCTCAAGTGGACATGCACTTGGAAGCTTGCCGTTGCAAACAACAAGACAAATGCCTAAAGAAAATACATTAGTGCTATGTGAAAAGCAAAAAAAAAAAAAAAGTCTCTAAGTGTACCTTACTGAATCAGTTTATAGTGCCTGTCATGTGAAAATAACTCATGCTGTTTACATGGACTTTATGTTACTGCAAAACTGTCAATTCATTTGGAGAAAGTATGGAGTAGCAAACAATGAGTTTAGAATAACTAGAACTAGGTGCTAATTATACATAATATTCAAAGTATTTTTAAAATTTATTCTAAAGAAATACTCCATGAAACAAGCTCTCTAAAATCACCAAGCATTTATATGTGGATTTGAATAAAAACTGTTTATAGAAATAAATTTATTATGTGAGCAATACCTGGAAAATTACATACATTCTTGTGACTATTTAGCTTTCACCATTACACAGTATATATTTCTATAACAGTCTACATCCTTCAGTTGTTAAAAGGTGTTCTCCATGGATATCTTCTTGGACGATTTGCTAGTTAAAAAGCTAGCATCTAGTAATGAGTATCTACACGCTTTCCATAAAAAGTTACTCAAATGTCAAAATCTAACACAGTGTGTTAGAGTAAGGTCTTCACAAAGTTCCTTTTCATATATGAATTTCTGTTTTGCAAATCACTTATTCCACTATTTGGTTTTCAGATGTAATAGATTATTACTATTGAGCTATCTTTTTATTATTATTATGAGAGTTTCAAGGATGGATTCTAGTGTAGATGTAGATTTATAAATTCTCTCCAAGATATTCAGTGAAATAAGTGAAAGGGAACAAAAATAGAGATATATAAACTTCAGCAATATTAAAACTAGAGAATAGATATAGCACCATCATATAAACTATGAGGAATGATTTTCCTATCTGGTAATAAAATAAAATTTAAAAAAATAAAACCTGTGAGTTGACAAGTTATTGTCCTACTCAAAGGAAGATACAGTGTTCTACAAAGTAAGTGCATGCATTTCTAAGGGACTGTTTAATATTATTTTGTAGTGAGAGAATAAATCTGGGAACTTTTCAGAACAAGGTAATATGAGAATCACATTCTATATGCCCCATTCCCACAGAGTAAATCAGCATTGACGTTCATTTTTCTGTTCCTATCTTTTTGGAAGACATACAGCCAGACTGCTTAGAAGAAAGGGTGGTGAGACTTCCTCTTACATACTTTGGACATGTTATCAAGAAGGATCAGTCCCTGCAGAAGGATATCATGCTTGGTAAAGTAGAGGCTCAGTGAAAAAGAGGAAGACCCTCAAGGAGATGGATTGACACAGTGGCTGCAATATGGGCTCAAGCATAACAACGTTCTTGAGGGTGGTGCAGGACCCGGCAGTGTTTTGCTCTGTTGTACACAGTGTTGCTATGAGTGGGAACCTACTTGATGGCACCTGACAACATCTTTTTGGAAAACTGAAGCTTGAAGATGAAGATGAAAGGAGACGATCAGAATGGCCTATCACCAATTTTATTGTCATAGCATAAATGGATAAGTGCAGAAATCAATACTGTAATTGACAAAATAAAGACAAGTGACTTGAGGTATTTCACCCTAATCTAATTTGTCACTAAAGTAGCTACTTCATTCTAAACTAGCGACACAAAGCAAAACACAAATGGGGCATGGGTTATTGGGACAGAGTAAGCCACAGCAGGTAGAAAACCCAGGGGACATGATTTAAGTACATAGAGAAACCTAATTGAAATAAATTATGTTAAATGCAATTGCTTACTCTTGTCTCCTTCCTCTAAAAATCATTAATGACAGAAATGATCACTTAAAACCTTAACACTCAGAAAAAAAGGATTAATTCTAAGGACCAAACTAAATGGGGCAAATCGGATTTGGATAGAATTTCCTCATTCAAAAAAAAAAATACAGGAGTTAAAATGTATAGAAAAAAATAAACTAAATTATGTAAAGGTTAATACTAGACAGATTTTTAAATGCATACCTAAATATTTGTACATTGCAATTTTGTATTCAATTATTTATTTCAGTCATTTATATTATACATATCTTTCAGCATATATTCTGGGCACAGTGCTAGGACCTGGTGTTAGTGTGAAAAGACTAAGAGTGAATGCTAATGAGTTAAACACTTATATGAGGAAAAAGAAGAGCAAAATAAATTCAGAGAATAAATCTCAAAACTATAATATTGAGTGATAAAAGTGAGTTTTCATTCATGTCAATTTTTAAAAAAACCTCAAAATACAGGTTGGAAAGCTGTTGGAATTTGAAAATAGTCGTTACTCTGAAAGCAAGAAAGCAAAATTATCCTGCTACCAGGATGAGCTGAATGTGAGCTTCAATTGAATATTTAAAATTGTACTTTGTTAAAGAAAAATAATTTAGAAGAAAGATAGCAAAATATGTATAAATATTATTAAAATAGCAAATGAATAATCTATCATTATTATATAGTTGTATACACTTTTCTTTATATTTTAATTTTTTAATTTAAATCATATAATTGTTATGTTGAGGATAGAAAGCCAAAGATTTTTTAGATACAGAAAAATTAAATTATTCATTTTTTTACTAAAGGTAGTTTTACAGCTACAGCAAAATAAAAACTGTAAATATAGGTAAATTTTATACTAAGGCTAACAGCAGAACTAGGAAAATAAATAAAAACATTAATATGTTTAACAGCATAAAATTCTATATGGAAAAAATACAAAATCATGCTGAAAAATAAATTAAAAATTGGGTAAAATAATCTGCAATATATATGGATAAGATATATTTACTATACAAATGAATAAAGAAAAATATCTCAAAATAGAATAAATTGGTATTTCCAGTAAAGGCAAAAGAATGAAATGGTGGTCATGTGAACAATCCAAGAAATTGCAATTATAAAAACTAAATTTACAAAATATTTAAAGACACTGCAAACTGTCCAAAAGCAGAGGCAGAGGAGAGATTGATGTCTAAAAACTGAAATTAGATTGAGTGAGAAGTATGAATTTGTGGCTTTCTAGCCCAATGATGCTGCCAACCCACCATAGCTATCTTTGCAGAAAATGATGGCAGAAAAAATGCACCCTTAAAGGTGACTGAGATTAGAATTCAGGACTCAAAATACTGCTGGTGGGGAAACGTTGGCAGTTAGAGAATTGCCAAGGGAGTGAGATTCAAATTCTGAGCATAAATTCTGTCTACATCCTGGCTGACAGATAATATACGCATGCATGAGGGAAGATTTGCAAGGAACTTGGCAAAAAAAAAAAAAAATCGTATATCTATAATTCCATTTACTTAAAATTCTGGAAAATGCTAACTAATCAATAATGTCAAAAATCAGAAGTAATGTTTACCTGAGGGAAGGATGGATAGCAAAAGGTCAAGAGAATTCTGTGGAGGAGAGGGTGATAGAAATGTTCATGATTGTGATGGTGGTTTCACAGATACATACTTCTGTAAAAACTCATTGAATTGCATATTTTGAATGTGCTTGGTATGCTGTATATAAATTATACTTCAATAAATTGCAAAAATAAACTTACATAATTTGCAAGGGCATGATAGTTTATACATAATATAGTTTTATAAATAGGCAAATAAAATAGAATGTTTTCTAATTTCACAAGTAATCAAAGAAATACAATTATATAAAATAACCATATATAGCTTTTTTGGCTGGCAGATTATCAAAATAAAAAAATAATATTTGGTATTTATGTTGTTGTCATTATTAGGTGCTGTCAAGTAACACTATCTACACTCATAGCAAGACTATGTACAACAGAAGGAAACACTGCCCAGTCCTGTGTCATCTGCATAATCATTATGCTTGAACCCATTTTTGCAGCCACTGTGTCAGTCCATCTCATTGATTGTATTTCTATCACCAAGGCCATATTTCCAACTGTCAATCCTTTTACTTTGTTCCCAACATTCGCATTTCAATCAGCAGTAATTACCAATGCATCTTGATTGCATGTTTGATCAATTTCAGATTGCAGAAGTTGGTAAAAATCTTCCATTTCTTCATCTTTTACCTTAGTGGTTGGTGTATAAATCTGGATAATAGTGATCTTCCTCATAGGCTTATGGATATTATCCTATCACTGACAGCACTGTACTTCAGGATAGGTCTTGAAATACTCGTTTTGACAATGAATGAGACACCACTTCTCTTTGAGTTGTCATTCCCAGCATAGTAGACCATATGATTGTCTGATTCCAAATGGCCAATACCAGTTCGTTTCAGCTCACTAATGCTTAGGATATTGATCTTTATGCATTCCGTTGTGCATTTTTGACAATTTCCAATTTTCCTAGATTCATACTTCCTACATTCCATGTTTCTGTTATTAATGGATGTTTGCAGCTATTTCTTCTCTTTTTGAGTCATGCCACATCAGCAAATGAAGGTCCCAAAAGCTTGACTACATCCACTTAGTTAAGGTTGACACTACTTTGAGGAGGCAGGTTTTCCCCAGTTGTACTGTGAGTGCCTTCCAACCTGAGGGGCTCATCTTCTGGCACTATATCAGACAATGTTCTGCTGCTATTCATAAGTTTTTCACTGGCCTATATTTTCAGAAGTAGACTTCCAGGTCCTTCTTCCTAGTCTGTCTTAGTCTGGAAGCTCAGCTGAAATCTGTCCAACAAGGGTGATTCTGTTGGTATTTGAAATACCACTGACAAAGCTTCCAGTCAGTATCACAGCAACATGAAAGCCACCACAGTAAGACAAACTGACAGACTCTTGGTGGTTGGTGTTGATAGAGTCTGATGAATAGATGCTATAATATAGTACTATAGTACTGTACAACAGTCTTCTTAGTCTCTCAAATAAAACATATATGCAAAGATACATACAAAATTATTCACTGTGAAGTTAGAATAACCTAAATGAACATTAATAAGGCATTACTTAAATACATTACAGTCTACAAAAAGTAAAATAGTGAAAGCATGGATATAGATCACATTGCTTGGTTTCGTTTTTCCATTGGAAGCTGTGTAACTTAGGCAAATTATTTAAATTTTTGGTTTTCTTCTCTGTAAAATATGAATGGCATTAGTACCTTATTTGTAGAATAGTTATGAGAATGTTCAATGTTAAATTGCTCTTATAATTGTTGTTGTTGTTGTCATTATTATTTTGATATACTACATTTTGCCTCCAGTGAGCTCAGTATATATTTGAACAAGTAAATAATTGGTCAAACAATTATGGTACAATATGATAAATGCTAAAATATAGATATGTGTTCACATATATAAAGACATAGAAAGTAATCCCCAATAGGAATATCAAGTTAAAATATTAATATAAATAATATGCAAATTTTTACGTAAGTCTTTCCCTCTATGTGCATAATACAAAATGTATAATATATAATATTAAATATAAAATTTTTCCATAATTAATAGAGGGAAAAGTTTGTATATACAAAATTATTAGCAATGGTTAAATCCTGAAATTTTATTCCAGGAATTATTTAAAATTTTGCTATTCTATAATTTCTAAATTTGTCTATAATCAAGATACATTAATATTTACAATAAGAATAATCTATCCAATTCCAGAAAAATGGCTCTCTACACAGAAGCACTAAGCCATCCCTCCACCACAAAGATCCAAAAAACTAAGCCAAACAGAGAAAACAACAATCCTGAAACCCTAAAACATCAAGTGAAGAGATAAAGAACTCAGCCAAGCACAAAATGGAGTGAGAAAACTGACAGAGAACAGAGAGCAGAGAGCGAGGAGAGATTCATGCAGAGATTCATCAGCTAACACAGCGTGGATCGGCCATCTTGGACTCCTATCAGAGACCAGCAAACAGGGGGTATGAGAAAGCAGCTTCACGGAGCTTCCAGTGGGAGACAAAACAACTGGTAATTTTCGATATATGCTTTCCCACCTCCCACCATTCTTCACCCCGACTCGGCCTCCTCTGCTTCCTGCGGACACAGTCTCTTGTCTGGGAAGCACCTGATGCTTGGATTCCACCCACCCGAACGGGCCGGCTCTCTGAGTGGCATTTATTGGCTGCTGGTGTTGCTTTTTTCCGCTTCTTTTTATTTCTTCCTTACCTCTCACCACCTCCCCCTCCTTTCGCTCAAATACCTGGCTCTTTGCGCCATCTTTGCTTCTTCCTGAGAAACTGCAGAGCTCCAGTAATTTGTAATATACACTTTCCCACCCCCTACCCTTCTTCACCCACAGTTGGCCTCCTCTGCTTCCTGTGGACACAGTCTTTTGTCCGGGAAGCACCAGCTGCTTGGATTCCACCAGCCCGCACTAGCTGGCTCTCTGAGTGCCATATGTTGGCTGCTGGTGTTGCTTTTTATCTGCTTCTTTTGATTTCTTCCTTACCAGTCACCACCTCCCCCTCCTTTGGCTCAAATACCTGGCTGCATGCACCATCTTTGCTTCTTACTGATGGGCTACAGAGCTCCATTCAAGTGTGGAGCTGCTTCCTGGTCTGGGCTGCCGAGCTGGTGGGATCAAGGGGCTTTTGTTTGTTTGTTTTGAATTGTTTGTTTGTTTTCTTTTCCTTTTCTTGAGTTGGTAGCCCATTCTGGCCAGGCGGTGCTGCGTGGCTTGGAACCTACCCCCTTGACTTACACAGACGTGCAGAGGGATCCCTGATGGCATTTCTTTTTTCGTTGGTTTATTATTTTTTCTTCGTTTTTTGGGGGGCTTTTAGAGTCCTTTTTTTTGTTTTTTTAAATTTGCTTTGTTTTCTTTTTGATATTTTTCCCTTTTTGTCCTTCTTAATTACTCAGTTTCTCTTCTCTCTATATCTTCCTTCTCTTTCAGTTCCCTGAAAACCTGGCTTTGTATACCTCTATGCCCTCTAGCCAGGCTGTACTGCAACACCTGAGAACAACTTCCCCAGAATTCATAGCCACACCGGTTGGTTCCCTGGAAACTCTGCTGTTCTTTTCCCTTTGTGATTTTTATTTATTTGTTCTTTTCTATTTTTCCTTCCTCTTCCGCTTTTTGTTTTTCTCCATTTCATAGACTCTCATCTCTCCACTCCAACGGCAAGCTCCCCTAGCATGCTTTTTTGTTTGTTTGTATGTTTTTGGCTCCTGTTCCTCTCTCCTCTCTCCAATATCCATCTTAGTTCCACACATAACAATCTCCCCGCGACATCCGGCCTACCTGCACTGTGCACTTAACATCACATGACCAATCAGCAAAGGCATGGCTTACTGGAACCTGCCCTGCACTGATTACCAACCCACTCTGGTGGCTGTAGTAAGTGCCACAAACAACATTTCCCAGTAACTCCTCTTCATCTAGACCTGCACTGCCGTACCATAACTGAGTGACTAACCCTGCCAAATGGAGAAGGAAGCGAAAAGTATTGTGCCTACGGACAAGCAAACAACAAAGAACACACAGCCTGCCTGCTCAGACATAGCCAAATTAAAAAAAAAAGATGAAACAAACAAATCTACAATCAATAAATGAGAAAAATAACTACTGAATGCCCCAAAGACAGTAGACAATATCAAAACATTTAAAAAAACAGGACAGGATGGTTCCAGAAGGCATCCAAAATAAAACACCAGATGACTTTCCAGTGGAAGAAAAGGCACTAGAACTACCTGATAGGGAATTCAAATCTCTAATACTCAGAATTCTCAAAGAGCTGAAGCAAAAAGCAGACAAAAATGAGGAAAAATAGACAAATTCATGGAAAATACAGACAAAAAATAAGAAGAATTAGGAAAATAATGCAGGAACAAAATGCCAAAATAAATTCACAACTGGAAATTATACAAAGACAAGAATTAGAAATCCAAAAGATAAAAAAACAAGATTTCAGAAATGGACAGTATCATAGAACGGCTGAGAAGCAGATTTGAAATGGTGCAAGACAGGATCAGTGGAATTGAAGACAAACACTTGGATACAAATCTGTTTGAGGATAACTCAGAAAAAAGAACAAAGAAAAATGAAGAGACCCTGAGAGTTATGTGGGATACAATGAAAAGCAAAAATTTTCGGGAGATTGGAGTTCCAGAACAGGGGGAGAAAACAGAAAACACATAGAGGATCATTGAAGAACTTCTGACAGAAAACTTACACAATATCATGAAAGATGAAAAGCTGGCCATCCAAGAAGCTCAACGAACCCCATATAAGATAGACCCCTAAAGAAAATCACCAAGGCATACAATAATCACAACCGCCAAAACCAAAGACAAACAAAGGATCCTGAGAGCAGCTCGTGAAAAACAAGAAGTCACATGCAGAGGAGAAACAATAAGACTAAGCTAAGATTATTTGGCAGAAACCATGCAGGGAAGAAGGCAATGGGATGACATATATAAAATCTTGAAAGAAAAAAATTGCCAGCCAAGGATAATATATCCTGCAAAACTCTCATTCAAATATGATGGTGAAATTAGGTCATTTCCAGATAAACAAAAATTAAGGGAATAGGTAAAAGCCAAAAAAAACTTACAAGAATTGTTAAAGGGAGTTCTCTGATCTGAGAACAAATAACTTCAGCTCACAGGCAGAATCTAGGATCCAGGATCATACCAGCCAGATACCAATCTAGGAAATGAACTCTCGAGGACTATTCAAAACCAAAGGAAATACAACAGGGAATCAGAGCAGTTAATCAGTAAATGACAACAACATCAAAACAATAAAAGAGGGAATAAACAGCATAGGTATACAACCTTCTAATGGAGAGGAAGGCAAGGCGATACCAAGTAATGGTAGACTGCTTCAAACTTAGAAAGATAAAGGTAAAATTCATGGTAACCACAAAGAAAGTTAAAAAACATACTCATAAAAATAAAGAGGAAAACCATAAAGTCTCACCAAAAACAAAACCTACAAAAACAAAAGAAATTAAAAAAAATTCACAAACAAAAGCAACTCAGCACAAGAGAGTAAGAAGAACAAAGAAAACATCAGCACCACAAAAAAAAAGCACTACAAAATGACAGAAAAAACTCACATTTATCAATAATTACACTGAATGTAAATGGACTCAATGCACCCATAAAGAGACAGAGAGTGACAGAATGGATAAGAAAACAGAATCCATCAATATGCTGTCTACAAGAAACACACCTTAGAAACAAAGATGTGAATTTATTAAAAGTCAAAGGTTGGAAAAAATATATTAAGCTAACAACTACCAAAAAAGAGCAGAAGTTGCAATACTAATCTCAGATAAAACAGAATTTAAAACAAAATCCACCATAAAGGCAAAGAAGGACAGTATATAATGATTAAGGAGATGATTCATCATGAAGACATAACCATAATAAACATCTACGGACCCAATGATGGGGCTCCAAAATACATAAAACAAAGTCTAACTACACTGAAAAGAGAAACTGATAGTTCCACAACAATAGTAGGAGACTTCAACACACCACTCTCAGTAAAGGACGGAACAACTAAGAAGAAATTCAGCAAAGATACAGAAGACTTAAAGGGCACAATCAGCCAACATGACCTCATAGACATATATAGAACACTCCAACCGCTGCAAAGTACACGTTCCTTTCCAAAGCACTTGGAACATTCTCAACAATAGACCACACCTTAGGCCACAGAGCAATCCTCAACAAGATCCAAAACGTTGAGATAATTCAAAGTATCTTCTCTGACCACAATGTCATCAACGTAGAAATTAACAACAGAAAGAGCAAGGAAAACAAATCAATTACATGGAAGTTGGATAATACCCTGCCTACACATCACTGGGTAATAGAAGAAATCAGAGATGGAATAAAAAAATTACTAGAATCGAATGAGAATGAAAACACATCATACCAAAACCTTTGGGACACAGCAAAGGAATTCCTCAGAGGACAATTTATAGCAAAAGATACACCCATCAAAAAAGAAGAAAGGGACACAATCAAAACATTAACTACAGAACTCAAACAAATAGAAATATAACTGTAAAAAAAGCCCACAGCCATCAGAAGAAAGGAAAGAGTAAAGGACAGAGCAGAAATAAATGAAATAGAGAACAGAAAAACAATAGAAAGAATCAGCAAAACCAAAAGTTGGTTCTTTGATAGAATCAACAAAATTGACAAACCACCGGCCAGACTGACATAAGAAAAACAGGAGAGGACACAAATAACCCAAATAAGAAATGAAATGGGGGACATTAAAATGGACCCAACTGAAATAAAAAAGATTATAACAAAGTATTATGAAAAACTATATGAAAACCTAGACGAAATGGATAAATTTCTAGAAACACACTACCTAACCAAACTACAACAAAGTGATGTTGAAAATCTGAACAGACTCATAACAAGAGAAAAGATTGAAAAGGTAATAAAAAACTCCCAACCAAAAAAAGCCTTGGCCCAGATGGCTTCACTGGAGAATTCTACAAAACATTTACAGAAGAGCTTGTACCAGTACTACTCAAGCTATTTCAGAGAATAGAAAAAGAGGCAACACTTCCAAATTCATTCTATGAAGCGAGCATAACACTGATACCAAAACCAGGCAAAGACATCACAAAAAAAGAAAATTACAGACCAATATCTCTCATGAATATAGATGCAAAAATTCTGAACAAAATTCTAGCCAATAGAATTCAGCATCATATCAAAAAAATAATACACCACAACCAATTAGGATACATACCAGGTATGCAAGGGTGGTTCACCATTAGAAAATCAATCAACGTAATCCACCACAGAAATAAAAGGAAAGAAAAGAATCTCATGATCATCTCAATTGACACAGACAAGGCATTTGACAAAGTCCAACACCCATTCCTGATAACAACTCTCAATAAAAACAACTCTCAATAAAAATATAGAAGGGAAGTTTCTCAATGTAATAAAGGGCATCTAGGTAAAACCCATGGCCAACATCAGTCTTAATGGAGAGAGGCTGAAAACATTCCCCTTGAAAACAGGAACAAGACAAAGATGCCCTTTCTCACCACTCCTATTTAACATTGTGCTGGAAGTTCTAGCTAGAGCAATAAGGCAAGAAAAAGAAATAAAGGGCATCCAAACTGGAAATGAAGAAATTAAAATGTCACTGTTTACAGATGATGATACTATACCTAGAAAACCCTAAAGACTCCACGAGAAATCTACTGGAACTAATAGAAAGATTCAGCAGAGTAGCAGGATACAAGATAAACATACAACAATCAGTTGGATTTCTATACACCAATAAAGAGAACGATGAAAATGAAATCAAGAAAACAATATCATTTATAATAGCCCCTAAAAGGATAAAATACTTAGGAATAAATCTAACCAGGAATGTAAAAGACCTATACATAGTAAACTACAAAAGACTACTGCAAGAAACCCAAAGAGATCTACATAAATGGAAAAACATACCATGCTCATGGATAGGTAGACTCAACATTGTGAAAATGACAATTCTACCCAAAGAAATTTACAAATACAACACAATCCTGATCCAAATAACAACAACATTCTTCAAAGAGATGGAAAAACTAATCATTAACTTTATATGGAAAGGAAAGAAGACCCGAATAAATAAAGCACTACTGAAGAAGAAGAATAAAATTGGAGGACTCACACTACCTGACTTCAGAACCTACTATACAGCTACAGTAGTCAAAACAGCCTGGTACTGGTACAGTGACAGATACATTGACCAACGGAACAGAATTGAGAACCCAGATGTAAATCCATCCACCTACGGTCACCTGATCTTCGACAAGGGCCCAAAGTCCATCAAATGGGAAAAGACAGTCTTTTTAACAAATGGTGCTGGCAAAACTGGGCAACCATCTGCAAAAAAATGAAACAGGACCCATATCTCACACTGTTTAAATAACTACTTCAAAATGGATCAATGACCTAAATATAAAACCTAAAACTATAAAGTTCATAGAAGAGAATATAGGACCAACACTACAGGGCTTAATACATGACATTAACAGGATACAAACCATAACCATCAATGCACAACCCCCAAAAGATAAGCTAGATAACTGGGATCTTCTAAAAATCAAACACCTATGCTCTTCAAAAGACTTCACCAAAAGAGTAAAAAAAGAACCTACAGACTGGGAAAAAAAATTTGGACAGTACAAGTCAGACAAAGGTCTAATCTCCATAATTTACAAGAAAATCCAACACCTCTACAACGCAAAGACATATAATCCTCTTAAAAAATGGGCAAAGGAAATGAACAGACACTTCACCAAAGAAGACATTCAAATGGCCAACAGACACATGAGGAAATGCTCGCGATCACTAGCCATTAGAGAAATGCAAACTAAAACCACAGTGAGGTACCATCTCACCCCAGCATGACTGGCACGAATCAAAAACACTGGAAATAACAAATATTGGAGGGTTTCGGGGAGATCGGAACTCTTATGCACTGTCGGTGGGAATGCAAAATGATACAACCATTTTGGAAAATGATATGGTGCTTCCTCAGAAAACTAGAAATAGACATACCATTCGATCCAGAAATCCCACTACTAAGAATATATCCTAGAGAAATAAGAGTCGTCACTCGAATAGACATAGGCACACCTATGTTCATGGCAGCATTGCTCACAATAGCAAAACGATGGAAACAACCTAGATGCCCATCAGCAGATGAATTGATAAACAAACTATGGTACGTGCACACAGTGGAGTACTATGCAACGAGAAACATCAACAATGAATCTGTGAAGCATCTCATAACATGGATGAAACCAGAGGATGTTATGCTGAGTGAAATAAGTCAATCACAAAAGGATAAATATTGTATGAGACCTCTATTGTAAAATCCCATGAAAAAGTTCACACACAAAATGTCACAATCTTTGTTGGTTACCAGGGATGGGAGGCGGGGGGAATACTAAATAGGCAATAGATAAGTGGTATCTTGGGTGAAGGGTGAGACAGTACACAATACAGGGGAAACAACCTGTACAAGGAAAGGTCATGGAAGCTCCATAGACACTTCCAAACTCCCTGAGGGTCTGAATTGCTGGGTTGAGGGCCGTGGGGACCATGGTCTTGGGGAACATCTAGCTCAATTGTCATAACACAGTTTATAAAGACAATGTTCTACATTCTAGCTTGGTGAGTAGCATCTGGGGTCTTAAAGCCTGTTAGCAGCCATCTGAGATACTCCACTGGTCTCATCCCTTCAGGAGCAAGTGAGAATGAAGAGAACAGGATACAAGGAAAAGATTAGTCTGAAGGACTAATGGACTACAGCTACCGAGGCCTCCACCAGACTGAGTCCAGTACAGCTAGATGGTACCTGGCTACCACCACTCACTGCTCTGACCAGGATCACAACAGAGGGTTCTGGACAGAGCTGGAGAAGGATGTAGAACACAATTCTAACTCACACACACAAAAAAAGACCAGATTTAATGGCCTAAAGGAGACTAGATAAACCCTGAGAGTATGGCCCCCAGACACGCTTTTAGCTCAGTGGTGAAGTCATTTCCGAGGTTAACCATTCAGCTGGGGAGTGGACAGCCCCATAAAACCAAATGGGACTAATGAGGTACAGCAGTCCAGGGAAAACTGCTAGAAGGCAGAAGGGGACAAGGAAGCTGGTGATAGGGAACCCATGGTTGAGTAAGGATAGTGTTGATGCGTTGTGAAGTTGTTAACTAATGTCATAGGGCCACATGTGTCATAACTGTTAAATGAGAAACTATTTTGTTCTGTAAGCCTGCATCTAAAGTGAGAATAGCAGCACAACTGGAAGAGTGTAGTCGATGTCACTGAACTGTGCATATATAAATTTTTGAAATGGTGTGTCTTTGGCTATGTATATTTTCACCAAAAAAAAAAAAAAAAAAAAAACGGTTGAGAAGGGAGAGGATTGACATGCTGTGGGGTTGTTAACCAATGTCATAAAACAATATGTGTACTACTGTTTCATGAGAAACTAATTGTTCTGTAAGTCTTCACCTGAAGTACAATAAAATAAAATTAAAAAATTATGTAAAATAAAAGAATAATCTATTCTAAAAATGATGTATGTCTCTCCATAAATGGTAGGAGTTTGAAGCACAAAGATAACAATGTGTGGGAAAATGGAAGACAATTTTTAAAGTAATCTTAGTTCTAAGGCAGTGGGTTTAATCCTCAGTGATTTGATGTTTCCTTAGTTTAAACTGCCCTGTATCCATACATTCCTTAAAACTAATGACGAATACTCATAGTGGAAAGCAGATAAACTAGGAAAATGATAAATTTCGGGTCAGATGCTCAGAAATGAAGTCATAGTTAAGCAAATTAAGCATAGCTAGTATTGTTGTTAGGTGCCATCATGCCAGTTCCTACTTATAGCAACCTTATGTACAACAGAGCAAAACAATGCCCAGTCCTGTGCCATCCTCCTAATCATTGTTATGCTTGAGCCCATTGTTGCACCCTGTGGTGGTTAGGACTGTGTATTAACTCCACTGGGCCATGATTCTCAGTGTTTTGGCAGTCATAAAATGTTGTGATCACTTCCCTGTTGAGGTTT
This sequence comes from Dugong dugon, assembly GCA_030035585.1. NCBI lineage: Eukaryota > Metazoa > Chordata > Mammalia > Sirenia > Dugongidae > Dugong > Dugong dugon. Next base: position 140,453,920 of record CM057464.1, on the reverse strand, counting down.
GATAGGTGATCACCTCTATGATGGGATCTGCTGTGAGTAGTCAATCAGTTGAAAGGGAGTTTCCTTGGGTGTGTGGCCTGCATCTGAATATAAGCAGACGTTCTGGCATTTGCCTGCTCTGGATCCTGCAGCTGACTCCTGTTCGTCTGACCTCTGGTTCTTGGGACTTGAGGTAGAAGCTTACCTGTGATACTGCCTGCCTATCTTGGGACTCATCGATCTTTACAGCCTGTGAGCAAGAGCCCTACTTCCTGACCTACTGACCTTGGGTTTGCCAGCCCATGCAGCTTTGTGAATCAGGAGAAACCTCTATGCTGATCCATGGACTTGGGATGTTCCAGCCTCTACAACCACATGAGCCATTTCCTTGATATAAATCTTTCTATGTATATATTTATACACTTCACTAGTTTCATTTCTCTAGACAACCCAGCCTAAGACACACCCACTGTGTCAATCCGTCTCATTGAGGGTCTTCTTTTTTGTTGACCCTCTGCTTTACCAAGCATGATGTCTTTCTCCAGCAACTGGTCCATGCTGATAAAATGTCCAAAGTATGTGAGACAAAGTTTCGTCATCCTTGCTTCTAAGGGGCATTCTGGCTGTACTTCTTCCAAGACAGATTTGTTTGTTCTTCTGACAGTCCATGGTTTAACTGCTATAGCCCCATTTATCTGATACCTGTTAGGACATGTCCAGTGTATAAGTAGTAATGTATAATAATTTCATTTACAACTCCCTCATAAATTTTTTATCAGTTTAAACTTGCTTATAAATCCCTAGACATCTCAATCTCATAATATCAATTAACGTTTATTGAGTGGAGTTACCCAGTTATAGGAGGGTGTGCATCCATTCATGTTAACATTTACAGAGTTACTACTCCTTTGTGTGCCAGTTACCAAAGATACAATGATGAAAGACTCAATCTCTGCCCTAAAATAATTTATCATCTATTTAGAGGATTATCATTTGAAATAAGTCACTTAGGTAAAGTTATACTAAAATAGAGAGGTGTATGTGTAAACCACCAGAGAACCCTGGTGGCAAAACAGACCTATGCCAATAGGAGGTAAGGAGGGATTTAAAAAAGTCTTTACAAAAACATGGCTTTTGAATTGGCTTTTTAAGAACGGTAAGTTTGAACAAAAAAATTTCACAGTAGAAGAAACAACCTGTATAAAACAGATACAAGAAGATCATGATATTTCACGACTTGCAATGTATTAATATAGACATATAATTTTGAAATTGTAAAAGCCAGGATTTGCAGTCAGTTGCTTTTTAAGATCATTTATTAAATATTTGCTTAAATAGTAATTTAGTAAACTATTTGTTCTAAGATGTTTTTTGTTTTGTTTTTCCTCACAGATAATCTGAGTCAACATATAATGGAAAAATTTTAAATGACCATTTGGAGTCTTGAAGCTGGAAGAAATTAAATTCAAAATAACAACAAGGATTAGTTTTTCACTGACTTAATTTTCAGGTGTTATCATAAGTTCATTGGTTAGAAAATGACAAATAAGCTTGATTAATGGATTAATGATTTAAGTTGATTACTTTCCTTTTTGTTGCTTGTATTTAATTGTTATTCTAAGTGGTCACAGATGCATTAAGAGTTATTATTGTTTTCAATCTTGTATTTATCAGGAGTTGAATAGGGAAGGATAACAAAGTTTTCCATTAAAATTCTGATGTATGTGTATGGATTTGAGATAAAGAACATTGATGACAATTTTATGGAGACTGCTAACCATCCTGAGGGAATATTTTGCCTGATCAAGAATGTTAAATAAGTTCAGCTATAAATATACCAATGAAGTAAGATAAAGAGAGTTCAGGTATTACATGACTGTAGGATTATTCATCAATAAAGTAATTTATTAGCAAATGACAGTTCTTGTCTCTTTCCTTGGTTCTTGACAGGCATTCTGACAGCATTTAGAATAACAATAGAACCGATATACTTTACATGACTATGCCATTAAAAAGGAGGAGGGAGCAATTTAAATACGACACTTTAAATGTGGTAACAGAATTCACAGCCATTAGTGAAGAGATTTAAAGAACCCCAGAGGTTATCTAGTCAAATCTCCTTATTTCACAGTTAGAGAAAGTAAAGCTCAAGACTTTAAGTGATTTCGGAAGTGTAAATTACACTGGACTTCCAGTGTTGCTTCAATTACATTCCACATTTAGTATGTAAAATACCTTCCGCAATTTAAGATGTTACCATATGAAAATACACATTCTGATTTGAAATATAATGTAACATAGAAGTGACACAATAGTGTTCTTGGAGTCCATGCCATTGGAGCACCTAATAAAAATAAATCAATTTTTGTCTGTCATCCACCACTACCATTGGATAAGATCAAAGATGAAAGGCACTTCTGCTTTATAGTAACCAAAGATACTTAGGTTATCTTAGGATAAATTATTATATAGTACTATTTCTGAGAAAGGCAGATATTTACTAGTATGATTCCTATTTTTTAGATGACAAGCAAGAGGAAAACAAGAGAAAATTTAAATAACTTGCCCAAAATCATGTAAATTGTAAGTAGTAGATCCAGAATTTTCTAATTTCACAGGAATGCTCTTAACCTCTATTCTTTGACAATCGAGTTTCTGAAAAAGCCTTCCTAAGCCTTGCAGGACAGATTTCTATGCACACATTTAGGATTATGGCCTGAGTTCATTAGATATCCACATTTTCTTCAACATCTCTTGGTGTCAGACTTTACTGTAATTATTCCAAGTGATCCCTTTATGATCAACCCCTTTCCCAGAACTTTTAGGTGACTTAGAAAATTCAGGGGCACAAAATTAGTTCCTAAATGTCTATTTTCCTCTTGTATTTCTATTTAAAAGAACAGAAAAGTGAATTGCATTAAAAAATTTGTTTTCAATTCCTGGCTTTTATGTCATGCACCATTAGGTATAGCTCTATGCCCCTCTGCTCTTCTGCCTATAGTGTGTGTGAGCGTGGTAGTGGTTGTATAGGATATGGCAATGCGGAATTAAAAAAGAAAAAAGTCTACCACTTTCTTAGAAGAAAATGTAGGATTAAATTGTAGTGACTTTGGGATTGGCAATGGTAGATACAAGACAAAAACAAATGAAAAAAGAGAAGATCGGCAAGTTTGAATTCATCAAAAGTAAAAGTTTTTATGCCATAAAGAAATTGGTCAAAAAGAAAAAACTACCCACGGAATGGGAGAATATATTTGCAAATCATATATCTGATAAGGAACTTGTATCTAGAATATAAATACATTGAAATCATACAACTGAATAAGAAAACTGAATTAACAAATGGACAAGAAATTTGAATACTCATTTCTCCAAAGATTTATGAATAACCAACAAGCACATTAAAGGATGTTCAACATCATGAGTCATTAGGAAAATGCAAATCAGAACCACAATCAGATGCCAATTCACACTCACTAGAATGGATATAATAAAAAAGGCAGGCAATGACTAACATTGTCGACAACATGGAGAAATTGGAACTTTTATACATTGCTAGTGAGAAGGTAAAATAGCACAAGTACTTCAGAAAATATTTAGGCAGTTCCTCAAAATTTTAAACATACAATTAACATATGACTCAAAAATTCCTCTCATAGATATCTACACAAAAGAAATGAAAATATATGTCCATGTAAAAACTTGTCTATAAATATTCATAGCAGTGTTATTTATAACAGCCAAAAAGTAGAAACAACCCAAATAGCCATCAACTGATGAATGAACACGATGTATAATTGTTCAATGGAATATTATTTGACAATAAAAAGAAATGAAGTACTGATACACAACACAACATAGTTGTATTTTGAAAACATTATTTAAATGAATGTAGCCAGTCACTAAAGACCAAGTACTGTATAGTTCTCAAGGTGGTATTTAAAAGTAAGAAAGGTGAAGGGACTAAATGGAGCTTACATTTAGTGGACTACACTTGAGGTGGTAAAATGTTGATAACAGCAGAGTGTGATAAGTCACATACGTATACTGTAATTCCCAGAGCAATTAATATGAAAATTACACAATAATATATACTCAAAAACACAATATAAATCAAGATGCAATTAACATAAGTAAGCAACAGGAAGGAAGGAAAAAGGGAACAGAGAAATGACAACCAGAATAAATGAACAGAAAACAAATAAGAAATGGCATACTTAGAAGCTACCATATCAATAATTACTTCATTATAATGTAAATGGTGATGTGAATTGTAATGTAAAACTGAACAGTCTAACTACACACAATGAAAAGCAGAGATTTTTACCTCAACAGAATAGAAAAACAAGGAAACAAACAAGAAATCCAAAACAAACAAAAAAACATGACCCAGCTAGAAACTATATGCTCTGTGCTGTGTACAAAACAGTTATTTCAAATTCAATGACACAAGTAGGTTAAAAATAAAAGAATGAAGAAAGATATACCATGCAATTGTTACCCAAAGCAGGTCCTGCCCAGTGCAGCTTCTCGTCAATAAAGGGAAGAAAAGGGGTTATTGCAAGTACACAGGCAAAGAGCAAGGAGGTATGCACCCCAAATTAAGCTCTCTGAACAAAAGGAAGCAGAACCTTTCATATTATTCTTCACAAGGAAGTACATACAAACATCATTGGGTGGAGATTTTAATATTCAATTAGGTCTTAATGAGGCTTAGGTTACTTTAGGACAGTTTTGAGGCTAGTAAACAGATTTTGACTAGTTTTGGCTGATTTAAGGCTGAAGCTGAGTTACAGGCAGTGCTCAAGGTCTTGATAATAATGGACAGGAGGAGCAAGTCTTGCGTGATAGTGGCTGAGCAGCTGCTGGTTGCACTTGCTGTCACAATCATTCACCAAAAGAAAAAATGGGGGTGGGGTAGGGAGAGGAGAACCTATATTAGTAGCTGATAAAATAGACTTTAGAGAAAAGAAAATTACTAAAGACTATGAAGGACATTACATAATGCTACAAACAGCAATCACCAAGAAGACATGAAGATCCTAAATGTATATACACCAGAGTCTCAAAATACGTGAAGCAAAAACTAACAGAATTGAAAGGAGAAATCAACAAATCCATAACTATAGTTGTGGACTTCTAATTGATAGAACCTCTCAGCAACTGACAGAACCACTAGATAGAAAATCAGCAATGATACAGAAGACATGAATAATACAATCAACCAACAGGATTTAATGGACAACGGCAGATAATTATTTTTTTCAAGGACCCATGGAACATTTACCAACATTGATTATATCATGGAACATAAAACAAAACTCAAAAATTTAAATGAATTAAAATCAAAGACCATAAAAGAATTAAACTAGAACTCAATAACAGAAATACAACAGGAAAATCTTCAGACACATGGCAATCAAACAAGACACTTCTAAACAGCCCATGGGACAATGAGTATGCTCAAATTATTAAAACATAATAGAAGAAAATGAAAATAAAAAAAGAATATGTCAAATTTGTGGGACACAGCTAAAGCATCACTGAGAGGGAAATTTATAGCACTAACTGATATAAATTTCTTATCAAAACAAGGAAATATGTTGGTGAAGGGTAAGACAGTACACAATACTGGGGAAGCCCCCAAAACTTGTCCAAGGCAAGGTCACGGAAACCCCATAGACACATCAAAACTCCCTGAGGGACCGAATTACTGGGCTGAGGGCTGTGGGGACCATGGTCTCGGGGAACATCTAGCTCAATTGGCATAACACAGTTTATAAAGACAATGTTCTACATTCTACCTTGGTGAGTAGCGTCTGGGGCCTTAAAAGCTTGTGAGTGGCCATCTAAGATATTCCACTGATCTCACCCCATCTGGAGCAGGCGATAATGAAGAACACCAAAGACACAAGGGAAAGATTAGTCCAAATGACTAATGGATCACAAGAACTACAGCCTCCATCACACTTAGTCCAGCACAACTAGATGGTGCCCAGCTACCACCACAGACTGCTCTGACAAGCTTCACAATAGAGGGTTCTAGACAGAGCTGGAGATAAATGTAGAACAAAATTCTAACCAAAAAAAAAAGATCAGACTTACTGGTCTGACTGAGACTGGAGAAACTCCAAGAGTATGGCCCCTGGACACCATTTTAGCTCAGTAATGAAGTCACTCCTGAGATTCACCCTTCAGCAAAAGATTAGACAGGCCCATAAAACAAAAGGAGACTAAATGGGCACACCAGCCCAGGGGCAAGAACGAGAAGGCAGAAGGGGACAGAAAAGCTGGTAATAGGGAACCCAAGGTCAAGAAGGGGAGAGTGTTGACATATTATGAAGTTGGCAACCAATGTCACAAAACAATAAATGTACTAATTGTTTAATGAGAAGTTAGTTTGTTCTGTAAACCTTCTTCTAAAGTACAATAAAAAAAGAAAAAAAAAACCAAAGAAATATATCAAATCCATAATTTATATTCCTACCTGAAGGAACTAGAAAAAGAAGAAAATAAACTCAAAACAAGTAGAAGGAAGAAAACCAAAACTGATGAAATTAAAAATAGGAAAACAAAACATATTAGATGGTTCTCTGTAAAATCAATAAAATTGATAAAACTTTATCAAAAATAAAAGGGAGAAAAGAAATCAGTATTATCTGGAAGAAAATAGTAGTCATCAGTGTAGATCCTGCAGCCATTAAAAAGATGATAAGAGAATAATATGAAAAAAAATTGTTCACATAAATTTATCTTAGAAGAAATGGACAAATACCTGAAAAACATAAAGTATCAAAATGCATCCAAGATAGCCCTATAACCCTACAGGATAGCCCTCTAAGATAGCCCTACAACAATGAAAGAAATTGAAATTATAATTTAAATCTCCAGAAAAAGAAATCTCTAGGCCTAGATGGTGTTCTTGGAGAATTGAACCAAATATTTAAAGAATTAATAGTAATTTTATACAATCTTTTCCAGAAACATAAGAGGAAGAAACACTCCCCAACTTATTTTAAGAGGCCGGTGTTATCCTGATACAAAGGTAGTATGAAAATAAATAAAACTTGAGACCTCTATCTGTTTTGTATTGATTTGTGTCCTCTGGAAAGATATGTTGAAGTCTTAATCCCTAGTACCTATGAATATGATCTTGTACAGGAATAAAATCTTTTAAGATGCTATTAGTTAACATGAGATCATTCAGGAGCAAAGTTGTGTCTAATCCCATCTGAGTCCTGCCATTAAAAGAGAAGAGAACATAGGAGTTCTGGCAAAATGGCGCTCTAGGCAGAAGCACCACGCCGTCCCTCCACAGCAAAGATCCAAAAAACTAAGCCGAACAGAGAATGCAACAATCCTGAAACCCTAAAACATCCAATGAAGAGATAAAGAACTCAGCCAAGCACCAAAAGGAGTGAGAAAACTGACAGAGAACAGAGAGTGAGGAGAGATTCACGCAGAGGTCCTCTGCCAGCGAACGCAGTGCGGATCCGCCATCTTGGACTCCTATTGGAGACCAGCAAACAGGAGGTACGAGAAAGAAGCCTCACGGAGTGTCCAGCGGGAGACAAAAACAACCAGTAATTTGCAATCTACCCTTTCCCACCTCCCACCCTTCTTCACCCCAACATGGCCTCCTCTCTTCCCGCGGCCACAATCTCTTGACCAAGAAGCACCGGCTGCTTGGATTCCACACACCCAAACGGGCTGCCTGTCCAAGTGTCATTTGTTGGCTGCTGGTGTTGCTTTTTTCCACTTCTTTTGATTTCTTCCTTACCTCTCACCACCACCCCCTACTTTCGCGCAAATACCTGGCTCCGTGTGCCATCTTTGCTTCTTCCTGAGGGGCTGCAGAGCTCAGGTAATTTGTGACATACGCTTTCCCACTCCCTACCCTTCTTCACCCTCACACGGCCCCTCTGCTTCCTGTGGACACAGTCTCTTGTCCGAGAAACACCAGCCTGCACTAGCTGGCTCTCTGAGTGCCATTTGTTGGCTGTTAGTGTTGCTTTTTTTTCTGCTTCTTTTGATTTCTTCCTTACCTCTCACTACCTCCCCATCCTTTCGCTCAAATACCTGGCTCTGTGCACCATATTTGCTTCTTCCTGAGGGGCTGTGGAGTTCTGTTTGAGTGTGGAGCTGCTTTCCAGTCTGGGCTGCAGTGTTGGTGGGATCCCAGGGCTTTTGTTCGTTCGTTTGTTTTGAATTGTTTGTTTGTCTTCTTTTCCATTTCTTGGGTTGGGAGCCCTTTCTGGCCAGGTGGTGCTGCGTGGCAAGGAGGCTTCCCCCTCAGCTTGCACAGATGTGCAGAGGGATCCCTGAGTGCATTTCTTTTTTCATTGGTTTTTCTTTTTTCTGTCTTTTTGGGGATGCTTCTTTTTCTTTTTTCTTTTTTTAATTTGTTTTGTTTTCTTTTCCCTCTTTTTCCCTTTTTGTCTTTCTTCATTGCTTAGTTTCTCGTCTCTCTATAACTTCCTTCTCTTTCTGTTCCCTGAATACCTGGCATTGTATACCTCTATGCCTTCTAGCCAGGCTGTACTGCAACATCTGAGACCCACTTCCCCAGACCTCGTAGCTGCACTGGTGGGATCCCTGGGAACTTTGTGATTTTTTTAACCTTTCCAATTTTTATTTATTCATTCTTTTCTTTTCTTCCTCTTCCCCTTTCAGTTTTTCTCTATTTCATAGTCTCTCATCTCTCCACTCCAACAGCAAGCTCCCCTAGAATTCTTTTATGTTTGTTTGTATGTTTTTGGCTCTTGTTCCTCTCTCCTCTCTCCTCTATCCATCTTAGCTCCACACATAATAATCTCCCCACTGCATCCTGCCTAGCTGCACCATGCACTTGACATCAAACCAGCAAGCAGCACAGACACGGCCTACTAGAACCTGCCATGCACTGGTTACTGACCCACTCTGATGGCTGTAGTAAGTCCCACAAACAACCCACCCCAGTAACTCCTCTTTAGCTAGACCTGCCCTGACATGTCATATCTGAGTGATTGACCCTGCCAATTGGAGAAGGAGGTGAAAAGTATTGTGCCCACAGACGAGCAAACAACAAAGAGCATACAGTCCGTCCGCTCAGACATAGTCAAATTTAAAAAAAAAAAGAAAGGGATGAAACAAACAAATCTACAATCAATAAATGAGAAAAATAACTACTCAATTCCCGGAGACAGCAGACAATACCACAACAGTTACAAAAACAGGACAGGATGGTTCTAGTAGGCATCCAAAATAAAACACCGGATGACTCTCCTCTGGAAGAAAATACACTAGAACTACCTGATAGGAAATTCAAAACTCTAATACTCAGAATTCTCCAAGAGCTGAGGAAAAAAGCTGACAAACATGAGGAAAAAAATAGACAAATTCATGGAAAATACAGACAAAAAATTGGAAAAATTCAGGAAAATAATTCAGGAACAAAATGCCAAAATAAATTCACAACTAGAAATTATAAAAAGGCAACAATTAGAAATCCAAAAGATAAACAACAAGATTTCAGAAATGGAAGGTGTCATCATAGAAGCGCTGAGAAGCAGATTTGAAACGGTGGAAGACAGGATCAGTGGAACAGAAGACAAACACTTGGATACAACTTTGTTTGAGGAAAACTCAGAAAAAAGAATAAAGATAAATGAAGAGACCCTGAGAGTTATGTGGGATACAATCAAAAGCAAAAATCTGCAACTGATTGGAATTCCAGAACAGGGGGAGAAAACAGAAAACACAGAGAGGATCACTGAAGAACTGCTGACAGAAAACTTCCCTGATATCATGAAAGATGAAAACCTGGCCATCCAAGATGCTCAACGAACACCATAAGGAGAGACCCAAAAAGAAAATCACCAAGGCATATCATAATCACACTCGCCAAAACCAAAGACAAAGAATCCTGAGAGCAGCTCGTGAAAAGCAAGAAGTCACATACAGAGGAGAAACAATAAGCCTAAGCTCACATTATTCAGCAGAAACAATGCAGGCAAGAAGGCAATGGGATGGCATATATAAAATCTTCAAAGAAAAAATTTGCCAGGAAAGAATAATATAACCTGCAAAACCCTCGTTCAAATTTGATGGTGAAATTAGGTCATTTCCAGATAAACAGAAATTAAGGGAATATGTAAAAGTCAAACCAAACTTACAAGAATTATTAAAGGGAGTTCTTCAATCTGAGAACAAACAGCTTCAGCTCACAGGCAGAATCTAGGACGCAGGATCGTACCAGCCAGATACTAATCTAGGAAATGAACTCTCGAGGACTATCCAAAACCAAAAGAAATACAACAGGAATCAGAACAGTTAATCAGTAAGTGACAACAACATCAAAACAATAAAAGAGGGAAAAAACGGCATAGGTATAGTACCTTCTAATGGAGAGGAAGGCAAGGCGATACCAAGTAATGGTAGACTGCTTCAAACTTAGAAAGATAAGGTTAAAATTCACGGTAACCATAAAGAAAGTTAACAAACATACTCATAAAAATACAGAGGGAAAACATAAAGAAAGAATCACATGATCATCTCAACTGACAAAGAAAAGGCATTTGACAAAGTCCAACACCCATTCCTGATAAAAACTCTGAATAAATAGGTATAGAAGGGAAGTTTCTCAACATAATAAAGGGCATCTATGCAAAATCAACCTCCAAGATCATTCTTAATGGAGAGAGGCTGAAAACATTCCCCTTGAAAACAGGAAAAAGACAAGGATGACCTTTATCACCACTCCTATTTAACACTGTGCTGGAAGTTCTAGCTAGAGCTACAAGGCAAGAAAAAGAAATAAAGGGCATCCAAACTGGTAATGAAGAAGTTAAACTGTCCCTTTTTGCAGATGATATGATACTATACATAGAAAACCCTAAAGACTCCACGAGAAATCTACTGGAACTAATAGAAAGATTCAGCAGAGTAGCAGGATACAAGATAAACATTCAAAAATCAGTTGGATTCCTATACACCAATAAGGAGAATGATGAAAAGGAAATCAAAACCATTTTCAATAGCCCACAAAAAGATAAAATACTTAGGAATAATTCTGACCAGGGATGTAAAAGACCTATACAAATAAAACTACAAAACACTACTGCATGAAACCCAAAGGGATCTACATAAATGGAAAAACATACCATGCTCATGGATAGGCAGACTCAACATTGTGAAAATGTCAATCCTACCCAAAGAAATTACAAATACAATGCAATCCCCATCCAAATACCAACAACATTCTTCAAAGAGATGGAAAAACTAATCATTTACTTATACAGAAAGGGAAGAAGCCCCGAATAAGTAAAGCAATACTGAAGAAGAAGAATAAAGTTGGAGGACTCACACTACCTGACTTTAGAACCTACTATACAGCTACAGTAGTCAAAACAACCTGGTACTGGTACAATGACAGATACATTGACCAATGGAACAGAATTGAGAACCCAGATGTCAATCCATCCACCTACGGTCACCTGATCTTCGACAAGGGCCCAAAGTCCATCGAATGGGGAAAAGACAGTCTTTTTAACAAATGGTGCTGGCAAAACTGGATATCCATCTGCAACAAAAATGAAACAGGACCCATACCTCACACCATATACAAAAACTACTTAAAAATGGATCAAAGACCTGAATATAAAACCTAAAACTAGAAAGTTCATAGAATAAAAAATAGGACCAACACTTCATGCCTTAATACCTGGCATTAACAGGATACAACCCATAACCATCAATGCACAAAACCCAATAGATAAGCTAGATAACTGGGATCTTCTAAAAATCAAACACCTATGCTCTTCAAAAGACTTCATCAAAAGAGTCAAAAGACTGGGAAAAAATTTTTGGACAGTACAAGTCAGACAAAGTTCTGATCTCCATAATCTACAAGAAAATCTAACACCTCTACAACAAAAAGACAAATAATCCTATTAAAAAATGGGCAAAGGAAATGAACAGACACTTCACCAAAGAAGACCTTCAAATGGCCAACAGATACATCAGGAAATGGTCGTGATCACTAGCCATTAGAGAAATGCAAATTAAAACCACAAGAGATACCATCTCACCCTAGCATTACTGGCACGAATCAAAAACACTGGCAATAACAAATGTTGGAGGGGCTGCAGGGAGATTGGAACACTTACGCACTGCCGGTCGGAATGCAAAATGATACAACCATTTTGGAAAATGATATGGCACTTACTCAGAAAGCTAGAAATAGACATACTGTTCGATCCAGCAATCCCACTCCTAGGAATATATCCTAGAGAAATAAGAGTCTTCACTCGAATAGACATAGGCACACATATGTTCATGGCAGCATTGTTCACAATAGCAAAACGATGGAAACAACGTAGGTGCCCATCAACAGACGAACGGATAAACAAACTATGGTACATGCACACAGTGGAGTACTACACAACAAGAAAGAACAACAATGAATCTGGGAACCATCTCATAACATGGATGAAACTGGAGGACATTATGCTGAGTGAAATAAGTCAATCACAAAAGGACAAATATTATATGAGACCTCTATTGTAAAAACCCATGAAGAGGTTCACACGCAAAATGTAACAATCTTTGTTGGTTACAGGGATGGGACGGGTTGGGGGGGGATACTAAATAGGCAATATATAAGTGGTATCGTGGGTGAAGGGTGAGACAGTACACAGTACAGGGGAAACTAGCACAACCTGTACAAGGAAAGGTCATGGAAGCCCCATAGACACATCCAAACTCCCTGAGGGACTGAATTGCTGGGCGGAGGACTCTGGGGACCATGTTCTCGGGGAACATCTAGTTTAGTTGGCATGACACAGCTCATAAAGACAATGCTCTACATTCTACCTTGGTGAGTAGTATCTGGGGTCTTAAAAGCCTGTGAGCGGCCATCTGAGATACTCCACTGGTCTCATCCCTTCAGGAGCAAGGAAAAATGAAAAGAACAGGATACAAGGAAAAGATTAGTCTAAAGGACTAATGGACCACAGCTACCAAGGCCTCCACCAGACTGAGTCCAGTACTGCTAGATGGTGCCCAGCTACCACCACTGACCGCTCTGACCAGGATCACAACAGAGGGTTCTGGACAGAGCTGGAGAAGGATGTAGAACAAAATTCTAACTAAAAAAAAAAAAAAAAAAGACCAGATTTACTGGCCTAAAGGAGACTGGAGAAACCTTGAGAGTATGGCCCCCAGACACCCTTTTAGCTCAGTGGTGAAGTTACCTCCGAGGTTCACTGTTCAGCCTGGGAGTGCACAGCCCCATATAACCAAATGAGACTAACGAGGTACAGGAGTCCAGTGAAAAGGGCCAGAAGGCAGAAGGGGACAAGGAAGCTGATGATAGGGAACCCAAGGTTGAGCAAGGATATTGCTGAGGTGTTGTGAGATTGTTAACCATGGTCATAGGGCAACATTTGTAGTAACTGTTAAATGAGGAACTATTTTGTTCTGTAAGCCTTCATCTTAAGTGAGAATAACAGCACAATTGGAAGAGCGTAGTCAATGTCACTGAACTGTGGATGTAGAAATTTTTGAAATGTTGTATCTTTGGCTATGTATATTTTCACCAAAAAAAAAAAAATGTTGAGAATTTAGAGAGTTAATATGTTGTGGGGTTGTTAACCAATGTCATAAAACAACATGCGTACTACTGTTTCATGAGAAGCTATTTGTTTTGTAAGCCTTCACCTGAAGTACGATAAAATATAAAAAAAAAAAAAATTGTTGGATAAAGAGTAAACAATCGTTGACTTTTACAAAATAGAGCCCTGGTGGCGTAATGGTTAAACGTTTGGTTGTTAACCAAAACGTCAGAAGTTCGAATCTACTAGCTGCTGCTCGGAAACCCTATGGGGCAGTTCTACTCTTTCCTATAGGTTGGTTTTGGGTCAGATTCAACTCGATGGCAATGAGTTTTTGTATTGTTTTGTTTTGTTTGTTTTACAACACAAGTTTGCTATTTATAGTACTAAGAAGTGGACGATAATAAATTTTTTGTCCTTAAAAGAGTCCCTGGGTGGTGCAAATGGTTAAGTGCTTGACTTCTAGCCAAAAGATTGGTGGTTCAAACCTATCCAGAGGTTCCTTTGAAGACAAGCCTGACAATCTCCTTCCAAAAGGTCACAGCCTTACAAACCCTATGGAGCAGTTCTACTCTGCACACGTAGGGTCACCATGAGTACAAATTCACTCAAATACAACTAACAATACGATAAATTATAAGGACAATTTAATATTTTTTCACTGTAACATGAATCTTTTTTTTTCCAGAAGTTTATGTGTATATGCAGGCTCATGTCCTAAGATTCGTTTGTTTATGTATACATAGGACTTGGATATTTTGACATGATTCTTCTCAACTTACTGAAAAATAATGAGTCTTTTCTATTATAAATACAGCAATGAGTTTTAATCATTTACATCTGAAAATACTACATACTGAATTATTTCATAGAGTAGAAGTATAAGATATGCCTGAGCATTTCAAGCAATAACACACTTGCTGTCATTTGAACTTAAGCTTAGTTTTCAGAGTTTAATGTTATACAAAGAATGACTGAACAAAATATGTACATATATACAATGAATATTACTCTGCCATAAAGAGAAATGAAGTCCTGATACATAGGACACATAGGTGAAACTTGAAAATATTAAGCTGAATGAAATAAGCCAATCACAAAAGGACACATATAGTATGACTTCAATAATATGAAACATGTAAAATAGGCAAATGTATAGAGATCAGAGTTTGACAATGGTTACCAGGGGTGGGAGGGAAAGGGGAAGAGAGAAATCTTTGTTTAGCTACCATTAAGTTTTTGCTTATGGGGTGGAAAAAATGACAATGGATATTGGTGATGGTATCACAACATGATTGATGTAATTGGTTTTATTGAATTTTACAAGTTACAACATTGAATTGGCAAATGTTGTGTTGACTACATTTCTTACAAAACAAAGGAAAAGAAAAAAATATGAAACTCAGTACTTTAGCCTATCTTTAATTTTTCTTCATATTGGATGATGGATGTGTGTTAAGAGCTTACAAAATGATGACGATCTTAAAGCCTTAACCACATTAAACTTCAGTTATGGAAAATCTATGTATACATAAGTATAATGGATTTCTGTGCATTTAAGAAAATTCTAATAAACTAAACTAAACTAATAATAATAATGAGAAAAAGAAGAAGAAATAGAAATAGAAGAAGAACGGGAACAAGAATATTGAAATTTTGGCATAATTTTTTTTATTGGCGTGCTCTCAAATTATAATTTCAAGCAGAGGTAGTTTCTCTTTAGAAGTTTGATGAAGCAAACTCCAGCTAGAAAAATAACTGTTGCTTATTGGGAATATGAAGTAAATAGAGAGCCAAAGGATGCTTTCAGGTAGAGATGAAAGTTACAAAGTGTGTGAACTAAAAACAACAGATTCATTTATCTTTGTCTTTTTATGTTTGGACAGAATGCTAAGAGCCATCTATCAAAACTGCGTGCAATGCAATAAAGGGCATTTTGTTTATTAGTGAATAAATTAAATGGACTTGGATGGGATTTTAATGGAAATATGAACAATTGAGATTTCCAAACAATCAAGCTTGGCATTTCCTTCAACAACCTTTTAATAGGCCTCTTTAGAGGGAAATTCTCAAGGAGAACTCCTCTTTTCATTTCTCTCTTCTTGCAATATGGTCATTCAACAATTTTTTTTTTCTCTTTAATACTTGACACATTCTGGGTCAGTAGGAAATTAGAAAAAGACTTCCAACCAGTCTCCATTATGAAAGCTTTATAGACAAATAAATGAGGTGAACGATTTTTCATTTAGTTTGAAATATTAAGCGAAATATTCTTTAAAAATGCACTCATTTTTATAAACACACAGATTTTGACTTTTTAAAAGTAGGTTCCCTAAAAACACAATTTGTGCTGAAGAAAACCACACAAAGTAGAGAAGTTTGATGTTCAAAGTGGCGCCATATTCTGGAGTCTTATGTATGGTGTGAGATAAGTGTCCAAACTCATTTGTTTGCGTGTGGCTATCCTGCTGTCCCAACGTGATTTTTGGAAAGACTGTCCATCTTCCATTGAATGACTTTGGAATCTTTATTGAAAATCAGTTGAACATAAATACATGGGCATATTTCTGGACTCTCAATTCTCCTCCATTACTCTTTAGGTCTATGTTTGTGTCAATATGACAGTGTCTTGATTCTTGCTGCTTTGTAGTAAGTTTTCATTTTCGGAACTGTGAATCCTCCTACTTTGTTCTTTTTCAAAATTATTTTGGCTATCTGGGTCCCTTGCAATTCTATATACCACACTCAGCATTTTTACTAAATTTTCATAAATTTTCTTGAATAGGCATTTCTGCATTTGTTTTTTGCCCCTCGGATCATTTCCAAAGGCTTTAAATGGTGTTATGTTGCGATTGTTCTTATTCTTTTTATTATCGCTGGTTTCACTGGGGTGTGGGTCAGCAGAGCTCCTCATGCTTCTGTCATATGAGAAATAAATATCTCTTCTCCATTTTATAAAGTTAAAATCAGGTTAATGTGGATGCCCAGGGAAGCCTTAAG
Source organism: Dugong dugon (assembly GCA_030035585.1). Lineage (NCBI taxonomy): Eukaryota > Metazoa > Chordata > Mammalia > Sirenia > Dugongidae > Dugong > Dugong dugon. The sequence goes on along the minus strand of CM057464.1, from coordinate 140,437,349 downwards.
GGGAAAGAATTTTCATAAGTGAGTGACTATCCCTAAAACTTCTGTGAGAAAATGTTTAAGGGGTCATTGCTTGGGAACCTTCCCAGGAGCCTGGCCAGCCGCTGATATACATTTTGATTCATGACAGAACTTAGAATAGTTTTAAAAATAATTTTATTTCCAATTTTTAAAAACTTTATTGTAATCTTTTGTGATATTTTAAACATTTATTAACCTAATCATAACTTTACATATTTTAACATTAAGTACTGTAAACTGGCTATGAATAGGAATTAGCAGATGGATTATGTAGACTACAAAATGGAAATAAAATTCTATGAAAATGTGAGGAATGAAGACTAGTGAAGACAAAGGAGAATGATTGCAATTAGGTAATCAGCACAAAGTTTTAGGATTAATTATATAAAAATATTCTATAATAGAGGAACAAAGAAGAAAAGCAAAACATAAGAAACAGCTACTACATCTGAGCACAGAGAAACGCTGGGATATTGTTCTCAGAAATTTTACCTCTCTCATCCCATCTTTTGAAAAAATTGATGTGAGAATCAGAGGAAGACACTTTTCTAAACAGCGAGGCTCTGTTCCAAGTATTCCATATGCATTAATTTATTTGGACCTCATGGTAACACCATGAAAACAGGTACTTTTATTATGCGTTTTATAGATGAGGAAGTTATAATTCAGAGAGGTTAACAAAATCATACAGCTAGCAATTTATAGAACCAGGACGTGAACATGGTCAGTCTGTTTCAGAGCTCAAGTGCTTATTCTGCACTGTAATCTAGAATAGGCTCATAGCTTTGTACTTTGCGTTTAAGACTGGGCAACTCTCAAGATTTGATCACTGGGCTTATTAATTGTTTGACCTTAGAAGAAGTGAATTGTCTAATCCTATAAACTTTGAAAGGGTGAAAATATAAGTGAAGTGTATTAACATTTGTAAATAATTATATTTTGTAACATCTTATTTTGATACAATGGTCCCACTGATAGCAGAAAAGCACTAATTTAATTACCATGCATGCTCATATACATTTCCCCACTGTATTTTTCATCATCAGTTCAACTGTCAGTAAATTGTTGGATCTCATATCTGATCTCTGTGATAACAGAGTGAAATGGTTAAGGTGGATTTGGATCAATCTAGGATCATAATTAGATTTTCTTTTCACTGAGTTTCCACACTAGAGGATGCTCTACAAGGTGCTACATTTACCTCTGCAACCTCTGCATTGTACTTGTATGTGGCTAGCCTTATTCTTCACTAAGTACTATTGAGGAATCTACTTCTTTGAGCCACCATATGTCTGTCAGTTTGTCATACTGTGGTGACTTGTCTGTTGCTGTGATACTGGAAGATTGCCACCGGTATTTCAAATATCAGCAGAGTAACTCTTGGTGGACAGGTTTGAGCAGAGCTTCTAGGCTAAGACAAACTAGAAAGAAGGACCTGGCAGTCTATTTCTTAAAAAATTGGCCAGTGAAAACCTTATGAATAGCAGCAGAACACTGTCTGATACAGTGCCGGAAGATGAACTTCTCAGGTTGGAAGGCACTCAAAATATGACTGGGTAAGAGCTGCCTCATCAGAGTAGAGTTGACCTTGATGAAGTGGATGGAGTCAAGCTTTCGAGACCTTCATTTGCCGATGTGGCACGATTCAAAATGAGAAGAAACAGCTGCAAACAGCCATTAATAATCAGAAGGTGGTATGTAAGAAGTATGAATCTAGGAAAATTGGAAGTCATCAAAAATGAAATGGAACACATAAACATGGATATCCCAGGCATTAGTGAGCTGAAATGGACTGATACTGGACATTTTGAATCAGACAATCGTATAGTCTACTATGCTGGCAATGACAAATTAAAGAGGAGTGGTGTCTCATTCATTGTCAAAAAGAACATTTCAAGATCTATCCTGAAGTACAGTGCTGTCAGTGATAAGATAATATCCACATACTTACAAGGATGACCAGTTAATATGAGTATTATTCAAATTTATGCACCAAACACTAAGGCCAAAGATGGAGAAATGGAAGATTTTTACCAACTTCTGCAGATGAAATTGATCAAACATGCAATCAAGATGTATTGATAATTACTGGTGATTGGAATGCAAATGTTAGAAATAAAGAAGTACTGGTAGTTGGAAACTATGGCCTTAGTGATAGAAACAACACAGGAGATCACATGATAGAATTTTGCGAGACCAATGACTTCTTCATTACAAATACCTTTTTTCAACAACATAAACAGGGACCATACACAAGGACCTCACCAGATGGAATACACAGGAATCAAATCAACTACATCTGTGGAAAAGAGATGATGGAAAAGCTCAATATCATCAGTCAGAAGAAGGTCAGGGGCCAACTGTGGAGCAGACCATCAATTGCTCTTATGCAAGTTCAAGCTGAAGTTGAAGAAAATCAAAACAAGCCCACGAGAGCCAAAATATGACCTTTAGTATATCCCACTTAAACTTAGAGATCATCTCAAGAATGGATTTGACTGTTTGAACACTAATGACCGAAGACCAGACATATTGTAGAATGACATTAAGGACATCATATGTGAAGAAAGCAAGAGGTCATTAAAAACACACGAAAGAAACCAAAATGGATGTCAGAAGAGACTCTGAAACTTGCTCTTGAATGCAGTAGAGTAGCTAAAGCGAAAGGAAGAAATGATGAAGTAAAATTGCTGAACAGGAGATTGCAAAGGATGGCTCGAGAAGACAAAGTAAAGTATTATAATGACATGTTCAAAGACCTAGAGATAGAAAATAAAAGGGAAGAACACACTTGGCATTTCTCAAGCTGAAAGAACCGAAGAAAAAATTCAAGCCTCCAGATGCAGTAGTGAAGGATTCTATGGGGAAATTATTAAATGACACAGGAAGCATCAAAAGAAGATGGAAGGAATACACACAGTCTCTGTACCAGAAAGAACTGGTTAACGTTCAACCATTTCAGGAGGTAGCATATGACCAAGAACCAATGGTACTGAAGGAAGACATCCAAGCTGCACTGAAGGCACTGGAGAAAAACAAAGCTCCAGGGATTGACAGAATACCAACTGAGATGTTTCAACATATGAATGCAGTACAGGAAGTGCTCACTCATTTATGCCAAGAAAAGAAAACAGCTACCTGGACAACTGACTGGAAGGGATCCATATTTGTGCCCATTCCAAAGAAAAGTGATCCAACAAAAATGAGGAAATCATTGAACAATATCATTAATATCACACACAAGTAAAATTTTGCTGAAGTCACTCAAAAGCAGCTGCAGCAGTACATCAACAGGGAACTGCCAGACATTAAAGCTGGATTCAGAAGAGAACGTGGAACAAAGAATATCATTGCCGAGAAATTCTTCTTTGAGATTCAGTCATATATTGCTTCTAAGGAAAACTAGGATTCAATTCTAGACATAAAACTACAGAGAAAAAAAGAATTCAAAGTTTTAGGTGGAGCAGAATTAAAAAAAAATCAGACAAAAAAGCATTCATTAAAGAGCATGAGGTAAGAGAACTTAAAAATAAACCTAAATTGGTTAAACATATTCTCTTATTTTTAGAAATACTTTCATTGAATATGTAGTTCATATTCATCGTAATAAAAGAATAGGAAGTTTGCTATTAAATTTTCTGTAATAGGCAGGGTATAAATAACTTCTAACAGTGTTAAAATCATTTCCCTGCTAAATGTATTTCCATCCTAATATAATTTTTTTGTTGATGCTGTTTTAGCTTTTGCAATATTTTTATAAATTCAAACAGAAATATGCCAGATTATCATCATAACACTGACATTATGAAATGCTTATTTTATTTCAAATTTTGTAGCTATTTCAGAAGGATCAGTATTCTTTCTTACTATCAGTACTGCCTGTACTGCTAATGTAAAAGCATTTCATTGGAAAAGAAGCAATAGAGGCTTATTCTCTATTTTCAACCTGTTAACATTGGATTTCTGCTATGGAAATAATTACCTCTTTGTCATAAGGCTATACAATTAGAATGAATCAGGAGTCTTCAAGTTAGGATTGGAAAAGTACTATCAAAGCATGTTTTGAACATTAATCAATTTGTAGGCTGTGAGCATACCAAACTTTATATAAAAAAAACCCATTGCTGTTGAGTCGATTCCAATTCAGGTAATTGCTCCCTAGACGGCAACAGTTTTTCTTATGATGTACAGTAATATACTGTCTAATTGTTATTAAACAATAATAATTCATCTTGTTCTATAGAATTTGGAGCATATTCTCTTAAATATAGTAATAGTAATTCTAACTCATAAATATCTCCTAAAACAGTATAGATTGCTCTAGAATAGATTGCTGCTGTACTGAATTGAGTCTGTGTAAAGATAGGCCTGGCTAGATTTGCTTCAAACTTCCTAGAGCTTGATGCACAAATAAGTAATCCCTAACATGCAGCAGATCTATCAGCAGCCATTTTATGAAACTCTGAAAGATATACATTGGTAGACCAAAAGAGAGAGAGAGAGAAAAAAAAAGAAGAAAACATATATACATATCTAGAAGACTGGAAGCAAATAACAACTCAAAAAATATTAGGTATAAAATAGACGTGATAGGCAACTCTTTTGAAGTAAAGATACCGGCAATGGAGAAGCAGAAAAAGAAACGTATGGAGAACACAGCTGTCAGTTATAACCTGAATTAGATAAAGACGTATTTTTGTTACTCTCATAACTAGACGAAAAATGAACTATAAAAAAAAGTCCTGAGTTATAGATAGGATCATTTGCTTAATTCTAGAACATTTCATGTGACTCATTTCCATCTCATTTCATCAGCTGTTTTCTTCCTATTGTTTCTGCTTTTATGATTTCAATGTAACATTTAAATTGGGACCTTTTTACACTATAGATTGCCAAGTTATGGTGGAATGAATTTACAATTAATTCTTACTGAGCAGACAAAAGTATACATAGTCAAATAGTTACATCCTATTTGACTTCAACAAAATCCTAAACTCAGTGATGGTAAACCAAGGGGATGCTGTTAATTGCTTCCTTCTGCACATAGGTAAAGTTCTGATTACTGGCAAGAAAGAAAAAAAGAGAGAGGGAGAGAAGAAGGGAAGGAGGGAGGGAGAGAGAAACACCATTAAGGTTTAACTACTCACTTTGAAATTGTAGAGAAGTACTCACTTAGAAACTTTATAGAGAAGAAAACTTAGAATAATAGTCAATGATACTAAGATATTTCCATTTTGTGTGAATGAGAAAAAACATACGTAAATAAAACACTGAAATGTTCATACAATGCCTGCTATTATTTTTAGAAAACTGAAATTGGTTTTGCATTTCTCAAATGGTACCTCATCTCCTTAAACACGTCTCCCTCATACTATGAGATTAGAATGAGACGCAGAAGAAAACAGAAAGGACTGTTGCCTTTTCAACAATTATCTTCAAAAGGAAGGGCTACAGTGAACAAAGAAAACAAAACAAAAAATTCAGAAAATAAAGCATGAAATGGTGATGCTTAAATGAGAGCATGAGCATGTCTTCTGTATTTAACCTTGATGTGAGTTCCTACTAGTGCTTAGACATTTTGAAAATATTTTAGACCTGTTGTTGTTACCTGCCATCGAGTTGGCCCCCGACTCATGGCGACTCCATGTGTTACAAAGCAGAACTGAGCTTCGTAGGATTTTCTTAGTTATAAAACAAAAAAACCAAACTTGATGCGTCCAGTTGATTCCAACTTATAGCGACCCTACAGGACAGAGTAGAATTGCCCCATAGAGTTTCCAAGGAGCGCCTGGTGGATTCCAACTGCCTACCTTTTGGTTACAAACTGGTAGCTCTCAACCACTACGCCACCAGGGTTTCCTTCTTAGCTATAATCTTCCTTTTTGTGGTGCTGTTAGGTGAGTTTGAACCAACAACTTGACTGTTGGTAGCAAGGGCACCCGTTTGAGCCACCTAGGGAACTTTTTTAAGTCCTAAACCCAAAAGAAAACCGAACGTGCTGCCGTGAAGTCGATTCCAACTCATAGAGACTTAATAGGACAGAGTAGAACTGCCCACACGGTTTCCAAGGAGCGGCTGGTGGATTTGAACTGCCGAGTTTTTGGTGAGCAGCTGTAGCTCTTAACCACTGTGCCACCAGAGCTCCTTTTAAGTCCTAGTCCTATCAAAATGCTGTTGGTGTTATTTGCATCATGTGGAAATATCCGGAGAGCAAGACCAAAGAGAAAAAAAAGAAAAAGAAAACAACAAACCTATTGATTCTGATTTGTAGCAACAGTTTAGGACAGAATAGAACTGCCTGTGGGGTTTCCCATGCTGTAAATCTTTATGGAAGCAGACTGTCACATCTTCCTCGCTTGGAGCTTGGCTGGTGGGTTCAAACCAACAATCTTTTGGTTAGCAGTGAGTGCTTTAAAAACTGCACCACCAGAGCTCCACTTGGAGAGCAAGGGGGACAGGAAATTGCCAGAGGGGCAGCTGCAGAGATGTGATGTAGAATTCACTACAATTCTTGACAGAGTATTCATGATAGAGGTATGCTTAGAAGGGTATAAGAGGACTTGCAAAGGTAAGTAAACATACATAATAAACTCACAATATGATTTTATTATTATTTTTGCTTTAAGGGGAGTCTCATGTTTAGAGAAAAGAGAAGAAATAGAATGGTAGCCTTTTATATTTACCCAGGAATTTACCATCTCCAATACTTTTCTTTCCTTAATGTAGATCTAATTTTCCATTTGTCTTCATTTCTCTTTAGCCTTAAGAACTTCCTTTAACATTTCTTGCCATGAAGATCAGTTGGCAAATTCTCTCAGCTTTTGTCTATGTAAAAATGTTTTTATTTCATCCCCAGTCAAGGACTTGTGTGCATCCCCATACCAGCTTTTGTAGGCCTCTTTTTGTACAGCTACTTCCATAGCCCAAAACTCAGATCTCTAAAAGCAAGACTACTGATCCATTTGAGCTCTACAACCCTCTCTCACAATAAAAAGTAACTTTGACAGTTGGCTACAGGCTTTCTGCCCCTAAGATATTAGCTAGTACCTCATCAAGCTTACAGGTCACATATATCTGTAAATTTCTTCACTATTTTTGCTAAAACTTTTAGCATTTTATTATAACCTACTAGGTAGGATACGGGGCAGGGGACGTTGCCCCTTCCTCCATTTTTACCTTTTGGCAGTTTTGCAATATCTGTAAAAATTACCTGATTCTTATAATCAGGTAATTGTGTATAACCCCATGGGTTCAGGTGATTTAACCAAACACAGCTGGTAGAATAAAATGATGATGTGCTACCCAGCAGTGGCCCTGAGTTCCTTATCTTCATTGGCATTAAGAAGTAATAGAAAAACTTTAGTGGGAATAGCAGTTTAGATATCCAAAAAATAATTGAACAATTTAAAGTTACATAGGTAGGTAAGTATATAAGAATGTTGAAAACACGGGGGTTGGAGAAAATAAGTATGTTTTTGATCTTTGAACAAAGTGACTATAGAAAAGTTTTCCATAATCTGACAAACGGTCTCTTATTTCTACTTGTGGGAAAAGTACTTATACTGCAGTATGTGAATTATAAAATACACTCAAGAAAATCTTTCTTGACATGTTGAGGTTAAATGAGAGTGAATTAGCAAAACTTATTATAGAATTTCTTTCTGTGAAATTCATTACAAAAGGCCTTACCTTGGGATAGAGATGGTGTCTACCTGAAGGCAAGGGAATGGACTAAATTACCCAGCTCGTTGCACCAGAAAACAAATAGGTAATGATATCTAAACACAACTGCCAGTGGTTTAGTGTAGGGAATGCAGTTTCCTAAATTTGAAATATGCCAGACATAATTACCACTCCTCAAGATCTTTACTTCATGACTCTTTTGGAAGAATGACCCACTACACATGTTTTTGTGGGTGTTCAGGTATGATTACATATATTTTCCTCCTATGAATTCATCAAATGTCAATTAATATGATTACAGAGTGTGCAAACTAAGAAGCAATGAGTAGTTCAGTTGTACAAGCTTTCACCTGATGGTGAATCAGTGAGAATCAGGATGTGGATATACTCAGGCGAGGTTTTCCCTTTCTGATATACTTTCCAGGACTCTAATATAAATCATCTCTTTCATGTACTTTTGACCATCAAGAACTGGCAATCCTCTCCCATTGCACTATACTCTGTTACAACACCCCTAGCAAAGGGACAATTTCACTTGCTCTATTGAATTTCCAAAAACTAGAGCTGTTGTTTTTGTTTGTCTTAATAAGAGTGTGGTTCCTGGCTGGTACAAACAATTAACACATTAGACTACTAACCAAAAGACTGGAGGTTCGAGTTAACCCAGAGATGCCTCAAAAGAAAGGCCTGGTGATCTACTTCCAAAAAATAAGCCATTGAAAACCCTCTGGAAGAGAGTTCTACTCTGACACACACGGGGTTGCCATGAGTCAGAACCAATTTGACGGCAACTGTTTAACTGGTTTTTCAAAGGAGTAAAACTGCGTAGTTTCAGCAACTAACATCTCTCCTAACCACATGGTTGGATGGGTAAAATGTAACAGACAATTCAGCTATCTTTTTTGTTTTTTCTCTTTCTACTGTTTGTCTTCTACACTATAGCTAAACTCAGGGCTTCATGGAAGTCATGAACTTATTTGCTGAGGTGAATGTCACACTAAGCCCTAGGCCAAATACTTTCTCTCTTATGAATTTCTTACTCCTTATTTTTTATTTTAACTCTCTAATTTTTTTCCATTTTGTACTCTTTTTTTTCCCCCCATTTATAAGTTTATTGCCCTTCCATTATGCTGTAGGGGTAAGACACAAATTAAGAGATTGGGGTTTTCATGCAGATGAAGTAGTTGGATTTGGCATTGTTGTTACAGATCATTTTCGCAGTTCTAAACCCCAAAACAAAACTCATTTCCATTGAGTTGATTCAGACTCATAGCAAGCCTATAGGACAGATTAGAACTGCCGTACGTTTTCCAAGGAGCAGCTGATGAATTCGAACTGCCGACTATTTGGCTGGCAGCAGAGCTCTTAGCTACTGTACCACCAGAGCTCCTCAGCAGATCTAGCTTAGGTAAAATACTTCTTTCCAGATTTAGCCCACCTCATTAGAATTCTACATTGAGATATGAGGTTAAAGGCCCTGTTAAAAAAAGAAATATTTCTGTCATTGCCACCATCTTGGGCGCATACCTCTCCCAGGAAACTTACGTAGAAAGTCATTTGCTATTTATCTGAGGTTGTATTCATAATGTTTATTCCATGAACACAGAGACTGATGAGTAGAGAAACCTGTTGAGTAGTGGGGGGAATACAATATTTAATCCTTTTCATTTGAAAACTTAGTCCAATTTGAGAGCATGAATTGTCATTTTAGATAATGCTGTTTTGCGGGAGATAATTACTCAGTCTTTCATATTGTATCCTCTCCCAAGCTCCTATCAGGGGGAGGTGGAACCATCTGACCTCATAATGGCTAAATCAATGCATCCCCATTGCCTCAAGGTGTTCCCTGCGTGCTCTAGTACAGGTTTCAGAGCGTTGGTTTGATACTTTTTGGTTGTGGCTGGTCTGCTCCCATCCGTGTGCATCCTGATGTTACTTGCTGCTGGCATTTGTGGTCAGTATTGTTGACTTCCTTTCCTTAGCTGATTCCCTGCCTTAGCCTTCATCTGGTACTTTACTCAGATGTCATATGGGCAGTGCCTGCTATGAGGTGTTTTCACCCTTGCTTAGACAGATCCATGGCAACCCTACGCGCTCCCAGTTCAGCATGTGTGCTTTACAGCAGCAGTACCTGGAGTGCAGCCTCATCCTCTCTGCCTGACCATACTCCTCTGCATTCTTAGCTACCTTGTCAAGGTATCAAGTGATTCTTTCTCCTCATAAACATCCAAACTCAACTTCAGAGAGGAGCAAATGGTGAGGCAACAATAACTGCAATACTGCGTGATTATGTCAAAGAAATAAGCGTTATGCAAAGATACTGTGTGAATTTGCAGCTGGGACTAAGTTTTAAAATTGATATCATTAAAATTTTCTTTGTTTTCCTTTTCAGCAGGTAGAGACTCTTGCTGCAGATAAGTAAATTATATGAAAAAATATACTTATTGTTCTATTTGTTAGTTACTGAGGGAGTAAATTTGTGACTCCCAATACACTTATTATCGCTTGCTTCTTCAAAACTTCAAAATGGCCCTGCATTTGCGAACATATATGATAGCCATTTTTTAGTGTAAGTATAAGGGTCAAAAAGAATCGTGAACATTAGTTTTAGCATAGAAATGAGCACAGACAATATTTAATATATATCTGTTGGTTAATTCTACTACCTCAATTACCAAACAATGATACCAAATTAGAGCTGCTATCAAACCAGAAAGATTCTTATAGAATCATGGTAAATTTTTAGTTCAAATTCCATGTTAAAATACCAGGTAAAATTACCCCACCCTCAGAGTGGACCAGCTGTTTACTTTCACCAATATCAGGCTGCAAAAAAATTTTAGCTCATGAATTTATGCCACCATAAATTGGTCCATAGCTTTGTAAACATCACCCTCTCTGATGCTTATAGCAACAATTTATAAGGTAAGTTTTCCTTTACCTCTGTAAAATCATATTAAACCAAACAAGATTCTAAATATAAATATTTGAATGAGATATACAAATAACCTTGTTTAAAAATATACTTTCCCTTATTAAAAAAAAAACCTGAAAATAATTGTAAACAGTGTAATGCATTATCAGATTAGTCTTGTCCTCTAACAAATGATCAGAAATTAACAGAATATAGAAACCTGTCCCAATATGGAGTCTCTGTGGAGATTCTAGAAATACCAAGTGCCCAATTTCTCAATAAATGCTAACTGGCAAAGATGATAATGATATGTTAACTTATTTCCCAAAGGACCTGCTTGCTCTCTGTTGGTTTTCCAATCCATCTGCTTTAGAACATTGAAAAGAAAAAGAATTCATTAAGTCGTTATTCATAAGTATAGAATTTTCCACAATGTGAAGTTTAAGAAATCTCTCATTATATATTTTAATATATATATGCCCTCACTGCAGTTAATTATTTTATAATTATTAACTTTCACAGCCTCTTCCCTCTGAATTATAAAAGACTCTTCAGAGCTTACTTTGCTGAGAAAAAAATGGAGAAGGGGCCTGATCTTCTCTTCTTTGTTATCACTTTTGCATGATTATTCATTATCTTGCACAATACAGCTATTTAGAGCTGGCCTTGACTTGTCCATAAAATGCTGTTGTTTTGGGTGGCAGCAGTGCATAAAAGAAATCACATGAACGTCACTGACAGTACAAGAGGCTGATTCCTCATCTTCAGCAGTGTTCGCTTTATCTCCGGGTTATCGTCTCTCTGGCCATATTTGTGCAGGATATTTTCTTCATTTTCTCTGTGTCTGTATGGATGATCCAAAGTACTGCATAGTATCTGTACCTTAGGTGGTAGTATGAGAAGGAGGAAGGCAGGGGCAGGTTTATACATCTTCCTGCTTGACATCTAGGACCAGACGTCATCTCTTCTGTGTTTTGGTTATCTGAGGTGAAAGGGAAAGCAAGTATTGCCTTTGCTTAATGTTTTGCATGACCTAAGTATTTACTCTGACTTGCCTATCTTCTCATTTCTTCCAGGTTGTTACTCCCACACACAAGCACGCACACACGCACACACACACACACACACACGTGTAAGCAGGTTAAGAGGCTTCTTTTTACCAAGTAATTGGGACTAATTTCGTATTTGCTTTAGAAAATTTTGGGGAATCATTTAATACTTTGTTATAAATATTCCATGTAAGGTCGCCATGAGTCACAGCTGACTGAATAGCAACTAACAATAAATACTGTCTGCCTTTGCTTACTCCGTCATTAAGTACAAGAAAAAAATATAAACTTTGTGAATATTTGAAGCTATCTTCCAGTAAAACAAAGTTTTTATATGCTAACAATATCTAATTTACAAAGATCCACATTTCAGTGAAAGAGACAGAATATTACACTTGAATAAGTAGAAGTTGAAAAAGTTGCAAACTTTTATCCAAAAATGTATTTGAGTAGCAGAGCTAGAATTAGAATTCAGATCTTCTAACTTCACAAACACTCTGGGTTTCACCTTGCCTCATGAGGGTAAAATATCACTAATTAAGAAAAGTTCTATAAACTGTGGAATTACACTATTTGTAAAATAGAGAGTAAAGAAGATAGGATCATATGATATGATGGTTCTTTATACGTGCCTGTAATGGAATTATCAAAATACTAAACAGTGAAGTCAATACTGTACAATATTCAAAGCTGTTAATTGTTTTAGTTTCTAGGCTCTACAATACGCTTCTACATGCAAATTAATAGCATCATCTCCTGTTCCAAGAAGATCACTGAAGAGAGAATAATTTGGATAAGAGTTAAATGGAAAAAGTTTTAGGTAAAATGTTTATTATGCTTTATTTCCTTCATTTCTAACATGCACATTTTCCTCTGTGTAAGAAGTTTCTCAAGTGATGATGCTTCTACAAATTTAAATTCTTTATTTTCTTTGATACATCCTCTTTACACCCATTGCTATTGAGTTAATTCTGACTCATAGTGACCCATAGGACAGAGTAGAACTTCCCTATGGGTTTAAATCTTTATGGAAGGCTATAAATCTTTACGGAAGCAGACTGCCACATCTTTCTCCCACAGAGCAGCTGGTTGGTTCGAACTGTCGACATCCCACTTTACCCACTGATTATTTAGAAGTGTATTGTCCAGTTTCCAAGTGTATAGAAATTTCTCCAATAACTTTTTATTTACTTCTACTTTGATTCTATTCTGGTCAAAGAAAACACTTTGTATGTGTTTAACTCTTTTGAAGTTGTTAAAGTTTGTTTGATGGCCCAGGATACAGTCTGTCTCAGTACATATGCCACAGCACTTGAATAGAATGTGAATTCTGCTATTGTTGAATAGAATATTTTATGAATGTTAATTAGATTCTGCTGTTTGATGTTTTTCGTTTTTGTTTTTTTCATGTTTTCTATACCCTTGATATTGAGTCTAGTTTTTCTATCAATTGTTGAGAGAGAGAGAGATGTTGAAGACTCCAACTATAATTGTGAATTTGTCTATTTCAGTTCTGTTGGTTTTGTTTTTCATATTTTACAGCTCTGTAGATTGGGCATATACACTTACAATTGTTACGTCTTCTTGGAGAATTGACCCTGTATTGTTACATGATGTCCCTCTCTGTCTCTGGTAATTTCCCCCCCTCTAAAGTATACGTTATTCACTCCTGGTTTTCTTTCATTAATATTTGCATGGTGTGTCTGTTTCTATCCTTTCACTTTTAAACTGCCTAAATCATTATATTTGAAGTGAGCTCCTTTAAAGCAGCATTATCTTTTTTTTAATTCATACTGTCAATCTCTGTCATTTAGTTACTATATCTAGGCTATTTACATTTGCTGTAACATTGATACGTTAGGACATAAGTCATTTAGTTTTTTTTGTCTTCTGTTATCTCTTTTTTATTTTTTTGTTTTTTCTCTTCTATGGGTTATAGGGACATTTCACTAGAATTCCATTTTAATTTATCTATAGTGTTTTTGATACTATCTCTTTGTATAACTTTTGTGATGATTACTTAAAGTATTCCATTAAATATACATAACTTATCAAAGTCCACTGGTATCATTATATTACCAATTCTAGTGAACTGTAATCTTACTTCCCTTTACATCCTTTTATTCTTCTTCATTTATAATTGTATTAAATATTTCCTTTTCATACATGCAGAACAATATTTCACAGTGTTATATTTTTTGCTTCAATGGTCATGCATAATTTAGAAAACTCCAGAGGAGAAGAGTCTATTGTATTCACCCATGTTTTTGCTGATTATGTTTTTCTCTTCCTTCCTGATGTTCAAAGATTCCTTCTTTTGTTGTTTATTTTCTGTTTAGAGAAACTCCTTTAGCCATTCTTTTAGTATAGGTCTGCTGTTAATGAATTCTTTTGGTTTTCTTGGTCTGAGGATCTTATTTCCTCGTCATTCCCAAAAGATATTTTTGTTGAATATTAGGTTCTGGGTGAATGGTTATCTTCTTTCAGCACTTGACAGGTGCCGTGACACTTTCTTCTGGTCTCCATGGTTTCTGATGAGATATCTACTATCATTCAAATTGGTTTGCTTTCTTTCTTTTTTTGCTCTTTTATCCATTTCTCTCTTGCTACTTTCACAATTTTTTTCTTTGTCTTTACTTTGCATAACTTTTATTATATTTCTTGGTGAGGTTTTCTTCTTCGTTGTTTGCTTAAATTCTTGACTCTATAAATTTATATCTTTTGACATATTTATGAAGGTATTAGCTGTTATTTCTTTAAGTACTTTTCAGCACTGTCTTCTTTCTCCTTTCCTTCTGATACACATGACATGAATTTAGATCTTTTCTTATAGTCCTCCAGGCCCCTGAAGCTTTATTCACACTTCTTTTCGGTCTGTATTCCATTTGTTGTTTATTTTGGGTAATTTCTATTGTTTTCTTTACAGTTCAATGATTCTTTCCTCTATCACCTTCATTCTACTGTTGAGCACATTCATTTAATTTTTTTTATTTTGGTTATTGTATTTTTCCATTTGACCGTTCTTTATATCTTTTATTCCTTTGCTGGAACTTCCTATATTTTTATTTGTATAATACATGTGTGTAATTGCTCATGGAAGCATTTTTATGGTGGCTGTTCTAAAGTTTTGTCAGAAGATTCAAATATTTCTGTCATTTCATTTCACATACATTTTGTATATTTTTTCATTCAGTTAAAGATATTCATTAAAAAGACAAGAAAGAAAGAAAAGTCCAAAATGGATGTGAAAAGAGGCTTTGAAGGTTTTTATTGAATGTAGAGTAGCTAAAGCAAATGGAAGAAATGATGAAGTAAAAGAGCTGAACAGAAAAAATTCAAAGGGCTGCTCAAGAAGACAAAGTATTATAATGGAATGTGCAAAGACTTGGAGTTAGAAAACCAAAAGAGAAGAACACCCGTGGCATTTCTTAAACTTAAATAACTGAAGAAAAAAATCAAGCTTTTAGTTACAACATTGAAGGATTCTATGCGCAAACAAAAGAACAATGCAGTAAGCATCAAAAGAAGATGGAAAGAATACACAGAGTCATTGCACCAAAAAGAATTAGTTGACATTTACCTGTTTCAGGAGGTAGCATATGATCAAGAACTGATGGTGCTGAAGGAAGAAGTCTAAGCAGACTGAAGGCGTTGGTGAAAAACAAGGCTCCAGCAATTGACAGAATAACAATTGAGATGCTGAACGAACAGATGCAATGCTGGAAGCACTCACACCTCTCTGGCAAGAAATTTGGAAGACATCTACCTGGCCAACCAACTGGAAGAGATCCATATTTACGGTCATTCCAAAGAAAGACGATTCAACAGAATGCATAAATTATTGAAAAATATCATTAATATCACAAGGAAGTAAAATTTTGCTGAATATAATTCAAGAATGGATGCTGCAGTACATTGACAGGGAACTGCCAGAAATACAAGCTGGATTCAGAAAAGGACGTGGAATGAGGTGTATCATTGCTGATGTCAGATGAATCTTGGCTGAAAGAGAACACCAGAAAGACATTCACCTAGTTTTTACTTACTATGCAAAGACATTGGACTTTAACAAATTATGGATAATGTTTCAAAGAATGGGAATTCTGGATACTTAACTGTGCTCATGTGGAACCTCTACACAGACCAAGAGGCAATCATTCGACTAGAACAATGGGATAATGCATGGTTTAAAATCAAGAAAGATGTGCATCAGGGTTGCATCCTTTCATCATAGTTATTCAATCTGTATGCTGAGCAAATAATCCCAGGAGCTGCTCTATGAAGAGGACACAGCACCAGGATTGAAGGAAGACTAACAACCTGTGATATGCAAATGACACAACCTTGCTTGCTGAAAGTGAAGAGGACTTGAAGCACTTACTGATGAAAATCAAAAACTACAGCCTTCAGTATGGATTGAACCTCAACATAAAGAAAACAAAACCCTCACATCTGGACCAATAATCAACATCATGATAAATGGAGGAAAGATTGAAGTTGACATCAAGGATTTCATTTTCCTTGGATCCACAATCTACGCCCATGGAAGTAGCAGACAAGAAATCAAATGAGAGAAACTATTTGTTCTGTAAACCTTCATCTAAGGTCCAAAAAAGAAGAATTATCTATGTGAGATCAAATTGACCACAGCAACTCAAAAGTTTTGATGGGAAGCCTAGGGGGCAGTGAGTTGAAGATAATGGTGATGGAATAATTTGGAAAAGGATAATGAGAATAGCAGCACAACTGGAAGAATGTAATCGATGTCACTGAATTGTACATGTAGAAATTTTTGAAATGGTGTAGCTTTGGCTATGTATATTTTCACCAAAAAAAAGGTCCTCCAAGACCAAGAAGGGAGAGTGTTGACATGTTGTGGGGTTGTTAACCAATGTCACAAAACAATATGTGTACTGACTGTTTAATGAGAAACTATTTGTTCTGTAAACCTTCATCTAAAGTACAATAAAAAAAAAATCAAATGACAATATTGCATTGGGCAAATATGCTACAAAAGGCCTATTTCAAGTATTTAAAAGTAAAGATGTCACTTTGGGGATTAAGATGCACCTGACACATGCCATGGTATTTTCAATTGCCTCAACATGCATGAGAAAAGAAGACTGAAGAATTGATGCATTTGAATTATGATGTTGGTGAAGAATATTTAACATACCTTGGACTGCCAAAAGAACAAACAAATCTGTCTTGGAGGTAGTACAGGCAGAATGCTCCTTAGATACGAGGATGGTGAGACTTTGTCTCACTTACTTTGGACATGTTATCAGGAGGGACTGGTCCCTGGAGAAGAACATCATGCTTTGTAGAGTAAAGGGTCAGTGAAAAAGAAGAAAATCCTCAACAAGATGGATTGACACAGTGGCTGCAATAATGGGCTCAAATATAGCAACAATTGTGAGGATAGTGCAGGACCAGACAATTTTTTTGTTCTGTTATACATACCATCACTGTGAGTGGGAACCAACTGGATGTCGCCTAACAACATTCAGTTTAAGATTTTCCTAGTTCTTGGTATGATAAGTGATTTTTTTTTTTAAACTTAAATCTGGATATTGTGGGTATTATATTATGAGACTCAATCTTATTTTGACTTTCTGTTTAGCTGACTTTCTCTGACTTTCCTTGACACTGTTCAACAGTACAAGACAGGAGAGCTGCCTCATTTTTGCTACTAAAAAAAAAAAAACAAAAACACTAAATTCATTGCCATCTAGTTGATTCTGACTCATAGTGTAAACTGCCCTATAGGATTTCCAAGGAGTGGCTGGGGGATTTGAACTGCCAACGTTTTGGTTAACAGTCAAGCTTTTAACCATTGTGCCACTTCCTCAATGGACATCTGTTGAAACCCCTACTGATGGGTGGGGATAGAGGTCCCATCTTCCCATAGGCTTTCACTGATACCTTACTGGCTGAGAAGGGTAGAAGTGTCTCATTACTTCTTTCTATGTGGCCTATGCTACACAATGGGTGGTGAAGGGCAGCCTCCTTAGCACTGGGTGGTGATAAAAATCCTGACTGACTTTCCACTAGGCCTCCTTTGACACCATCCCAGCTGGGGGCAGGTGAGATGTGGAAGTCCACGCTCTCCATGTGGACTCTACCAACACTGATGGGATGTGCTCATAACTTCTCAGGGATGAAAGTCCTGGCTCTGTACTTGGTCTTATTTGACACTACCCTGGCAGGGATGATAGAGGGATGGGGTTATTTGAGCACCTAGTTACACCTTGGTGAGTGTGGAGTCTAGGCTCTCAGTCTTTGCTGGTGCAGATGAGAGTAAGGCCACAATTTTGTTTTGTGTGTGTGTGTGTGTGGTGTGATACTATTGCTGTTTCTGGGTTGCCGGCTTCTGAGATATCAAAAAGGGAACCAGAAAATTCACCACTGTATCTTTCCTTAGGCCCTGAGCACTAGTCAGGCTACCTTCTCTCCACTTTTCAGATTCTTCTTATGATTTATTATATATATAATGCCCTGGACTTTATGTATCTTTTATATATAATTTCCAGGGCTTTAATTGTACATAGTAGGTGGAATAGGGAAAATTACATCTACTTCATCTTCCCATAACCAGAAGTCTCTACATTTTCATAAATTCATTTTTAATAAAAAAGTATTGAAAACACTATTTCTAGAAGAGACAACCAAATTAAAAGTAAAACATTATACAACATATTCTTGCCCAACTAATGATAAGTTAGTCATACATTGATGTTTTCTTAAGATTGTGTGCTAAAGTATTTTAAAACAAAGCTGTTAATATTAATGTGCATTATCTAAAGGATTGCTTCAATTTTCCTACATTCCAGGACACCTATCTAAAGGATTGTTTTAATTTTCCTACATTCCAGGACACCTATTAAACACATCATAAAGGTCAATATTCATTACAACAACACCCTTTCTCTTTGAAAGCCCCTGAAGTATGGCTTTGGATTAGGGTGTCATCCATATTCCTCATTATCCAGTTTGTCCTTTGAAAAAAAACTCTGTGATAGGCCATTATGAAGCTAAATGGTAACTTAACATGTATTTGCTGTATCAAGAAATATAAATAAATCCTCTACAAATTTCCTTCAACTGTGCGATGATCCACTCTCATAAAGCTCACAAAGGTCCGTTCACCTATTTTGTCATGAATTCTAGGGCCCTATTCTAGATTCCTAATTTGATGTATATTCAGATTGCAAAAATTGTCCTAGAAGCAATCATATGCCAAATAACTGCTACAAATTTACCCTAGGAGCAGTCATGTGCCAAATAACTGCTGCAAAAGGAATGTGTGTTCACTCATATATTTACTCCTAAACAACATAGTCCATTCTCTAACCACTAATGTGCACTATAGTTTATTTTGCTACACTTAGAGAAAGCAGATGTTTTTTCTCAGGCAACAACTCACTTTTTTGTGAAATTCTAGAATGTAGGGTAACATTTCTGACATGTTATACTTGGATACACAATTCTAATAAGTTAAAAATTCAGTAGTTAGTACTTCAGTGCTATTTGAATATACTTAGGAAATTATTTTGGTGTCCCTGAGATGTGCAAAGGGTTAACAAGTTCAGCTTCTAACTAAAAGTTTGGAGATTCAATTTCACTCAGAGGTGCGTCGGAGGAAACGCCGGGCAATCTACTTTCAAAAAAATCAGCCATTGGAAACCCTATAAGGCATGACTCTACTATGATACACATGGGGCATCCAT
Source organism: Dugong dugon (assembly GCA_030035585.1). NCBI lineage: Eukaryota > Metazoa > Chordata > Mammalia > Sirenia > Dugongidae > Dugong > Dugong dugon. Next base: position 140,417,955 of record CM057464.1, on the reverse strand, counting down.
GATTGGGCGTTGATTCCATGGCAACTGTTTATTATTATTTAATTAGGAGTTAGTTTAGGGTATAGAAGCCCTGGTGGCTCAGTGGTTAAGCTGTTGGCTGCTAACCTCAAGGTAGGCAGTTGGAACCCTTCAGCCACTCAGAGGGAGAAAGATATGGCAGTCTGCTTTGGTAAAGATTTACAGCCTTGGAAACCCTATGAGGCTGTTCTACTCTGTCCTATAGGGTCAACCATGAGTCGGAATCAACTCGATGGCAGTGGGCTTTTGTTTGTTTCGTTTTTTTTTTTTTTGGTTTAGGGTATGACTTGAGTGTTCTCATTAAACGTTTCTTGGATTAAGAGTCTAGAGGTGTGCTGTCTAACATAGTAGCCACTACCCACGTGTGGCTATTGAGCATTTGAGATATGGTACTCAGAATTTCTAATATTTATAAAGTAAAATCTGTCATTAATATTTTATAATAATTACATTTTGGAATAAGTTGTTTAAAGCTAACCAACAGAATAAAAACAAGAAAAAACATCTTAAGATGCTATTTCTTCTAAGTATTGTTAGTAAACTTATCCCATTATCTCCAAACTACATTTAAAGAGTGTTTTAGACTTTATTCCAAAAGTTGTAGATTACACATATTTGTTTTTTAATCAGACAAACATTTTCATTAAGCATTAAGTCCCCTGGGTTTTAAGCAACAGATTGGCAAGAGACACTTGTGAAATGATTAGGGAGTGAGGAGAATCTAAATGTTTACTTTTGCATTCACCTTTCCTTGTCTCAAAAGTACAAACAACAAAAGGAGAATCTATTAAAGTTTTAATTAATTCTTATTTCTAACCAAGCAAACTGTGACAAGGCTCCCTGACTAATAGTTTTTTTTTGTTTGTTTATTTGGTTGTTTGTTTGTATTCAGAACCCAGTAAAATTAGAAAGTGTTGGAACTACATTCTCACAAGAGAACATTCAATATATTTTAAATTATTTCAGATAAAAGGAGGGAAATATGGTTTGCACAGAGGAATCCAAGGAAGAAAGTATGTATTCTGTTGATTTTTTTAATACTATACATTTTTGCCCTTTTAATACATAGACATCGATTTTTATTTTTCTAAGGAAATATAAAATTTCATAAATTGTAGGTAGAAAACACTAAAATATTCTTTCAAATTTAATGACATATCTTGATTAATTACTCTTGTTTTCCCTCCTTAAGTTTACCAAGTCCATTTAATTTCATTTACTATCATATGATTGAAATTAACAAACATTGTGAATATATATTAAGTATGATGCTGCTTTTATTTTTTTTTAACTTTGGATGAACAAATATTACTCCTTAAGATCAAAGATTCAGATTGGTATTTTTTGCAGATTTTCACAATAACATTGTCATCATATATCAGAATAGGAAAAGTGGATCTAAAGGGAAAGTCCTAATCTATTAATATCAGACACAAACAGCAAAATTCACTTGTAGTCAGGTCTTTAACATACAGGGATACACTCTGTATAACTGAATGATATTCACTTTTTCTCTGTAGCAATTGCACTATATTTTTACCTAATATTAGAAAATAATTTGAATATATATCATATTCACTTTCTCTCTCTCTCTCTCCAGTTCTTTCTTTCTTTTTTCCTCTAATATGAGATTGTTTGTGTGTTTATTTTAAACCAATATGTGTGATGAGAAATTAATTTTATTCCTCCTTATCTAGTCTGTACTCTGCAGGATCTTTCATTATTTTCCTCTTCTCTGCAGTAGTACTTTTGGAAGAAAGGTTATTTTAATTATAAACAAAATAATTAATGGAAAAATTTAAATTGTCACTGTTATAACTGGACCAGAACTCACAGAATATATGGTTGAAAAAAGGAGAGAGAGAGAAATGATTTATAGGGTCTACATGTAACTGATATTTTTAGGAATCTGTGTATAAAATGAAGATATGAATCAAAGTATAACAATACTATAGTACTATTAAATTTGGCTACTATAATTGAATAAATAAGTAATTAAAGTTTTATCATTGTCCATTCCCAAAATTAGAACTACATCTTATTTCTATGAGAAATGTCTTATAAGATTGTAATTTTTGTTTTGTTTTATTTTAATGGTTTAGGGCAATCTCTCAAGTTTTCTTCTCCAGATTTCAATTTTTAAACTATTGCATGATAATTGATATGATTCAATTTAAAGTACATGTCAACAATTGTATGGGATCAGAAAATATTTAACTAAAGGAAAGTTGTTAAAAATGAAAAGAGTTCAATGAGCACTTTAACATTCTATCAATTACATAATAATAAAAATAAGTCTATTTATGCTTTTAAGCTAATGTCTAACTTGTAATTATGTCTTTAGTTAAAAAAAATAGTTGATTTTGCTTCTTAATAGGATGTAGAAAGTCTCGTGACTTTCACTCCCAGCTTTAAACACAAAACAAGTCAAACTAAAATACCATATTCTTTCCTTCATGAGATAATTGAATATTCAAATAAACCTAAATTAATTAAAATATAGAGAATTTCAAGCAATTCCTAGGAAAGAAATTAAATGAAACTGCTTTCCTTCTTGAAAAGGAGGCATAAAGAGGAGGTATCTGCTATAAATATGAGTAAAAAAATCCAGCCAAATGTTTAATAAACTTTAAACAACTGCAATGTAAACTGGTGTAACAGATGAGAACACCAAGGAGCCCAGTCACACAGAGAGCTTGTACTCATCATCTGCTCTTTCCTGAAGATCATTTCTGATGGATGAAGACAGACAGGAGAACTAAGAGAGCATCTACTGAAGTGTGCAACGCCCAGTGGAGTTTAGGATCAGGGCCAGAGAGCTGAAATTTCTCCCACAAATGTTAATCCTTCACTGAGTGCAAGCCAATGGATGTAGGCTGCTGCATGCTGAAGACTGCGTACACAAGAGGATAGCTGAAAGAAATCACTTTGAAGATCTCTGGATCTTCACTGACTGCACTGCACAGATCCTTCAAAGGCTGGAGATCAGGCATCAGGGTAGAGGGATCTCTGATGTTTCAAATATCAGGATTGAATTAGAGTGCACAGGAATTCCAAAGTAACCCAAAACAGTTGGTAGCCATGTTGTAAATCAGAGCAAGATATTCCATGATTCAAAAAACCAGATGCTAGGCTGAAGATGAACAAACTATTTCCTGAGCCTCAGTAATACTCAGATGTCAAGCTATGCTAAAGAGAAAGTAGAGATTCCACCTCAAAACCTGGAACTTGGTGGAGAATTGAGTCCGATGTTAGCTTCAACACAGCCTCAATTCAGCACAATTAAGATTAGTGGGGTGATGAGGTAGGGGTGTTTTGTGCTCTGGATATATTATTTATCTCTATTTCTACTATTTTTAACACACAAGTGAATAAACGAGAAAGGGGACTTACGGTCAAGAGAAGGAAGTTTCAATAAAAGTCGACTAAGAGATGGACAAGATATAGAGATTATAAAAAATAATTTTAAAGTAACTAATAAATATGCTAAAGGATTATAGTAAATAATGGAAACTATGTATAAACAATGAGGAATATCAGCACAGAGATGAAAATTATAAAACTTAAGCCAACAGAAAAAGCTAGATATGAAAAATGTAATCTCAGGTGTGAAAAATTCAATTTAAGAACTTAAAAGTTGACTATACACAGTGGAGAAAAGAATCAGTAACATGAAAACAGATCAATAGAAATTATCAAAAGGGGAAAAAAATAGGTGCAAGGGTAAAACAAGGAATTAAGAATTTAGAAAGTGAGGCAGAAGAAATATTTGAATAAAGTTTTACAAAACTGAAATAGACATCAGTCCAAAGATACAGAAATTTCAGAGTATCAAAGCTAGACTTACAAAAGAAAAGACAGAAAAAAAAAGAAATACACTTAAGCACATCATAGTCAAATGCCTGAAAATGAAAATAAACCATCTTCAAAGCAGACAGAGAATAAAATTATACTCTGGGTAATTGATAAGAACTACAGAGTCCTTCTTGACAGAAACAATGAAGGATAGAAGACAATGAAACATTCTCTTTAAAGTACTGGAAAAAAAAATAAAACTGTCATCCCGGAATTGCTTTTATAGTGAAAATAGCTGTCAAAAATGAAGTAGTCCTTAGAGGGAATTATATAGATTTAAATGCTTTCCACTAGGAAAGATCACAAATTGCTCATATGCAAGTTCAAGTTGAAGCTGAAGAAAATTAAAACAAGTCCAGGGGAGCCAATGTACTACCTTGAGTATATCCTATATGAATTTAGAGACCATCTCAAGAGTAGATCTGACACATTGAACACCAATAATCAAAGACCAGAAGCATTGTGGGATGACATCAAGAACATCATACATGAAAAAAGTAAAAGTTCATTAAAAAGACAGGAAAGAAAGAAAAGATCAAAATGGATGTTAGAAGAGACTCTGAAATTTACTCTTGAACATAGAGTAGCTGAAGTGAACAGAAGAAATGATGAAAGAAAAGAGCTGAACAGAAGATTTCAAATGGTGGCTCCAGAAGACAGCGTAAAGTATTATTTAAAAATGTGCAAAGATCTGGAGTTAGAAAATCAAATGGGGAGAACATGCTCAGCATTTCTCAAGGTAGAAGAACCGAAGAAAAAAATTAAGCCCCTAGCTGAAATATTGTAGAATTTTTGGGCAAAAAATTGCACGATGCAGGAGGCATAAAAAGAAGATGGAAAGAGTGCACAGAGACACTATGCCAAAAAGAATTGGTTGACGTTCAGCCACTTCAGGAGGTAGCATATTATCAACAACCAATGATACTGAAGGAAGAAGTCCAAGCTACACTGAAGTTATTAGTGAAAAATACTCCAGGAATTGACAGAATACCACTTGAGATGCTTCAACAAACAGATGCAACTAAAGAAAAGCTCATTCGTCTATGTCAAGAAACTGGGAAGACAGCTACCTGGCCAACCAATTGGAAGAGATCCATACACGTGCCCATTCCAAAGAAAGGTGATCCAATGGAATGTGGAAATTATCAAACAATATCATTAATATCATATGCAAGTAAAATTTTGCTGAAGAAAATTCAAAAATGGTTGCAGAAGTACATTGACAGAGTACTGCCAGAAATTCAAACTTGATTCAGAAAAGTACATAGACTGAGTGATATCATTGCTGAAATCAGATGGATCTTGGCTGAAAACAGGTTACCAGAAAGATGTTTACCTGTGTTTTATTGACTATGCAAAGGCTGTGGATCATAACAAATTTTGTATCACATTGTGAAGAATGGAAATTCTGGAACACTTACTTGTGTGCATAAGGAACCTGTACGTAGACAAAGAGGCAGTCGTTCGAACAGAATGAGGGGATATTGTGTGGTTTAAAATCAGAAAAGGTGAGAGTTATGTTTGTATCCTTTTACCATACTTAATCTCTATGCTCAGCAAATAATCTGAGAAGCTGGACTATATGAAGAAGGTGGCGTCAGGATTGGAGGAAGACTCATTGACAACCTGTGTTATGCAGATGACACAACCTTGCTTGCTGACAGCGAAGAGGACTCGAAACACTTACTGATGAAGTTCAAAGGCTAAAGCCTTCAGTATGGATTATACCTCAACACAAAGAGAACAAAAATCTCACAATTGGACCAATAAGCAATATTATGATAAATGGAGAAAATGTTGAAGTTGTCAAGAATTTCATTTTACTTGGATACACAATGAATGACTATGGAAGCAGCAGTCAAGCAATCAAACAGCATATTGCACTGGGCAAATCTGCTTCAAAATACTTCTTTAAAGTGTTAGAAAGCAAAGATGTCACTTTGAGGACTAAGGTATGCCTAACCCAAGCCATGATATTTTCAATCACCTCATATGCCTGTGAAAGCTGAACAGTAAATAAGGAAGAAGACTGAAGAAGAATTGATGCCTTTGAATTATGGTGTTGGTGAAGAATACTGAATATACCATGATCTGCCAGAAGACCCAACAAATCTGTCTTAGAAGTACAAGTAGAATGTTCCTTAGAAGTGAGGATGGAGAGATGTTTGTATCCTTTACTTTGGACGTGTTATCATGAGGGATCAGTCCCTGGAGAAGTACATCATGGCTGGTAAAGAAGAAGGTCGGCACAAAAGAGGAAAACCCTGAATGAGATAGATTGACACAGTGGCTGCAACAATGGGCTCAAACATAGCAATGATTCTGAGGATGGCACAGGACCAAGCAGTGTTTCTTTCTGTTACACATAATGTCACTATGAGTTGGAACCAACTCAATGGCACATAACAACAACAACAACTAGGAAAGAAGAAAAGTGTAATATTGATCTTAGCTTCCACCATGAAAGCTAGAAAAAAAAGAAAGATTAAACCTAGGTAGGTATGATAAATGAATGAACACTATGACAGCGGATATTAATTAAATATACTCAAAATAGAGAAAGCTGAGGTAAGTTGGTTTCCTGAATCAAGGTGATAAGTTGGTTTTACAATTAGTAAAATTGACTATATCCTAGCAAAACTAGTCAAGAATAAAAATCACAGAAAATAAAAAAGACACGTATCAAGAAAGAGAGAACATTATCACAAATAATGCAGACTTTAAATAAGTAATGAGAGAATATTATGAAAGATTTTAAGGCAATATATTTGACGATTTTGATGAAATGGACAAATTTATGTAAAAACACAGCTAATCAAAACTGACAAAAAAGAAATAGAATATTTAAATAGTGGATTAGTGTCTTAGGCTGGGTTCTCTGGAGAAGCAAAACCTGTAAAGTGTATAAATATATATATAGAGAGATTTATAGGAAATAGCTCACGCAGTTGTAGAGGCTAAAACGTCCTAAGTCCACAGATCAGGGTAGAGGCCTCTCCCAGTTCATGTAACCGCAGAAGCTGGTGAACCCAAGGTTGGCAGGTCGGGGAACCAGACTCTTGCTTGCAGGCTGAGAAGTTTGACGAATTCCAAGATCAACAGGTAAGCTGCTAGCTCAAGTCCCACAAACCGGAGGTGAGACAACAAGAGGCAGCTGCTGAGTCTGGAACAAGCCGAAAACCTTGGCAAGGCAAGCAGGCAGAAGGCAACCGGCACAAGTCAGAGAGATGAAACTGAGAGGGCGGTGAGCTGCCACAGGCCCCGCCTCCACCAGTACCACTCGGCAGACTCCATCATGGGGGTGATCACAGCATTATACAACTGCTAAAACACGGAGAATAATGGTCTAGCCAAGTTGACATACAATCTTAACCATCACAATTAGATAATTTAAATATTCTTATTATCAATATCCTGCTCACAAAATAAATTCCAACTCATATGACCTCACCAATGAGTACAATAAAAAACTTAGGGAAGAAATAGCACCATCTTTACATATGTTGTTTTATGAGACTGTCAAAATGCTGATACTAAACTTAATAAAGACATTATGAGAAAAAAGTACAGTTTAATATTCCTCATAAATTCAGATGCAAAAATCATTTATAAAATATTAACAAACTGAGTTTTACAATACATAAAAAGGGTAACATTATAACTAAGTCAAATTTAATGTAAATTTAGCATTCAAGAATCAGTCAATATAATTCAACATGCTAGCTGAATAATAAAGAAAATCATATGATCAACTAAATAGTTCTAGAGAAAAGGATTTGACAAAACTCTCATATCTGACAAACTATGAATAGAAGGGAAAACCCACAGTCTGATAAAGGGCATCTATGAAAAACCTACAGCTAACACCATACTTAATGGTGAAGCATTGAATACCTTACCCCCAAGATTGAAAACACGGCACAATTATTCTTTTCCTAAATTCCACCTAATTGATTAGTAATTCATGAAGATTGTTTATCTTTAGATATTTAATTCCTGGTTACTAAATAGATTCTCTGAGTTGTGTGTGAAGATCACCTTAATCTTCATATCACCAGTACTGTGTGCTCAATTTTCTTACATAAAAAAGCTGGTTAAATGCACAATTTTATTTTCTTTATTTCAAAACTAGATGTTTGTTCCACATTCTAAAGTGTAGACAAATCACACTGAGTTTATTGCTTGTTGAAACAGAAAGCACTGAGCGAATCCTGAATAAATTGTAGAAACTATTGAAAAGAGGCCTACATCTATTCTAAATTCAAGGTTCTCAAAGCAGTATCTCATTTTTACTTTTTAACTTCTAACTACCATAAGGCAGCACACATTACATTTACTTTTCTATACCATTGTTCATCATATGAGATCAATGTAATTCCTCATAAAATCCTCATAACTGGTCAGCATAACACTTATACATTGATTATGTCTGAAGAATTAGTTACAGGCTTTTTGGGCTCTAACATGCATGTTATGTAGATGACTCTCCCTCCGTGCATGGGACAGTCATTCATCATTGTTGAATAAATCATCCCATCTGTCTGCAGTAGAGCACTCTAAAAAGAGTAGCTATGTTAATAGTAACTGAATCATAAACCAGTGGTATGCCTCAGAGCATCTGTGTCTTTGATCTTTGATCTGAGGGTTAGGTTGAAAACATTGTTTTTATTTACCACAGCATCTTCATTTATATGACATGTCTTTCCTAGTTACAAGGGATTTTAAGGGTACTTAGTTTTTAGTACCTCTAAATGATGACTGCCTGATTTTTAGAGTAAGTTTCATATAGTATAGAGTATCCATATCTTCTTTTATTACTTCATTAAACTCATATTTCTTGAGTACTAAATTTCTAGACATTCTCTATTGAACAAGATAGGCACAACATATGTTCCCAAAGAGCTTATATTTAGAGTGCGAGAGATAGATAATTAATAAACATGAAAGTGTCATAAATGGGTTATCTAGAAAATAAAACAAGGTTGTGTGATGGAGGGTAATAAGAGGACCACATTATAAAGTATGGTGAGATGGTGTCTTAGTCATCTAGTGCTGCTACAACAGAAATACCACAAGTGGATGGTTTTAATGAAGAGAAGTTTATTTCCTCACAGTTAAAGTAGGGTAAACGTCTAAATTAAGGATGTCAGCTCCAGGGGAAGGCTTTCTCTCTCTCGGCCTTCTCATCAGTGTTCCCCCAGACTAGGAGATTCTCCGCGCTGGGAACCCAGTCCAAAGGACGTGCTCTGCTCTTGGCACTGCTTTCTTGATGGTATGAGGTCCCCCTGTCTCACTGATCACTTCTGTCTTTTATATCTCAAGAGATTGCCTCAGGACACAATCCAGTCTTGTAGATCAGGTCCTGTCTTACTAACACAACTGCCACCCATCCTCCGTCATTAACATCATAGAGGCAGGTTTACAACATACAGGAAAATCACACAGTACCAGGAATCATGGCCTAGCCGAATCGATACACACATTTTTTGGGGGGACATAATTCAGACCATGACAGGTGGAGAGCAAGTTTGTGTGGGAACTCAGGAGTTACCTTTGTCTGTGTTAAGTTTGAAATGTTACTTGTCATCTGAGAGACTATATCAAGTAAGCAATCAAACTCACATGTTTGGAATTCATGGGAAAGTTCAATTCTGGGGATAAAAATTTAGCAGGAGAAAGCACATAACCAAAAACAAACCAAACCAGTTGCCGTTAAGTCAATTCTGACTCATGGTGACCCTAGGTGTTGCAGAGTAGAACTACACTCCTTAGAACTTTTAAGGCTGTAACCTTTTGGAAGCAGACCACAAGGTCTTTCTTCTAAGGCATCTCTCTGGGTGGGTTCAAACCATCAACCTTTCAGTTAATAGTTGAATACTTAACCATTTGAGCCACCCAGGGACTGCAGAAACCCATAGATGATATTTATTGTATTACATCTGTCTTGGTTAGCTAGCGCTGCTATAATAACAACACCACAGGTGGATGGTTTTAACAAAGAGAACTACATTTTCTCACAGTCTAAGAGGTTAGAAGTCCAAATTCAGGGTGCTAGTTCCAGGGAGAAGGCTTTCTCTCTCTCTCGGCTCTGGGGAAAGTTCCTTGTCATCAATCTTCCCCAGTCAAGGAGCTTCTCAGCGCAGGGACCCTGGGTCCAAAGGACATGCTATTCTCCTGGTTCTTGTTTCTTGGTAGTATGAGGTCCCCCTGTCTCTTTGCTCACTTCTCTCTTTTATATCTCAAAAGAGATTGATTTAAGACACAACTTAATCTTTTAGACTGAGTCCTGCCTCACTAAAATAATTGCCATTAATCCCACCTCGTTAACATCATAAAGGTAGGATTTACAAAACATAGGAAAATCACATGAGATGACAAAATGATGGACAATCACACAATGCTGGGAATCATGGACTAGCCAAGTTGACAGATATTTTGGGGGGACACAATTCAATCTGTAACAATACCTAAATGAAAATGTCAAGGAGAGAATATATAAAGAGAAGATTTTCATACAACCAAGCTGTAGGGCACAAACATTTAGAGGTCTAGAAGAGAAAGGGAACCAGGCAAAGAAAAATAAAATGAAGGAGAAAACCAATAGGGTGCTTCAGATCAGATGATATCAAATAAGTTCTGAAAATGTATCTAGCAAATTTTGTGTACTACAAAAACAGATAGAAATGCAATATAAGTAGTAAATAACACTATAAGAAATTGAAATATGTAATATCTATTTGAAAGTGGAGAATAATTTCATTCCTAGAAAAAATGACTCACATAATTATTTTCCATAAAGCTGGCTCACTAGTCTTCAGAACTTTACTTTATCCAACAAAGTTTTTATTATTAAAATATTCTTGCTTTTGACTTTCTTGTGACTCCAGACCTAGGGGTCAACAAAGTTCTCTCATCATAACAGTTATGCATATTCAAAACGCTCATGCATATTCAAGTGTTCCAGATCTTTTCGCTTACACAAAGAATTCCCAAAATGATAAAGATTGATCTTTCTCTTGTCACCTTCTTTGAATGTCACTTGCTTTAGGTTATGTTTACATAAATCCTACCAATTATATAATAAATTTGCAAAGCATGTTAGTCACAGGTCAATTATGGCAGGTTTATGACTAAAAATATAAAACTAAATTTTTCTTTCATAATGTGTTACCAGATAAAAGAAATTTGATGGGTTTATTCCTACATTATGATTTGTGAAAGATTTTTTTCTTTTAATTGTACTTCAGGTGAAGGCTTACAGAACAAATAGTTTCTCATGAAACAGTAGTACACATATTGTTTTATGACATTGGTTAACAACCCCACAACATGTCAACCCTCTAAGTTCTCAACCTTTTTCTTTGGTGAAAATACACATAGCCAAAGATACACCATTTCAAAAATTTCTACATGCACAGCTCAGTGACATCGACTGCGCTCTTCCAGTTGTGCTGCTATTCTCACTTAAGATGAAGGCCCACAGAACAAAATAGTTTGCCATTTAACAGTTAGTACACATCTTGCCCTATGACAATGGTGAACAATCTCACAACACATCAACAATACCCTTACTCAACCTTGGGTTCCCTATCACCAGCTTCCTTGTCCCCTTCTGCTTTCTGGCCCTTTTCACTGGAATACTGTACCTCAATATTCCCATTTGGTTTTACGGGGCTATCCACTCCCAGGCTGAACAGTGAACCTCAGAGATAACTTCACCACTGAGTTAAACATGTGTCTGGAAGCCATACTCTTAGGGTTCCTACGGTCTCCTTTAGGCCAGTAAATCAGGTCTTTTTTTGTGAGTTAGAATTATGTTCTACATCCTTCTGCAGCTCTGTCCAGAACCCTCTTCTGTGATCCTGGTCAGAGCAGTCAGTGGTGGTAGCCAGCCACCATCTAGCTGTACTGGACCCAGTCTGGTGGAGGCCTTGGTAGCTGTGGTCCATTAGTCATTTGGACTAATCTTTTCCTTGTATCCTGTTCTCTTCATTCTCCCTTGCTCCTGAAGGGATGAGACCAGTGAAGTATCTTAGATGGCCGCTCACAGGCTTTTAAGACTGCAGACACTACTCACCAAGGTAGAATGCAGAACTTTGTCTTTATATCTGTGTTATGCCAGTTGAGCTAGATGTTCCCTGAGACCATGGTCCCCACAGCCCTCTGCCCAGCAATTCAGTCCCTCAGGGAGTTTGGACGTGTCTATGGGGCTTCCATGACCTTTCCTTGTACAAGTTGTGCCAGTTTCCCCTGTATTGTGTACTGTCTCACCCTTCACCCAAGATACCACTTATCTATTGCATATTTAGTATTCCTCCCCCCACCCCCCATCCCTGGTAACCAACAAAGATTGTTACATTTTGTGTGTGAGCTTTTTCATGGGTTTTTACACTAGAGGTCTCATACAATATTTGTCCTTTTGTGATTGACTTATTTCACTCAGCATAATGTCCTCCAGTTTCATCCATGTTATGAGATGCTTCACAGATTCATTGTTCTTTCTTGTTGCATAGTACTCCGTTGTGTGTATGTACCGTAGTTTGTTTATCCATTCATCTGTTGATGGGCATCTAGGTTGTTTCCATCATTTTGCTATTGTGAACAATGCTGCCATGAACATAGGCGTGCCTATCTCTATTTGAGTGACGACTCTTATTTCTCTAGGATATATTCCTAGGAGTGGGATTGCTGGATCGAATGATATGTGTATTTCTAGCTTTCTGAGGAAGCGCCACATCATTTTCCAAAATGGTTGTATCATTTTGCATTCCCACCAGCAGTGCATAAGTGTTCCGATCTTCCTGCAGCCCCTCCAACATTTGTTATTTCCAGTTTTTTTGATTCGTGCCAGTAATGCCTGGGTGAGATGGTATCACATAGTGATTTTAATTTGCATTTCTCCAATGGCTAGTGATCGCGAGCATTTTCTCATGTGTCTGCTGGCGATTTGAATGTCTTCTTTAGTGAATTGTCTGTTCATTTCCTTTACCCATTTTTTAATAGGATTATTTGTCTTTTAGTTGTAGAGGTGTTGGATTTTTTTGTAGATAATGGGGATTAGACCTTGGTCTGACTTGTACTGTCCAAAAGTTTGTTCCCAGTCTGTAGGTTCTCTTTTTACTCTTTTGGTGAAGTCTTTTGAAGAGCATAGGTGTTTGATTTTTAGAAGATCCCACTTATCTAGCTTATCTTTTGGGGTTTGTGCATTGATGGTTATGGTTTGTATCCTGTTAATGCCGTGTATTAAGGCCTGTAGCGTTGGTCCTATTTTTTCTTCTATGAACTTTATAGTTTTAAGCTTTGTATTCAGGTCTTTGATCGATTTTGAAGTAGTTTTTGTATACGCCATGAGGTATGGGTCCTGTTTCATTTTTTTGCAGATGGATATCCAGTTGTGCCAGCACCATGTGTTAAAAAGACTGTCTTTTCCCCATTTGCTGGACTTTGGGCTCTTGTCGAAGATCAGGTGACCGTAGGTGAATGGATTTACATGTGGGTTCTCAATTCTGTTCCATTGGTCAATGTATCTGTCATTGTACCAGTACCAGGCTGTTTTGACTACTGTAGCTGTATAGTAGGTTCTGAAGTCAGGTAGTGTGAGTCCTCCAACTTTATTCTTCTTCTTCAGTAGTGCTTTACTTATTCAGGGCTTCTTCCCGTTCCATATAAAGTTAATGACTAGTTTTTCCATGTCTGTGAAGAATGTTCTTGATATTTGGATCGGGATTGCATTGTATTTGTAAATTGCTTTGGGTAGAATTTTCATTTTCACAATGTTGAGTCTGCCTACCCATGAGCATCGTATGTTTTTCCATTTATGTATATCCCTTTGGGTTTCTTGCAGTAGTGTTTTGTAGTTTTCTTTGTATAGGTCTTTTACATCCCTGGTCAGATTTATTCCTAAGTATTTTGTCTTTTTAGGGGCTATTGAAAATGGTATTGTTTTCATGATTTCCTTTTCATCGTTCTTCTTATTGCTGTATAGGAATCCAACTGATTTTTGAACGTTTATCTTATATCCTACTACTCTGCTGAATCTTTCTATTAGTTCCAGTAGATTTCTCATGGAGTCTTTAGGGTTTTCTGTGTATAGTTTCATATCATCTGCAAATAGGGACAGTTTAACTTCTTCATTACCAATTTGGATGCCCTTTACTTCTTTTTCTTGCCTTGTAGCTCTAGCTAGAACTTCCAGCACAGTGTTAAATAGGAGTGGTGATAAAGGTCATCCTTGTCTTTTTCCTGTTTTCAAGGGGAATGTTTTCAGCCTCTCTCCATTAAGAATGATCTTGGAGGTTGATTTTGCATGGAAGCCCTTTATTATGTTGAGAAATTTCCCTTCTATACCTATTTGATTGAGAGTTTTTATCATGAATGGATGTTTGACTTTGTCCAATGGCTTTTCTTCATCAGTTGAGATGATCATGTGATTCTTTTCTTTCCTGTTATTTATTTGGTGGATTACATTGATTGATTTTCTAATGTTGAACCATCCTTGCATACCTGGTATGAATCCTACTTGGTTGTGGTGTATTATTTTTTTGATATGATACTGAATTCTATTGGCTAGAAGTTTGTTAAGAATTTTTGCATCTATATTCATGAGAGATATTGGTCTGTAATTTTCTTTTATTGTGTTGTCTTTTCCTGGTTTTGGTATCAGCATTATGCTGACTTCATAGAATCAATTTGGAAGTGTTGCTTCCTCTTCTATGCTCTGAAATAGCTTGAGTAGTACTGGTACAAGCTCTTCTGTAAATGTTTTGTAGAATTCTCCAGTGAAGCCATCTGGGACAGGGCTTTTTTTGGTTGGGAGTTTTTTTATTACCTTTTCAATTTCTTCTCTTGTTATGGGTCTGTTCAGATTTTTAACATCACTTTGTTGTAGTTTGGGTAGGTAGCATGTTTCTATAAATGTATCCATTTCCTCTAGGTTTTCAAATTTTTGGAGTATAGCTTTTCATAATATTCTGTTATTATCTTTTTTATATCAGTTGGGTCTGTTGTAATGTCCCCCATTTCATTTCTTATTTGGGTTATTTGTGTCCTCTTCTGTTTTTCTTTTGCCAGACTGGCCAGTGGTTTGTGGATTTTGCTGATTCTTTCAAAGAACCATCTTTTGGTTTTGTTGATTCTTTCTATTGTTTTTCTGTTCTCTATTTCATTGATTTCTGCTCTGATCTTTACTATTTCCTTTCTTTCGGTGGTTGTGGGCTGTTTTTGCAATTCTCTTTCTATTTCTTTGAGTTCTGTAGTTAATGTTTTGATTTTGTCCCTTTCTTCTTTTTTGATATGTGCATCTATTGCTATAAATTGTCCTCTGAGGACTGCCTTTGCTGTGTCCCAAAGGTTTTGGTATGATGTGATTTCATTGTCATTTGCTTCTTGGAATTTTTTGATTCCATCTCTGAATTCTTCTCTTACCCAGAGATGTGTAAGCAGGGTATTATTCAGTTTCCATGTGGTTGATTTTTTTTTTCCTTGCTCTTTCTAGTGTTAATTTCTACCTTGATGGCATTGTGGTCAGAGAAGATACTTTGAATTATCTCAGTGTTTTGGATCTTGTTGAGGATTGCTCCGTGACCTAAGATGTGGTCTATTCTGAAGAACGTTCCATGTGCATTGGAAAACAATGTGTACTTTGCAGCAGTTGGATGGAGTGTTCTATATATGTCTGTGAGGTCAAGTTGGCTGATTGTGCCCTTTAGGTCTTCTGTATCTTTGCTGAGTTTCTTCTTAGTTGTTCTGTCCTTTACTGAGAGTGGCGTGTTGAAGTCTCCTACTATTATTGTGGAACTGTCAGTTTCTCTTTCCAGTGTTGTTAGAGTTTGTTTTATGTATTTTGGAGCCCTGTCATTAGGTGTGTCGATGTTTATTATGGTTATGTCTTCATGATGGATTGTCCCCTTTATCATTATATAGTGTCCTTCTTTGTCTTTTATGGTAGAATTTGCTTTAAAGTCTATTTTATCTGAGATTAGAATTGCCACTCCTGCTCTTTTTTGGTAGTTGTTAGCTTGATATATTTTTTCCAACCTTTGACTTTTAATAAATTCACATCTTTGTTTCTAAGGTATTTCTTTTTTAGGCAGCATATTGATGGATCCTGTTTTCTTATCCATTGTGTCACTCTCCATCTCTTTAGGGGTGCATATAGTCCATTTAATTTCGTTGTAATTATTGATAGATGTGAGTTTGTTGCTGTCATTTTGTGGTGCTTTTTTTTGTGGTGCTGAAGTTTTCTTTATTCTTCTTACTGTCTTGTGCTGAGTTACTTTTGTTTGTGGATTTTTTTTTCATTTCTTTTGTTTTTGTAGGTTTTGTTTTTGCTGAGACTTTATGTTTTTCCTCTTTTTTTTATGAGTAGATTTGTTAACTTTCTTTGTGGTTACCATAAATTTTACCCTTATCTTTCTAAGTTTGAAGCAGTCTACCATTACTTGGTATTGCCTTGCCTTCCTCTCCATTACAAGTTTCTATACCTATGCTGTTATTCCCTCTATTATTGTTTTGATGTTGTTGTCATTTACTGATTAACTTCTCTGATTCCCTGTTGTATTTCTTTTGGTTTTGGATAGTCCTCAAGAGTTTGTTTCCTAGATTGGTATCTGGCTGGTATGATCCTGAATCCTAGGTTCTGCCTGTGAGCTGAAGCTGTTTGTCCTCAGATTGAAGAACTCCCTTTAATAATTCTTGTAAGTTTGGTTTGACTTTTACATATTCCCTTAATTTCTGTTTATCTGGAAATGACTTAATTTCACCATCAAATTTGAACGAGCATTTTGCAGGATATATTATTCTTGGCTGGCAATTTTTTCTTTCAAGATTTTATATATGTCATCCCATTGCCTTCTTGTCTGCATTGTTTCTGCCGAATAATCTGAGCTTAGTCTTATTGTTTCTCCTCTGTATGTGACTTCTTGTTTTTCATGAGCTGCTCTCAGGATTCTTTGTTTGTCTTTGGTTTTGGCGAGTGTGAATATGATATGCCTTGGTGATTTCTTTTGGGATCTCTTCTACATGGGTTTCGTTGAGCTTCTTGGATGGTCAGCTTTTCATCTTTCATGATATTGGGGAAGTTTTCTGTCAGCAGTTCCTCAATGATCCTCTCTGTGTTTTCTGTTTTCTCCCCCTGTTTTGGAATTCCAATCACTCACAGATTTTTGCTTTTGATTGTGTCCCAAATAACTCTCAGGGTCTCTTCATTTTTCTTTGTTCTTTTTTCTTTGTTTTCCTGAAACAGAGTTGTATCCAAGTGTTTGTCTTCAATTCACTGAGCCTGTCTTCCTCCATTTCAAATCTGCTTCTCAGCCTTTCTATGGCATCATCCATTACTGAAATCTTGTTGTTTATATTTTGGATTTCTAATTGTTGTCTTTGTATAATTTCTAGTTTTGAATTTATTTTGGCATTTTTTTCCTGCATTATTTTCATGAATTCTTCCAATTTTTTGTCTGTATTTTCCATGAATTTGTCTATTTTTTCCTCATGTTTGTCAGCTTTTTGCCTCAGTTCTTGGAGAATTCTGAATATTAGAGATTTGAATTCCGTTTCAGGTAGTTCTAGTGCATTTTCTTCCAGAGGAGAGTCATCTGGTGTTTTATTTTGGATGCCTACTGGAACCATCCTGTCCTGTTTTTTAAATGTTTTGTTATAGTCTGCTGTCTTCGGGGCATTCAGTAGTTATTTTTCTCGTTTATTGATTATAAATTTGTTTGTTTCGTCCCTTTTTTTAAAAATAAAATTGACTATGTCTGAGCAGGCAGACTGTGTGTTCTGTATTGTTTGCTCATCTGTGTGCACAATACTTTGTGCCTCCTTCTTCAATTGGCAGGGTCAATCACTCAGATATGATTCAGCAGGGCAGGACTAGCTGAAGAAGAGTTACTGGGATGGGTTGTTTGTGGCACTTACTACAGCCACCATAGTGGGTCAGTAATCAGTGCAGGGCAGGTTCCAGTAGGCCGTGCCTGTGCTGCTTGGTGGTGTGATGTTAAGAGCATGGTGCAGGTAGGCAGGATGCAGCGGGGAGATTGTTATGTGTGGAGCTAAGATGGATATGGGAGAGAGGAGAGAGGAACAGGAGCCAGAAACATACAAAAAAACAAAAAAGAATGCTAGGGGAGCCTGCCATTGGAGTGGAGAGATGAGAGACTATGAAATGGAGAAAAACAGAAAGGGGAGGAGGAAGAAAAGAAAAGAATGAATAAATAAGAATCAGAAAGGTTGAAGAACCACAAAGTTCCCAGGTATCCCACTGGTGCAGCTATGAGGTCTGGGGAAGTCGCTCTCAGGTGTTGCAGTACAGCCTGGCTAGAAGGCGTAGTGGTATACAGCACCAAGTATTCAGGGAACAGAAAGAGAAGGAAAATATAGAGAGATGAGAAACTAAGCAATGAAGAAAGACAAAAAGGGAAAAAGAGGAAAAAGAAAACAAAACACATTAAAAACAAAACAAAACAAGAACGGCACCCAAAGAAAGAAGAAAAAAAAAACCTATGTAAAAAGAAATGCCCTCAACAATCCCTCTGCAAGTCTGTGCAAGCCGAGGGGGTAGTTTCCAAGCCATGCAGCACCGCCCCAACTCAAGAAAAGGAAAAGAAAACAAACAAACAATTCAAAACAAACAAACGACCAAAAGCCCCAGGTTCCCACCAGTGCGGCAGCCCAAACCGGGAAGCAGCTCCACACTCGAACGGAGCTCCGCATCCCCTCAGGAAGACGCAAAGATGGAGCACGGAGCCAGGCATTTGAGTGAAAGCAGGGGGAGGTGGTGAGAGGTAAAGAAGAAATCAAAAGAGCAGAAAAAAGAAAAAAAAAAAGCAACACTAGCAGCCAACAAATGGCACTCAGAGAGCCACCCATTCAGGGGTGTGGAATCCAAGCAGCCGCTGTTTCCTGGTCAAGAGACTGTGGTTGCAGGAAGCAGAGGAGACCGAGTCAGTGTGAAGAAGGGTGGGTTGTGGGAAAGCATATATTGTCAATTACCAGTTGTTTTGTCTCCTGCTGGAAGCTCCATGAGGCTCCTTTCTTGTACCCCCGTTTGCTGGTCTCTGATAGGAGTCCAAGACGGCAGATCCATGCTGCGTTAGCTGGTAGGGGACCTCTGCATGAGTCTCTCCTCGCTCTCCATTCTTTGTCAGTTTTCTCACTCCATTTGGTGCGTGGCTGAGTTTTTTATCTCTTCATTTTATGTTTTAGGGTTTCAGGATTGTTGTATTCTCTGTTCGGCTTAGTTTTTCGGATCTTTGCTGTGGAGGGATGGTGTGGTGCTTCTGCCTAGAGCACCATTTTGACGGAAACTTGCTCATTTCTTTTTGTGTGCTAGATATTTGTTGTTCCTGTTATGGTTACTATAGGATATAACTTTTCTGTTAAATTTCATGGTATAACTTCTAATTAGTTATTTGTTTACTGGGAAGGGATTAATTGTATCTATTAATATGGCAACAAGTCACATAATTGAATCTTATTTTTCCCAGCAATATTTTTGTTAATTCTCTTGAGTTTTTCCAGGATTCAAGCATGTCAGTTGCAGATAATTATAATTTATCTTCTCTTTTTCAGTATTTCTATTTCTTAGTTTCTTATGCTTCTTTTTATGTACTTAATATTGTTCTTACCAGTTTTATTACTAGCCTTATCACTGACAATTTATTTTATATTTTGTTTTATGTTTTCTGCTTTCTGCTCTTAGGTTTTTTAATATTCAAATATTCACTATCTGAATATTCAAAAGGTATATGGTTTGTTTATAGAGTGATTTTTATGCCTTTAATAATATGCACAAAATATTGTTTTTAATTTATCAAATTTAAAATAAAATTATATTTCACCCTTTCTTAAAAAAAAAAAGGGATCCTATATAAACTTATCATATTTAAGCCCTTCCTAAAACATCTTTTCTTTATCAGTTTATTTGATTGGTGTTTTGTGAATTATTTGGTCACATCCTAATATTATTAATTTATTATTTTCTTTCAAGAATTATAATATCCATATTATATTTTATAACTATATTTAACATGACTATTAAGATAGAGCTGTAGCCCTGGTGGTGCAGTGTTTTAGAGCTATGGCTGCTAACCAAAAGTTCAGCAGTTTGAATCCACCAGCCACTCCTTGGAAATTCTATGAGGCAATTCTAGTCCATCCTATAGGGTTGCTATGAGTCAGAATCGACTCAACAGCAACGGGTTTTTTTGGGGGAGGAATTGAGATATAATTTTAAATTTTATTGGATATAGTGCTCAGAAACCATTTTTCTGTAACGCAGCTTCTCTTTCGGTGAAATTATTTTTTTGGTTCAATTAAATCTGCATTAGTCAGCATTCTCCAGAAAAACAGAACTAATATGAGAGAAAGAGATAGATATTTATTTTAAGAAATTAGTTTACATTATTAGAATTAGTTCACATGATTGTGGTGTCTGGCAAGTTCAAAATCTGTAGCTCAGCTAGACAGGCTAGAAATTGGGAGGCTATTGTCCAAAAATAGTAGGCCAGGCAGAGGGTTGGAAACTGGCAGGATAGATATGTTTTAGTGTTGGGCTAGAATTCTTTCTCTCAGAAACCTCACGTTTTGCTCTTAAGGCCTTCAAGTGATTGGATGAGGTCCACCACATTATCAAGGGCAATCTCCTTTACTTTCAACTGATTATAAACGTTAATCACATCTACAAATATCTGCATTGCAAAGTCTAGCCTAGTGTTTGACCAAACAAGTGGGCACCATAGCCTGACCAAGTTGACATATAAAATTAGCCATCACAATTGAGTAGATAATTTCTTAACTTAGATGTTTCATAAAATGTACAAGGTTGTAGTACTCATTGAATGGTTTTGGTTTTGACAATATCACATTGCTTTTTAAATACTGACTAAAGTATAGACATCTTGTGTCACATAATTTTCCCTTCTGAACTTTGTATACATTATTCCATTTTTACCACTTAATATTGCTGAGTAGAACCTTTGCTCAGTTGATTTTTTCTCTACATCTTTTACCTGTATTCTTGTAGGATTCCTTCTCTAACTTTGAATTTGAGTCACTTCATCAGTATGGGTCATGGTGTTTATTGTTATCTAACAATTTTCCTTTGGCAAAATTACCCCCCCCCCCACTCCCTTTCTTTTTCTCTTATGAGTTCTTGGGCAAATGAGAATGTTTTACCGACAGTCCACTCTCTTAAAACACTACTCCAAGGCACCTCCCTTTAGTGATAAAATCAGAGATTTAAAAAAAAAGGAAATAAATATCAACAATTCAGAATATATTGAGAAGGCAGGATGTTACAGCTGGAGAGAGAGAATGGCAAGGGGCTGCTTAAGTATTGGTAAATTTTATTTTTGGGGTGTGTAGTGAGAATTTGTGTGTTGTTATTATTTAAACACATATTGTACATACACTCATACCTATGATATATTTATAAGGAAAAATGAAAGAATCTAAGGAAATCCAAAAAGCGATGTGCCTATACTGGTCAATATGTTTCATGGACATATTTAAATCTTGATTTATTTCTCCTTCCATATATATTTGGGAATTCAATGAACCTGGTTTCTACCTCCAGCTCTGACATTTACTGTGTGACTAAGACAAATTACTTTTATCTCAGGTTTCCTATATACATAGTTAAAACATTAGAACATATGACTTAAAAATTTCATATATAATTATAACACTATTTGAATAACATGTAACTTTGACTATACAAGAAAAAGAATGATAGAATAAACCTAAAGAATGTAGAAAGAAAAAATAAGCTAAAAGAAGACTATATTGAAATAAAACACATACAAATTATAGGAATAAAATTTTGAAATCATTTTTATAATAATTAGTATAATTAATTATTAAAACTAAATATAAGTAAAAATATTAGGAATAAAATGAAAGTTTAAAACATATATAATATTATTAATAAATTTTTGTCTGTAAATTTTGGCAAACTGCTGGTCAATAATTTAAAATTTTATCTCACAAAGCTAGGAAAACAATAGAAAATCAAACAAGAAAAACTAGGCTAAGAATGTAAATCAGTGAAATAAAAAGAAAATAGACATTAAAAAATAATAGAAACAGCATAAATTTGTTGTTTGAAAAGATTAATAAAATTTGTAAAAGTCTAGGATGATTGATCATACAAAAAGGTTACAAACATTAAAAATATCAAGAACAGGGGGAAGAACCAACATGACACTATGGACAGAAGCACTATGCTGTCCCTCTACAGCAAAGACCCAAATAACTAAGTAAAACAGATACAAATGTCAATTCTGGAACCCTAAACATCAAATGAAGGGATAAAGAACTCAACCAAGCACCAAATTGAATTAAAGACTAATAGAGAACGAAGGGAGCTACAGAATGGAGGTCCTCTACCAGCTAATGTGGCATGGATTTGCCATCTTGGGCCCCTGAGCCACCAAGAACAGCAGACAGAGAGTATAGGAAGGCAACTTCATGGTGCTCCCAGCAGAGACAGAACATCGGTAACCAGAGATACATGTTTTCCCACCCCCACCCTTTCTCTCTCTGCACAGCCTCTACTGCTTTCCAGTGGGCCACCAGCCAGCAAGATGCTAGCTCCCTCCTGCTTGGATTCTCCAGCCCTCACCAGTTAGCTCCTTCAGTGCCGTTTTTTGTTACTGTTGTTGCTTTTTCAACTTCTTTTACTTTCTTCTCTATCACCTCCTTCCTTTCCTTTCTCTGGAACACCTGGTGCCATGTGTCATCTCTGCTCCTTCTTGAAAGGCTGTGCAATGCTGTTCAGCTGGGGAGTCATTTCCCCAGTCAGCGTTGCCAAGCTGGTGGGCTCCCTTGGGGAATTTTCTTTTCTTAGTTTCTTGTCTCTCTCTACCCTCCTTCCTTTCCTTTCTCCCAAACACCTAGTGCCATGTACTATCTCCATTTGTTCTTGACAGGCTGTGCGGTACTGCTTAGCTGGGGAGCCATGCCAGTGGGCTCCTCCAGAGCATTTTTTTCCCTCAGTTTCTTGCCTCTCTCTACCTCCTTCCTTTCTGATCTCCTGACCACCTGTCACAGTGTGTCATATCTGTGCTTTCTTATCAGGCTGTGCAGCACCACTCGGCTGGAGAGCTGCTTACCTGGACAAACAACCATGCTGGAGGGCTCCCTTGGGGCGTTTCTTTTTCTCTTTTCTTTTTTTGTGTCACTTTCTTGACTCTCTCTACCTTCCGTCCTTTCCTTTCTCCTGATCACCTGGCTGTGTGTACTTTTCTGTTTCTTATCTCTCTCTCCCTTCCTTTTGTTTCTCCTGCCCACCTAGCCAGATGTGCTGTACCCGGCTCTTTTTGACAGGCTGTGCCACACCACCTATCAAGAAAGCCACTGGCACACAGCTTCTCTGGTTCTCTTCTACTCCGACAGCAGGCTCCCTCAGCACTTTTATTTTAGCTTCTATTTATCTCTCTTCTTTCTTTTCTTTCTGTGATGGTTAAGATTCTATGTCAACTTGGCTGGGCCATGATTCTCCGTGTTTTAATGTAATCACTCCCATGATTGAATATACTGTGAGTAGCCAATCAGATGAAAGGGAGTCTCCTTGGGGGGTGTGGCCTGCATCTGTATATGAGCAGACGTACTGGCTTTTTGCTCTCTCTGGATCCTGCAGCTGCTTCCTGTCATCTCATCTCCCGTTCTTGGGACTTGAGCTGTCAGCTTATCTGCTGAACCTGGGATTTGTCGATCTGCACAGCCTGTGAGTTGGAGCCCTGCTCTCCGACCTGCCGATCTTGGGCTTGCCAGCTTCTGCAGCTGTGTGACTTGGGAGAGGCCTCTACCCTGATCCACAGACTTGGGATGTTCTAGCCTCTACAATCATGTGAGCTGTTTCCTTGATATAATCTCTGTCTATATACATATTTATACACTTTACTGGTTTTGCTTCTCTAGAGAACACAGCCTAAGAAACTTTCCCACATCAATCTGGCTCCACGCATCACATCCTGCCTCTTACTTCCTGCCTGTCTGCACCATGCACTGAGCACCACACCCCTGCATGGCACAGGCTTAGACCACCAGATTCTGCCTTCCACTACTTTCCAATCCCACTTTGTCAGATGCAGCACATGCCACAAAAGACCTATCCCCATCCCTTCCATCTGCTAGACATGCCCTACTGCACCATAGCAGAGCAACCAACTCTGGTGGTGAGAAGTATCATGCCCGTAGACAAGCAAACAACAAAGAACACACAGCCTGCCTGCAAAGACAACCAAATAAGAAAAAAAGAAGGACAAAACAAAGAAATCTACAGTCAATAAACAAAGAAACTAAATCCTGAATGTGCTGGAGACAGCAGACAATATCAAAACATATTAAGGAAGCAAGACATGATGACTCCAGAAAGAATCCAAAATAACACACAAGATTACCTTCTGGTAAAAGAAAAGTCACTGGAACTACGGGGTAGGGAATTCAAAACTCTAATATTCAGAGGTCTACAAGAGATTAAGGAAAACGTAGAAAAAATAAGGAAAAAATAGACAAAATCATGGAAAAGACAGAAAAAACAGTGGAAGAATTTGGAAAAATAATACAGGAACAAAATGTCAAAACAAACAACTAGAAATCATAGAAAAACAGAAATTAGAAATTCAAAAGATAAACAGCAAGATTCCAGAAATGGACAGTGTCATAGAAAGTTTGAGGAGCACATTTGAAACAATGAATGACAGGATCAGCAAAATTGAAGACAAATCCTTGGATATCACTTTGTTTGAGGAAAAATCAGAGAAAAGAATGAAGAAAAATGAAGAAACCTTGAGAATGATGTGGGATACAATCAAAAACAAAGTCAGAGTTCCAGAACAGGGATAAAACGGAAAACACAGAGAGGATTATTGAAGACTTGCTGACAGAAAACTTCCCTAATATCATGAAAGATGAAAAGCTGACCATCCAAGAAGCTCAGTGAACCCCATATAGTATAGACCACAAAAGAAAATCACAAAGATATATCATAATCACACTCACTAAAACCAAAGACAAAGAAAGAATCCTGACAGCCACTTAAGAAAAATGAAAAGTCACATACAGAGGGGAAACTAGAACACTAAACTCTGATTACTCAGCAGAAACCATGCAGGCAAGAAGGCAATGGGATGACATATATACAACCTTGAAATAAAAAAATTGCCAACCAGGAATAATATATCCTACAAAACTCTGGCTCAAATTTGATGGAAAAGTTAGGACATGTCCAGATAAACAAAAATTAAGTGAATACGTAACTAAACCAAACTTACAAGAATTATTAAAGGTAGTCTTTTGTTAGAGAACTAACAACATCAGACAACAGCCTGAATCTAGTATGCAAGACTACATCAGCCAGATACCAACCTAGATAATGAACTCTCAAGGATAAAACAAAACTAAAAGATTTACAACAGGGAAACAGAGAAGTTAATCTGTAAATGACAACAATGTTAGAACAATAAAAGAGGGAATAAATGGTGTAGGAACAGACCTTTCAAATGGCAAGGAAGTTAAGGCAATATCAAGTAAGAAAAGAATGGTTCAAACTTAGGAAGATAGATGAAAATTTCATGGTAACCACAAAGAAAGTTAAGAAACCTACTCATCAAAATAAAGAAGAAAACCATAAGGACTTCATAAACACAAAATCTACAAAACAAAAGAAACAAAACAAAACAAAAATCCACGCACAAAAGGAATATGTATAGGAGAGTAAGAGGAATGAAGAAAACATTAACACCAAAAAAAAAAAGCACTATAAAATGACAGCAATAAACTTACACCTAGCAAAAATCACATTGAATGTAAGTAGCTTAAATGCTTCCATAAGAGACAGAGAGTGACAGAATAGATAAAAAAACAGGACCCATCAATATGCTGTCTACAAGAGACACACCTTAGAAACAAAGACATAAATATATTAAAAATCAAAGTATGGAAAAAATATATCAAGGAAACTGCTACCAAAAAAGAGCAGGAATGGAAATACTAATCTCAGATAAAATAGGATTTGAAACAAAATCCACTATATAAGACAAAGAAGAGCATTATATAATGTTTAAAGTGACAATCCACCATGAAGATACAACCATAATAAATATATATGCACCCAATGACAGAGCACCAAAATACACAAAACAAACTTTAACAACACTGAAAAGAGAAATTGAAAGTTCCACAACAACAGTAGGAGATTTCAACACACCACTCTCAGTAAAGGACAGAAAGTCTAGAAAGAAATTCAACAAAGATACAGAAGATCTAAAGGCCACAATCAACCAACTTGACCTCATAGACATATATAGAACACTCTACCCAACAGCAGCACAGTACACATTCTTTCCAAAGCAAATGGAATGTTTTCCAGAATAGAACACATCTGAGGCCACAAAGCAATCCTCAACAAAATCCAAAACACTGATAAAATACAAAGTATCTTCTCTGATCACAATGCCATCGAAGTAGAAATTAATAACAGGAAGAGCAAGAGAAAAAAATCAAATATACATAAACTGAATAACATCCTGCTTAAAAACCACCAGGTAATAGAATAAATCAAAGATGGAATTAAAAAATTCCTAGAATCAAACGAGAATGAAAACATCTCATACCAAAACCTATGGGACACAGAAAAGGCAGTGGTCAAGAGGTCAACTTATAGCAATTGGTGCACACATCAAAAAAGAAGGGGACAAAATCAAAACATTAGCTACACACCCTGAACAAATAGAAAGAGAACAGCAAAAAAAAAAAAAAAAAAAAAAAAAAAAAAAAAAAAAGCCCACAGCCACCAGAAAAAAAGGAAATAATAAAGATCAGAGCAGAAATAAATGAACTAGAGAATAGAAAAACAATAGAAAAAATCAACAAAACCAAAAGTTAGTTCTTTGAAAGGATCAACAAAATCGACAAACCATTGGCCAAATTAACAAAAGAAAAACAAGAAAGGATGCAAATAACCCAAATAAGAAATGAAATGCAGGACATTACAACAGAACTAACTAAAATAAAAAGGATCATAACAGAGTACTATGAAAAACTGTACTCCAACACATTTGAAAACCTAGAGGAAATGGACACATTTCTAGAAACACACTACTTATCCAAATTAACAGAAGCTGAAGTTGAAAACCTGAACAGGCTCATAACAAGAGAAGATATTGCAAAGGTAATAATAAAAAAAATAACAACAATAACAACAAAAAGCCATGGTCCAGATGGCTTTCACTGGAGAATTTTACCAAACATTCAGAAAAGAGCTTACATTAGTGCTACTCAAACTATTTCAGAACATAGAAAAGGGATACTTCTAAACTCATTCTGTGAAGCCAGCATAACCCTGATACCAAAAGCAGGCAAAGACACCACAAAAATAATATTGCAGACCAATATCACTCGTGAATATAGATAAAAAAATTCTCAACAAAATTCTAACCAATAGAATTCAGCAGCATATCAGAATAAATAAATAAATAAACACCACAACCGAGTGGGATTCATACCAGGTATGCCAGAATGGTTCAACATTAGAAATTCAATCAACATAATCCACCACATAAAATAAAAGAATCAAATGATCATCTGAATTGAAGAAATGGCATTCAACGAAGTCCAACACCCACTCATGATAAACACTCTCAATAAAATAGGTATGGAAGGGAAATTCCTCAGCAGAACTTAAAGGACTTGTATACAAAACCCCGGTGTTGCAATTGTTAAGAGCTTGGCTGCAAACCAAAAGGTCATCAGTTTGAATCCACCAGCCACTCCTTGGAAACACTATGGGGCAGTTTTACCCTGTCCTATAGGGTTGCTATGAGTCAGAATCGATTCTATGGCAATGGGTTTGATTTTGGGGTTTTTTATACAAAACCAATAGCCACTATCATTCTTAACAGAGAGAGGCTGAAAACATTCCCCTTAAGAACAGGAACAAGTCAAGGATGTCTTTTATCACCACTCCTATTGAACATTGTGATGGAAATCCTAGCCAGAGGAAAAAGGCAAGAAAAAGAAACAAAGGGCATCCAAACTGGTAATGATGAAGTAAAATTGTCCCTATTTGCAGCTAATACAATACTATATATATAAAACCCAAAATACTCCACTAGAAAACTACTGGAACTAATAGAAAGATTCAGCAGAGTAGCAGGATACAAGATAAACTTTAAAAAAATCAGTTGGATTCCTATACACTAATAAAGAGAACTATGAAAAGGAATCAGGAAAACAATATTATTTATAATAAACCCTGAAAAAATAAAATACTAAGGAATAAATCTAACCAGGGATCTAAAACATCTATACAAAGAAAACTATAAAACACTACTGCAAGAAACCAAACAAGACCTATATAAATGGAAAAACATACCACGCTCATGGATAGGTAGACTCAACATTGTGAAAATGTGAATTCTACCCAAAGCAATCAACAAATACAACGCAATCCCCATCCAAATACCAACAGTGTTCTTTAAAGAGATGGAAAAACTAATCATTAACTTTATATGGAGGGGAAGAGGCCCTGGATAAGTAAAGCACTACTGAAGAAGAATAAAGTAGGAAGACTCACACTATCTGACCTCAGGACCTACTATACAACTACAGTGGTGAAAACAGCCTGGTACTGGTACAACTACAGACACATTGGCCAATGGAACAGAACAAAAGTGGATATAATTGAGAACCCAGATGTAAATCCATCCACCTATGGTCACCTGATCTTCGACAAGGGCCCAAAGTCCATCAAATGGGGAAAAGAAGGTCTTTTTAACAAATGGTTCTGGCAAAACTGGATGTCCATCTGCAAAAAAAATGAAACAGCACCCTCATACCTCATACAAAAACTTATTCAAAAAGGATCACAGACCTAAATATAAAACCAAAAACTATAAAGATCATAGAAGAAAAAATAGGGTGAACACTAGAGTTCCTAACACACAACATTAACAGGATACAAACCAAAATAAAAATACACAAACACCAGAAGATAAGCTAGATAAAAGGGATCTTCTAAAATTAAACTCTTACACTCATCAAAAGACTTGATCAAAAGAGTAAAAGAGAACCTACAGACTGGGAAAAAAATTTTGGTTATGATAAATTTGACAAAGATCTACTATCTCTAAAGTCTACTGGAAAATCCAACACCCCAACAACAAAAAGACCAATAATCCAATTAAAAAATAGGCAAAAGATATGAATAGACATTTCATCAAAGAAGACACGCAAGTGGCTAACATACACATGAGGAAATACTTGCAATCACTAGCCATTAGAGAAATGAAAATCAAAACTACAATGAGATACCATCTCAGCCAGACATTACTGGCATGAATAAAAAACACGGGAAATAGCAAAGGTTTGTGGAGCTATGGGAATATTGGAACTCCTGTGCTATGCTGGTGTGGATGCAAAATGGTACGACCATTTTGGAACAAGATATGGATCACCCTTAAAAAGCTAGAAATAGAAATACCATACGATCCAGCAATCCCACTCCTAGGAATATATCCTAGAGAAATAAGAGCCATCACATGAATAGACATATGCACACTCATGTTCACTGCAGCATTATTCATAATAGCAAAAAGATGGAAACAACATAAATGCCCATCAACAGATGAGTGGATAAACAAACTACAGTACATACACACAATGAAATACTATGCAACGATAAAGAACAATGATGAATCTGTGAAACATCTCACTACATGGATGTATTTGGAGGGCATTATGCTGAGTGAAATAATTCAATCACAAAAGAACAAATATTGTATGACAACACTATATAAAAACTCATGAGAATGTTTACACACAAACAGAAATGATCTTTGATGGTTACAAGGAAGGGGAGAAGTGGGGATGGAAAAACACTTAATAGGAAATAGATAAACGGTAACTATGGTGAAGAATAAGACAGTACATAATATTGGGGAAGCCAGTACTACCTGACCAAGGCAAGGTTTTGGAAGCTCCACAGACAAATCCAAACTCCCTGAGAGACCGAATTTCTGAGCTGAGGGCTGTGGGGACCATGGTCTTGAGGAACATCCAGCTCAATAGGCATAACATAGTTTATAAAGAAACTGTTTTACATCCTCCTTTCATGAGTAGCATCTGGGATTTTAAAACTTGTGAGTGGCCATCTAAGATACTCCACTGGTCTCACCTTCTCTAGAGCAAAGGAGAATGAAGAAAACCAAAGACACAAGGGAAAGTTTAGTCCAGAGGACTAACAGAACACAACTACCACAGTCTCCACCAAATGGAGTTCAGGACAACTAGATGGTGCCTGGCTACCACCAACAACTGCTCTGACAAGAATCACAATAGAGGGTCCTGGACAGAGCTGGAGAAAAATGTAGAGCAAAATTCTAACTCACAAAAATAATGATCTGACTTAGTAGTCTGAGAGAGACTGGAGAAACCCCAAGAGAATGGCCCCTAGACCATTACTGGAGTTTAGCTCAGTACTGAAGTCATTCCTGAGGTTCACCCTTCAGCCATAGATTATCCAGGCCCATAAAACAAAACAAGACCAAATGGGCACACCAGCCCAAGGGCAAAGATGAGAAGGCAGGAGGGGACAGGAAAACTGGTAATGGGGAACTAAAGGTTAAGGGGAGAGTGTTAACATGTCATCAGGTTGGCAACCAATGTCAAAAAACAATATGTGTATTAATTGTTTAATGAGAAACTAGTTTGCTCTTTAAAACTCCATCAAAAGTACAATTAAAAAAATCAAGAACAAAAGGTTATATAATAGTAGATCTCATAGATATTAAAATATCTCATAGATATTGAAAATATAAAAATATATCACAAACACCTTTGTATGAATAAAATTATAATTTAGTAAAAGTGGACAAATACCTTGAAAATCAAAACATACTATAAATCACACAAAAATAAATTGAAGAGATGTGGGGTCAAGAAGGAAGAGTAGCCAGACACTTCTTGTGGTCCCTCTTAAAGACCTGAAAAAACAAGTGAATTGATTATATATGACAATCTAGGAGCTCAGAACATCAAAGGCAAAGTTGAGCAACCAGACTGAGTGGCAGGGGGAGGGAGAGATGGTTTGGAAGCAGTGAGGAGTTGCCAGAACTGATCTGGCAGTAGCCAGAGTCCTTCAGCCTGGATCAGCTTGTGGTGCACAGTGAGGCAAGCAGCGGCACTTGGGAGGCGTTTTCCACATCGGGAGAGACCCAGTAGCAGACAGTCTACTTGGCCATCCAGAACCAGTGAAAAACAGCCCTCAGTGGGTGAAAGATAAGTACATGCGTCTGGCCTACCACGTGGATCAAAAACACCCCTCTTTGAGAAAAACCTCTCTCCCATTTGCTTCCGGCTCCTTCTCTGCACTAGGTCTGGGAAGACTTCAGAGATTGCCGAGTACCCTGGGTCAGAAGCAGGACTTTTCACACACCCTAAGCCATTTTCCTGGCCTTGGAGAGGGAACAAATCAACAAAGAGGGAAAAAAAAAAAATGATCTGCTGGTTCCCCTAAACCAGGAACTCAGAGAAGGCACAGCTACTTTGCCTATGCAGAGACATAAGGGGTCCATGGACTATGAGTGCCTTTCCCCCTGCATAGACTTGTGTGGGCCTGTTTCAACAGTGTAGGCCCTCATTACTACAGTACAACAGGGTATATACCTGAAGTCTAACTTTAACTGTTTCAGCTGTGGAGTGGCAGGTTCATGACATTTGACACTGCTCTGCCCATTAAGCAGGGTCTTCACCTACCCACATCAGGGTCCTGAGGACTAGTGGCTCCACCTACACCACCCAGCCACCTGTGACAGGGGCTTAAGAATAAGTGGTGTTCCCCAGTCCTTACAGCCAACAGCATTAGGTGCTTATAGTCCAGCTGCAAAATTCACCCACCCATGTGCTCTAGGGAATAGGGACGTGTTTTACTCCAGGACACTCGGGGGCAGCCGTAGGCCCCCTGGCTTGCTTAGTGTGTAACCCTTTGCTGCAGCCAAGTTCCTGTACCTACACCAATCACCCATGGCTGTCTAGGACTGTGGGTGACAGCCTGCACAACATACTTTGTGGCTGACTACCTGGACACCTGAGCTGAATCCATATAGGAGGAGTGGGTGGACTCCTGGGCTCACATACTTAGTGGCAGTTCTGGCCACCTGGTGGCAGGACATTGGAGCTTCAGGGGTGCCGGCGATCAGGCTAGCTCACACGAGCAGCCTATTTGGGCATATCAAAACAGAACAAAACAAGAAGCTAGGACACAGTAAGCAAACATAAAATAAATAAATATAATAATGTATTGATGGCTTAGAGACAATAGTCAATATCAAACAATATAAAGAGGCAGACTATGATGGCTTAAGCAAGCTTCCAAAATAAAGATTCAAAAAATTTTCCGGAGGAAGAGAATTTCTTGGAATTACTGGAGGCAGAATACAAAATATTAATATACAGAAGTCTTCAAGATATCAGGAAGGAGATCATGCAAAACACAGAACATGCAATAGAGGAACTTAAGAAGATTAGAGAACAGCATAATGACAAATTTAACCAGCTTCAAGAATCCATAGAGAGGTAGCAATCAGAAATCCAGATGAACAATAAAATTTCAGAATTAGACAACTCAACAGAAAGTAATAGGAGCAGAATTAGGCAATGGAAATCAGAATTAGTGAGACTGAAGATAAAGCACTTGACACCAACTTATTTAAGGAAAATCAGATAAAAGGATTTTAAAAAAGTGAAACTCTAAGAATTATGTGGGACACTATCAAGAGGAATAACCTATGAGTGATTGAAGTACCAGAACAGGAGGGAATAACAGAAAATACAGAGAGAATTGTTGAAGATTTTTTGGCAGAAAACTGTCCTGATATTGTGAAAGTTGAGAAGATATCTATCTGAGAAGCTTATTGAACCCCACATAAGATAGATCCCAAAAGAAAGTCACCAAGACATATTATAATAAACTTGACAAAACAAAAGATAAACAGAGAATTTTAAGAGTGGTTAGGGATAAACAAAAAGAAATCTACAAGGAGAATCAATAAGACTAAGCTCAGACTACTCAGCAGAAACCATGCAGGCAAGAAGGCAGTAGGAGGACATACATAAAGCCTTGAAGGAAAAAAAAAAAACTTCCAGCCAAGAATTATATATCTACCAAAATTGTCTCTCAAATATGGTGGTGAAATTAGGGCATTTCCAGATAAACAAGTTTATGGAATTTGCAAAAACCAAACCAGAATTACAAGAAATACTAAAGGGAGTACTGTGGTTAGAAAATCAATAACATCAGATAACAACCCAAGACTAGAACACAGGACAGAGCAACCAGATATCAACGCATATAGGGAAGTCCAAAAATAAATCAAAGCTAAAATGTTGAAAATAGGGACACAGAGATGTCAATACATAAAAGATAACAATATTAAAACAAAAAAGGACTAAAAAATGTAGACATAATTTTTTCATATGGAGAGGAAGTCAAGGGGATATAAAGAAATAAAAGACTCGTTTAAACTTAGAAAAATAGGGATAAATATTTAGGTAACCACAAAGAAAACTAACAATCCTACAAATCAAAATAAAAAACAAGAAAAATATAAAGACTCAGCAAATACAAAATCAAAAACAATGAAAAGAAAATACATAAAGAAAAATGACGCAGCACAGAAAATTAAGTAGAACAAAGAAACTGTCAACAACACACACAAAAAAGACATCAAACGACAACACTAAACTCACACCTATCAATAATTACGCTGAATGTAATGGACTAAATGCACCAATAAAGAAACAGAGTAGCAGAAGGTATAAAAAAACAGGATCTATCTATATGCTGCCTACAAGAGACACGCCTTAGACTTAAAGACACAAACAAACTAAAAATCAAAGGATGGGAAAAAATATATCAAGCAAATAACACTTAAAAAAAGAGCAGGAGCGGTAGTATCAATCTTTGACAAAATAGAATTTAAAGTAAAATCCACCACAAAGGATAAGGAAGGACACTGTATAATGATTAAAGGGTCAATACACCAGGACACCAGGAGGACATAATTATAATAAATATTTATGTGCCCAACGACAGGGCTCCAAAACGCATAAACTCTGACAGCACTGAAAAGAGAGATAGACAGCTCCACAATAATAGAAGGAGACTTCAACAGACCACTTTTGGTGAAGAACAGAATATCCAGAAAGAAGCCCAGTAAAGACAAGGAAGAGCTAAATGCTACAATCAACCAACTTGATCTCACGGACATATACCAAACAGTCCACCCAACAGCAGACAAGTATACTTTCATTTCCAATGCACATGGAACTTTTTCCAGAATAGACCACATAATAGGCCATAAAGCAAGCCTTAACAGAATCCAAACATCGAAATATTACAAAGCATCTTTTCTGACCATAAAGCCATAAAAGTAGAAATCAATAACAGAAAAAGTAAGGAAAAAAAATCAAACACATGGAAACTGAACAACACCTTCCTCAAAAACTACTGGGTTATAGAAGAAATTAAGTATGCAATAAAGAAATTCATAAAATCAAATGAGAATGAAAACACATCCTACCAGAACCTTTGGTACACAGCAAAAGCAGTGTTCAGAGGTCAGTTTATAGCAATAAATGCACACATCTCAAAAGAGAAAGGGCCAAAATCAAAACATTAACCCTACAACTGGAACAAGTAGAAAGAGAGCAGCAAAAGAAGCCCTCAGGTGCCAGAAGAAAGGAAATAATAAGAATTAGAGCAGAATTAAATGAAATAGAGAATAGAAAAACAATTGAAAGAGTTAACAAAACCAAAATCTGGTTCCTTGAAAAGATCAACAAAATTGATAAACTGTTGGCCAAACTAACAAGAGAAAAACAGGAGAGGAAGCAAATAACCTGTGTAAGAAATGAGATGGGTGCTATCACAACAGACCCAACTGAAATTAAAAGAATCTTAACAGAATACTATGAAAGATTGTACTCAAACAAATTTGAAAACCTAGAGGAAATGGACAAATTTCTAGAAACTCACTACCTACCTAAACTAACACAAACAGAGGTAGAACAACTAAATTAATTTATAACAAAAGAAGAGATTGAAAAGGTAATTATAAAACTCCCAAGATAAAAAGCCCTGGCCTGGGCAGTTTCACTGGAGAATTCTACCAAACTTTCAGAGAAGAGTTAACACCACTACTACTAAAGATACTGCAGAGCATAGAAAAGGATAGGATACTACCAAACTCGTTCTATGAAGCCAGCATAACCATGATACCAAAACCAGGTAAAGACACACACACAAAAAGAAAATTACAGACTAATATCCCTCATGAACAGTGATGCAAAAGTCCTCAGCAAAATTCTAGCCAATAGAATTCAGTGACATATCAAAAAAAATAATTCATCATGATCAAGTGGGATTTATACCAGGCATGCAAGGATGGTTCAACATTAGAAAAACAATCAATGAAATCCATCATGTAAATAAAAGAAAAAAGAAGAACCTCATGATCTTATCAATTGATGCAGAAGAGACATTTGACAAAGTCCGACATGTATTCATGATAAAAACTCTCAACAAACTAGGAATAGAAGGGACATTCCTCAGTATAATTAAGGACATTTATACAAAGCCAACAGCCTACATCATCCTAAATGAAGAGACTTTGAAAGCATTCCCCTTGAGAACAGGAACCAGACAAGGATGCCCTTTATTACCACTCTTATTCAACACTGTGCTGGAGATCCTAGCCAGAGCAATTAGGTTAGAAAAAGAAATAAAGGACATCCAAATTGGTAGGGAAGAAGTCAAAGTATCTCTATTTGCAGATGGTATGATCTTATACACAGAACACCCAAAGAATTCGCAAGAAAACTACTGGAAGTAATAGTAGATTTCAGCAAAGTTTCAGCATACAATATAAATATACAAAAATCAGCTGGATTCTTCTACGCCGACAAAGATAACTTTGAAGAGGAAATCACCAAATCAATACCATTTACAATAGCCCCCCAAGAAGGTAAAATACTTAGCAATAAATCTAATCAGAGATATAAAAGACCTATACGATGAAAACTACAAGTTACTACTGCAAAACACCAAAAGAGACCTGCATAAGTGGAAAAACGTACCTTGCTCATGGATAGGAAGACTCAACATTATGAAAATGTGAATTCTACCCAAAGCTATCTACAGATACAATGCAATCCCGATCCAAATTCCAACAGCATTTTTTAATGAAATAGAGAAACAAATCACCAACTTCATATGGAAATGGAAGGGGCCCCAGATAAGTAAAACATTACTCAAGAAGAAGAACAAAGTGGGAGACCTCACACTAGCTAATTTGAGAAACTATTATACTGCCACGTAGTCAAAACAGCCTAGTCCTGGTACAACAGCATATACATAGACCAGTGGAACAGAATTGAGAATCCAGACATGAATTCATCCACTTATGAGCAGCTGATATTTGACAAAGGCCCAAAGTCTGTTAATTGGGGTAAAGATAGTTTCTTTAACAAATGGTGCTGGCATAACTGGATATCCATCTGCAAAAAAAATGAAACAAGACCCATACCTCACACCACGCACAGGAACTAACTCAAAATGGATCAAAGACCTAAATATAAAATTGAAAACAATAAAGATCATGGAAGAAAAAATAGGGACAATGCTAGGAGCCCTAATAGATGGCATAAACATAATATCAACCATAAGTAAGAATGCACAAACACCAGAAGAGAAACTAGATAACTGGGAGCTCCTAAAAATCAAGCACTTGTGCTCATCAACAGAATTCCCCAAAAGAGTCAAAAGACAACCTACAGACTGGGAAAAAATTTTTGGCTACAACAAATCCGATCCGCATCTAATCTCTAAAATCTACAAGATACTGCAAAACCTCAACAACAGAAAGACAAATAACCTAATTAAAAAATGGGCAAAGGATATGAATGGGCCCTTTGCCAAAGAAGACATTCAGGCTACTAATAGACACATGAAGAAATGCACACGATCATGAGCCATTAGAGAAATGCAAATCAAAACTACAACCAGATACCATCTCACCCCAACAAGGCTAGCATTAATCCAAAAAACACAAAATAATGAATGTTGGAGAGGTTGTGGAGAGACTGGAACACTTATACACTGTTGGTAAGAATGTAAAATGGTACAACCACTTTGGAAATTGATTTGACACTTCGTTAAAAAGCTAGAAATAGAAGTGCCATATGATCCAGCAATCCCGCTCTTTGGAATATATCCTAGGGAAATAAGAGCCATTACATGAATAGATATATGCACACTCATGTTCATTGCAGCACTGTTCATGATCTCAAAAAGATGGAAACAACCTAGGAAGAAATGGTATTGATTTGGTGATTTCCTCTTCAAAGTTATCTTTGTTGGTGTAGAGGAATCCAACTGATTTTTTTATGTTTATATGGTATCCTGATACTTTGCTGAAATCTCCTATTAGTTCCTGTAGTTTTCTTGTGGATTCTTTGGTTTCTTGTGGATTCTTTGGGTTTTCTGTGTATAACGGATGAATGGATAAATCAATTATGGTATATTCACTAAATGGAATACTACGCAATGGTAAAGAACAACGATGAATCTGTGAAACATAACATGGAGGAATCTGGAAGGCATTATGCTGAGTGAATTTAGTCAGTCACAAAAGGACAAATATTGTATAAGACCACTATTATAAGAACTCAGGAAAAGGTTTAAACACAGAAGAAAACATTCTTTGGTGGTTATGAGGGTGGGGAAGGGGAGGGTTATTCACTAACTAAATAGTAGACATGAATTATCTTAGGTGAAGTGAAGGACAGCACACACTACAGAGGAAGTCAGTACAACTGGACTAAACCAAAGCTAAGAAGTTTCCTGAATACAACCAAACACTTCAAGGGACAGAGTAGCAGGGGCAGGGGCCTGGGGACCATGCTTTCAAGCAACAACTAGGTCAACTGGCATAACAAAGTTTTTCAAGAAAATGTTCTCCATCCTACTTTGGTGAGTGGGCTCTGGGGTCTTGAAAGCTAGCAAACAACTATCTAAGACGGATCAATTTGTCCCAACTACCTGGAGTAAAGGAGAATGAAGAACACTAAAGTCATAAGGAAAGTATTAGCCCAAGAGACAGAAAGGACCACGTAAACCAGAGACTTCATCAGCCTGAGACCAGCAGAATTAGATGGTGCCTGACTACCACCAATGACTGCCCTGACAGGGAACACAACAGAGAGTCCCTGATTGAGCAGGAGAAAAGTGGGGTGCAGAACTCAAATTCTAGCACAAATACGAGACTTAATGGTCTGACTGAGACAGGAGGAACCCCAGAAAGCATGGCCCCCGGAATCTCTGTCAACCCAGAACTGAAACAATTCCTGAGGCCAACTCTTCAGACAAAGATTAGACTGTATTTATGGGACATAAAATGATACTTGTGAAGAGTGTGCTTCTTAGCTCAAGTAGATACTTGAGACTGAATAGGCAGCTCCGGTCCAGAGGTGAGATGAGAAGGCAGAGAAGATCAGGAGCTGGTTGAATGGACACGGGTAATCAGGGATGGAAAAGAGGAGTGTGCTTTCACAGTACAGGGAGAGCAATTAAGGTCACATAACAATGTATGTATAAATTTTTGTATGAGAGACTAAGTTGAATTGTAAACTTTCACTTAAAATACAACAATAAAATTTAAAAAAAAAAAAAAAAAGAAGGAAGGGTTTGAAGGCAGCCAGCCTGAATTGAGTAGTGTTGTAAACGTTAAACACACACTGGATTTTGAAGATTTAATATGAAGTAAAGAATGCCAAATATCTCTCTATCAATTTTATATTGATTGCATGTGGAAGTGGTAATATTTTGTATCTGGTGGCACAATGGTTAAGTGCTCAGCTGCTAATGAAAGGTCTCACTGGGCTAAATAAAATATATCTCATCTGTTTTCTTTTTAGTTATTTAGTGTGGCTACTAGAAAATTTAAAACTTTATATGAGGCTTACATTATATTTCTACTGGATAGTGCAGCCTTGGAAACTTAATAAAGGGAATAATTTTTCAAAGAAGAAGAACAAAAGTCCTGTGGAGCATAGTTTACTCTGACACACATGGGGTCGCTGTGGGTTGGAGTTGAGTCAACAGCAACTGGTTTGGTTTTTTTGATGTTGTTTTGTTTTGTTTTTAAGGCACTAGGCACTGACTAGGCCTGGTGAGTCAGGGATGGCTGAGGCCTGGTTTTGTCCTGTAAATGCAGGACAATGAAAAAAAGAAAAAAAACATTGCTGTGGAGTGGATTCTGACTCACGGTGACCCTATAGGACAGACAGAAAGGAACTGCCCTGTAGGGTTTCCAAAGAGTGGCTTGTGGATTCATACTGCTGACCTTTTGGTTAGCAGCCAAAGTCTTCACCACTGGGCCACCAGGGCTCCAGTACAGTGAGGAATCTCCCTAATTCCCAGAGTGGCACATGAACCCCGGGGGACAGGAAAGACCATTTCAGGAGGTCTGGGACATACTTATTTATGTTTTTACTTTATTAGCCATATATTTATTTAATGGGTACTCAAAATAAAGTATACCATTCAAAAAAAAAGAAATTGAAGATCTGAACACTGCATTATATATTAAAAATAGTAATGCCTTATATATACATATATATATTTTTTTAAATAAACAACAACAATTAAAAACACTCAGGCCAAGAGAGCAATACCAGTGAATTATTCCAGATGTTAAATCCAGAAATAATAAAAACCTTACATTAATTCTTTTAAAACATAGAAAAAAAGGAAACACTCCCTAATAATTTTTTTTGACACAAGCAAACTTTACTAAAATGTGCGACAAGGGCATTAAGAACAGGAAAATCACAGGTCAATCTAACTCACAAATGTAAAGTCACAATTCTACAGAGAATACCAGAAGAGTAAATTCAGCAGTATATAAAACAGTAACATATCAAAACCAAGTAGTGGTTTATTACTGTTGCCAATAATATCATAATGGCGGGAAATAAAATTATTTGTTGGGCTTTATTCCATAACTGTTTTATAAGAGTTCTGATGTGGCTTTTCCTGTGGGTAGAAACATAATATGAACAATGAAGGTGTTGACAAATCTCCAGGGACTTCCCATGTAGCATATGATTTCTGAAATATTCATATGAATAGTGTTTTATGCACACAAACTTAACCAGGGAAGTTGAGCATCTGTACTGATTTGACAAACCTTACAATTGTAACACAACAAACAAATCTACTTATTTCAAGCATTTCTCTTTTTATATGTGAAATAACAAGTCTTTATGCATTGTCCAGTCATCCTCTGAAAAAATCTTGAAAGTAATTTTAGCTGTAAAAATATTCTGAATATTTTATTTTATTATTTCTAAAGTTAGAGCTCAATCCTGGGTAGACATCTGATTAAGATACAGTTGTGGATGTTTGAGGAAAACTAACTGGTTATGTATTTAATCAAAATGATTAAAAAAACTCAAAACAAACAGAAAAAAACCTCTTTCTTGTTGAGTCATATCTGTTTTTTCCTTTTCTGTGGATTTCTAAGTCATTGTTTTCAAACATTTACCTTGTATTTCTTATTTGACAGTATATATTAATCATTTTGCTTACTATTGCTTTGTAAAGTTCTCTCATGGCAATATTTCCCTACTAAAAATGATATTATCTTGTTGTTGCTGCTGTCTTGTTTTATTTTGTCATTGATGTCTTATTTCATGGATCTTTTGCCATATCTCTCTTGTATATGGCATGGTAATTCCTTTAAATTTACAATGTTGAATACCTGAACCCTATGACCCTGGAAAACAGCAAAAGTTAAGAAATCCCCATCCTTTTATGTTCCAGAAAATGGCTTCCTACGAAGAACCACACTTCCCCAAATGACTTAGATAAGACTCCAGAATACCTCTGTTTATCTGTGACAGGGCAGATAGCAAACCAAAAAGCCATTGCCCTCAAGTCGATTGCGACTCACAGGGACACTATACGACAAAGTAGAACTGCCCCATAGGGTTTCCAAGGCTATAATCTTTATGGAAGCAGGCTGCCACATCTTTCTCCTGTGGTGTGGCTAGTGGGTTTGAATCACCAACCTGCTAACCTAGGTTAGCAGTTGAACACTTTAACCACTGCACCACCAGGGCTCCTTAGGCCAGACACAGACCCACCAAATTCCCATTCTTTGTCTCATAAATGATTAGCTGAACCGCTTATCCCTACAGATTTACTACCTGATCATACCACCCTGTCTTCTGTCTCACTTTTCCGTTCCTGGTTCTTTCTAGCCTTGTCTATTGTTGTCTCTACAAAAAAAAAAAAAAAAAAAAAAAAAAAAATCCTTTTTATCTAACTCTTGAGATGCTTGATGATTTTATGGTCAGAACATTCTCCTAATTGTAATGGTCCTTCCCTCTATTGCAATAGCTCCCGCTCCGCTTGTAATAATCCTTTGCATAAAGTCTCTCCTTATCTAAGTACAGGTTTGTTTTTATTTGAGAGTACGTGCAAACTAATAGTTCAAAATAGTATCATTTTAATAGTATTTAGATTTCTTCCAAAATATTTGGTATAGTTTTAGACTTTCACTCCCAGAATATTGTTCCTATTTCTTTCTTTCATCTTCTTTTCTTTCTTTTTACTTTAGCTAAGTAAAGAATATTACCAAAAACTTGTATTATTCAGGTTATATTCTCAGTACTTAGGACAGTACCTGAAATTTACTAAACTAGTTCTCAATATAAATAAAAGCAAAAACAACAACAACAAAAAGAGATAGAATTAAATGGATACATCAAATTTGGAATTATATTTTTGCAAAGAATCATTGAGCCCTAAAAATATATTTAAAAAATACTCATCATCATAATAGAAACATAGCATGTTAAGAAGAAATACCTACACCTTGTGTATCTGAATCTTATAACTTTGGTTGAAAGGTTTATTCATGTATGCTACCTGACTCTAACCGTACTGAATTGTACATTGTCATAATTTTTGTACCCAAGGGTGCCTTGTATGTTTCTTGCTGCTTCTTACCTCCTTTCCATTCAATAATTTGTTGCACAAAAGTTTTTTTGTTTTTGTTTTTTGC
The DNA here is from genome assembly GCA_030035585.1 of Dugong dugon. Classification (NCBI taxonomy): domain Eukaryota; kingdom Metazoa; phylum Chordata; class Mammalia; order Sirenia; family Dugongidae; genus Dugong; species Dugong dugon. The sequence goes on along the minus strand of CM057464.1, from coordinate 140,375,956 downwards.
AGGAAAGCAAGAGGCTTCCTAACTTTTGCCCGTATTGATTGCTATTAATTGTTATGAGAAAATAAAAACTGTTTCATCACTGATACAATCAGTTAGAAATGCTACATGCTGGTTATGACAGAACAACATTGGCTGTGAGGAGCTTACATCTGAAATCAAGAGTGTAATGACTACAAGGGATTTTAAAAGATCATATGCTTTTAATATATATAGGAGCATATATATATGTTTTATATAAATATGTATATATAATCTGAAACACAGAGAAAAAAATGATTTGTCTGAATCACACAGTAAAGGTCAGAGCTGGTACTAGAAACCAGGTTATCTGATTTCCCAAATACATATGGAAGGAAGAAACAACTCAAGTTTAAATTTTTCCTAGAAACATAAGTCAGAGAAAACCCAAACATAGGGGTTCTTATAATTGTTCGATTATTCCATCACTGCAAAGTAAATAGCATACAATTCATCCCACTGAACTGATTGTTCTTCCCTTTTCAATCAAAATTTTTCCATCAGTTGATCATATTGTGACAACCTTCCAAACAAGATGCTGTCTGTCTGCCTTGGAACTGCCATCCATAAAACAAACAGCTTTTTGTCAGTCAATAGACAACTGTTTATCCAGCACTGCCAATGTGGTAGCAGGATACTGCAGGTCTTCAGGTGGTTGCAAATCATGCCTAGCAGAAAAGAGGCTGCCTGCTCATGCCTAAGATGAGTAGCTTTCTGCATTCTCCCAGTAGCCTTTTATTTTATTATGGAACTCTTCTGGGTATTGCCTTACTTATTAAAGTGTTTCTCCAATATCACTCAATACATTATGAGTATATATGGTTTCAAGATTATTTTATGTCCTTCAGTTATAGGGACTATTTCAGATAATGCTTAATAGCAAGCTAGTAATCGTCTTTCAAATGGCACAAACCACACTGCCACATCTGGAAATTTTTTGGTCCAAAATCCCAGCTGCTGTATGGCACTAACAGACTTTTTCCACAAGCTTCAGTCTGTATGTGTTGCAGACACTTCCAAAATCATATTTGAGTGTGGATCATAAAGATCAAAGGCATTGAGAATGTTACTGATTATTCCAGTTCAGACATAGCCTACTTTTGTTCAGGATCCCATTCAAATATGCCTTTATTTTGGGTAGCTTCATGGATCGGAGCTAGCAATGTCCCAGATGGAGGATGCACCACCTAAAATTCACATAAACTGACCAGACACTATCCTTCTTGTTTAATTCAAAGGTAAGCAACAACATCAGTTTATTTTTAATCACTTGTGGAATGTCACGGGTAACTCCTATCAAAGTTATTCCCAAGAATTTCACCATTTGAGCAGGTCCTTGGATCATTCTTTGATCTATCAATTAGCGTCTGTTAGTCATGTGTATCATCAATACATTTAAGTCAGTCCTAGTTTGCCCTTCATTTTCTCATGTTATCCTGATGTCATCAAAATAGTGAATTATGAGACTTCCAGAAAAATGGCACTCTAGGCAGAAGCACCACACCATCCCTTCACAGCAAAGATCCAAAAAACTAACCCAAACAGAGAAAACAGCAATCCTAAAACCCTAAAACATCAAATGAAGAGATAAAGAACTCAGCCAAGCACCAAATGGAGTGAGAAAACTGACAGAGAATGGAGAGTGAGGAGAGATTCATGCAGAGATCCCCTATCAGCTGAGACAGCGTGGATCGGCCATCTTGGACTCCAATCAGACCAGCAAATAGGGGGTACGAGAAAGCAGCTTCACGGAGCTTCCAGAGGGAAACAAAACAACCAGTAATTTGTGATATACACTTTCCCACCCCTCACCCTTCTTCACCCCCCACTCGGCCTCCTCTGCTTCCCGCAGCCAAAGTCTCTTATCTGGGAAGCACCAGCTGCTTGGATTCCACCCGCCTGCACTGGCTGGCTCTCTGAGTGCCATTGTTGGTGGCTGGTGTTGCTTCTTTTCTGCTTCTTTTGATTTCTTCCTTACCTCTCACCACCTCCTCCTCCTTTCGCTCAAATACCTGGCTCTGTGTGCCATCTTTGCTTCTTCCTGAGGGGCTGTGGACCTCCTTTTGAGTGTGGAACTGCTTCCAGGTCTGGGCTGCCATGCTGGTGGGATCCCAGGGCTTTTGTTTGTTTCCTTGTTTGGAATTGTTTATTTGTTTTCTTTTCCTTTTCTTGAGTTGGGAGCCCATTCTGGCTGGGTGGTGCCACGCGGCTTAGAACCTACCCCCTCGGCTTGCACAAACATGAAGAGGGATCCCTGAGGGCATTTCTTTTTTCATGTTTTTTTGGAGGCTTTTCTTCTTCTTCTTCTTCTTTTTTAAATTTGTTTTGTTTTCTTTTCCCTCTTTTTCCCTTTTTGTCTTTCTTCATTACTCAGTTTCTGGTCTCGCTATACCTTCCTTCTCTTTCTGTTCCCTGAATACCTGAAGCTGAATACCTCTATGCCTTCTAGCCAGGATGTACTGCAACACCTGAGAACAACTTCCCTAGGCCTCATAGCAACACTGGTGGGTTCCCTATGAGCTTTTCTTTTCTTTTTCCTCTCTGATATTTATTTATTCATTCTTTCCTTTTCTTTTTTTTCTTCTTCCCCTTTTTGTTTTTCTCCATTTCATAGTGTCTCATCTCTACACTCCAACGGCAAGATCCCCTAGCACTATTTTTTGTTTGTTTGTATGTTTTTGGCTCCTGTTTCTCTCTCCTGTCTCCCATATCCATCTTAGCTCCACACATAACAATTTCCCCCCTCCATCCTGCATACCTTTACCATGCGCTTAACATCACACCACCAAGAAGCACAGGCACAGCCTACTGGAACCTGCCCCGCACTGATTACCAACTGGCTCTGGTGGCTGTAGTAAGTGCCACAAACAACCCATCCCAGTAACTCCTCTTCAGCTAGACCTGCCCTGCCATAGCATATATGAGTGACCGACGCTGCCAATTGGAGAACGAGGCGAAAAGTATCATGCCCACAGACGAGCAAACAACAAAGAACACACAGCCCACCTGCTCAGACATAACCAAATTAAAAAAAAAAAGGACAAAACAAACAAATCTACAATCAATAAATGATAAAAATAACTACTGAATACCCTGAAGACAGCAGACAATATCAAAACATTTACAAAAACAGGACATGGTGGTTCCAGTAGGCGTCCAAAATAAAACACCAGATGACTTTCCAGTGGAAGAAAAGGCACTAGAACTACCTGATAGGGAATTCAAATCTCTAATACTCAGAATTACCCAAGAGTTGAAGCAAAAAGCAGACAAAAATGAGGAAAAAATAGACAAATTTATGGAAAAGGCAGATAAATTCATGGAAAATACAGACAAAAAATTGGAAGAATTAAGGAAAATAATGCAGGACAAAAATGCCAAAGTAAATTCACAACCAGAAATTATACAAAAACAACAATTAGAAATCCGAAAGATAAACAACAAGATTTCAGAAATGAATGGTGTCACAGAAGGGCTGATGAGCAGATTTGAAACGGTGGAAGACAGGATCAGTGGAATTGAACACAAACACATGGATAAAACTCTGTTTGAGGAAAACTCAGAGAAAAGAACATAGAAAAATGAAGAGACCCTGAGAGTTATGTGGGATACAATAAAAACCAAAAATTTTCGAGTAATTGGAGTTCCAGAAAGGGGAGAAAACAGAAAAAACAGAGAGGATCATTGAGGAACTGCTGACTGAAAACTTCTCCAATATCATGAAAGATGAAAAGCTGACCATCCAAGAAGCTTAACGAACCCCATATAGGCTATATCCCGAAAGAAAATCACCAAGGAATATCATATTCACACTCTCCAAAACCAAAGACAAACGAAGAATCCTGAGAGCAGCTCTTGAAAAACAAGAAGTCACATACAGAGGAGAAACAATAAGACTAAGCTCAGATTATTTGGCAGAAACCATGCAGGCAAGAAGGCAATGGGATGACATATATAAAATCTTGAAAGAAAAAAATTGTCAGCCAAGAATAATATATCCTGCAAAACACTCGTTCAAATTTGATGGTGAAATTTGGTCATTTCCAGATAAACAGAAATTAAGGGAATATGTAAAAGTCAAACCAAACTTACAAGAATTATTAAAGGGGGTTCTTCGATCTGAGAACAAACAACTTCAGCTCACAGGCTGAATCTAGGACGCAGGATCGTACCAGCCAGACACCAATCTAGGAAATGAACTCTCAAGGAGTATTGAAAACCAAAAGAAATACAACAGGGAATCAGAGCAGTTAATCAGTAAATGACAACAACATCAGAACAATAACAAAGGGAATAAACGGTGTAGGGATAGAACCTTCTAATGGAGAGGAGGGCAAGGCGATACCAAGTAATAATAGACTGCTTCAAACTTAAAAGGTAGGGTAAATTTCAAGGTAACCACAAAGAAAGTTAACAAACATACTCATCAAAATAAAGAGGAAAGACATAAAGTCTCAGCAAAACAAAACCTACGAAAACAAAAGAAATGAAAAAAAAAAAAATCCACAAACAAAAGTAACTCAGCACAGGAGAGTAAAAAGAACAAAGAAAATGTCAGCACCACAAAAAAAAAAAAAAAAAAAAAAAACAAAAAAACCACAAAATGACAGCAACAAGCTCACATCTATCAATAATTACACTGAATGTAAATGGACTCAACGTACCCATAAACAGATGGAGAGTGACAAAATGGATAAGAAAACGGGATCCATCAATACGCTGTCTACAAGAGACACACCTTAGAAACAAAGACATAAAAAGTCAAAGGTTGGAAAAAACTATATCAAGCTAACAACTACCAAAAAAGAGCAGGAGTGGCAATTCTAATCTCAGATAAAATAGACTTTAAAGAAAAATCCACCATAAAAGACAAAGAAGGACGCTAAATCCACCATAAAAGACAAAGAAGGACTCTATATATATAATGATTAAGGGATGATCCATCTTGAAGACATAACCACGATAAACATCTACGCACCCAGTGACAGAGCTCCAAAATAGATAAAACAAGCTATAACAACAGTGAAAAGAGAAATTGAAGGTTCCACGATAATAGAAGGAAACTTCAACACACCACTGTCAGTAAAGGACAGAACAACTAAGAAGAAACTCAGCAAAGATACAGAAGACCTAAAGGGCACAATCAGCCAACTGGATCTTGTAGACATATATAGAACACTCCATTCAACAGCTGCAAAGTACACATTCTTTTCCAATGCACATGGAACGTTCTCCAGAATAGACCACATCTTAGGCCACAGAGAAATCTCAACAAGATCCAAAACATGAGATAATTCAAAGTATCTTCTCTGACCAGAATGCCATCAAGCTAGAAATTAACACTAGAAAGAGCAAGGAAAAAAAAAAATCAATGACATGGAAACTGGATAATACCCTGCTTCCACATCACTGGGTAACAGAAGAAATCAGAGATAGAATCAAAAAATTTCTAGAATCAAATGAGAATGAAAACACATCATACCAAAACCTTTGGACACAGCAAAGGCAGTCCTCAGAGGACAATTTTTAGCAATAGATGTATAAATTGAAAAAGAAAAAAGGAACAAAATCAAAACATTAACTACACAACTCAAACAAATAGAAAGAGAATTGCAAAAAAAGCCCACAGCCACCAGAACAAAGGAAAGAATAAAGATCAGAGCAGAAATCAATGAAATAGAGAACAGAAAAACAACAGAAAGAATCAACAAAAGCAAAAATTAGCTCTTTGAAAGAATCAACAAAATCGACAAACCACTGGCCAGACTGACAAAAGAAAAACAGGAGAGAATGCAAATAACCCAAATAAGAAATGAAATGGGGGACATTACAACAGACCCAACTGTAATAAAAAGGATCATAACAGCATATTATGAAAAACTATACTTCAACAAATTTGAAAACCTAGAGGAAATGGATAAATTTCTAGAAACACACTATTTACCCAAACGACAATAAAGTGATGTTGAAACTCTGAACAGATCCATAACAAGAGAAGAGATTGAAAAGGCCATAAAAAAACCCCCAACAAAAAGAAGCCCTGGCCCAGATGGCTTCACTGGAGAATTCTACAAAACATTTACAGAAGAGCTTGTACCAGTACCACTCAAGCTATTTCAGAGCATAGAAAAGGAAGCAACACTTCCAAGTTCATTCTATTATGAAGTAAGCATAACACTGACACCAAAACCAGGCAAAGACAGCACAAAAAAACAAAATTGTAGCCAATATCTCTCAAGAATATAGATGCAAAAATTCTTAACAAAATTCTAGCCAATAGAATTCAGCATCATATCAAAAAAAATAATACACCACAACCAAGTAGGATTTATACCAGGTATGCAAGGATGGGTCAACATTAGAAAATCAATCAACATAATCCACCACATAAATAAAAGGAAAGAAAAGAATCACATGATCATCTCAATTGATGAAGAAAAGGCATTCAACAAAGTCCAACACCCATTCCTGATAACAGCTCTCAATCAAATAGGTATAGAAGGGAAATTTCTCAACATAACAAAGGGCATCTATGTAAAACCAACAGCCAACATCATTCTTAATGGAGAGAGGCTGAAAACATTCCCCTTGAGAACAGGAACAAGACAAGGATGCCCTTTATTACCACTCCTATTTAACATTGTGCTGGAAGTTCTAACTAGAGCAATAAGGCAAGAAAAAGAAATAAAGGGCATCCAAATTGGTAATGAAGAACTTTAACTGTCCCTGTTTGTGGATGATATGATACTATACATAGATAACCCTAAAGACTCCAGGAGAAATCTACTGGAACTAATAGAAAGATTCATCAGAGTAGCAGTATACAAGATAAACATTCAAAAATCAGTTGGATTCCTATACACCAATAAGGAGAACGATGAAAAGGAAATCAGGATAACAATACCATTTATAATAAACCCCCCAAAAAATAAAACATGTATGAATAAATCTAACCAGGGACGTAAAAGACCTGTACAAAGAAAACTACAAAAGACTACTGCAAGAAACCCAAAGGGATCTACATAAATGGAAAAACATACCATGCTCATGGATAGGTAGACTCAACATTGTGAAAATGACAATTCTACCCAAAGCAATTTACAAATACAATGCAATCCCAATCCAAATACCAACAAATTCTTCAAAGAGATGGAAAAACTAATCATTAACTTTATATGGAAAGGGAAGAAGCCCCAAATAAGTAAAGCACTACTGAAGAAGAAGAATAAAGTTGGAGGTCTCACACTACCTGACCTCAGAAGCTACTATACAGCTACAGTAGTCAAAACAGCCTGGTACTGGTACAATGACAGATACATTGACCAATGGAACAGAATTGAGAACCCAGATGTAAATCCATCCACCTATGGTCACCTGATCTTTGACAAGGGCCCAAAGTCCATCAAATGGGGAAAAGACAGTCTTTTTAACACATGGTGCTGGCAAAACTGGATAGCCATCTGCAAAAAAATGAAATAGGACCCATACCTCACGCCATATGCAAAAACTAATTCAAAATGGATCAAAGACCTAAATATAAAGCCAAAAACTAGAAAGTTCATAGACGAAAAAATAGGACCAACACTACAGGCCTTAATACATGGCATTAACAGGATACAAAACATAACCATCAACACACAAACCCCAGAAGATAAGCTAGATAACTGGGATCTTCTAAAAAATCAACACCTACAGACTGGGAAAAAATTTTTGGACAGTACAAGTGAGACAAAGGTCTAATCTCCAGAATCTACAAAAAAATCCAATGCCTCTACAAGAAAAAGACAAATAATCCTATTAAAAAATGGGCAAAGTAAATGAACAGGCACTTCACCAGAGAAGACTTTCAAGCGGCCAACAGACACATGAGGAAATGCTCACAATCACTAGCCATTAGAGAAATGCAAATTAAAACCACAAGGAGATACCATCTCACCCCGGCATTACTGGCATGAATCAAAAACACTGGAAAATACGAATGTTGGAGGGGCTGTGGGGAGATCGGAACTCTTATACACTACTGATGGGAATGTAAAATGATACAACCGTTTTGGAAAGTGATATGGTGCTTCCTTAGAAAGCTAGAAATAGACATACCATATGATACAGCAATCCCACTCCTAGGAATATATCCTAGAGAAAAAAGAGTCACCACTCGAATGGACATATGCACACCTATGTTCATGGCAGCATTGTTCACAATACCAAAATGATGGAAACAACCTAGGTGCCCATCAACAGATGAATGGATAAACAAACTATGGTACATACACACAATGGAGTACTATGCAATGAGAAAGAACAACAATGAATCTGTGAAGCATCTCATAACATGGATGAAACTGGAGGACATTTTGATGAGTGAAATAAGTCAATAACAAAAGGACAAATATTGTATGAGACCTCTATTGTAAAAACCCATGAAAAAGCTCACAAACAAAATGTAACAATATTTGTTGGTTACCAGGAATTGGAGGGGTGGGGGGAAATACTAAATAGTCAATAGATAAGTCGTATTTTTGGTGAAGGGTGAGACAGTACACAATACAGGGGAAACCAGCACAACTTGTACAAGGAAAGGTCATGGAAGCTCCATAGACACATCCAAGCTCCCTTAGAGAGTGAATTGCTGGGCGGAAGGATGTGGGGACCACGGTCTCGGGGAACATCTAGCTCAATTGGCATAACACAGTTTATAAAGACAATGTTCTACATTCTATCTTGGTGAGTAGCGTCTGGGGTCTGAAAAGCCTGTGAGCAGCCATCTAAGATACTCCACTGGTCTCATCCCTTTGGGATCAAGGGAGAATGAAGAGAACAGGATACAAGGAAAAGATTAGTCTGAAGGACTGATGGACCACAGCTACCAAGGCCTCCACCAGACTGAGTCCAGTACATCTAGATGGTACCTGGCTACCACCACTGACTGCTCTGACCAGGATCACAACAGAGGGTTCTGGACAGAGCTGGAAAAGGATGTAGAACAAAGTTCTAACTCACAAAAAAAGACCAGATTTACTGGCCTAAAGGAGACTGGAGAAACCCCGAGAGTATGGCCCCCAGACACCCTTTTAGCTCAGTGATGAATTCATTTCCAGGGTTCACCTTTCAGCCAGGGAGTGGACAGCACCATAAAACCAAATGGGAGTAATGAGGCACAGCAATCCAGGGACAAGGGCTAGAAGGCAAAAGGGAACAGGAAACCTGGTGATAGGGAACCTAAGTTTGAGTAAGGATAGTGTTGATGTGAGGTTGTTAGCTATTGTCATAGGGCAACATGTGTACTGTTTAATCAGAAACAATTTTGTTCTGTAAACCTTCATCTAAATGAGAATAGCAGCACAAATGGAAGAGCATAGTTGATGTCACTGAACTGTGCATGCAGAAATTTTTGAAATGGTGTATCTTTGGCTATGTATATTTTCACCAAAAAAAAAAAAAAATGTTGAGAAGGAAGAGTGTTGACATGTCGTGGGGTTGTTAACCAATTTCATAAAACAATATGTGTACTACTGTTTCATGAGAAACTATTAGTTCTGTAAAGTACAATTTAAAAAAAGTTAAAAATAATAAAAATTCCCCCCCCCCAAAAAAAATAGTGAATTATTACACTTGGGCCCTATATCAATTCCAAATTCCTTCAAACTAAATTATGACAGTAAACTGGTGAATTTAAATAACCCTGTGGCAGTACAGTAAATGCAAATTCGGATCTTTCCCATTTGAAGACTAACTGGAATTGACTGTTTTACAAGATTGTAAAAAGCAGTTTCAATCAGTCAGTGAGTACCAGTTCTCTTTTGTTTGTTGTATTCTTTGCAATGTTGAAACCGTATCAAGGACTGCTGAGCCTATATGTGGTACCATTTTTTTCAAGCCTAGATAGTGTACTGTTAGTCTCCATGAGATATCTGCTTTTGTCACCAGCAACAGAGGGATATTATACAGAGAATTTATTGGTACCAGCCTTTCAGCTTGTAATTAATTAAAGTGGTAATCTATTTTTGTCAACCAGATATTCTAGACTATCTCAAATTAGCAACTGTGTGGGTTTGTGATTGTATATGTACCCATTTAGCATGTACAATTAGTATTGGCTTTCTGTTTTACAATGCTAGCTAGTGAAAGTGTTCCCTAGTCAGCCATAATATTCATCCCAATAATACATTCAGATAAAATAGATGCAACCACTTTCATAAAATCAGTTGAAACATTCCAGTTATCATTCCAACTTTCACCTTAATCTCATCAACCATTGCATCTCCATAGCCTCCTAATCTAATGGTAGACTTCATTGGGGTTTTGCAATTACAGTGATTGGGTTCCGGTGTCAAGGAGTTCCAGAAAAAAAAAAGTTATTCTCCACACCCTAGTCATGTTATCCGCTTATGTGAATGTGGTCTTCGGTCCCCAGCTGGGGCTCACGTCAGAAGATTATCACCCCTCTGTCAGTCCTCATCTTAATTAAGTTGCTAGACCACTTCCCCTGACAATTTGAGGTCAGTCTCTTTGTTATTTTTCTCTTCTAGCTTTTTTAATTCCTTCAAACTAGGGTAAATAGAGAAAATTTGCTTAGCGTCCTTAAATGTTAAGAGACAATCAGGGGCACCCACTGGGCGACCCAACCTCCAATAGTGGTGCATTAAGATCTTAATTTCAACTTCATCAATGTTTTCTTTATTTATTCCATTTATTAATAACCATTGAAGATTTCCATGCTGCTGCAACAGGTGTCTTGGCTATCCCCTTTGTCTTTCCCTACTCATTTGGGAATAACTAATTTTTTAGCTTCTGAAAACCAGTAAGTGGGAGCTGATAATATCAATGTAAAAAATGAGACAACTCCTTCATACTATACTTCCTGATTTCTGTAGTTTCTTGATTTTGTTTCCCCTCTTAGTCCCCCACCCCTGCCTCTATCAGAGATCATAGAGGTACTATCTGTTATTCTAGAATAGTTTTTCCTTCCAGTAGACCTGAGGCTAGCGGCTGTACCTCAGGCCAGATGAATCCAGCAAGCCAATTCCCTGGGAGTTGGATCTATCATTTCTAACTTCCACTGGTAACTTTTACTTCTAGTAACAGATTGCAGTTCAGCTGCTGTTTCATACCATGGATGACTCAGTCATCATCCAGACATCAACATTTCATCAACTCTCCCCCCACCCTTCCTTTTATCAATCTATGATTTCACCTTGTTTCAGTGACTCATGATTGTCCTAAGAATCCTACTCCTGATGTCAACTGTCAGGAGTCCATAAGACTATGTTCAGGTTCAATGATTTGCTAGAAGTACTGACAGAATTCAGGCATAGCTGTTATAACCCACTGCCGTCTAGTCAATTCTAACTCATAGTGTCATGGTATATATAATGCAAAAGGCTACAGAGTAAAATAAGCAAAGGAAAAAGACCCATGGGTTGAAGTCCAGGAAAGACCAGGCACAAGCTTCCATTTGTTTACTCCCAGTGAAGTCGCATTGACAGTGCTTAATTCTCCCAGCAACAATGTGTGGCAACATGTGCAACCAGGAAACGTGTTGAAATTAAGGATGTTCACCTGAGACTTACTGTCCAGGGTTAATATTGGGCATCAGTCACGTAGACATGCAACATTCATGTGCCTGACCTTAGTTACTCAGTCTTCTGCACACACACAGGTCAAAATGATATAGTGTGGCCCAGGTCTCCAGGTAAACAAAAATGGGCATTTACTATAAATTGCAAGATTAATATAAATTCCATGGTATATCCCAAAGCCTCACATATACAAAGACACTCTTATCAGGCAGGATATTCCAAGGGCTAAGACTCCCTGGCATCCATCAATGGCCAGTCCTGAGACCTTTGGAAGGTGCAGGTTTGGACCTGTTGAGTTAGTACTTTACTGCACATTTGTGCTGCTCTTTTATAACGACACCAACCTCTTTTATCTGTAAAATAGATATAAAAATAGGGTCTCAATTGCAGTATTATTGCAAAGATTAAATAAACTGATACATGCAGGAACAAAAGAAACCTCAGAATAATGTCTGACACACTGTAAGGATTGAATAAGTGTTAGCTTTTATCATCATAATATCAGATCAAGAAACATGATTAGCAGGAGTAATCTGCACAAGACTTTCCTACTACTCACTGTTCTAAGTCTGGTGATCCTGATGGTCAAATGCTTTTACATTAAAAATTGCATTACCAGTACCTCTGTTGAAGTGTATGCTATGGACTAACGCTTGTTTTTGGATGATATTTTTTGTTGTTTCACCGTAAAGTGATTTCATAAATATTCAAACCAGGGATAAAATATGGCTTGCTTTCATAGCAAAAAAATGAGAAACAGCGTTAATTTTGATTAATATGGGCCATGTGAATCGCCCTGTTAAATATAAACAAATGTGTGAGGAAGCCAACCACTTCATAACTTTTTTTTTTTTTTTTTGTGATTCACTGCCAAGTTCTGTCTTGTTACTATCTATCCCCTACCTAAATAAATAAATAAATACAAAAATGGATCGTAGCTCCCTTCGTATGTTGGGTTCCTTTTTAAATACTGATACTATAAAAAGTATCATTCTGAACTGCGTGGGGTTTCAACTAATTAGTAAAGACACAATCCAGTTACTGAAAATTTTCATCTAATTTCTATAACATAAGCAGAGTCTTCTAAATCACTTCACTGTGTTGGGTTTCATGCTACTGCACTGCTCTGAGCAGGATGCTATATGATTGCAAGTATTTAAAATACAGTATTAAAGATTTGTCTAGTCTTCCATCTTTCAGAGGTTTTTCAGAACAGACCACTGGATGCAGAATCAAGAGAAAGTATACCAAATTATGTGAAAAGGTTTTTTTTAAAAGTATTTACTTTTTAAATAATATATTCATGTGATTTAAAAACTTAAATCATATAAAAGGTATTTATCGATATGTCTTACTTCACCTCTGCTCCCATAAGCTCTGATCTCCTCTTCAACACAGAAATTCACTTTTATTTTTTGAATACCCTTCTTAGTATTTTTATGTAAATCATATGTCAATATATAGTCTTATTTTCCTCTTTTTACACAAAAGTATTACTTACTAGATACAATGTTGTGACGGGTTTTGTTTGTTTTTTTAATAATATACCCTGGAGATCTTTCCACATCAGTTCATGAAGCTTATTTTCTGAATAAGAATTCTAACCCCTAAGGAAATTGTTATGAAACTTTGGCCAGGGAACTAGAAAAAAGGCTTCCTAGGAAAACCTAAAGTAAGAAATCTAAACCTATTCTAATCCTAAAGAATGTAGTGCATATTCTGGAAAAAAAAAAAATTCCGCTAAGAATGTTAAAATGAGCAACATATTACACAAAAGATAAACTCTTTTATAAAAATTATCTAAAATATCAGGAATTAAAAAAAAAAATGTTCATTCACTTTAAGATGAAGGCAAAATCCCTGAAAGAATTTACCTGTTCAAGAAGAAACTTCCATTCTATCACAGTGACTTCCCTTTGTAATTATGTATTTAATGGGGTGGCAGTTAATTTCTGTCTCTTCCACTAGATAATAAGCTAGTAAATGAATGGTGAATGCATGAAAGAACAGTCTTTCTCTCACAAGAATATATTCTCAAGGGAAAGAGAAAGATGAATACGTGAACTCCACCATAGAATTTGCAATGTGAATGCTGTTACATATTCTTATGAAGACATTTTACCAGTTTTCTCTCAAAACAACTTTTGCCACTGAGAGTGATTTTTAACTTGATTTTCCCTTTTTTTTTGGAATATACTTCTAATTTTAAATGAAAATCAAAAGTACAATATGATTAATTATATCCACATTATCTTTACTTATCGCTTTTCAAGATGCACTTTTTATTTTGGAAAAGGCTGGATGAAGGCTTCACTGTTATTTTAAAACACATATTTAGGTTATAAGTGATATACATGAAATCAGCTTTAGTGCAGATAGGACTTAAGCAGAAATGAGGAATAAGGCAACCAGAGGGAAGAGAAGGGTTCCTGATGCTGGGATGGGATTGATGGGGAGAAGAGAAACAAAACAAAACAACAACAAAAAAAAAAACCACTGCCATCGAATCGATTCCGACTCACAGCAACCCTATTGGAAAGAGTAGAACTGCCCCATAGGGTGTCCAAGGCTGTAAACTTTACAGAAGCAGACTGCCACATCTTTCTCACTTGGAATGGCTGGTGGGTTCAAACCACTAACCTTTCGGTTAGCAGCCAAGTGCTTTAACAACTGCACTACCAGGGCTAATTGGGGAGAAGAGAACCGAGGGAAATCTTCCACTCTAATATCTCATTTCCTCCCTGTAATAAAAGTAAGTTAGCAAAGACCACATCATATTGATTGGATTATTATTGAATATATTTTAACAATAGAGGAATACTCAATCTTTCAAAGGGAGAAAAACTGTTAGTTGCCAACCAAAAAAATTCTTAAATATTAACTTTAAAAATATAACATCATCTTAGAAAATACTTTTATGAATAGAAGGTTATTACTTAAAAATTATATTTAAATTATTTCTTGTGGCTTTATGTTGGCCTGTACTAATTGCATTGGATATTTGATGCCTGATTAATTATGCACATATTTTGTTTTATCATGTTCTAATGTGTGATCTCATTTCTTGGCTGCCAATTCTATATTAGGGTAATATTTAATTAAAGCCTAAAGAAAAAAATCTAGTTCAAACATTACATTACTTCTCAATAAATACATATAATCAAAGTTGATCAGATATAGTAATAAAATCTTGCACCTTCAAGAAGACTTAATTTAATTTCAATCAAATACTGATATGGAAGTCCACAAAAGTAAGTATTTCCTTTGATTCCACTTCTCATCACTTATTACTTACATATCTCTGACATGGTGGTTTTCCTTACAGTATTCCAAAATACCTATGCTTTACATCTAAATCAATAAGAAAGATTTTTCTGTGCATTCATTCGGAAGCAATATTACTTTTATACATGTAGTATTTGACACCTAGATTTATTGTCTAATGTTCCAAATAAGATATCCAATGTATGGACAACATTGAAAGTTCAGAGTTTTCTCATTGTAAACTTGAACACTGCTTGGATGAAAATCGGTAACAAATCAAATGTACTATGAGGCTTTACATTTGATTTGTTACAGATTTTCAACATTTGCCTTATATCATAAGTTGTTTTTTTTTAAGAGATTCAATGAGCTTGCAATTATTTGATTCAGGCATCCATAGTTAATATATGTATACGCCCTGGTGACACAGTGGCTAATGCACTCAACTGCTAACCAAAAGATGGGAGATCCAACTCACCAGCTGCTCTGTGGGAGAAATATGTGGCAGTTGGCTTCTGTAAGGATTTATAGCCTTGGAAATCCTATGGGGCAGTTCTACTCTGTCCTGTAGTGTCACCATGAGTTAGAATCAAAATCAAATGTACTATGAGCCATTAGGAGCCCTGGTAGTGCAGTGGTTAAGAGATATGGCTGCTAACCAAAAGGTCTGCAGTTGGAATCCACCAACCACTCCTTGGAAACACTGTAGGGCAGTTCTACTCTGTTCTATAGGGTCGCTGTAAGTCAGAATTGACTCAGCAGCAATGGGTTTGGTTTTGATATGAGCCTTTGTGAACTGGAATTCAGTTCATTTATCCTCGTGAAAAAAAAGAAGAAGAAGATCATGCTCAGATCTTTCTACTTAAAGATGTTACCAAATGCTTAAGTAATTTTGTGAAAAGTAACAACGGGAGCGAAAACGAGTGAATCACACATGGTTCACTGCATTACATGCTCAAAGATGGTCATTTATTTTAAACTTTTTAGGTCTGATTGTCCACATTACACGTGTTATGGTCAACAAGAAAAAAATTTGTAACTGAATGAACAAATTTGACCGAAGATTTTAAGTTTAATTGTACCAAATCAGACCCCATTCAAGTTAAAAATAGGTTTATAGTGTGCTGTACAAAATATAATTTTAAAAAGAGAGTAAGATAAACACTTGTTTATTAAACTTTATTGGGCTATTCTATGAGAATAAGAGAACAGCATCATTTTGAGGAAAAAAATTAAAATTATAAAAAGTAAATGCATATCTAATTGGTCAGAGAGTAAGATATTTTCAAATTTCTGAGTTAATGGACAGAGGCTAACTATAAGAAGGGCTAGAGCAACCATGGAAGTCCCTGGGTGGCACTCATGGTTAAACCCATGACTACTAGTTGATTGCCCCCCACATCTGTCAGTTTGTTGTACTGTGGGGGCTTACATGTTGCTGTGATGCTGGAAGCTATGCTACTGATATTCAAATACCAGCAGGATCATCCATGGTGGACAGGTTTCAGCTGAGCTTCCAGACTAAGACAGATTAGGAAGAAGTGCCTGGTGGTCTACTTCTGAAAAGCATTAGCCAGTGAAAACCTTATGAATAGCAGTGGAACATTGACTGATATAATGCCAGAAGATGAGCCCCTCAGGTTAGAAGGCCTTTAAAAGACACCTAGTGAAGAGCTACCTCCTCAAATTAGAGTCCTCCTTAATGACATGGATGGAGTCACACTTTCAGGACCTTCATTTGCTGATGTGGCATGACTCAAAATGAGAAGAAACAGTTGCAAACATCCATTAATAATTAAAACATAGAATGTACGAAGTATGAATCTGGGAAAATTGGAAATCATCAACAGTGAAATGCAACCCTTAAACATCAGTATCCTAGACATTAGTGAGCTGAAGTGGACTGGTGTTGGCCATTTTGAATTGGACAATCATGTGGTCCACTATGTTGGGAATGACACCTTGAAGAAAATCACATTGCATGCATCATCAAAAAGAAAATTTCAAGATCTATCCTTGAAGTGCAACACTGTCAGTGACAGGAAAATATATCCATATACCTACAAGGAAGACCAGTTAATACCACTGTTATTCAAATTTATACACCAACCACTATGGCCAAAGATGAAGAAACTGAAGATTTTTACCATCTTCTGCAGTCTGAAATTGATGGAACATGCAATCAGGATACATTGATAATTACTGGTGATTGGACTGTGAAAGTGGGAACTAAAGAAGAACTATTGGTAGTTGGAAAATATGGCTTTGGTGATAGAAACTATGTTGGAGATTGCATGATAGGATTTTGCAAGACCAATGACTTCTTCATTGCAAATACCTTTTTTCAACAACATAAATGGGGCTATACACGTGGACCTTGCCAGATGAAATATACAGGAATAAAATTGACTACATCTGTGGAAAAAGATGATAGAAAAGCTCAATATCATCAGTCAGAACAAGGCCAGAGGCCGACTATGGAACAGACTATCAATTGTTCATATGTACATTCAAGCTGAAGCTTAAGAAAATTAGAACAAGTCTATGAAAGCCGAAGTATGACATTAAGTATATCTCACCTGAATTTAGAGACCATCTCAAGAATAGATTTGACTCCTTCAACACTAATGACTGAAGACCAGACATGTTGTGGAATGACATCAAGGACATCATACATGAGGAAAGCAAGAGGTCATTAAAAAAACAAGAAAGTAAAAAAGACCAAATGGATGTCAGGAGAGACACTGAATGTTGCTCTTGAATGTCAAGTAGCAAAAGCAAACAGGAGAAATGATGAAGTAAAAGAGCTAAACAGGAGATTCCAAAGGGCTACTCAGGAAGATGAAGTAAGGTATTATAATGAAATGTGCAAAGACCTAGAGTTAGAAAACCAAAAGTGAAAAATACGCTTGGCCTTTCTCAAGCTGAAAGAACTGAAGAAAAAACTCAAGCCTCGAGTTGCAATATTGAAGGATTATATGGGAAAAATATTTAACTACTCAGGAAGCATCCAAAGAAGATGGAAGGAATACACAGAGTCACTGTACCAAAAAGAATTGATCAGCGTTCAATCATTTCAAGATGTAGCATGTGATTAGGAAGCAACGGTACTAAAGGAAGAAGTCCAAGCTGCACTGCAGGCACTGTCAAAAACCAAGCCTCCAGGACTTGAGAGAATACCAACTGAGATGTTTCATCAAAGAGATGCAGGGCTGGAAGTCCTCACTCGTGTTTGCCAAGAAACTTGAAAGACAGCTACCTGGCCAGCTGACTGGAAAATATCCATATTTGTACCCATTCTGAAGAAAGGTGAACCAACCCAATGCAGAAATTATTGAACAATATCATTAATATCACACATAAGTAAAATTTTGGTGAAGATAACTCAAAAGTGGCTGCAGCAGTATATTGACAGGGATCTGCGAGAAATTCAAGCCGGATTCAGAAGAGGACGTGGAACCAGGGATATCATTGCTGACGTCAGCTGGATCCTAGCTGAAAACAGAGAATACCAGAAAGATGTTCACTTGTGTTTTATTGACTATGCAAAGGCTTATGACTATGTGGATCATAACAAATTATGGATCACATTTCAAAGAATGGGAATCCCAGAACACTTAATTGTGTTCATGAGGAAGCTGTGTATAGATCAGGAGCCAGTCGTTCCAACAGAACAAGGGGATACTGTCCGGGTTAAAGTCAGGAAAGGTGTGTGTCAGGGTTGTATCCTTTCACCATACTTATTCAGTCTCTATGCTTAGCAAATAATTCGAGAATCTGGACTATACGAAGAACAGGGCATCAGGATTGGAGGAAGACTCATTCACAACGTGCGTTATGCAGGTGACACAATCTTGCTTGTTGAAAGTGAAGAGGACTTGAAGCACTTACTGATGAAGATCAAAGACCACAGCCTTCAGTGTGGATTACACCTCAACAGAAAAAAAACAAAAATCCTCACAACTGGACCAATAAGCAACATCATGATAAATGGAGAAAAGATTGAAGTTGTCAAGGATTTCATTTTACTGGGATCCACAAGCAACACCTATGGAAGCAGCTGTCAGGAAATCAACAGAACCATTACACTGGGAAAATCTGCTGCAAAACATCTCTTTAAAGTGTTAAAATCTAAAGATGTCAACTTGACGACTATGGTGCACCTGACCCAAGCCATAGTGTTTTCAATTACCTCATATACATGTGAAATCTGGACTATGAATAAGGAATACCGAAGAATTAATGCCTTTGAACTATGGTGTTAGCGAAGTGGCTGCAACAATGGGCTCAAGCATAACAACAATTGTGAGCATGGTCCAGGACTGGGCAGTGTTTCGTTCTGTTGTACATAGAGTTGCTATGAGTCAGAACCAACTCCACCGCACTTAACAACAGCAACAACTAGCTGAAAGATTGGCGGTTTGAACCCACCCAGAGCTACCATGGAAAATAGGCCTGGTGATCTGCTTCTGAAAAGTTACAGCCTTGAATACCCTATAGAGCAATTCTACTCTGCACACATGTGTTGTCATGAGTCAGAAAGGACTCGACAGCAGCTAGGGACAACAGTCCACCTGTCAAATGAACGTAGGGAAAATTACTATGGAATGCATACCAGTGCCTGGTCCTAAGTTAGAAACCTTCAACCATTTGCAAGCCTTTGCTACTTTATGATGTTAGCACTGGCTCAGCAGGTCAGCTGTGTAAAATCATAGGGAAGAAATAAGAACATAAAAACAAGATTAAGGAAAAAAAAAATAAGGAAGAATAAGAACCAGATAGAGATAATGTTAGAACAATTTGTCTTCATAAGAATAGCATTTTGTAACTTATTTTAGTGCAATTATATTGTAAGTTTTATAATTATTGACTTATGTGCCTGGATTTTGTTTTGTTTCTGATTTTCAAAGCTTTTGGAAAAAATAACCTAATTCATAAGCATTGTGAAGAAATTCATTGATTCCAAGCAATATTCTAAGTTTGCAGAAATGTTATTTTTTTAAATTCATACTTGGAATTCACAAATTTTATAAGTATTATTGTACATAGAGAAAAAGTAAAGAGTGTAAATTAATAAATTAAGCCTTAAATAAATATACATAGTAGTGAATCTTCATTCCTATGATTAAAATCCCCTCAGATATTAGAACATTATCAGAGTTAAGGATTGGTCAAGCTCAAGGTGCATTTGAAATATTAGCTCTTTCATAGACTAATGCTAAATAGCCAAATTCATTTTTCTTAATTCCAAGGATCCTGGAAAATTCAATAGGGCTCCTGGGCATGCTCCTGAAACTTAATGATGGAAAAATAGCTACACTTGAGTCCCACATAAACAATCCCAGTGTCCCACTGTCACAGAAAGCCCAGAACTAAACGTCTATGAAAAATTTTCAGAATTAGTATGTTAAAGGGCTAGCCTAGTTCATCCTCCCTTTCCTACTCAAGGTCATGTTAATAGGAATAGAATCTTATAGAGCAGTACTGTTAAAACAGGCAGCCACTAGCCACAGTGAATATTGTGCATTTGAAATGTGGCTAGTCAAAAATTAGTTATAATTTAAGTGTCAAATGTTGTTGTTGTGTGTCAAATGGATTCCAAAATACTAGATTTAGGGAAAAAGGAAAAGAATATCTCTTTAAAAGTTTTATATTAATTATATGTTCAAATGGATAATATTTTAGCTATAATGGATTAAATAAAATATATTATTAAAATTTTCTGTTTCTTTTTTACTGTTTCAATGTGGTTACTATAAATTTTTAAATTACATCTGTGATTTGCATTAATGGATTGCATTCTATTTCTATTGGCCAGCACTATTTTACAGAATCCTAAATTAATCCAATCACAGCCTAAATTCAAGGTGTTTGCTTATATTAGACTAACCACAAATTCAGTGTATCAAATAAATTGAATTTTATTGTACCTATTCTTTTTAAACATCATCATCTTTGTAGGATACATCATGAAGCTAACTACTTTTATATTATCAAACAAATTTTGTTTTCTGAGATCAAGAGGAACTTTATTTTTCATTTTAATACTACCAATGAAAATCATACCTTTTTTATTTTAATGATGACCATTGGTAGATCACTACAAAAGTTCACAGGCACTTTATAAACAGTGTTTTGACTGCTCTCTTGTTTCAGTTACAAGCATTGATGTATTGTGCTATTTGCCTACCCACCTACCTGAATTGAAATAGCTTGGTATAAACTCAAAGCATAGTTCTGGAAATGCAAATCACCTAGAATATGCAAATTATAAGTTTGTTTGAAAACGTGGGTGTTGGTTAAGGACTCTAAATCATTTTTCCATCCAAAGCTATTTTGCTTAATTACAAACTTGAAAGGCACATAGGAAACAATCCTCCCCTCAAATCACTCAGATCTAACATGTACTTCTTTGGCATCCTCTTAATCAAATTTAGCTTTTAAAGATTAATTATGGGCTCTATAAAGGTAGAATTGATTCTGAAAAATTACAATATATGCATACATTCTGACCATTTAATGTGAAAATTATTTTCTCATAAATTAAATCCCAACTCTGAAGTCACTGTTGCAGGAAAATGATAAAATTGTGCTATATAGTACAATGTATGATTCTGAAGTAAAATCATATTATATATAATATATGCAGAAGACAACTAGCTACAAAATGAATTTACTATGAGAAAAATAGCTGTGAAGCATCTTCTAAATGTAATATATTACCAACCTAAAAAATAATTTTGTTAATTTGTATATATTTCAGTTTATGTACTTTGAGTATAATAATGCATTGGGTTAAGAAAATTAATACAGTACTATTAATCTTTGTCAAGTTTGAACTAGTTTAAAGGGATTCCATAAAACATGTTAAATCAACATTTCACTTGGCTAGAAGAAATAAAATATAATGAGATATGTTTACCAGCAGGGCCACTGCTAGCCCCTGTGGTGGTGGTTGTTGTAGGTGCTGTGGAGTCAATTCTGACTCATAGCGACCCTATGTACAACAGAATGAAACATCACCCGGTCCTGCACCATCCTCCCAATCATTGTTATGCTTAAGCCCATTGTTGCAGACATGGTGTCAGTCCTTCTCATTGAGGGTCTTCCTCTTTTTCACTGACTCTTTACCAAGCATAATGGCCTTCTCCAGGGATTGATCCCTCCTAATACATGTCCAAAGTATGTGAGACATGATCTCGCTATCCTTGCTACCAAGGAGCATTCTGGTTGCACTTCTTCCAAGACAGATCTGTTCATTCTTTCCACAGTCCATGGTATATTCAATATTCTTCGCCAACACCACAATTCAAAGGCATCAATTCTTCTTTGGTCTTCCTTATTTAACATCCAGCTTTCACATACGTATGAGGTGATTGAAAACACCATGGCTTGGGTCAGACACACCTTAGTCTTCAAGGTGATGTCTTTGCTTTTCAACACTGTCAAGAGGTTTTTGCAGCAGATTTACCCAGTGCAATGTATCTTTTGATTTCCTGACTGCTGCTTCCATGGGTGTTGACTATGGATCCCAGTAAAAGGAAATCATTAATAATTTCAATCTGTTCTCCATTTATTATGATGCTGCTAATTGGTCCAGTTGTGAGGATTTTTGTTTTCTTTCTGTTGAAGTGTAAGCCACACTGAAGGCTGTGGTCTTTGATCTTCATCAGTAAGTGCTTCAAGTCCTCTTCACTTTCAGCAAGCAATGTTGTATCATCTGCATAACACAGGTTGTTAACTAGTCTTCCTCCAATCCTGATTCTTCATATAGTCCAGCTTCTCGGATTATTTGCTCAGCATACAGATTGAATAGGCATGGTGAAAGGATACAACCCTGATGCACACCTTTCCTGACTTTAAACCACGAAGTATCCCCTTGTTCTGTTCAAACGACTGCCTCTTGATCTATGTACAGTTTCCTCATGAACACAGTTAAGTGTTCTGGAATTCCCATTCTTCTCAGTGTTATCCATAATTTGTTATAAGCCACACAGTCGAATGTCTTTGCATAGTCAATAAAACTGAGGGAAAAATCTTTCTGGTATTCTCTGCTTTCAGCCAGAATCCATCTGACATCAGCAATGCTATCCCTCGTTCCACATCCTCTTCTGAATTCGGCTTGAATTTCTGGCAGTTCCCTGTCGATGTACTGCTGCAGCCATTTTTGAATGACCTTAAGCAAAACTTTACTTGTGTGTGCTATTAATGATACTGTTCAATAATTTCCACTTTCGGTTGGATCACCTTTCTTGGGAATAGGCATGAATATGGATCTCTTCCAGCCAGTTGGCCAGGTAGCTGTCTTCCAAATTTCTTGGCATAGAGGAGTGAGCACTTCCAGTGCTGCATCAGTTTGTTGAAACATCTCAGTTGGTATTCCCTCAATTCCTGGAGCCTTGTTTTTCACCAATGCTTTCACTGCAGCTTGAACTTCTTCCTTTAATATCCTTGGTTCTTGATCATATGCTACCTCCTGCAATGGTTGAATATTGGCAAATTCCTTTTGGTATAATGACTCTGTGAATTCCTTCCATCTTCTTTTGATGCTTACTGCTTCTTTTAATATTTTCCCCTTAGAATCCTTCAATATTGCAACTCGAGGCTTGAATTTTTTTTCAGTTCTCTCATCTTGAGAAATGCCAAGCCAAGCGTGTTCTTCCCTTTTGTTTTTCTATCTCCAGCTCTTTGCACATGTCATTGTAATACTTTGCTTTGTCTTCTTGAGCAGACCTTTGAAATCTTCTCTTCAGCTCTTTTGTTTTATCATTTCTTTCTTTTGCTTTAGCTACTCAACGTTCAGCAGCAAGTTTGAGAGTCTCTTCTGACATCCATTTTGGTCTTTTCTTTCTTCCCTGTCTTTCTAATGACTTCTTGCTTTCTTCATGTATGATGTCCTTGATGTCATTCCACAACTTGTCTGGTCTTTGGTCATTAGTGCTCATGTTCAAGGAGTCAAATCTATTCTTGAGACAGTCTCTAAATTCAGGTGGGATATACTCAAGGTTGTACTTTGGCTCTTGTGGACTTGTTCTAATTTTTTTCAGTTTCAACTCAAACTTGCATATGAGCAGTTGATGGTCTGTTCCACAGTTGGCCCCCTGGCTTTGTTCTGACTGATGATATTGAGCTTTTCCATCATCTGTTTCTACAGATGTAGTCGATTTGATTCCTGTGCATTCCATTTGACAAGGTCCACATGTATATTCGCCGTTTGTTGGTGAAAAAAGGTATTTGCAATGAAGAAGTCATTGGTCTTGCAAAATTCTATCATGCCATCTCCGGCATCATTTCTATCACCAAGGCCATATTTTCCAACTACTGATCCTTCTTCTTTGTTTCCAAGTTTCTAATTTCAATCACCAGGAATTATCAATACATCTTGATTGCATGTTCCATCAATTTCAGACTGCAGAAGCTGGTAAAAATCTTCAGTTTCTTCATCTTTGGCCTTAGTGGTTGGTGCATAAATTTGAATAATAGTTGTATGAACTGGTCTCCCTTGTAGGCATATGGATATTACCCTATCACTGACAGCGTTGTACTTTAGGACAGATCTTGAAATGTTCTTTTTGAAGACGGATGCCATGTCATTCCTCTTCAAGTTGTCATTCCCCACGTAGTAGACCATATGATTGTCTGATTCAAAATGGCCAATACCAGTCCATTTCAGCTCACTAATGCCTAGGATATCGATGTTTATGGGTTCCATTTCATTTCTGCGGACTTTCAGTTTTCCTAGATTCATACTTTGTACATTCCACGTTCCAATTATTAATGGATGTTTGCAGCTGTTTCTTCTCCTTGTGAGTCATGCCTCATCAGCAAAAGAACATCTCAAAAGCTTGACTCCATTCATGTTAGTAAGGTCAACTCTACTTTGAGGAAGCAGCTCTTCCCCAGTTGTATTTATGAATAGCAGCGAAACTGGATCTGATATAGTGCCGGAAGATGAGCCCCTCAGGTTGGAAGGCACTCAAAACACGACTGGGGAAGAGTTGCCCCTATAATATGTCTACACAAACTAGAAAGAAGAGATCCTTCTTCAAGATACTTTATTTCCATTGGTCATAAATTTATCATAATATACCAATGTTGCAGGAGGAATACATTTTATTACTTTCTGTTAGAAAATGATTATAATATACATGCAAATTGACTGTGCCTATGATGTGTTGTTTTGAATGATATGGATAGGCTCCTGAGTAGTGCAAATGATCAGTACTGGGCTACTAAGTTAAAGGTTGGTAATTCAAACCCACCTAGTGATGCTGTGAAAGAAAGTCCTGAAGATCTGCTTCTATAAAGATTTCAGCCAAGAAAATCCTATCAAGCAGTTCTACTCTGTAACACATGGTGTCGCCATGAGTTGGAATACACTGGAAGGCAACAGTTTTGATTTTTTTATTTTTATTTTTATTATTTTTTCAATGATGTGATGGTGTCCCATGAGGTAACTCAGACATATGTCAGGTATTTTTTGTTTCTTTCTTGAAAGATATGTACTAAAACACTCCATTCAAAGTGTATAGATGGAGTGACTGTTTTACTAGATCAACTAAAGGTTATGGAAATTGTTAAAGGGATTTGGATTTCTGGTTTAAAAAAAAAATCAATAATCCCCAGTGAAATGTTGATATGAAACCTAAAGGTAATATGTAAAACATTAAGACACCCTCATCACAATACTCCTCTCATATATATCTCTATGTAAAAGCATACATGCTCATATATATCTATATATTTTAAAATATATAAATTATGCTATGCAATTTTCTGCAGCTGCTGTTTTTTTCTTAATAATATCTTGGAGATATTTGTGTCAATACATGTATGCCTGCCTGTTTGTTCTTTTCGAATATACCTAGTAATATGAAAGATAGATGCACCATGATGAATCTAATCAATTCCTTGCTGATGATGCATTTGGGTTATTCCCAATCTTTCAATATTACAAAAATTATTTCAGTGATCATATTTGAACACATGTGAGCATTCTGGTAGGATAGATTTTTCAAAATTGAAGTAAGCAAAATCCCTGCACATTTAAATTTCTATTTTTGCAAATTTTCATTAAGAGCTTTAGTGATAACCCACCCCTCAGTGTATGTAATCTTTTATATTATGTTGGGCAATAAGGGATGATACTGTACCACTGTTTAATTTCCATACCCTATTCATGATTAGGAGCCCTGTAGCAGAGTGGTTAAGAGCTTGGCTACTAACCAAAAGGTGAGCAGTTTGAGTCTACCAGCCACTCCTTGGAAACCCTATGGGGCAGCTTTATTATGTTCTATAGGGTTGCTATGAGTCAGAGTCAACTTGACAGCAATGGGTTTGGTTTTGGTTTCATTCATGATTACAAGTAGGTTTAGGCATCATTTCATAGGTTATTGAATATATTTATTCTATAAATTATTAATATCTTTTCCTCACTTTTTAATTGAGTTGTTTTTCTATTTGTATTGATTTGTAGATTTTTGTGGTTCTGACAATCTCTTTTCTGTTATCAATATTACCTTTTTTTCTCTCAATCTGCCACTGAGGCAGTGGGCAAGTCATGATCTTGACACCGTTGTAATTGCCTGTGCATAAATATCAAAATTTGTCCCATATGTGTGAGAATCTTGGAATAATATCTAATTATTGTTGGTATTGTTGGTTGTTGTTAGTTGGCATTGAGTTGACTCCAATTCATGGCAACCTTATGTACAGCAGAGTGAAACGGTGCCCAGTCCTGCATCATCCTCACAATCACAGCATATTCAATCCATCATTGTGGCTGTTGTGTGAAACCATCTCACCAAGTGTTTCTCTTGTCCTGATGGATTCCTCCTGTTGATGTGTTCAACAAACCTTGTGTCACAGTGGTTAAGCACTCGGCTGCTAACCAAAAAGTTGGCAGTTCAAACCCACCAGCTGCTCCTTGGAGGGAAGCGTAGCAGTCTGTTTCTGTAAAGATTTAGAGCCTTGGAAACCCAATGGGGCAGTTCTACCATATCCTATAGGGTCTCACTGAGTCGGAATTGACTGGACAGCAACAAGTTTTTATGGGTTGCCGTGTCCAAAGCAAGCAAATGGGTTGGACAATATTTTATTGTAATCCATAAGGTTTTTGTTGACTAATTTTTGGAAACAGAATGCAAAGTCTTTCTTCCTAGTCTGTCTAAATCTGGAAGCTCCAATGAAAATTGTCCACCATGTGCAACCTGGCATGTATTTGAAATACAATGTGGCATATCTTCCAGCATCGTAGTAACATGCAAGCTGCCACAGTAAAACAAACTGACACACAGGTGGTAGTACAGACATATTGGGTATTATGTTAAGATATACATTCCCAATATACTCAGTGCAAAAGGTCTTTAGAAAAGCAGAAACAGGTTTGTCTAGAGTAAAAAACGATTCATAGAAGTTAGGTTATTAAAATGGCATATCTTTAGATATACCTTAAAAATTCATATTGCTTTTTTCTTTATGCTTAAAAGTGGTATGTGATAAAAATGTATGTGTAAATAAGTCCAAATACATTCTTTCTATTGTGCTTATAAGTGAAAAGATTGAATACTGTCATAATTTAATTGGCAAGATATCTTTTCCAAATGATATACGAAATAATGCAATGCTTACAACTGACAACATTTTTTCTTTGCCGAAATGTTATAATGTATATTTATTATTAAAAAATAAAGTATTTATAGTAATAACACACAGGGATATTCTCTATCCTGCCTAATATTTGTCCCTTCTTTAGGCAAAATCTTGTGTTTTTGTCGTTGCTGTTTGGTGGCACCAAGTCAGTTCCAACTCATAGTCACCTTATATACAACAGAATGAAACACTGCCCGGTCCTGTACCATCTTCACAACGATTGCCACATTAGAGCTCATTGTTGCAGCCACTATGTCAATCCATATCGTAGAGTCTTCTTCTTTTTTGTTGACCATTTACGTTACCAAACAAGATGTTTTCCTCCAGGGACTGCTCCCTCCTGATAACACGTCCAAAGTACGTAAGACAAAGTCTTACCATCCTCCTTTTCAAGAAGCATTCCTGCTGTACTTTGTCTAATACAGATTTGTTCATTCTTCTGGCAGTTGGTGGTAAATTCAATATTTTTCACCAACACCATAATTCAAAGGCATCATTTATTCTTTGGTCTTCCTAATTTGTTGTCAAGCTTGAGGTGATTGAAAATACCATGGCTTGAGTCATGTGCACCTTAGGATTCACAGTGACTCCTTTACTTTTTAACACTTGAAAGAGGTCTTTTGCAGCATATCTACCCAATGCATTATGTTGTTTGATTTCTTGACTACTACTTCCATGGGCTTTGATTATGGAGCCAAGTAAAATGAAATCCTTGACAACTTCAATCTTTTCTCTGTTTATCATGACGTTGCTTATTGGTCCAGTTGTGGTGATTTTTGTTTTCTTTATGTAGAGGTGTAATCCATACTGAAGGCTGTGGTCTTTGATCTTCATCAGTAAGTGCTTCAAGTCCTCTTCACTTTCAGCAAGCAAGATTGTGTCATTTGCATAATGCAGGTTGTTAATGAGCCTTCCTCCAATCCTGATGCCTTGTTCTTCTTTTTATAGTCCATATTCTCGAATTATTTGCTCAGCGTACAGATTGAATAAGTATAGTGAAAGGATACAACCCTGACATACACCTCTCCTGATTTTAAACCACACAATATCCCCTTGTTCTGTTTGAGTGATTGCCTCTATGTATTCCTGATCTATCAACTTCAGATATTATGTAATATGTAAATGTGATTGGTAAGAATTAACACATTTAATATAGTTGTGCTCTCTCTTCACCCTTCCATCTTCCTTTAAATATAATTTTATAACTTTTAATGCCCTTCTTTGTAACTTTATGTAATATATAGACCACTCTGTATCATTTCTTCACTTATAGGCAGTTTCACCTAATACTATTACTAGTTATGCAATCACATTCAAGTCCCTTGATACCTCTCTGCCTCACATTCTTCATCCAAAATAGGATAATAACAGTATTTAGTTCACGAAGTTGTTGACAGGTTTACTTAAGTTACTGCATTGGAAGCATTTAGAATCAAGTCAGCCACAGAATAAGTGCTCAAAAATCATGATACATCATTTATAAGATGAGGATATTAGTGCTTCTATCTTTCTTTTTACCCGTCCCCTTTCTTCTCCCATTTTCTATCATTTCTGCTTTTATAATGTCGAAGTTGAAAATATTTACATTCTGAGTTGTAACTATAAGTTTTCTATGCTTTGTCTATTATTTACTCTAGAAGTTGAGAACAAATGAAGAGCAATAACATTATTAAGATTAAGAAATTATTGTTCACTGGAGAGCCAAATCATGATGATATATTTTACTAACACAAAAATCCATTTCATCCAGACTTTCAAATATTTTAACTTTAATATCCTCTCCTAATTATATCATTCACTCAAGTCGCCACTGCCTTTTCTCATTGTTAATGATTTCACTAGTTTCTTCATCACTTGTTTTTGATTAGGTTTGCCAG
This sequence comes from Dugong dugon, assembly GCA_030035585.1. Lineage (NCBI taxonomy): Eukaryota > Metazoa > Chordata > Mammalia > Sirenia > Dugongidae > Dugong > Dugong dugon. The sequence goes on along the minus strand of CM057464.1, from coordinate 140,346,567 downwards.
TTTATCTATTTTATTTTTCTTTCAAAAAAACTAGCTTTATTTTTGCCTTTTGCATTTCACTTATTTACATATTTTCTGATTTTATCGTTAACTGTCCATTTTTTTTCATTTTATCATTTAAAACTTTTTAACATATGCATTTAATGTTGTTGTTGTTAGGTGATATCGAGTCAGTTCTGACTCATAACAACCTTTATGTAAAACAGAAGCATTTAATAGTATAACATTTTCTTCTGCATGTGATTTTTATTTCTACAAGTTTTGGTATGTAGTCTTCTGATTATCATTCCTTTCTTAGTAGTTGTTGGATTTAGTTTTGATTTCTTCACTCTCCTAAGAGTTATTTGGAAGGTTTTAAAATTTCCTTTTGGATTGATTTTTTTTCCATCTTTTTTTAATTCTACAAAAATTTCGGGGTTTTGACAACAAATGATTCAGTAAGCGAAGGGTAAATTAGAAACACAAATAGAAAATCTATACCATGGAAAAAAAATCTTAAAATCCTGAAGCTTAACAAAATTGCTATGATTGAGTTTCAAATGTACCCTAAGTTTCCTTGTAGGCCTGTCAAAAGCGAAAATATAATCAGTTATATATTGAAATAGAGTGGACAGAAAATAGCTCAGGGTAAAAAGAAATTAAAAAAAGAAATCTTAATATATAATCTAAATAATATCTTGATGTGGAATTTATATAATAGACTCTAGTTTTTATTAAATTGCTTTAGTGCTCTCTCTCTCTCTCTCTCTCTCTCTCTCTCTACATATATATATATATATATATATATATATATGCCAAATATAGCAGAAAAGATCTTGTGTGTCTATTTTTTAATATTTGCATTAAGATATTTATATTTATGGTGCTCATATATTCTGCTTCCTGATATTACCAATTCTCATTCTTCTAGATACAGGTGATTACTGTACTTCTTGCTCACTGTGGTTGTCAAGTCATGTAAACAGTTTAGTTAATAGTTGTGAAGTGTAAGTTACTTAACTGACTGAGTGGGGCCTTCACATGACTCTTTTCCTTCTACCATTATCCAGTAATGATGCTCAAGATGGTAGACTTTTGAGAGAGCCGCCCAGTGAGGCATTTGTGCCTGGAACATCTTTCAGGGAGACAGCACATTTTGTATAGGGTGTTCTGCCTTGTTTGGGGATACCTCCCTGTTATGGGCCTGATAAGTAGTTCTTTGTTCTGCTTATGCATGTGCATCACATGGCACGTGGACAACCCCTCTGCTATACCTGTCCCTGTAGGGAGGGAATGGAGCCTTTCATCTGCAGCATCAGAGGGGTGTGTGTACCCCAGCATCTGGCATAGACTGACAGGGAGTGACTCTCTGGCCATGGAGGATTGACACCCACTACTGAAGCTAATCTTACTCTGTTTCTCTTCCCTGTTCTAGCCAATGCCTGTGTGAATCCTGTCTTTCTTGATGACTTGACACCTACTTGACACACACACACAGACACACATACATCTGTTGTTGCTGTTGAGTTGATTCCAACTCATAGCTACCCTACAGGACAGAGTAGATCTTCCCCATAGGGTTTCCAAGGAGTGGCTGGTAGATTCGAATAGCCAGCCTTTTTGGTTAGCAGCTGTAGCTCACCGTAGCTCTTAACCAGTGTGCCACCAGGGCTCTACCTACTTAACAGCAGCCATTTTTTAGCTTGTGTTCCAGAGTGAGGATAATGCAGAGCATAATCACTGAAGACTTGTACTGAACATGAAAGAAGAAAAACAAAAGCTTATGTAGCTTAAAAGCCTCTGAGATTTAAGAGTTGTTTATTACCTCAGCATAACCGATTCTGATATAGAGGATATAAAAGTTGAATTTATTTAAAATAGTTTATGTTGTACTAAATGTTTAGGTCAAGCTATACTTTGTATGGTATCTTTTGATCCAAAGATATATTTGAATAGCACAAATTACATGAGCTTGGAATTTCCCCCAAATATCACTTCACCTTTGATAGGAGCTGAATAGCAGACGGTTCAAAATTGCTTTCTTAAATAGGGGTCAGAAATAAAGGTTTACTATAAAATAAATGGAGATTCAAATGCTCTGAAAACCAGAATAAGTCTGTCAGAACTCAAACTCTGTTATGAAAATTAAAATGTTCAAGTTTTATTATAAGATGGTACAACTTCTCCACCTGTGCACAGAAATTCTTGAAAGAAAAGCTAGAATTTTTCTTATAAAGAAGCTTGGAGTCACCTTTACCCCCTGAAAAATTTAATATGAATTATCCATTGATTCCTACATGTTAAAATGTCTTCTGAAATGTTTACCAAACAATTTGAAGGAGAAAAATTTAGATATACAAAATATTTATGGAAATTGCTATGAAGTCGTAAATTTTCAATACTCTAAATTTTGGAACATTGCCCTCACACCTTCCGTATGTGTGCTTTTTCAATTTTTTCTTTTTATTTTCCTCTCTTCTCATGCTGTGTTCTAGCTTTGCAGTATCCAGCCTGCAGGGTCTGTATACATTGGATGGCTTCCCTTGGAAGTCCGTTAATACCTAGCTCCTTTTCAAATGTTTCTTACTTTCTTGCTTTATCCTGTAATTTGTAGGCTTGAACTCTTCCCTGTATTTGAAAACTTGAATAAACTAATTGTCAGGATAAATCAATGGCTGAAAATATAGTGGACCTCCCTTCCACGGTGGTATGTCCCCTGAATATAGAAGCATTTTTTAGTAACTCACAGGAACGTCAAGGCATAAGAAGTATTTTTGAGAGGTGGTGCTCTCGGTACACTTCAAATCACACCACATATGTCAGAGCTCATCTCTTAGAAATAGTGACTACTTTTAAAAAAAATGAAATGTAAATAAAACTGGCTTAATTTCTTTACCACAAGGACATTTATTTGTTATTATTATTAATAATAATATACACTACCGTGTATACGCTAACATAAAATATTATGTTACCTTAATACGATATCTAAATCCCCCCAAAATTTAAGTACTTAGATTATCATCAAAGTTAAATAAAGAAAAATCTTAAACTTGCAGGAAGGCACCTCCTTTTTTAACTATAAAATCAATTACAAACCTACAATTTCTTTTCTGGAAGCTCAGCAAGTAGGCACAAGTCTAAAATACCAGCTTAAGCAAAACAGACACACACCAACATATGTACTGCATACACAAACATTCTTTAAGTTATCAACTTTGTCATATCAATAGCCTAAACAATATTCTCATTAGATTCACAGCATTAATTAGATCATCTAGTTTGTGATGTTCACAGTGTAAAGATCATTGTGTACTCAAATATTTACACACTAATATGTTTCCAAAAAAGTTTTCTATATATACGCTGCCCATTTACATTTGTATTATTCCTACGCCTATATTTGTTCACCTCAAATTAAAGAAAACAAAAAAGCAAAGGATATATGTAAAGACACAGGAGATAAAGAAAGGAATTGGAGATTTATGTTATAAAAACACCAGAGTCCAAGAAAAGAATGACTACAATTTGAGTAGATGGAAAATTGAGGGTAAAAATGGTGGCTTACCCATGAAGCTGTAATAAAGAATTTAAAATCTTAAGTTATTCGAGAAGTGGATAGTTTGGAACAGGACAAATTTAAATAGGAAGGAAACTGAAAATACTTATTAGCATAAAGAAATTTTTCCAAACTATTCTGCTAACCATGTCATCAATGAACCTTCCAAAAGAGAATCATATTATTTTAGAGATTGAAAGGATTTAATGGATCATCAGTTAAAACCTCTAATTGAACACACTGAGTTGCTCTGGGCCACCAAGTCAATTAAAGGTAGGTCCAGGAGTAGAATCCAAGTTTTAACAACATGCTGAACTACTTTTAGCCTCGTCTTAGATAAACAAGAACAAAATAAAATAAAAATATGATATAATGGTGAGATTTATTGATGATTAAACATCTATTCAGTGGATTTTTCAATAAGTAACATAGTTCAAATTGGCAACCACTTCTGTTCCTGAATTGCACACTACCATTGTTTCATGAAAATTGCAGATCTAACCTACCTAAATTTGGATTAATCAGTCAGTGAAATGGTTGTTTTATAACCCACTCAGCTTTCTAGAAAATTTATTGTCACCTTACACATTCTATTGATGCAGATGTATTCTAGGTTAGCATTTTCAGTCTAATACAATTTTTTCAAATTTATAAATGAATCGGGATTGCTAGAGTACATATTTAATTAGATTCAATAACTTAATTTTTGGGAATATAAAATATTGTTTTATATTAAGTATGTGAATTGGCATCAATAATACATATTTCTACTTTTAAATTAGTAAAGTATCTTTTAAACATTGCTTGAAACACAGTTACTCCTAATTTGCTCATTGTTTTTAGGAATACATTATTATAAAAACATAAATATTTTCAAATAATTGGAGCTAACTCACTTGAATCACAAATGCTTATTCTACTGTATCCATTTTTAATGGAGTGTTTTTAGAATTCATTCTACAATACTGTCTTCTTAAACAGGATAGTAAACATATTTTAGATTGTTTCCTGAGGAATCAAGCCCATAATTATTCACATTATATACCATCAGAGATGGAAGAGATTCAATCTAGGTCAACCTCTCTTTCTGTAAAATAGTGAGCTGAACTCAGAGAGAAAATCACTTTCACAAAGGTACTGGAAGACCTGGAACAAACCTGAGTACAAGGGCTCCTTCTGTCTACCCTATCTGCCTCATGTCTTTTTGGGCTCTAATTTGGTAAGGCCTACAGGTATTATGGAGGTAAATGGAGTCATTTGCTCATATGTACATCCCACAGTTTTTGAGATCCTGATTATATTTTAATCTTTATAATTGTCTTCTTCCTTGATATCATATCCTACCATTGGCTGCATTTAATATACTGCAGCCTGAAAGCCTCATTTTGCTGCTAATAATTTTCTAGGAATAACCAACTAGATGAGCAAGCATTTTATAACCAAGTAGAACATAAATGCAAGAAAATGGGAGTTGAAAAAGCAACTAAGAATCTCTCTTACAATGAACATACGGTTTTTGCCCATTTACTTTGGGGTATATATACTACTGAGTTTAAATGTTTGGATTATGTTTAAATTTTAATTCTGAGGTAATTTTAGTGACTTTTGGTGAAATGAAGTTTTGCAATGATGTCTGTCTTAAGTCAAATGTTTGAATAGATATACTGTAATTTCTAATGGCATTCTTAAAATCAAAATTCATTGGAAATGATTATTATCTAAGACTATATATACAATACAGCACAATCATCAAGATAAAGAGCTTTAGGTACATAACGACAGCAAATGTGTAAAATTTTAAGCATAATCCTTAAGGGAAAACTGAAATAAATATAACAAGGCAATCATCACTGTTTCTTCATTATGTTCTGAATGATTCCAGGATAGAACTGACTGCGCTGAATTGTATTAAAGGCTTGGGACATGCTTCAGCTCACGGAGTAGTTAAATGAGCCCTGGTGCCCATTTTTATGGTCTTGATATAACCTACACCATTAAAATCTATACTATTTCCCAAAGGCTTTGCAACTAATTGGTTCCTCTTTAGAGTTCAGAAAAGAAAGAGCACATATTTTCACCTCCTATGCATCACCAAAGGCTCACACTTCCCAGTAGCTCTATTGTCCATGTTTTGCTGGAGGCTTGCTTTTCAGAGGACCCTGATACTGAGGGATCAGTAAGGTTTCCTCTCTGGAAAGCAAATGTCATTGGGTTTCTTTGTTTCAGGGTGATTTGAAAGTTGAATACCTTCCTGAGGAATTTTTTCTACAGTGATTGCCAATTTTCTGCTTGAGAGGTTTATGATCAAATCATCTTTAGTAGAAATTTTAGTTGAGATCCTTTCTATGGCTGATGTTCGTGGACATTTACTAGCATCATGTTTAGATTTATTTTTTCTACTGTAGTTAACATTTGCAGAACAATTTTCAGCACCCACCAAAATGAATTATCCAATGCATATGGCTTAGAAGCTAATAGATTTAATTTCAAGGGGGGAATAAATACCTATAGAATTTTAAAATGAAAGATGGGAATATTGTGGCATTTATTTTATAAAAAAAGAAACAATAGTCTTTCAGACTCAGGTTTCTCAGGACCAAGATCTAACAATTCTGCTAAAAGTTAAATAATGACTCTTAGAATCTGGCAAAAATATAAGGCAATATAAGGACAAATATAAGTTGATATAAAAGCCACAATTAAATGCTGGGCTTAATTGTACTTCAGTTAAAAAAAAAAATAGATAAATGCTTTATTTTCTACTTTTCAAATATCATGTACAAAGACAACTAGCTTTCTTAAGCTGTTCTCATTATCTGTGCATAGACGCTATGTTAATGGCCATATCCACCACAGCCTTAAGTATCTTCAAGGTGTAAACATTAAGCAAAATAATAACTGACATTGTCTGTGAGGTCAATGTAATTATAACAACACTGAATCTTGTATGGGATTAATAGGTGTAATATGCCACATGTTGCTAAATAATAACTGAAAGTGCCCTGTGTATCAAAATTCTGTATGACAACAACAAAAGTAATGTTTACATCTTTTTCTAAAACGGCAATCGACGATTCTTTTCACTGTATCAGGTAGTCCAATGGTTCAAGGATGCAGCAAGTGAAATAAGGAAGAGGCTGTATTTAAAAATATCAGGATCATTTTAAAGTCAGGCTCAGTCTGCTTCATTCAAAGAATACCTGCTCCTACTTCTTTTGACTCTCTGCAAGAGGAAAATTCATATAGTATATGTATAAACATAAATGAAAATCCATACCAGAAGGTCAATTTCTATTCAATAAATCTGAAATAAAAAATAACTAAAAATATTGGTTGAAGTGTTATTTAAACATTACAATTGATGGATACCCAAAGGAAGACACTTAAGACATTAAAAAGGTGATGGTAATAGTGATTGTGATGTTCAAGAAAACTTGAAATTTTTCTAAATACCTCCAAATATTTACAAAGGATATTATACTTTTTAATTTTATTTACATATTGAGTGGTTTGTAACATGGTAGTTTTGTTGATAGTAGTTTTGTTGAGGCCATTTGAAACATGAGAAGGAGAAACATTTCAAATTGAATGAATCATGATTATAGAAAGTCATGAATTCAATTTTCTAAATAAAGATGTCAATCTCTGACTTTCTCCATTTTATTCCTAACCTTGTATTTACCTTTAAAAAATGTGGCCTACCATATGGTAGGGAAGAACATTGACGTTTGAGTTCTTGAACGTTTCCATAATGGTCAAATGTACCCAGTGAATTGAGTTAAAGCATTGTTTTAGTCTCCTTCAGTTTACTTAATCCATAAAATGGATTTTACAACATACAATATACGAGGTTAAATATAACAGCTAGGTAAAGTATCCCCAAGCATCTGTCAGTTTGTCATACTGTGGTGGCTTGTGTGTTGCTGTGATGATGGAAGTTATGCTACTGGTATTTCAAATATCAGCAGAGTCACTCATGGTGGACAGGTTTCAGAAAAGCTTCCAGACTAAGACAGACTAGGAAGAAGGACCTTGTAGTTTACTTCTTGAAAAATTAGTCAGTGAAATCTTATGAATAGTAGCACAACATTGTCTGATATAGTGCAACAGACAAGCTCATCAGGCTGGAAGGCACTTAAAATATGGTTGGGGAAGAGCTTCCTCTTCAAAGTAGAGTTGACCTTAATGACATGGACATAGTCAAGCTTTCGGGACCTTCATTTGCTGATGTGGCATGACTCAAAATGGGAAGAAACAGCTACAAACATCCATTAATAATAGGAACATGGAATGTACGAAGTATGGATCTAAGAAAATTGGAAATTGTCAAAAATTAAATGGAACGCATAAACATCAATATCCTAGGCATTAGTGAGGTGAAATGGACTGGTTTTGGCATCTTGAATCAGACAATCATATGGTCTACTATGCTGGGAATGACAAATTGAAGAGGAATGAAGTCATATTCATCTTCAAAAAGAACATTTCAAGGTCTATCCTGGATGTACAATGCTGTCAGTGATAAGACAATATCCATATGTCTACAAGGAAGACCAGTTAACATGACTATTATTCAAATTTAAGCACCAATCACTAAGGCCAAAGATGAAAAACTGAAGATTTTTACCAACTTTGCAGTCTGAAATTGATCAAATATACAATCAAGATGCATTGATAATTACTGGTGATTTGGAATGCAAAAGCTGGAAACAGAGTGGAAGGATCTGTATTTGGAAAACATGGCCTTGGGGATAGAAATGATACCTAAGTCTGCATGACAGAATTTTGCAAGACCAATGACTTCTCCGTTGCAGATACCTTTTTTCAATAACATAAATGGTGAGTATAAACATGGACCTCGTTGGATGGAATACACAGGAATCAAATTGACTACATCTGTAGAAAGAGACAATGGAAAAGCTCAATATCATCACTCAGAAGAACAAGGCCAGAGGCCAACTTCGGAATAGACCATCAATTGCTCATATGCAAGTTCAAGTGGAAGCTGAAGAAAATTAGAACAAGTCCATGAGAACCAAGGTACGACCATGAGCATATCCCACATGAATTTAGAGACCATCTCAAGAATACATTTGATGGGGTGAACACTAATGATCAAAGACAAGAAGACTTGTGGAATGACATCAAGGACATCATACATGAAGAAAGCAAGAGGTCATTAAAAAGACAGGAAAGAAAGCAAAGACCAAAATGGATGTCAGAAGAGACTCTGAAACTTGCTCTTGAACACAGAGTAGTTAAAGCCAAAGGAAGAAATGATGACATAAAAGAGCTGAACAGAAGTATTCAAAGGTCTGCTAGAGAAGACAAAGTAAAGTATTATAATGAAAAGTGCGAGGACCTGGAGATAGAAAATCAAAAGAGGAGAACACACGTGTCATGTATCAAACTGAAAGAACTGAAGAAAAAAATCAAGCCTAGAGTTTCAATATTGAAGGATTCTACAGGGAAAATGTTAAAAGACGCAAAAAGCATCAAAAGAAGATGGATGGAATAGACAGAGTCACTGGACCAAAAATAATTGGTCAGCCATTCCAGGAAGTAGCATATGATCAGGAACTGATGGTACTGAAGGAAGAAGTTCAAGCCGCACCACTGAACAGCATTGGTGAAAAACAAGGCTCCAGGAATTGAGGAAATACCAATTGAGATATTTTAACAATTGGATGTAGCTCTATGACAAGAAATTTAGAAGATAGCTACCTGGACAATGAACTGGAAGAGATCCATACTTGTGCCCATTACAAAGAAAGGTTATAAACTGAATTTTGGACATTATCGAACAACACTATTAATATCACACATAAGTAAAAAATTTTGCTCAAGACCATTACAAAGCAGTTGCAGCAGTACAGTGACAGGAAACTGTAACAAATTCAAGCCAGATTCAGAAGAGGAGGTAGAATGAGGGGATATCACTGCTAGTGTCAGATAGATCTTGACTGAAAGGAGAGAATACCAGAAAAATGTTTTATTGACTATGCAAAGTCATTCAACTGTGTGGATCATAACAAATTATGGATAACATTGTGAAGAATGGGAATTCCAGAACACTTACTTGCATCCATGAAGAACTTGTACATAGATCAAGAGGCAGTCATTAGAATAGAACAAGAGGATACTATGTGGTTTAAATTAGGAAAGGTATATGTCAGGGTTGTTTCCTTTTACCATATTTATTCAGTCTGTATCTGAGCAAATAATCCAAGAAGCTGGACTATATGAAGAAGAACGCAGCATCAGGATTGGAGGAAGACTCATTAACAGCCTGCACTATGCAGATGACACAACATTGCTTGCTGAAAATGAATAGGACTTGAAGCACTTACGGATGAAGATCAAATACTATGGCCTTCAGTACGGATTATACCTCCACATAAAGAAAACAAAAATCCTCACAACTGGACCAATAAGCAACATCATGATAAACAGAGAGAAGATTGAACTTGTCAAATATTTCATTTTACTTGGGTCCACTATCAACACCCAGGGAAGCAGCAGTAAAGAAATCAAAAGACACGTTGCATTGGGCAAATCTGCTGCAAAAGACTTCTTTAAAGTGTTAAAAAGCAATGATGTAACTCTAAGGACTAAGGAGTGTCTGACCCAAGCCATGGTGTTTTCAATCATCTCATATGCACGTGAAACCTGGCAATGAATAAGGAAGACTGAAGAACTGATGCTTTTGGATTCTGGTGTTGGCAAAGGATATTGAATATACTATGACTGCCAGAGAATGAACAAATCCATCTTGGAAGAAGTACAGCCAGAATGCTCCTTAGCAGCAATGAGGGCAAGACTTCATCTCACATACTTTGGACATATTATCAGAAGACACCACTCCTGGAGAGGGACATCATGCTTGGTAAAGTAGAGGGTCAGCAAAAGGGAGGAAGACCCTCAAGGAGCTGCAACAATGGGCTCAAGCATAAGAACAATTGTGGGAATGACGCAGGACCAGTCAGTGGTTCATTCTGTTGTACTTAGGGTCACTGTGAGTCAGAACTGACTCGGCTGTACCTAACAACAACAACAAGCAAAGTGTGAGGGATATGTACACATGAGTGTGAATACTTTCAAAGAAGAAAGGGCCATTTAATGAATGGTCACCATAGACAGCACACTTTAAACAAAACTCTCACATGGAACAAAAATAGTAAAATTTCAACTATAAGAACCAGAGATTAAGGTATAATGAAAATTTTGAAACCAGAATGTACCTCCTTGCAGAGAAACCATGGTGGTTATCAATTTTTTTTTTTTTTATCCATTCATTCAAAAACATTAATAGAGTAATTGTATGTACTAAGAATTATGCTTCACACCAGCCCAGGGGTAAAGACAAGAAAGCAGGAAGTGACAGGAAAGCTGGTAAAAGGAAACCCAGGATAGAGAAGGGGAGCATGTTGACATGTTGTGGGGTTGGCAACCAATGTCACAAAACAATATGTGTACTAATTGTTTAATGAGAAGCTAGTTTGTTCTGTAAAACTTCATCTAAAGTACAATAAAAAAATAAAATAATAAAAATGAATTGTGCTTCATAAATGATACATCACCCTTGCCTTCAAGTAATTTCAATATAATGGAGTATGAGAAAGGAGCAAGCAAAAAAAGAGAAAGTTACAATACAGGTTAATAATTTCTGTGCTAGAACTACAACATATAATATTGGGATATATAATAGCTAACCTTCATGCAGGAGGTAACACTTTAGGTCTGGGGGTTAAATGAAAGTTTCCCAAGTGGAAAAAGGAATCACATACAAAGATTAGAGAGGAAAAGGGCCTAGTGTACTTTGTGGAACTTGGAATAGTTTCTATGCTTGACACTGTGTCAAAGAAGAGAGTGGTGTGTTGAGACTGACGGGGAACCAATCAATGATTAAGGAAAAGTCTGGGAGCTTTGTTAAGTGGTTTATCCATTACATTATAGGTAATGAGACACAGTTAAAAGATTTTAAAGATAGAGTGGCAAAATAAAAAAAAAAAATAGCATTAGACATATTTACTTAGACAACAATGTAAATAATAGATTGAAGGCAGTGAAGACTAGAGGTAAGGGTTTGGTTAGAAGGTTGTTTTAATAATCTCGGTGAGAATGGAGGGTGCTAGCACAAAATATGGAGCCCTGGTGGAGCAGTGGTTAAGAACTTGGCTGCTAACCAAGAGGTCAGCAGTTCTAATCCACCAGCTTCTCCTTGGAAACCCTATGGGGCAGTTCTATTCTCTCCTTTAGGGTCACTATGCATCAAAATCGACTCGACAGCAATGGGTTAGTACCAAATACTGTGAAAGAGATTGGAAAAAAAAAAAACCTGGACAGATTAAGGAGGTGCAAATAAATTGAATCAACAGAATTTGATAACTGACTACATGAGTTAAAAAGAGAACTGAACAATGACTCCCAATTTAATGACATCACAAGATGGTGGATGGCCAGGCCATTCACTGATACGGAGAATAGGGGAATACAGAAATAAAGCAGGTTTCACAAGGAGAAAGAAGTAATTAATAGAGATAAAGTGTTCAGTTTGGTGTGTATTAAAATTAAGTTTTTTTATGAATTATCTGAAGGGGCCCTGGTGGCACAGTGGTTAAGAGCTCAGCTGCTAACTGAAAGGTAAGCTGTTCAAATCCACCATCCACTCTGCAGGAGAAAGAAGTGGTAGTCCGCTTCTGTAAAGATTTATAGCCTTGGAGACCCTACGGGGCAGTTCTACTCGGTCCTATAGGGCTGCTACGGGTCAGAATCCACTCAATGGCTATGGGTATGAATTATCTGGCTAGAAATGTCCAGTGGGGAATTGGATATATGGTTTGGAATATTAAGCTGGAGATTACTGTTTTGAGATGCATGACTATGTAGATTGGTGTTGAAACTTTGGCATACTCTTGGTGAGATTAAATGAGAGGAGAAATGAATTTAGAACTCTGTAGAACACCAACATGATTAATGTGTTCAGAGAAAGAGGGGAAGGAGATAGAGAATTATTGAGACAAGAGAGAAGGAAAATCAAAGTATAATCAAGTAATTCAAAGGGGTGGAAATTTCAGGAGAGGCATAGTCAACAATTTCAAACCATTATAATAAAGTTATGTAAGTTAGATCCTTAAGATGTCCATCTGATTTAGTAAAATGACCATGGCAAGAATTGTTTTAGTAGACTTATGGGTATAAAAATAGAGAATCAAGTTGTAAACAAAAGGTGAATGAACAGATTTAATTCAGTTTCCAATTACTGAATTATTTCTATGCAAAGAAACCTGCATGAGATGCTTGAGGTAAAATTACGACAATAGATTTTCTAATAGAGGAATTGAGCTCAATTGCAATGTACTGTAATTATAAGAATGTTTACTTGCTTTATGAAGCCTGATCATTAAGGAAAGATAACATTAGGTGAAAGCTACAGAATAGGGTAATAATGAAAACTTTCACCATTTTAAATAAAAGATGTTGCAGATGAAAAGGTTTTAGAAATCACAAACGCAATATTCATGATAAAAATGAAGTTATTACGTAAATGTAGGAAACAGAACATGGAAATTAATACCTGGTCAGTTCATAATAAAGGACAAGATGAGAAAGCTCAGAATCTAAATTTGAAAAAGCGTGGAGGAAGGGATGCAAGGTAGAAGCAGATAGAAAGAATCTTTAAGTGGTACTAGGTACAAAAAGAAAAAAAAATCTAGTTCGTTATCTCAGGTGGAAATGTCAGCAGGTAAGCTCCTTGAGGGTAAATGCTGTGATTTCAACTTTCTATAAGCTATACTACAGCCTTCAGAATGGATTACACATCAATATAAAGAAAACAAGAATCTTCACTCTGGATTCATGATGCTATAGTCAGAAGCACCACGCCATCCCTCCACAGCAAAGATCTGAAAACTAAGTCAAACAGAGTCACATGTCAATCCTGAAACCCTAAGCAACAAATGAAGAGATAAAGAACTCAGCCAACCACTGAATGGAATAAGAAACTGAACAAGAACAGAGAACAAGGAGAGATACATGCAGAGGTCCCCTATCAGCTACCACAGCATGGATCCACCATCCCGGACTCCTATTGGAGATCAGCGAATAGGGGTATGAGAAAGTAGCTTCATGGAACTTCCAGCAGGAGACAGAACAACCAGTAACCAATGATATAGGCTTTCCCATCCCCCACCCTTATTCACCCCAACTCAGCCTCCTCTGCTTCCTGTGGCCACAGTCTCTTGACCAGGAAGCATGGGCTTCAACCCGGTGTCACTTGGATTCCACCTGCCCACACTCTTCAGCTCCTGGAGTGCCATTTTTTGGCTGCTGGTGTTGCTTTTCTCCTCTTCATTAGATTTCTTCCTTACCTCTCACCACCTCTCCCTCCTCTCTCTCAAATACCTGGCTCCGTGTGCCGTCTTTGCGTCTTCCTGAAAGGCTGTGGAACACCACTCAACTGTGAAACTGTGTCCTGGCTTGTGCCGCCATGATGGTGGGACCCCCGGGACTTTTGTTTGTTTGTTTGCTTATTTGTTCTGATTTGTTTGTTTGTTTCTTTTCTTTTTCTTTTCTCGGCTTGGCAGTGCCTTCTAGCCAGGCAGTACCACATGGCTTGGGAGCTACTCCCTTACTCTGCCCAGACACACAGTGACATCTCTGGGGGCATTTCTTTTTTCTTGTTTTTTGGGGTTGTTTTTTTCTTTGTTTTGTTTTCTTCTCTCTCTTATTCCCTTTTTGCCTTTCTTCATTTCGTTTCTCAGTTTATTCATTTTTTTCTTTTACCCTTTTTCTTTTCTCACTTTTGTTTTCCTCCATTTATCAGTCTCTCATCCCTCCACTCCAATAGCAAGCTCCCTTAGCATTCTTCTTTGTCTGTGTGTATGTTTATGGATCCTGTTCCTCTCTCCTCTCTCTCCTCTTTCCCATACCCATCTTAGCTCCACGCATCACAATCTACCCCTTCCTTCCAGCCTACCTGCTCTGTCTGCTGAACATCACACTCCCAAGCTGCACAGGCATGGCCTACCAGAACCTGACCTGTACTGATTCCTGGTCCACACTGTCAGCCCTAGTATGTGCCACAGACAACTCATCCCAGCAACTCCACCTCAGCTAGACCTGCCCTGCTGTACCATACCTGAGTGACTGACCCTGCCTATTGGAGAAAAATGTGAAAAGTATCTTGCCCACAGAAAAGCAAACAACAAAGAACGCACAGCCTGCCTACTGAGACATGATCAAGTAAGGCAAAAAAAAAAAAGCAGGGCAAAACAAACAAATCTACAATCAATAAATGAGGAAAATAACTACAGAATAGCCCAAATACAGAGGACAATATCAAAACATATACAAAAACAGGACAGCATGGTTCCAATAGGTGTCCAAAATACAACACCAGATGACATTCCAGTAGAAGAAAAGGCACTAGAACTACCTGATAGGGAATTCAAATCTCTAATATTCAGAATTATCCAAGAGTTGAAGCAAAAGACAAAAATGAAGAAAAAATAGACAAATTCATGGAAAAGGCAGACAAATGCATGGAAAATACAGACCAAAAAATGGAGGAATTCAAGAAAATAATACAGGAACGAACTGCTAAAATAACTTCACAACTAGAAATCATACAAAAACAATAATTAGAAATCCAAAAGATCAACAGCAAGATTTCAGAAATGGACAGTGTCATAGAAGGGCTGAGGAGCAGGTCTGAAACGATAGAAGACAGGATCAGCAAAATTGAAGACAAACACTTGAATGCAACACTATTTGAGGAAAAAATCAGAAAAAAGAATGAAGAAAAATGAAGAAACCCTGAGAATTATGTGGGATACAATCAAAAGCAAAAATCTGTGAGTGATCGGAGTTCCAGAACAGGGGGAGAATAAGAAAATATAGAGAGGATCATTGAAGAATTGCTGACAGAAAACTTTCCCAATATCATGAAAGATGAAAGCTGACCATCCAAGTTCAACAAGCCCCTTATAGGATAGACCCCAAAAGAAAATCACCAAGGCATATCATAATCACATTCGCTAAAACCACAGACAAACAAAGAATCCTGAGAGCAGCTCAAGAAAAACGAAAAGTCACATACAGAGGAGAAACAATGAGACTAAGCTTGGATTATTCAGCAGAAACCATGCAGGCAAGAAGGCAGTGGTATGAGATATATAAAACCTTGAAAGAAAAAAATTGTCAGCCAAGAATACTATATCCTGCAAAGCTCTCATTCAAATATGATGGTGAAATTATGTCATTTCCAGACAAACAGAAATTAAGGGACTGTAAAAACCAAAACTAACTTACACAACTTATTAAAGGGAGTCCTTCAATCTGAGAACAAACAACGGCAGACCACAGGCTGAATATAGGACACAGGATTGTACTAGCCAGATACCAACCTAGGAAATGAACTCTTAAGGACTATCCAAAACTAAAAGAATTACAATAGGGAACCAGAGAGGTTAATCTGTAAATGACAACAGCATCGGAACAATAAAAGAGGGAATAAATGGTGTAGGTATAGGACCTTCTAACAGAGAGGAAGGCAAGGTGACACCAAGTAATAATAGACTGGTTCGAACCTAGAAAGATAAGGGTAAATTTCAAGGTAACCACAAAGAAAGTTAACTAACCTACTCATCAAAATAAATTAGAAAAACATAAAGTCTCAGTAAAAACAAAATGTACAAAAACAAAAGAAATAAGAAAAAAATCCACAAACGAAAGGAATTCAGCAGAGGAGAGTAAGAGGAATAAAGAAAACGTCAGCACCTCAAACAAGGAACTACAAAATGACAACAATAAACTCACACCTATCAATAATTACTGTGAATGTACATGGCCTATATGCACCCATAAAGAGATGGAGAGTGACAGGATGGATAAAAAAAAAAAAAACAGGATCCATCAATATGCTGTCTACAAGAGACACACCTTAGAAACAAAGATGTAAATTTATTAAAAATCAAAGGATGGAAAAAAATATATCAAGCAAACAGCTACCAAAAAAGATCAGAACTGGCAATACTAATCTGAGATAAAATAGACTTTAAAACAAAATCCACCATAAAAGACAAAGAAGGACACTATATAATGATTAAGGGGACTATCCATCATGAAGACATCAGAGTAGCAGGATACAAGATAAACATACAAAAATTGGTTGGATTCCTATACACCAATAAATAGAATGAAGAAAAGGAAATCAGGAAAGTAATACCATTTATAATAGGCCATAATAAAATAAAATACTTAGCAATAAATCTAACCTGGGATGTAAAAACCTACACAAATAAAACTACAAAACACTACTGCAAGACCCCCAAAGGGATCTACATAAATGAAAAAACATACCATGCTCTTGGATAGGTAGACTCAACATAGTAAAATTACAATTCTACCCAAAGCAATTTACAAATACAATGCAATCCCGATCCAAATACCAAAAACATTCTTTAAAGAGATGGAAAAACTAATCATTAATTTACATGGAAATGCAAGAATCCCCCGATAAGTAAAGCTCTATTGAAGAAGAAGGAGGACTCATGCTACCTGACTTTAGAACCTACTATACAGCTACAGTAGTCAAAACAGCCCGGTACTAGCACAAAGACAGATACATTGACCAATGGAACAGAATTGAAAACCCAGATGTAAATCCACCCACCTACAGTCACCTGATCTTCGACCAGGGCCCAAAGTCTATCAAGTGGGGAAAAGGCAGTCTTTTTAACAAATGGTGCTGGCATAACTGGATGTCCATCTGCAAAAAAAATGAAACAGGACCTGTAACTCCCACCAAATACAAAAACTAATTCAAAATGAATCAAAGACCTAAATATAAAGTAAAAATCTATAAAGTTCATAGAAGAAAAAATAGGAACAACACTAGAGGCCCTAATGCAGGGCATTAACAGGATACAAACCATAACCAACAACACACAAACCCCAGGAGATAAGCTAGATAACTGGGATCTTCTAAAAATTAAACACTTAAAAGACTTCACCAAAAGAGTAAAAAGATAACCTACAGACTGGGAAAAAATTTTCAAACAGTACAAGTCAGACAAAGGTCTAATCTCCATAATCTACCAGAAAATCCAACACCTCTACAACAAAAAGACAAATAATCCTATTACAAAATGTGCAAAGGAAATGAACAGATGCTTCACCAAAGAAGACATTCAAATGGCCAACAGACACATGAGGAAATGCTCTCAATCACTAGCCATTAGAGAAATGCAAATTAAAACCACAATGAGATACCATCTTACCCTGGTATTACTGGCATGAATCATAAACACTGGAAACAACAACACTGGAAATAACATGAACACTGGAGATCGGAACTCTTATGCACTGCTCTGGTGAGAATGCAAAATGATACAACCATTTTGGAAAATGCTATGGCGCTTCCTTAGAAAGCTAGAAATACAAATACCATAGGATCCAGCAAACCCCCTCCTAGAAGTATATCCTAGAGAAATAAGAGCTGTCACACAAATAGACACACACACACCCATATTCATTGCAGCACTGTTCGCAATAGCAAAAGAATGGAAACAACCTAGATGCCCATCAACAGAAGAAAGGATAAACAAACTATGGTACATACACACAATGGAGTATTATGCAATGATAAAGAAAATTGATGAATCTGTGAAGCATCTCATAAGATGGATCAAACTGGAAGACATTATGCTGAGTGAAATAAGTCAATCACAAAAGGACAAATATTGTATGAGACTTCTTCTGTAAAAACTCATGTAAAAGTTTACAAACGAAAAGAAACAATCTTTGTTGGTTACGAGGGATCGGAGAGGTTGAGGGAGGAACTAAATAGACAATAGAAAAGTGGTAAACTTTGGTGAAGGGTTAGACAGTACACAATACTGGGGAAGCCAGCACAACTTGTATAAGAAACCAACGTCATAAAAGAATATGTGTACTGACTGCTTAATGAGAAACTATTTGTTGTGTAAACCTTCATCTAAAGTACAATAAAAAAAATTAAAAAAAAAAAAAGAATCCTCACAACTGGACCAAGAAACAAGATCATGATAAACAGAGAAAATACTGAAGTTATTAAAGATTCCCTTTTACTTGGATCCACAATCAATGCTCATGGAAGCAGCAGTTAAGAAATCAAAGGAAGCATTGCACTGGAAAAATCTGCTGCAAAAGACCTCTTTAAAATGTTACAAAGCAAAGATGTAACTTTAAGGACTAAGGTGTGCTTGACCCAAGCCATGATATTTTCAATCGCCTCATGCGCGTGTGAAAGCTGGACAATGACTAAGGAAGACCAAAGGAGAATTGATTCCTCTGAATTATAATGTTGGAGAAGAATTTTGAATATACCATGGGATTCCAGAAGAACAAAAAAATCTGTCTTAGAAGAAGTACAGCCAGAATACTCCTTAGAAGTAAGAACGGAAAGACTTTGTCTCACATACTTTGGACATGTTGTCAGGAGGGACCAGTCCCTGGAGAAGAACATCATGTTTGGTAAAGTACAGGGTCAGCGAAAAAGAGACCCTCAACAAGATGGATTGACACAGTGGTTGCAACAATGGGCTCAAGCTGTGGGAGGATTGTGACAATTGTGAGGATGGCACAGGACAGGGCAGTATTTCATCCTGTTGTACATAGAATCACTATGAGTTGTAATTGACTCAAGGGCATCTAACAACAAACTAGCTATACTTAATCCACTTCCTAGCAACTAAGATAACTAGTAGCCCAATACACTCCTTTTTCTTGTCATTTACTGCAAGTGAAGCTAAGAATTAACACAAAATCAAAATGGTTAGTCATCTACAGAAATAGGCTGAATTTAGAGATTATTTATAAAAAATGTTAAAAATATTGGTCATGGATTGAATTATGTCCCCAAAAACTGTGTTTATCAGTTTGGCTAGGCCATGATTCCCAGTGTTGTGTGGTTGTCCTCCATTTTGTGATTGTAATTTTATGTTAAAGAGGATTAGGGTGGGATTGTAACAGGACCCTTACCCAGGTCACATCCCTGATCCTATGTAAAGTAATTTCCCTCGGGTGTGGCCTGCACCACCTTTCATCTCTCAAGAGATAAAAGGAAAGGGAAGCAAGCGGAGAACAGGAGACCTCACACCACCAAGAAAGAAGCACTGGAAGCAGAGCGTGTCCTTCAGACCCAAGGTTCCTGCTCAGAGAAGCTCCTAGTCTGGGAGGAGACTGATGATGACCAGGACCTTCCTCCAGAGCAGAGAGAGAAAGCCTTCTCCTGGAGCTGATGCCCTGACTTTGAACTTCTAGCCTACTAGACTGTGAGAAAATAAATTTATCTTTGTGAAAGCCATCCACTTGTGGTATTCCTGTTAGATCAGCACTAAATGACTAAGACAATATTAGAGTACCTTTAGAATATTAGTAAAAAATTAAAGATAGCTAGTTAAACAAAGGATCTTAGAATTGACCGCGACTTTAGAGATCACCTGGTCTAGAAAAGCTCAAAACTAATTAATGCCTGGTTAACCAAATGTGAGTCAGCCTTTAGGCTTGCTGCACTTTAGCCTGGAGAACTGGGCTTGCTTTGATATGATTCAATCCCAATGATGACTAGTTAGCTTGGTCCTATTCCAATGGATTTAGGACTGTTCTAGTGAGATTCAGCAAGAATTTAGCGTAAATTCTTCACTACTCTTAGAACTTCTAATGTGTGAGTCCTATTAGTGAGAACCTGTGCTGTCAACTTAATTTCCACACAGAGTTAAGATACAAACTAAGGAATTTTGAGTCCCGGCCCGGGATTTAAGTGATACTTACTGAAAAATTCGAAGATCTAGTAAATAAAGATGATTTCCAGACTGAATGGGAACTTACTGTTTCACAGCCTAAGGATATAGTCCCCCACTTCATCATACTGGCATGATGTTGTTGTTGTTGTTAGGTGCCGTTGAGTTGGCTCTGACCCACAGTGACCCTATGTACAACAGAACGAAACACCACCCCATCCTGCACCTTCCTCGCAATCATTGTTATGCTTAAGCCCACTGTTGCAGCCATGGTCTCAACCCACCTCCTTGAGAGTCTTCCTCTTTTTCACTGACCCTCTGTTTACCCAGCATGATGTCCTTTTCCAGTGACAGATTCCTCCTGATAATATGTCCAGAGTATGTAAGACTTAGTTTTGCCATCTTTGCTTCTAAGGAGCATTCTGGTTGTACTTCTTCTAAGACAGATTTGCTTGCTATTTTGGCAGTCCATGGTATATTCAATATTCTTCACCACTACCACGATTCAAAAGGCATCAATTCTTCTTCGGTCTTCCTTATTCATCGTCCAACTTTCACATGGATATAAGGCAATTGAAAACACCATGACTTGGGTCAGGCACACCTTACACTTCAAGGTGACATCTTTGCTTTTCAACACTTTACAGAGGTCTTTTGCAGCAGATTTGCCCAATGCCATGTGTCTTTTGATTTCTTGACTGCTGTTGATTGTGGATTGTGGATCCAAGTAAAATGAAATCTTTGACAACTTCAATCTTTTCTCCCTTTATCATGATGTTGCTTATTGGTCCAGTTGTGAGGATTTTTGTTTTCTTTATGCTGAGGTGTAATCCATACTGAAGACTGTAGTCTTTGATATTCATAAGTAAGTGCTTCAAGTTATCTGCACTTTCAGCAAGCAAGGTTTTGCCATCTGCATAATGCAGGTTGTTAATGAGTCTTCCACCAATTCTGATGCCCCATTCTTCTGCATATAGTTCAGCTTCTCGGATTATTTGCTCAGCATGTAGATTGAATAGGACTGATGAAAGGATACAACCCTGACCCACAACTTTCCTGACTTTAAACATCAAAGTATCCCCTTGTTCTGTTCGAACAACTGCCTCTTGAACTATGTACAGGTTCCTCATGAACCCAGTTAAGTGTTCTGGAATTCCCATTCTTCACAGTGTTATCCATCATTTGTTATGATCCACACAGTTGAATGCCTTTGCATAATAAAACACAGGTAAATATCTTTCTGGTATTCTCTGTTTTCAGCCAAGATCCATCTGGCATCATCAAAGATATCCTTCGTTCCACATCCTCTTCTGAATCCAGCTTGAATTTCTGTCAGTTCCCTGTCAATATAATGCTGCAGCTACTCTTGAATGATCTTCAGCAAAATTTTACTTGTGTGTGATATCAATGATATTGTTCAATAATTTCCGCATTCAGTTGGATCACCTTTCTTTGGAATGGGCACAAATATGGATCTCTTCCAGTTGGTTGGCCAGGTAGCTGTCTTCCAAATTTCTTGGCATAGATGAGTGAGCACTTTCAGTGCTGCATCTGCTTGTTGAAACATCTCAGTTGGTATTCCATCAATTCCTGGAGCCTTAGTTTTCAACAATGCCTTCAGTGCAGCTTGGACTTCTTCCTTCAATACCATTGGTTCTTGATCATATGCTACCTCCTGAAATGGTTGAAAGTTGAGCCAATTCTTTTTGGTATAGTGAGTCTGTGTATTCTTTCCATCTTTCTGATGCCTCCTTCATAGTTTAATACTTTCCCCACAGACTCCTTTAATATTGCAACTTGAGATTTGAAATTTTTCTTTAGTTCTTTCAGCTTGAGAAATTCCAAGCATGTTCTTCCCTTTTGATCTTCTATCTCCAGGTCTTTGCTCATGTTATTGCAATACTTTACTTTGTCTTCCTGAGCTCCCCTTTGAAATTTTCTGTTCAGCTCTTTTACTTCATCATTTTTTTCTTTCGCTTTAGCTACTTGACATTCAAGAGCAAGTTTCAGAGTCTCTTTTGACATCCATTTTGATCTTTTCTTTCTTTTTAATGACCTCTTGCTTTCTTCATGTTTGATGTCCTTGATGTCATTCCACAACTTGTCTGGTCTTTGGTCGTTAGTGTTCAGCATGTCAAATGTATTCTTGAGATGGTCTCGAAATTAAGGTGGGATGTGATCTAGGTCATACTTTGGCTCTCGTGGACTTGTTCTAATTTTCTTCAGTTTCAGCTTGAACTTACATACGATCGGTTGATGGACTGTTACACAGCCAGCCCTTGGCCTTGTTCTGACTGATGATATTGAGATTTCCATCACCTGTTTCCACAGATGTAGTTGATTTGACTCCTGTGGTAAGGTCTATGTGTATAGTCGCCATTTATGTTGGTGAAAAAGGTGTTTGCAATGAAGAAGTCAATTGGTCTTGCAAAATTCAATCGTGTGATCTGCACCATTGTGTCTATAATCAAGGACATATTTTCCCACAACCAGTCCTTCTTCTTTGTTTCTAACTTTTGCCATTCCAATCACCAGTAATTATCAATGCATCCTGATTGCCTGTGTGATCAATTTCAGACTGCAGAAGTTGGTAAAAATCTTCCATTTCTCCAACTTTGGCCTTAGTGGTTGGTAGGTAAATTTAAATAAGAGTTGTATCAACTGATCTTCCTTGTAGATGTATGGATATTATCCTTTCACTGACAGTGTTGTACTTCAGGATAGATATTGAAATGTTCTTTTTGACAATGAATGCAACACTACTCCTCTTCAAGTTGTCATTCCTGGCATAGTATACTATATGATTATTGGATGCAAAATGGCCACTACCAGTCCATTTCAGCTCACCTAGGAATATCAATGTTTATTTCTTCCATTTCATTTATGATGATTTCCAATTTTTCTAGATCCATACTTCATACATTCCATGTTCTGATTATTAACGGATGTTTGCAGCTGTTTTTCCTTATTTTGAGTTGTGGCACATCAGTAAATAAAGGTCCCAAAACCTGACTCCATCCATGTCATTAAAATCAACTCTAGTTTGAGGAGGAAGCTCTTCCCCAGCCATACTCTGAGCGCCTTCTAACTTGAGGGGCTCATCTTCCAGTACTATATCAGACAATGTTCCACTACTATTCATAAGGTTTTCTCTGGCTAATTCTTTTCGGAAGTAGACCACCGAACCCTTCTTCCTAGTCTGTCTTAGTCTGGAAGCTCAGCTGAAAACTGTCTGCCCTGGATGACCCTGCTGGTATTTGAATATCGATGACATAGTTTCCAGCATTACAGCAACATACAAGCTCCCACAGTATGACAAACTGACAGACGTATGGGGACTGGCATGATAGTCTAAAAGAACTCATACATAAGTGAATGTATAACTCTGTACAATGCTTGCAGTGCTTGATTTTCTAGAAATGCAAGGTAATTGAGATATAGAAAAAGATATGAGGAAGTGTTAAATTTATTGCAGTTGTCATTAGGGAAGCAACAAATAAATGAGAAGAAGAAAATATTCCTAAGCTCCTCCCCCCCAAAAAATAGAGATAAAACTATGGCAAATGAAAAAATATATACATATGGACAAGTTTTTTCGTTTAAAAACATATTTGCAGCAGAAAATCTGATCCCTAGAAAAGTGGAAAAGAAAAATGACTTGGACTTCCTCTCCAGAACTGTAAGATGGAAACTTCAACATTATTAATAGGCCCTCAATGTTGAACCTGAAGAGAATATTAGAGATAATTAAATCAACCTTGTTTGTTAATTGTGTCTCTGATGAAAGAGATTTGGCAGGACTACAAATTATCCACCAGCAGTTTCCTGCCAATTAAAAATCCCAAGATGTGTATTGTATGGTTTTGTGCATGTGTATGTGTGTGTGTATGCATGTGTGTACCCATGCACAAACACACAACACACACAGAGGACAATCATAGACCATCAACTCTTTAGTATAAGTGAAGGTTTGGGCTCCATTTTCTCAGTCATTCTTTTATTTTGGATCATCAGTTTTGACATTCAGCTCAAATTTTATGTAAATCATATATAATTTTCATCAGGACTCACTGCTTTTCTTTTTCTAGCTTAAGATCTCAACATAATCAAGGATCCCTCTACACTTTATATTTGATAACTCAAGAGCAGACATTGAAATACATATCCAAAAAGGACCTGGGAGCACAAACTACCTAAACCACGTAATCCTTTTCTTCTTTTTTCCCCAGGCCCTATCTTATACTGGGGGTCCAGTAGTTCTCAAACTCTACATACAAAAGAAACATGAGCTTGGTAAAACAGATTACTGGGCCCTTCCCCCAGAGTCTTCAGTTCAGTAGGTATGGAGTAGATCCTAAGAAATTTCATTTCTAACATATTCCTAGGTGGTGCTGATGTTGACTAAACTTTTAAAAACACTGTGCTTGGTCTTCAGATTGTGGGGTTGGTGATGAGGTGGGTAGGAGGACAGAGAGGACAATGTCTCTCATAAAAGATCAGCCCAGGAGGCGGGGACCAAGATGGTAGAGTAGTCAGACGCTGCTGGTGGACCCTCTTACAACAAAGACCTGAAAAAACAAGTGAATTGATTATATATGACAATCTAGGAGCCCTGAATATCAAAGGCAAAGTTGAGGAACTGGACTGAGAGGCAGGGGGAAGGAGAGACGGTTTGGAAGCAGGGAGGAGTTGCCAGACCTGACACAGTGAAGAGTTGCCAGACCTGACCCGGTGACAGCCTGAGCCCTCAGGCCAGATCAGCTCATGGGTGAGTGGTAAGGCAGGCAAGCAGCAGTGCTTGGGAGGTGTATTCCACACTGGGAGAGACCCAGCGGCAGAGAGTCTACTCAGCCACCCAGAACCAGTGAGAAGCAGCCCTCGATCAGTGAAACATAAGTACTTGCATCCGGCCTACTGTGTGGATCAAAAAAAACCCTCTTGAAAAATCTCTCTCCCATTTACCTCCCTGCTCCCTGCTCTGCACTGGGTCCTGGACCAGCTTCAGCAATTGCCGAGTCCCCTGGGCTGGAAGTAGGATCCGTCACACACCCTGAGCCATTCTCCTGGCCTTGGAGAGTGAACAAATTAACAAACAGGGGAAAAAATAAACTGCTGGCTCCCCTAAGCCAGGAACTCAGAGTAGGCACAGGTCCTTTGCCTAGGCACAGGCATAAGGGATCCACAGACTCTGAGTGCTTTTCGCACTGCATAGACTTGTGTGGGCCCATTTCAACAGTGTAGGCCCTCATTACCGCAGTAAAACAACATATATACCTGAAATCTAACTTCAACTGTTTCAGCAGTGAAGTGGCAGGTTCTTGACATTTGACACTGCACTGTGTATTAAGCAGGGTCTTCACCTACCCACATCAGGGGCCTGAGGACTGGTGGCTCCACCCATGCCACCAAGCCACCTGTGACAGGAACCCAAGAATAAGAGGTACCCCCCAGTCCTTACAGCCAACAGCACTGGGTGCTCATAGTCCGGATGCAAAACACACTCACCTACATACTCCAGGGAACAGGGCATTCCTTCATCCTGGACACTCAGGGGCAGCTGTCATCCCCATGCCTTGCTCAGAGTGCATCCCCCTGCTGCAGCCAGATGCCTGTGCCTACACCAAATAACCATGCCTGTCTAGGACTGTAGATGAGAGCCTGCCCACACACTTGGTGGCTATCTACCTGGGCGCCTGAGCTGAATCCATACAGGAGGAGTGGGCAGACTCCTGAGCTCACATACCTAGTAACAGATCTAACTACTTGGTGACAGGACATTAGAGCTTCAAAGTTGCCAATAATCAAACTAGCTCATACAAGCAGCCTATTTGGGCATATCAAAAGAAAACAAGAAGCTAGGACACAGTAAGCAAACATAAAATAAATAAATATAGTAACTTATCAATGGCTCAGAGACAACAGTCAATATCAAATCACATAAAGAGGCAGTTCAGGATGCTTCAGCAAGCTCTCAAAATAATCTAGAAATTTTCCAGAAGAGGAAAACTTCTTGGAATTACTGGAGGAAGAATACAAAAGATTAATATACAGAACTCTTCAAAAGATTAGTAAGGAAATTAAGCAAAACATGGAACACGCAATAGAGGAAATTAAAAAGATTAGAGAAGAGCATAATTATAAATTTAACAGGCTGCAAAAATCCACAGAGAGACAGCAATCAGAAATCCAGAAGATTAACAATAAAATGTCAGAATTAAACAGCTCAATAGAAAGTCATAGGAGCAGAATTGAGGCAATGGAAGTCAAAATTAGTGAAATTGAAGATTAAGCACTTGACACCAACTTATTTGGGGAAAAATCAGATAAGAGAATTAAAAAAGAAATTAAGAAACCCTAAGAATTATGTGGGAATATATCAAGAGGAATAACCTATGAGT
Source organism: Dugong dugon (assembly GCA_030035585.1). Classification (NCBI taxonomy): domain Eukaryota; kingdom Metazoa; phylum Chordata; class Mammalia; order Sirenia; family Dugongidae; genus Dugong; species Dugong dugon. The sequence continues at coordinate 140,319,847 of CM057464.1, read as the reverse complement.
GATAGGAGTACCAAAACAGGGAGAGATAACAGAAAATACAAAGAGAATTGCTGAAGATTTGTTCATGGAAAACTTCCCTGATATCATGAAAGATGAGAAGATATCTATCCAAGACGCTCATCAAAACCCACATAAGGTAGATCCAAAAAGAAAGTCACCAAGATGTATTATAATCAAACTTGCCAAAACCAAAGATAAAAAGAGAGTTTTAAGAGTGGCTAGCGATAAATGAAAAGTCATCTACAAAGGAGAGTCAATAAGAATAAGCTCGGACTACTCAGCAAATACCATGCCGGCAAGAAGGCAATGGGATGATGTATATAAAGCCTTGAAGGAAAAAAAAACTGCCAGCCAAGAATTATATATCTAGCAAAACTGTCTCTCAAATATGATGGCAAAATTAGGGCATTTCCAGATAAACAGAAGTTTAGGGAATTTAAAAAAAAAAACAAAATTACAAGAAATACTAATGGGAGTCCTCCATTTAGAAAATCAATAGCATCAGATAACATCCCAAGACTAGAACACAGGACAGAGCAACCAGATATCAACCCAGATAGGGAAGACATAAAAATAAGCCAAAGCTAAAACATTGACTATAGAGAAACAGAGATGTCAATATGTGAAAGATGACAACATTAAAACAAAGAAGAGGGACTTAAAAAAGGAGACAGATTTTTCATATGGAGAGGAAGTCAAGGCAATATAAAGAAATAAAAGATTGGTATAAATGTAGAAAATTAGGGGTAAATATTAAGGTAATGACAAAGGAAACTAACAATCCTACAATTCAAAATACAAAACCAGAAAAATATAAAGATTCAGCAAATAAAAAATCAACAGCAATGAAAAAGAAAAGAAAACACATAAAGAAAAATGACTCAGCACAGAAAATTAAGTGGAACAAAGAAACTATGAACAACACACAAAAAAACACATCAAAATGACAGCACTAAACTCATACCTATCAATAATTACGCTGAATGTAAATTGACTAAATGCACCAATAAAGAGACAGAGAGTGGCAGATTGGATTAAAAATTATGATCCATCTATATGTTGCCTACAAGAGACACATCTTAGACTTAAAGACACAAAAAAACTAAAACTCAAAGGATGAAAAAAAAATATCAAGCAAACAACACTCAAGAGCAGGAGTGGCAATACTGACTCCGACAAAATAGACTTAAAGTAAAATCCACCACAAAGGATAAGGAAGGACACTATATAATGATTAAAGGCTTAATAAACCAGGAGGATATGACTATAATAAATATTTGCGCACCCAATGACAGGGCTCCAAAATACCTAAAAGAAGCACTAACAGCATTGGAAACAGAGACAGACAGCTCCACGATAGTAGTAGGACAGAGAGTCCCTGATGGAGCAGGAGAAAGGTAGGGTGCAGAACTCAAATTATAGTAAAAAGACCAGACTTAATGGTCTGACTGAGACTGGAGGAACCCCGGAAAGCATGGCCCCTGGATTCTCTATCAGCCCAGAACTAAAACAATTTCTGAGGCCAACTCTTCAGACAGGGTTTGGACTGGACTGTGGGACATAAAGTGATACTCATGAGGAGTGTGCGTCTTAGCTAAGTAGATTCAAAAGACTAAACAAGGCGTTTCAGGAAAATTTCATACCCCTTACCAGCCTTAGGCTACTGGTCACATAGAATACCATAATGACTTAGTTAAACAAGTCCAGAGGTGAGATGGGAAAGCAGAGAGGATTAGGAACTGGTTGAATGGACATGAGGAATCAAGGGTGGAAAGGAGGAGTATGCTGTCACAGTATGGGGAGTGCAATTAGGGTTACATAACAATGTATGTATAAATTTTTTATATAGGATACTAACTTGAAATGTAAACTTCATTTAAACTACAAAAATAAACAAAAAAAAGTAAAGATCAGTCCAAGGCTTCTTTTTGAACCAGAAAAAATAGAAAAGAGAAGATAAGAAAAGACGAATAAAGCAAAGCTTTTAAAATAACAACGAAAAAGTCCTACATGGGTGATACATTTAACCACAGAGGAGATACGGCTCTCTCAGAGTTTGATCTGCATGTCAAGACAGAACAGATGATGCCTTACATGCACCAAGAAGGTATAAAAAAAAATATCACCCATGTAATGTGGATTCCTAGAGAGAGCAGGCTTCCAAGCTGATCTAAAAATAGCTTGAAAGACTAAATATGGGCATCTGGCATGGGGCTTTATGGTGGTGAGGCGGTGGCTCTGGGGTGAGTGTTTCCACAATGTGAATTGGGGCTTGTGTGGTTTGAACTTCTTTCTGGCACCAAAAGAGGGAACACTCAGGCTTTCTAATCACCTTGTCCAGATGTGGGAAAGAAGAGGAAGGCAGAATGGTTGGGCTTAAAAATTGTTCACAGTCAATTGTCCAAAATAGAGTGATATTCTTTACTGAAATTCACTCCTGAAATCTCATGAATGATTGAAGTGTGCCATGTTTTATTTAGTTGAATTTGAACTTGTTTAACTAAGTCATTATGGTATTCTATGTGACCTGTAGCCTAAGGCTGGTAAGGGTATGAAATTTTCCTGAAATGCCTTGTTCAAGAGCACAGCATTATAAATTTCAAGAAGTGAAATGAGTGCCTTGTTCTGTGTGAAGAATGTCTCGACCTCCAAAGGGAGTAAGGCATGAAGACATGTCTTGGTGAGTTCTTGTTTTGTGATTTTTGGATGTGCAGAGACCTGCATGACTTGATTTACATATTTGGCGTTTGTGAGATAAGAGATTCCCAGAGTTCTTTACACCAAAGGGGGTGAACTTGAATAAGGAAATGTTGCTACCATTGGTCAGAATAGATGGCCAGACCATTGTCAACGATCTCAAAGTTTGTAAAAACATCTGAATGGGCCAGTGATTGACCAGGGTATCCAGTGCTAAAACGACTGCCTGAAGCATGGCCAATTGTGCTGAACTTTGGGTTCTATCTTTTATCATAGACATCCTGGTTAAGCTCTTCAGAGAGGTCCATCACATATAATGGTGATGTTGCTATCCATAAAGTATGTTAACTCCCATTGCTGTCCATTCAGTTGATTCCAAGGTGCTCCTCAGGGTCTAGGATTCTAGGTAAGGGGTGACCACCTCCAGTACCATGGCATCTGGCAAGAGATTGAGGACAAGGAAGACCATTCCCTCCTTCAGATAGGATATGCCAAAGGGCCTACAGATACCATATATGAGCAAGTTCTCTTTTAGCAAGGAGACCTTGGTGGCCATGCCAGGCTTGTGAGGTACTGCTTCCATGATCCAAATCATAATGGTTAGCTGGGTACAGAGAGTCACAGGCTCAGGGCCTCTGGGAGCCTCTGTATCCAGGAGAGATTAGTATGTGGCCAGTAATTGCAGCTCTACTTGCATACCAAAAAATAAATAAATAAATAAATAACCAAAACAAATAACCAAACCCATTTCTGACTCATAGTTACCCTATGGGACAGAGTACAACTGCCCCATAGGGTTTCCAAGGAGTGGCTGGTGGATCGGAACTGCCAAACTTTTGGTTAGCAACCATAGCTCTTAACCACCACATCACCAGGGCTTCCTCTACTTTCATACAAGCTATTTAAATAGCTTAAAGAGCCCAAACAAGCCATGTACCCAAACAAATACACTTAGGGCTTAATAAATGGTTCAGTAATTACGAACTGAAATAGGAACTGAAAAAGTAATAAGCTAAATATATCTTCTCCCTCACTAGTCTTTGAGGATCTTTAAGAGGATGGGAACCTGGAGAGATAGAGATCAACCTTAGAAATGTCTACTTCCCTAGTCTTTAGAGCATTCATATTCAGTCAAAGAGATAGGCGATACCAGTCAGAAAAATCTCTTTGCTTGCTGTTCAAATTACTCACCTAATTAAATAGTTACTGCAGAGACTCATGGGTGAGACAGTTTTCTAAGTCATTGTCTAGTATGACTCATTGGATTTGGCCACCCACTAGCATGGTCAACTTTGTATTTTATAATCATCTTCCATATTTTAAACTAAGTAATGCTCTTTTAACTATAAATCGTTTACCATTTTCCTTAGCTATTGTACATATTTTTGTTTTGAAATTCATTAGTTCTTTGATTTATGTTTTTGATCACTAGAATTCTAATCACAAGAGCAAGTCAGATATATAAAGAGCTACAAAGGAAGACAGCACAAAAATGAGTACAGCAATCTTGCCTCTAAAAAGCTCATAGTCAAGTAGGAGAAACAGACTGAGAAACACTGGATGTAAACAACATGATATGTCCTTATATCATAGATTGAGGCATAGATTGAGGGCTGCAGGAATATAGAGGGTAGTAGCAGTGGGAGGAGGAGAAAGGCCTTCCTAAGGGCTGTGGCATTTATCCCAGCAAAATCCCCATTGTACTTCTCCTACTATATTCCAAATTTCTTCAGGATAGGGGTTTTATACCATTTTTTTTTTCTCTTTCTTAGAGTCTAGAACTCTGTGTGTGTATGTGTGTGTGTGCTGAATCCATGATTCACTCTTAATGGATTAAGATATAGAAACAGCCATTCTGACCAAACACAAACTCAAAAGAAGTTAGAACGAGTTCCCCTAATATATCCAGGGAGTTGGTAGGCAGGTGCTATGTGACTGGGTTAGACAAAGCTCTTCTTCCCACTATTCATGGATTTCTATCCCTGATTTGCATATCCGCTTTGTTAGGAAGGAACTGGGAACTCAACCTCTTCTTCATGCTCCAGGACTGACCAGCCAGAGATCAGGGCTAGGCTAGGCAATGAGATTCCTGATCTAGTCATTTTAGCAGATGGCTTGGATAGGCTCCTTTTTCTTTTAGCTCTGTGTCAGGGAACAATAATAATGCTTGAGGTCCAAGCTGCCAGCCTTCAAATCTCCAGTAGCTTGGAACAACTGGTTGTAGGCCTGTGGTTGCAGAGTTCTCTGAGTTCTTGATACAGTAGCATACAGCAAGAACAAGCACATTTAAATATAAGATATAAATAAATATACCTGTAAACTTTTGGACACACTAGGAAGTTGATGAGAAGGAATTTAAACATGGATTTCTTGTTAACTTGGCAGGTGAAGGCTGAATTGTGCCTCCTTCCAGGATCAAAGGAAAATCAGCCATTTATATCTCAAGCTGAAGAAAACAGGCTATACTTGTTACAAATATATGGGTTTGTAGGTGGTCATTATCACGCCATTTTTAATCACTTTTGAAGAAGGCAATTACTAGCAACATAATCTACTGGAAAGTAAGGCTGCTTTTATATAATCTTAGTACATCAGTTGTAAAAGTTTGTGAAAGTTGCTTAATATTTGTATTCCTCAACTTCCCCATCTATAATGGAGGTAATGATTGTTTAGGCTTGTTAAAAGAATTAAATGAGTATGTGTAAACATTTGTATCATGTTGATCGAAGGTAGTATTTTGCATTAATGTTTGCTAGTAGTTTCTAGCAATATACCTTTCATATATCAAAAGAATTTTGCCAGTACAATTATAGTAGCTATTATAAAGATTATTTAATGCTCATTTCAATAAGTTGTACTCCTATTCAACAAAACTTATTTTGTTATTTTGCTGACTTTGGAGCCTTTACTGTTTCTAAATTAACAGACATTCTATGATCACAGATCTCATTAGTGTCAGTCACAAATAACAATTTAATGAAGAGACTGTATGGCGGTAGTCCTTTAAGTACTTACTAGATAGTGATTCATCTGCAGTTTGTGAAAGAAGTCCAATTTGCCAAACAGACACTCAGCTTGGAAGAATTTATAAAACTTTGACCAACCTACTCTATGGTTTTAACTGATTCACCTGTCCTAAGGTCTACAGACAGTAAAATGCTTAAGAAAGATTCATTTATGCTATTATGTCTTGAACCAATCTTGAGTAAATCATAAAGATATATGAAAAATATAACCAATGAAATTTGATTTTTAAAAACCAAGGTGACATCCATGATTGGCTAACCAAAAGGAAGAATGTTCTGTAGCATAATTGGCCAACTTTATTAGCATTCATACGGTTTAATCACAAAATACTCATGGAATTTCTTTTTAAAAATATTTTTATTTAATTTAAAATTAAGCTGACACATGGCTATAATACTTATAAATTAATCTGTTTCTATATTGACTATTTTAGTAAAATAAAAACTTCCTGCCTCTGCCCACACAATCTCAGACTATTTTTACAGTTCTACACATTAAACTCAAGTCATCTGGAGATCATTTTGAATATTTTGTTCCTAATATCTTTTTGATACTTTCTGAAAAAATTTTAGACATAAATTCAGATATAATTGTGTATTTAATTTCTAATAATTATGAGAATACCAGCTATCTTGATCACTATAACTTTATAATAAATCTTAAAATTGGTTAATGTTCTTCTTGCAAGATTATTCTTAGATTTCAAGTTGTGTTGGTTATTCTAAGTCCTTTGCATTTCTGTGAGAATTTTAGAATCAGAGCATTGATTTCTATTTTAAAAAAAAATTCTGCAGGGGTTTTGATTTGAATTTTATTGAATCTACAGATCAGTTTGGGGAGAATTGGCATCTGAAAATATCAATTAAAAAGTAAAAACAGTTCCCATGAAATCAGTTCTGACTCATGGCGAACCCATGAGTGTCTGAGTAGAACTGTGCACCGCAGTATTTTTGATGGATGATTTTTTGGAAGTAGATCACCAAGCTTTTCTTCCAATGGACCTCTGAGATGACTCAAACCTCCAAACTTTCAGTTAGCAGCTGAGTGCATTAACCAATTGCACTATCCAGGTTCTCCTCCAATCATTAACAAGGTATAGCTTGCCATTTATTTTGTTGTTGTTGTTAGTTGCCATTGAATTGGATCCAACTCATAGAGCCATTATGTGTAACAGAATAAAATGTTGCCTAGTCCTGCACCGTCTTTATGATTGTTGGTGTGTTTGACTCCGTTGCTTCAGTTATTGTGTCAATCCATCTCATTGGGGACTTGTCTCATTTTCATTGGCCCTTTACTTTACCAAAAATGATGTCTTTTTCTAGCAGTTTGTCTATCCTGATGACAGGTCCAAAGTAAGCAAGCTGAAATCTCACCATCCTCCCTTCTAAGGAGCATTTTGGTTGTATTTCTTCTAAGATTGATTTGTTTATCCTACTGGCAGTCCACAGTATATTCAATATTCTTTGACAGCACCACAGTTCAGATGCATCGATTCTTCTTCTTTTTGCACTTACATGATTTAACTAAAAAGACCTTGGCTTAGATGCATTTTAGTCATCAAAGTAATATCTTTGCTTTATAAAACTTTAAAAAGGTCTTTTGTTGCAGACTTGGCCAGTGCAATACGTCATTTGATTTCTTGACTGCTGCTTCCAGAGGCAGTGATTGTTGATCCAAGTACAATGACATCATTGACAGCTTCAATTCCTTCTCCTTTTATCATCTGTATTTTATCTACTACTTACATTGTGAAAACACTATGGATCACAACATAAGTGATAGATAAGCTAAAATATGGATGCAACTAATACTTAGAGGTTGGAAGTAAAGGGATGGTAGAAAATGTAAACAGAATTCTTATTTATCATAATATAATACCAATAGATAAAATTCAGAAATCAAGAAATGGCAGCACGAGCTTTTTTTTTTGAGATTATGATGGTAATTACTAGAAGAATTTAAACTTCTTAAAAAGGCCTTCATCTGAAACTGAGATCAGACTTAGGAAAGCATAGGGTAAAAGTGGTTGTTTTTGATTATATGCTCCTTTTTAGTATTTAATATGTTTAAATAAATATGTTGATTTAATGGTATGAATAATAAAATGTAAATAGTAGAAACTACAGTTAGAATGTTAAAACTGTAAATGTTAACTCATATTTCAGATGAAGAAGCAAAAACATTGAAAAGTTAAGGTTTTAACTAAGTAGATGCAGTCACTATTAGAACCTAGCTCTAAGAACTTATCTCCTTTTGTTTTTCTGGCTCTAATGATTCTGACTTTGCCTGAATATTGTCAGATGATTCTAGTTTTTTCACTTTATATTAAATGAAAATATGCATTCCCATAACTTCTACCTTGTTCTCTTGGTTAGGCCTTCTGGAGTAATCCTTGGCACTTTAAGGACATTTTAATAAAACCATTTCCACCTCTTTGAAAGCGCTTATATCTCTGTGAAGGATAACTACTGAAGATTAGATTTATGAAAGGTGATTTTCTAACTCAGTGATATAGTTTTGGAAACTAGACAAAATAAATTTATTTGGGAATGTGTCTTCCATGGTTAATGGGGAGCGAATGTGTTACATAGTTGAAAAGTTCTCATACCAGAAATAGAAAAGAACCCAAGACACAAGGACTAGAAGGCAGGAGGGGACAAGAAAGCCAGTGATAGGGAACCCAAGGTTGAGAAGAGACAGCATTGACATGTCATGGGGTTGTTAACCATTGTCATAGGGCAATATGTGTACTAACTGTTCAATGAGAAACTATTTGTTCTGTAAACTTTCATCTGAAGTACAAAAAAAAAAAATTATCTATGTGAGATCAAATTGACAACAGCAACTCAAAAGGTTGGATGGGAAGCCTAAGGGACAGTGAGTTGAAGATAATGGTGATGGAATAATTTGGAAAAGGATAGTGAGAATAACAGCACAACTCGAAGAATGTAATCAACGTCACTGAATTGTACATGTAGAAATTTTTGAAATGGTGTATCTTTGGCTATGTATATTTTCACCAGAAAAAAAAAGAAAAAGTCCTCCAAGGTCGAGAAGGGAGAGTGTTGACATGTCATGGGGTTGTTAACCAATGTCAAAAAGCAATGAGAAACTATTTGTTCTATAAACCTTCATCCTAAGTACAATTAAAAAAAATTTTTTTAAAAAGAACAAAAGACAAGTGCCACCTGCTTCACAACTTTACTCAATTTTCCCAAAAGTAGTCCCCCAAATGTAACTGATCTTAAAGGGTAGCATCTCACACACTGTTTTGACTCTTTTTGTTAAAAATACTTTTTCCCAAGTATGTTTCCTAAAATTATTACTGCCTCCTATATACTTTAAAACATAACACAGATGCTTGACAGTTAATAATCAACATAATTTTGATATACAGACTTCTCCTGATTTATGACGTTCCTATAAATGAAGTCACAAAACATTTTATATCCTATAACAAGCTTTCGTTTTGTTGTTTAAATATTTTAGTAATGTATTTATTTTTTGGTTAATCAAGGATACAAGGTATATATAACATATTAAGATACACAATTTACTATAAATATCTGTCACATTTAATACTTTCCGTAAGAGCATACTATAAATAATTGCTATTTATGTCTTCCATGCATGAAAATAACAATTTTTTCCTCCGTTTGAAAATATACAATAATATGACCGTAAGTGATCTCACTGGCCTTGCTTCAATGATAAGTTTCTATAGCACAGCTTTAGAAGAGCTTAAAAATAAGCTGATTTCATAATAGCTATGCCTTATGAAAAGGTAATTCATATTAGGCATACTGTTTGTTCATAAAGTTCTTGCTCTGCTTGGTGATTCTGCTATGTCTACTCACTTAAAATGTTTCCAGAGTGCTTTGATGTTTTTCCTTATGTCATAAAATCACAATAAAAAAACATGTTGCCATAATAGTGTTATGGCAAGACATTTTTGCCAGGCAGTATGTATAATTTCTAAATGTTAGTATATAATTAAGCAGTCAGGCTCAACCGGTCATATTACATTGTGAAGTTCTATAATAGGTGTTGAAATTGCCTCTGAATATCACACCCGGGAGTATCTCTGAGATTTTTACATGACGATTTCACAGGGCTATAAAGAAAAAAAAGACTAGATGAAGTCATTAAAAAACATTTTTCTTAGGTAAATTTAAGTTCTTTCCATCACTCATGTGCAGTCATTAAGTCTAATGCATTTTCCTGGGAAAATATTTCATATAGCTCCTTTATTTATTTATTTTTTTTTTACTGGTAACTCAAAATTTGTTAATTTTGACTTATTTAAATATGGTTCCTATCTTGAAAAATAACGGAGGCAATTACCTTCAACTCAGTTTCCAAGGTGACAGTTTATCAATCACAGTAATAAGCGCTTGGGTTTTTTCATAACATATTTGACTCTGATTTTTCCATCTTTCTCCAATCCTCAGATTGCCTCTAGTACTTCGTAGAACTTTCTTTTCTGTTTCAGATGAGGGTGAGAATACCCTCCACAATGAATAATGTAAGAATTTTATGAAACAGAAGACAAATTGTAGGGTAAGCGAGCCCAAGTGTATGTAAATGGAGAACATCAATCACTCCCCTAAATTATATATAAGAACATCATAATTCAAATATTTTGACTTGTGCTTTGGTTACACAAAGTGACTGGTAAGATTATTGTTTATCTATAAAATTGCAGAGAACCTGTGTACACATTCATAGTTAAGTGTTTTATTTTCCTAAATTTCTCAAGAGTTAGACCAACAAAGGTTTTTGAGTGCCTTGTCTTAGTATTTGTTTTTGAAGAAACTGACCCAGGGACAAGTATTCTAGTGCAAATAGATCATTTGAAAGATGCAAGAGACACTGATAGGGGACATAAAAGTGAAACAGAGAAGGAAGGTCAACCAATAAAGTGTGCAGTATCAAGCAGCTCTCACAGTGGTTAAGTGGAGATTAATCCCATGGTGAAACCCTGGGAAACAATGCAAAACACAATTCAGAAATATCCCTCACAAAGGGGAAGGGTACTAGAGATTAATATAGCAACACCAGAGAATAACTGTGTGATGCTGCTGGGGTGAGGAAGCAGCATTAATTGTGCAGCATTTCCAAGACTCTCAAGAGCAAATGGACAGATGATCTGTAGTTGCAGAAATAAAGTACAGAGGCACAAAGATTCAGACACTGTCATTTGGAAGTTGGATAGAGCACAAGGGAAAGTCCAGTGAATATAAACAAGCACTGACAGTGTCTGCTACATCACCAAAGCATTGTAACATTTCTGATAAGTACATTATATTATCAAATTTTCCATTATTTACAATTCAATAACAATCTTTTCTATGGTTTCAACTAAAATACTGAAAAATGTTCATCAATAGAGGTTGTAAGGCAGAGCTGATATCCCCTCATACAATTAATGGATATACTTACTAACCTTCTTTGTTCCTTGGTGGTTGGTAAGAAAGAGGGTCAGAGAAAAAGAGCAAGACCCTTGATGAGATGGATTGACACAGTGGCTGCAACAATGAGCTCAAACAGCAATGATTGGGAGGATGGTGTAGGACCAGGAAGTGTTTTGTTTTGTTATACCTGGATCACTGAGTTGGAACCAACTCAGTGGCACCTAACAACAACAACACCTATGTATTCTGTAATTGATCCTTGGATTGATCCTTCCACCCATATGATTGTGATCTCTGAATGCAATCATATCCTGTGTGTTTTTCCTGAGCTTCAATCATTTGTCTAACTATCTTTTGTGTGTCTCATTATAAGTAGTAATGTTTTAATAGAATAGCAGCTGACATTGTTCAAGCATGTAGTTTGTGCTAAGAACATTACTGTGCAATTAGTTTGGACATGGATTATCTCAATTAATCCTCACAACAAGCCTAGAAATAGATATTGTTACTACTACAATTTAACGAGTGAAGAAACAGGGTTGGAATTTCAAATTTAGCTAATACGTGGAGATGTGTGACTTTGAATCTGCCATTTTAACTCTAAATCCCTGTATCAGTCAAAGTACAACCAGAGAAATAGAAAAATCAGGATATATGTGATTTATTTTAACAAATTGGCTTATGTCATTTTGGAGAATAGCTAGATAAATCCAATGTCTGTAGGGCAGGCTCTCAGGAAAAGCTGGCTGGAACTCCTGCACGTGAGCTAAAGCTGCTGTCCACAAGTGGAATTTCATCTTCTTCAGGAAAACCTCAGCTCTGCTCTTTAAAGTCTTTTGACTGTTAATTAAGTCTACCCAGGTTGTCTTCCTTAGTTAAAGTCAACTGGTTATGGACTTTAATCAAGTCTACAAAATACCCTCACAGCAACACCTAGATTGGTGTTTGATCAAAGAACTGGGGAATGTAGCTGAGCTAAATTGACACGTAAAGCTAACCATCACAGCTTCTAACTACTAAACTTATACTACTTAACCTGAATGATCCACAAAACCTCAAACTCAGCAAGAGCAAAACTTTCCCCCAAAACAAATGCTCTTCTCTTGTATTCTCTAGCACTAGTGAGGTTCTCTAATGATAAAGATCTAAGTATCTACTTGATTTATTCCATTCCTCTCCACGATTTCTCTTTATCATTTTTTTATCCAGTGCTTAGCTAAGAGCACAACACATGTGAAGTACTTAATAAATGTCTGTAGAACCAAAAGAAATGCACTTATATCCAGTACACGTTTTTATCTCACTCAAAAGATCATGTTATCTTTATTAATATATTTTTGCAACCCATGTGTATGTAAAAGATGTGGCATTTCCTTCCTGCTGTCAACAGGAAAGCTGTTCCAGCCCAAGGGTAGGCCAAAACAAAGGTCAGCCTTTGTGGTAGTCCTTTCTGGGACAAATCATACAACCACAGTATTTTAAGAACACATTCTGTATTAGTCCCCCGGCACTGGCAAGCTGCACTAGGAATGCATACTGCTGTCCCAATGGAGAATAGGAGATGATAGACAGGTGAGTGGAAATGCTATAACATTTTTTAGTGAAAATAAGTCATCCTTTTCCTCATTAAGCAGCCCTCTGCTTCCTGAAGTTTTGGATTGTATTCTATAGTTCTAAAAAAAATTGATTCTGTCAGTCTTTGACAGTTTATGGTTGTTTTAATGGAGGATTGATTCTTTGACCATCCTACTCTGTCCCAAGATCTGTTTCATATTACCTAACTCTTATGGATTTAATTTTGTCCCCTCAAAATATGTGTTGAAATCCTACCCCCATGCCTGTTAATTATTATCCAGTTTGAAAATAAGGGTTTCATTTTGTTGTGTTAGTAAGGTCATACCAGAGTAGGGTGCGTCCTAAACTTATCACTTCTGAGTTACAAAAAGAGTGGAATAGACACAGAAACAAAACAGGGGGTGGGGGGGACATGCCATATGAAGACAGACATACAAGGCAGATGCATCTATAAGGCCAGGAAACTTAAGTATTTCTGGCAGTTTCTAGAATTTGAAAGAGATGAAGAAGGACCTACCCAGAAAGCCATGCTCTGAATTTGGATGTCTAGACTCCTGAACTGTGAGAAAATAAATTTCTGCTGTTTAAAGTCACCACTTGTGGTATTTCTGTTATGGCAGCACTTGGTTGTTGAGGCACTAACTAAGGAATCTAGTACCATTATTGCAAGCTTATGTGTCATGGAGTAAATCCTCATTAAGTTTTATAAGAGATACATAAAATTTTTAATAGAATTATACTTGCAGGGAGACCACCAACTTGTATTGAAAAAGATAAAGAGATTTTATAAAATGAGAAAAAAGAAAATTAGATCTTCAAACTTCCTATTTTTAATGGAAAAAGAAGGAAAGCTATTTTTAATGGAAAAAGAAGAAGAATTTAAAGGGCAGAAAAAAGTACTCAGAAGGCAGTGAAAAGAGCCATGGAAAATCATTTCCAAGCTTGATTACTAATCAAGAAGCTGGTAACATGTATCCTGCTGGGTTTTGGAATTTCTATGTATAAGTGCTTCCTTTGTGATTTATCTCCTCACCTTTTGTAACAGGAGTGTCTATCGTAGTTATTCTATGTCTAGCCTAACATTGTGTGTTGTGATTGGCAGGGGGAGAGGGGGAATACAATTTGCTTCTTTAGTTAACGGGTCTTCTGACAGACAGGAAATATTTGTCATTGAGGGACAGAGAGAAGACTGATATCTAGCCTTCAAGATGACCTCAAAGAACCCCTACTCCGGATATTTTTTTAATTTAATTTTTTTATTGTACTTTAGACAGTTTACAGAACAAATAGTTTCTCATTAAACAGTTAGTTCACATATTGTTTTATGACAATGGTTAACAACCCCATGACATGTCAACACTGTCCTTTTTCCACCTTAGGTTCCCTATTACCAGCTTTCCTGTCCCCTCCTGTCTTCTAGTCCTTGTCCCTGGACTCTTGTGCCCCATTAGTCTCGTTTTGTTTATGGAGCTGTCTAATCTTTGGCTGAACGGTAAACCTCGAGAGTGACTTCATTACTGAGCTAAAAGGGTGGCCGGGGGCCATACTCTCAGGGTTTCTCCAGTCTCTGCCAGGCCAGTAAGTCTGGTCTTTTTTTGTGCCTACTCCTAATATTTATAGTGAATATGCATGTGCTTGTGTAGATCCCTTTCATGCTGAATAAAGCTAACTGTGACCAGTAACACATTGCAGAAATGATGCAATTAAGTTGATGATACAAAGTCAATTGCTCAAGTGATCACTACAAAATTAATTATTTTAAATGATGTGACTATTTTCAGTATATTTACATTGCCAAGGATAATTCTTCCTGGATTTGTTTAACAACATGCCCATTGGTAGATTTTTTTTTTTAATTAAGCAGATTTATTTCTTAAGTTATAATGCACTATGTAAACCATTGTTGTTAGGTGCCATCGAGTCAGTTCTGACTTATAGGGACCCCATGTACAACAGAATGAAACACTGCCCGGTCCTTCACCATCCTCACAGTCGTTGCTATACTTGAGCCCGTTGTTGCAGCCACTGTGTCAAACAAAGCCATTAGGAAATAGAAATACAACCATTTAAACTTTTCTGGTACTTACTAAACCCTGTGGTCCTTATGGTGACATTTTCAGAATCTGGAAATTATGCAAGCTCTTCATAACTACTGTTATGTTATGAGGCAATATTTAGTACAATCTTAGTTCTATCTGATGATGGAAAATATCACATATAAACAAGTTCTAATCAAATATGAAAGATTGAGGAGTTAGAAGGTCATCTGTCATAGAAACCAGTAGGAATAATTTCAAAATATTTTTGGTGATATTATTAATATCTTAAGAATATATTTATATATATTATATATATTTAAAATATATGTTTAAAAAAATGTTGGTGAAATTGTAGGGTCTGACTCAGACTGAATTTATTGGGTCAAGAAGCAGAGGCCACTGATTCATTAATTCAAGCAAGTAGGAGAGTATGAAATACTTGTATGATGCATATGTCATTGAGATGGCATTATGATAATTGAACAGAAAATCCACTTTTCTATTAAATCAATCTAAAAAAAAAAATAGTCTGTGCACTTACTGGAAAGTGCTGTACATGTTTACTAGAGGCAGAATGATTGAGTGGAAATGCATCTAAAATTGTTGTTGTTCCATGGTTTTCCTACTGAGAGTTCCAAGATCGGCTGCATTGCTTATAAGTGTTACCTAAAGAAAATGAACATGCCAAAGTTTTACTATCTTTTAATGAAAATGTCAGTGTTATCAATCCTTTATTCTTAGTATCTTTGACACTAGCATTTAAACCCATTTTTTGATAGGAAATAATGTATTTTCTAAATTGTCACCATTTATTTAAATTATGACATATGATATTTCCAATTTACATGATGGAAGTCTTCAACCATACTATGTTACTATTTCATTTCCAGAGGTAGTAAAATCTAATGAAGATCCTTGTCTCAAGAAAAATCCACCTGAAGAGGATTGTGGGAAAAAAAAAAATACCATTTGTATCCTCCTTATGTCATTTGATGTTACTATATTTATTTGAATTCAGGCTTTCTCACATAATTGATCAAATAAAAAAGAAAAAGAAAAAAGGAGGATATCAAAACACAGTATACTTTCCATTTCCCTTTATCATCTCCATTCTATCCTATTCTCAGGCATTGTCTAAAGGCCCAAAGAAAGTGAATACTAGTCAACCGCTCCTGAAATTGACTGCATTTTGCAACGGAAGACAGCGTCTCTGATTCTGAACTCTCTAAAATTTAGTTGCTTTCACAGAGCGATCAGTGTATCTGTATTGTTTTACATAATGATAGTACTGCCAAAAATATCCACCAAGTTTCCAACATTTCTTGACAACCTTCATTGTTTTTCTCAGCTATATGCAAACCCTTAAGTCAGTTTTCCTTTCAGAATAATTCCCCACTTTGATGGCAATTAGATTAGAAAATCACAGAAATTTATTACTTTCAATGGACCTTTTATTTCTTCTTAAATATAGAAAAGCTGCCTTAATGTCATCATTTTGCAATTTGTTCTTAGCATAAATGAGCACGGCAGGGACAAAAGGCTTTAGATAATGTTCCCTGCCATTTTCATTTATTACAGAACTACAGCTAGAGTAGTGGCTATTGGAATTAATGTGTTACTAAATACTTTTACGATAAAGTCTTAATGCATTTATGCTGATTTGTTCCGTAGTTTACACTTTTACTACATGGACAACATTAAATTCTCTGGAAACTGTCTGTGTCAATAGGCTGTAAAAACACTAATGGGTGGATCAAAATATTGACTTTGTTGAACATCTGTCATGAATAAGAAAAATTGTGTGTTGTTAGAATAAGTGGTTTAATTTTGTTAATTGTTTGTTATGCATTTTTGTTTTAATGGTAGAATTCAGCTGAAAAAAATAGCAGTTTCTACTGGGAAATTATTGACATTTTAGAAACAAACAAAAATCACAATTCCCAGATTTTCGAGTGTAGGTGGAATGATGAATGCAGTTAAACAATATCTCAAAGTTTCTCTTTTGAAAGACTCAAGGGAGAAAAGAATAAACTTTTGTTATTGCAAGTCACTGAGATTTAGAGGTTGGTTGTTTCTTCAGCATGTTGTACCCTATCCTGATTAATTTAAGAAGCTTAGTCTCAACCCTAATTCATACAACCTCAACCTTTTCATGGTGTAATCGGGCTATAAAAAGGGATTACTGTGGTAAGATAAAGCATAGAAAGTTCAGTTACTGCTTATGTATAGAGTATAAGGAAGTAAATCCAGTGCAAAATACAAAATATCTTTCAATTTTTGTGCAGGTATGGGACAGATTATGTTTTCTACATGTTTAATGGAGAAAAGCTAATAAGTAGATCAGCTGTACATAATTGATAAAATCCAGACATAGATTAACTAAATAAAAGAGATGATATATAATGAAAAGAGCTGAGACTTTAAAGTAGATCCCTAGTAAGTTTCTACTTTTAATCTGAAAAAAGAAAGGAGGAGTTCTTGAAGTAAATACAAAAATAGGTCAGGAAGTTAGGTGAGTAACCAATGAACCTGGAGAGAAGGACCAAAAATTGGAAAGAGTGGTTGACCATTCTGCTTGCAAGACAAACATCAAGGCAGTTTAGGAGAGAAGATGGTACATTGGAGATGTTCTTGAAGAGGTCATTAGACACTGTTACATGTGTGGCCTTAGACAAAAGCAATTTGGAGTAAGACCAGGGAAAAACTAAATGGAAATAGCAAGAAAAGGATATACACTTCAAGTATTTAGAATTTAAAAGAAAACAAAATGATAACAATAAGCGGAAAGGGTAAATAAGTCAAGTGAAAGCATTTCAAGGATCACTGGAAATGTTGGAAAGCAGAAAAAAAGAAAATGACCGACGTTGATTTAAAAAAAAGAATGTAAGAAAGTTTGAAATGGCCATTCCACAGGTGAAAAAAGATGGGGCCAAAAGATGAGTGTTGTGGGGCAAGTTAAGATTCATGGATTAAAAAGTGCCCACAGAGAAAAGAGAGCAGGAGATGATATAGAATTAGGGAGCAGCTAACAATTAGATGGGCAACATTTCCACTGAAGTGGAAGTGAAACTGATGCCATACAAAATATCTCTTACAAAAAAACCTCCCTTAAAGCAAAATTCCTTGATGATTAAATCTCCAGATATCCTTGGATATATGGCATGTCCTTAATCCATGTATCAGTCTGTTTCTGCAACTGACTGACCCTGAAATTCTGAACATGCTTTGATGCTAGCTCCTGATAAATTAACATGACAATGACCTTCAAGGGACTGCCCCGCTAGAGAAACACTTTGGATTCTTGAGGGCTGGTCCCCTTGAGGATCAAGGCACATGGCCCTTGACAAACAAGTGCTGTGGTGCTATATACAAAGGTCACCCAATGGTCTATATAACCCACTTTCACTGTCCCCTCCTTGGAAGGAGTGCCTCTCTGGTACTTTCAGACTGATGCTGCCCCATTTGAATCATATCTTCTCACAACAAATATACTCTGTTACACTAATTTCTGGTGTTTCTCTGTGCATTTAGGTTTTTGACAATAGTAATTTTCCCTAATTGGATTTCTTATTCTACACAAATTTCGCATTCCTGGGATATTTTAGGATTTTCACATCTATTTTCATGAGTGAAATTGGACATTAAATTTCATTTTCAGTGTTGTCTTTGCCAGGATTTGTTATAATATTAATTTCATGAAACTATTATACTGCTTTTCTATTGTGAAAAGAAAAGGTATAAGATTTGAATTATTTTTTAAACTGAATATTTCAAAATATTCACCAGGGAAGCCATTTGGCCTTGAGGTTTCATCATGGGAAGATTTCTGACTACTGATCCAAGTCCTTAAATAAATATAGGATTATAGAGGCTTCCTAATTCACTTGGAAACATTTTTGTTATTTATTTATATATTACTGATTTATTCATTTAAATTAAAATTTCAAAACTTCGATATAGGGCACTTCCATAATAGTGGGGTACCTCTTAAAATCTACTGCTCCATAAAAGCTACAAAAACATGGGCAAAAACTACTTAATATCTGTAAGAACAGTAACCTTTATTGCATTTAATTGGTTCTATTCCCATCCCTCACTATCCACCTCTATTGTAGTCTTGAAAACCAGCAACCTTGTAACAATGGTAGTTTGAAAACTAGGGGGCAGCCACTGGAAATGACAGACTAAGTTTGGAACTAGAAAAACCTGTCCCAAGAGAACTCATAATGACCTGTTTGATAGCTCCCTGGAAAAGCCCCATTGTTAGGGCTTGTTATTTGTCCTGACTCAGAGCTTACTCACTGGTAAAAGCCCTATCCCCAAAATGTTTGTTGAAACCAAAAAGTGGCAATTGTTTAACATCACAGTTGTCTGAGGCTATACCAGTTAAAGAAAGCAAGAAGATAGCCAAAAAATGCAAGATGATGATCTAGGGAATAAGCTGTTCATAAAGGACTTTGAGTGTTATAGAGTACCACTCATATGTGCAGAATTGTGCACGTGCCCAGGCAAGATCTGGGGAGGGATGAATCTCTTACCTTTCGCTGAACCAGAGGCTTCATAGAAGCAGGAAGTAAAAGTCTAAAAGAGAGTTGTGACCTGCTGGAGGGTTTAAGGTATGCCTAAACACACACATGGAGTCCCTTGCTAAAGGTAGAAGACCTCTTTGTTCAAAGCATCTGAAGAAATAACAACCCCAAAATTAGCCGACCAAAGACAGACTAGGAAGAGAGGTCTGGCCATCTACTTCTGAAAATTAGCCATTGAAAACCCTGTGGATCACAACGATTCAATACCCAGCCAATCATGGGGATGGCACAAGACTGGGAGGAATTTTGTTCTGTTGTATGTGGGGTTGCCATTAGTCAGCAATGACTCAATGGCAGCTAATAACAACAGCAACCATGGTAAGTTTAGGATACATACTGTAACCTGAGAGCAACCTTTAAAAATAATACAAAGAGATAGAGCTAAAAGACCAATTAAAAAACCAAACCCGTTGCCATCGAGTTGATTCTGACCCATAGCGACCCTATAGGACAAAGTAGAACTGCCTCGTAAGGTTTCCAAGGAGTGGCTGGTGGATTTGAACTACCAGCCTTTTGGTTAGCAGCCTAAGCTCTTTATGAGTGTGACACCAGGGCTCCAAGGCAAAACAAAACGGAACATAAAAATTAATATGATATACCGTATAAATAGGATGAAAGGGCTAAAACTGCATGATCATCTCAATAGACACAGAAAAAGCATTTGAGAAAATCCAACACCCTTTTAATATATAAAAAAATCAAAATAGGAATAGAAGGAACTCCCTCAACCTGATAGAGGGCATCTATAAAAATTCCATAGCTAACATTATACTTAATGGTAAAAGACTGAATGTTTCCCCATCTAAGATCAGGAACAAGGCAAGGACTTTTGATTCCACCACTTGTATTCAACAATCTACTAGAAATTCTAGCCAAGATGGTTATGTAAGAAAAAGAAATAAAAGGCTTTCACACTGAAAAGGAAGAAATAAACTTACCTCTATTTGCAAATGACATGATTTTGCATATAGAAAATCCTAGATACTGTCGCACAAAAGGAAAAATGGAACCAATAAACAAGTTTAACAGGATTGCAACAAAAAGATCAATATACAAAAATCAACTGTATTTATATCCACTAGTAGTTAATGGCCAAAAATGAAAGTAAGACAATCACTGCATTTAAAATATCAAGAAAAATAAAGTACTTAAATCCTTCCAACAAAAGAAGTTCAAGACTTATACACTGAAAACTCAAAACACTGTGGAAACAAGTTAAAAATTATCTAAATATATGGAAAGATATTCCACGTACATGAATTGAAAGATTTAATATTTTTAAGTCAATACTCCCTCAAATTGATTTATAAATTCAAGGCAATTCTTTTCAAAATTCCAGCTAGATTTCTTAGATAAATTGGCAAGCTGCTCTTAAAATTCAAATGAAAATGTCTTGGACCCAGAATAGACAAAATGATTTTGAAAAAGAAGAACAAAGTTGAAGGACTCACACTTCCCAATTCCAAAGCTTATTAAAGGGCTACAGTAATCAAGATAGTGCACTACTGGCATAAGGATAGGCATATAGATCAACTGAGTAGATTTGAGAGTTCAAAAAGAAATGCTTACATTTTTTGTCGATTGTTTTTCAACAAGGGTACCAAGACAATTCAGAAAGTAACAATTGTCTTTTCACTAAAGTGTGCAGGAACAATTGAATATCCACATGGAAAAGAATGTGCATTAAATCCTTACACATATCATAGATAAACAAAAAATAGCTCAAATGAATCATAGACCTATATGTAAGAACTAAAACTGTAATTCTTAGAATAATCATAGGAGTAAATTTTACTGATATTGAGTTAGGGCATGGTTTCTTAGACACAGCTTCAAAAACCCAATTGACAAAAGAAAAAAAATAGATAAATTTGAGTTGATCAAAATTAAAAACCTGTGTGCCTAAGAAATTTAAAAGA
Source organism: Dugong dugon (assembly GCA_030035585.1). Taxonomy (NCBI): domain Eukaryota; kingdom Metazoa; phylum Chordata; class Mammalia; order Sirenia; family Dugongidae; genus Dugong; species Dugong dugon. The sequence goes on along the minus strand of CM057464.1, from coordinate 140,298,587 downwards.
CAAGTAGATAGTAGAGAGAAAGTCTACGAGCACCAGTTGTAACCGTAAGACCACCTGGAGTGATGAGGACTGTAGTTTGCCGTCCAAACCCCTCTTGTCTGAGTTTTTTCATAGAAAAAGAGGCTCACCAGAGCCCTGGGGATATGTTCTCTGAATCTGTGTGACAATGGGAATCTACATAGTACAGTATATGGACTATCACAGATACAGTGGTACGTTATTCAGATCGTATTCACAAGAGTAGCCATAAAGCTTTTTGGGGGGATGGTCCCCAGGCAATAACTAAGCAAGTGATACAAGTGCCTAGCCATTTTTGCCCATCATGGGACTCCTGTAATGGGAATCCATACTCTGGGGATCTTCATTGCATGGAGATTTTGCCATATCCGTATTGTGTTCTGATGGCTCTTATACCCAATCCTGCCTCCCGTCTTTCCTTTCATAGCTATTGCTCTCCTTTAAATATTTTATATCCCTGACTCCATCTCAGTCAGCTTCCCAAAGAACTCAACCATGGCAAAAGGTAGAAAATACAGATTAAAAATGGTTACAAATGCCAAAAGATATAGTTATGCTGGACTGGACATTCACTACTAAGAAAGAAATTAGTCACTATAAAAATGTAACTGTTCTATTCATGTAATGAATTATTAAAATATCAAGCAACTTTTTTAACAATGCTGTTGAATTACTTTTTGGCTAGGTACTTGAGACTACATCAATGAAACAGATGTGTTGTTAAGGAACTTACTTTCTAGAGGAAGAACCATTTGATAATAACCAAAAAGCATCAATAAAAACCCAAAAATACATTTTCAAAATCAGTCTTTATACTTATCTTTTAAAGATAATTGATGTCATGGATTGAATTGTGTCCCCCAAAAATATATTATCAATTTGTCTAGGCCATGATTCCCAGTATTGTTTGATTGTCCACCATTTTTCATCTGATGTCATTTTCCTATGTGTTGTAAATCCTATCTCTATGATACTGATGAGATGGGATTATCGGCAGTTATTTTAATGAGGCAGGACTCAATCGACAAGATTGGATCATATCTTGAGCCAACTTCTTTTGAGATATAAAAGAGAAGTGAGCAGAGACACATAGGGATCTCATACTACCAAGAAAGAAGCACCAAGAGCATAGCGCATCCTTTGGACCCAGGGTCCCTGTGCTGAGAAGCGACTAGTCCAGGACAAGATTGATAACAAGGATCTTTCTCCAAAGCCAACAGAGAAATAACGCCTTCCTCTGGAGCTGATGTCCTGAATTTGGACTTCTAGCCTACCAGACTGTGAGAGAATAAACTGTTGAAGCCAATCCACTTGTGGTATTTCTGTTATAGAAGCACTAGATGACTAAGACAATTGATTTCCTCGTAAGTATGGTAAAGTATTTAGCTCTCATTAAAGTATTCTGTTCTACTTTTTTTTTTTTCCCTCAAGATATAATTTGAGTAGAATTCTGCTTCTGGTTTAGTACATAAGGGACTATGAAACCCAAAACCAAACCCAAACCTGTTGCCATCGAATCAATTCTGACTGCCTTATAGGGTTTCCAAGGAATGACTGGTGGATTCAAACTGCTGACCTTTTGGTTTGCAGCTGAGCTCTTAACCACTACACCACCAGAGCTCCAAGGGACCATGAAAGGCTTTAATTCTTATAACAGAATCAAGAAAAAATATTCACATAGTACAAAAATCACGCATATTTATTGATTATTAAAAAAAAACATGAATACCTGAAAGTATTGAAGAACGGATATCCAGACAGAGGCTAATTCTTCTTTTAAAAAAGATATTTTAATGAGTTTGGGGTGAAAGTTTACACCGCAAGTTAGGCTCCCAGTTGACAACTTCTGCACAAATTGTTCAGTGACATTAGCTATGTTTATCTAAATGTGTCAACATTCTCATTAACTGTGTTCTGTTTATTCCATTTCCAGTACTCTAGTTTCCCTGTCCACTTACCTTCTCATCTTTGATTTTGAGTAATTATTGACCTTTTGGTCTCAGAGTGATGGCTTTTAAGGAGAGCACTGACCTTGAGGGTAATAGCCTTTTTGTGTGCGACTCTGCTGTTTTGCTAAAAGGTGATCTCAGGGGATAAGCTTGGTTCTAGCTTTAAGGATTGTTTCAGGGCAATAGTCTCAGAGAGTCCTTTGTTCTCTACTATTCCATTTTGTCTGGCTTTTTTTTTTTTTTTTTTAAATAAAAATATGAGTTCTGCTCCACATTTTTCTCCCATTCTAGCCAGGACCATCTATTGTGACACTGATGAGAACGGTCCGTAGTGGTAGCTTGGCACTATCTAGTTCTTCTGGTTTCAGGATAGATGATGTTGTGGCTCATATAGACTCATATTTTGCTCCTAGACCTCAATAGCACCAAGAAGAAGAAACAGGAGCAGAGTGTGTCATTCGGACCTGGGGTATCTGTGCTGAGAATCTCCTAGAACCAAGTGACACAGAGAGAGAGCTGTAACACCGGGGATGGTGCAAGACGGTGAGAAGCAACGGCAGTGAAATGATGGCAGAAGAACCAGGAGAGCAGCATGAGATGGCATTACAGCCAATACAGAGTATAAGAGCTGAGCACCTTCGGGCTTCCTGGTGGAATAGGGTGTCTCTGAGCACTTATTGAAGCCAAAGAGCTTTGTTACACTTGCCCAAGCAGGGCAGAGGCCAGGCCACGCTGAGGGGCTGAGGGACTAAAAGGCTGAGGGCCAAGAGAAGCCTGACTGTGGACACAGCTGAGAAGAGGCTATCCTGATCAACACGGACCTTTCTCCAGAGCACACAGAAAAGTGAAACCTTCCCTGTGAGCCTGCACTCTGAATTCAGACTTTTAGCCTCCTAAACTATGAGAGAATAAACTTTTCTGTTTGTTAAAGCCACCCACTTGTGGTATTTCTGTTATAGCAGCACTAGATAAGTAAAGTGGCCACTCACAAGCTTTTAACACCCCAGATGCTACTCACTTCACTAGGATGCAGATAATGATTTTTGTGAACTATGTTATGCCAATTGACTGAGTGTCCCATGAGACTATGGTCCTAAGCTTTCGAACCCAGAAAACCAATCTTGGAAGACATTTGGTCATGTCTGTGGAATATCCATATTTGTGTCTTCAGTGAATATATGTGCCTGCACCCACATATTTGTATTTACATGTGCCGAAAGAAGAATTGACACCTTTGAATTATGGTGTTGGTGAAGAATATTAAATATACCATGCACTGCCAAAACAATGAACAAATCTGCCTTGGAAGAAGTACAGCCAGAATGCTCTTTAGAAGCAAGGATGGTGAGACTTCCTCTCACATACTTTAGACATGTTATCAGGAGGGATCAGTCCCTGGAGAAGGACATCACGTTTGGTAAAGTAAAGGGTCAGCAAAAAAGAGGAAGACCCTTAATGAGATGGATTGAAACAGTGGCTGCAACAATGGGTTGAAGCATAACAACAATTGTGAAGATGGCACAGGACTGGGCAGTGTTTTGTTCTGTTTTACATAGGGTCATTATGAGTCAGAACCAACTCCAGGGCACCTAACAACAACAACAATAGATACATCTGGAGTCCTGGCGCCACAGTGGTTAAGTGTTCAGCTGCTAACCAAAAGGGTGGCAGTTCAAATCCACCAGCTGCTCTTTGGAAATTCTGTGGGGCAGTTCTACTCTGTCCTATAGGGTCGCTATGATTTGGAATCAACTTGACAGCAACGGGTTTGTTTTTTTTTTGTTTGTTTGTTTGTTTTGGATAGATACTTCTATCTGTTCTCACCTATCTACACATCCGTACCTACCCGTATACCAATATACCTTTATTCATCCATATGTGCTCAAACACTTGTTTTTACTTGAGTTGTGCTGTGCTCACTACATCTACATTTAGTGCCACTTTTCCCATCACTAAAAATAACAGGTCTCTATGGTCTAAAGTATAATTTTCCCTCCTCCCCTCCTCTCCCTGGTAACCACAAATGAACATTGGTCTCTCTCTGTATTTCTTGTCTTCTTATAAAAGTGGGATTATACAATACTTGTCCTTATATGTTTGACTAATCTCACTTGGTATTATGCCCTCCAGATCCATCCATGTTATAATATGTCTTGCAGACACCATTGTTCTTTACGGTTGCATAGCATTCCATTGTATACATGTACCACAATTTGCTTATCCATTCATCCGTTCATGGGAACTTCGGTTGTTTCCATTTACTTGCTATTGTGAATAAAGCAGCAATGAACATTGATGTGCATATGTCTGTGTGTCATTATTTTTAGGTCTCCAGGGACCTAAAAAATATACCAGGAAACCTGGTGCTGCAGTCATTAAGCACTCGGCTGCTAACTTAAAAGTTGGCGGTTGGAACCCACCAGCCACTCCGTGGAAGAAAGATGTGACAATCTACTTCCATAAAGATTACAGCCTTGGAAACCCCACAGGGAGTTCTACTCTGTCCTATAGGGTCACTATGAGTCAGAATCGACTCAACGGCAACGGATATACGTAGAAGTCAGATTGCTGGATCATAGGGTAGTTTTGTCAAGCCCTGGTGGTATAGTGGTTAAAAGCTTGGCTGCTAACAAAAAGGTTGGCAGTTTGAATCCACCAGCTGCTCATTGGAAACTCTATGGGGCCATTCTACTCTGTCCTATAGGGTCACTATGAGTTGGAACCGACTCGATGGCACCTAACAACAACAACAGGGTAGTTGTATTTCTATTTTTTTGAGAAAGTGCTGTATTGTTTTCCACAGTCCCACCAGGAATGGATAAGGGTCCCAATCTTTGTCTACAATTTTTGTTATCTTTTTTTTTTCATCGCCTTTTTAGCCAGGATAAGATGTAATTTCCTTGTAGTTTGATTTACATCTCTCTAGTGGCTAATGAAAGGAGCCAAAATTTCCCATAGTTTTCTCCCAGAAATTTTATGGTTTTAGGTTTAGTGTTTAGATCTTTGATCCAGTTTGTGTTAGTTTTTGTGTATGGTGTGAGTTATGGGTCCTGTTTCATTTTTCTGCAGGTGGATATCCTGTTTTGCCAGCATCATTTACTAAAAAGACTGTTTCTGTGCCACTGAATAGACTCCGACACTTTGTCAAAAATCAGCTGTCCATAGATGGCTGGGTTTAATTCTGAGTTCTCAGTTCTATTCCACTGGTCTATGTGTCTATCATTGAACCATTACCAGGCTGTTTTGATTACAGTGGCTATATAGTATGTTTTGATATTGGGGAGAATGAGGCTTCCTGCTTTGTTCTTTTTCTTCAATATCACATTGACTATTCAGGGTTTGTTTTCTTTCCACATAAAGTTGGTCATTAGTTTTTCCATTCTCGTAAAGAATTTTATTGAGACTTGTATTGGGATTGTATTTTATCTGTAGATTGCTTTAGGTAGAACTGACATTTTCACTGTATTAAGTCTTTTAATCCATGAACATGAGATGTCTTCCTGTTTTCATAGGTGTCTTTTAGTCTCTTGTAGTGGTGTTTTACAATTTTCATTGTATAAGTCTTTTATGTCCCTGTATTTCTTTTTCAGAGTAGTCTTTGTCAGTGTAGAGGAACCCAAGTTTGTGTGTTGTTCTTGTACCCTAGAATATTTCTAAATTCTTCTATTAGCTCTAGAAGTTTTCTTGTGGAATCTTTCGGGTCTTCTATGCATAGAATCATGTCATCTGCAAATAGAAATAGTTTCATTTCTTTTCTAATTTGAATATCTTTTATTTCTCTTTCTTGTCTTATAGCTCTGGCTAGGACTTCCATTACATCCTTGTCTTGTTCCTGTTCTCAAAGGAAAGATTCTCAGTCTTTCTTCATTGAGTTTAATGTTGGCTGTTGGTTTTGCACATACGTCCTTAATTATGTTGAGAAATTTCCCTTCTATTCCTGTTTTGCTGAGAGTTTTTATCAGGAAACGGTGTTGAATTTTATCAAATGTCTTTTCTGCATCAGTTGATATGCTCATGATTCTTTTCCTTTGTTTTATTTATGTGGTAGATTACATTGATTGACTTTCTAATTTTGAACCACTCTTGTAATCCCGGTATGGGTCCCACTTATCATAGTGTATGATTTTTTTCGATATGTTGCTGGAGTCTGTTGGCTAGATTTTTTTTGAAAAATTTGCATCTATGTTCATAAGGGATATTGATCTGTAATTTTCTTCTTTTTTGTGTGTAGTGTTTTTGCCTATTTCATTATCAGGGTTATGCTGGCTTCATAGAAAGAGTTTGGTAGTGTTCCTTCCTCTTCAATGTTTTTGAAGAGACTGAGTAGGATTGGTGCCATTGGGTCCTGGTTTTTTTTGTCTGTCTATTTGTTTGTTTTTATTGGCAGTTTTTAATGACATCTTCAATTTCTTCTTTTGTAATGAGTCTCTTTACATTTTCTACCTTTGTTTTTGTTAGTTTAGATAGGTAGTGTGTTTCTAGGAATTTTTCTATTTCATCTATGTTTTCAAATTTGTTGGAGTACAATTTTTTATAGTAATCAGTTTTGATCATCTTTATCTCTGTTGGATGGGTTGTAATGTCACCAATTTCATTTCTTAATTTGTTTATTGGCCTCTTCTGGGTTTTTTTCTTTTGTCAGTCTAGTGAATGTTTGTCTATTTTATTGATCCTTTCAAAGAACCACCTTCTGGTTTGCCAATGCTTTCTACTGTTTTTCTATTTTGTTTAATTTTGCCTTAATTTTTATTATTTTTCTGGTAGCTTTTGGCTTCTTTTTCTATTTGTTCAAGTTGTTGGTTTAAATTAATGATTTTGGATCTTTCTTATTTTTTAATATTGGTATTCACTGCTATGACTTTCCCTCTGAATATTGCTTTTGCTGTGTCCCAAAGGTTTTGATATGCTGTGTTTTCATTTTCATTTGATTCTAGAATTTTTTAAATTTCACTACTGATTTCTTCTATGATCCAACAGTTTCTTAGTAGTGTATTATTTAGTTTCCATGTATTTTTTTCCTTATTTTTCCTGTTGTTGATTTGTAGCTTCATACCGTTATGGTCAGAGAAGATGCTTTGTATGATTTCAGTCTTTTTAAATTTGTTGAGACTTGTTTTGTGTCCCAGTATACGTTTTATTCTGGAAAATGATCCATGAAGACTGGAGAAGAATGTGGATTGTTCTGATTCTGAGTACAGTGTTTTATATCTGTCCATTAGGTCCATTTGGCTTATGGTTTTGTTTAAATTTTTCAACATAATTAAGGGCATATATGCGAAACCAACCGCCAACATTATAATCAATAGAAAAAGGCTGAGAGCTTTCCATTTGAGAATGGGAACAAGAAAAGGATGCCCATTATCATCACTCTTATTCAACATTGTACTGGAAGTCCTAGCCAGAGCAATAAGACAAGAACTTAATTTCCTTTGTGATCTTCCTTTTAGATGTTCTGTCTGTAATTGAGGAGCCCAGCTGGCATAGTGGTTAAGAGCTTGGCTGCTAACCAAAAAGTCAGCAGTTTGAATCTGCCAGTCACTGTTTGGAAATTCTATGGGGGAAGTTCTACCTGTCTTATAGGGTAGCTATGCGTCGGAATCAACTTGACAGCAATGGGTTTGGTAGTTTTGGTCTATAATTAAAAGTGGTGTAGTGAAGTCCACTACTATCACTGTGAAGTTGTCTATTTCTCCTTTCATATTAGTATTTGTTTTATGTGTTTTGGTGCATTACTGTTAAGTATATACATATTTATAATTATGTCTTTTTGCTGGATCAGCCCTTTTATTATTATGCAATATTCTTTATCTCTTTTAATAGATTTTGATTGAAAGTCTGTTTTATCTGACATCAGTACGGCTACCCCTGCTCTTGTTTGTTTACTGGTTGCATGGAATATTTTTCTTCATCTTTTTATTTTCAGTCTGTGTCGTTATCTCTATGGTTTGTTTCTTGTAAACAGCAAAAGGATGGATAATGTATTTTTATCCATTCTGCCACCTTCTGCTTTTGCATGAGGCATTTAGACCATGTACGTGAAAACAAAGTGTCTAACCCACTCATTTTACTGTTTGTTTTCTGAGTGTTTCCTAGCTTCTTTGTTTTTTTATTCTGATTTTTCTGCTTTTATTTGTATTCGACTGCTTTCTTGTGATGAACCTTTTTGCTTTTTTTCCTTCTTCTGAATGTTTTTTCTTGGTGATTTCTTAGTGGTTACCACATATATTACTTTACACAACTTAAAATTGCAACAGTGTTTAACATATGAACAAGAGTTATAATACAACGTTAACATATAAATCTATTGCTGATACGCTCCTCCCTCCCCCATTTCTGTTGGTGTGTCTCCATTAACATCAATTTTCAACCTATATTGGATAAATTTCCTTTGTGTTTGTTTCTTACAAACTTGATGCTGTTTTGTTTGCAGGATTTAATTATTGAATTTATTCCCTGAAAGTATTATATAATTGGTCCTTATGATTGCCTGTGTTTTTGTTCTTTTTTTTTTTTTTTTTTGAGATTTCTCTCTATCCCTTATTTATTTATTTATCTATTTGTTTATTTATTTTTCTCGTGTATAGGTATGAATAAGGAGCCCTGGTGACATAGTGGTTAAGAATTTGCCTGGTAACCAAAAGGTCCATGGTTTGAGCCCACAAGCTGCTCCATGGGAGCAAGATGCAGCAGTCTGCTTCCATGAAGATTTACAGCCTTGGAAGCCCTATGGAGCAGTTTTATTCTGGTCTATAGGGAAACCCTGGTGGCAATAGTGGTTAAGTACTATGGCTGCTAACCAAAAGGTTGGCAGTTCAAATCCACCACGTTCTCCTTGGAAACTCTATGTGGCAGTTCTATTTTGTCCTATAGGGTCACTATGAGTTGGAATTGACTCGATGGCAATGAGTATAGCGTCACTATGGGTCAGAATTTGACTCAGTGGCAATGGGTTTGATTTTGGGTGGGTGAATATTAGTATTTATTTAATGCTCTTGCCTTTCCATCAGGAGTACTTCCTTGAGTAATACTTGCAAAGCTGGTCTGGTAGTGGCACATTCCCAGAGCTTCTGTTTGTTTGGGAATATCTTGATTTCCCCTTCATTTTTGAATGACAATTTTACTGGGTAAAGAATTCTTGGTTCACAATTGTTTTTGTTCAGTATTTTAATATGTCACTCCATTATCTTCTGGTCTCTAGAGTTTCTGTGGAGAAATCTGCACAGATTCTTATGAAAGATTCTTGGTATGTTATATTGCATTTTTCTCTTGCTGCTTTCAGAATTCTAAGAGAGAGGTTAAGTCTACTTGAGTTCTATTAAGTAAGCAGAGAGTTATAGAAGCTTCTTGGGCTAAATACAAAATTTGGGTTTGAATAGGATGAAAACAATGTCTGCCAAAGAAATAGAAATTTTATCTGTTCCAGAAGAGAACAGCTGAGCCCTTGACAACAGCTGGGACAGGTGAAATGAATTTTAATCTGTAAGATCTTTAACAGAGCAACAATTTACTTTGCTTAACAGTCTTCTTCACACAATTAACATGCAATTTTGATGAGAAAAGAGAAGCGAATATGGGAAATAAAAGCAGAAAGAACTTATTAAATACAGAGGCACTATCGTGGTTCTCTCTACCATCTCAAACCCAAACTTTAGTCAAGATTAGTCCTTAAGTAACCATCTCAAGGGCTTCAGAAGGTACAGCATCTCAAGATTAAGGGGTTGGCCTAAACAGATGTGAGTTCAGTTTTGTAAAGCTGAGTCTCAGTTTCAGGTCAAGTTGGTGTTATCTAAATTACTAGCTCTTTACTTTAGTCTGGAAACCCTGATGGTGTAGTAGTCTATGGTTGCTAACCAAAAGGTCAGCAGTTCAAATCCACCAGGCACTCCGTGGAAAACTCTATGGGGCAGTTTTACTCTGTCATATAGGGTCACTATGAGTCGGAATCAACTCGACAGCAATGGGTGTGTGTGTGTGTGTGTGTGTGTGTGTGTGTGTGTGTGTGTGTACTTTAGCCACCAGTCTTGAGGGGGGAGGGGAATTCCTACTATATGGGGGAAAAAACACAGCAGAGGTCTCCAATTTCCATTCTTATTCAGTTCACAATTTCTGGTATACCTTAAAAAATTATAAGGCATGAAAATAAGCAAAAAAGTATGACATGTACTCAGGGAGAAAAATAAATTATTAAAAAAAAAAAAAAAGCAATTATCCTAGAAGTTGATAATAACAAACAATAGAGACAATAAACAGTTCCAAGATTTGGATCATTACAAAGATTAATTAAGTTCATAAGCCACTAGCAAGATTGACCCCAAAAATTAAAAGAATGAGAAAAAGAGAACACAAATTACCACAAAAAATGAAAGAGGACATTGTCACAGATCCTACGTAGAATTGAATGAATAAGATATAATGATCAGTTTATTACCACTGCATTTGATATCTTAGATAAAATGGACAAATTCCTTAAAACTCACAATTTACCAAAAGTGACAAAAGAAAGAGACAACATAAGAAGCCTCAATTTTTTAAAGTAAATTAAAATAATATTTTAAAACTTTCTGTCACTGGAAACCCTTGACCCAGTCAGTCTCATTTGTAAATTCATTTAAAGATGAAATAATACTGATCTTAAAAAAAAAAAAAATTAGAAAAAAAGGTTATAAGCAAACACTTTCCTACTCATTATATGATGTGGGCAAAACACTAATATCAAAAGGTATAAAAGTCATTACTAAAAAGAAAATTATAGGCAAATATCTCTTATGAATAGAGAAGAAAATATATTTTTAAAAGTTTACAAATCAAATTCAGCAATATATAGAAGTATAATACACCATGGCCAAGTTAAATTTATTCAAGGGATAGAAGCTTAGTTTAACATTTTAAAAAATCGATATAATATACAACATTAACAGAAAAAAGAAGAAAAAAATCATATGATCATATATCAACAGATACTGAGAAGGTCTAGCAATATCCAGCAAATGTAAATGCAGTGCAATCCCAGTTAAATTCTGAAAAGCCTTTTTTTTGTAGAAATCCATAAACTGATTCTAAAATTTATAAGAAAAAGCAAAGGACAAAGAATAGAAAAAATATTCTTGAAAAAAACTAACAAATGAAGTTGTAGGACTCATATGACCTTGCTTGATTTCAACACTTTTTATAAAGCTTCAGTAATCAAGACAGTGTGGTGTTGAAGTAAGCATTGACAAACAGGTCAATGGAACCAAACTGATTAATCTAGAAATAGACCCACACATCCATGGTCAATTGATTTTAAACAAATGCACAAGGTCAATGCAAAGGTGGAAAGTATGGTCTTTTCAATAATATTGCTGTTAACAAATGGATAAATATGTGGGAAAAAATAAACCTCGATAGCTAACTGAAGACCTGAATGTAAAACTTAAAACTGTGAAGCTTCTAGAAGAGAACATACAATATTTTCATGACTATGGATAATTAATAATTCCTGGTTAAGACAAAAAAAAAGCACTAACTATAAAAGAAAAAAAAAAAAGATGAATTGTACTTTGCCAAAATTAAAAACTTCTGCTTCCCAGAGACACTAGCAAGAAAATAAGATAAGCCACAGATTGCAAGAAAATAGTTGCAATTCATAGATCTGTAAATGGGCCTATAGCCTGCAAATCAATGATAAAAATGTTAGATTCTAATAAAAATGTTCAAGCTATATAAATAGACACTCCCAAAAGAAGATATATGAATGTCCCATAAGCACATTAAAAGATACTCATCATTAGGAGTCATCAGGAAAATGTTAGTTAAAACACCAATGAGCTATAAATTAACTCCCTAAAATGGCTAAAATTTTTAAAAATAGCAATGATGTGGAAAAATTGGAGTTTAAATATTGTTAGTTGCAGTGTAAAAGATACAACCACTGTGAAGAAATCTCTTTGGCAATTTTCTATAAAATCAAACATAAATCTACCTAATGACCCAATAATTACATTTCTAGGAATTCTATGCAAGAGAAATGAAACCATTTGTCCACAAAATGAATTGTGGATGAAATTCTAGCATCTTTACTCATAAGAAACAAAAATGGGGAAAAAATGTCCATCAACAAGAGAAACGGTCAAATTACTTTGTTATATTCATCTAATAGGTTACTGGGCATGTTATCAGGAGCGACCAGTCCCTGGAGAAGGACATCATGCTTGGTAGAGGGTCAGAAAGAGGAAGACCCTCAATGGGATGGATTGACACAGTGGCTCCAACAATGGGCTCAAGTGTACCAGTGATTGTGAAGATGGCACAAGACCAGGCAATGTTTCCTTTTGTTTTTGTGCATAGGGTTATTATGAGTCGGAACTGACTGGACAGTACCTAACAACAACTCCTCAAATAAAGAGAAAACTGATACATGTAGTAATATGCATGAATTTCACAGACTAAAAAAAAATACCTAATACATGAGTCCATCTATATGAAGTTCAAGAACAAGCAACACTATTCTGTGATGGTAGGAATCAAAGTTTTAGTTGCCTAGGATTTCCTGGAGGAAACCCTGGTGGTGCAGTGGTTGGCAGTTCAAATCCACCAGCTGCTCCTTGGAAACTCTATTGGGCAGTTCTACTCTGTCCTGTAGTTTCGCTGTGAGCTGGAATCGACTCGACGGCAACTGGAAGGGTGCAAGAGTCATTTCTGCCATGATGGAATGTTTCCTATCATGTTTGGGGTGGGTCCAACAGGTATATACAGTTATCAGAACTTATTAATTAATGTGTACATTTAACTGTATGTAAATTCTAGCTAAAATTTTGAAATTTTAGAACTATTTTTATCAAATTTTTATTTAAAAATAAGAATCTTCTTTTTCAATAAAACCCCGTTTTTACCTTATATTGTGATTATTTACATAATTTTCTGTTTAACCAATTGCAATTCTCCCTGGCAGTCCCTGGGTAACAACACTTCCTCATCATGTCCTTATTTTGTTTAATCTTAACGTTTACTAGAGCACACGCTTGGTTAATATTTCTGTGAAGCTTATTATTCTAGTTTCTGACAACTAGAGTATCTGAGGACATCATTCTCTGTTGTAATAAATGGAAATTCATCTGGATATAAATTTCTTGTGTCAAAATTTTTCCTGTACAGCAATTGCTTCATTTTCTTATGATGTTTTTGTTTGAAAAACTTTTAAGATGGTTATTCCTATTTAATTTTTTTTTCAGTATGAATGATTGTAGTATAATCTCTATAGACTTTTAATTTCAAAACTATGTCAATGTGTATAGAGCTACGGCTATCCTTTAATGAATTTGAGGATAATTATGGTTCACATTTTCAATTCCATTTTTAAGCAGATACAATTTTTCTTTTCTTTTTTAAATTATCTTCTGTCTCAGACTTTCCAATCCCTAGCCTTATTCTTCTGAATCCTGGGTAAACTTCAAATTTATTCTCCATATCACTGGTTTAACGTTCTGAACTGTCAGTTCTAGTCATTTTACTGCCCACTCATAATTTTAATTCTCTTACTGAATTTTAAATGACAAAAAGTAGAGATGGAGACAAGTTCACTTTAGCATATTTTAGGCTGGCCTTTGCTCTGTTTTCACGATATGGACAGCCAATTTTATATCGCAGGAAATTTCTCTTAAAATTGTAGTTTATGTTGATTTCTTTCAGGGTCTAAATATGTTGTTGTTAGGTGCTGTCAAGTCAGTTCTGACTCATAGCAACCCTATATATAATAGAAGGAAACACTGCTGGATCCTGCACCATCCTCACAATCATTGTTATGTTTGAGCCCATTGTTGCAGACCATCTCGCTAAGGGTCTTCCTCTTTTCTGCTGACCCTATAAAAAGTACAACATAATAATAACAATAACAACAAAAACAACAATGTGTTTATTATTATTTTATAGTTTTTGAGATGTTTCTACAGGACAGAGATTGCTACTAAGGGAGCAGGGGATATTAGTTAAATCTTTTGGTTTTTCTTTCTATTGTGCCACAGTGGTTAAGAACTACAGTGAGCTATGGCTACTAACCAAAAGGTTGGCAGTTCTAATCCACCAGATGCTCCTTGGAAACCCTATGGAGGCAGTTCTACTCTAGTTTATAAGGTCGCTATGAGTCAGAACCAACTCGACAGCAATGGGTTTGGCTTAACCATTCCATCCCACTGAGTAGGAATGCTAATTTGATTGGGGAGAGCCTGAAGTTTTCTGAGATACATTTCCCACATGATCACTTCATAACATCAGAGAGTCTGTATTCTCTATGCTGCTGGACACTATGTTCCTGAGGCACACAGGCGATACATGTGAACTCAGAGTCTACTTTACAGACTCAACTCTCCCCACAGTTTGACTCCAAAGTCTACTTTGGGGGTAGTCTCCTACTTTGACCTCAATACTCATGTCCAAGCAACAAGAAGCCCCCATTCTCTGAAGACTACCCAAACACCAATATCAATGTTTAATCTTCATTTGAATACGTACATATATGCCAGTAGAGAGGGGAGAAGTGTTGAGTACATGCTTCCATGCTGAGAGAACTGATCTAGTACAATTATCATTCTCATAGAACTGATATGGCTCCTTTTTAATGGAAGTTATTAAAGTAATGCTTTACCCATGAAAAGGTTTACACACAAAAAGAAACAATCTTTGATGGTTATAAAGGATGGGAGGGCTCGGGGGGAATACTAAATAGATAATAGATAAGGGATAACTTTGGTGAAGGGCAAGACAGTACACAGTACTGGGGAAGCCAGCACAACTTGAACAAGGAAAGGTCATGGAAAATCCTTAGACACATCCAAACTTCCCGAGGGACTGAATTGCTAGGCTGAGGGCTGTGGGCACCATGGTCTCGGGGAACATCTAGCTCAACTGGAATAACACAGTTTATAAAGAAAAGGTTCTACATTCTACCTTGGTGAGTAGCGTCTGGGGTCTTAAAAGCCTGTGAGCTGCCATCTAAGATACTCCACTGGTCTCACCCCTTCAGGAGCAAGGGAGAATGAAGAGAACAGGATACAAGGAAAAGATTAGTCCAAAGGACTAATGGACCACAGCTACCAAGGCCTCCACCGGACTGAGTCCGGTACAGTACAGTGCCCAGCTACCACCTATGACTGTTCTGACAGGGATCACAACAGAAAGTCCTGGACAGAGCTGGAGAAAAGTGTAGAACAACATTCTTACTCACAAAAAAAGACCAGACTTGGACTTCTGGCAAAATGGCTCTCTAGGCAGAAGCAACACACAGTCCCTCCACAGCAAAGATCAGAAAAACTAAGCCAAACAGAGAAAACAATTCTGAAACCCTAAAACATCAAATGAAGAGATAAAGAACTCAGCAAAGCATCAAATGGAGTGATAAAACTGACAGAGAACGGAGAAGGAGGAGAGACTCATGCAGAGGTCCCCTATCAGCTAACGCAGTGTGGATCCACCATCGTGGACTCCTATAGCAGACAAGCAAATGGGGGTACAAGAAAGCAGCTTCACAGAACTTCCAGTGGGGGACAAAACAACCAATAATTTGTGATATATGCTTTCCCACCCCCCACCCTTCTTCACCCCCACTCGGCCTCCTCTGCTTCCTGCGGCCACAACCTCTTGTGCAGGAAGCACCGGCTGCTTGGATTCCACCCACCCGAACAGGCCGCCTCTCTGAGTGTCATTTGTTGGCTGTTGGTGTTGCTTGTTTCTGCTTCTTTTGATTTCTTCCTTACCTCTCACCACCTCCCCCTCCTTTCACTCAAATACCTGGCTCCATGCGCCTTCTTTGCTTCTTCCTGAGGGGCTGCGGAGCTCCATTCAAGTGTGGAGCTGCTCCCTGGTCTGGCCTGTCACGGTGGTGGGATCCCGGGGCTTCTGTTCATTTGTTTCTTTTGAATAGTTTGTTTGTTTTCTTTTCCTTTTCTTGAGTTGGGAGTCTGTTCTGGCCAGGCGGTGCTGTGTGGCTTGAAAACTACCCCCTTGGCTTGCACAGAAGTGCAGAGTGATCCCTGAGGGCATTTCTTTATTCATTGTTTTTTTTTTCTTTTTCTTTCTGCTTTTTTGGAGGCTTTTCTTGATCTTTTTTTTTTTTTTAATTAGTTTTGTTTTCTTTTCCCTCTTTTTCCCTTTTTGTCTTTCTTCATTACTCAGTTTCTTGTCTCTCTATATCTTCCTTCTCTTTCTGTTCCCTGAATACCTGGTGTTGTATACCTCTACACCTTCTAGCCAGGCTGTACTGCAACAACTGAGAACAAATTCCCCCAGACCTTGTAGCCGCACTGGTGGAATCACTGGGAAATTTGCTGTTCTTTAACCTTTCTGAATTTTATTTATTAATTCTTTTCTTTTTTTTTTTCCCTCTTTCCCTTTTCGTTTTTCTCCATTTCATAGTCTCTCATCTCTCCACTCCAACAGCAAGCTCCCCTAGCATTCTTTTTCGTTTGTTTGTATGTTTCTGGCTCCTGTTCCTCTCTCCTCTCTCTTATACCCATATTAGCTCCACACATAACAATCTCCCCACTACATCTTGCCTACCTTCACTGTGCACTTCACATCACACCACCAAGCAGCACAGGCATGGCCTACTGGAACCTGCCCTGCACGGAGTACCGACCTGTCCTGGTGGCTGTAGTAGGTGCCACAAACAACACATTCCAGTAACTCCTCTTCAGCTAGACCTACCCTGCCGTACCATATCTGAGTGACAGACCCTGCCAATTGGAGATGGAGGTGAAAAGTATTGTGCCCACAGACGAGCAAACAACAAAGAACACACAGCCCGCCTGTTCAGACATAGCAAATTTAAAAAAAAAAAAAAGGTGAAACAAACAAACCCACAATCAATAAACAAGAAAAATAACTACTGACTGCCCTGAAGACACCAGACAATATCAAAACATTTACAATAACAGGACAGGATGGTTCCAGTAGGCATCCAAAATAAAACACCAGATGACTATCCTCTGGAAGAAAATGTACTAGAACTACCTCTTGGGGAATTCAAATCTCTAATACTCAGAATTCTCCAGGAGCTGAGGCAAAAAGCTGACAAACATGGGGAAGAAATAGACAAATTCATGGAAAATACGGACAAAAAATTGGAAGAATACAGGAAAATAATGCAGGAAGAAAATGCCAAAATAAATTCACAACTAGAAATTATACAAAGGCAACAATTAGAAATCCATAAGATAAACAACAAGATTTCAGAAATAGACGATGTCATAGAAGGGCTGAGAAGCCGATTTGAAATGGTGGAAGATGGGATCAGTGGACATGAAGACAAACATTTGGATACAACTCTGTTTCAGGAAAACTCAGAAAAAAGAACAAAGAAAAATGAAGAGACCCTGAGAGTTATTTGGGACACAATCAAAAGCAAAAATCTTCGAATGATTGGAATTCCAAAAAGGGGAGAAAACAGAAAACACAGAGAGGATCATTGAGGAACTGCTGACAGAAAACTTCCCCAATATCATGAAAGATGAAAAGCTGGCCATCCAAGAAGCTCAACGAACCCCATATAGAAGAGACCCCGAAACAAATTCACCAAGGCATATCATATTCACACTCGCCAAAACCAAAGACAAACAAAGAAACCTGAGAGCAGCTTGTGAAAAACAAGAAGTCACATACAGAGGAGAAACAATAAGACTAAGCTCAGATTATTTGGCAGAAACCATGCAGGCAAGAAGGCAATGGGATGATATATATAAAATCTTGAAAGAAAAAAATTGCCAGCCAAGAATAATATATCCTGCAAAACTCTCGTTCAAATTTGATGGTGAAATTAGGTCATTTTCAGATAAACAGAAATTAAGAGAATATGTAAAAATCAAACCAAACTTACAAGAATTATTAAAGGGAGTTCTTTGATCTGAGGACAAAGAGCTTCAGCTCACAGGCATAACCTAGGACGCAGGATCGTACCAGCCAGATACCAATCTATGAAAGGAACTCTCAAGGACTATACAAAACCAAAAGAAATACAACAGGGAATCAGAGCAGTTAATCAGTAAATGACAACAACATCAAAAAAATGAAAGAGGGAATAAACGGCATAGGTATAGAACCTTCTAATGGAGAGGAAGGCAAGGTGATACCAAGTAATGGTAGACTGCTTCAAACTTAGAAAGATAAGGGTAAAATTTATTGTAACCACAAAGAAAGCTAACAAACATACTCATACAAAAAAGAGGAAAAACATAAAGTCTCAGCAAAAACAAAACAAATGAAAAAAAATATCCACAAACAAAAGTAGCTCAGCACAAGAGAGTAAGAAGAACAAAGAAAACGTCAGCACCACAAAAAAAGCACTACAAAATGACAGCAAAAAAACCACATCTATCAATAATCACACTGAACGTAAATGGACTCAATGCACCCATAAAAGAGACGAAGAGTGACAGAATGGATAAGAAAACAGGATCCATCAATATGCTGTCTACAAGAGACACATCTTAGAAACAAAGATGTGAATTTATTAAAAGTCAAAGGTTGGAAAAAAACATATCAAGCTAACAATTACCAAAAAAGAGCAGGAGTGGCAATTCTAATCTCAGATAAAATAGACTTTAAAGCAAAATCCACCATAAAAGACAAAGAAGGACACTATGTAATGATTAAGGGGACGATCCATCATGAAGACATAACCACGATAAACAACTACACACCCAATGACAGGGCTCCAAAATACATAAAACAAACTCTAACAACACTGAAAAGAGAAACTGACAGTTCCACAATAATAGTAGGAGACTTAAACACACCACTCTCAGTAAAGGACAGAACAACTAAGAAGAAACTCAGCAAAGATACAGAAGAACTAAAGGGCACAACCAGCCAACTTGACCTCATAGACATATACAGAACACTCCATCCAACCACTGCAAAGTACACATTCTTTTCCAATGCACATGGAATGTTCTCCAGAATAGACCACATCTTAGGCCACAGAGAAATCCTCAACAAGATAAAAAAGGTTGAGATAATTCAAAGTATCTTCTCTGACCACAATGGCATCAAGGTAGAAATTAAAACTAGAAAGAGCAAGGAAAAAAAATCAACCACATAGAAACTGAATAATACTGTGTTTCCACATCAGTGGGTAATGGCAGAAATCAGATATGGAATCAAAAAATTCCTAGAATCAAATGACAATGAAAACACATCATACCAAAACCTTTGGGACACAACAAAGGCAGTCCTCAGAGGACAATTTATAGCAATAGATGCACATATCAAAAAAGAAGAAAGGGACAAAATCAAAACATTAACTACACAACTCAAACAAATAGAAAGAGAACAGAGAAAAAAGCCCACAACCAGTGGAAGAAAGGCGATAGTAAAGATCAGAACAGAAATCAATGAAATAGAGAACAGAAAAACAATAGAAAGAATCAACAAAACCAAAAGTTGGTTCTTGGAAAGAATGAACAGAATCAACAAACCACTGGCCAGACTGACAAATGAAAAACAGGAGAGGACACAAATAACCCAAATAAGAAATGGGGGACATCACAACACACCCCACTGAAATAAAAAGGATTATACCAGAATATTATGAAAAACTATACTTCAACAAATTTGAAAACCTTGAGTAAATAGATAAATCTCTAGAAACACACAGCCTACCTAAACTACGACAAAGTGATGTGGAAAATCTGAACATACCCATAACAAGAGAAGAGATTGAAAAGGTAATAAAGAAAAACTCCCAACCAAAAAAAAAAAAAACCTGGCCCAGATGGCTTCACTGGAGAATTCTACAAAAAATTTACAGAAGAGCTTGTACCAGTATTACTCAAGCTATTTCAGAGCATAGAAAAGGAAGCAACATTTCCAAATTCATTCTATGAAGCCAGCATAATGCTGATACCAAAACCAGGCAAAAACGTCACAAAAAAAGGAAATTACAGACCTATATCTCTCATGAATATAGATGCAAAAATTCTGAACAAAATTCTATCCAGTAGAATTCAGCATCATATTAAAAAAATAATACATCATGACCAAGTAAGATTCATACCAGGTATGTAAGGATGGTTCAACATTAGAAACTCAGTCAATGAAATCCACCTCATAAATAAAAGGAAAGAAAATAATCACATGATCTTCTCAGTTGATGCGGAAAAGGCATTTGACAATGTCCAACACCCATCCTGATAAAAACGCTTAATAAAATAAGTATAGAAGGGAAATTTCTCAACATAATAAAGGACATCTATGCAAAACCAAAGGTCAACATAATTCTTAATGGAGAGAGGCTGAAAACATCCCCCTTGAAAACAGGAACAAGACAAGGATGCCCTTTATCACCACTCCTGTTTAACATTGTGTTGGAAGTTCTAGCTAGAGCAATAAGGCAAAAAAAGAAATAAAGGGCATCCAAAATGGTAATGAAGTAATTAAACTGTCCCTGTTTGCAAATGATATGATACTACACACAGAAAACCCTAAAGACTCCACGAGAAATCTACTGGAACTAAGAGAAAGATTCAGCAGAGTAGCAGGATACAAGGTAAACATACAAAAATCACTTGGATTCCTATACACCAATAAGAAGAACGAGGAAAAGGAAATCAGGAAAACAATACCATTTATAATAGCCCCTAAAAAGATAAAATACTTAGGAATAAATCTGACCAGGGATGTAAAAGATCGATACAAAGAAAACTACAAAACACTACTGCAAGAAACCCAAAGGGATCTACATAAATGGAAAAACATACCATGCTCATGGGTAGGTACACTCAACATTGTGAAAATGACAATTCTACCCAAAGCAATTTACAAATACAACGCAATCCCGATCCAAATACCAACAACATTCTTCAAAGAGATGGAAAAACTAATCATTAACTTTATATGAAAAGGAAGAAGTCCCGAATAAGTAAAGCACTACTGAAGAAGAATAAAGTTGGAGGACTCACACTACCTGACTTTATAACCTACTATACAGCTATGGTAGTCAAACAGCCTGGTCCTGGTACAATGACAGATACATTGACCAATGGAACAGAATTGAGAACCCAGATGTAAATCTATCTACCTACGGTCACCTGATCTTTGACAGGGGCCCAAAGTCCATCAAATGGGGAAAAGATGATCTTTTTAACAAATGGTGCTGGCAAAACTGGATATCCATCTGCAAAAAATGAAACAGGACCCATACCTCATGCCCTATACAAAAACTCATTCAAAATGCATCAAAGACCTAAATACAAAGCCCAAAACTGTACAGTTCATAGAATAAAAAATAGGACCAACACTACAGGCTGTAATACACGGCATTTAACAGGATACAAACCGTAACCATCAATGCCCAAACCCTAACAGATAAGCTAGATAACTGGGATCTTCTAAAAATCAAACACCTATGCTCTTCAAAAGACTTCATCAAAAGAAAGAAAAGAGAGCCCACAGACTGGGAAAAAATTTTGGATAGTACAAGTCAGACAAAAGTCTAATCTCCACAGTCTACAAGAAAATCCAACACCTCTACAACAAAAAGACAAATAACCCTATTAAAAAATGGGCAAAGGAAATGAACAGACACTTCACCAAAGAAGACATTCAAATGGCCAACAGACACATGAGGAAATGCACACGATCACTAGCCATTAGAGAAATGCAAATTAAAACCACAGTGCGATACCATCTCACCTCAGCATTACTGGCACAAATCAAAAACACTGGAAATAACAAACGCTTGAGGGGCTGCAGGGAGATCGGAACTCTTATGCACTGCTGGTGGGAATGCAAAATAATACAACCATTTTGGAAAATGATATGGCGCTTCCTCAGAAAGCTAGAAATAGATATACCATTAGATCCAGCAATCCCACTTCTAGGAATATATCCTAGAGAAATAAGAGTCATTACTCGAATAGACATATGCACACCCATGTTCATGGCAGCATTGTTCACAATAGCAAAACGATGGAAACAACCTAGATGTCCATCAACAGATGAATGGATAAAGAAACTATGGTACATGCACACTATGGAGTACTATGCAATGAGAAAGAACAACGATGAATCTGTGAAGCATCTCATAACCTGGATGAAACTGGAGGACATTATGCTGAGTGAAATAAGTCAATCACAAAAGGACAAATATTGTATGAGACCTCTATTGTAAAAACCCATGAAAAAGTTCACACACAAAATGTAACAATCTTTATTGGTTACCAGGGATGGGAGGGGTGGAGGAAAAATACTAAATAGGCAATAGATAAGTGGTATCTTGGGTGAAGGGTGAGACAGTACACAATACAGGAGAAACCAGCACAACTTGTACAAGGAAAGGTTGTGGAAGCTCCATAGACACATCCAAACTCCCTGAGGGACTGAACTGCTGGGTGGAGGGCTGTGGGGACCATGGTCTCAGGGAACATGTAGCTCAATTGGCATAACACAGTTTATAAAGACAATGTTCTACAGTCTACCTTGGTGAGTACCGTCTGGGGTCTTAAAAGCCTGTGAGCAGCCATCTAAGATACTCCACTGGTCTCATCCCTTCGGGAGTAAGGGAGAATGAAGAGAACAGGATACAAGGAAAATATTAGTCCAAAGGACAAATTGTCCACGACTACCAAGGCCTCCACTGGACTGAGTCCAGTACAGCTAGATGGTGCCCGGCTACCACCACTGACTGCTCTGACTGGGATCACAACAGAGGGTTCTGGACAGAGCTGGAGAAGGATGTAGAACAAAGTTCTAACTCACAAAAAAGAGACCAGATTTACTGGCCTAAAGGAGACTGGAGAAACCCCGAGAGTATGGCCCCCAGACACCCTGTTAGATCAGTGGTGAAGTCATCTCTGAGGTTCACCGTTCAGCCTGGGAGTGGACAGCCCCATAAATCCAAATGGGACTAATGATGTATAGCAGTCCAGGGACAAGGGTCAGAAGGCAGAAGGGGACAAGGAAGCTGGTGATAGGGAACCCAAGGTTGAGTAAGGATAGTGTTGATGTGTTGTGAGGTTGTTAACCATTGTCACAGGGCAACATGTGTACTGTTAAATGAGAAGGTATTTTGTTCTGTAAGCCTTCATCTAAAGTGAGAATAGCAGCACAATTAGAAGAGCGTAGTCGATGTCACTGAACTTTGCAGGTAGAAATTTTTGAAATGGTGTTTCTTTGGCTATGTATACTTTCACCAAAAAAAAACAGGTCGAGAAGGGAGAGGGTTGACATGTTGTGTGGTTGTTAACCAATGTCATGAAACAATATGTGTACTACTGTTTCATGAGAAACTATTTGTTCTGTAAGCCTTCACCTGAAGTACAATAAAAAAAAAAAAAAAAAGACCAGACTTACTGGCCTGACAGAGACTGGAGAAACCCCAAGTGTATGGCCCCAGGACACCCTTTTAGCTCAGTAATGAAGTCACTCCCGAGGTTCACCCTACAGCGAAAGACTAGACAGCTCCATAAAACAAAACTATTGGGCACAACAGCCCAGGGACAAGGACTAGGAGGCAGGAGGGGACAGGAAAGCTGGTAATAGGGAACACAAGGTCGAGAAGGGAGAGTGTTGACATGTCGTGGAATTGTTAGCCAATGTCATAAATCAATATGTGTACTAACTGTTTAATGAGAAACTACTTGTTCTGTAAACCTTCATCTAAAGTACAATTAAAAAAAGAAAAAGAAAAAATACACTTAGAAAATAAATAAATAAAGTAATGCTTTACCCAGAAGAAAGTTTGGAAATTATGACACTTGTTTTCTCCAAAATCCTGCAAAATACTCCTCATTCTGCCTATTATAAAATTGGTCTGACTAGTTAAGAACTACACAGAACACAAATGTTTGTATCCTTATGTAATGAAGCATCCAGATCCCCTAATAATAGAAACTGAAAAAAATTACAGTTTTTAATCAGAGACATTTTTATAATGAACTATTTGATGTCAATATTACTAAATCCCATCAGCCATAGGTAAAGAAACTGTGGCTCAGGTGGCATTGGAAGTGTAATATTTTATAATATTCCTATTACTTTGGTAAATATGAAAAGTACTTGAAATTAAAAATATCTCCTGAAATGATTAGCTTAGGTGTACAAAAATCTAATTCTAGATTTTTGTCAAGTTCAGATTTCCTTCAGGATAAGTCACATAATTTCAAATTACTTCGACTGTGAAAAGAGGATCAGTTGTACCAATTAACAAAAGGTAATTGTGATATAAGGTGAATAGCTATATATTAAAAGAATAAGTGGCCAGCACTTGTAGGAATTTATAGCACAAAATTTGCATATTAGGCAAGGACATCCCTCCTTTACAAACCAGAACCTCCCTTGTCTATAAAACATCCAGCTCAAGAAATGCTAAATGATGATATTGACCTGTTATTTTTCTTTGCTATGTGTCTTAGTTATCTAGCGCTGCTATGACAGAAATACCACAAGTGGATGGTTTTAACAAAGAGAAATTTATTCTCTCACAGTCTAAGAGGATAGAAGTCCAAATTCAGGGTGTCAGGTTCAGAGGAAGGCTTTCTCTCTCTGTCAGCTCTGGGGGAAGATCCTTGTCATCAATCTTCCTCTGTCGAGGAGCTTCTCAGTACAGGGACACTGGGTCGAAAGGACACACTGTTCTTCTGGCTCTTTTCTTGGTGGTATGAGGGCCTCCTGTCTCCCTGCTCACTTCTCTCTTTTATGTCTCAACAGAGATTGACTCAAGACACAACCTAATCTTATAGGAAGGTATCACTGTACGTATAGAGAAGATATTGTTGATAATATTGAAGCGATTCCTTAGACCAGCATAATGTACTCATACCCAAGAGATAGAACTTTATCATTCTTGTGCTTTTATTCTTAGACCATAGGTTTATAAGTAGACACAGTTCCAGATATTTCATTCAGTTATGCACTAGGTTTCTATCATCTTGTGGTATCAAGTTCTGCTATTGGTATTTTTCAGAAACTGAGGCAGGATTAGTGTTCCCGCACTTTGTTATTGTTATTAGGTGCCCTTGAGTGGGTTCCAACTCATAGTGACCCTATGTACAACAGAATGAGACATTGCCTGGTCTTGCGCAATCCTCACAATCATTGCTATGTTTAAGTCCATTGTTGCAGTTACTGTGTCAATCTATCCTGTTGAGGGTCTTTCTCTTTGTCACTGACCCACTACCTTGCCAAGCATGATGTCTTTCTCCATGGACTGATCCTTCCTGATAACATGTCCAAAGTACATGAGATGAAGGCTCGCTATTATCACTTCCAAGGAGCACTCTGGCTGTCCTTCTTACAAGCCAGGCTCATTCTTTTTTCTGACGGGTCCATGGTATAGTCAATGTTCTTTGCCAACACTGTAATCCTAAGGAATCAATTCTTCTTATTCATTGTCCAGCTTTCGAATGCATATGAGGCCATTGAACCATGGCTTAGGTCATGCACAGCTTAGTCTTCAAAGTGACATCTTTTCTTTTCAACACTTTGAAGAGATCTTTTGCAGAAGATTTGCCCAATGCGATACATCATTTGACTTCTTGACTGCTGCTTCCATGGATGTTGCTTATGGAGCCAAGCAAAATGAAATCCTTGACAACTTCAATCTTTTCTCCATTTATCATGATGTTGTTTATTGTTGTGAAGATTTTTGTTTTCTTTATGTTGATGTATAATCCATACTGAAGGCTGTAGTCTCTGATCTTCATCAGTAATGCTTCAAGTCATCTTCTCTTTTACAGCAAGCAAGGTTGTGTCATCTGCATATTGCAGGTTTTTAATAAGTCTTCCTCCAATCCTGATGCCATTTCTTCTTCATATAGTCCACCTTCTCATTTCTATCATCAAACTAGGATATAGAACCTGAACCTTATGTTAAACCTATTGACTTTAGCTATGTTAAATCAAGAAAAGTAATCTCATGAGGTGATTAATTTCATTCATATTTGTTTCATATTTGTTTATCCACTTTTTGTCTTGCTTGCTTCTTCAGTTTCTCTCTTTCTCACTTTTCTTATTAGCTAGGATGGCTTTGGAAATATCAGCAATCCCAACTGATATTTGCTTAAATATAAAACACAGTCATCTCATATAACAGAAAAGCCCAGAGGAAGGACAGATATATCCAGCTCTGGCTTTATTTCTCTGTGGTTTTCTTGATTCTACTCATTACTGAATGTTGTCTTTGTGCTTAGTCTAGTTCCACTCAGAAAACAAGATGCCTGCCAGCAACAACTAGAACCACAGGGTAATCTTTCAAGGCTAACAGGAGAGAGCAAAAACCTTTTTCTAAGACATGAAATAAGAGTAATTTTCTGCAGTCTGATTAAGCCAGCTCAGACCAAGTGCCCTTTCCAGGCACTTGGTTGCTCTTTTGTTTTTGTCTAATGTCTTAAAATAATCACTGGCCAAGAATATAAGGCTTGGCTATGATAAGCTTTGACTAACTGAGACCAATTCAAGGGTTGATTGTGACATTAGGCTCCTATGAGCCATGCATTACATAGTCAAAGCATAAACTTCTGAAAAATCATTTGCGTGCTTTTAGGAAGGAAAGAGGGAATGGATGATGGATATAAAGCCAACTGTGACTACTCTATTCCACACTGATGAATCACATCATCTATTTTGCAGGCTATTAATTCAGTTTTCTCTTCCACTTGGTGCCTCTCTAAGAGACCAGAAGGAACCTTGAAAGAGTACTGTTAGGCCCTGTATGCTTCCCATTCAAGCCTTAGAAGAAGAAGAAGAAAAAAAAAAAGATCTCTGGAAGACTGTCTTCGTAATTTCATGGCAGCAGAACGATTTATTTTGGTAATTGAAAACTTGGGTATGTTCAAGAACTAACCCTGTATCTTAAGGATATTAGCTGACTTCAAAAAAACCAAAAACCAAACCAAACAAAAACAAAAACAAAAACACCTTTATCCGTTACTTTTTTCTTTTTTCTACCTTCTAAATAACAATCTTACATTTCTTCCCTATACCTCTCATTTTTTTTCCTTTCTTTCTTTGTTTTTTTTGTTTTTTTTTTTAGATAAATGGAACGAACAAGTACAGGGTCATGAAACATTAAGAGTTAAGCTGCTTCACTTCAGATTTAATCAAGAACACTGGTCAAAGCTATTAGCATCTTACAATGTTAAGGACTGGAAGGGCTGTAGGAAAAGCAATCTACTTCTGGTGACTATCTTTCAATTTTTCTTTCAAATATATTGTATACTATTCAAATGCTAAATTTCTTTATTTCTTTATTTTTTTAATTACTTAATTTATTTTTAAAAATATTTTATTGTACTTTAGGTGAAGGCTTACAGAACAAACAGTTTCTCATGTAACAGTAGTACACGTGCTGTTTTATGACTTTGGTTAACAACCCCACAACATTTTAACCCTCTAAATTCTCAGCTTTTTCTTTTTTTTTTTTTTTGGTGAAAATACACATAGCCAAAGATACACCATTTCAAAACTTTTTACGTACACATTTAAGTGACATTGACTACGCTCTTCTAATTGTGCTGTTATTCTCACTTAAGATGAAGGCTTACAGGACAAAATAGCCTCCCATTTAACAGTTACTACAAATGTTGCCATATAACAATGGTTAACAATCTCACAACACATCAACAGTATCCTTACTCAACCTTGTGTTCCCTATCATCAGCTTCTTACTCCCCTTCTGCCTTCTGGCCCTTGTCACTGGACTCCTGTACCTCGTTAGTTTCATTTGGTTTTACTGGGCTGTCCACTCCCAGGCTGAACAGTGAACCTCGGAGGTAACTTCATCACTGAGCTAAAAGGGTGTCTGGGGGCCATACTCTTGAGGTTTCTCCAGTCTCCTTTAGGCCAGTAAATCTGGTCTTTTTTTTTTTTTGTGAGTTAGAATTATGCTCTACATCCTTCTCCAGCTCTGTCCAGAACCCTCTGTTGTGATCCTGGTCAGAGCAGTCAGCGGTGGTAGCTGGGCACCATCTAGCTGTACTGGACTCAGTCTGTGGAGGTCTTGGTAGCTGTGGACAATTAGTCCTTTGGACAAACCTTTTCGTTGTATCCTGTTCTCTTCATTCTCTCTTGCTCCCGAAGGGATGAGACCAGTGTAGTATCTTAGATGGCCGCTCACAGGCTTTTAAGACCCCAGACACTACTCACCAAGGTAGAATGTAGAGCATTATCTTTATAAGTAGTGTCATGCCAATTGAGCTAGATGTTCCCCGAGACCATGGTCGCCAGAGCCCTCTGTCCAGCAACTCAGTCCCTCAGGGTGTTTGGATGTGTCCATGGGGCTTCCATGACCTTTCCTTGTGCAGGTTGTGTTAGTTTCCCTTGTATTGTGTACTGTCTCACCTTTCACCCAAGATACCACTTATCTATTGCCTATTTAATATTTCCCCCCGCCTCCCCTCCCATCCCTGGTAACCAACAAGGATTGTTACATTTTGCATGTGAACTTTTTCAGGGGTTTTTACAATAGAGGTCTCATACCATATTTGTCCTTTTGTGATTGACTTGTTTCACTCAGCATAATGTCCTCCAGTTTCATCCATGTTATGAGATGCTTCACAGATTCATTGTTGTTCTTTCTCATTGCATAGTACTCCATTCTGTGTATGTACCATAGTTTGTTTACCCACTCGTCTGTTGATGGGCACCTACGTTGTTTCCATCGTTTTGCTATTGTGAACAATGCTGCCATGAACATAGGTGTGCATATGTCTATTTGAGTGACGACTCTTATTTCTCTAGGATATATTCCTAGGAATGGATTGCTGGATCGAATGGTATGGCTATTTCTAGCTTTCTGAGGAAGCACCATATCATTTTCCAAAATGGTTGTATCATTTTGCATTCCCACCAGCAGTGTATAAGAGTTCCCATCTCCCTGTAGCCCCTCCAACATTTGTTATTTCCAGTATTTTTGATTCCTGCCAGTAATGCCGGGGTGAGACGGTATCTCATTGTAGTTTTAATTTGCATTTCTCTAATGGCTAGTGAACGCGAGCATTTCCTCATGTGTCTGTTGGCCATTTCAATGTCTTCTTTGGTGAAGTGTCTGTTCATTTCCTTTGCCCATTTTTTGATAGGATTGTTTGTCTTTTTGTTGTAGAGGTGTTGGATTTTCTTGTAGATTATGGAGATTAGACCTTTTTCTGACTTGTACTGTCCAAAAATTTGTTCCCAATTTATAGGTTCTCTTTTGACTCTTTTGGTGAAGTCTTTTGAAGAGCATATGTGTTTGATTTTTAGAAGATCCCAGTTGTCTAGTTTATCTGTTGGGTTTTCTGTGTTGATGGTTATGGTTTGTATCCCGTTAATGCCATGTATTAAGGACTGGAGTGTTGGTCCTATTTTTTCTTCTATGAACTTTCTAGTTTTAGGCTTTATATTCAGGTCTTTGATCCATTTTTAAGTAGTTTTTGTATATGGTGTGAGGTATGGGTCCTGTTTCATTTTTCTGCAAATGGATATCCAGTTTTGCCAGCACCATTTGTTAAAAAGACTGTCTTTTCCCCATTTGATGGACTTTGGGCCCTTGTTGAAAATCAGGTGACCATAGGTGGATGGATTTACATTTGGGTTCTCAATTCTGTTCCATTGGTCAATGTATCTGTTGTTGTACCAG
Organism: Dugong dugon; assembly: GCA_030035585.1. NCBI lineage: Eukaryota > Metazoa > Chordata > Mammalia > Sirenia > Dugongidae > Dugong > Dugong dugon. Next base: position 140,269,040 of record CM057464.1, on the reverse strand, counting down.
TACCAGGCTGTTTTGACTACTGTAGCTGTATAGTAGGTTCTGAAGTCAGGTAGTGTGAGTCTTCCAACTTTATTCTTCTTCTTCAGTAGTGCTTTACTTATTCGGGGCTTCTTCCCTTTCCATATAAAGTTAATAATTAGTTTTTACATCTCTTTGAAGAATGTTGCTGGTATTTGGATCCGGATTGCATTGTATTTGTAAATTGCTTTGGGTAGAATTGCCATTTTCACAATGTTGAGTCTGCCTACCCATGAGCATGGTATGTTTTTCCATTTATGTAGATCCCTTTGGGTTTCATGCAGCAGTGTTTTGTAGTTTTCTTTGTATAGGTCTTTTACATTCCTGGTCAGATTTATTTCTAAGTATTCTATCTTTTTAGGGGCTATTGAAAATGGTATTGATTTCCTGATTTCCTTTTCATCGTTCTCTTCACTGGTATATAGGAATCCAACTGATTTTTGAACGTTTATCTTATATCCTGCTACTCTGCTGAATCTTTCTGTTAGTTCCAGTAGATTTCTCATGGAGTCTTTTAGGGTTTTCTATGTATAGTATCATATCATCTGCAAACAGGGACAGTTTAACTTCTTCATTACCAATTTGGATGCCCTTTATTTTTCTCTCTTGCCTTATTGCTCTAGCTAGAACTTCCAGCACAGTGTTAAATAGGAGTGGTGATAAAGGGCATCCTTCTCTTGTTCCTGTTTTCAAGGGGAATGTTTTCAGCCTCTCTCCATTAAGAATGATGTTGGCCGTTGGTTTTGCATAGATGCCCTTTATTATGTTGAGAAGTTTCCCTTCTATACCTATTTTATTGAGAGCTTTTATCAGGAATGGGTGGTGGACTTTGTCAAATGCCTTTTCTGCGTCAATTGATATGATCATGTGATTTTTTTTCTTTCCTTTTATTTATGTGGTGAATTACGTTGATGGATTTTCTAATGTTCAACCATCCTTGCATACCTGGTATGAATCCTACTTGGTCGTGGTATATTATTTTTTTGATATGATACTGAATTCTATTGGCTAGAATTTTGTTCAGAATTTCTGCATCTATATTCATGAGAGATATTGGTCTGTAATTTTCTTTTTTTATGATGTCTTTGCCTAGTTTTGGTATCAGTGTTATTCTGGCTTCATAGAATGAATTTGGAAGTGTTGCTTCCTCTTCTATGCTCTGAAATAGCTTGAGTAGAACTGGTACAAGCTCTTCTGTAAATGTTTTGTAGAATTCTCCAGTGAAGCCATCTGGGCCAGGGCTTTTTTTGGTTGGGAGTTTTTTTATTACCTTTTCAATCTCTTCTCCTGTTATGGGTCTGTTCAGATTTTCAATATCACTTTGTTGTAGTTTGGGTAGGGTGTATGTTTCTAGAAATTTATCCATTTCCTCTAGGTTTTCAAATTTGTTGCAGTATAGTTTTTCATAATATTCTGTTATAATCCTTCTTATTTCGGTTGGGTCTGTTGTAATTTCCCCCATTTCATTTCTTATTTGGGTTATTTGTGTCCTCTGCTGTTTTTCTTTTGTCAGTCTGGCCAGTGGTTTGTCGATTTTGTTGATTCTTTCCAAGAACCTAGTTTTGGTTTTGTTGATTCTTTCTATTATTTTTCTGTTCTCAATTTCATTGATTTCTGCTCTGATCTTTACTGTTTCCTTTCTTCCTGTGGTTGTAGGCTTTTTTTGCTGTTCTCTTTCTATTTGTTTGAGTTCTGTAGTTACTGTTTTGATTTTTTCCCTTTCTTCTTTTTTGATATGTGCATCTATTGCTATAAATTGTCCTCTGAGGACTGCCTTTGCTGTGTCCCAAAGGTTTTGGTATGATGTGTTTTCATTTTCATTTGATTCTAGGAATTTTTTGATTCCATCTCTGATATATTCTATTACCCATTGATGTGTAAGCAGAGTATTATTCAGTTTCCATGTAGTTGATTTTTTTCCTTGCTCTTTCTATTGTTAATTTGTACCTTGATGGCATTGTGATCAGAGAAGATACTGTGAATTATCTCAACGTTTTGGATCTTGTTGAGGATTGCTCTGTGGCCTAAGATGTGGTCTATTCTGGAGAACGTTCCATATGCATTGGAAAAGAATGCGTACTTTGCAGTGGTTGGATGGATTGTTCTACATATGTCTATGGGGTTCAGTTGGCTGATTGTGTCCTTTAGGTCTTCTGTATCTTTGCTGAGTTTCTTCTTAGTTGTTCTGTCCTTTACTGAGAGTGGTGTGTTGAAGTCTCCTACTATTATTGTGGAACTGTCAATTTCTCTTTTCAGTGCTGTTAGAGTTTGTTTTATGTATTTTGGAGCCCTGTCATTGGGTGCGTAGATGTTTATTATGGTTATGTCTTAATGATGTATCGTCCCCTTAATCTTTATATACTGTTCTTCTTTGTCTTTTATGGTAGATTTTGTTTTAAAGTCTATTTTATCTGAGATTAGAATTGCCACTCCTGCTCTTTTTTGGTAGTTGTTAGCTTGATATTTTTTTTTCCAACCTTTGATTTTTAATAAATTCACATCTTTGTTTCTAAGGTGTGTCTCTTGTAGACAGCATATTCATGGATCCTGTTTTCTTATCCGTTCTTCCACTCTCCGTCTCTTTATGGGTGCATTGAGTCCATTTACATTCAGTGTAATTATTGATAGATGTGAGTTTGTTCCTGTCATTTTGTAGTGCTGTTTTTTGTGGTGCTGAAGTTTTCTTTGTTATTCTTACTCTCTTGTGCTGAGTTACTTTTGTTTGTGGATTTTGTGTTCATTTCTTTTGTTTTTGTAGGTTTTGTTTTTGCTGAGACTTAATGTCTTTCCTCTTTATTTTTATGAGTTGGTTTGTTAACTTTCTTTGTGGTTACCATGAATTTTACCCTTATCTTTATAAGTTTGAAGCAGTCTACCCTTACTTGGTATCGCCTTGCCTTCCTCTCCGTTAGAAGGTTCTATACCTGTGCCATTTATTCCCTCTTTCATTGTTTTGATGTTGTTGTCATCCTTTGATTGATTGCTCTGATTCCCTGTTGTATTTCTTTTGGTTTTTGATAGTCCTCGAGAGTTCATTTCGTAGAATGGTATCTGGTTTGTATGATCCTGCGTCCTAGGTCCTGCCTGAGGGCTGAAGCTGTTTGTCCTCAGATCGAAGAACTCCCTTTAATAATTCTTGTAAGTTTGGTTTGACTTTTGCATATTCCCTTAGTTTCTGTTTATCTGGAAATGACCTAATTTCACCATCAAATTTGAACGAGAGTTTTGCCGGATATATAATTTTTGGCTGACAATTTTTTCTTTCAAGATTTGATATATGTCTTCCCACTGCCTTCTTGCCTGCATGGTTTCTGCCGAATAATCTGAGCTTAGTCTTATTGTTTCTCCTCTGTATGTGACTTCTTGTTTTTCATGAGCTGCTCTCAGGATTCTTTGTTTGTCTTTGGTTTTGGCGAGTGTGAATATGATATGTCTTGGTGATTTTCTTTTGGGGTCTCTTCTATATGGGGTTTGTTGAGCTTCTTGGATGGCCAGCTTTCATGTTTCATGATATTGTTAAAGTTTTCTGTCAGCAGTTCCTCAGTGATCCTCTCTGTGCTTTCTGTTTTCTCCCCCTGTTCTGGGATGCCAATCACTTGTAAATTTGTGCTTTTAATTGTGTCCCACATAACTCTCAGGGTCTCTTCATTTTTCTTTGTTCTTTTTTCTGAGTTTTCCTGAAACAGAGTTGTATCCAAGTGTTTGTCTTCATTTCCACTGATCCTGTCTTCCATGGTTTCAAATCTACTTCTCAGCCCTTCTATGACATCATCCATTTCTGAAATCTTGTTGTTTATCTTTTGGATTTCTAATTATTGTTTTTGTATCATTTCGAGTTGTGAATTTATTTTGGCATTTTGTTCCTGCATCATCTTCCTGAATTCTTCCAGTTTTTTGTCTCTTTTTTCCATAAATTTGTCTATTTTTTCCTCATGTTTGTCAGCTTTTTGCTTCAGTTCTTGCAAAATTCCGAGTATTAGTGATTTGAGTTCCCTATCAGGTACTTCTAGTGCATTTTCTTCCACAGGAGTGTTATCTGGTGTTTTAATTTGGACTCCTATTGGAGCCATCTTGTCTTGTTTTTGTATATGTTTTGATATTGTTTGCTGTTTTCGGGGCATTCAGTTGATATTTCTCTCATTTATTGATTGTAGATTTTTTTGTTTTATCCTTGTGGCACAGCTGGGTAGTTCTGGCTGAAGAGGAGACACTGGGACGGGTTATTTGTGGCACTCACCGCTGCCACCAGGATGGTTGGTAGTCAGTACCGGGCAGGTTCCAATAGGGTGTGCCTGCACAGCTTGGTGGTGTGATGTCAAGTGCACGGTGCAGGTAGCCAGGATGCAGCGGGGAGATGGTTATGTGTGAAGCTAAGCGGCTGTTTTGTCTCCCACTGGATGCTCTGTGAGGCTGCTGTCCCGTTCTCCCATTTGCTGGTCTCCGATAGGAGTCCACGATGGTGGATCCGCGCTGCATTAGCTGGTAGAGGACCTCTGCATGAATCTCTCTTCGCTGTCTGTTCTCTTTCAGTATTTTCACTCCGTTTGGTGTTTGGCTGAGTTCTTTATCTCTTCATTTGATGTTCTAGGGTTTCAGGATTGTTGATTCTCTGTTTGGCTTAGTTTTTTGGATCATTGCTGTGGAGGGACAGTGTGGTGCTTCTGCTAGAGCGCCATCTTGCCGGACTCCTAAATTTCTTTATTTTGTTTCAAAAAAGAGCCAGTTTTAAAGAGCTAGATTTTCTTTAGCAGAAAAGTTTTCTGTTCTTTTTTTTTTTCCCTCAAGGAGAGAAATATTTCAATAAAAAAATACCGTACAGGGAAGAGATCTTTAAAAAAATAAGTTATACTATTGCACAGTAAACATAGACTGCATATGTTACTAACCTCAAGGTTTAGCTACTGAGCCTTGAAAGTCTCAAATTTTGTTTTTGGTATAAAATAACAAAGTTTCTTAAACAGAATTAATTGCACAGAATCTCAAAATTCCCTACAAGATTTAAATTCTAAGTTCTAAGTTCATTATTAATATTTACTTCATCTTACTTGGGATGAAGTTTAAGATTATATTAGTTTTAGCAAAATACACCATTCTCTCATTGCTCAGTTGGTTGCCTAGGCAAATGGAATACATGTATCAGGATAATGCTCTAAGCATATTAAAGTATATCATCCTCCACTGATTAAAAATGAAGTACAAACACATATATTTGTATAGAAAGAAAGAGAGACATTGAAAGGATATTGTCACAAAATAATTATATTAAAATAATGGGGATTTTAAAAAAAATCTCATGCATAAAATATCTATTTTTTCTTTATTATATGCAAAATTAAGTAAATACTAAAATAATAAATTCATACTAAATATTTTCATATACAATGTCATGTGCTAGTCATTGTTAGAGGGTAAAATGAAATAATAAAACAAAATAGCGATGAGTAATCTATATTCTAAGAAATGTATGTATTTATTTATAAAGTCAAGTTATACATATATTAAATAAAATAAGAAAGACAAATAAATATAAAGCTATGAAATGTTAAAAAGTAGAATGTAATTAAATACTAAATGGGGTACAATAATTATAACAAACCCAATCAAATATTGAGAGAACTTTGTAAACTTGGGTATTCTGGAAGGGCTTCAAGGAAAAGGAAACTTTGCATTTAGAATAGACCCACAGAAATGAAAGCATAAATTTATCCAGGTCCTACTCAGAATAGCAGTTTGGCTAAGATTTTTGTTTTTGTTTTGTTATTCTTTTTAGTTTAGTTTTGTTTGTTTTGTTGTCTAGGGGGGTGTTGTGAAAGGTAGATACCAAACTTTTTTCAGTAATTTGAATGGCAGTGTTAATTTCTATCCTGTTGAAAACAATTGTACAAATATTTATATATACGAGTGTGAGAATTACTAAAATTGAATTAAATAATAATGAGAAATTTTCAATACCTGTTTGTTCTGATTAATATTTTTTCAAAATGTCCCAAATCACAAAATAATATCTCATTTATTATTTAAAAATTTAACTGAGAGACTTCCAGCAACATGGCACTATAGACAGAAGCACAACGCCGTCCCTTCACAGCAAAGATCCAAAAAACTAAGACAAACAGAGAAAACAGCAATCCTGAAACCCTGAAACATCAAATGAAGAGATAAAGAACTCAGACAAGCACCAAGTGGAGTGAGAAACTGACAGAGAACGTAGAGTGAGGAGAGATTCATGCAGAGGTCCACTATCAGCTAACTCAGCATGGATACACCATCTTAGACTCTTATCAAAGACCAGCAAATACGGGGTATGAGAAAGCAGCTTCATAGAGCTTCCAGCAGGAGACAGAACAACCAGTAACTGCTGATATATGCTTTCCCACCCCCCACCATTCTTCACCCCCACTCAGACTCCTCTGCTTCCTGCAGCCAGTTTCTTGGCCGAGAAGCACCAGCTGCTTGGATTCCACCCACCTACACTGGCCGACTCCCTGAGTGCCATTTGTTGGCAGCTGGTGTTGCTTTTTTTCCACTTCTTTTGATTTCTTCCTTACTTCTTGTCTTAGGCTGCGTTCTCTAGAGAAGCAAAACCAGTAAAGTGTATAAACATATATATAGAGAGATTATATCAAGGAAACAGCCCACATGATCATACAGGCTAGAATGTCCCAAGTCCGTGGATCAGGATAGAGGCCTCTCCCAAGTCACACAGCTGCAGAAGCTGGCAAGCCCAACACTGGAAAGTCGGAGAGCAGGGCTCCCACTCACAGGCTGTGCAGATCGACGATTCCCAGGTTCGGTAAATAAGCTGACAGCTCAAGTACCAAGAATGGGAGATGAGATGACAGTAAGCAGCCGCAGGATCCAGAGACATCAAAAAGCCAGAACGTCTGCTTATATACAGATGCGGGCCACACCCTCAAGGAGACTCCCTTTCATCTGATTGGCTACTCACAGTATATTCAATCATGAGAGTGGTTACATTAAAACATGGAGAATCATGGCCCAGCCAAGTTGACACGCAATCTTAACCATCACACCTCTTGCTACCTCTTCCTCCTTTCGCTCAAATACCTGGCTCCATGTTCCACCTTTGCTTCTTCCTGAGGGGCTGCAGAGCTCCTTTTGAGTGTGGAACTGCTTCCGGGTCTGGGCTGCCATGCTGGTGGGATCCTGGGGCTTTTGTTTGTTTGTTTGTTTAGAATTGTTTGTTTGTTTTCTTTTTCTTTTCTCCAGTTGGGAGCCTGTTCTGGCCAGGTGGTGCTACTCGGCTTGGGACCTACCCCTCAGCTTGCACAGATGCGCAGAGGGATCCCTCAGGAAATTTCATTTCTAATTGGTTTTTCTTTTTTTTCTGTTTTTTTGGGAGGGCTTTTCTTTCTTTCTTTTTTTTTTTTATTTATTGTACTTCAGGAGAGGGCTTACAGAACGAATAGTTTCTCATTAAACAGAAGTACACATGTTGTTTTATGACATTGGTTAACAACCCCACAACATATCAACCCTCTCCCTTCTCGACATTTTTTTCTTTTTTTTGGTGAAAATATACATAGCCAAAGATACACCGTTTCAAAAATTTCTACATGCACAGTTCAGTGACATCGACTACGCTCTTCCAATTATGCTGCTATTCTCACTTTAGATGAAGGCTTACAGAACAGAACAGCTTCTCATTTAACAGTTAGTACACATGTTGCACTATGACAATGGTTAACAACCTCACAACACATCAACACTATCCTTACTCAACTTTGGGTTCCCTATCACCAGCTTTCCTGTCGCCTTCTGCCTTCTGGCCCTTGTCCCTGGACTGCTGTGCCTCATTAGTCCTGTTTGGTTTTATGGAGCTGTCCACTCCCAGGCTGAATGTTGAACCTCAGAAATGACTTCACCACTGAGCTAAAAGGGTGTTAGGGGGCCATACTCTCGGGGTTTCTCCAGTCTCCTTTAGGCCAGTAAATCTGGTCTTTTTTTTTTGTGCATTAGAATTTTCTTCTACATCCTTCTCCAGCTCTGTCCAGAACCCTCTGTTGTGATCCTGGTGAGAGCAGTCAGTGGTGGTAGCCGGGCACCATCTAGCTGTACTGGACTCAGTCTGGTGGAGGCTTTGGTAGCTGTGGTTCATTAGTCCTTCGGACTAATCTTTTCCTTGCATCCTGTTCTCTTCATTTTCCCTTGCTCGCAAAGGGATGAGACCAGTAGAGTATCTTAGATGGCTGCTCACAGGGTTTTAAGACCCAAGATGCTACTCACCAAGGTAGAATGTAGAACATTGTCTTTATAAACTCTGTTATTCCAATTAAGCTAGATGTTCCCCAAGACCATGGTCCCCTGGTCCTGGGAGGGCTTTTCTTGTTCTTTTTTTTTAAAATTGTTTTCTTTTCTTTTCCCTCTTTTTCTCTTTTATCTTTCTTCATTACTCAGTTTCTCGTCTCCCTATACCTTCCTTCTCTTCCTGTCCCCTGAATACCTGGCACTGACTACCTCTACATCTTCTAGCCAGGCTGTACTTCAACACCTGGGAACAACTTCCCCAGACCTTGTAGTTGCACTGGTGAGATCCCTGGGAGCTTTTCTGTTCTTTTTTTCTTTCTAATATTTATTTATTAATTCTTTTCTTTTTTCTATTTCTTCTTCCCCTTTTTTGTTTTTCTCCATTTTATAGTCTCTCATCTCTCCACTCCAATGGCAATCTCCCCTAGAACTCTTTTTTGTTTGTTTTTATGTTTCTGGCTCCTGTTCCTCTCTCCTCTCTCCTATATCCATATTAGCTCCACACGTAACAATCTCCCCACTACATCCTGCCTCCCTTTACTGTGCACTTCATGTCACACCACCAAGCAGCACAGGCACGGCCTACTGGAACCTGCCCTGCACGGATTACTGACCTGTCCTGGTGGCTGTAGTAGGTGCCACAAACAACACGTTCCAGTAACTCTTGTTCAGCTAGACCTATCCTGCCGTACCATATCTGAGTGACAGACCCTGCCAATTGGAGAAGGAGGTGAAAAGTATTGTGCCCACAGATGAGCAAACAACAAAGAACACACAACCCACCTGTTCAGACATAGCTAATTTAAAAAAAAAAAAAGGTGAAACAAACAAACCTACAATCAATAAATGAGAAAAATAACTACTGAATGCCCCGAAGACAGCAGACAATATCAAAACATTTACAAAAACAGGATAGGATGGTTCCAGTAGGCGTCCAAAATAAAACACCAGATGACTCTCCTCTGGAAGAAAAGGCACTAGAACTACCTGATAGGGAATTCAAACCTCTAATATTCAAAATTCTCCAAGAACTGAGGTGAAAAGCTGACAAACATGAGGAAAAAATAGAAAAATTCATGTAAAATGAGGACAAAAGAAGGGAAGAATTCAGGAAAATAATTCAGCAACAAAATGCCAAAATAAATTCACAAATAGAAATTATACAAAAACAACAATTAGAAATCCAAAAGATAAACAACAAGATTTCAGAAATGGACAGTGTCACAGAAGGGCTGAGGAGCAGATGTGAAATGGTGGAAGACAGAATCAGTGGAATTGAAGACAAACACTTGGATACAACTCTGTTAGAGGATAACTCAGAAAAAAGAACAAAGAAAAATGAAGAGACCCTGAGAATTATGTAGGATACTGTCAAAGCAAAAATCTGTGAGTGATCGGAGTTCAAAAACAGGGGGAGAAAACAGAAAACACAGAGAGGATCATTGAGGAACTGCTGACAGAAAACTTCCCCAATATCATGAAAGATGAAAATCTGGCCATCCAAGAAGCTCAACGAACCCCACATAGGATAGACCCAAAAAGAAAATCACCAAGGCATATCATAATCACACTCGCCAAAACCAGAGACAAACAAAGAATCCTTAGAGCAGCTCATGAAAAACAAGAAGTCACATACTGAGGAAAAACAATAAGACTAAGCTCAGATTATTTGGCAGAAACCATGCAAGCAAGACGGCAACAGGATGACGTATAAAAAACCTTGAAAGAAAAAAAATTTCCAGACAAGAATAATATATCCTGCAAAACTCGCATTCAAATATGATGGTGAAATTAGGTCATTTCCAGATAAACAGAAATTAAGGGAATATGTAAAAACTAAATGAAATTTACAAGAATTATTAAAGGGAGTCCTTCATTCTGAGAACAGACAACTTCAGCTCAAAGGCTGAATCTAGGACACAGGATTGTACCTGCCAGATACCAATCTGGGAAATGAACTCTCAAGGACTATCCAAAACCAAAAGAAATACAACAGTGAATCAGAGCAGTTAATCTATAAATCACAACAACATCAGAACAATAAAAGAGGGATTAAATGGTGTAGGTACAGAACCTTCTGATGAAGAGGCAGGCAAGGAGATACCAAGTAATAACAGACTGCTTTGAACTTAGAAAACTAAGGATAAATTTCACAGTAACCACAAAGAAAGTTAACAAACAAATTCATAAAAACAAAGAGGAAAAACTTAAAGTCTCAGAAAAAACAAAAGAAATAAAAAAAATCCACAAACAAAAGGAATTTAGCGCAGGAGAGTAAGAAGAACAAAAAAACATCAGCACCACAAAAAAAAAGCACTACAAAATGAGAGCAATAAACTCACATCTATCAAAAATTACACTGAATGTAAATGGACTCAATGCACCCATAAGGAGATGTAGTGATAGAATTGATAAAAAAAAAAAAAACAGGATCCATCAATATGCTGTCTACAAGAGACACACCTTAGAAACAAAGATACGAATTTATTAAACATGATAGCTTGGAAAAATATATATCAAGCTAACAACTGCCAAAATGAGCATGAGTGGCAATACTAATCTCAGATAAAATAGACTTTAAAACAAAATCCACCATAAAAGACAAAGAAGGATACTATATAATGATTAAGGGGATGATCCATCATGAAGACATAACCATAATAAACAGCTATATACCCAGTGATGGGGCTCCACAATACATAAAACAAACTCTAACTGAAAAGAGAAGTTGACAGTTCCACAATAATAGTAGGAGACTTCTACACACCACTCTCAGTAAAGGACAGAACAACTAAAAAGAAACTCAGAAAAGATACAGAAGACCTAAAGGGCACAATCAGCCAACTTGACCTCATAAACATATATAGAACACTCCATCCAACAGCTGCAAAGTACACATTCTTTTCCAGTGCACGTGGAACATTCTCCAGAAGAAACCACATCTTAGGCCACAGAGAAATCCTCAACAAGATCCAAAACGTTGAGAATACAAAGTATCGCCTCTGACCACAATGCCATCAAGGTAGAATTAACAACAGAAAGAGCAAGGAAAAAAAAAATCAATTACGTGGAAACTGAATAACACCCTGCTTACAAATCACTGGGTAGTAGAAGAATTCAGAGATGGAATCAAAAAATTCCTAGAATCAAAAGAGAATGAAAGCACATCATACCAAAACATTTGGGACACAGCAAAGGCAGTCCTCAGAGGACAATTTATAGCAATAGATGCACATACCAAAAAAGAATAAAGAGACAAAATCAAAACATTAATGACACAACTCAAACCAATAAAAGAGAACAGCAAAAATATCCCACAGCCACCAGAAGAAAGGAAATAGTAAAGATAAGAGCAGAAATAAATGAAATACAGAACAGAAAAACAATAGAAAAAATCAACAAAACCAAAAGTTGGTTCTTTGAAAGAATCAACAAAATCGATAAACCACTAGCCAGACTGACAAAAGAAAAACAGGAGTGGACGCAAATAACCCAAATAAGAAATGAAATGGGGGACATTACAACAGACCCAACTGAAATAAAAGGGATCATAACAGAATATTATGAAAAACTATACTCCAACACATTTGAAAACTTAGAGGAAATGAATTAATTTCTAGAAACACACTACCTACCCAAACTACAACCAAGTGATGTTGAAAACCTGAACATACCCATAAAAGGAGAAGAGATTAAAAAGGTAATAAAAAAAAAAATAACTCCCAACAAAAAAAGCCCTGACCCAGATGGCTTCACTGGAGAATTCTACAAAACATTTACAGAAGAGCTTGTACCAGTACTACTGAAGCTATTTCAGAGCACAGAAAAGGAAGTAATACTTCCGAATTCATTCTATGAAGCCAGCATAACCCTGATACCAAAACCAGGCAAAGACATCACAAAAAAGAAAGTTACAGACCAATATCTCTCATGAATATAGATGCAGAAATTCTCAACAAAATACTAGCCAATGGAATTCAGCATTATATCAAAAAAAAAAAAAAAAAATACATCATGACCAAGTAGGATTCATACCAGTAATGCAAGGATGGTTCAACAGTAGAAAATCAATCAACATACTCTACCACATAAATAAAAGGAGAAAAGAATCACATGATCATCTCAATTGATGAAGAAAAGGCATTCCACAAAGTTCAACATGCATTCCTGATAAGAACTCTCGATAAAATAGGTATAGAAGGGAAGTTTCTCAACATAATAAAGGGCATCTATACAAAACAATTGGCCAACATCATTCTTAATGGAGAAAGGCTGAAAAGCTTCCCTTTGAGAACAGGAACAAGACAAGGATATCCTTTATCACTACTCCTATTCAACATTGTGCTGGAAGTTCTAGCTAGAGCAATAAGACAAGAAAAAGAAATAAATGGCATCCAAATTGGTAATGAAGAACTTTAACTGTCCCTGTTTGCAGATGATATGATACTATACATAGAAAACCCTAAAGACTCCATGAGAAATCTACTGGAACTAATAAAAAGATTCAGCAGAGTAGCAGGATATAAGATAAACATTCAAAAATCAGTTGGATTCCTATACACCAATAAGGAGAACGATGAAAAGGAAATCAGGAAAACAATACCATTTATAATAGCCCCTAAAAAAGTAAAATACTTAGGAATAAATCTAACCAGGGATGTAAAATACCTATACAAAGAAAACTACAAATCACTACGGCAAGAAACCCAAAGGGATATACAAAAATGGAAAAACATACCATGCTCATGTATAGGTAAAGTCAACATTGTGAAAATGAAAATTCTACCCAAAGCAATTTACAAATACAATGCAATCTGGATCAAAATACCAACAACATTCTTCAAAGAGATGGAAAAACTAATCATTAACTTTATATGGAAAGGGAAGAAGCCCCGAATAAGTAAAACATTATTGAAGAAGAGGAATAAAGTTGGAGTACTCACACTACCTGACTTCAGAACCTAGTATACAGCTATGGTAGTTAAAACAGCCCGGTACTGGTACAACGACGGATACATTGACCAATGGAACAGAATTGAGAACCCAGATGTAAATCCATCCACCTACGGTCACCTGATCTGCAACAAGGGCCAAAAGTCCATCAAATGGGGAAAAGACAGTCTTTTTAATAAATGGTGCTGGCAAAACTGGATATCCATTTGCAGAAAAATAAAACAGGACCCATAGCTCACACCATATACAAAAACTAATTCAAAATGGAACAAAGACCTAAATATAAAGCCAAAAACTATGAAGTTCATAGAAGAAAAAATAGGCCAATGCTACAGGCCGTAATACACGGCATTAACAGGATACAAACCATAACCATCAACACACAAACCCCAGAAGATAACTAGATAACTGGGATCTTTTAAAAATCAAACACCTATGCTCTTCAAAAGATTTCACCAGAAGAATAAAAAGAGAACCTACAGACTGGGAAAAAATTTTTGGGTAGTACAAGTCAGACAAAAGTCTGATCTCCGTAATCTACAAGAAAATCCAACATCTCTACAACAAAAACACAAATAATCCTATTAAAAAATGGGCAAAGGAAATGAACAGACACTTCACCAAAGAAGACATTCAAGCGGCCAACAGACACATGAGGAAATGCTCCCGATCACTCGCCATTAGAGAAATGCAAATTAAAACCACAATGAGATACCATCTCACCCGGCATTACTGACACAAATCAAAGACACTGGAAATAACAAATGTTGGAGGGGCTGCGGGGAGATCGGAACCCTTATGCACTGCTGGTGGGAATGCAAAATGATACAACCATTTTGGAAAATGATATGGTGCTTCGTTAGAAAGCTAGAAATAGAAATACCAGACTATAAAGCAATCCCACTCCTTGGAATATATCCTAGAGAAATAAGATGCATCACTCACATAGACATATGCACACCCATGTTCATGCCAGCATTGTTTACAATAGCAAAAAGATGGAAACAACCTCGATGCCCATCAACAGACGGATAAACAAACTATGGTACATATGCACAATGGAGTATTATGCAACAATAAAGAACAACAATGTATCTGTGAAGCATCTCATAACATGGATGAAACTGGAGCACACTATGCTAAGTGCAATCAGTCAAGCACAGAAGGACAAATATTGTATGAGACCTGTATTGTAAAAACCATGAAAAAGTTCACACACAAAAAGTAACAATCTTTGTTGGTTACCAGGGATGGGAGGGGTGGGGGGGAATACTAAATAGGCAATAGATAAGTGGTATCTTGGGTGAAGGGTGAGACAGTACACAATACAGGGGAAACCAGCACAACTTGTACAAGGAAAGGTCATGGAAGCTCCATAGACACATCCAAACTCCCTGAGGGACCGAATTGGTGGGTGGAGGGCTGTGGGGACCATGGTCTTGGGGAACATCTAGCTCAACTGGCATAACACAGTTTATAAAGACAATGTTCTACATTCTACCTTGGTGAGTGGCGTCTGGGGTCTTAAAAGCCTGTAAGCTGCCATCTAAGATACTCCATTGGTCTCATCCCTTCAGGAGCAAGGGAGAATGAAGAGAACAGGATACAAGGAAAAGATTAGTCCAAAGAACTAATGGACCACAGCTACCAAGGCATCCACCAGACTGAGTCCAGTACAGCTAGATGGTGCCTGGCTACCACCACTGACTGCTCTCACCAGGATCACAACAGAGGGTTCTGGACAGAGCTGGAGAAGGATGTAGAACAAAAGTCTAACTTGTATAAAAAAGACCAGACTTACTGGCCTGAAAGAGACTGGAAAAACCCCGAGAGTATGGCCCCCAGACACCCTTTTAGCGTAATGATGAAGTCACTTCCAAGGTTTACCTTTCAGCCGGGGATTGGATACCCCCATAAAACAAAACAGGACTAATGAGGCACAGCAGTCCAGGAACAAGGACTAGAAGGCAGAAAGGGACAGGAAAGCTGATGTTAGGGAACTCAATGTTGAGTCAGGACAGTGTTGACATGTAGTGGGGTTGTTAACCATTGTCATAGGGCAACGTGTGTACTAACTGGTTAATGAGAAACGATTTTGTTCTGCAAACCTTCATCTAAAGTGAGAATAGCAGCACAACTGAAAAAACGTAATCGATGTCACTGAACTGTGCATGTAAAATTTTTGAAATGGTATATCTTTGGGTATGTATATTTTCACCAAAAAAAGAAAAAAAGGTCAAGAAGGGAGAGGGTTGACATGTCATGAGGTTGTTAACCAATGTCATAAAACAATATGTGTACTGACTGTTTAATGAGAAACTATTTGTTCTGTAAACCTTCACCTGAAGTAAAAAAAAAAAAAAAAAATTAATTGTATATATATATATGTATATAAAATAAGCAAAATAATTAGAAGTGATAAAAATTCAATAAGATAATTTAACCAATAATACAAAGGAAAACATAAAATCATAATTCTAGATATATGTTTTGCTTTTCAAATTTAGAAATAATGTATCCTGAGACAATAGTAATCAAGGAAACAAGAAATAAGAGTTAGCCAATTCTCATTATTTTTAGAGGAAATACTTTTTCCTAAGTTTTGTGAATTTGTGGTATTGATCTCTGCATAAAGGATGTTTTGCAATATCCTCAATAGCAATTTGATAAAGAATAAAAATTGATTTTATGTGGCCTACTCTTTTATCAATTGTCAATAATATTTTTGGATATGCAGTTTAATTACATTTCTGTAGAAGCATATCTCCTTGGAGTTAAAGGAATATAGTCTAGGTTTCAGGATATATAATATAGAGATTAAAGAATCCTAGAAGGACGGAGCATCATAGTGTCCATTGGACACTTGTTTCAGATATCACTGTTTAAATGACTGATTAGAGCTTGAGCAACCATTTGCAATTTTATGTCTTGACTTAATACTATAATCTACGTATTTTGTTGAGTATTGAAAAGATATGCTTCCAGTATCATATCTTCAAGTTATAAGTATCAAAGTTGAATGGTTTTCTAAATGTAGGGAAACTGAAAGAGATGTCTATGATGTAAAATACTTACAGGTAATAATTACCATTCTTCTTCTTAACCAGTCTGGAATCTTCATATGTTTCTTGTGGCATCTCTGCATGGTGCAAATGGTTAATGTTCTCAACCACCAACTGAAAGGTTGGAGGTTGCAGTCCACCCAGAGCCACCTCAGAAGAAAGGCTTACAATCTACTTCTGAAAAATCATTCTTTGAAAATCATATGGAATAAAGTTTTACTCTGACACAAATGCTGTCACCATGAGTTGGAATCGACTCGATTGCAAATGGTTTTGGTATGTTTCTTGTATAACATTGATTTTTGAGAAGTTCTTTAACTTGATGCCTGGAAAAGGTGACTATTAAATTACACCACAAGAAAACTATATAAATTAATATTTTGAATACATGTCATTAATACTGTCAATCAGTATTCTGAAAAAAATAGGGGATTAAAAATGACTTTTTCCACACGAGTATTTATTTTCCTACTTATAAGAGCAATAGGAGAAATGTACTGTTTAAAAGTGCATTAAATTATTAACGGGGGGGCTAGCCACATCAGTACTGTATTTTTATGCAAATAAAAAATATGGTAAATTTCACTTACAGTTGGAAGTTTATCACCAAGACTCTTGTTTTTATAAACATTTATCTTCTTTGGGAGATCTCATTTCCATGAATAAAAAATTGACAATATGTGACATGAGAAATCAAGCAGTTTCTTTGTCAATGTTTTTCATTTATATAAGCAAAATATAGCAACAATCAGTAGCATATGCTCAAACTCCTTACTATAATATTCAGCAGTAAAGGGCCGTGATTTAGTAAAGAAAAAGCTGAAGTAGTAGTGGTGTGCAATGAGAGAAGACGTTGCACTTTAGAAAAATAGATTATAAAGGTAATTACAGAAAATTTTACTAGAAGTTGAGTGGAAGATACCCAGTGTCCTGATTTATGTAGTTGCATTAAAATCTCTCAAACAAACTATTCCAAACGTGCACTGCTCCAAAGTAGAAGTTTATCTCTCACGTTCATGGCCTAATGCGGACAGGCAGGTTGATGGGTGGCTCCTTTACATGCAGTGATTCACACATGTGCCTTTCATCCACCATTCTTTAGAGTTTGATTGTCATCCACTTACAGAAGGAAACAGTTCTTGGAAGAAGACCTGTTTCTTAAATTCTTAGATCACAAGTGGAACGTATCACTTCTTCACCAGATACATTAACAATACACATAACTGCAGAGGGGAGATAGAACACTCAATATAGTTGTAAACTAAGAAAGAAGAGAAAAACAGACTTTGATGAACATCTATCACTATTCACCACAAGACAATATGAAGAAAGAATCATAGCACCAAAATAATAATAATAATAACAAAAGAAATCCTTAGATATAAATCTAACAAAATATGTACAATATCTTTATGAGGAAAGCTACAAGACTGTTGAAACAAATAAAAAAAAATCCAAATGAATAGATAGTCCATGTTCATGGATAGCAAGACTTAACATTATTAAAATGTCAATTCTGCACAAATTGATTTATAAATTCAGTGTTATCTCAATTAAAACCCTAAAAACTTATTTTTTGGATATAAACAAGCTGATTTTTATCAGTTTGTATGGAATGTCAAATGACCCAGAATAGCCAACACAAGACTTAAGAAGAACACAGTTGGAAAACTGATACTACTTGACTTCAAAACTTAATACAAAGTCATAGTGATGAAGGTGGTGTGGTATTGGCAAATTAATAGAAAAGTAGATCAGCAAAACAGAATAGTAGCCGAGAGATATACTCAAACAAATATAGAAAACTGGTCTTTGACAGAGGAGCAAAGCAAATTCTATGAAGAAAGGATAGTCTTTTTAACAAATGATGCTGGAATAACTGGACATCCACATGCAAAATAGATTAATCTAGACACAGAGATTACATCTTTCACGAAAAGTTAACTCAAAATGGATCATAGACCTAAATGTAAGATGCAAAATTATACAACTTCTAGAAGATAACATCAAAGAGAAAATCTAGGTGACCTGGGTTTGGAGATGACTTTTTGGATATAATACCAAAAGCATCCATAAAGATTTCAGCCTGGGAAACACTATTGGGCCGTTCTACTCTGTCCTACAGAGTTTTTATGAGTCAGAATCAACAGCAACCAGACATCAACCCAGATAGGGAAGACAGAAAAACAAATCAAAGCTAAAACACTGAAAAAAGGAAAACATAGACATCAATATATAAAAGATGACAACATTAAAACAAGAAAGAAGGACTAAAAAAATGTAGTCATCTTTCACAAGGGGATATAAAGAAATAAAAGAGTGGTTTAAACTTAGAAAAATAGGGGTAAATATTAATGTAACCACAAAGGAAATCAACAATCCTACACATCAAAATAAAAAACAAGAAAAACATAAAAATGCAGCAAATACAAAATCAACAACGATGAACAAGATGAAAATAAAATACAAGAAAAATGATTCATCACACAAAATTAAGTGGAAAAAAGAAACTGTCAACAACACACAGAAAAAAAGACACCAAAATGACAGCACTAAACTCATACCTATCAATAATTATGCTGAATGTAAATGGGCTAAATGAACCAATAAAGAGACAAAGAGTGGCAGAAAGGATAAAAAAACACAGTCTGTCTATACGCTGCTTACAAGAGATACAGCTTAGACTTAAAGACACAAAAAGCTAAAATTCAAAGGGTGGAAAAAATATATCAAGTAAACAACACTCAAAAAAGAGCAAGAGTGGCAATAGTAATCTCTGACAAAATAGAATTTAAAGTAAAATCCAGCACAAAGGATAAGGAAGGACACTACATAATGATTAAATGGTCAATACACCAGGAGGACATAACCATAAAAAATATTTACACACAAAATGACAGGGCTTCAAAATACATAAAAACAATTCTAACAGCATTGAAAAGAGAGATAGCTCCGCAACAGTAGTAGGAGACTTCAACACAACTTTTGGTGAAGGACAGAACATCCAGAAAGAAGTTCAATAAACATACAGAAGATTTAAACACTGAATCCACCAACTTGATCTCTTAGACATATACAGAACACTCCATCCAACAGTAGCCAGGTATACTTTCTTTTCCAGTGCACTTGGAACTTTCTCCAGAATATACCACATATTAGGCCATAAAGCAAGCCTTAACAGAATCCAAAGCATCAAAATATTACAAAGCGTCTTCTGACTATAAAGCCATAAAAGTAGAAATCAATAACAGAAAAAATAAGGGAAAAAAAAAATCAAACACAAGGAAACTGAAAACACCTTGCTCAAAAACTACTGGGTTATAGAAGAAATTAAGGATGGAATAAAGAAATTTATAGAATCTAATGAGAATGAAAACACATCCTACCAGAACCTTTGAGACACAGAAAAATCAGTGCTCAGAGGATAATTTATAGAAATAAATGCACACAACCAAAAAGAAGAAAGGGCTAAAATTAAAACATTAACCCTACAATTCGAACAAATAGAAAGAGAGCAGCAAAAGAAGCCCCTGGTCACCAGAAAAAACCAAATAATAAAAATTAGAGCAGAAGTAAATGAAATAGAGAATAGAAAAACAATTGAAAGAGTTAAGAAGATGAAAAGCTGGTTCTTTGAAAAGATCAACGAAATTGATAAATTATTGGCCAAACTGACAAAAGAGAAACAGGAGAAAAAGCAAATAACCTAAATAAGAAATGAAATGGGTGATATCACAACAGATTCAACCAAAATTAAAAGTATTATAAAAGAATACTATGGAAAATTGTACACTAACAAACTTGAAAACCTAGAGGAAATGGACAAATTTCTAGATTCACACTACCTAAATTAACACAAACAGAGGTAGAACAACTAAATAAACCCATAACAAAAGAAGAGATTGAAAATGTAATTTAAAAATTTCCAACAAAAAAAAAGTCCTGGCCTGGACAGTATCATTGGAGAATCGTTCCAAACTTTCAGAGAAGAGTTAACACCACTACTACTAAAAGTATTTCAGAGTATACAAAAAGATGGAAGACTCCCAAACTCATTCTGTGAAACCAGCATAACACTGATACCGAAACCAGGTAGACACCACAAAAAAAGAAAATTATAGACCAATACCCCTCATGAACATTGACACAAAACTCCTCAACAAAATTTTAGCCAATAGAATTCAACAACACATCAAAAAAAATAATTCACCATAACCAAGTGGGATTTATACCAGGTATACCAAGTGGTTCAACATCAGAAAAACAATCAATGTAATCCATCACATAAACAAAAGACAAGAACCACATGATCCTATCAATTGATGCAGAAAAGGCATTTGACAAAGTCCAACACCCATTCATGATAAAAACTCTCAGCAAAATAGGAATAGAAGGGAAATTCCTCAACATAATAAAGGACATTTATAAAAAGCCAACAGCCAACGTCATCCTAGAGAGAGTCTGAAAGCATTCCTCTTGAGAAAGGGAACCAGACAAGATGCCATTCATCACCACTATTATTCAACATTGTGCTGGAGGTCCTAGCCAAGCAAATAGGCTAGAAAAAGAAATAAAGGACATCTAAATTGGTAAGAAGTAAAAGTATCTCTTTTTGCAGAGGATATGATCTTATACACAGAAAACCCCAAAGAATCCACAAGACAACTACTGGAACTAATAGAATATTTCAGCAAAGTTTCAGCATACAAGATAAACACACAAAAATCAGTTGGATTCCTCTACACCAACAAAGAGAACTTGAAAGAGGAAATTACCAAATTAATACTATTCACAATAGTTCCCAAAAAGATAAAATATTTAGGAATTAATCTAACCAGAGATGTAAAAAACCTATACAAAGAAAATTACAAGACACTACTGCAAGAAACCAAAAAAGACCTACGTAAGTGGAAAAACATACCTTGCTCATGGATAGGAAGACTCAACATTGTGAACATGTCTATTCTACCAACAGCAATCTACCGATACAATGCAATCCCGATCCAAATTCCAATAGCATTTTTTAATGAGATGGAGAAACAAAACACCAACTTCATATGGAAAGGGAAGAGTCCCCAGGTAAGTAAAGCATTACTGAAGAAGAAGAACGAAGTGTGAGGCCTCACACTACCTGATTTTAGAACCTATTATACTGCCACGGTAGTCAAAACAACCTGATACTGGTACAAAATCAGGTACATAGACCAATAGAATAGAATTGAGAATCCAGAGGTAAATTCATCCACCTAAGAGTAGCTGACATGTGACAAAGGACCAAAGTTTGTTAAATGGGGAAAAGACAGTCTCTTTAACAAATGATGCTGGCGTAAGTGTACATCCAACTCTGAAAAATTGAACCAAGATGCATATCTTGCACCATTCACAAAAGCTACTCAAAATAGATCAAAGACGTAAATATAAAATCTAAAATGTTAAAACTGAAAGATGTAAATCTAAAATGATAAAAATCATGGAAGAAAAAATAGGGACAATGCTAGGAGCTCTAATACATGGCATTAACAGAGTATAAAACTTTACTAACAATGCACAAACACCAGAAGAGAAACTAGATAACTGGGAACTCCTAAAAATCAAATACTACACTCCTCAAAAGACTTTAGCCAGAGAGTAAAAAGACAGCCTACAGACTGGGAAAAAATTTTTGGCTACCACAAATCCAGGCAGGGTCTAATCTCTAAAATCTACAAGATACTTCAAAACCTCAACAACAAAAATACAAATAACCCAAGTAAAAAATGGGCAAAGGATATGAACCTGCACTTCACCAAACAAGATATTCAGGTGGCTAACAGAGACATGAGGAAATGCTCACAATCATTAGCCATTAGAGAAATGCAAATCAAAACTACAATGAGATAACATCTCACACCAAGAAGGCTAGCATTAATCCAAAAAACACTAAATAATAAATATTGGAGAGGTTGTGAAGAGACTGGAACACTTATACACTGCTGGTGAGAATGTAAAATGGCACAGTCACTTTGGAAATCGATTTGGTGCTTCCTTAAAAAGCTAGAAATAGAAGTACCATACGATTCAGCAGTTCCACTCCTTGGAATCTATCCTAGAGAATTAAGAGCTGTCACACAAATAGATGTATGCACACCCATGTTCATTGCAGCATCGTTCACAATAGCAAAAACATGGAAACAACCTAGGTGTCCATCAATGAAGAATGGATAAACAAATTATGGTATATTCAACACAATGGAATACTATGCAATGATAAAGAATAATGAATCTATGAAACATCTCATAACATGGATGAATCTGGAAAGCATTATGCTGAGTGAAATTTGTCAGTCGCAAAAGGACAAATATTGTATAAGATCATTATTATAAGAATTCAAGAAATGGTTTAAACACAGAAGAAAACCTTCACTGATGGTTACGAGGGTGGGGAGGGAGAGACGGGGTATTCACTAACTGGATAGTAGACAAGAATTATCTTAGGTGAAGGGAAGGACAACGCACAGTACAGGGGAAGTCAGCACAACTGGACTAAACCAAAAGCTAAGAAATTTCCTGAATACAACCAAACACTTTGAGGGACAGAGTAGGAGTATTGGGAGTCTGGGGACCATGGTTTCAGGGGAAAACTAGGTCATTTGGCCTAACAAAGTTTATTGAGAAAATGTTCCCATCCACCTATCAGCAGCTGATATTTGACAAAGGCCCCAAACCATTAACTGGGGAAAAGACAGTCTCTTTAACAAATGGTGCTGGCATAACTGGATATTCATCTGTAAAAAAGTGAAACAAGACCCATACCTCAAAACACGCACAAAAACTAACTCAAAATGGATCAAAGACCTAAATATAAAATCTAAAACAATAAAGATCATGGAAGAAAAAATAAGGACAACGCTAGGAGCCCTAATACATGACATAAACAGAATACGAACCATAAGTAACAATGCACAAACACCAGAAGAGAAACTAGATAACTGGGAGCTCCTAAAAATCAAACACTTAAGCTCATCAAAAGACTTCACCAAAAGAGGAAAAAGACAACCTACAGACTGGGAAAAAATTTTTGGCTATGACAAATCCTATCGGCATGTAATCACTAAAATCTACAAGATATTGCAAAACCTCAACAACAAAAGGACAAACAACCCAATTAAAAAATAGGCAAAGGTTATGAACAGGCACTTCACCAAAGAAGTCATTCAGGTGGCTAACAGACACTTAAGGAAATGCTCATGCTCATCAGCCATTAGAGAAATGCAAATCAAAACTACAATGAGATACCATCTCACACCAACAAAGCTAGCATTAATCCAGAAAACACAAAACAGTAAATGTTGGAGAGGTTGTGAAGAGACTGAAACACTTACACACTGTTGGTGGGAATGTAAAATAGTACAACCCCTTTGGAAATTGATTTGATGCTTCCTTAAAAAGCTAGAAATAGAAGTACCATACGATTCAGCAGTTCCACTACTTGGAATCTATCCTAGAGAATTAAGAGCTGTCACACAAGTAGATGTATGCACACCCATGTTAATTGCAGCATTGTTCACGATAGCAAAAAGATGGAAACAACCTAGGTGCCCATCAAAGGACGAAAAGATAAACTAACTACAGTATATCCACACAATGGAATACTACACAGTGATAAAGAACAATGATGAATCCGTGAAACATAACATGGAGGAATCTGGAAGGTATTATGCTGAGTGAACTTAGTCGCGAAAGGACTAATATTGTATAAGACCACTATTATAGAAACCCCAGAAAAGGTTTATAAATGGAAGACAACATTCTTTGATGGTTATGAGGATGGGGAGGGGTATTCACTAACTAGAAAGTAGATGAGAATTATTTTAGGTGAAGGGAAGGACAGCACACACTACAGTGAAAGTCAGCACAATTGGACTAAACCAAAGCTAAGAATACAACCAAATACTTTGTGGATAGAGTAGCAGGGGCGGGGGTTTGGGGACCATGCTTTCAGGGGACATCTAGGTCAAGTGGCATAACAAAGTTTTTTAAGAAAATGTTCTGCATCTCCTTTGGTGAGTGGCATCTGGGGTCTTAAAAGCTAGCGAGCAGCCATCTAAGATGCTTCAAATTGTCCCAACCCACCTGGAGTAAAGGAGAATGAAGAACACCATGGACACAAGGAAAGTAGTAGCCCAAGAGACAGAAAGGGCCACATAAACCAGAGACTTCATCAGCCTGAGACCAGAAGAACTAGATGGTGTCCAGGGACCACAGTGACTGCCCTGACAGGGAACACAACAGAGAGTCCCTGATGGAGCAGGAGAAAAGTGGGGCGCAGAACTCAAATTCTAGTAAAAAGATCAGACTTAATGGTTTGATTTAGACTAGAGGGACCCTGGAAGGTGGAACCCAGGCTCTCTGTTAGCCCAAAACTAAAACCATACCCAAGGCCATCTCTTCAGACAAAGATTAGACTGGGCTAGGGGTCATAAAATGATACTCATGAAGAGTGTGCTTCTTAGCTCAAGTAGATACATGGGATTAAATGAGCAGCTCTCATCCAGAGGCGAGATGAGAAGACAGAGAGAGTCAGGAGCTAGTTGAATGGACACAGGAAATCCGGGGTGGAAAGGAAGAGTGTGCTGTCACAGTATAGGGAGAACAAGTAGGGTCACAAAATAATGTATGTATAAATTTTTGTATGAGAGACTAACTTGAATTCTAAACTTTCACTTAAAGCACAACAATAAAAAAAAAAATATTACTTTAAAAAACAAAATGTTCTGTATCCCACTTGGTGAGTGGGGTCTTAAAAGCTAGAGAGTGGCCATCTAAGATGCATCAACTGGTCCCAACCCACCTGGAGCAAAGGAGAATGAAGAATACCAAAGACACAAGGAAAATATTAGCCCAAGAGACAAAAGGGCCACATAAACCAGAGACTTCATCAGCCTGAGACCAGAAGAACTAGATGGTGTCCAGGGACCACAGTGACTGCCCTGACAGGGAACACAACAGAGAGTCCCTGACGGAGCAGGAGAAAAGTGGGGCGCAGAACTCAAATTCTAGTAAAAAGATCAGACTTAATGGTTTGATTTAGACTAGAGGGACCCTGGAAGGTGGAACCCAGGCTCTCTGTTAGCCCAAAACTAAAACCATACCCAAGGCCATCTCTTCAGACAAAGATTAGACTGGGCTAGGGGTCATAAAATGATACTCATGAAGAGTGTGCTTCTTAGCTCAAGTAGATACATGGGATTAAATGAGCAGCTCTCATCCAGAGGCGAGATGAGAAGACAGAGAGAGTCAGGAGCTAGTTGAATGGACACAGGAAATCCGGAGTGGAAAGGAAGAGTGTGCTGTCACAGTATAGGGAGAACAAGTAGGGTCACAAAATAATGTATGTATAAATTTTTGTATGAGAGACTAACTTGAATTCTAAACTTTCACTTAAAGCACAACAATAAAAAAAAAAATATTACTTTAAAAAACAAAATGTTCTGTATCCCACTTGGTGAGTGGGGTCTTAAAAGCTAGAGAGTGGCCATCTAAGATGCATCAACTGGTCCCAACCCACCTGGAGCAAAGGAGAATGAAGAATACCAAAGACACAAGGAAAATATTAGCCCAAGAGACAAAAGGGCCACATAAACCAGAGACTCCATCAGCCTGAGACCAGAAGAGCTAGATGGTGCCTGGCTACCACCAATGACTGCCCTTACAGGGAACACAACACAGAGTCCCTGACATAGCAGGAGAAAAGTGGGGTGCAGAACTCAAATTCTAGTAAAAAGACCAGACTCAGTGGTTTGACTGAGACTGGAAAGGCCCCAGAAGACATGGCCCCTGCACTCTCTGTTATCCCAGAACTAAAACCATTCCCGAAGCCAACTCTTCAGACAAAAATTAGACTGTACTATAAGATATAAAATGATACTCCTGAAGAGAGTGCTTCTTAACTCCAGTAGATACATGAGTCTAAATGGGCAGCTCCTGTCCAGAGGTGAGAGGAGAAGGCAGAAAGGGACAGGAGCTGATTGAATGGACACGGAAAATCCAGGGTGGAAAGGAGGAGTGTACTGTCACAGTATGGGGAGTGCAACTTGGGTTGCATAGAAGTGTGTGTGTAAAGTTTTGTATCAGAAACTCACTCGAACTGTAAATTTTCATTTAAAGCACCATTAAAAAAACCCTGCATATTAATATTTATAGCAACTTTATTCATAATTTACCAAATTTGGAAGCAACAAATATACCTTTCAGTAGGTGAACAGATAAACTTTGGAACATCCAAACAATGGAATATCATTCAGCAACAAAAAGAAATGAGTTACCAAGTCATGGAAGAAAAGGGGGAAAATTTAATACATATTGCCAAGGGAAAGGAGTCAGTCTGAGGCACAAAGAACGAGAAGGAATAAGCCCTAATGTAAGCTATGGACTTTGTTGTTGTTATTAGGTGCTGTCCAGTCAGTTCCGACTGATAGGGACCCAAGTACAACAGAACGAAACACTGCCCCGACCTGCGCCATTCTCATGATCTTTTTTACGCTTGAACCCGTTGTTGCAGCCACTGTTTCAATCCATCTCATTGAGGGTCTTACTCTTTTTTGCTGACCCTCTACTTCACCATGATGTCCTTCTCCAGGGACTGATCTTTCCTGATAACATGTCCAAAGTATTGAGAAGAAGTCTTGCCATCTTTGCCTCTAAAGAGCGTTCTGGCTGTACCTCTTCCAGGACAGATTTATTCATTATTTTGGCAGTCCATGGTGTATTCAATATTCTTCACCAACACCGTAATTCAAAGGCATCAATTTTTCTTTGGTCTCCTTTATTCGCTGCCCAGCTCTCCCATGCATATGAGGTGATTGAAAACACTATGGCTTGGATCAGGGGCACCTTAGTCCTTAAAGTGACATCTTTGCTTTTTACTCTCTAAAATGGTCTTTTGCAGCAGACTTGCCCGATGCAGTGCTTCCTTTGATTTCTTGACTGCTGTTGCCATGGGTGTTGTTTGTAGATCTAAGTAAAATGAAATCCTTGACAACTTCAATCTTTTCTCCATTTATCATGATGTTTCTTATCGGTCCAGTTGTGAGGATTTTTGTTTTCTTTATGTTGAGGTGTAATCCATATGGAAGGTTGTGGTCTTTGATCTTCATCAGTAAGTCTTCAAGTCCTCTTCACTTTCAGCAAACAACGTTGTATCATCTGCATATCACAGGTTGTTAATGAGTCTTCCTCCAATCCTGATGCCATGTTCTTCTTCATATAGTCCAGCTTCTTGGATTATTTGCTCAGCATACAGACTGAATAAGTATGGTGAAAGAATACAATGAAGACACATATCTTTTCTGACTTTAAACCATGCAGTATCCCCTTGTTCTGTTGGAACAACTGCCTTTCAATCTATGTACAGGTTCTTCATGAGCACAGTTAAGTGTTCTGGAACTCCCATTCTTCCCAATGTTATCCATAATTTGTTAAGATCCACACAGTCAAATGCTTTTACATAGTCAATAAAACACAGGTAAATACCTGTGTATTCTCTGCTTTCGGCTAGGCTCCACCTGACATCAGCAATTATATCCCTCATTCCATGTCCTCTGAATGTGGTGAGTTTCTGGCAATTCTCTGTCAATGTTCTGCTGCAACTGCTTTCGAAAGATTTTAAGCAAAATTTTACTTGCATGTGTCATTAATGTTATTGTCCGATAATTTTCACATTTGGTTGGATCACCTTTCTTTGGAATAGGCATAAATATGGATGTCTTCCAGTAGGTTGACCAAGTAGCTGTCTTCCAAGTTTCTTAGCATAGATGAGCGAGCACTTCCAGCGCTGCATTAATTTGTTGAAACATCTCAGTTGTTATTCCATCAATCCTTGGAGCCTTGTTTTTCACCAATGTCTTCAGTACAGCTTGGACTTCTTCCTTCAGTACCATCAGTTCTTGGTCATATGCCACCTCCTGAAAGGAATGAACATTGACCAATTCTTTTTGGTATAGTGACTCTATGTATTCCTTCCATCTTCTTTTGATGCTTCCTGTGTCATTCAGTATTTTGCCCATAGAATCCTTCACTATTGCAACTTGAGGCTTGAATATAGTTAATAACAATATATCATATGGGATCATCCTTTTAACAAATATAGCACAGGAATTCAAGATGTTATTAATGGAGAAACAATGAGGGGAGGAGAAGAGGTATATGGGAACTCTTTACTTGCTGCAGAATTTTACTGTAAATTTGAAGTTGCTTTATGAAAAGAATGAAATCTATTTAATCAAAAAGAAAGAAAAGAAAGAACCACATATGAAAGGTATGTTGAAACTTAGAAATTCTCACAGCTGTATAAGGTAAGTTTGGGCTGCTTTATCATATCAATTATGCAGCTGATGAAATTATGAGGTCTTTATAAAATTCTTCCAGTTTTGCCACCTTCCCCTCACATAGCACTATCTCAGTCTCTAGGAAACAAAATGAATCTAATTAATGAGAGTCTTATCACAGCCATTAGCATTGTCACCTTGGCAGATAATTTATCCAGCTATGGCTTTATGTTCCAGTTTGCTTTATTTCCCTATGTATAAATTTCTGTCTTGACATTCTATCTTGGATAAAAGGCACAAAGATCTAGGCCTCTACTTTTATTTTGCAGCAGCCCTGCCATATATGGAACCTTTCCTCTGAATCACAGCCCAGAAAGGGGCCTTGCTGTCTACTAACAGAGACATGACAGTTAATTGGCCTAATATTGTGTTTAGTGCTTCCATTCTGCCTCCGAGTTTGACTCATAGTGCTTGGGGTCTGAAAAGCTTGCCAGCAGCCATCCAAGTTACTACCATTGGTTTCTGTTCACCTGAAGCAGCAGAGGAAGGAAAGCCAGGAATAGGGGAAGGATATGGAATGTGTAGCTAATTGCCTCCATGAACAACTGCCTCCTTTGCCATGAGACCAGAACTGATTGGTGCCCAGGTACCATTACTGATGTTTTGACCAATGATTCTATAGAAGAATCCTGATTAAAAGAGGAAAAATGCAAAACAGAATTTCAAATTCTCATGGAATTCAGTCTTTCTAGAGCCGTTGAGGTTGGATAAACCCCTGAAACTATTACCCTGACACAATCTTTAAAACTTATACCAAAAATATCCCCTGAAGTCTTCTTTAGCCCAAACAGTAGTTTAGCTTAACTAGTAAAATTTGTTTGCCTTTAAAGAACTATCTATTTGGGACCAAAGTGACACCAGCAAGCTGAAAAGTTAGACGGTAAACTTAGGGGACAGTGAGTTTATATCAAAGGGGGAGGAAAAATTTGAAAAAGAAGGGTGAGAATGATTACACAATTTGAAGAATATAATCAACTTCAGTGAATTGTACAGGTAGACATTGTTGAATTGGTGCATGCTTTGCTGCATATGTTTTCAACAACAACAAAAAATAAATAAAATAAAACAGCCTGTTTGCCTGCTTCTATAGTCTGGTGTAAGGAGCCCAGTGTTGCAGTGTAAGAGACTTATCACAGCCATTAGCATTGTCACCTTGGCAGATAATTTATCCAGCTATGGCTTTATGGCTTTATGTTCCAGTTTGCTTTATTTCCCTGTGTTAGCAATTTGAACCCACAAGTCACTCTGCGGGGAAAGATGTGGCAGTCTGCTTTTGTAAAGATTACAGCATTGGAAACACTATGGGGAAATTCTACTCTGCCCTATAGGGTCATTATGTGTTGGTATTGAATCAACAGCAGTGGGTTTTAGAGGCTAGTGTTGCCTCCCCTTGGGTTTCCCATTGTAGGGCTCTGCCTGCCTGCTGCTTATCCATATCTCACCTTCCACTTTTAACAGAGTTACCAATTTGTTCTTAGTTGCTGTGGAGTCGACTCTGACTCATGGAAACTTCATGTACAACAGAACAAAATGGCGTCCAGTCCTGTATCATCCTCACAATCTCCAGCATGTTCAAGTTTATGTTGCAGTTATTGTGCCAATCCATATCACAGAGGGTCTCTCTCATCCTTGTTGGGCCTCCACTACAGCAAATGTCCCCTCTAGCGATTGGGGTTTCCTGATGATGTGTACTAATCAAATGAGTCAGTCAATGTTCTGCTGTGATCCATAAGGTTTTCATTGGCTAATTTTCAGAAGTAGATTGTCAGGCCTTTCTTCTTAGTCTGTTTTAGTCCGGAAGCTCCACTGAAACCTGGCCACCATATGTAATCTTTTTTTCTTTTTATTAAGCTGAAAGTTTGCAGCTAAAGTTAATTTTTCATTCAAAAATTTATACACATATTGTTTTGTGACATTAGTTGCAATTCCCACAATGAGACAACACATTCCCCCTTTTCACCCCAGGGTCCGCATGTCCATTTGACCAGTTGCTGTCCCTTCCTGCTTTCTCACCCTGCTCCTGGACAGGAGCTGCCCATTTGATCTTGTACATATGACTTTACTAAGAAGAACATCCTCAGGTGTATTATTTTTTGTTTTATAGTCCTGTCTAATCTTTGTCTGAAGAGTGGGCTTCAGGAATGGTCTCAGTCCTTAGCTAACAGTGTACCCAGGGGCCATAGTTTCAGGGGTTCCCCCAGTCTCTGTCAGACCTTTAAGTGGTTGTTTTAAATGAATTTGAGCTCTGTTCTACATTTTTCTCCCATTCCGTTTTGGGACCCTCCACTGTGGTCTCTACTAGGCAGTCACTGGTGGCAGCTGGGCATCATTCAGCTACCCTGGTCCCAGGCTGGTGGAGTCTCTGGTCTACCTAGTCCTTTAGTCCTCTGGGCTAGCATATTTTCTGTGTCTGTGGCCTTTTCTATTCTCCCCCACTCCGAGTGGGATGGGACCAATCAATGTATTTTAGATGGCCTCTTGCAAGCTTCCAAGACCCCAGATGCCACTCACCAAAGCAAGATGTAGAACATCTTTCCCATAAACTACACCATGGATAATCTTGATGGTATTTGAAATACAAGTGACATACCATTACTGTTGCCAATTTATACTCTGATAACATGTAGATACTGTTCTGTCAGCATTCTGGACATCACTCCTGTCCTAATGGCTGGGTCTTCCCTCCCAGTGCTGTCACTGCCTCACAAGACGAGTTTTTCCTAGGTCTCAGACCCATCGCATCTTCCCTGGTTTCCTCCAGGTACTTGAGTCCTAGATCTGTCAAATGATAGGTTAAAATTGAATTCATCCACACTCAATGACAGGTAGTCTTGTTTAAAATCCAAAATACATTTTACCACACAACAATAAATTCCAAAGAGTGACAATGGAAAGTGTATAATCAGAGACAAGGCTGTGTTTCTCAGCTCTCCTATATAACACATAATATTACTTATGTGAGACAAGACAATGGCTTTCTAATTTCAGGCTTGTCATTTAAAACTAAAATTTTTTCTGGTTTTTAATTTTTATTCCACTGTAGCTTTTAAATCTTAATAGACATACGTACAGTATATTAAAATTCTTGAGACTTACTTGAGCTTTAAACTAAGCAACATATAAGCTGTCATAAAATGTCTAGATACATTCAGATGATACTTTATGTTATTTTCATACTCTTGAACTGCATGAAATGGAGATTTATTCTGCAATTGCTTCTTACAGAGTTTTGAAAAGTATGCGCACTATACATGATACAACTCCTGATCACTCATCAGTCCATATGCTTCCTGTCCATATGGAACCAAAATGAAGTGGTACAAAAATGTACAGCTATTTAACTCAAGAATATCATCTACAGTAAATATGCACATGAGATTGGCAGCCAGTACTACCCATCATGCTGCTGTTCAGTAGCCTTCCATAACTTCAGTCAACTATGTGTTATATACATTAACTAGTAGGTACTCAATTAATTCTGGCTGTTTTAAAGTTGGTAGGACATATCAGTAAGACATATCCAGGTGACATCAACATATGCGATGGTGTGAGGCATACTGTTTCATCTTCTATATCTCTTTTCTGTCCAAAAGTGCTCATCTAAAAATTTAGTAAGGATGGACATTCAGTTTCTGGTCTAGCATGTAAAGAGCTTCAAAAACTGAAACTTAGCAACTCTTCTAAGATTCATCAGAGAACTGAGGTCACAGGGCAAACCATCACCCAGAACACTGGAGAAACAGGCTGATAGGGAGAATTACTGTTTACTAAAAGTAAAAACTACCTCTGCTGAACTCAGAATCAAGTAAGAGTACTTAAAGGGTAATTGACCAATTGCTGGAAGTGAGAGATTAAAAACTCCTAGAGGCCCAGCCTTGTGGGGATCCCATCCTTTTGTGAGTTTTACCTCCAGGAGCCCCACCAGGTTTTCACTGTTAGGTGTGGAGAAAAATGTCCTTATGCTTCCAGTAGGGAGTGGGAACAAATAACCATTTTGAAATAGTGCTCTGTTTTTCTTAACAATGATCTGCCCTTAAGAGAAACTACCAGAGTCAAACCAATGTGGATATTATTAATTGTGGATTTTATATCAAAGAAAAAAATTCCAAGCTGTTAAAGGATTGGCTCCACTGAAAGCTAAAAGGCCAGTGAAAATGTGAGAGGGACCTATATCAGATATGGAGAAATTGCTAATGATGTAGATTGAGAACGAAACACAAAAGCGAATCCCTCTCAGTATGTTGATGATCACTGCTAAGGCAAGAAGTCTGTTGGTACAAGGTCCAAATCACATAACATATAGTTGACTTTAAGTGGCACATGACTGTAGCTGGAATTCCAACACCCCCCATCAGTAAATAACAAATCTAAAATCCAAACTAAACCTGTTGCTGTTGAGTCGATTCCATCTCATAGCAACCCTATAGGACAGAGTAGAACTGCCTCATAGGGCTTCCAAGGAGCAACCAGTGGCTTCTAACGGCTGACCTTTTAGTTAGCAGCCTGCTCTCATAACCACTGAGCCACCAGGGCTCCAGTGACAGATCCAGCAGGCAGAAAATCAGTAAAGATATAGTTTAACTGAACAGCACCATCAAACAATTTGATCTAATTGACATATACAGAATACTTCATCCAATAACAGTAGAATACACAATCTTCTCAAGCGCACATGAAACATCTACCAAGATAGACCGTATCCTGGGCCGTAAAACATACCTTAAAAATGTTAAAGAATAGAAATCATGCAAAGTATGTTCTCAGGCAACAATGGAATTAAACTAGAAATGAATAACAGAAAGATAGAAAATCTCAAAATATTTGGAGATTAGACAGCACATTTCTAAACAGCACATGGGTCAAAGAAAAATTTAGTAAGGATGTTTCCAGAGTCAATCGAAGATGGCAGGTGGTTTTAATGGCTTTTTGTTTTCCATAAGTTTCATTATTTTGGCCTAAGCCTTGGCAAAATGTAGAGAGCAGTCTGGGGTCTGGCAGAATTTCTATGCATATCACCTTCGATATCAGAGACTGTCCAAGCTCTTTTGTTGCATATGTAACTGCTATGTTACACACAACATCTGCTTTACTGCCAGCTTTCCCACTGAAGACCATACATCTTCTTTATGTGCCATCCAGCTATCCTAATAGCTGCTGGTTACTGATAAACCAAAACCAAACCCATGGCTGACCAGTCGATTCCTACTCATAGTGACCCTATAGAACCAGGGATAACTGTCCCATAGGTTTCCAAGGCTGTAAATCTTTAGGGAAGTAGACTACCGCATCTTTCTCTTGTGGAGCGTCTAGTGGGTTCGAATTGCTGACTTTTCAGTTAGCAGCTGAGTGCTTAACCACTGTGCAACCTGGGCTCTTCTAATTACTGATACTGCTTAATAAACATTGATAAGAGAGAGGAATGTGAAAATGCAGCATTTTGGCACAGTTATAAGAGCTAATATTTTGAGATAATATTGGAAATAACAGATATTTGTGGATGGGAAAAAGATAATCTTTACCAAGTTTAGGGAGTATTGAGCAGAGAAATTGAAAATAATAACGCAAAGATATATATGTATAGTTATTTATTACCTTGGTCTTCAAGAATATATTTAAAATAAAAACATTAGATAATCATATAAAATATATATAGATGTGAATACCTAAGTAGAGAACTTGTTATATAAACTATGCGTATATACTATGTTTCTATCATCCAAATCATGTTACGGGGAGGGTAGAAACTAATAAAAAGTCAGACAGGAAATAAGATAATAAATTTAAAATTAATTTAAGTGACTCAGAAAAAGACACTAACTAAATGAAAAAATACCATTTTATTAATGTTATAAGCTCCAGCACCAGACAAGGAGAATGCATGTAAAGACCATTAGTGTTGCTCATAACTCATTATAATGGTTAATTTCATGTGTAACTTGCTAAGCCATGGTGCCAGTTGTTCAGTAAAACACTAGTCTAAATGTTGCCATGAAGTATTTACATGTGATTAGCATTTAAATCAGTTGGCCTTAAGTAGAGCAGATTACCGCCACCCCCGCCCCACCCTTTTGTGAGCATCATCCAATTAGTTGAAGCCTTAAGAGCAAAACCAGAGGTTTCCTGAAGGAGGATTCTGCCTCCAGTCTGTAGATAGACATTCTGCCAGAATTCCTTGCTCTCCTCTACTGCTCGACCTGATTGATTTGGGATACAAGACTGTCAGAATTTTCTGCAGATCGAACTTGACAGCCTCCACAATCACTCGAGCCAATTCCTCAAAGTTAATCAATCTCTG
This sequence comes from Dugong dugon, assembly GCA_030035585.1. Lineage (NCBI taxonomy): Eukaryota > Metazoa > Chordata > Mammalia > Sirenia > Dugongidae > Dugong > Dugong dugon. The sequence goes on along the minus strand of CM057464.1, from coordinate 140,234,079 downwards.
TCTTTCCTGTTTCTCTACATAATCCTAAGACACTCGTTAAATTATTTAACTTCACAAATTACGTATCCCATTCATTCTTTATGCCCCCTGATCATATGAGCACATGGAGTTATCATGTTCCTCAGATAAATTCTTATTTCTGAGGATGCTGGCAAGAGAAATGAGATCCTGTCTCTGACAGTGAATCCAATTGACAAACGGATTGAATAATACTTTAAATGACTAAAATACCCTTATTAAGAGTGCTTTGAAGATTAAATATACTACTGTAGAATTGAGCATAGTGACTGATGAGTAGATAACCCTTTAACACAAACCTACAAACACAAGAAAAAGTCCTGATGAAGGGTGTACCAGAAACACTAAATTTTATATAAACATATTTGCCTCATGCAAAAGTATCCAAAGTACAGAGTTTTAACAATGTACGGATAAGATACCAGTAGGATTTGAAGTTAATAAGACTTGCAAGCATCAATGATTGCAACAAGGAATCTCTCAGGAAATAAACTATGGTTGGAGAATACTCTGAGTGACACAGAAACAACTGTGAGCATGAATTAGGAGGCTATTCCAAAAGCATAACATAGAATAGGGAAAAAAATACAGTAAACATAAGCATGAGCCAAGAAGTCGATAAAGTAAAAAAAAAAAAAGAAAAAAAATGATGGCTATAGGATTCTTCCTGCCACTGTCTATTTTATGAAACAATTTGGTAGCAATAAAAATACACTAAATAAACCATCCTTAGTCTCCAAATAACCAGAAGCAGGAGAAAATACTTTGTTGTTATTCTCATGTTTTCTTATTACAACAATCTATTTTAAAGACTCTATGAATGTAACTGGCAAACACTGAAGAAAAACATTTGATGTTTTGTATCATCTGCAAAATAAGGCAGTAAATTTCAAAATTTTCACCGCCGTAGTTAAAGAAATGTGTATAATCAGGTAATAGATTAAAAAAGAGCATAATGCACATACTTTCAGATGTTACCAATTAGAGGTTCCATTTATAATTCCCAAAATCATCTAATATATAACACTGGGAATGCATTTATATAACACTATGAATGCATCACCATACAATTTTGGCTGCTTTGATCAGCTTGTTCATTTCAGACATCTAGTAGATTTTATATTGATTCATGCACTAATCAGAGATATTTTTATTTTAGAATTCACATATCAAAACTGTTCTGAGTTGTGATGCTAATATGCTTTATCAAAGTCTAAATTAACATTTACTGCTGTTAACCAGAGGCAATGCCTCATAAAAAAAGAAAAATTTAGATGATTGTGCCAAAATTTCACATTTCCAGCTGTCAAAATTTCAAGATGTCTCATCTATACCTATAGCTGAAAAGGAGAAAACACGTCTCCTTTTTTACCTGCTAACAAAATAAATGCCAAGTTTCAAATCTTTTTTTTTTTTAATTGTGGTTTAAGTGAAAGTTTACAGTTCAAGTCAGCTTCTCATACAAAAATTTATACACACATTGCTATGTCACCCTAGCTGCTCTCCCTATAATTTGACAGCACACTCCTCCCTTCCACACCAGATTTCCCGTATCCATTCAACCAGCTCCTGTCCCTTTTTGCCTTCTCGTCTCACCTCTGGACAGGATCTGCCCGTTTAGTCTCATGTACCTACTTGAGCTAAGAAACACTCTATTCATGAGTATCATTTTATGTGCTATAGTCCAGTCTAATCTTTGTCTGAAGAGTTGGCTTTGGGAAAGGTTTCATTCTGGGCTAACAGAGAGTCCAGGGGCAGTATCTTCTGGGTTCCCTCCAGTTTCAGTCAGACCATTAAGTCTGGTATTTTTACTAGAATTTAAGTTATGCACCCCGCTTTTCTCCTGCTCTATAAGGGGCTTTCTGTTGTATTCCCTTCAGGGTGGGCATTGGCCATCTGGTTCTCCCGGTCTCAGGCTGATGGAGTCTGTGGTTTACATGGCCCTCTTTGTCTCTTGGGCTAATATTTTCCTTCTGTCTTTGGTGGTCTTCATTCTCCTTTGCTCCAGGTGGGTTGGGACAAATTGATATATCTTAGATAGCCGGTCACTAGCTTTTAAGACCCCAGATGCTACTCACCAAAGTGGGATGCAGAATATTTTCTTAATAAACTGTGCTATGCCAACTGACCTAGATGTCCCCTGAAACAATGGTCCCCAGACCCTCATCCCTGCTACTCTATTCATCAAAGTTTTTGATTGTATTCAGGAAACTTCTTAACTTTTGGTTTAGTCCAGTTGTGCTGACTTCCCCTGTATTGTGTGTTGTCCTTCCCTTCACCTGAGATAACTCTTAGTGACTGTCTAGTTAGTGAATACCCATCTCCCTCCCTCCCTGCCCTCGTAATCATTGAAAAATGTTTTCTTCTGTGTTTAAACCATGTATTGCGTTCTTATAATAGTGGAATCATACAGTATTGGTCCTCTTGTGACTCACTAATTTCACTCAGCATAATGCCTTCCAGATTCATCCATGTTATGAGATGTTTCACAGATTCATCGTTGTTCTTTATCATCGCATAGTGTTCCATTGTGTGAATATATGATAATTTGTTTATCCATTCATCTGTTGATGGGCACCTTGGTTGTTTCCATCTTTTTGCTGTCATGAACAGTGTTGCAATGAACATGGGTGTGCATATATCTATTCGTATGATGGCTCTTATCTCTCTAGGGTATACTGGAAGGAGTGGGATTGCTGGATCGTATGTTACTTCTATTTCTAGCTTCTTAAGGAAGCATCAAATCGATTTCCAAAGTGGTTGTACCATTTTACATTCCCGCCAACAGTGTATAAGTGTTCCAGTCTCTTCACAACATCTCCAACATTTATTATTTTTGTTTTCTGGATTAATAGCTAGCCTTGTTGGGGTGAGATGGTATCTCATTGCAGTTTTGATTTGCATTTCTCTAATGGCTAATGATCATGAGCAATTCCTCATGTTTCTGTTAGCAGCCTGAATGTCTTCTTTGGTGAAGTGCCTGTTCATATCCTTTGCCCATTTCTTACTTATGTTATTGGTCTTTCTGTTGTCGAGGTTTTGCAGTATCCTGTAGATTTTAGAGATTAGATGCTAGTCAGATTTGTGGTAATCTAAATTTTTTTCCCAGTCTGTTGGTTGTCTTCTTACTCTTTTGGTGAAAGTTTTTGATGAGCATGTGTTCGATTTTTAGGAGCTCCCAGTTATCTAGTTTCTCTTCTGGTGTTTGTGCATTGTTATTTATGGTTTGTATTCTGTTTATGCCATGTATTAGGGCTCCTAGCATTGTCCCTATCTTATCTTCCATGATCCTTATCATTTTAGATTTTATATTTAGGTCTTTGATCCATTTTGAGTTTGTGCATAGTGTGAGGTATGAGTCTTGTTTCAGTTTTCTTGCAGATGGATATTCAGTTATGCCAGCACTATTTGTTAAAGAGACTGTCTTTTCCCCCATTTAATGGACTTTGGGCCTTTGTCAAACATCAGCTGCTCATAGGTGGATGAATTTATGTCTGGATTCTTACTGTTTAGTTGGTCTATGTATCTGTTGTTGTACCACTACCAGGCTGTTTGACTACAGTGTCGGTATAATAGGTATTAAAATCAGGTAGTGCGAGGCCTCCCACTTTGTTCTTCTTCTTGAGTAATGCTTTACTTATCCAGGGCATCTTCCCTTTCCATATGAAGTTGGTGATTTGTTTCTCCATCTCATTAAACAATGCTATAGGAATTTGGATCGGGATTGCATTGTATCTGTAGATCGCTTTGGGTAGAACAGACATTTTCACAATGTTGAATCTTCCTATCCATGAGCAAGGTATGTTTTTCCACTTATGTAGGTCTCTTGGTTTCTTACAGTAGTATCTTGTAGTTTTCATTGTATAGGTCTTTTACATCACTGCTTAGATTTATTCCTAAGTATTTTATCATCTTAGGGGCTATTGTAAATAGTACTGATTTGGTGATTTCCTCTTTCAAGTTCTCTTTGTTGGTGTAGAGGAATCCAACTGATTTTTGTATGTTTAGCTTGTATCGTGAAACTTTGCTGAAATCTTCCATTAGTTCCAGTAGTTTTCTTGTAGATTCTTTGGGGTTTTCTGTGTATACGATCATATCCTCTGCAAAAAGAGATACTTTTACTTCTTCCTTACCAATCTGGATGCCCTTTATTTCTTTTTCTAGCCTATTTGCTTGGCTAGGACCTCCAGCACAATGTTGAATAAGAGTGGTGATGAATGGCATCCTTGTCTGGCTCCTGTTCTCAAGAGGAATGCTTTCAGACTCTCTCCATTTAGGATGATGTTGGCTGTTGGCTTTTTATAAATGTCCTTTATTATGTTGAGGAATTTCCCTTCTATTCCTATTTTGCTGAGAGTTTTTATCATGAATGGGTGTTGGACTTTGTCAAATGTCTTTTCTGCATCAGTTGGTAAAATCATGTGATTGTCTTTTATTTATGTGATGGATTACACTGAACGTTTTTCTAATGTTGAATCATCCCTGCATACTTGGTATGAATCCCACTTGGTCATGGCAAATCATTTTTTTGATATATTGTTGAATTCTATTGGCTAAAATTGTGTTGAGGATTTTTGCATCTATGTTCATGAGGGATATTGGTCTGTAATTTTCTGTTTTTGTTGTGTCTTTACCTGGTTTTGGTATCAGGCAGGGTTATGATGGCTTCATGGAATGAGTTTGGGAGTATGCCATCATTTTCTATGCTCTGAAATGCCTTTAGTAGTAGTGATGTTGACTCTTCTCTGAAAGTTTGGAAGAATTCTCCAGTGAAGCCATCATGGCCAGGGCTTTTTTTTGTTGGGAGTTTCTTAATTACCTTTTCAACCTCCTCTTTTGTTATAGGGTTGTTTAGTTGTTCTACAACTGTTTGTGTTAGTTTAGGTAGGTAGTGTGATTCTAGAAATATGTCCATTTCCTCTAGGTTTTCAAATTTGTTAAAGTACTATTTTTCATAGTATTCTGTTATGATTCTTTTAATTGCACTTGGATCTGTTGGGATATTTCCCATTTCATTTCTTATTGGGGTTATGTTCTTCTTCTCCTGTTTTTCTTTTGTCAGTTTGGCCAACGGTTTCTCGATTTTGTTGATCTTTTCAAAGAACCAGCTTTTGGTCTTGTTAACTCTTCAATTGTTTTTCTATTTTCTATTTCATTTAATATACTCTATTTTTTATTATTTGCTTTTTCTGGTACCTGAGGGCTTCTTTTGCTGCTCTCCTTCTATTTGTTCGAGTTGTAGGGTTAATGTTTTGATTTTGGCCCTTTCTTCTTTTTGGATGTGTGCATTTATTGCTATAAATTGACCTCCAAGCACTCCTTTTGCTGTGTCCCAAAGGTTCTTGTAGGATCGATTTTCATTCTCATTTGATTATGTGAATTTCTTTTTTCTTTCCTTAATTTATTCTACAATCCAGTAGTTTTTGAGCAAGGTGTTTTTCATTTTCCATGTGTTTGATTTTTTTTCCTTGCTTTTTTTGTTATTGATTTTCACTTTTATGGCTTTATGGTCAGAAAAGATGCTTTGTAATATTTTCTTTTTTTTTTTTCATTTTTTTATTGTTGTAATTAAATGAAGTTTACATTTCAAGTTAGTCTCCCATACAAATTTTTTTATACATACATTGTTATGAAACCGTAATTGCTCATCCCACTCTGCGACAGCACACTCCTCTTTGCTTTGTAATATTTTCAATGCTTTGGATTCTGTTAAGGCTTGCTTTATGGCCTAATGTGTGGTCTATTCTGGAGAATGTTCCATGTGCATTGCAAAAGAAAGCATACTTGGCTGTTGTTGGGTGAAATGTTCATTATATGTCTATGAAATCAAGTTGGTTGATTACGGCGTTTAGATTTTCTGTGTCTTTATTGAGTTTCTTTCTGGATATTCTGTCCTTCACTGAAAGTGTTGTGTTGAAGTCTCCTACTAATATCGTGGAGCTATCTCTCTTTTCAGTGCTGTTACAGTTTGTTTTATGTATTTTGGAGCCCTGACATTGGGTGCATAAATATTTATTATGGTTATGTCCTCCTGGTGTATTGACCCTTTAATCATTATATAGTGTCCTTCCTTATCCTTTCTGGTGGATTTTACTTTAAAGTCTATTTTGTCAAAGATTAATATTGCCAATCCTTCTCTTTTTGATTGTTGTTTGCTTGCTATATTTTTTCCATCCTTTGAGTTTTTGTTTGTGTCTTTGAGTCTAAGGTGTGTCTCTTGTAGGCAGCATATAGATGGATCATGTTTTTTTATCCACTCTGCCACTCCGTGTCTCTTTATTGGTGTGTTTAGTCTATTTATATTCAGTGCAATTATTGATAGGTATGTGTTTAGTGCCGTCATCTTAATGTCTTTTTTTTTGTGTTGTTGACAGTTTCTTTGTTCCACTTAATTTTGTGTGTTGTCATTTTTCTTTATGTATTTTTTTCATCTTTTTCATTGTCGTTGATTTTGTTTTTGCTGAGTCTTTACTTTTTTTGTTTTTTATTTTGATGTGTAGGATTGTTACTTTCCATTGTGGTTACCATAATATTTACCTTTATTTTTCTAAATTTAAACCAATATTTTATTTGTTGATATCACCTTTACTTCTTCTCCATATGAAAGATCTGTGACTACATTTTTTAGTCCCTCTTTTTTGTTTTGATATTGTCATCTTTTGCACATTGATGTCTCTGTTTCCTTATTTTCAGCATTTTAACTTTGATTTATTTTTTGACTTCCCTATATGGGTTGATATCTGGTTGTTCTGTCCTGTGTTCTAGTCTTGGTTGTTATCTGATGTTATTGATTTTCTAACCAGAGGACTCCCTTTAGTATTTCTTGTAATTTTGGTTTTGTTTTTGCAAATTCCCTAAACTTCTGTTTATCTGGAAATGCCCTAATTACACCATCATATTTGAGACACAGTTTTGCTGGATATATAATTTGTGGCTGGCACTTTTTTTCCTTCAAGGCTGTATACATGTCATCCCATTGCCTTCTTGCCTGCACGGTTTCTGCTGAGTAGTCCAAGCTTAGTCTTATTGACTCTCCCTTGTAGATGACTTTTTGTTTATCCCTAGTCACTCTTAAAATTCTCTCTTTATCTTTGGTTTTGGCAGGTTTGATTATAATATATCTTGTAACTTTCTTTTGGTATCTACCTTGTGTGGGGTTTGATGAGCATGTTGGATAGATATCTTTTCATCTTTCACAGTATCAGAGAAGTTTTCTGCCAACAAATCTTCAACAATTCTCTCAGTATTTTCTATTATCCCCCCCAATTCTGGTACTCCAATCACTCGTAGGTTATTCCTCTTTATAGAGTCCCACATAATTCGTAGAGTTTCTTTATTTTTTAAAATTCTTTTAACTGATTTTTCCTCAAATAAGTTGTTGTCAAGTTCTTTTTCTTCAGTCTCACTAATTCTAACTTCCATTGACTAAATTCTGCTCCTATGACTTTCTGTTGAGTTGTCTAATTCTGAAATTTTATTGTTAATCTGGGTTTCTGATTGCTGTCTTTCTATGGATTCTTGCAACCTGTTAACTTTGTCATTGTGCTCTTCTATAATTTTCTTGATTTCCTCTATTGCTTCGTCTGTGTGTTCCTTGGATTGTTCTGCATTTTTTTCTGATCTCCTTCCTGATTTCTTGAAGAGTTCTGTATATTAATCTTTTGTATTCTACCTCCAGTAATTCCAAGAAGTTCTCTTCCTCTGGAACATTTCTTGATTCTTTGTTTTGGGAGCTTGCTGAAGCCATCATGGTCTGCCTTTTTATGCGAGTTGATATTGACTGTTGCCTCCCAGCCATCAATAAGTTATTATATTTATTTATTTTATCTTTGCCTACTGTGTCCTAGCTTCTTGTTCTGTTTTGTTTTGATATGCCCAAATACGCTGCTAGAGTGAGCTAGTTTGATTATTGGAGCCTTTGAAGCTTTAACGTCCTGTCACTAGGTGGTTAGATCTGTTACTTGCTATGTGAGTGTGGGAGTCTGTTTACTTTTCTTATATGGATTCAGCTCAGGTGACCAGATAGTAGGTCACCAAGTGTGTGGTGCTGGCTCTCATCTATAGTCTTAGATGGGCAGGGATGATTGGAGTAGGCACAGGTATCTGGCTGTAGTAGGGGGTCACACGCTAAGCAAGGCAGGGGACTGAGGGCTGCCCCTGAGTATCTGGGAGGAAAGCATGCCTCTGTTCCCTAGAGCGTGTAGGTGGGTGGGTTTTGCTGCCAGATTATGGGCACCCAATGCTGTTGGCTGTAAGGGCTGGGAGGCAAAACTTATTCTTGAACCCCTGTCACAGGTGGTTAGGCAGCATGGGTAGAGCCACCAGTCCTCAGGCCCCTGATGTGGGTAGGTGAGGACCCTGATTAGTGGGCAGAGTGGTGTCAAATGTTGCGAACCCGCCACTCCACCACATAGCTGATACAGTGAACTTAGGCTTCAGGTATATACCCTGTTGTACTGTGCTAATGAGGGCTTAGGGTTGAAATTGGCCCACACAGGTCCAGGCAGGGGTGAAAGACATTCAAAGTCTGTGGACCCATTATGCCTGTGCCTAGGCAAAGGAACTGTTCCTGCCCTGAGTGTCCAGCTTAGGGGGGCTAGCAGATTATTTTTTCCTGTTTGTTAATTTGTTCCCTCTCCAAGGCTGAGAAGATGGCTCAGGGCACGTGACGGGTCCTACTTCTGGCCCGGAGGAAGAGGTAATCACTGAAGATGGCCCAGGACCCAGTGCAGAGCAGCGGGGGCACAGGTAAATGGGAGAGAGGTTCTTCCCAAATGGAGTATATTTTGATCCACACAGTAGGTTAAATGCACTTACTTATCTTTTGCCAATTGACAACCACTTTTCACTGGCTCTGGAGGCCTGCACAGACTCTCTGCTGCTCAGTCTCTCCCGATATGGAAAATGTATCCCAAACTCCACTGCCCACCTCACCATGCACACCAGCTGATCTGGCCTGCAATGTGCTAGCTCCCTCTAGGTCATGTCTGGCAACTCCTCACAGCTTCTGAACCATCTCTCCCTCCCCCTGCCACTCAGTCTGATTCCTCAACTTTGCCTTTGATGTTCAGGGCACCTAGATTGTCATATATAATTGATTTACTTGGTTTTTTTTGGGTCTTTGTTGTAAAAGGGACCATTGAAAGCTTCTGACTACTCCTTTATCTTGGCTCTGCTTTCCCCAAGTTTCAAATCTTTAGTGAAAGTTTTGATTTCCTATCAATATGAGTACGGTTTTAGTAGCAATGGAAAAAAAATTTAACAAGACCATTTAACTTCTTAATAAAAATTTGTATAATTAGTGAGGCCATAACTTTGCATTAAACATAAGCAAATGTAAAGAACTAACTGTTAATGTGGTCTTTATAATCCTTATCCAGTTTTACTGATTTTTATGTAATAGGGAATCATTTCAAATAGCTTTCTAATTTTATTTCTGAAAGTTGATAATTGGCTGCAAAGAAGAATAAAACTTTGTTCATCTCTGTGAATGTAATTTGATAAACTTTTTACTTTGAATCTTTTCACAGTCAGCAGTTAGGTCTTTGCATTAGTGTTCATCCCAGAGAAATTCTGTCTACCAACCCTTAAGGGTTTACACAGCAAATGTCACATTTTCCATGTGCAGATAAATTCATAAATCAATGTGTACAGCTCATATAGCCTGAATCTTTATAGCAAATTTTAATCATCTAAACACATACAAATTGTGTAACACTTCATACACTGCTATGATGAGATCAGAGTATAGCAGATGTAGCTGCGTGGAAAAGAATCATTGCAATTAATGTCAGGCCGATTCTGGTTAAAATAGCTTATGAAAATGTGACTCACATTTTCTTCCAATGATTCAATCATGTCCTCACACTGTATAATAGAATGAGAAGATAGTTTTGCTATTCATATCAGAACAGTTTCAGATATAATAAGTAGATAATTTGGCAAGTTTCCACAAAGTCTTGCTTTGGGAACCTGAGAGGAGTTGCCTATTTAGGCCACAAGAATAGGGGGAAAGAAGGAAGACTAAAGCATGCTTCATCTTGTCTTGTGACTTTAAGAATATATATCTGCTTGTCTACTTTAAGTAAAATAAATAGTTGAGGAAATGTTCTACAGTAGTCATGTTATAGATAAAACAAAATTAGAAGATTTTTGCCAAGGCAGTCTAGGAAAGAGGTATGAGGATCAACATCTCATAATGGGCATAGGATATAAAAATAGCCTGTGTTAGCGTAAGGAGCCAACGCTGAGCCCTATATGGAACTACAGATGGAAGGGTGGCAACACCCACCAGGTGACTGGCTGACTGTACAGAATGGCTTCCATCTTAGAGGAGGCAGAGATTGTAGTCACAGAAATAGATATATAATTTGGTTGTGAATTTGCCATCGATGCCTAACTGCTTATACTATCGTCACCATTTGGGACTTACAGAATGCCTTGGTCTTCATCACACAGTGTTTTGTGTACTAAAACATATTTTATAGAAAGGGGAATACAATTATGGCTCATGTGCAAAGTATTCAGTTGTCTTCCATGTACGCTTTAAAAAGCCTAGCTTGATAGAATGAGGAGATAGGTAAAAGTCAAGTGAAGAGTATTTTGGGAGACAACATCCTACAAGGTGAAAATTTTGGGCCATGGATATGTTTTATGCTTTAAACTAGTGGTCAGTATGTGATGCCATAATCCACAGAGCCAGACTACACAGGTTCAGCAATCATGGTAGGAGTGCCCCAGTCACAATAACAGTAAATAGTACACCTAAGGATTTTTTTTTTCTTTCTCACACACTAGGGTTTATATACTTGAAGTTCGAGTTCCTAAGAGTTAAAGGTTTCCACCAGGGCAAACAGTATTGATTCTTATGGACTGAAAGCTGAGAGTCCCCTGGAAATTTTTCAGATCCTCATAGCACTGAACCAAGGAGACATGAGTGAGTGATCCTAATTACCACTCATTGATACAAAACCAGGACAAGGAAGAACAATATGGAGAATCAGTCTATTGACTGCAGTGCTTTTTAGCATCCCCATACTTGATAATAACAATGGAAAAACGTGGAAACTCAAGAAAGGCATGATTACTAAGGACCTGTGATTCCCAATATTGAAGACAGTTTTCTTCAACTGTATAAAGGCCAAGAAAGGTTTCTAAATATTCTCTGTTTGCAACTCAACACTTTTCTCCATCCTTCTTTGCTGTTCCCTGTACACAAGATGGACTGATCTCTATGGTTCTCATTTGAGTTCAACTAATGGGAAGTTCTGGCAAAGGAGAGAAAGTTTGGGTATATATTTACTTTACTTCCTACCTTTCAGTCTACAGTTCAGAAGTTGCTGTATTCTTCTCTCTATAATAGCCATAACTGCTATCATGGGCCCCAATCCCGAGGCAACATGTCTCACTGAGTTCCAGTAAGGGTCTCTTCTCTTGCCCTTTCAGGCCTCCACACTCTTGCTAGGTGCCAGAGATGTCACCATCTTTTCATATTTCCCTTAATGTTGCCCATGCCTCTGTAAATTCTCTTTGGTAAACTCTCTTTAAATAAACATTTGAGTATGTCATTTGTTTCCAGTCAGGTCCCTGACTGATATATTATCATATGAAATGACCCAAGAAAAATGGTGTGTTTTAGATAACTGAGAATGGTTACCAAAAAAAAAAAAAAGGAAGGCAAGAATGTTGAGATAGGAGGCCCAGAATTAAACAGTTAAGGACTAATAAACCAAGAAGGACTTTGAAAAGCTAAAATATTTTTAAAATCTTGTTTTAAAACATAAACCACAACATTAAATAAAAAAAATTACACCTGGCATCAAATAACAGAATTTTAGAAAGACTGTTCTGGTTGTCAGATAAAGAATGCTTCCTCTACATTAGAATGATCTGCTCTTGTATCAAAGTCTATCTTCCTGGAGTTAATTTGTTCTCTTTAATTGGCACACTGGTAGAGGTCAGATCAATAAATGCGTTGACTTTTAATGAGCTCAGTTCTAAACTTTGGAATCTCAGCATTTTGGGTAGCTTTGTTCCTGGAGTGATCACTAGAGATGGAATATTTGATTAGTGTATTGTATTTTGAAAAAGTTGTCACACCAAAAATACATTCATTGCCTTATTCTTCACACTACATTGCGCCTTATGATAATTATACCATCTGTCTGAAAGCACATCTTTTAATAGTTTCCCTGATCAATGCCGCTTGCACCTGACAGTTTTAAAATAACAGAAAGATTGTGAGAAAGTAGACTTGGGTAGCAATGAAAAAATAAATTGGGGTCATTTGGGACATTAAGAGGATCTGACATCACTAGGTCAATAACACATTAATGGAAAAATCCTCTTCAGCAGGATGAATACTGACTTTCAAATTATTTTAGATTCAAACAGGACACTTGAAACATTCAATCTTGAGTTTAAGAATTTTTTAATTTTCATCTTGGTTGTTGTTATTAGGTTCCATTGAGTTGGTTTTGACTCATAGTGACCCTGTGTACAACAGAACGAAACACTGGCTGGTCCTGTGCCATCCTCACAGTCGTGCTTGAGCCCATTGTTGCAGCCACTGTGTCAATCCATTTCACTGAGGGTCTTCCTTTTTTTTTTTTTTCTGTTGACCTTCTATTTTACCAAGCAGGATGCCTTTCTTCATGGCTGATCCCTCCTGATAATATGTCCAAAGTATGTGTGATATAGTCTTGCCATCCTTGCTTCTAAGGAGCATTCTTGTCGTACATCTTCCAAGACAGATTTGTTCATTCTTTTGGCAATTCATTGTATATTCTTCACCAACACCATACTTCAAAGGCATCAATTCTTCTTTGCTCTTCGTTATTCACTGCCCAGCTTTCCCATGCATATGAGACCATTGAAAACACCATGACTTGTATCAGGCGTACCTTAGTCTTCAAAGTGACATATTTGCTTTCACTTTAAGGAGGTCTTTTGCAGCAGATTTGCCCAACGCAATGTGTCTTTTAATTTGTTGACTGCTGCTTCTGTGGGAGTTGGTTGTGGATCCAAGTAAAATGAAATCCTTGACAACTTCAGTCTTTTCTCCATTTATCATAATGTTGCTTCTTGGTCCAGTTGTGAAGATTTTTGTTTTCTTTATGTTGAGGTGTAATCCGTACTGAAGGCTGTCATCTTTGATTTTCCTCAGTAAGTACTTCAAGTCCTCTTTCAACAAACAAGGTTGTGGAATCTGCATATTGCAGGTTGTTAATGAGTCTTTTTCCAATCCTGTTGCTGTATTCTTCTTCATAAAGTCCAGCTTCTCAGACTATTTGCTCATCATACACATTGAATGAGTATGGTGGAAGGATACAACCCTGACGCACACCTTTCCTGACTTTAAACCATGCAGTATCCCTTTGTTCTGTTGGAATGACTGCCTCTTGATCTATGTACAGGTTCTACAAGAGCACAATCAAATGTTCTGGAATACCCACTCTTTTCAATGTTATCCATAATTTGTTATGATCCATACAGTAGAATGCCTTTGCATAGTCAATAAAACACAGGTAAACATCTTTCAGGTATTCTCTGCTTTCAGCCAGGATCCATCTGACATCAGCAATGATATCCCTGGTTCCACATCCTCTTCTGAATCTGGCTTGAATTTTTGGAAGTTGCCTGTCGATATACTGCTGCAATCGCTTTTGAATGATCTTCAGCACAATGTTACTTGCGTGTGATATTAATGATATTGTTAGATAATTTCCACATTCTGTTGGATCACCTTTTTTGGGAATAGGCATAAATATGGATCTCTTCTAGTCAGTTGGCCTGGTAGCTGTCTTCCAAACTTCTTGGCATAGACGAGTGAGAACTTTCAGTGTTGCATCTGTTTGATGAAACGTCTCAATCGATATTCTATCAATTCCTGAAGCCTTGTTTTTTGCCAGCACCTTCAGTGCAGCTTAGATTTCTTCCTTCAGTACCATCAGTTCCTGCTAATATGCTATCTCCTGAAATGGTTGAACACTGACCAATTCTTTTTGGCTATAGTGACTCTGTCTATTCCTTCCATCTTGTTTTGATGCTTCCTGCATCATTTAATATTTTCCCCATAGAATCCTTCACTATTGCAACTCAAGGTTTGAATTTTTTCTTCAGTTCTTTCAGCCTGAGAAGTGCCAAGTGTGTTCTTCCCTTTTGGTTTTCTGTCTCCAGCTCTTTGCACATGTCATTATAATACTTTACTTTGTCTTCTCTAGCAGACCTTCGAAATCTTCTGTTCAGCTCTTTTAGCTCATCATTTCTTCCTGTTGCTTTAGCTAGTTGATGTTCAAAAGCAAGTTTCAGAGTCTCTTCTGACATACATTTTGGTCTTTTCTTTCTTGTCTTTTTAATGACCTCTTGCTTTCTTCATGTATGATGTCCTTGATGTCATTACACAACTTCCCTGGTCTTTGGTCATTAGTGTTCAGATCTATTCCTGAGATGGTCTCTAAATTCAGGTTGGATATACTAAAGGCCATACTTTGGCTCTTGTGGACTTGTTCTAATTTTCTTCAGCTTCAACTTGAACTTGCATATGCGCTATTGATGGTCTGTTCCACAGTCGTCCCCTGGCCTTATTTTGACTGATGATATTGAGCTCTTCCATGGTCTCTTTGCACAGATATAGTTGATTTGATTCCTGTGTATTCCATCTGGTGATGTCCACATGTATAGTTGCTGTTTATGTTGGTGAAAAAAGGTATTTGCAATGAAGAAGTTTCCAATTTTTGCATTCCAATCACCAGTAATTATCAATGCTTCCTGATTGCATGTTTGATCAATTTTAGACTACAGAAATTGGTAAAAATCTTCAATTTCTTCAACTTCGGCCTTAGTAGTTGGTGAGTAAATTTGAATAATAGTCCTATTAACTGGTCTTCCTTGTAGGTGTATGGATATTATTCTATCACTGACGGCATTGCTTCAGGATAAATCTTGAAATGTTCTTTTCGATGTTGGATGCAACTGCCATTCCTCTTAAATTTGTCATTCCTGGTGTAGTAGACCGTATGATTGTCTCATTCGTAGTGGCCAATACCAGTTAATTTCAGCTCACTAATGCCTAGGATACTGATGTTTATGCATTCCATTTCATTTTGGACAATTTCTAGTTTTCCTAGAGTCATACTTTGTAAATTCCACGTTCTGATTATTAATGGATGTTTGCAGATGTTTCTTCTCATTTTGAGTTGTGCCACATCAGCAAAGGTCCCGAAAGCTTGACTCTATCCATGTCCATCAGGTTGACTCTACTTTTCAACTTTAGTATTGAAATAAAAATTAGTATTTTATATGTACAGAATCCCTGGGTGATGTAGTTAAACACTCAACTATTAGCGCTTAACATTCAATGATGTTGAATATTGTCAAGTGTTTTTTTCTGCATCTGTTGAGATAATAACCAGGAGTCCCTGGATGGTGTGAATGGTTAAGCATTCAACTACTAGCTGAAAGATTGAAAGTTTGAACGCACTCAGAAGTGCTTTGGATGACAGGCCTGGTGATCTCCTTCTGAAAGGTCAAAGCCTTGAAAACCCTATGAAGCAGTTTTACTCTGCATACATGGGGTTGCCATGAATTAGAATTGATTCAATGGCAACTAACAACATCAACAACACTGAGATAATCACAGGTTTTTTTTTCTTTTTTCATTTTTACTTGTTTAATTGGGTGAATTACATGCATCAGTTTTCAATTATTTAATCAGTTTAATCAACATTGCGTTACTGGATAAGCTCCATCTGTCCTGATGTGCTATCCTTTTTATATACTGTTGGGTCACATTTGTTAATATTTTACTAAGGATTTTGAATCTATGTCAAGGAGGGATAATGCTCACTAGTGTGCAATGCTTGTAATATATATGACTGTGGAATTAGAAAGAAAGCTTAGATTAATGATTTTACACCTTTCTCTCTTTTCGTTTTCATAATAGCTAACATTTATTAAGCACTTACTATGTGTCGGGTAATTTTTCTGGACTTTGTGTTTGTTAAATCATTTAATCCTCACAACAGCTCTATGAAATAAGTACCATCTTTAGCCCCTTTTACTGAAGAGGAAACAGAGGCACAGAGAGGTTAAGTAATTTCCCCAATACTACACAGCCAGTAAGCGAGACTAACCTGGAGTATGAACCCACCACACACGGTGCCTCAAAAACGCAGCTGAAACCAGATGGGTATGCAATGCTTACAGTGATGTTGAAAACTATTTCCACTTCAGAAAAGCCTGTTGCTGTGGTTGTTTTAATTTCCAGTATGGTGGTCACATTCTTGGGGAACCATGTGCCTAGATAATCACAAAATAGCACTTTCTCTTCCCACTATGCATGGTACTTGAGTTCTGGCAAGGCAAAATATAAATCAATATGCAAATTCCCCTTTTACAAGCAGCAACTCAAATGACAAGCATTTTTTTAGTACATTTTCTATGTAAATATAAAGCATGTTAGACAGTAAAAAGCAGCCTGCCTACCTTCAAAGAATCCCTAATTTAGTTGGATATAATTCATATGCATGAGAAGATAGTAATGCAGGTCAACAGAACGGAGCTGGAGGGAAGTGTGAGATGGTTGCCAAGTGTCCAACACAGAGTCAGGGAAACTGTTGCTGTTTGTTCCCATGGAGTTGGCTCCAATTAGTGGAGGCCTTATGTATAAAATAAGAAAATGCTGCCCATCCTGTACCATTTTTATGATCATTGATATGTTTGAGTTCATTCTTATGGCTATTTTCAACACTTTTCTTTTAAGCTATCTATATTAGTATATTTGAAATGAGTTTCTTGCAGACAGTCATGATTGTTTTGTTTTATTTTCCTGTTCTGACAATGTGTATCTTTTATTTTTAGTTGACAGCTTCTTTAAACTCTTAAAAAATGTTGTGTCACTTCTTTGTGTCCTCAATGATTTCTGATGAGAAATCTACTGTCACTCAACTCATTGTTCCTCTATAGGTGATGCATTTTTCTCCAGCTATTTTCAAAATTTTATCTTTATCTCTAGTTTTCACCAGTTTAAATTATTCTTTGAGTTTATCTTATTTGGGGTTCACTTAAATACTTGAATCTGTAGGTTTATGTCTTTCATCAAATTTGAGAAGTTTACGAACGTTATTTCTTCAAATTATTTTTTTTTTTTTGCCACTGCAGTATTTCTCCTCTCCTTCTGAGAGTCCAATGACATGAGTATCAGGCTGTTTGCTTTTATCCCACAAATCACTAATCTTTGTATATTTTAGTCTCAATTTTTTTCTCTGTTTTTCAGATTGGATAATTTCTAATGATCTGTCTTCAAAATCACTGACTCTTTTCTTTTTCATCTCAATTCTGCTGTTTAGTCAACCCAGAAAGTTTTTTTTTTCTTTTATTATTGTACTTGTCATTTCTAAAATTACCGTTTTATTAGTCTTTATATGTTCCATTTCTTTGGTCAAACTTCTTTTTCTCCATTCCTGCCAAGACTTTGTGATTGCTTGTTGATGCGTTTTTGCAAGGGATGACTTAACGTCTTTGCAAGATAAATACAACATCTACATCATCTGGGTATATGTTCCTGTTGATTGTCTTTTCTGATGCAAGTTTAGAGTTTTCTATTTCTACCTAGGCAGAATAATTTTTTATTTTATTCTGAGTATTTTGAATATTATGTATTGAGTGACACTTTAGGTCTTTTTTGAATACTGTGGAAAATGTTGAGATTTTTATTTTAGCAAGTAATCAGCCAGATTGGGCAATATGTTCTGATCAGGTTTCTGTGGGTATGATTCCATGATTAATTCGCTTTTCAAAACTACTACAGTGCTATTCATATTTGTCCTATGTATGTACCACTCACTGTCTAGCCTGGGTCTTAGGCAGTGTTCTTTTAATTAATTTTTTAAAGTCTATATATGTTGTTAATGGTCAGATCAACATATACGTAACTTGGGGTGAGCCTTGAAGTTTATAAAATTCTTTAAGGTGTAGTTTTCCCTAACTCCTATCCCTCTGCAGTCCTCTTGTACTGTCCACTTCCCTGGGACTTACCTTTTCAGTTCTATGGCCAGAACCCAGGGATGTTAATTATCCAACTCAGATATGCATTTCCCATAATCGTGCCACCATACAAAGCAAAGCACTGGTAGAACAGAGAGGAAAAAAAAAAAACTAAACAGCGTTTGCCCCAACCTCTTGGCACCAATCAGAGAAGAAGTTTCGCCTCCCACAGAGTTTATACTTCTATGCAATACCATTGTTGTTGCTGTGACTTTACCATAGATTGCTTGGTGGCTGGACCAGACAAGAATGGAGAAAAGTAAAAGAAAAGCAAAACAGAGAATTTTTGCCACTGTTTCTGAGCATTGAGGGGTTTCTTTTCCCACTCTTTAAACCAAAAATAGAGGGTTTCTCTTGAAGCTTTTTGATTCCTTACTCAGTATACACATTTGGGTTTCAAGCTGCATTGACTTCAGGCTAAGGGGTACTGAAGAAAAAAAATGGTAAACTTCTCACCATTTTGGTGTTGTTTCAAACCTGATCTTCTTCCCCAGTCCCACCACTGCTATATACTTTTTGGTGTTCTCAGCTAACTGCTACATGCATTCTGTCCACACTTAATAGCTGCATTCAATGGGAAAGACAGGACAGAGTGTGTTCAATGCATCTTGCTCAGAACCAGAATCTGATTCAAATATAAGATTTATTAAACACCTTTATTGAAGTATAATTGATATACAACAAACTATACATGTCTGATAAGTCTTGACATGTGTATATATCTATCAAACAAATGTCATATATATATAAGCAAGACAGTGACCATATCTGTCACCTCCAAAAGTTTTCTTGTATTCATTTACAATCCCTCAGCTATGCCCCTCACCACCCTCTATCACCAAGCAGTCACTAATACACTTTATGTCCCTCTGGGTTAGTTTATATTTTCTAGAATTTTTATATAAATGGAATCATGCCATATGTACAATTTTCTTTTTGTCTTCTTTTAGTCATCATAATTAATTTCAAATTCATTCATTATGCCATGTGAACAAACAGTTCTTTTATTTAACACCATATTTCTATTTGGTGAAGTGTCTATTCAAATATTTTGTCTATTTTTAAATTTGGTTATTTTCTTATTATTGAATTTTGAGAGTTCTTTATCCACTCTGATTAAAAACTAAAACCAAACTCATTAGTCTCCAGTCAATTTCAACTCATAGCAACCCTGTAGGATGGAGTACAACTGCTCTATAGGGTTTCCAAAGCTGTAAATCTTTACAGAAGCTGACTGATACACCTTTTTCCCCTGGAGCAACTGCTGGGTTCCAACCACCAACCTTTCGGTTAGCAGCCAAGTGTTTAACCACTGTACCTCCAGGGCTCCTTTCACTCTGAATAGAAGTTCCGTATCAGACAGATGCTTTGCAAACTTCTTCTCCCACACTGTGGTTTGTCTTTTCATTTGCTCACCACTGTCCTTTGAAGAGCAGTAGTTTTAATTTCAATTAAGCACAATTTATAAGTATGTTCTCTTATGGATGGTGCTTTTGGTGTATCTAAGAAATCTTTCCCTAAACCAAGATTACGAACATTAAACATTTTCTCCTATGTTTGCTTCCATATGTTTTATGCTTTTAAGTTTTGCATTTAGGTCTATGATCTGCTCTGAGTTAATTTTTATACATGGTGCAAGGTATGAGTTCAAGTTCATTGTTTTACATATGATTATCTAATTATTCCTGCACCATTTGTTGAAAAACCCGTTGCTGTGGAGTCAATTCTGACTAATAGTAACTCTATAGGACAGAGTAGAACTGTTCCATAGAGTTTTCAAGGAGCAGCTGGTGGATTCAAACAGCTGACTTTTTGGTTAGCAGGCAAACTCTTAACCACTGTGCCACAGGGCTCCATTTGTTGAAAGGACAACCTTTTTCCAATTCATTGTCTTTGTGACTTTGTTGAAAACAAATGAACATATATGTATGTGTCATGTACTGAATTGTGTCCCCCCAAAATATGTGTCAACTTGGCTAGACCGTGATTCCCAGTATTGTGTGATTGTCCACCATTTTGACATCTGATGCGATTTTCCTATGTGTTGTAAATCCTGCCTCTATGATGTTAACAAGGCAGGATTAGAGGCAGTTATGTTAATGAGGCAGAGCTCAATCTGCAAGAGTAGGTGTGTCTTAAGTCAATCTCTTTTGAGATATAAAAAAGAGAAGCAAGCAAAGAAACAGTGGGACATCATACCACCAACAAACAGACTGGAGAATAGTGTGTCCTTTTGACCCAGGGTCCCTGTGCTGAGAAGATGCTGGACCAGGAAAGATTGATGAAAGGGACCTTCCCTCAGAGCAAACAGAGAGAGAAAGCCTTCCCCTGGCGATGGCATCCTGAATGCATACTTCTAGCCTCATAGACTGTGAGAGAATAAATTTCACTTTGTTAAAGCCGTCCACTTGTGGTATTTCTGTTATAGCAACACTAGATAACTGAGACAGTGTGGGTCAATTTATGACTCTTTATTTTATTCCACTGAACTATGTGCTTATCCTTACATCAGTATCACACAGTGTTGATTACTGCAGGTTAATAGTAAGTTTGCACATCAGGTAGTGTAAATTGTTCTTTTTCTAAACTGTTTTGACTATCCAAAGTCTCTTTCATTTTACATATTACATATTAAATCTAGGCGAGATACAATAAGCAATGGTAGTAAAATTGTGAAAAGTTGTGAAAAGCAAAGCTGTACATAGCTGTGTTGTACATGTGAACTCTTCAACATTTTAGGAATAAATCTCATTGAATATACTAAAATGAAAAAAATATATAAATACATTTTGATCCAGACATCTCTATTTTGGAAATTTTTTCTTTCATTTGATATTGTCATGTTTAATTTAACATATACATCTACTATTTGCCAGGCACTGGGTTAGGTGCTGGTGATTCAGCAATACACAAGACTGACAAAGAAATTGTCCACATGCTATACAATTTCTAGTAAGGGAGACAGATACTATGAAGGAAATATACAAGGGGATAAGAGAGAATAACCATCAGGATATTTATTTTTATTACAGCGGTAAAAGTATGGTTACAAAATGTAATATAGCTATAGGATGTAAAGGAGCTCTGGTTTCACAGTGGTTAAAGACCTTGGCTACTGACCAAAAAGTCGGCAGTTTGAATCCATCAGCTGTTTCTTGGCAACCCTATGGGATGGTTCTACTCTGTCCTGTAGCATCACTATGAGTCGAAATCAACTTGATGGCAATGGGTTTGCTTTGGTTTTATACAATAAAAAGGAGCTCTGGTGGCACAGTGGTTAAGTGCTCCACTGCTAACCAAAAGGTCAGTGGTTCAAACCCACTGGCTGCTTTGAGGTGTGGCAGTCTGCATCTGTAAAGATGTATAGCCTTGGAAATCCTACGAGGTAGTTCTACTTTGTCTTATAGGGTCACTACAAGTTGGAATAGACTGGACAGCAATGGGTTTTTTTTTTTTTTAACCCGATAAAATGTTTGTTCTAGATGTTGACTGGATGGAATGCTAATGATACACTAAGTTGTAAAAAAACTGCTGAAAATCAAAAAACTTTTACATAGTTGATGTTTTCCTGAGTATAGAGAAATGTATGGAAGACTTCACACTCCATATTAACACTGGTTACCTGCAAACCAAAACCAAACCCAGAGCCACTGAGTCCATTCCGACTCATAGCGACCCTATAGGACAGAATAGAACTGCCACATAGTGTTTCCAAAGAGCGGCTGGTGGATCCAAACTGGATGGAATATGAGTGGTAGGGACCAAAGGGAAAATAATTAAATTTTAAAAATAGATTTCTGCATTACTCAATTTATTACAAAAATATGTGTTACTTTGGACACTGTAAAAGTTCAATAAAAAATTAAAATGCAAGTAATAAATGAACTTAAAATATATTTGACAAATATATGATAGAAATATTTAATAGCAAATCAATATGTAAAAGATAAGATCCTGATAGGAAAAAAAATTAAAAATACAAAAAAGAAATGGAAAAATTTAAAAAAGTATTTATTAATTTATTCATCATTAATAAAGTGTCTAATATATGTCAGGCAATGTATTAGGGTCTAGGAATATATGATTTATAAAATACTTAATATCTACACTGATAAAATTTAAAACTTATATGAATTTCATCAGAAAATACATTTAAAACAAGACACCACATTTTGTACCTATTTACAAAATGATGCAGATTTCCAGAAAGCAATTTGATACACATTACCAAGAATATTAAAAAAACTCATGTATTTTGATACAACTACTATTCTTCTAGGAAACTATCCTGAAGAAATAATCAAGGCAGTAACCGAATATTTATAAACAAAATTATCCTTCCTACATTGTGCATGAGAACAAAATTGCAATCATATAAAAGTTAATAATAAAGAGTTTAGGCTAGGTATCCAATTATCATCATAGCAAATTTTTAACAATAGGCAGTGCTATTATACTCAGTTAAATATTTATTGAGTGCTCAGAATATATATAATATATAATATATATAATAATATATATAATATATATAATTATGCTGAGCATGATTGGGATTGTTAAAACACATAAAATATAAGCCCTTGTCTTTGATTTCTACTTAGAAAGGTAATATAGATAAGTGTAACAAGAAAATAATAAAATATTATGAAGATAATATGAGATTGTAAAAATAACATTGAAACATTTATGCAAAATTTTACAGCAATTTAATCTTAAATATGGAATAATTTAGATAAAAAAATTAATTTATAAATCAGATTTTTTTGTATTATCTTGTTTTACTTTGTTTATTCTATATCACATTGGTTAGTACAAAGCAAATAATGACTAATACTTTCAATGTCCAAGCTTGAAGACCTTTGCAGATGCAAAATGTAATTAGCACATAGACTTTATTTACCTCACATTACTTGTGAAACAAAATACTATTAATCGTATTTTTAGTTAAAATAATTCACAGAAATCTTAATTTGTCATGATTGCAATTATTATTAATATAGTAATGGTCTGTTTCATGGTTCATTCCTAGAGTTAGGAAACGCAGTAAGGAAGTGCATTCATCTGTTATGAACAGACACAAAAAATAACAAGAAAGAAAGAAGTTGTTTATTCCTTTTATCTGCATTAAAGAAGTCCTCATGTAGGCAGGTAAGTGCTTATTTTGGACTCTACTATTATTGAGATCACATCTATCTTTCTACACTGCCATCTTTGGCTTACCTCTAAAGATGCATTCTAGCTAAGACAATTACTGGAGTTCCAGCCACCATGTATACATTTGGAGAATGGCAAAGACACACTCAGCTCTCTATTCCATTTTGAGAAGTTTTCCATTAAGTTAGACCAAATAATTTTTGCTTGCGTCATTAGCCAGAGCTTTTTCATATGGGCAGAGGTAGCTGCAAAAGAGATGGGGGAATATAGACTTTAACTTGGCTCTTTTTACTTTTTTTTCTTGGCTACTAAGGAAAAAAGAGAGAATGAAATCAATGCTGCAACTGGCACTCTATGCTATACAAACTCTACTGATCTCCAGTGGTTTTTAACTAAAACAATTCCAGGGCACTCTCTAACATGGAATGTATCCCTTTTTCTGGATGCTAAACTATATTTAGGGCACATTGAAAATACATTCAGGGAGGATACTCATCGTATATACTCTCCCTAACCTTACTACTAGAAATTTAAAAAAATTGTTCTATTTGACCATGGGGTGGGGTGAGGGGGTGGTGCGAGGTCATGGAGAAACAAATCTCTAATGATTCTAAATTAGACTACTCTGAAAAATTCAATGAGTAATCAGATGTTTTATTCAGATCATATCTATCAAAGCCCAATTCACATGGTTCTTTTCAAAACTTACTTGTCCTTAAAAGAAGCCTGAATTAAAAAAGAATAATATACGAGATATTGGCATCCTCCAAAATTCCAGAGTATCTATTGCTTATGCACGGTGGCAGGCCAGTGTCGGCTCCCTGCATTACAAACATTCCTTTTCTTCCTCCCTAAAGGAATTGCCATTGAATTTGGCTTTAGGAAGCCTTAAACTTCAAGAGAAACTGGCCACTTCCAAACCTCATGGGATGAATCTTGATTATTGTAAGCCAGTAAAGGTAATGGTAATCCTACTCTACTTTCTGGTGATTAAGTTGAGATTGAACAGTTGACAAAATTCTGGTCAAGTAGCTGTTATAGAAAATATGTTGTGTGTATTCTTTGAAGGATTTAGTAATTCTTAAGAATGAAGACAAGGAATTGTCATTCTCTCTTTTCCTCTCTTGGCTTCTTTTCTCCCAAGAATATAATGCTCAGAGCTTCAGGTAGCCAACTTGGGGACATGTTTGAGGACAATATTCAGTAAGCTGAGGATGGCACTGTGGAAAGATAGAAAATACCTGGACACCAGTGACATTGTTAAGCCACTGAAATAGACAACCTTGCAAGTAACCAAGCTTCTATTTATGAGAGATAATTCTTTTTTTTTTTTTCTCCAAATGATTAAGCTACCCCTGTTGGAACTTCTCTTAAATGCATGTGAAAACATCCAATCTGATTACAGACATCTCTTATTTAGTTAGTTACAGGACATTGGACTCCAGTTTCAAGGATCTTATGCTTCAGGATTGCAAATATCCAGACAATGATTAGGTTTGAAAAATGTGTGTCACCTTTCTTCCCTCAAGAGCATTATGCTCATTTGTTTACCCTTAGGTTAAAGAAGAGCCGTGTTTAGATGTCCTTGAAGGCTGTGTCTGTTCTTTGAGGTCTCAACCATGTGAAACACACAAACCATAATACAAAGTTTGCACTGGGAATTAAATAGCAAGCTCTCTGAATTGTCCCATCAGCTTGGTTAATGTGTAGACAGTTCTATCTAGAAAAACTTTTTCTAATCAATATTGTAAAGAAATACAAAGCAAAAACTATCACTAATTTATCAAAATTTCAAAGAGTTTTCATTATTCTGGAGAATGTTTTAAGGAGTTCTAATTTTGAAATTAACATTTTGTATATAGTATTTAATAGATAGCAAGTCACTGAGTTTTCTTCTTATTAAAATATATCTTTGAGTCACAGTGGACAGCTTTAATAGCATGATCTAGCAGAAGAAAATTAAATTAGTTCCATAATTTTGCTATATTTGGGATTCACCACTTTATAGTTCATTAAACACCTGGATATCCATTTGTAGAAAAATGAAACAGGACCCATACCTCACACCATATACAAAAACTACTTCAAAATGGATCAAAGACCTGAATATAAAGCCTCAAACTATAAAATTCATAGAAGAAAAAATAGGACCAACACTTCAGACCTTAATACATGGCATTAACAGGATACAAACCATAAACATCAACACAAAAAACCCAACAGATAAACTAGATAATTGGGATCTTCTAAAAATCAAACATCTATGCTCTTCAAAAGATTTCACCAAAAGAGTTAAAAGAGAACCTACAGACTGGGAAAAAATTTTTGGACAGTACAAGTCAGACAAAGGTCTAATCTCCATAATCTACAAGAAAATCCAACACCTCTACAACAAAAAGACAACCAATCCTATCAAAAAATGGGCAAAGGAAATGAACAGACACTTCACCAAGGAAGACATTCAAATGGCCAACAGACACATGAGGAAATGCTCGCGATCACTAGCCATTAGAGAAATGCAAATTAAAACCACAATGAGATACCATCTCACCCCGGCATTACTGGCACGAATCAAAAACACTGGAAATAACAAATGTTGGAGGGGCTGCGGGGAGACGGGAACTCTTATACACTGCTGGTGGGAATGCAAAATGATACAGCCATTTTGGAAAATGATATGGCGTTTCCTCAGAAAGCTAGAAATAGACGTACCATTCGATCCAGCAATCCCACTCCTAGGAATATATCCTAGAGAAATAAGAGTCATCACTCGAATAGACATATGCACACCTATGTTCATGGCAGCATTATTCACAATAGCAAAACGATGGAAACAACCTCGATGTCCATCAACAGACGAATGGATACACAAACTATGGTACATACACACAATGGAGTACTATGCAACGAGAAAGAACAATGAATCGGTGAACCATCTCATAACATGGATGAAACTGGAGGACATCATGCTGAGTGAAATAAGTCAATCACAAAAGGACAAATATTGTATGAGACCTCTATTGTAAAAACCCATGAAAAAATTCACATGCAAAATGTAACAATCCTTGTTGGTTACCAGGGATGGGGGGGGGGGGGAATACTAAATAGGTAATAGGTAAGTGGTAACTTGGGTGAGAGATGAGATAGTACATAGTACAGGGGAAACTAACACAACCTGCACAAGGAAAGGTCATGGAGGCCCTATAGACACATCCAAACCCCCCGAGGGACTGAGTTGTTGGACGGAGGGCTCTGGGGACCATGATCTCGGGGAACATCTAGCTCAATTGGCATGACACTACTTATAAAGATAATGCTCTACATTCTACCTTGGTGAGTAGTGTCTGGGGTCTTAAAAGCCTATGAGCGGCCATCTAAGATACTCCACTGATCTCATCCCTTCGGGAACAAGGGAGAACGAAGAGAACAGGATACAAGGAAAAGATTAGTCCGAAGGACTAATGGTCCACAGCTACCAAGGCCTCCACGGGACTGAGCCCAGTACAGCTGGATGGTGCCCGGCTACCACCAATGACTCCTCTGACCAGGATCACAACAGAGGGTTCTGGGCAGAGCTGGAGTAGGATGTAGAGTATAATTTTAACTCCCAAAAAAAAAAAAAAAAAACAGAAGACCAGATATACTGGCCTAAAGAATACTAGAGAAACCTCGAGAGTGTGGCCCCCAGACACCCTTTCAGCTCAGAGGGGAAGTTACCTTCAAGGTTCGATGTTAAGCCTGGGAATGGACACCCCAGTAAAACTAAATGGGACTAACGATGTACAGGAGTCCGGTGACAAGGGCCAGAAGGCAGAGGGAGAGTAGGAAACTGATGATAAGGAACACAAATTGAATAAGGACACTGTCGATGTATTGTGAGATTGTTGACCACTGCTATAGGGCAACATTTGTAGTAACTATTAAATGGGAGGCTGTTTTGTCCTGTAAGCCTTCATCTTGGGCGAGAATGGCAGCACAATTGGAAGAGCATAGTCAATATCACTTAAATGTGTAAGTAAAAAGTTTTGAAATGGTGTTTAAATAAAATAAGAATAAATAAATAAATAAATAAATAAATAAATAAACAAATGAGACTAAAGAGGTACAATAGTCCACTGACAAGGTCCAGAAGACAGAAGGGGACAAGGAAGCCCCCTGGTGATAGGGAACACAAGGTGGAGTAAGGATATTCTTGATGTGCTGTGAGATTGTTAACCATTGTCATAGGGCAACATGTGTAGTAACTGTTAAATGAATAACTATTTTTTCTGTAAGCCTTCATCTTAAGTGAGAATAACAGCACAGTTGGAAGAGCGTAGTCAATGTCACTGAACTGTGAATGTAGAAATTTTTGAAACGGTGTATCTTTGGCCATCTGTAATTTTCATCAAAAAAAAAGGTTGAGAATTTAGAGGCTTAATACGTTGTGGGGTTGTTAACCAATGTCAAAAAACAACATGTGTACTACTATTTCGTGAGAAACTATTTGCTCTGTAAGCTTTCACCTGAAGTACAATAAAATATATATTAAAAAAATAAAAAATAAAAAAAAAAATAAAAAATAAAAATAAAAAATAAAAAATAAAAAATAAAAAAATAAAAATAAAAAAAAATAAAAGCTTCATTTAAAGATGGAAAAAAAAAAAAAATGGATGAAACAAATGCATCAATGACTTGAAATGCAAAACTAAAGAGGTCACATGTATGAATCAGAAATATCATTTTATGCTAGAGTTACACTGTCTTATAGCTACTTAAAGTTACTATTATGTTACTTTTCTCTGGATTTTTGCTGCCACTGTAAAGGCCAATCACATTTAGATCAATAAAGATTTTGTGCTTTGATTCATATTGTGCAAGATTTACCTACGTGACATTTTTGAAATACATTATGAATACACGTTAAATAATTTCTTATAGTGTAACAAACTCCATTTATCTTGTTGTTAGTAGAAATTACACATGAAAATGAAGCATTGATTATGGAACTTTCTTTTATAAGAAGATCGCAAAAGAATGTTCTACACAAACATTTCTAATGAAGAAGTCATATTTTCTATAAAAAATCATTATTTAATTGATGGCAAATTATTTAACCAAATAGCTAAGATTATCCAACTTTCCGGTGACCTACCTTCTCAGAACTTATTTGCCTTATATTAGTTAGAGTAAAGGTTTTAGTGACTTTTCTTTAAAAATAAGTAAAGTTTTTATTTTATTATAAAATAAAAGTTTGTCTCTTACGTAAGTAGCAAATGTAAGTTGGCTCTGTGTGTGTGTGTGGCAGGGAGAGGACTTATTGAGGATGGGGGTTTCTGTCTCTGTAGACATTCAGAGGCCTAAGTTCCACTGAGCTTTAATATGTGGCTTCAAGGTTTTTTTAGTATTATCCAGGGCAAAGAGGGAAAACACAGCAAGGTTAGAGAAGTTGCATCTGTTCTCTACTGCCCTGAAACAGAAATGACTCAGATCATTTTATTTAAATTTGATTGGGGAGAATGAATTATTTGGAGCTAGCTAGATGTGAAAGGTCACAGCCTTTAAAACACTACGGAACAATTCTGCTCTATACACATGGGTTTACCGTGAGTCACAAAGAACTCAATGGCTTCGTGCTCGGAAAGAAAAGGAAATGGATTTGGTTTTGTGATAATCTTGTCAGTTTCTCCAAAGCCCTTATTCAAACATTATTGTAGTCATATTATTAATATTTGTCAAGTAGTGTTTGGCACGTTATAGGCAATCTATTAACGTTAGTTTCTATCTCTATCTCATTTCCAATCATGTTTTCTTTAACTGGAATAGCTTTTTATTCACTATTAAATTTATTTATTAAATAGCCTTTATTAGTGTTTCCTCCATTTCAGGATAAATTGAAATCTATAAAATAACTTTTTTTAAACAAACTTAAAGAAATTAGTGAGGACTTGCACTTACTAGGGTATTTAGTCCTAAAAATTGTTAAATTTTAATCAGTTTTCTCTCTGAAGCTATGTTAATATAAATGCTTCAAAGAATCTTCAAATACACATAAACAAAATTACTGCAGTAGATAGCTATATAGCCATAACTGTAACTACAACCCTAACTGTACAGGTAGTCCCCGACTTACAACGTATTCAAGTTACCACCAACCGCATTTATGACCGTCGGTGTATCTGGAACACTGCGTCTTCCTGGAAGGAAGTTATGGGAAAATGCATGCAGGCGATATAGAAAAAAATTGCTGAGTTACGTGAACACCCTGCAATCATTTGATCAGGATAATGTGATGGAAGAGATCTGTGGAAAAATCGTCCATCTGACAAGAACGCTGAATTTAGAACTTGATATTGCGGGTGTCGAACAGCTCAGCGATCACGAAGAAGGGGAATTGACACATCAGGACTGAATAGATTTTGAAGAGGAAATAAATACTGAAGAAGAGAGAAATAACCAAGAAGTGGAAGAAAAGAAGTTGTCAAAAAAACTTTACAGTGAAAAGCCTAACTGGAGTTTTTTTCTAAATTAAATGGGGGATTCATTTCCTTGCTTGAAAACATGAACTAAAACGCTAATCGCTTTGCTAAAGTGGATAGGTAGATTCGGGAAGCAGTAAGATATTACTGCAAAATATATGAAGAAAAAAAGAAAAGGGCCAAACAGACCACTCTCATTCATTTTCTGACTAGAAACGCCATCCCCATTCCTAGGGATAATCCAGATGATCCAGAACCTTTAACCAGTGAAGTTACCACCGCAAACGGCAAAATGCCAACGTTATCCAACTCTTCTTCATCGTAGAAGTAAATTTTTATGATTTGTGTATTTTTTATGTATGTATGCACTAAAATACATCTGTAAGTTTATGTGCAATGTTTCCAACCCCGAAAGATAAATAAAGATCGAATTTATAAAGATACTGTTAATAAAAGGCAATAATAATAAAAAGTAAAAAAAAAAAAAAATGAGATATTTGATTTACTTCAGAACCAATTTAACAATGGAGTCATCAGAACGGAATCCTGTCATAAGTTGGGGACTACCTGTGCATATATATATATTTGTGTGTGTGTGTGTGTGTGTGTGTGTGTATTCAGATTCCTGTAACCTCACTTTCCCAGAGTACCGTGCCCTACAAGTTAGCATGTGCTTACAGGGTACTCTGGGTTATAATTTTTAACGTGAAATTTTCTTCTGTTCCCAGATTTTATTTTATGGTTGGCAATTTATGTTAGTACCCAAGTCTAAATTGCAAAGCTGAATGAAAACATGTACATGCAGGACCATTTGGGTACAGAAATCAGTTTGAGAAATGGTGAGGTATAAAGCATTATTTTTCAAACTGTAGGTCTTAATCCATCAGTACACTATGAAATGAACTGAACGAGACATGACATGCATTTTTATGTATTTAAAATAATACAGTAAAATATAATGGAAAATAGTACAATGTCTTATATAGTAAACCTGCAAAAGCTGGAAACTGGGTAAGGTGGAAACCTGTCAGAGAAGGAAAACTTACATTATTTTCCACTAAAACGAGCAATAGAATAGTGGTAAGACTACACTCTGTTAAATGTGAAAAACTTGCAAGACCAAAAATACAAGGCAGACCCTTCGAGTTTTGGCTCTCATAGATTTCACTGTATAAGAATAAGAGATGTTATTTGAGACTTTTATTTAGAAACACATGTAAGGGTATATGTATGTTTGATGTATTTCTTTCTCCAGATCATCATAAAAATG
Source organism: Dugong dugon (assembly GCA_030035585.1). Taxonomy (NCBI): domain Eukaryota; kingdom Metazoa; phylum Chordata; class Mammalia; order Sirenia; family Dugongidae; genus Dugong; species Dugong dugon. The sequence goes on along the minus strand of CM057464.1, from coordinate 140,203,134 downwards.
TTGCAAACTACATGTATTCTTTGGAATTACATTATTATATGTAAGATAGGTTTCTAGACAACTGCAAACACCTCACTCAAATACCAATTGAATCCATCTGAATAATTTAATGGAAATTAAAATTCCATTACATTTCAATGGAAATCTTCCTAGTATGTTATTACACAACAATATATATTTTTGAGGACTTAAAGTAAATATGAAGAATACCAGTTCCTAAAAACTCTATTTTATTGTTTAGGTTTGTGATCTTGGACAATTTATTTGACCTTCTTAGTATCAAGTGAGGAACAAATAAATTGCTAATCTTAAAATTTCATCCAAACTAACTTTCTAAGATGCCTTGTTTTGCAGTATATTAATGCCCTCTGGGGCTGTTGAGCTTCAAAGGTCAATTCTTCCAATTTAGTCTTTTTTAAGACTTCATCTCTCAACAAGATCCCCACTCTGTATTCTCTTATACTAGGGCTCTCAATTCAGAAGGCTAATATTTCACAGATGTCTTCCAGCCACCTAAAGTGAGTATCATGGATACATGATAGCTATGAGACCCATGTCATAAATTTTTGTTATTTTCAAGTCATTCACTGTATATTCAGAGCTGATACATTTCATGACAAGATGGACATCAACTGGAACATTCTGTACATATATTTATATCATGTAAATATTTTCTTTTGTGTTTGCCCTCTCTTCACGTGCAATGTTCAAATAATTTAACATTTCCTTTTCTTGCTATAAGCTTGTCATAAGGAAAACATTCTTTTAGTATCCCTCTATTTGTTACTCTTGAGATTACTTCAGTCACTTTGGATGTATTAGAGACAATGTTAGGATCACAGAAATTTTATGCCTCATAGATCCTCCTTTCCTTTATTATTATTTTTCACTTGCATCTTACACACATATACACACACACATGTGAACCTCTATTTGCTATTGATTTTGTTTTGCTTTATAACACTTAATTGTCCTTAAGATGTAGTCACATAATTATCATTTCCATTGCTATTCAGTTATTTATTTCTTCATAGACTTCTGTTTCCTTTTGTGATCACCTTTCTTCTGCTTGAGGAAAACAGCCTTTATTATTTGTTCTAATACTAGTATGCATTAGTGATTATTTCATTGATTGTATTTTTTTGGTTCTTAAATTTCTATTTAACTGTTTCCAATGGACTCCAGTATTTTGGTGAAAAAAAATTCCACTTGTTATTTCCTGAAGTATTAATTACAGTTATTTTAAGGTTAATGTCTGATAACTTCAACATGTCTATCAGTTGTGGGTTTATTCCTATTGCTTTTTATTTGTTTTCTCTTAATCTGTCATGCCTGACATAAGATTAAACTGGTTCACATGAAATATAAACTTGTAAAATTATATACAAAATCCCTCCCTCCCATGCTTTGTCCTGTTTTTCATTCTTCTCACTTCTCTATGTACCAAAAGAAAAACAAAATAATACGTTACTATAATTTTTGCTTTAGACAGGCAATTACCTTTTGTATCAATTAAAATTAAGAGTATAATTTTTATTAACCTCCCTTTCTATTTTTGATACGCTTTATTTCTTTGAATACAATAATATTTGTTTAGTACTATATTCCTTAAGCATGCAGACCTTATTTAACAATTCTTGTAGTCTAGATTTACTGGTAATGAATTCTACCCATTTTTGTTTGTTGGAAGGAGACCTGGTTATGCAGTGGTTAAGCGCTTGGCTCATAACCAAAAGGTTGGTGGTTTAAACCCGACAGCTGCTGCTCTGGGGGATGAAGAAATGGTAATCTGCATCCCTAAAGAATATAGCTTTGGAAACCATGTGGGGTAACTCTGCTGTGTCCTGTGGGATCACTGTGAGTCAGAATTGACTTGATGGCAACGGGTTTGGTCTTTTGTGGCTATGTTTGTTGGAAAAAATATTTTTCTGGTTTAACTTCTGAATAGTATTTTCATTTGGTGTAGGATTCTGCGTTGACATATTTTTCCTTCAGCACTTTAAATATTTCACTACATTTCCATCTGGTTTGCATATTTTCTGATAAAAAATATTCTATAATTCTTATCTTTGTTCTTCTGTATGCCATATATTTTTTTCTAGATGTCTTCAATATTTCCCTTTATCATTAATTTCCAGTAATTTGAATATAATATTTTTAGGTGTGTTATTTTTATTTCAACAACAACATACTATCACTTCTCCTCCTACTACTACTATTATTACCATACTATTAAAATGACCATAATCATAATTTTTGCTATTTATTCTGATGATTGTTTCCAGGGCTTTTGGATCTGGAATTTATTAGTTTTTTTAAAATTTCTGGTCATTAGCTCTTCAAATATTTCTCCTTCCCTAATTTCTTTCTCTCCCAGTCAAATTAAAATTGTATGTGTCTTAGACCATTAGTCCCCCAGCTCTTGGATGCTCTATTCCCTCTTCACCCTTCTCTCATTTTTCCTTGTATTTCAGTTTGGGTAATATTTATTGTGTCAAATCTGTTCTTGAGATGGTCTCTGAATTCAGGTGGGATATACTCAAGGCTGTATTTTGTCTCTCATGGACATATTTTAATTGTCTTCAGTTTCAACTTGAACTTGCACATGAGCAATTGATGGTCTGTTCTGCAGTCAGCTCCTGGCCTTGTTCCAACTGATAATGTTGAGCTTCTCCATCATTTCTTTCTAGAGATGTAGTCGATTTGATTCCTATGTATTCTATCTGGCGAGGTCCACGTGTATAGTTGCCATTATTGTTGTTGAGAAAAGGTATTTGCAGTGAAGAAGTCATTGGTCTTGAAAAATTCTATCGTGTGATCTTCAACATGATTTCCATGACCAAGGCCATATTTTCCAAATACCAGTCTTTCTTTGTTTACAACTTTCACACATTCTAAGCACTTGTAATTATCAATTCATCTTACCTGCATGTTTGATCAATTTCAGACTGCAAAAGTTGGTAAAAATCTTCAATTTCTTCATCATTGGCATTTGTGGTTGGTGGTAAACTTGAATAATAGTCATATTAACTGGTCTTTCTTGTATGCATATGGATGTTATCCCATCACTGACGGTGTTGTACTTTAGGATAGATCTTGAAATGTTCTTTTTGACGATGAATGCAATACCATTCCTCTTCAATTTGTCATTCCCAGATAAGTAGACCATATGATTATCCAATTCAAAATGGCCAACATCAGTCCATTTCAGCTCACTAATGCCTAGGAAATAGATCTTTATGCATTCCATTTCATTTTTGATGGCTTCTAATTTTCTCAGATTCATACTTTGTATATTCCACATTCCTATTATTAATGGATGTTTGCAGCAGTTTATTCTCATATTGAGTCATGCCACATCAGCATACAAAGGTTCATAAAGCTTTAACCCATCCACATCATTAAGGTTGACTTTACTTTGAGGAGACAGATCTTCTCCAGTTATATTTTGAGTGCTTTCCAACCTGAGGGGCTCATCTTCCAGCACGATATCAGACAATGTTCCACTGCTATTCATAAGGTTTTCACTAGCCAATTTTTTCAGAATTAGATTACCAGGTCCTTCTTCCCAGTTTGTCTTAATTGGGAAGCTCCGCTGAAACCTATCCAATATGGGTGACCCTGCTGGTATTTGAAACATTGGTGGCATAGTTTCCAGCATCACAGCAACATGCAAGCCATCATAGTATGATAAACTGACAGATGAGTGGTGGGGAATAGATTTGACTCACTGAACGTTAATAACTGAAAACCAGATGAGTTGTTGGATGACATCAAGGACATGAAGAAAGCAAAAGGTCATTAAAATGATAGGAAAGAAAGAAAAGACCAACATGGATGAAGAGATTTTGAAATTTGCTCTTGAAGGTACAGCAGCTAAAGCAAATGTAAGAAATGATTAAGTAAAGGAGTTGAACAGAGGATCTCAAAGGTTGGCTCGAGAAGAAAAAGAATTATAAAGAAATGTGCAGGACTGGAATTTAGAAACCCAAAAGGGAAGAACATGCTCGGCATTAATCAAGCTGAAAAATCTGAAGAAAAAACTCAAGCCTCCAGTTGCAATATTGAATGATTCTACAGGCAAATATTGACTGATGCAGGAAGTATCAAAACAAGATGGAAGGGATATACACAGTCACTGTACCAAAAAGAATTGGTCGATGTTCAACCATTTCAGGAGGTAGCATACGATGAAGAACCAATAGTACTGAAGGAAGAAGTCCAAGCTGCACTGAAGACACTGGCAAAAAACAAGGCTCCAGGAATTGATGGAACACCGATTGAGATGTTTCAGCAAAGGGTTGCAGCAACGGACGTGCTCACTCATCTATGCTAAGAAATTTGGAAGGCAGCTGCCTGGCCAACAGACTGAAATAGATCCATATTTGTACCCATTCCGAAGAAAGGTAATCCATTAGAATGAGGAAATTATCAAACAATATCATTGATATCACATTCAAGTAAAATTTTGCTGAAGATCATTCAAAAGTGGTTGCAGCAGTACGTTGACGGGGAACTGCCAGAAATTCAATCTGGATTCAAAAGACGACACGGAACAATGGATGTCATTGCTTATTCAGTCTGTATGCTAAGAAAATAATCCAAGAAGCTGGGCTATATGAAGAAGAACACAGAATCAGGACTGGAGGCAGACTCATTAACAAGCTGCGATATGCAGATGACACAACCTTGCTTGGAGAAAGAGAAGAGGACTTGACGCACTTACTGATGAAGATCAAAGACTACAGCCTTCAGTATGGATTGCACCTCAGCATAAGAAAACAACTATCCTCACAACTGGACCAATAAGCAATATCATGACAAATGGAGAAAATATTGAAGGTGGCAACGATTTCATTTTATTTGGAACTGCAATCAACACCCATGGAAGCAGCAGTCGAGAAATCAGTTAAGGGACAAAAGCCTTAAGTTGCTGGGAAGGGCAGTAAACTCTCCCTCAGGCTTCATTTGAAGACCCATTGCATTAGGAGAAGGGAAAAGAAAATAAAAATTTGCAGGAGGAGAAGGGAAATATTCTGAGCCTAGAGAATTAAAGATCCCCTATCAGTGTAAATGGGGCAAGATCTATGAGAAAATCCAAGCTGCAAGATTCAGGGATAGAGAATTTGCCTAAGTCTGAACCAAGGCAAGCGAGAAATCAGCCTTGCCACCTCCCACAAGCAGTCTAGAAAACACAGCATACCAAATAAGGGCAGTCTACTGCTCAGGGAACAGCAAGAGCACGGAGAGAGATCCTTTCTGAGCAACAGGCCAAAGGAACACCTAAAGCTGAGGATGAAGCAAAAACTGAGAAAAGTCCTTGGCCAGACCAGTCCCCACCAAGAGCACTAAGTAATGCTAGAGGAATTTGAAGTAGTGATGGACTGAGGGTAACCATACACAGCAAAAACATAAACCAAACCAAATTCAACTCTTGACTAGGCTAACTCAAGGCCTCATTTTAAAGACTAAGCAAAAGAAGAGGCTTGCTTATTAACAGCAATAAATTGGAGCAAGGTTTTATCCCTTCCCCACTGTGATTGCTATTCTCTACCCAGGCCTGCATCCTGAGAAAAAGATTTCGCTGTCTCTTGCCCTACCTCCAGGCTTTTCAAGGGTATGCAATGAGATCCATGGGAAAGGGCTTGTGTGTAAATGCAAATCCTCTTGTGTCGGTGTCTCCCACTGTTTCTAGGTCTCACATTAGCCCAAATTTGTCCTTTAGAAATTTGTTAAAAATTTTAATTGATTTTTTTCTTACCAGTGCATATAGTGGCTAGCTTCTGCCCAGGTTAGCAATTGTTTGCATGTCTCATCATAGAGAAATTTGTTTTCCTTAGTTTTCAGACTTGTAATTTACCTAGCTTTGAGTCGCTTATGAATTCAAAAGGATTTATGTATTTGTAGATTTTCTGACTTTTTCTTGCCTTAAAATTGGGACATATACTCCAGCTTTGTACATCATAGGCAGAAAAATGTTTTAATTTTCTTATTTCTTTCTCGTTAAAAACCTTAGTTAATGGTGTATTTGAACACGTAATTATATGAAGTCCTAAAGTTATCTCATTTTATTGATCTATAATTAGTTTTAATCTGGTCAGAGGAAATATTCTCTAAGAAAAAGATTTTCTGTAATATTCTAACATTTGGGTTACTATCTAGGACATGATGCATTTCATAGATACTTTACACGTTTGAGATGAAATTATTTTCTCTAATATTTGGGTACAGTGCTGTACACATTCTCATTATATCAAGGTCGTTTAATATGTTGTTCAATGATTTTATATTCTTACTAATATTCTTGTAAGCTTCATCTACTGATATCCAAAGAAGATGTATTAAAATATAGGAAGTGATGGTGGCCTTGCCATCTTCCTTTGTTGTTCTTTCAATTTTTGCTGTATGTGTTTTTAGGATATATTATTAGCTCACTTAAGCTTATAATTATTATATCTTCCTCTGAATTTAATTTTGTCATTTTGTAGTAACATTCTTTATCCTTAATAATGCTTTTTTTTTTTTTGCCTTAAAAAGTGTCTGGTCTGATATAACTGTAACTGAATCAAGTTTTTTTTTTTTTTTGTTCTGTTTTTTCAAGATGTAAAATCTTCTGTGATCTTTATACGTACAACATTTTATATTTGTAAGTTTCAGGTGTGTTTCTTTTATTTAGCTTATAGCTACATTTTGAAGTTCCAATCCGCCAGTCTCTTTCTTTACATAGCAAACATTAGACTATGATCTTTTTTGTATCCTTTTATATATTTAGAATTTATTCATACCTACTTCTCTGCTTTATAATTATAGCTTACTTTTTCTATGCTAATTTTTATTACTTCTATGCTAACTTTTATTACTGTTGAATTTTATTTATGAAAAATTTCAAACATGTAAAGAATTGGAAAAATAATATAGAATCTTCCAATTATCAATCACTCAGCTTAAACAATATGATTTGTAATTCTATTCCTTTTTTGCCTTTCACTATTTTAGAAACTATACCATTATTTATATTCCTTAAGCAGTTGACTTAATTTTTTTATCATGAACATTTGACATAATTCTTAAAATGATTACCTCTGACTTTTCCTGAACAATAACATTATTTTAGAAAATTTGAATTCAGATAAACACTTCTATCTACATGATATTAATTTAGTAACATCTTATACTCTTATCTAATATTGTTATTGTTGTTATTTGCCATCAAGTTGGTTCTGACTCATGGCGACCCTACGCATAGCAGAAGGAAATACTGCCCGGTCCTGCGTCATCCTCATGATCGTTGCTATGTGTAAGCCCACTGTTGCAGCCACTGTGTCAATCCATCTCGTTGAGGGTCTTCTTCTTTTTTGCTGACCCTCTACTTTACCAGGCATGATGTCTTCTCCAGGGACTGATCCCTCCTGATAACATGTCCAAAGTATGTGAGAAGTCTCACCATCCTCACTTCTAAGGAGCATTCTGGCTGTACTTCTCCCAAGACAGATTTGTTCCTTCATCTGGCAGTCCATGGTATATTTAATATTCTTCACCAACACCTTAATTCAAAGGCATCAATTCTTCTTTGGTCTTCCTTACTCATTGCCCAGCTTTCACATGCATACAAGGCATTTGAAAACACCATGGCTTGGGTAAGGCACACCTTAGTCTTTAAGGTAACATCTTTGCTTTTTAACACTTTAAAGAGGTCTTTTGCAGCAGATTTGCCCGATACAATGTGTCCTTTGATTTCCTGACTGCTGTTTCCATGGATGTTAATTGTGACTCCAAGTAAAATGAAATCTTTGACAACTTCAATCTTTTCTCAGTTTATTATGATGTTGCTTATTGGTCCAGTTGTGAGGATTTTTGTTTTCTTTATATGGAGGTATAATCCACACTGAAGGCTGTAGTCTTTGGTCTTTATCAGTAAGTGCTTCAAGTTCTCTTCACTTTCAGCAAGCAAGGTTGTATCATCTGAATATCGCAGGTTGTTAGTAAGTCTTCCTCCAATCCCCGTTCTTCTTCATATAGTCCAACTTCTCAGATTATTTGCTCAGCATACAGATTGAATTAGTATGGTGAAAGGATACAACCCTGACACACATCTTCCCTGACTTTAAACCACGCAGTATCCCCTTTTTCTTTTGGAATGACTGCCTTTTGATCTATGTACAGGTTTTTCAAGAGCACAATTAAGTGTTCTGGAACTCCCATTCTTCGCAATGTTATCCATAATTTGCCATAATTTGTTATGATCCACACAGTCGAATACCTTTGCATAGTCAATATCTATGAATATATCTAATACTAGATGTTATTATTGTTGTTTTATGAAGAGAATGTTTGTTTAGGCTTAACAGTAATTTGTCAGTTTATCTACTTACCATTTCTTCTTGCATCTCAGGCATTTTTTCTTAGGTCACTTTCTGCCTGAAATAAATCCTTTAAAATTCCTTTATTAATGCAAATTTGTTTAGTTTTTGTTTATATACAATATGTTTTGGCCCTAGCCTGTTAATGATAGCTTAGCTGGTACATAGTTCTTTACTTACAGTTATTTTATCTTCAAAATTTAAAGTTATTACAATACATTCCCCTACTTTCCATTGCTGTTTTAGAAAAATTAGCTGTCAGTCTAAAGGTAATTTCTGTATACTTAATTTTACTTAAATTAAATATGGTGTATACAGTGAGAATTAACTTCAGGGAGATTAGCAATGTTCTTAAAGAGAGATGCAAGTATTCAAGAATTTGTACCTAGCCAGTAGGTATACAGTTGAGGGAACAACAGCTGTGAAAATAAGAGCTACACTTGAACTTTCAGAAGCATAACTCTATTCCTCATGCCAAGTCTTATTTTTAGACCTAAAGATATGTGAGTTCTCTATACATAACCTATTTGAATGTATGCCAGAGACTAACTTAATGGGATCAGATATAACACATAAATCTAATTTATACAATACATAATATGCATGCCAAGGTAGAGTTCAGAATACACTAGAGTATAAACACAATGTCATGCATTTCTTCTCAACTCCCAGACAAACACACACAGTCTCGTCTAAAAACATTTATGAACTTAATGTACTTTAAATAGGAGTTAAGTAGGTTATCCGATGCCTCTGAGAATCAGGCTAACATTTCCTTAGGCTGCTTTGGCAAGGGGATATTTGGAAGTAGAATTTCTTGGTCAGGGAATATCCACAGTATGCATTTTTGTTGTTGGTGCTATGCACTGACAAATTCTTCTCACAGAGATTGTATTCAACCAGATCATATACATTACCATCGCCTATTAAGAATAGTAAAAGGTGAGTAAAAGGAGATGAGGATCAAAAGATAACAGAACAAAAAAAAAAAAAATCTAAGGACATTTATGCCATTATTATGACAGTGGCAGTTACTATGAATAAAATCGAGAGCCAGAATTGGATTTTTACAGAGGGTGACAGGATCTGACTTACGTTTTAACAGTAGCACATTGGCTGCTGTATTGAGAATAGATGTTGAGATCACTTTATGTTGAATTTGAAGAAGGGACACTAGTCAGCAAATGCAATAATCCATTTGATGGCTTAGACCAAGATGGTAGCACTGGAGGTCTTGTGAAGCGGTAAGATTATGAACATATTTTGAAGGCAGAGTCAAAAGCATTTGTTGATTATATTCTGATTGTGAGAAAAACAGAATCAATGAAGACTAAAAGTGTTTTATCCTAAAGAAAAGGAATGATGGATTTGCCATCAATAGCTGAGGAAGGCTGTAAGCCAAGAAGGATTAGAAGAGATGAGAAGGTAGAATTTGTCATTTTGAGCTTGAGATATCTCAGGCATCTAAGAGGTATTGTTGAATGAAAAGGTTGAACATAGTTTGAATTTCAGTGGTGATAGCTTGACTGCAAGTTTAGGCAGATTGTATTTAAAGCCCTGAGAACAAATGAAATCAGCAAGAGAGTATGTGCTTATAGAAAATGTAAGAGAAAGGAAGAAGAGCAGAGTGTGTGTTAGGAAATAGAGTATGGTATGCTAGAGCACAACTGAAAATAAATATGAAGAAGACGGGAATGAAAGATTTATGTAAAATGTTTCTTATGATCAATCAAGATGCAGATTGATAATCAAACAATGTATTTGGAAATATTAAGTCATTACTGATTTTACCAAGAGCAATATTAGAATAATTAAATGGTGTAAACCTGATTAAAGTGGGTTCAGTAGAGAATGGAATGAGAGAAATTAGACGTAATTGATAGAGACTTTTTTCAAAGTAGTTCACTGCATAGGTGAAAAAAGAAAAGGGAATATAGCTGATCAGAGAAATGAAGTCACTTTTCCTCTGCATATATTTCAAGTGGTGTCTTCTGTTGAAGCAATAAGATGAAGATTACCTTCAGAGAAGAAATTGAGAAAACAGGGATGTTGTTTTAGATGGGCCTTGCATTCCATAGGACATAGTGCAATAATTTTAGGAGTTAGAGCTTGATAGGAAATGAAACAAACAAACAAACAAAAGCAGTGTGTAAGCCTTAAGGATATATATAATTTGGTAGCACGTGAAGGATAATGTGGGTTTTAGGGCATCTTTTTCTTTTTTCTAACAAATAGAGAAAAAAGACAGAATGATATTAACATCTGAGGAAATAGAGGAAAAAAACAGAAATATATTTCTCATAGTTACATAGATAGTAAGAGGAAGATCCAGAATTTGAACACATTTTATCTACAGAGTTATACTCCTAACTACTGCACAATACTGCCAATATTTAAATGAAGGGGAGTCTATTACGGCTTCATGTTTTTCTATAAACAGAAAATCATTGTTTTCTTTCACTGTCCATCTCTCTGCTTTCTACAAATTTTAAAAATTCTTATCATGGATATATATATGTGAGTGTGTGTGTGTCTGGTGTGTGTGTGTAACAAAAAATTGTCATTTGAAATATCTGTGTACAACTCAGTGGCATTAATTACATTCACATGATCAATTACATTCAATAGATCACCAGTATCTATTTCCACAAATTTTTTATCACCCCAAACATAAACTCAGTACGCCTTAAGCAATAACTTGCCATTCCCCCCCGGCCCCGGCTTCTGGTAACCACTAATAAACTTCTGTTTCTATGCATTTGCCTATTCTAAATATTTCACATAAGTGGAATCACATGGTATTTATCATTTTTTGTCTGAAATTTCACTTAGCATAATGTTCGTCCAAGTCGTCACATGTATCAGAACTTCATTTTTCTTTACAGCTGAATAATATTTCATTGTATGGATAGAACACATTTTGTTTATCTGTTAGTCTTTTGATATAAACTTGTGCTATTTCTATGTTTTGACTATTGTGAATAATGCTACAGTGAACATTGGGATAAAGTATCTGTTTGAGTTCCTGTTTTCAGTCTTTTGGCTATATACAGAAGAGTGGAACTGCAGAGTTATATGGTAATTCTATGTTTAACTTTGTGAAGTAGAATCTCCTTGTGGTTTTGATTTGCATTTATCTAATGACTAATGGCATTTTCTTTCTTAGTGCTTATTGGCCATTTGTATATTTTCATGGGAGAAAAGTCTATTAAAGTCCTTTGATCATTTTTAAATTGGGCTTATTGTCTTTTTGCTGTTGAGTTGTAGGAGTTCTCTACATGTTCTAGATATTAAATCTTTATCAGATATATGGTAACTAGATATTTTCTCCCACTGTACAAGTTGGCTCTTCACTTTGTTAATAAAGTTCTTTGCTGCACAAAAGTGTTTAATTTTGGTGAAGTCCAAATTATCTACTTTTGTTGTTGTTGCTGCTCATGCTTTTGGTGTCATACATAAGTATCTATCATCTTAAAGTTTATCCATAGAATTTATTCTAAGAGTTTTACAGTTTTAATTTTTATAGTTAGGTTATTTATCCATTTTAAGTTACTTTTCATGTATGGTGTGAGACATTCGTCTAACTTCATTATTTTACATGTGGATATCCAGTTGTCCCTGATCCATTTGTTGAAAAGACTATTTCCTCATTGAATGGACTTGGCACCTGTGTTGAAAATCAGTTGGTCATAGATGTATGTGATTATTTCTGGTCTCTCAATTCTATTCCATTGGTTTACATTTCTATTATTGTACCAGTACCACACTATTTTGATTACTGTAGCTATAAAGTGTTTGGAAATTGAGAAGTGTAAGTCATACTTTGTTCTTATTTTCCAAGGTTGTTTTGGCTATTTAGAGCCCCCTACAAATCAATATGAATTTGAGGGTTAGCTTTTCTATTTCTGGAAAATTATTGTTGTGATTTTAATAAGGATTACATTAAATCTGAAAATTACTTTGAGTAGCATTGACATCTTAGTAATAATAAGTCTTCCAATCCATGAAGATGGGATGTTTTTCTATTAATTTAAGTATTCTTTAATTTTTTCCAACAATATTTTATACTTATTTTAGTATAAAAGTCTTTCATCAACGTGGATCAGTTTATTCCTAGACATTTTATTCTTTTAGATGCTATTGTAGAAGGAATATTTTTCTTAATATCCTTTCCAATTTGTCCATCACCGTTGTAAAAAAATGCAACTGATAATTGTTGAGCTTGTACCCTAATGCTTTGCTGAATTCATGTGTTAGCTCTAGTAGCTTTCTTGTGGATTATTTAGAATTTTCTGTATAGAGGAACACGTCATCTGCAAACAAAGATATTTTTATTTCTTCCTTTTCCATTTGGATGCTTTTTATTTCTTATTCTTCCCTAATTCTTCTGAGTAGAACTTCCAGTATGGTGTTGAATAGTGGTGGTGAAGGTGGGCATCCTTATTTTGTTCCTGATCGTAGAGGAAATATTTCAATCTTTTACCATTTAGTATGGTGTGGGTTTTTCATAAATGTTGTTTTTTCATGTCGAGGAATTTCCCTTCTATTCCAATTTTGTTGCATATTCTTATCATGAAAGGGTGTTGGATCTTTTTTTTCAAATGCCTTTGTGCAGCAGTTGAGAGATCATTTGCTTCTTTTCATTTATCCTATGAATATAGTAAACTACACTGACTGATTATCTTACATTGAATCACCCTTGTATTTCTGGAAAAAATCTCACTTGGTTGTGCTGTATCATTCTTTCAATATGCTGTTGGGCTCTGTTTGCTAGTATCTTGTGGAGAATTTTGACATTTTTTCTCATAAGAGATATTGTTCTATAGTTTATTTTCTTGTTCTCTCTTTTTCTGGCTTTGGTATCAGGGAAATAATGCTGACTCATTGAATAAATTAGGAAGTGTTCCTACCTCTTTTATTTTTTGAAAGAATTTGAGGAAGATTAGTATTAATTCTCTTTTAAATGTTTCCTACAATTTACCAGTAAAGTCATCTGTACAGGACTTTTATTTATTGGATGGTTTCTGATTACCAATTTAATGTCTTCACTTGCTATAGGTATGTGGAGTTTTTTTATTTTTCTTGAGTCACTTTGTATAGTTTTTATGTTTTAGGACTTTCTTCATTTAATTTAGGTTGTGTAATTTGTTAGACTATCTCCTAGATGCTCTATCAATCATTGAAAATAATGAATATTGAAATATTGAATACTTAACATAGTAATTTATACTGAAAATAATGAATACTGAGAACTCCAATCATTATTGTAGAACTGTGTATTTTTCACTTCAATTCTGTCAGTGTTTACTTCATATATATATTTTTTTAATATATTTTATTGTACTCAGGTGAAGGCTTACAGAACAAATAGTTTCTCATGAAACAGTAGTACACATGTTGTTTTATGACATTGGTTAACAACCCCACAACATATTAACCCTCTAAATTCTCAACTTTTTTTTTTTTTTTTTTTTGGTGAAAATACACATAGCCAAAGATACACCATTCCAAAAGTTTCTACATAAACAGTTCAGTGACATTGACTATGCTCTTCCAATTGTGCTGTTATTCTCACTTAAGATGAAGGCTTACAGAACAAAATAGTTTCTCATTTAACAGTTACTACAAATGTTGCCCTATGACAATGGTTAACAATCTCACAACACATCAACAATACCCTTACTCAGTCTTGTGTTCCCGATCGCCAGCTTCCTTGTCCCCTTCTGCCTTCTGGCCCTTATCACTGGACTCCTGTACCTCGTTAGCTCATTTGGTTTTGAGGGGCTGTCCGCTCCCAGGCTGAACAGTGAATCTTGGAGGTAACTTCACCACTGAGCTAAACGGGTGTCCGGGGGCCATACTCTCGAGGTTTCTCCAGTCTCCTTTAGGCCAGTAAATCTGGTCTTTTTTTTTGTGTGTGTGAGTTAGAATTATGCTCTACATCCTTCTCCAGCTCTGTCCAGAACCCTCTGTTGTGATCCTGGTCAGAGCAGTGAGTGGTGGTAGCTGGGCACCATCGAGCTGTACTGGACTCAGTCTGGTGGAGGTCTTGGTAGCTGTGGTCCATTAGTCCTTTGGACTAATCTTTTCCTTGTATCCTGTTCTCTTCATTCTCCCTTGCTCCCGAAGGGATGAGACCAGTGGAGTATCTTAGATGGCCGCTCACAGGCTTTTAAGACCCCAGACACTACTCACCAAGGTAGAATGTAGAGCATTGTCTTTATAAGCTGTGTCATGCCAATTGAGCTGTCTGTTCCCTGAGACCATGGTCCCTTTACTTCATATATTTTGGGGCTAGATTGTTAGGTGCATACATACAATTGTTATATCTTCTTCATGAATTCTTTTATTATTATACACTGGTGATAGCTGGGCACCATCTACTTCTTCTGGTCTCAAGCTGATGAAGTCTCTGGTTTATGTGGCCCTTTCGTCTCTTGGGCTAATACTTTCCTTGTGTCTTTGGTGTTCTTCATTCTCCTTTACTCCAGGTGGTTGGGACCAACTGACACAAATTAGATGGCCACTTGCTAGCTTTTAAGACTCCAGATGCCACTCACCAAAGTAGGATGCAGAACATTTTCTTAATAAATATTGTTATGCCAGTTGACCTAGATGTCCCCTGAAAGCATGGTCCCCAGACCCCTACCCCTGCTACTCTATCCCTCAAAGTGTTTGATTGTATTCAAGAAACATCTTAGCTTTGGTTTAATCCAGTTGTGCTGACTTCCCTTGTAGTGTGTGCTGTCCTTCCCTTCACCTAAGATAATTCTTATCTACTATCTAGTTGGTAAATAACCCTCACCCTCCCTTTCCACCCCTGTAACCATCGAAGAATGTTTTCTTCTGTGTTTCAACCTTTTCTTGAGTTCTTATAATAGTGGTCTTATACAATATTTGTCCTTCTGTGACTGACTAAATTCACTCAGCATAATGCCCTCCAGATTCCTCCATGTTACGAGATGTTTCACGGCTTCATCATTGTTCTTTATCGTCGTGTAGTATTCCATTGTGTGAATATGCCATAATTTGTTTATCCATTCATCTGTTGATGGTCACCTAGGTTGTCTCCAACTTTTCGCTATTGTGAACATTGCTGCAATGAACATGGGTGTGCATATATCTATTCGTGTGACGGCTCTTGTTTCTCTAGGATATACTCCAAGGAGTGGGATTGCTAGATCGTATGGTACTTCTATTTCTAGCTTTTAAAGGAAGTGCCAAATCGATTTCCAAAGTGGTTGTACCATTTTACATTCCCACCAACAGTGTATAAGTGTACCAGTCTCTCCACAACCACTCCAGCATTTATTATCTTGTGTTTTTTGGATTAATGCTAGCCTTCTTGGGGTGAGATGGTATCTCACTGTACTTTTGATTTACATTTCTGTAATGGCTAATGATCATGATGCATTTCTTCTTTTGTCTGTTAGGCACCTGAATGTCTTCTTTGTCAAAGTGCCAGTTCATATCCTTTCCCCATTTTTCACTTGGGTTAATTGTCTTTTTGTTGTTGAGGTTTTGCTATATCCTATAGATTTTAGAGTTAAGACACTGATTGGCTTTGTCATAGCCAAATTTTTTTTTCCCAGTCTGTAGGTTGTGTTTTTACTCTTTTGGTGAAGTCTTTTGATGAGCATAAGTATGCAATTTTTAGGAGCTCCCAGTTATCTAGTCTCTCTTCTAGTGCTTGTGCATTGTTACTTATGGTTCCTACCTTGTTTATGCAATATATTAGGGCTCCTAGCATTGTCCCTATTTTTTCTTCCATGATCTTTATTGTTTTCTATTTTATATTTAGGTCTTTGATCCATTTTGAGTTAGTTTTTGTGGATAGTGTGAGGTATGGATCTTGTTTCAGTTTTTTGCAGATGGATATCAAGTTATGCCAGCACCATTTGTTAAAAGAGACTGTCTTTTCCCCAATTATTGGACTCTGGGCCTTAGTCAAATATAAGCTGCTCATAGGTGGATGAATTTATGACTGGATTCTCAATTCTGTTCTATTGGTCTACGTATCTGCTGTTATACCAGTACAAGACTGTTTTGACTGCCATAACAGTATAATAGTTTCTAAAATCAGGTAGTGTGAGGCTGCTCACTTTGTTCTTCTTCAGTAATGCTGTACTTATCTGGGGCCTCTTCCCTTTCCATATGAAATTGGTGATTTTCTTTCTCCATCTCATTAAAAAATGCTGTTGGAATTCGGATGGGAATTGCATTGTATCTGTAGATAGCTTTGGGTAGAATTGACATTTTCACAATGTTGAGTCTTCCTATCCATGAGCAAGGTATATTTTTCCACTTATGCAAGTCTCTTTTGATTTTTTGCAGTAGTGACTCATAGTTTTCATTGTGTAGGTCTTTTACATCTCTGTTTAGATTTATTCCTAAGTATTTTGTCTTCTTGGGGACTATTGTAAATAGTATTGATTTGGTGATTTCTTCTTCCAAGTTCTCTTTGTTGGTGTAGAGGAATCCAACTGATTTTTGTATGTTTATCTTATATCCTGAAACTTTGCTGAAATCTTCTATTAGTTCCAGTAGTTTTCTTGTGTATTCTTTGGGATTTTCAGTGTATATGATCATATCATCTGCAAATAGAGATACTATGACTTCTTCCCTACCAATTTGGATGGCTTTATTTCTTTTTCTAGCCTAATTGCTCTGGCTAGGACCTCCAGCACAAGGTTGAATAAGAGTGGTGATAAAGGGCATCCTTGTCTGGTTCTCATTCTCAAGGGGAATGCTTTCAAACTCTCTCCATTTAGGATTATGTTGGCTGTTGGCTTTGTATGAATGCCCTTCATTATGTTGAGGAATTTCCCTTCTATTCCTATTTTGTGAAGAGTTTTTATCATGAATAGATGTTGAACATTGTCAAATGTCTTTTCTGCATCAATTGATACGATCATGTGGTTCTTGTCTTTTGTTTCATTAATGTGATGGATTACATTGATTGTTTTTCTAATGTTGAACCATCCCTGCATACCTGGTATAAATCCCATTTGATCATGATGAATTATATTTTTGAGATTTTGCTGAATTCTATTGGCTAGAATTTTGTTGAGCATTTTTGCATCAATATTCATGAGGGATATTGGTCTGTAATTTTCTTTCTTTCTTTTTTTTTTTTTTTTTTTTTTTTGGTGTCGTTACTCTTTACCTGGTTTTGGTATCAGGGTTATGCTGGCTTCATGGAATGGGTTTGGGAGTATGCCATCCTTTTCTATGCTCTGAAATACCTTTAGTAGTAGTGGTGTTAATTCTTCCCTGAAAGTTTGGTAGAATTCTCCAGTGAAGCCATCCAGGCCAGGGCTTTTTTTGTTGTTATTGGGAGTTTTTACATTATATTTTCAATCTCTTCTTTTGTTATGGGTTTATTTAGTTGTTCTGCCTCTTTCTGTGTTAGTTTAGGTAGGTAGTGTGTTTCTAGAAATTTGTCCACCTCCTCTAGGTTTTCAAATTTGTTGGAGTACAGTTTTCCATTGTATTCTGTTATGATACTTTTAATTGCAGTTGGGTTTGTTATGATATCACCCATCTCATTTCTTATTTGAGTTATTTGCTTCCTCTCTTGTTTTTCTTTTGTCACTTTGGTCAAAGGTTTATCAATTTTGTTGATCTTTTCAAAGAACCACCTTTTGGTCTTTTTAACTCTTTTATTTTTTTTTTTTATTCCCTATTTCATTTATTTCTACTCTAATTTGTATTATTTCCTTTATTCTGGTGCCCATGGGCTTCTTTAGCTGCTCTCTTTTTATTTGTTTGAGTTGTAGGGTTAATGTTTTGATTTTGGCCCTTTCTTCTTTTTGGATGTGTGCATTTATTGCTATAAATTGACCTCTGAGCACTGCTTTTGCTGGGTCCCAAAGTTCCTGATAGTCTCTGTTCTAATTCTCATTTGATTCTGTGAATTTTTCTATTCTGTCATTAATTTCTTCTGTTACCAAATAGTTTTTGAGCAAGGTGCTTTTCAGTTTCCATGTATTTGACTTTTTTGCCTTGTATTTTCTGTTGTTGATTTCTACTTTGAAGGCTTTATGGTCAGAAAAGAAGCTTTGTAATATTTCAATGTTTTGTATTCTTTTAAGGCTTGCTTTATGGCCTAATATGTGGTCTATTCTGGAGAATCTTCCATATGTGTTGGAAAAGAAAGCATACTTAACTACTCTTGGGTGGAGTGTTCTATATATATCTATGAGATCAAGTTGTCTGATTGTGGCATTTACATCTTCCATGTCTTTACTGAGTTTTTTTCTGGATATTCTTTCCTTTACCAAAAGTGGTGTGTTGAAGTCTCCTACTATTATTGTGGAGCTGTCAATTTCTCTTTTCAATGCTTTTAGAGTTTGTTTTATGTATTTTGGAGCCCTGTCATTGGGTGTGTAAATATTTATATTGGTTATGTCCTCCTGGTATATTGATCCTTTAATCATTATATAGAATCTACCTTACCCTTTGTGGTGGATTTTGCTTTAAAGTCTATTTTGTCATAGATTAATATTGCCACTCCTGCCTTTTTCGAGTGCTGTTTGCTTAATATATTTTTTCCCATCCTTTGAGTTTTAGTTGGTGTGTGTTTTTGAGCCTAAGGTGTATTTCTTGTAGGCAGCATGTAGACTGATTGTGTTTTTTTAATCCATTCTACCACTCTCTGTCTCTTTATTAGTGCATTTAGTCCACTTAC
Source organism: Dugong dugon (assembly GCA_030035585.1). Classification (NCBI taxonomy): domain Eukaryota; kingdom Metazoa; phylum Chordata; class Mammalia; order Sirenia; family Dugongidae; genus Dugong; species Dugong dugon. The sequence goes on along the minus strand of CM057464.1, from coordinate 140,184,084 downwards.
ATTCCATGTAATTATTGACAGTATGAGGTTAGTGCTGTCATTTTGATATATCTTTTTGTGTGTTATTGACACTTCCTTTGTTCCACTTAATTGTCTGTGCTGAGTCATTCTTATTTATGTATTTTCTTTTCATCTTTGTTGATTTTGTATTTACTGAGTCTTTACGTTTTTCTTCTTTTTATTTTGATGTGTAGGATTGTTAGTTTCCTTTGTGCTTACCTTAATATTTACCTCTATTTTTCTAAGTTTAAACCAGTCTTTTATTTCTTAATATCACTTTGACTTTGTCTCCATATGGAAGTTCTGTGACTACATTATTTAGTCCCCCTTTTTTGTTTTAATGTTGTCATCTTTTACATATTCACATCTCTGTTTCCCTAGTTTCAGTTTTTAAGCTTTGCCTTATTTATGTGACTTCCCTATCTGTGTTGATATCTGGTTGTTCTGTCCTGTGTTTTAGTCTTGGGTTGTTATCTGATGTTATTGATTTTCTAACCAGAGGATTCTCCTTAGTATTTCTTGTAATTTTGGCTTATTTTTTTTTTTTTTTTTTTACAAATTCCCTAAGTTTCTGCTTATCTGGAAATGCCCTAATTTTGCCATCATATTTGAGAGAAAGTTTTGCTGGATATATACTTCTTAGCTGGCAGTTTTTTAATCTCAAGGCTTTATATATATCATCCAATTGCCTTCTTACCTGCATGGTTTCTGCAGAGTAGTCCAAGCTTAGACTTGTTGATTCTCCTTTGTAGATGACTTTTTGTTTATCCCTAGTTGCTCTTAAAATTCTCTCTTTATCTTTGGTTTTGGCAAGTTTGAATTATAATATGTCTTGGTGACTTTCTTTTGGGATCTACCTTGTGTGGGGTTCGATGAGCATCTTAGATAGATATCTTCTCATCTTTCATGATATCAGGGAAGTTTTCTGCCAACACATCATCAACAATTCTCTCTGTATTTTCTATTATCCTCCTCTCTCCCTCTGTTCTGGTGCTCCAGTCACTTGTAGGTCATTCTTCTTGATTGAGTCTCACATAATTCTTAGGATTTCTTCATTTTTTTTAAATTCTTTTATCTGATTTTTCCTCATATAAGTTTATGTCAATTGCTTTATCCTCAATCTCACTAATTCTGACTTGCATTGCCTCAATTCTGCTCCTATGACTTTCTATTGAGTTGTCTAATTCTGAAATTTTATTGTTAATCTTTTGGATTTCTGTTTGCTGTCTCTCTATGGATTTTTGCAGCCTGTTAAATTTGTCATTATGATTTTATATAACCTTCTTAAGTTCCTCTGTTGTCTTTATCTGTGTGTTCCTTGGCTTGGTCTGCATTTTTCCTGATCTTCCTGATCTCTTGAAGAGCTCTGTATATTAAGCTTTTGAACTCTACCTTTGGTAATTCCAAGAAGTTCTCTTCCTCCAGGAGGTTTCTCGGTACTTTGTTTTGTCACTTGCTGAAGCCATCATGGTCTCCCTCTTTATGTTATATGATATTGACTGTTGTCTCAAAACCATCAATAAGTTGTTATATTTATTTATTTTATGTTTGCTTACTGTGTCCTAGCTTCTTGGTTTCTTTTGTTTTGATATGCCCAAATAGGCTGATTATTGGCATTTTTGAAGCTCTTGTGTCCTGTCACCAGATGGTTAGAGTTGTTACTAGGTATGTGAGCCCAGGAGTCTCTTTACTTTTCTTGTGTGGATTCAGCTCAATTGTCCAGGTCAACAGTCACTGAGTGTGTGGTACAGACTTTCATCTACAGTCGTAGATGGGCAGGGGTGATTGGAGTAGGCACAGGTATCTGGCTGCAGTAGAGGTTCATGTGCTGAGCAAGGCAGGGGGCTGACGGCTGCCCCTGAGTGCCTGGGTGGAAGGCATATCCCTGTTCCCTAGTAGGTGGGTGGGTTTTGCAGCCGGACTTTGGGCACCCGGTGCTGTTGGCTGTAAGGATTGGGAGGCACCACTTGTCCTCAGACCCCTGTCAGGGAAGGCTAGGTGGAGTGGGTGGAGCCACCAGTCCTCAGGCCCCTGATGTGGGTAGGTGAGGACCCTGCTTAATGGGCAGGGTGGTATCAAATGTAATGAATCTGCCACTCCCCCTTAGCTGTTGCAAATAGGCTTCAGATATATACCCTGTTGTTCTGTGCTAATGAAGGCCTGCACTGTTGAAATTGGCCCACACAGGTCTAGGCAGGGGTGAAAGGCATTCAAAGTCTGTGGACTCCTTATGCCTGTGCCTTGGCAAAGGGACTGTGCCTGCCCTGAGTCTTGGCTTAGGGGAGCTGGCAGATTATTTTTTCCTGTTTGTTAATTTGTTCCCTTTCCAAAGCTGGGAGAAAGGCCCGGGCACACAGCAATCACTGAAGCTGGGCCAGGACTGGAGCAGAGTTGCGAGGGGGCAGGTAAATGAGAGAGAGGTACTTCCTAAAGGGTAGAAAGTTTTTTTGATCCACACGGTAGTTTAGATGCTAGTACTTATCTTTTGCCATTTCAGACCCTTTTCTCCCTGGTTCTGGAGGCTTGCACAGACTCTCCATGGCTCAGTTTCTCCCAATGTGGAAAACACATCCCAAGTATTACTGCTTGCCTCAGCCTGCACACACTGGCCAATCCAGCTTGCAGGGTGCAGGTCAGGTCAGGTCTGACAAATCCTCGCTGCTTCTGAGCTGTCTCTCCCTCCCCCTGCTGCTCAGTCCAACTCCTCAACTTTGTCTTTGATGTTCAGGCTCCTAGATTTTCATATATAATCAATTCACTTGTTTTTTCAGGTCTTTGCTGTAAGAGGGACCACAGGAAGCATCTGACTATTCCACCATCTTGGCCCCACCTCCTGGTCTTTTGTTTTTCAAACAAAAAAAGTAAAGCCTATTGTCTCTTTTAATTGCACTCTTTAGTTTCAGGTGGCTACAGCTGGTAGAAATTTAGGTTGTTGCCCACTGTCCCTCAGACCTGTGTCAGCTCTGAGACAGACCAAACCAAGATAAGCAATTTGCTTCTGTCTTCAGGCAGCCCTAAGACACATTAGAATAGGCACTCCTAATAAATTTGAGAGTTAAATCTGTTCTGCTCCATCTAGAGCCAGATACTATGTTCCCTCTCTAGTAGCGCAAGTTGCCACCACTTTAAGATGGCCATGGTGAGCTGGGGCGGGAGTGGAGTACAGGTGAGTAGAAAACCAAGCCTTTTCTAGCATTTAGATATTGCTTTTTTCTTGATTCAGCATTTACTTAGTTGATGTAATCCTTTTGCTTAGTTGGTGTAACCAATTTGTCATACTGGTTTCCAGAGTTCTGACAAAGTTGGTTCTGCCAGTTTCTGTTTAAATTTGTGTGTATGTATGTGTGCGTGTGTGTTTTTTTGCATAAGGATGGGAGCATGCAGCTGCTCACACTGCCATCTTGTTCTAGCCTCCACTATCTCTCTGCTTTTGACATTCATTTATCTAATGTTAATCTATATGAGTGTTTGATGTAAATTTACCTTCCAGATTGAATTTTATAGAAGCTCCAGCATAATGAGGAGGTAAATAGAGTCAGAAAGTTTTCTGTGTGTTTCTATCTTTGTATTTTATAAGGATGCTACAATAGAGTTTGCCCATCACATAAGGGAGAGGTTCCACTGAACGTCCAATTTTTTTGTTACCATAATTGCCACAGAAATCCTAGGGTTCCTGCAGTGAAGCTGTGGTCATATTCTCTAATCCTCAACTGGAGAGGGATTAGAGATTTTGGACTCACCATCAGCCTCATGGTCCACATATCTTTCTAGCCCTACTACCTCCAAATGGGGGTTAATTTTGTTTTGCCACAGTTTTTTCTACTCACTTCTCAAGATCCTGGTTGTCTCAAAATTAAAAAGATTAAGTTAGGTCTCAATGCTTTTTCATTCAGATTACGATCATAGGAAGCAAAATTCTTTTTTTTAACTTTTTGATTTATGAAAGTCTCTTTTTTTATAATTTTCAGTGGTATTTTAAATTTAAATAAGTATGTCACCTTGGCCATTTCCCTAATTATCTGGGAATTGCATGTGTGTTTTGGCAGGAGGCATGGGGTTGTAGGGGATATTGGTAAAGGAAACCATCTTAAATACCTGTGCTGACATTCCATCCTAATTAAATTTTGAGTGTTCATTATTGAAAAGGAAATATAAATTGCTTAGCAGCTCAAAAACAAACAAAGAAAAATATTAAGTCTGTAGTATAGTAGACTAATAAAGACATTTTATGTCAGGAGGACTTAGAGAGAGATCAGTCTTATAGGTATTTGGTTCTTCAACATCTTACCATTTGCTGCAGATAAGTTGTAGCCTATAGGATGACACTTGACTAAAATATCGCAAACCTAGTCACATATATCTGATAATTTGTCCTAATTTCACTTGCTTATTTCTGACACATTTATCACTGTCTAATTTGTCATATTATGAGAGACAATCTTTACATAACCAGCAATATACCCTCTGTAGAGCAGCTCAAATACAATATCATATTTCTTGTCATAAAAAATTAGTGTTTATCTCCTCCACCTCATTGTAGACTATGGGCCTTCAGCTCTCGTCTACTTACAGAATATATCTTTTGTCAATATGATCACACATAAGTTATGATGCATTACAAAAATAAGTAAATTTATTTGGCTAGCTGTTTCAAGTGACAAGTTCAATTAAGACTGCTTATTCTCGTATGTCATATTTATCACAGTCTTTTTTCAAACTAATTTTCCTTGTAAAATATTATCAACAAAAGGAAATTCATCCAAATACTAGACTATTACAAAGATAAAATATATTTTTGCATTCTTTGCTTTGCTAAACTTATGACAGAAATCATTTAACAAGTTTAACGATTATATAATTGCAGACTGACAAAGACTCAGAAAAATTATAGATGAAATGTCTTCTAGCAATACCTGATGCAATTTAGATAAAAATGTTTGGTATAACAATATGCATGTACTATATTGTGAAAGTTTATTCATATGAGAAATTAAATTAATTTTAAAATATTAATTTACAGAATTAAAGTGGAGAACCCAATTTTTAATGCAATTTTGCTTCTAAATTAACTTTTCATCTCATCTACTAAAGAAATGAAACATAAAAATGGTTCCTAATTTTTGTGAGACCATATTAAGCAGATAGTTTACATTCAGATCTGGCTTCACTGATAATATTACTCCAAAGTTAAGTTTATTTGTCTCTGTAGGAGGATGAAATAGAAAAGAATGTAGCATAAGTGAGGGATCTCACTACTTCTTGAATAAATAAGCAGTTAACCAAGTAAAATATAATTAAATATTTTAATATTCTTTACCACGTTCTCTTCTATTACCCCCTCAAGAGTGATGCTTGCCAGAGACACCTCTGAAATTTACATCAATTATAACCCATCTTTGAATTTGAATAAAGACTGTTTTCTTGCTTTTTTCAATCCCTCTGGAAAACTGTGCCAAATATATTCAAACATTCTTTGTATTCCTAGATAAAATTTATTTTCAACTAGCTATTTGCCAGCAAAGACAATAAGCCTGAGATGATAGCACTAAAATTGAGTTATTTCTTTATTTGCACTTGTATATACTAGCAAAATTGATGAATTATTTTGAACAATCCTACAGCCAAGAATTTTTTAATCCTTAATTTTGTAGCATATTTCTTTTTCAATCTTGTGAAATTCTTTATTGTCAAGGTACAACATTGTACTGTTATTTGTATACTGTTAAACAAAACAAGTAATACAATATCTTGAATAAAAAAAAACAATTTTTACAACTTATTGCAATTTAAACCACATGATCTGCCAATTAAAACTTGATTGTGTTACAAGAGGAAATGCATAAAACTTGTATCCAGTTAATCAATCTAAGTTATTTTTATAGTAAATTAAGTTTATTATCTTTTAAAAGATATACAACAATTCTTAAATTGTTCCATTAAAATTTTATATGTTTTCAAAATATTTTATTCCCAGTAGGTTATCTTTATAGTTTCCTCTTCTAGACTGAGTCATATAGTAAAACAGACACTAATGCTCTATGAAAGGAAATAATATTCACTAATCTCAAATCTGCAAGTACGTTGAAGAGACTAGGTTGAGATAAGTGAAAAAAGACTGGAATCTTCTAAATAGAAAACATTCAGGAAATCCATAGACAAGGGAAAAGTACTCACATATATTGAAAATTTTACTGGAACAATACAATGCTCAAAGTTAGTTGTACTGTATTGTGCTCTGCCAAAAATTGTCAGCAAGCCAGCCTGTAGTGAACTAAGCATCTCTAAACTGTCACAGTGAAACAATTTCCTAATACTTCTTTGAATGTAAACAATGTCAATTTTGTTATCAAGAAACACTCATTCGGAAAACAATCTGAGCAGCAAACTATGCTAATTATCAATAAAGCTAGGATGTATGATGTTGTTGTGTGCCGTCGGATTGATTCCAACTCATAGCTGACCCTATATAATGACTGAGTAGAACTGTCCCATATGGTTTTCTAGGCTGAAATCTTTACTGGAGCAGATCGCCTGGTCTTTCTCCCATGGAGCTGCTGGATGGGTTCCAATTGCCAACCTTTCGGTTAGCAGCCTAGAACTTCATCATTGGTCACCAGGGATCCTTGCAAGGATGAACAGACGTTGGTTAATGTGTTTTCTGTTTGCTAATTCTCACCTGTCTATAAAGAATTTGCAGAAACTTTAGGGAACTAGATGAAGTTATGTATGACCTGTTAAAAACCCATTGCCATCGACTAGGTTTCAAGTCACAGAGACCCTATAGGACAGAGTAGAACTGCCCCATAGGTTTCAAAGGCTGTAATCTTTATGGAAGCAGACTGCTACATCTTTCTCCCATGGAACAGTTGGTGGGTTCCAACAGCCTACCCTTCCATTAGCAGCTGAACGCTTAACCACTGTACCACAGGGCTCCTCCTTATGAAAGACAGAGGTTTATAAATGCCCAGGCCTGTCTAATGGGAGATTTTTCACAGATGTAGTCTGATTAGAGGTGTTGAGTAGTCCAGAGGAATAACTAGTTCAAAATAGCCATTATCAAATGGCCTCACCAAACAGCAGCAAAAATATTCTTTCTCTCCTTTTTGTTTGTTTTCCTTTTCCTTTAACTTTCTTTTCCCTACCTTGCCATGATAGGAAGGTCAAGACTTTAGTGTTGGCTTGGGTCTGCTGAGCATGCCCTAATATTATAGCTCAATAGGTCTTCCCACGGATAAGACTTAAAGGGCCCTCTCTGTGGTTGAGCCCAGGTTTATCAAGAGACTTCAGTGGCTTTTGAGACATAAAAGTCCTTCCCTTTGTTTTCCTGGCTTGTTCTCTATGTTTATGTTTTTCTTAGGAGCCTTTGATAAGGAAAGGCTGTATAACAGATGACAAGGTAAAAGATCCTAGCTCCCAACCAAATACTGTCCTTTCAAAAATAACCAACAGGAACTGAGACACTATTTCCTTTGTCACTGGAGGAGAAAGAAAAAGATATAAAATTCTACCACTTCTTAAGAGGTAAAGTAGAAATATGCTCTAGAAGTAGTAAAAGAGTACATACTTTCAGTTTATGTATTGTTGAATAAAGAAGAGAAAGGGCTAACGGGAGAGAAACATGACAAACCAAAAGAAAAAAAAAAAAAAACTCACACTCAAGTAATTAGAGTATTGCCTTTCAGACAACATATATACCAAAAAACAAAATAAAATCAGAGCTGGAAGTTTATAACTGATCTAATCTTATATAGGGAAGCCTTATATAGGAAAGTCTTAATGAAAGAATTCTTTTCCAACACCTTCCAATCTATTTCCAGATTGAACTGCAAATTGCTGCTTAGGCCTTTCTCGTGATGCTAACGTTGGAATTTCTGTCAGAGCTGCCAAGGAAAGTCAAAGTCGGAACAGACCAAATCAGTGCTGTCAGTTCACTGTGGCCACATTATGAGGAATTAGTGTTAATGAGGAATGACTTCATGAAGGAGGGGACCCAGATGTATGATGAGACAGCTCCTGAGTGCTTGTTTTGAAAGGGAGCTTCATGCTGAGTTGCACATAAAGTAGGATTTTTAAAAGTCAAATATGGCACAGGATATAAAGTATAAGATTGTGGAAGGTCCTTGACATTTACTGACAGAAGATGACATTTAATCTGAATGATAACAATTTGTCATCAATGGAATTTCAGGAAGAAAAATAACTGGGCAAAAGTAGTAAGCATATAAAATAATTGTAGAGAGAGTTAAGGGCAAACAATAGACAGAAACGGCCAAACGGGGAATTTTGAGAGATAATTTATGTAAAGGTAATGATACTCTGTTGAGTACTTTACTGATGATAAGAAAAGGAAAGAGACAGTTGAGGCATGTGGAGTCAAAAAAAAAGAAAGTAGGTTGTTAGAAAACAACAGGTGGTTTAATTTGAAATTAGTGTAATGGCAAGCTAATGACAATATTTTAGATAAGGATAAAATTGGTCAATGAAGAAGTTTCAGGAAGGAAGATCAGGTACGCTTCCTCCATTAAATTTTGGGTACTAGAAGAAAGGTTTAGAAAGCACATTACATCAGAAAAGGAAGAGTTTTACTTGGAAGTTACTGGCCCAGAAATCCTGCGACTTATTTCTATTGCTAACAGAGTTCTTCTTGTTAATTTAGAAATCAGTTTTCTTTATTTCAGTATCTTATTGCAGACATATTATTTCAGATTATTCTAGGTAGAATTATTTTAATGATTTTATGCATTCAATAACATACTGTAATTTCTACCTGACAGAATCTATTAAATATCTATTATAGGTCAATAGAAATCAGGCCATAAAAATTAAGACAGAATTTGCTCTTCATATATAATAGGCAACATTTCAAGAGTTTTGATTTTTATAGTAGAAACTTTCATTAGAATTTTAATATCAGGTGAGAGTATTAGAATGTGAAGGTTGTTGCAATAACAATCCTCTATCCTTCCTTCAAAAGAGTAAATTGCTTTGTGCTATATACTGACACCTTCCTTTTTATATACTTCTCTGGTCACACTCTTTTCACTGGAATTTGCCTCCCTACTATGTGGTAAGGAGCCCTGGTGGTGCAATGGTTAAATGTTTGGCTGCTAAGCAAAAGGTCAGAGGTTTGAACCCACCAGTGGCTCCGTGGTAGAAAAGATCTGGTGATCTGCTCTCATAAAGATTATAGCCTAGGAAACCCTATGGGGCAGTTCTACTCTGTCATGTAAGGTCGCTATGAGTTGGCACCAACTCAACGCCACAGAACAACAACAACATTATGTGGTTTACTTTTTTGCACCTTAATGCTCATAATGCTCAAGTTGTCCTGGGATATTTCTCTTAAATATAATACCATTATGTAAGCTTGTCGAAAGTATTACAATTTGAACTTAACCTGCATTCACTGCTGCAATTAAAACTTATTTTGAATATATCTGGAAACCTTGCATTGTAGATTAATGAAGTCTGAGGAGACTCCAAAGAACGGGACTTTTCATTCTAAAAGATGAAGGAGTCTGGCAGGCAGTGTTGGCCCAATACAAAGCCTGAATCATATCAGGGAAAGCAGAATCTTTTGCTGTTTTCTTGTTCCACCTCACCTCTCCACACTCCTTGTCCTCCAGGCAACCACTGATCTGCTTCTTCTCACAATAGATTAAATTCTTTTTTCTAGAATTTATAAAAATGTACTTTTTGTGTCTAGCTTCTTTCACTCAGCATAACGTTTCCTGTATCAACCTGTTCCTTTATGTTGCTGAGTATCATTCTCTCTCATATATGTCTAATTATATGCATAAATTTCATTCACCAAGCGATGGAAATTTGGATCATTTTCTATTTTTTTAATATCATGAATAAATTGGCTATAATAAATATTTGTGCACAAGTGTTTTTGTGTACCTTTTTTTTTGATAAATTCTTAAAAGTGGAGCTGCTAGATGATCTGGTAAGAATATTTCTAACTTTATAAGAAACTGTTTTCCAATCGGTTGCACCATTTTACACTCAAAATTGATGTTTTCAGTCTTTTTAACTTTAGCTATTTAATGGGTACGTCTGGTATTTTCCTGTGGTTTTATTTGCATTTTGCCAATGACTAATGATATTGAGCATCTTTTCATGTATTTGTCATCTGTATATCTTCTTTGGTGAAATTTTTCTTCAGATCTGTTGCCTATTTTTATTCGGTTGTTTTTTTGCTGTTGTTAAGTTTTAAGTGCTGTTTATATAATCTGAATACATCTTTTATCATGTGTGTGATTTTAAATACAGTTGATCTCTAATACTCACGGATTCTGTATTTGTGAATTCGCCTGCTCACTAAAATTTAGTTGTAACACCAAAATCAGTACTTGCAGTGCTTTCAAAGTCATCCATGGACATGTGCAGAGCAGCAGAAAATTTGAGTCGCTCAATGTGCACATTGGAGCCCTGGTAGTAGTAAGGTGGGAGGTTCGAACCTGCCAGCTGCTCCACAGGAGAAAGATATGGCTGTCTGATTCATAAAGATTACAGCCTTGGAAACTCTATAGGGCAGTTCTATCTACCCTGTCCTACAGGGTCACTCTGGGTCATAATCAACTCCATGGCAAGATGGCAATGGGTTTAATGTGCACATTCCTGCTGCGGTTGAACAAGACAATGCTATGCCTTGTTGTCTTAGCTCTTATACTGTAAACAAGCGTTCTTTTCATGGTCTATTTAGTGCACTGTTTTTCACATTTTTGTGCTTTCTGTTGGTGATGTCGCTGTTTAAAATGGCCTCCAAGTGTATTGCCAAAGTACTGTCTAGTGTTCCTAAGCACGAGAAGGCTGTGATATGTTAGATAAACTTCTGTAAGTCATGACTTACAGTGTTGTTGGCTGTGAGTTCAATGTTAATGAATCAACAATATATACTAAATAAGGTATCTTTAAACAGAAAAGAAGGTTATGTATTGACTGGCTGATTAAAATGTGACCGGAGGATCACAGGAACCTAACCTTGTATTTTCCCTAGGAGCCATAGTTCATTATTTGCTAATTTGGTGTTCCTAGTGGCTTTATAGGACACTGTTGTTGTTGTGGGGCATCCAGTGGATTCTGATTCATAGTGACCCATTGTGACAGAGTAGAACTGTTTCCTAGGCTATAAACTTTATGGGAGCGGATTTTCAGGTCTTTTTTTCCTGTGGAGCTGCTGGTGGGTTCAAACTTGCGACCTTTTGGTTAGAAGCTGATTGCTTAATCTTTGCGCCATCAGGGCTCCTGTTCTAGGACATAACTACTGCAAATAACAAAAATCAACTGCATTTCCTCCAGGTCTGTTTTTCTTTTTTTTTGTCTTTTCATTCTCTTTCAACATTTCTCACAGAGCAAAAGATTTTGATTTTGATAAAGGCTAATTTATTTATTTATTTATTTTTGTCTTGTGCTTTTCCATCCTGTCTAAGCAATCTTTCCTACCCCAAGCTAACAAAGTTTCTTCCTACATTTTATTCAAGAAGTTTTACAGTGTAGGCCTATGCTTCATAAAGGATATAGATTAGGTTTATACTCCATTTAAGATTAATTTTCAAGTATGCTGTCAGGTAAGTATCAAGTTTCATATTTTTTAGTGTGAATATTCACTTGTAACTATATCATTTATGGAAAAGATTATACTTTCTTCATTAAAAGACTTTCATGGCTTGTCAAAAATCAGTGGTCTATGCATGTCAATTTCTGTCCTTTATATTCTGTTCTGTTTCATTGATATATGTGCCATCCTTATGCAAATATCACACTGTCTTGAGTACTGTAGCTTTATATTATGTCTTGAAATTAGGAAGCACATGTACTCTGATTCTGTTCTTTTTGTTTTTTTTTTTTTTTTTATTATTTTGGCTCTTCTAGGAACATTTTGCATTTCTAAGTAAAATTTAGAATCAGTCCTCCATTTCTACAGAAAGTCTTCTGGAGTTTTGATTGAGATTGCATCTAATCTCTAGATCAATTTGGAGATAATTTACCCATTAATAATATTGCATCATCTAATCCACAAACACGGTATACATCTCCATTTATTTATGTCTTTTTTAAAGTTTCTCAGCAGTGCTCTGTAATTTTCTGCTTACAGTTCTTTCACACATATTTTTAAATTAAGAACAAATAATTCTATGTTTTATTACTATATAAAAATAATAGGTTAAAATTCAATTTCCAACTGTTTGTTGCTAACATATTGAATACATTTTATTTTTGTCTATTGACCTTATATTTGAGACCTTGCTAAATTACATTATTAGTTTTATTAGCATCATCTCCTTTTAAATAATGAGCTGCCTATCTTCCTTTGCAAGAAGTAGAATTAGTTTCCCCCAGGAAACTAATTGCTTCTAACTTTTGTTCTGTCCTTAATAATTAGGTCCAATGTATCTCTTAGTCTAACATGCAAGTTATGGGGGAAAATCCAAGAAAAATCACTTCATGATTCTATTACATCAGAACTAGTTATATTCTTCTGTCTAAACAGCATGGAGGTGGAGTCTGACCTCTTCCAACCCCATAAGGGGGAAGGATACTCAAGATCAACAGCCCTAGGCTGATTCCTATGAGGTGGGGGGTCAGACATGTCTCTTCTCTCTGCCATCTTTACCAATTCTGAGACCAACTGTCCCTCTCACAGCATTCTCTGCTTCTTTTGCTGGGTTTGATAATTCATTGCAATGGCCACACAGAATTCACAGACCACACTCATGATTATGGTGTTTATTACGGAAGTAACAGTTAACAATTCAGGCTCAGGAACACTTAAGGATACAGTTCTTCCATCAGGACAGCCCCTTTCCAATCATGCTCATAGGCACACTTCTCCCTGGCCCTAGGCCTCTCCCCAAAGACACTCAGCTTTCTCTCTCTCCATGGGCCAGGAAGCCCACCAAGCCATCTCCTGCTGCTGAGTGTCTGTTGCTAGGTCTCTCCTGCCACTGCTTCTCACTGTCTTCAGGGTTATAGCTTGCTTTCTGTCTCTCTCTCTCTCTCTGTCTCTCACACACTCTCTCTCTCAGTGCAGTGTGATTGATTACTTTTGTGTGGCCTTTCTAGCCATGATCTTGTAACTCCCACCTAGGTGATTGGGTGGGACTGTGTGAGAAGGTAATTGTGGCCCACCAAAGGGATTGGTCAGTTTTGCCTTAACTAAGAGCTAATTCCAGAGCAGAAAGGAGGATCCTACTAGAAAGAACAACCTGTACTGAGAAGCTCCTGAAATCAGGAGACCAATTGACAGAGAGAGCAAATGTAACCCTGAAGACAATGAGAAACAGTGGCAGAAGAGACCTGGCAGCAGGAGATGGCATGGTGGGCTTCCCAGCCCATGAAGAGAGAAAGTGGAGTGCCTTTGGGGCGAGACCTAGGGCCAGGGAGAGGCTTCCCTGAGCACAGTTGGGAAGAGGCTGTCTTGATGGAAAAACAGTACCCTGAGTGTTCCTGAGCCTGAATTGTAACTGTTACTTCCCTAATAAGCCCCATAATCGTGAGTATGGTCTGTGAGTTCTGTGTGGCCATTGTAATGAATTATCGAACCCAGCAGAGAAACAGAGAGTGCTGTGCGAAGGACAGCTGGTGTCAGAATTAGTAAAGATGGTGGAGAGGGGAGGCTTGTCTGGCCTCTGCCTCATGGGAGTCAGCCTTGAGCTGTTGATCTTGGTTCTCCTTTCCCCCTTGTGAAGCTAGAGGTCAGATTCCAACTCCATGCCATTTTTACACTCCGTCTCCTGCTTTCAAAAGTTTCTCAGTGTGGGAATCCCAGGTCCAAAGGACAGGCTTTCCACACCTGGCTGGACTGTTCTTCCTTGGTGGTGGTAGGATCCTCCTCTCTGCTCTGGAACTGACTCTCTTTTAAGAAAAAACTGACCAATCCCCTTGGTGGGCCACAATTACCCTATCACACAGTTCCACCCAATCACCTGGGTGGGAGTTACAAGATCATGGCTAGAAAGGCCACACAAAAGTAATTAATCACACTGCATCTTCCTAACATACTACTTCCCCCTACATTTCCTTATGTTAAAAAATTATGAACACATATATGTACTGTCTGTATACAATGTACACACATATTTTAATATCAATCTTTATTTAAGCTTTTGAAGAACAAATTCATACTGATCTTAAAATTTCTACCTCTGCAGCATTCTTCACAATAGCTTACAACTTGGGATACTCCTAGGGTAATGACAAAATTATAAACTGACTAATGGTATTGCTAAAATATTTGGCAATTTGGTATAATGCTTTATGAAGACAAAATAATGCATATTCTTCTAGATAATCTTATAAACATTTTATTAAATATAGTAAACAAAGAGTTTTGATAAGATTTTATGAAACTTATCCATTAAAAAATTGCGTCAACTCAACTCTGACTCACAGCCAGGCTCTTAACCACTGTGGCATTATTAAATGCGCAAAATTTAAATAAACTCATCTGTGATTAAGATGGGACTAATGGAAAGCATCTAGTGTATCTAAGACTCAACATAATGTTTTCCAATGCCATTAAACATTTTCCAAATATGAGGTGGGTGTAATTGACATGGAATTTTAATTGATTCCAAAGAAAAGTTCTTAAATAAGTCACCATTTAATGTGAAATATTACTATATAATTGGATGCCTGGTTATGAAATCATAACAGTCCACTACAATGTTATTTCATAATAAGAAATTTGAATCATTGATATTGTCTTCATTATCTAGTGCTGCTATAATGGAAATACCACAAGTGGATGACTTTAACAGACAGAAATTTATTCTCCCACAGTCTAGGAGGTTAGAAGTATGAATTCAGGGAAATGCTCCAGGGAAGCCTTTCTCTCTCTGTTGGTTCTGGGGAAGGTCCCTGTCATCAGTCTTCCCCTTTTTTAGGAACTTCTCAGCACAGGGACCCCGGTTTCAAAGAACACACTCTGCTCCTAGCACTTCTTTCTTGGTGGTATGTGGTCCCTCTTCTCTCTACTCACTTCTCTCATTTATATCTCAAAAGAGTCTGACTCAAGATACAAACTATTCTTATAGATTGAGTCCTACCTCATTAACATAACTATCTCTAATCCTGCCTCATTAACCTCATAGAGGTTAGGATTTACAACACATAGAATAATCATATCAGATCACAAAATGGTGGACAACCATACAATACCGGGAATCATGGCCTAGCAAAGATGACACACATTTTTGGGGCACACAATTCAATCCATAACAGATATAGATGCCTTTGCTGGTCTTACATAAAGTAGCATTAAAAAAAAGAGAGACTGAAAATTTACCGTCATTCTCATAAATGCCCCAAATAGGTACACAATAGCAGCAATGCATTATTTTATATTTTCAATAATTTTTTCTTTCATGACAGTACTCCCTTATGCTCATCCATCTTCATTTTCATAAAAAGGCCCTGAAAACCTCTCTGAAGGTATAAGGCTGGCAAGGAGGCTTTTCCTGACACATTATGGAGGAGGACATTGACCAGGTTTAAGAAAAACATACTTGGATAAAAGAGCTGACAATCATTAGAAATAACCAGCTATCCACTTACTAAGTCCGAGGGGGCAGAGTGAACAACATCCAACAAGCATTAGACCAATCACATGGGCCTGATTGGTCCAATATAATTTCATTCCCCTTGCCTGCTCTTGGTTCACAAATAGGTATGTGACCCAGTGCCGACTAATGAGACACATGAGGGGAAGAGTGCTAAAGCAGTTCTAAGAAAATGTTTCCTTTTTAAAAAAGATATCCACATTAAGAGATATTATATCTTCTATCTCTAGATATTTGTGTCTGGACGTGATGTTTGGAAGTGTTCCAGTCTTGCTATCAGCGTGATTATGAAATCAATGATGAGGTGAGTAGGGTGGAGAGATGAAAAGAACCTGGATTCTTGTTAACATCACTCAATCACTGAATCAAATAACCCTGAAACCCACCAACCTCTGGATGTGATGAAACATGAGATGATAAACATCCTTAATATTTAAGACAGATTGAGTCAGAATTACTATCATTGTGGCTGAAGCATCATAAATGCTTCAGATGGAAATCAGAACCAAGGATTAAGTCATGTTGTCAGGCACGCTATTTTTTTATGGGTTCACCTTTGATAATACCCTAACATTTGCAACACCAGAGTCAGTGTGGGAGCAGCAGATTATTTCAAGGTCCTACTCACTGGGATGGGCTTCCCTTCTATAATAGGTCAAGATCTCAATTATTCAGGGAATGAGTAGGGGCGAGGCCTTACTGCCCACAGCTGGACAGGTACTAACTAAAAATCCTCACTATTGGACTAGTAAGCAACATCATGATAAATGTAGAAAATATTGAAGTTGTCAAGGATTTCACTTTGCTTGTATCCACAATCAATGCCCATGGAAGCAGCAGTCAAGAACTCAAATGACGTACTGCATTGAGCAAATCTGCTGCAAAAGACCTCTTTAAAGTGTTGAAAAGCAAAGATGTTAGTTTGAGGACTAAGGTACTCCTGCCTCAAGCTATGATATTTTCAATCGTCTCATATGCATGCGAAAGCTGGACAATGATAAGGAAGACTAAAAAAGAATTGGTACCTTTGAATTATAGTTTTGGAAAGGAATATTAAACATACATACGATGGACTGCCAGAAGAATGAACAAGTCTGTCTTGGAAGAAGTACAGCCAGAATGCTCCTTGGAAGTGAGAATGGTGAGACTTCATCTCACAAGCTTTGGACATGTTATCAGGAGCGACCAGTCCCTGGAGAAGGACATCATGCATGCTAAGGTAGAGGGTCAGCAAAAAAGAGGAAGACCCTCTATGAGATGGACTGACATAGTGGCTGCAACAATGGGCTCAAGCACAGCAATGGTTGTGAGCTTGGCACAGGACCAGACACTGTTTCATTTTGTTGCATATAGGGTCTCTATGAGTCAGAACTAACTCGAAGGCACCTAACAACAGCAACAACAATGTGCGATGTTATATCTCAAAACAGCTGTTCTCCGCTATTCTGACATGCTTTGGTTCCCTATCTCTAGGTTGTTCTACATTCCAGAAGAAAACTACCAAATAAAAAAGAAAGCAGAAAAACTCCAATATTAGGGGCAAGTTGGAAAAGAGAGACTTTTAGAATAGAGGAGCATTAAATAACATTCCACGTGATAAGATAATTTGGTCAATTGATCAGAAACTCTAGAAATATTGCTTCTGATCCACTTCACTCCTGAGTTTCCTGCCATACCTATACTGATTCAATTAGCAAAGGAAGTAAGAACAAAAGCAGCATCACTGAACTATATAATACACACTAAATGCATTAAAAAGCACTATTATAACTTATTTTAAATAGTTTAGACACACACTCCCCCATGCACCTGTCAATTTGTCCTACTGTGGGGTCTTGCATGTTGCTGTCATGCTGGAAGCTATGACACCGGTATTCAAATGCCAGCAGGGTCACCCATGCTGGACAGATTTCAGCTGTGCTTCCAGACTAAGACAGACTAGAAAGAAGGACCTGGCAGTCTACTTCTGAATTATCCAGTGGAAACCTTATGAACAGCAATGGAATATTTTCTGAAAGAGTGCCTGAAGATGAGCTCCTTAGATTGGAAGGCACTCAAAAGACGACTAGGGAAGAACTGCCTTCTCAAAGCAGAGTCAATCTTAATGACATGAATGGAGTCTAGCTTTGAGGACCTTCATTTGCTGATGTGGCACAACTAAAAATGAGAAGAAACAGCTGCAAACATCCATTAATAATTGGAACAGGGAATGCACGAAGTATGAATCTAAGAAAATTAGAAATCGTTAAAAATAAAATGGAATGCATAAACATCGATATCCTTGGCATTAGTGAGCTGAAATGGACTGGTATTGGCCATTTTGAATTGGACGATCATATGGTCTACTATGCTGGGAATGACAAATTGAAGAGGAATGGCATTGCACTCATCTTCACAAAGCACATTTCAAGATCTAACCTGAAGTACAATGCTGTCAGTGATAGGATAATATCCATACACCTACAAGGAAGACCAGTTAATACGACTCTTATTAAAATTTACATATCAACCACTAAGGACAAAATTGAAGAAAAGGAAGATTTTTACCAGCTTCTGCAGTCTGAAATGGATCGAATAAGCATTCAGATCCATTGATAATTACTGGTGATTGGAATATGAATGTTGGAAAAAAGAAGAAGTATCAGTAGTTGGAAAATAGGGGCTTGATGATAGAAGCAAAGCCAGAGACCTTATGATAGAATTGTGAATTTTTCGAGGCCAACAACTTCCTGATTGTAAATACCTTTTTTTCAACAACATAAAAACATAGACCTCACCAGATGGAATATGCAGACATCAGCTACATCTGCAGAAAGAGACTGTGATAGTTAAGACTGTGTGTCAACTTGGTTGGGCCATGATTTTCAGTGTTTTAATGTAATCACTCCCATGATTGAATATGCTGTGAGTAGCCAATCAGATGAAGGGGAATCTCCTTGGGGGTGTGGCCTGCATCTGAATGTAAGCAGACGTTCTGGCTTTTTGCTCTCTCTGGATCCTGCGGCTGCCTTCTGTCGCCTCGTCTCCAGTTCTTGGGACTTGAGTTGTCAGCTTATCTGCTGAATTTGGGATTTGTCAATCTGCACAGCCTGTGAGGCTGCCCTGCTCTCTGACCTGCCAATCTTGGGCTTGCCAGCTTCTGTGGCTGCGTGACTTGGGAGAGTCTTCTACCCTGATCCACAGACTTGGGACATTCTAGTCTCTACAATCACGTGAGCTGTTTTTTTGATATAAATCTCTCTATATATATATGTATTTATAGACTTTACTGGTTTTGCTTCTCTAGAGAACCCAGCCTAAGACATAGACCATGGAAAAGCTCAATATCATCAGTCAGAACAAGGACAGGATCCAACTGCAGAAGAGACCATCAATTGCTCATATGCAAGTTCTAGCTGAAACTGAAGAAAATTAGAACAAGTCCACGAGAGCCAAAGTACAACCTTGAGTATATCCCACCTGAATTTAGAGACCATGTCAAGAATAGATTTGACACACTGAACACTAATGACTGAAGACCAGACAAGTTGTGGAATGACATCAAGGACATCATACTGAAGAAATCAAGAGGTCATTAAAAATACAGGAAAGAAAGAACAGATCAAAATGGATGTCAGAAACGACTCTGAATGTGCTTTTGAACATTGAATAGTTAAAGTGAAAGAAAGAAAAGATGAAGTAAAAGAGCTGAACAGAAGATTTCAAACGGCGGCTTAAGAAGACAAAGTAAAGTGTTATAATGACATGTGCAAAGACCTAGAGTTAGAAAGCCAAAAGGAAAGAACACACTTGGTATTTCTCAAGCTGAAAGAACTGAAGAAAAAATTCAAGCCTCGAGTTGCAATAGTGAAGGATTCTATGGGCAAAATACTGAACAACACAGGAAACATCAAAAGAAGATGGAAGGAATACACAGAGTCACTGTACCAGAAAGAATTGGTCAACTTTCCATCATTTCAGAAGGTAGCATATGATCAAGAACCAATGGTACTAAAGGAAGAAGTCCAACCTTCACTAAAGGCATTGGTGAAAAACAAGGCTCCAGGAATTGACCGAATAGCAAATGAGATATTTCAGCAAACAGATGCAGCACTGGAAGAGCTCACTTGTCTATGCCAAGACATTTGAAAGACAGCTACCTAGCTGACTGACTGGAAGAGATCCATATTAGTGCCCATTTCAAAGAAAAGTTATCCAACAGAATGTGAAAATTATAGAATAATATCATTAATATCACAAACAAATAAAATTTTGCTGAAGATCATTCAAAAGCAGTTACAGCATTACATCAATAAGGAACTGCCAGAAATTCAAGCCGGATTTAGAAGAGGATGTGGAAGGAGGGATATCATTGCTGATGTCAGATGGATCCTGGCTGAAAGCAGAGAATACCAGAAAGATGTTCACTTTTGTTTTATTGACAACGCAAAGGCTTATGACTATGTGGATCATAACAAATTATGGATCACATTTCAAAGAATGGGAATTCCAGAACACTTAACTGTGCTCGTGCACAACCAGTACATAGGTCAAGAGACAGTTGTTCAAACAGAACAAGGGGATTCTGCGTGGTTGAAAGTCAGGAAAGGTGTGTGTCAGGGTTGTATCCTTTCACCATACTTATTTAATCTGTATGCTTAGCAAATAATCCAAGAAGCTGGACTATAGGAAGAAGAACGAGACATCAGAATTGGAGGAAGACTCATTAACAACCTGCTTTATGCAGATGACACAATCTTGCTTGCTGAAAGTGAAGAGGACTTGAAGCACTTACTGATGAAGATTAAAGACTACAGCCTTCAGTGTGGATTACACCTCAACATAAAGGAAACAAAAATTCTCACAATTGGACCAATAAGCACCATCATGTAAACGGAGAAAAGACTAAAGTTGTCAAAGATTTCATTTTACTTGGATACACAATCAACACCTGTGGAAGTAGCAGTCAAGAAATCAAATGATGCATTGCACTGGGCAAATCTGCTGCAAAAGACCTCTTTAAAATGTTAAAAAGCAAAGACGCCACTTTAAGAACTAAGGTGCATGCGAAACCTGGAAAGTAAATAAGAAATACCGAAGAAGAATTGATGCCCTTGAATTATGGTGTCGGCGAAGAATGCTGAGTATACCATAAATTGCAAAAAGAACGAACAAATCTGTCTTGGAAGGAGTACAGCCAGAATGTTCCTTAGAAGCAAGGATGAGGAGACTTTGTCTCACATACTTTGGATGTGTTATTATGCAGAATCAGTCCCTGTGGAAGGACATCATTCTTGGTAAAGTAGAGGGTCAGTGAAAACAAGGAAGATCCTCAAGGACATGGATTGACACAGTGACTTCAACTATGGGCTCAAGTGTAACAATGATCGTGAGGATGGCTTCAGGACTGGGCAGTGTTTTGTTCAGTTGTCCATAGGGTCTCTATGAGTTGGAAATGACTCAATACTACCTAACAACAAGAACAAAACACATACTATACTTTCATGATGTATAAGCACCTATGCCATTTTATTGTCCAATTCCATTAATGAAAACTAGGAGATGGAATTTTCTAATCAAATAATTACTATTCACAAAATATGTACATCAATGGAAAAATCCTAGTATCCAATCCTTGCTTATTTCAGAAATAACTTATACTCAGTGTAAAAAGTAAAAGTAGTACATCCAACTATTTGATTTTTGAGACTCCTTAAAGTTCAAGAGACAATCACTTCAACATATCAAAAGTTTCTAAAGTTTTCAGATAAGGAAAGAATTTTGAAGGCCGTAGTGTTTTGGATTGAATAGTGTCTCCAAAAAAGAGAAATGAAAGTACTAACCCCTGTACCTGTAGATATATCCCTGTTTGAAAATAGGGTCTTGTTATATTAATAAGGTCATACTGAAGTACAGTGGGTCTATTTTATTGCTATTATATAGTATTTTCTAAGATTTCTTCCTACTTCTCTGTCTGAACTTTCTTCATGCCTTTGCTTTATCTTCTTCATCTACTCTGTTTTAAATATTGAGTCTATTAGGATTCAGTCCTTAGCCCCTTTTTACTATACAAACTCATCTCATGCCATTTCACAACATGAGTTTCCACCTTCATATAGATGAGTCCCAAGTTACTCATACCAGCTTATACCACTCTACTAAAGTTTATGACAACTCAACTTGGATATTCCTCATATATCCCAAATGCCACATTTTACACATAGAATTTATAATCTCCCCAGCTCCATATATCAGCATGGGGCTCCAGCATCAATCCACTTGTATTAGTCAGTATCCTGGGTGTGATATTTGACTCATCCTTTTATTTTCCCTCACTCATCTAATCTAGCACAAAGTCCTATGAATTCGTCTTCCTAAATGTACCTAGAATTTATCACCTTTTATCTTAACTTCAACTTGTTAAACTCAATGAATTATATCTTCTGCTATCTTCTACAAGTATTATTGCTAAGAAGTCCCAACTTTTCTTCTTTCTCCACATGTTTGATGTCCTTTTCCACAAGCAATAATAACGGCCATCCTTTAATACATTAATCTTATGTTACAAAGGAGCCCTGGTGGTGCAATAGCTAAGCACTTTCCTGCTAACTGAAAGGTTGGTGGTTTGAACCCACCAGCTGCTCCACAGGAGAAAAGATCTGGCAATTGGCTCCTGTAAAGATTACAACATAGGAAATCCTATGGGGCAGTTCTACTCTGGCCTATAGGGTCACTATGGGTCGGAATCAACTCAGTGGCACACAGCAACAACATCATGTTACACTCGTGTTTAAACATCTCAATGGTTCATCATCTCTCCTTAGAATAAAGTCTAAACTTAAAATACTGCTAAGACTGTCTGATTCCCGTTTTTTCAGTTTAGCATTATAACTCAACATATCCCTTATAGTTAGCAATTCAGCTATATGGGTCTCTTTCAATCACTTGAAAATGCCATATCATTTTACTCCTGGGCTTGGACATGCTGTTTCCTATGCCTTGAATACTCTTCTCTACACACTACTTGACAAAGTAATTCCTATTCATTCTTCAGGTCTCAGTTTAAATACCACTTCCTTGACTGTGTAGATCTGGATTTGTTTTTCCTTCTATGTATATCTGCAGCATGAACCACTTTCCTTTATCACCTATGTTATAATCATATCTCCTGCTAGATTGTAAACTTAAATTACAAGAGCTGTGTCTATACTGTTTATTCTTGTTTGCCTAGGGCTACAACAAAATGACATTTATTAAACACTCAACTTTGCTTCCACCTTCACAGAAATTTAACTCTCTCAATTTCTCCAGCCCTTACCCATAACAACCGTATGTGCAGTCATTCTCTGTCATTTCTTTCCATTCCCAAAAAATAGATTGTCCCTTTTTCTTTACAGTCTAAGTCAACCACGTATGTACTTGTTCTCATATCCTTCTCTCCAAACATTGACTTCTTAGTTTATTTAAATTATTTTCAACTTTTTCCTATTTAGTATCTACTATACCTGAGAATTATAATGAAATGTGCAAAGACCTGGAGTTAGAAAACAAAAAGGGAAGAACACTTTCAGCATTGCTTAAGATGAAAGAACTAAAGAAAAAATTCAAGCCTCAAGTGGCAATAATGAAGTATTCTATGGGCAAAATATTGAATGACACAGGAAGCATCAAAAGAAGATGGGAAGAATACACAGAATCATTGTACCCAAAAGAATTGGTCGACACCCAGACATTTTAGGAGGTGGCATATAATCGAGAATCGGTAATACTGAAGGAGGGAGTCCGAACTGCACTGAAGGAATTGGTGAAAAACAAGGCTCCAGGAATTGACAGAATATTGACTGAGATGTTTCAATAAACAGATGCAACACTGGAAGTGCTCACTTGTCTATGCCAAGAAATTTGGAAGACAGCTACCTGGCCAACCAACTGGAATAGATCCATATTTGTGCCCATTCCAAAGAAAAGTGATTCAATAGAATGTGGAAATTATTGAACAATATCATTAATATCACACACAAGTAAAATTTTGCAGAAGATAATTCAAAAATGGTTGCAGCAGTACATCAACAGAGATCTGCCAGAAATTCAAGCCGGATTCAGAAAAGACATGGAATGAGGGATATCATTGCTGATGTAAGGTGGATCTTGGCTGAAAGCAGAGAATACTAGAAAGATGTTTATCTGTGTTTTATTGACTATGCAAAGGCATTCTACTGTGTGGATCATGATAAATTATGAATAACATTGCAAAGAACAGGAATTCCAGAATGCTTAATTGTGCTCATGAGGAACCTGTACGTAGACCAAGAGGCAGTCATTCAAACCAAACAAGGGGATATTGCATGGTTTAAATTCAGGAAAGATGTGTGTTAGAGTTATATCCTTTCACCATACTTATTCAGTCTGTATACTGAGCAAATTATCTGAGAAGCTGGGCTATATGAAAAAGAACACAGCATCAGGATTGGAGGAAGACTCATTAACAACCTGTGTTATGCAAATGACACAAACTTTCTTGCTGAAAGTGAAGAGGACTTGAAGCACTTACTGATGAAGATCTAAGACCACAGCCTTCGGTATGGATTACACCTAACATAAAGAAAACAAAAATCCTCACAACTGGACCAATAAGCATCATCATGATAAACGAAGAAAATATTGAAGTTGTAAAGGATTTCATTTTACTTGGATCCACAATCAATGTTCGTGAAAGCAGCAGTCACTAAATCAAAAGATCTATTGCATTGGGCAATTCTGCTGCCAAAGACCTCCTTAAACTGTTAAAAAGTAAAGATATCACTTTGAGGACTAAGGTATTCACGACCCAAGCCATGGTATTTTCAATCACATCATGCATGCAGAAGCTGGACAATGAATAAGAAAGACTGTAGAATAATTAATGCCTTTTAATTATGGTGTTGGTGAAGAATATTAAATATATCATGACTGCCAGCAGAACAAACAAATCTGTCCTGGAAGAAGTTCAGCCAGAATGCTCCTTGGAGGCAAGGATGGCAAGACTTCGTCTCACACACTTAGGACATGTTATTAAGAGGAATCAGTCCATGCTTGGTAGAGGGTCGGTGAAAAAGTAGAAAACCCTCAAGGAGATGGATTGACACAGTGGCTACAACAATGGACTCAAAAATAGTAATGACTGTGAGGATGGAGCAGGATCAGGCAGTGTTTCGTTCCTTTATACACAGGGAAGCTATGAGCTAGAACTGACTTGACGGCACCTAATATCAACAATGACATACTTGAGAATATAAAATATTTAAATTCTTCTGCTTATGAAAAATATCAGCCCTTGAGCCTCTAATTTTCTTGAACTAAAGACAGGCCCCAAGTTAACAACATCAGATTTATGGGGTCAACTGGTCCTTTGCCCTTTAATGTTATGTAAATTTGCCTTCACTGAAATGATTGAACCAACTACTAGCCTTCATCACAGTCACCTTCATATGCAGCAAGTGCAGCTTTTAAATTATTGACAAGGCTTTGAGCCTTTTATTGCACTAAAGTAAGGCTAAATATAAACCATATGCACCTGTTGCCACTCACAAATTAGACTTAAAGATTTACAGACGCAGGAATGAATCTCATTTGTAACCTGGGGACTACCTGTACTATTCTTTCTCTTTTCCTTTACCAGCAGGACCTCCAATAAAGTTTCTAAAATTTCTGCTTCTATTTTCTGTCCTTCTACTTACTTCTGGGAGAGAATAAATTTACTAAACCAACCACTGGCCATTGTGTCCCCTCCTTAGAAACCATTTGGTGGCTTTGCATTGTCTCCAGGAAAATAAAATCTTTTATAGTAGAGCAAAATAACACTTCACATCTTACTTCCACCTTATGCTGACCTATCTTGATTCTTAAGGAGGTCAGAAATTCCCAGTGAGCCACTTGCACCAAAGTAAATTCCTATTACCTGTGTTATTTCCTCCTAGTTACCTTGTTACAAAGTTAAATAGAGGTCATACTAGATTAGGGTAAATCCTAATCCAATAACTAGTGTCTTTATAAGAAGAGGGAATTGGACACAGAGACATGCACTGAGAGAAGATAATATGAATGCCATGTAAAAACCGAGGCAGAGACTGGAGTGATGTGTCTGCAATCCAAGGGACACCAAAGATTGCTAGCAACCACCAGAAGCTAGAAAGAGGCAAGGAAGGATCCTCCCTTAGAGCATGAAGACAAATATGACTTGATTCTGACACCTTGATTTTAAACTTCTGGCTCTGAAACAAACAATAAGTTTCCATTGTTCTAAGCCACTGGATTTGTGGTAATTAGGTATAGCAGCCGTAGGATACTAATACACCCTGGAATTCAGGACAATAGTTCGTGATAATTGTTGGTTATGCACAGCTCAAAGTCTTTCTGGATGTACATTTGTAAATTTCAGTTTTTAAATTGTAAAAGACCCATTTATCATGCCATTTTCTTCATGGCATTAGATAGTCTTCTTCTGTTGTCTAAATCATAGGATGTTAAAAAAAAAAAAAAAAATCATTTGAGATTGCCCTTAGTCAACAAATGCTCAGTAACTGGAACCAAACTAATTGAGAATAACTGGTTAAAGGTCTATTATCTCTTTATAAATAAAGCTCCTGATGTGGGTTTTTTACCTTGAAAGAGTTTCAGTGAAATCATGGGAAACAGTGTCCTGAAACAAAAAAGTTAATCTCCATTGTTGGCTGTACTTCTTTTTAGTTACTACTGGCAAGACCCCTGTCACATTTAGAGTCATTCACAAGAAGATGGCCAGATAGTGTGTTAAACAATTCTTCCCAGTCAAGGGAGTCCCATATTTGTCAAATCAGGGCTGACATTTATTTTAGTTGCTACAGGCCTCAGGAGTCAGCTGAGACTCATAAATTCATTTCATTTACATGGTCTATTGGGAGGCCTACTGGATCCATTTAGCTTTAAGGTCATGACTCTGTCTAACAGAATAATGTGCATGTTTACATTTGCATGCACATACACACAACACACACACATTTTATCTCATAAATCAATGAAGACCACCCAACCAATCATTTTATTGTATCTATCTCTACAGAAATTGTAAGTACTTTAATTTTTAATTTGCATTCAAGAAAGAAGACAGAACAATTATTAGTAAAATCAAAATACTCTGTTTTGCTGGTTCAATAAAGCAGAATAGCAAAGTAAGACACTGATTTTTTTTTTTTTCTTTTACAATATTGTTACTTCTGAAGGTTACTGGACTTCTATAAAAAAAAGAACGCTTCTCAGTGATATTTTGGTTTTAGACACTCAAAGCTAAAAAACATGAAGATTTGGTGAGAATTAGGAGACTATCTGACAGAGTGAAAAGGTCACCATTCATGCTTCATCCTTTTCTACAAACACCAGGACCTCTAGAGTATACTTTAGGAAAATCCTGTCATAAGAAACAGTGCCAGAAGCAACCCTTGATCAGAGCTGTAACTCTAATCATAATAATTACACTACTAAAACTAATGAAAAATTATACTAGAATTCATCCTTGAAACATTCATGGCAAAGCACATATTCCTTCCGTGCTGTTAGTCATTAGTCTCTGAAAAAGTATTGTGAGAGTAAATGCCAACTTAACTACTTTTTCATCCGATATTTCTTCTAAGTTAATAGGCAGTAAAGAAAGAAAGAAAGAAAAAATCCAGACACAGCAATTACATAGATGGTCAAAAGATAGAGAAAACAAGTCTGTCTGATGGATGAGATATTTCAGGAAATATGTTATTCTTATGCAAATACTACATTTTCCTCATATTTTTGTTTAAAGGAAAAACTATTTTATTGCTGTTGTCAATGTAAGCCTAGTATTGTTGGTGTGCTGGATATTTTGAGCTCCCAAGTTCATTTCCACTTTGAAGCTGACTCCTCCAGGGAACGGGTAGTAAATCTGACACTTTACCTGGATCCCTAAAGAAGACAAGGCTTCAGCTGAAGTACAGTACATGTCAGTCCAGACAGGCCTATGAGAAGATGATGACCTTATAGCTGCCAACATCTTTCAAATAACCGATAGCAAAAACAAGATGAAGATTAAGGAAAAAAAATCAAGGGTAAACAAAATTGTCTCAGACTGGTTCACAGTAAGATGTATTTTGTCATTGAGTTTTGGTGTCAAAGAACTCTGAACAAGATAAAGTTAGCAAGATAATTTATATGTCTAGCACGCTCAGTGGAATAGTGGAAACCTAACATGCTGTTCATATCAGGAACTTCTTATGACATTATCATTAGGAGCAGACTCTTCATACCAACATTGATTTGACTTTTCTCTCTTCTTTCTAGACTTAGTAGAATAAATAAGTAATGACTGTGATTGTTAAGGTTATATGTCAACTTGACTGGGCCATGATTTTCAGTGGTTTGGCAGTTATGATCTAGTTTGGAAGTAATATGATAATGTGATCACTTCCATGATGAGATTTGATATAATATGATCACCTCCATGATGGGAGCTGCTGTGAGTCACCAATCGGTTGAAAGGGAGTTTCCTTGGGGGTGTGGCTTGCATCAAATATATAAGTGGACTTTCTGGCAAGACTCATGGGTTTTTGCTGGCTCTGAATCCTGCAGCTAGCTCCTGTTCATTCGACCTCCCATTCTTGGGACTTGAGCTAGCAGCTTACCTGCTGTTTTGCCTGCCAATCTTGGGATTAATCTGTCTCTGCAGCCTGTGAGCAAGAACCCTGCTGTCTGACCTGCCAAGCTTGGGTTCGCCAGCCCCTGTGGGAGAAGCCTCCAGCCTGACCCACAGATTTGGGATGTTCCAGTCTCTACAACTGCATGAGCCATTTACTTGATATCAGTCTCTCTATATAGATATCTATATGCTTTACTGGTTTGACATCTGTAGAGAACCCAGCCTAAGACACTGACCAAGAAGGTAGAGAGACTCTTTTCCAAAAGAAAGTTTAATCAGTGAAGTGACCTGAGTTTCTCATTAGAAGAATAAATGACTAAATGTTGTAGCCTAACCACACCAGTCTTGAAATGGGTGAAATATTTATCAGTTACTTTGCAGAATTTTTTTCCTGAGAGACACTGGAAGCTGTTTATCATGCAGACAATTTCATCCTTAAAGTAAAAACATCTATTGTTTTCTGATCCATTTATTTTCTATATCCCACTGTATCATTTGGAAACTCATATTCTATTTTCTTCAAATTATCTTTCATTTTTCCAACTTTTTTTATTCCATTCACCTGTATAATTTTCAGAAAATGAGATTTCTACTAGTTATTGTGTGTCCTCCATCACTTTACTTCTTTGGACTTCTTTAGCTAGGGGATAGATTGATTTCCAGAGCTCTAAACTACTTGTGTCAAGGGATTACTACCTTTTCATTTCACTTGATATTGAATCTCCAGGAAACACTTTACTTGAAAAGCTGAACAATTAGCTCAGATTTCCTTATACCCCCTATTCTCAACCATCATCCTAAAGGATTTATTGAAGATCAATGATTTCTTAACCTTACAGTAGCCTGACGCTCTCAATTAGTTTATTTGGAAAAAAAAAAACTTTAGCATCTACTATGTGTCTGGCATTGTGGCAAACCATTTGTAGAAAAGGCAAGTAAAATAAGTACCTATTCTCAAGCCTATCCCAATGTAGAAGAAACTTAGATGCCCTTCTATACCTCAGCTGTTTTTCCTACTCTAGTGCAGACTACCCTGTCTTCCAGAAGTCAGCACCTGCATTTATTTGCCTTGCCCTAGCAGGTCAAACGTGACAGAGAATGCAAGCACTTGAAGAGCAGCACTCAACCAATAACTGGTGGAAGTTATGCTGGCCTCCTGTTCCTAGGGTGTTATAATTCTGAGACTCGTGTTATCCATTGTCTCCCATAATTTCCCAGTGGGATTAAAATCTATTTGCTTACAGTGGTAACTTGCTTTTTAACAATCTTTTTATTGTTTTTATTTATTCTTACTTCCTGTCTTAGTTTAGGATCTCCCAGAAGCATAAACTGAGACAAGGTCTCAAACACAAGTCATTTATTTGGGAGATGCAGGGAACATTGGAAGTGTACAATAGGAAAGTGATACAGGGAAGGAGCCAAGCCAGTCAAGTGTGCATTACTAAGTCAGCAAAGTATTAGACTGGATTTTAATGCACTGGGGGAAAAGGAAAATACATTCCCCAGAGTCATGTCAACAAATTAAGTTGTGTCAATTTTTATAGGTCACTGATTGAGGGCTGCTGGGGTGGGTTTAGTTCTCTGGGACTTCTGCCCTGCCAGTTGCACTGACTGGTCTACAGACTGGAGCCCTAGTAGCGCAGTGGTTAAGAGCTTGGCTGAAAACCAAAAGGTAAACAGTTTGAATCCTCCAGACTCTCCTGGAAACCCTATGGGGCAGTTCTACTCTCTGCCCTATAGGGTAGCTATGAGTCAGAATTGACTCGACAACAACGGGATTTTTTGGGTTTAGTCTACAGATTGGGGAATACCCTTATGAACGGAGCTACAGATACTGACATCTAAAAGTCAGAATGAGCATGTTGAAATAGTAGGGTCTGAGAATACTAGAAGGATACTGTCAGTGTCTGCAATCCTTCCCACTTGCCTACCAGTATCATCTGGGATAATGCCTAATAAATTACTTTATTAGTAAAATTCTTGCCGCAAGGAGTGCTCCTGGAGGACCCCAAACTAATTATGAAGATAGATAAGTTACTATAACCTGATAAATACTGAAATAAATGTATGAACAGCACACTTTGGAAGGAAAGGCAGGAAGAAAATCAAGAAATATCTCCTGGAGAAGATAAAGATTATGATAAAATTTTTCAGTACTAATAGGAGTTAGGTATATAAAAAAGGGGAGAAGGGGACAAGTGCCAAGAACATTTCATGAAGTGGCAGTGGTGCTTCAAGAGTGAGGCAGTGGGGGTTGTCTGCCCCAGATGCAGGCAATAATTAGGTTTTGCATTTATAAAACAAAATCCATTGCCTTCGAGTCAATTCCCGACTCATAGCTAACCTATAGGACAGAGTAGAACTGCCCCAGAAGGTTTCCAAGAATTGGCTGGTGGGTTCAAACTGCCGACCTTTTGGTTAGCAGCAGAGCTTTTAGCCACTGCACCATGAGGGCTCTGCATTTGCATATACGGAATTGAAAAAAAAATACAAACTGGAAATGATTTCAATTTTTATTATCACATGCATCTTCAATTCTTAAAAACGTCGGAAATAATATATTCCTTCCTGAAATTATTTTTGTCTAAACTCTATTGCTGCAGTTACATAATATATATGCATGCTACAAATATACATGTTTTATTAACTATCCTTTAAAGTTAATTATGCTTCTGAGGAAGCTGTACATAGATCAAGAGTCAGTGGTTCAAACATAAGGGGATACTGCATGATTTAATCAGGAAAGGTATGTATCAGGATTGTATCCTTTCACCATACTTATTCGGTCTATATGCTGAGCAAATAATCCGAGAAGCTGGACCAGATGAAGAAGAATGGGGCATCAGGATTGAAGGAAGACTCATTAACAACCTGCCTTATGCAGATGACTCAACCTTGCTTGCTGAAAGTGAAGAGGACTTGAAGCACTTACTGTTGAAGATCAAAGGCCATAGCCTTCTGTATGGATTATACCTCAACACAAAGAAAACAAAAATCCTCACAATTGGACCAATGAGCAACATCATGGCAAACAGAGAAAAGATTGAAGTTGTCAAGGATTTCATTTTACTTGGATCCACAATCAAAGCCCATGGAAGCAGCAGTCAAGAAATCAAGACACATTGCACTGGGCAAATCTGCTGCAAAAGACCTCTTTAAAGTGTTGAAAAGCAAAGATGTCACTTTAAGGACTAAAGTGCACCTGACCCAAGCCATGGTATTTTCAGTTGCCTCATATGCATGTGAAAGCCAGACAATGAATAAGGAAGACCAAAGAAGAATTGAGGCCTTTGAATTATGGTGTTGGCAAGAATATTGACTATCCCATGGACTACCAAAGCAACAAACAAATCTGTCTTGGAAGAAGTACAGTCAGAATGCTCCTTAGAGGATGGTGAGACTTCATTTCTCATACTTTGGATATGTTATCAGGAGGGACCAGTCCCTAGAGAATGACATCATGCTTGGTAAAGTAGAGGGCCAGCGACAAAGAGGAAAACCCTCTAGAGATGGATTGACACAGTGGCTGCAACAATGGCTCAAGCGTAACAATGATTATGAGGATGGCACAGGACCAGGCAGTGTTTCCTTCTATTGTAGATAGGGTCGCTATGAGTTGAAACCAACTCAAGGACATCTAACAACAACAACAACGTTCTTTAATAAAAGTTATACTTTACGTATCAGAAGCAAAAATACCCATTGCCACGGAGTCAATTCAGACTCATAGCAACCCTACAGGATGAGCAGAACTACCCCCTAGGGTTTTCAAGGAGTACCTGGTGGATTCCAACTGCCAACCTTTTTGTTAGCAGCTGCACCTCTTAATCACTATACCACCAGGGTTTCCACTTTACCGTTAAGTTAATTTAAATAATCCAGAGCTGTCTAACTGCCCTGAATCACACGTGCTCAGGCACATATGCTTATCTCAAGAGTGTGTAACAGTTCAGAATGGTTTGAGCTTTCTTACAATGCAGTTTGTGTCTCCAAACTGTGTAGTACTTTAATTCTTACATTTACAGTATATTCAAAATAAATAATGGTAGCATCGTGATTGTAAGATGAAGAAACAGAAACTGAGTTATTTCAAGTCTGTCATTTGTGGATGACAGGAGAAATGACAAAAGACATTGGTCTTACATAGACAGAAGGAAAAAAAATCGGGCAATGTTAGAGTGCTTTGATCATTTTCATCATGAACTATATACTATACACATAATGTCAATGTTTGCTATCATTCAACATTTTTTGGTAAAAAAAAAAAAAAGAAAAGAAAAATTCTTTAGAATTTTTAACAAATCTATTAGAAATTTTGGATAAATTTTCTGATGTAGATAATACTTAGTGGAGATTGTTTGACTATAAAGACATTTGAAACTTTTGGAATAGATCCTAAAGAAATACAGATATGAAGAATATTATTGTGAAATGGGATGTTTATGAATCTCTTCCCAACTTACAGCTCTATTTAATATCAGTTCTCCTACACACACACACATATACCTTCAAGTGAAAGGAACTTTGGAAATTAAAATGTATAAAAATGTTCTTCAATCAATTAAGAAGGAAGATAGATTAATATTATCATCTGACCATATCATCTATTTAACTTGAATTTACAAAGAAGTCTGTATCCTTCTATCTAACATACAGAAAAATTGACATTTTTTGGCATACAGTCCTATGCATTTAACACATGTATAAATTCATATAACCACCACCACAAACCATAAAGGACATTACTGCTATGGATTGAATTGTGCCCCTTCCCCCAAAATATGTGCTCAAGTCCTAACCCCTGTATCTGTAAATATAACCCTGTTTGGAAATAGAGTTAATGAGGTCATACCAGACTAGAGTGGGTCTTACAACCTAATCACTTATGAGTTATAAAAAGAGCAGAATAGATACAGAGACACACAAAGGGGGAAGACAGACACCAAGGAATTCCAAAGAACACCAAGGTACTCCCAGGGCTACAAACAAGGAAGAGCCTTCCTCTAGCAACTTGCCATGAATTTGGACTTCCAGCCTTCTGAAATGTGAGAACATAAATTTCTTTTCTTTAAAGCCACCCACTTGTGATATTTCTGTTATGGCAGCACTAGGTAACTAAGACAATTACCATCTCCCACAAAGCCCCTTCATGCTACTTATTTGTATTCACACCCTCCCCCAACCCCTAAACCCTGGAAAACATTTATAAAGGATATAAAGTTTTATGCTTTTGGAGAATGTTATTTAAATGGAATCATACAGTAACCTTTTGTGCATGACTTCTTTTTCTCAACATAATGTCTTTTTGACTCATCCAAGTTGTTGTATGTATCAACAGTTTGTTCATTTTTATAGCTGGAAGGCCATATGACACGGTGGTTAAGAGCTCAGCTGCTATCCAAAAGGTCGGTAGTTTGAATCCGCCAGTCATTCCTTGGAAACCTTATGGGCCAGTTCTACTCTGTCCTGTAGGGTTGTTATGAGTCAGGATTGACTCAACAGCAACAGATTTTTTATAGCTGAGTATTATTCCATTGTATGGATTAATATAAATTGTTGATAATCTCACATTGAAGGTAATTTTTTTCCCCCGTTGGTGATTATGGAGAGAGAAAAAACAAAAAGAGTCTACAACCATTAGCAAATCAATATTTTTGTGAAAATAATTTTTTATTTCTCTAAAGTAAACTCCTGGGAGACATCCAGCAAAATGGTGCTCTAGGCAGAAACACCACACTGTCCCTCCATAGCAAAGATCCGAAAAACTAAGCCAAACAGAGAAAACAGCAATCCTGAAACCCTAAAACATCAAATGAAGAGATAAACCCAAGCACCAAATGGAGTGAGAAAACTGACAGAGAATGGAGAGCGAGGAGAGTTTCATGCAGAGGTCTCCTATCAGCTAACACATCACAGATCTGCCATCTTGGACTCCTATCAGAGACCAGCAAATAGGGGGTATGAGAAAGCAGCTTCACGGAGCTTCCAGCAGGAGACAGAACAACAGGTAATTTGCAATACATGCTTTCCCACCCCGCATCCTTCTTCACCCCCACTTGGCCTCCTCTGATTCCTGCGGCCACAATCTCTTGGCTGGGAAGCACCGGCTGCTTGGATTCCACCCACCCACACTGGCCAGCTCCCTGAGTGCCATTTGTTGGCCACTGGTGTTGCCTTTTTCCACTTCTTTTGATTTCTTCCTTACGTCTCACCACCTCCCCCTCCTTTGGCTCAAATATGTGGCTCTGTGTGCCATCTTTGCTTCTTCCTAAGGGGCTGTGGAGCTCCGTTCAAGTGTGGAACTGCTTCCCGGTCTGGGCGGCCACACTGGAGGGATCCCGGGGCTTTTGTTTCTTTGTTGGTTTTGAATTGTTTGTTTTCTTTTCCTTTTCTCGCGTTAGGAGCCCCTTCTGGCCAGGCAGTGCTACACGGCTTGGGACCTACTCCCTCAGCTTGTGCAGACGTGCAGAGGGATCCCTGAGAACATTACTTTTTTTGTCTTTTTTCTTTTTTTCTGTTTTTTTGGGGGCTTTTCTTATTTATTTTTTTTTATTTGTTTTGTTTTCTTGTCCCTCCTTTTCCCTTTTTGTCTTCATTGCTCAGTTTCTCATCTCTCTATACATTCCTTCTATTCCTGTTCCTGAATACCTGGCTCTTAATACCTTTACACCTTCTAGTCAGGCTGTACTGCAACACCTGGGAACAATTTGCCCAGACCTCGAGATCGCTGGGAGCTTTGCTGTTCTTTTTTTTCTAATTTTTATTTATTCATTCTTTTCTTTTTTTTCTTCTTCTTCCCCTTTATTTTTTTCTCCATTTCATAGTCTCCCATCTCTCTACTCCAATGGCAAGCTCCCTTCGAACTCTTCTTTGTTTGTTTGTATGCTTTTGGCTCCAGTTCCTCTCCACTCTCTCCCATCTTAGCTCCACACATAAAAATCTCCCCCCTTCATGCTGCCTACCTACACCGTGTGCTTAACATGACACCACCAAGCAGCACACGCATGGCCTACCAGAACCTGCCCTCCACTGAACCTGCCCTGGTGGCTATAGTAAGTGCCACAAACAATCCATCCCAGAAACTCCTCTTCAGCTAGACCTGCCCTGCTGTACCATACATGAGCAAATGACCCTGCCAATTGGAGACGGATTGTGCCCACAGATGAGCAAACAACAAAGAACACACAGCTCACCTGCTCAGACATAGCCAAGTTAAAAAAAAAAAAAAGGATGAAACAAACAAATCTACAGTCAATAAATGAGAAAAATAACTACTGAATGCCCCAAAGACAGCAGACAATAAGAAAACAGTTACAAAAACAGGACAGGATGGTTCCAGTAGGCATCCAAAATAAAACACCAGATGACTTTCCAGTGGAAGAAAAGGCACTAGAACTAACTGATAGGGAATTCAAATCTGTAATACTCAGAAGCATCCAAGAGTTGAAGCAAAAAGCAGACAAAAATGAGGAAAAAATAGATGAATCCATGGAAAAGGCAGACAAATTCATGGAAAATGCAGACCAAAAAATGGAAGAATTCAGGAAAATAATGCAGGAACAAAATGTCAACATAAATTCACAACAAGAAATTATACAAAAACAACAATTAGAAATCCAAAAGATAAACAACAAGTTTTCAGAAATGGATAGTGTCATAGAAAGGCTGGGGAGAAGATCTGAAATGGTGGAAGACAGGCTCAGTGGAACTAAAGACAAACACTTGGATAAAAATCTGTTTGAGGAAAACTCAGAGAAAAGAACAAAGAAAAATGAAGAGACCCTGAAAGTTATGCGGGAAACAATCAAAAGCAAAAATTTTCGAGTGATCGGACTTCCAGAACAGGAGAGAAAACAGAAAACACTGAGAGGATCATTGAAGAACTGCTGACAGAAAACTTCCCCAGTATTATGAAAGGTTAAAAGCTGGCCATCCAAGAAGCTAAACGAAACCCATATAGGATAGACCCCAAAACAAAATAACCAAGGCAAATCGTAATCACATTTGACAAAACCAAAGACAAACAAATAATCTTGAGAGCAGCTCGTGAAAAACAAGAAGTCACATACAGAGGAGAAACAATAAGACTCAGCTCAGATTATTTGGCAGAAACCATGCAGGCAAGAAGGCAATGGGATGACATATATAAAACCTTGAAGGAAAAAATTGCCAGCCAAGAATAAAATATCCTGCAAAACTCACGTTCAACTATGATGGTGAAATTAGGACATTTCAAGATAAACAGAAATTAAGGGAATATGTAAAAACCAAACCAAACTTACAAGAATTATTAAAGGGAGTCCTTCAATCTGAGAACAAACAACTTCAGCTCACAGCCTGAATCTAGGATGCATGATCGTACCAGCCAGATACCAATCTAGGAAATGAACTCTCAAGGAATATCGAAAACCAAAAGAAATACAACAGGGAATCAGAGCAGTTAATCTGTAAATGACAACAATATCAGAACAATAAAAGAGGGAATAAACGGTGTAGGTATAGAACCTTCCAATGGACAAGAAGGCAAGATGATAGCAAGTAATAATAGACTGATTCGAACTTAGAAAGTAAGGGTAAATTTCATAGTAACCACAAGGAGTGTTAACAAACATACTC
The DNA here is from genome assembly GCA_030035585.1 of Dugong dugon. Classification (NCBI taxonomy): domain Eukaryota; kingdom Metazoa; phylum Chordata; class Mammalia; order Sirenia; family Dugongidae; genus Dugong; species Dugong dugon. The sequence goes on along the minus strand of CM057464.1, from coordinate 140,147,247 downwards.
AACAAAATAAAGAGGAAAAGCATAAAGTCTCAGCAAAAACAAAACCTACAAAAACAAAAGAAATGAAAAAAAAATCCACAAACAAAAGGAATTCAGCACAGGAGAGTAAGAAGAACAAAGAAAATGTCAGCACCACAAAAGGAAAGCACTACAAAATGACAGCAACAAACTCACATCTATCAATAATTACACTGAATGTAAATGGACTCGATGCACCCATAAAGAGATGGAGAGTGACAGAATGGATGAAAAAAACAGGATCCATGCTGTCTACAAGAGACAAACCATAGGAACAAAGATGTAAATTTATTAAAAGTCAAAGGTTAGGAAAAAATACATCAAGCTAACAACTACCAAAAAAGAGCAGGTAGTGGCAATACTAATCTCAGATAAGATAGACTTTAAAACAAAATCCACCATAAAACACAAAGAAGGACACTATATAATGATTAAGCGGATGATCCATCATGAAGACACAACTATAATAAACATCTAGGCACCCAATGACAGGGCTCCAAAATACATAAAACTAACTCTAACAACAGTAAGAAGAGAAATTGACAGTTCCAGAAAAATAGGAGGAGGCTTCAACACAACACTCTCAGTAAAGGACAGAAAAACTAAAAAGAAACTCAGCAAAGATACAGAAGACCTAAAGGGCACAATCGGCCAACTTGACCTCATAGACATTTATAGAACACGCCACCTAACAGCTACAGAGTACACATTCTTTTCCAATGCACATGTTCTCCAGAATAGCCCACATCATGGGCAACAGAGAAATCCTAAAAAGATCGAAAATGTTGAGATAATTCAAAGTAACTTCTCTGACCACAATGCCATCAAGGTAGAAATTAACAATAGAAAGAGCAAGGAAAAAAAATCAATTACATGGAAACTGAATAATACCCTGCTTACACATCACTGGGTAATAGAAGAAATCAGAGATGGGATCAAAAAATTCCTAGAATCAAATCAGAATGAAAACACATCATACCAAAACCTTTGGGACACAGCAAAGGCAGTCCTCAGATGACAATTTACAGCAATAGATGCATCCATCAAAAAAGAAAAAGGGACAAAATCAAAACATTAACTACAGAACTCAAACAAATAGAAAGAGAACAGCAAAAAAAAGCCCACAGCCACAGGAAGAAAGTAAATAATAAAGATCAGAGCAGAAATAAATGAAATAGAGAACAGAAAAACAATAGAAAGAATCAACAAAACCAAAAGTTGGTTCTTTGAAAGAATCAACAAAATCGACAAACCACTGGCCAGACTGACAAAAGAAAAACAGGAGAGGACACAAATAACCCAAATAAGAAATGAAATTGGCGACATTACAACAGACCCAACTGAAAAAAAAAGGGTCATAACAAAATATTATGAAAAACTATACTGCAACAAATTTGAAAACCTAGAGGAAATGGATAAATTTCTAGAAACATGCTACCTACCCAAACTACAACAAAGTGTTGTTGAAAATCTGAACAAACCCATAAAAATAGAAGAGATTGAAAAGGTAATAAAAATACTCCCAACGAAAAAAGCCCAGGCCCAGATGGCTTCACTGGAGAATTCTACTAAACATTCACAGAAGAGCTTGTACCAGTACTACTCAAGCTATTTCAGAGCATAGAAGAGGAAGCAACACTTCCAAATTCATTCTGTCAAGCCAGCATAATGCTGATACCAAAACCAGGCAAAGACGCCACAAAAAAAGAAAATTACAGACCACTACCTCTCATAAATATAGATGTAAATATTCTCAAAAAATTCTAGCCAATAGAATTCAGCATCATATAGAAAAAATAATACAGCACAACCAAGGAGGATTCATACCAGCTATGAAAGGATGTTTCAAGATTAGAAAATCCATCAACTTAATCCACAACATAAATAAAAGGAAAGAAAAGAATCACATGATCATCTCAACTGATGCAGAAAAGGCATTCGACAAAGTCCAACTCCCATTCCTGATTAAAAACTCTCAATAAAATAGGTATAGAAGGGAAATTTCTCAACATAATAAAGGGCATCTATGCAAAACAAATGGCCAATATCATTCTTAATGGAGAGAGGCTGAAAACACTCCTCTTGAGAACAGGAACAAGACAAGGATGCCCTTTATCACCACTCCTATTTAACATTGTGCTGGAAGTTCTAGCTAGAGCAATAAGGCAAGAAAAAGAAATAAAGAGCATCCAAATTGGTAATGAAGAAGTTAAACTGTCCCTGTTTGCAGATGATATGATACTATACACAGAAAACCCTAAAGACTCCATGAGAAATCTACTGGAACCAATAGAAAGATTCAGCAGAGTAGCAGGATACAAGATAAACATACAAAAATCAGTTGGATTCCTATACACCAATAAGGAGAACAATGAAAAGGAAATCAGGAAAACAATACCATTTTTAATAGCCCCTAAAAAAATAAAACACTTAGGAATAAATCTAACCAGGGATGCAAAAGACCTATACAAAGAAAACTACAAAACACTACTGCAAGAAACCCAAAAGGATCTACATAAATGGAAAAACATACCATGCTCATGGATAGGTAAACTCAACATTTTGAAAATGACAATGCTACCCAAAGCAATTTACAAATACAACACAATCCCAATCCAAATACTAACAACATTCTTCAAAGAGATGGAAAAACCAATTATTAACTTTATATGGAAAGGGAAGAGCCCCTGAATAAGTAAAGCACAACTGAAGAATAAAGTTGGAGGACTCATACTACCTGACCTCAGAACTTACTGTACAGCTATGGTATTCAAAACAGCCTGGTAATGGTACAACAACAGATACATAGACCTATGGAATAGAATTGAGAACCCAGATGTAAATCCATCCACCTACTGTCACGGGATCTTCAATAAGGGCCCAAAATCCATCAGATGGGGAAAAGACAGTCCTTTTAACAAATGGTGCTGGCAAAACTGGATATCCACCTGCAAAAAAATGAAACAGGACCCATACCTCACGCCATATACAAAAACTAATCCAAAATGGATCAAAGACCTAAATATAAAGCCAAAAACTATAAAGTTCATACAAGAAGAAAATAGGACCAACACTACAGGGTCTAATACACGGCATTAACAGGATACAAACCATAACCATCAACACACAAAACCCAACAGATAAGCTAGAAAACTGGGGTCGTCTAAAAATCAAACACGTATGCTCTTCAAAAGACTTCACCAAAAGAGTAAAAAGAACCTATAGACTGAGAAAAAATTTTTGGACTGTACAAGTCAGACAAAGTTCTAATCTCCATAATTTACAAAAAAATCCAACACCTCTACAACAAAAAGACAAATAATCCTATTAAAAAATGGGCAAAAGAAATGAACAGACACTTCACCAAGGAAGACATTCAAGCAGCCAACAGACACATGAGGAAATGCTCACAATCACTAGCCATCAGAGAAATGCAAATTAAAACCACAGGTGAGATACCATCTCAACCTGGCATTACTGGCACGAATCAAAAACACTGGAAATAACAAATGTTGGAGGGGCTGTGGGGAGATCTGAACACTTATGCACTGCTGGTGGGAATGCAAAATGATACAACCATTTCGGAAAATGCTATGGCGCTTCCTCAGAAAGCTAGAAATAGACATACCATTCAGTCCAGCAATCCCACTCCTAGGAATATATCCTAGAGAAGTAAGAGTCGTCACTCGAATAGACATATGCACACCTATGTTCATGGCAGCATTGTTCACAATAGCAAAAAGTTGGAAAAAACCTAGATGCCCATCAACAGATGAATGGATAAATAAACTATGGTACATACACACAATGGAGTACTATGCAATGAGAAAGAACAATGATGAATCTGTGAAGCATCTCATAACATGAATGAAACTGGTGGACATTATGCTGAGTGAAACAAGTCAATCACAAAAGGACAAATATTGTATGAGACCTCTATTGCAAAAACCCATGAAAAAAGTTTACACACAAAAAGTAACAATCTTTTTTGGTTACCAGGGATGGGAGAGTTGGAGGAAAATACAAAATAGGCAATAGATAAATGGTATCTTTGGTGAAGGGTGAGACAGTACACAGTACTGGGGAAACCAGCACAATTGTACAAGGAAAGGTCATGGAAGTTCCGTAGACACATCCAAACTCCCTGAGGGACTGAATTGCTGGGTGGAGGGCTGCGGGGACCATGGTCTCTGGGAACATCTAGCTCAATTGGCATAACACAGTTTATAAAGACAATGTTCTACATTCTACCTTGGTGAGTAGCGTCTGGGGTCTTAAAAGCCTGTGATTAGCCATCTAAGATACTCCACTGTTCTCATCCCTTTGGGATCAAGGGAGAGTGAAGAGAACAGGATACAAAGAAAAGATTAGTCCAAAGGACTAATGGATGACAGCTACGAAGGCCTCCAGCAGACTGAGTCCAGTACAGCTAGATGGTGCCTGACTACCACCACTGACTGTTCTGACCGGGATCACAACAGAGGGTTTTGGACAGAGCTGGAGAAGGATGTAGAACAAAATTCTAACACACACAAAAAAAGACCAGATTTAATTGCCTAAAGGAAACTGGAGAAACCCTGAGAGTATGGCCCCCAGACACCCTTTTAGCTCAGTGGTGAAGTCACTTTCAAAGTTCATCATTCAGCCAGGGATTGGACAGCCCCATAAAACAAAATGGGACTAATGATGCACAGCAGTTCATGGACAAGGGCTAGAAGCCAGAAAGGGGCAGGAAACTGGTGATAGGGAACCCAAGGTTGAGTAAGGACAGTGCTGATGTGTAGTGAGGTTGTTAACCATTGTCATAGGACAACATGTGTACTAACTGTTTAATGAGAAACTATTTTGTTCTGTAAACCTTCATCTAAAGTGAGAATAGCAGCACAATTGGAAGAGCGTAGTCGATGTAACTGAACTGTGCATGTATAAATTTTTGAAATGGTGTATCTTTGGCTACGTATATTTTCACCAAAAAAAACAAAAAAAAGGTCGAGAAGGGAGAGGGTTGACACATCGTGGGGTTGTTAACCAATGTCATAAAACAATATGTGTACTACTGTTTCATGAGAAACTATTTGTTCTGTAAACCCTCACCTGAAGTACAATAAAAAAAGAAAAAGAAAAAAAAGAAAACTCCTGGTTGTGATATTTCTGGGTCATATGGGAAATGTATGTCAACTTTAAAATAAACTATAAAGCTGTTTTCCATAGTTGTACCAGTTTGCATTAAAACAAACTTAGTGAACTAATACAACACCCATCTATTAGCTCAGTGATTCTTTGGTCTCAAATTTGGATACTACATAACGGCTTTTCTGCCTGGGATCTGACAAGGTGTTGCCTGCTCTGCAATTTAATCTGGATCTTGAACTACTCTTCCAAGCTCAAGGACAAAACTCCACTTCCAAGCTCAAACGAAGGCAAAATTAATTTCATTTTAGCTGTAGAAATCAAGGCCAGTTCTCTGATACTTCACATTCTTTTAAAGACTCATCTAATTAGGTCAGGCCCACCCAGGATATCTGTTTGAATTAATTCAAAGTTGAGAGATTAATAACCTAATCATGTGAGTGGTATTCCATCATTTTTACAGGCCATGTTTACACTCAAAGACAGGGGATTATACAGGGCAGGTACACCAGGAGGCAGGAACCTGGGAATCATCTTAGAATTCTGCCTATAACAGAGTATTGCAGGTCTCATAAAATGAGCCTGGAACTATTCTTTTGTATTTCTGGAAGAAATGTATAGAACTGATGTTATTTCTTATGTAAATATTCTGTAGCATTTGCCGCCGAAAACATCTGATCTTGGAAATGTCTTTTTCAGTTTTCAGTACAAATTCAATTTTATTAGTAGTTACCGATTTCTTCAGGTAATCTATTTTATCTTGGATAAATTTTGTAGTTTGTGGTTTTTAAGGAATTGTTCAGTTTTATTATACTGCAGAATTTTTGTGAATGGAGTTATCTGTAAAACTCTCCTATGTTTACTGTTGGGAGAGGTGGGGGTAGTTGTCTATAGTGATATCACCTGTTTTTTTGGCTAATGTTGGTAACTTGTGTCTTGTCTTGCTTCATTTGTCAGTTTTGCTTATACATTTTATTGACTTATTTGAAGAACCAAAGAACCAGATTTTGGTTTTGTTTATTTTTTCTCCATTTCTGCTTTTGATTTTATATGTTTCTGCTTTTATCTTTATAATTTCCTTCTTTCTCTTGTTTTTGGTATCTTTTGCTTTTATTTTTCAAGCTTTATAAGGTAGAATCTTAGATTATTGTTAGACATGTCTCTTACTTTGTTCAACTATAAGCATTTATTGTAGTAAACTTCCCTTTGAGCTCTCGTTTAGCTGCCTCCAAATTTTGGTACACTGTATTTTCAATACTATCAGTTCAAAAATATTTTTGAGATTTCCTCATTGACTCATGGGTTATTTAAGACTATTTTGTTTAATTTCGGAGTGTTTGTAGATTTACCTGTTATCAGGTAAATTATTGATTGCTAGCTTAATTTCATAGCAATTGTAAAATATATCTTGTATGATTACAATTCTTTTGAGTTGGTTAACGTGCATTTTACTCCTCAGGATATGGTCTATCTTTGAGAAGGTTCCATATGTACTTGGAGTGTTCTATAAATTTAAACTAGATTCCCTTGGTTGAAGGTGTTATTAGGTTCTATAACCTTGCTAATTTTCTGTGTAGTAGTTCTATTTATTACTTAGAGAGGAATCTTGAGGTCTCCAAATACATATGCAAATATATCACCAACAACTGCCAATCTATCGTAAAATTAAAAAAAAAAAAAAAGTTTGCCTCTGCCTTCTTTCTAAATCCCGCTGCTGTCTCTTTGACATTCTACTGTTCTTTTTCTGCTAATTTATACTCCTTGTTCACTTTTTCTCCCTCCACATTCAGTCTCCTAAATATTGTTGGATATATTTTAAAATGTTTGCCAATCGGATTTAATACAAAGTTATGCTGCTTAACCTCATCAAGGGCCTCACTTACTTCAGAAATATATTTGCATCTTGCTGATTGCATATTGCAGATTTCTGGGGCTCAAGGTGATTTCACACTTAACTTCTTTTTGTTCATGCTCCTTTGTTTCTCTCATGTACATTTTAATAAACCTTACATCACTTTCCTGGAATTACTCTAATGTTACCAATGATTTTCTTTTGACTGAGCCAATGGTCTTTCCTCCGCCTCTATACTTGTCAGGCTCTTTGCAGGTTTTCATTATGTTTACCACTTTGCTGTTGAAAGAACCCCATCTTTTGGTTTTATTACTCATTATTTTTCTGTGTTCCCTCAGACTTCAAAGATAATCAAACTGACTCTAAAAGTTTGGTTTCCTCAAAGTTTACATTTTCTAAATGAGATGTTATTGTGTACTCACAGCTCAACATGGAAATTCTGCAAAAGATAATAGCTTTTTATCTTCGCCAGAAGCTAGCAAGTCTTTAGAAGTGACTACATTTCAAAAAAACATTATTTTCTCTAGCTAGCTCAGGATACTTTGAGTCATTTGGAAATAATATTAAAGCAAATATTACTAAGTCAAAATGAAAAGACTATACTGCTTTGATACATAATGAAGGAAATACAACTGGTTGATCATTTGAGGAGACTGAAGTTAACATAGCTACAACTAGTGAACAGAGTTGTATGTATGTACCTGAGCTGAAATTAAGGAATTTATAAACCACAGGTAGTGCTATTATTAGTATCAACAAAAAGAAAAGCACTTTACTAAATTGGGGCTGTATCAATTTATGCAGCAAAAAGACTGATCATAAAAATCTTTATATACCAAAAAGCTTTTTATATTAAAAAAAGAAAAGATAACAGAATAACTAATTAAGCTTAAATCACAAACTAAGAATTCACACTAAAATTAAATTAAAATTTCCTCCTCCTCCTCTGTATAGGCCATTAAACACTAGGAAGAATTAACGAGTAAATTAAAAAAAAGAAGTCTTATGTCTTAGAAGTTTATAATAACAAGATTGACATCAATCTATATGATCTAGCATCTGCACAGGACAAGGGGTTATGCTAAATAAGTTCTTGAGAAATTTGTAATGCTATATACTAAGACTGAGAGGAATTACAATGAGCACATAATGAAAGGGATAGGGTACCCCTAGAAAATAAGAACAATTGCAACAGATATTAGAGCATTGTTAAAAGGACAATTTATTTTTTCTTTACTGTTCATTTTTTAGATATGTAGAGAACACATGAAAATTTCTATGCAGATATATGGGTTAGATAAATACTTGCAAATCCCGCAAAGGAAAATACAATTAGCTGGTAAAATCGCTGTTATTTTATTGGTGAGATTACATTATTGGAAGTCAAGTTCATTATTTAAATATAGTTTTTCAGCATTTTTTCTTAGATGATAACAAATAATCTAATTGAAGAGACAGTTCATGTGAGTGTGTGCATGTGTGTGGTTTAGGCATGGATTTTTATTATTGATTTCTTATTCTTCCTTCAGTAATGTTAATGTTTTGCCACTGGGAAATATACACAGAGAGAAACTAACTCCTCAGTCTTCCCCTTAACAATTTGAAAAAGAATCCAGTTACTGACCTAGAGGTGAAAAACTGTGCCTCGTGTTATCTCAAACCTTTGATCTAACCAACACACTAACAATATTATTTTTGACAGAGATCTAGTGAATTTCAAATCTGGTCTCTATAAACCATTTACAGCTATAAGCAATCCTCACAGGCTGCCTTATTCTATATTTATGAATCCTTTGGGGGCAGACTTACTGTCTGTATCTCTATTTCTTCAGAATAGGAGAGAGACTGAATATCAATTTCTTTCAGTTTTTTTGTCCCTAGACACACGTAACCACATTCAAAGAAGAATTTGCTAGAAAAAGTAAAACTCATTCACCATCAATTGCTTCTTTTGTACCAAGCGAATGCACTTGGTATTGCACTGATGGACATTTGCAGGATGAGGTAGCAAATGCGATGGCTGAATATTTTGTAAATTAGTCTGAGAAAACTTAGAGAATACAAAGAGCTGGAACTCTAAGCAAGGCAATGCTATGAATAAATTTTGGAGATTTTTACAAGAAGGAAAATATGCCATACTGAAGGACAGCTTCCTTTGTTTTCATCATTCTCCAGAATCCAGTAACCTTAAGAGTAAGAGCTAATGAGATAATAGCTTTCACAGCTCAATGCTGCAGTGCAGGGGGGCGGGGGCGGGGGGGTGCTGATCTCAGTGGTATCCAGCCCTCAGTGCTACACTTTTATCATTGATTCTCTCATTTAATCACGGGTATGCTTACTTAAGCTTATGGCAGAGTAAGACCCATGGCCTGATCACAAATGAAACAATTCCCTTGGTGAGAATTACTATAATAATCTCATTATGTTTTTTAACTTAGGAATGACATTCTGGTTTAAAGGTTATAGTTTCAAAAACTGTGTCTGAAATGTAAGCGAAGGCCTTCAACATTTTTCCTCCATCCATCCAAATTGTCATCTTAATTTTTTTATGTTAATAATTACTGAAAAGCACACCGATGAGCTCTCATAAATAAAACTGTCCTCAAAAACAAAAAAGCTCATTGCCATCGAGTCAATACCTACTCTTAGTGACCCTATAGGACAGAGTAGAAACTGGCCCATAGGGTTTCCAAGGAGTGGCTGACGGACTTGAACTGTTGACCTTTTGGTTAGCAGCCAAGCTCTTAACCACTGCACCAGCAGGCCTCCTAAAACTGTCCTAGAGTTCCACAAATACAGAAAATCATCAGTTTAAAGGATTTCATATGAACAAGAAAGGATTTTAAGAAAAATAAACTAAGAGGACTGAATTAAATGAAGTAAAATTCAGAGTATGTCAACAATGCTATGCTCAGAAAAAGTGTAGATTCACCTCCACCAGTAATTTAGTTGCAGATTTTAAATCATACTATAATTCCTCCTATGGATGGAGACACATCATTAACTACTTTTGGTATCACAAGGTGGGGGGGAAGCTAACTTGAATCATTTGCCATTTTTCAAGTATCTAGATTACTGTTTCAATGTATTTATAACCAAACCAGTTAACCAGTTGCTATGCAGCTGTTTCCAACTCATGGCGACCCCTTGTGTATCAGAGTAGAAATATGCATCATAGGGTTTTCAATAGCTGATTTTTCAAAAGTAGATCACCAGGCTTTTCTTTCAAGCAATATTAAGTGGACTCAAACCACCAACCTTTTGGTTAGCAATCAAGCATGTTAACCATTTGCACTACCCAGGGACTCCAAATGCATTTACACAAGTCTCATAATATTTATGTCTTTGTACTAGACACTATTAAAAGAAAACAAAAACAAATAATTCTATCCTCACCATAGCAGCTCATTCATACTATTTATGAACCTTCTAAAACTGTTTCTTCTACTACTGTTCCTAGTATTGTGGTCAGTGACTTGCTTATCTATGTTTATTAATATTCTATAGTCAGAGCTTTCAGGATGTGACATATTCTATAGAGCTGGTCCTTATTCATTTATTCAAAAATTATTTATTGAAAGTGAACTAAAAGAGGAATGGTTTCAGCAGCTAAAGATATACTGGTAAGTAAGAAACATGTGATTACTGTTTTCAGGGAATTTCCATTCTTATATGGACCCATCATAGAACTCCTGAAAACTCACTAAAATTTTTAACATAATTTATATTAAAAATTATCTAATGCTAATAATTTCTTATACCAAAAGTTTCTGAATAAAACTAAGAAACTTCTGGTTTGAACAGATCTATATCATGAGAGTATTTAATGATATGAAAGCTTTCACCTAATATTTAGTATAAGTAAGGAACTGTGAGTCAGAATTGCTTGATTAATTCATTACTTTCTTGACTCATTCATTATATATGTCTAAGAAGTATTTAGAACAACATGAAGAGAAACCAAGCCATTGTAATTTCAATTTAAAATAGTAAATTTGTTAATAGTGTGAAACTTAAAAGAAATACCCAGATACACAGATACATAATAGGTTTTTCCCTATTAAAATTTAAAATTGGATTCAAATTTTGCACAGGAAATCACCTCTTTTAAGTGATTTAATAAAGTAGTTCCATTTTTAATCGACATTATGATCCCTAACTATTGCTATTGGCTTAATCGAGGGCTTCATTATTTCTCCTGAGGACTATGCTAACAGCCTATGAACAGATCCCTTCTACCTCCAGGTTCTGCCATCTTAAGTCCAGCCTATGCACCTGTCTGATTATCTATTTACTCTGTTCAAAAATGTTTGGTAATTTCATAATACATGCAGAATAAATCTCAGATTTCTCTGTTCCCAATATAAGTCCTTCACAACATTCACATTTAACTTTCCAATTCCAGACTAACTTCATTTAACATCCCTCTTATCCTCTGCTCATCCTTGTACATAGTATGTATGATTTACTTCGAAAGTAGCATTTATTTACATTAATACGAGTACGGTAGTATTTATATTAAATTATTGTTTCCTTTATTTTTGTTTGAACTTCTCGCCTGGAAACGCCTACCAGTCAAAATCCTATACATTCTTCAAAATGTGGTTCAGCACAGTAGAGGGTCCCAGACAGAGTGGGAGAAAAATGTAGACCAAAATTCATATTCACGAAAAAAGACCAGACTTATTAGTCTGACAGAGACTGGAGGAAACCCTGAGACTATGGCTCCCAGACACCCTGGTAACTCAGAACTGAAGCCACTCCCAAAGCTCACTTTTCAGCCAAAGATTAGAAAAGCCTATAAAACAAATGGTAACATGTGAGGAATGTGCTTCTTAGCTCAATCAAGTACAGGAGACTGTCTTAGTCATCTAGTGCTTCTCTAACAGAAATACCACAAGTGAATGGCTTCAAAAAGAGAAGTTTATTCTCTCACAGTCCAGCAGGCTACAAGTCCAAATTCAGGGCATCAGCTCCAGAAGAAGGCTCTCTCTCTCTGTCGGCTCTGGAGAAAAGTGTTCATGATACATCAGTCTTCCCCTGGACTAGGATTTTCTCTGCACAGGAATCTTGGGTCCAAAAGACGTTCTCTGCTCCCAGTGCTTCTTTCTTGGTGGTATGAGGTCCTGGATTCTCCTCTTGCTTCCCTTTCCTTTTATCTCTTACAAGAGATAAAAGGTGGTGCAGGCCACACCCCAGGGAAACTCCCTTTACATTGGATCAGGCATGTGACCTGGGTTAGGGTGGTGTTACAATTCCACTCTAATCCTCTTTAATGTAAAACTACAATCACAAAATGGAGGACAACCACACAACACTGGGAATCATGGCCTAGCCAAATTGGTATACAAATTTTGGGGGGGACACAATTCAATCCATGACATTCCACCCTTTGGCCCCCAAAAAATCACATCCTTGCAACATGCAAAACATAGTCACCCCATCATATCATAGCAAAAGTCTTAACTCCAAGTCCAAAATCCAAAAATTCCTCTTCATCTGTGAAATCTAGAATACAAGTTATCTGCTTCCAAAGGTACAATGGCAGAACAGGCACAAGCTAGACATTTCCATTACAAATGGGAGAAACTGGAAGGAAAGAAGGGATAACAGGCACCAAGCAAGTCAGCAGAACACATTACATTAGCCCTCAAGGCTTTGAAAATAATCCTCTGTTCTCTGAGACAATTTACACAATAGCCCTGCCCTCCAGACTCTAGGTATTGGCCACAGTCTCTGGATTTTGAGTGGAGGCTCCTTGGCCCTGGGCTTCACCGCTGCCTTCCAGGCCCACTGGGACAGCAACTCTGCTCCCTTGGCTTTAGGCACACCATTCTTCTACTCCATCTGAGTGACGACTCCACCCTTAGAAACACCAGAGGCTATAGCTTCACCCTTTGAAAACCCTGAGGTCATGGCCATACCTTTTGATACTGAGGCAGCTCAGCTTCTTGTGTCTCTTGTCTCTTCAGCTTGTTTTCTGGTTTCTTGGCCTCTTGGCTCCTTGGGCCTCACGCCCGCATCTGCCCCACTGGGGCAAGTGTTCCAAACCTCTGTGGCTCCACCGATAAGTACCCAGAGGCATCCCACTCTGCCAGGAAGCCTCGTGCACACAGACACTCAGCTTTCTGGCTCTGTGGGTCGGCTCCAGTGCCATCTTGCACTGGTCTCCTGGTTCTGCTGCTCTTGGTTCTCTGCTGTTGCTGGTCCTCTGCCACTGCCACTCCTCTATCCATTCACAGTTTTAAAACCGCTTCCACACTTTAGGTACCGGTTAGAGCAGCACCCCCTCTCTCGGTACCAAATTCTGTCTTAGTCATCTGGTTCTGCTCTAACAGAAATACCACAAGTGGATGGCTTCACAAAGAGAAGTTTATTCTATCACAGTCCAGCAGGGTACAAGTCCAAATTCAGGGCCTCAGCTCCAGAAGAAGGCTTTCTGTCTCTGTCAGCTCTGGAAAAAGGTCTTTGTGATACATCAATCTTCCCCTGGACTAGGAGCTTCTCTGTGTAGGAACCTTGGGTCCAAAGAACACTCTCTGCTCCCGGTGCTTCTTTCTGGGTGGTATGAGGTCCTCGATTCTCCATTTACTTCCCTTTCCTTTTATTTCTTACAAGAGATAAAAGGTGGTGCAAGCCACACTCCAGGGAAACTCCCTTTACATCGGATGAGGGATGTGACCTGGGTTAGGGTGGTGTTAAAATTCCACCCTAATCCTCTTTAATGTAAAATTACAATCACAAAATGGAGGACAACCAAACCACACTGGGAATCATGGCCTAGCCAAACTGATACACACATTTTTTGGGGGACACAATTCAATCCAATACAGAGACCAAACAGGTAACTTTTGCCCAAATGAAAAATGAGAGGGCAGGAAGGGACAGGAAAACTGAAAGAATGGACATGGGGAACATTGCACAGATTGCAACCAGTGTCACAAAACAATTTTGTGCATAAACTTTTGAATGAGAAACTAATTTGCACTGTAAACTTTCACCTAAAGCACAGTTAAATTAAAAAAAAAAAAAAAAAAAAAGATGTGGTTCAAATTGTTCTCTTCCAAAAAGCCTTCACTGGTTCTTTGAATTAAACTTTTTGTTTTTTGCACTCATAAAAAATCACTATTAGAGTATTTATCAGTCTACCATGTATTGGACTACTTATACAATTGTCTTTCTTCCTAAGTACAAAAAGAACCTTGATCCATTTATTTTGTATACAACCCTCAACAGGGAACTGCCAGAAATTCAAGATGAATTCAGAAGAGAATGTGGAATGAAGGATATCATAGCTGATGTCAGATGGATCCTAGCTGAAAGCAGAGAATACCAGGAAGATGTTTACCTGTGCTTTATTGACTATGAAAAAGGCATTCGACTGTGTGGATCATAACAAATTATGGATAACATTGTGAAGAATGGGAATTCCAGAACACTTACTTGTGCTCATGAGGAACCTGTGCATAGATCAAGAGGCAGTTGTTCGAACAGAACATGGGGATACTGTATGGTTTAAAGTCAGGAAAAGTATACATCAGGGTTGTATCATTTCACCATACCTATTCAGTCTGTATGCTGAGCAAATAATCCAAGAAGCTGGACTACATGAAGAAGAACGGGGCATCAGGGTTGGAGGAAGACTCATTAATAACCTGCAATATTCAGATGACACAACATTGCTTGCTGAAAGTGAAGAGGATTTGAAGCACTTACTGATGAAGATCAAAGACCACAACCTTCAGAATGGATTGCACCTCAGCATAAAGAAAACAAAAATCCTTACAACTGGACCAATAAGCAACATCATGATAAAAGGAGAAAAGATTGAAGTTGTCAAGGATTTCATTTTACTTGGATCCACAATTAACACCCATGGAAGCAGGAATCAAGAAATCAAAAGATGCATTGCATTGGGGAAATCTGCTGCAAAAGACCTCTTTAAAGTGTTAAAAGGCAAAGATGTCACCTTGAAGACTAAGGTGCAACTAACCAAGCCATGGTGTTTTCAGTTGCCTCATACGCATATGAAAGTTGGACAATGAATAAGGAAGACTGGAAAAGAATTGACACCTTTGAATTTTGGTGCTGGTGAAGAATGATGAATATGCCATGGACTGCCAAAAGAATGACAAATCTGTCTTGGAAGAAGTACAACCAGAATACTCCTTAGAAGCAAGGATGGTGAGATTAAGTCTAACATACTTTGGACATGTTATCATGAGGGATCAGTCCCTGGAGAAGGACATCATGCTTCGTAAAGTAGAGGGTCATCAAAAATGAGGAAGACCCTCAACAAGATGGATTGACACAGTGGCTGCAATAATGGGCTCAAGCATAACAACAGTTGTGAGAATGGCGCAGGACCAGGCAGTGTTTCATTCTGTTGTACACAGGGTTGCTATGAGTCAGAACTGACTCGAGGGTACCTAACACCAACAACACCCTCAACAGATCATAGAAGAGTTGGTTGATAATTATTTGTGAAGTCAAGGATCTTAGGAAAGTACTTTCAAGAAAAGTAGGCATTATCTTTAAGGGTCAGAACAATCAAATGTATGGGGTTGAGTAGCAAAGTTTTAAAAAAAAGCATCTGAATTCCTCATTCCTTTCAATAAATAGGCCAAGTTGGAAGTATATTCTGAAGCTTGATAACTAAACTATCAAAACCAACTTGTAGTGGCTGAGAACATCCTTCTAGAGAAAGTCCTTAAAATTCTGATTATCTCCCTTCCCCAAAATCATGAAGCATGAAAACTACAATTAAAGTTTGAATATAAAGTGAAAGCGTGGCTTAATTGTTGTTATTATGCATTTAATAATATCAACAAATGAGGCAGATGGAGCTGGACTCAGATGCAAATAAATCTAGCACTTCAGAGAAAAGTCTTTGATTCATAAAACATATATAACAAAAAATATAACAAATATAAGTTGTTGTTTTGTCAAAAAAAAAATGAATAGATACGTTACCTTATTTGCATGGAAACATGTAGATTAGTTCCTGTCTCCCTGCAAGGCAATGAGAGTCAATGGAAACTTTCTATGTCAATTGTGGATTAACATCAGAGACAAGAGATGAGATGGAGAACAATGGATTTTCTATGTTTTTATACAGATGTGTTTCATTCTTCCCCTCCTAAAGGGATGAAGAAAAATCCCTCCTTCTTAGATATGTGATATAAAGAATCTTGAGTTCTTGCCCTAACCTTCTGGAATCTTGAGTTCTTGCCGTCACCTCTAAGAGACAGACTGAAGTTGTCAAGGATTTCATTTTACCTGGATCCACAATCAATACTCATGGAGGCAGCAGTTAAGAAATCAAAAGACACATTTCACTGGGCAAAACTGTTGCAAAAGACCTCTTTAAAGTGTTAAAAAGCAAAGATGTCACCTTGAAGACTAAGGCGTGCCTGGCCCAAGCCATGGTGTTTTCAGTTGCCTCCTATGCATAAGAAAGCTGAGCGATGGATAAGGAAGACTGGAAAAGAATTGATGCCTTTGAATTGTGATGTTGGCCAAGAATATTGAATATGCCGTGGACTGCCAAAAGAACGAACAAATATGTCTTGGAAGACGTACAAACAGAATGCTGCTTAGAAGCAAGGATGGTGAGACTATGTCTCACATACTTTGGACAGTTTATCAGGAGAGATCAGTCCCTGGAGAAGGACATCATGCTTGGTAAAGTAGAGGGTCAAAGAAAAAGAAGAAGACCCTCAAGGAGATGAATTGACACAGTGGCTGCAATGATGGGCTCAAGCATAACAACAATTGTGAGGATGGCGCAGGACCAGGCACTGTTTCTTTCTGTTGTACATAGGGTTGCTATGAGTTGGAATGACTCAAGAGCACCTAACAACAACAAGAGACAGAGAAGCCCTAGTATCTTCAGCTCTTAGGACATAGAGATGTCTCCAAAGACTGGACTTCATCCTTTTTCACACGTAAATATTAATCAAATAGTACATAAATCTTCCAGGCACCTTGGGAGCTTAAGTTATGGTCTTACTTCAGACTGTAACCATTTGACTATCTTGGGTAGATAAGACAAGTTTTATTATTCTTTTGAATCAGGACAATTAACTAGATAAATGGCTACATCTCTAATTCCCACATTATGTGAGAATAAAAATGTTTCTAGGGGAGGTGAAAGCAAAAATTCCTCAAATTTATGTTGTTACATTTCTGTGTCTAAAGAAGCAAGGACTTTTTACAGGAACACTCAGAAACCTTCACAGTAGGTATATTCTATTTCAGGGCTAGAATAGTACATTGAAATTTGTCATGGACTGGATAAAATATTGATTAAGATATAGCATCTCCTTATGCCAAGTAAATGATGTATTGCATTGGACAAACCTGCTGCAAAAGAATCTCTTTAAAGACCTAAAAAGCAAAGATGGAACTTTGATGACTAAAGGTGTGCCTGATCCGAACCATGGTCTTTTCAAGTACCTCATAAGCATGTGAATGCTTGACTATAAAACAGGAAGATGGAAGAATTGGTGCATTTGAATTGTGGTATTGATGAAGAATATTAAATATACCATGGACTGCCAGGAGAACAGACACAAATCAATCTCAAAAAATGTAACCAGAATGCTCCCTGGAAGCCAAGGATGGAGAGACTTGGCTTGCTTACTTTTGACACATCATCAGAAAAGACTAATTGCTAGAAAAGAGTACCATGTTTGATACAGTAGAGGGTCATTCTCAATAAGATGGATTCTCACAAAAGTCTCAACAATGGACTTAAATATAACAATAACACGGAGATGGCACAGGACTGGGCAATGTTTCATTCCGTTATACATAAGTTCCCCAAGAGTCAGAGCTGACTCGATGACACCTAAATAACATTTCATTTTACTTGGATTTTACTTTGACTTTTCCCAGCTATATAAAAAATGCTCTTACTAGAGAATTTATTATTATTCCAATCTCTTTGGATATTATAGTTATCAAAGTAATGAAAAAAATTACCATGCTTCTGACTATACTATTCTCTTGTTAGTTGGTCAGAATAAGTCAGACAAACTGAACATGATCTCTTCTGTATGCACAAATTAAATATAGCTTTTGAACCTACAAAACTAAAAAACTAAGTTCTAAATTTTGGCTTTTCCTTCTAGATAAAACTATCCTGAAGTTTGGCTGTCTGGCCTTCAGATTTCCCTAAATAAGTAAGTGTTTAAATTTTCTTGGAAATGGTCTATAAATTTTCACAATAAGTAGAATTTTTTGAATGGTTCATATTAGTTTTCTTTATTCTCGTTATCTGCTACACCTAACCTTAATAAAGAGCATCTAGATGCAGCAGTACATCAACAGGAAACTGCCAGAAATTCAAGGATGATTCAGAAGAGGACATGGAATGAGAGATGTCATTGCTGATGTTAGATGGATCCTGGGTAAAAGCAGAGAATACTAGAAAGATGTTTACTTGTGTTTTATTGACTATGAAAAGGCATTCAACCGTGTGGATCATAACAAACTATGGATTACATTGTGAAGAATAGGAGTTCCAGAATACTTAATAGCACCCATGAGGAACCTGTACATAGATCAAGAGGCAATAATTTGAACAGAACAAGGGGATTAAAGTCAAAAAGCTGTGCATCAGGGTTGTATACTTTTTCCATACTTCTTCAATCTGTATGCTGAGCAAATAATCTGAGAAGCTGGACTATATGAAGAGGACTCATTAACAACCTGCAATATGCAGATGACACAACACTGCTTGCTGAAAGTGAAGAGGATTTGAAGCACTTACTGATGAAGATCAAAGCCCACAACCTTCAGAATGGATTGCACCTCAGCATAAAGAAAACAAAAATCCTTACAGCTGGACCAGTAAGCAACATCATGATAAATGGACAAAAGATTGAAGTTGTCAAAGATTTCATTATACTTGGATCCACAATCAACACCCATGGAAGCAGCAATCAAGATATCAAAGGACACAATGCATTGGGCAAATCTGCTGCAAAAGACCTCTTTAAAGTGTTTAAAAGCAAAGATGTCACCTTGAAGACTAAGGTGCACCTGACCTAAGCCATGGTGTTTTCAGTCACCTCATATGCATGAAAAAGCTGGAAAATGAATAAGGAAGAAGGAAGAAAAACAATGCCTTTGAATTATGGTGTTGGCGAAGAATACTGAACATATCATGGACTGCCAGAAGAACAAACAATTATGTCTTGGAAGAAATACAACCAGAATGCTCCTTAGAAGCAAGGATGGTGAGACTTTGTCTCACATACTTCAGACATGTTTTCAGGAGGAACTGCTTCCTGGAGAAGGGCATCATGCTTGGTAAAGTAGAGGGTCAGCAAAAAAGAGGAAGACCCTCAACCAGATGGATTGACACAGTGGCTGCAACAATGAGCTCAAGCATAACAAGGATCATGAGGATTGAGGATGGCACAGGACCGGGCTGTGTACATTGGGTCACTATGAGTCAGAACCAACTCAAGGGCACCTAACAACAACAACAGATTTATACTTATAGCCAAGGAAAGTCCTGACCAGAACTATTTTTTAACTGTTATTTCTTATCCTAATAAATGTGAAAATTCTAAATAAATTTTTCTATATTTTTCTTCACATATTACCTAAATGGGGCTTCTTGGCCAATTTATGTTCATATATGAATATAGTCACATATGTGCCATTTTATTTCTTACAAACTCTTCCTCATTGGCATTTTCAATGCTTTTGGATGTAATATTGTTGAAGCTGTGAGTTATGAGGCTAATAAAGGGATATAAAAATAAATTTTCCTATTAATATTATAATAAATAACACTTCCAGAAAATAATTTTCCTGACCTTTTGTTAGTAAACAAACTGACACTAAAATAAAATTATTTTTATGCCTGAGTTGAGAAGAGAAATATTCAGCAAGTTTTAGCAAGATACATATTAAAATTTCTGAGTGGTTTTCAATACCTATTTATTATTTTGAACACTACATCACTTATTATCTATTAAATTAAAAGTTAATTCCGTATTCAGTTTATATGCTTAACTTCTCCCAGGCCATTGGGATTATGCATCATAAAACACACTTTTAATGTTTGCAATGAACTAACCACATCAGCATACAACACTATAATGTTTGCTAATTTTCATCTGGTGCTTGTTAAAAATAGCTTTTTTCTAAATTAGATGATAGGAGATTTGTAATATTGACTGTCTCATAGAAAATATTTTACTGATCTCTGACTAGTGGAAAGAAAAGAAAAATCAACCAATCAACACTATTAAAAGGATAATTCATGCCATATCTAACTAATTCCCTTTAATATGTTTAACATATATGAGGTTCCATACCCTGGCGATGCAATGGTTAAGTGCTCAGGTGCTAAACAAGAGATCAGTGGTTCAAACCCACCCAGCACCTCCCTGGGAGAAAAGGCCTGGCAATCTCTCCTGTAAAGATTACAGCCTAGGAAACACTGTCGGGTAGTTCTACTTGGTCCTATAGGGTCTCTAGGAGTTGGAATTGGCTCAATGACACACAACAACGACAACATCCGTAACAGACGCCTGAGATCTTTTCCCTTGTTAATTAGAAGAGTGAAATAAACTTTTACTCCTCCTTTACTGATCTCTTTATTAAATAAAAATAATAATAATAATAATAAACAAATAAATGATGAATTAATCAACAAATATTTTTTATTATATACAGCTTATTTCTAGAAAATGAATGGCCTAGAAATATGTATGAAATGAGAAAACTGACCTCGATAAACCCTGGAATTTTCTTCTAACTTCAAAAAAATTTGCCTGCTGGATTTTGGGAAAATATGACTGCATAGGTCTCACTCCAGAAATTTTCACCAGGGGGAAAGACTTTACCAGACCATGTCTCAGAAATGCGGAGAAGGACGTTATCCTCACTCCAGCCCTCTCTAGCCTTCCTGTTTCAGTAAGGCATAAAAAGCCATATATGAAGAAACTTGTGAATTTCACAGGCCACAGATACAGGCCCACTAGTCAGAATCAACTCCATAGCAACTAACAACAACAAAAGACTCAGGTTTACTTGGAAGAATATAGGGTACTCCCCTTACATACATATTACCACTACACTAAGAAGGCTACGTTATAATAATTGCGGATTACAATTGGAAGAACTGAAAGAAACAGACTTTATCTGAGGAGTACTTAGGGAAGCCCAAAGTTAAGAAAACCCATTGCTGTCAAGTTGATTCTGTCTTACAGTGACCCTATAAGGACAGAGTACAACTGCCCCATAGGGTTTTCAAGGCTATAATCTTTATGGAAGAAGAATGCCGTATCTTTCTCCTGCAGAGTGGCTGGTGGGTTTGAAACATCGACCATTTGGTTAGCAGTAAAGCACTTAACCACTGCACTACTAGGGCTCCTTCAAAGTCACAACGGGGACTAAAATAAGAACACTAGAGGAATTTAAAGCCTAGGAACATATTGTTACAGCAAACATTAAATAAAACCCAACTTCTATCAGATTTATCATAAATCTTCACACTAGAGATGTATTTACCACAATTCTTATTATACAAAATAACAGGTCCAGCTTCCAACAAAAAAAATTAAATATTACATCAAATTGTTGTTGGGTGCCGTCAAGTTGGTTCCCACTCATGGAGAGCCTATGTAAAACAGAACTAAACAATGCCTGGTCCTGCACCATAATCATAATCACAATCATTATTATGATTGAATCCATCGTTGCAGACACTGTGTCAAACCATCTCGTTGAGGGTCTTCCTCTCTTTTGTTGATCCTCTACTTTAATCAATCATGACGTCCTTCTCCAGGAACTGTTCATTTCTGATAACATGTCCAAAGTACGTGAAACGAAGTCTCGCCATCCTCATTCTAAGAAGCTTTCTGGCTGTACTTTTTCCAAGACAAATTTGTTTGTTCTTCTGGCAGTCCATCGTATATTCAATATTCTTCAACAACACCATAATTCAAAGGCATCAATTCTTTTTTCTTCTTCCTTATTCATTGTCCAGTTTCCTCATACATATGAGGAATTGAAAATACCATGGCTTGGGTCAGGCACACCTTAGTCCTCAAAGTGACATCTTTTGCAGAAGGTTTGATCAGTGCAATACGTCCTTAGATTTCTGGACTGCAGCTTCCATGGGCATTGACTGTAGATCCAAGTAAAATGAAAACCTTGACAACTTCCCTATTTTCTCTGTTTATCACGATGTTGCTTATTTGTCCAGTCCTGAGAGTTTTTGTTTTATGTTGAGGTATAATCCTTTGTTCTTCATCAGTAAGTGCTTCAAATTCACTTCACTTTCAGCGAGCAAGGTTATGTAAGCTGCATATGGCAAGTTGTTAATGAGTCTTCCTCCAATCTTGATGCCTCATTCTTCTTCATATAGTGCAGCTTTTCATATCGTTTGCTCAGCATACAGATTAAATAAGTATGGTGAAAGAATGCAACCCTGAAGCACATTTTTCCTGATATTAAACCACACAGTATCCCCCTGTTCTGTTCCAATGGCTACCTCTTGGTCTATGTACAGGTCCCTATGAGCACAATTAAATGTTCTGGAATTCTCATTCTTCGCAATGTTATCCGTAATTTGTTATGATCCACACAGTCGAATCCCTTTGCATAGTCAATAAAACACAGGTAAACATCTTTCTTGTATTATCTGCTTTCAGCCGAGATCCATCTGACATCAGCAATAATATCCCTTGTTCCACATCCTCTTCTGAATTCAGCTTGAACTTCTGGCAGTTCCCTGTTGATGTCCTGCTGCATCCTTTTGAATGATCTTCAGCAAAATTTTATTTGTATGTGATATAAATGATATTGTTCGATAATTTCTGCATTCTTTGGATCACTTTTCTGTGGAATGGGAACAAATATAGATCTATTCCAGTTGGTTGGCCAGGAAGCTGTCTTCCAAATTTCTTCACAAAGACAAGTGAGCACCTCTAGTGCTGCATTTGTTTGTTGAAACATCTCAATTCGTATTCCATCAATTCCTGGGGCCTTATTTTTTGCCAATGCCTTCAGTACGGCTTGGACTTCTTCCTTCAATACCATCAGTTCCTGATCAAATGTTACCTCCTGAAATGCCGACCAATTCTTTTTGGTACAGTGACTCTATGTATTCCGTCAGTCTTCTTTTGATGCTTCCTGTGTCATTCAGTATTTTGCCCATAGAATCCTTTACTGTTGCAACTCAGAGCTTGATTTTTTTTCTTCAGTTCTGTCAGCTTGAGCTGTTCTTCCAAGTGTGTTCTTCCCTTTTGGTTTCTTAATTCCAGGTCTTTGCACACTTCATTATAATACTTTAGTTTACTTCATCTTCTTGAGCTGCCCTTTGATATCTTCTGCTCAGCTTTTTACTTCATCATTTCTTCCATTCACTTTAGCTGCTCTACATTCAAGAGCAACTTTCAGAGTCTCTTCTGACATCCATTTTGGTCTTTTTTTTTTTTTTTTCTTTTCCTCTCTTTTTAATGATCTTTTGCTTTGTTCATGTATGATGTCCTTGATGTCATCCTACAACTCATCTGGTGTTCAATCATTAATGTTCAGTGTGTCAAATCTATTCTTGAGATAGTGTCTAAATTCAGGTGGGATATTCTCAAGATCATATTTTGGCTCTCATGGACTGTTGTAATTTTCTTCACCTTCGACTTGAACTTGTATATGAGCAATTGATGGTCTCTTCTGCAGTTTGTCCATGGCCTTGTTCTGACTAATGATATTGAGATTCTCCATCATCTCTTTCCACAGATGTAGTTGACTTGATTCCTGTGTATTTCACCCAGTGAGGCCCATGTGTACAGTTACTGTTTATGTTGTTATGGAAAGGTATTTGCAATGAATAAGTTGTTGGTCTTACAAAATTCTGTCATGCGATCTCTGGCATTATTTCTACCACCAACGCCATATTTTCCAAGTACCCTACCTTCTTCTTTGTTTCCAACTTTCACTTTCCAATCACCAGTAATTAGCAATGCACCTTGACTGCATGTTTGTTCAATTTCAGACTGCAGAAGTTGGTAAGAATCTTCAATTTCTTCATCTTTGGCATGAGTAGTTAGTGCATAAATTTGAATAATAGTCATATTAACTGGTCTTCCTTGTAGGCATATGGATATTATCCTATCACTGACAGTGTTATACTTCAAAATAGATCTTGAAATGTTCTTTTTGACATTGAATGCTACACCATTTCTCTTAAATTTGTCATTTCTGGCATAGGAGATCATATGATTATCAGATTCAAAATGGCCAATTACCAGTCCATTTCAGCTCACTAATGCCTAGAATATCAGTCTTTATGGGTTCCATTTCATTTCTGATGACTTTCAATTTTCTTGATTCATACTTTATACACTCCATGTTCTTATTTTTAATGGGTGTTTGCAGTCGTTTCTTCTCATTTTGAGTCGTGTCACATCAGTAAATGAAGGGCTTGAAAGCTTGACTCTATCCACATCAAGGTCAACTCTACTTTGAGGAGGCACCAGTCATATTTTGAGTGCCTTCCAACCTAAGAAGCTCATCTTCTGGCACTGTATCAGACAATGTTCTTTAACGTAAATCTTCACAGTAGAGGCCTATTTACCTCAGTTCCTATTATGCAAAATATCATGTCCAGCTTTCAACAAAAAAATTAAATGTACATCAAATTATAAGAAATAACTCATTCTAAAGAGACAACTCAAGCATCAGAGCTATGCTCATATATAACATGGATATTGGAATTATCAAACAGAAAATTTTTAATTGTTATGACTAATATGTTAACTGATATAATGCAAATGCAGACGACACTTAAGAATAAATGGGTAATATACGCTGAAAGATGCAAATTCTAAGAAAGAATCAAAAGCAAATTCTAGAAATAAAAAACACTGTAACAGTAATTAAGAATGCCATTGATGGGCTCATCAGTAGAGTCGATACAGCTGAGAATCACTGTGCTGGAAGACAGGTCAATAGAAACTTCTTGAACTAAAATGTGAAGGGAAAAAAACGATAATTTCTTAAAAAGTAGAACAAAACATACAAGTACTACAACAATTTCAAAAGATGTAACATATGAATATTGGAAATAGTAGGAGACGAATGAGCAAAACAACAGAAGAAATGTTTGAAGAAACAATGGCGGAGAAGTTTTCAAAATTAATGACACACCAAACCACAGACCTAGAAGCTTCAGAGAGTACCAAGTATACATACAAAACAAACATACAAACAAACAAAAATTTAACTTAGTCATATCATATTCAAACTTCAGAAAACCAAAGACAATGCAAAAATCTTAAAGGAAACTAGAGGGAAAAATACACCTGACTTATAGAGGAACAAGGATATAAATTATAGTAGACTTCTTGTCAGAAACCATGCAAGTAAGAAGGAAGTAGAGTGAAATATTTAACGTGTTAAAAAAAAAAAAAAAAAAGCTAACCTAGAATTCTGTTTCCAATGAAATAATCCTTCAAAAATGAAAGAAAAATAGACTTCCTCAGACATCCAAAAACCGAGGGAATTCATTGTCAGCAGGCCTGCCCTATAATAAACGTTTAAAACAAGTTCATCAAGGAAAAGGAAAACGATGTAGGTCAGAAATTTGGGTCTACCTAAAGTAAGGAAGAGCACATGAGAAGGAACAAATGAAAGTAAAATAAAATCTTTTTATTTTTTTTTATTCTTAATTCATCTAAAAGATAACTGTTAAAGTAATAGTAGTAACAATGTAATGGATGAGTAAGTGAAACGAATAACAGCAATGTCACACAGGATGGGAGGCAGTAATTGGGAATACTCTGTTATAAAATACCTGAATTACAAGTGATGTGAGACAGGGTTATTTGAAGATGGACTTAAACTAGTTGTAAATGTATATTGCAAACTCTAGAGTAACCATCCCCCCAAAAAATAATAAAAAAGTATAATTGGTGCATTTAGGGAGAAGGCAAAATGGAATTGGATAAAATGCTACATATGGTATTAATTATATGATATTATGAAAAAGACAAAATTATAGAGACAGTAAACAGATTATTGTTTGCTGAATATTTGAGGGAAGGGGCAGAAATGAATAGGTGAAGCACAAGGGATTTTTTTAAGATGGTGAAACTAGTCTGTATGATATTGTAATGGTGAACACAAGGCATTAAGTGTTTGTCAAAATCTATGGAGCTTTGCAGCATAAAAAGTGAGTACAATTCCCATCTCCTCAAGTGTGGGTTGCACTTGCTGACTTCTTCCAGAGAGTACATTATGGTAAGGGGTTGTGGGAAAGACTTTACAGTGGGGAAATCTGAAAAAGACTACCTCGGTGGGGGTGGGGGGATATCAAAGATAAAATCAACAGTGATAAGTCATAGTGATAATAATAACAATAAAGCCATTGCCATCGAGTTGATTCTGACTCATAGTGACCCTATAGGACAGAGTAGAGCTACCCCATAGGGTTTCCAATGCTGTAATCTTTATGGAAGCAGACTGCCACATCTATCTCCTGTGGAGAGGCTGGTGGGTTTGAACCACTGACCTTTCTGTTAGCAGCCCAGAGCTTAACCACTGCACCACCAGGGTTCTTTCATAGTGATAATATGTACCCTCAATACAATATGATGAGAACAGAACTTTACGTATATGGTAAAACACGTTACCCCAGCCTAACCATGAGAAAAAATTATCATTTAACTAGCACTAGAAGTTCATTCCACAAATATCTGAACAATAATCCTCAAAAATAAGCAAAGTCTAAGAAACTTTCACAACCAAGAGGAATCTAAGGAGAGGCACTACAAAATGTTATGTGAATCCTAGATGGGATGCTGGAATATAGTAAGTATATTAGGAAAAAACCAAGGAAACTTGAATAAAGTATAGACTTCAGTTATTAAATACTGTGAAAAGAGGAAAAACAACAAATTCCAGTGTTTGATCTTTTGTTGGTTTTGTTTAAGTAAAGGCAGACCTAGAGAATCTGTGCAAAAGAAGAGCCTAAGTTTGGTTTAATTAAGGAGGCCTATTGGTGCTGTGGTTAAGCGTTCAACTGCTAAAACAAATGTCCATGGTTCAAACCCACAAGCCACTCCCTGGAGAAAGATATGGCAGTCTGCTTTTGTAATGATTACAGCCTTGGAAACCCTATGGGGCAGTTTTACTCTGTCCTCTAGAGTTGCTATGAATCAGAATGTACTCAGTGGCAATGGGTTTCGTTTGTTTTGTTTTTTTTTAGGTTTAGTTTGGGATACCATCAAAAAATTAAACACTGATTAAATTAAATACCCAAAATCTGAAAATACTAAAAAGGTAACCAGGCAGATCAGAGAATGGACTACAAACTATAGGGAAGGGATTTCAAAGTAAATGTGATTTAAATGGCCAGATACAATATAAAAGTCCAGGGACATAATTTTAAAGGGACAGACACAAATTAAAGGAGCAAGTGTGAAAAAGACAAGTGTGATGTAAAGAAACAAGCTTCCAAAATTATAGCTTCTGGTGGGGAAAAAAAAAAGAAGTTAGAAGCTTCTTTTGCAATTTCATGGTACAGGACTCTGTTGGCTATAAGTTATTTCCTTGTTTTTGTGCCTTTTATTGTTAGCTCATATTCACTGGAAGTATTAGAAGTACCAGAAAGCCTATATTGACGGTATATTTCCACAGAGATAAATTGTAGAACATTTTAAACTTAGTTTTCAAGTTGGCAATTTTGGACCACATGGGTAACATGAAATTGGGACCTTTAACTGTATGAGAATGGCTTGTGGTTACAAATTCTTAGGAGAGTATTTTGTTTTCAATCTTCCAGAGAAAGGTTTATACCAAAATTCCTTGCTATCTCTATTTGTTGGAAGTTCTTTCTCTAGTCACCTTTTCATTAACTGTGTGCCCCTTTTGTGAACTTGTATTTACGGAGGGCTTTCTGATTCCCAATTCCAATTGCACAGATTCTAAACTTTGTCTTCTGTCTCCAGAATGATAAATAAAGATAAAGTTCTAAATCACCAGGGATTAGCAGGTATCCTTCACACAGCTGTTATTTTCTGTGGTTGCTTACATTTTTCAATTCGTACTTCTCCGTAGTATTTTTTTTTAAAAACAAATCTTTCATTTACTTTCTTGAAAGCTTAGATATTTAATTAAAACCATATCCTTTTAAGTTTATTTTTAATCTAAAACTTTAGGTGCTTTAAGGCTGGTATAATTTTTTTTCTGCTCTTTTTTTCTTAGTAAACTCTGTTTTTAACATGCTTTAATTTGCTGGAAAATATGGAGAATTGTCAGGCATTTTCCTGGGAGTAATGCTATTCTGATACACATTCTTCAACAGTTTTTTTGTTCACTTGCCTTACATCTTGCCTCTTTCTTTATCTTTGCATAGTTTCTGAGCAGTTTCCTTTGTGATACTCATCTCTGATTTGGGCCTTTCTGGATGAACCAGTTTTTTGCTGAAAAACCATAAGGTGTGGAGCTTCGGAATGAGGGTCAGAAAGTGGCAATATATAATTTAGACCAGAATAATCTACAACTTCAGACTGGTTCTTTGTTTTAACACACTGTCAGTGAATATATTCATCCTCTGTCCAAGGTGGATACTATTTTCCTCAATATTTGGCCTGCAGACAGTGTTTCTCAGAGAAAGTTATTAAACTCTGCACTATAATGTCTTTATTGTTATTTCGTTTTTATGCTTTACCCTGCCTTTCTTCAGCAGTTTCCCTAGACTGAGAGACTAGGGCCCAAGACCATCAAGATAGGTTTTTGGCATGAACCTTCCACCTTTTTTATGATGACACCATTTCTATTTTATTGGAGAAGACCCATAATAATTTGATTATTTAGTTTGTTTAAGAGGAAATACAGTATTTTGTTTAAGATCCTGAATTATGGTGCCAGAATATATGAGCTCAAATTCTACATCTTCTACTTATTGATTAGTTTGACCTTGAACAAATCTTGAACAAAGCACTCTTAGAGTAAAGTTCTTGAAGGATACGAAAAATGACAACAACAAAAACACCCCCATAGAGCTAATAATAAATCATTAAATAAAAATACAGGAAAATAAGGATATTCAAATGTATAAGTACAAGGAAAAGCACTAGAAGAAAAATGCAAGCCTTCCTAAATACACATTTAAGAAATACTTCTTAAATGCGCATCTCATACAGAAAGTAACATACCAAATATTACAAAATCTACGCTATTATAAAATATCACGAGTTTATATCAAACGTATCAGTCATAACAATAAATGTAAATGAGCTTAACTCTCCTATTACAAGAAAAAAGTGTACAATTTGGCTTACAAAACAGAATCCAACTATATGATGTCTATGTGAAATACACCTAAAACAAAGTGATTCAGAAAAGCTAAATTATAGAAATGGCTAAAGTATCCCATTTAATTGGAAATCAAAAGGAGTAGCATTTCTAATGTCAAAGTAGAATTCATACCCCAAAATATTAAACTTGGGAAGGATGGATTTTTTTCAGGCTAAAAGCGACAATCCACAGTAAAGATACACACTTATGTGCATTTATTCAACAAGTAACGCAGAAATTACCTTTATGAAGCAAAAACTGTAGTAGACGCAAGGAGACATAGAAATTAATAATAGAAGACTTCAACACAACTTTCAGTACAAAACAGATCAAGTGGATATCAAATAAATTAAGAAAGAGTATATCTAAATAACATAATAAGGCAGATCTTATTAATATACATCAAAATCTACATCCTACTCAAGTGTTTATGGCACAGTCATAGCCAAAAAATTTATGATCTATTCATATATAATGTCTAGCCTTCCCCTAGAGTCAGTATCCTGAATTTGGATTTCTAGTCTCCTAAACTGAAAGAAAATACATTTCTGTTCATTAAAGCCACCCACTTGTGATATTTCTGTTATAGTAGCATTAGGAAACAAAGACACTAAATTTGAGAGTTTTGCTTAATAAAATGAGTTTTTTCCACTAAATATATATTTAAAAGCCTCCAAAGAGGGTAAAAATACTTAGCTATTCCTCAACCTGTTTTTCCAGCATTCCTCATGATAGAGCTGATCCTGTTGCCAACTGACTCCATAACTGCGTAACTAAGGCCTCATGAGAATTTCAAAACACATTTGTACAGTATTCAGCTAAACAAAATTCATGTCATAACACAAAATACCATGTATAAAGAAGCATTATGCACTAAATATTTCACTCTGTTATATTTCATTACAATGTTCTTCTGAAGTGTAGCTGATTTTTTCAACTTGACCTAATTATTGATAAAAGTTTAACCTAAGCACGGCAGGCCATAACTACAAAACGCCAATGTTTGTCAAAATCTGAAAAGTTTAGAACAATTGGAAAAAAACTACATCAAAGAAGTGGGACAGAGTGCTCTAACAGATTCAGTGGGCAGTGGACATAATAACAATTTACCCCAGGAAGCAAGTTAAAGATCTACCCAATATCATATGTAGCCCACAAAACAAATAAAAAACAACCATCATATGACACACCCAGGATCCCTGAGCCAAGAGACCAAATTGTTAGAAAAGAAAAACAAGAAAAGTTTATCCAATCATTATTTTAGTTATTTGTCTTTACTTTAACCAATCATAGTCTGTAAGTAATTTACTCGTAATCAATCAGCACGTCAAAATTGTATAAAAAGCACTACTTACAGATTGAACTTCTTTGGACTTTAGTCTATTTATACCCTGAGTAGGGCTTGCAGACAATTTCCTATCTTTGTTTTCTTATATGTCACAATAAAAATCCCTTTGTTGCAGGAGGCTTTGGTGAAACTTGTTTCTCTTCAACACTATTTTATGTTATATATCACCTACGATTTTTTAATATTGATGCAATAAGCAGAACAAAGGTTACAAAATAATATAAACCCTTTCCAGCTACTTAACTCTAAGCACTCTGTGAACAAATATTTAAGTTTAACAAAAGTGTAAGGGAAGATCTGTACTTTCTACCAAAATAAATGTCAATATATATAACATCTCTTGAAAACAAGAGAAAAGATCAAATATTTAAAAATAATGCTCAGACTCTTTACCTCTATCCCAGCAACAGGTTGATATATAATTTACAGGGCAACATCAATTGATTTTACCATATACTTTTGTGTTCCCTTTGTGACTATGTGTTGTATTTTTGTAACAATGCTTCTAAATTCCCTTTATACAGATCACCCAATAGAAGCATCTCAAAGATGGAAAAAAAAGAAAAAGAAAAAGATATACTACCAAGAAGCCAGACTCATTCTTGAAGTTCTACGGAAGCTAAAACTTCTGTCCATAGCCCTAGTGTTAAGTGTATCGGTGACAGCAGAAACATAAAACCTACATAAATATAAGTTAACTTTTTGATGCATGATAGCATTGATGTAATAAGTTTCACTCTATCATGAAAAGTGTTCATTATTCAGTATACCAACGAATAAAGAATTCTGATTATGTACCTGAACAATAACAACTATTTTGGATTACAGAAAAAAAAAATCTTTTTCTCTGTTACCTCATCTCTTTCTCTGTTAGTTAATTCATTACCACCTTGTACTAAAGAATTTAAAATGAAATAGGTTTGACATATTATAAGTTTAATAATAATAAGGGAAATATTGAAGGTAGGAGTTTGGAACTAAATAAATTTCATAAATAAATATACTTTATGTTTAATTTGAAAAAACTATATACATTAATTTTTAAAAACCGATTTGAACTTTCATTTCTGGCAAGAGGAAGTTATATGGATTGAGTTTACCTACCTGCCTAAAGCAATGCCAAAACCAGATACAATATGTGAAACAATGGTTTTCAACACACTG
Organism: Dugong dugon; assembly: GCA_030035585.1. Taxonomy (NCBI): domain Eukaryota; kingdom Metazoa; phylum Chordata; class Mammalia; order Sirenia; family Dugongidae; genus Dugong; species Dugong dugon. The sequence continues at coordinate 140,115,406 of CM057464.1, read as the reverse complement.
CTCATCAGACAACATAGTAGAGTGATCAATGAGCTGGGAAACAATCAAGGTGAGCCCTATAGTTGTCCAACTAAATGCCTTGAGAGGAGTCACAGGCTACAGTGCAGAGAGAAGTAAACCAAAGGAGTATGGCAGACTTCACGAGGAGACTAAGATGAGTGTCTCGGGAGGAAAAGGTACTACACTTTGCAGAACACAGTACTGGAGAGGAGAGAGCAGCACTGAAAGAAAGCTCTGGAAATCTGCGGAGAGTACCCCTGGAATGTTAAGCACAGTACTGTTTAGTGCATGTATGGAAGGAAATTACCTGACCTTAGAGGGAAGACCCAGCTGAAAGGATTAGAGCAAATCCCTGGTGCACACTGGAAAAGAAACAGTACCTGTTTCCACAAGACAGACTGGGAGAAACTCACAATTCATTAATTTAATTCAACCTGCTTTGACTATATCTAACAAAACTTAAAAACATGTCCTCCAAGAAACAAACTATTTACAAATAAATTAACTATGTCTTAAAACAAAGCTCAAGACTATTTATAAGAATACAAAAATATCCAACAACAACCAAAAAGACTTAATTAACAATGTCTGCCATTCAGCCAATGGTGCAGCGATTAAGCACTTGACTGTTAACCGAAAGGTTGGCGATTTGAACCCACCAGACGCTTTGCAGGAGAAAGATGTGGTAGTCTGCTTCCATAAAGATTTATAGCCTTGGAAGCCCTTTGGGGCAGTTCTACTCTGTATTATAGGGTCACTATGAGCTGGAATTCAATTCTTGACTGCAGTGGGTTTGGTTTTGGCCATCCAGTCTAAGATTGTCAGGCATGCAAATAAGTACGAAAATACAACATATAATGAGGAGAAAACAACCAGTTGAAGCCAACTCAGAACTGAGACAGATGTTAGAATTCACATACAAGGATATTAAAACAATTATTTTTAACTATAGTCAATATGTTTTAAAAGTTAAATAGATACACTCAATAGATGAAAAAGGCCTAAAATGAACTTTTAGAAAAGTCTAAGTTAAAAAATACAGTGGATGGGGATAACAGTAGATTGGATGTTACAGAAGAAAAGATTAGTAAACTTAGAAACATAGCAATAGAAAATATCCAAAATAAAATACAGAGAGAATCCAAAAATGAAAAGAGCATCATTAACTTCTGGGAAAAATTAAAGTTTCCTACCTACACATGCAATTAGAGATCCTATAGTAGAGGATAGAATAAAATGGATTAAAAATATATTTGAACAAATAATAGACAAATTTCTTCCAAATGCGCTGCTTTGAGAAGCTCAAGCAAAGAAATATAAAGAAAACTGTGCCAAGCATATAATAACAAAATTGCTCAGAACCGATGATAAAGAGAAAGACTTGAAAGTAGTCAGAAGGAAAAAAAATTACATACACAGGGACAAAAAAAAAAGGATGAAAGCAGATTTTATTTCTCCAACAATGCAACTGAGATAGACAGTGGGGCAACATCTTTAAAGTATTAAAGAAAAAAGAAAACTGTCTAAATAGAATTCTATATTCAACAAAAATACCTTTTAAAAATGTAAACAGAATAAAACTTTTTTCAGACATACAAACTGAAAATAACTCATCACCAGCATAACTCCACTATAAGAACTATTAAGAGAAGCCTTTCAGGCAAAAGGAAAATGATACCAGATGGAGATATGAATATAACAAAAAGAATGAAGTGGCTGAGAATTATTAACTACATGAATCAATTTTAAGATTAAAATGAGCAAAATATTTGAATAGAAATATTAATAAAGAAGACATAGAGATGAAAATTAAGCATGTAAAAGAATGGTCAACATGATTAGTCAGTAGGTAAATGCAAATTACCTAATATAGTGAGATACTACTAAATACCTACCCAGAGATGCCATGGAAGAAAGGCCTGATGATCTACTTCCAAAAAACAAGCCATTAAAAACCCTACAGAGCACGGTTCTACTCTCATACAATGGGGTCATCATGAGTTGGAATCAAGTGTTGGCAACTCTTTAAATGCTTATTATAATAGTTAAAATACAAAAAGATTGGCCATACCAAGTGTAGGCAAGGATGTGGGGGAACTGGAATTCCCTTCACTGCTGGTAGCAACGTGAAGTTGTAGAAACTCTGGGAAACAGTTCGAGAGTTTATTAAAAAATTAAACATAAACCTACCGTATTTATCTAGCCATTCCATATGTTGGCATTTCCCCAGGCAAAAGCATATGCATACAAAAACTTGTTCATGATTGTTCACAGAATCTTTATTTTAGTGGTAAAATCTGGGAAAATTTCAAATGTCCATCAACAGGGGAATGGATAAATACATTGTGGTATATCCACAAAATGGAATCCTATTCAGCCATAAAAAAGAATAAAATATTTGTACATAACATAACATGGAAGAATCTCAAAATTATGCCGAGTGACAAAAAGATGTTCATAATACATAGTTCCATTTACATAAACTCTAGAAAATACAAATAATCTGTAGTGAAAGAAATCAGATCAGTGGTTGCCTAAGAAGTGATATAGTGATAGGGGAGGGAGGAATGGATTACAATGGCATCTTGATTGTAGTGTTTGTGTCATGGTTGTACATATAGGTCAAAATTAATCATATTGCACAATTTAACTATATACAGTTTATTTCATGTCACTTATACCCCAATAATGTTTTGTTTTAAAAGAACATTCTACACACTTTTCTTCTTGTTCCCTGTTCTTTCTTCTATTCTCAGTTGTGCACAGGAATTCCACAGACAGCTATGTGAAGGCAAATAGCTGTTGCTGAGAAAGAAGAAGATAAGTAAGAGAGAAAATAAAAAGCTCTCACTTCACAGTGTTTGCATGGAAGATAATGATGCACTCAGTATTTTTGTGTGCTTGGATGTGGTGTGCATACACATGTATTCATGTTTTTTAAATAATGTTATGTCAGGTAGGTCAGCCCACACCTTGGCATATTAACTCATACCCACCAAATGAATCATTCTTAAGGACGAAGCCATCCTGAAAATGAGGAATAGTCTAAGTTATCTTATAAAATCTCTTCAATAATATAATAAATTACAAAAAGACCTGAATAATTACAAATCATTCACAGAAATATATATTTAAATATCTTTGGTATGCTAATTTCTCCTAGAAAGATATTGATTTTCACCGTGAGAAAAGGAAGAGTCTATTCCCCAAATTCCTATAGTATTCATGGTGAAACGTACTGAAATTTCCAAATTAGAATTAAATTCTTAAGATTTGAGAACTTCTTGTTTGTAAAATAAAATCCTACTGAGGACTATGACACGTATGGTCATGTGTGAGGCTTTCAGGCCAGATCATGAAATTTGAAATCTTTTTAAGGTTTACTGGTAATTTATATTTTTATGTGACATGATTCTATTCTTTGCTGAGACCATTTTTAATAACAGTGATTGTATCCTGGGCTCCTCAGTTAAAGTGCCTCATGAACAGGGGTAAAGAGAATCTGGATTCACAAAATACAAAGGTTATCTCACAATTACAACTATTCTAGCAACTGTCTTAGTTATCTAGTGCTGCTATAACAGAAATACAACAAGTAGGTGGCTTTAACAAACTAAAATTTATTCTCTCACAGTTTAGGAGGCTAGAAGTCCAAATTCAGGTTGCCAACTCCAGGGGAAGGCTTTCTCTTTCTGTTGGCCCTGGGGGAAGGTCCTTGTCATCTATCGTCCCCTGGTCTAGGATCTTCTCAGCACAAGGACCCTGTGTCAAAAGGACATGCTTTGCTCCTGGCTATTCTTTCTTGGTGGCATGAGATGCCCCTATCTTCTGCTCACTTACCTCTTTTATCTCTACTGAGATTGACTCAAGATACAACCTAATCTTGTAGATTGAGTCCTGCCTCATTAACATAACTGCCTCTAATCCTGCCTCATTAATATCATAGAGGTAGGATTTACAACACTTAGGAAAATCACATCAGATCACAAAATGGTAGACAACCACACAATACTGGGAATCATGGCCTAGCCAAGTTGACACACATTTTTGGGGGACACAGTTCAATCTATAACAGCAACCAATACTAAACCGAGAGTTAAATTATAAGATCAAAGCCAAGAGAGACTTTTTTTAAGTAATGGATTTAAGTATCAAGCTTGTCAGATCACTGTAGAGAAGTTTAGGAGGACTAGAGATATATTATTATTTGTAAATTGCACAGAACTCTATTGATTTATTTATTTCAAGACTGTCACTCTATCAGACAGGAAAACATGTAGAAACTGCAACTTCAACTAGCATACCCACTATAACCACTGAAAGAAATAAAAATTATTTAATCCAGGAATTGTCACTTTCCCAAGCTTGTATTATTTTAAAAGTTAAGTTAAAAATATGGATTTAAATGCGTATTAAGATACAAAGAAAGAAAAATGGACACACAGATTCATGTTTCCATGATTCTAAGTAATTAAAAGAAAAAAAAAAAAACTTCTAGAATTTGAACTAGAAAGTCAGGGGTAGTAGTGGCTACTGAAAAAAACAAAGGTCTAAATACATAACGACAACAAAAACAAAAATTTTATTTAATTTGTACCTATAAATTTTATTTCATATGTGTGTATATGGGTCTTTATTTACTCTCTTTTTCTTTATCCTACGTTCATCATAGCAACTTCAACACTATGTAAATTAGTTTTAATAGTAACAGCACATTACCAAATACTTATTAAAATTTTATGTGAATTAATTCACAATTTAGATTTCAAGTCTAAAGTAATATTTAAATGTGATTTACAAAGTTTGCATATATGGGTCAAATATAAAACTATTCCAAATGTATCCAAAAGGCAAGGACACTAAAAACAAACAGTAATTCTTACTCTGTCAAGGAAAATTCATAAATATAACCTGCGATAAACAGGACACAACCTTTCTTGCTAAAAGTGAAGAGGACTTGAAGTACTTACTGATGAAGATCAAAGACTACAGCCTTCAGTATGGATTAAACTTTAACATAAAGAAAACAAAAATGGACCAATAAGCAATATCATGATAAACAGAGAAAATATTGCGTTTGTCAAGGATTTCATTTTACTTGGATCCACAATCGATGCCCATGGAAGCAGCAACCAAGAAATCAAAGTATGTATTGCATTGGGAAAATCTGCTTCAAAAGACCTCTTTAAAGTGTTTAAAAGCAAAGATGTCACTTTGAGAACTAAGGTGTGCCTAACTCAAGCAATGGTATTTTCAATCATCTCATATGCATGCAAAAGCTGGATAATGAGTAAGGAAGACCAAAGAAGAATTGACGCCTTTGAATAATGGTGTTAGCAAAGAATATTGAATCTACCATGCGCTGTCAGAAGAATGAACAAATCTGTCTTGGAAGAAGTACATCCAGAATGCTTCTTAGAAGCAAGGACGGCTAGACTTCATCACATGTACTTTGGACATGTTATCAGGAGGTACCGGTTCCTGGAGAAGGACATCATGCTTGGTAAAGTAGAGGGTCATTGAAAATGAGGAAGACCCTCAACAAGATGGATTGAGACAGTGGCTGCAGTGATGGGCTCAAGCATAACAACAATTGTGAGAATGGTGCAGGACCAGGCAGTGTTTCATTCTGTTGTACGAACTGGCCACTCTGAGTTGGAACCGACTTGAGGGCACCTAACAACAAGAAAGGTGAAGATGGGAAAGAGGGAAAAAGGTGGCACATGGATCAAAGTTTTTGATCAATATTTCCAAAGATTGTTTCCCATCAGGTACTAGTCTCATGATATATTGACAGAAAATTTTTAAAAAGTTTACAAGATGAGATAAATTTGAAAAAAATGCTACATACATGATCAATAGAATAAAGGCCTCTGGAGATTTACAATTCCTTTCAGGACGTTAAAGACTCTGTGTAGTCTGCTGTATTGAAACTTAATTAAACTCTTCAGATCAGAATACACCACACTCTTTCAGCCACATAAATTTTTATTTTAAATAAGTTTTTTTATAATCATCCCTTGACATTGAATATAATAAAACATATTTTGGGAAATACTGTTCTAGGTTAATCTTTGAAACAGTATTACTCTATTTATGTAATATAACTCAAATTGGTTATTCAAAAAAAAGAATTGGTCTGATCTAGGACAGGTGAGTGTACATGCTTGGAGATTTTTTTTTTAGTTAATAGCGTACAGGGTACTTACTTATATCCATTTCCCTGTAGCTCCTTCAGATGTTACTTGTAATTCTATTTAAGGCAAACATCTAGGAGACTAACAAAGAACAGACTCCACATGTTGAGAAATTATAATAACTCACAAAAATTTAGTGAGTTACTAATAAATACCTCTTAGATACATATATAAAATGAAAGCCAAATAAACTCCTTTTGATTTGGCCATAAAAGCAAAGAAAGAACTTGTAGCCTTTGATGTATTTGAAGCCAATCTATTGACTGTGGTTCATATATATATATATGAATATGTATATATGTATGTATTTTATTTTATTAGGTTCCTGTGGCTGCTATAACAAATTGCCACAAACTGTGTGGCTTAAAACAGCAAAAAAAAGTTATCCTCTGAGTTCCAGACGTCAAATTATGAAATTCACTGAGCCTAAATTGATGTGTCAGCCAGGCTGTGCTTTCTCCAGAGGCTCAAGGAGTGAATCTGTTCTTTACTTCTTCCAGCTTCTAGTGGCTGCCAGTATTCTTTGACTTGTAGCTGCATAGTTCTAATCTCTGCTTCCATCTTCACATTGCCTTCTTCTCTGTGTATCTGTGCCAAATCTCCCCTTGCCCTTATATTATAATGATACTTGTGCTTACATTTAGGGCCTACCAGACAATCTAGAAAAATATCCTCATCTCAAAATCCTTAATTTAATCCCATTTGCAAAGCCTTGCCATCTTAATATTTATAGGTATCAGAAATTAGGACCTGATATCTTTGGGGCCCATTATTCAGTGTACTATGCCAGTCATGCACTATGTAAGTTATATTTTATTATTAACAAAAAATATATAGGCTATAATAATACAGTAGTTTATGTGTGATTTGTTTTACAAATGTGATCAGATTAAAGATAAGACATATAATGGTATCCCTCTTTCTTGCATTCTGATGCATTTTTTCTCCATAAGAATGATGAATGGCAGTAATTATGCATTGAATCAAATACAGTCTTGAGTTCTGTTAACAGGCTATAATAGCACATGTAAACCTTACCTTTGTTACAGAAAAGAATTGAAATCCAAGATCTAGTAACTAAAGGCATCCCTAACAGTTGCAATTATGCACATTACTCCATAGAAAATTTCTTGATTGCCTTTATAACGCTATAACATGTATAATATTGAAAGCATGTGTGGCATATCCTGTGGGGTGTTTGCTCTCTCGCCACCTCCTTTCACACACGTTTCTGTACTGTGAAATTTGGGAGTTCTATTTCCCAGAACCCTTGCTGCCAGAGCTCTGGATCTGAATTTGGTCCCAGAATTGAATGTAGTCTGGAGAGATGTTGAATGCAAGTGAATAGAGTTTCTCTTCTTGCCTAGTTCTGCTTTTCTACAGGCAAGTGAAGTCCTTCAGATCCAAATGAGGAGAGGGTGTTGCAGCCTTCCAAAGTCTAGCCACTGATTCATGAGCAGCTATAGATACAACAGCAGAGTTGTGAGCTGAAAAAGTATGTTCCAGCCTCAAAAGTTTCTGTGGCTCTTTGTAGTTCCCTGACTCTCACTCCAGACCCCTCCCAACAATTTCCTACATATCTCATTCTCTGCATTTATTCATTTCAGCTTAAAATATCAAATGTGATTGCTTTTTTTTTTTTTTCCTGCTTCTTTTGATTTCTTGCTTGCCTCTCGCTGCCTCCCCCTCCTTTCACCCGAGTGCCTGGCTCCATGCGCCATCTTAGCTTCTTCCTGAGGGGCTACGGAGCTCCATTCCAGCATGCAGCTGCTTCCTGGTCTGGGCTACCATGCTGGTGGGATCCAGGGGCTTTTGTTCGGTTGTTTCTCTGCTTCCCGCGGCCACAGTCTCTTGACTGGGAAGCGCCGGCTGCTTGGATTCCACACACCCAAGCGGGCGACTCTCTGAGTGCCATTTCTTGGCTGCTAGTGTTGCTTTTTTTTTCTGCTTCTTTTGATTTTTCACTTGCCTCTCGCCACCTCCCCCTCCTTTCACTCAAGTGCCTGGCTCCATGCGCCATCTTTGCTTCTTCCTGAGGCGCTCCAGAGCGCTGGCAATTTGTGATATACGCTTTCCCACTCTCTATCTTTCTTCAGCCACACTCCGCCTCCTCTGCTTCCCGTGGACACAGTCTCTTGTCCAGAAACACCAGCCTGCACTGGCTGGCTCTCTGAGCACCAATTGTTGGCTGCTGGTGTTGCTTTTTTTTTTTTTCCTGCTTCTTTGGATTTCTTGCTTGCCTCTTGCCACATCCCCCTCCTTTCGCTCAAGTGCCTGGCTCTGTGTGCCATCTTTGCTTTTTTCTGAGGGGCTGCGGAGCTCCATTCGACCGTGGAGCTGCTTCCCGGTCTGGGCTACCACGCTGGGGGGATCCTAGGGCTTTTGTTTGTTTGTTCGTTTTGAACTGTTTGTTTGTTTTCTTTTCCTTTTCTTGAGTTGGGAGCTCTTTCTGGCCAGGCGGAGCTGCGTGGCAAGGAACTCCCCTTCAGCTTCCACAGATGTGCAGAGGGATCCCTGAGAACATTTCTTTTTTTGGTGGTTTTTCTTTTTTCTTTTTTCTTTTTCCTGTTTTTTTTTGGGGGGTCTTTCTTGTTCTATTTTTTTTTTAATTTGTTTTGTTTTCCCTCTTTTTCCATTTTTATCTTTCTTCATTGCTCAGTTTCTCGTCTCTCTATATCTTCCTTCTCTTTCTGATCCCTGAATACCTGGCGTTGTATACCTCTACGCCTTCTAGCCAGGCTGTACTGCGACACCTGAGAGCAACTTCCTCAAACCTCATAGCTACATCGGTGGGATCTGTGGGTACTTTTCGGTTCTTTAACCTTTCTGATTTTTATTTATTCATTCTTTTCTTTTCTTCCTCGTCCCCTTTCTGTTTTTCTCCATTTCATAGTCTCTCATCTCTCCATTCCAATGGCAAGCTCCCCTAGCATTCTTTTTTGTTTGTTTGTACGTTTTTTGGCTCCTGTTCCTCTCTCCTCTCTCCCATATCCAACTTAGCTCCACACATAACAATCTCCCTACTACATCCTGCCTACCTGCACCATGCGGTTGACATCACACCACCAAGCAGTACAGGCACGGACTACTGGAACCTGCCCAGCACTGATTACTGACCCACCCTGGTGGCTGTTGTAAGTGCCACAAACAACCCATCCGAGTAACTCCTCTTCAGCTAGACCTTCCCTGCTGTACCATATCTGAGTGACTGACCCTCCTGGTTGGAGAAGGAGGCGAAAAGTATTGAGCGCACAGACGAGCAAACAACAAAGAACACACAGTCCGCCTGCTCAGACATAGTCAAATTTTTTTTTTTTTAAAGGGATGAAACAAACAAATCTACAATCAATACATGAGAAAAATAACTACTGAATGCCCCGTAAACAGCAACAATATCAAAACATTTACAAAAACAGGACAGGATGGTTACAGTAGGTGTCCAACATAAAACAACAGATGACTCTCCTGTGGAAGAAAAGGTACTAGAAGTACCTGATAGGGAATTCAAATCTCTAATACTCGGAATTTTCCAAGAACTGAGGCAAAAAGCCAACAAACATGAGGAAAAAATAGACAAATTCATGGAAAATACAGACAAAAAATTGGAAGAATTCAGAAAGATGAAGCAGGAACAAAATGCCAAAATAAATTCACAACAAGAAATTATACAAAAACAACAATTAGAAATCCAAAAGATAAACAACAAGATTTCACAAATGGATGATGTCATAGAAGGGCTGAGAAGCAGATTTAAAACGGTGGAAGACAGGATCACTGGAACTGAAGACAAACACTTGGATACAACTCTGTCTGAGGAAAACTCAGAAAAAAGAACAAAGAAAAATGAAGAGACCCTGAGAGTTATGTGGGACATGATTAAAAGCAAAAATTTACGAGTGATTGGAATCCCAGAACAGGGGGAGAAAACAGAAAACATAGATAGGATTATTGAGGAACTGCTGACGGAAAACTTCCCCAATATCATGAAAGATGAAAAGATGGCCATCCAAGAAGTTAAACGAACACCATATAGAAGAGACCCCAAAAGAAAATCACCAAGGCATATCATATTCACACTCGCTAAAACCAAAGACAAAGAATCCTGAGACCAGCTCTTGAAAAACAAGAAGTCACATACAGAGGAGAAACAATAAGACTAAGCTCAGATTATTTGGCAGAAACCATGCAGGCAACAATGCAATGGGATGACATATATAAAATCTTGAAAGAAAAAAATTGTCAGCCAAGAATAATATATCCTGCAAAACTCTTGTTCCAATTTGATGGTGAAATTAGGTCATTTCCAGATAAACAGAAATTAAGGGAATATGTAAAAGTCAAACCAAAATTACAAGAATTATTAAAGGGAGTTCATCGATCTGAGGACAAACAGCTTCAGCTCACAGGCAGAACCTAGGACGCAGGATCGTACGAGCCAGATACCAATCTAGGAAATGAACTCTCGAGGACTATCCAAAACCAAAAGAAATACAACAGGGAATCAGAGCAGTTAATCGATGGATGACAACAACATCAAAACAATGAATGAGGGAATAAATGGCATAGGTAAAGAACCTTCTAATGGAGAGGAAGGCAAGGTGATACCAAGTAATGGTAGACTGCTTCAAACTTAGAAAGATAAGGATAAAATTCATGGTAACCACAAAGAAAGTTACCAAACCAACTCATAAAAATAAAGACGAAAAACATAAAGTCTTGGAAAAAACAAAACCTACAAAAACAAAAGAAATGAAAAAAAAAAAAATCCACAAACAAAAGTAACTCAGCACAAGAGAGTAAGAACAAAGAAATCTTCAGCACCACAAAAAAAGCACTACAAAATGACAGCAACAAACTCACATCTATCAATAATTACACTGAATGTAAATGGACTCAATGCACCCATAAAGAGATGGAGAGTGACAGAATGGATAAGAAAACAGGATCCATGAATATGCTGTCTACAAGAGACACACCTCAGAAACAAAGATGTGAATTTATTAAAAGTCAAAGGTTGGAAAAAAATATATCAAGCTAACAACTACCAAAAAAGAGCAGAAGTTGCAATACTAATCTCAGATAAAATAGACTTTAAAACAAAATCTACCATAAAAGACAAAGAAGGACACTATATAATGATTAAGGGGATGGTCCATCATGAAGACATAACCATAATAAACATCTACACACCCAATGACAGGGCTCCAAAATACATAAAACAAACTCTAACAACACTGAAAAGAGAAATTGACAGTTACACAATAATAGTAGGAGACTTCAACACACCACTCTCAGTAAAGGACAGAACAACTCAGAAGAAACTCAGCAAAGATACGGAAGACCTAAAGGGCACAATCAGCCAAATTTACCTCACAGACATATACAGAACACTCCATCCAACCGCTGCAAAAAACACATTGTTTTCCAATGCACATGGAACGTTCTTCAGAATAGACCACATCTTAGGTCACGGAGCAATCCTCAACAAGATCCAAAACACTGAGATAATTCAAAGTATCTTCTCTGACCACAATGCCATCAAGGTAGAAATTAACAATAGAAAGAGCAAGGAAAAAAATCAATTACATGGAAACTGAATAATACCCTGCTTACACATCTCTGGGTAATAGAAGAAATCAGAGATGGAATCAAAAAAATTCCTAGAATCAAATGAGAATGAAAACACATCATACCAAAACTTTGGCACACAGCAAAGCAGTCCTCAGAGGACAGTTTATAGCAATAGATGCACATACCAAAAAAGAAGAAAGGGACAAAATCAAAACATTAACTACAGAACTCAAACAAATAGAAAGAGAACAGCAAAAAAAAAAAAAAAAAAAAAAAGCCCACAACCACCAGAAGAAAGGAAATAGTAAAGATCAGAGCAGAAATCAATGAAATAGAGAACAGAAAAACAATAGAAAGAATCAACAAAACCAAAAGTTGGTTCTTTGAAAGAATCATCAAAATTGACAAACCACTGGCCAGACTGACAAAAGAAAAACAGGCAAGGACACAAATAACTCAAATAAGAAATGAAATGGGGGTCATTACAACAGACCCAACTGAAATAAAAAGGGTTATAAGAGAATATTATGAAAAACTATACTCCAACAAATTTGAAAACCTAGAGGAAATGGATAAATTTCTAGAAACACACGGCCTACCAAAACTACAAAAAAGTGATGTTGAAAACCTGAACAGACCCATAACAAGAGAAGAGATTGAAAAGGTAATAAAAAAACTCCCAACCAAAAAAAGCCCTGGCCCAGATGGCTTCACTGGAGAATTCTACAAAACATTTACAGAAGAGCTTTTACCAGTACTACTCAAGCTATTTCAGAGCATAGAAGAGGAAGCAACACTTCCAAATTCATTCTATGAAGCCAGCATAATGCTGATACCAAAACCAGGCAAAGACGTCACAAAAAAAGAAAATTACAGACCTATGTCTCTCATGAATATAGATGCAGAAACTCTGAACAAAATTCTAGTCAATAGAATTCAGCATCATATCAAAAAAATAATACACCACGACCAAGTAGGATTCATATGAGTTATGCAAGGATGGTTCCGCATTAGAAAATCAATCAACGTAATCGACCACATAAATAAAAGGAAAGAAAAGAATCACATGATCATCTCAATTGATGCAGAAAAGGCATTTGACGAAGTCCAACACCCATTCCTGATACAAACTCTCAATCAAATAGGTAGAGAAGGGAAATTTCTCAACATAATAAAGGGCATCTATGCAAAACCAATGACCAACCTCATTCTTAATGGAGAGAGGCTGAAAACATTCCCCTTGAAAACAGGAACAAGACAAGGTTGCCCTTTATCACCACTCCTTTTTAACAGTGTGCTGGAAGTTCTAGCTAAAGCAGTAAGGCAAGAAAAAGAAATAAAGGGCATCCAATTTGGTAATGAAAAAGTTAAACTGTCCCTGTTTGCAGATGATATGATACTACACATAGAAAACCCTAAAGACTCCACGAGAAATCTACTGGAACTAATAGAAAGATTCAGCAGAGTAGCAGGATAGAAGATAAACATTCAAAAATCAGTTGGATTCCTATACACCAATAAGGAGAACAATGAAAAGGAAATCAGGAAAACAATACCATTTATAATAGCCCCTTAAAAGATAGAATACTTAGGAATAAATCTGACCAGGGATGTAAAAGACCTATACAAAGAAAACTACAAAACACTACTGCATGAAACCCAAAGGGATCTACATAAATGGAAAAATATACCATGCTCATGGATAGGCAGACTCATCCTTGAGAAAATGTCGATTCTACCCAAAGCAATTTACAAATACAACCCAATCCCGATCCAGATACCAACAACATTCTTCAAAAAGATGGAAAAACTAATCATTAACTTTATATGGAAAGGGAAGAAGCCCCGAATAAGTAAAGCACTACTGAAGAAGAAGAAGAAAGTTTGAGGACTCACACTACCTGACTTTAGAACCTACTATACAGCTACAGTAGTCAAAACAGCCTGGTACTGGTACAACGACAGATACATTGACCAATGGAATAGAATTGAGAACCCAGATGTAAATCCATCCATCTACAGTCACCTGATCTTCCACAAGGGCCCAAAGTCCATCAAATGCGGAAAAGACAGTCCTTTTAACAAATGGTGCTGGCAAAACTGGATATCCATCTGCAAAAAAATGAATCAGGACCCATACCTCACACCGTATACAAAAACTACCTCAAAATGGATCAAAGACCTGAATATAAAGCCTAAAACTATAAATTTCATAGAAGAAAGAATAGGATCAACACTTCACGCCTTAATACATGGCATTAACAGGATACAAACCATAACCATCAATGCACAGAACCCAATAGATAAGCTAGATAACTGGGATCTTCCAAAAATCAAACTCCTATGCTCTTCAAAAGACTTCACCAAAAGAGTCAAAAGAGAACCTACAGACTGAGAAAAAATTTTTGGACAGTACAAGTCAGACAAAAGTCTAATCTCCATAATCTACAAGAAAATCCAACACCTCTACAACAAAAAGACAAACAATCCTTTTAAAAAATGGGCAAAGGAAATGAACAGACACTTCACCAAAGAAGACATTCAAATGGCCAACAGACACATGAGGAAATGCTTGCGATCACTAGCCGTTAGAGAAATGCAAATTAAAACCACAATGAGATACCATCTCACCCCGGCATTACTGGCACGAATCAAAAACACTGGAAATAACAAATGTTGGAGGGGCTGAGGGGACTGTTGCACTGCTGGTGGAAATGCAAAATGATACAACCATTTTAGAAAATGATATGGCGCTCGAAAGCTAGAAATAGACATACCATTCGATCCACCAATTCCACTCCTAGGAATATATCCTAGAGAAATAAGAGTCGTCACTCGAATAGACATATGCACACCTATGTTCATGGCAGCATTGTTCACAATAGCAAAATGACGGAAACAACCTAGATGCCCATCAACAGATGAATGGATAAACAAAGCATGGTACATACACACAATGGAGTATTATAGAACAAGAAAGAACAACAAGGAATCTGTGAATCATCTCATAACATGGATGAAACTAAAGGACATTATGCTGAGTGAAATAAGTCAATCACAAAAGGACAAATATTGTATAAGACCTCTATTGTAAAAACCTATGAAAAAGTTCACACACAAATTGTAACAATCTTTGTTGGTTACCAGGGATGGGAGGGGTGGGGGGGAACTACTAAATAGGCAATAGATAAGTGGTATCTTGGGTGAAGGGTGAGACAGTACACAATACAGGGGAAACTAGCACAACCTGTACAAGGAAAGGTCATGGAAGCCCCATAGACACATCCAAACTCCCTGAGGGACTGAATTGCCGGGTGGAGGGCTGTGGGGATCATGGTCTCGGGGAACATCTAGGTCAGTTGGCATGACACAGCTTATAAAGTCAATGCTCTACATTCTACCTTGGTGAGTAGTGTCTGGGGTCTTAAAAGCCTGTGAGCGGCCATCTAAGATACTCCACTGGTCTCATTCCTTCGGGAGCAAGGGAGAATGAAGAGAACAGGATTCAACGAAAAGATTAGTCCAAAGGACTAATTGTCCACAACTACCAAGGCCTCCACCGGACTGAGTCTAGCATAGCTAAATGGTGCCCGGCTACCACCACTGACTGCTCTGACCAGGATCACAACAGAGGGTTCTGGACAGAGCTGCAGAAGGATGTGGAGCATAATTCTAACTCACAAAAAAAAGACCAGATTTAATGGCCTAAAGGAGACTGGAGAAACCTCGAGAGTATGGCCCCCAGACACCCTTTCAGCTCAGTGATGAAGTTACCTCCGAGGTTCCCCATTCAGCCTGGGAGTGGACAGCCCCGTAAAACCAAATGAGACTAATGAAGTACAGGAGTCCAGTGACAAGGGCCAGAAAGCAGAAGGGGACAAGGAAGCTGGTGATAGGGAACCCAAGGTTGAGTAAGGATATTGTTGATGTGTTTTGAGATTATTAACCATTGTCATAGGGCAACATTTGTAGTTAGTGTTAAATGAGAAACTATTTTGTTCTGTAAGCCTTCACCTGAAGTGCAATAACATATAAAAAATAAAAAAATAATTTAAAAAAAAATGGGGAAATGAAAAAAAAAAAAAAAAGGTGATTGCTGCTTCTGGCACTGAAGTAGGACTGATGGAGTAGGAATGACACAACCAAATATTATAGAAAAGGTTTTAAAATCCTATATGTTAAAAAATATAAATAATAAAATCATAACAGAAAAACATATTGAAACACTAGAAACAATTATGTGTTGCTTTCAATGCATATGAGATTACATGTGCATTTATTTGCTTTAAAAATTATTGAGAAAAATTAGGGATGAAATTCTATTTTCCCAAAAGAGGTTTATTTGTTCAGTTTTTGTTTGTTGTTTTAATCGTCATTTAATTTTTGTTTTCATTTAGGAAAGAACAAGGCAGAACTTGTATATTTATTGTTTCTTCATCATAATCACCAGTAAATCCATTTTTTACCCTCTGCCTTACCTAAAATTTAGAAGCTATGGATTAAAACTGGTTTTCTAAAGGGAGCATTTCATGTAGTTAATAAATCTGACATTTTGATAGAACATATTAAATAAAGTTAGAGTTACTTAAATGAAAATATTCCTTTAAAATAAGCATATTATTTTAAACTACCTTGAATATTGCCTATTTGGCATAGTCTGAGATTTAATAAATGTTGTGAAAATTTTCTAAGTGAAAGGATGTTATCTGCTTAATTTGCTCAAAAATTATATTTAAATCATAACACTAAAAATTAAAAGGAAAGCAAAATTCTACAGCATTTAATAATTATTATTTATAATACCATATATACATATACATACATATACTTATAAGAGGTATTCTCATATATTATCTCATAACTCTCTTAATGACATAGTACTGTATTTTTATGCAAATAACATGCACCTTCTGCATCTGTTTGCCAACCGCTCCCTATCCCTGAAAGGCATTTTTGTAAGTGCTGTTATGCCAATTTATTTTTCATGTTGCTGTAAAAACAGCATAGAGCACTTAGGAAAATATCTCAATGAAGGAGGGAGCAGTTGGCTAACAAACTCAGAAGGTGTGCTCTATTTGCGTGAAAATGTGGTACATTACTGTTATATTGCAAGGAGAAAAAGGAGACCTGGTGAACTACTTAGTCAAGAGGCAGAACTAAAATTTCAGTCACATACTGGATAAAATCCATATTCAATTGATTATATATCTACATATGTATGACTGAGGATGCATTTTATTTCTGGAAAATTTAGAATGTGTTTGCAAGTAAGAGAGCCAAAGTCTAAATTAATTGTGCTCTATACTACCTGAAGAAATACTGGATTAATAAAAGAATACCTTGCAAGAAAACTAAGAAATTAGTAGAGATTTAATCATTGTATCTTAACTGTATCCTGTAGAGAGAATGCCAAAATTCAGTGAATCCAAGTATCCAGTCTTGATGGGCTTACAGTGAAGTTAAATGCAATAAACTTGAATCTTAGACTCTAAGTTCATCTAACTCCTGTTTTACCATATTCTCACCAACCAAAAAACCAAACCCATTACCACGGAGTTGATTCCAACTCATAGGAACCGTACAGAATAGAGTAGAACTGCCTCATAGGGTTTCCGAGGCTGTAATCTTTACAGAAGCAGATTGCCACATCTTCCGACCGTGGAATCACTGGGTAGGTTCAAATAACGGACCTTTTGATTAGCAGCCCAGCACATAACCACTGCACCATCAGGGCTCCCTCTGTTCTCACAACCTAATTCTAATTTCACTATCTATATGGAGTAGTAGAATCAGATGTCTTGAGTTTGATTGAATCTAGATCTACTACTTACCAAATGTGTGACTCTGGAAAATGTATTTAACTTGCATCTGAATTCCCAAGTAAATAAATGGAATTAGTAATAGCATCTATGTCTCAGGATTTCTGGGGTACTGAATGAGTTAAATCACATAAAGTTCTTAGAAGATTGTCTGACCTATGGAAAACAGTTGACAAATATTAACCAAAACTAGCTGCTGTAGAGCTGATTCCAAAGTATGGTAATCCAATGTGTGTCGAAGTACAATTGTGTTCCATAGGGTTTTCAGTGGTTGGTTTTTCACAAGTAGATCTTCAGGCCTTTGTCTGGGGCTTTTCTGAATAGACATGAAATGCCAACCTTTGATTAACAGCTGAGTGCTTAACTGTTTGCACAACCCAAGGACTCCCCAAAAATGTTATGTACCACTAAATAATTAACATGTGTTGAGTTTTGACTACAATCAGGTACTGAAGTAGGCTTTTTTATGCATGATCTTCTTAATTTTACAACTGATTTATGAGATAGGGTCATATCTTTGTTGTTGTTAGGTGTCATCCAGTCGGTTCCAACTCAAAGTGACCCTATGTACAACAGAACGAAACACTGCTTGGTTGTGCACCATCCTCACAGTATTTATTATGTTTGTACCCATTGTTGCAGCCAATGTGTCAATCCATCTCATTGAGGATCTTCCTGTTTTTTGCTGAACCTCTACCTTACCAAGCATGATGTCCTTCTCCAGGGACTTGCCCCTTCTAATAACATGTTCAAAGTACGTGAGACAAAGTCTCATCATCCTTGCTTCCAAGGAGCACTCTGGCTGTACTTCTAAGACAGACCTGTTTGTTGTTCTTCTGGCAGTCCATAGTATATTCAGTATTCTTCACCAACACCATAATTTAAAGGCATCAATAAAAAGTATCATTTCTTTACGTGAGGAATCTGAGTACAAAGAGGATCCCACCAATTACCAGTGACTGACCATATTTCAAAGCCTTTGTAGATACACAATTTCTCACTTAGATCTGAGATTCTTTACATATCAGTCTCCTGTGACTTTAACTACAATGATTCCATCACTAGGAAAGTAATAAATTCTGGGAGATCAAATTTTAAGTTAGTTCACGCACCTTCAAAGCTGAAGATTAAACTCTGGAAAGTGATGATGAGCATAACTCAGTACTGTCTTCTTATGATGTCTTATTTGGCCCCAGATGATAGCTGCATTTTGTCAATTTATAAATTTTTAAATATTTTTCTTTTTGCACTTTTATGAAGTAATTATGACATCTGAAATTCATATCTTATAATTTTTTCTGATTTCTGAATTCTATTTTAATATCAAATTCCCCAAGAATATCTATGGAACTTTTTTGTGAGCTGTTTTAGTTTATCATCCTGTAGTCAATTGTCCTATGACGTGATTACAAACAGACTAATCCAGAAGGTGGGGTGGGGATTTCTTATGTTTGTGACCTCACATTTGCAGATGAAGGACATCCACTAAAATAGTTTTCCTGGTTATATTCCACCCCGTCTGACTTAACCAAGGGAGGGAAAGTGTTATCTGAGAGGCTATGTGATTGAAGGACTTGGGGAAAAGGAGATCACTCCTTCTTCTCTTTTAATATTTCTCTGTTCTCTCTCTCTCTCTTTCTTCCTCTTTTGCTACTTCATCGATATCTTAATTTTTACCATCATCTTTATTTTAATCTGTCTTCTTTCGGAGAGAGTGTACTTTACTCAACTGTCAAGTATGTGGTAAGTTTAGGGAAGCAGTTTCTGCTCCCTGAAGAAGAGGGTAGGAGGATTTGCACTGACCAAAGTTGTCTGGAACCACATGGGTGAGTCTGTTTTATTGTGGAGTGGATTATCAGTGAGCTGTTTTAGTCAGATATCTAAAGTCACTTTCCTTAATCACTTTTTTTAGTAATACAATTATGGTTGAGTTATATATCTACCTCTCAGTTTGTTCTGAATTTTGTAAGGGGTTGTCATGGATTGAATTGTGTTCCCCAAAAAATATCTGTTAACTTGGCTAGGTCATGATCCCCAGTGTTATGTGATTGTCTACCATTTTGTCATCTGATGTGATTTTCCCATGTGTTGTAAATTCTATCTCTATGATGTTAATGAGGGGATTAGTGACAGTTATGTTAATGAGGCATGACTCAATCTACAAGATTAGGTTGTGTTTAAAACGACTATCTTTTGAGATATAAAAGAGAGAAGAAACAAGAGCCAGGAGAATAGCATGTCCTTTGGACCCAGGGTGCCTGCCCTGAGAAATCTACTCAACCTGGGAAGACTGAAGACAAGGACCTTCCCATAGAACTGATAGAGAAAGCCTTCCCCCTGGAGCTGGCACCCTGAATTCAGACTTCTAGCCTCCTAGACTGTGAGAGAATAAATTTCTCTTTGTTATAGTCATCCACTTGTGGTATTTCTGTTATGGCAGCCCTAGATAACTAAGACAGGGGTGGGATGTAATACTGTCCTCCTAGAACTTTCAACATACAGGAAAATCACCACGAACTTCATTGTGATCTTCATACAGGCAAGGAAAAGGAAAAAACAGGAGACTTTACATGTCAAGCCAAATACTTTCCCTGTCCATATTTTCCTTTCATAATATTATTTCTGAGGGTATCTTCATTGTCTTGAGCATCTTCCAACTCTATTACCAATTTCCCCTGAGTATCTCACCACTGGAGAGGTAGTGATGTATTCAGAAGCCGCTTGCCTACACACTTAGTATTGACTTGCCACAAATGTCAAATATTTCACTGAAATACTATGTAAAGGATTATTAAAATAAAATGTGTGTTATGTAAACAAAAGGAACTGTTATAATATGGTAGGAAGCAAAAATAAACATCAAAGCAACCACTTTGGATACCGTCATAAGAGCAGCCAGAGGGAGCACATTTGTACTGAACTCTAAAGATTCAGAAAGGCTAACATAATGGGTCATTTTTGAATTTCATTTCTCTAAGTATTTGAACTCATTAAATGCATTACTAAGCTCCCTGGAGACAGTAACAACAATTAATCTGCCTAAAAACACTCTCCATTCCTTTACAGAAAAGTATAAAAGGTTTTTTATATTCCACATTTATTAGTCAATAATTTTATAGGTAAAGGTTTATAGGTAAAATAGGTTTATAGGTAAAAGTCCCCATTATAACCAGGAAATCAGAGGAAATAGAGCAAAGAATGAAAGAAGTAGGGAGATGAGAATAGAATATTTTTAAATATTGTTGTCATAATCTCTGTATATGTACATTGCCTGCCGAAGAGAGGGCTTCTCATGTAGCTGGTGCTAATTGCTACTAATTACTAACAACGAAAAGATAAAAGACGTTTCCCAGGGGTTCATCCAAGCAGGTCTGAAGGTTATTTCCCAGAAGACTTTGTGTGACCAGAATCATCTAAAGTCCAAGAAGAGTAAAAGAGCAGTTTGTTTTTCCTAGGGAGAATTCCTAAGAATTCAAATACATTTGCAAAATTTTAACAGATTATTTTTGTGAATATTATTAACAGTAATGAAGGTTGTTGTTAGGCGCATCGAGTCAGTTCTGACTCATAGCGACCCTATGGACAACAGAATGAAACATTGCCTGTTCCTGTGCCATCCTCACAATTGATGCTATGTTACAGCCCACTGTTTTGCCACTGTGTCGATCCATCTTGTTGAGTGTCTTCTTTTTCGCTAACCCTCTACTTTACCAAGCATGATGTCCTTCTCCAGGGGCTGTCCCTCTTGATAACATGTACAAGATCTCACCATCCTTGCTTCTAAGAAGCATTCTGGCTGTACTTCTTCCAAGACAGATTTGTTCGTTCTTCTGGCAGTCCATTGTATATTCAATGTTCTTTGCCAACACCATAATTCAAAGGCATCAATTCTTTTTCTGTCTTCCTTATTCACTGTTCAACTTTTGCATGCATATGAAGTGATTGGGTCAGGTGCACTTTAGTCCTCAAAGTGATAGACATCTTTGCTTTTTAACACCTTAAAAAGGTCTTTAAATGAAAGTTAAAGGACCTAATATGGTTTAACATATACCAAGATTTTAATGCATTTATTCACGGGAAGAAAGACTATGAGCAAGGAATGACAAAAAGGAAGAGGGGGAGAAAAGGTTTTTTGTTTTTTTTTTCTTTTTCTGAGGAAGACGTTGTCATGGATTGAACTGTGTCGCACAAAAATATGTGTATCAATATGGCTAGGCCATGATTCCTAGTATTGTGTGATTGTCCCTTATTTTGTCACCTGATGTGATTTTCCTATCGGTTGTAAATCCTATATCACTATAATGTTAATGAGATGGGAATAGTGGCAGTTATGTTAATGAGGCAGGGCTCAATCTACAAGGTTAGATTGTGTCTTAAATCAATCTCTTCTGAGATATAAAAGAGAGAAACGAGCAGAGAGACATGGAGACCTCATACCATGAAGAACGCGGCACTAGGAGCACAGCATATCCTTTGGACCCATGGTTGCTGCGCGGAGAAGCTCCTAGCCCAGGGGAAGATTGATGACAAAGACTTTCCTCCAGAGCCAGCAGAGAGAGAAAGCCTTTCCCTGGAGCTGATGCCCCGAATTTGGATTTCTAGCCTACTTGACTGTGAGAGAATAAACTTTTGTATTTCTGTTATAGCAGCACTAAATAGCTAAGAGAGCCGTATAAGCAGGATTCTTATTAGTGATTTGGTCTTTATGATAACTCAGTGTTTTTCTTTGAAATATTTACATATATGTTATACATATAGACAATAGTATTCTACTTATTTGACTTAAGATTGATAAACAGATAGGCAGATGTCTTCTTATTTTAAATGGTTAACAGTAAAAATATCAAACAGTGTTCAGAAGAACGAGGAATTATCTACTATAAACATGTCAGCAATGATCGCCTAACACTTAAAATGAAATCTAGTAGTCAAAACATGTGTATGCATATATTAATACTTTGTTCTCTTCTACTTACCTTTTCCTTGTGTAGGTGAAGCTGCAAGCTATTTTTTCTCCTCCATTTACTGGTTTGTTTCTGCTTCAGAACATGATCAGCTTCTTTAATTTGATGTTAATAAATGAGGTTAAAAAAATCATTTAGCTATGGCCAGCATTGACTAGATATGAGGTGTACTGATATTACACAAATTATTTCCCTTATTTAAAATTCCAAAGCATGAAGGTATAGAAAACAAATCTTTTAGCCTAAGATGAAAGTTTTGCTAAGTTTGGGTCTATCTGGAAAAAAACCTTGCATCTTTATTCCACTTTCAATCCTTCTGGCCTCTATACAAGTATTTGGTGTGTGTCTGTTCACTGTTTAAAAATTATAATTGCTGAAAATCAATGCTAGAAGACATCTGTGGTTCTTGATGGCATGGTAGAATTTTATTTTTTCATTTAAAAAGAAAAATGTCAAATCCACAGGAAAGAAATAAAGGACATAGCCTGTCCTTAGTTTTTCTATTGATTTTTTTTCAGGTATATTAATAAAATGTATATAAAATATTAAAATAAATGGCTGTACATATTATTCATGTACAGTAAAGTATGCAATAATTAAATCTTTTCTCCTTATTGCTGTGGCTACAGCCCTATCAAATAAACAGATCTGAGATACTTTATATCTCAGTTTTACTAATTATAATTCAATATGTCATATAAAAAATTTTCCATTTTAATAAGACAATTTTGTATTGGTACACACTTAAGGGAACTAAATTAACAATTCAGCAAAAATCAATTGCCTCTATCTAATTTTTTAAACTAACTACTGAAGGTGCACTTGATTATAGAAATGCAGTTGAGCTGTCCAAGCATACGTTTGCTGTTTATTCTTTTCCCAAATACAAGCCATCACCTCTCCAACCACAATGTATCCTTGGTACTTATATCATTGCTTTTTCTTTTTTAATCCATCTAATGATTTATTTCCTTTGAATTTGTCTTGATCAAACCTACTTTCTTTTCCTTTCTGAAACATCAGATCCTAGACATCAAGTCCAGGCAAATATTTCTTACACCAGTCTAATTAACACAGAGTTTATATCTTTTTTTAGGTTTATCAAGTCGCTTGGGGAGGAATGTTCTAGACAGATATTTTTGGATGTCATAATAAAATAGTCACACATAAAACATGCACAACTATCATTCAGTTACATAAATGACCATATGTAACATTTTATATTCAAACTCCTTCAGGAAAAAGGACCAAAATCTGAAAACCTATCATTTTCCTTCCTACATCCCAGGATTTGCCTTGCATGTAAGAACAGACTAAATATAGTCCTGTGACCATCTGAACAGACCATTTGAACAGATTAACATTCTATCATGAATTCACCCTATAATTCTTCAAACATAAGTATTTAACAGTGTGAATGAAGTCAATGACCCACATGATGTGCACCTGTAGAAGAGCTCGAATTGATCTTACAGAGTTTTTATCTAATAAGGACTTCAATACATTAACATGTAAAATTACAATATTGATTTGTTAGAAACAATACTGAATCATAAAAATTAAAATACACATATACTATATATTTAAATATATCAAAATACATGTACTGAGAAATGGTAGCTTTGATACTAAAGAAAAAAAAGACATATAATGCCTTGTGGATTCCACTTTAATTAACTAATTAAATTTAAAACTACATAGGCTTCAGTGTAAGGAGTTTGGGTTCTACGTGCACTGTGTGACCTTTGGGAAATTATTTAATAAATATTGAACTCATTTTCTTTATTCATAACATGTGAGGTTTGGCCCAGTTGATCCTTAGGACATCTTCCAGATTTAAAATTTTATGACCTTATAAAAAGTCTGCAAGAAATATTAATCCTCGTTAAATAATGTCTCTAAGTATTGAGGCAGTAGACAAGGCAGAGGTATTAAACCAAGGTATGATTTTCAATACGTTTTATATTGAGCATTGATTCACAGATTTAATTTTACAAGTTAGGTTCTCCAAGTGGCTTATTTGGAAACTCTGGTGGCATAGTGGTTAAGTGCTACAGCTGCTAAACAAAAGGTCAGCAGTTTGAATCCACCAGGCACTCCTTGGAAGCTCTATGGGGCAGTTCTACTCTGTCCTATAGGGTAGCTGTGAATCGGAATCAACTCCACTGCAATGGGTTTTTAAGTGGCTTATTTTTATTTTGGGGAGGGTGGGGTGGGGAGGGAAGGGGCCAGGAATGGGGAAAAAGGAATCTGCAATCTACATATCTTCTCCTCAAGTTACATATTTAAATTTGGGACTCATTATCCAAAATGTTCTATGTACATTGTATATATTTCCCGTTCCCCTTTATTTAGCTTACTATATTTAAGCTTGATTCTAACATGTCTGTTTTAATCAGAATTATTTGCTTATTTAAACAGGTAAACATGGATGACCTTAACCAATAAAGCTAATAATGCTTTTACAGTTTAAAAAAATCAAACTTGTTGCCCTCAAGTCAATTTTGACTTATATGAAACTATAGGACAGGGTAGAGTTACCCCATACGGTTTCCAAGGAGCTGCTGGAGTAGTCAAACTGCCGACCTTTTGGTTACCAGCAAATAAAGTTTGAAAGGAAGGAAAATGTTGTTTTACAAATTCTACTAAAGAATGTCTTTCTGTTTTCTGCATCCCTCATAGTCTGGAGGTTATTGCAAGCTGGTATTAATTAATGGTAGTTGGTTGTATTTATCTGGTAGAAGCTGAATGACTGTGGAACTAAGTAAGATCACATGAGAAGTGAGTAGCATTAATTGCAGTTTTCAAAAATTGGTACTTTTATTTTAAAAAAAAAACTGAGAAGAAACTGTCAATTTGCCAATGCAGTTATTCCTAAGGGATATGAAAGTTGGATATTATTTTGCTATCCCTGTAAAAGATAATCTGAACCTGCAAATATAATGAAGGCAGATTCGTCCATACATTCAGGTAGCTATCTCCAAGTCTTCACATACACGTATTTATACTCCAGTTTATCAGAATAGCTGGGCAGGTAATGGATTAGAGCATTTATAGTTAAAAATGAGTGGTAACAAGCACTCTTCCAAGATAACCTCAAGCTGTTATAAAAGGTCAGTTAGATTGCTATTTTGGATCTACTAGCTATATAAACTTGAATAAAATACCTTTCTGAGTCCCTATTGCCTTATTGGTTAAACATGGGCCCTAATAAAATTTTAAAAATCCCAACAATATTCAATTTTATACTATTTTTTTCTTTCAAGTCATCACAGATGATGAAGAAAGCCTGGATAATGAAAATTGAGTAAGTAAGAATATATGCAGTGGCAGCAGGATGTAAGAATAAAAAGTAGAATAGTAAGACTTTATTTAATACGGAGTAATATGAGAGAAGGAATAGTAAGCTGGACCAAGGAGATATATGACAAGGTATGGCTTAGTCCATGGAGAAGTCAGCTGTGGAAGATAAATGAAGCAATAAAGAAACAATAGAGGAAAAGTCTCCAAAAAGGCAGAGGGAAAACAGTAGTTGGGTGAAGAGGTGAATCCAGAGAAATATATCAAAGTAGAGAGAAAAGGAAATTCCAAACTTTTCACCTCTAGAGAGAGGTATATGCAAGAGTTGGGGAAAGGTAGAAAATGGAGGGTCTTCAGGCTCTGTAGGTTTAAGTGAACCTGCTAGCGGTACTGGAGTAAAATAGTTGTTAGGCTGTTTGGTAATTTGCTTTTGTATCCTTTGTCAGAAATAATCATAAGACAGAGAATATTAGAACAAAATTATTTTGTAGAAAACTGAAGCGCAAAACTAAAGAAAAGAATGTAATAAAAGAATCTATATGTCTTAGGAAAAATTAGTCAGGGTCTAAAAAAACAAAATAAATAAGCATTTAACCAAACCCACTGCCGTCATGTCGATTCCAACTCATAGCAACCCTATAGGACAGAGTAGAATTACCCTATAAAAGAACCTACAGATTCAAAAACTATAGCATGTTACTACTCTCTGGCAAATCATGAAGATAACAAACACTGGGTATTGGAAAATGACTTTCCTTTTTTTTTGAAACAGGGAAAGAACATCCCACAATCCACAGGCTGGTGAGCACATGAGCAAATTAATATTAAAAAATAAAAAAGTCTGTTCTAAGTGCCTACAGTAGGAAAAAATAAGCAACAGACCTTGTATGGGCCCCCTAAAATCAATGATATAAAGCATATTATTATTTGATTATTTTATACATTTTAATATTTATAAAAATGAAACTATAAAAGATTATTTAACAAATGTCTAAATTTTCAGGGAAAATGAAGAAAATCCTCAATGAGATGGGTTGACATAATAGCCTCAAGAATGGACTCAAACATCAAAGCTCACGGAGATGATGCAGGACTGGGCAACATTTTGTTTTGTTATACACAAGGTTGCCATGAGTTGGAGCCAACTCAACAACAGCAGCTAACACCAACACAATCAGTAAGCAGCAATGCCTTATCTAAGAACTCAATTTTCCTAACTCCAAATCCCACGCTCTTTCCACAACATCTTTCTTGAACTTGAAGTATTTACAACATCTCTCCAGAGATCACCATGAGCCAGAATCAAGCAATGGGTTTTTTTTGTTTGTTTGTTTTGTTTTGGTAATTTTGAAGATGCAAGGAACTTAGAATCATTTTTAAATTTTTCTTTAAATACATTCTAGACTATGAATCAGTTGCCTATTGCTACATAATTTACCAGCACAAAACTTACTGCTTTAAAACAATGACCATTTTTTAGGTAATGATTCTTTGGGTTTGCAATTTAGGCTGGGCTCAGCTGTGCAACTTTTCTGGTCTTAGCTGGGGCTCCCTCATAAATTTATGGTCAGCAACAAGTCAGCAGTGGGGCTCTACTTCTTGGTGTTGGCTGAGTTTTCCAAGGCTATCTGATATACAAACATCCTTGGAAAGATAATCTATATCTAAACTTGTTAGTACCTCTTCTCACAAGTTGTGAGAGATCCAACAATCTCCTCCTTTCCAACAATCTTCTCTTACTCTTGGTAAGAGAGTATCAAGATTCCTAACGTAGGAATCTAATGACCTTTTTTTTTTTTTTTTTTTTAGGTGATGATTCTTTGGGTCTGCAATTTAGGCTGGGCTGAGCTGTGCAATTTTTTTTTTTTTTTAATGGTCTCAGCTGGGATTTCCTCTTAAATCAGCAACAAGTCAGTTGACCCAAGGTAGATTCCTAATGTAAGTTACCAATCTCATTGAAGTTTGATGTTTGGGGGCAATGAGAGGCCAATGTCACTTCTAGTTTGTCCTTGCAGGTTACAGTTAGTTCTCACTGGTTCCAATTTTGTCCCTCCTTTCTTCCAATACAAGTCCATCTTTCCAACTACCTGACATCAGGTGCAGAAGAAACAGCTATGCATATATTGTTTAACCATCTCCCAGAATTGTCTTTGGTCTAATTTTCTTTTAAAATTGCTTATACCCCATCAGTCCTACTGTTTCTACTTCTAATCAAACACTGATTAATAAAATATCTTAATAGGAGAAGCTACTAAGTTACATTGCAAAGGTCTGGCTACAGGTGAGGTTGAGAGATATACCACAGGCTATGAAAAAAGGATTAATTTGTTCTTTGTAGCTCCAAGTACTGGCATTAGGTCAATGAGTTTACAGAAAGATAGATTTCAACATAATAAATATGAAGACTTTCTAAAAGTCATAGTCATCCAAAGATGTAACTTGCTGTCAGCAACTAGTGAGTTCCCTTGTACTTCAGAATTCAAGTTTAATCTAGATAGGCACTTGGTAATGATACTATAGAAAGGAATGAAGCATTTTGTATGTCATGTTCATCTCTCTCAATATCAAGAACCAACACAGATACACAGCAGTCAGTGTCAGATACAATAGTTAAGCATTGGTTTAAGTCCAAGGAATAACAGTCAGAGGCAGAAATGATGTCAGGTTCAACTTTGTAGCTTGAGGATAAGCTGTCCCAAAAGCTGAGGTATTGGCATGAAAATGAATTTAAGAAATAAGAATCAGCAAAGCAGGAGGAGGAAAAATGGCAGAGTTATGGCTAAAGAAAATAGAAGGGTATGCAAGAAATTATAAAAACAAAATTAATAGCTATCTATAAATCTACCACCAGAAGATCTATTTCCCTTCAGTGTTTTGCTATAAAAATATTTCTTAATGTAGCTGTTAGATATATTATAAAGTTGTAATTCTAGTTTTATTAATACATCATGTATATGCATGTGTAAATATATGCATACATACATATGTATATGTACTGCCATGTTTCAAAATCTCAAATATTACTTTGCCATAAGGTGAGTGGGCCTCATTCAGTCAGTCAAATGGCTTATGAGCAAAAAGGGAGCTTTCCCTAGAAAGTATCCTGTCTTCATATCCTAAATAGACACCTTGCCAGAACTCCTCCACCCTTGCTATTCCCTTACCTATGGATTTGGGGACAAAGACTGCAGAAA
Organism: Dugong dugon; assembly: GCA_030035585.1. NCBI lineage: Eukaryota > Metazoa > Chordata > Mammalia > Sirenia > Dugongidae > Dugong > Dugong dugon. The sequence continues at coordinate 140,086,361 of CM057464.1, read as the reverse complement.
TTGCCAGTCTGTCACCTGACCTAAAGATTTTGAACTTGGCAGACCCCAAAATTATGTAAGCCAATTCCTTAAAATAAATGTCACTCTCTCCCTCCATATATATATCTACCTAGTTCTGTTTCTCTAGAGACCCCAAGACACCAGTTTATTCATGTAACATGACATATGCTTAGTTCTGTTCTTGTTGTTGGTAGGTGATGTCAAGTCAGTTCTGACTCATAGCGACCCTATGTACAAAAGAACAAAACACTGCCCAGTCCTGCACCATCCTCACAGTCATTATGCTTGAGCCCATTGTTGCAGCCACTGTGTCAATCCAACTCATCGAGGGTCTTCCTTTTTTTGCTGACCTTCTACATTCTCCTGCTATTCACACGATTTTCACAGGCTAATTTTTTTCAGAAGTAGTCCACCAGGTGCTTCTTCCTAGTCTGTCTTAGTCTGGAAGCTCAGCTAAAACTTGTCCACCACAGGTGACACTGCTGGTGTTTGAATATGATATGATCTCTGTCTATATATATATATATATATATATATATATATACACTTACTGGTTTTGCCTCTCTAGAGAACCCAGCCTATATATATATATATATATATATATATATATATATATATACACTTACTGGTTTTGCCTCTCTGGAGAACCCAGCCTAAGACAGTTTTCTTCAGTGTTTTATTAGAAGATATAATAATGAATTTTTAAAAATCAGATGTCGGGCAAGAACAAACAAACAAAAACAAAACTGATCTCAGCGGCGTAAATTATTGCCACCATGGCTGACTTCAGGCTAACAGTGTGAGATTACTGAAAGTAGGGCTGGGAAGAGATGTGGCAAATTTGCTCTGGAAAGCTGTTACCATGATTCCAGCATAATCTGATTCTACATCAGGGCTGTCCTTTTCCACTGACCAAATTGTCTTCACATACATCATTCACATTATTCTATAATATGTTTTAATGTCTACAAAGACATTCAGAATTAATCATTTTCCCAAATTATCTTGTATTCCACCATTTTTACAGACAATTTAAAATTACATTTACTAAAACTTCCATTGCTATTTCATTAAATCTATATCTCTGGTCAAAAATAAATAGTCAAGTAGTCAAAAACTCCCATAAAGGAAAATAAGCATGTTTCTATGTTTTTTAAGTCTTAGTTTATATTTTGCAGGGTGTTTTTCCCCCGGTTCTTAAGTTTTTTCTTCTCACATTCACTACTATACTTATGCTAATGTTCATTTATGTTTGTGTGTGTGTGATTATTTATCTATTCATGCTTTGTAAATGGAGGGTTTTTTTTAATTTTGTTGTTGTCATTGAAAACATACACAGCAGAACATATACCAATTTAACCATTTCTACATGTACAATTCAGTGACGTTAATTACATTCTTCAAGTTGTGCAACCATTCTCACCCTCCTTTTCTGAATTATTCCTCCTCCATTAACATAAACTCACAGCCCCCTAAGATTCCCATTTAACCTTTTGAGCTGCTGTTGTGAATTTGATCCTATATAGATAGTCCTTTAAAGGAACACAAGGCTCAAGGCAGACATTCTTTGCTAATTAAGCTAAATTATTGTTTGGTTTAAAGAAGACTCCAGGGGGATATTTTTGATTTAAGGTTTAAAGATTATCTCAGGGCAATAGTTTTGGGGGTTCATCCAGCATCAATGGCTCCAGAAATTCTGGTCTCCATGAATAATTGAAGTTCTGGTCCACCTTTCTCCCCTTTTGATCAGGATTCTTCTATAGAATATTTGATCAAAACATTTGGTAATGATAGCTAGGTACCATCCAGTTCTCTGGTCTCATGGAAAAGGAGGTAGTTGTTTATGGAGGCAATCAGGCACTCATTCTATTTCCACCTTCTATTCCAGACTCTCCTTCTTCCTCTGCTGCTCCAAGCAAATAGAGACTAATTGCTGTGTCTTGGATGGCTGCCTGCAAGCTTTTAAGACCTCGAGCACTACCCAACGAACTAGGAGGTAGAATAGAAGCCCTATACACAATATTAGATCAATTAACTGGGACGTCCCATGAAACCATGACCCTAAACCTCCAAATCAGAAAACCAAATCTCATGAGGTATTTGATTGTACATAAGCAGACTCAGTAGCTGCTCTTTTGTTTTGTTTTTGTAAGTATGTATGTCACATAACATTTGCCAATTCAACTTTTTACAGGTGTATAACTTATTTAAATCAATTACATTAATTGGCTGTGCAGCTTTTACTTTTGAACAATGAGAAATTTCCATCACCATAAACAGAAGCTCAGTACTCCATTAGCAGTAACTCCTCCTTTTCCCTTCTTTCCAGCCACTGGTAACCACTAATAAACTTTGGTCTCTATATATTTACATGTTTTTGTCCTTTTATATAAGTGAGGTCATTCAATATTTGTCCTTTTGTGATTGACTTATTTTATTCAGCATAATGTCTTCAAAGTTCCATCCATATTGTAGCATCATCAGGACTTCAACTCTCTTTCTGACAGATTAGTAATTCCATTGTATGTATGAACCACATTTTGTTTATCCATTCATCCACTGAAAGGCATTTAGGTTGTTTCCACATTTTGGCTATTGTGCATATTGCTGCAATGAACTCTGGTGTACATCTGTCTGTTCATGTTGCTGCTTTCAAGTCTCTGGGGTATATTCCCAGCAATAGAATTGCTGGGTCATATGATAGTCTGTTTATTTACCTATATATTTTCTAACTGATTTTGCTAAATGACTACTGCTATTACTTGGTATAGTGCTTCCTTTCTATGTTACTGAACTCACATTGATTCTGAGAGTGGTTTTGGTCAATGCTCTGAGGCTTCCTAGGTAGAGAGACTAGTGCAGTTATTAGAAGCCTAAGATCTAGAGCGACACAGACTAGTTTTGAATGTTGGCTTTATGATGTCATGGCTGCATAAACTTGGGCATGTTATTTACTGTCTTGCTCCATCATTGTTGAAAGAAGTTAGTTATTAAAACACATAGAACAGTACCTGGTGCAGATTAAAACTTCAAACATTTTAGCAATTTCCAATATTGTTTATGTTATTCATTATCTTCTTACGTAAGTAATTATTTGGTTGTAACAAATCAGTATTAAAAACTTAGATTTCTCCATCAATCAAGTTTTCATTCCAGAGATATTTGTCACTCATTTCTTTTTCTTTTTGTACACCTGTTTATTTCACACTATGTTTTAGATACTAGGAAAAAGCAATAAAGAAGTCAGAAAAAGTTCTACTTTCATTGCATTTATATTTAATATGGCATAAATGGACATATTTTTAAAATATTTTAATTCTCTCCATAACTCTTTCACTTACTTCCTTGTTTCCAGTATTAAATTTGTTTCCTAACACTGTCAATTAGATTTATGAGAGGTTACCTAAAAGCATTAGGTGCCAATAGTTGAGTATATTACAAATACTATTATTTAAAATTATCCAGTTCATTAATAACTGTCTAATATGCCTGATTTTTAATTTCTCCCCTTTGGTTATACTTCTAACTTCTTGAATCGAAAACAAAGTTCAACCAATTTCTTTCTCACTAAAAATAACTACGGTATTAATTTTATGTACAGTTTTAACAGCATCCGATTTATTTTCATGTGTAGTGTTTTTATTTCCACTGTTATTTAAACCTCTAGTTGCACATTTGATCTTTTCATGATTCACTAGGTATTTAGGAAAGTCATTTTCATTCAGTCAGGCTTTCTGCTTTTGTTTTACAAACTTTTGTAATTAATTTTCATTTGTAAGGCGTTACTATTAAACAATGTAGTCTTGCCATTTCTAACTTTTTTTTTCCTTATATTTTATTGTACTTCAGGCGAAGGCTTACAGAACAAATAGTTTCTCATGAAACAGTAGTACACATGTTGTTTTATGACATTGGTTAACAACTCCACAACATATTAACTCTCTAACTTCTCAACTTTTTTTTGGTGAAAATACACATAGCCAAAGATATACCATTTCAAAAATTTCTGCAGGCACAGTTCAGTGACACTGACTATGCTCTTCAAATTGTGCTGCTATTCTCACTTAAGATGAAGCTTACAGAACAAAATAGTTTCTCATTTAACAGTTACTACAAATGTTGCCCTATGACAATGGTTAACAATTTCACAACACATCAACAATATCCTTACTCAACTTTGGGTTCCCTATCACCAGCTTCCTTGCCCAATTCTGCCTTCTGGCCTTTATCACTGGACTCCTGTACCTTGTTAGTCTCATTTGGTTTTATGGGGCTGTCCAATCCCAGGCTGAACAGTGAACCTCGGAGGTAACTTCACCATTTAGCTAAAAGGGTGTCTGGGGGTCATACTCTTGAGGTTTCTCCAGTCTCCTTTAGGCCAGTAAATCTGGTCTTTTTTTTGTGAGTTAGAATTATGCTCCACATCCTTCTCCAGCTCTGTCCAGAACCCTCTGTTGTGATCCTGGTCAGAGAAGTCAGTGGTGGTAGCCGGGCACCATCTAGCTGTACTGGACTCAGTTCGGTGGAGGCCTTGGTAGCTGTGGACAATTAGTCCTTCGGACTAAACTTTTTCTTGTATCCCGTTCTCTTCATTCTCCCTTGCTCCCGAAGGGATGAGACCAGTGGAGTATCTTAGATGGCTGCTCACAGGCTTTTAAGACCCCAGACGCTACTCACCAAGGTAGAATATAGAACACTGACTTTATAAACTGTGTTACGCCAGTTGAGCTAGATGTTCCCCGAGACCATGGTCCCCACAGCCCTCCGCCCAGCAATTCAGTCCCTCAGGGAGTTTGGATGTGTCTATGGGGCTTCCATGACCTTTCCTTGTACAGGTTGTGCTAGTTTTCCCTGTATTGTGTACTGTCTCACCCTTCACCCAAGATACCACTTATCTATTGCCCATTTAGTATTTCCCCCCGACCCCTCCCATCCCTGGTAACCAACAAAGATTGTTGCTGTTTGTGTGTGAACTTTTTCATAGGTTTTTACAATAGAGGTCTCATACAATATTTGTCCTTTTGCAATTGACTTATTTCACTCAGCATAATGTCCTCCAGTTTCATCCATGTTATGAGATGCTTCACAGATTCCTTGTTGTTCTTTCTCGTTGCATAATACTCCATTGTGTGTATGTACCATAGTTGGTTTATCCAGTCATCTGCTGATGGGCAGCTAGGTTGTTTCCAACGTTTTGCTATTGTGAACAATGCTGCCATGAACATAGGTGTGCATATGTCTATTCGAGTGATGACTCTTATTTCTCTAGGATATATTCCTAGGAGTGGGATTGCTGGATTGAATGGTATATCTATTTCTAGCTTTCTGAGGAAGCGCCATATCATTTTCCAAAATGGTTGTATCATTTTGCATTCCCAAGTGTTCCGATCTCCACGCAGCCTCCAACATTTGTTATTTCCAGTGTTTTTGATTCGTGCCAGTAATGCCGGGGTGAGATGGTATCTCATTGTAGTTTTAATTTGCATTTCTCTAATGGCTAGTGATTGCGAGCATTTCCTCATGTGTCTGTTGGCCATTTGAATGTCTTCTTTGGTGAAATGTCTGTTCATTTCCTTTGCCCATTTTTTAATAGGATTATTTGTCTTTTTGTTGTAGAGGTGTTGGATTTTCTTGTAGATTATGGAGATTAGACCTTTGTCTGACTTGTACTGTCCAAAAATTTTTTCCCAGTCTGTAGGTTCTCTTTGTACTCTTTTGGTGAAGTCTTTTGAAGAGCATAAGTGTTTGATTTTTAGAAGATCCCAGTTATCTAGCTTATCTGTTGGGTTCTGTACATTGATGGTCATGGTTTGTATCCTGTTAATGCCATGTATTAAGGCCTGAAGTGTTGGTTCTATTTTTTCTTCTATGAACTTTACAGTTTTAGGCTTTATATTCAGGTCTTTGATCCATTCTGATGTAGGTTTTGTATACGGTGTGAGGTATGGGTCCTGTTTCATTTTTTTGCAGATTGATACCAGTTTTGCCAGCACCATTTGTTAAACAGACTGTCTTTTCCCCGTTTGATGGACTTTGAGCCCTTGTCGAAGATCAGGTGGCTGTAGGTGGATGGATTTACATCTGAGTTCTCAATTCTGTTCCATTATCAATGTATCTGTTGTTGTACCAGTACCAGGCTGTTTTGACTACTATAGCTGTATAGTAGGTTCTGAAGTCAGGTAGTGTGAGTCCTCCAACTTTCTTCTTCTTCTTCAGTAGTGCTTTACTTATTCGGGGCTTCTTCCCTTTCCATATAAAGTGAATGATTAGTTTTTCCGTCTCTTTGAAGAATGTTGTTGGTATTTGGATCGGGATTGCACTGTATTTGTAAATTGCTTTGGGTAGAATTGACATTTTCACAAGGATGAGTCTGCCTATCCATGAGCATGGTATATTTTTCCATTTATGTAGATCCCTTTGGGTTTCTTGCAGTAGTCTTTTGTAGTTTTCTTTGTATAGGTCTTTTACATCCCTGGTCAGATTTATTCCTAAGTATTTTATCTTTTTAGGGGCTATTGGAAATGGTATTGTTTTCCTGATTTCCTTTTCATCGTTCTCCTTACTGGTGTATAGGAATCCAACTGATTTTTGTATGTTTATCTTGTATCCTGCTACTCTGCTGAATCTTTCTATTAGTTCCAGTAGATTTCTCATGGAGTCTTTAGGGTTGTCTATGTATAGTATCATATCATCTGCAAACAGGGACAGTTTAACTTTTTCATTACCAAATTGGATGCCCTTTATTTCTTTTTCTTGCCTTATTGCTCTAGCTAGAACTTCCAGCACAATGTTAAACAGGAGTGGTGATAAAGGGCATCCTTGTCTTGTTCCTGTTCTCAAGAGGAGTGTTTTCAGCCTCTCTCCATTAAAAATGATATTGGCCATTTGTTTTGCATAGATGCCCTTTATTATGTTGAGAAATTTCCCTTCTATACCTATTTTATTGAGAGTTTTTAATCAGGAATGGGTGTTGGACTTTGTCGAATGTCTTTTCTGAATCAGTTGAGATGATCATGTGATTCTTTTCTTTCCTTTTATTTATGTTGTGGATTAAGTTGATGGATTTTCTAATCTTGAAACATCCTTGCATAGCTGGTATGAATTCTACTTGGTTGTGCTGTATTATTTTTTCTATATGATGCTGAATTCTATTGGCTAGAATTTTCTGAGAATATTTACATGTATATTTATGAAAGGTAGTGGTATGTAATTTTCTTTTTTTGTGGCGTCTTTGCCTGGTTTTGATATCAGCATTATGCTGGCTTCTAGAATGAATTTGGAAGTGTTGCTTCCTCCTCTATGCTCTGAAATAGCTTGAGTAGTACTGGTACAAGCTCTTCTGTGAATGTTTAGTAGAATTCTCCAGTGAAGCCATCTGGGCCTGGGCTTTTTTTGTTGCGAGTATTTTTATTACTTTTTCAATCTCTTCTATTTTTATGGGTTTGTTCAGATTTTCAACAACACTTTGTTGTAGTTTGAGTAGGTAGCGTGTTTCTAGAAATTTATCCATTTCTTCTAGGTTTTCAAATTTGTTGGAGTATAGTTTTTCATAATATTCTGTTATAATCCTTTTTATTTCAGTTGGGTCTGTTGTAATGTCCCCCATTTCATTTCTTATTTGGGTTATTTGTGTCCTCTCCTGTGTTTCTTTTGTCAGTCTGGCCAGTGATTTGTCGATTTTCTTGATTCTTTCAAAGAACCAACTTTTGATTTTGTTGATTCTTTCTGTTGTTTTTCTGTTCTTTATTTCATTTATTTCTGCTCTGATCTTTACTACTTCCTTTCTTCCAGTGGTTGTGGGCTTTTTTTGCTGTTCTCTTTCTATTTCTTTGAGTTTTGTAGTTAAAGTTTTGGTTTTGTCCCTTTCTTCTTTTTTGATATGTGCATCTACTGCTATAAATTGTCCCCTGAGGACTGCCTTTGCTGTGTCCCAAAGGTTTTGGTATGATGTGTTTTCATTCTCATTTGATTCTACAAATTTTTTGATTCCATCTCTGATTTCTTCTATTACCCACTGATGTGTACGCCGGGTATTATTCAGTTTCCATGTAGTTGATTTTTTTTCCTTGATCTTTCTATTGTTAATTTCTACCTTGATGGCATTGTGGTCAGAGAAGATACTTTGAATTATCTAAACGTTTTGGATCTTGTTGAGGATTGCTCTGTGGCCTAAGATACGGTCTATTCTGGAGAATGTTCCATGTGCATTGGAAAAGAATGTGTACTTTGCAGCGGTTGGATGGAGTATTCTTTATATGTCTATGAATTCAGGTTGGCTGATTGTGACCTTTAGATCCTCTGTATCTTTGCTGAGTTTCTTCTGAGTTGTTCTGTCCTTTACTGAGAGTGGTGTGTTGAAGTCTCCTACTATTATTGTGGAACTGTCAATTTCTCTTTTCAGTGTTGTTAGAGTTTGTTTTATGTATTTTGGAGCCCTGTCATTGGGTGCGTAGATGTTTATTATGGTTATGTCTTCATGATGGATCGTCCCCTTAATCATTATATAGTGTTCTTCTTTGTCTTTTAGGGTAGATTTTGTTTTAAAGTCTATTTTATCTGAGATTAGTATTGCAACTTCTGCTCTTTTTTGGTAGTTGTTAGCTTGATATATTTTTTTCCAACCTTTGACTTTTAATAAATTCACATCTTTGTTTCTAAGGTGTGTCTCTTGTAGACAGCATATTGATGGATCCTGTTTTCTTAACCATTCTGTCACTCTCTGTCTCTTTATGGGTGCATTGGGTCCATTTACATTCAGTGTAATTATTGACAGATGTGAGTTTTTTGCTGTCATTTTGTAGTGCTTTTTTTTGTGGTGCTGAAGATTTCTTTGTTCTTACTCTCTTGTGCTGAGTTACTTTTGTTTGTGAATTTTTTATTTTTAATTTCTTTTGTTTTTGTAGGTTTTGTTTTTGCCGAGACTTTATGTTTTTCATCTTTGTTTTTATGAGTTGGTTTGTTAACTTTCTTTGTGGTTACCATGAATTTTACCCTTATCTTTCTAAGTTTGAAGCAGTCTACCATTATTTGGTATCGCCTTGCCTTCCTCTCCATTAGAAGGTTGTATACCTATGCCATTTATTCCCTCTTTTATCGTTTTGATGTTGTTGTCATTTATTGATTAACTGCTCTGATTCCCTGTTGTATTTCTTTTGGTTTTGGATAGTCCTCGAGAGTTCATTTCCTAGTTTGGTATCTGGCTCATATGATCCTGCATCCTAGGTTCTGCCTGTGAGCTGAAGCTGTTTGTTGTCAGATCGAAGAACTCCCTTTAAAAATTCTTGTAAGTTTGGTTTAATGTGGGTATATATGCCATTTAATCATGGCTGAACTATTGACAACCGCCGCCCCCACAGGCCTCTATGCTGTATGCGACATGTTGGAGACTTGTCAGCGATAAGAATGAGATTAGGCATGACTTGTTTTCCCAAAGCTATTGCCCTGTTACTGATCTGCGTGTTTACCTGAATTCCTTTTCCCTTGCTGGAGACTTATTGTTACTCACCCTAAACCCATTGTTCTGTTAATTGCTTTACTGCTTGCTGTATTGGCTATAAAATAAACTCCCGGGACTGAAGCCAGGGTCGACTCCTCAGACTGACCCCACTTCTCTAAGAGTTGTGGCATGGTTACTGTCTCCTCCGCTCGCTGTGACAGATGGTGCCCCCTGTGAGGGATCTTCATCGGAGCTGCAAACGCCCTCACACTCAAATCCCTTTAGGGGGTGAGTATCGGACGCGTCCTAATCAGGCTGGGGTGACAGCCTGAGAGCGGCGGAGCTTTCCACTGAGCTTTCCCGAACGCTCTCAATTCAGGCTAGGTTTATAGCCCAAGAGCGACTGGACCCTTCCGGAACACTCTTAACTCCGGCTAGGTTTATAGCCCAAGAGCGACAAGGTCTATCCAGACGCTCTCAAATTAGGCTAGGTGTACAGCCCAAGAGCAACGAGGCTTTCTCGTGTGCTCTCAAGGGATTTCAGGCTTCAGGCCAGGAGCTTTCCTATCATTCTTTTCTTCATTTTTCCATTTCCTTCTCACTATGGGGAATTCTCTTTCTCCTGAGCAGCGTCAACACAAAACCCAGTTGTTGGGATTGTTAAAGGCCTCTAAGCTTAAGGTGCCAGAAAAAGCTCTTACCCAACTTCTGCTTTTAATTGAATCTGCCTGTCCATGGTATCCCCTATGAGGAAACCTTGATGTAGAAGCATGGGAAAGTATTGGTAATATCATTTGTGACATGAACATCCCAACTTCAGTTCTCATTTCTTGGCATCACTGCTGCCTCGCTTTACAGTCCCTACACGCAGCTCCTTCTGCTCTCTCCCCTAGTAAAGAAAATGTTTACGACCTCCCTTTTTCCATGCCTCCCAAGTCTGATTTCTCTCAACATGAGTCTCTTATGGAAAGATGTTTGCGAGAGGGCCGTGAGAAAGAGGGGCTTTCTGCATATCCTGTCATTCGGGGATCAGGACTGCCCTGTCACGATGGCCTTGATTTTCAAGTTTTTAAAGAACTCCATAAAAGTATGATAGAAAATGGTTTACAGTCTTCCTTTACAAGGGGATATGTAGAAGCTATAGGACAGAACTATGAGATGACCCCATGGGATTGGAACCTTTTGATGCGAACAGTTTTAACCCCTGCTCAATTTAGTGTATGGAGCCAAGAATATAAAGAACATAGCAACCTTTATGCCGTAGACAACCTCAATCATAATATTCTTATCAGCCTTGATATGCTCCTGGGTAGTATAAATCATTCTACCCCCCAAGTCCAAAGCCAAATGAATAGACAAACTTTTAGTCACGCATCAAATGCTGCCACTAAAAGCATGGGGTAAGGTCCCTGACTCTAAAACACCTACAGGGTCCTTTGCCACTATCCAACAAACAGCAAAGGAGCCTTAAATTGATTTTATAAACCGCCTTCAAGAGGCAATCTCCCAACAGGTAGACAATCAACAAGAGGCTGAGGTTCTTTGTCTCCAGCTTGCTTAAGAAAATGCTAATGCCGACTGCCAAGCCGTTGTGACTCCCTTAAAGGCACAGAATCCTAATTTAGCTGAAATGATTAGAGCATGTCAAAATGTTGACACAGAAACTCATAAGGCACAAGTATTAGCGGCAGCTCTCCATCCATCCACCGCCACCTGTTTTAGGTGTGGTAAACCTGGACATTTTAAAAAGGACTGTCATAGGTTAAAAAACAAAAATAGCAACACTAAACTTCCAACCCAAAAGTGTCCCTGCTGTAGTAAAGGCTTTCATTGGGTTAATATATTCTGGGTTTCTTTATGCTACAGCCCTTTCTGGAGAACGTTCTTCTCATGCTTGTTGTCATTTCACACAAGCCATTGCAAGTATGGGATGTCCCCAGGCCCTTAAAACGGATAATGGGCCTGCATATACTTCTGCTAAGTTCCAACAATTTTGTGCCACTTGGAATATTCTTCATACCACTGGCATTCCTTATAACCCTCAAGGGCAGGCTATAATTGAACATGCCCATCATACTCTCAAACAGCTCTTAAATAAACAAAAGGGGGGAGATGATGGGTCTAGAATATGTGATCAGAATGAAAGACTTGCCAAAGCTCTCTTTACTTTTAACTTTTTATCGGTTGCCAGGGATGGCCTTACTGCTACAGAATGACATTTTATCTCCTCTGACACCCGACCTCGCCCACAGGTCCTCTATAAAGATCCTCAAAATCTCTCTGTCTGGCAAGGACCTGTAGAATTATTAACCTGGGGGTGAGGGTATGCAGCTGTTTTGTCTCCTACAGGCCCACTTTTGATTCCTGCTCGACTAGTAAAACCATATCATACCCCAGCAACGGATGCAACAAATAAACCCCCCCCCGACCCCCGCTGATCAACAGATCTCATTCCAGAGCAACAGCTGACACCATCACACCTTCTGCAGATGAAGATGAATAAAACAATAAAACCCCGCAGTGCTGGTAACATGGGGAAACCTAGCCTCCTTATATCTATACATGTCCTTCTCCTCTTTCCTTCCCAATTGTCAACAATCTCTGCCCAGACCACTTATTGGGCTCATGTTCTTAGCCCTCCTGTCTTCCACCTGGTCACTTAGAAGGAGCCAGAGCCTCCCCTTCTAATGACACTAACGTTACTGGAGGACAACATTTGGCCTATTCCAAACCACTTATTAATTCCCCTGAGGAAGGCTGGTTTGTACTGTCTGCAAATTGGACACTCTATGCTGACGCCCTTCCTTTGTGTTTTACTACTCAGCCACGCACTGCTTCTGCGTGCGTGCCTATATTAGAACAATGGTATATGAATTATATTTACTATAATGACACCTATAAACAACCAGGCTACTCCAAACAATTTTTTGTTAAAGCCATAGACATTAACGGCACGTTCAGTGCTTACAATACTCACTCACCCCCCTCCATCCCTGTATGCCAACACCCACACCTATCTCTTACAGACCCTATCGATAATACTTGGGTTATTTGTCGAACTACTAACTTTTCTTCATACTCTCTCCCTTTCAACATTTCACTAGAAAATTTGGGCCCTCAAAGTTTGGTTTTATTACCAAATCGCTCTACTTGACAGTGGGCAGCCCCATACCATTATTAAGGGCATTCTAAGTCCTGGAACCCTGGCTTAGCTGGACCCATTCTTCACCTACATTATTCAACTACTCATTTCTCCCCATTGAAAATCCTTTCTTGGCAGTTAGGTCTCCCTTTTTATGACAGGACTCTTCGTTCGGGAGCCTTTCAGAAGGAGACAGAGAATGTCTTTAATAAATTACAATGAACTCTCCATGACCATGACAATTCTGTGCTTATATGCACATCTCGACCATACATTTTTGCTATAACTTCTAGCCCTCCAGATATCATTAAAGTAAATACCTCTTTTCAATTAACATTTTCCAGTGACTCTGCTTGGATTACTCCATGTCTGTCCAGACAAAACGTCTCCACTCTTAACATCAATTCTGTATTTGTTCTTCGACAAAAAAGCTACCTTTGGCTACCTATTAACCTTACACGCCCTTGGCAAGATAGTCCCCGCCTCGCCCAAATTGTTAATGCATTACAAAAAATACGAACTAAGAGATTTCTTGGAATTCTCATAGCTTCTATTATCACAGCTACTGCTATTGCAGCCATGGCAGCTACCGCTGCCGTGGCTCTTTCTCAATCCATTCAAACCACCCAACAGTTTAACACTTATATACAAAATGTTACTTCTGAAATGCAAACTATGGTACATATGGATCAAGAGATCCTCAAGCGTCTGGGTGCTTTAGAAGCCTCAGTCCTTTGGCTTGGAGAACGACAAGAAGCCCTATGGGAACATTCTCAATTAACCTGTGATGCTGAATACACTCGCTTCTGTGTTACAGCCCTTCCATATAATGAGTCCTGGAAGGATGTTAAAAATAATCTTTTGGCTAGCTTTGCTTCTCCATTGAAAAGTGATATTCAAAAATTGCAATTTCAATTACAGGAACAGCTCTTAAGATTACAATCAGAATCTAATAAAGCTACACTTAATACACTTAATGATTTTGCCTACTGGCTTAATTCCACACAGTGGCTCTCTGGACTCAGTCTCCATGTCTGGATCCTTTTTGCTATAGGATGTTTAATAGTTTTGTGCCTCTTTATAGTAGTTACCCGCTGTCTCTACTCCCTGAGAGCCTCTCATCGCCAACAGAAGTCAGCCTTCCTCGCCTGGACCATTCCCTACCAGTTACATAAAGAAGAGACGGGAAAGATAAAGACCTCCTCTTAAGAAGGCCCTTTGTTCGTTGTTCATCCCCACAGGAGGGGGTGGTTTCAAGCCAGATGGCGACGCTTCATCGTTCCTCTCCGGGAGAGGGGGTGCTGGCGTACGGAAGAGCCACGGCACGGGGTGGATACAGGACCCCTGGTCGCGACCGGAGAGCAGAGCCCGCTCCTGCCTGCCCAGAGCCTCCGGGTGGGGCCGTCCCGGGCGGCAACGCCCCGAGTGACCAGGCTGGCGAGCCTGGGCGGCGGTGGCCCGGGACAGGGCTCAGAGCTCCGCGGGAGTATTTTGATAATCAGTAATTACCTGTATTTTGTTAATCAGTAAGTTCCCAATGAAAATTTGTTATGTGTAAACTCCTCTATATTTTCTGCTTCTCCTAGTTAGATGCTTCTGTATAGACAGATTTCTAAGTTAGATGATTCCTTTCCAATTGATAGTGAATTTGTGTAAATCAATGTTTGTTTGATTGTTAATGAATCTTTGAGCCTTTATAAATCTTTAAGCCTTTAAGAATAATAATTTCAGTGGATGTTAAAAGTTAGTGTTTACCGGACAAAATGAGAGTCAGAGGAAATCCATAGATCCAACAATCAGGATATTACTAGTGCAGAGGATTATATTATCCTCACAAGATCATCCTCTATTGTCTTACACACCTGAAAGGCACATTGAGTCTGCTCACTCCAGCTATGCAATTGATAAGAGCATCGCTCTTACTTAGTAACCTGGTGAAGAACCAGATGGTATCCGGTGCAAAACCAACACCGTGAGTTTAAAGAGCTTTCCATAGCCGCCATCTAGGCGACTAAGTCCAGGTGTTACTCATAGCTATGCTACTTCTCCTCCTTAAACATACGGAGTGTGCCCCAGCCGTAGCTAGGCTCACAAGGACTCACTAAGACGCCAGGCCCTGAGGTGTGGAGACAGTAGCTGAGATAATCTTAGACTTTTTTCTCGTACAGAAAATTTTATTTTCTCCTAACGGACACTTGTTGGACCAGTAAAAATCCTCTTAATTCTTATTCCATTAACTAAACAAAAGGGGGGAAATGTGGGGATATATGCCATTTAAACATGGCTGCACTATTGACAACCGCAGCCCCCACAGGCCTCTATGCTGTATGCAACATGTTGGAGACTTGTCAGTGATAAGAATGAGATTAGGCACGACTTGTTTTCCCAAAGCTATTGCCCGTTACTGATTGGCTTGTTTACCTGAATTCCTTTTCCCTTGCCCGAAACTTATTGTTACTCACCCTAAACCCATTGTTCTGTTAATTGCTTTACTGCTTGCTGTATTGGCTATAAAATAGACTCCTGGGACTGAAGCTGGGGTTGACTCCTCAGAGTGACCCTCGTGGCCCCACTTCTAAGAGTTGTGGCATGGTTACTGTCTCTGCCGCTCGCTGCGACAGTTTGACTTTCACATATTCCCTTAATTTCTGTTTATCTGCAAATGACCTAATTTCACCATAAAATTTGAACGAGAGTTTGGCAGGGTATATTATTCTTGGCTGACAATTTTTTTCTTTCAAGATTTTATATATGTCATCCCATTGCCTTCTTGCCTGCATGGTTTCTGCCGAATAATCTGAGCTTAGTCTTATTGTTTCTCCTCTGTATGTGACCTCTTGTTTTTCATGAGCTGCTCTCAGGATTCTTTGTTTGTCTTTGGTTTTGGCAAGTGTGAATATGATATGCCTTAGTGATTTTCTTTTGGGGTCTCTTCTATATGGGGTTCATTGAGCTTCTTGGATGTCCAGCTTTTCATCTTTCATGATATTGGGGAAGTTTTCTGTCAGCAGTTCTTCAGTGATCCTCTCTGTGTTTTCTGTTTTCTCCCCATTCTGGAATTCCCAATCACTCATAAATTTTTGCTTTTACTTGTGTCCCACATAACTCTCAGGGTCTCTTCATTTTTCTTTGTTCTTTTTTCTGAGTTTTCCTCAAACAGAGTTATATCCAAGTGTTTGTCTCCAGTTCCACCGATCTTGTCTTCCACTATTTCAGATCTGCTTCTCAGCCCTTCTATGACATCGTCCATTTCTGAAATCTTGTTGTTTATCTTTTGGATTTCTAATTGTTGTCTTTGTATAATTTCTAGTTGTGAATTTATTTTGGCATTTTGTTCTTGCATCATCTTCCTGAATTCTTCCAATTTTTTGTCTGTATTTTCCATGAATTTGTCTATTTTTTTCTCATGTTTTTCGGCTTTTTGCCTCAGTTCTAGGAGAATTCCGAGTATTAGAGATTTCAATTCCCTATCAGGTAGTTCCAGTGCATTGTCTTCCACAGGAGAGTCATCTGGTGT
Organism: Dugong dugon; assembly: GCA_030035585.1. Taxonomy (NCBI): domain Eukaryota; kingdom Metazoa; phylum Chordata; class Mammalia; order Sirenia; family Dugongidae; genus Dugong; species Dugong dugon. The sequence continues at coordinate 140,070,266 of CM057464.1, read as the reverse complement.
TTTATTTTGGACGCCTACTGGAACCATCCTTTCCTGTTTTTGTAAATGTTTTGATATTGTCTGCTGTTTTTGGGGCATTCAGTAGTTATTTTTCTTGTTTATTGATTGTAGATTTGTTTGTTTCATCCCTTTTTTAAAAAAAAAAATTTGACTATGTCTGAGCAGGCAGACTGTGTGTTCTTTGTTGTTTGCTCGTCTGTGTGCTCAATACTTTTCACCTCCTTCTCCAATTGTCAGGGTCAGTCACTCAGATATGGTACAGCAGGGCAGGTCTAGCTGAAGAGGAGTTACTGGGATGGGTTGTTTGTGGCACTTACTACAGCCACCAGAGCAGGTTGGTAATCAATGCAGGGCAGGTTCCAGTAGGCCGTGCCTGTGCTGGTTGGTGGTGTGATGTCAAGAGCATGGCACAGGTAGGCAGGATGCAGTGGGAAGATTGTTATGTGTGGAGCTAAGATGGATATTGGAGAGAGGAGACAGGAACAGGAGCCAAAAACATACAAACAAACAAAAAAGAATGCTAGGGGAGCTTGCCATTGGAATGGAGAGATGAGAGACTATGAAATGGAGAAAAACAGAAAGGGGAAGAGGAAGAAAAGAAAAGAATGAATAAATAAAAATCAGAAAGGTTAAAGAATCGCAAATTTCCCAGGGATCCCACCTATGCAGCTATGAGGTCTAGGGAAGTCACTCTCAGGTGTTGCAGTACAGCCTGGCTAGAAGGCGTAGAGGTATACGATGCCTGGTATTCAGGGATCAGAAAGAGAAGGAAGATATAGAGAGATGAGAAACTGAGAAATGAGGAAAGACAAAAAGGGAAAAAGAGGGAAAAGAAAACAAAACAAATTAAAAAAAAAAAAAGAACAAGAAAGGCCCCCAAAAAAAACAGAAAAAAAAAAACAAAAAACAACGAGAAAAGAAATGTTCTCAGGGATCCCTCTGCACATCTGTGGAAGCTGAAGGGGAGTTCCTTGCCACGCAGCTCTGCCTGGCCAGAAAGGGCTCCCAACTCAAGAAAAGGAAAGGAAAACAAACAAACAGTTCAAAACAAACAAACGAACAAAAGCCCCAGGATCCCACCAGCGCAGTAGCCCAGACCGGGAAGCAGCTCCACGGTCGAATGGAGCTCTGCAGCCCCGCAGGAAGAAGTAAAGATGGCGCATGGAGCCAGGCTCTCGAGCTAAAGGAGGGGGAAGCAGCGAGAGGCAAGCAAGAAATCAAAAGAAGGAGAAAAAACAAAAACAAAAAAAGCAGCACCAGCAGCCGATAAATGGCACTCAGAGTGCCAGCTAGTGTGGGCTGGTGTTCCTGGACAAGAGACTGTGACCACGGAAAGCAGAGGAGGCCGAGTGTGGGTGAAGAAGGGTAGAGCGGGAAAGCGTATATCACAAATTGCCAGCGCTCTGCAGCCCCTCAGGAAGAAGCAAAGATGGCGCACAGAGCCAGGCACTCGCGAGAAAGGAGGGGAAGCTGGCAAGAGGCAAGTAAGAAATAAAAAGAAGCAGAAAAAAAAAAGCAACATTAGCAGCCAACAAATGGCACTCAGAGAGCCAGCTAGTGCGGGCTGGTGTTTCTGGACAAGAGACTGTGTCCGCGGGAAGCGGAGGGGGCCGAGTATGGGTGAAGAAGGGTAGAGAGCGGGAAAGCGTATATCACAAATTGCCGGCGCTCTGCAGCCCCGGAAGAAGCAAAGATGGCGCATGGAGCGAGGCACTTGAGCGAAAGGAGGGGGAGATGGTGACAGGCAAGGAAGAAATCAAAAGAAGTGGAAAAAAGCAACACCAGCAGCCAACAAATGGCACCCAGAGAGCCGCCCGCTTGGGTATGTGGAATCCAAGCAGCTGGCGCTTCCTGGTCAAGAGACCATGGCCGCAGGAAGCAGAGGAGGCCGAGCTGGGGCGAAGAGAGGTGGGGGGTGGGAAAGCGCACACTGCAAATTACCGGTCGTTTTGTCTCCCGCTGGACGCTCCGTGAGGCTGCTTTCTTGTACGCCCGTTTGCTGGTCTCCGGTAGGAGTCCAAGTTGGTGGATCCGCGCTGCCTTAGCTGGTAGGGGACCTCTGCATGAATCTCTCCTCACTCTCCGTTCTCTGTCAGTTTTCTCACTCCATTTGGTGCTTGGCTGAGTTCTTTATCTCTTCATTTGATGTTTTAGGGTTTCAGGATTGTTGTACTCTCTGTTCAGCTTTGTTTTTCTGATCTTTGCTGTGGAGGGACGGCGTGGTGCTTCTGCCTAGAGCACCATTTTGCCCGCCATTTCTAACTTTTAATGTTTTAAATTTAAATGTTTCTTTTTCATTTAGCTTTGAATAAAGAATACTTTATATGGCTCAAAATTCAAAAGCTAAAAAATGTGATAAAGTAAAATGTTTCTCTTCTGCCTCTAATTCATTTACTCTCCCTCCATCAGCTAATATGATCAAGGTCTTGCATATCTTTCCAGAAATATTTTATACACATACGAGTAAATATGCATATATGTATACATGTGTATAGAATTGTCTCCTTTGTTATATATACAAAGGTAGTACTGTTCTGCATATGACATTTCTATAAAAAGGTGTTTTGGAGAACATTCCATATTGATAAAGAATTTCCTCTTTGCTTTAGGGCATGACTGCATTCAAAAAGTATCAGTGTAACATAATGTAACCAATAATTTTCAAATGAATATTTACATTCTTTCCAACGTTTTGCAATTACTATCAATGCTGTAGTGATTAGCTGCATAACTACATCATTTCCCACATGCATGAGTATATCTGTAGGATAAATTCCTGGAAACGGAATTGCTGGCCAAAGGATAGCTATAATATCGATGGATATCCCAACTACCCACCATGTACATTATATCAATTTACATACCCACAGCATAGTATGATAGCTCTTATTTATTCAGATATTTCCCAATGAAAATTATTATTAAACTTTTGTCTTTGACTATTCAATAGGTGAAAAACTGTGTATCAATGTAGTTTCATCTTGCTTATCTTTCCCATATTATAAGAGAGCTTTGACATCTTTTCATATGTTTGAGAGCACTGTTTATATCCTTTTTATTATCTCTGTGTATTTTCCCCATTTCTATATTGTGTTTTTTTACTTTTTTCTCACTGGTTTGTAAGTAAGCTTTATATATCAGAAAACTGGCCCTTTGACTTCTAGATGAGTTGGAAATATTTATAATATCTAAAGCAATTTCTAAGATGTTTTTGTTTTCATATTTTATATTTAAATACTGATTTGATTTGAAATTTATTGTGTTTTAGTATGTGATAAATGGATCCAACTTTACTTTTTTTTTAATATGACTGCCAGGAACCAGTACAATTACCTCCATAATTCATATTTTCCCCACTAATTACTATGCCACTTTTATAATACATTAAATTTTAATTTATATTTGGAACTGTATTTGTATTTTACCTCCATTCATGGATTGATCAGTTTATCATTAACTACTACCAAAATTTTAATTGTAAATTGTTTTAATATCTAATAAGACAAGTCTCTCCTTGTCTCTTGTTGCTTTCTTTTTCAAAATTCTCCTGGCTATTTTTGCTAGTTTGTTATCTACTTTAGTATCAACTTGAGTAATTAAAAAATGACCTGTAGGCATTTTAAAAAAAATATTACCTTAAATTTATAGAGTATTTTAGGGAAAAAGTAACATTTTTATACTTTAAGTCTTCCAAAGGAAGGTATGTAATTACATTTGATCAAGACATTTTTATGTCCCTTGCAATTATTTTAACATTATTTTCTGTATAAACTTCTCACCATTATTACTATTAACACTAAAAATTTTATTTTTTGTTGCTATTGCAAATGAGTCTCTCATATTGTCAATGATTGTTGTTTGTACATATAAAAGTAATAGATTATTTATTACTTTTTATCCAGATAAGTTCATGATTTCTTTTGCTATTTGTATTGTTTTATTTATATGTTTGCTTGTTTATTTATTTTCCATTCAATCTGTTATGGCCCTGGGCCTATTTATTATTTCACTTTTGTTTGAAGTCAAAAGCTGTGACACATCTGAGATTTTACCCTACTTTAATTTCAAGCTAATAATTTAACTTGACACAGTGGCTGGCTGTATCTGAGATCAGACTTTTAATTACTCACAGCAATAACACAAAACAAAACTAAACCAAACCCATTACCATTGAGTTGATTTGGATTCATAGCAACCCCATAGGACAGGGTAAAAACCCTGTCCTATGTCCCATAGGGTTTCCAAGCTGTGGCTGGTGGATTCAAACTGCCAACCTTTTAGTTAGCAGCCAAATGCCTAACCAGAGTGCCACAAGGGCTCCACAATAACATAAGTGAGAGTAAAATCATAGTGCCAGTTCCATGCATATAATTCTTCACAGGACAACATGATGAGAGCTAGATGGTAACATCTGCATGCACAGCTGGGACTGAACCTCAGGTGAAGAATTCTAAAATTGTGAAATTCAGAGCTTATGTAGGAGCTGCTGGCTCATCTGCGCCTCCTGATCTCCAGAGATATAGAGATGATAGAGACATTATCTTTTACTCTGAAATACAAACAAATCCTCTTGAGTGAGAAGTTCTGGATGGAGTATGGAATTTAAGAATTTGGCTCCAGAGAGCTAATAAATAAATGAGTGAATGAATGGTTGTATTACTCTTCGAATGGGAGCAGATGGCTCTTGGAAGAGGAAACAAGTATCTCTGGGTCTATCACCTTTAGAACAACTTTAGGGAAGACAATGCATTCTTTGTTCATTTAGCATGTTGATTTCTATTGCTCAGAAGTCTAGAATTGTGCAGGCACTCTCTGAAATCCATGGAGGTTTGCTTTACAACGTTTAAAAAAAAATAAGTTCTTCTAAGATACGTTTTATTAGAAAATTATTTATTGCCTCTTGGTTTTCAAATGTATTTATATAAACTTGGGCACATTACTTATAATTACTTCAGTTTCTTTCTGTTTCTATTGCTATTTCATTCTTGTAATTTCTTATTTTGAGTACTGGTGTTTTCTCCCTTTTTTATTGGTATGATTAGCTAAGATTTTTTCTCCAAAAACTATCTCTCTGAATATATATCATTTTAAAATGTACATAATGATTGTACTATATATTCACTAAAAATATCTCTTGGAGACCTTTGCATACTAGCACCAAGAGCTCTACCTCATTCTCTTGAATAAATACATACCAATCATATTTTGGGAACACTGCGTATTTTTAAAGAGGACCAGGACTGCAATTTAAATAAGTAAAGGAAAGATTTTGTGGTGTTCATAATTTGAGGGTGTGATTAGATTGGGCCACAAAATCTTCTCTTGTAAAAGTGACTACTTTTTCACAAAGAGGAAGGAAAACAAATCAAAGGGACAGTAACTATACTCATTCGATATTATATATTTTCTAGATATTCTGGAATTGACATTTGGACTTTGTCTTAGTTTCCTAGTGCTGCTGTAACAAAAATACCACAAGTGAGTGGCTTTATAGAACAAAATTTTATTTCCTTACACGTTTGGAGGCTACAAGTCCAAATACAGGGCATCAGCATAACTACACTCGCTCTTTGTTGGCTACAAGGGAAGGTTACTCTTTGCCTTATTCAGTTTCCTTCACCCCGGGATTTCTTGATTCTCCTTGGCTTGTAGACAGCTCCTCTCATGCTATCTGACTTCCTCTAGTGTGTGTCTCCACATGTCTATTTTCCCTGTTTTGTAAGACACCAGTCAGAAGGGATTAAGTTTAGGAACCACTCTACTCCAGTTTGACCTTGTTAACGTAACAAAAGAAAATCCTCTTTCCAAATGGGGTCACATTCATAGGTACAGGGGTTAGGACTTCAACATATCGCACTTTTGAGGAACATAATTTAATCTATAACAGATTTCATATTTGGGCAAACTATTATACAAGACAGAGTTTTTCTTTTTACATTTCCATGTAGAAGCGCACACTGTTTTCTTATTTTGCTATTAACTTCTAGTGTTACTGAACTGTAATTAGATGAAGTTATCTACATAGTTGCATTGTTTGGATATACTTGATGACTTTGCTTCACTCTGACATGTTCTTATAAAAAATTCCATGGGCAATTGAAAACTGGCTTGGTTTTCTCATTCCAGGGTAACAGTTAATATGATATTTAGACATAATATAAACTTTTTTTTTTTTTTTTTTTTTGGTAATTGGAAAAGAAGAGTTGGCAAGTCTAATTTTTCTCCTACTTTTTAGCATCCTTAATTTACCCTATTTTTTTCTCTTCCTTAACTATCTTGTCTTGAAGGACTACTAAACCTTCTCTACATTTCTGATTCTCTCCTTAAAATAATGTTTTTGGAGGCAGCTATATCTTGTCCCACATACTTTCAAGTGATTTCCATCTTGCCTGAGAGATGAACTGTCAAGTCCTAACCCATGTTTAGTATTTTAGAACTTATTTGCACTTCCTGTTTTCTGGGGGTGATTTCATCTGTGCTTCTTCTAAGGTCCTCTCTTAACCTCTACTCTTTTTTCACAGTCTCTGAAACCTCCACTTCTTTGTTGTTTGTTGGAGGAGTTCTATTAGAATTTTTTTTTATTTCTCTACTTAAAGATAATTCAAATATATGATGTTCTCTGTCTCTTAGAAATGAGACGGTGTGGGTGCTGTATGGTTTTATTTGTTAGTTTTGTTTTTGGGCTTTGTTTGAAAACATGTAGAAGAGATTCAGGATTGGGCTATTCTGTACAGTTCAGTAAATTTTAAGTTACCTTATTTTTTAAGTGTATTGTTTAATGTAGGAAGGTAGCTGTTGACTCTGCAGAAAAGGTAAAGAGTAGGAAGCATACACTTTTATTCCCCACCTCCTCACTTATCAAGGTTTTTGTTTTTTGTTTGGTTTAGGTCTTTTTTTTTTTTTTTACTTATCAAGTTTATCATTCACAATTTTTCTTTAATTATAATTCCCAGATTTGTTCAGCCTTATTTCTATGTAAAAATGATATTCTATTTTCCGTTTACCATTTCACAACAGCTTTTATTTGCTGAATACTTAATTTTGATTATTTTCTTGGATTTTTAAAATTTACTGTCAATATTTTCTTCTCTGAGCTAATGGTTATTATAAGGTTTGCACACATAAAAATGTCTAAATTAATAAAAGATAATATAAAAAAGTATTGGGTCATATGTAAATTTACTAATGATTTACCCTACTAATTTTCTATCACTTTCTAAATTTAAGGTGGAACAAACAGGTAAGTGCTCAGCTGGTAACTAACTGAAGGATTCATGCTTAGAATCTACCTTGGGCACTTTAGAAGAAAAGGCCTGGCAGTCTACTGAAAAATCAGCATTTGAAAACCCTGTGGAGCACAGATCCACTCTAACACACATAGGATCTCCATGATTCAGAATTGTCTCAAAGTCAGTTGGGTTTTTTTTGGTTTTGTTTGTTGTAGATTTAAATTAACATATAGATTTAAATACTGCTATACAACGTATTGCATTGGGCAAATCTGCGGCAAAAGACCTCTTTAAAGTGTTTAAAAGCAAAGATCATTTTGAGGACTAAGGTTTGCCTAACCCAAACCATGGTATTTTCAATAGCCTCACATGAATGTGAAAGCTGGACAATGAATAAGGAAAACCAAGGAAGAATTGATGCCTTTGAATTAAGGTGTTGGTGAAGAATATTGAATATACCATGGACTGCCAGAAGAAGAAACAAATCTGTCTTGGAAGAAGTACAGCCAGAATGCTCCTTAGAAGTCAGGATGATGAGACTTCATCTCATGTACTTTGGACATGTTATCAGGAGGAACCAGCGCCTGAAGAAGGACATCATGCTTGGTAAAGCAGAAGATCAACGAAAGAGAGGAAGACCCTCAATGAGATGGATTGACACAGTGGTTGCAATGATGGGCTCAAGCAGAGCAATGATTGTGAGGATGGCGAAGGACCAGGGAGTGTTTCATTCTGTTGTACATAGGGTTGCTATGAATAGGAACTGACACGATGGCACCTAACAACAACAACATAGTGAAATTTAAGATAGACTGGCATTTTCCCCATAGTGGAAGGGCCTGTCTTAGTTAGCTAGTGCTGCTGTAACACACATACCACAAGTGGATGGCTTTAAAGAACGGGAATTTATTTTCTCACAGTTCTAGAGGCTAAAAGTCCAAATTAAGCTGTTAGCTATGTAGATTCCTTCCTTGTTGGTGGCCCATAGGTCTTCTTTGGTTCTTGGAGATCCTTACACGGAATCTGTCTTTCTCAGTATATATCCAAGTTTGTTTCTAATCTGCTCATTTTTAACCCAGAAGCTATTAGGTTTAGTTCACACCCTACATTAGTATGACCTCATTAACATAATAAAGAAACCCTATTTATAAACAGAATTACATCCACTGGAAGAGTGGTTAGGATTTAAACACTTTTTTTTTTTTTTTTTTTGGTGGTGGGGAAGGGGGGAGGGTACAATTCAATCCATAACAGGACCTGAAGAAATTCTAATAATTTTTTAAGGTTATTCCTGAGTGATGATAGATTTGTGTCATTTTATTTTTCTTGAGTATATGCCTTTGAAATATTTACATTGTGGTTTGGAAATCTGACTGCTTCTCTGCATTATTTAAAACAGCTTTGTTCCTTCTGTTTTCCCCCCATGGTTTTGTTGGTTTTAGAAGGTTTCAAGGGTAGTGGGGAAGAGTGTATTTCCCTTTATGTTTTTATTACTATCAAGCACCTTGTAAATATTTTTGATGAGTCAGTGGCCCTTTATTAGGTACCTCAGCATTTCAAAGCTTGCCTTGGATCCCTGGCTTAAAACCAGTGACAAACATCTAACTAAACTGTTTTGTTTCACTCTCACTTCTTGGGCCCTATCCATACATGGAGTACTGGTGGTGCGGTGATAAAGAGCTTGGCTGATAGCCCAAAAGTCAGCAGTCTGAATCCACCACCTGCTCCTCAGAAACCCTATGGGGCAGTTCTACTCTGTCCTATAGGGTGGCTATAAGTTGAAATTGACTCGACAGCAACGGTTTTATTTATTTTTTTGTCAACAAGTCCTTGACAAATTATTCTAGTGTCTTGTAATACTGATAAAGAAATATCTTTCCATATTATGTCTATGACTTGATTTTATAAATAATTACTATTCAGTCAGCTTCTATAAACAATGATTTCAAATTCAAACAGCCTGCTATTTCCCCTCAAAATTGTTATCTTAAAATCCCTTTAATCACTACAAGTGAGCATATATTCTGTGTAAAAATCCATACTAAGTTTTAATTAGCATTAATAGAGTGCTCTTTAAAGTGAAAGAGCAAATACATTATTGCTGACAAAAATTTATGAATGATACAATAGGCAGAAATTAAACAGATTTATTATTGTATTTAATTCTACAATACTGCAATTAAATAGTTAAATTTTAAATGGTCTAATTAAAATTCCCTGAAGCTATCTCAAAATACATTTTTAAAAAGCCTGAAAATGGTTTTTGCCCTATTTAAAATCAATTTTTATCCTTATCTCCAAGAGCAAAGCAAATAAATGTTTTATTTTATATGTGTCTACCTTGAAATGTTCCTTAAAATTGCCACTTTTTCAGTTTATAGGAAGAAAATTCACTTAAAGTATCCACTTCAAAACAAAATCTAATAACGTCACCCTGGCAGGAAAAAGGAACAAGCACTTAAGCAATCATGTTAAAAGTCATTTATCTAAGTGTTCATTTCCTTAGACATACAGGAAATGAAATACAAACAAACTAAATATAGGTTTTTAATCTAGGCCTCTGCATTCTGTCTAGTCAGAAGAAAAAACGTTATTGCTACTACCGTGAAAAGAACAAAAAAGTGAACTTATAAATAAAAAAAGTATATAAATGATGAAACTCTTCCATGTATTTCTTAACAGAAAATATAAAATATAATGTAGATAAAATATAATATAAATATATACTGTAGTTTAACCAGAACTAAACATGTAGAAAAGGTCCTAGGAACTGGAGAAGAGATATTCAGAAGAAACCTCATTTCTTCACTGATGCCATTTCTTACTTATTGTAATTAGTTCAATTACTATAAAATTAAACTACCAACTCTTATTATTTTATCTTCCACCAAATTCTACATTTCGCTTGAAAGAGACTTATATAAGCAGATAGTAATAAAAAAGAAAATGAAAAAACAAATATTCCTTGTCTCTAGAACTGGCAAAACAGTAACCAAGAAATAAGCTGGAAATTAAGTACTAGGCTTTACTTCATCATTCCTATTCTCATGTATCGAATTTTCTAATACCTCCTGAGTAGGAAGGAATGAACTTTTCCATGTTTTCCTTTTTACATTCTTTTAACTCTTAGTTACTTACTCAAAGTTAATTGAGATGAGAAGTGAGGAATTAATGAATTTTAACAAATTCAGACAAATAAGCAAATCATATTTTCGAAGATAATTTGCAAAAATGTTAAAGCTTGAATGTCACTCTTCATTTTGAAAGTCTTTTAACTAGACAACAACAGTGCAAGCTTGCTCAGAGTAAAAAGGCGTTGATTTCATTAGGACTTAAGCAGGACTCTCAGTAATAAGATGCTGCTTTCATTTTTTTAGGGTGCATTTAAAAGTTCATAAGCCCACATCTGGCAACATGGCACTCTAGGCAGAAGCACCACGCCGTCCCTCCATAGCAAAGATCCAAGAAACTAAGCCAAACAGAGAAAATAACAATCTTGAAATCCTAAACATCAAATGAAGAGACAAAGAACTCAGCCAAGCACCAAATGGAATAAGAAACTGACAGAGAACAGAGAGTGAGGAGACATACGTGCAGAGGTCCCTTATCAGCTATTGCAGTGCGGATCCACCATCTTGGACTCCTATCAGAGAACAGTGAATAGGGGGTATGAGAAAGCAGCTTCACGGAGCTTCCAGCAGGAGACAGAACAACCGGTAAACAGCAATACACACTTTCCCACCCCCAACCCTTCTTCATCCCCACTCGGCCTCCTCTGCTTCCCGCAGCCACAGTCTCTTGGACAGGAAGCACCGGCTGCTTGGAAGCCACCGACCCACACTGGCTGACTCTCTGAGTGCCATTTGTTGCTAATGGTGCTGCTTTTTTCTGCTTCTTTTGATTTCTTCCTTACCTCTCACCACCTCCCCGTCCTTTTGCTCAAATGCCTGGCTCCGTGCGCCGTCTTTGCTTCTTACTAAGGGGCTGTGGTGCTCCTTTCAAGTGTGGAACTGCTTCCTGGTCTGTGCTGCCATGCTGGTGGGATCCCAGGGCTTTTGTCTGTTTGTTTTCAATTGTTTGTTTGTTTTCTTTTTCTTTTCTCGAGTTGGGAGCCCATTCTGGCCAGGCAGTGCTGTGCGGCTTGGGACCTGCCCCCTCAGCTTGGGCAGATGCACAGAGGGATCCCTGAGAGCATTACTTCTCTCGTGGGTTTTTTTTTTTTTTTTTCTGTTTGTTTTGGGGGTTTTTCTTGTTCTTTTTTTAAAATTTGTTTTGTTTTCTTTTCCCTCTTTTTCCCTTTTTGTCTTTCTTCTTTACTCAGTTTCTTGTCTCTCTATACCTTCCTTCTCTTCCTGTCCCCTGGATACCTGGTGCTGAATACCTCTATGCCTCCTAGCCAGGCTGTACTTCAACACCTGGGAACAACTTCCCCAGACCTCGTAGACACACCGGGGGGATCACTGGGAGCTTTGCTGTTCTTTTTTCTTTCTAATTTTTATTTATTCATTTTTTCTTTTTTTTCTTCTTCTTCCCCTTTTTGTTTTTCTCCATTTCATAGTCTCTCATCTCTCCATTCCAACGGCAAGCTCCCCTAGCACTCTTTTTTGTTTGTTTGTATGTTTTTGTCTCCTGTTCCTCTCTCCTCTCTCCCATGCCCATCTTAGCTCCAAATATCACAATCTCCCCCCTCTATCCTGCCTACCTGCACCATGCGCTTAGCATCACACCACCAAGCAGCACAGGCACTGCCTACCAGAACCTTCCCTGCACTGATTACCGACCTGCCCTGGTGGCTGTAGTAAGTCCCACAAACAACCCATCCCAGCAACTCCTCTTCAGCTAGACCTGCACTGCTGCACCATATCTGAGCGACTGACCCTGCCAATTGGAGAAGGAGGCAAAAAGTATCATGCCCACAGACAAGCCAATAACAAAGAACACACAGCCTGCCTCCTCAGACGAAGCCAAATAAAACAAAAAAAGGATCAAAAAAAAAAAAAAAATCTACAATCAATAAAAGAGAAAAATAACTACTGAATGCCCCAAAGACAGCAGACACTATCAAAACATTTACAAAAACAGGACAGGATGGTTCCAGTAGGCATCCAAAATAAAACACCAGATGACTTTCCCAAAGAAAAAAAGGCACTAGAACTACCTGATAGGGAATTCAAATCTCTAATACTCAAAATTCTCCATGAGTTGAAGCAAAATCAGACAAAAATGAGGAAAAAATAGACAAATTCATGGAAAATACAGACAAAAAAATGGAAGGATTCAGGAAAATAATGCAGGAACAAAATGCCAAAATAAATTCACAACTAGAAATTATACAAAAACAACAATTAGAAATCCAAAAGATAAACAACAAGATTTCAGAAATGAACAGTGTCATAGAAGGGCTGAGGAAAAGATTTGAAACGGTAGAAGACAGCATCAGCAGAATTGAAGACAAATACTTGGATACAACTCTGTTTGAGGACAAATCAGAAAAAAAGAATGAAGAAAAATGAACAGACCCTGAGAGTTATGTGGGATACAATCAAAAGCAAAATTCTGTAAGTGATCAGAGTTTCAGAACAGGGGGAGAAAACAGAAGACACAGAGAGGATTATTGAAGAATTGCTGACAGAAAACTTTCCCAATATCATGAAAGATGAAAAGCTGGCCATCCAAGAAGCTCAACGAACCCCATATAGAATAGACCCCCCCAAAAAAATCACCAAGGCATATTATAATTGTACTCGTGAAAACCAAAGACAAACAAAGAACCCTGAAAGCAGCTCAAGAAAAACAAAAAGTCACATACAGAGGAGAAAGAATAAGACAAAGCTCAGATTATTCAGCAGAAACCATGCAGGCAAGAAGGCAATGGGATGACATATACAAAACCTTGAAAGAAAGAAATTGCCAGCCAAGAATAATATATCCTGCAAAACTCTCATTCAAATATGATGGTGAAATTAGGTCTTTTCCAGATAAACAGAAATTAAGGGACTATGTAAAAACCAAACCAAACTTACAAGACTTATTAAAGGAAGTCCTTCAATCTGAGAACAAACAATATCAGACCACAGGCTGAATATAGGACACAGGATTGTACTAGCCAGATAGCAACCCAGGAAATGAACTCTTAAGAACTATGCAAAACCAAAAGCATTACAAAAGGGAACCAGAGAGGTTAATCTTTAAATGACAACAGCATCAGAACAATAAAAGAGGGAATAAGCGGTGTAGATATAGAACCTTCTAATGGAGAGGCAGTCAAGCGTTACCAAGTAATAGTAGACTGGTTCAAATCTAGGAAGACAAGGGTAAATTTCAAGGTAACCACAAACAAAGTTAACAAACCTACTCATCAAAATAAAGAAGGAAAACATAAAGTCTCAGTAAAAACAAAACCTACAAAAATAAAAGAAATGAAAAAAATCCACAAAAAAAAGGAACTCAGGAGAGTCAGAGGAACAAAACTGGAGGACATTATGCTGAGTGAAACAGGTAAATCACTAAAGGACAAATATTGAATGAGACTTCTACTGTATAACTCATGTAAAAGTTTACACACAAAAAGAAACAATCTTTGTTGGTTACGAGGGATGGGAGAAATGGGGGAAGTGACTAAATAGACAAGTGGTAACTATGGTGAAGTGTAAGACAGTACACATTAGTGGGGAAGCCAGCACAACTTGTGCAAGGAAAGGTCATGGAAGCTCCATAGACACTTCCAAACTCCCTGAGGGAATGAACTGCTGGGCGGAGGGCTGTGGAGACCATGGCCTCGGGGAACATCTAGCTCAATTGGCATAACACAGTTTATAAAGACAGTGTTCTACATTCTACCTTGGTGGGTAGCATATGGGGTCTTAAAAGCCTGTGAGCAGCCATCTAAGATACTCCACTGATCTCACCCCTTCAGGAGCAAGGGAAAATGAAGAGAACAAGATACAAGGAAAAGATTAATCCAAAGGACTAATGGACCACAGCTACCACGGCCTCCACCAGACTGAGCCCAGTACATCTAGATGGTGCCCAGCTACCACCACCGACTGCTCTGACCGGGATCATAATACAGGGTCCTGGACATTGCTGGAAAAGGATGTAGAATAGAATTCTAGCTCACAAAAAAAAAAAGACCAGATTTACTGACCTGACAGACTGAAGAAACCCCAAGAGTATGGCCCCCAGATACCCTTTTAGCTCAGTGGTGAAGCCCCTCCCAAAGTTCACCATTCAGCCAGGGATTGGACAGCCTCATAAAACAAAACAGGACTAATGAGGCACAGCAGTCCAGGGACAAGGACTAGAAGGCAGGAGGAAACAGGAAAGCTGGTGATAGGGAACCCAAGGTTGAGAAGGGACAGTGTTGACATGTCATGGGGTTGTTAACCATTGTCATAGGGCAGTATGTGTACTAACTGTTTAAAGAGAAACTATTTGTTCTGCAAACCTTCATCTAAGGTACAAAAAAAAAAAAGAATTATCTATGTGAGATCAAATTGACAACAGCAACTCAGAAGATTTGATGGGAAGCCTAGGGGACAGTGAGTTGAGGATAATGGTGATGGAATAATTTGGAAAAGGATAGTGAGAATAGCAGTACAACTTGAAGAATGTAATCGATGTTACTGAATTGTAGAAACTTTCAAAATGGTGTAACTTTGGCTATGTATATTTTCACCAAAAGAATGTCCTCAAGGTCGAGAAGGGAGAGTGCTGAAATGTCAGGGGGTTCTTAACCAATGTCATAAAACAATATGTGTACTGACTGTTTAATGAGAAACTATTTGTTCTGTAAGCCTTTATCTAAAGTACAATAAAAAAAATTTTTTTTTAAATCAAAATCAAAGTTCATAAGCCCCCCAACAATAAAGCATAAAAACATAAGTTTAAAGAGGAGATATTAAAATCACAACACATTCAAGGATTTCTAGAAATAAAACATAAATAAGAGGAAGAGTTTAATTAAATCATCAAAAAAGTATGAAATATTCATTAAACACTTAACTGTCAATATAGTCCTTTTCATGAGAGACTTTCAAAACAGGTTTAAGGTCTGCAAATTGTTTTTTTTTTTTAATATGGTTATTAAAAAAATGCAGAGAACAGAATCTTTTGTATGGTTATTTCCTATGGATGATTAGGAAAAGTCATGGAAATCATATCTGAAATGGTCCATAAAGGAATGAATAGTATTTCAACAGGTAGATAAAAATGAATAAGTTATTCCAGTCTGATAAAATAGCAAGAGTATAAGGATTTGGGAGCAACAAAAACAGGGGACTACAGAAGACACTGAAGGTTAAAAGGTTCCCAATTCCAACTGAGGAAAAAAAAGCAGGCTGGAGATTTAAGACCAAAGCACGGGTCTTAGAGTTGAGATGGCTAGATGGATTGTGAAACTGTTTTCTAAATATGGAAGCTGGATTTACTTTAGGAGTAAGTAAAAAGTTTGTTCTTAGACATGTAATATTTGAGGTGCCAGCAGATGATATTGTTGAAATTGTCTTCAATTAATAAGCAATTCCAATCTGGAGCTGAAAAAAGAACAGCAGCTATTTGCTTCCATTTCATCTATAAAATCACACATTTCAAAACTATATGTAATCATTCTTAACATTCAAAAATTAGATTTCCTAGTAATGTTCATGAATTGATGCTTACTGAACCCTTGTAAGCTAATAGAACAGACAAAACTGTAGATCAGTAATTCCTGTGTGTCCTGAGACATACGTCTTTTAAAAAAAAGCCACCAAGGAGGCAGCATAGAAATAGTCATCAGAGATGGAGAAGAATTGATACTGCACATTGCTGTAGAGTAAATTTGAGAAGATAATATCTAACATGGTGAAATTAGTGCCTTGAAATGTTGTGGAGACATCAATGAAGAAGATAGAAATTGAAGGCAAGACGTCATCAGTGTCCTGTCAGATGAATTGTGTGATGAAGCAATAAAGGTGATGAATTTACTCTGTTTTTTCATAAAGTTTTGAAGTGAAATAAATGGCCTAAGATTAAATTCTTCAGAGGCAGGGTCAGTGAAAATGGTAATTCAGTCAGAGAAAATATGAGTGAGACTAATCCACCAGCCATCTTGCTCTCTCAGTTCAGCAGTACCTTAGTGACCATCAAGTCTACTCTGCTTCAGCCACACACTCTTACAGCTTATATCCACATTGAACTGTATCCAATAATTAGTCACCACAGAAGAATTACATCCAGTTCTAAGAAATCTTCTTGTGCCATTTGTATTTTACTGAAGATTTGTAAAATAATAGGGGAAAGGATCTATATTGAACAACACTCAGCAACACTCAGCAAAAATTTAGAGTAATATTGACAACATTGATATTCTACGTCATTGTTGATAATGAGGGAGATGGAGTAGCAATACAAAACGGTAGAAATATATTGAAGCAATAGCTGTATTAACTGTTATGACATTTAAAAATATGTATTAGTATATAGTTCTTTATATTATTTGCCAATAATTTTCCACCAGTAATTATCCATATTTTCCCAAATTAAATTTTGTAAAAAATTTCTGAGATGTTCATGAAGTTATCTCAAAAATCCCATGCTGAGTTAACTTTGGAAAATGTTAAATTCTCTGGTTCCTTTATTGTGTTTAAAAAGGAGCCTAAAAAGAAAAATTAATGCTTTTTTATTTCAAGTTTCCCAAACCTATTTGATTAGAGAATTTATTTTTGCAGACTAACTTTTAACATCACATATGATGCATGGAAAGAGTTTGGGCAATGTTGTTTCAGTTGATTTTGGAATTGTTATTGCTATGATTGATTGTTGTTGTTGTTGCTAGGTGACTTCAAGTCAGTTCCAACTCACAGAAACCCTGTGTACAATAGAATGGAACACTGCCTGGTCCTGCGCCATCCTCACAATCATTGTTATGCTTAAGCCCATTGTTGCAGCCACTGTATCAATCCATCTTGTTGAGGGTCTTCCTCTTTTTTACTGACCCTCTACTTTACCAAGCATGATGTCCTTCTCCAAGGACTGATCTCCCCTTAGAACATGTCCAAAGCATGTGAGTCATAGTCTCACTATCCTTGCTTCTAAGGAGCATTCTTGTTGCACTTCTTCCAAGACAGATCTGTTCCTTCTTTTGGCAGTCCACAGTATATTTAATATTCTTCTCCAACAGCACATTTCAAAGGTGTCAGTTGTTCCTCGGTCTTCCTTATTCATCATCCAGATTTCATATGCATATGAGGCCACTGAAAACACCATGGCTAGGGTCAGGCACACCCTAATCTTCAAGGTGACATCTTTGCTTTTCAACACTTTAAAGAGATCTTTTGCAGCAGATTTGCCCCATGCAATGGGTCATTTGATTTCTTGACTTCTGCTTCCATGAGTGTTGATTGTGGATCCAAGTAAAATGAAATCTTTGACAATTTCAGTCTTTTCTCCATTTATCATGGTGTTGCTTATTGGTACAGTCGTGAGGATTTTTGTTTTCTTTACATTGAGGTGTAATCCATACTGAAAGCTACAGTATTTGATCTTCATCACTAAGTGCTTCAAGTCCTTTCAGCAACCAAGACTGTGTCATCTGCATATCTCAGGTTGTTAACAAGTCTTCCTTCAATCCTGATGCCCTGTTCTTCATAGAGTACAGCTTCTCAGATTATTTGCTCAGCATACAGATTGAATAGGTATAGTGAAAGGATACAGCCCTGATGCACACCCTTCCTGACTCTAAACCACGTAGTATCCCCTTGTTCTGTTCAAACGACTGCCTCTTGATCTATGTATAGGTTCCTCACGAGCACAATTAAGCGTTCTGGAATTCCCATTCTTCACAATGTTACCCATAATTTGTTATGATCCACACAGTCGAATGTCTTTGCATAGTTAATAAAACACAGGTAAACATCTTTCTGATATTCTCTGCTTTCAGCCAGGGTCCCTCTGACATCAGCAATGATATCCCTGGTTCCACTTCCTCTTCTGAACCTGGCTTGAATTTCTGGCAGTTCCCTGTCGATATACAGCTGCAGATGCTTTTGAATTATCTTCAGCAAAATTTTACTTGCATGAGATATTAATGATATTGTTACATAATTTCCACATTTGGTTGTATCACCTTTCTTGGGAATAGACAAAAATACGGATCTCTTCCAGTCAGTTGGCAAGGTAGCTGTCTTCCAAATTTCTTGCCATAGAAGAGCAAGTATTTCCAGTGCTGCATCCATTTGTTGAAACATCTCAGTTGGTATTCTGTCTATTCCTGAAGCCTTGTTTCTCACCAATGCCTTCAGTGCAGCTTGGACTTCTTCGTTCAGTACCATTGGTTCCAGATCATATGCTACCTCCTAAAATAGTTGAACGTCGACCAATTCTTTTTGGTACAGTGACTCTGTGTATTCCTTCCATCTTCTTTTGATGCTTCCTGCATCATTTAATATTTTCCCCAAGGAATCCTTCACCATTGCAACTCAAAGCTTGAATTTTTTCTTCAGTTCTTTCAGCTTGAGAAATGCAGAGTGTTTTTTTCCCTTTTGATTGTCTATCTCCAGGTCTTTGCACATGTTATTATACTTTACTATGTCTTCTCAAGACGCTCTTTGATATCTTCAGTTCAGCTCTTTTAATTCATCGTTTCTTCTTTTCACTTTAGCTACCCAATGTTCAAGAGCAAATTTCAGGGTCTCTTCTGACATCCATTTGGTCTTCTCTTTCTTTCCTGTCTTTTTAATGATCTCTTGCTTTCTTCATGTATGATATCCTTGATGTCATTCCACAACTCCTCTGGTCTTTGGTCATTAGTGTTCAATACATCAAATCTATTCCTGAGATGGTCTCTAAATTCAGGTGGGATATACTTAAGGTTGTACTTTGGCTCTCTTGGATTTGTTCTAATTTTCTTCAGTTTCAACTTCAATTTGCATATGAGCAATTGATGATCTGTTCTGCAGTCGGCCCCTGGCCCTGTTGTGACTGATGATATTGAGTTTTTCCATTGTCTCTTTCCACAGATTTAGTTGATTTGATCCCTGTATTCCATCTGGCAAGGTCCACATGATATAGTCACCGCCTATATTGGTGAGAAAAGGTATTGACAATGAAGAAGTCGTTTGACTTCCAAAATTCTATCATGCGATCTCTGGCATCATTTCTACCACCAAGGCCATATTTTCCAACCACCAATCCTTCCTTGTTTCCAACTTCTGCATTCCACAGTAATTATCAATGCACCCTGATTGCAATCAATTTCAGACTACAGAAGCTGGTAAAAATCTTCAATTTCTTCATCTTTGGCCTTAGTGGTTGGTGCGAAAATTATAATAATTGACATATTAACTAGTCTTCCTTGTAGGCATATGGATATTATCCTATCACTGACAGCATTGTACTTCAGGATAGATCTTAAAATGTTCTTTTTGACCATGACTGCAATACCATTCCTCATCAAGTTGTCATTCCCTACATAATAGACCATATGATCGTCTGATTCAAAATGGCCAATACCAGTCTATTTCAGCTCACTGATGCCTAGGGTATTGTTTATGCGTTCCATTTCATTTTTGATGATTTCCAATTTGTCTAGATTCAGACTTCATACATTCCACGTTCTAATTATTAATGGATGTTTGCAGCTGTTTCTTCTCATTTTGAGTCATGCCACAACAGGAAATGAAGGTCTCAAAAGCTTGACTCCTTCCACGTCATTAAGGTCGACTTTAATTTCAGGAGACAGCTCTTCCCCAGTTGTCTTTTGAGTGCCTTCCAACCTGAAGGCCTCATCTTCTGGCACTATATCAGACAAGTTCTGCTGCTATTCATAAGCTTTTCACTGGCTAATTCTTTTCAGAAGTAGACTGCCGGGTCCTTCTTCCTAGTCTGTCTTAGTCTGAAAGCTCAGCTGTCCGCCATGGGTAAACCTGCTAGTATTTGAATAACGGTGGCACAGCTTCCAACATCACAGCAATACGCAAGTCCCCACAGGACAACAAACTATGTATGATTGCACCATATATATATATATATAGTATATATATATATATATATTTGTCCCTATATAAAATGTTTTATGTATACTAATATAAGTAGAGGGACAGACTATGAAACATTTGGAAAATATTTATGTACTTATTTAATTGGTAACCCAAACACATTCTATAAAGTATTGGAGATTGCTTACAAAAATTATACATAAAGTAATAAAAACAGAATTTAGAGAATCATAAACAGAAAACATAAATAATTATAATAAATAAGTAAGAACACACATATAACTTTAGTATAGGGTCTCATTTTTCTATCCAAATTTGGTTATGCATAACATTTATAAATTTTTCAGTTATAGGCACCTGTTATTATTCAGTTTGCAATAGCCTTTTTCTCATATTAATTTTCTCATCAATGGAATATATTGCAAATGAGCATTATTTGAAATCTTGATTTTTATGTGTGTGTAATTGTTCATCTCATGTATATACCAGGACTGCAGCTGTGTTGACTTTTCCTGGCTTCTACTCTGAACAAGCTCCATGTTACAGCTTATAGTGCGTGAACTCTATTTCGGCTTTTTGTCAATATTTAAGAATAGAATTTGCACTTCAATACCACTGTGAAAGTCGGGGTTGATTTGGAGTATTCTACTAAAAAATCGTATGATAACTCCGAGCAAACTTGAACTAATATATATGTTTGTAATCTTTATATCTTAATGATATGAAATTGCTTGTGGATGATTTAGAGACTGATTTCTCTTGCTAGAGTCAAAGGAATTATCAGAGATTCAAGCATAAGGCCACAGATCTCTTAAAATTAGCAAAAGTTGTTTTTTTTTTCTTTAGTTTCTTCATATTTCTATCAATATCCTAAAAAGAAAGTAAAACAAACAAACAAAAAGCATAAATGTGTAATTTCTCCTAAAGAAACAAAGCTTTTTTTCATAATCTTGATTTAAGTTAAACTTTGCATTGGTCTTCATTCAAGTCTTTGCTCAAAAGTCACCCTAGCTGACAAATTTTCCCTGAACCTCGTCATCTAAAACAGCATAAGCTTTCTTCTCGTCTCATTCCTTGTTCCTTTATCTGTCTAATCTCTCTCCTTAACAATTTTACTTCCTGATTGACAGCAAAATAAAATGGTATGATATGATATATATCAAATCAGTGTTTCTCCAACTAGAATGCAAGATCTAGGAAGGCAGGTACTTTGTATTAACATCTTAATTTCTGTTCCTAGAATATGGTCTCTTATATGAGGCAAACGTTTAAATTAAGCTATGTAGAAGAGACAGGAAACCTTGCTAGCCCAAGGCAAGACTCAGTCAAACCCATTGCTCCTGGTAAGATGTAGAAGCAAAATTTTTATTCCTGTGGAGGAGGGATAGGAAAACCTCCTACATCTGGGACACAAGCAAAGATCTGTTGTTTCTGGAGGACAAATTGAAACAAAAACTCTCTGCACGTGGAGGATGGGCCGGAACCTGCTTGTGGCCCACAGTATAGCACCAATAAAAACAGAGCTCTACCACCACTGAGTTGGACAACAGAGAAGGGGTAGAAAATAATTTCACTCCTAAAAGCCACCAAAAATGCAAGACAAAGTATTGCTTCCACAGTAGGAGAGGCAAGAATTCTGACAAAGGTCAGGATTACAGGATCTACATAAGACTGTGGCTGAACCAAGAAAGGAGAGATGCCCTCATTCACCATGAGAAAAGAACTATTTCCTAACAAACAAACTATAGAGAAAAGCAATATATAAACTAATAAGTTTATCTATATACAGTGAAATCTGTGAGAGCCAGAACTCAACAGGGCTGCCTTTTTTTTCTAGGACTTGCAAATTTTCCACATTTGGCAGGGTGCAATCTTAAACCAGTTTTCTATGGCTATCTAAGTATAAAATATTTGAGTTTTCCTTCTCTAACAGGTTTCCACCTTACAGTTTCCAGTTTTCACAGGTTTTACTGTATATATACATATATATATATATATATATATGTATTAGGGATTGAATTGTGTCCCCCACATATGAGTTGGAATCCTAATCCCTATTCCTGTGGATGTAATCTTGTTTAGAAATGGGTTTTTCTTTGTTATATTAATGAGGACATATCAATATAGGGTGTGTCCTGAAGTTAATCACTTCTGAGTTACAAAACAGAGAGAGGCACTCACAAATTGGAGAAGACAGTTGCCATCTGAGGATCCTGTACAAGCTAAGGAATCCAAGAACCCCCAGGCCTATCTACAAGGATGGGATCAACAAGGCCAAGACCCTGGTTTGGACTTTTAGCCTCCAGAACTGTGAGAAAATAAACTTCTGTTCTTGAAAGCCACCCACTTTTGTTATTTGTGTTACAGTAGCACTAGAAAACTAAGAAATAACATAAATACATAAATATCAATAAATAAAAATACAGCAATAGATTTTAAAAATACATGACCAATGGGGTTTATTCCACAAATGCAAAGCTGGTTAAAAATTTAAAAATCAATCAATATAAGTCAGGATATCAAAAGACTAAAGAACCCACATGATCATCCCAATAAAGCTAGAGAAAGCATTTGACAAAATTCAGTATATATTCACTTTAAACAAACTCTCAGAAAACTGAAATGGCAGAGATATTCTTCAAATAGATGAAGAGATACACAAAAAACTTGTCCATAACATCATACATTAAGGTGAAATACAAAATCTTTTCCTTCTAAGATTGGTAACAAGTGTAATATGTACTCTTTCATTACTTCTTTTCAGCATTGTACTGTTAGTCATAGTCAGTGCAATAAGGCCAAAGGAAAAAAAGAAAGAGAGGAAGGAAGGAAGGAAGGGAGGGAGGGAGGGAGGAAAGACAATACAGATTGAAAAGGAAAAAATAAAAATGTTTTATTTACAGATGCATGATTGTCTATGTAGAAAAATTCCCAAGTAAACGCACATAAGACTACTAGAAATATAAGGTACATTTAGCAAGGTCAGAGGATTCAAGACCAATATACAAGCATAAATTTCAACTCTGTATACAGCAAGGAACAATTTTAAAAAAACTGCATTGCTGCCTAGTCAATTCCAACTCATAGCGACCCTATAGGACAGAGTAGAACTGCCCCATAGAGTTTCCAAGGAGCACCTAGTGGATTCGAACTGCTGATCTTTTGGTTAGCAGCTATAGCTCTTAACCACTATGCCACCAGGGTTTCCTCAGGGAAAAACAGGAAATTAAAATAAAATAAAAAGTACCAAATACCACAGCATCAAAAGCACTTAACAATAAATCCAGTAAAATATTTGCTATACTTTTATGCCGCAAATTATAAAATATTGATGATTAGCAGTACCCTATTTACTTCTGGAGGCAGTCATCAGTACCTTTAAGACTAGTCAGACTTGAGAACCAATTCAAAAAATTCACCTTATGATTTTATTCCTCTAGAATTACTCTCAGTACCAGATGTCTTAGGCTGGGTTCTCCAAAATCAGCAGGTCAGGCAGCAGGCTGCTGGCTCACAGTTCTGTGGGAGATGGCAAATCCCCAAATCTGCAAGTCAGGTGGCAGTTTGCTGGATCATCTCCGAAGAACCAGAGGTCAGATGATACAAGTTGGATGCAGGATCCAGAGCAAGAGTGTGCCTTGCTGGAAAACCCATTTACACTGGATGCAGGCTACACCCCCGAGGAAACTCCCTTTTCAGCTGATTGGCTAGCCACATCAGATCACAAAATGTAGGATGATTACTTCAAATTACAAAATGTAAGATGACCACATCAGATCAAAAAATGGGGGATGACTACATCAGATCACAAAATGAAGGATGATTACATCATTACTTAACTGTCAAATCACTGAGAATATTGGCACAGCCAAGTTGACGCATAACCTTAACCATCGTAGTCCACGTCTTGACAACTCGACATCTCCTTAATCCACACACAATCTCCAAATAAAGACATTACAAAGTCATACTTGTGCCTAACATGATACAAATAATATGCACACAACTTAAAATGTATACTTGCCCCGCTTACATTTTATATTTTATAAGTAATGGGATAAAGGAAGGAAGAAAACAAGAATATTTTATTTATATTATGTATATAATATATATATGTGTGTGTGTATATATATAGAGAGAGCCCTGGTGGCACAGTGTTTAAGAGATTGGTTGCTAACCAAAAGGTCAGCAGTTCGAATCCACCAGTCACTGCTTGAAAACTCTATGAGGCAGCTCTGTTTCATCCTATAGGGTCGATATGAGTTGGAATCAATTCAATGGCAATGGGTTTATATATACACGTACACATGTAATAAAGAAGAAACATTCATAATGATTACAGTCCTCATTTCTGCAACTAATCCCGTGGTCATAACTGATGTTTAGAACTACCTTCTTCTACCACCCATTCAGTGTTACTTTTGCCCTCAGCAAGCACCTCAGCTGGTCGTGGTTCTTTGCCTGGTGGGGAGACCCAAACCTTCATTCCTGAAGGGTCTGGGTGAATAGTAGCCATGTTTGGATTGGGTTGCTGTAGTTTTCCATTGACTTTAATCACAGGGCACAGTAGTACTAAGATGCCCTAAGACAGTTCCAGTATTCCAGACATACTCTTCTTTACCTATGAGTTGGAACTGATTCAACAGCAATGGGTTTGTTTTGTGTTTTAGAATCAGGATCAATCATACCAGCCAATATGGTAACTCCCTTCTTTGCCTGTTGATCCAGAGGCATGAGGAGCCCAAAGTGGCCGGGTGGCATTATTAACTTCCAGTTCAATGGAATCAATTTTCTGTCTTCTGGTTGGTGCATTCCTCCCTTTGGAACTAGGTTCTCTAGACCCACAGAGCATACGGTTGTGAGGACAGGGAACAAACATTTTGCAAGTGGTCACTAGGGGTAACAGTGAGTGGTGCCACTTTCATTTCTGTCCCTTGATCCCTGGACCCGTGAATTCTGGATATGGAAGAAAGAACAATGCATATTGGACGCTGGTTTAGAGCATATACAGCCTCCTGAAAAACATTGCCCCAACCCTGCAAAGTATGGCCACCTAGCTGCTGCCATAATTGCATCTTTGGAAGGTCACTCGATTATACTATCAAGTCAGCTGTTTCAAGATGATGAGGAACATGATAAGACCAGTGAATTCCATGAGCATAGGTCCATTGTCCCACTTCATTTGCTATGAAGTGAACCCCTTGATCCTAGGCAATTCTGTGTGGGACACTATGACGGTGGATAAAGCATTCTGTAAGTCCAAGGATGGTAGTTTTGGCAGAGGCACTGTGTGCAGGCAAGGCAAATCCATATCCAGAGTAAATGTCTATCCTAGTGAGAAAAAAACACTTCCCCTTCCATGAGGGAAGTGGTCCAATGTAATTAACCTGCCACTAGGTTGCTGACTGATCGCAATGAGGAATGGTGCCATATCAGGGACAAAGTGTTGGTCTCTGCTGCTGGCAGATTAGGCTCTCAGCTGTGGCTGTAGCCAAGTAGGTATTGGTGAGGGGGAAAGTCCATGTTGCTGAGACCATGCATAACCTCCATCCCTGCCACCATGGCCACTTTGTTCATGGGTTCATCCATCAATGACAGGAATGGCTGGGAAAAAGGATGACTGGTTTCCAAAGAACGTGTCATCATATCTATTTGATTATTAAAATCCTCCTCTGCTGAGGTCACCCTTTGGTAAGCTTCACATGAGACAGAAACATCTTCACTTCTCTGGCCCATTCAGAGAGGTGCATTCATGCACCTCTTCCCTATACTGTCGTGTAACCAGTTTTCCAATTCTGTTCCTTCCAAGTCACTGACCATCCAGCCAAACCATTGGTCGCAGCCTATGAATCAGTAAATAATCACACATCCGGCCATTTTTCCTTTCAAGCAAAGTGAGCAACCAATTGCACTGCTGGAAGTTCTGCCCATTGAGAGGATTTTCCTTTACCACTGTCCTTCAGGGAGGTCCCAGAAAGAGGCTGCAGTGTTGCCACTCTTCACTTTCAAGTGGTGCCTACATATTGCGCAGAACCATCTGTAAATCAGACGCGAGTTTTCTCTTCCTCCATCAACTGATCATAACGAGTTCCCCTAAAGGGCATAGGTTCAAACTGGGAAAGCGAAGGTAATGTGACAGGAGTGGGGAACATAGGCATTTGGCCCACTTCCTCATGTAACTTACGTGTGCCTTCAGGTCCTGCTTGAGCCTGATCTCGTATATATAACACTTCCATTTAATGATGGAATGCTGCTGTGCACATCCAACTCTATGACTTTGTGGGTCAGACAACACCTAATTCATGATGAACAGCTCAGGCTTCATAGTGACTTCACGGCCCATGGTTAGGTGTTCAGTCTACTAAGGCCCAGTAACAAGCCAAAAGTTGTTTCTAGAAAGAAGAGTAGTTATCTGTAGAGGCTGGCAGGACTTTGCTCCAAAATCCTAGGGTCTGCAATGTGATTCACCAATAAGGGCCTGCCAACGACTACAAACTGCATCTCTATCTGCTACTGACACTTCAAGCACCATTGGATCAGCCAGATGATATGGCCCAAGTGGCAGAGCAGCTTGCAAGGCAGCCTGAACCTGTTGCAGAGCCTTTGTTTTGGAACACACTCTAAACTAGCAGCTTTTCGAGTCACTTGATAAATAGGGCAGAGTAAACACCCATCTGAGGTATTTGTTGCCCCCAAAATCAAAAGAAGCCCCCTAGGAGTTGTGCATCCTTTTTAATTGTAGGAGGGGCCAGATGCAACAACTTATCCTTCACTTTACAAGGAATGTCTTGACATGCTCCACACTACTAGACCTATAGAAATTTCACTAAAGTGGAAGGAACTCAGAATTTTATTGGATTAATTTCCCTCCCTCTAGCACATGTATGTCTTACCACTAAGTCTAGAGTCATTGATATTTCTTTCTTATTATGTCCAATAATTAAGATGTCATCAATATAATAGACCAGTGTGACATTTTGTGGAAGGGAAAGGTGATCATGGTCCCTGTTGACTAAATTATAACATAGGGTAGGAGAGTTGATATACCTTTGAGGTAGGACATTAAGGTGTATTGCTGGCCTTGCCAGCTGAAGGCAAACTGCTTCTGGTGTTCTTTTGAAACCAGAATTTATAAAAAGGCATGTATTAATTTGATCAAGCAATGAAATCACATCTGGAACAGTAGCTGCAATTGAAGTCACAACCTGGTTAAGTTTTCAGTAATCTACTGTCATTCTCCAAGATCCACCTGTTTTTTGCACTCAAGAAGTAGGTGAGTTGAATGGGGATATGATGGGAATCACCACCCCTGCATCCTTCAAGTCCTTGATGGTGGCAGTAATCTCTGCAATCCCTCCAGCAATGTGGTATTGCTTTTGGCTTACTATTTTCCTAGGTAGGGGTAGTTCTAATGGCTTCCACTTGGTTCTTCCTACCTTCTTACTCCACTTGTCAGGAATCCAGTGTTAGGGTTCTGTCAGTTGCTGAGAATGTCTATTCCAATTATGCATTCTAGAACTGACAAAATCACTATAGGATGGGTCAGGGACCCACTGAACCCACTGTGAGATGGACCTGAGGCAAGGCTCCATTAACAACGTGACTTCCACATGCACCTACTCTGACTGGTGGGCCACAGCAACATTTGGGGTCTCCTGGGATTAGTGTCAGTTCAGAGCCGGTGTCTAGTAATCCCCCAAAAATCTGATTATTTCCTTTTCCCCAGTGAACAATCACTCTCTCAAAAGTCATATAATTGAATCCTAAAAAGCAGTGAGAATGAATCCATTTCTTCATGCAGTAGTGTAAATGTTTCTCACAAGCACAGTAATGAACAAAAATAGTCAGAAAGAAATAAGTATTTACCATATGATCCCATTTATATAAAGTTCAAAAATAGGCAAAGCTAAACTTTAAATATTAGAATTAAAGATAATAGCTACTTTGAAAAGAGGTAGTGATTAAGAAGAGGGGAGAGACCTCATAGTACTGGTCATGTTCTATTTCTTCATCTACGAGCGTTTATTTTACATTGTGAAAATGCTTCCAGTATTCTTTTTTTGTGTGTGAATATTTACCCATGTGTTTTATATTTCAATAAATGTTACTTAATAAAGAGAAGTTAAAATGTATAGAATATTTTAATACTCAGATATTTAATGTTACAGGAAATAAAACATAAGTTAAATTGACAATTTTACATACATTTAGTGAAGAAAAATATGATAAATCTTTATATTTGATCATGTGTACCTTCTCTTATCTTTTTATCTTTTCACAGTTTTCTTGTCTATTTTTAATCATTTACACCTCTACATTTATTTACAGATCAGTTCATAAAGTTTCCTGAAATATATGATGGGAATTTGGGAGGAAATATTGATTGCATTTTAGTAGGGGGTAATTGATATTTTTAACAATAATAAGTCTTTCTATCCATGAACAAGGACCATCTTCTAGTAACTTCCTGAGAAAAAGTAAAGAAGAGTTAAAAACTTTGAGACTTCACATGTTTGAAAAGGTACTTTATTCTACCCTAACATGTGTAACACTTGATTAATAATTTACTTGTATATAGAATTCTAACAAATTATAGATAACATTGCAAAGAATGGGAATTCCAGAACACCTAATTGTGCTCATGAGGAACCTGTACATAGATCAAGATGCAGTGGTTCAAACAGAACAAAGGGATACTGAATGGTTTAAAGTCAGGAAAGGTATGCGTCAGGGTTGTATCCTTTCATCATACCTATTCAATCTGTATGCTGAGCAAATAATCTGAGAAGCTGGACTATATGAAGAAGAACAGGGCATCAGGATTGGAGGAAGACTTGTCAGCAACCTGTGATATGCAGATGATACAACCTTGCTTGCTGAAAGTTACGAGGACTTGAAGCACTTACTGATGAAGATCAAAGACCACAGCCTTCAGTATGGATTACACCTCAACATAAAGAAAACAAAAATCCTCACTACTAGACCAATAAGCACCATCATGTAAATGGAGAAAAAATTGAAGTTGTCAAGGATTTCATTTTACTTGGATCCAAAATCAACACCCATGGAAGCAGCAATCAAGAAACCAAAAGACGCGTTGCATCGGGCAAATCTGCTGCAGAAGACCTCTTTAAAGTGTTGAAAAGCAAAGATATCACTTTGAAGACTAAGGTGTGCCTGACCCAAGCCATAGTGTTTTCAATCGATTCATATGCATGTGAAAGCTGAACAATGAATAAGGAAGACTTAAGAAGAATTGATGCCTTTGAAATGTGGTGTTGGTGAAGAATATTGAATATACCATAGACTGCCAAAAGAATGAACAAATCTGTCTTGGAAGAAGCACAACCAGAATGATCCTTCAAAGCAAGGAGGGCAAGATTATGTCTCACATACTTTGGACATGTTATCAGGAGGGATCAGTCCCTCGAGAAGGACATCATGCTTGGTAAAGCAGAGGATTAGCGAAAAAGAGGAAGGCCCTCAATGAGATGGACTGACACAGTGGCTGCAGCAATGGGTTTAAGCATAACAACGATTGTGAGGATGATGCAGGAGGACCAGGCAGTGTTTTGTTTTCTTGTACAGAGTGTCGCTATGAGTTGGAACTGACTCGATGGCACCTAACAACAACAGAATTGTAAGTTGATAATATTTCACCCTCAGAACATCACAGGTACTTATCCACTACCTTGTAAAATCTAATGTTATGTCATCATTCTGATTTCCAATTCTTTGTATGTAATTTATTTTCCTTCTCCTTGTCTTCCTCTTCCTCCTGCTTCTCCTCTTTCTCCCCCTTCTCTCTCTCCCTGTCTCTGGGAATATTTATTATCTTAACATTGTTCCCATAAAAACTAAAAAAAACTCAATATTTCACCTTGGTATGTTTTTTATGGAATCACTATGTAGAATACTTAATGGACACTTTGAAAATACATTTCCTGCAGTTTGGGGGAATTTTCTTGTATTATTTTTATCCTTGCATTATTCTGTAACTCATGCTATTCAAAGCTCCATCAGTTAAACTGTACTTCTAATTTTCTCAATTCTTCCCTATTTTCCAGCTCTTTGGTTTGTTGTTGTTATTGTTCTGGCAGAAATATTTCTTAAATTTTAAACTCTAAACATTCTACTGGAAAGTTTATACATGCCAACATATTTTTAATTACAAGAGCATGCATTCTTTTATAATATCTTGTTCTTATTTCACATGTGTAATATCTTTTTTTTTTAGTTCTCTGAAAGTATTCTATTGTTTGTTTTTTCTACTGATTCTTCTGTAGCTTCTGATACCTCTGAGTTCTTTTAGGTTTTTTTGTATATTTTAGTATCTGTCTTTCATGTTAAAAATATTCCTCAAATTCCAGTAATACTTGTCCATTTATATTTGAGAAGATGACACTATAATTTTGCTTAGATGTTCTGGTTGCAGGATCAGTGCTTGTCCAGTACAGAACTTTACTATAGCTGATCAAAGAGGGACTTAGCTATTGGGATTCCAATATATCCACATTATGATCTTTTCTTTGAGGTTGTTGAAGTCTCAACCCAGAATAGCCCAATTCTACTTGCTGAGGTTTGTAACTCTAGTTGCTGGCATTCTAGGAACCAAGCTAGAGTTATTTCACTGTATAATAGTTATATCACTATTACCTCTGAATGTGTCTTTCAGGATAATTTTAAAGTTTTCCTCATAACAGTTTTAAACAACTCTTGTTAAATTTTATATTTTACCTTTTTTCTTTTGCTACTGTAAGTGAAGTTACACTAACATTATATCTTCTACTATTGTTTACATGTATAAAGTTTACTGATTTCTTCATATTAATTTCAGTCTATACCCTTACTAAATTCTCTTATTGTGTGAGTTGATTTTATACTTGAAACTCTTAAGCTTTTTATGCATACTCTCTAATCCTTACATCTGAAATTTACGTATTTCATTTAAGTACATTGGCTAAAACCTGCTTTAGACTGTTGAATAGTAATTTCAAAGATTGCACAAGTTTGCTATTGGAAAGGACTCAGAAGCCTCCACTTGCCTGATTACTATATTCTAGCATCACTGTGACCTTCTGTTTTAATATTAATTAAAATATTAATTTAATATTAATTAATTAATTAAAATTAATTTAATATTTAATATTCTGTCTATTCCCTAGTTAGGTTGGTTACTGGACCAGATCAGAACCTTCACATAATTCTTCCCTGTAGCTAGAATTGTCTTCCACACCTTTCAAACCTATTAAATGCTAGTTCCTCAAAGAAGTTTTCCATGAATTCCACAGATCTAATTAACCATGATTTTCTTCCTTGTATTTTACTTCAGGGCATTTATTGAAATTTTATTTTACTTTGTATATATATATATATATATATATTTATATATATATATATATATATATTTATATATATATATATATATTTATATATATATATATATATACACATATGTATATATACACACACACACACACACACACACACGTGGGTATGTGTGTGTGTTGTGTGCTTCTTAGATTAATATAACTATCTACCTGAGTGAACTTTACTCATGAGGACAAGATCCTTATTCTTTCACACACAGCTGCATTACCAATGCCTAATATATGTTTGTATATTGTTGGAGCTTAATATATACTTTTGAATAAATGAACACATCAGAAGTACAAACTATGTGAGCATCTTTGATACAAACAAAAATTTCAACTAATAAAACTTAACATTTATCCCTTTTCAAACTATTTGCAGATAAAAATTGTGACAGTACAGGATTTAAGAATAAGAACTCTGGAAGCAAATGGTTGAGTTTGAATCCTGCCACTTTTTAGCTGTGTAACTTGGAGAAGTTACTTATTACTTTTCTTTCTTCATTTTTAAACAACAATAAATATTTCAGATGGTTTGTATAATACTTAAGTGTGTTAATACATATAAGACACTTAGAATCTAACACAGAATGAGCTTTCAAATCTGTTGCATTTCTTCCATTCCAAGCTGAAAATTACTCAGATTGATGCAAAGTGACAACTCTAGGTATAACTTTTTACTTTCTACATAAGAAGAGAAGGTTAAACATATGGTTTTAAAAAGCATACGTAAAGTAAAGAGACAACACACTGATTCTGAGAAAAATTTTGGCTACCATATATCTGAAAGTGGTTTAATATCCAGAATACATAAAGAACTCCTACAACTTAATTTTAAAATAAAAAAGACAAACAACCTAATCAAGAAATGGGCAAAGGACATGAATAGACATTTTACAAAAGAAGAAATACAAATGACCAACAAGCACATGAAAAGATGCTGAATGTCATTAGTTACTAAAGAAATGCAAAGCAAAACCACAGTGAGATACTATTTCACACCCACTAAGATGGCTATGATCAGAAAAACAGAAAACAACACATGTTGGCAAGGATGTGGAAAAATTGGAACACTCACCCATTGCTGGTGGGAGAGTAACATGGTACAGTTGCTGTGGAAAAAATAGTTTGGTGGCTCCTCAAAAAGTTAAACATAGAATTAACATATGACCTAGAAATCCCACTTTTAGGTACATACCCAAAAGATTTGAAAGCAGGAATGCAAACAGATACTTGTGCACCAATGTTCACTGCAGCACAATTCACAATAGCCAAAAGGTGGAAACAGCCTAAATGTCCATCAACAGATAAATGGATAAACAAATGTGGTACATACATTGGAAGATTACTCAACTATAAAAAAAAAAATGAAGTACTGATATGTTCTACAACATCAATAAACCTTGAAAACTTCCTGTTGGGAGAAATAAGTCAGTTACAAAGGACAAACATATTATCCCACTTACATGAAATATCTAGAATAGGCAAATGTACAGTGCCTAAGAACACATGACAACTACATGTAATGTGGTATCATGAATAGGATCCTGGAAGAGGAAAAAGAGCATTACATAAAAACTTATATAATAAGGGGGATTTACGGCAACATGGCACTCTAGACAGAAGCACCACACCGTCCCTCCACAACAAAGATCCGAAAAACTAAGCCAAGGGAGAAAACACTAATCCTGAAACCCTAAAACATCAAATGAAGAGATAAAGAACTGAGCCAAGCACCAAAGGGAGTGAGAAACTGACAGAACGGAGAGTGAGGAGAGATTCACGCAAAGGTCCCCTATCAGCTAACGCAGCGCGAACCTCCATCTTGGACTCCTATCAGAGACCAGCAAATAGGGGGTATGAGAAAGCAGCTTCATGGAACTTCTAGCAGGAGACAGAACAACTGGTAACCGGCGATGTACACTTTCCCACCCCCCACCCTTCTTCACCCCACTCGGCCTCCTCTGCTTCCCACAGCCACAGCCTCTTGGCTGCAAAGCACTGGCTGCTTGGATTACACCAGCCAGCACTGGCCGACTCCCTGAGTGCCATTTGTTGGCTGATGGTGTTGCTTTTATCCACTTCTTTTGATTTCTTCCTTACCTCTCACCTCCTCCCCCGACTTTCACTCAAATACCTGACTCCGTGTGCCATCTTTGCTTCTTCCTAAGGGGCTGAGAGCTCCGTTCGAGTGTGGAATGGCTTCCCAGTCTGTGCTTTCACACTGGGGGGATCCCAGGGCTTTCTGTTTGTTTGCTTGCTTTGAATTGTTAGTTTCTTTTCTTTTTCTCTTCTTCAGTTGAGAGCCCATTCTGGCCAGGCAGTGCTACGCTGCTTGGGACCTACCACCTCAGCTTGTGCAGACACGCAGAGGGATCCCTGAGAGCATTTCTTTTTTTGTGGTTTTTTTTTGGGGGGGGGAGGGGAGCTTTGCTTCTTTTTGTTTTTTTTTTTTAATTGTTTTGTTTTCTTTTCCCACTTTTTCCCTTTTTGTCTTTCTTCATTACTCAGTTTCTCATCTCTCTATACCTTCCTTCTCTTCCTGTCCCCTGAATACCTGAGGCTGAATGCCTCTATGCCTTCTAGCCAAGCTGTACTTCAATACCTGGGAACAACTTCCCCAGACCTCATACCTGCACCAGTGGGATCCCTGGGAACTTTGCTCTTCTTTTTCTAATTTTTATTTATTCATTTTTTCTTTTTTCTTCTTACTCTTTTTGTTTTTCTCCATTTCATAGTCTCTCATGTCTCCACTCCAACGGCAAGCTCCACTAGCACTCTTTTTTGTTTGTTTGTATGTTTTTGGCTCCTGTTCCTCTCTCCTCTCTCTGATACCCTCTATCTCCACACATCACAATCTCCCCCCTCCATCCTGCCTACCTGCACCATGCGCTTAACATCACACCACCGAGCAGCACAGGCACGGCCTACCAGAACCTGCCCTACACTGATTATT
The DNA here is from genome assembly GCA_030035585.1 of Dugong dugon. NCBI lineage: Eukaryota > Metazoa > Chordata > Mammalia > Sirenia > Dugongidae > Dugong > Dugong dugon. The sequence goes on along the minus strand of CM057464.1, from coordinate 140,035,732 downwards.
GGCCCGCCTGGTGGTTGTAGTAAATGCCACAAACAACTCATCCCAGCAACTCCTCTGCAGCTAGACCTGCACTGCTGTGCCATATTTGCGACTGACCCTGACAACTGGAGAAGGAGGCGAAAAGTATTGTGCCAACAGATGCGCAGCCAACAAAGAACACATAGCCCGCCTGCTCAGATATAGCCATGTAAAATAAAATAAAATAAAAAAAGGATGAAACAGACAAATCTACAATCAATAAATGAGAAAAATAACTACTGAATGCCCTGAAGACAGCAGACAATATCAAAACATTTACAAAAACAGGACAGGATGGTTCCAGTAGGCGTCCAAAATAAAACACCAGATGACTTTCCAGAAGCAAAAAAGGCACTAGAACTACCTGATAGGGAATTCAAAACTCTAATACTCAGAATTATCTAAGAGTTGAAGCAAAAAGCAGACAAAAATGAGGAAAAAATGGATAAATTCATCGAAAAGGCAGACAAATTCATGGAAAATACAGACAAAAAAAAAAAAAAGGAAGAATTCAGAAAAATAATGTAGGAACAGAATGCCAAAATAAATTCACAACTAGAAATTATACAAAAACAACAATTAGAAATCCAAAAGATAAACAAGATTTCAGAAATGGACAGTGTCACAGAGGGGCTGAGGAGCAGATTTGAAACAGTGGAACACAGGATCAGCAGAATTGAAGACAAGCACTTGGATACAACTCTGAGGAAAACTCAGAAAAAAGAACAAAGAAAAATGAAGAGACCCTGAGAATTATGGGGGATACAATCAAAAGCAAAAATTCGCGAGTGATTGGAGTTCCAGAACAGGGGGAGAAAATGGAAAACACAGACAGGATCATTGAAGAACTGCTGACAGAAAACTTCCCCAATATCATCAAAGGTAAAAAGCTGGCCATCCAAGAAGCTCAACGAACCCCATATAGGATAGACCCCAAAAGAAAATCACCAACGCATATCATAATCACACTCGCCAAAACCAAAGACAAACAAAGAATCCTGAGAGCAGCTCATGAAAAACAAGAAGTCAGATACAGAGGAGAAACAATAAGACTAAGTTCAGATTATTCAACAGAAACCATGAAGGCAAGAAGGCAATGGGATGACATATATAAAACCTTGAAAGAATAAAATTGCCAGCCAAGAATAATATATCCTGCAAAACTCTTATTAAATATGATGGTGAAATTAGGACATTTCCAGATAAACAGAAATTAAGGGACTATATAAAAACCAAACCAAACTTACAAGAATTATTAAAGGGAGTCCTTTGATCTGAGAACAAACAACTTAAGCTCACAGGCTGAATCTAGGATGAAGGATTGTACCAGCCAGCTACCAATCTAGGAAATGAATTCTCAAGGACTATCCAAAACCAAAAGAAATACAACAGAGAATCAGAGCAATTAATCTGTAAAGGACTACAACATCACAACAATAAAAGAGGGAATAAACGGTGCAGGTATAGAACCTTCTAATGGAGAGGAAGGCAAGGCGATACCAAGTAATAATAGACTGGTTCGAACCTAGAAAGATAAGGGTAAATTTCACGGTAACCACAAAGAAAGTTAACAAACATATGCACAAAAATAAAGAGGAAAAGCATAAAGTCGCAGTAAAAACAAAACCTACAAAAACAAAAGAAATGAAAAAAAAATCCACAAACAAAAGGAATTCAGCACAGGAGAGTAAGAAGAACAAAGAAAACGTCAGCACCACAAAATGACAGCAATAAACTCACATCTAACATTAACTGCACTGAATGTAAACAGACTCCATGCACCCATAAAGAGATAGTGACAGAATGGATTAAAAAAACAGGATCTATCAATATGCTCTCTACAAGAGACACACCTTAGAAACAATGACGTGAATTTATTAAAAATCAAAGGTTAGAAAAAAATACATCAAGCTAACAACTACCAAAAAAGAGCAGGAGTGGCAATACTAATCTCACATAAAATAGACCATACGACCCAGCAATCCCACTCCTAGGAATATATCCTTGAGAAATAAGAGTTGTCACTCGAATAGACATATGCACACCCATGTTCATGGCAGCATTGTTCACAATAGGAAAAAGATGGAAACAACCGAGATGCCCATCAACAGATGAATGGATAAAAAAACTATGGTACACACACACAATGGAGTACTATGCAACGATAAAGAACAATGATGAATCTGTGAAGCATCTCATAACGTGGATGAAACTGGAGGACATTATGCTGAGTGAAATAAGTCAATTGCAAAAGGACAAATATTGTATGAGACCTCTATTGTAAAAACCTATGAAAAAGTTCACACACAAACAGCAACAATCTTTGTTGGTTACCAGGGATGGGAGGGGTCGGGGGGAAATACTAAATGGGCAATAGATAAGTGGTATCTTGGGTGAAGGGTGAGACAGTACACAATACAGGGAAAACTAGCACAACCTGTACAAGGAAAGGTCATGGAAGCCCCATAGACACATCCAAACTCCCTGAGGGACTGAATTGCTGGGCGGAGGGCTGTGGGGACCATGGTCTCGGGGAACATCTAGCTCAACTGGCGTAACACAGTTTATAAAGTCAGTGTTCTATATTCTACCTTGGTGAGTAGCGTCTGGGGTCTTAAAAGCCTGTGAGCAGCCATCTAAGATACTCCACTGGTCTCATCCCTTCGGGAGCAAGGGAGAATGAAGAGAACAGGATACAAGGAAAAGATTAGTCCAAGAACTAATGGACCACAGCCACCACGGCCTCCACCAGACTGAGTCCAGCATAGCTAAATGGTGCCCATCTCCCACCACTCACTTCTCTGACCGGGATCACAACAGAAGTTTCTGGACAGAGCTGGAGAAAGATGTAGAACAAAATTCTAACACAAAAAAAAGACCAGACTTACTGGCCTGAAAGAGACTGGAGAAACCCCGAGAGTATGGCCCCCAGACACCCTTTAGCTCAGTGGTGAAGTCACTTCAGAGGTTTACCGTTCAGCTGGGGATTGGACAGCCCCATAAAACAAAATGGGACTAATGAGGCACGGCAGTCCAGGTACAAGGACTAGAAGGCAGAAGGGGACAGGAAAGCTGGTGATAGGGAACCCAAGGTTGAGTGAGGACAGTGTTGATATGTAGTGGGCTGTTAACCATTGTCATAGGGCAACATGTGTACTAACTGTTTAATGAGAAACATTTTGTTCTGTAAACCTTCATCTAAAGGGAGAATAGCAGCACAACTGTAAAAGCGTAGTTGGTGTAACTGAACTGTGCATGTAGAAATTTTTGAAATGGTGTATCTTTGGCTAAGTATATTTTCACCAAAAAAAAAAAAAAAGTCGAGAAGGGAGAGGATTGACATGTCGTGGGGTTGTTAACCAATGTCATAAAACAATATGTGTACTGTTTCATGAGAAACTATTTATTCTGTAATCCTTCACCTGAAGTACAATTAAAAAAATTAATTAATGGGAAAAAAACTTATATAATAAAATATGAATAAACTATGAACTTGCATCAATCTTGGCTCAATGTAACAAATGAAACACACTAATTTAAGATGTTAATAATAGGGAGAAACTGTGCGTGCATTATTTTTCTGTAAACCAAAACTCTTCTAAAAATAATATCTACTAATTAAAAAAATTTAAAGTAAACAGAAATCTGTGAGTGAGATTTCTAAGAAAGCTATTGTTTTCCTTATCTGGAAAGGGAAAGACTTTGCTGAAATCATGTGCCTTTGCCCTGCATCCTTTCCCCTCTTTCTTCCAGCAGAGCAGGATGGTTGTTAAAGGAAGCAACCATCTTGGGACACTGAGGAAGAAAACCAGATGGGCAAAGCAAGATGGAAGAAGAGTTCTGGGTTCTCAATGACTTTCTTGAGTAGTAGCTACGGTTGTATGATGAATTAACATGGCATTAATTTTCAAGGAAAAAAATCATAGAGATTAATGCTATATGAAGTAGAATTCTGGGGGCTCCATTGTTCATACATCAGTGCATTGGAGCATAACCAAAACAATGTTTAAGAATAATTTTGTCACATCTTGCTCCTAGTCCATCAGTTTACTTCCTTGATGAGATAAAAGAACCTACCTTTAAGAGACTCCTCAATGCTCATAAGAAGATATAAACCTGATCCCCTCAAATGTCTCTGAGATAAATTGTCTGTATTCATAAACTATCTGGACTCTCGGTACATTGCTCTCCAACTTCCAATTCACAAAAACTATCAATAAGAGAAGAATATTTAGAGAATATCATCTGAAAGACTTCTGTTTTTCTATAATATAATCTAATTTTGTTACTGATTCAAACTATAAATCAGCAGAGAGATGGGTACCTGAACCGCTGGTACTGTTCACAGGCAAAAATCACTTTTATTGATTTGCTCTGTGGTCTGATGCCTTCAGCCTCAATTGAGTATCAATACAAGCAGAGTTCTGAGCAACTCCCTGTCGCATCTATTATTTAAAAAACAAAAGTGCAGTATATCAAACTGTACTCATCTATGAAGATTTCAGAAGAATTGTTGTCTAGAAAGAATTGTATTTCCCACTGTGTAATTGGATTATTTTTATGAACCCCATGAATTGTGCAATAATTATGTAGAACAATTTTCTGTTAGCTGGTAGAATGCTCTGTCAAAATTTTTATTATCTTAAGCAATTACATAAATGAGATACTAACAAATATGTGATACTGACTTTTGCCACCATTCTACCCTAATGTACCCATAGTTTATATTAAGAATTAGTTAGAGCATCTTTCCTACTGAAAACTACACAGCCTCAGCATCTTTCTCAGCCAGGAGTGCCAGTCAGGCATAGTGATTAATTTGACCAATTTGCCATAGGTAGTATAGATCATTATCATAAGCATATTTATTTTCCTCATTGCTAGAGGGATTTATGCTCTCATAATTCTTTTTCCTTCTTCTTTCACTTTCACTTTTAACATTCCGTTGTACAGTAGAGGGGATTCTACTTTTTTTTTTCCTGCCCAACTCTTAGGTTCTATAATAACACCCACTAGTTTTGACAAGGCTCCTTCTAATCTTGTTTTGAATAAGAGCTCATCACTGGGATTGGTCTGAAGAAAACACAATGAAAAAAACATATCTAGTATTTTTTTAAGAATATTTTGATGAAATATTGAGTAGATACAGAATAACATTTATAAAATATATGTAAGAAACAAGGTATAACAACACAGCTCTCACCATATTACTTGTGTCTCATGGTGCACAGATGTGATATTTTTCTCAATTTAAATTGGAATGTAATTGTTGGATCATAGGGTACGTGCTGCTTCAACTGTACAAGGTAAAATCACATTTTTTTTTCTTTAAAGAAGTTCTACTAATTTACGCTCTACATACAAGCAGCATATTTGTATTCACCTTCTTCACATATTTACCAATCTTAATACTGCTAGATATTTCCCCCCCAAAATCTGGGGTCTGTGTAATGATGACTCATTTTGTTTGTATTTCCCTAGCTATTACTGAATTTATGCAGTATTTCATAGATTTTTTTTAGCTATTTGGATATCTTCTTTTGTGAAGTGCCTCTTCATCCCTTTTCCAAGTTTTCCTATTGTGTTTTTGTATTTTTCTTATTGATTAATAATAATTTTTATAATTTCTGGATGCTAATATAGTATCAGTTTTATGGTTTACATGAAAATGTTTTCCAGCTTTGGGCTTGAATTTCATCCTCATTAAGCTGTCTTTAGATTTTTAAAAATGGTTTTAATTTCACCGTTTATAAATTATTTCCTTTTTGTTTGTGTTTTTTTAAGAAATAGTCCCCTACTCTGGTTTAATAAAAAATTTTCTTAGATATTTTCTATAAAAGTGTTGCACCTTGTCCTTTCACATGTAAACGTAGATCTTTAATCCAACTGGAATTGATTTTTGTGTATGATAGAAGTAAGGGTCAGTATTAATTTTCTATTGCTGCATAACAAATTACCACAAATTTAGTGCCTTAAAACAACACCCCTTTATTATCTCACGTTTTCCGTAGGTCAGAAGCTCAGGCGCGCCGTAGCTGGGTTTCCTCTCAGGGTCTCACAAGGTGAGATAGAGGTATCAACCAGTCTGGGTTTTTACCTGGAACTTGGCATCTTTATCCAAGCTGTTTGTTGACAGAATTCATTTCCTTGTGTTGTTTAAGTGAGATCCCAGTTTTCATGCTGGCTATTAGCATGGGACTGCTCTCAGCTTCTAGAGGCCTTGCTCACGTCTTACTACATGGTCCCCTCCGCTCAACATGGCAACGTATGTCTTCAGGGTGGCAGAGCATCTGTTACTGCTTCTATCTCTTTAAGAGATCATCCGATTAGTTTGTTCCCACTCAGACAGATCTGTATTTTGATTAACTCAAAATCAGCTGACTAGGGACATGAATTGTATGTACAAAATCCCTTGGCCACATAGTATAATAAAATAATGGGAGTGATACCCCACCATATTTAGTAGCCCAGCACACACTCAGAGGAGAAAATACAGCATGTGTACACTAAAAGATGAGAACGGTGGGGCCATCTTAGAATTCTGTGTATCACAGGGTTTAATTTCACTTTACCTTTATGGAGAGCCAATTAGTCCAGCCTCATTTTGCTCATTTTATTTCTAGCTACTCTGCAATAACAAAACTCTCATAAATCAAGTTTCTATACTGTGTGGGTGTTTTTCTGGATTCTCTCTTCAGTTTTATCGTGCAATTACTCTTTACTACACTGTCTTAATTACTACAGCTTTATAAGAATTATTGATATCAGGTCAGCAAGTCTCCTCACCTTATACTTCTTTAGAACTGTCTTTGCTGTTCTTGGTACTTTGCTTTTATATTTAAATCTCAGAATTTAACTGGTAAAGATTTTTTAAAATCCCGTTAGGATTTGGAATGAATGGACAACTTCTATAATCCATGAATTCAAGAATTGACATCTTTAGAAAATTCTTAAATTTATTTAGTTTATTGTTTCAATAAAGTTCTAAAATTCTCATAAATATCTTGAATATTTTTGCTAGATTTTTCCTGTGTATTTTATATTCTGATGATGTTATAAATAATATCTTTAAATCGCATTTACAAACTAATTTTCTGTGGGCTTAAGTAAATGCAACTGATTCTTACATATTTATTTTTTATCTTCTACTTTGTTAAACACTCTAACTGTAAAAATTTATCCGTAGAGTCTTTTGGGTAATTCACATACTCATAGTAACTCTTTAGGACAGAGTAGAACTGCCCTGTAGGGTTTCCTAGGCTGAAATCTTTACAGGAGCAGACTGCCACATCTTTCTCCCACAGAGCAGCTGGTGAGTCCAAAGAGATGACCTTTCAGTTAGCAGCTGAGTGCTTAACTACTGGGCCACCAGGGCTCCTTGGTATTCTATGAAGACAATTTTATAATCTATTAACAACATGCTTTTGTTCCTTCCTTTCTTTTGATATATTTTTATCTTGCTTTATTTTCTGGCTAGAACTTTAGTAAAATGTTGAATGGGAGTGGTTAGAGCTTGCATCCTTGTGTTATTCAACTTAAAGCAAAGGTTTTCATGTTTCATCATCAATAATAATGTCTACTATGTATTTTTATTGAGATACCCGATATTCCAGATGTTGTCCTTTAATACTCAGTACTATCCTTAGCCTTCTTAGACCATAATTAACTCACAACTTGAAACTACTTTCTCCAGGCTATCATGTGAGTAGAGTACCAAACAGATTACACCATGAGAAGCACTGGGAGAAATTGTGAACAAAGAAGGAAAATAAAGATCAGAGGCTGTAGAGAGGAGTGAGCCTATATATTTTCATTTTTCCCTAAGTTATTTTGAGTCAGGTTCTCATCAGTTCTAAACAAGAGTTCTAATACGCAAGTACACACTCAAGCAAAACTTCTGAGATACATGCAACCTATATATTTCAACATGTATAGAAATAAGGTTTAAATTAAATAAATTAATTGTCATCTGGTTTTAAAAAAAAACAGCTTATTCTTATCTCTTGCTACATAAAATCTGACAAAAAATGAGAAATAACACTATTATAAAAATCATGATATAGAAGGTAGAAAGTGTCCATAAAATAAACTGATGTTGATGATTCTCCAGCATAGATTTCATGATTTTTGTGCTTTTGTATCAAGAGTGTGTGTGTGTGTGTGTGTGTGTGTGTGTGTGTGTGTGTGTGTGGTGTATATAAACTCTATAAATATAATAAACATAAGGATTATATTTATAAATCCTATTATATATTAATATACATATATATCTATGAATCCTATTATATATGTGTATATACATACACACATACGTATGTATGTATTTCTATTAGTTGATCCCTGAGCTATGCTTATACTTTAGGGATCAGCTTTACAATTAATCCATTGGTCTATCATTATAAGTGCTCTTAATGTGCTGATCATAAAATACAGATATTTGAAAAACTTACAAGCCATTTGACATTACAAAGTTTCTTGGGAAATAAAACAGGAAAAAAAGTCAAATATAATAGACTACTCTGAGGTCCTCAGAGAGGAACTAGCAATCTTGGCTCTAAAATAGTGTCAATGTTTCAGCTGTAACATCTTGTTATCAAATATAGGCCCAAAAGTTGTAAAAATTAAAAAGGTTTCCTTTATACTGAGTGCATGAGTTTTCTAGGACTGCCATAACAAAATAACAAAAACTGGGTGGTTTGTGTGAACAGAAGTGTATTGTCTCACAGCTCTAGAGGCTATAACTACAAATTGACATGTTGGCCTTCAGAGGTCTCTAGGCAAAGATTCGTTCTAGTCTCTCCCTTCAAGCCCCATACATCCTTTGCCTTATAGATGCATCTTCACATGGCCATCCTTCCTCTGTCTGTCCCTCTGTGCTGCTTCTCCTCTTTTATAAAGACACTAATTCGATTGGATTAGGTGCTACCGTACTCCAGTATGAGCTCATGTTAATTTAACCGATAGCATCTTGAAACACCCTGTTTCCAAACAAGTTCAGGTACCAGGGATTAGATTTTAGGAATTAGATCTTCAGCGTATCTTTCTGAGGGACACAACTCAATCCATAACATTAAGTGCTTCTTATTTTATTCCATGCAGTAACCTTTTAAGCCCTGTATTCATTATCCCAAAAGAGGAAACAACATCACTTCAGAATTTCTGATGATGAAAATTATACTTTCAATATAACTTTAAGAGCAAAAAGCAGCTGCAATTTGCTTTTTTTTCTTTTAGATGGAAAAAAAGTAATAAAATGAGTAAATACACTTACTAATGTTCATTCCTGTCTTATTTCAGAACTTTCTAGGCTTTTAGAAACATATACATTTACATAATTGTCATTAATTATACATTACATGGACAGTAGCCATCTCCATACAGTCTGGCACCTTTGAACTTAGGTTTCCTGCCCAGGGGATGATAAGTAGGGACTGAATTTCAATAGTGAAAATAGCACATCTACATTCAAACATAAAAGTTGAAAGCAATTAATTCAGAGTGTTTAACAGTGTTTTTAATTTTGAATTCGTCTGTGCTACTAAAAGTAGATCACCTTATCTTGACGCCACAGAAGACTAAATTAGTCTTTCTGACCATTAGGGCATTATCGTTAAAATTTCAGCCACATTCATTCAATGTTCTCCCAATGACCTGAAAAAGTAAATATAGTGCCAAATGATTTAATTTACATTCCATGAGTTTGGTGATTTGTTATGTCTTTACTACCTTATAAAATGTTCCTTTTTACCTGGCTTCTAAATACTTTACCCTCCTCATCCATCATGATTGCTCTCATCAAACATCAAACTTAATGTTCAGGAACACTATTCATAGTGGCCTGAACAAAGCATGTTGCTTTGACTTTTTTCATGCTCTTCTCTTATCACCCACCCTCAGGTATTTAACTAGAGGTACATTTTCTCCTCCGTGATATACTATTGTGCACTTGTTCGTGCACACATGTACATACAAATTCACAAACAATAGATATATGTGATGAATGATTAAGAACTGTGTGAATGGATGTCCTTATATAGTCTTCATATATTTAAACTTTTATTAAATACATGTTAACACACCCTGGTGGTGTAGTGGTTAAAGAAGTCAGCTCTAACCAAAGGTTGGTGGTTCGAAACCACCAGTGGCTCCACAGGAAAAGATGTGGCAGTCTGCTTCTGTAAAGATTACAGCCTTGAAAACCCTACGGAGCTGCTATGAGTTGCTATGGTTTTCTGGTTATGTGCAGAGACATATTTTAGGTCCATGGGAAATACAAAAGTGAATTAGAAGAATGGCACTGCCCTTAATGGAGTTAGAAAATAGAATTGGGACAGGTTTGTAAGCAACTATAATGTGAGACAAAAATTAAATAATTTTTACAGAAGAAGTACGTAGGTTCATGGATATATAGTTGGAAGGGACAATTAATTCAACTGGGGAATCAGTGAAAGCTTTGTGGATGAACCACATAACCTAAACTAAGATGGAAACAGACCTTCAATTAGTACATAAAGGAGTAAAGGGAATTAAGTGTGTGTTTGTAATTTTGGTATTTTGTTTTTGAGTTTTTTGTTTGTTTGCATTGTAAGCAAATATTAGAAGCATTTAAGTCAATACAGAAGTATGAAAAGTCTTTTGTGGCTGGAACACAGATACAGAAAAAAGATGGATATATTAATTAACACTAATTGTTTTCAAGGGGTAGAAACAAATTGGGGCTAGATTACAAAATAAAATGAGATGGGAGTAGGAAAAATTTGGTTATCTCACAGAACCAATGGTGGGAATCTCCCAGAAATCAGAGGGAAATTGGAATCAGAAGTTAGAAAACCATCAAGATGCTTTTCAATCTCTTACTTTTTATTCTCTGTGCACATCTGATTATTCTATTTCTCTCTTCTTCCTCATTGTTATGAAAGACTTAATATGCTCATACCATAGTTCCCGAGTTTTCATGTTATAGTTCTTGTCAGAAGCGGAAAAAAATTGTTATGCCACTGGTATCCAAATCTAATACCCTGGAAAATTCTTATAATCCCGTAGTGGATAAAGTGTCTACCATAGTCTAACGACCCAAATGCAATGCATACATTTTCTCACTTCATCCTCATAATGAACTGTATTATTATACACATTTTATGCATTTGACAACTGAGATGCAGAGAGGTTTAGGAAGTTATGCAAGTACATAATCTGAGTAATTGAATAATTGGTCCTACTATGATTTCAATACCACCAATCTGATCACCAGACTCAGGAGCTTGTATCTTAATTATCATGTTATACTGTCACCATTTCACTTACTTGGTGGATTGCTTACCTGAGGGGAGTCCAAAGACTATATAAAAACTGATTTATAGCATTGCTAGCGCAAGTTCAAATCTCCACTCTGCTATAATATACTTTTTTTAGACAAATTATCTTCTTTAAATATAGTGGAATGAAACTAGAAATCTGTAATAGAAGGAAAGCTGGAAATTTTACATTCTCTTAGTTTTCTAGTGATGCTATAACAGAAACACCACAAGTGGATAGCTTTAACAAACAGAAATTGATTTTACCACAGTTTAGGAGGCTAGAAGTCCGGATTCAGGGTGCCAGCTCTAGAGGAAATTTTCTTCTCTCTGTCGGTTCTGGAGGAAGGTCTTTGTCTCTTCTGAGCTTCTGCTCCTTGGCAATCTTCAGGTGGCTTGGCATGTATCTTCCCGTATCTCTGCTTGTCTCACTCACTTGTTTAATCTCAAAACTGATGGACTCAAGATACACCCTATACTAATCTTGCCTATTTAACATAACAAAAACAATCTATTCTCAAATGGAATTATATATAACCACAGGCATAGAGGTTAGGATTTACAACACATATTTTGAGGGGACACAATTCAATCCACAGCACATATAAATGTGGAAATTAAACACACTATTAAACAACCAATGGGTGAAAGAAGAAATCACAAGGAAAATCAGAAAATACTTAGAGAAAATGAAAATGAAAAAACAACATATGAAAGTCTAAGCAATGCAGCAAAGGCAGTACTCAGAGGGAAATTTATAGCTGTAAATATCTACATTAAAAAAAGGAAAAAGACCCCAAATCAATAACTTAACTTTACACCTTAAGAAACCAGAAAAGGAAGAACAAAGCCCAAAGCAACTGGAAGGAAGGAAATAATAAAGGTTAGGGCAAAAACAAATGAAATAGGGAATAGAAAAGGAATAGAGAATCAACAAAACTGAAAGTTGGTTCTTTGAAAAGATCAACAAATCTGACAAATCCCTAGCTAGACTGACAAAGGGAAAAAGAGAGAAGGCACAAGTAAGTATAATCAGAAGTGTAAGTGGTGCCATTACAATTGACCTTACAGAAATTAAAAGAATTATAAGAAAATACTATGAACGATTGTATGCTAACAAACTAAATTACCTAGATGAAATGTACAAATTCTTAGAACCATACAAACAACTCATTCAAGAAGTAGTAGAAAAATCTCAACAGATGTATAAAAAAGGGAAGAGATTGAAATAGTAATCAAAAACCTTCTCACAAATAAAAGTCCCAGATCAGATGGCTTCATCAGTGAACGCTACCTAACATTTGAAAAAGAATTAAAAGAATTAGTTTCGAAGTATTCCAAAAAAATAGAGGAAAATGGAACTTTTCTTAACTTATTCTTTGATACCAGTATTATCCTGATACAAAAGCCAGGTAAAGACACGACAAGAAAACTACAGACCAATTCTTAACAAAATACTAGCAATGACCATGACCAAGTGGTATTTATCCCAGGAATGCAAGGGAGGGAGGTTCAACATAAGAAAGGCAATCAATCTAATATACCACATTAATGGAAGGAAAGAATGAAAAAAAACAAAAAGCTCATTTTAATTGGTGCAGTAAAGGCATTTGACAAAACCCAACATGCTTTCATGATAAAAGTACTCATCAGACTAGGAAGACGAGGGGAATTACTCAATACCTCAACATGATAAAGAGAAAGAACAGTCTCTTCTACAAATGCTACAGGGACAACTAGATCTCCACATGCAAAGGAATGAAGCTGAACCCATACCCCATAGCATACACAAAAAATTAATTAAAAATAGATCAGTGACCTTAATATAAGAGCTAAAATGTAAAACTCTTAGAAGAAAGTTTAGGAATAAAGCTTCAGGATCTTCTGTTAGGCAATGGATTCTCAGATATGACAACAAAAGCACAAGCAACAAAAGAAAAAAATAATAAACTGGACTTTATCAAAGCTAAAAACATTTGTGAATCAAGAGACATTATCAAGAAAGTAAATAGACAACTTACAGAATGGGAAAAATATGTGGAAACCATATATTGATAAAGGCTTAATATCCAGAATATATATAGAACTCTTAGAACTCAACAACAAAAAGATAACCAACCTAATTAAAACATGGGCAAAGGACTTAAACAGACATTTCTCCAAATACAGTATACAAAATGGCCAATAAGCACATGAAAATATATTCAGCATTGTAAGTTATTAGGAAAATGCAAGTCAAAATCACAATGAGATAGCAATTCACATCAGTTACATCCACTAAGATGGATGGGTATTAAAAATATATATATCACAAGTGTTGATGAGGATGTGAAGATACTGGAACACTCATACTTTGCTGCTGGGAATGTTAAATGGTGCAGCTGCTGTGGGAAACAGTTTGCTGGTTCCCAAAAAGTTAAGCATAGAATTATCATATGACTCAGCAACGGCACTCCTATGTATATACCCAAAACCCGATGTAATTCAACCAGACATGTGTACGCTAATATTCATTTTATTCACAATAGCCAAAAGGTGGAAACAACCCAAGTGCTTATAAACAGGTGAATGGATAAATAAAATGTTTGCAATGGAGTATTATTTAGCCATAAAGAGAAATGAAGTACTAATACTTGCCACCACATGGATAAACTTTGAAAATATTATGCTCAGGAAATAAGTCAGACACAAAGAGCAAATATTGCATGAACCCATTTATATGAAACACCTAGAATAGGCAAATCCATCCAGACAAAAGAAGATTAGTGGTTATAGGGGTTGGGGGAGGGGAGAATGGAGAGAATTAAAAAAGAGTGAAACCACTAAAAAAAAAAAAAAAATTAGTAATAACAAATTCAGTCTGTTACTAACTCTTCCAGGAAAAAAAGAAAAATCCATTTTTTACCAAGAAGTAGTCAACAGAATGTCACACCATATAAAGAGGCTTACCCAGTATTAAAAGAGCTTATATTCCAGAAGTTGGGCTAGAGACTCCTCATATCAATTAGTACTCCAGGTAGTTAAGAGTAGAAGGGAAATTTCAGCACTCATGTGAATCATGACAATGATAAGAAAATGCATCTTCTGTTTATAGGCAAAAACAACAACAACAACAACAACAACAACAACAACCCAGGCTTAGTTAGATTTCCATATGCTCAGGGATGATGAGCTGAATAAATGTGGGGTGAATGAAAACATTCTGCATCATGAAAGTCAAACAACGTAGGATTCAAGACTTTGTAGAAAGACATACTTTTGAAACAAAATACAACAGCAAAGAAACAAACAAAAAATACTTTTGTACTTAATTAAATTCAGAAAAAATATATATATTCCCTGAAATAATACGCTTATCTATTTCCATTTATATCTATTTGCATGATAAGCTTTATTCATTATTTGTCACCTTGCTGGAGTATATTGTCATAAAACTGTCTCTTAAGAAGGCATTTTAGTTGGATTTTGTGGTGTGACAGCATGAGCCTTATTCCTTTAATATGATTATTACATGCTGTACATTAAAAATATGGCTAATTTTTTTACTTTTATTTTCTGCTTGTATGGTTTCTTATGTTTCTTTGTTCTACAAGTTGTTCTGCTTTGGTTAATGGCTATGGGGTTTTTTGTCTTTAATTTTCCTATGCGTTTTTCAAAAATCTCTATTTAGGATAGAATGTTAGGTATACCTACTCTTCAACCCTGAACTGAATCTCAGTTTTTTTGGTAACAGTGAGATGTTATATCCAGAATGTTGTTATAAAATTATTATTTAGAACTCCATATAGATGATATAGATATAGAATAACTTTTGGTATTTGTATTCAGATTTATAACCGCACTTAGGGCAATTATTTGCATATAATTTAGATCTCTCTCTCAGATTCTACATTGCCAGTATATATACATATATATATATGAAATTCTATTATATTAATAGATTATATTAGATTGATAAAATATGAAATTCTAGTCTAATCTCTCTATATATGAAATTCTATTCATTTAGCCTTTGTATATCAGAGACAAACGTGAGGGCTGTACAATCCTTAGATAATAAGGATTTTTCTTTCTAATTTTGTAGAATTTCTTCTTCTGGGATTTAGAGAAGTTTCAGTGTCTCAAGTAACTATTTTTTCTCCTATGATACTTGCAGGAATCTTATATTTTTATTCAAAATGTTTAGGAGGTTGTGTCTGGTAATAAGTCTATTAAATTGATTTTGCTCAAAATGAAATGAAAGGTTTTACATAGAAAAATTTACTGCCTTCTCTCCATTGTTATTATTCTCTTCTTCCTTCTACCTCATTCATCTCTTTCTCTCTTACTATTGTATTCTGTATTAGCTTTTCATGTTTTCCCTGCATCACTGAGTTTATTTTCTGTATTATTCATTTTCCTCTTTTCCACCTTCAATGCAGAGTTCCCTTTAACTCTTGAGTTTTAATTTTTCTTGAAACCATTCATCATATCATTTATTCACCTTTATATTGCATGGTGTTTCTATCTTCTTTTCTTCTGAAACCTTCTGAAATAGTGATTGAACTCCTGTTACCAGTTTAGTCTTGCTATGTTACAAAATCTCCAAAATCCAGTTGCTTGAAACAATAAACTTGTTTCCATGGTCTCTTGGGTTGTATAGCTATTCAAAGACTGGGTCAGCTGTTCTTGGCTTGGCTTTCTTACAAGCTTGTGGTCAAGTCCAAGTCATGCATTGGCTGAGGGCTGGGTGGTGTACAGTGTCCTCATTAACATGCCTGGTGGTTGGTTTGATGTTAGTTGGGGCAGCGGGAGAGACTGACCTATGTGTCTCTCATCATCAAGGTGACCAGTCTAGGGTTATTCTCATGGTGGCTGGTACAGGTTTCAAGAGAAAACAAGAAATGCACAAGCCCTCTTGAATTACCAGTTTATTCCTAATGTTTTATGTTGGCCAAAGCAAAACACAAAGCCAGCCCAGTTTCAAGGAGTAGAGGAAAGTGCCTACCTCTTGATGAGAAGAACTGCAAAGTCACATTGCAAGAAAGGAGAATAGTAAGTGCCATTTTTACAACTAAGCTATCACAGCCCGAGTTAGACTTCTCACTCTCAAACCATCAAGGAATATCAGATCTTTCCAGATACTTTTTCATCATTGTTTAGACAGTCCTTTGACCTTTTTCTTTTTATTTGTAAAATGTTTAGATTTACTTCTCCTCTTTGTGAATACAAGACTGTTGATATACAAAGTTCCCAGTACTTCAGTTTTAGTTTTACCTAATCTCTCTATGTACATATATTCCCGTGCACATGGCCTGGTTTACTGATATTTTTCATCAGTAGAATACATGAAAATTTATTATTCTCAGCATAAACTCCTTCCTAAATTATTTTCTCTGAGCTTATCTCTATCAAAATACATCATACTCCATACCTCCTATCCAACTCTTTTCTAGAAGTTTTTATCTCAGGGTGTAGAAAAGTCGGGGTAAAGGAAATTGGGTATAGAGAGGATATATTCACCTGCAGCTTAATAGACGCTGCACTGGAGAGGAACATCTACTCAATTATTTAGTTGTTACTGCTTCTGAGTCTGAGAAATATTTAAAGAAAGTATCTTTCTGCCTTTTTTTTCAGGTGGCATCTTCTTTATAAGCATAAAACTAGGCTTGCCAAAAAGAAATATGGTAGGGTATTCTCAATCCAAGTCGAACCTTACAGTAAATTCTACCTCCTCCTATCTATCTGTTGATTGTCTCCACTAGTCTTAGGATTTAGTACTATTTCAAGTTTTCATCTTTTCTATGTTTTTATAATTATTTAGTTGGGTAATTGACCAGAATGGAGTTTATTATTTCAAACATGATGAAATTATGGATAATGTCAAAGGCCAACATGAGAATATGAGTATAGAAGGTCATAAAAGTGGAATAAGTCAGGAACTTGTAGCATAAATGTAGAAGAATTATTTCCATAGATATTGAAATGCCATAATTGTAGTAGTTGTTGAAATGAGCCAAACTTTTGATGGATATTGAGTAATAATGATTAGATAACATTGCTTAGAAGGGACAGTCATTAATCAAATGGCATGGCTGTAAATAATTTAAAAAAAAAATTGTATTCAATTCTGACTCTTGGGGATCCCATGTGTGTAAGAGTAGAACTATGATCCATAGAGTTCTTAATGGCTGATTTTTTTGGAAGTAGATTGCCAGGTCTTGCTTCTGATGTATTTCTAGGTGGACTCGAACTGCCAACCTTATGGTTAGCACCCAAGCACATTAACTGTTTGCACCACCCTAGGTTTTACACGAGGGTAAATATGTAATAGGCTGTACTGGCAATAGGAGCTGGGAATATGCATTCTCAGAGTGATAACCAGTGGTACATAAAATAATAAGATGAATACCATTCACTTAAGGGGGATTCTTCAAGGAAAGGGCTTTCTTTGAGCAGAGTCCACTTGAGACAAAGAAGTAGACAATTATTTTGGTTAATAGTTAATTCATGTTAGTGCTGGACAGAAATTCTAAAAGGCATGGCAAAGAAGTTTAAGATGGTGAATACATTTCTTAGATAGTGAACACTAGTTCTATATCAAACAACTTATACTGGGCAAATTCTAAGAAGTTCTAAGCATTGGATTCACAAGGGACTAAGTACCTTGACTCATAGAGATTTAAAAAAAAAAAAAACCCATTGCCATTGAGTTGATTCTGACTCATAGGACAAAGCAGAACTGCCCCATAGGGCTTCCAAGGAGCAGCTGGTGGATTCCAACTGCGGACATTTTGGTTAGCAGCAGAGCTCTTAACCACTGCACCACCAGGACTCCTATAGAGCTTAGGATAATTCATATATATATACCTAAAATTGTGCATGTCCAAAGAGCATAAAAGGGAGATGTAATTAACTGTAATACTGCCTTATGACAGCATTTTACAAGGACGATATTAATTTTAAGCAGCCCTGGTGGTACAGTGATTAAAGCACTTAACTGCTAACCGAAGAGTCACAGTTGGAAACTACCAGTGGTTTCATGGAAGAAAGATGTGGCAGCTTGCTTCCCTAAAGATTACAGCCTTGGAAACCCTGTGGGGGCAGTCCTACTCTGTCCTATAGGGTTGCTATGAGTCAGAATTGACTTGACGGCAGTGGGTTTCGTTTGGTATATTAGTTACAGTGATACCTACATCATGAACTCTCTATTTTTTTCCAAGATTGGACCCAAAAATGTTTAAATCTGTTTAAATGGTCCAATACACATATCAAAAAAAAAAAAAAAAAAAAACTTCAAACCCATTGCCATCAAGTCATTTCCAATTCATCAGACCCTATAGGACAGAGTAGAACTGCCCCATAGGATTTCCAAGGAGTGGCTGGTGGATTCGAACTTCCAACCTTTTGGTTAGCAACCAAAAGCTTAACCACTGTACCACCAGGGCTCCAGACCAGCACACAGACACCACTTAAACATGAAAATTATTGAAGAAGCTTCAACATTATATGTTAAAAGTATAAATTCATGAACTCTTGGTGAGTTCTGATTTTTCTTAAAATAAGTTTTTCCATTCTCCATTACCAAAAATACATATATACATTCACATTTCTTATTACACTTTTCCCATTACCACACTGTAGGCACTGTCTCCCAAAGTATAGTGAGGTAATTGTATTATCCTCGGAGGTGCTATAGTCAAAGGCATCATTGGGAGAACTGCATACAGAAAACAGGAAAGCAAGCTTTCACTCAACCTGTGGTGGTAATGCCTGCAATTCATTTGGCTTATTTTGCACGTCAGTTATTGATCTTTACTTCATTCTTGGACATAAGTTATAGCTCCTGAGAAATGGTGATAAGTTTTTTAAACTGGGTGTCCAAAGAAAGAGTAGTACATTTAGCGTATAGGAAAACCTGTACCTGGCAGAGATTTTTTCCTCTATCGTCGCTGAATTTTTTGCAAAATTAAAAAAACCAACCAAAATTACCATTTGCCCCTTTGGATGAAATACGCTTGATGAACATCAGGTATCCACTAGATAATTATTTTATCAATCCATTTTGGGGTTTTATTGTTGGTGCTATTTGGTTTTCACTAGCATTTATTTGTAAGAAATTTGTATAATTGCTACAGATAGAAGTTTCTATTTCTTATTTCATGAAGAGGAGAAGTTGTAGGAAAAGACAGATATCATTAGGAAAGGATGAAATGTTAAACATGGACAGGAGCAGGAATGACAATTTAAGCCCAACCTAAGCATCAAGATGTTTCTCATCAACTATGTGAGAAGTGTCAGGAAACTCTATGTAAAAAAAGCCTGACTATATGGAGAAATCATGATTTTTTTTTTTTTCCTTAAAAGACCTGTAAATTGCGGTTGTGATAACATTCCCTCTTACTAGCTTTTCTCAGTGAATTCATTGACTTTTTTGTTAATGTTTCTTATTATTGGCCAATGTATTCTTTAATGATTTCCTTATACTTCTATGTTGCACACAAAACTGATGAGTTCCACAAAGTGGAACTAATGCTTAGCAAATTCATTTGCAACACAGTCAATATAAATTTTGCACACCAAATAGAATATCTCTGGGTCTGAACTACCTCAAAACTTGCAACACGGGCAATGCCCATTTATGGGAAATAAGAATCCTAACAACTTGTGTGTAATTGTACTTGTCAGCAGCACCTATAACTTGAATGTAAGTTTTGAAGGACTACATTTATTATGTCAAAGGCAAATTAGCAGCTGTTCAAATGGGGATGGTAGAATTTTAATATAACATCTGTGGAACAGCTTTACATCTCTAGAATCAGCTTTTTTTCATGCCAACGTGTTTTCAGTGAGTTTCATTGATAAACTGCTCACTCCATATGTCTCATACAGTATTTCATACTCTCCATAGTAACAACTACTTTAACTGATGTTGAACAGTTTTTAAGTGGCTGGGCTCAGAAACCTTTGTCACTGAGACTTATCCATCTTCTTATACCCATTTCCAGTCAATCTCCAAGGTGTTCCCCTAATTCAGTGTTTCCCTAATTCATAAGACTACCCTTTATTTCCACATTAGTCCCTTACCAATATAGGCCTAGATGCTTGAATACTCTATGGCTAGATTTCCAGTCTGTATCTAATATATATTTTGAGTATCATTTTCGTTATGTTACTTTCTCTTCTAAATGAATCTCCCCTGAAATTCTGAGAACAATAGTCCAGTATTAGAAGGTGTCCAAACACTGACTCAATAAAAGAAAAACAATAAAAATAAAAATCGAGAAAATTTTAACAATGAGGAAACTCTGGCATGAACATGGAAACTAGACAAGAGTATTATCCACCTGCCACAACCCAACATGAGCAAAGGTGATCAAATTGAAAGGTGTCAGCAAGGGACATAAACTCTTGTGAAGAACAGTTCTATATTGTGACAAATTCAAAAGAAATCCTGAAAAGTCCTGAGTGGAGGTAGAGAATAGATGGGAAACCTAGCCAAGGAGGACATAACAATTGTGCAGCCGCACCTAAAGAGAGCTTGCAAGCCATGGTCATTTTCTTTTATTTGGATTCCCAACATGTGGCGGGCTCATATCGGGCAAAAGCTGTCACTTTCTTGAACTGAAGGACACTATCCTTAGTGAAGAGGGGAAAAGCCTGAGTCAAGTTGACCAGTGGTGATACGGAAGATTTCTACTTGCAGCAACTATCACCTCAGCAGACCAAGAACGGACCTTTGAGGGTTGCATGATGTGGGACCAACATATGCAATAACAATAGTGAGAAAACCTGTGGGCTATACACCTCTTCCCTGATCCTTCTTCCCACTGGCATTGATGAGTCTTCCCTGAACATGGGCAAGCACATTTCTAAATTTGAAGGATGACCCCTTAAGAGGGATTGAGCATTCCTCCGACTATGCCAGGAAAGAAACCAGAGATGAAATAAGAAATAATCCCACTCCATGAGTTGAGTAGAGAACAGACTGAACCCTCATGAAACACAAATCTGGTCTATGGAACAAGGGATTCCAATAATGTGGAGAACATATATTTTTCAAGATGAAGATGAAAAGAACATAATCACAGGAAAAGTTTGCAGAGTGGATAGAAAGAAAACGGTGATCAAACATGTAGGTTCAATCATCATCATTCTTCACCTTCACTACTTCGGCTACCAGAAGACCATGAAGCAACATCTACAACGGTGATTCTCAAAGTGGCCCCCAACCCCAGGGTGAGAATACTGACATGCCAGGCTTTATTAATGACAGACGATGTTGTATACCTCAGGAGAAGATATTGAAATCTCCTAGAATTATGACAGAAGTTAGAGTGAAGAGAACTGTGAACCATGTTCTACGATTGAAATGAATTGAGGGAATGACCTAGAAATTAACAGAAAACAGTAGAAGAAGAGATAAAAATAAATAAAGTCACCGTTGAGCTTCAGTGAAGGAGATATTTTCCAAATAGATGAAGGATAAATGTTTTGGAAGTAGCAACACTCAATTATAAAATATATTAACAGCTCCTGGTGCTTTAAAAAGAGCTTCTAAAGGAAGGAGATTTTAAAAAGTGCTGTATTGAGGAAAGACCCAGTCTTCAGTCAGAACAGTTGTTTTGAAATCTGGATGCATGTTTATTCACATGAGAAGAATATTTTAAAATGTTTATATGGTGCCTGATTAAATTGGTCTTTGGTTGAACGAGTCTTTGAGAACCAATTAAAGTAAGGAGGTGAAATGAAGAAAAGAATGAGAGAATCTCAAGCAATGAAGATGACGTTATTATGTAAAACACCTAGGCAACACTAAAATGTGTGCAAATGAGTAGGGGTTACACATCTGGCCCCTAGTGACCAGGGCAAGCTGGTAAAGGGGTGAGATGAAGAATCTGTGAAGAGTTCTGTCTTAGTCATCTAGTGCTGCTATAATGGAAATACCATAAGTAGGTGGTTTTAACAAACAGAATTTTTTTTTTTTTTTTTTCAGATTAGGAGGCTAGAAGTTCAAATTCAGGATGCTGGCTCTAGTGAAAGACTTTCTCTCTCTCTGTCGGCTCTGGGGGAATGTCCTTGTTCTTTGATTCCTTGGTGATCTTCATGTGGCATGGCATCTATCTTCCGCCAACTGTGTTTTATTGTTTAATCTTCTCCTTTTATACCTCAAAAGAGATTGACTCAAAACACACTCTACAATAATACTGTCTCACTAACATCACAAAGAAACCCATTCACAAATTAGATTATAACCACAGGTACATAGTTAGGATTTACAGCATGTATTTTTGGGCGGTGTAATTAAATCTATACAATTTCAGATAAGAAATTGTGATCTTGAAGAGCTTTGCAAGGGTATTGTTAGTTGCTTAATCTTTTTCCTGGGTATCTAATAAATACTATCTTTGAGAATTTCTTTTCCTGCTTTATTTGGTGTCTTCAGCTCTATTTGTCTAGCACATTAACTCCAACTATGAGTCATATATATGAGTTTTTAAGATACAGACTTTCTTTGATACGATACTGAATCTCAGTTCATACTGCCTTGGTGACTTATATATGTTTTTATTGTTCAATGCTAATATTATTGTCACGTTTTCAGTATTTTGTCTAAAGAACTCTTAGGGTCAACCTGTTGTCAGAATGGAGTTGCCCTGAGCAGCATAATGCTTATATAGATCACAACCTAACCAATGTATTCTTTTAAAAAAAAAAAAATAAAACATCATTTTTTCAGAGGCAATGAATATGCGACTTACCAAGTTTCTTGACTGAACATGGGAAAAGTAAGAAATATCAGAGGCGATAGAGGAAGAGATTTCAGTGTTTTTTTTTTTTTTTTGTAAAAATCATGAAAATAGTTTATGAATAAGTACAACTAAAGATAAAAAGCATATGTGTTTGAAATTCTATTAAATACAGTATACCAAGAAATTATTTTTATATTTGTCATGTTATGGAATATAATCATCCATAAAAAGGCAGTAATGACTTTTTTCCTTTGGAAGTTTTCCAGAACTCAATCCTGAGGGGGAAAAAAAAATCTATACTAGGACTTCTGCTCTGAATAATATGAGAATCACTAGATATTTATTTTAAAACAATGAATATTACAACTTTAACTTTATTGTTAAGGAATCTCCATTTCCTTTCTCTCTGGGAGGCATATATATATATATATATATATATATATATATATATATATATATAATCTGGGAGGCATTTATATATATAAAATCATTGCATATTGTTGTTTATATTAGGAGGAAATAAGCACAGTTATTGTGTAAACATCTTGTCAAATGGTCACATTAGAAAACTGTACCATCCTAAATCTAAATAGTATCCATAAGAGCCAAGGTCATTTCATCTGAAATCGTATCAGTACACTAATATATGGCTGTCAAATTTTTTGTAACCTATTTCTTCTCTCTGCTAGTCACAATCAGAAAACGAAGTGACCTGTTTGTCTTCTTATTAACATGCAAATATAAAATTCCTAGCAAATATACTAATGGTATTTAAAGAGATGAACACTTTTATCAAGATTTAGTTAGTCTCTCTAGATTACTTATTGTAAATAAATCTGAAAGGTATGTGTTTATAAGAGACTTGATGGCTAGAATATGTCAAGTAAACAGTGCTATTAATGAAGTATAAACTGACGTGATCCCATAACCAAAAAGATCCTTAGTTCAGTAATGTTCTACATATATTGCTTAAAGTCTAAGTTCCACTTCTGATTAGGTTGTAGAAAGCCATAGAGAATGCCACTTCTCCCTTTAAATGATGAAAAGAAGGATAATCCACACAATCGTAACTACTGATGAGCCCTCTGAGGACTACAAAGCAAGTAGATGAACTGAATTTCAAAAGGTGACAAGTCCCTAGGAGGAGAGGTGAGGCAGAGAGCATGGGAGAAAGAGATGGCACCCATAAGAACAGTAGACCTGAAGGGCCCTCCCCACATTGGTGGTGCAGGGATGTAGATGGTGTCTCCTACTACTGGGATCAGGCAAGATCCTTCTCTTACAGGAGAAAAAGCAGCCTTTTCCTGGGGTGGGATGTGGCAGGAAAGCAGGAGAAGGATAAAAGCAAAAACTATTTACCATGAGAAGGCAGAAGCCTAGTCACATCTAGGATGCTGCAGCAAAACAAAGTCAAAATTTTGAGCACTTAGTCATTTACATATAATGTAAGATTGTTTATATTTAATGAAAAAGCTCATTAATTTGGATTTTAATTGGCTATCATATTAAATGCTATTTGTAATTCCTATGCTATGTATCTTTCTCTTTCTTGTCTTACCTTCTTTCATATTTATTATTTATTATCATTTTTCAGCAATGATTGTGAGGATGATGCAGGACTGAGCAGTGTTTCATTCTGTTGTACACAGGGTCGCTATGAGTCAGAACTAACTTGAGGGAACCAAACAAAAACAACATTTATAATTCCTATACTATGTATCTTTCTCTTTCCTGTCTTGCCTACTTTTATATTTATTATTTTTCCACTATTACTTTGGTAGTTTTATACTTCTTTAGGAGTCTTTTACTGGTGCTCCTAGACATTACAATATGCATACTTAATTCAACACAGTCAAACATTAATTAGTGTTCTTTCTTATCTCTTTGAGGACAATTCAAGGACTTGAGAATGTTTTAACTTCATTTACCCTTGTCCAAACTCATAGATCCTTTCTCTGGGTGGTTTTATTCTTCTGTATAGCTTAGACATCATAAGATACTCTTATTGTTTTATAAAGTCCATATTCATTTAGATTTTTTCCATATATATTCCATTTTAGTTGTTCTTCATTTCTGTCTATATTTATGACCTTTAATCAAGTCTTCCTTTTATGAGGTAACATCTGTTAATATTCCCTTGAGTATGGGTTCACTGACTATAAATTTTATCAGTTTGCTTGTCTGAAATGTCTTGATTTCATTTTTGAAGAATATTTTTATTAAATATACAATCGTAAGTTGGCAATGTGTTTCTTTCAACTTTTGGAAATATTATTTTATTTTCTTCAGATTTTCTTCGTTTTTGCTGACAAGTGATCTGCCAGTTTTGTAGTTACTTTGAAGGTATTCTCTTTTTTATTGCTTTTAAAGGTTTTCTCATTATCTTTTGATTTTGGCTATTTTACTATAATGTGTCTAGGTGTGGATTTTCTTGTATTTATCCTACCTGAAGTTCATAGTGATTTTTGAATCTGTGACTTAAAGTATTCTTCTGTGTTTGGTTATGTTTCATTTTTTTGTTGGAAATTTACAAAAACAATTTTGTAAAAACCATTTGAGGATTATGATACTGCTATTTTCCTCAAGAGATTATTACTTTAAAAAGAAAAAAAAACTTTTTTACTTTTGTATTTGTCAGGTGTCCAGGGAACTAGTACTACTCCAGTTTTAGGAAGTAAGATGATTTAAAATAGAGCAGGCCTATTTCCAGTTCACACTTATGCACGGGGTGCAATCCTCTTATCTCAACTCACAGCAAGCAATTTACATGGCCTCCTACACTTGGCAGCCCTGGACTCCAGCCCTAATCCTTGGACCCTCGGATGTAGGTGAAGATGCCTCTCAGACTCTCAACCACCCATTTTTAAATTAGCAAGTGTTCCCAAGAAAAAAGCAGCCTACATCACTAGGCTACTCTTTTCCTCCCTTTACTAACCCTGGAATTCTTCTGTATCTTGTTAGCTCTCCCATGAATTCAAACTGATGTTTTTATTTTTTGGTCCAGTGTTTTCAGCTGTCTTAAAAACTGGTTTGTTAAGCCCCCTAAAAAGTTCCATGTGGCCAGTGAAATTCTCTTATTCAACCAAAACCCTAGTCTGATTCACCATTAGCCACATAGACCACATCTTGCTGGTATCCAGTCTTGTTATGGGTTTAACTGTATCTCCAATGGGTTGTCATAAATATGTTAATGAAACAGGATTAGTGTAGAGTGCGTCTGGAGTCAATCTTTTGAGATATAAAAAGATTAAACAAGGGAGCAGTGAGAGAGACAGGGAAGAGAGATGCCAAGCACAAGAAGATTGCCCAGGAGCAGAATCTTAGAAGAGACAAAGACCTTTCTCCAGAGCTGACAGAGAGAGAGAAAGCCTTCCCCTAGAGTGGGTGCCCCGAATTCAAACTTCTAGCCTCCTAAACTGTGAGAAAATGAACTTCTGCTTGTTAAAGCCACCCATTTATGGTATTTCTGTTATTGCAGCACTAGATAAATATGACAGAATTTAGTACCAGAAGAGTGGGGTGCTGCTCTAATAGATAACAAAAATGTGGAAGAAGTTTTGGAATTGAGTAATGGGTAGAGACTGGAAGAGTTTTAAGGTCCCTAATAGTAAAAGCCTAGATTGCCTTGAAGAGACTGTTGGTAGAATTATGGATGTCAAAGGCAATTTGGTTGAGGGCTCAGAAGGAAATGAGGAGAGCTATAGAGAAACTCTCCATCATCTTAGAGAATACATATGGCACCAGCAATAGAATGTTGTTAGAAATATGGACATTAATGTTCTTCTGGTGAGGTTTTAAAAGAAAATTATGAACATGTGATTGGACAATGGAGGAAGAGTGATACTTTTTCTATACAGTGGCAAAGAACTTGTCTGAATTATGTTCAAATGTTTGGTTGAATGTAAAACTTGTAAGTAATGAACTTGGATATCTGGTTGATGAGATTTCTAAGCAAGATCTTAAAGCTGCATAGTTTCTCCTTGCCACTTATAGTAAAATGTGAGAGGAAAGAGATAGACTTAAAAATGAACTGTGCAAAATGAAAACAAAACTTAGAGATTTGGAAAATTCTGTTGTACAAATTTAGGACACGTGTCCCAGAATTTTTACCAACAACAAGGCTGCACAATCTTTTGCTAAAGAGAATAAGCCTGTGACTGATGGATCTAACCAACTACCACAGGAGAAAACCCATCAGCTTAGACCAAAGGAGACAGAGAAAGAAGGAAAAGAAAGAACGCTGTCTGACTCTTGGAATTCTACAGGTATGAAACAGGCCAAAAGAGCTGTATCTGTTGTCCTCCAATAAAAGAAAAGGACCATCTCTGGGGCAGCTCAGAGATCATCAGAACTGTTGGCAAGAGAGCAGGAGGCAGGGCTTTCTCCGTTTCAAAAGGTGGGGACACAGCCTCCTAGCTTTCAAAGAGTCAGATCTTGATCTTCACCAGTTCAGTTCCATAGTGTGGGGCTGCCATTAAAGTGTACCAAAGGGATGGGGCAGCCACCCAAATCTGAGGGGGCAGGGCTGCCATGTCTAAGGGGCAGAAGAACGGGGCCTGCCAGGGCCAAGGGGATGGGATTGCCACTCAGATGAGCTAAGAGAATGGGGCAACCCAAAGCTGAGGAATCAGATTTGCTGTCCCAGTGGACCTGGAAGGTGGAGCTGAAGCCCAGGGCCAAGAGTCCTCCACCAAGAATCCAGAGGGTGTGGCCAGCACCTAGAGTCTGGAGGGTGGGGCCATTGCCCAGGTGGTCTCATAGAACAGAGGATTATTTTCAAGACTGGAGAACTAATGTAATTTGTTCTGCTGGGTTTTGGACTTGCTTAGTGTCCATTATTTCTTCTTTCCTTCCAATGTCTCATATTTATAACGGGAATGTATAACTTGTGACTGTTCCACCATTGTACTTGGAAACATATAACTTGTATTCTAGATTTCACAGGTTCACAGATGAAGAGGTATTTTTCCCCGGGATCGAATACACCTAAAGTCTTACCCATATTTGATTTAGATGATTCAGAAGATGAGTTTTCAGACTTGGAGTTGATTTAAGACTTCTGGGATGATGTGATGGGGTTAATGTGTTTTGCATGTGGCAAGGACATGGATTTGGGGGGACCAAAGGAGGAATGTTATGAATTAAATTGTCTCCCAAAAATATGTGTTGTAAATCCTAACCTTTATGCCTGTGGTTATAATCCTATTTGGGAATGGGTTGTCTTTGTTACATTAATGACACAGGATTAGTGTAGGGTGTGTCTTGAGTCAATCTCTTTTGAGATAAAAAAAGAGATTAAACAAGGGAGCAGAGAGAGACAAGGAAGAGAGTTGCCAAGCACTAGAAGATTGCCCAGGAGCAGAAGCTCAGAAGAGAAAAGGACCTTCCTTCAGAGCCAACAGAGAGAGAAAGCCTTCCCCTAGAGTCAGTGCCCTGAATTCAGACTTCTAGCCTCCTAAACTGTGAGAAAATAAATTTCTGTTTGTTAAAGTCACCCATTTATGGTATTTCTATTATAACAGTGGAAACCCTGGTGGTGTAGTGGTTAAGATCTATGGCTGGTATCCAAAAGGTTAGCCGTTCAAACCCACCAGATGCTCCTTGGAAACTCTATGGGGCATTTCTACTCTGTCCTATATGGTCACCATGAGTTGGAATTGACTCAACAACAGTGGATTTGGTTTTTCTGGTTTTGTTATAGCAGCACTAGGTAACTAAGACAAACCTCAAAATCATTTTCCCTGCATAAAAATATGTGAAACTATGAAACCCAAACCCTGTATAAACCTGTCTGCCTCAGCAGGACCTGAAGCATTTTAACCCCTTACTCTCCCCTGTGCTGCAGTGCTTTACAGGAAAAAGACTGAACTCATGTATTACTCAGAACAAAACTTGATTTTACAAGTTGGTCTAAATTAACTAGTTTATCATTTCTATAAGCCTACCTACATGGTTTTCACCAAGAATAGATACAAGTCTCTCCCTTAGTTACCTTAAGTAAAACTGAGATCAGCCTGATTTTTTTGTTTGTTTCTTTGTTTTGTTTTGTTTTTAAAGCCTGACTTAAGGCATAGTCATAGCTGAAATGAGTCACACTCATGCAAAGAGGAGAGAAAAACTGGATACTGCATATCCATAGCCATGGCCCTCCACAAGGTGTCATTCTCTGCCATTTCTATTGTCTTCCTTTGCCCAATAAGCATGCCTTGACCAAGATCTTCATACACACAGTTGAGTTACCTCTCTCTACCCTCACTGACCCCAAGCTCAGGCCCAGCGTTTACTCAAAGTAGAGACAACCCTTGAAATGAAACTATGGCAAAGATGAAGACAATATTTTACATTAATATGCAAAGTGGCTTATCTTTTCATTGACTTAAATGGTTCTATTTCAGGAAAGGATTTTGGCTTAATTTCTGCATAATCAAAAGTCTATTAAATTTTTTTTCCCAAAATAAAAATGACCCTTCCCCAAAGGTAAGTCAGAAAACACCTGTGGCCAATTTAAAATAATAATTTGTACCCATTTTCACTCATCCAAGTTGGAAAATGTTGAAATATATTTATATTTACATAATCACATTAAAAATCTGACGTAGCTAGGGAAGGATATGAGTTGAAAAATTGAGAATAAAGTATTGCAAAGAAATCTTTCTTAATTAAATGCATACTAATTTCATCATAACTGTTATGGATAAAATAAATCTCCATTTGCAGAACATAGGTGTGGGTCTGTCTCTGTGATTTAGATTACTGCAGTATAGGATCCACTGTGTAATTTATTTAATGAGCTCATCCGGATTTGATATATAGCATCAGCTAACACCCAAAAGATTAGTAGAGGTTAGTACTGATAAAGAATGGCTAAACTATCTCAGGTCTGTAATAATTCCATTTATGATTTCTTAATTGTCTCATTTCGCCAACTGAAACATTCCTTCTGACTTGAATGTGTTTGTCTCCATTAGTGTGGTTCCTATATTTTTATGGACAACATTTCTTTGTGTCCTCATCCTAATAACATTTGATTGCCCAGGAGTTGCAAATCAAACGCCTTTGGAGTGAGATAAAAACCTACTGCTGTCGAGTCGATCCCGACTCATAGCGACCATATACTGGAGTGAGATAGGGACCTGTAATGTGTAAAGCATGCTGGAGATCAAAACCTAGAAAAGGCCAGGGCCTGTGTTATACCGAAGAATGCATACTTAGAAAAAGCATGTACATGAACACTGTACAACCAAGTAAAACATATCTGCAGAGTGAATTTGCAAAGGATGTTAATTTGTGCCTACTGTCATAGATCAGTAGTTTGTAAATTGGAGGAGTTAAAGTTTCATTTGAGAATGTAATGAAAGATTTTCCCCCACGGATTTTTTTTTTTTTTTTTGGTTTTTGAGCTATCCCTTGGATAATTTCATTCAAACCCATAGATGTATTTTATATCTATTTTAATATTTACACACACATACATGTTGTTATTGTACACAGGGTCATTATGAGTTGGAAGCAACTCGACAGCATCTAACAACATAGCGACCCTATGTACAACAGAACGAAACACTGCCCAGTCCTGCACCATCCTCACAATCGTTGTTATATACTTGAGCCTATTACTGCAGCCACTGTGTCAATCCATCTCATTGAGGGTCTTCCTCTTTTTCACTGACCCTCTGCTTTACCAAGCATGATACCCTTCTCCAAGGACTGATACCTCCTGATAACATGTTCAAAGCATGTGAGACTTAGTTTTGCCATCCTTGCTTCTAAGGAACATTCTGGTTGTACTTCTTCCAAGACAGATTTGTTCGTTTTTTTGGTAGTCCATAGTATATTCAATATTCTTCAACAACACCACAATTCAAAGGTGTCAATTCTTCTTCGGTCTTCCTTATTTATCCTCCAGCTTTCGCATGCATATGAGGTGATTGAAAACACCATGGCGTGGGTCAGGTACACCTTGGTCCTCAAGGCAACTTCTTTGTTTCTCAACACATATATGTGCATGTATACACACATAGACACACACACACTACACTTTTGTTAAAGTAGCAAATGCACATGGTTTAAAAATCAAATAATATCAAAGGGATTATACTGAAAATTAACCACTTCTCTAACTCCATTTCTCCCCAGCCCTAAGTCTTTCTCCTCAGAAAGCACCATTTTTAACTCTTAGATTTTTGTTTAATTTAGCACTGTTCTTTTAATTGTGTATACTGCCAATTAAAATTAACAATCCCTTACTTTTTATTGATTTTTTACTATGGTAGATGGTGAGTAAGCAACTTTAGAGCACATCCAACTGTCCTTCCTTGTCCCCTCAAAGTATTATATCAGTATTTTCCATTAAAACAAGAAAGAACCTTTATGGTAATAACTCTTTGTAAATGTGGTTTACTTCTGAGCCAAGCAGAGTACCATTATTATACTTCTCTTTTTTGAATGGTTTTGCTCTCTTTTATCTTTCCTGAGATTCTAATTGTCATGTTTTTAAATTTGTTTTTGGCAATATATTGTACTGAAAAATTCCATCATGTCAGGCTTATTTTTTATCACTTCGTATACTTTAACAGATCATATGTTTCCATGACTTAAAAAACAAAATAAATATAAAATATAAAAATTAAGAAGTGAAGACCTCCCTTATATCTTAGTCTCCCATCTACTCATATCCCATAACAACCCATCCCCCACACCCATACACACATGCAAATCACCAGTGTTAATATATTCTTATAACTTTTCAGAGTTTGGCCCTACAGGCACAAAGAAAAGTAAATATATATTCTTATTTTTTCCTTATTGCATATTAACGGTATTCTAGGGCATCTATTTTTCTGAACCTTATTTTTTCTCTTAATGTGATTTTTATATACATGCAGAAAAATTAACTTTTTTGTATATAGTTCTTGAGTTTTGTCAAACACATGCAGGTGTATAAAAACCTCCATAACCAACATACAGAATAGTTCCCTTGTGCTGCCCATTTCTAGGCCCCACTCAACCCTGACAACTACTGATCTGTTCTCTTTCTTTATACTTTTGTCTTATCCACGATGTCAATAAATAGAATCATACAATATATAGCATTATAAGTCTGATTTATTTCGCTTAATGTAATGCACATGAGATACATCCATGTGTTTGTGTGGATCTTCATTCTTTTTTATTGCTGAGTAATATTTCATTGTATAGATGGGCCATAGTTTTTGCCTATTCACCAGATAAGGGATATTCTAATCATTTCCCATCTTTGGCGAGTATGAATAAATGCTCACTCTCACAAGAAATACCTTACATTATATAGGAAATTCGCATTATAATTGAGCAATAAAACACAATTAAAATCAAGTACTGGAAAAAATTAGGTAAAATTACTACTATTTGCAGATGTTACCCAAGAAGGTGGGATCTACCTGTTAGACAGAAGCATGACTATTTTTTGTGTGGTAGCCAGATGGAAGGCTGAGTAGGAGGGTACAAAGAGATATGTGGGTATAAAGCATGTGTTAATGAGAATCTATGGTGCTTCTTTGATCACTTTGATTTTCATAATGATGCAGGATCAGAGTTATCAGCTGAGAGTAAGGAAGGAGGAACGGGGATTTAGATTCTGAGGAGAGAAGAGAAGATGTAAATGAAAGTAAACTGTGATGACCTTGAAGCATCAAAGGCACATTTGAGGTTCATGGTCATTAACGCAAGTGAGACAATTCAGTGTGGTTATCAGTTTTTTTCTAGCCACCTTCAGCCACAACAATGAACTCAAATATACCAATGATCATGAAGATGGCTCAGAAGTGGGCAATGCTTTGTTCTGTTATAGATAAGGTTGCCATGAGTCGGAACTGTCTTGACTGCAACTGACAACAACAACAACAACAAATATCGATGTCTTCAATTTACTTTGAGATGATCCAAAAATAAGATGGATCAGTGGATGGGTTAATGGATATATTAGTATATGTAATAAAGTAGACACAGTAAAATGTTAATGGTGAAATCTAGATTATAGATATATGGATGTTCCCTGTAAAATTCTTTCAACTTTGATGGATACTTGAAAATATTCATAATAGAATATTAGAAAAACATACAGAATATATTCATTTTATCAAAAACTCCATTTTGCCATCAACCCTCATGTTGTCCTCAAGCAACCAATGATCTTATTTTTCCCACAATAGCTTAGTTTTGCCTATTCTAGACCTTTGTATAAATGGAATCACAAAGAATGTATTTTATTGTGCCTATCTTCCTTTACTCAATGTGGTTAATTCTCATTGGTGAGTAATATTCCATTTTATAAATATACCACAATGGGATTATCCTTTAACATATTGATAGTTAATTACATTGTTCTGGTTTCTGATTATTATCAATAAAATTCTGACAGGGTGATGGCGCCCCAGGGTTTTAATATGCAGACAGAATTGAGAACCAATGGACTAAGTAATTAGTAAAATTCTTTTCAATTAGAAAACTTGACGTCATGGCTATCTAGGAAAGAATTAAAAAGGAAGATAATCAGCACTACAGTTATAGCCCTACTTCTATGACAAAGAGTTTTCACAATCTATTAATATCTATCTAATTTATGTACACTGTCTAATTAGTAAGCAAATAAACAAGCTAAGGGCATATATGTGCCATGTTTTAACAGATTTTCAAAACACAGGTGCTTAAAGTAAATATGAAAAAAAATATGCCTTGTGTAAGGCTAATTGCATGAGTTTAGCACTAAAAGATGGCTTAAAAAATCATAACCTTGTTTGTATTAAATAGTATTAAATAGTTCTTGTTAGTACAAGAAACAGGGAATGGATTCTGGGGAGCACAATTGCAAGAGTTGACTAAGAAACCTAATCTTTATTTTAGTATCTCAATTCCAGGCAGTTCTATTATTTGAACAGAAATAATAACTAGCAAAATAAAAGCTACTATCATGAATTCGAAAAACAAGTCAGTAAAACCATCACAACTAAATAAAAAAGCATTCCTTCTTTGTGCTGACAGTCTGTCAGTGAATCTCTGAAATTATGGCTGTACTTTTTTTTTTATCAGAGTAGTAAAGATAAGCAACATTTGGAAGTACAAAATAAATTCATCACCATAAGAGATCTATGTGTGCATCTATATATATGTATTTTTTTAAATGACCTAGAAAGACAGAAAATAATCTGAATCAGGAGTATAATAGTAAGTGAAAAACACATTCCCCCAAAGATTACATATAGCACAATAATCTTTTTCATAAAATTACAAACAACTGAGACCAAAGAATATACTTTTAAGGAATGCATACAAATAAAATTATATTCTAAGGAAAGCAAAGTATTTGGAGTACTGATTGCCTTTAGGAGCTGGAGGCAGATGGAGGAGATAGGAAGAGGAAACATATGATTAGATGGAGGTAATTGTCAAGGTCTAACTTTCATTTTGGAGGTGAGTTCATGAGTGCTTAGGACACTGCTAATAATAAGTAAGCAAATAAACAAATACCTACCTAAATGTACCAGACTAGACAAGGACCAATCATGAGAGTGTGTCATGAACCAAGAATGTAAAATAATCAATTATGTACACCTGAACTAAAAACTAATAAATATTAATAAATAAGTCAAATAAAACCAAAATCTCTTCACAAATAATTAAAACTTCTGATCAATGAGAAACTCTATAACCAGACATTACTATGTCACATAGGAAAAAAAAAAATATCCCAACCCATAATTTTGGCAAATGATTTTTATACTCTATTTTTACAAAAAGCTTACAACTCTGAAAGTACTCAACACTCACATATTCAGACAGAAGAATCTTTGCTTTAAAAGTCAAAGACTGCCCGTCCTTCAAAAATGATTATCTATTAGTACATAGAAATCACCTGTTAAAAGACAGAAAAAAGCCCAACCTTCCAAAAAAAAAAAATTGGTAAGGGCATGAGTAAGCAAATCACAACAGAGTAAATGTGATTAGCAAATAAACATGGTGGGAAATATACAGCCTTTTTAATAATAACTTTAAAAATAAATAAAAGCAACGAGATTCAATTGTTTATGTCTCAGATTTAAAACACTGACAGCACCTACTGTTGAAGAGAATTTGAGGAAGCCAGCACAGTAATACGCTGTTAATGAGAGTGTAAACAAACTAAAACCACATTTCCGGAAGGCAACTTAGAATATGTATCCACATATATATATAAGTGCCATATTTGACTGACCTTTATTTCACCTGGTCAATCCAAAGCAAAACCAAACTCAGTACAGTCTGTCTGTTCTCATATGCTTGCGTTGATCTTCCATACATTGTACTGAGATTTAGGGGTGACAGCAGAATTGTAGCCCAACTAGATGTTGGCTTTCACTTCCCTGCTCTCTACCCTTCTTGTTGCCTTGTCATTATTGAAATATTGTTCAGATGTCATTGTCTTGAGGAATATTTGCCTGAGTCTTGAGGCTGCTTAAGTGCTTTTCTTATACACAAACATAAAACCCATTTTTTAAAGAAATTTGCTCCAACTTGCCCTGAAATTCTGCTCTGACTTAGACCTCTTTGGAATATTATTCTGCTTGATACTGTTACAACAACACATAGTACCTCGTACTTTGTAGGAACGTAAAAACCTTAGACTTCTCAAAGTGTGTAGTAGGGACAAAGTAGCTATATTTATTTGGTATAATCCCCTTTGTGAAACCAGATGTGGAAAAGCTTGCGGCTAATAAATTCATAGTTGAAATTATAGCGTTTAATCTTGGGAAAGTTACAAATCCTCTCTAAACTCAATTTTCTCATCTATAAAATGGAATAACTCCTGGGATTCTTCTGAGGATTAAATAAGTACTGTGTAAGATTGTGTCATATAATAAGCATTTAAGTATTATTTTTATTATTAATGCCTATGTCATAATTTGCTTTTTAAAGCAAGAAGGAGTCTTCTTCTGGCTATAGTTTCAAATGGTGACACTGGAAAAGATGAAGTAAATCATAATTGCTTCAATATTCTCATCTATTCAATAGGCTCCTCTATTAACCAAGCCAAAATAAGACACCAGGAATCATGGAGAAAAGAAGAAAGATGAAGGGTTAGGAGGATGATACAAAGACCCTGCTGTGTTAAAGTGAGTGGATTTTCCATATTCTTCAATAAACATTTTATTCCTACGTTCAAGTTTGAAATACTACTATGGTTTCATAATCTTAGGATTCAGTTTGAACACTGAAGATTTGCCATACTTCAAGTATTTCTTTCCCCTCCTGTGACCATTAGCCTCAAATTTTGCAATGACTTACAAAGACACTTCAAAATCATTTTGATGTGCCACTGAAACACAATTTGAACTACCAAAGGGGATCTCAAATATTCCCTGAATCGCAGAAGGCATTTGGCAGTGGTTAAGAGCTCAGCTGCTAACCAAAAGGTCAGCAGTTGGAATCCACCAGCCGCTCCTTGGAAACCCTATAGGGCAGCCCTACTCTGTCCTATAGGTTTGCTACGAGTCAGAATTAACTTGTTGGCGATGCATTTTTCCCATAAACTTACGAAGCTACGTCATGTAACGAATGACTATACTGAATTATGAGGGAACCAGAGGTTAGTAATCACAGGAAAGAATTAATTTCCCCATAAAACTGCTCCTAATTTAAAATTCAAAATTCTTATTACCTCAGATAGAATTAATTTTGACTAATTAGTTTACTACAAAAATTTAGATTTTCATTAGTTTACAGCTATTTTTTCTTCCCTTCTTATCGATATAAAGGAGTCCCTGGACGGCACAAACATTTAACAAGCTTTGCTGCTAATCAAAAGGTTGGAGGTTCAAGTCCATTCAGAGGGGCCTCTGAAGAAAGGCCTGGAGATCTACTTCTGAAAACTAAGCCACTGAAAATGCTGTGAATCACAGTTTTACTCTGACATACATGGAGTCACCATGAGTTGGAATCAACTCAACAGCGGCTGGTTTTTAACAAAATAAAAAGGGATAAAATGCTATGAATTGCTATAAAATGTCTTTACACCCCTTTTGTCACCAACCATAAAGGTTTCTTAGATTATCAGAAAAAGTATAATATGGATTCCAATGTTATTCTTCAATGAAATTAAGAGCTGTAATTCTGAAACCCAAAATAAGCAGTAGTGATGCCAAAAATAGCGGAGACCAAGCAGGTGCTCTGGATGAAGCAGAGAAACTCCTTTGGTTGCAGATGTGGAAATAATACTGAGCAGTTCATTTTTCCACATCAAAACCATAATTACTTGTTTGCAAACAATTGGAAGGGGTACCCATGCCAGTGACAAAATCTTCCCTGGATCCATTTGGCTCTGAGAAACAGAATAAGCAGGGCTAAACATGAAATCACACAGAAATCCATATTGACAAGAAGCAGTCTGTTCCTTTGGCAGCAGGGTCGGGGGCAAGAGAGAGATGAGAAGCAATGCATTAGAAATAACCTGACAATTGCCTGCCTCCACTGGCTACAGCAGAATTAAAGTTTAATGAACCCAGACACACAATCCTGCTAGACCAGAATATGACCGTGGCCTCTCTCTTATAACGAGCTGGCTCAGCTGAAAAAAAAAAAGTTTTTTCAAAAGGAAGGATTTTACCTGACCTATAAGCAGTATTTGACCTATCCACACTGTTTGACCCACACACTCTTTGCAACACTATACTCTCTTGACTACCAGGACACCGTCTTCTCACAGTTCTCCTTCATGACTTAGGCTCTTTGGTTGCAGTGTTCAACAGTTTAGTATTTGGACATTTCATCTCTAGTGATACTTACTCCCTATGTTCTATTATCTACTCTTAAAAATATTGCATGTCGAGGCTTGAATATTTTCAAGCTTGAGAAATGCCAAACATGTTCTTCCTTTTTGGTTTTCTCATCCAGGTCTTTGCACATTTCATTATAATACTTTACTTTGTTTTCTCGAGCCACCTTTGGAAATTTTCTGTTCAGCTCTTTTACTTCATCCTTTCTTCCTTTCTACCGTAGCTATTCCACATTCAAGAGCAAGTTTCAGAGTCTCTTCTTACGTCAGCTTTGGTCTTTTCTTTCTTTCCTGTCTTTTTGATGACCTCTTCCTTTCTTCATGTGTGGTGTCCTTGATGTTATTCCACAACTTGTCTGGTCTTCGGGCATTAGTGTTCAATGTGTCAAATCTATTCTTAAGATGGTCCTTAAATTTAGGTGGGATATACTCAGGGTAGTACTTTGGCTCTCATGCACTTGTTTTAATTTTCTGCAGCTTCAACTTGAACTTGCGTATGAGCAATTGATGGTCTGTTCCACAGTTGGCCCCTGGCCTTGTTCTGACTGATGATATTGAGTTTTCCATCATCTCTTTCCACAGATGTAGTTGATTTCATTCCTGTGTATTTCATACAGCGAGGTCCATTTGTATAGTCACTGTTTATGTTGATGAAAAAGTTATTTGCAATGAAGAAATCATTCATCTTGCAAGATTCTATCATATAATCTCTGGCATTGTTTCTATAACTAAGGCCATATTTTCCAACTACTATTCCTTCTTCTTTGAACCTAACTTTCATATTCCAATCAGCACTAATTATCAATGAATCTTAATTGCACATTTGATCAATTCAGACTGCAGAAGTTAATAAAAATCTTCAATTTCTTTATCTTTGGCCTTAGTGGTTGGTACATACATTTGAATAATAGTCATATTAACTTGTATTCCTTGTAGGTGTATGAATATTATCCTAACACTGAAGCATTGTACTTCAGGATAGATCTTGAAATGCTCTTTTTGACGGTGAAGGCAATGCCATTCCTCTTCACTTTGTCATTCCCAGCACAGAAGACCAAATGATTGTCCAATTCAAAATGGCCAGTATCAGTCCATTTCAGCTCACTAATGCCTAAGATATCAATGTTTATGCATTCCATTTACTTTTTGACAATTTCTGATTTTCCTGGATTCATATTTCATACATTCCACGTTCCTATTATTAATGGATGTCTGCAGTTGTTGCTTCACATTTTGAGTCATGCCACATCAGCAGATGAAGGTCCTGAAAGCTTGGCGCCATCCACGTCATTAAAGTTGACTCTACTTTGAGACGACAACTCTTGCCCAGTTGTATTTTGAGTGCCTTCCAACCTAAGGGTCTCATCTTATGGCACTATATCAGACAATGTTCTGCTGCTATTTATAATGTTTTCAACCAGCAATTTTTTTCAGAAGTAGACTGCCAGTTCCTTCTTCCTGATCTGTCTTAGTCTGGAAGTTTGGTTGACACCTGTCCACCATGGGTGACTGTTGGTATTTGAAATAACAGTGGCATAGTTTCAAGCATCACAGCAACACACAAGCCACCACAGTATGACAAACTGACAGATGCACCACGAGTTGTAATAGTGAAGGATTCTGCTGGGAAAATATTAAACAACACAAGAAGCATCAAAAGAAGATGGAAAGAATACGCAAAGTCACTGTACCAAAAAGAATTGATTGACATTCAACCATTTCAGGGGGTAGCATATAATCAAGAACCGATGGTACTGAAAGAAGATGTCCAAGCTACACTGAAGGCACTGGCAAAAAACAAAACTCCAGGAATTGATGGAATACCAACTGAGATGTTTCAACAAGTGGATTCAGCACTGGAAGTGCTCACTTGTCTATGCCAAGAAATTTGGAAAACAGCTACCTGGCCAAGCGACTAGAAGAGATCCAAATTTGTGCCCATTCCAAAGAAAGCTGTTCCAACAGAATGCAGAAGTTATCAAACAATATCATTAATATCACACACAAGTAAAATTTTGCTGAAGATCATTCAAAAGCAGTTGCAGCAGTATATCGACAGGGAACTGCTAGACATTCAATCCAGATTCAGAACAGGACGTGGAATAAGAGATATCATTGCTGATGTCAGATGGATCTTGGCTGAAAGCAGAGAATACCAGAAAGATGTTTACCTATGTTTTATAGACTATGCAAAGGGATTTGACTGTGTGCATCATAACAGGTTATGGATAACACTGGGAACAGTGGGAATTCCAGAGCACTTAATTATGCTCCTGAGAAAGTCATACGTAGGCCAAGAGACAGTCATTGGAACAAAACAAGGGGATACTGCATGGTTCAAAAATGAGGAAAGTGCGTGTCAGCGTTGTATCCTTTCGCTGTGTTTATTCAATCTGTATGCTGAACAAGTAATCCGAGAAGCTGGACTATATGAAGAGCGGGGCATCAGGATTGGAGGAAGACTCATTAATAACCTATGTTATGCAAATGACACCACCTTGCTTACTGGAAGTAAAGAGAACTTAAAGCACTTACTGATGAAGATGAAAGATCGCAGCCTTCAGTATGGATTACACCTCAACATAAAGAAATAAAAATCCACACAACTGGACCAATAAGAAACATAATGAAAAATGGAAAAAAGATTGAAGTTGACAGGGATTTCATTTTGGCTGGATCCACAATCAACACCCAAGGAAGCAGCAGTCAAGAAATCAATGGACACATTGTATTGGGCAAATGTGATGCAAAAGGTCCCTTTAAAAAGCAAAAGTGTCACCTTAAGGACTAAGGTGCACCTGACCCAAGCCATGGAGTTTTGAATTGCCTCATGCATGTGAAAGCTGGATAATGAATAAGATAGACCATAGAAGAATTGATGTCTTTGAATTATAGTGTTCATGAAGAATATTGACTATACTGTGGACTGCCAGAAGAATGAACAAATCTGTCTTGGAAGAAGTATAGCCAGATTGCTCCTTAGAAGCACGGATGGTGTAACTTTGGTTCACATACTTTGGAAACATAATCAGGTGGGACCAATCCCTGGAGAAGGACATCATATTTGGTAAAGTAGTCAGGCAGCGAAAAAGAAGACCTTCAACAAGTTGTATTGACATGGTGGCCACAACCATGGGTTCAAGCATAACAACGATTGTGAGGATGGTGCAAGACTGGGTAGTGTTTCATTCTGCTGTACATAGGTTCACTATTAGTTGGCATGAACTCAATGACACGTAACAACAACAATAACAACAACTCTTAAAAGGCTTTAAATACTACATATATGCTGATGAGTTCCAAACTTACATTTTCAGCTCACAACTCTCACCATAACTTCATATTTAAGGTGCCCTAAAACAATTTATTTATTTATTTTGTCCGAAACAGCTTTTTACTCAGTAACCTCCATCTAAATAAATGGGAACACCATCCTTCAACTGGCTCAGAACAAAAACTTAAAAATTACCTTGACTCATATCTTTCCTTTATGTTCCCCATAGAATCTGTAAAGAAATCCTGACAATTCCACTTTTCAAATATACTAGAAATGTGACAATTTTGTACCACCTTAACCACTACCACTTGGACCAAGGCACTACTTTCTCACGAGGATCATCTCAATAGCCCTTTCTGGACACTCAGTGTCTGTCTTTTTCCTGCTCTTCTCCATTCTCAAAACAGCAGCGAGAGTCCAGTATTAAAACGCTTCCACTCAAAGTACTCTAATAGCAAGTGACAAAAAAAGAAAGTCTTTTTTAGTGGTCCACTAGACTCTATATGACTCTGCCCCCTGCTATCTTGCTGATCTCATATCTTACTCTTCTCCCTTTTGCCTACTGTACTCCAGCTACATTAGATTACTTCCTGTCCTTTGAACCCAGTAAGCATGCTGCCATTGTTCCCTCCACAAGGAGTGATTTAAACTCAGATATTCATGGATGCTATCCCCTTCATTCTTTTTAGAGTTTTCTTTAAATATCACCCTATCAAAGAGGCCTTTACAAACTGTCTTGTTTAAAATAGCATCCCACATTCACTCTCCATCCACTCATCCTGTATAATTTCCTGTACCTTTTTCCACCACCAATTATATATTTTTTTGTTTTGTTTTGTTTCCTTTGTTCTTACCCTCAACACTAGAATGTAAGGTCCTTGAGGGCAGGGAAAGTTTGCTCACTATCATATTGCAAGTACCTAGAACAGTACCTAACATTTAGTAGATACTCCAGAAATTTTTTTTTGAATGCTAGATGCAATAAAATATGGTAAACAAAATTATTTCAAGTAAACATGTCAAAAATAAAGAATTATATATAAGCTCGATATTAACATGCTTTAACTGGAAGCCAATTTTGTGGATAAGTTAATGTACCAGGTAACTGACTGGGCTGACTCTTAAGAAAAGATTAGGAAAGAATTCAAGTTAGCACTCATTCTGTGATGCCAGTGAATTAACATACATGGAGCTGACAAATTTCCCCCTAAATTCTATACCAATGGATTTCAATAACATGAATCATTAACTGACAGTTCACCATTCTGCAACCACACACACACAAATCATAATACCAGCAATCTCACTCCTAGATATATACACCAGAGACCTAAAAATAATGACACTAACAGACGTATGCACACCTACGTTCATTGCTGCTTTAGTCTCAATAGCAAATAAATGGAAACAACCAACGTGCCCATCAATGGATGTATGGATAAGCAAATTGTGGTACATACATACAATGGAATATTACACAACCATAAAGAACAATGATGAGTCTGCAAAACACATTATAACATGGATAGACCTAGAGGGCATAATTCTAAGTAAAATAAGCCAGGAATACAAGGACAAATATTATATGATCCCTGTCTTATGAGAAGACAGGAATAGATAAACATAGAGAGACCAATATTCATTGCTGGTTACCAGGAAGAGGAGGGGAGGGAGGCAAAAGTACACTTTAGACCTTATATAGAGACTTGTAATTTTTGGTGATGTAAAAAGTGGCACTGAATGTGGATATAGTAAGCAAAGCACAATCAAAGTAAAAATGAGTGTTTGAGCACAAAAGGATGGTTATAAGCATATTGATATACAAGTAGGTACAGGTGTATACATAAATGAGAACAGACAGAAGTATCTATAGGTATGTGTAAATACAAATATCTGGGTGTAGGCACATATAATCATCGAAGACACCAATACAGATACTCCTCAGTCATAATCAAACATCTTCCAAGATTAGTTTTCTGGGTTTGAAGGCTTAGGATCACAGTCTCATGGAATAACTCAGTCAATTGGCATAACACAGTTCACAAAAATCATGATCTGCATCCTAGTGAAGTGAATAGCATCTGGGATCTTAAAAGCTTATGAGTGGCCATCTAAGACACAACTACAGGTTTCTACTTACCAGGAGCAAAACAGTAA
This sequence comes from Dugong dugon, assembly GCA_030035585.1. Classification (NCBI taxonomy): domain Eukaryota; kingdom Metazoa; phylum Chordata; class Mammalia; order Sirenia; family Dugongidae; genus Dugong; species Dugong dugon. The sequence goes on along the minus strand of CM057464.1, from coordinate 139,992,469 downwards.
GAGAGTAACCAAAACTCAGAGAAGAAACAAGTCTACACGAGTTACAACCTCATCTACCCTGAGACCAGAAGAACTAGATGCTGCCTGGCTACCACCACTGACTGTTGTGACCAGGTTCACAAAAGAAGCTCCTGGATAGCATGGGAGAAAAATGTGGAGCAGAGCTCAAATTATTATTAAAAAAAAAAAAAAAAAGCCAGACAAACTGGAACAGTAGAGAACAGAGGATTCCCTGAGACTATCGTCTTGAGACACTCTTTAAACCTAGAACCAAGCTTATCCCCTGAGATCACCTTTTAGCAAAATATCAGAGTGGTACACAAAATAAAGGATATTACCTGTAAGATCAGTGCTCTACTTAAAAACCATTAGTATGAGAACAAAAGGTCAACAATTACTCAAAAAGAAAAATGAGAAGATAACGGGACAGGGAAACTAGAGTACTGGAAAGAGAACAAACAGAACACAATTTAAGAGAATGGTGACACACTGTGATAAATGTAACTAATGTCACTGAACAATTTGTGTGGAAATTGTCAAATAAGAACCTAATTTGCTGTGTAAATTTTCACCAATAACTCAATAAAATATTATTTAAATATAAAAACTATGATAAATCTTAGGATTATGGAAAGATTATAACAGGATGGTGGCTTGTATTTAAAATTCTTTCAGATAACGTAAACTGATGAATTCCATGCATGGGAAAAATCTCACGCATTGTCATTTGCAGCAGCTGAGAGGTGAAAGGGCAATTAATACGCATTTAAATATTCAGTAGGAAATATTTAAATCATGGATCTAAATAGTATATGAATATTTGCTGATTTAATTAATTAATTAAAGTCAATTAAATAACTAGTACCTGAATCCTACCTATGTGTCCATCAACCAAAGATAAAAAGGCATAGTCCTCCTCTTTAAACAAACCATAGGAAAATGTAAATCAGTACGTTGAAAAAAGTCTACTATGATCTCACAGAGAAGATCCATCTAACTTAGTCTGGGGAATCAATGTAGTATCAAAAACAGAGTACTCAAAGGTAAGAGTTAACCATAGAGCCCCTGGGTGGTACAAACAGTCAATGCTAGATGGCTAACCAAAAGATTGAAATTTTGAGTCCAGCCTGAGATGCCTTAGAAGAATGGCCGAGGAACCTACTTTCAAAAAATTAGCCGTTTAAAACCCTATAGAGCATAGTTGTACTCTGACATACATGGGGTTGCCATGTGTCAGAATCAACTCAACAACTGGTTTTTTAAGAATTAAGAATATGAAAAGAGAGATCCAGGCAGAGAAAGCATAATAAGCAAAGCATGGAGGACATGAGAAAGTACAGTGGCTCTGAGAAACAGCAAGTGATGTGACAAGGAGACCGTCAAGAAGGGTCTTCTGTGCTACTTCAATAAGTTTGAGTTTTTCATGAAGGCATATGAGACATTAATTGTACTATAATTGTTGCATATATAGACAGAAAAGTTAAAATTCTGATTACTTTTGTTATAATACTCTCTTTAGAATATTACATACTTCATACAGATTAGGAGAAAGAAAATAAATGTGTTCAAGGCATATATCTTTTACACACACTTACAAATACACAGCCCACCAGATAACCACATCTAATTTTACGTGTTAAAAAAAAACTCTCTTACTCATTAATATGTGTATGTATAATACAGCAATATTCTGTATTAATTAGTATATATTAATATAGCAATAATTCTATGTTTTGGCAATATATATACTATCAAATCATGGAACATTTGGTTAAGATTAGAAAATGACAACCTCATTTGTAGCTCAGTAATAAAAACTGCATTGAACGACACTAATCGTGCAGAAATGAGTTGGAATTTAATTGAGTTGTCATGATAACAGAGGTAGATTTACCCTTTAAACATGTTTTTTTCTTCCTTAGTTACACAAATAAGACACCTAGCTTATTAGGATGGATCCAATTGTTTCAGGCCTCAGTCATTGACAGAAATAAATGACTGTCCCCATTGGTAAAAGGGCACTGGGAAAGTGCGGGAATCATTTGATGAGCTTGAACAAGAAATTCTAGATAAATATTCTAGAATTTAAAAAATCAGAAAATTCCACAATAGTCTATAGAAGCAAACGAATGACGTAAGAAAATAGAAATAGTCTACTTTTGAATGAAATGGCTAAACTAGAGATTAAAATAATGCTCATCTAGAAGGGGTAGTATGCTTTCAAATGGTAATGAAAAGCTTAAATATTATGCAAGGTCAAGAAGTTGAATACGAAACCATTAACATATCTGATAAATAGCCAAAGGGAGAGATTGAGCAATAAAACTGTCAACATACGCTATACAATGACAAGATACACTATAGCTGTATGGTATATCCAACAAAGACTGATTTAGTTGTTTTACTATGAAAACAATGGGACTTCAATTTTTAAAATTGTATATTGAATTCAAATTATTTTATTTATTAAATTTTGTTTCCCTCTGCTTTCACTATAAACAGTGATGCAAAATTAATAGCCTCTCATTTTAAGTAAATGCTTGTAACCTCCTTCCAGCTCATCTCCAGTCCCATTTCCCTGAGACAACCATGTTATGGTTTCCCTAATATATTAATACATACACATTTAAAGAATTGCTACAGGCTTTTGTAAAAATGGGTTCACATGTATACACATAATTTCTCTTTAGGTCATTCAATATAAATCTAGCAAATTCTTTTAAATAGCTACTTAGCACAATGCATACAACAGTTCTCTTATCGGTGGATAAATGGTTTCCTCAATTTCCTACAACAAAGAACACTTCAGTGAACATCCTTTATACTGTTAAATATTTATGTTTTTATTTCCACAGATAAACTCCTAAATGTGGGGTCTGGCCCCAAGAGCATGTGTTAGGAATTTTAACAGATATTTGACCAGAACACTTTTCGAAACAATTGTCTTTCCTTGCCACCACTTGTTAATGGCATATTTAATTTTTTGCCAATCTCATGTGTAAAATGTTAATAATCTTCATTTTCTTTTTTTCATGGAGAGAACATAGGTATTCCTCAGTAATCTTTTAATGGCCCTAATATTTCTGTAAACAACTCTGTTGTCTGTTATCTATATTTATTTGGATCCTTCTGTCTGTAAATGATAAGATCCTGGAAGGTAGAATCTATAACTAAACAGTTTTTCTTTTAATAGAGGCTACATAAACATAGCAACTTACACATTTATTCATAATGAAGACTCTGAAAAGGATCTCCTTAAAATTCTTTCAAGTCCCAAGAAACACTAAATCCTTTTTCCTTTTCTTTTCTCTTCCTTATTTCTTTTCTCAGTTGCTCCCTCCCCTCCTTCTTTTTTTTTTTTTTTTTTGGTTGGTACATAGTGCTTTGCAATATGTTTCTGGATACGGTAGAAAATAAAGACTGAGAAAAATAAGGTAGGTTGAATGTTTAAGGAATTTATACAATTATGTCTTATACCATTATGACTTGTATATTTTCTGATTATGCAATATTAAGTGCAAAAATTAAGAATGCAGAGGTAGCACTTCAGCTAAAAAGAGATATGCAGGTATGCAATATGCCTGGAGAATGTGTAAAGACTGTAGAAATACGAAAAATAAAAATAAAAAGGTTCAACAAGACAGGTAGACAATATACTTTATCACAGATTGCCTATTGAAATATTGGCAGGCCAATAATTAACATTTTTTAAGACATATTGAGGTTTGCTAAAAGGATTCTAAATTTTGATTATTCTAAAACAAACAAAAGGAATAAAGTAGGCAAGAATTTATTTAAATCACTTAAATAGATAAAAGAAATAATTAAACTTTCTAGTATAATATATAAATTTTGTATTCATAGAATGTATAATTTTGTAAAATGCCAGTACATTTCAAGGACTATGAAACTGAATTTTAAAAGCCACTTAATATTTTAATTTTTATTCAGAAGTCAGAATTTCCTCAACAATATACTGTTTTGTTTTTTTTTTTTTTTTTTCTTTTTCAACGATATCTCCAAGTTCCAATGAAAGGAAACATTTATTTTACATTTATTTATTTTACTAATTGATTGAAGGACATATTTACTTCCAACAATTTGACAACCATTTGATCAAATATTTGCAAGGAACGCACTAAACACTAAAGATAGAGAGAAAAGACACAAACAAAAAAAATTGGAAATATTTGTATTTAGGTGTTAGGAGAAAGTAAACGGACCAGGTAAAGAAATAAGTTTTGTGATTTCCAGACAAGAATTTCCTCATAGACTCAGTCACTTGAACTCCTTGGCCCCAGCAATGAAAAATTTAGCCAACCATAACTGAGTCACATTTCCCTTTGTCTGATAAATGTATCCTATCATCAGACGGAACTTCAGGTCAAGTATCTCAGCCTCTCTATCAACATATGGATTGTAACCATTTCATTACTGAGTTAGAATAAATGGTTATTCTACTGAGTACATGTAGAACAGGAAAATATAAATGAAAATTATGAAAGTAGGAATTATGTTTTGGTTTGGTGAGGGTATCTAGTGGACACGAGCTAAGAAAAGATGTTGGCGGGGAAATGTAAAAATGTAAAAAAAAATCATGTATCGTCTTTTGTAGTGCACAAAAGTAAAATTATTTTTCTATCCTATTTATCCATTTATCCATCCATCCATCTTTTAAATACAACCAATTAATAACTTGAAGATAAGTCTATGAATTTAAATTCATACAATCTACTCAAATCCGTGGAGCTGTGGGTGGTGCAAATGGTTAAAGCAGTCAGCTGAAAGGTTAGAGGTTCAAGTTCTCCCAGAGGTGTCTCAGCAGAAAGGCCTAGTGTTCTACATTTGAAACATCAGCCACCAAAAATCCTGTTGCGCACAGTTCTACTCTGACACACATGAGGACACCATGAATCAATATCGACTTAACAGCCACTGGTTGGTTACGGTAATTACTCAAATCAACACAATCCATTCATTTTTTCTAATGTCTCCCTTGCTCTAGACAAGATCTGTGAGCATGTTAAGTGTAGAAAAGGGTAAAATTGTTAGCACTTTGAACAGCTGCTTAATTTTTTTTTTATAGTACCATGTTGCAAATATCCCTTGTTATTTTCAAATATCATCCTAACAAGCTCTTTTATAAATAGATATTTTGTTTTAAACTTGGGTTTCTAGTACTTGAAAATAATTCTCTGCTTTCTCAAAAAAAAAAAGTCAGAATTCTTCTCTCAAACTGAAGTTCCTCGGTCCTAAAAAAACTTACTACACAACAAATATTTGCTCCCAAAATTTTCCAGTGTATTCACTGACAATTTTAAGTCCTATTCTATTCCACATAGGAGATTATCACACATATAACTTTGAAATTTTCCCAAAGTTAATATTCCCAAAGTTTAATTTACATAATTACAATAGTAATTCCTCAATCAGTGTGGACCGATATGATTTATACACACTCCGTACATATCTTAACACTTGTCCTCAATATTGACAAAACAATTACTATTAAAACAATGTGTTAGAATCCTGCCCAGCAAAGAGTTTATACTATCTGAAATCATTTTTTGTGTGGATTTTTTTTCCCCAAAGTAGCCGTCATTTTGGTAATCCCTTAAAGACTGCAATATATAAAATGTAAAAATGTTTCATTGGGCTTGTTGTGTCAAGTGACGTAAAAACCGATTATTTTGAAAAGCCATGACATTTTTTCCTTAAAATTTTGAAAGTTCCAGTGGCACTGTTTTCTAATCACACAAAATGCCACATATGTAACAATCCTTACTTTGACCCTCTATTAAATTTTACCTTAAAAATGCCACAAGATAGAATATTTTTTACCTTTAACAGACTTTTCTAAGGGATCGGTACAAGAAAGTAATTCACCAGACTAGAGTTTGAAAAGGTGATGTTTAGTAAAAAGAATAAGTTGACAAGTTTCATATTTATATTCGTGCACGTTTATTGCAAAACCTTAAATATAAGTCAGAATATGCACATTACCAATCTCATGTGTCTTATTTGAAAAATGGCTCTGTATTTACTTTACATTTATTTGCTCTTTAATTTACAAAAACAGACCACAACTGCATAGTTTAAGGGTTGTATAAAAGGCAACAGTGGAAATCGTTGAATCCTAAATTATCATGGCAACATGCTTTCCCATGTAAATTACCTTATGCCAAATGTCAGTTACTAATATTTCAGAAATTCAAGATGACAGCTTAAATAGCACAGGGACAAAATCACAATAGCGCTATGCAACCTAAGAACAAGCTATTGAAGACAGACTACAAATACTGTGAATAAACTAAATGCAATCTGCTAAAGAACAACTTCTATAGCTGACTGCTACAGAACATTACCAGCATTGCTGTTGTGTTCACACTATTCCAGAGAGTTTCACAGAGACTAACATGATGTGAATACCTATGATTCTGCTGAGCATAGACTAACTGCTGGATGCAGAAATGAAAATTTCCTTTAAACCAAGGGAAATTGCTTCTACTAACTAAACTTGTTAGTTGCCATCCAGTCACCTCCAACTCACGGCAACCCCAACAGAAGGAACGTTGCCCAGTCCTGTGCCATCTTATTGGATAATATTTTGTTGTGATCCATAGGGTTTTCATTGACTAATTTTCAGAAGTAGAGTGCCAGGCCTTTCTTCCTAGTCTATCTTAGTCTAAAGGCTCTGCTGCGCCTGCCCACTATGGGTGATCCTGCTGGTACTTGACATAGCAAAACAGAAACCACCACAGTACCACAGTATGGCAAACTGTCTAAAAATTTTTAATGGGAGAGGGGAAAGCTCTAAAGACTAAAGAAAACAAAAAGTGAGAAGGATAAGGAAGACATCTCTGACTGTAATTTCCATGTATTAACCAACTATCACAGCTATATATCATAGGAGCATGATAATATGCTCAAGTAGGTGATAAAGAAAGATCTCTTTTATACTAGTAAAAAAGGAGCATTGTCTTGAGACAATTCTCTGTAATTAAATAATGTTTTAGTCCTTAATTATTCTCATTCATTGAAATAAACATATGGAGAAAAAAAGCAAGCAAAAATGTCTGATCTAAGTAGTCCTTTTAATAGAGAAGGTCCAAATATACCTACTGCTCCCTTATCAACTATCTCATTATCTGACATTTTGCATTTACAACAATAGTAAAAAATCTATCTGACTATTCTTCACGTTAAAGACATACACCCGGCAGTAATGAATGCCAAGGTGGAAGCTGAGAGTTACGCTGGCTGTGATGGTTAAAGTTTTGTGTTAACTTGGCTGGGCCATGATTCTCAGTGATTTGGCAGTTGTGTAATGATGTAATTTGGCAGTTATATAATAATGTAGTCATTCTCCATTTTGTGATCTGATGTGGTCATCCACCATTTTTGCATAACGTCAATTTTTGCATAATAACCTGGTCTTTGGAACCTAGCCGTATCAATCAGTGAGGGGTGGGTATATATTAATATTCTGGTGAGAAACTCAGTATAGTCAATAAGTTTCTATTATTGTTATATTTGTATTGTGAAATTCAAAGTAATTTAGATGTTTTTTGAAGATAGTGATCAACTATCCAATTATAAAGAATAAAAGGCATACATTAAAATAACCATACTCTCTTAAAAACATATATATTAAAACTGTGATTGTAAAAGATAAAAAAGATCTAAAGTCCCTCTTCACATATTAGGAAAGTATTTTCTATAACTAAATGTATAACTAAATTACTTTCATAAAAATTATCTTGCATATATGCTATTTTATAATATCATGGGTGGCCAGACCAACTCCTCGAAGTAGTGCACTTATTAGCATAAACACATATATGAAAACCATGTACAAATATCAAAGATTTACTTTCACACTAGAGTGAGTGATTTGTGTGTGGTCAGAAAAAAAAATAAAAAGACTGCATTGCGAGGTACAAGTTCAGGCAAGGGGAAAGGCAATAAAGTTATTTTCAAGATCCAAGGAAATCTATAGTACTTGAAGATTACTTTCCACAAGGTGAAAAATTTCTGATGGGTTTTTATAATTTCCTCAGTACTTCAGCGGATGTTTGGCTCCATATTCCCTCATGGACATTCTGATTTAGACACCTTGCAATTCTGAGCCCCTTCAGAGAAACACACACACAGAAGAGATGCCTGAAGCCCTGTTAGAATAAACTTGTCTTATTTCAATCCGTAATGTTATCAGAAGATTACTTTGAAAAGTGATTCAATTTTAACTGCTTTAGATATTAGGCCAACTAAATGCTTTGGATAGTTTTTCTTAGAACACTTAATTTATGAAAAAAATCTCCATTTAAAAATCATACGAAAGGTAAGCTCAAATATACCTTTTCTCCTCCACTCTTATTTTTAATTTGTATTATATTTAAAATTATAAAAATATTGTACTCATTTATACTGTCAAACAGTATACAGATATATAAGGTAAAGTTTAAATGTTCTATTTTACTACTACCTAATACATTCTTCTCTATTCATCAAGAGTAATTTTAGAATATCCATCCAGGCCTTTCCTCTATACAGTTCACACACACTACACACGCGCAGTCACATGGATAGATTTTTGTTTGTTTAATAAAAATGAGCTCGTATTATTTTTGTTTTTTGCATTTTTTTTTAATTCTCTCATGGAACAAGACAAAATTGAATATATTTTCATATTGTAATAGATCTACCTCATTCTTGTTAAAAGGTACCGGTATTCCATAGAGCAGATATATCATTATTTAATCAACTATTTTTCTATGGATAGATGTATAGGCTGATTTTGAAAACTCCTGTTAAAATATATTATTCTGAATATTCTTATACAGAAGTAGTTGGGCACATGTTCAGTATTTCTATAATTTGAATATGTTGAAAAGGTATTTCTAGTCCAAAAGTTACATGCATTCAAAATTTTGATGGTTATTCATGAATAGACCCCAAAAAAGATTTTACCAGTTTATATTCCTGTTAGAAATATTTTAAATATAAATTTCCACATATATCCAATACATCATCAATCTTCTAATTTTTTCCAACATGATATATAAAAGTAGTATTCACTGATGTAAAACAATTTGTTTTCCACTGATTTCCAGTAAGTCTGAACATTTTTTATTAGATATTTATTGACCATTTGTGTGACCTACTATATATAAATTATCCATTTATGTGCTCTTGAGTTATTTGAAGATTTCATATAGATTAATTGGAGCAATTTAGATATAATGAATGATGCTTTATGTAGTAAATGTTTTGCATATATTTATTCCCAATCTGTTTCTTATCTTGAACCTTTTATATTTCACAGTACTGATTTAACATTTTATATTGCCAAATCCACCAATCTTTACCTTTCTGGTTCCAAGACTCAAGCCCCAAATTATAAAACTATTTTCTTATATTTCAATCTAGCACTTTCATGTTTTTGTATATTAATTTAAATTATTAGAGCATTTGGAATTTTTGGTACAGTGTCATTGAATGAATAATTTCTTTTATAAGTATCAACACAAAGCTTGTTCCTATGAGGTAGAGGTTAAATATGTCACAAATATCCAACTTTTCCAAATTGCTGTACCACTTCATCATCTCTAATATCGACTAACCCTCCTCTTCTCAGTACTGTCTCTCCTGTCTTTGGGTTCTGTAATTCACCGCAACGTCTCACAGAACTCATGAACTGTCTCAGTGAAATGGCTCACATGATTGTGGAGGCTGGCAAGTCCCAAATCCATGGGTTAGGCATAAGTTTCTCCTGACTCACATGGTCACAGGGGCTGACAAACCCAAATCAGCACACCAGATGACAAGGCTGCTGGCTCAAAAGGCTATGGAAGCTGGTAAATCAGGTCAGAAGATAAGCTCCTGGCCCATGGGGCTCGAGAAGCTGGTAAATCCAAGAATCGGCAGGTCATATGGGCAGGCCACTGGCTCAAGTCCCAAGAACAAGAGGTCAAAAATTTACAAGCCAGACACAGGATCCAGATGCAGAGAGAGAGAGAGAGAGAGCCCCACCAGAGCACCCACACATATACACTGGATGTACCCCAGGGAAGGGCTTGACTTGAGTAAGGGTGAGACCCAAGTCTTGCCCTTCTGCAAAGTTGTGACTCAAGAAACACCCCACACTAATCCTGCCTCATTAACATATAGAGGTTAGGATTTACAACACATAAGATGGAGGATAATGATATCAGATTACAAAATAGAGGACAGTCACATAATACTTGGAATCATGGCCCAGTCAAGCTGATACACAACCCCAACCATCACAGGTTTCATACAACTTATTCACATATTCCCACTCAGTCATTGTGTGTGAGTCACAAAGGCTGTGGCTAGAAGTAATTCACTGCACTCCAATTATTCAGGGGTTTAACGTTATTTTTTTCTAAATTGATGGTTAACTTTTCCAGAAGTATTTATTAAATAGCTTTATGCTTTCTCTTCTCAACTCCTTTAAAATTTCCATTTACTTTACTCTATCTTGAGCCCATCTTACTAATGTATTTACATTTTCCTCTCAATTTCATTCTTATTTGTGCCTTAATTTAACTTATCTACCAAAATCAAAAGTTTGTCCACAACAAAGCAGCACTAGTAGTGAAGAGGGGCCCTGGTGGCACTGTGGTTAAGCATTTGACTGCCAAGCAAAAGGTCAGCAGCTTGAATCCACCAGCCGCTACTTGGAAACCCTATGGCACAATTTTACTCTGTCCTATAGGGTAGCTATGAGTCGGAATCAACTGGATGGCAATGGGGTATAGTAGCAAGGAAAAAACAGACACAAATATACCATCCATTATTTTCATTTCAATCTGTGGTAAAAATGTCAATGAACTGATGTGGCCATAAAACCAAATGTATAGCAAAACCTCAACAATAAAAAGAATAACCCAATTAAAAAATGGGCAAAGGATATGAACAGGCACTTCTCCAAAGAAGATATTCAGGTGGCTAACAGACACATGAAGAAATGCTCATGATCATTAGCCATTAGAGAAATGAAGATCAAAACTACAATGAGATATCATCTCACCCCAACAAGGCTAGCCTTAATCCAAAAAAACACGAAATAAAAAATGCTGGAGAGGTAGTGGAGAGACTGGAACATTTATACACTGTTGGTGGGAATGTAAAATGGTACAACCACATTGGAAATCGATTTGGCGCTTCCTTAAAAAGCTAGAAATAGAAGTACCATACAATCCAGCTATCTCGCTCCTTGGAATATATCCTAGAGAAATAACAGCTGTCACACAAATAGATATATGCACACCCATGTTCATTGCAGCAATGTTCACAATAGCAAAAAGATGGAAACAACCTAGGTGCCCATCAACAGATGAATGGATAAACAAATTATGGTATATGTACACAATGGAATACCACTCAACGATAAAGAACAACGATGAAGCTGTGAAACATAACATGGAGGAAGCTGGATGGCATTATGCTGCGTGAATTTAGTCAGTCACAGAAGGACAAATATTGTATAAGACCACTATTATAAGAACTCAAGAAAAGGTTGAAACATAGAAGAAAACATTCTTTGATGGTTAGGAGGGTGGGGAGGGAGGATGAAGGTTATTTACTAACTAGATAGTAGATGAGAATTATCTTAGGTGAAGAGAAGGACAGCACACACTACAGGGGAAGTCAGCACAACTGGACTAAACCAAAGCGAAGAAGTTTCCTGAATACAATCAAATAGTTTGAGGGACAGAGTAGCAGAGGCAGGGGTCTGGGGACCATGCTTTCAGGGGACATCTAGGTCAACTGGCATAACAAAACTTATTAAGAAAATGTTCTGCATCCTACTTTGGAGAGTGGTGGCTGGAGTCTTAAAAGCTTGCAAGCAGTCATCTAAGATGCATCAATTGGTCTCAACCACTTGGAGTAAAGAAGAATGAAGAACCCCAAAGCCCCAAGGAAAGTATTAGCCCAAGAGACAGAAAGGGCCACATAAACCAGAGACTTCATCAGCCTGAGACCAGAAGAACTGTATGGTGCCTGGCTACCACCAATGATCGCCCTGACCGGGAACACAACAGAGAGTCCCGGATGGGGCAGAACTCAAATTTCAGTAAGAAGACCAGACTTTATGGTCTGACTGAGACTGGATTCTCTATCAGCCCAGAACTAAAACAATTTCCAAGGCCAACTCTTCAGACAGGGATTGGACTGGACTGTGGGACATAAAGTGATACTCATGAGGCATGTGCCTCTTAGCTCAAGTAGATACAAGAGACTAAACGGGCAGCTTCGGTCCGGAGGTGAGATGGGAAGGCAGAGAGGGTTAACAGCTGTTTGAATGGACATGGGGAGTCAGGGCTGGAAAGGAGGAATGTGCTGTCACAGTATGGGAAGAACAATTAGGGTCACATAACAGTGTATGTATAAATTTTTGTATGGGAAAAAATAAATAAATAAAAACAAACTAACGTATAATTGCCAAATTTTATTATTTCAATATATATGAAATAACATATAATACATTCAGTCTCTATTGCTTTACAGACCAATTAGAATCTAAAAATGGCTGTAGATATTTTCTAAAAAGTCAATATTTGTCACTACAGGTTTCTAAACAACAAATTTTAAAAGGAAATAGGGAAAGCAAGCCAGCAATCAATTCAATAAGCTTGTGCATCCCATTGCTGTGTAAAAACATTCATCATGCTGTAGCATGAGTAAACGCCTCATCCTGCTTCTACCAGGGGGCATTACTGGGCCCCAACAGTGAACATTAAAGGAAAAGCAAACTGCAGGCTAGAGAATTAACAAGAGGAAATGAGAGAGAAGGAAAACATTGTTCTAATCATTCTTTGAGTCCTTATAATTATGAAGTTAAATCATTCCTTGAGGGTTATTATGGTGACAGCCATATAACGGAGAGGGGGCTGGCAGATTAGGATAAGATATGCTGTTCTGAGCTTGGAGAAAAGGAAAATTTACAAAAAATAGTAAGAATATGATTTTTTTTTCTTAGAGAAACATCATTTTGATTTTAGTACAGCAATTCCGTGGTTGTTTATTCAGAGGAAAATAAGAATTAGAAGCCTTTCCAAAACAATATGCAGAGTAGATGTACAATAATGAAGATAGTATTGTTTTGGTATTGTTAAGGGATTTGTACCTTGATATTGTATTCTCCAGATATTTATTATTATTATTATTAAGATGAAATGCCTTTGACATCGCTCTTAGTGTTTAGAGTAGTTTAGTCTCATTTTCAAATCTTACAATCACAGTTCCTAAAACTCAATTACTAGTTAAGCACAAAACCAACTTACTTTTAAAAATAAGTTCACGATCTTGTCCAAACTCTGTCCACCACCTTGTGCTCCTTAATTTCGTTTGCAAAAATAAATAAATCCATCTGTCTCTACCAACATTTTGTATTCTCGAGCCCCATAAAATAGAAAGTAAACTTTTTATATTTACTTTTTCTGTTATAATTCTCCAAAGGTCCATTCTGTTCTTTTATTCTAAAACCAAAGAAAAGGTCCTTGTTATTTTATTTTCCATGATCTTTTACTTCAGCTCAGAAGATGTAGACAAAATGCTTCAAAAACACATAATTAAGAGATTGGATGTGTTCTCACACACTAGAAAGCACCAAGGACGTCTTTTGAGGCCAATCAGGACACTGTATGCATGGAAAAGGATTTTACTCATTGTGCCCATGTGGTGAAATGGAGATGTAATTAAAAGGAATTTCAGTAATGAATGGTAACAACAGCTGAGTGACAACTAATGTGGCATAAAATCTAGCAAATTGTCCTTTGTTTGCCTTGAATTTTAGTTGCCCTAAAGCATGTCTCACTTCACAGAATATTGGGCATTTTCCACAGAACACTGGAGGAAAAAAAAGTCTCGACTCAAGTCTACCCCTAAATGTTTCTTGGAAGTTAATACTGACTAGATACGTGCAGAAGTTCTTCTGTCACTAATGAAGTGAGAATTTTAAACATACATTAAATGATACTATGGATCTAAAATATCTATCAGTATATCAAGAAGTCTATTTTCCTTTCTTCTTCCCTATGTACCCCCTTCCTTCAAAACTGAATTTAGTGACTGTCTATCATCTAAAAAAAAGTATGGTTTCCAAATTGACTCAGAGACTCTTCTGAGAAAATAATCATGATTGGTTTTGAAAATAACTTCTAGTTGATGTGTATTTTTTCCGTATTAGAAATTTAGTTAACACTTGCAAGTCTAGATAACACAGAAGATTTCAGAGTTTGTATTCATCCACTTAATTATTCACTTAAAAATATTTTAAAGTGTCTGATAAGGGCTAGGCACCATTCTAGATATTAAAGATTCAAAGATGAATACGACACAGTTCTGTCCTTCAGAAAGCTCACATTGTAGTGAAACAGATGAACAAGTAAACTGAAAGTCATGATATAGTACATTAAATGCTAAGATAGTAATAAGGCGCTAAAAAAAAAAAAAAAAAGAAGACGAAGAAATAACCCAGGTGAAAAGATCGATGAACATTTCCCAGAAAGAAGGGGAACTCGAGTTAAGTCCTATAAAACAGGTAAAACATGGAAGTGCAACTGGAATTCTCTTTGTGAAATTGATGCCTTTGTTACCCAGGATGTTTGGCATGCTCTCTCTCATCAGCTACTACAATGTCTAACCTTTAATTGCATCTCCTGTCCTCTGCCCTGAGACTCCTGTTGACGGCACACATAGCAACACATTCTCACCTAGAATACACAAGATAATAAAACTTCAACTCTATCTCTAGAGTTACAGTTGATCTTGTTCTAACCAAACCAAACTCATTAATTGAATGGAAACTTCAAGAATACACAGAATGAGACCAAAGTCGACATATACGTTGAAAAAAATCAGGTATTATTTTGGCACTGATAACATATTACAAATGGATGTAACATTAAAGCTAACTATAGACCTCTAGTGTAGTTACTTATTAAGATAAAGAAAATTCATCACCAGAGTTCCTTATGAATTATGGATACATTTCAAATGCATGAGGCAAGTCTGTATTCCTAATAAAATTTAATTATTGAGTTCTAATGCTAAAATTATTTAAAAGAAATGAAAATAAAACTTTTTAGATTTATAAAACATATTTTCTAAGAAATTTAACAGTCATTACTTTTTTATCCTGAATTCCATCTCTATTTAAATCTTATCAAGAGAGCATTGATTTTTTTTAATATTATTTTCTATATATCAGTTGACCTTTATTTAATCAATATGGATAATATAGGCAAACATCTTCTACTCTGTTGGGAGGTATTTCTTTCTCTTGGAAGAATAATGGGTATTTGTCTGCTTAAAATATTCACAATGCTAACAAAAACACACAGAAAATGATAACATCTCCTTATTTCACCATCTATTGCAAGATCTAATTAAAACAAGTTGCACCCTTTAGAGTAAATAAAGATTTGTTTCTATCTCATTAATTTTTTGAGAACATTTTAGTAACTAATACCTGTAACTAGACTTTGGGAATTCATGTATAATTGTGTTTTGTCTTATTTCATATTAATGTCATAGATTTATACCTACTACTTGCCTTCTAGAACTGCCAGGAATTATATATGTTATTTGTTCAGTGGGAAAACCTCAGAGACTTTCCTAATCACTATTAAAATATCCCACAGAGAAAATTCAGAGTTGGAACAGATAACTTTCTTGAAAGAAAGATTAATTCCACCCAGAAAGCTGAAGCAAACTCATATCAGTTTACAAACTCATATGGTTTACTTTGCATATTCCAGGATGCCAAAGGCAACCAATAAATGGCAAATAAAATTAAAGAGGTGTGAGATGGAAGATGAGAAAAAATAAAAGGAACTGTGACATACACAGAATATGTGATTGTATTATTTTTCTCTTGTCTAATTCAGAATCCAATTCTTTTTGGTGCAGTGACTCTGTATTCCTTCTTCATTTGATGTTTCCTGTCTCATTCAGGTTTTTTGCCCATAGAATCCTTAAATATTGCAGCTGGAGGCTTGAATTTTTTCTTAGTCTTTCAGTTTGAGAAATGCCAAGGGTGTTCTTCTCTTTTGGTTTTCTAACTCCAGATTTTGCACATTTCATTATAATACTTTGTTTTCTTTAGCTGCCCATTGAAATTTTCTGTTCAGCTCTTTTAACTTCATCATTTCTACCATTCACTTTAGCTACTCTATGTTCAAGGGCAAGCTTCAGAGCTTCTTCTGATATCCATTTTGGTCTTTCTTTCTTTCCTGTCTTTTTAACGACCTTTTGCTTTCTATGGGTATAATGTCCTTGATGCCATCCCACAACTCATCTGGTCTTTGGTCATTAGTATTTAATACATCAAATCTATTCTTGAGATGGTCTCTAAATTAAGTTGGGATATACTCAAGGTTGTACTTTAACTCTTGTGGACTTGTTTTAATTTTCTTCAGGAGTTTAGCCCCTGGCCTTTTTTTGACTGATGATACTGAGCTTCTCCATCATCCCTTTCCACAGATGTAGTTGATTTGATTCCTGTGTATTCGATCTGGGAAGATCCACATGTATAGTCACCATTTAGGTTGACAAAAAATGAATAGGTTATTAGTCTTGCAAAATTCTATCATGTAATCTCTGGTGTCATTTCTAGTCAAAGAAACCAAGCCCATTGCTGTCTAGCCGATTCCAACTCATAAAACAGAGTAGAACTTTCCCATAGGGTTTCCAAGGAGTGGCTGGTAGATTTGAACTGCCAACCTTTTGGTTAGCAGCAGAACACTTAACCACTGCACTACCAGGGCTCCTTCGTGCAGAAGTTACTCAGACATTAAAAAAAAAAAAAGAAAAGATTAAGGTTTTTATATCTTTAACAATAGCATAGCTACTGCTTCGTGTTTACATAAAGCATTTTCTTCATGAGATAAGAGTGACTTGAGAAGGCGGGGCAAAGATGGCAGAATAATCAGACGCTCCCTATCATCCCTCTTACAACAAGGACCCCAAAATACAAGTGAATCAGATATATATGACAATTTAGGAACCCTAAGCATCAAAGACAAAGCTGAAGAATCAGATGGAGAGAGCTGGAAGAAGAGACAATGTAAAAACTACGGAAACGGGGAATTATGGATTGCGGGATTGCCAGCACCCCTCTAGCTGAATCTGTGCAGCACAGACAGGTTGAGGCAAGCAGCAACATCCCAAGTTGAAACCCCCCACATCTGGTATAGCCAAACAGCAGCAAATCTGCACCTACCTCCAGAATCAAACAGGAGCGAAACCAGACCTGCAAAAGTTAAGTGCAAGCTCTCAAACCACTGCATGCACACCATAACCTTTCCCTCCACCATAGCTCCACGGCCAAGAAACACTCCCTTCCTCTTATCCATCACCTTCCCCGCTCTGACACGAGTCCAGGCTGCATTCAACACTGTCAAACCCCCTAAGCCAGGAACTCATGGCCCTATCCAGAGGCATCTGCTCCTTCACTCAGCCACTGGCATAGGGGGTCCAAGGACATGCAGCACCCTTCACGTCCACTATTTACCCACACCAGCACCTTGCTTGGACAATCTGGCATGGCACGGCCTCATTAGGACAAAATGGGCAGGGCATTCACCTGAAGCCCATTTTCACCTGTAGCAGCCAAGTGGGAGCTGCAGATTTGTAGCATTTGACACCACTCAGCCCCTACCTACATTGAGGGCCTGAATGCTGGTGCAGTACCACCTACTCCATCTAGCCACCCACAACAGGGCCCTGAGAATTAGTGGTGACCACAAATGCCTGCAGCTAATAGCACCAGGTGCCAAAGGACCAGTTGCACTACCCACTCCCCCCGCCCCAACTACACACTCTAACAGACAGGGGCATGCCCTCCATCCAGGTACCCAGGGGCAGCCAACAGCCCCCTGCCTTGCCCCCTATATCACCCTCCACTGCAACCAGAGACTTGTGCCTACTCCAAACATTCCCTTATAGCCCTGCCTGCCTAGGACTGTAGCTGAGAATCTCCACAACACACGCTTCAGTGACTGACCACATGGGTGCCTGCACCCTGACCAACCAGTAAGAGGCAGAGCACACACACAACACCCAACCCAGTGACCAGGGAGAACATCCCCTGCACCCATGGCCAGTTGACTAGCAGGACAGATTCATCACCTCACCAAAAAACACCACCTACATCATCAGCACTCCTGCAAGAACAGTGAACAAACTCCTGCAAGAACAGTGAACAAACACACACCTAGTAGCTGCTCTGACCACCTGGAGACAGGAAGTGAGAGCTTAAACAAGTCAAGATTAACAACCAGAGTAGCACACATGACCAGCCTATTTGGACATATCAAAACAAAACAAAATTCAGAATGCGGTGTATAAAAATACTATAAATAAATATATAAATTTAATAACTTATTGATGTCTCGGAGACAACAGTCAATATCAAATCACATAAAGAAGTGGGACAAGATGGCTCCAGCAAGTGACCAAAATAAAGAACCAGAAAACCTCCCAGAGGAATAAAGGCAATGGTACTACCTGAAAAAGAATTCAAAAGACTAATATACAAAGCTCTCCAAGAGATCAAAAAGAGATCATGCAAAACACAGACCAAACTAAGGAGCACACAGACAAGGCAACAGAAGAATTTAGGAAAACAATACAAGAACAAAACAACAGAATAAACAGGCTTCTAGAAACAGCAACTATAAATCTGAAAGATTAACAATAAAAATTTAAAAATAGACAACTCAAAAAAAGGTCACAGGAGGAGAACTGAGACAATGGAAGTCAGAATTAGTGAGACTGAAAATAAATTCCTTGACGTCAGTTTGTTTGAGGAAAGATCAGAAAAAAGAATGAAGAAAGCATAAGAATTATGTGGGATATTATTGAGAGGAAAAACCTATGCGTGATCAGAGTACCAAAACACAGGGTGGTAACAGAAAACACAGAGAGAACTGCTGAAGATTTGCTGGCAGAAAACTTCCCTAATATCATGAAAGATAAGAAGATCTCTACCCAAGAAGCTCAAAGAACCCCATACAGGAAAGACCTCAAAAGAAAGTCACCAAGACATCATAATCAAGCTTGCCAAAACCAAAGACAAAGAAAGAATACTGAGAGTGGCTAGGGATAATAAAAAGTCACC
Source organism: Dugong dugon (assembly GCA_030035585.1). Taxonomy (NCBI): domain Eukaryota; kingdom Metazoa; phylum Chordata; class Mammalia; order Sirenia; family Dugongidae; genus Dugong; species Dugong dugon. The sequence continues at coordinate 139,973,316 of CM057464.1, read as the reverse complement.
TACAAAGGAGAATCAGTAAGTCTAAGCTCTGATTACTCAGTAGAAACCATACAAGCAAGAAGGCAATGGAATGACCTATATAAAGCCTTGAAGGAAAGAAAATTTTCAGCCAAGAATTACATATCCAACAAAATTGTCTCTCAAATATGATGGCAAAATTAGGTCATTTCCAGATGAATAGAAATTAAAGGAATTTGTAAAAACTGGACTGAAATTACCAGAAATATTAAAGGGAGTCCTCTGGTTAGAGAACAAACAACATCAGACAACAATCCAAGACTAAGACACAGGACAGATCAACCAGATACCAACCCAGATGGGGAATTCACAAAAACAAACAAAGCTAAAAGACTGAAAACAGGAAAACAGAGATGTCAATATGTAAATGATGACAACATCAAAAAAAAAAAAAAAAAAAGAGGGAATAACAGTGAACTCATAGAACTTCAATATAGAGAGGAAGTCAAGACAATATCAAGAAATAAAAGACTGGTTTAAACTTAAAAAAATAAAGGTAAATTTCAAGGTAACCACAAAGGAAGCTAACAAACCTACCAATAAAAATAAAAGAGAAGAAAAACATAAAAATTTGCCAAACACAAAATCAACAATAATGAAAGAGATTAAAAGAAAATACATAAATAAAAAGAACTCAGCATAGAAAATTAAGCAGAACAAAGAAACTGCCAAGACCACACACACGCACATACGCACACTCACACTCACACACACACACAAAACCAACAACAAAATGACAGCAGTAAACTCATACCTGTCAATAACTCCACTGAATGTAAATGGCCTAAATGCACCAAAAAAGAGACAGAGAGTGGCAGAATGGATAAAAAAACATGATTTACCTATATACTGTCTACAAGAAACACAACTTAGACACAAATACATAAACAAACTAAAACTCAAAGGATAGAAAAAAGTATATCTAGTAAACAATAACCAAAAAAGAGCAGGAGTGGCCATATTAATCTCTGATAAAATAGACTTTAAAGAAAAATCTACCATAAAGGATAAGGAAGGGCATTATATAATGATTAAAGGGTCAGTACACCAGGAGGACATAACCAGAATAAACACATATGCACCCAATGACAGGATGGCAAAATACACAAAACAAACCCTAACAGCATTGAAAAGAGAAATAGTTCCACAATAATAGTAGGAGACTTCAACATCCACTTTTGGTGAAGACAGGACATCTAGAAAGAAACACAATAAAGATACAGAAGACCTAAATGCCACAATCAACCAACTCAACCTCATAGGCATATACAGAACACTTCACCAAACAAGAGCAAAGTACACATTCTTTTCCAACACACATGGAACATTTTCCAGAATAGACCACATTTTAGGACACAAAGCAAGCCTTAACAAAATCAAAAACATCAAAATAATACAAAGCATCTTCTCTGATCATAATGCCATAAAAGTAGAAATCAATAATAGAAACAGCAAGGAAAAAGATCAAACACATGGAAACTAAACAACACCTTGCTTAAAAATTGCTAAGTAATAAAAGAAATCAAGGATGGAATAAAAGAAAATCATAGAATCAAATAAGAATGAAAACACATCTTACCAAAACCTTTGGGACACAGCAAAAGCAGTGCTTAGAGGTCAATTTATAGCAATAAACACACACTTCAAAAGAAGAAAGGGTCAATATCAAAACTTTCACACTACAACTTGAACAAATAGAAAGAGAGCAGCAAAAGGAGCCCCCAGGCACCAGAAAAAAGGAAATAATGAAAATTAGAGTAGAAATAAATGAAATAGAGAACAGAAAAACAATTGAAAGAATCAACAAGACCAGAAGTTGATTCTTTGAAAAAAATCAACAGAAGTGGCAAACCAGTGGCCAAATAGACAAAAGAAAAATAGGAGAGGAAGCAAATAACCAAATAAGAAATGAGACAGGAGATATCAAAAGAGACCCAACTGAAATAAAAAGAATCATAACAGAATACTATGAAAAACTGTGCTCCAATAAATTTGAAAACCTAGAGGAAATGAACAAATTTCTAGAAGCACAATACCTACCTAAACTGACACACAAACCCTTGGCTGTTGAGTCAATTCCAACTCGTAGCGAACCTATAGGACAGAGTAAAACCCCCCATAGAGTTTCCAAGGAGTGGCTGATGGATTTGAACTGCCACCCTTTTGGTTAGCAGCTGAACACTTACCCACTATGCCAACTAATACAAACCGAGCTAAAAAAACTAAACAGACTCATAACAAAAGAAGATATCGAAGAGGAAATAAGAAAACTCTCAACAAAAAAAGCTCTGGCCCAGACAGCTTCCCTGGAGAATTCTACCAAACTTTCAGAGAAGAGCTAACACCAATACTACTCAAGCTGTTTCAGAGAATAGAAAAGGAGGAATGTTCCCAAACTTATTCTATGAAGCCAACATAACCCTGATAGCAAAACCAGGCAAAGACACCACAAAAAAAGCAAACCACAGACCAATATTCCTCATGAACATAGACACAAAAATTCTCAACAAAATTCTAGCCAATAGAATTCAACAGTGTATCAAAAAATAATAATAATACATCATGACCAAGTACAATTCATACCAGATATGTAGGGGTGGTTCAACAACAGAAATCAATGTAATCCACTACAAAAATAATACTAAAAAAAAGAATCACATTATTACATCAATCAACACAGAAAAGGCATTTGACAAAGTCCAACACTATTCTGGATAAAAATTCTCAGCAAGCTAGGAATAGAAGGAAAATTCTTCTACATAATAAAGGGCATTTATACAAAACCAACAGCCAACATCATTCTAAACTGATAGAGACTGAAAGCATTCCCCTTGAGAATGGGAACCAGACAAGGATGCCCTTTATCACCACTCTTATCCAACACTGTACTGGAAGTCCTAGCTAGAGCAATAAGGCAAGAAAAAGAAATAAAGTGCATCCAGATTAGTAAGGAAGAGGTAAAGCTATCCCTATTTGAAGATTATATGATCTTATACACAGAAAACCCCAAAGAATCCTCAAGAAAGCTACTGGAACTAATAAGACTCATGACAAAAGTAGCAAGATACAAAATTAGCATAAAAAAATTATCAGATTCCTCTACACTAACATAGAAAACTTCAAAAAGTAAATCACCAAATTAATACCATTTACAATAGCTCCCAAGAAGAGAAAGTACTTAGGAATAAACCTAACCAGGGAAGTAAAGGTCTATACAAAGAAAACTACAAAACACTACTACAAGAAACCAAAAAAGACCTACGTAAGTAGAGAAAACATACCATGCTCATGAATAGGTTGACTCAACGTTATGAAAATGTCAATTCTACCCAAAGTGACTATAGGCACAATGCAATCTCGATCCAAATTTTAACAGCATTCTTTAACAAGATGGAGAAACAAATGACCAACTTTACATGGAAACAGAAGTAGTCCCAGATAAGTAAAGCATTACTGAAGAAGAACAAAGTGGGAGGCCTCACACTACCTGATTTTAGAATCTATTATACAGTCACAGTAGTCAAAACAGCCTGGTACTGATACAAAAACAGACACATAGACCAATGGAAAAGAATTGAGAACCCAGACGTAAGTCCATCCATCTACGAGCAGTTGATACTTGACATAGGGCCGAAGTCCACTAAATGGGGAAATGACAGTCTCTTTAACAAATTATGCTGGCATAACTGGATGTCCATCTGTAAAAAAAATGTAACAAGATCCATACCTCATATCATATACAAAAACTAACTTAAAATGGATCAAAGACCTAAATATAAAATCTAAAATGATAAAGATCATGGAAGAAAAAATAAGGACAACACTAGGGGCCCTAATATGTGGCATAAATAGTCTAAAAACTATAACTAACAATGCACAAACACCAGAAGAGAAACTAGATAATTGGGAACTCCTAAAAATTAAACATTTATGCTCATCAAAAGACTTTACCTAAAGAGTAAAAAGAAAACCTATAAACTGGGAGGAAAAAATAAATTACCTACAGCATGTCCGACAAGGGTCTGATCTCTAAAAGACACAAAATATGTCAACACTTCTATTAATAAAAAGACAAGTAATCCAATTAAAAAATGGTCAAAGGATATGAACAGACACTTCACTAAAGAAGACATTCAGGCAGCAAACAGACACATGAGGAATGCTGTGATCAGTAGCCATTAGAGAAATGCAAATTAAAACTACAATGAGATACCATATCACCCCAGCAATGCTGGCACTAATCTAAAAAACAGAAAATAAACAATGTTGGAGAGGTTGCAGGGAGATTGGAACTCTTAAGCACTACTGGAAGAAATGTAAAATGGTACAACCACTTTGGAAAATGATATGGCACTTCCTTAAAAAGCTAGAAAGAGAAATACCATATGATCCAGCAATCCCACTCCTAGGAATATACAGTAGAAAAATAAAAGCCGTCATAGGAATAGACATATGCACACCCATGTTTATTGCAGCACTATTCACGAAAGCAAAAAGATTGAAACAACCTAAATGTCCATCAGCAGATGAATGTATAAACAAATTATGGTACATACGTACAATGGAATACTATGCAACAATAAAGAAAATGATGAATCCATGAAACATCTCAGAAAATGGATGAATCTGAAGTGCATTATACTTACTGAAATAAGTCAGTCATAAAAGGACAAATATTGTATGGGACCACTATTATAAGAAATCAAAAAGAACTTTACACACAGAAAAAAACATTCTTTGATGGTTACGAGGTTGGGGAGGGAGGGAGAGGAGAAATCACTAACTAGATAGCAAACAAGTGTCAACTTTGGTGAAGGGAAAGACAACACACTATATAGTGGAAGTCAGCACAACTGGATCAAAGCAAAAGCAAAAAAATTTCGTAGACACATCCAAACACTTTGAGAGACCGAGTAGCTGAGGCTGGTGGTGGTGGCTGGGAATCAGTCTCAGGGGTCATCTAGGTTAGTCAATTGGCATTAACAGAGTTCATAAAGAAAATGTTCTACATCCCACTTTGGTGAGTAGCATCTGTGGTCTTAAAAGCTTGCAAGCAGCCATCTAAGATACAGCTATTGGTCCCATCCTTTCCAGAGCAAAGGACAATGAAGAAAACCAAAGAAACAAGGGAAATATTAGCCCAAAGTACTAAAAGATCACATGAACCAGAGACTCCACCAGCCTGATCCCAGAAGAACTAGATGGTGCCCAGCTACCACCAACAACTGCTCTGATATGGATCACAACAAAGAGTTTTGGACAGAACAGAAGAAAAATGTAGAACAGAATTCAAATTCATGAAAAAAGACCAGATTTACTGGTCTGACAGAGACTGGAGGAACCCCTGAGACTATGGCTCCCAGACACTCTGCTAACTCAGAACTGAAACCACTCCTGAAGCCCACTTTTCAGACAAAGATTAGATGGGCCTAGAAAACAAAAATAACACAAGTGAGGAATGTGCTTCCTAGTTTGATCAAATATATAAGACCAAATGGGTAACTCTTGTCCAAAAGCAAGACAAGAAGACAGGAAGGGACAGGAAATGCACAAATGGGCACAGGGAAACTGGGATGGAAAGAGGGAGCATGCTGTCACATTGTGGTGATTGCAACCAATATCACAAAACAGTATGTGTACAAATTTTTGAATGAGAAATCAACTTGAGCTATAAATTTTCACTTAAAGCACAATAAGATTTTTTAAAAAAGAGTAACTTGAAATTTGTTTATTCACTAATGATTAAGTACTGAACATTTAATATACGTTATTAATCTGCTTGTTTCCAACATCCCAACTATCAATTCCCTTAGACATTTTCTCAAGAAACTTTATGTATTTCTTCTGACAGTTATAAAATCACAGTTGAGTGCTCCTTAGATTAATTTATAAACATTGATATTGATTTTAAAAATGAAACCTTTTTTTGTTATTAGGTTAATATCCTCCTCACTGACACTTGTTTTTCTGCTTGCTTTGAAATCTTGCACTTTATAAACATATAAACATTATTTTCATGTTTCATATTACTTGTTCTTTTTGCTTTACAGTATTTCTAATAACTTACTTCAAGAATCTGAACAATGCTGTCATCTACCATTAGATGAAATAGTAGATGATAATAATAATTTGAAAAATTAGTTTTTCAAATTACTTATAGGAAATGGTATTTTTCATAATTTCTAATTACACCTTCTCTATCCCTTGATACGGGGCCTTGGTAGCACAGTGGTTAAGAGCTACAACTGCTAATCAAAAAGTTCAGCAGTTTGAATCCCGCAGCTGTTCCTTGGAAAACCCATGGGACAGTTCTGCTCGACTCTATAGGGTCGCTACGAGTCAGAATCAACTCAATGGCAACAGGTATTTTTTGTTTTTGTTTTTTTTAATCCCTTAATACATAAAATGTACTAAGTGTTTTTATCCTTTTCTAAAGTTCAGGAAATAAAGACTTTTTATTTTTTTATTTTTTTATTTTTTGTCAATGAGTCATTAAAGCCTAATCCTACAAATTCTGAAAGGTAAATAGATCTTGAACTTTGTAAATATTGGACAACCAGTCTCTTAGCAAACCAACAGAGGGAGCCCACACTGGATATATGCACAGCAAATATTCCCCAATACAAAAAAAAAAAAAAGAGCTATATTATTCTACCAGAGGTATTTAAACAGGCCTGGATGTAAACATCCACCACCTTGTCTGTTAGTTTGTTGTACTGTGGTAGCTTGCATGCTGCTGTGATAGTGGAAGCTATACCACTGGGGTTTCAAATACCAGCAGGGTCGCCCATGTTGGACAGATTTAGGCAGAGCTTCTAGACTAAGACAGACTAGGAAGAAAGGCCTGGAGATCTACTTCCAAAAATTAGCCAATGAAAACCTTATGGATCACAACAGAACATCATCTGACTCGTTATCAGGAGGGATCAACCACAAGAGAAGGACACCATGTTTGGTGAAATAGAGGACCAGCAAGGGCATGGATTATGAGATGGACCAGTGAAATGAATTGGCACTATAGCCACAACAACGGCCTCAAACATGCTGGTGACTGTAAGGATGACTCAGGACCAGGTAATGTTTCATTCTGTTGTACATAAGGTACCATGAGTTGGAGTCAACTCAATGGCAACTAACAAAAACAAGATGTGCAACACAGTGTAAGTGAAGCAGAAATGCATTGCTCTACTAAAGAAGCAATATCATTGCCAAAAATAGCCACTTATAGACACCATCACCCTTCCTCTAATATGCCAAGCAGGGTTGTGAGAAACACTGGGGTGTAGGGGTAAAGCTAACTAACTTTCCTCTAAATTGAGGCATCACTAAGGGCTGTGAATATGAGAATTACATTGAAGGTGAGATCCTAGATTTAATAACAATAAAAGTAAATGCTTATTTACCTTTTACAGTGTGAAAGCATTGTGCTAAATGCTTCACACATTTTTATCTCTTAAATCTCTACAATATCTTATGAGGCAGGTGTAATTATTATCTCCATTATGTTCTGAAAGATTTACTCAAGGTCATATAGACAGGAAGTTGAAAGCACCAGTGTTAAACCCTGGTCAGCCTGTCTGACCTAAGAACATATGCTCTTAAACAATGAACTAGGCATTCTCCCAGCCAAGTGTTCCCTAGGGATGAGGAAGGTGGTCAGAAATAACCTAAACCAAAATGCTATGGTTTATAATAATTCTCTACACATTCCAATTTTATAGATATACTTAAGGCAAGAAGAGGTGAATGGGCATTTTTCCCAGCACCAGCATAATGACAAGCAGGTCTACACCACAGGTCTTTTAAGATCAAAATTATTTCTATGACACCACACTTTTCACTGATCAAAAACCTGCACTCTGCTGTTTTGGTGTTAATAGGTACGTGTTCAGTATGGTGAGGAAATCCAGATGCATAAGACCTGTTTCCTCTTCAATGATCTCTAGCTCTAGCTATATCTTCAGCAATGAGCAAACAACTACGTATGAATTTTTGTCAAATAATGGGTTCATATGCATGTGACATTCCCCAGCACTTTTACTGACATATCTTGGCTTAATCCACCTATTTGTTCTCGGAAAAGAAAATGTGTACAAATCCCCAAAATAAAATCTTCTAGGAAATAACATTATTTGTAAACATAACTAAGGTGCCCTGCTGTCACAGTGGTTAAGCACTCAGCTGCTACCTGAAAGATTTGAACCCACCAACCATTCCATGGGACATAAAGATTTACAGCCTTGAAAATCCTGTGGGGCAATTCTGCTTTGTCCTATAGGGTGTCTATGAGTCATAATCAACTCAAAGGCAACGGATTTGGTTTTTGGGTAAACATAACTTGACACCTACATTCACATCCCATTAAGATGTCTGTGGTACAATGTATTTTAAGATAGACTTCAGGTTCATCTTTACATTTACAAAATAAATGAAAATTCTGCGAGTTTACCAGGGCAGGAGAGCTATGAATGTACAATATTACTGTTTCTGTGGAATTTTCTCACCAGCCATATTTGGTTATTGGATCTATATCTCCTTCATTCACTGTACTGAGTAAACCACTACCCAAGACAGTTGATTACTGAATTAAAATCTGGGGAGGGAAAGAAAGAAATTTGTGCACTGTTTATACAGCAATATATTTAGCATTGTTCTGCAAGACATTATGACTTAAAGTAATGCTGTAGAATGCTAGCAACAAAGAATTTAGAGCAGATTCAGAGGGAACTCATAATCATAAAGTCATCCTTAGGCAAGGGTAATAAAAACACAGTTACAGTAAACAGACTTAGTCCTCAATAACACCGGATAAATCACAAGGTGAGAAACGGAAAAGGCAAACTGCAGACATCATTTGAGCAGGGTATGGAGAAATTATCAAAAATGAGGTAATAGAAATGTCACAACACTGGAGCCAGTGTTCATTACAACTTCTCTCAGTACCTTTTAGATCCCTTAAAGGTCAAAGTAACTTTGGGAATAATGAAACACCAGTTTCATTCCCCTCCCACACACAAACACTTTAAATTCTTTCTGGAAAAGTCTTACCTAGATCAGACCTGAAAGGTGAATGTTTTTAAGACAATAGCAGGCCTTGGTTTGGAGAGGAAAGCAAAAATACTTTCTCTTGAAATCGATGATACGTCCCAATATTCTTAAAAATAATTCTACTGTTTTTAGAAAAAGAAAAGAAGCATCAGTATACTGATACGTGGAATCACAGAAACTCACTGAGGAATTATTGGGATAAAAAAATCCTCTAAGAATTCAAAGGCAGAAATTCCAGCTGTTAGACCCCATATAAGATGTAGAATATAGAATACTAGGACACTGCTTTGCTTAGAAATCATGGATCCCTGGCCAATACTAAAATCAAATGTCCTGACCTTGTCAAATCACACAAGTGTATGTTTCTTATTTTAAGGTAACTCTATGTGCTTACCACTTCTACCAAGTTCCTATAGTAAAAACAGCTAACACTCCACAAGTACAATAATAAGAAAGTCTAGGGAAATTAGATCTGGCATTAACAGCATTTTTAAGAGTCAAAAAGCCTTTTGTGATCAATATGAACTACCAGGGTCCTGACTAAAAGGTGAATAACGTACTAACTCAAGTTTTTCTTTTATAATTAAAGAAGTTAACCTTCAAGCAAAAGACCTCTTTGAAGTGTTAAAAAGCAAAGACGTAACTTTGAGGACTAAGGTGTGCCTGACCCAGCCATGGTATTTTCAATACCAAACAAATGCATGCGAAAGCTGGACAATGAATAAGGAAGACTGAAGAAGAATTTATGCATTTGAATTATGGTTTTGGTGAGGAATATTGAATATACCATAGCCTGCTGTAAGAATGAACAAATCTGTCTTGGAAGAAGTACAACCAGACTGCTCATTAGAAGCGAGGATGGAAAGACTTTGTCTCAAGTACTCTGGATATATTATCACGAGGGACCAGTCCCTGGAGAATGACATTATGCTGGTAAAATAGAGGGTCAGAGAAAGAGAGGAAGACCTTCAATGAGACGGATTGACACAGTGGCTGCAATGATGGGCTCAAGCATAGGAACAATTGTGAGGATGGTACAGGACCAAGCAGTGTTTTGTTCTTTTGTACATAGGGTTACTATGAGTCATAACCAACTCTACGGCACCTAACAACAACCATCACCTACAAGCTAAAAATTTATTTCATTTTGAAAGTATTTGATTAAATTTGTGTAGGATGCTTACTATATGAATTAGGTTAGACTGCCAAGAGGCATACAGACCCAATAAAACTGGTGAGAGATGAGATAGACAATCAACTGAAAAGAACTTCTGCTACCAACTCTGGACCACTTTGGTAGATTCTACCCAATGAATCAGTTTAAGTCTCACATATCACTCCAGATTCCACATCTGTCTGTGCATTAATTATCTATAGGCTAAGCTACTATAAAGGAGACTCCAAAATACAGCATCTCAAATAAGATATTTATTTTTAAAAGGCTCTTAACACCCATCTCTCACACACAAAATAAATCAGAAGTGGACAGTCTAGGACAGGTAGGCAAGTCTGCTCCCCAAGAACATCTGGAGACTCAGATAAGCATTAAGATCCTTCATCCTCATAAGGTGGTTTTCTCATCTTTTCCCTCTAAGTCTAATGTTGCTGGATGCTCCAATCTTCATCATTGTCTACAGAATAAGAAGGCAAAAAAAGGAAGTGAAGGAAAATCAGCATTAATTTTAAGGTGTGGCCTGATAGTAGTATATATCACTTTTACGTGCATTCCATAGTCATAGGTCCACACCTAGCTGCAAGGGAAGCTGAAATATTAAATTTCAAGTGGTGTAAACACATGCTTTGCTAACACTGTGTGTTTATCTGTTTGAAGAATTTTGTTATTCTAATGGCAAAAATGAAGAATTGGTAACTGAAAACTACGAAACGTCTCTACCACATTTTTACTTTTTGGTTATAGAAATGGAATATTAAAATTTAAAGCTAACCCAGTCAACATGCCTTGAAAGCACACCCAACATAACATTTTCCAATAGGAGCAGGTCTGTATATATTCCAGGGATAAAAATAGTGCAGCCAACTTAAGCCAGATAAGCTAGACATGGTGATACCCTGCTTCCATTAGTAGCTGTGGTGCTATACTTAACAGGATTTCTCTCTTTTCACAAGAAGTTAGAACAGTGACTTGGTTCCATAGCAAATTTCTGACTTTCCTTATTTTTGATGACCTTGACAGTTTTAAGTACTACTGGTGAGGTATTTTGTGAAATGTCCCTCAACTGGTATTTCATGTTTTACTCATGATTAACCAGGGCAATGGGTTTTGTGAGAAAGATCACAGAGATTAAGTGCCATTTTTTATACTGTAATATCAAGAGTTGGAATCCTGGTGGTGCAGTGGTTAAGAGCTTGGTGGCTAACCAAAAGGTCAGCAGATTGAATCCACCAGCCACTCCTTGGAAACCCTATGGGGCAGTTCTACTGTGTCCTATAGGGTTACTATGAGTCGGAATCGACTTCACAGCAACAGGTTTATCAAGAGTACATACTATGAACAGGACTTATCATTGTTGAGGCTGAATTTAATCACTGGGCTGAAGGAGGGCTTTTCAGGTTTCTCCATTATAAAGTTATCTCTCTCTTTTTTTTTAAATACTGTACTCCTTAGAAGGAAGTCACTATGTGCAGCACACTTCTAAGGAGTGAGGAGTTATGCTCCACTTCCTTGATGGTGAGTATCTACATATATTATTTTTAATTACTCTACAAGGAAGATTTGTTTCTTCTTCCCCATTTATTTTTCATTTAATTATTCATTTATATCCACATCAATTAATGAATATTTATATTTTGGGCTGAGCAAATAATCCAAGAAGACTATAGCAAAAGATTGGAGGAAGACTCATTAACAACCTGAGATATGCAGATGACACAACCTTGCTTGCTGAAAATGAAGACTACTTGAAGCACTTAGTGATAAAGGTGAAAAACTACAGCCTTCAGGGGGCAGGGCCAAGATGGTGGAATAGTCAGATGCTTCCTGTGGCCCCTCTTATAACAAAGACCTGAAAAAACACGTGAATCAATTATATATGACAGTCTAGGAGCCCTGAACATCAAAGATAAAGTTGAGGAGTCAGACTAAGTGTCAGGGTGAGGGAGAGACAGTTCAGAAGCAGTGAAGAAGTGGCAGACATGAGCTAGCTGACATCCTGCAGCCCAGATCAACTGATGCAAGATGGCTGAGGCAAGCAGTAGAGCTTGGGACACGTTTCACCACATGGAGAGAGATCGGATGGCAGAGAGTCTGCACAAGCCTCTGGAGCCAGGGGGAGGTTGCACTGGATCTGTGAAAGTTAAGTGCAAGCATCTAACCTACTGCTCAGTATCAAAATAACCTCTCCCATTCTGGGATTTTCATAGCATAGAAGTACCTCTTTTCCCCTCACCTACCCTCCTCCCTAATCCTCTCCAATACCAGTGGCAGGGTTCAACAATTGCTACACCCTCTAAGCCGAAAATAGGAGCTATCATGCCCAAACCAGACTCACGGCTTTAGGGAAAAAACCAACCAACAAAAACCACCAATTCCCCTAAGCCAGATACTCAAGACTAACCGTGCCCAAACCAGTCTTGTGGCTTTAAAAAATCACCATGCCCCCTAAGCAAGAACTCAGGGCAGGCACTTCCCCTTTGCCTAGGCACAGGCATAAGGGGTCCATGGACTACGGAAGCCCTTTACCCCTGCCTAGACCTATGTGGGCTGATTCAACAGCGTAGGCCCTCATTAGCCTATAACAACAGGATATATACCTGAAGCCTATTTTCTACTGCAACAGCCAAGGGGAAGTGGCAGATTCATGACATTTGACACTGCCCTGCCCATTAAGCAGGGTCCTCACCAAACCACATCAGGGACGTGAGGACTGGTGGATTCATCCATTCCACCTAACCAAACACGACAGGGGTCCAAGAACAAGTGATAGCTCCCAGTCCTTACAGTCGATAGCACTCTGTGCCCAAAGTCCAGCTGCAAAACCCACCCACCTATGCGCTCTAGGAGACAGGGACACACCTTCCACCTACACACTCAGGGGTAGCCATCAGCCCCCTACCTTCCTCAATACATAGCCCCCTACTGCAGCCAGATACTTGTGCCTTTTCCAATCACCTCTATGTAGCCCTGCCCATCTAGGACTGTAGATGAGAGCCTGCAACACACACTCAGTGACCAACAACCGGGACCCCCAAGCTGAATTCACACAAGAAAAGTAAACATACTCCTGGGCTCACGCTCCTAGCAGCGGCTCTAACCACTTGGTGACAGGACATGAGAGCTTCAAAGACACCAAAAACCAACAGTAGCTCACATGCACAGCCTATTTGGGCATATCAAAACAAAACAAAAAGCTACAACATAGTAAGTAAACATACAATAGATAAATATAATAACTCATTGATGGCTTGAAGACAATAGTCAGTATCAAATCGCATAAAGAAGTAGATCTACATGGCTCCAGCAAAGTGACAAAAACAAATAACCAGGAGACCTTCCAGAGGAAGACAAGTTCTTGAAATTACCAGAGGTACAATTCAAAAGATTAATATACGGAGCTCTTCAAGATATCAGGAAAATCAGGCAAAACTCAGACCAAGCCAAGAAACACACAGAAAAAGCAATAAAGGAATTCAGGAAATCCATATAAGATCAGAATGACAAATTTAATAGGCTGCTGCAATCCAAAAGGAGACAGCAAATAGAAATCCAAAAGATTAACAATAAAATTTCAGAATTAGAGAACTCAATAGAAAGTCATAGGAGCGGAATTGAGGTAGTGGAAGTCAAAATTAGTGAGGCTGAAGATAAAGTACTTGACACCAATTTATTTGAGGAAAAATCAATAAAAGAATTTTAAAAAATGAAGAAACCTTAAGAAATATGTGGGACAGTATCAAGAGGAAAAGCCTATGAGTGATTGGACTACCAGAAAAGAGTGGGGGGGATAACAGAAAATACAGAGAGAAATTTTTAAGATTTGCTGACAGAAAACATCCCTGATACCATGAAAGATGAGAGGATAGCTATCCAAGAAGCTCATCGAATCCCACACAGAGTAAATCCTAAAAGAAACTCACCAAGACATATTATAATCAAATTTGCCAAAACCAAAGATAAAGAGAGAATTTTAAGAACAGCTAGGGATAAACGAAAAGTCACCTACAAAGAAGAGTCAATAAGACTAAGCTCTGATAACTCAGCAGAAACCATGCAGGCAAGAAGGCAATGGGATGACATACATAAAGCCTTAAAGGAAAAATAATGCCAGCCAAGAATTATATATCCAGCAAAACTGTCTCTCAAATACGAAGGTGAAATTAGGGCATTTCCAGATAAACAGAAGTTTAGGAAATTTGTAAAAACCAAACCAACATTACAAGAAATATTAAAAGGAGTTCTCTGACTAGAGAACCAACAATATCAGATAACAACTCAAGACTAGAACACAGGATAGAACAACCAGATATCAACTCAGAAAATGAAGTCACAAAAATAAGTCAAAACTAAAACACTGAAAATAGAGAAACAGAGACATCAATATGTAAATGATGACAACATTAAAACAAAAAAGAGGGACTAAACAGTGCAGTCATAGAACTTTCATATGGAGAGGAGCTTAAGGAAATATGAACAAATAAAAGATTAGTTTAAACTTAGAAAATAAGGGGTAAATTTTAAGGTAACTACAAAGGAAACTAACAAATCTACCCATCAAAATAAAAAAGAAGAAAAACATAAAGACTCAGCATATACAAAATTAACAATACTGAAAAAGAGGAAAAGACAATACATAAAGAAAGATGACTCAGCACAGAAAATTAAGTGGAAGAAAGAATCTGTCAACAACACACACACACACACAAAATCAAAATGACAGTACTAAACTCACACCTATCAATAATTACACTGAAAGTAAATGGACTAAATGCTCCAATAGACAGAGGCAGAGTAGATACAAAAACACGATCCATCTATATGCTGCCTACAAGAGACACACCTTAGACTCAAAGACACAAACAGGCTAAAACTCAAAGGATGGAAAAAAATATAGCAAGCAAACAACACTCAAAAAAGAGCAGGAGTAGCAATATTAATCTCTGAAAAAATAGACTTTAAAACAAAATTCACCACAAAGGATAAGGAAGGACACTATATAATGATTAAAGGGTCAATACACCAGGGAGACATAAACATAATAAATATTAATGCACCCAATGACAGGGCTCCAAAATACCTGAAAAAAACTCTAACAGGATTGAAAAGAGAAATAGTTCCACAATAAGGAGGAGACTTCAACACACCACTTTAAATGAAGGAGAGAACATCTAGAAAGAAGCTCAATAAAGACAGGAAAGATCTAAATGCCACAATCAAACAACCTGACCTCACAGACATACACAGAACACTCCACCCAACAGCAGTCAGGTATACTTCTTTTCCAATGAGCTTGGAACATTCTCCAGAATAACTACATAATAGGCCACAAAGGAATCCTTAACAGAATCCAAAACATCAAAATATTACAAAGCATCTTTTCTGACCATAAAGCCTTAAGAGTGGAAATTAATAACAGAAAAATCAAGGAAAAAAACCAAACACATGGAAACTGAACAACACCTTGTTCAAAAACTACTGGGTTATAGAAGAAATCAAGAAGGGAATAAAGAAATGCATAGAATCAAATGAGAATGAAAATACATATTACCAGAATCTTTGAGATATAGCAAAAGCAGTACTCCGAGATCAATTTATAGCAATAAATGTACACATCCAAAAAGAAGAAAGGGCCAAAATCAAAACATTAACCTTACTACTTGAACAAATAGCAAGAAAGTACCAAAAGAAGCACTCAGGCATCAGAATAAAGGAGATAATAAAGATTAGAACATAAACAAATGAAATAGAGAATAGAAAAACAATTGAGTCAACAAGACCAAAAGCTTGTTCTTTGGGAAGATCAAAATCAGTAAACCATTGGCCAAACTGACAAAAGAAAAACAGGAGTAGAAACAAATAACCCAAATAAGAAATGAAACGGGTGCTGTCATAACAGACCCAACTGAAACTAAAAGGATCATAACAGAATACTGTGAAAAATTGTACTTTAACAAATTTGAAAACCTAGAGGAAATGGACAAGTCTCTAAAAACACATTACCTACCTAAACAAACAAACTAAAGTAGAACAACTAAATAAACCTATAACAACAACAAAAAAAAAAAGATTGAAGAGGTAATAAGAAAAGCTCCCAATAAAAAAAATCCCTGGCCCTGACAGCTTCACTGGAGAATTCTACCAAACTTTCAGAGAAGAGTTAACACCAGTACTGTTAAAGGTATTTCAGAGCATAGAAAAAGATAAAATACTCCTGAACTCATTCTATGAAGCCAGCAAAACCCTGATACCAAAGCCAAGTAAAGACATCACAAAAAAAGAAAATTATAGACCAGTATCCCTCATGAACATAGATGCAAAAACCTTCAACAAAATTCTAGCTAACAGAATTCATCAACATATCAAAAAAACAAAAATTCATCATGACCAAGTGGGATTCATAACAGGTATGGAGGGATGGTTCAACATTAGAAAAACAATCAATGTAATCCACCACATAAATAAAAGAGAAGATAAGAACAACATAATCTTATCAACTAATGCAGAAAAGGCAGTTGATAAAGTCCAACACTCATTCATGATAAAAACTCTCAGCAAAATAGGAATAGAAGGGAAATTCCCTCAACATAATTAAGGGTATTTATACAAAGCCAACAGTCAACAAATGGAGAGTATGAAAGCATTCCCTTTGAGATTGGAAACCACACAAGGATGCCTTTTATCGCCACTCTTATTCAGTATTGTGCTAGAAGTCCTAGTCAGAGCAATAAGGCAAGAAAAAGAAATAAAGGCATCCAAATTGGTAAGGAAGAAGTAAAACTATCCCTATTCACAGATGATATGATCTTATACACAGAAAACTCCAAAGAAACAAGAAAACTACTGGAACTAACAGAAGATTTCAGCAAAGTATCAGGATACAAGATAAACATACAAAAATCAGCTGGATTCCTCTACACCAACAAAGAGAACTTAGAAAAGAAAATCACCAAATCAATATCATTTACAATAGCCCCCAAGAAGATAGAATAATAGGAATAAACCTAACCACAGACACAAAAGACCTATACAAAGAAAACTACAAGACTACTACAAGAAACCAAAACAGACCTACATAAGTGGAAAAACACCCTGCTCGTGGATAGAAAGACTCAACATTGTGAAAATGTCAATTTTACCCAAAGTGATCTACAGATACAGTGCTATCCCAATTCAAATTCCAAAGGCATTTTTTAATGAAATGGAGAAATAAATCACCAACTTCATATGGAAAGGGAAGAGGCCCCGAATAAGTATTGCTGAAGAAGAAGAACAAAGTGGGAGGTCTCACACTACCTGATTTTAGAACCTATTATACCACCACGGTAGTCAAAACAGCCTGGTACTGGCACAAAAACAGATAAATAGAGCAATGGTACAGCATTGAGAACCCAGATGTAAATTCATCCACCTATATGCAGCTTATATTTGATAAGGGCCCAAAGTCTGTTAAATGGGGAAAAGACAGTCTCTTTAACAAATGGTGCTGGCATAACTGGATATCCATCTGCAAAAAACTGAAACAAGGCCCATACCTCACACCACACAAAAAAACTAACTCAAAATGGATCAAAGACCTAAGTATAAAATCTAAAATGATAAAGATCATGGAAGAAAAAATAGGTACAATGCTAGGAGCTCTAATACATGGCATAAACAGAACACAAACCATAACTAACAATGCACAAACACCAGAAGAGAAACTAGATACATGAGAGCTCCTAAAAATCAAACACTTATGCTCGTTTAAAGACTTCACCAAAAGAGTGAAAAGAGAACCTACAGACTGGGGAAAAATTTGTGGCTACGACATTTTCAACAAGGGTCTAATCTCTAAAATCTACAAGATACTGCAACACCTCAACAACAAAAACCCAATAACTCAATTAAAAAATGGGCAAAGGATATGATGAGACACTTCACTAAGGAAGACATTCAAGTGGCTGACGGATACATGAGGAAATGCTCACAATCATTAGCCATTGGAGAAATGCAAATTAAAACTACAGTAAGATACCTTCTTACCCCTTATTGGGCTGGCACTAAGCCAAAAAACAGAAAATAATAAATGTCGGAGAGGTTGTGGAGATACTGGAACACCTATGCACTGCTGGTAGGAATGTAAAACGGTACAACCACTTTGGAAATCGATTTGGCACTTCCTTCAAAAGCTAGAAATAGAAGTTTCATATGATCTAGCAATCCCATTCCTTGGAATATATCCTAGAGAAATAAGAGCCATCACACAAATAGATATATGCATATCCATGTTCATTTCAGTACTGTTCACAATAACAAAAAAGATGGAAACAACCTAGGTGCCCATTAACAAATGAATGGATAAACAAATTATGGCACACACACACAATGGAATACTATGCAAAGATAAAGAACAATGATGAGTCCATGAAACATCCCACAACATGGATGAATCTGGAAGGCGTTATGCTTAAGTGAAATTAGTCAGTTGTAAAAAGACAAATATTATATAAGACCACTATTATAAGAACTCAAGAAAAGGTTTAAACACAGAAGAAAACATTCTTTGATGGTTACGATGGTGGGGAGGGAGGGAGAGGAGAATTCGCTAACTAGACAGTAGACAAGAATCATCTTAGGTGAAGGGACAGACAATACACAATACAGGGGAAGTCAGCACAACTGGACTAAAGTAAAAGCTAAGAAGTTTCCTGAACACAGCCAAACACTTTGAGGGACCAAGTAGCTGGGGCTGGGGTGTGGGGATGATGGTTTCGGGGGACATCCAGGTCAATAGGCACAACAAAGTTTATTAAGAAAATGTTCTGCATCCCACTTTGGTGAGTGGCATCTGAGGTTTCAAAAGCTTGCAAGCAGCCATCTAAGATGCATCAATTGGTCCCAACACACTTGGAGCAAAGGAGAATGAAGAACACCGAACGCAGAAGGAAAGTATTAGTCCAAGAGACAAAAGGGCCACATAAACCAGAGAATCCATCAGCCTGAGACCCAGCTACCATCAATGACCACCCTGACAGGAAACAAAACAAAGAGTCCCTGATGGGGCAGGAGAAAATGCGGAGCAGAACTCAAGTTCACTTAAGAAGACAAGACTTAACGGTCTAACTGAGACTTGGAGATATGTCCACGTCCTCCAGACATTCTGTTAACCCAGAACTAAAACCATTCCTGAAGCTCACTCTTCAGACAAAGATTAGACTGGACTATAAAACACAAAATTATACTCATGAAGATTGTGTTTCTTACTTCAAGCAGCTACACAAGACCAAATGGGCGGCTCCTGTTCAGAGGCAGGATGAGAAGCCAGGAAGGGACAGAAACTGATTAAATGGACCCAAGAAACCTGGGGTAGAAAGGGGGAGTGTGCTGTCACATTATAAGGACTGCAACATAATGTCACATAACAATATGTGTATAAATTTTATGAGAAATTAACTTGAGCTGTAACCTTTCACGTAGAGCACAATTTAAAAACAAGAATGGATTGGCAGTGAGCAAACGTAGCATCTTCTCCTACTCTTGTCTCTGACATACTGTGTAATCTTAGGCAAGTGGCTCTATTTCCCCCCTCTCATATTCTTCAGTTGGAAAATGGGGATAATGTGATGCCTTCCCTTCTTTTATGCCATAGGGTTGTAAGGATGAATTAGATAATGTAGATGAAGCTTCAGAAGCACATTAGAAGAAAGTGGTTTTTGAATTACAACAATTATTTAATGATGGTTTATTCCAGTTCTATCAGATTAAGTGATCAAATGCAGAATTTAAGCAATAAAATATGCAATCATCAATAAAAATAAAACTATAGCCTTCAGCATGGATTACCCTTGAATATATAGAAAAAAATCTCGTAACTGGGCCAATAAACATCATGATAAACGATGACAAAATCAACACCCGTAGAAGCAGGAGAAGATCATCATGTTTGATATAGTAAAGGGTCAGCAAAAAAGCAGGAGATGGAGAAAAGGTCAATGAGATGCACTGACACAGTGACTACAACAATGGGCTCAAACATACCAACTATTGTGAAGATGGTGCAGAACCAGGCAACTTCTTTCTGTAATACATAAGATTGCTGTGAGTTGGAGCCCACTAGATGGCAACTAACACAATAATAACAATAAGTCAATTCTATTTATTTTGTTGCTCAGATTGTTCCAGCGTTAGCCACTGGGAGATCTTTAAGTTGACTCATGTATCCTTTTGATCCACCACCATAATTGTTAGAGTTTTGTTGTAGGGCTTTTCTTTTCACCATTTCCTTACCTTCTGCCACTGTAAGTTACTCCCAGGGTCATCTTGCATATTCCCTGTCCTAGAATCAGTCATTTCTTCAAAAGACTCTTGTATTTGTTTTGAAATGTAACATTCATTTATTTATAAAATTATGGACCTTCTATGAAAAGTGGAGTTTCAAATACTCAGTTTATTTACTTAAATGTTACCATGTACAAACTATTTTCATGTTGTAAGAATATACAAAAATCAGAAACACAGCAGGTCTTTTAAACAAATGTAATAATGTATATAAACTATACAATATCATATTTTATAATATAATTTTGAGAACAATATATTAAGACATTCTAATACAACTTTCCAAAATTATTCTTCTCTCAAAAGTGTTTTATGCACTATTGCCTGCCTTGATAAACTAAAAGCAGTTAAAAATTTTAAAAATGAAGCTCACTTATGAAAGATTGGCTATCAAGCCTCTTCAGATCTAAACTCTTTTTTGCACTCTCTAAATTGTTACTTAGGAGTCCCTGGATGGCACAAACAGTTAAGCACTGGACTACTAACAGAAAGTTTGGCATTGGAGTTGACTAGACAGTGTTTTTTTCTTTTTAATTTGTTACTCAGTAATTACCATCTCCTGATCTGAAGGGTGGAAACCTCCTAAATCTTACAGCCTTGGCCATAGTAAGGAAAGCTGGGATAAAGTCCAATTTCCCTTTTTCCTAATTATGTGATAGAAAAACTGGCCCAAATTTCTCTGCTGGTTAATAAGTGTACCTAAGTAAAACAAAGAAGGAAATGCTCCATGACGCATGTTATCTGATTTAAGTAAAAGGTTAGGGTCCTAGTATTGTCTTATAACCACCTTGCTACTATGACTCAGGGTCACATGATCATGAGCTGATCCCAGCCACCACAAAGCCAGGTAATTAAAAACCCAGAACCAATCACATAACCTTTTTTAACCTGTAATTATGTGCCTATCCTAGTCATGGTCCCTTCCACGCTTCTGTAATCCCACCTTCAACAGTGATCAACTGACCTGCTACCTACCGATCATGACCTTGTGACGATTTTCTTTGTCCTCTATAGCATGTACTAGACACCTGGACTGTGATTCAGTGGATTCCTTTGGTCTCTGTACTGGGTACATGCTCTCAGTCTCCCTCATTCAAATGATCAAATGATTTATTTTTGTCTTAGCTTAATAAAAATCTTGTTTGGTTAAATTTGAGCCTGGACGTCTTTTTCCCTTACCACACTCCTTATTTACTACAGGTTATAAGGAGCCCTGATGGCGCAGGGGCTAAGTGCTCAGCAGCTAACCAAAAAGTTGCAATTTGAACCTACAGGCTGCGGAAGAAAGATGTGACCGTCTGCTTCCATAAAGATTTATAGCCTTGGAAACCCTATGGGACAGTTCTACTCTGTCCTCTAGTGTCCCTATGAGTCCGAATCAACTGGATGGCAATGGGTTTGGTTGTTGTTGCTTTTTTTATTTTCCTAAATAGCTCTTCCTACCTCCTTTACTGGTAATTAAATAAAGGCTTTGTATATACTACTTTTGCAGTTTTTCAGCATTTTTTACTTCTGAGAAACTCATTTTAAAATAACTTTAAATGTTAATAGACTCATTTGTATAACATGCCATGATATAGTAGAGTTGTCATTGTTTATCATGTTTAGAAATTAAAAATTCCAGTATGTTCACTTCACACCAATAGAAAAATCACAATGTACAAATTAAAGATTAAGCAATGAAACACAATGCATTTCAAAATTAGTATTTCTAGAGAAATGTTGTCCATGTAGTAGTCCGTAAATATATTCCCTCAAGCTATTACTACATGTCTAAATAAATTTGACTTGTAGATTTTATTTAGTACTCTCTTCAGTATGTTAGTCAATACTGAACAAGATATATTCCGTGAGCTCTTTTGACAATAAAGCCAGTAAGAGTTAGATTCAAAGTCTAAGTAAATATGTCAAATTAAAACTAATATTTGAAATGTATCATTAATAAATTGTCCATTACAATTTCTACCATTTTGGGGAAATCAATAAACACTGACAGACTAAATAAAATAAGTACACTTTGATTCCAGGAAAGAGTTTAACGTTTATAGATATAAAAGTTATATAATATATAGAGCAAGAAACTGAATGGGGTGCTTTATACTCCTCAAGTTAGTGTTACAAAATGGGGAGATGTAATTCCTGTGCCTATTTGCATAACAGTGGCAAATGTTTATCTTCCATTTGAAAAGGAGTAAAACTCTTGGTTTTTACTCGGGAAGTCTTTTGCCTTACCATTACTCTTTATCTTGCACTCAAACACTTTTTATCCTCAAAAAGGTGACCATCACCTTCAAAATCATTTCAGAGGATGTGCTGTAAGGGTTTTCACCTTACCAACAAAGATGCTTTACTGAGGCATTTTCAGTGTAATTTGGCTCTTGCATGAAAAGACAACCTCTTAAATGCAGCTCTCCCTAGATAAAAAGCCCTTTCATTCACCTCTACATTATCTATTTGCCCTTTGAAACTCAAAGTTCTACAGCAGGGCTTTTTCAGGACTCCCTGACTAGGCCTCCTATGAATGTATTTTATTTAGCACATTTCAGATTCTAAATGAAAAAAGCCTGTCAATCTCAGCGCACACAAAGGGCAATTAGATACATTTTGCATTTCCTTTCTTAGGCATTGGGATTGGGATATTGAAGATCTTGCATAAAAACAGGGTTGTTTTCAGATATGCATTCCCCATCCTTGAGGAGCATTTAGCCAATGATAACGTTCTTGCTTGAGGTGTATTGTATACATAAATTTATTTCGATGTGCTTTGCTTTTTATTTCAAACTTAAATCTTGCCCCCAGCTACTTTGTTACCTGAATGTGAATAGGGTATTATATCTTAACTGAGTCTAACATCCGCCATGCAAACATACTTTAAAAGTCACCATATTAGATCAACATCAAAACCATGAAATGTAGACTGTGAATTAGCAAATGCTTCACTTTGTGGTACCAGAATCTGACAACACATAGCTACCCTCTTGGAATACATCTCCCAGTTACGGAACCTGTATTAACACTTTCCATAAATCATTTAGTGCATAGAAGCAATATTATTTATTAAGTAATCCAGCAGTAATCCAGTAGACTAAAGAATAACATAGCATCTTGAAGAGATCTCGGAAGACTACTTAAACATTGAGAGTATCTGACTAATGCGGGGAATAATTCTAAGTTAAATACGCAGCGGCTTCTTCCACTGGGTATAAAATGACCTTCCTAATGCATTCAGTTTTATACCCTTAAGTATTTCCAGTGGAAATTCAAAAACAAAAAAGTAAGATTAAGCAGTTATGTTCTTATCTAAGGCCTACCTTGTCAGTTTAGATTAACAATAAAAATGCATATATAATTTACCATCCTTAATTATCAATGTATTACAAAACCTCCTTATGCCTAATAGAGTCAACCACACTGCCCACACTCTAAAGCTTTAAAGGCATATAGAAAAACATAAATTTGGGGGTGGGAGGTAGGAAGGCTATTAAAACAGTTAGACAATAGGTCTTACAAGAGAAACTTAACTGAATTGGAATCATTTCAACTAGAGAATAATGGACTGCAAGGTGACTTAGTGTTGAACATAGAGAAATATAATTATATGGAGAATGCCAACCACTTGTTTTGCATAAACCAGGAAAAAAATTAGAAAAGTATTTAAATTTGCCAGTTCCTTCTTCTATCCTTGCTCCCCCTTCTGTGTTCCCACTTCCTCTGTATAAAGTAATTGAAATTATAAGTAGGACAATATCATTTTAGGGTATGCATACCGAATCTTTCCAACCATGTAATGAAAATGTTTTGTCTTCTGTCCTGAATACAAGACAAAAACCAAAAATCAAACCCATTGTTGTCAAGTTGATTCTGACTCTTAGTGACCCTATAGGACACAGTAGAACTGCCCTATAACATTTCCAAGGAGTGGCTAGTGGATTCAAACTGCAGACTTTTTGGTTAGCAGCCAAGCTCTTAACTGCTGTGCCACCAGGACTCCCAATAGAAGACAGCATGTAGTAAATTTATCACTATGTATTTAAAAAGAAAAGAAGCTAGTCATTGTAGTTACTCATCAAGTAAGTTCTATATTCTGAAAATAAATCAAAATTTTAAAATACAACAGTTTGTTCGATAGAGTGAATAAATTATTCTGAACAAGTAAAAAAGAGAGAGAGAGATTGATAATGTTGGGCGAGGTAGATACTTCCTATCCTACGAATGCACACAGAAACTTCCCTTTAGAATATAGTTTTTGTTTGCTTATGTTGTTTTGTTGTTTCTTACCACCCCATTCTGAAACTTGTTTCTCAAATTGCATATTTCTCATTGTCAACCTATCAAGAGATCACTTGCATTCTCAAGGCTGTCTTCTCTGTGTTTATTTTCTTTAATATTATCTGTTAAAGTCCAGACATAGATATTCATAGTTCCATCTTCAGTCTTCCCTTTCCCATTGTCATGCTTGGAATTCTCCGTTCCTTTCCATACTGCAGAGTTCTCAGAATCATGCTATGGTTGATACCATTCCATTTCTCTAGTGTGCACACCCTGCATATTCTCCATTGAGTGCAGGCATGACTTTGTTATATTACCTGACAAAGGGATTTATGCAAATGTAACTAGGTTCTGTTGTAAAGCAAAATCACGAAGCCTGGTAAAAATTCAAAGTAAAGAGTTTTATTCAGGGAGACAGCTGTAGCACAAAAGAACATTGCAATGGGGAAAAATGGCATCCTAGCAAATGGAACACACAAATCCAAGGGAGAGCTATTAGGGGCACATGGTTGGTTAAGAGCTTGGCTGCTAACCAGAAGGTCAGCATTTTGAGTCCACTGGTTGCTCCTTGGAAACCCTTTGAGGCAGTTCTACTCTGTCCTATAGGGTAGCTACGGGTCAGAATTGACTTGATGGCAACAGGTTTGGTGTTAGGCTTTTTTTTTTTTTTTTTGGTTATAGGGTTGGAGGAAGAGGAACAAAACATAATATTCTGACTGGTTTACAGTGATTGAGATCAATCAAAGACGAGACAAAGTAAAGCATTATCTTTGACATTATTGGTTACATGAATACACTGATCAGCTAAAAGACATAAATGAAAGACATGGGGTCAAGAGGGGAGCTTCACATTGGTTACAAAGCAATGACATGACAGAAATTTTCAGGAATGGTCTCTTGAAATTTATCTTGCAGACTTCTAGGGAAATGGTGCTATAGGCAGAAGTACCATGCCGTTCCTCTACAGCAAAGATCTGAAAAACTAAGCCAAACAGAGAAAACGACAATCCTGAAACACTAACCATCAAATGAAGAGATAAAGAACTCAGCCTAACATCGAATGGAATAAGAAACTGTCAGAGAACAGAGCGCGAGGAGAGATACATGCAGAGGTCCCTTATCAGCTAACACATGACAGATCTGCCATCTTGGTCTCCTATCAGAGATCAGTGAATAGGGGGTACAAGAAAGCAGCTTCACGGAGCTTCCAGCAGGAGACAGAACAACTAGTAACCAGCGATATATGCTTTCCCACCCCCTACCGTTCTTCACCCCCACTCAGCCTCCTCTGCTTCCTGTAGCCACAGTCTCTTGGTTGGGAAGCACTGACTTCACCCCGCTGTCATTTTGATTTCACCCTCCCCCACTGGTCAGCTCCCTAACTGCCATTTGTTGGCTGCTGGTGTTGCTTTTTTCTGCGTTAGATTTCTTGTTTACCTCTCACCACCTTCCCCTCCTTTCTGTCAAATACCTAGCTCCCTGCACCATCTTTGCTTCCTCCTGAAAGGCTGTGAAATGCTGCTCAAATGTGGAACTGCTTTCCAGTCCATGCTGCCATGCTGATGGGATACTGGGACAATTTTTTGTTTGTTTTCAGATGTTTGTTTGTTAGTTTTCTTTTTCTTTTCTCGAACTGGGAGCCTGTACTAGCCAGGCAGTACTGCACGGTTTGGTACTTACCTCCTCAGTTTGCGCAGACCAGCAGGGGGATCCCTGAGAGCATTTCTTTTTTCTTCTTTTTATTTATTTATTTTTCTGTTTTTTGGGGGGTTTTCTTGTTCTTTTCTTGTATTCATTTGTTTTGTGTTCCCTCTTTTTCCCTTTTTGTCTTTCTTCATCACTCAGTTTCTCATCTCTCTATACCTTCCTTCTCTTCCTGTCCTCTGAATACCTGGCACAGAGTAACACCACTACCCTTTCTAGCCAGGCTATACTTCACAGCCTGAGAGCAACTTCCCCAGACCTCGCAGCCACACTGGTGGGATCCTTGGGAGCTTTTCTTTTCTTTTTTCTTTCTAATTTTTATTTATCCATTTTTTGCTTTTTCTTTCCTTTTTTTCTTCTTCTTCTCCTTTTTGTTTTTTCTCCATTTCATAGTCTCTCATCTCTCCACTCCAACAGCAAGCTCCCCTAGCACTCTTTTTTGTTTTTTGTGTATGTTTTTGGCTCCTGTTCCTCTCTCCTCTCTCCCATACTCATCTTAGCTCCACACATCACAATCTTCCCCCTCCATCCTGCCTACCTGCACCATGCGCTGAACATCACATCAGCAAGCAGCCAAGGCATGGCCTACCGGAACCCGCCCTGCACTGATTACCAGCCCACTCTGGTGGCCATAGTAAGGGCCACAAACAATCCTTCTCAGCAACTCCTCTTCAGCTAGACCAGCCCTGCTCTACCATATCTGAGCGACTGACCCCGCCAATTGGAGAAGGAGGTGAAAAGCATCGTGCCCAGAGACAAGCAAGCGACAAACAACGCAGAGCCCACCTGCTAAGACATAGCCAAAGAAAACAAAATAGCAGGACAAAACAAACAAATTTACAATCAATAAACGAAGAAAATAACTACAGAATGCCCAGAAGACAGGGGACAAGATAAAAACTTTTACAAAAACAGGACAGGCTGGTTCCAGTAGGTGTACAAAATAAAACACCGGATGATTTTCCAGTAGAAGAGAAGGCATTAGAACTACCAGATAGGGAATTCAAATCTCTAATATTTGGAGCTATCCAAGAGTTGAAGCAAAAAGCACACAAAAATGAGGAAAAAATAGACAAATTCATGGAAAATACAGACAAAAAATGGAAGAATTCAGGAAAACAATGCAGGAAGAAAATGTGAAAAATAAATTCACAACTAGAAAGCATACAAAACAATTAGAAATCCAAAAGATAAATAACAAGATTTCAGAAATGGAGAGTGTCATAGAAGGGCTGAGGAGCAGGTTTAAAATTGTGGAAGACAGGATCAGCGAAATTGAGGACAAACACATGGATACAACTCTGAGGAAAAATCAGAAAAAAGAATGGAGAAAAGTGAAGAGACCCTGAGAATTATGTGGGATACAATCAAAAGTAAAAGTTTTCAAATGATTAGAGTTCCAGAACAGGGGAGAAAACAGAAACCACAGAGAGGATCATTGAAGAACTGCTGACAGAAAACTTCCCCAATATCATGCAGATGAAAAGCTGGCCATCCAAGAAGCTCAGTGAACCCCATATAGGGTAGACCCCAAAAGAAAATCACCAAGGCATATCATAATCACACTCACCAAAACCTAAGACAAAGAATCCTGAGAGCAGCCCGAGAAAAACAAGAAGTCACATACAGAGGAGAAACAGTAAGACTAAGCTCAGATTATTTGGCAGAAACCATGCAGGCAAGAAGGCAATGGGATGACATATATAAAATCTTGACAGAAAATAATTGCCAGCCAAGAATAATATATCCTACAAAACTCTCGTTCAGATGTGATGGTGAAATTAGGACATTTCTAGATAAACGGAAACTAAGGGAATATGTAACAACAAAACCAAACTTACAAGAATTATTAAAAGGAGTCCTTCAATCTGAGAACAAACAACGTCAGCTAACAGGCTGAATCTAAGATGTAGGATTGTACCAGCTAGATACCAATCTAGGAAATGAACTCTCAAGGACTATCCAAAACCAAAAGAAACACAACAGGGAATCAGAGCAGTTAATCTGTAAATGACAACAACATCAGAACAATAAAAGAGGGAATGAATGATATAGGTATAGAACCTTCTAACGGAGAGGAAGGCAAGGCAATACCAAGTAATAATAGACTGCTTCAAAGTCAAAAAGATAAGGATAATTTCACAGTAACGACAAAGAAAGTTAACAAACCTACTCATCAACATAAAGAGGAAAAACATAAAGTCTCAGTAAACACAAAACCTACAAAAAAAAAAGAAATGGGAAAAAAAACCACAAACAAAAGTAACACCACAGGAGAATAAGAGGAACAAAGAAAATGTCAGCACCACATAAAAAAGCACTACAAAATGACAACAATAAACTCACACCTATCAATAATTACACTGAATGTAAATCACCTCAATGCACGTATAAAGAGATGGAGAGTGACAAAATGGATAAAAAACCAGGATCCATCAATATGCTGTCTACAAGAGACACGTCTTAGAAACCAAGAAGCATATTTATTAAAAACCAAACATTGGAAAAAAATATATTAAGTAAACAACTACCAAAAAAGAGCTGGAGTGGCTATACTAATCTCAGATAAAACAGACTTTAAAACCAAATCCACCATAAAAGACAAAGAAGGACACTATATAATGATTAACAGGATGATCCTTCAGGAAGACATAACCATAATAAACACCTACACACCCTATGACAAGGCTCCAAAATACATAAAACAAACTCTAACAGCACTGAAAAGAGAAACTGACAGTTCCAAAATAATAGTAGGAGACTTCTACACATCACTCTTGCTAGAGAACATCTAAAAAGAAAATCAACAAAGATACAGAAGACCTAAAGGGCAAAATCAGACAAACTGACCTCATAGACATATATAGAACTCTCCATCCAATGGCTGTAAAGTACACATTCCTTTCCAATGCACATGGAATGTTCTCCAGAATAGACCACATCTTAGGCCACAGAGCAATCGTCATCAATATCCAAAACATTGAGATAATACAAAGTATCTTCTCTGACCACAATGCCGTCAAGGTAGAAATTAACAACAGAAAGAGCAAGAAAAAAAAATCAATTACATGGAAAACGAATAACACCCTGCTTACAAACAACTAGGTAATAGAAAAAATCAGACATGGAATCAAAAAACTCCTAGAATCAAAAGAGAATGAAAACTCATCATAACAAAACCTTGGGACACTGCAAAGGCAGTCCTCAGAGGACAATTTATAGCAATAGATGTACACATCAAAAAAGAAGAAAGGGATAAAATCAAAACATTAAGTACAGACTAAAACAAATAGAAAGAGAACAGCAAACGAAGCCCACAGCCACCAGAAGAAAGGAAATAATAAACATCGGAGCAGAAATAAATGAAATAGATAACAGAAAAACAATAGAATCAGCAAAACCAAAAGTTGGTTCTTTGAAAGAATCAACAAAATTGACAACCCACTAGCCACACTGAAAAAAAGAAACAGGAGAGGATGCAAATAACTCAAATAAGAAATCAAATGGGGGACATTACAACAGACCCAACTGAAATAAAAAGGATCATAACAGAGTGTTATGAAAAACTATACACCAACAAATTTGAAAACCTAGAGGAAATAGATAAATTTCTAGAAACACACTACCTACCCAAACTATCACAAAGCAATGTTGAAAATCTGAACAGACCCATAACAAGAGAAGAGATTGAAGAAGTAATAAAAAAAACTCCCAATAAAGAAAGCCCTGGCCCAGATGGCTTCACTATAGAGTTCTCCCAAACATTCATGGAAGAGCTTGAACCAGTACTACTCAAACTATTTCAAGATGTAGAAAAGGAAGCGGCACTTCCGAATTCATTCTATTAAGCCAGCATAACCCTGATACCAAAACCAGGCAAAGATGCCCCCCCACCCCCAAAAAAAATTACAGACTAATATCTCTCATGAACAAAGATGCAAAAATTCTCAACAAAATTCTAGCCAATAGAATTCAGCATCATATCAAAAAAATAATACACCACAATCAACTAGGATTCATACCAGGTACGCAAGGATGGTTCATTAGAAAATCAATCAATGTAATCCACCACATAAATAAAAGGAAAGAAAAGAATCACATGATCAACTCAATTGATGCAGAAACGGTATTCAACAAAATCCAACACCCATTCCTGATAAAAACTCTCAATAACATAGGTATAGAGAGAAATTTCTCAACACAATAAAACCATGCAAAACCAACAGCCAACATCATTCTTAATGGAGAAAGGCTGAAAACATTCCCTCTGAGAATAGTAACAAGACAAGGATGCCCTTTATCAAGACTCCTATTTAACATTGAGCGAGAAGTTCTAGCAAGAGCAATAAGGCAAGAAAAAGAAATAAAGGGCATCCAAATTGGTAAGGAAGAAGTTAAACTGTTCCTGTTTGTGGATAATATGATACTATACATAGAACACTCTGAAGACTTCAGGAGAAAACTACTGGAACTAATAGAAAGATTCAGCAGAGTAGCAGAAGACAAGATAAACATTCAAAAATCAGTTGGATTCCTATACACTAATAAAGAGAATCATGAAAAGGAAATCAGGAAAACAACACCATTCATAACACCCTTTAAAAAAATAAAATACTTAGGAATAAATCTAACCAGAGATGTAAAAGACCTATACAAATAAAACTACAAAACACTATTGCAAGAAACCCAAAAGGCTCTACATAAATGGCAAAACATACTATGCTCATGGATAGACTGAACATTGTGAAAATGAAAATTCTACCCAAAGCGATTTACAAATACAATGCAATCCCTACCCAAATACCAACAACATTCTTTAAAAGGATGGAAAAACTATCTTTAGCTTAATATGGAAAGGGAAGAAGCCCCGGATAAGTAAAGCATTATTAAAGAAGAAGAATAAGTACGAGGACTCACACTTCCTGACCTCAGAACCTACTACACAGCTACAGTAGTCAAAACAGCCTGGTACTGGTACAACGACAGATACATTGACCAATGGAACAGAATTGAGAACCCAGATGTAAATCCATCCACCTACGGTCACCTGATCTTCGACAGGGGCCCAAAGTCCGTCAAATGCGGAAAAGACAGTCTTTTCAACAAATGGTGCTGGCAAAATTGGATGTCCATCTGCAAAAAATGAAACATGACCCATACCTCACACCATATACAAAAACTAATTCCAAACTGATCAAAGACCTAAATATAAAGCCAAAAACTATAAAGTTCATCGAAGAAAAAATAGGATCAACATTACTAGAGGCCAT
Source organism: Dugong dugon (assembly GCA_030035585.1). NCBI lineage: Eukaryota > Metazoa > Chordata > Mammalia > Sirenia > Dugongidae > Dugong > Dugong dugon. Next base: position 139,941,516 of record CM057464.1, on the reverse strand, counting down.
AATACACAGCATTAACAGGATACAGGCCATAACCAGCAGCACACAAACTCCAGAAGATAAGCTAGATAAACGGGATCTTCTAAAAATCAAACACCTATGTTCTTCAAAAGAATTCACCAAAAGAGTAAAAAGAGAACCTACAGACTGGGAAAAAATTTTGGACATTACAAATCAGACAAAGGTCTAATCTTTATAATCTACAAGAAAATCCAACACCTCTACAACAAAAAGACAAATAATCCAATTAAAAAATGGACAAAGGAAATGAACAGACACTTCACCAAAGAAGACATTCAAATGGCCAACAGACACATGAGGAAATGCTCACAATCACTAGACAGTAGAGAAATGCCAGTTAAAACCACAATGGGATACCATCTCAGCCCGGTATTACTGGCACAAATCAACAACACTGGAAATAACAAATGTTGGAGAGGCTATGGGGAGATTGCAGCTCCCATGCACTGCTGGTGGGAATTCATAATGATACAACCGTTTTGGAAAATGATATGGTGCTTCCTTAGAAAGCTAGAAATAGAAATACCATACGATCCAGCAATCCCACTCCTAGGAATATATCCTAGAGAATTAAGAGCTGTCACATGAATAGACATATGCATACCCATGTTCATTGCAGCATTGTTCACAATAACAAAAAGATGAAATCAACCTAGATGCCCATCAACAGATGAATGGATAAACAAACTATGGTACATGCACACAATGGAGTATTATGCAACGATAAAGAACAATGATGAATCTGTGAAGCATCTCATAACATGGATGAAACTGGAGGACATTAAGCTGAGTGAAATAAGTTAATCACCAAAGGTCAAATATTGTACACAACCTCTACTGTAAAAATTTATGAAAAAGTTTACACACAAAAAGTAACAATCTTCATTGGTTACGAGGGATGGGAGGGGTGGGGGGGAAATACTAAATAGACAATAGATAAGTGGTACCTTGGGTGAAGGGTAAGACAGTGCACAATACTGGGGAAGCCAGCACAACTTGTACAAGGAAAGGTCATGGAAGCTCCATAGACACATCCAAACTCCCTGAGGGACTGAACTGCTGGGCAGAGGGCTGTGGGGACCATGGTCTCAGGGAACATCTAGCTCAACTGGCATAACACAGTTTATAAAGACAGTGTCCTACATTCTAACTTGGTGAGTAGCATCCAGGGTCTTAAAAGCCTGTGAGCAGCCATCTAAGATACTCCACTGGTCTCATCCCTTTGGGAGCAAGGGAAGATGAAAAGAACAGGATACAAAGAAAAGATTAGTCCAAAGGACTAATGGACCACAACTACCAAGGCCTCCACCGGACTGAGTCCAGTACAGCTAGATGGTGCCCGGCTACCACCACTGACTGCTCTGACGGGGATCACAACAGAGGGTCCTGGACAGAGCTGGAGAAGGATGTAGAACAAAATTCTAACACACAAAAAAAGAGCAGATTTACTGGCCTGACAGAGACTGGAGAAACTCTGAGTGTATGGCCCCCAGATACCCTTTCAGCTCAGTGATGATGTCACTCCCGAAGTTCACCGCCCAGCTGGGGCTTAGACAGCCCCATAAAACAAAACGGGCATAATGAGGCACAGCAGTCCAGGGACAAGGACTGGAAGGCAGGAGGGGCAGAAAAGCTGGTGATAGGGAACCCAAGCTTGAGAAAGGACAGTGTTGACAGGTTGTGGGGTTGATAACCATTGTCATAGGGCAATATGTGTACTGTTTAATGAGAAACTGTTTTTTTCTGTAAAACTTCATCTGAAGTTCAAAAAAAAAAAAAAAAAAGAACTCAGAAAGGTTTGATGGGAAGCCTAGGGGACAGTGAGTTGAAGATAATGGTGATGGAATAATTTGGAAAAGGATAGTGAGAATAGCAGCACAACTGGAAGAATGTAATCGATGTCACTGAATTGTACATGTAGAAGTTTTTGAAATGGTGTATCTTTGGCTATGTATATTTTTACCAAAAAAAAAAAAAAAAAAGGTCCTCCAAGGTCGAGAAGGGAGAGTGTTGACATGTCGTGGGGTTGCTAACCAACGTCATAAAACTATATGTGTACTGACTGTTTAATGAGAAAGTGTTTGTTCTGTAAACCACACCTAAAGTACAATACAAAAAATATATTAAAAAAAAAAAAAGTTATCTTGCTCAGAGCATCAATCTCCAAAGGAGACTAGGAACAGAAAGAGTTTTCATCAGGGGACAAATGAGTTTTAATGAGGTATTTACATTCTTCAGCCTGTTCTCAAAGAAGTCTTGCTTCTTTAACAGTAATAGGGGTTAATTCCTAGGCAACAAAGGTAGAGTCTAGGGGAAAGATTACACTGAGCTCTCAGAGTTAGTCATTTTACCAGTAGGTCAGATGCCTCTGTTTTGATTTTATCCCTTTTCAAGTCCCCAATTATTTGATTTGAATGCATCAAAAGTAACAGTATCTAGATAGGCCCGGCTTAATCAGGTGGGAGACCTTAAAAAGAAAGAGATTCAAAGCATGGATGAGATTTTCCTGTTGGCCTTGGAAGACACAAACTGCCATTCTGTGGAGAGAGCTACATTGCAGGGAACTAACTGTGGGCGCCTTTAGGAACTGAGAGCAGCCCCCAGTCAACAGTTAGCTAGAAAAATGGTGATCTCAGTCCTACAACTGCAAAAAATTAAATTCTGGCAAAAACCATGTGAGCTTAGAAGACGAGCCTAAGTTCAAGAAAGAATGCAGCCTGGCCAGAACCTTGACGTCAGCCTTGTTAGACACTGAGCAAACAAGCCAGTCACACCATGCTCAGATGTCTGACCTCCAAAACTATAAGCAAATAAAATTGTCTTGTTTTAAGCCACTGAATTTTTTATGCTTAGTGGGGATTTGCTACACAATTCACGTGCCCAGATAAAAATCTAGAAGTATAAGTATTTTGGTCCTTCACATTCTTACCTTGGAATTACTCACTAACCACTCTCATATACAAAAATTAATAAATCAATAAAAGAAACAACAGACTGGGGGGGTGGGGCGAGGGCTATTGATGTTCCATTACTCTACCTCAAAATTTCAGCTCTCAGTACTTATTGTCAGTTGTCTCTTGCACATAAATAGTGTGGTTGACTAAATTAAAGCAAGCCCTCGGGAATGGAGAATAAAGGAAGATATTTTAAAATGACAAGTCTGAAAAATCTTAGTAGAATACTACCTGTAAAGTTGCCTGTGAATCAATCACACTGCATGTGTGGCATGGACAGAGAAAAAGTTAAATTGAAGACAAGGTCAAACTTTCTGCCTATTCCATTCTACCATACCTAGATTGTAGCCTCAGAATATTCTAGCAAAGTTTACCAAATTTTGTGACTCTGCTAGAAATAAACTGTGACATCTACAGTTAGTCACCCTGTTGTTATCATTGTTGTTAGGTGTCATTGAGTCTGTTCCAACTCATAACAACGCTAAGTACAACAGAACGCAACACTGCACAGCCTTGCACCATTCTCACAATCCTTTTTATGTTTAAGCCCATTGTTGCAGCCACTGTGTCAGTCTGTCTCACTGAAGGCCTTCCTCTTTTTTGCTGACCCTGCACTTTATCAAGCATGATGTCCTTCTCCAGGGACTGGTCTCTCCTGATAACATGTCCCAAGTACCTGAGACAAAATCTTGCCATCCTCGCTTCCAAGGAACACCCCGGCTGCATTTCTTCCAAGACAGACTTGTTAGTTCTTCTGGAAGTCCATGGTATATTCAATATTCTTACGCAACATTGTAATGCAAAGGCATCAATTCTTCGGTCTTCCTTACTCATTGTCCAGTTTTTCCATGTAGATGAGACGACTGAAAACATCGCGGCTTGGGTCAGGCATATCTTAGTCCTCAAAGTGACGTCTTTGCTTTTTAACATTTTGAAGAGGACTATTGCAGCAGATTTGCCTAATGCAATACATCATTTGATCCATTTTACTTGGATCCACAATCATCGCCCATGGAAGCATAATCCTATGTTTATCCATTTATCATCATGTTGCTTATTGGTACACTTGTGAAAAATTTTGTTTTCTTTATGTTGAGGTGTCTTTGATCTTCATCAGTAAGTGCTGTAAGTCCTCTTTACCTTCAGCAAGCAAGACTGTCATCTGTATATCGCAAGTTGTTAATGAGTCTTCCACCAATCCTGATGCCACTTTCTTCTTCATATAGTCTAGCTTCTCGGCTTATTTGCTCAGCATACAGATTGAATAAGTATGGTGAGAGGATGCAACCCTGACACACAACTTTCTTGATTTTAAACCATGTATTGTCTCCTTGATCAAAAGACTGCCTCCTGGTCTATGCACAGGTTCTGCATGAGCACAATTAAGTGTTCTGGAATTCCCGTTCTTCACAATGTTATCCATAATTTGTTATGATCCACACAGCAGAATGCTGTGGGGATATGTGTCATTATAATATGGATGTATAAAGGCCTCTATGCTGCACAACATGTTGAGACTTGTCCCCAGCATGCTGAGACTTGTCACGACTTGTTTTTCCAAACCCGTCACGGATTGGCTTGTTTACCTGAATTCCTCCTCCCTTGCCCGAAACTTATTGTTATTCACCCAAAGCCCATTGTTCTGTTATTTGCTTCATTGCTTGCTGTATTGACTATACATAAACTCCTGGGACTGAAGCTGGGGTCGACTCCTCAGAGTGACCCTGCTGGCCCCACTTCTCTGTAAGAGTTGTGGTTGGTTACTGTCTCCGCCATCCCGACAACCATCATCGCTGCGACAGAATGCCTTTGCATAGTCAATAAAACACAGGTAAACATCTTTCTGGTATTCTCTGCTTTCAGCCAAGATCCATCTGACATCAGCAATGACATCCCTCTTTCCATGTCCTCTTCTGAATCCTGCTTGAATTTCTGGCAGTTTCTTGTCTATGTCATGCTGCAGCCGCTTTTGAATGATCTTCAGCAAAATTTTACTTGTATGTGATATTAATGACATTGTTTGATAATTTCTGCATTTGGTTGGATTACCTTTCTTTGGAATGGGCACAAATATGGATCTCTTCCAGTTGGTTGGCCAGGTAGCTGTCTTCCAAATTTTTTGGCATAGATGAGTGAGCCCTTCCAGTGCTGCATCCACTTTTTGAAACATCTCAATCGGTATTCCGTCAATTGCTGGAGCCTTGTTTTTCTCCAGTATCTTCAGTGCAACTTGGACTTCTTCCTTCAGTACCACTGGTTCTTGATCATATGCTACCTCCTGAAATGGTTGAACATTCACCAATTCTTTTTGGTGCAGTGACTCTGTATTCCTTCCATCTTTTTCAATATTTTGCTCATAGAATCCTTCAAAATTGCAACTCAAAGCTTGAATGCTTTCTTTAATTCTTTCAGCTTGAGAAATGCCAAGCATGTTCTTCCCTTTTGGTTTTCTAACTCCAGGTCTTTGCACATGTTGTTATAATATTTCACTGTTTTTTTTTCTCATGCTACTCTTTGAAAACTTCTGTTCAGCTCTTTTACTTCATCATTTCTTCCATTCCCTTTAGCTACTCCATATTCAAAAGCAACTTTCAGAGTCTCTTCTTACATTCATTTTGGTCTTTTCTTTCTTTCCTGTCTTTTTAATGACCTTTTGCTTTCTTCATGTAGGATGTCCTCAATGTCTTCCCACCACTCATCTGGTCTTCAGTTATTAGTGTTTAGTGCATCAAATCTATTTTTGAGATGGTCTCCAAATTCAAGTGGGATATACTCAAGGTCGTATTTTGGCTCTCATAGACTTGTTTTAATTTTCTTTGGCTTCAATTTAAACTTGTATATGAGAAACTGATGATCTGTTCTGTACTCACCTTGTTCTGACTGATGGTATTGAGCTTTTCCATGATCACTTTCTACCAATGTCGTCAATTTGATTCCTGTGTTTTCCATCCAGTGAGGTCCACGTGTATAGTCACCATTTATGATGTTGAAAAAGGTACTTGCAATGAAGAAGTGGTTGGTTGTGCAAAATTCTATCACGAGATCTCCAGCGTCATTTTTATCTCCAAGGCCATATTTTCCAACTACCAATCCTTCGTTTCCAACTTTCGCATTCCAGTCGCTAGTAATTATCAATGCATTTTGATTGCATGTTTGATAAATTTCAGATTGCAGAAGTTGGTAAAAATCTTCAGTTTCTTCATCTTTGGCATCAGTGGTTGGTGCATAAATTTGAATAATAGTGGTATTAACTGGTCTTCATTGTAGGCCTATGGATATTATCCTATCACTGACAGCATTGTACTTCAGGAGAGATCTTGAAATGTTCTTTTTGACGATGAGTGCGACACCATTCCTCTTTAATTTTTCATTCCTGTCATAGTAGACCCTATGATTGTTCGATTCAAAACGGCCAATACCATTCCATTTCAGCCTACCAATGCCTAGGATATCAAGGTTTATGTATTCCATTTTATTTTTGATGATTTCCAATTTTCCTAGAGTCATACTTTGTACATTCCACATTCCTATTACTAATGGATGTTTGCAGCTGTTTCTTCTCATTTTGAGTTGTGCCACATCAGCAAATGAAGGTCCTGAAAGCTTGACTCCATCCACGTCATTAAGCTCAACTCTACTTTGTGAAGCAGCTCTTCCCCAGTTGTATTTTGAGCGCCGTCCAACCCGAGGGGCTCTTCTTCTGGCACTACATCAGACAATGTTCTGTGCTGCTAATAAGGTTTTCACTGGCCAATTTTTTCAGACGTAGACTGCCAAGTCTTTCTTCCTAGTCAGTCTTAGTCTGAAGGCTCCACTGAAACCTGTCCACCAAGGGTGACCCTGCTGATATTTGAAATACCAGCGTCAAAGCTTCCAGTATCATAGCAACACGCAAGGCATCACAGTACAACAAAGTGACAGATGTGTGTGGTTAGATACCCTACAAGATTCACATACTATTCCCATTATCTTGGCTACTAAATAGTTGTTGGCAGGAAGTAGGAAGAAAAAGAGATGGTAAAATATACTACCTATGTCACCTCTCCAAAGTTTTTTTTTTCTTCTTTTGTCTCTAAATCCAGTAAACTGCTGTGTCGATTTCACCCTCTGCTCTGCTCAATAAAGCACAGCTGAAATCTAAGATTATTTGCTTTCCTCTTTCGAATACACTCTGAAAATATACTAACATATTAGCTCTAGTAAATTTCCCCTTAGAAAATGTGAGATAGCCATTTTCCTCCCATTTGATGCCACTAACAGTTTTACAAAGGCCACAATATCTAATAGAAGGCAAAACACATACTATGCAAATGCCCAGCTCCATTTGAAAGTACTCAGTAAAAACTCTTGGACAATAATGACATCTAAGGGAAATGTGTCGCCTTAAAATTCCTTTTTAAATTGTAATTCTTTAAATTTATGCCAGATGCCTTTTAATCCACCCCTTACTCTTTCAAGTCATTTTGTTCTCATCCCAAGCATAAACATAATAGTCTGACAGATCACTGGCACTGTTAAGTACCCCACTGGCCCAGTTGATTCAAATTAATTACCACAGTGCCTGTCAGCAAATATTTAGCATCAGCTGTACTAATTTTGGATGCCTATATAAAATCACGGAGCAGTTCTACTCTGTCCTATAGGGTCTCTATGCATCAGAATCAACTCGATGGCAATGGTTTTTTTTTTTTTTTTTGGGTTTATAGAAAATCATGGAGTGCCTGGGTGGTGCAAAGGGTTCATGTGCTCTCCTGCTAGCCAAAAGTTAAAGGTTCAAGTCCACTGGATGCACCTGGGGAGAAAGGCCTGGATATCTACTGAAAAATTAGCCACTGAAAACCCTATGGAGCACTGTTCTACTCTGACACATGTGGTGTCACCATGAGTTGGAATTGACTTAATGGCAGCTGTTTGTTTGTTTGTTTATATAAAAGCTTAATCCGGATACTAATGTGGCAAGTAATTTCTGCAACTTTTGAGAAATGTATGGTTGTATGATTACCTAGACTATGGAAAGGAGAGAAGTACAATAGAGAGAAGATTCCTGATTACATTGTTACAGAAACACATTAGAACCCACATAATGGCCACATAGAAAGATCATTAACATTCCCAGAGTGACTTCCGTGAAAACATTTCATATATGTTCAATCCAAAAGGTAGAGAAAAGTCTTGTAGCAGCTGAATTTCAAAATAACAGCTTCCACATAAAGTACTTGTTGTGGAAAAGTCCGGCATGTATTAATCATGTACTCATATCCTGTAAAATAAGTGCTTTCTTGATTCAAAATGGGTGACAGTCTTGCTAGAATTTTGGCAAAAATTATTTTCTCCTGTCTATTATAAACAACTTCTGCATTTTATCAGTTCTCTTAATGAGGAGTGCAGAATGTCAAATGCTGAAAGGAAAGAAACACATTTGTGTGTTGTTAGCTCAGCAGTGAATTCAGATCTGTATGGCAAAAATATTATAACTTAAATCCATTTTACAAAAATCAAGCCAGATTTGCGGAATAGGAAGTGAAATATTTGATTGCTCATTTTCACAAGTAATCGACAAGCCAAAGGAAGAGTAAAAAAGCCATTTTCTAATGTCCAACAGCATTTTGCCTATTTCCAGAGCTGTGTTCCAGAACTGAGGTCATAATAATCATGCTGCCTCTCCCTTCCCTGACCTTCTACACCACACAGCACCTCTTCTCTATTAGTATTTAAGTCAAAAACACACCTGCCTAAATGCCTAAAGCTTAGCACTAAATGCCAGCACAATACAGCTAAATGGGCTGAAAGTAACCCAACAGAACTTTCCAAACATGTGCTTTGAAATGCACTGAGAGAAGCAATTTTATGCAAAAATGATAGAAAATGTAATCGAAATGAAAATCTCCAACAAAGCCATAGCCAGATGGTGTCCTTTATTGGGGGCCAGCTCATATTTCTGAGCTTTTGAAAATGTCACATCTTATTGCTGCTCAATTCTAGAGCTACATCCAAAATTTGGGGAAAATCTTTCCATGTGAATATTATGACCCCCTTCACATTTTTCCTGTAATTTACATTTCGAAAATGCTTTCTATTTTTTTTCTCTTGTCATTGTACAGATAATACATTTTCATCATAGAAAAATATGGAAGCATAACGAGAAAAATATAAAAGCAACAACTAAGAGTAAAATCTTACTAAGCACGCTATTGTCTGTATTTTGCTTCATAAGTTTTTTGCTACACATTTAGATACATAGAATAGTTTACAAAATGAAGTTAAACTATGTAGAGATTTGCAAATTGCATGTTAAACTGAAAGTTGCATTGTAATCACCTTTCCATGTAAAAGATAGATACATTTTAAAGAGTTAAAGAGTTAACACTTTAAATGGTTAAACAGTTCCACTTTAAGGTTTTAAGGTTATGTATATATAAGACTAGGATAATGTTGGGCTTTTGTTTTTTTTTTTTTTCCTGTTGCTAGCAATGATGCAATAAACATTCTTGAACACCTAACTTTATCCTCTTGTTAAAATTTTTGCTTAAATTCCTAGAAGTTAATCCACTGGGTCAAAGATAAGTGTATTTGTAAGTCTAATAAATAATACATATTGCCAGAAATTTTGTGTTCGTTTGAAAATCCATAGAGTGGGTGTAAGGGTTCTTATTTCCCCAAAACCTTAGAAACACCAGATACTTTCATATAGGACAAAAGTGATAAAGTGCTATTTTTAATTTTATTTCTTTAATAGTGGGATTAAAAAGTTTCATATATTTTGACAACATATATATTTTACATATATCAAGGGGATTTTCATATCCTTTTGTCTTTATTAGAGTATCTATTTTTACATTGACTTACATGCACTTTTTGTTATTACCCTCCTGCCTGTCATATGTGGTGCATTTTTAATTTGATTTTTTAGTTTTCCATTTTGCATATAGCAAATTTTTCTGTATTTTATATATTAGATTACATAGTTTTTCTTTTATAGTTTCCTGTGGATCTATTTGTAATTTCAAAGTCCTTCCATGACCCAAGTTTATAAAATGATAAACTATATTATATTTTCTTCTAGAATTCATTTTAGTAAATCAGTTCTCCCAATACCTTCGTCCAATGATTTAATATGTCATCTTTATCATATACTAAATGCTTCTATTTTCTTGGATAGGTTTCTGGACTTCCAGGCTGATACTCTATTACAATATTTGAATTGCTATAGCTTTATAGGATGTTTCATTAGCTGGTCAGTTAAGACGTTCTCATAATTTTATTTTTTGAAACATTGTCTAGTAATTGACAAGTCTGAAGATAGATGTTTTTTTCTGCCTCTGTTGGTATCATGCCATATTTGCTTGGTCCATTGTAGTATAAATTTTTTGCCCATATATATCCAATGTTGGGAAGTGACATTTATGTTTCCCAGTATACAATTTTAATATTCTCAATTTGCACGTATAGTATTTTATTCTTTAGTACAGAACATTTTGATCCATTAAGTATTAGATTATTCCATCTGTTTCATTTGTGTTGGTCTCTGCTTCAGAAAAAAAAAAAAAGCTATTGCCAATACAGCATCTTGCTTCTTTATTCAATATACATCTAATCTTTTTGCATTATTTTCTAGGATGATTTTACAAGTGCATCTCTCATATTCATGTTTCAATTTTTTGACAGTCTTAGTTATTATATTGGTTGCCACTACTACATGGCTTTTTTCTTTGCAATTATTTTATGGTTTCATTCAGTTTAATTTTATATCACTCCTTTGCCTTTCTCCAAGCTATTTCTCTCCTTAGGATTTATGCTCTGAATATTTAGAGACCATATCTTCCTATACACTTTTATGGTAGCTAAATAATTTAAAAATGAGCAGAAGCTAATTTTCATAGTTACATGGTTATATTTTTCCAAGTGTTCTTATTTTAGCTTTTTCTAGAGTAATCTTTTTTAAGGCTCTCCCTAATACTGTTGACATAGATCTGCTAATGATGTTGAAGTAGGCATGTATGTTCAACTATAAAATCACAGGGGAAAAAGATCTCTAAAATCTAGAAAATTTCCTAACTCAATCAAAGTTTTCACTCCTCTCTAAAGAAAAAATTAAAATGATAAAGATTGTGTTATGGAGTGGTTTATATATACAAGACAGAGACACAGTCTACTCTGCAAATTTGTAAGTAAACAAGACTCCTCCTCTTCATGAAAATATTTTAAAAACAGAAAGTTTTACAGCAAATGACAGATAGCTTGGCTTTTAGGGAGGAAAAGCAATGCGATATTTATGTACTGAACATGATATTGGCAAAAAGTATACCCTGATCAACCTGCTGTGGAAAATGTACTCTATACTGTATTTTACCAAGAGAGAAAAATTTATTACAAAGTAACTATACACTATCTGTGACTTAGTTTTAAATTACATGATTATACCTACTAAAATGACAACAAGAAATGGTGTATACATAACAAGATAAGAAAAAATTTAATGAAATAACCACACTCACAGCCTTAGGCAATACACCTAGAATTCATAAATTGTGCTTTTTGTTATTGGCTATTTAAGAAATTCTAATACTTTATAAAATACACATTATTCTTTATTAGCATATTAATGCTCACAAAAATTAGCATGTATTGACTCTCTGACTTTGTCAAAGTTTTTCTTTTTCCGAAAAAAATGCATTATGGATAGAAACACAATGAAAATCTTAACTTAAAATCTTAACTGAAAAGGCTTTAAACCTTGTAGGGAATATGGCATCCCATCATAATTTTGAGGATTTCAAAGCAAGCAAAAAAAACAAAACAAAACAAAGCATGTTTTTAACCCCTGATGCAGGTTACAGGAAGGAATTTTAAATATTTAAAGAAATGCTTTTGGCAAAAGTTTCAGAGTTTTTCACTAATATAAAACAGTATAAATGGGCAGTGTCTTGGGCTGGTGTCTCCAGAGATGCAAAACCTGTTAAGCATATAAATATATATATAGAGAGAGAGATTTATATCAAGGAAATAGCTCATGTGGTTGTAGAGACTGGAACATCCCAAGTCCATGGTTCAGACTGGCGTCTTCTCCTGATTTACGTAGCCACAAAGGCTGGCAAGCCCAAGATCAGCAGGAAAGATGGCAGGTTAGCTGCTAGCTCAAGTCCCAAGAACCGGACGTCAGACGAACAGGAGCCAGATGCAGGATCCAGAGCAAGCAAAAGCCCCTGAGCCTTGCCAGAAAATCCACCTATATTCCATGCAGGCCACATGCCCCAGGAAACTCCCTTTTAACCGACTGACTACTCACAGAAGATTCCATTATGGGGGTGATCACATTATATCAAATCTCAACATGGAAGTGATCACAACATCATACAACAGTCAAACCATGAGAATCATGGCCCACACAAGTTGACACACAATCTTAACCATCACAAGCAGGGACAGAAAACTAGGACTGTCTACAAGTATCTTGAATATGTAGGGTCTACACCAAACAGAAAACAATTTATTCCATAATCATCACCATACTACTGTCTGCTCTGAATTCAGGAAAATCGTATGCCGAAGTCCTCAGAAGTCACTCCATCATCTTAGATAATTTAGATAATTGATTTCCTACCCATTTAGATAATTGATTCTGGTATATTGATGCAGGAAGAGGGAGAAATTAAGGTAGCCTATGGTAGGGTGTTTTCCTGCAGGAAGAAATTGGTACAACCCTAGATGGAGTTTCTGTAGAACTACATACTCATTTAGAATCTCTAGGTTGAAAATTAAATTATTCAGCATTTCTCAGTGGGGGTGGTGCTGGAGAGAGGAATGGGAATTGGTGATAGGATCCTCTGGAGGCCTTTATTTAAAATCAGTAGGTTCAAGGTAGAACCTAGACACATGTATTATGAATAAAGTTCTCAGGAGCAAGGCCAGGACTAGGGTGTGGTGAATAAGGCATTTGCCTCCAGCACAAAATGTAAAGGGGAAACACAAAGCTCGGTAATAGAGATAAATGATATTTTATGGCAATATTTAAGAAAATTAATGCATAGCATATATCAATAAAATATAAAAATTTTAAATAGGTGGGATCTGATCCTTCATTTGTACAACTCTGCCTCACTCACCTTACCCTAACCCCAACCCTAATTTCCCTATTTATAAAAGCAGGGGGTCACCTATGAGCCTTAGCTTGCCACTTTGATACTTTTAAATATTGCATAAAAGTATTATTTAACATGAGTACTGAGGTTTTTTTGGCAGTCCCCCTTAATTTTGCTCTCAAGGCAAATGCCTCACTTACTTCTACATCGTCCCAAATTTAGAAGAATCTAAAAATACTGTGCTTTCCTTTTTTGAGAATCAGTTCTCTAAAACATTAAAAAATGAAGCAAGCAAGACAGGAAAAAAAAAACCCATCTTCAGCAGGACAATTATAAGATGACAGCCTGCAGGTACCAAAATTGGAGTATGCGCTATACATATCAACTCACTGGAGAGCCAAGAACCTATCAGCACCCAGGTACATGAAGAGGGTCTAAAAACAATCAAAGACCATTACTTTTTAGCAAATGCTTGACACAAAAAGATTTGTTCTCTTTCAACTATGACTAACTAAACCAGGGTGGAGACTATTAAAAGAGTCTAGAGCAAAAGAAAAAAGTAGCATTAATTTTTTCAGCAGTGAGTTAATCTCTTGAAAAATAATTTAACTAAAAAACTACATGAAGATTTTTTAAAATATCTTCTTCATGTCCTCGAAAAAACCAGAAAATGCCTATATGCACCAATATTAAATAGCATAAAAAGAGAAGTAGCTCAAATGAAGTCAATTAGTTAGGATGAAGGCTGAGATAAAGGAGCAAGTTAAGAAATACTTTTAAGAACACAAAAATGTAAGAGATTAATTAAAATCTACTATCCTAACCAAAAGGTCAACAGTTTGAATCCACCAGCCACTCCTTGGAAACCCTATGGGACAATTCTACTCTGTCCTATAGGGTTGCTATGAGTCAGAATCAACTCGACGGCAACGGGTTTGGTTTTGAGTTTATAAAAGAATTTGAAGAACAGAAATGATTTAGAAAATTAACTTTTTAATATGTGATACAATGACCAACTTCAAAAGCTTTTCTAGATTTCAGAGGAAAAGAAATACAAGAACAAAGATATTGAAATAATAAGAAAACAGACTCGATATGGAGAAGAGAATTTTTTTCCCTTCAAATATAGAGACTCCGGGAGAAAATAAGATCCCAAGAAATTCAGCTAAGCCAAGAAGCAAAATTATGAAAAAGAAAACTCACCAGAGTTTAAAAAAAATGGAGAATTAATCATGCAGCTCAAAATATTTCATAATGTACAGAATAGATTAAAAAGAAAACATAAGTATATCTTGGAAAGTTTTTTAAATTTCAAGAAAACAGTGTGTGTGTGTATGTGTGTATGTAATTTATATATGGAATAATAATCAGGCTGGATTAAGTACAAATGTGTGAGGTGCATAAAGAAGGTTATAATTTTTAACTGTGAGATGAAATAAAATATAAAAAAGGAAAAGAATATATTTCTAAAATAAAATGTCTTACAATTAAACTGTTTTTTCTAAGTTACTATATAAATTTAATGAAATTACAAATGAATATCAAATGAGATGTTCTGAAGTTCATCAAGTGATTTGACACTTCGTAAGGAAGAATAAACACATGAGCATGGCTATGAAATTATTTTAAGAATAAAATATTAAGAACACTCTTACCAAATATTCAGTATATCTAGAAGTTGCAATGATATTTTGTATAAGAACAAACATTCAGATGGATTATGAAATTAAAGATAATGGGAAATAAATTTAATGGTACATGTAAAAGTTTCATAAATGATATACAATGGAATCATATTTATGTTGTCACATGTTCTTTATTAGATGTCACTTAGAAAATTAGTTAATTGAACCAAATATATCAAGTATGTGCTCATTTGAAAAAATATTCTAAAATTAATTGATTAAAAAATTAAGAGTAAAGAATATGCAAAAACTAGATAAAAATTAAATGATTAAATTCAAAACAGGATTATATAACTTTAGAGTAGTCAGAAAGAAAAAAAAGAAAAGTAAGGCAAAGAACAGTATTTACGAAAACTATAAACCAAACAAAATAAAAAATAGAAAGAGCAAAAAAATGAAAAGTGTAAATAAAACAACAGAAGTGAAATAAAGCACAAGAGGTATAATGAATATAAATGGATCAATATTACCCTTTGAAAGCATATATTCTCCCACTTTGGATTAAAAATAAAGTATGCTACAGGTAAGGAAAGAGATGAGTTTACCTTCAAAATCTCAGAAGTAAGGGCTGAAAGAAAAAGATGATTTATATAGTCTGTATATAGAAAACCTGACCCACAATCTCACCTTATACCTATCCACAGAAAGTCATGTCTTTAATCAACCAGGAGAAAAGAATATATATATATGACACAAAAAACTTGTAGAGTTTTTTTTCAAATTAAATCACAGAATATTTTTGGAAGATTTAGAAAGGCTAAAAGAGGCATTGTATCCCCAGGGCAAAGCCTAAATCCAGATTACATAATTTAGAAAGACCCAGTCCTACGTGCATTTCCCACTCCTCTTCTGAAACAGGAAAAGTCTAACATTGACTGTCACTTAAGAAGCATCTACAATGTATTTACTGATTTTGATCAATTTATATTAATCTTTTCTCCACCCTAAAAATTAAGTAATTTTGTATTTGTCATGAATACCTTATCCAATCATTATTCAGTCATACAATTTTTTCTTCTGATAATGAATAAATACATTTAAATAGTTGGCATTATTTATAACTATGTTTGTTATCATCAGCTACGAGACACAATGCCACAATGACAACTTTTTCCTTCCAATGTGACCTATAAATTCTCAGCCATATCTCCAGTTAGATTTATACTTTCAAATGCTTGTTTCTGTTCTTGACATATAATTTCTACCGTCGCCAACAGATACTCTTTTACAGAACCATTATCTGTAATAAAAATGCCATCTTAGCATTTTTTTAGCCTAATTCATAGCAATATAGCAGAGCAACATCACTTATTTTAGATTATTTTCAAAAAATTAAGTCTGTGGAAGTTTTAGTGCATACTTCAGGTCATTGTTTCATCATGAATCTTTCCATAGATCTGTGATAATCCTTAGCATGATTTTTTAGTATTGGTTTAATGACACTTCTCATTGTATTTGTTCAACAGACCTTTGTTAACACTATAAACATGTAGGACAATTTTATACTGCCATGAAGAAAGAATTTTTCATTTTTCTTGAAATGCACTTTCTTTCTGATCCCACTTGGAGACATATACAGATAAAGAATATCTCTCTCCAGTTAAAAAACTGGTGTAGACATGACATGCACAGCAGCTAATACTTCACCTTACTGTCAGGAAGACAATGGGGAGTGGAGATGATCTGGCACTTGTGCATCC
Organism: Dugong dugon; assembly: GCA_030035585.1. Classification (NCBI taxonomy): domain Eukaryota; kingdom Metazoa; phylum Chordata; class Mammalia; order Sirenia; family Dugongidae; genus Dugong; species Dugong dugon. The sequence continues at coordinate 139,925,080 of CM057464.1, read as the reverse complement.
CATGTAATACTGGAGACTACTACTTACCTCCTTCAAATTGCTTTAATTTAGAAATGCAAGCTCAGTTTGCTAGATCTTCGAGTTTGTCAAAAGTGCCAGTAGTCTGGGTTTTTTAAGTGAAATCTAACAATCTAAAAACATTTGAATCAATTCTTTCAAAACACTGCGCAGGCTAGACAAACTATGTCTGCAAGCTGTGTTTAGCCTGCTAATCACCACTTTGTGACATCTGTCCTAAAATAAAAGTCTCAACATTCATCTAATAGTAGCCCTGGTGGAGCAGTGGTTAAGCTAGTGTGAACTCACTAGCTACTCTGTGGAAAAAGATGTGACACTCTACTTCCATAAAGATTTCAGCTTTGGAAACCCTACTCTGTCATATAGGGGCACTATGAGTTGGAATTGACTCAGCAGCAATAGGTTTGGTTTTTTGGTTTGATTCATCTGATAATATTTACAGAAGGACAGAAAAGGAACAATAGGGGAGAGACAATGTTAAAAAAAATAAGAAAATATCCAAAAAATAAAGAAACGTATAATTAAAACAGCATGTATTTTAGGAAAAAAATAAGAAGAATAATAGCAAATACAAAACCCACACCCAAAAACATAACAAGTATGAAGACAAAATACTAAAATGTTTCCAGAAAAAATGGGAAAATAAAAGATTACACACAAAAAATTACAATCAAATGGGCCACAAAGTTGCTATTGACGATATCACAAAATAACTCCAAAAGTAAAGCTACTGGACATCTTCCAGCAAGAAAAAATGTGAATCACAGAAGTAGAGTAGTATAAGAATTTGGTAAGGATTTCTTATCAATAATTTTGTGTGTAAGAGTTGAATGCAAAAAGGAAAATTCATTTAATTAAAATCTGGTTCTTAAATTACAAACACGATCAATGCAACATCCACAGAGATTATATGAACCCAATTATATATGAAATATCTTTGTTGCTGTTGTTGTCAGGTGACTTCTAGTCAGTTCTGACTCGTAGTGACCCTATTACAACAGCACTTAACAGTGCCCAGTCCGGCGCCCTCCTCACACTCGTTGTCATTTGAGACAATTGCTGCAGCCACCATGTCAATCCATCTTGTTGAGAATCTTCTTTTTTGCTGGCCTCTTCTTTACCAAGCATGATGTCCCTCTCCAGAGACTGGTCCTTCCTGATAACACATCCAAACAGTATGAGATGAAATCTTGCTATCCTCTCATTCAAGAAGCACTCTGGCTGTACTTCTTCCAAGACAGATATGTTCATTCTTTTGGCAGTCCATGGTATATTCAATATTCTTCACCAATACCATAATTCAAAAACATCAATTCTTCTTTGGTCTTCCTTATTCATTGTCCAGCCTTCATAGGCATATAAGGCAATCAAAAATATCATGGCTTGGGTCAGGATCAACTTAGTCCTCAAAGTGACATCTTTGTTTTTCAACACTTTAAAGAGGTCTTTTGCAGCAGATTTGCCCAATGCTTGATTTTTAGACTGCTGCCTCCATGCACATTGACTGTGGATCCAAGTAAAATGAAATTCTTCACAACTCTAATCTTTTCTCCATTTATCATGATGTTGCTCATTGGTCCACTTGTGAGGAGTTTTGTTTTCTGTATATTGAGGTGTAATCCATACTGAAGGCTGTAGTCTTTGATCTTCATCAGTAAGTGCTTCAAGTCCTCTTCACTTTCAGCAAGCCTGGTTGTGTCATCTGCATATCATAGGTTGTCAATGAATCTTCCTCCAATCTTGATGCCACATTCTTCTTTATATAGTCCAGTTTCTCGGATTATTTGTTCAGCATACAGATTGAATACGTATGGTGAAAGTTTACAACCCTGATGCATATCTTTCCTGATTTTAAACCACGCAGTATCCCCTTCTTCTGTTTGAACGACTGCCTCTCGGTCTATGTACAGGTTTCTCATGAGCACAGTTAAGTGTTCTGGAATTCTCACTCTTCGCAATGTTATCCATAACTTGTTATGATCCACCCAGTCTAATTTGTTTGCAGAGTCAATAAAACATAGGTAAACATCTTTCTGGTACTCTCTGCTTTCAGCCAAGATCCATCTGACATCAGCAATGATATCCCTCATTCCAAGTTCTCTTTTAAATTCCACTTGAATTTCTGGCAGTTTCCCATTGATACACTGCTGCACCATTTTTTAATTATCTTCAGCAAAATTTTACTTGTGTGTTATAGTAATGATATTGTTTGATAATTTTCACATTCTGTTGCATCACCTTTCTTTGGAATGGGCACAAATATGAATCTCTTCCAGTCAGTTGGCCTGGTAACTGTCTTCCAAATTTCTTGGCATAGACAAGTGAGCCCTTCCAGCACTGTATCTGTTTGTTGAAACATCTCAGTTGGTATTCTGTCAAGTCCTGGAGCCTTGTTTTTCACCAATGCCTTCAGTGTAGCTCAGACTTCTTCCTTCAGTACCATAAATTCTTTTTTTTTGTTTGTTTATTAAAAAAAAAATTTATTAATTTTTACACCTGCTGGATAGCACAAGACTATTAACACTATAGCTCACTGAATGTACAATAAATGTTCACATTTCAATAACAGTACCGGGTTAACACTGTCAACCAGTGCGTCAGCTTTAGCGTCTCATGAAGTGCTTTTTGGCCCTAGTTCTGAGTTTTCAAAAGGACAATTCCAAGTTAGAAAGCAATTCAATGAGAAGATCAAAACAATAGGTTTTTCCAGAATAGCAGGAATTTTACATGATGAAATGTTTATTTATGTGGGCACAAATCAAACAATAAAAATATAAAATCTATATGTAACCTACCCCAAAATTTTCACCCTGCACTGAATGAATTCTACAGTGCCAAAGTACCTTGAGAGAGGCCACAATATAAGCATTGGCTACATTCTTTTTTTTTTTTTTTTTTCCAAATTGGGTCTTCAGATGGCTTAGCATCTCCCATCTCTTCAAACTCAAGTCCTTTTGGAAATCTGTTACCTCAGGATGAATGTGGAGAATACCTGATCTTAAAGCAATGTTATTCAACTTGACTGCAACACGCGTTTCGGTAGAAAATATACAAATTAGTTTTAGCATCTTTACTTATTCCATATAAGGAAAAAAGGGGGAAAAAAAAAAAACTAGAAGGGAAAGAGACAAAGAGGTCCTCCCACAGTATTTTTCTCTGTGTATTTTAAAACTTGAAATAACTGGCAGAAAACGAACATTCCATTCAGTGATAAACGTTTCCATTTTAATCAATAAATTATTCGAGGGAGGGAGAGATACCTGGCTGGTTCAAATTATAAAGGACCCAGTACGACCAAATTTAAGTTATAAAGACTAAAACTGGACCTTTTGGAAAGTCTAATACTCTTCACCTAGCGATTCTTTCCTGGATTGGAACAGAGTACCAACAATTCTTGATGGTATGCTACTTCCTGAATGGTTGAATATCAACCAGTTCTTTCTGGCACAGTGCCTCTGTATATCTTCTTTTTATGCTTCCTGCATGGTTCAATTTTTTGCACGCAGAATTCTTCAGTATTGCAACACGAGGCTTGAATATTTTCTCAGAATTTTAGCCTGAGAAATCCTGAGCATGTTCTTCCCTTTTGGTTTTCTAACTTCAGGTCTTTGCACATTTCATTATAATACTTTACTTTGTCTTCTCGAGCTGCCCTTTGAAATTTTCTGTTCAGCTGTTTTGCTACATCATTTCTTCCGTTCACTTTACCTACTCAACGTTCAAGAGCAAGTTTCAGAGTCTCTTCTTACATCAGTTGTGGTCTTTTCTTTCTTTCCTGTCTTTTTAGTGGCCTCTTGCTTTCTTCATATATGATGTCCTTGCTGTTATTCCACAACTTTTCAGGTCTTTGGTCATTAGTGTTCAATGTGTCAAATCTATTCTTGAGATGGTCTCTAAATTCAGGTGAGATATACATAAGGTTTTACTTTGGCTCTTTGGAACTTGTTTTAATTTTCTTCAGCTTCAGCTTGGACTTGCATACGAGCAATTGATGATCTGTTCCACATTCAGCCCCAGCCTTTTTCTAACTGATGATATTGAACTTCTCCATTGTCTCTTTCCACAGGTATAGTTGACTTGATTCCCCTGTATCCCATCTAGCAAGGTCCATGTGCATATTCACCATTTATGCTGTTGAAGGAGCCCTGGTGGTGCAGTGGTTAAGAGTTTGGCTGCTAACCAAAAGGTCTGCAGTTCAAATCCACCAGTTGCTCCTTGGAAACCCTATGGGGCAGCTCTACTCTGCCCTATAGCATCACTATGAGTCGGAATTGACTTGACGGCAACAGGTTTGGTTTGGTTTGATATGTTGTTCAAAAAAGGTATTTCCAGTGAATAGGTTGTTGGTCTTGCAAAATTCTATCATGCAATTGCCGGTGTCATTTCTATCACCAAAGGCTTACATTCCAACTACTGATCCTTCTTTGTTTCCAGTGTTTGCATTCCAATAACCAGTAATTATCAATGCATCTTGATTTCATGTTTGATCGATTTCAGACTTCAGAAGTTGGTAAAAATCTTCAATTTCTTCATCTTTGGCCTTAGAGGTTGGCGTATACATTTGAATAACAGTCATATTAACTGGTCTTCCTTGTAGGTGTATGGATATTACATTATCACTGACAGCGTTATACTTCAAGACAGATCTCGAATTGTTCTTTTTGACGATAAATGTGATGCCATTCCTCTTAAATTGTCATTCCTGGCATAGTAGACCATATGATCATCCGATTCAAAATGGGCCAATACCAGTACATTTCAGCTCACTAATACCTAGGATATTGATCTTCAAGAGTTCCATTTCATTTTTGACAACTTACTGTTTTCCTAGATTCATACTTCATATAGTCTATATTCCGATTATTAATGGATATTTGCTGCTGTTTCTTCTCATTTTGAGTCATGCCACATCAGCAAAAAATTTTAAAAAAACTTCATTTACTTAGCACAAATATATATAAATTGAAAGTCAATAACTCCCCTTCCAACTGATTGGCTGCTCACATTGGATCACAAAATGGAGAATGATTATATAATATATACCAAACCACTGAGAATCATGGCCTAGCCAAGCTGATACATAACCTTAACCATCACACTGAGATACACACAAAAGTTCACATGTCTGTATCAATTAGCTTTTGCAGTATCACAAACCACCTCAGTACTCAATGATGTAAGATAATACCGATCAGTAACAGGACAATAGGTTTGGGAAAACAAGTCGTGCCTAATCTCTTTCTCTCGCTAACAAGTCTCCAACATGTCGTATACAGCATAGAGGCCTGTGGGGGCTGCAGTTGTCAATACTGCAGCCATGTTTAAATGGCATATATCCCCACAAATTACCAAAAACAAAACAAAACAAAACACTTATGTATTGGGTAGAACTACATAAAATTGCTAATAATGAATCATTCTGGACCTACACAAACAGTAGTTTTCCATGGTTCAACTCTATATACACAATGAGGGAAAATTTATCCTGCCAGTCAAGTTTCCTGATATTCCATATAATTAACACCTTCTAATCTGGAACTATGAGTCGAAATTGACTTGACAGCAACAGGTTTGGTTTTTATGGGTAATCTGGAACTTTAAACTAAACAAAACAAAAGGGATTTGCTAAAGAATCACTTAATCACGTTATCAGCAACTTTGCATTAAACCTACTTAATATCTAAACAAACATTACAACTTAATATAAACATAGTGTAAAATTTACAGAAAACACCAAAGATACATTTTCTTTTTTCTTATATAGACAGCTAGCAAGTATTGTCTGTCCAGGAAACTGTAGGCTACTGTCTCAATGGTTTAAGCTTCACCGCTGTTATTTAATTTCTTACGTGTGTGTTGTAGAGAACTTAACAGACTTTCAACATTTCTCAGTGTAAAGGTATTATGTTATTAGTGCTGGTGAGTTCTGATTATGTGAAGACTTTAAAACTTTGTGCTTACATTCTTTCCTTACTATTTGTGCTTTTAATGTTTTTTTCTATATTTTTCCCTGTTTGTTCTTTTTCCTGGAGTTCACAACTATTTACTCAGCACCCACTATGTACCCTGGTGGCACAGTAGCTAAGAGCTCAGGATGCTAACCAAAAGGGCAGCAGTTCGAATCCACCAGCTGCTCCTTCGGAACCCTATGGGGCAGTTCTACTCTGTCCTGTAGTGTCATTATGAGTCGGAATCTACTTGACAGCAATGGGTACTATGTACCAGGCACTACATAGGCAGGGGGACAAAAAGCTCAGCAGGACAGACATCCCAGCTTTCATGGAGCTGACATGGTAATCACTCGTGCTACTAATACAATAAAACCTGTGAAAGCTGGAAACTGTATAAGGCAGAAATCTGTCAGAGAAGGAAAACACAAATATTTTCCACTAAAACAAGCAATAGAAAAGTGGTAAGACTGCACCCTGTAAAAGGTGAAAACTTTGCGACACCTGGAAAAATAAGGCAGTTCCGTCGCGTTCTGGCCTTTCACAGGTTTCACTGTATTTCCTCCTTCATCCTGACTGGGCTCACTCTGCTGGACTTGGGGTCATTCTAGTGCTGGGCTGAGCCACCCTGAGGGAATACTTACTTCCTCAGTACTCACTGCACTTTGCCTCTCTATACTGTCCATTCGCAGAGGATTTTCTGTAAGCACTTTGGACATTCTCTCTTAAGACCTCATCTGTACTTACACAATGCCCCTACGCTGGCCATCCACCTTCTCAGAATGTGGCTTTACAAAACACATCTTAGCACCACCTCACCAAGGGGACTGGATCTGTACCTACCCTGTAGGAAATGCCACAATTGAGGAAGAAGGGCTGGACCTCCTGGGGAAGGAAGCACCATAGGGGGGAAAAAAATCACATTTTGTCTCTAAGATACAACCTGATCAGGTGATCACTATGAAGCAGTATTGTGCAGACTTTAGTGAACCTTAGAATCACCCAATGGCTTGTTTCTGAGTCGTAGGTTTGAAGTGGGACTGATAATTTGTATTTCTGCTCATCTTTGTTCAGGAACCACACTTTGAGAACCCCTGACACAGAACTACCTGAAATTGTAGAGGAAAAGGAAGAAATGGTCATTTTTGCACTGTAAGTAAGGAGACAAGTGCTTTTTGCTTTTAAGTTTCATTTCTAGTAAGAATGGCTTTTACACTTCCTATTTTCTCTAAATCAACTTTTACAAGTATCTAAACAACTGAATAATTCACTCAGTACAGTGAAATAAAATCAGTAGACTCAATTTTTTTTTTTAGTATCAATAAAACAAAATCTGAGTTCAGTGTTTTGGTTTTGATTAATTTTTTTTGAATTTTCTGAAACTACGTACTCTCATGTAGTCCCAATCTAAGACTTTCGAATCCTTTTATGTCAAAATTAAAAGGAAAAAAAAATAAATGCTAAATAATAACTGAATTTTATTAAGTTCTGTCTTGGATAAACAAGAAGTAACATTATATAATTCTTTTAGACTTGGCAGAAGTCAGAGAATTATATTATCCTAGAACAAGGCTAAAACTCTCCAAAAGGGAGTGATGAATGATTGACTATTGATAGTAAGCTACAAGATTAATGTTGAATTGACTGATCATCTATTCCCTCATTTTTATAATAGAAATTCGTGTTTAAATAAAAGACAAGTAGAGGTTATTTGAAACTTCAGAGTTCATGAGCATTTTTTTTCAGTGCTCAGAGTCAGGTGAGTAACACATTTACAAGTAGTTCCAAACTCACGACGGCATTCTATTCCGACAACTGTGTTGTAAGTCATTTCTGACTTAAGTTAAATACCTTATTCTTTTTTTTTTTTTAGTTTTCATTATTATTGTCTTCTTTTATCAATATCTTTATAAATCCAATCTTTGTCTTTAGGGGTTGGAAACATTACATATAAACTTACAGATATAATGACATCAGCAAATTATGCACTACAACATCGTATGTAGTCCATACTACTAATGATAAGATGCAGAAAAAAACTCAGAAATGGATGCTCATAAGTGTGGGTCAAAGTAACTAGAATATGTTGTAAATCAGGGACTACTTGTATTTTATAGTCTAAGATTTTTAAAAAATTCTGAGGAGTCATATTTTATTTTTCAGAATAAATTACATATTTTGTTTTAAAAAAATATTTAATGTATGATACAGAAGTTGGGAAGGTCATTTTCAATGAGGTTTCTGACACTGAACTTTGAACAATAATAACGCTGGCAAAACTGTGCTGTACAGGGTCCTTGTGATTTCTCAGGAAGACCTCAGTGACTGTGGCAGGGATGATAGAAGGCCAACTTGCTGCACTCCGGCCATTTAGCAGATTCTTCACCTAAGCAGCTCTGATTTTTCTCTTTTATATATCAGTTTTATACAAGGATTGTGTGGTTTAAAAAAGAAAACAAAATGCAGCAATTAAGAGACTGAAATTATAGCAAAGTAAACAATATATAAAGTTTAAGTTATCACCATCTCTTGTCTGGATTAATTCCGCCATTTACAACCTGAATTCCTGGCCACCAGTAGTGCCTCCTTCAAATCAGTTCTTCAAGTTACATGCAGAACGATCCTTTCAAAATGCAAATATGATCATCATACCAATGTCCTCCCTTCTCCCTCCTTCTGGTTTTAGCACTTTGTAGCCAGAGAGGGAGACAGGGGCCAGATACTGCAGAGCTTCATCTTCCACATCTTGGAGTTTACTGAGAGAGGACTGGGGGTCAGTAACATAATGCTGGTAACAAGAGATGACCAACAGATGACTAGCTGGGAGCTCTCTGGGCCCTAGCTACATTGACTACACTGGCCTCTCAGTTCCTCAGCCAGAGCCTGTTTGTTCCTAACAGGCCATGACCTGGGCTGTTCACGCTCACCTTGTCATCCAGTTAACATCTTCTCTTCCTGCAGATTTCAGCTCAAAGCTCACATCCTTAAGAAGCCTTCCTGACCTCTCTATCCTATCCATGACAATCCCCCTTATTCTGAGCTTCAAAATATTTTTTACCGTTCTGACATGCCTATCATCACAGTAGTAATTTCAAATTTAGTTTGGTAAATGTTTAAATAATGATTCTCAATCCCACTGCTTGCCTACTACCTGGCGTAAACTGTATCTCCAGTAAATATTTGTTGAAAATCACATAAAAGCTCATATGAATGTACCATCAAAGGCTAATCTGAAGCATAAAACTGGATTTTATTAAGAATGTGAAATTTGACACATTGGTGCCACCTAATTAGGCCCAAATAGTACATTTCAGGCATTTCTAAGTCAAAGACTTGGATAACAAATATTCTTTCAGGATCTTTTTTGGGAAAAAAGTTGAGCAGTACATAAAAACTTTTTTTATTTTTTTAAGTCTTTGAACAAAATTTAAACTGCTTCCACCAGTGTCTGATTCCTTTTATCCAGTTATTTAAAAACTCCTGAAATCCTGGGGAAATAATATGTATTGTTACAAATAATGAGAAGAATTCTGGAAATTCCTTTCAATGTGTACCTCTGTGTATTCCCACCTCACTCACAATCCCTCTACATGTATTTAGTTTCTTTGTTTTTGTGTAATGTAAATACTGTACATATTTGACTATGCTTGAACATTTGCTCTGTATCATTATATGAACATTTAAAGCAGGACTCTAATCTAACTTAAACTACATTCCTCCAAATGATACTAACACCACAGACTTTCCATTTTATTTCCATGCGGGAGACCTGGGCTTGATTCCCAGCCAATGCACTTCATGCACAGCCACCACCCATCAGTGGAGGCTTGCATGTTGCTATGACACTGAACTTCCTTGCCTCCTTTCTATCCCCTATACTCACATCACCTCTGTCAACAAATTCAGTCTGCTGGCCTTTCCTATCTATTCACTTATGAAGACTCCCCCACTACTACCTTCGTCCAAACTAAGGGACCTGCCTCCCCAGTTTGCCTGGCACTGAGGGATTTCCAGGGATGTTATGAAAAATATGGAATTTAAGTTAAATATGCGAAAGGAATCCCTGTAGTAAAACCCAAATAAGTTATTAACAGAAGTTTTAAATTCTCCTTGGAAGTGTAGTGGCTGCACATGGAAGGATGTCATGGGACCAAAAGTTCATTAAAATAAAGAAGAAGAAGAAGAAGAAAGAAATCTCATTTATAGTCGAATTGATCATGTCAAGGTATAAGGGTTTAATAACTAATTGAGACCTGGAATTGTAGAAATCAGATCACCTAATAAAAACCATCTCATTTTAAATATGAGGAAACTGAAGTCCAGAGAAATTAATTGACTTTCTCAAAGTCATCCAAACCGTCAGCAATAAAGTCAAACTTCAAGCTTCCCAGGAGAAAGGGCCAGTCCTACTTTCTTTATCTCTGCCTCCTTAGTACCTTTAAGAGTTCCTGATGCAACATAAACACCAAATAAATACAGTGTCGACTGACTGACTCACAAACAACAGAATGAATGAATCCATGAATAAATGAATGACAGAAACCAGGGAGAAAAATGAGTCCCTTGACTCTCACCCAGAGTTTCTATTTTTATTCCTACCGTTCAGCCAGCATTGACCAAGAAACTCTCTAAATATGCCTTATTTCTGACTTATGCTCTCCCAGCTTCTCTTCAGTCAGTGTACAGAACACAAGGAGTAGAGGGAAAATAAATACATTCAACAGAAGATAGGCTTTCTACTATGAACAAAGAGAACAGTAAAAAATATATTTGATAAAATGTTGATGAATGAAGGAAAAATGTTCAAATAGGTTTGGGATCCATTGAGAAAAAGGAAGTCGCACTGTGTTGATTTACTTTACCAGATGTCTCACATAGCTACTGGATTCAGTCCATTTATCTAGTCCTTCAAAGCAGTGCTCAGCTTAGACAATCTTACAAGAGAAAAAAGATTTCTCTATAAACCCCCTGCATGATTTTCCTGGTGTGAAAAGACTTATTAACGGAAAAGTAAATTCTAAAAGCAGCTCTCAGCACTGAACAGAAGCCTACACTATGAGCCAAAGGCAGCTTTATTCCTCAATATGCCTAAATACACCTGTGTGGATTGAAAAAGTTGTCACTGAATTACTACTCACGCAGAAGAGAGAAAATTAAATGAGAAACTATTTAAAGAAAATTATGACTAATAGAAACATCAGATTTACAAAGTCGCTGCTCTGCTTCAGAAATCCCTTAGTGTCTCTTATGTCTTTAAGCATAGACCCCCCCCTCCACCAGTGGATTTGGATATGTTTCAACCATAGTTTGTATACTTTTGCTGCTTTTCTAGAGGGGTAGAGGAATGCTTATCTAGAGAGTTGCTGTGTTCCTCTTCCCTAGGCTTTTCTCTGTATAAATATCCAGTTTTATAAACCTTTGTAGACAGTAAAGTACTATACAGATAGTTCCTGTTAGTTGTAATAAAAAAGGAAGAAAAGCTTTATATTCAAACCTGATCTCTTAGAGTAAGAAAATCAATGAAGGGTTTTTTGTTTTTATTTTTCATTTTTATATATAGGCATCCTGGAACCCAATAGGTTACTCTGCCACAGCTAGCATTTTGCCTACAGAGTGTGTCTTAGGCTGGGTTCTCTAGAGAAGCAAAACTAATAAAGTGTATAAATATATATAGAGAGAGGTTCCGATCAAGGAAATAGCTCACATGGTTGTAGAGGCTGGAACATCCCAAGTTCATGGGTCAGGATAGAGGCTTTCCCTGATTCACATAGCTGCAGGGGCTGGTGGACCCAAGATTACAGGTGAGAGAGCAGGGATCTTGCTCACAGGCTGTGAAAATCAATGAATCCCAATATCGGCAGGCAAGACCGCAAGTAAGCTGCTAGCTCAAGTCTCAAGAACTGGAAGTCAGATGAATAGGAGCCAGCAGCAGGATCCAGAGCAAGCAAAAGCCCATGAGCCTTGTCAGAATGTCCACTTATATTCCATTAAGGCCACAGTCCCAAGGAAACTCCCTTTCAACTGACTGGCTACTCACAGCAGATCCCATCATGAAGGTGATCACATTATATCACATCTCATCATGGATGTGATCACAACATCATATGACTGCTGAACTACTGAGAATCATGGCCCAGCCAAGTTGACAGACAACCTTAACCATCACAGAGTGCATACTGTATTTTTATGCGAATAACACCCTTGTTCTACTTTTTTTTGGCCAACCATGTCCTCCTCTCACAAGGTATTTTCATAACTTCATGCTATGCCAATTTCTTTTGCATGTTACTATAAAAAAATTAGCATACAGTGCTTACAAAAATACCTGGGGGAGGAGTGCACAGTCGGCAAAAAAAATGTAGAGCAAGGGTGTTATTTGAGTAAAAATACGGTAGTCTTTTCTGACAAGGATGACTCATTACCAAGATAAATGCAACCTAGTTTTTCTCTATTATTTTCAAACCAATTATTCTATAAAGGAATGGTATTCTACCTAATGGCGTGAGGATGCACACGTACAAAAATGCTAAAAACTTTGTGAAATACCTCAGTGGCGTGTACGTTTACATTCAGAACTATCGCTGAAGGTCAAGTGAGAACCAAACCAGTCAACTGGAAACATAGATGATTTGCTTGAAAATTATCAGAAATTTTGGAACTTGATACCATATACCCAGGGAAGCAGGCAAGGTGGGTGAATAAGGACTGGTAATAGAGGAGGCACATAATACAGTGGTGGAGCACATGAGATCTTTAGTCAGGCATCATAGGTTCCAATTCCACCTCTGACACTTTCCGGCTGTGTCACCTTGAATATGTGTCATAATCTCTCTGAGCCTCAGTTTCTTTACCTGATAGGATTATTGTGAAGAATAAGCAAGATAATGAATGCAGAGCACTTAACATACTGCTGCCATATAGAAAGTATTTAATAAAGGTTAGATACTCTGTTTTGATGCTGATGTTGCTGCTGTTGTTGCTGCCTTTGACAGAGTCAATGATTAAAATATATCTTCCATTAGCTCTGAGAAAAATAGTATGAAATTCTCAAATTAGTGGGTTAAACGCTAAAATCGATTGTCAAAATTTAAGTCTTTGCCAGACTTAAAGGTTTCTGAAGGTTTTCTGCTGAATGTCTCAGGATGACTAAACATGACAGGTTATATCTGAAAAAAGGGTGATGGCCAGTGGGGCAGGCTGGGGTGTGGAAGCCCTGGACAACTAGAGTTCATCGCGCCATCGCTGGTTAGGTAGTGGATGAACGTGTGTGATGGCAGGTGGAGACATAGAGGGACCAACCAAACACTGTCCTGCTGAGTTCAGCCTAGGGTCTTTGGGAATATAATCATTCCTTGCTAGTGCTATTGAGATCCACTGATTTAGTAAACAAATTTATACTGAGATCTTACTGTGTGCCAAGTACTGTACTAAGTTCTGAGAATAGACGTGTCCCTTTTTACCATGATTCTCCTCAGCTGCCATGAACTATGGCAGAGTGGGTATGAAGGAGACAACAGATAAAAGGAAATCAGTTGTCCTAAGTGAAGTCTAGGGGTGAGTGATGACAGATCTCAGCATGAGCGTAATTATGAGGAGGAAACAGACCTGCCCTCGCACTTTGCACAGTGTCAGCACACATTTTAGTTGTCAGCTTCCTTGTCCATCTGCCATGCTAGGTTCTGAGCCCCTGGAGGGCTCAGGCTGTGCTTGCTCATTATGTTTACCCAGCACCTAAAATAGTATCTGGCTGTGATAAAATGTTCATGAAACTGAACTATTTGGTAGCTTTCTTGGCTTAGCTCAATCTGTTAAACATGTTTTAATTTTCTTAATTAGAATTGAAAAGCTTTAAAAATGACAGTACCAGTAGTAGGGTTGTGAAGAATGATATGAAAAAGGGAGTGAGAATTAATATTTTGTCGACATAAGCTGGAAGAAATATATGGGTGACGAAGAAAATAGGAAAGCAACAAAATTTGAAAACAGAACTATTATCACCTTGGAATTAAACTACAAGTGTGCCTGTATAGGATGTGTATGCTCGTTTAGGATGCAAAGCAATACAGAAGAACATGTTAGAACTTTCTCACCCATTGTGTAATTAAAACAAATGACTTTCCATTCATGCAAATCCTGCCCAACTTATTTCAGAAGGTTCTATTTAGAAGAGAAATGGATATGTTAATGTTCTGCAAGCACTAAAGATATGAAATGAGCATGCATGCTTTTCCTCAATGATGATTTTTTTCTTAATAAAGGACCAAGGTTATAGAAAACAAGAGGGGGAAAAAAGACACAGAGAGAAGACAAACTGGAGAAGCAGAGATTTTCACTTTAAAAATCTTTTGAGCAGTATACGATCTTTCCAACACCATCTTACCTAAGTTGTTAGTTATTAACCAATACAAAGAAAATAAAATCCCTCCTCTCACCCATAAGCTGAGAGCACACATGGTTGCTGTTTACTTTTCCATCAAGGTTTTCTCTAGGGACTTAATCTTTCTGTGGAGATCTTGATCAAAAGGCAAACGCAAAAGGGTCCCAGAAGGGTCCGAGACTTCCCAGAAAAGAATACCAAAAGAATGTGCCAAAAGAAGGAAAGCCACAGACCATAAATTGCAAAAGCAACAACCAGACCTCTGAGGAATCAGAGGACTGGAAGATTCATTAAGAGGATTACCTGATTGACAGCCAGGTGTGTAGCTCCTCGGGCTTTTCTTTAACTCACCCAACAAATAAAAAGAAACAATTTACCTAAACAGCAAGAAATTGCAAATTTCAATGATGGAACAATCCAGGGATATAAGGAATTTTGAGGATACCAAAAATCATGAATTATGAAATATTTTCTCATTCCACAAGGAATTTCACAGTATAGAAGTCAAAGTGCTAGAGGAAACTTAGATTGAGGCCCTGACCCGACCCATCATGGGAGTTTATATTATTTTTCATTCACTTCACTCTAGAGGGAAAGACTATATTTATCTATAATGGAATGCTAACGAATGCAAATGTTGCAAGACCCTAAAATAATGCTTTGCTAAGAGATCATAAGATAACTCCTGAAGGAGAAAGCAAAGAAGATAAATTAATTCTAGTTCTGGGAAACCTGAACTTTAGATCTTGTTTCATTCTTAAGAAATATGAAGCAAGGAATAGGGTTGATATCGAAGCATAAGGGATTTCAGTTAAACAGCAGGAAAAGAAAGAAAAGAAAAGAAAAAAACTCATCTGATAAAGCAATGTAAAACAGGAAAGCAGTTACCAAATTCTGAAGGTGAAGCTTCTTTCCTAAGGAAGGATACTGTTCATTTATATATAAAATCCTGTTTTATACATGACAATGACAAGGTGCAATCTGTTCTCTGAACGTTTGTTCTAAAAAAAAGTTTCTTTTCAGGGGTACATGTTTTTTGGACAGAAAATAAAGAGAAAGGGTAAGATGATTTTTTTTTCGAGAATGGTAGACCTACTTTTTACTGTAGCCCTGATAGATGTCTTAACTATGTTATTTTGTTTAAACCATATGACTATCCTCTGAAGTAGTTTATTTATTTTTTATTATCTATAACTTAAATATAAGAAAATGGAGACTAACAAAGTTGAAGATAGTGACTCAAAGTCACACAGTAGTAAGTGCCAGAGCAGAGAGTCAAACGGGGTCCCTGGGCCTTCAGAATCTTACACTTTGTCTTAGTTCCCTAGTGCTGCTGTAACAGAAATACCACATGTAGATGGCTCCAAAGAACAGAAATTTATCTTCTCATGGTTAAAGAGGCTGAAAGTCCGAATTCAGGGTACAGGCTATAGGAGAAAGCTCTCTGCTGGTTCTGAAGGAAGATCTTTGTCTGTTTCAGCTTCTGTAGCCCTGGAATTCCTCAGTTCTTTGGCAATCTTCATGAGGCATCGATTTTTTCCAGTATGTGCTTGCTTGTCTCAGTATCTATGCTGCTCCTTGTAACTCAAAAATGGTTAGGATGAGGACACATACTGCTCTTATGTGGCCTTATTAACATAGTAAAGACATCTCTATTACCCCACAGGATTACATCCACAGACACAGAGTTTAGGATTCCAACCCATATTTTGAGGAGACACAATTCAATCCATAACACCCCTGTGCTTTGTTGCATTTTGAAATGGTCCTGAAAGCTGTTTCAAGTCCTGAAATTCAGTGTAATTTACTACAACCGGAGACATTTGTTTCTTCATTCCCGTAAATCTATGCCTTCTGCCCCCTATAATTAAAGGAAAAAGACACATCTTCTTTTGCAGTGGTCTAGATGAGAGATGTCTCAGTCATGAACTTAGAAAATAAGGTATTAGAGAAAATAATGGGCAATACTGATTGATTAATTGGAAGGAATGGGTCAGGAGATAGGAACAGTTGATAATGAAAGGAAAAGGAGTAGATTCAAGAGAAAGATAAATGACTTCAGTGTTAGACACAATCACTCGATAATGAGGTGTTTTGCTACATTAATAACTAAATCTACTTGGATGGGATTCAAACCAGTCTCCCCTTTCACTTGATTTTTATAGCATAATGAGACAACAATGAATTATTTTCTTGAACTAATAAGATTTTCAAAACAGGAAAAAAATTATACTTTAGAAATCTAAAATATTTGATAGCTGATTCCAAATTGATAGTCAACATGGCATTGAAAATGTGCCTACCACTTCCAGAAAAATATCATACTGAATATTGCATACTTCCTTTAAGAGACAGAGAAAACAATGCTGATCACAACGAGGAGGAATTACCTTCAGTTCTACTAAGAAAATCTCTGAATTTTAACTTTTTTGCAGTAGCAGACAGTAGAGACTTCAAGGAACACCTCATCTAAAACTATAGTATGCACAATGGCTGCACGGCAATGCTTATAATAATTGAAAATCCAACATCTAACCATAGATATGATTCCTTATTTGTTGCATATGAAATTCTATGCATTCTATGAATATAGCAATATTATACAATGAAAAGCAATTTTAGGAATATCCAAGATAGACCCCTGGTTTTAAAATTCAACATAACCTAGCTGCCACTCATTGGTAGTATTGCTGATATTATAGACTTTATAGTCTTGAAAGTATAATTCCCTCATGCTTATGATATTTCAGACCTTTGGTAATATAAGCCATTAACGTATCCAGTGTCTGCCTGTCTCTTCCAACACCATTTTTTCTCTCAAACAATTGGTGTAAAAATCCAAAATGAAGTGCCACTGTTTTAACTGTGTCCTCCAATGGGGTGATTTTCATCTTAAATGATTCAGACAGTGATTTCATACTTGGTATGCAATGAGGATATAAGCCTCTTTTTGCCTTACATTTCTCACTTCAATGAAGTGTCATGTAGAACTAGGCTTGGCTAAAAATATGTATAATGGTATTTAAAACTCAACATGCAATATCCTGTACAGCAGAAAAGAAAATATTTCTGGAAATGTGGTAGTAATAAAAGCCAAATCCGTTGCCATTGAGGGGATGCTGACTATAGTGACCCTATAGAACAGCCCCATAGGGTTTCCAAGGAGCGGCTGGTAGATTTGAACTGCAGACCTTTTTGGTTAGTAGCTGAACGCTTAACCACTGCACTACCAGGGCTCTGTGGTGGCAACTGCATTTTCTAAATTGGCAAGGGCTAAAGAGACTATGTTTTACTTCCCAAAGAAGAAAATTATTGTCTTAGTTACCTAGTGCCACTGTAACAGAAATTCCACAGTGGGTGGCTTTAGAACAGAAATTTAATTTTTTCATAGTTCAGGAGACCAGAAGTCCAAATTCAGAGCACCGGCTCTAAGGGGTGTTCATTCATTGTACGTAGTTCTACTAGTTCCTTGGTGTTCCTTAGCATTCTTTGGCATTCCTTGGCATCTGTCTTCCCCCTGCTTGTCTCTGTGTCTATTCTGCTCCTTTTATAACTCAGAAGTGGTTATGTTTAAGACTCACCCTACTCTAGTATGACCTGATTATGTAACAAAAGAATGCTCTTGTGTCCAAACAAGATCATTCTTACAGGTACAGGGGTTAGGATTTCAATACATATTTTTAGGGGACACAATACAATCCATAACAACAGTTGTCTTTAGAATTTACTCCATGGGTACCAATTAAAGGAGTTCATCAGGCAATATGAAATCTTTTGTTACTTCTCCAAAGAAGCATATTTCTGAGAGGAAGCAGAGAGAGAGGAGCTTGACCTAGAATTTAGCACTTCAAAATAGCTTCGCTCAAAAAGTGTTGATGCTAACTTCTAATCAGAAACATTTAGATGCTTCAGAGAGGGGAGCTGAGAAATCATAAACATTTTGTTCAATGTTTGGTTTCTTAGGGGAATAAAAGGCTTTATAGTTGTAGCAACAGGATGTTTGGGAATTTATTTTTTTCCTTTCGAGTATAATGTTTTCCCTAGGAGCACATATTACTTAATGATTGTTAACTTTTTAAACCGACAAGAGTGAATACTAACTTTGGATCAGGAAATTTAAGTTTAGAGTAGATAACTCATCTGACTGCAAGGTCCATTATCCAAAGAAAATGTGTATCTTCAGACTTCTAGTCCAACACTACAAATGTCAATGCACTAGAAGTGAAAGCATTTTTCTCCTTTAAAATATACAGTAGTTGGAGAATTAAAGAGAAATGCTATCGTACGCATTCATTCCATATTCTATAGAGTGCTTGAGAGCACAGGCACTATGGAGAGAGGAACCAAGTCTTCCCTTTACATAGAGTGGTGAGCCTTTGGTGATTTACTCAACCAAGAAATTACTGTACTCTGTGACTTAGTTTCTTCCACTTTACAGTGAGGCTAGTAACAATTCCTATGCCTTGGGTTGCCATGAGGACTGAATGAATATACCTAAATCATTTCAAATAGTGACTGGCACATAATATGGTCCACGCACTGCTTCAGCTATCGAAATTTAATATGAAACACAAGAACATATAATATTTATTGAACAGGCTTTTCTCCCCCCACCCCCTCTTTCTAGGGTTGAAAACAAATTCCTGCAGAGATCATGCAGACAACTTGAATGAATTGTACAGTGCCAGGTTGCATTTTTGAAACAGGCCCTTTTACATAATAAACACATAGAATACCCTTAACGTCTACAAAGAAATATGATGTTTTCCCATTTTTCTCGAACGTGGCCCTCTCCTGCTGTCTAGTTTCCCCTGTTGTAAGCCTGAGTACAAGAAACATCTGCTTTCACTTTGTTGTAGAACAATCAACAATGCATATGTTTTGATGGCAAGGCCACTGAAGCCTGACCTGAGTTTGGAGAGGCCAGAGTGAGAAGGGACCCTGATGAACCGAAGAATACATGCTGTGATCTGAAGGGGGAAGCTATTAGTGACCTGTAGGGATTGCTACCTCACAGGAATACAGGTTCCAGATTGTGTGACTTTTCAACAGGCCAAATATTTGAATTTGTAAGTGTAATTTTTAGGTATTTAAACGTTTGCTACAGATTCATGACAGTTTTGTGAATAACATTTGGCTTGACTCTGGACAATATACAATCTTTGCTCTATATTGTGATAAACATCTACAATAAGTATAACATAGAACAATGATTTTAAAAATTGTGTTTACATGTGTTCCTTTAAAAATTCTTCCCTTATAGAACAAATTAATTTTTATGGAATAAACTGAGTTATTCTGAGTTTTATTTAACATTCCCCTCCACTACCCCCCCCCCCCCACAAAATATATCTTCTGGATATTGAATGTAGATTCCAACAGATAAAATGGAGAAAATTTGTGTGTATATGTGTATGTATGGTGTGTAAATACACATATATTCATATTTTTCCTTGGTATAGTCTTACATTGTTCCAACTTTTCATTGTAGAAATTTCCAAGCATTCAAAAAAGTTGAAAAAAATAATACAATGAACATCCACGCACCCTCCACTTAGATTTAACAATTGTTGACATTTTGCCATATTTGCTTTATCTATCTGTCTATCTGTCTGTCTACCTGTCTATCTATCTATCTATATATATATTTTTTTTGCTGGATTATTTGAAAGGAATTACAGACATCATGACCCTTCATCCCTAAATCTTTCAACATATATTTCTCAATATATATATATTTTTTTATCTGAGCATTGGGCATCCATTGGGCAATGGCGTTCTTTGTTTCCAAAATCATGAATAGTATGTTCCACTCAGTTGTGCGTTAATTATACATCAATTCACATAATCAACATTATCAATTGCTTTCAACTTGTCAGACTCTGTTCTAGATCTGGAGATAAAATACTGGGTGCTGGCACTCAAAAAGCTCACATGGTAGTAACAAAGATGGGCCTTGGTGTAGTGGGACTAAGTGCAATGTGCTGTGATATAGGCAAGAAGAGAGTACTGTGGGATTCTGGGTGCTCCCAGAAATTAGGGGTAATGGGTAGGGGACAGGGTCAGAGCTGAGTCTATATTGAGAAGTACTTTAGCTGAGGCTTAAAAGCTAATGTGGAACTGATTGGGTGAAGAACTCAGAATAGGATATTCTAGGCCTTGGAGGAACATGTGCAAAGGCATTGAGGTGAAAGAAAGCATGATGTCAGGACATAACTGTGGTGCAACTTAAGCGCTTATGTACCAGGAAGAACTGGATAGGCAATTTTAATGTGACAGTGTTTAGTTGTAAATACCTGCCAGAATTAGGGGAAATGGAATTTAAGGGAGTCAATCCAGGTTATCCAGTAAAGTTGTTCTGAGCCTTTCACCCTCTTCTATCCAGCCTCTTTCCTAACCTCATACATTGTTAAAACCATTGATTAAGCATTCAAAGGTGCAGACTGTTGCCAAAACATGTTTCCTTTTGCTTTTCTATTCAATATAAACTGCATCAGATTCTGCACAGGAACCAAACCCATGATCTTGACCTTCAAAGCACTCATGAAACAAACTGGATTGAACAGCCCAGACAATTAACTTTTCTCCCAGTAGCTTTAAATATTTCACCTTTTATTTTGGAAGGTGGTAAAGCAGAAAGAACAGGAATAAATGAATGAAGAAATTGTTGTGTTACCTTTAATTTTAAGCTAAAATAAATATGTGTTTACTGAAATGGGATTATTGACTTACAGAATTTTTACCACAAATACAAATGTGATTAACTTCAAACATTTGCAAGACGAGGAATTACTCCTTGGGTTGCTGAGATGGCTAGTGTTATGAAGGCATCGAGGCATATAATAATTGAAAAGGGCCTTAGAATTTACATATTTAAATCCCATCACTTGCGCCAATACTCTTACAATACTCATTGTAAGTGGACATGCAACTTGTACTTGAATATTTTAATAAATCAGAAACTAATTCCCTGACTAGATAGCCTATTCCATTTTTTACTATTCCGCAGTAAAATATTTCCAAATTCTAGCCTCCAGTCATAACTCTGTAACTTGGAGTTATTAAAATTATGTCTATCTCCTCTTCTGAATTTTGACTTTTTAATATTTAAAGTTGACAAACATGTTCTCCCTAAATCTCCTCTTCTAGAAAGTAAAATTCAATTCCTTCAGTCATTGTTTCAAGCTCTCATGTCATCTTTCACTGTCCTTAGCTTGGCCTAGACGCAGTCAGATACTTGCAGGATGTAACACAGCTACATTTTGTGTAGTTAAAAGCATGCACTAGAGTTTTGGAGGTGACCTCACACATTTTGTTGCTTTGAATTAAGCTAACTACCGACTAAAAAGTAGATACTTTTCGAACATACTGCTCTTAAGGCATGTCTCTCTATCTTATAGATAGTCAGTTATAGTTTCTGGAATATAAGTTCCAGAGCTTTGTAATTATTCCTATGAATCCTGACTTGTTATATTACATGTATCCATAGGTTGTTGGTTTATAATCTCATGATTCAAGAGAGTTGTTGTACCTTTAAGTATCACATCTTATTCCCAGCTATAAGACTTCAAAAAAAAGATGAAGGGCCAAAGCAGTGCCAACAAATTTTACCTATATCCCATTGGTCAGAAATATGTCAAATGTCCATACCTAGCTACAAAAAAAGACTGCAAATTAAATATTTTCCTTCCAAGCCTTTGTGGTTTAGGACAACAAGAAATAAGGTGGCAAGAAAAGCCAGTCGCGAGCTAACATACGATCCCTGCTGCAATACTCAATATATAAACTAATGCTGGCTCCCACTGAACACAGTTACTTGTACTGTTGTTAGCTGTCATCAAGTTGATTCTGACTCATGGTGAGCCCACGTGTGCAGAGTAGAATTACTCCATAGGGTTTTCAAGGCTGTGACATTTCAGAAGCAGATCACCATGCCTGACCTGAGGGTGGGTTTATAACACCCTTATAGTTATTCATTCTGGAAAGTTTCCTAAGATTGTTGTCATTCTCACTAATCTAAATTTTATAGAAATAATTTTCTTACTTTTTTAAAATTAATGATGGTGGTTGCTGTTGTACAATCTTCTATCACTTATACCTTGTGCCATAATTATTTTAACTTTTCTTGACCATGCAGTGATTTTTATCGACAAGTTCCTACAGAAAACTAGAATGCAATGAACCTAGACCAGTAAAGTAGAACTCAGAGCAAACGTGCACATTTATCTTGTCTTCAATAACTTGCCTTCATAACTCATCTTCTTTTCCCTATTACTGATGAAAGTTCTAGCCTTTTGAGTCTGACGACACTTGCTCTCTTTAACAGAGAAAAGCTGCAAGCAATCAAATGAGAAATAAATGCGGTATTTCACTTTTCTTGTATTTTTCAAATCTAATACCCAAATGGAGGCCTGGTGGCCTAGTGGCTAAGAGCTTGGCTACGAACCAAAAGGTCATCAGTTCAAATCTACCATGCGCTCCTCAGAAACTCTATGCGGCAATTCACTCTGTCCTATAGAGTGGCTATGAGTGGGAACTGACTCAATAGTACGTAACAACAACAACGACAATACCCAAACGCCAAGCCTGGGCCTGAGTTCCTCATCGTCTAGATTGAAACATACAAAAATCTTTATTGAATTTTCCTCTCCTTTTGAAATCTAAATTTAATTCAATCTTTTCTCTGAACTTGTAGAAATGTTTTCCTAAAGTCTGAAAATCAAGTCACATTAATGCACTCCACACCCCACCACATCTAGCATATACATTAATAGTACTTAATGGACTTCTCCACTTCCACAACTTGTACACAAAATTAAGTTCAAAGGAGTAGCAGTCTGAATCATTTCCTAAACTCCCAGCTTAATAAATCACAAATATGGTAGGTCATCTTACTACAGGAGGAGGTCATCAGTGGATTGCCGACTATATTTTATCAAATCAGTTTCTTGTAAAAGGTCAGTACATAGAGGTATGGAAATAAAATGTTTACCGAATAACAGTATTTTCATAAGCTCCAATGTGTTGGTCTCAGGTTGAATTTAGCTGGACATTCTAAGTCTCATAATTCAAAACTCTATGAAATTCAACAGGTAAAAAAACTCAACTGAAGCCTAATGAGTAGTATTAAGCTGAGTACATTCCCCTCACAGTCCCATGGTCCAGAGAATAGTCTGTGAAATGACCAAAATGGCTACCCTTTTGTCTAATAGTTAAAATCACTCTCAGTAATATACTAGACATACTAGAAGTAAATTTGTTCTAAAAACCCACATGATAAAGGGTCTTTCAGTAATAACCCTATTTAATGCTTTCACCTTGGGGAGGGGAAAAAAAAAAAAAGCACAAAACATCACCACGTGATTTATGAGCCTGAAATTTTTTAACCTCATGAAAACAAGTTTGCTAACCCAATTTTTTTTACATCAGTCCCAGCAATTGGAAGAAAATAGGGTGTACATTATGATGGCCTAGCAAAACTGAATTCTATAATTATGTAAAATTTTTCAGAGTGTTTTTAATAAAAGTTTGCAATCTATTATAGAAATTGTATGAAATTATTCAGGCTAACGCAATGGAGAATGCAAATAATTTTATGTCCATTGCCTGAGAGTTGAGGTCAATATTTTCTCATACACTTAGGGAAATGTTATGATTACCAACTTTTCCATATATTTAACTTGTAAATAGAAACCACATGGCATTGGTGCATACTGGTGCCCATTAATATACAGTGAGTTGTTTTTAGGTAATGAACTTTAGAATATTATGACAGATTTTATTTATACTCATAAGACACCGTGGAAATTATTTCTGTAAAAGAATAAAACTTGTTTCTTGTTTATATATGTTTACCTTGAATAAATGCCTAAGTCACAATAGCATATGAGTTATGTATACTGAATACAAAACAAGTTCTAGTGAATAGAGACTTTTTTAATATTCTCAAGGCTACCATGCACATATTTCATTGAGGGAATGTGAACCACTTCAGTATTATTGAATAGCAATTTCACATTGTCTTAAAAGCTTAATTTGATTTTCTGACTCTGGTCAAAAATAATCATAACTGCCACAATTTATTTTAATCCTATACTTAGAGGTAGATTGTCTCAAATTCTCACCAGAATCTTGAAGAAAAGATTATTAGGCACTCTTTAACAGAAAAAGATCCTGAATCTTAAAAATATTTAAGATACTTGCCCAAGGTCAGGCATTTTATAAGTGGCAAAGCAAAGATTCAAATCCCTAATCTGAATCTCATTCCAAAGGACTTGCTCTTTCCTTATATGTCATGATACCCCAGCTACTGCACCAATCTTAATGAATGTAAGGCCAGTTCCTCACAGTGTAGCTTTTTATTATGTAGTCCCTGTGTAGCTTCCTTATTATTTATTTATGTTTTGTATGTCAGTATTGTTGGCCAAGGAATAAGCTGTTTGGGGCTAGAATGGATTTCAGAATTCTTCTGTATTCTCCTCTGCACCAAGAGCAATGCTAAGTACCCACTGGACAACTGATGAATGGATAGATCTGAGAAGCAATTGTTTCAATAAAATACAGCACATTAGGAATACTTTTCTATTGTTTTCAATTTTCTCTCAACTGGCTTGACTTAAGAAAAATAAGACTCTTGGTAAGAATATGGAACAAGCTCTGTCATCATTATTAATTGTTGTTACTGATATGAAATCTGTGAACAAAGTTAAAATCATAATTTCTACCTTAGTCACAGAAAAACAGAAGCAACAAAAGGTTAGTGACCAAAACTGTAATGAAAAAAATCCATAGCAAAGAAGGGATGAGAATATCAGAACTATGGCTTTAGGCCACTGGATACTTCCCGTTAAGAATTTTGTGAAGTCATAGTATAATGGGTTGACTACCATGTAGATCACAACAGGAAGGAAGAAAGGAAGGAAAGGGTCTAAATGTACAACAGGGCACTGTTCCATAAATTATGAAATGTTAATTAAAAATGATGTAGTTAAATTTTTAATGACATAAAACATTCATAATGTAAGGCTACAAAGCAATATGTAAACTATTATCCCAAAATATATGTATGTGCCGTGTGTGTATTGTATTATGTGCTTAACCTGGTGGAAAAATGGGTATCATTCTCTATTAATTCTACCTGAGGCTTCAAAACCACAAACAGCAAATACCGCTATTTTTACACAAA
The DNA here is from genome assembly GCA_030035585.1 of Dugong dugon. Classification (NCBI taxonomy): domain Eukaryota; kingdom Metazoa; phylum Chordata; class Mammalia; order Sirenia; family Dugongidae; genus Dugong; species Dugong dugon. The sequence goes on along the minus strand of CM057464.1, from coordinate 139,899,552 downwards.
TAACGCACACCTTCTAAATTTGTTTGCCAACCACTCCCTCCCACCATGTGATATTTTTGTAAGCATAATGCTGAAAATTTTAGAGTCTAAGGCTGGCTGAGGCAGTTTATGACCACAGAGTAGAAGGCTAGGTTTGGGATATAACTGCAGTCCTACAGACTTTGTCAAAGGTGTACCTCTTGTGGGTCAAATTTGGGGCATGTGAGAATGAGTTGTCCTGGGGTTGCCTTGGGTTTGCCTTTTTTAGGCAAATATTTCAGCATAAAAAGCAACTACAAAATCAGTGGCATACAACAATAAGCATTTGATCTCACAGATCTGTAGATGGGCCAGAGGTAAGCTGGACATTATAGTTTCAAGCTGCAGGCCAAGTGGGCTTGGTGACTAACTCAGTTCTGCTCTACATATTTTCATTGTGAGTCCCACACTGAAGTGGCAGTAGCTACCCAGTAGTAGTAGATGGAATTATTGTTCAGAAATATTCACTCGCTCCCACTCACTCCCATGGAAAAATTCCTTGTCGCATGGATGGTCAGCTCTGCTATGTGACTTCCTTTGGCCAATGGGATGGTAGCAAGTGTGAAACACCAGAGATTGAAAAGTGCTTGTGCCTTTGGGCTTGCACCAGCACCTCTGCAATAGCCATAGACACATGGGCTAGCTGCTCGTCCCAGAAGGTGAAAGTCCTTGAATAGCAAAATGAGCAAAGAAAATGACAACCTTGCCCTCCCCACCTTTCTCAATGATGACTTCTCATGTGGAACAGGTCTGAGTTAGAGAAAGGGAGAGGCTACACTTGAGGAAAAAAAAACCACGAAATAGGACATTTTAACTACTGAAACAATTATAAACAAAAATTTTTAAGAGTACTTCTTATTACCTAAGAATTAACAGAAAGGCTGCTGAAGATTTTCCCCCCACCACAGAGGGTTATGAATAAACTCGAGAAGGGAATGAGAATTGAGTAGTTTTCTGATCGTATCCTATGAGTCCTGCTCTTTTTATGTTTTTTGGGGGTGTATGTGTGTGTTGGGGTGGGTGTGTGTGCACATGTGTGCGTGCACAGGAGGAGTGGGAAATAAAAGTAAAAATTTAACAGTGAAATTTTTCAGTTAATAGATTTCATTATATGTTTTATATAAACTGAATACATTACTATTTTATAAAGGGAAAAAAAAAATTTTAAATCAAGTACCTCAGTAAAATCCCTTCACCTCTTTTTCTTACCCTAACCACAAACACAATAAAACATATATTCTAAGCCTTTTTAATGTTTTCAAATTTGTAAAAGTTTTTCAAGAAGGAAAACGAGAAAAAAATGATGCTATAACACTGGCAATCAAGTAATATTTACAGTTATCCCTTTACCCAACAGTAGAAAACATCTCACTCCTCACCCTGGGGGTGGGTTTGCATCCTTTTTATCTCTATGGAGTAGTATTTTCAGAAACTAATCAGGCCTATGGGATGGAAAAATACCATTCCCACCAGCACTAATTGTCCAGACGGCAGACGTCCTCAAGGGCCTTCTCAGACACATGCTTTTTACGGAATCAAGCCATTAGATGCCCTGTGCATCTGGGGGAGGGAAAAAATCAGTTTGATTCTACATTAGCTGAGGTTGCTCTGTTTGATTGAACCTTTTGCTGCCATGCAGCAGTGGATAGGCCGTTTGCTGTAGGGCAAAGGAGAGTCCAGAAGGTCTCAGGAATGGCCTTTCCTGAGAAACCAGCCTATGGCAAAAAGCACTCAGGTGGGGAGGGAGGGCATGGAATGAACAGTGACAGAAGAATGATAAAATGAACAAAATGTCTTACTCAACAGTTTTCCTCAGACTGCCCCACCAAAGATGCCAAAATGAGGTATGCTCCTATGTGGAGTATAAGTTAGACTGTACCCGAGAGATTGTGGGTAGAGAGTTGACACAATTTAGAGCCTTCTGTGGCTAACCCTTAAGTAAAAGGATATGGCTACGTTCTGCAAAAGAGTAGCATCCACAAATAATAAAATACGATGAAAGGAAATTTTAAATGTCACCACATCTCTCTCCAATGCCTTCAGTGGCTGCTGCCACTTCAGCAAAGAGCTGGAACAGGAACATTGCTGAGATGTGACTGAAAAGAAGTTGTTGAATCCCAACCCATCACAGTCTCTTTTTAACACAAACTTTTTCTCCAAATCAAAAGTGATGTGGACTGTTCAAGTCAAATCCATCCAGAGTCTATTATACACTACATTAACTTCTACCAAGTTATTAAAATGAGTGCCTCATATCAGTACTGTGCTCTGGCTAAGAGGATAATGGGGGAAGAAATGAAATCTTCTGCCACTTCTACCAGAAACACATTCAAGTGAAGAATAGAATCAACACAGGATTTCTTTCCTTAATTTGAGATAATTTATCCAAAAAGGTAGATCATCATTTAATGAATTCTATAGCATTAGTTCAATTTTCAATTAGGTTGTAAATGTCTGTGCTTTGCATTACATTGATCACCCCATATTCATCTTATGCCCTTAGTCACAAGGAAGAAACTAGTTTCTTAAATCGTATTTAAATTAAAAGAGAAAGAACAGATTTTAAACCCTAATTTTGTGTGTGTGTCATTACCTTCATATAGAAAATGTATCACATAATTCACATGCTGGAAAAAGAATAAGCATCCAACATGTACTAATTATTTTATTGACTTTCTCTATGCTTTCAAACTTAAACATTCTAGACAGATGTAAGAAACCTTACAAAGATGATTCATAAAGAATGACTGCTTTTCTAATGGAATCTTAACTGACTGTTCTGCATTACTTCATGGCTTCTTACACCAAAGGAATAAGCCTGTCAGTTGTCACCCTCATAGTGCCAGCAGAGAGGCTGCAAGTCATAGTGTTAATGAGCAATTACTCATATGTCATTACTAGGTTGAAAGAAATTCAGGCATTTTGGTAAAGACCATAAAGCACCAGCCTGGATTCCTAGTATAGCTGCTTATGAGAAATCTTGACCCTGAGTCTGAAGTATGAATATTTTCAAGACTCAGCCTTTGAGTCAGGCTTCCTTCAGCTCCTTCATGGAGTATGAGAAATTACAACCACATGTCCAGGTTTCTCCAGTGGAAGCGCTTTGCATAGCTAAGTCAAAAGACAAAAAAAATCACAACTAAGGCCCTCACTAGAATGCCTGTTGATATCTTAGGCATCCTATAAGGTCCTTATTTACTGACTGAACCCAGAGAGCATCTAAATAATATATAATGGCAACCCAGAAGAGTTCCTGGAAAGGATATGTTTTGAAGATATGGAAGCGCACACACAAGAAAACACACACACTCATTAACAGGATGTGGTTACTTCTAGAAAGAAGTATCAAAATCTTCATTGTCATTTAAGGGACCCCAAAATTGTAAACAAAGTTAGTAAAATATGACAATTATTTATTGAGGAAAAAAAAAAAACCTGAAACTTCTAGGCAAATTATAACTCAGAAAAATAGAACATCTATGTTAAGGTATGGTCAATCCATAAATCATATTATCAACAATATAGAAGAATATATCCAGAGTGATACATTAACTGCCATTTTTAAGAACAAAATAATCAAATATAAAAAATTCAATAGAGGGCTCTTTAAAAGTAGATGAATAAGTTAAGGCAAGAGCCTACCTAAGCCTGGAAACCAGGTAGAATGCCAGGTAGGGTTTTCAGACAGAAAAGCAGGACTCATGGCAAATCTAAAGATTCTGGTAAAGGAAGATCCAGAGGTCAGGTAAATAATAGACCTAAGGCCCCAGAATGGCTTTCCTGATGTAATGTGCAACACTCAAGTAAATACTGAGTCACAGGCAGCTTCTGAGTAGACAAGCATAAGTGGACAGCAAACAAGGTGGCTCCAATAAAAGAAGAAAGAAGCCAGGACATCTACTACAAAGGGAAGTTGTGAATTCTAAGGCAGTTTTATTTGACAGTTAAGAGTATTTTCATATGAATCTCTGTATCTTGGAAGACATATAAGTGTAAGAGTGTGCCTTGCTTGAAGGATTGGGAAACCATAGTCTAAATAGTTAACCATATGAGGGGAAAAAGGAAAAGTAGAAAGACAGCCAAGTATTTTTCTAACCAATTTCAGTGGTTGTGATGGATGGTAGAGAGTAGGTCTATTTTTCTATGACAACAGAGAAAAAGGCTTCTTTCTCAACCTACATGATGTCAGAAAGTGGTGGCAAGGCTAAGGAATTCCTAAGCCACAGTGAACAATCAGGTAGCGACTGGCCTTATGGAATGAAATGTCCAGGGTAAATGTAACACGCTGGGTATAAATTGTAGATGACTAACAGAATAAAAGATGGAGATAGGAAAAGTCAGGTCATTCATAAACACTGGCATGAGCAACTCTAAAAGCCATTTAAACCAAACACAGTGAATTCCCAGCATACAAATCCAATGACTTTATTATTTAAAGTGCATAGAATATAGTTGGAAGTATGCGCATGTGTGTGTGTGTGTACCAAATCAGGTTTATGTAGGAATGGAACTAACAAAATTCTGTGCATAGCTGACATAACCAAAGAACATATTCCTCTCATCTAGAGATGGATGATGTAGAAAGCATTGCATCTATACAATCATATGAACTTTCAGGCAAATGAAGAATTAAGTGAGACAAATCAGTTTCCTATGCAGAGTTAAATATTTAGGAACTCAAACTTAGTGTTTATATCTTCACTAAATTTCCCATATTGCGAGACAGTAGGGTTTTAGTTTCCAATTTCCATAAGACAGAGCAATTATCAAGGTGTTTGCCTCGCAGAGCATGTCTACCAGATGTGAAACACGTTTCTGATTTGAAACCTTGCAATAGCATCCCTGTAGGGCAGCAACAGACCCCAAGTCATTACACTGAAACTATGCACATCTGCCATTCAAATGCAGCCTGACACATCTAAACTGCCTACTCCCCAGTTATCAAGCCAAATGTCCTAGGGAAGGATGGATGTGCTTCACAACTGGTTTTTAACTATTTTTGTAAGTTCTTGCAATGCTGTTTCACAAAACACAGCTCCAATCACAAAGTACTGATACTAGTAAAGCTTCTGTCAATCGTTCCTTATAATTGACTTTTTACTTCATTCACTAAACACGAAGCCACTTCTGCAACTTGGACCTGGGCTGGAAGTGGCATTTAAAGGACACTGCGACCTTTAAATCCTGCGTCCTTTAACACATACTTATTCAACTGCTGAAGGCTGATATGGTCAGTCAAGTTAACAAAAGAGTTTTGGAAGAATTACTACACTATAAAAGTGATCAGAAATATCAGTGTAGCCTGAACCAAAGTGACAGAGTATCATTTAAATGGGTTTTATTGGTGAAGTTCAGTGTAATATTTATCTCGGCCATTCATACAGTGCTATTACAAGGCTAATGGTATACTCTGTTAAGCAAATAATGCAGAAGTTAAAGATGCTACTCTAGATAGAATTTGATATACATGTCTGACTGCTTATATGTCTCATCATAATAATATGTATGGCAAAGAGGCCACACTTTAGAATTTGCAAAGAACTTTTATGCACAATTTCCCTCAATAATGTCTGGCTAGGCAGAGTTGGCATTGTTGTCTCCTATTTTAAAGATTAGGAATGGAAGCTTAGAGGTGTTGACTGACTTGTATACATCCAGCTGGTACCAGAGAAAGATGCAAAAGCCTAGTTTTCTGACTCCTGGTCTGGCATTTTACTATCTTTTTATGTTTTTGTCTAGACATTGACCAAAACTGCACATTGCAGTGATTGATCATCTGAGATGTTTTGTGATAGGCAGAAAGCAGTAATTCTTATCCAAAGACATAAAAGCCCCAACTAGGTATTTTTAATGAATTGATTAAGTCCCAGACTCTGGGTTAGCACCTGTGCAATGTGAGGAGCACGTTGACAATAATGGCTGGGGATTCAGTGTTTTGTGCAGCTGTAATGTTTTGCCTAAGTGTATTACAGTCTATGAATATTAATATTTTTTAAATTAGTACTTAACTTTATTTTTCATAGCATAAACCTATTTTCTGATGGACTGAGATCCATCATTAAGTCCCTTCTTTTCTCGACATAAAAAACAAAAACAAATCTGTTGCCTACGAGTCAATTCCAACTCATAGTGATCCTACAGCAACCCTATTCCCAACATAAGAAGAACACAGTTATCAACATAATTGAAAGTATTGCTGTATTGAGAAATTGAAAACTGCTTTATACATTTATATGAATACCAAAACCAAAAAGCCAAACCCGTTGCCATTGAGTTGATTCCAACTCATAGTGACCCTATAGGACGGAACAGAGCTGCCCCATAGTGTTTCTAAGGAGTGGCTGGTGGATTCCAACTGCCAACATTTTGGTTAGCAGCCGAGCTCTTAACCACTGTGCCACCAGGGCTCCTTTATATGAATACGCCAAACTAAATAATAGACAGTATATTTTACTTTGTAATAATCATGTTTCTAATTTTTTAATTGAAATAATAATCTATCTGGTCTCTTGTGAAAGTAATATATTTTTTAACAAATGTATTTTTTTAGTCCCAATGTAAAAGTATTTATTCTTACTCGACTAATGAATGGAAATATTACTATTATAGAAATCCCGGTAGGGTATTCTTCCTTCACATATATTCAGTAATATTGACATTTATAAAATTGTGTCACCATTGATCATAATTTTTAGGAGAGATGATGGTCTAGTCTGTGCTAAAGTTCTGATAGGCAAACACAGTCACTGAAATCTAAGGAAAGAAATTACTAGTTTAAACATGCTGGAGGAAAAATCCTCAATTACAATAAGTCCCTCTTAGTAATTTGAGTACTTTGCATAATATGAAAGAAAAAAAACCTGACATTTAACAAACATTGTATTGAATATCTTCTTCCGTAGGCCTTAAGCTTGGTTGCCTGTGTTTTTCATGGATTACGGTTTCTGTACTAACTAACCCATAGTTGCAAACACATGTTGACCAATTTGATCATGTCCTAATGAAATAGTATCAGGAATTTTCTCCAACGTTTCACACTGAGATCAAATCATCATTGGACTTTTTTACGCTCCGTATCTTGATTTTATCCCTTGATATCCCAATGTTCTTTTCATTTTATTTAATTAATCCTACTGAGGGCTGTATTTACTGCTGCCACCTGAAAGAGAAGGTATGAAAAGGTAGGCTTTTTCAGTCATTCTTGGCTCAGAATCCTCCTTTCAACATTAGGAACATATATGCTCTGTTGGCTGCTTCAGATCACACCCATCCACTCAGACAGTGAGAAATCTGCAGGGAAGCAGGTTGCCTACTCGCCTGAGGGTGTAAGTGTCATAAAGTGATGAGTGTATATGAACAAACTTCAGGGCCTTTGACAATGTCTCTGTTTCACCTGGACCAAAATAGGGCCAAAACTCCTCCTTACATGCTGCTCTACAACACTTGCCAAAATATACTGCAAAGGGGAGCAAAATTATGAGTGTTTTTAGCTGCCAGGAACAACAATGCTACAGGTGCCTTGGAAATTTAAATCCTGAAACTGATTGCAGGTGAAAATAAACACCTGATGTGAAGAAGATGCCTTCAAGCCAAAGATCCACCATGAACGTCTTAGTCATCTAGTGCCGCCATAACAGAAACACCACAAGTGGATGGTTTTAATGAAGATAAACTTATTTCCTCACAGTCAAGTAGGCTAAAAGTCCAAATTCAGGGCGTCAGCTCCAGGGAAAGGCTTTTTCTCTCTGTTGGCCTTCTTCTCTTCAGTGTTCCCCTGGACTAGGAGCTTCTCTGCGCAGGGACCCTGGTCCAAAGGATGCGCTCTGCTCCTGGTGCTGCTTTCTTGATGGTATGAGGTCACCCTGTCTCACTGCTCACTTCTGTCTTTTATATCTCAAGAGATTGCCTCAGGACACAATCCAGTCTTGTAGATCAGGTCCTGCCTTACTAACACAACTGCCACCCATCCTCCCTCATTAACATCATAGAGGCAGGTTTACAACATACAGGAAAATCACACAGTACCAGGAATCATGGCCTAGCCAAATTGATACACAAATTTTTGGGGGGACATAATTCAAACCATGACAATGAACACTGTTATACTAAAAGGGCATATCTCTCATGTTGGAATAGAAATGTGTGCATTCGTAATTCTCCATCCGTAATGGGAAAGTGACATAGGAATGAGTAGTAAAAAGACAAACGACACACTGACTTCAGAAATAACCAAGTATGCCCAAGTGCTTAGTCAGTGGAAAATTAACATATTTCCTATACATTCTATTAGCCATTTATGTATGCAAAAACAGTCAACCGGAATCTAATATGAATGAGACCCTGTTATAGACACAAAAGATACTTGACTGTGTAATTACAACCCTTTAAGTCAATCCACCTATGCAAATACCCTGCCAACCTTGTCAACCTCACATACTGTCCAACATTCAAGGCAATGACCCATCCCCTCAACACTTCTAATATCAACTTACCAATTATTTTCCCACTAATTGACTGTCTGCTATGACTTGAGTACTAAACAAGGATCTCTCTCCATATATAACCTCATTTAATCTGCATAGAGCAATTTTTGCTCCATCATGTCTGCCTTACTCAGAACTTATGGCTATATTCATCTTTGATACATGCCTCAGTCACCTCCAGATTCCACTTTGCACTGGTATTCTTCTAACAGAATAGCAGACACACAATTTGGCATTAAGTACCTGACCAAGATGTAGTAACACGCAGAACCAGTGTCAGAAGGCACCAGAATGCAGAAGGTACTGTTCAATGAAAATTTCTTAAAATTGTATGCAATGATTCTGTAGTATACATGCAAATCAGATGAGCCACCAGGGTACCGGAAAGCTAGGGAATGGAGTTGGCATGGGGTGAGTATAGGGGAAAAATACCTGAATTTGGTAGTAGTAGGATTGTCCTCAACATGTTACTTTTGTATTTTTAGATTCTATCTTGATGGAAAATAAATGTAGTGTTCAGGCCACCTCAGAACAACAATTTAAATGACTCAATTCATGTAATTTTTATAGTTTCATATTTCTTACATTCTCTTTTTTAATTATTCTGGAATTTCTAAAGATTATGTTATAATATGATGTTGTTGGGGATGGTTATGAACATTGGGATATGGGACTGAGAAGCGTCATCTCCCTCCTCCAACAACATACATGTTCTGCCCATCAAATATCCTGACAATGGCTCTTTCCAACCATGAACTCTCAGAAGATGGAAAATAGCTAAGAGGGATTTCAGTAATCTATCTGAGAATGGATGGTGGTCCAAACTAAGGCTGCAGACAGTGGGAGTGGAGAGTAGTTGGTTGATAGGAGATATGTTATGAAAATAAGATCAAATAAACACACCTACTGATTTGATATGAAAGAAAAGGATTCCTAAACTTAGGCAACCGAATAAATGTTGGTGGCATTGATTGAACTAGAGATTTCAGGAGTGGAAGCAGGTATAAGGAAAAAAAATATATATAAGAAGTTCTGTTTTGACCCTATTAAATTTAAGGTATCTTCAAAGCATCCAAGTGAAAAATCCCAATGGTTAGTCCAGTGAGTTGGGCTGGGCTGACCTTCTTTTTGATGCTCCTTTGTCCCGAGAGAGATAAAAGCCTTCTCCTGCCAGGCCCTGGCCTAGGTCCCATCTGTTGTTAAAAATGCAGCAGAAGGGCATGAGGCCCCCTAACTAGCTAGTGAATAGACCAGTACTTCTAATTAGGCAGTTTTAGAGGGATCTGCTAAGCCTTACTACGTTCTACGCTGTAATTAAGAGCCTATCTCTGTTTGAGCAGTTGCTTTCTTGCTTCCCTGCTACTGGTCACTAGAAGCAGCCCTATAGATAACAGAACATTCCTGTTATTTGCACTGATATCATGGGCACTGTCAGAGATAATAGGGAGGATATTTGGAAGTCAAAACAGTACCCTAATTGGTGAGAAGATGCCTCAGGTACAAAGCAATGATTCTGTGGATTTGTAGAGAATCATTACCTGGCAAGATGAATAAAAGTGAAATGAGCCACTGATCTTTCTGATGGGATACAGGGTAAACTTTTTTTTTTTTTTTTAATGCCTAAGGTAACCAGAACTAGTTTAAACTGTCAAAGAATCTTCTTACCCTGGGAAGCTAAAAGGACAACTGTTGGTTGTACGAGACAGAGGCGTTGTAGAGAATATGTACTCCTTGATGCATTACTGTATTTATTGCCAAAATAACAAATTCTATTTGATCAATACAACCACTGTGTTTAAAAAGGAAGGAGCAGTCAATAGTATAAAGTGCTATAGTGAAGTTCATTAAAAGCTTCTGTTTTGACTTAAAAACTCTCAACAACCTTAACAAAAGCACGTCCAGTAGCATCTCGAGGACTGAAAGTAGCTTACAGAATAAGGTAAAAAATGAAAGCAGCCCTTCTACTTCCTTTTCCTGTTCCTCTTCCTCTTCTCTTTCCTTCCCCTGTCTTCCTAAACAGTTCAACCCAAAAGATTTTTTAGTTGGGGTAACTAGGGTAGGTATCAGACCAAGGTATGGGGATAGATTGCAGAGGTCTAGTGCAGTGTGTCAGAGTCCATGTAGGATGAGGAGTGTGACCAGAAGGCACCCACTGAATGGGGTCTGAGGAGTGGAGAGGTGCAGGGTGTCAAAGCTGAGCAGGATGGAGGAGGCCATCCATATTGGTAAAGGTGAGAGGGAGGCCCATTGTAGAGTTTTGGAGACCAGGCAATGAAGAGGTGCTCCACCCAGAGCAGGGAGGCACTCTACAGGGTGTAGCAGGGCAGCAGCCTGGCACAGGATATTGGAGCTCAGGTAGGGTGAGAAGAATGACCATGCAGGGGAACAGAGGTGACAGGAACAGGATGACAGAATTTAGTGGGACGAAGAGGGCATGGTTGTGGCAGCCTGCCTCAGGATCTTGGAGTTTGAGTGGAAATAAAGAGGCTATCCATGTGGGGGAGACAGCAATGGCAGGAATGAAGGATTGGTTACATATAGGAGAATTGATGAAATAAGTAAAAATGTTAATAATAATAGGAACTTGGTTTCTCACCGTCAGAGAAGGGAGTTGCAAATATGGAAATGGGGAAAACTAGAAAGAACTCTGTAAAATTGGAACTGAAGATTTCAGTGTGAACTCATAGTTTATCATATAGAGAGATACACAAAAACATATAGATAAGAATGAGACAAGTGATTGTGGGAGAGGGCAGGGCAGGGATTTGCTGAGAAGGGGCATGAGAGAACTTTCGGGGTGATGGAAATATTCTAGATCTTGAATGAGTCATGGTTACTTGGGTGTGTATATTAGTCAAAACTCATCAAATTGAACACTTAAGATTTCTGCACCTTGCTGTATTATACTGTAACAAAATAATAACATAAAAAATAATGTTTACACAATGGAAACAACCTAGATGCCCATCAATAGACGAATGGATAAACAAACTATGGTACATACATACAATGGAGTACTATGCAATGAGAAAGAACAACAATGAATCTGTGAACCATCTCATAACATGGATGAAACTGGAGGACATCAGGCTGAGTGAAATAAGTCAATCACAAAAGGACAAATATTGTATGAGACCTCTATTGTAAAAACCCACGAAAAAGTTCACACACACAATGTTACAATCTTTGTTGGTTACCAGGGACGGGAGGGGTGGGGGGGAAATACTAAATAGGCAATAGATAAGTAGTATCTTGGGTGAAGGGTGAGACAGTACACAATACAGGGGAAACTAGCACAACTTGTACAAGGAAAGGTCACCAAACTCCCTGAGGGACTGAATTGCTGGGGGGAGGGCTGTGGGGACCATGGTCTCAGGGAACATCTAGCTCAATTGGCATGACACAGCTTATAAAGACAATGCTCTACATTCTACCTTGGTGAGTAGTGTCTGGGGTCTTAAAAGCCTGTGAGCAGCCATCTAATATACTCCACTGGTCTCATTCCTTCGGGAGCAAGGGAGAATGAAGAGAACAGGATACAAGGAAAAGATTAGTCCAAAGGACTAATTGTCCACAGCTACCAAGGCCTCCACCGGACTGAGTCCAGTACAGCTAGATGGTGCCCGGCTACCACCGCTGACTGCTCTGACCAGGATCACAACAGAGGGTTCTGGACAGAGCTGGAGAAGGATGTGGAGCATAATTCTAACTCACAAAAGAAAAGACCAGATTTACCGGCCTAAAGGAGACCAGAGAAACCCCAAGAGTATGGCCCCAGACACCCTTTTAGCTCAGTGGTGAAGTTATCTCCAAGGTTCACCATTCAGCCTGGGAGTGGACAGCCCTGTAAAACCAAATGGGACTAATGAGATACAGTAGTCCAGTGACAGGGGCCAGAAGGCAGAAGGGGACAAGGAAGCTGGTGATAGGGAACCCAAGGTTGAGTAAGGATAGTGTTGATGTGTTGTGAGATTGTTAACCATTGTCATAGGGCAACATGTGTAGTAACTGTTAAATGAGAAACTATTTTGTTCTGTAAGCCTTCATCTTAAGTGAGAATAGCAGCACAACTGGAAGAGCGTAGTCAATGTCACTGAACTGTGCATGTAGAAATTTTTGAAATGGTGTATCTCTGGCCATATGTATTTTCACAAAAAAAAAGGTTGAGAAGTTAGAGGGTTGACATGTTGTGGGGTTGTTAACCAATGTCATAAAACAATATGTGTACTACTGTCTCATGAGAAACTATTTGTTCTGTAAGCCCTCACCTGAAGTACAATAAAATAAAAAATGTTAAAAATAATAATAATAATAATGTTTACAGGGAGTTTAGGCAATTCATTAAAACAACTTTGTTTGGAAAAGGAGAAGATAAGGCATAATAGCTAGAGGTGACCTAAAGTAAAAGAAAGTGGCTTTCTTCTCATTTACTTTTCTTTTCTTTGTTTCTAGATGGGAGATACCTTAACATGCTAAAGGAAAAACAGTATATGGAGAGTGGCTGGAATACAGGAGAGGGAAAAAGACCCAAGACAGAAAGAGGGCAGTTGCCTGAGCAGGGTCCAGGAGGAGATGGGCAAATAGATGTGGCCACAAGTGTACCTCATCCCTGTGATAAAATGAAATTGACTTTAGAATATGGGGACGAAGTAGCTGAGGGCCCTCTCCCTAAACATCTCTGTTTTCCTTGTGAAATAAGATTTGGGGTTGCATTTTGAATATGAAGGGCTTAAGAATGGCTAAAAGGGTTTTTTAAAAGTGATGTAACCTTAAAATCGGAAAATGGGGACTGAGATAAAGATCTGACTAGGCATTCTAATTATTTCATGAAAACATTGTGGTTTTGCCTACTAATCCAGACTTCAGCTAGGACAAAAAATAATTTTCTTAAATCTGTCCTTAGTCTAATTATGTAGCCTCAATCACCTTAATTCCTTATTGAATAGTAATTTATTCAAATATAAAGGATCTGAAGGAAATAAGGAAATAGGCCTGAAATAAATGTATCATATCTTGACCCACTCACAAAACCCTTCAGTTGTACGCGATTAATCTGTAAGTGAACACGATGATAATATGTACTTTAGTGAAGACATGTAAGAGGCGTGATGGATTACTCCTGAAGGGGCTAAGGGAGATAAATTTGATAATTGCTTATAGACTTCTTATATATTTTACTAGCTGGTGACAAACTTCTGCTCTGAACGCACTTTTGTTTTTGAAACAAATTTACCAGGATGCTGTATATTACATAGATTTTTATTAACCCCTTTTCTAGCTTAGTTAGGATTAAAAGATCAGAACTATTTCTTAAATCGCAAGTCAAGAATGTCGATAGACAAAATGAGGTTTTTCCAAGACTATATCAAAGATGATGAGCCCTGGTGGCACAGTGGTTAAGAGTTTGGCTGCTAACAAAAAGGTCGGCAGTTCAAATCCACCAGCCACTCCTTGGAAACCCTATGGGGCAGTTCTACTCTGTCCTATAGGGCCACTACGAGTCGGAATCGACTCCACAGCAACGGGTTTGTTTGTTTGTTTGTTTTTTATATCAAAGATGTAGCTGAGTAGCCCCAGTGTTCAGCCGTCCTATGAACATCTCTCACTTCCTGAATGGCGATGATGCTCTCATTGCTCCACTGGAACTCTGCCATAATTCACTGGGTCTTCCACATGAGTAGCTACCATTTTAAGAGCCTATGTTGTTGTTGTCGTCACTTGCCATCAAGTTGGCTCCAGCTCATGTCCACCTTCTGCCCAGTCCTGTGCTGTCTTCATGATCATTGGTATGTTTTAGTCCATTGTCGTGGCTATTAAGAGTGTCACTTCCATGGCTTGTGTAGTCTATTTTGACCAAAATTCCAATTATTGTATGCAATCAGCATAGGTTTGTGACAATCCTGACCAAAAGGATTGCTTCCTTTCTGAAACTCAACTACAACAACAGTATTTCCCTCATTCAAGCAATGTGTTTTCCTAATCAAAGGGAAAAAAACAAAACAAAAAAAAAAGGTGAGTGCATGTGATTTCATTATTGCTCTACGGGAACAATAAGAAAGGGGTGCTTTGTTTCTGATGTATATTCAAGCAGAATCCTCAAGGATATCACTAGAAAATATGCATATTAAAGTTACATTAAAGCTAATTTAAGTAATGGGAATTGAGTCTTTTCCTTGGGTTGCAAGTTTCCCAGAGGTGCAAGTTTATGAAATTTTTTTATTTGTGGGCTTTTTCATTTTTGTTGCATGATTTGGTTAAGTTAGTGATCATCAGGTAATCACTGTTATACAGCCAGCTTGGAAACCAAACATTCTTGTTTCAATCTCTGAAAACACATGGAATTGAGAAAAACATTTTTTTTCAGTGTCATTGGATCCAGAATCTCATAATGATATTCATCCTACAACCCTCAAACCATATGTGGATCACAGAATATTGCATGCTGCTTTCTGCTAAGTCACATTAAGGAGTCAGACAACTTCCTTTGGATTGTTACATAACAGTCGACCTGGAAAATGGGAGATTTAGAACAGCCATCTCAGCACACACAGATGGGCTCACGCCAAGGGGAGTGGGGCAACTCATGAAGTCAGCTGCCTAGAAATGGACGACAGACTCTCCTTGACTCATCTCTCCTTCAATCTACAATAACACTTGTCAGATCGTAACCATTATTTAGCTATTTTGATAAGTTTGCTTTTAAACTCTATTATGAAAATTATAATTGTACATTACTTTAATTAGGCTAAATTCTTCAGCGGTTTCTCAGGGCCCCTGATGGTAAAGGTAGAAAAAAAGATAACCTTCACACACGTAGGATAGGCAATGTGTTATAATAAACAAAATACAAGATTTAGAGCCAGCCATGGTGTCATTCCTAATTCTGTCACTTACAAGCTGTATATATATAAAAAAACAACAACCCTCTGCCTTGAGTCAATTCTGACTCATAGTGACCCTATAGGGTTTCCAAGCAGAACTGCCCCATAGGGTTTCCAAGACTGTTGCTAATCTTTATAGAAGCAGACTTACATCTTTCTTCCTTGGAGCAGCTGGTGGGTTGGAACCACTGACCTTTCAGTTAGCAGCCAAGCGCTTAACCACTGTACCACCAGGGTTCCTTACAAGCTCTATAATCTTACTTGATTTATTAAGCTCTATAATCTTACCTTACTCATTTGTTCTGTAAGGTAAATATGAATCCTGCAGAGATGCTGTAAAGAATTGATGTAATGCATACAAAATAACTGGCACATTGGTGCTACCCAACAACAGATAGTTATTATTGATTTATAAGATCCCTGATCCATCTTGTTATCACTAGGTACCCAGTGTTCTTCCTTAGATAATAAATGAAAGATTAAACCAATGAATTGTGGTAACTTCCTATTAATCAACTAAAATAAGTGCTTTCATATTGAATTCATTCAATAGGGAATCCACAAATTAAAAATAAAAGTTTTAAACTGGATCACTCACAAAGATCTTACAGAAATAAAACATTGCAAATAAAATGTTACTAGTTATTCTGATATTCTCAATGAAATTTCAATTTTATTTAAATACGTTGAAATTTGTGGAAGATAGGCCTCTTGATTTTTTATTGGCTACTATTTTGTTTAAGAAAAAGAAATCATAGAGTCACAGCGCTTTAGAGATAGAGGTGGGCCTTGGAGATCTCTGATCAACCCACTTAATTTTACAGATGACCAAACTAAGACCCAGAGAAGCAAAGTGGCTTGTACATGATAGTAACAGGAAGAGCGGAGATTAGAAATTAGGTCACAGAACTCTCGATGCAACTTTCTTTTTTCTACACCATCTTGCATAAACCAAATCTGAGATGTAATGATACACTTTGATGCTCTAAAAAAGAACTCTGTTGAGTTCATATGGCACAAAAGACATCTTAGATCAATGCAACTCAAGGAGAGACAGAAACTTCACATCGTTCTGTCAACATTTTTCAGGAAAATAATAAATTTAACCTCATCTTTTTTCAGCTCCTTAGTATAGCCTCTGTGTTTTATTCTGAAATAAATACCAGGGTCTTAAAATTATTGGTATTAAAAAGCATGTTGGTTTTCTCAAGGTAATAGTAAACAGTTCTGAAAGAGACAGAAAAGCTGTTTTTCAAAGTGAGTTTTACTCCTCAAGGATTTGTTGATTGTATGGAAATATTCAAATGCATTCTCCTCCTGCAAAGACGGAGTGGTAAAGTCCCAGGGCACTGACTAACTAGGTGATCTTTGTTGTTGTTGCTAGGTGCTGTCGAGTTGGTACCGACTCACAGCCTCCCTGTGTACAACAGAATGACACACTGTCTGATCCTGCACCAACCTCACAATCGTTGCTATGCTTGGGCCTATTGTTACAGCCACTGTGTCAATCCATTTCTTTGAGGACCTTCCTCTCTTTTGCTGACCCTATACTTTACCAAGCATGATCTTTGGAGGTTACTTAATTGATTTGTGCCTAAGTTTGCACCTCTGTTCATGTTATGATGGGTCCCTGGCTGGTGCAAATGGTCCATTCACTTTGCTGCTAACCAAAAGGTTGGTTGTCTGAGAACATCCAGAGATACCTGGAAAGAAAGGCCATTGAATTAGCCATTGAAAACCAGTGGAACACTGTTCTACTCTGACACACATGAGGTCACCATGACAGCAACCGGTTTCATATTATGACAATAATTGTTATACAATTATTATAGGAATTAGTTAATACATGTAAAGCACTTAGAATAATAGCATAAAATAATAACAAACTTAGCTAGCTGCTATTATTATTTTTGCTGCTATCATTATTTTTGCTGCTATCACCATTATAACCACACTTTGTCAAAAACAGATAATATTCACATATTGCAATATTAGATTCTATTCTCCTTCCTTGTTATATTTCATGAGTGTGACTGTCCCATCACAGGTCCTGTATCATCTGATTAAGTGGTGCCAAACAATTTCTTAATCTTAATCAACCTCTATGTTTTTTGCTATTGGACTTGAAAACTTCAAAAGAAAGCAACAGTTAATCAATATTAACTTCGCTTCCACGGGTTGTTAGAGCTCTTTGAAAATTCTCTTACTCTTCTTCTCTTACTAACTTTACAAATCTGCTAAGCTCCCCTTCACCTGGAAATTAAGGTGAACATAGGAAAGGAAAATTTGTTAGGATATTTGAATAAAATCAGACTTGAAATAAATTAATATAGGATGATCCTAGGTTGCATGTAACTCTTGAGTTTGTTTAAGAAGGATAGAGGAATCAGAAAGACCTTTTTCAATATTCTCCTTCACCTTAGTGTAGGGCCTAGTATAAAGGAGATCTCAGTGAATATTGTTGAATTAATGGATAAAAAAAACCAAACTGTCATGGTAAATTTGTTGTCGATCAAATACTTGTAACAGTAGCATTTCTTCTGTATAGATTTTTTTCTCTCTCTCTCTTTTCCTTATACTGGCAAAATCTGAATGGATGTGACTTGTTTCCTTGCAAGACTTACAATGTGTATACAACGTTTTGTCATCTCTAAGGTAGACAATTACTGTGTATTCATCATCCACATGCCTGTAGCTGATTACCCCTGGGGCTGCGCTAGAAAAAGTTAACTTTTCAATGTATTAAAAATAGACTCAGAACACTGGACAACAATTCATTTCTCAAAACACTAGTACCCTCCTTCTCCTGATAAAGTATATTCCCCAAAATTAGATCTTTCTACAAGAAGCTCAAGGTCATGACTGAAATTACATCAAAAAATGTGGTGATAGAACACACATCATCCACCATTCTTAATTTTGTCTACTTATTTCATGGGAACTCTGCACTGCCATGAAAAAAGCTGGAGTCAGAGTCAATTTTATCAGGCATACATTGCCTAAATTACATTGGTAGGAATTTTTTTTTTTTTTTTTAAATAAGACTAGTGAATACTGGAAAATTTCAGGGCAAATAAAATTAGTCTGAATGTGAATTAGGTTTGAACTAGGATGGATATGAGTTAGGCTTGATTCCAGAAAGAGCAACAAAAACCTAGTTTACAAATATTTTTTTAGATGTCAAAATATGAAACAAAAGATATTAAAAAAAAAAAAATCAGACATGTCAAATAGATTAAATAAAACTCCCTTAAAAAATAATGTCTAGGGAACCCTTATCCATTGCTAGTGGGAATGCAAAATGGTACAGCCACCATAGAAAATAGTTTGGCAGTTCCTCAAAAGATTGAACATGGAACTACCATATGACGTAGCAATCCCAATCCTAGGTACATACTCAAAAGAAGTGAAAGCAGGAATGTAAACAGAAACCTGTACACCAATGTTCACTGCACTTTTCACAATAGCCAAAGGTGGAAACAACCTAAATGTCCATCAACAAATGAATGGATAAATAAAATGTGGAACATACATGAGGCCTTGGTGGTACAGCAGTATACACATACAATGGAATATTACTCAGCCATAAAGAGAAATGAAGTGCTAATACATGCCACAACATGGGTGAACCTGAAAAACATTATGCTGAGCAAAATAAAATCAGTCACAAAAGGACAAATGCTATATGAACTCACTTATATGAAATAAGCAAATATATAGAAACCAAAGCCTATTAGTGGCTACCAAGGGTGGTAGAGAGGAGGAAAAAGGAAGTTTTTGCTTGGGGTGGGGTCACTGAATTTACATTAATGGTGTTAGAATAATTAGGAAAAAGATAGGAATAAGGGTTGCCCAACATGAAGAGTGTAATCAATGTCATTGAATCCTGCGTGAAGAAACTGTTGAATTGGCAAATGTTTTGTTGTATATATTTGCACCATAAGAAATAAATAGAATAAACAAACAAATAAATAAATGGATAGATAGAAATAAGGTCTAGGAAGAAATACTTAATCCACCTCCCTCCACCCAGGATATAGAAGAAAAAATTTTAGTATTCTCCTGAAATAAAATCACAGAATTTTCACCAGCTCACACTGCAAAATAAGTCTCTTAAATCATTGTCAAAAACGCTTAAAATCTACTGCCATGAAAATGCTGTCTCTGATAAACTCATATCAATGTCTTCATTTTCTGTCTACCTTAAAACATTTGCCTTAAGACAATTCCTTAATGCAATTCAACTGCAAAGAGAATCTCTCTATTCTTGTGATCTATTCTCCTTAATTTCAAAGCCATTGAGGTCAGGAAAGAGAAGAACCAGGGTTGATGGGCTGAAAAGCACATCCTACCTAAAACCAACAGATCTCCATATGCCTCTTTCCTCATTTGGTAGCATCACCTGCAGAGTAATGGTCCAGCTCTTTGGCATGGCCTTCAAGGCCTCCCAAGGTCTGGGGTCTCACAACACCTTTTTGAATATTTCATAGCCCAACAGCATCAAGTTGCTGGCCATTTTCCAAGCACAGCATAGAACTTCAAGCTTCCAAACCTTTGATCATAATGTTCCTTCATCTGTCCAGGATCTTTCTTCAGCTCTTTTACACTCTCTGAAATCTACTCATCCTTCCAAGCCCAGAAAAAAATGTTGCTTTCTTTCTGAACCTTTCTGGATATCCACAGTCTAAATAAAGAATCCCTGTCTTTGTGATCTCACAGCATAATGTCCTCACTGGACATTACTGGGCAGTGGAAGGAGAAGGGTGTTAAGAGACTGACATGCCTAGGTTGGAATTCTGCCCCTGGAACCTATTTAAAGTACTCGAGGATTTGGGCAAGTCACCTAAGTCTCAGTAGAGAAAATATCTACATTCCAGGGATATTGCAATGATTAGGGATGGTATATGCCAAAGTTTCTAGACGACAGTCACACATACACTAGAGAGTCAACTATTAGTTCTCATATTACTGTACCTTCCAATGCGTAACTCAGAGAAACTTGGCCATAGCATATGTTCAAAATAAAGTCCACTGAGTTAAAATAATAAAGGAATGCAGATATGAGAAACTACTGTCACTCTCAATACTTGACAAATTGCAAGGTTATTGTAGGCCAATTGAAAATTGTTAGATAGTTTTATAGGGGAAGGCCAAAACGCCACTTGAGTTTAAGGCCAGTCAAACGAGGAAGGAAATAGCAGTGATATATCATTCACTCTAAATATCAAGCTCCTGCTATCTTCATGGCCTTCCTGAGGTTTAATAACAACAATTTAATGATTGTGCCAATCCTGAAACATTTTTCAAACTTAGTGATCACATCTCTACAATCCAGTGGGGATGACAGATCAAATTAAAGAGAGCTGGTTCAGCCTCAGAGCATGAGCAGTCTCAAAGTCAAATATTATTTGCCAATAATATAGCAGCAGGAAGTAGTCATCCTACAGTTCCTATCACACACTTGTCACAATGGAAGGGAGCATGGTTTTCAGGCAATCAAAAATAAAGGAAACGTAATCAGAGCTGAGTTTATCACTTATACATAACACTGATAACCCATAGCTGTATCTTGATTTTCAAAACAGTAACATGCCATTTGTCAAGTAGTAGGGAGATATCTATTTTCTATGTAGTCTATGTAAGAGAGAGCAAAACATATATTGTCTTTTCAAAGAGGTCAATGTAAGGCACAGAATAAATAATCACATCAAAAATCTCAGCAATGAATTGTAAAAAAGCACATTTCAGCGTCTTGATAATTAAAATAGAGGAATATTTCTCTTTTTATAAAGCATATAACATAAGTGAGACATAAGGTCCTTTTGATAAAATGCCGGTAACACACAAATGTTTACACCGAGTACAGGTACTACTCACTGTTCCCAAACACTCAGACCAGAAAATCTGTAGGCTGGTGTGCACCTGTGAAATTGAGTGTATACCCAATTCAGCCTCCCTGGACAGAAAGAAACACTAAACAGTAACAAGAGTGATGTGAATTTGTAAGAAATACACGTATGCTGTTGGAGTCTAATAGAAATATTTTAACTACTGGCCTGAATCCAATCTGCACAGTAATTTAATAGACTATCAACCACAAATGCAACCCATAAGGCAAGCAAACAGGTACCAAATGCAATAGGTGATTTTCTTGGAATGAGACAGGTAGAATCAAACTAATCTATGTGAAAAAGGAAGCTGCCTGGCAACATTATATAGTCAAAATCTTCAATAAGAAAGTTTAATCAATCATATTCTTATGATAAATTGCTTTGGAAGAAATTCGGTCAACACCATAGGATCTGACAAATCTCAAAGATTTTTTTTTTTAATCACCAAGAGTTTCTTTTCTTTGAGCATATTTTATCACATTTAATGTATAAAAATTTCATAGGAACAGAAATTGAAGCCAGTACTTTCTAAGAAATGAATAAGTATACAAGTTTAAAGGATGTTTTTTTTTTTCAAAGAAACTTATTGCAACTTGTATTATTCAAGAACTATTTTGGAATTCCACTTTTGGGAATTATTTTCAGAGTCACTTAAGGAGTCAGGCAAGGATATTAATCATAAGATTTTATAATCATAACTCAGAGGAGATGAATTCAGAGGGTCATGATTAGTTCCATTCCAGCTCTACTAAACTGAAATATTTAGATTAGACTGAAATATTTAGATTTAGAAAAAAACTGCTATAGAAGGAAGGCATGGGTTTCTCAGAGAAACTTTCTCTTCATGGAAGGAATTGAAGACTACAAGGAGCTGCCTTGTCTAGATGGTCTAAAATTGTCTAAAGAGACAAAAGTAAACCAGATGGTCTAAATGCCCTTCCAGCTGAAGACTGGATTCTTTTTACATCAAATACTACATAGTATATGACAAAAATATAGCCCTTCCGCTACATTGGTTAAATGCAATTTTCTCTGCCAATAGTATGATTTCCTCTTCCTTATAAATCCCCACCAACGCTCTTTCTCTCCAAAGATACTCAGTTACAAAAAAAAAAAAAAAGGAAATGAAATAAAATAACCAAGAGATTTTGTTTACAGGAGAAATCTAATCTTACCATTAAAGACTAGATTGTTTAAAGGACCAGATGTATTGGAAGATGAGTTGAAAAGTCCAGCACCACATTTTATTCAAGCAACAAACAGGTATTGACAACTTATGATGTGAGAATGTTCTAAGTACTGATATGCAGAGGTTAACAAAAGAGACAATGGTCTCTGCCCTCAAAGAGCTTGCATTCTTATGTGGGAGACAAAGTTTAAATTAAATTATACAAATAAATATACAATTAAATATTCTGATAAGGCCTGTGATGCAAAAGTGCTTGGATAAGTGGGGAAAATTTAATTTACATTGGAGAAATAAATATTTAATCTCAATTCTGCAAGACTATTAGGATTTGCCAGGTGGATATCTGTTTCCAGTGGAGAAAACAATGTGTTGAAAGATCTGGGATACAGGACAGAGTTCAAGATTTTCAAGGTATTGATAGGTGGGTAGTGAGGCAAGAGCTTCATGAGTGATAAAGAGTAAGAGAGTTAAGTCTGAAGAAATGGATGAGGGCCAGTTCATACAGAGCTTAGTAGGATATGCTAGTATTTTGGCTCTTTTTTTTTTTTTTTTCCCCTAAATGAAATGGGAAACCACTGAACAGTGTTAAGCAAGGGAAACCTGTAGCTGTGGAGTCGATTCTGATTCATAGCTATCCTATAGGACAGAGTAGAACTGCCCCATAGAGTTTCCAAGGCTGTAATCTTTACAGAAGCAAACTGCCACATCTTTCTCTTGTGGAGTAGATGGTGGATTCAAAGAGCCTACCTTTCAGTTAGCAGACAAATGCTTAACGATTGCACAACCAGGAAGGGGAGGACCTGGTCAAATTTAATTCATAAAAAGTCGACTTCACCACTGGGAGCAAGAGTACTGGGATGAACAGGTAGGCGGAGGAGGGATTATAGGGAACCAAAAATGGTCTTGAAGCCATTGGAGTAGACCACCTCTGTCTGACATATTGCAAGTAGGACTTGGGTGGTGACAGTGGAGATGGAAAGAAGCAAACAATTCTAACGTATATCTTGTGTGATATACACTGTAAATTTAAGGTCAGGAAGTAACATCAATTGCTTCTTGATTTAAGACAAAACTTTGGCAATAGTCATACAAAAAAAAAAGTAATTTAAACGAAACATTTTATATTATTACAGAAAACAGAATAAATCAGTTGAGTTTATAAATCTAATCACGTTTACCTATCACTAGAATTCTCAAATCCCTAGAATTTCATCTGATGAATATGGTTTCATGTCAAAGGTTTCTATTGTGATTATAATCTCACTAGGGTGGGATTAAGTTTAGAGTTTACCAATTCACAGTGAATTTATTTTTATGTGGTTACTGTAATCTGAAGGCTTAAGGGAATTGCAGCAAAGAGAATATGCTTAGTTGGATGAAAGGTAAGAGGAAACAAATTACTCATAGTAAATATATAAATATGAAAAAATAAATCATTACATAGGATTTCTAATATGCTCTAAAGTACTTGTCCTTGAATGTGATTAGGGATTTGGATGCATTAAACTGAAAACAGTTATGTGGAAATGCCCATATCAGTAAAAGTTAAAAAGGTTTGAGGGATGTTAAACACAGTCCTTGGAGGTAAGCTAATTAGTAAACTAGAAAGTCTTAAAACTCTCAAGCGCCATCTTTGAACTAAAGAAGACATCTACTAATGAAGTCCCCAGTGGGCTAAAAGTCTAGATCTAGCAGTATGTGCATTTTTGTAGCTGAATTTCAACTATGTTGATGCATTAAAAGCAATATGAGAAGTTACTCCACAAATAAAAAAAAGGGTAAAAATGTTCACAGGACCATGAACTGAAAGCACTTCATTTTTAATTTCTTGGTTATATCTAACGTATTTAAAATAATCAGATGCAACCAAAGCATCCCCTTAACAGAGAAAAAAAGAGGTAAAATGTTGTGGTAAATTAATATGTTTGGTTTGATTCATAATGAGTGGTGGGGGAGGGTAGACATTTGAAGGGGGAAATGATAAATTAAATCCAAGTCTCTGACTCACTTACATACTACAGAAATAAAAAAAGATAAATTTAGCTCTTTTAAGGAGGTTTCTAGACTAAAAAGTCAGGCTTTATAAACAAACATACCATTATTTCAAATGGAATGTTTGAAAGCAGCATAATCAGAGCAGATATTTAATTTGGAAAACTGTATAGATTGCCTAATTGCCTTAAACTTGATAACAGGGAAAAGATTGTTCCAGCAGCTGGCTAACACTCACTACTTATTACCAAACTATGATTTATCATACTTCATAGAAAAGTCACTTGCTATGTGAGTTGTGTTTTCTAATAAGCATCACAGTGCGTTATGTTA
Source organism: Dugong dugon (assembly GCA_030035585.1). Classification (NCBI taxonomy): domain Eukaryota; kingdom Metazoa; phylum Chordata; class Mammalia; order Sirenia; family Dugongidae; genus Dugong; species Dugong dugon. The sequence continues at coordinate 139,874,765 of CM057464.1, read as the reverse complement.
CTGAGGGTTTTTTGTTGTTTTTTTTTCCCTCTTTCAGCAGGAGAGTCTAGAGAGACTGACTAGGTTTCAGAGGCTGGAAACCCTTGCAAACAATATTAGCCTGAACTTTAGAACATGGTCACCATACACAGAAGCACGTCCGCGGGGCGGGGGCGGGCGGTGGTGGCGAACAGGAAATAGTGGAGGGATGGAGAAATGGTAAACTTTATATGCTTCGCAATTTTGTCTCCAATTGGCCCTGGGCCCCAGTGTATTCATTATTAAAACCTTCCTTAACTTGTCTTGTTCTTTTCCATTATGACAGGAACTTCTTAAGGTCATCGTTGGTTCTAACTGCAGTTCTCTGGTATTTTATCAGTGTTTAGAGAGTTGTTTAATCTTGGGATGGAGCGCAAACATTGATTAAAAATTGTAGAACCATCTGGGAGAAAGAAGTTTTCAAATAACCCTTTTTTCTAGAATTGGTAAAATGAAGAAAAATGTTGAGTAATGATTCAAGCACTGAAGGAGGCTGACAGGAAGAAAAGAAAATTAACGTATGGGAGACAAAGGAATTAGTTGATGGGGTTATAGTAATCAAAAAGGAAGATAGTAAAAGAGCAGTGTTTTGGTCTTAGGTGATAAATGATACTTACTCTAGCAAGCGTGGGGGTTAAAGTATTGAGGGGAAGCTAGTTTAGGTACAGAGAATAGCGAAATGTAGAAATTAAAGAAGCAAAGATATTAGATTTGAGACAGAAAGGAAGCTTCAAGTATCTCTTTTTTTAAGAGAAAACCTTGGGGTGTTTTTAAGGAGAGATGAAAGGTATAAAAAGAGATGATACGAATACAGCACCCTTTAAATGTGTGTTTAATCCCCTTTACCCCAAAAACATTAAAATTTTTAAATTGAGTTTGTTCTGCACAGTTACAAGTTTTTTGTTTGTTTGTTTTCACGTTTCACTGGGTTAGTGACAATAACTAGATCCAGACAGAGGCGAGATTGCTATAAATCTTGTAGGGCTGGCCCTATTTTACTGTGGGAAAGGTTAAGAAAAATCTCATTTTATGTCAGACAGGGTTGATTCTAATGGGAAAAGAAAAATGCAATTAAAATATGTGTTTGGTCTACATGATCCTATATTGCAGTAGACAAATAAAATAAGAAAAAAAAAAAAAAACCAGTTTGCTAAAAGAAGGATAAGGTATGTAGTCAGCAATTGTCATAGGCACATAGCCCCAAAGTGACAAAATCTTGCTGTACAAACTCATGAGTTCACTGTGCAACATTAGTAAATTAGCTTATTTTATATTCTAAATACTGAACAGTATCTTCTAAATGTATCCATGTCTTATTATTTCTCTAGCCTCAACCCTCATATGCACTGCTGACTTTTCTGAATAAATCATTGTACTTCCATCTTTATCCTTCAAAACGTAGGCTAGCCTTTCACTTCTCCTTTCCTTTCCATTTATTTAGTTCTGTCTCCCTCTTTCTTCCATCTTTTTTTTTTTTCCCTACATAGACTTTAGATATAAACGCCTTTCAATCTCAAGAAAAACTGCTCTCCTCAAAGTCATCTGACTCACTCCTTCCATTGGTAAATATTTCTAGGACAATGGTGAATGAAAAGCTGATGAACCTTTGCTGCAGTTTCAGGGCCTTTTTCTGCCAGTACATCCTAGCTCTGATTCTTCTCCTCCCTTCTTTCCTTGCCTATAATGCTTTTTGAGTGAACTTCTACTTCAGGCTTCTTCTTGTGAAATCACATTGGTTTCCTTTAACCATTTTCCCTCAAATATTCCTCAGCTTATTTTCCAACATCACCAAAGGCTATGTGTTTTCTTCACTTAGGTGCCTCTCCTAGAGGGATTCTCCAGCCCCTCTCACCTGAGCAACTGGTAAAGTCCTCATTCCTAGGCTATTTTCCCTTGCAACATTTATGTGGATATTATCTTTCATTTTCCCTTGGAGCAGGATGGCAGGTGTATGGGAAGTTAGGGTTGTCATGGGTTGGACATCACTGTGGGAAAATTCAGAGGTGGGACATTTTGGAAAAATAGAAAAGGGAGCTATGAAGAGGGAAATGTTAAGAAATTATCACAGACCTAGCAAGGGAAAAAAATTAATTACATACCCAGACTAGCGAAGAGGAAGAATTTAGAGCCAAGAGAAAAAAAGAAATTGATACATAGAGGAATTGAATGTATGGCCGGGATAACAAAGAGAAAGGAAGATAAGAAGAGAGAGAAATAGAGTGCAAAATCACTATGCTTTAGGTAGATAGGAGTAGAAAAAGGACAAAGGCTATTGCTGAGGATCCTAAATAAAAGATTCACATGAACCAAATTTATTTTTCCAATGCCAGCCAATATTTTGTCTTTTTACATAGCCTGTTTCTGATTTTTTTGTTCTCTCTTATTACATTCTCTTGCATTCATAAACATTTTTAGGAAGGGTATGTTGTTGTTATCGTTAGGTACCGTCGAGTCGGTTCCAACTCATAGCGACCCCACGCACAACAGAACGAAACACTGCCTGGTCCTGTACCATCCTCACAATCATAGCTGTGTTTGAGACCATTGTTGCAGCTGCTGTGTCAATCCGTGTCCTTGAGGATCTTCTTTTTCGCTGATCCTCTACTTTACCAAGCATGATGTCCTTCTCCAGCACATGAGATGAAGTTTCACCATCCTCACTTCCAAGGAGCAGGAATGGCATGATGCTATTTTATTATTGGTAGGTAACCATTGTGGTTACTGTTTCAAATAATCTATTTTGTACATTGATCAGAATAGCCTGATGCTACAAATAATAAATTAGGTAACATTTGTTGCATACTGACTCTATTAGGCACTGCACTAAGTTTACATACATTTTCTTCATTTTATACTCACAAAAGTCCTATGTAATAATGTCTTCATTTAACAGATGAGGCAACTAGGAATAGAGAAGTTGAATAACTTATCAAAGGATGTACAGCTACTAAGGAGGAGAGCTGGCATTGAAACCCAGGTTTCTCTGGCACCAATGTGCATTCTCCTGATCACGTGCTACTACAAGTTAGTGACTAAATTTTAACAGCTGACTTACACAAAACAGTATATGGTGCAAATCACTATATTCTAGTTCAATGGATACTGTGGAAGAAATATTGCAAACTATATTACCTCAAAAATGTCTTAAAATATATTAATACTGAATCATTAATACAAACTAAACTTGTATTACACAAGAAAAAAAAAACCCATTGCCATTGAGTAGATTTCAACTCAGAGCAACCCTGTAGGACAGAGTAGAACTGCCCCATAGGGTTTCCAAGGAGTGGCTGGTAGATTGGAACTGCCAGCCTCTTAGTTAGCAGCTGTAGCTCTTAACCACTGACTGCACCACGAGGGCTCCATAATGCATATATATAATGATTAAACGTCTATATTTACAGATTATAACAAAATATTGCCTGTGGGTTCTAGTAAGGTTCTTTATCAATTGAAGCCCTATATTTCATATAATTTATATAAAATAAAAATCACCAATTTTAAGTACACAATTCAATGAGTATTGACAAATGTGTACATTCATGTAATTATTACCAAATTCAACATTTTCATCATCCAAATTTCTCTCGTGTCCCTTTGCCATCAATTCTTCCCTTACCCTGGCAAACTGATTTATTTAGTCACTATTGTTGTTAGTGCTCTCAGTTGGTTCTGACTCATTGCGACCTTCAGTTCAACAGAATGAAGCACTGTCCTAAGCCTTCCTCACAATAATTATTCTTGAGCCTGTTGTTGCAGCCATTGTGTCAATCCATCTCACTGAAGGTTGTCTTAATCATCTAGTGCTGCTATAACAGAAATACGACAAGTGGATGGCTTTAACAAAGAGAAGTTTATTCTCTTATGGTCAAGTAGGCTAGAAGTCTAAATTCAGGGCACCAGTTCTAGGGGAAGGCTTTCTCTGTCGGCTCTGGAGGAAGGTCCTTGTCATCAATCTTCCCTTGGTCTGGGAGCTTCTCCACTCAGGAACCTGGGGTCCAAAAATGATGAGCTTTGCTCCTGGTGCTGCTTTCTTGGTGATATGAGGTTCTTCACTCTCTGCTCGCTTCTCTCTCCTTTTATCTCTTGTAAGATAAAAGGTGGTGCAGGCCACACCCCAGGGAAACCCCCTTTATTTTAGATCAAGGATGTGATCTGAGTAAGGGTGTTACCACCCATCCTAATCCTCTTCAACATAATGCAATCCTGCATCATTAACCACAGGCAGAGATTAGGATTTACAATATTTAGGAAAATTACATCAATCACAAAATGGAGGCCAATCACACAATACTGGGAATCATGGCCTAATCAAGTTGACACGTGTTTTTGGGGGACACAATTCAATTCATAATAAAGGTCTTCCTCTTTTTCATGAATCTTCAAAAGAAAGCATGATGTCTTTCTCCAGGGACTAGTCCCTCCTGATAACATGTCCAAAGTATGTGAGATGAAGTCCTGCCATCCTTGCTTCTAAGGAACATTCTATCTGTACTTCTTTCAAGACAGATTTGTTTATTCTTCTGGCAGTCCTTGGGATATTCAGTACTCTTCACCAACAACAGAATTCAAAGGCATCAAATCTTCTTCAGTCTTGTTTACTCATTGTCCGGCTTTCGCATGCATATGAGGCAATTGAATATACCATGGCTTGGGTCAGGTGCACTTTAGTCCTTAAAATGATATTTTTGCTCTTTAACACTTTAAAGAGGTCTTTTGCAGCAGATGTGCCCAATTCAATAAGTTCTTTGATTTCTTTATTTTTATTTTTTATTGTACTTCAGATGAAGGTTTACAGAACATATGAGTTTCTCATTAAACAGTACACATATTGTTTTATGACATTGGTTAACAATCCCACAGCATGTCAACACTCTCCCTTCTGGACCTTGGACTCCCTATTACCAGCTTTCCTATCCCCTCCTGGCTTCTAGTCCTTGTCCCAGGGCTGTTGTGCCCTATTAGTCTCATCTTGTTTTATGGGGCTGTCTAATCTTTGGCTGAAGGGTGAACCTTCAGGGTGACTACATTACACAGCTAAAAGGGTGTCTGGGGGCTGCATTCTTGGGATTTCTCTAGTCTCTGTCAGGCCAGTAAATCTGGTCTTTCTTTTGTGAGTTAGAATTTTATTCTACATTTTTCTTCAGCTCTGTCCAGGACCCTCTATTGTGATCCCTGTCAGAGCAGTCAGTGATGGTAGCTGGGAAACATGTAGTTGTACTAGACTCAGTCTGGTGGAGGCCATGGTAGATGTGGTCCATTAGTCATTTGGACTAATCTTTCCCTTTGGCTTTTAAGACCCCAGACGCTGCTCACCAAAGTAGAATGTAGAACATTTTCTTTATAAACTATGTTATGCTAATTGAACTAAATTTCCCTAAGGCCATGGTTCCCAAAGCCCTCACCCAGCAATTTGATCCCTCAGGGAGTTTGGATGTGTCTATGGAGCTTCCATGATCTTGACTTGTACAAGTTGTGCTGGCTTCCTCCGTATTGTGTACTGTCTTACCCTTCACCAATGTTACCACTTATCTATTGTCTTTTTAATATTTTACCATCCCCACCCCTCCCCTCACTCAGAACCATCGGAGATTGTTTCTTTTTGTGTGTAAACCTTTTCAAGAACTTTTACAGTAGTGGTCTCATACAATATTCATCCTTTTGTGATTGACTTATTTCACTCAGCATAATGCCCTCCAGATTCATCCGTCTTACAAGATGCTTCGCAGATTCATCATTGTTCTTCATGGTTACATAATACTACTTTGTGTGTACCTACCATAGTTTGTTTATCCTTTCACCTGTTAATGGTAATCTAGGTTTTTTCCATCTTTTTGCTATTGTGAACAATACTGCAGTGAACATGGGTGTGCATATGTGTATTTGCGTGATGACTCTTATTTCTCTAAGATACATTCCTAGGAATGGTATTGCTGGATCATATGGTATTTCTATTTCTAGCATTCTAAGGAAGTGCCATATCATTTTCCAAAATGGTTGTATCATTATGCATTCCACCAGCAGTGCATAAGAGTTCCAATCTCCCTGTAGCCTCCCCAACATTTGTTATTTCCTGTTTTTTTTTATTCATGCCAGTAATGCCAGGGTGAGATGGTATCTGATTATGGTTTTGATTTGGATTTCTCTAATGGCTAGTGATTGCCAGCATTTCCTCATATGTCTGTTGCTGCTTGAATGGCTTCTTTGGTGAAGTGTCTGTTCATTTCCTTTGCCTATTTTTTAATTGGATTATGTATCTTTTTTTGTAGAGGTGTTGGAATTTCTTGTAGATTTTACAGATTAGACATTTGACTTATAATGTCCAAAAATTTTTTCCCAGTCTGTAGTTTCTCTTTTTACTCTTTTGGTGAAGTCTTTGCATGAGCATAAGTGTTTAATTTTTAGATGATCCCAGTTATGTAGCTTATCTTCTGGAGTTTGTGTGTTGTTGGTTATGGTTTGGATCCTGTTAATGCCATGTATTAGGGCCTCTAGTGTTGATCCTATATTTTCTTCTATGAACTTCATAGTTTTTGGCTTTATATTTAGGTCTTTGATCCATTTTGAATTAGTTTTTGTATACGGTGTGAGGTGTGGGTCCTGTTTCACTTTTTTGTAGATGAACATCCAGTATTGCCAGCACCGTTTGTTAAAAAGACTGTCTGTTCCCCATTGAAGGACTTTGGGCCCTTGTCAAAGATCGGGTAACCATCAGTGGATGGATTTACATCTGGGTTCTCAATTCTGTTTCATTGGTCAATTATCTGTCATTGTACCAGTACCAGGCTGTTTTGACTACCATAGCTGTATAGTAGGTTCTGAGGTCAGGCAGTGCGAGTCTTCCTACTTTATTCTTCTTCAACAGAGCTTTACTTATCTGGGGCCTCTTCCTTTCCATATAAAGTTAATGATTAGTTTTTCCATCTCTTTAAAGAATGTCGTTGGTATTTGAATCTGGATCACATTGTATTTGTAAATCGCTTTGTGTAGAATTCTCATTTTCACAATTTTGAGTCTCCCTATCCATGAGCATGGTATGTTTTTCCACTTACGTAGATCTCTTTTGGTTTCTTGCAGTAGTGTTTTGTAGTTTTCTTTGTGCAGGTCTTTTACATACCTGGTTAGATTTATTCTTAAGTATTTTATTTTTTTAGGGGCTATTATAAATGTATTGTTTTCCTGATTTCCTTTTCATCATTCTCTTTATTGGTGTATAGGAATCCAAATGATTTTTGTGTGTTTATCTTGTATCCTGCCATTCTGCTGAATCTTTGTATTAGTTCCAGTAGTTTTCTCATGGAGTCTTTTGGGTTTTCTATGTATAGTATCATATCATCCACAGATAGGGACAGTTTAACTTATTGATTACCAATTTGTATGCCATTTATGTCTTTTTCTTGCCTTATTGTTCAAGCTAGGACTTCCAGCACAATGTTAAATAGGGGTGGTGATAAAGAGAATCCTTGTCTTGTTCCTGTTCTTAAGGGGAATGTTTTCAGCCTCTCTCCATTAAAAATGATGTTGGCTTTTGGTTTTGCATGGTTTTATTATGTTGAGAAATTTCCCTTCTATACCTATTTCATTGAGATTTTTTATTAGGAATGAGTGTTGGACTTTGTTGAATGCCTTTTCTGTGTTGACTGAAATGATCATGTGATTATTTTCTTTCCTTTTGTTTACGTGGTCGATTATGGTGATTAATTTTCTAATGTTGAAGCATCTTTGCATACCTGGTATGAATCCTACTTGGTTATGGTGTATAATTTTTTTTGATATGCTGCTGATTTCTATTGGCTAGAATTTTGTTGAGAATTTTTGCATCTATATTCATGAGAGATATTGGTCTGTAATTTTCTTTTTTGTTGGTGTCTCCCTGGTTTTTTTATCAAGGTTATGCTGGCTTCATAGAATGAATTCGGAAGTATCACTTCCTTTTTTATGTTCTGAAATATTTTGAGTACTACTGGTGTAAGCTCTTCTCTGAATGTTTGGTAGAATTCTCCAGTGAAGCCATCCAGGCCAGGGCTTTTTTTATGTTGGGAGTTTTTTGTTTTTTTTTTTTTTTAATTACCTTTTCAATCTCTTCTCTTGTTATGGGTCCATTCAGATTTTCAACATCATTTTGTGTTAGTGTGGGTAGGTAATGTGTCTTTAGAAATTTGTCCATTTGCTCTAGGTTTTCAAATTTTTTGGAGAATAGTTTTTCATAATACTCTGTTATGATCCTTTTTATTTCAGTTGGGTCTGTTGTAATGTCCCCTATTTGATTTCTTATTTGGATTATTTGTGTCCTGTCCTGTTTTTCTTTTGTCAGTTTGGCCAGTGATTTGATGATCTTGTTGATCCTCTCAAAGAATCAACTTTTGGTTTTGTTGATTCTTTCTATTGTTTTTCTAGTCTCTATTTCATTTATTTCTATTCTGATCTTTATTGTTACCTTTCTTCTGGTGGCTGTGGGCTTTTTTAGCTGTACTCTTTCTATTTGTTTGAGTTGTATAGTTAATGTTTTGATTTTGTCCCTTTCTTCTTTTTTGATGTGTGTATCTATTGCTATAAATTGTCCTCCGAGGACTGCCTTTGCTGTGTCCCAAAAGTTTTGGTATGATATGTTTTCATTTTCATTTGATTCTAGAAATTTTTGGATTCCATCTCTCATTACTTCTATTACCCAGTTGTTTTTAAGTAGGGTGTTATTCAGTTTCCATGTAATTGATTTTTTTCCTTCCTCTTCCTGTTGTTGATTTCTACTATGATGGCATCGTTGTCAGAGAAGATATTTTGTATTATCTCATTGTTTTGGATTTTCTTGAGGATTGCTCTGTGGCCTAAGATGTGGTCTATTCTGGAGAACATCCCATGTTCTTTGGAAAAGAATGTGTACTTTGAAACTGTTGGGTGGAGTGTTCTATATACGTCTATGACGTCAAGTTGGCTGATTTTGCCCTTTAGATCTGTATCTTTGTTTAGTTGCTTTCTAGATGTTCTGTCCTTTACTGAGAGTGGTGTGTTGCAGTCTACTACTATTATCATGGAACTATCAATTTCTCTTTTCAGTGCTGTTAGAGTTTGTTTTATGCATTTTGGAACCCTGTCATTGGGTGTGTAGATGTTTATTATGGTTATGTCTTCATGATGTAGTGCCCTTCTTTGTCTTTTATGGTGGATTTTGTTTTAAAGTCTATTTTATCTGAGATTAGTATTGCCACTCCTGCTCTTTTTTGGTAGCTATTTGCTTGATGTATTTTCTTCCACCTTTTGATTTTTAATAAATTTATGTCTTAGTTTCTAAGGTTGTCTCTTGTAGGCAGCATATTGATGGATCATGCTTATTTAATCCATTCTGTCACTCTCTATGGGTGCATTTAGGCCATTTACACTCAGTATAATTATTGATAGGTGTGTGTTTATTGCTGCTTTTTGTAGTTTTTTTTTTTTTTTTTTGTAGTGCTGACGTTTTCTTTGTTCCTCCTACTCTCCTGTGCTGAATTCCTTTTATTTGTGGATTTTATTTTCATTTCTTTTGTTTTTGTAGAGTTTGTTTTTACTGAGACTTTATGTTTTTCATCGTTATTTTGATGAGTAGGTTTGTTAACTTTCTTTGTGGTTACCTTGAAATTACCCTTAATCTTCCTAGGTTTGAACCAGTGTATTATTACTTGGTATCACTTTGCCTTCCTCTCCATTAGAAAGTTCTATACCTATACCATTTATTTTCTCTTTTATTGTTCTGACGTTTTTGTCATTTACAGATTAACTTCTCTGGTTCCCAGTTGTAATTCTTTTGGTTTTGGATAGTCCTTGAGAGTTCATTTCCTAGGTTGGTATCTGGCTGGTACAATCTTGCATCCTAGATTCAGGCTGTGGTCTGCTGTGTATATTCTCAGACCAAAGGACTCCCTTTAATAATTCTTGTAAATTTGGTTTAGTTTTTACATAATCCCTTCATTTCTGTTTATATGGAAATGACCTAATTTCACCACCATATTTGAACAAGTTTTGCAGGATATATTATTCTTGGCTGGCAATTTTTTTCTTTCAATGTTTTATATATGTCATCTCATTGCCTTTTTGTCTGCATGGTTTCCGCCAAATAATCAGAGCTTAGTCTTATTTTTTCTCCTCTTTATGTGACTTCTTGTTTTTCTCAAGCTGCTCTCAGGATTCTTTCTTTGTCTTTGGTTTTAATGAGTGCAAATATGATATGTCTTGTGATTGTCTTTTGGGGTCTATTCTATATGAGGTTCGTTGAGCTTCTTAGATGGTCAGCTTTTCATCTTTCATAATATTCGGTAAGTTTTCTGTCAGTAATTCTTCAATAATCCTCTCTGTGTTTTCCGTTTTCTCCCCCTGTTCTGGAACTCTGATCACTCGTATACTTTCGCTTTTGACTGTAGCCCACATAATTCTCAGGGTTTCTTCATTTTTCTTCTTTCTTTTTTCTGATTTTTCCTCAAACAGATTTATATTCAAGTGTTTTTTTTTTCAATTTTGCTGATCTCGTCTTCCATTGTTTTAAACCTGCTCCTCAGCCCTTCTATGAGACTGTCTGTTTTTGAAATCTTGTTGTTTATCTTTTGAATTTCTAATTGTTGTTTTTGTATGACTTCTAGCTGTGAATTTATTTTGGCACTTTGTTCTTGTATTATTTTCCTGAATTCTTCCATTTTTTTTTTTTTTTTTTTTTGTATTTTCCATGAACTTGTCTGCCTTTTCCATGAATTTGTTTATTTTTTCCTTATTTTTGTCTGCTTTTTCTTCAACTCTTGGATAACTCTAAATATTAGGGATTTGAATTCCCTATCAGGTAGTTCCAGTGCTTTTTCTTCTACTGGAAAGTCATCTGGTGTTTTATTTTGGATGCCTACTAGGACCATCATGTCCTGTACTTTTACATGTTTTGACATTGTCTGCTGTCTTCAGGACATTCAGAAGTTATTTTCTTCATTTATTGATTGTACACTTGTTTGTTTCATTCTGCTTTTTTGTTTTATTTGGTTATGTCTGAGCAGGCGGGCTGTGCATTCTTCGTTGTTTGCTTGTCTGTGGGCACAATACTCTAACAGGAGCCCAAGATAGCAAATCTGTGCTGCGTTAGCTAATAGGAGACCTCCACATGTATCTCTCCTTGATCTCGGTTCTGTCAGTTTCTTATTCCATTCAGTGCTTAGCTGAGTTCTTTATCTCATCATTTGATGTTTAGGTTTCCAGGGCTGATGTTTGTCTCTGTTTACTTAGTTTTTCAGGTCTTTGCTGTAGAGAGACGGCATGGTGCTTCTGTCTACAGCATCATGTTGGCTCTGCCCAGTCCTTTGACTTCTTGACTGCTGCTTCCATGGGTGTTGACTCTGGACCCAAGTAAAATGAAATATTTGACAACTTCAATCTTTTCCTTGTTTATCATGATTTTGGTTATTGGTCTATTTGTGAGGATTTTTGTTCTCTTTATGTTGAGGTGTAATTCATAATGAAGGCTGTAGTTTTTGATCTTCATCAGTAAATGCTTCAAGTCTTCTTCACTTTAAGCAAGCAAGGCTGTGTCATATGCATAACACAGGTTGTTAATGAGTTTTCCTCCAGTCCTAATGATGCATTCATCTTCGTGTAGTCCAGCTTCTGAGATTATTTGTCAGCGTACGGACTGAGTAAGTATAGTGAAGGGATACAACCCTGATGCATACCTTTCCTGATTTTGTTTATTTTTATTGTGATTTAGGTGAAAGTTTACAGAGCAAATTAGTTTCTCATTAAATTGTTTTTTTACACTGGTTGCCAACCCTGTGATGCATCAACAGTCTCCACTTCTCTACTCCATGTTCCCTGTTTCCATTCATGAAGTTTTTTCTGTCCCTTGCTGCTTTCTCATCTTTGCTTTTGAGCTAGTGTGTTCACTAGTCTTATATACACGATTGACTATGAAGCATATCCCGCATGTATGTTACTGTTGGCCCTATAGACCTATCTAATCTTTGATTGAAGAGTGAACCTCAGGAGTGACTTCAATACTGAGTTAAAAGGGTATCCAGCGGCCATATTCTTGGGGTTTCTCCAGTCTCTGTCAGACCAGCAAGACTTATCTTTTTTTTTTTAAATATGAATTTGAATTTTGTGCTACATTTTTCTTCCTATTTGTCTGGGACCCTCTAATGTGATCCTTGCCAGGGCAATCTGTGGTGGTAACCAGGCACCAACTAGTTGTTCTGGGCTCAGTCTTGTGGAGGTTGTGTTAGTTATGGTCCATTAGTCCTTTGGACTAATCTGTCCCTTGTCTCTTTGGTCCTTTTCATTCTCCTTTGTTCCAGCTGGGATGGGACCAGTAGATGTATCTTAGATGGTGCTTGTAGGCTTTTAAGACCCTAGTCACTACCCACCACATTCACATGTAGAACATTTCATTTATAGACTGTGTTATGCCAATTGAGCTAGATGTCCTCCAAGACCATGGTCCCCAGCACAACTTGACTAGGGCAAAATCATAGAAGCTTCCAGACACATCAAAATGCCCTGAGAAACCTAGCTACCTTTCCTGATTTTAAACCACACAGTATCCCATTGTTCTGTTTGAAAGGCTGCCTCTTGGTCTATGCACAGGTGCTGCATGAGTTCAATTAAGTGTTCTGGAATTCTCATTCTTTGTAATGTTATCCATAATTTGTTATGATCCACACAGTTGAATGCCTTTGCATAGTCAATAAAACACAGGTAAACATCTTTCTGGTATTCTTTGCTTTCAGCCAAGATCCATCTGACATCAACAATGATATTCCTTATTCCACATCCTCTTCTGAATCTGGCTTGAATTTCTCACAGTTCCCTTTCGATGTATTGCTGCAACTGCTTTTGAATGATCTTCAGCAAAATTTTATTTGCACATAACATTAATGATTTTGTTCGATAATTTCCGCATTCTGTGGGATCACCTTTATTTGGAATGGGCACAAATATGAATCTCTTCCAGTCGGTTGGCCAGATAGCTGTCTTCTAAATTTCTTGACACAGATGACAGAATGCTTCCAGCACGGCAATTGAGATGTTGTTGAAACATCTCAATTGATATTCTGCTAATTCCTGGAGCCTTCTTTTTTGCCAGTGCTTTCAGTGCAACTTAGACTTCTTGATCATATACTACCTCCTGAAATGGTTGACCACCAACCAATTCTTCTTGGTACAGTGACTTTGTGTATTCCTTCCATCTTCTTTCAATGCTTCCTCCGTCCTTTAATATTTTCCCCATAGAATCCTTCAATATTGCGACTCAAGGCTTAAATTTTCTTTTCAGTTCTTCCAGCTTGAGAAATGCTGAGTGTGTTCTTCTCTTGTGGTTTTCTCACTCCAGGTCTTTGCACATGTCATTACAATACTTCACTTTGTCTTCTTGAGACAGCCTTGGAAATCTTCTGTTCAGCTCCTTTACATGATCATTTCTTCCTTTTGCTTTAGTTACTCTACATTCAAGAGCAAGTTTCAGAGTCTCTTCTGATATCCATTTTGGTCTTTTCTTTCTTTCCTGTCTTTTTAATGCCCCTTGCTTTCTTCATGTATGATGCCCTTGATCTTGATATCATTCCACAATTCGTCTGGTCTTCGTTCATTAGTGTTTAATGAGTCAAATCTATTCTTGAGATGGTCTCTAAATTCATGTGGAATATACTCAAGGTCATACTTTGGCTCTCATGGACTTGTTATAATTTTCTTCAGCTTCAACTTAAACTTGCATATGAACAATTGATGGTCTGTTCCCCAGTTGACCCCTGGCCTCATTCTAACTGATGATTTTGAGCTCTTCCATCATCTCTTTCCACAGATGTAGTCAATTTAATTCCTATGCATTACATCTGGTGAAATCCATATGCATAACCTCCATTTACACATGGTTTGTGAAAAAGACATTTGTGATGAAGAAGTCCTTGGTTTGCACAATTCTATCATGTGATTTCCAGCATGGTTTCTATCACAAAGGCCATATTTTCCAACTACTGTTCCTTCTTTGTTTCCAACTTTCACATTCCAGTCACCAGTAATTATCAATGTATATTTATTCCATGTTTGATCAATTTGAGACTGCAGAAGTTGGTAAAAGTCTTCAATTTATTCATCTTTGGCCTTAGTGGTTGGTGTGTAAATTTGAATAATAGTCATGCTAACTGGTCTTCCTTGTAGGTGTATGGATACTATCCTATCACTGATTAGCATTGTACTTTAGGATAGATCTTGAAATGTTCTTTTTAACTCTGAATGTGACACTATTCCTCTTCAATTTGATATTCCCAGTATAGTAGCCCATATGAGTGTCTGATTCACAATGGCAAATAGCAGTCTATTTCAGCTCACTAATGCCTAGGATATCGACATTTATGCATTTCACTTTATTTTTAAAGACTTCCAATTTTCCTAGATTCATACTTCGTACATTCCACATTCCAATTATTAAGGGAAGTTTGCAGCTGTTTCTTTTCATTTTGAGTTATGCCACATCAGCCAATGAAAGTCCAGAAAGCTTGATCCACCCACGTCATTAAGGTCCACTCTACTTTGAAGAGGCAACTCTTCCCCAGTCGTCTTTTGAGTGCCTTCCAACCTGAGGGGCTCTTCTTCTGGCACTATATCAGACAATGTGCCACTGCTATTCGTAAGGTTTTCTTTGGCCAATTTTTTCAACAGTAGACTGCCAGGTCCTTCTTCCTAGTCTGTCTTAGTCTGAAAGCTCCTATGAAACCTGTCTACCATGGGTGAATCTGCTGGTATTTGAAACACTGGAGGCATAGCTTCCAGCATCACAGCAACATGCAAGCCACCACTGTATGACAAACTGACAGGCATGTGAAGTTAGTCACTACAGTTTGGTCTTTTTTCAAATTTCATATAAATTAATCATACAGTATGTAGCCTTGTGTTCTATGACATTCTTATAGATCCATGTTCCCATCTACTAGTGTTTCTTTTCAACCTAAAGAACTTTCTTTAGACTTTTTTATAAGGAAGTCTGCTGCCAATCAATTCTGCCTGATATTTTTAATCTGAGAAATCATTATTTCAGCTTCATTTTTGAAGGACAGCTTGACTGGATATAGGTTGTAGGTTCATTTTACTTTCTTTCAGTACTTTAAATATACATTTCTAATGTCTTCAGGCTTTCATAGTTTGATGAGAAGCCAGGCATTTATCATATCATTTCCCAATATGTATGTGTCATGTTTCAGGTTCCTCTGAAGATTCTCTCTTTATCTTAGCTGTCAGCAATTTGACAATGATGTTTCTAGGAGTGGGTTTCTTTGTGTTTAACTTGCATGTGGTTGTTCGAGCTTTTTTAATTTGCAGATTAATGTTGTCCATCAAATTTAGCATGATTTTTACCACAATCCCTTAAAATAATTTTTCTCCTTTTATCTCTTTCTGTTCTCCTCATTGGAATTCAATTACATGTATGTTAGACCGCTTTATATTTTTACATAGTTCTTTCTAAGATTGTTCATTTTTCTTATTTGTTTTTCTATCTCTTCCTTAGATAACTTCTATTGATCCAACTTCAAGTTCACTGATTCTGTCTTCTACCATCTGCAATCTGCTGTTGAGTTTAACTCCTTATTGTTTGTTTCATTAATTCTATTTTTCCACTCTAGAATTCACATTTCTTAAAAATTAATGTCCATTTCTCTGTTGAAATTACCTACCTGTTTTCTCACTGAAACAATATTTTCATTCACTGCTTTGAAGATAATTTCCTTTGACTCTTAACATATTTATATGCTTTGAAGTCTGCATCTGCCAAATCAGCCTCCGGATTCACATGGAGTTAATTTATATTGACTGTCTTTTTTTTCCCCCTGATTATTTGTTACATCTTGTTGTTCATTTTGATTTCTAGCAGTTTTGGGTTGAAAAACTAGACTTTGAAAATATGTTGAAGTGACTCAGGATTCCATCCTGTTCAGAGGATTATTCTGTTTTTGCTTTACTAGGTAATTAGATTCCCTGAAATCAAATTGCCAACTTTCTCACCCTCCCTCTTTCACCCTACCTCCAGGTCCAGTACTATGTAACTGCTAATATATCTGCTTTGTTCTTATGCTTTCTGACTGGTGCATTTTTAGCCTAGCTTCTGATAGGTGTCCCCATGCCTGCAAAAATTTATCAGTTCACTAGAGATTTAGGCAGATATGGGGTTGATGCTTTCTGTGTTTCCCTTGATTCCAAGGAATCCCTAATTTTCAATTACTCTGCTGACTTTGGGCTCTGTACTGTGACACTTCAATCTTTCTGTTGACTGAATTGAGCATGGTTGAAAAATACAGTCAATTAAGAAAAAACATTAAACTCAAAGATCTGATTCTGTGACATTCTATCTTTTAGAGTATATTTCACTCTGATCTCTGGTGGCTTCCTCACCTGAGATCTCCCCATACATGTGTAATTATCTGTCATCCATATATTTGGACAATTTAAGCTCTGAATTTGAATCTCTTAGCATCTGTGCTTCTCATGTGCAAGATTTCCACCTTTAAATTTATAGCGATTTTCTCACCTTGAACTCTGATTTCTGACACGTTTAACCAGTTACCATTTTATACAGCTTTAGACTTGGGGCAGATGACACACTCAGGTTAGGAAGCAACAAATTTGAAACTCTTAAACGTTCCGGTTATAGTTTGATGAGTCTAAACTGTCCCGTGGCTTTTGTCTGTTTTTTTTTTTTTGTTTTTGTTTTTGTTTTTTAAATGCTTTCTAGTGTCTTTATATAGTTGTTTATTTATTTTAAATGTTATCTGTTAGGTGTTCACATGAACACCTCACTTCCTGTCTTTCTGAGGTTTTTATAATTTTGAGTAGTAAAAGCAAGTCTGGGAAGTCTTTTACAACATTAGCTCTGATTAGGTATGGTACAATTCAGTTTTGGTTACAATATTTTTAATCATGGTAAATAATCTTTAACATATTCATCTTTCCATATATGCCTAACAGCTTTATTTTGTGTCTTGAGTATAATGCCTTTTTATGAACCATAATTATTAAGATGTTCTTTCTTATAGATATAATCATGAAAATAATAATGTAGGTAAAACAACCAACCATTGAATGAATACTCATGTCTTGGGTTACACTGGTCAGTATGTGTTCAATGGTTCTGTCATAATCAAACAAATGGAGGGAGGGCAGAAAGATGCCTTGTATCAGATATAGGTATAATGGGAGGATTAATAAGACAATCATGTTTAAGAAAATATTCTGGATGTAAAGGGTCAAAGTATTCACATATTGGCTGTTAAGGGACTCTTTCTCAATCTCTGGCATTGTGAAGATGATCAGTGCCCTCTGAAGCAATTAGGTATAATACAAAGAAGGACTTCTGTTCCTTTTAGATATTCTTGCTGAGATCTTCCACAGGAATAATTATCAACTGGCTTCTGTCCAACCTCAGGCAAAGTATCTAAGACAATACCATAATGGAACAAACTCACTGCCTGGCCTCTACCATCTCTTACACCCAGTGAGCTCACCAATATGCTGTGTTATTTTCTTGACAAGCATCCCATCCTTAAGACACTACTACAAGGGTTGAGGGTAGGGCAGGTTGCATTTTTTTTCTTTGCTTAATGAAGTATAAATTGACTTCTTGTTTTGTTTTAAAAGTCTAAATGTCAAGAGTGCTTAATTCGATCTGCTTTACATATGTTAAGAAGGAAATTAGAAACCCTGTTAAGAGCTGAGTGCTAAGAGCTTTCATCGGTGACTTGAGTCTATCTTTGTACCCTTTTTTTAATGTCTATAAGTTATTTTGAAGTTATGAGATTTGTATTTAGGTGACAAAGACAAAAAAAAAAAAAAAGAAGAAGAAGAAGAAAAGAAAAAGATCAAAATGTAAGGATAGACAGCCACTTACCTTCTTCCTAAGGTACTCGCTTTGATCATTAGTTGCACAATCCAGTCAGGAGCTATCATTGTGCTGAGTGGGATAGAATAGACTTGGAGAGGAAATAAGTAAAATCAGAAAGTAGTTACATTCATTGGAATAAGGAAGGGCAGGGCGAGGTAGAAAAGAGATTCTTATAGGTAGCTGAAGGAGGTGGGTAGATAGAATCACTATTGGAAGAGTTGTACTAAAGGAAGAAAGGATTTTTGAGGGTAAGAATTAGTATGGTTTGGGATTTTGTTTGGAAGAAGAGACGAAATCAAGCAAAGAGGGGAGTTGAGATTTTTGGCAGCTGCAATAAGAAATGGGACTTTTGAGGAAGAAGAGGTATTTGCACGTATGCTACATAGTATACAATATAATGTCCTCCTCTGAAAACTCCTGAATTCTCCCAAAATACAGCATTTCTCTTCAGCTTTTTTACCATTGTCATCTTTTTAAAAGTAACATTCAGTGGTTTTTCTTAGAGTTAAGAGAAAGAAGATCTAATTTTATTCAAGTAGTATTTCAGGGCTCATATGTAATTTTAGACATAAAGTGATTGCCCAGCTGCCCCTCTGATGAGCCAAGACTGCCCTTTCATTGTGACGGGTTGCTAAATTTAGAGTACAAACCAGAGCAGACACAAGCCGTGACTGTCCTTAGAACACCGCATCAACGTGAGAGGCAAATTGTGAGAAGTACTCTGAGGGGAGGAGAATGCCCACTCTGTAACTGGTCCTATCAAATGTGATAGAAAACCTTACAACTATGTGAGATTGCCACACTGTGAAAGTCTAGGAAACTTCCTCATGAGGTTTTGGGATGGAAATTAATGTTTAAGTCAGAACCTCAGGCACAATTTATTGAAACATCTGAGATTTTCTTAGAAGGAGAGGTCTGTCGCAGGCACAGTTGGATAATTTTTAACTCCTTGCCTAAGACCTGATTTGCTGGTGCATAGAGTCCTAACAGGGGTGGAAAAATTGGCAAACTTTGGAACCACATGAAAATGTTATTTCCATTTAGGAACTAGAGAAATTTTCAGAAATTGCTTGCCAGGAGTGGGAAAGGAGATTGTGCTACTGAAATGTTCAAAAGTGGCCGGTCTCAGACTCTGAGAATCAACAGAGATCAAGAAGAATTCTGCAGGTCGTGTGTTAAGAGTTAAGAATGATTTGAGGATTTGAAGCTGTAGACTTCCATCTCCATGACTGAATGCCTGATAGCCCTAAAAAGAATGCAGAACAAGTAGGAAGTTGATGTCATAAATTCATAAAAAATGTGTCAGAAGAAGGGAGAAGTTTTCTGCATAGTGGTGAGATTCAAGGATCTTTGACAGTAGACCACACAAGTTATGCTGGAGCACAGTTTGAAGAGGCAGAAACGGTAGGTCAAGTCAGTGCAAGAGAAATTTAAAGCCAAGAGTAGTTGAGCAAACTTAGACTTCTTCCAGAATCCCAAGGGGCCACCTGCATTCTTAAAGATAGTGAGTCTAATCAAAGATGAGGAAAAGCTGGTTACCATGGGATTCCCTGAGTGGTGCAAATGGATAACACATTCAGCTACTAACACAAACATTAGAGGTTTGAGTCCACCCAGAAATGCCTCAGAAGAAATGCCTGGCAACCTACTTCCAAAAAAAAAAAAAAGCAGCCATTGAAAACTCTATGGAGCGCAGTTCTACTCTGACACACGAGATTGTCATAAGTTAGAATTGACTCGATAGCAACTGGTGAACTGGTGGTGGTGGTTATGGCAGCCTATGGGATAGGCCAAACAGTGACATAAGGCCAGGAGGTGCAGGACAGTCATGGGGGTTCAGAACTGATACAGGAAAAAAAGTGCATACCATAGATGAATACTTAAATATATAAGTCCTTATGGGCATGGATAGAAACATTTCTCTATTTTCTACCAAGAGATCCTCAGAACCTATTTGGGGCCAATATAGGGACTATGTCTCTTAACTTACATGGTATTCATATGAGCTGGTCATCAACAGCATCTCTCTGGCTACTTAGTACTAATTACATGGAATATTTCAGAACCCAGACTTAGGGACAGATACTCTGACAGGTTTAAGTCAGCTAAAGACTTTGGGATGTTTATTTCAGTTATAGTAAGGTGAAGCATCTGTTGATGATTATACTTAAAAAGAACAGTAATCAATGAAAACACCAGTTTCTAACTGAATAGAAAATACTTTGCTGGGTATAGTCAGCTTGTAGCAGAAGGAACAAAAGCAGTAACAACAGAAAGAAAGGCATATGATGCTCAATCCAGTGGGAGGAATAGAAGACAAAGGATGGAGATATAGATAGAAAGAGATACTGGGTGCCAAAATATAGATTATAGTCCTTTTTGATCAGGGGATAATTGTAAAACAGTCAGAAACCTTATTAAAGTCTAAGTCTTACATCCTTATCTCCTTTTCTCACCCTGATATCATAGGAGATCTCTTTAGTTTCTTGCTAAGCTATTCAGCTACAGACCCTTTGCCATGCTTGATTAAACTGTGGGTAAATATACAGACTGGAAAGTAGCAGGGAATGCTCAATTAACCAATCGTGGAAAGGACAAGACAATAACTGAAGAATACATCTTGAAAGAGGCACAAAGGTGTAATTGGAGGAGACTGCTAGGGGATATATGTTGAGGAGGTTCATCATGGGTTGATTTTAGAGATATGATTTTGCATTTTATTTTTATTTATTTTTGTTTGGGAGACAGAAAATTATGATAGGATAATTTTTTTTCTTTTTCCAGTTTCCATGAAGAGTAGAAATTTGGGGAGAGAGAGATGACTCCATATTTTTTAAGTTTCAAATGCTATCTTCTTTCTGAGGCTTTCCCTGCCCATTCTGTCTGAAGTAGCTGCACACATCAGACCTCTTTCCAGGTACTCTTGACCATATCATTTGTTTATAAACTTCACAGGAGTTATTATCACAATCTATAATTAATCTTCTTTACCTATTTATTTGTTACCTGCCTCTCCCACTAGTATTTAAGTTCCATAAAATCAGGAACAGTTTCTGTCTTGGCCACCAATATTCACAGCCCTACCACAATTGTTGGTTCACAGAGATGTATAAAAAATTGACAATTAATTGAAAGAGTGTCTGAATCAATGAGTGAATCAATGAATAGGGAGTTTCTAGAAGAGTTTGCTTTGTTACTTACAGTGTAACCTCCTAAGCCTTGTGTTACTCTGATTACATAGGTATAAAAGAAGGGGAAACAAAATCAAGATTTAAAATTAATCATGCTCCTTACATTTTATAAGAGGCAATAGACAACCTTTCCTGTTTTAACAGAGGAGTATGACAAAATCAAAGAGGAATACCTCTATACAGATGAGACTGAGGAGAATATATTGTCGTTATTTTACAGAACAAATATGTATCTTATTTCTACATTTGATCCTTTCATGAAAAACATTATTTCCTTGCTCAGCTTAGCAGTTGTGATTCAGCAAACTTTTGTCCCTTTAGATACAGCATGTAAGAGAAGTCTCAAAAAATAGCCTATTGACTCTATATCAATAAATCATGTAACTTTGTTCTCCATAAAGTCATGTACTAATTGATACTTTAATCATTTTAATTGCACTATCACTACTCAATTCATGGATAGAAAATTCTACTCTAATCAACTCTTCCTCACAGAACCACATCTAAATTGGAAATTGAGTACAGGCATACCTTGGGGATATTGCAGGTTCGGTTCCAATATCGCAATAAAGCCAGTCACACAAATTGTTTGGTTTCCCAGTGCATATAAGTTATGTTTACACTATATTGTAGTCTACTAAGTGTGCAATAGCATTAAGTATAAAAAAAATGTATATACCTTAATTAAAAAATACTTTATTGCTAAAAAATGCTAACCATCATCTGAGCCTTCAGTGAATCATAATCTTTTTGCTAATGGAGGGTCTTACTTCGATGTTGATGGCTGCTGACTGATCAGAGTCAGCCGAAGGCTAGGGTGGCTGTGGCAATTTCTTAAAATAAGACAACAATGAAGTTTCCTGCATCAATTGATTCTTCCTTTCAGGAAAGATTTTTCTATAGCATCTGATGTTGTTTGATAGCATTTTACACCCAGTAGAACTTCTTTCAAAATTGGAGTCAATCCTTTCAAACCCTGCCACTGCTTTATCAACTAAGTTTACATAATACTCTAAATCCTTTATTGTCATTTCAACAATGTTTGCAACACCTTCACCAGGAGTAGTTTCCATCTCAAGAAACCACCTTCTTTGCTCATCCATAAGAAGCAACTCCTCATCAGTTCAAGTTTTATCATGAGATTGCAGCAATTCAGTCACATCTTTCAGGCTCCACTTCTAATTCTAGTTCTCTTGCTATTTCTACCACATCTGCAGTTACTTTCTCCACTGAAGTCTTGAACCCCTCAAAGGCATCCAGGAGGGTTGAAATCAACTTCTTCCAAATTCCTATTAATGTTGATATTGTGACCTCCTCTTGTGAATCACAAATGTTCTTAATGGCATCTAGAATGGTAAATCCTTTCCAGAAGGTTTTCAATTTACTTTGCCCAGATTCATCAGAGGAATCACTATCTATGCCAGCTATAGCCTTATGAAATGTATTTCTTAAATAATAAGACCTGAAAGTTGAAACTACTCCTTGATCCATGGACTGCAGAATGGATGTTGTGTTATCAGTCATGAAAACAACATTAATCTCCTTGTACATCTCCATCAGAACTATTGGGTGACCAGGTGCATTGCCAATGAGTGGTAATATTTTGAAAGGAATCTTTTTTTTATTTTTTCTGAGCAGTAGGTCTGAACAGTGGGCTTAAAATATTCAGTAAACCATGTTGTAAACAGATGTGCTGTCATCCATGCTTTGTTGTTCCATTTATAGAGCACAGGCGGAGTACATTTAGTATAATTCTTAAGGGCCCTAGGATTTTCAGAATGGTAAATGAGCACTAGCTTCAACTTAAGTCAGCAGCTGCATTAGCCCTTAAGAAGAAAGTCAACCTGTCCTTTGAAGCTTTGAAGCCAGGCATTGACTTCTCTCTAGCTATGAAAGTCCTAGATGACATCTTCCTTCCAATATAAGGCTGTTCCATCTGTATTGAAAATCTGTTGTTTAGTGTAGCCACCTTCATCAGTTATCTTAGCTAGATCTTCTGGATAACTTGCTGTAGCTTCTACATCAGTACTTGCTGCTTCCCCTTGCACTTTTGTGTTATGGAGATGGCTTCTTTCCTTAAACTTCATGACCAACCTCTGCTAGCTTCAAACTTTTCTTGTGCAGCTTCCTCACCTCTCTCAGCCTTCAGAGAATTGAAGAGAGAGTTAGGGCCTTGCTCTGGATTAGACTTTGGCTTAAGGGTATGTTGTAGCTGGTTTATCTTCTATCCAGACCACTAAAACTTTCTCCATATCAGCAATAAGGCTGTTTCCCTTTCTTATCATTTGTGTGTTGACTGGAGTAGCACTTTTAATTTCCTTCAAGAACTTTTCCTTTGCATTCACCACTTGGTTAGCTGTTTGGTGCAAGAGGCCTAGCTTTTGGCCTATCTCAGCTTTCAAAGAGTCTTCCTCATGAAGCTTAATCATTTCTAGCTTTGATTTAAAGTGAGAGACGTGTGAGTCTTCTTTTCACTTTAACACTTAGAAGCCATTGTAGGGTTATTAATTGGCCTAATTTCAATATTGTCATGTCTCAGGGAATAGGGAGGCCTGAGGAGAGGAAGAGAGATGGGAGAACAGCTGGTCTTTGGAGCAGTCAGAACACACATACTTATTAAGTTCACCGTCTTATATGGGTGCAGTTCATGGTGCCCCAAATAACATCAAAGCTCACTGATCACAGATCACCATAATACATACTATAATAATTAAAAAGTTTGTAATATTGTGACAAGTACCAAAATGTGACACAGAAACACGAAGTGAGCACATGATGTTGGATAAATGGTGCCAATAGACTTGCTCAAAGAAGGGTTGCCACAAACCTTCAATTTGTAAAAAACATAGTGTCTGTGAAGTGCAATAAAGAGAAGAGCAATACAATGAGGTAAGTCTGTACACATTATTGTCCTTCTTTAATGTCTTATTTGTCAACTGAATTCCATAATCCAATCAGGCAACTCTGTATTAAAGAGCTTCAATTTGTCTTCAAATAAATTCCATTCCCTAATATTTCCTAGGACAGGTGTAGGATGTATTTTCAGTCATCTCTCAGTTGTTTTCTGAGTACCCTCCTTAAAATCCTTAATAAGCAAAGATATTCCCAGTGATAGTATACCTTGCAAGCTCCTGGTTATAAATTCATTTTACAGTCTTTCAAATCTTGCCCCTTTCTCTATTCCATTGTCAATAACCTGGGTCAAACTCTCGTTAAAACTCATCAAGACCACTGAAATACTATGCTAACTGGTTTTCTACTTCTAGTCCAGAAGGACTTAACCCATAGCCCATGATCCTCTGGGATGGAGGTCTCAAAACTTTTTGGATCACTTACCTCTTAGTTAAAAACTTTTATGTGTGCACTGGCAATTTATGGGCATTTATTTATTTAAAAGTTATTTTATTATTTGTTTTATACTGTTTTTCTTTATTTTACTAATGCATTAAGTACATTTAAATATACAAAAAGGAATTTAAGAGGTGAAAAAACATGTATAAGTAGAGGTTCTAATATTTTCTTCCCAAGCCCCAGTGAATCATAGACTTCTGATCTGGGGAGGTGGGGATTAGATGGCTTTTAAAGGTCCATAAACCCCTATATTTTTTTAGGTGCACATACAGCTTTCCACTCCTTGATCTCTTACGTTAAGATAGGGAATGCATCACTTACACTGCCTCCAGATTGATTTTACTAAAATACAGATTTCATCCTGACGCTTCTCCTTTCCAAAAATCCATAACAGCTTAAAGGATTACATCCTTTACTTCTTCTGTTAGCAAACGTAGTTTTGCAAAATCTGAAGCCAAACTTTTTAGCTTTAATCTCCTGACAATCCTGCTGATTACACAGAAAACACCCTCTTTCTCCAGTATGTGCCACATGTTTGTGTCATTTTCTACTTCTCCATGACGTAATAATCCTAATAATAGCTACCATACTGTGAGTTAGGTATATTCGTTAACTTTTTCAGTCTTCTTAACATTACCAGGTAAGTATTGTCATCCCCAATTACAGATGAGTAAACTGAGAGTCAAAAGTTATTGTATTTCACCAAAGATCACACAGTTGAATTCAAATATAAGCTTGGGTAACTCACAAGTTGAGCATGTTACCACCACACTGAACGGCTTCCACCCCTCAAGTACCATATGAAATGTAAATCTTGTCCTGATGCTCTAGTCCCACACCCCATTTCTCAGCAGGAAGCATAAATTATCTGCTCAGTGATTTTTAGCACTTTGTTCACACACCTAAGCATTTATCCTGTACTTGAGTACTCTATGCATGTGTCTTCTCTCCCACCTTATAGTAAACTACTAGAAGTCAGCAATACTTCAATTGCTTTTTCTGGCTCAGCTATCTAGCATTGGATAAATGTCTGTGGACACTGTTTTAGTGATACAATGAATTATTATTTGATTGTGAAGTGATTCACTTATTATTCTCAAACAAGAAATGGCCAATGTCCTGATTGTGATATTTCTGTATCCAAGTTCTTATGTTCAAGAGAACCAGGTGTTATCAGTTCTTGGGACAATCTCTCAACCAAGAGATATACAAGTAGTGATAGAGAGTGAACTCAATATTTTTGGAAGAAATTTAAAATCTGGAAATTTCCTCAAGCTCAAAGATGAAAATAAGGAGAATCTTTATCTAATAATTTTATAAAATCTCCTATTTTCAAGGCAAAATTAAATATTTTGGAAATTTTGTAGAAGTGACAGACTATAGACCACTTCAGAGACTATGTGAGCTTCTTACATTTTAAGAGCAGATAGGGAAAAAATCAGACAAATTCAAATTGAGGGATATTTTGCAGAACAATGGACCCAGACTCCAAAAATATCAATGCCATGAAAGACACATGGAAAAAAGCTGGTGAACTGTTCTAGATAAAGAAGACCAAGGAGACATGGATGAATGAAATATATGGGGGAGGGAGGGAAGCTACATAGGACATTATTGGACCAATTAAGAAAATCCCTAAATTTCCTTAAGGTGATAATTGAATTGTAGTTATTTAGGTGAATTTAGGAAGAAGACTCATTAACAACCTGCAATATGCAGATGATACAACCTTGCTTGCTGAAAGTGAAGACGACTTGCAAAACTTACTGATGAAGATCAAAGACTACAAACTTCAGTGTGGATTACACCTCAATATAAAGAAAACAAAAATCCTTACAACTGGACCAATAAGCAACATCATGATAAACGGAGAAAGATTGAAGTTGTCAAGGATTTCATTTTATTTGGATCCATAATCAAGGCCCATGGAAGCAGCAGTCAAGAAATCAAACGATGTATTGTGTTGGACAAATTTGCTACAGAAGACCTCTTGAAAGTGTTAAAAAGCAAAGATGTCACTTTGAGAACTAAGGTGCACCTGACCTGAGCTGTGGTGTTTTCAATCACCTCATATGTATGCAAGAGCTGGACAATGAATAAGGAAGACCAAAGAAGAATTGATGCCTTTGAATTATGGTATTGGAAAAGAATATTGAATGCACATGGACTGCCAGAAGAATGAACAAATTTGTCTTGGAAGAAGTATAGACAGAATGCTCCTTAGAAAGCAAGGATGATGAGACTTTGTCTCACGTACTTTGGACATGTTATCAGGAGGGACCAATCCCTGGAGAAAGACATCATGCTTGGGAAAGTAGAGGGTCAGCAAAAGAGAGGATCCTCAACCAGATGGATTGGCACAGTGGCTTCAGCTATGGGCTCAAGCTTAGCAATGATTGTGAGGATGGCACAGGACTAGGCAGTGTTCAGTTCAGTTGTACATAAGGTTGCTATGAGTTGGAACGACTCAATGGCACCTAAAGCAACAACAGGTGAATTTCTCCTTTTTGGAGAAATACACCTTGAAGCATGTTAATTGATTCATTAAAGCTGAAATGTGCAACTGATTTTCATATGGCTCTGAAAACCAGACGAAAGAAAGGAAGAAAGGAAAGAAGAGAGGGAAAGAAAGAACAGAAAGAAAGAAATGTTTACAGAGAGATATGAAGCAAATATGGTAAAATGCTGACAACTGGTGAATCTAGGTGTACTTGAATTACCATTGTACTATTATTACAACTTTTCTGTAGGTTTACATTTTTCAAAATAAAAATCCAAGAAATAAAAAAGAAGATGCTATGGTTCATCTAGGAGCCCTGGTGGTGTAGTGGCTAAGAGCTATGGCTGCTAACCAAAAGGTCGGCAGTTCAAATCCACCAGCTGCTCCTTGGAAATCCTATGAGGCAGTTCTCCTCTGTACTGTAGGGTCACTATGATTTGGAACCAACTCCAAGGTACCTAACAACAACAACATGCTTCATCTAAGTTTACCATAGGATAAACTCAGGATTATTTATGTGCATTACTCAGTTTTGAGTAGCATAGATCTCCAGTTGTCTCTTCAAAATGTGTTAGCTGCAAAATGTACAGGAGGCTAAACACATTCATCTGATAGAGTTATTTAATATTTAAGATTCCAGGCTTTAAAAGATCTATTAAAACCAAATCTTTCTGACTTGGCATTGTTAATATTGAACTCAACTTTCTGATGATAACTATATGTTACTTTGCCTTTTGTGCCCATTCATTGGTTCCAATAATAAAACAGTATCATCAGTAAAAAATATCACGTTCATGGCACCTTTTATGACAGGAGAAAATGATCCAATTAAAAAAAAACCTATCAACATATTTAGTTATGTTAAATAAATAGGATTTAGAACAATTTAATTTTACACAAGATTAAAATGTAAGCCAGTCAATCAAGGAAACCATACTACCCATTTAGAATTATTTATTTGTTAGGCTTTGCAAGTAGAATTAAAAACCTGAAATCTATGTTTAACTTTCACAGGTTGGTCCGTGCTAATTTTTGACCATAATATTAAAAGCTAATGATAAGATTCAATGAACTTTGCAGATTTCTAGGATATTCTTGGCTGTGCTTTCTGTAAACATCATAAATCTAGAACTACCATTCAAGAAAGTAAGTTGGCATATGATTTTTATAACTTTGCAAGAAAACTAATAAAATGAACCCTAATACAGATTGGATTACACCCAGAGGCCATACTGGAATTTGACAATATGGAGCACCGGGAATGAACTGATATAAACATCGAGTGTTAAGAGGAAGCTTGGGGCATATACTGTAGACTCAATATTTGGTCACTATATCTTTGAGAGGAAAGCTTTTTTTAAAAGTTAATAATCTTCTGGTACATTATTAGCATTGATTTATTATAGAGTTAGAAATCTCCTTATTCTGTTTCAATATCTTACAATTCTATTCAGTATAAATAGACGCAGGATAGCTCTACCAAAGAAAATAGAAAAGTGATAGCTTTCCACATAATCTAAACTATATATTTCAAATAAGCAAAAAAAAAGTACTAACAGATAAATAGCCAATAACACCGCCACCACTCCTTGAGGCAAAATTAAAAATTCAGTCTAAACTTGTCTCATAGGTTGTCAGCTAACAATATTAAGATGTGCTTATAGGTAAATTTAGCTACAAGTTTTCTTCTTTGATCTTGGCAATTATTTCTAGAGAAATATTCCATGAGGAATATGTCTTCCAAAGATTTTCCAGTAATAAAATATTGGCAGAATATTGCAGATTATTTCAGTTGAAACACCTGAATGTAATTAAAGCAAATGATATATGTATGAAATACAAGAAAGTTAAAGACCAGACAATTAAGGAATCAAGATACACTTGGGCACAAAAAAATACTTGGTTAAATACAGTTTGGCCCTATAAATGGCTGAATCATGGACACCACAAATATTATTTTATTTTACACTTCTCAAAACCATGAAACCATTCTTCTAAGACTGCCAGTTAACCCTTTTTCATTTCTACCAAAATTACTTTGTGTTATTGCTATTAAAGAAAAAGCTTACACTTAGGAACAGCAGAAAAAGCATTTTTCAAAATGCATATTTCTCAGAGATAAACATTCAGCTAAAAGAAGAAGTTAAAAATACAAAGATTTGTCATCGCCATCCACCATTGCCATCATTGCAACATTCCAGGAGAGAAAAATTTTTACTCAAAGATATATTTCAACAGTCCACATGGTAAGAGAACATACAGATTATTTATCATTCAGAATTTTGAGTTACTCTAAGGACGTACCAATGAAGGTATATTTGAAAAATTAATTTCAGTAATACTGTAGTGTTTTGGTTTCCTAGTGCTACTACAACACAAATAACACAGTGAGTGGCTTTAAAGAACAAAAGTTTATTTTCTCATAATTTTGGAGGTTAAGGGCTCAAATCAGGGTCTCAACTGTATCAGTTCCTTCCTTGTAGATAGTCCTGGGTAATCCTTGGTTCCTTGTCAAACATCCCTGCCCACCCCTCCCCAACCTCAGGCAACCCCACCTCATAAGTGTGTGTATATATCCAGAATCTGCTCTTTTTATGAGTCAGAAGTGATTAGATTCAGAACCCATCCTACTTGGGTAAGATCTAATTAACAAAGATAACCCTATTTCCAAACAGGATTACATCCACAGGTTTATGGGTTTGGATTCCAACACATATTTTGGGGGGACATAATTTAATTCATACCATATGGCAATACAGGGTAGTCGGGACAAACTGATGTCAATTTCATATTCTGTGGCTGAAAGGCCATGGACTTTGGATCCAGACAAATTTGGGTTTAAATCTTGTTTCTGCTCTGACTATCTCTGCAACTTGTAGTGTTCTAGTCAACTCCTGCTTTAGCAGCCTGAGTTCTCCTGCTTGGAGCTAGGAGTGATGGAGCTACTGCCACAGTTTCCAAACAATACAGGGGAAGATGTCTCAACCTGCAGTGCACTTCTTCCGAGAAAGGAGAGGACAGAAAGAGATTTGAGAAGACTTCGAACTTGGAAAATCTTTCCAAAACCCTGACCTGCTAAAACATGATTCAATTTTATTATGTTCATCAGGAAACTTGGCCTATTAGCTTTTAGGTATAAAAATAATATTTTCTAGAAATAGAAAAGAATCCTTACAGTCAAAGCAAGTTGTATTCAAGATGTATCGTGAGGAGCCAGCAGAGAAGTTTTCCATTTCTCTTCATTTCTAAATAAGCATATGCAAGGCTGAGTTCCGCATAATGAGATTCGTTTGGGAAATTGTTAAATGTTCTCATTTCTCTGCCAAAGAGCCCTCAGAAATTCACAGCTCATTAGAACCTTCAGAGTAGTTAATAAACAAAGCTTGGTATTATTACCTAATAAAAATACATCTCATTTCAACATTTTATTACACACCATTAAGATTCTTCTGCTACAGAGGTTACATAAAAATTATTATTCTGCTTTCCTTTAACTGCAAGTTTCACAGGGTTGTTCTTTCATATCAAAACACACAGAAATTGCAGATGGAGAAGTCATGTCACCAGCCTAAGTTCATTTGAATAAGCTCCGAGATAACACTCTAAGTGCAAAGTCATTTAGGAAATCTACCTCAGCATTCCTACTTTAAGAGCTGGTTCCATCATATGCTACTGAATTCTCAGTTAAAATAAGATTCTGAATTTAAAAGCTATCTAAGAGAGCATTTTCTGTATCCTTATGATTCATTCACTAACACATCCAGGCACACTAGAAGGAGAATCAGGAGGGGATCTACGTACTAGTCTTGACTCTGCCACCTTCTACTTGTGCAACTCTGGGCAAACTACTTTTTTTCTCCTTGTGTTCTTTTTTCTTCTTTAAAATGTGGTTACAAAAATATCCGCCCTCCACATCTCACATGATCCTTATAAAGATAAAATGGAATTAATGTAAAAAAAAATTAATGTCTTATCTTACAGATATTTCCTTTTATGACTAAGAAGTGACATAATGGACCCTAAGACATGGCTCAGTCCCCCACCCTGTGGGTGAGACACTTAATGATTACTCACAGAAGGGGTCCTAGTCTTTGGATGAGGATGCTTGCCTCAGAGAGGTCAAATAAATGAAGCTGAAAAGTGTTCACTGGATTTGTTAAGCCTTGATCTTAATAGATTCAGTACTAAGAATTGGAGAGACAGAGGCTATGAGCTGGGTGCCAACCTTTCATCATGAATGTATGAAAGTGGCCATAACAAGTCAGTTGTCAAATAAAGTGTAAGATGAAAGTTACGTGAAATAAAAACAAATTCAGACTCAGGTACGTAGAGACGTTAACCAGAAAGACTGTTGCAATAGGGAGAACCTTCTGAATTCAGGAACTACATGCATCTCAGAATCAAAAATGTTTTTCTTTTATGGGTTAATGATGGGGTAAGGAAAGATTAACAGAAACTTTTAAGAAGTTGAGCAAGACAGGGTTAATGACCAGTGGGGTCCAATAGGAAAAGTATCTCACTGTGATCAGTTGATAAGGGGGTATGTTTTGCTTTTAAGTGTTTTCTCAGGCTTGGGGGTAAGCAGAGTTCAGGGGCCTATGGGAAGGAGAGAAGCCTGATTAAACTTTGGCCAAGACAAACTTTAGGTAAGGAATAGGCAGTTATGAACACTGTCTGTTCTAATGGCATGAGTGTCAAAATTGGAGGAACTCTTACACTAGAATGTAGAAAAGGAGAGCTTTATGAACCAAGGAGAATTTAGCCCTTACCTGCAAGACCCATGTGTGTAGGCTTTGGGAGACTACGCCAGCAGCCTCAAGTTAGGGTCGCTAAGTTGTCATGGCTGTTAGTTGGCTGTCGAGTCTGCTCTGACTCATGGCGACCTTATTTATAACAGAACAAAACGTTGCCTGGTCCTATGCCATCTTTCTGACCATTGGTATCTTTGAGTCCATTGTTGTGGCTATTGCGTCAATTCACCTCACTGACAGTTTTCCTTATTTTTGCTGACCCTGTACTTTACCAAACATGGTGTCCTTTTCTAGAGATTGATCTTTCCTGAGGATACGCCAAAAGTAAGTGAATCAAAGTCTCACTTCTCTCACTTCTAAGGGACATTCTAGCTGGGTTTCTTATAAGACTGATTTGTCCATTCTTCTGGCAGTCCAGGGTATATTCAATGTTCTTCACCAACACCATAATTTAAATGCAGCAATTCTTCTGTCTTCCTCTTTTATTGACCAGTTTTTGCATGCATATGAGGCAATTGGAAAGACCATGACTTGGATCAGGCGTACCTTAATCATCAAAGTGACATCTTTGCTTTTTAAAATTTAAAGAGGTCTTTTGCTGTGGGGGCCCTGGTGGCACAATGGTTAAGTATTTGGCTGCTAACCAAAAGGTCAGCAGTTGGAATCCACCAGCCGTTCCTTGGAAACCCTATGGGGCAGTTCTACTCTGTCCTATAGGGTCACTATGAGTCAGAATCAACTCAACGGCCACTTTTTTTTTTTGGTTTTCAGTAGATATTCCCAGTGCAATATGTCTTGACTGCTGCTTCCATGGACATTGATTTCTATAAGGGAAGTGCTGTCAGGTTCCATCTGAGGCAAAGAGAAGGAAAGATTCTCTCAACAGCCTGAGAGTATAGTAGAGATTGTTTACAATGGAAGGAAGGGAAGAATAAGGTGAATAGATTGTGGAAGAAGAAGCAGTGAGTATGAGACAGAAAAATAGATAGCCTGCATTTTGAGTGAAAATAATGAACACTGTTATTAAATGGCCTGAAGTTTCTAAACTGAATGCAGTATCTTGGAGACTGTGACTGACTGAAGGCTCAGGTGCTCTCAGAGGCTTCCTGTCATGAGAAGTCACCAGCTTCTTGGTTAGTCACTACACCCATGTAGTTCTGGGGGATTGGTGATGCTTGCATATAGTCTTGGCTCAGAATTCCTCATTATATGTTAACAACAAGTTTTGGGGGTGCCTCTGAGAAATCCTAATCCATGGAATAGGAAATACAGGATTAGG
The DNA here is from genome assembly GCA_030035585.1 of Dugong dugon. Lineage (NCBI taxonomy): Eukaryota > Metazoa > Chordata > Mammalia > Sirenia > Dugongidae > Dugong > Dugong dugon. The sequence goes on along the minus strand of CM057464.1, from coordinate 139,841,806 downwards.
TGATCACAAGTAGCATTAGCGCCTGGTAGTTAAGAGTACTCTGGTCTGTTTTAATGGATTAGTAATGACCTAGACTTATCAAAACCACTGCTTAGCAGAGCATGTTAACCTTAGAGGTTCATAGGCATTTTGTTTTTAAATATTAATATTTAATGATTAACCACAGATTTTCTAACTTCATAATTCTAACAGAACTTTCACGAAGATAGATAAAAGTAACAAAAAAGTGTATGAATATAAAAGTTAAAGTTCCTAGACTAATCATACTCTTTTCACGAGTCAAAACTCATTTCTTAACAGATATTTTTTTTCCCAAGTCCACAATAATATATTTACCTAAAGCAATATTCTCAGTACCAAGCAAGGTGTTCATACCAGAATTACCTAGGGAACTTTTTAAAAATTACAGTCTGACTCCCCCACCCTGAAGGTATATCAAAATTTTATATGCATGGTTGTGGCTGGGAGAAGGGATTGCTGATGTGGAGCCTGAATTACAGAGCCAAAGACATTGAAATATATGCTTAAGAAATTCTTTGGATGATTCTAATAACTAGCATCTCCATCTTCACTCACATCCCAGCCTTAGAGACTGAAATTCTAGATGAAGTTAAAGTTCCTAACTTCAATCCTTACTCAATGTAAGAAATGCAGTGAGGTATATGGTGGATGGAACACTAAGATTACAGTAAGAAAACCTGTTAAGTCATGGTTTCAGCTTCATAATGATTAGCTATATGACTTCAGACAAATCATTTATGTATAATTAGCTTCATTTTTATCACCTCTAAATCAACTGTGTTGAATTAAAGGATCTCTAGGATCCTAAGATCACATGAGATAGCACTCTTTATAATTTTTCACTAATCACAATAATTTTTATTAACGTCCATGAGATGTTCTCTCTAAAACTTGGTTGAGTTCTTCAGCACAGCAAAATTAAATATCAATATAAAGGATCTTTGTACTAAAGAATTTAGAACTTTCTCATATGTTAAGTAATTATGAGGAAAATTATAAGAGAGAAGTAAAACTTAGTGACAATGAATAATTCCCTAAAGTGAAATATCAAGGACTCAAAGTCATGATTATTCGATTTAACCAGAGATTATTATCTAGCTGAAAATTGGGGTTATGTTTACAAAAAGATTAAACTGATTCACATGATACCCTCTTCGTTTTTGTTTTTTGTTTTTTTACCTTCTATCAGCTTTCAGTTGTCCACACAAATGGAAACAAATTTTGTGAATAATCTAGAATTTTAATTTTAGCTAACAACTCTAATCTCCTCCACTCAAAATGTGTTGCCTGACCTACTAAAAAGTAGAAGACTTAGCTGATCCTTGTTCTTTTTTATTCAAATACTAGTAAGAGGTAAGGATGCAATAATCATAGGAGAGTGAAGAGCAAGGGACAGGGAATCAGGTCCAACACGAAGAGGGATTGATTATCTCATTTCTGACTCTCCATGATACTAAGAATTCCATCCATTTGACTTTCATGATTCAAGTGTTTTTTGTTTGTTTCTTTACACAATATTCAATAACATGTAATAAATACCTATTTTCAAAAATAAAATTTAATGAACATGTGGCATCAGAGCATTTTTCATTTGAAATGAGCCTCAAATGGGGGGGGGAAGCATATATTCACTTTGGTATCTTGAAACTAGGGTATACAGTCTCAAGAGAGGTAGTAATTGCTAGTCCTACCTCTGGTGCCTTACTAAGGACTGTAACATGGTCAGAAATTGTCAATTTTCAGTCATTAAAAGTATTTAACATTGTCTGACAATTAAAAACAACTAAGATACAAGATTGATCATAGACTGAAACTGAAAAAGATGGAGAGATTAACAAAGACACAGCCACTGCTCCACGGTATAGCCTCTGATCTCTAAATCTAAATTTAAATGGGGGAGCAATAAATAATCCAAAGTTAGAATAGACATGCTTACAAGTAAGAGACCCAAGATAAACAGTTTTATTTACCTATGATATTATTTTCAGATGAAAAGTATAAATAAATTGCTATCCTGTTGGTGATATTAAAACGATAACCTCCTGGGTTCTTCATTCAAAACCTTTTAAGCCGCCATTCTTTAGTATAAAAATGTAGTTATTTTTGTATATCCTCAAATTTCAGGCCCTTTTTTAAAAAACAGTCAGTATTTCTGACCCTGCCCTTATCCCCATCTCATGGAGTCCCTGGTCTGGCTTTCAGAATCCCAGGCAACAGTAAATTGTAGCTGGACTAATCAAACCAAAAAAAAAAAAAAAAAATCAAACCCATTGCCATTGAGTCAAAATTTCACTATTGGGTATCTGGGATTAATTACCATCAGGTAGATTATACCTGAGATTACACCCTGGGCATTTAAAGGGATGCACCTTACAGATTCCCACAGATATACAAACCCTAAGTAAAAATGTGAGGATGTTAACTTTAATTCAATTTAACAAAAATGCTACTTGTAAGCACTGGGTTTAACATGGCAAAAGATAGAAAGTCAATGTACAATCTCTACCTGTAAATTGCTTATATTCTAGTATAGGAGAAGACGGCTGGTAACCCAAGTGGCTCTAATATAAAATAGAATAAACTGGCAACATACTGAAAGCATAAATGAAGTTAATGCCAATGTGCTATGGTAGTGAATACATTAATGCTGACCAGATCAATGGTCACTACATTCTACATGAGAATATTTCATCTGCCTGTTCCAGAATAATTTTTCACTACCTGGACAGAAAAGTTCAGTCATCTTTTTCTTGATTCGCTGTTTATATAGTTTTTAAAAAATAGTAATTTCCATTGTGTTTCCCATGCATTGAACATTTATTAAACTTGCATTTCTCCTCCATGTCTAAGCCTACCGACTTTGGTCTGTCTAATTCCCTGCCTCCTCAGTAAAATGGGAGAACTGAAGAGAGGAACCAATTGAGCTTGCTCACAATTCTATAAATGAAGGAACCAATATAAAGAAATAACGCTGTATGTGTGTATTATTGTAAAAAAATTTAAAAATACAGCACAAATCAGGAAAATTATTCAGTTATTACTTTCTTTATTAAAAGATTCTTTTCATAAGAAACTCTAACATGTTTCCTTTTAAGTAGTTTCTTTAATATATTGAAAATGTAATTCAATTAAATTTATAAAACAGTTTTGGAATTTATCTTATGATGCGTGTGTGAGAGGGGAGGTTAACCAGGCTCTGTTAAGGGAAGGGATGTAACTTGCTTATTTTTTGTTGGTATTGTTTTTGTTGCTGTTGTTATTGTTATGTGCCCTCGAGATGATTTCAACTTCATAGCTACCCATGTGACAGAGTAGATCTGTCCCATAGGATTTTCTAGGCTGTAATCTTTATGGGACAAAATTGTCAGGTCTTTCTCCCACTGAGCCACTGGGTGGGTTTGAACCTCCACCTTTTTGGTTAGCAGCCAAGCGCTTAACTGTGGTGCCACCAGGGAAACACCTTCTTTATAGTTCTTAATAACATTGGGAATCTTCTAAAGGTACCACATCCCTTAAGGTTTGTTCTGAATAGTTATGAATATAAATACATTTTCAACCAATATTGGGCAGAGTAAAATTCTCAATTCAATCTCAAGCTGTTTAGGTAGCCCCAGCTTAACAATAAAACCATAAATTCAGACCCTACCATGTCAATAGCAATCTCATTAATATATATGTAGCCACCAAAAAAAAAAAACAACTACTGTTGACTCAATTCCAACTCATGGTGGCCCTATGTGTTACACAGTAGAATTGCTCCATAGGGTTTTCTTGGCTGTAATTTTCATAGAAGCTGATCACCAACCCTTTCTTCTGCAGTGCTGCTGGGTGAGGTCGAACCACTAACCTTTCAATTAGTGGCTGATCACAAATCATTTGTGCCACCAAGGGACCTTATATATGTACTTATTGTAGATAAATACCAAAATATTATAAAATGTAATCCAAATGATGCTTCCAAAAGGATAGCCATATTCATCCATATTTCTGTTGCCTTTAAGTAAAGTGTAAACATCCATCTTCCTAATCAAATGACAGTCCTTATTCTGTTCTGCTCCCTTACTGGATGACACTGGTATATATCCAGATTTTTTGTTTGTTATGATAAAAAATAATAAAGCTCAATTTCTCTTCCGTTTTTTCCCTGTGATAAATAACACATTATTTTCAGACTTACACAAATAATTCAGGATATAAAATGATAGGTTATGACAAAAGAATCATATATAATTTTAAAATAACAGCCATACTCTATGTGACTTATAGGGTTTGACAGTTTTAGACCAAGTCATTCTTAAAAAACTTGATAAATTGAACAAGAGATTTTCTTTAGTTTTATTTACTGCAGCATAAAAAAAAATGATAACAAAATGTCTCTTCTTTGTCTTCTTGACATTCTTGTTTTGTAAGATTATTGAGATCTAGTAGAAAGAAAATTAGAATACATTTATTTTGCAAGCTAGAATACTTGACCATCATTCATCAGACTCAGGAAACTGACCCAGGCAACTAGCAGACACAGACAAATGAAAAAAAAGACTACAATTCAGCCTTCTAAATTCTAGATGAATATAACTAGTAAATTTTTGTAACTCAAATTTTTACTCATATTTCAGATTAATTATTCCATTCATTCATTGTTGACTCAATAAATTATCCAACCATTTGTCCAACATTTATTGAATGTCTGCTATGTACTAGACATGGCCAGGGACTGAAGCAATCAATGGGCACTCCCCGATTGCTGCTTTTATCCAAGCAATTCAATTCAAGTAAACATTTATTGACCTCAGGGATGAATTAAGTAAAGGCATTCGGCTGCTAAATCCCTCCTTTGAATTCCTAGTGCTCTTAATATAAAGTCCAGAATCATTAGCAAGTCATCTAAGAAAGATCCTGCAGCATCTGGCTCTAGATTTTCTTTTGGGTCTCACCCCCAACACATTGTTGTTAGTTTCTCTAATCTGGTAACTTTGGATATCTCTCAATTTTTTTGATAAACAGAAGTCATTTCTAATTCAAGATCTTTAAAACTGTACTTCCCCCACCTACTGGCCTGGCTAACTCCTATCCTCCTGCTGATTTTACTTCTTCATGGACACTTCTCCTGACACATCCCAATCATAACAACATTAAGTTCTTCCTTTTCTACTTACCTAGCACAATACACTTTCCCTTTGTAACACTTTTTTTTAATGGTAATGATTTTCTTTTGTATCATATATGTTGTTTGTTTCCACCATTATACAGAACATTCCATGAGGGTAGGAATAGTGTCTGTATTGTTCTTTGTTATATTCTGAGCAGCAGGTGGGATGTTGAACAAACATAATAACTACCTCATGGGGCTCACACTATAGAAAGGATACTTATCATCATATGCTCTTGGGCCCAACTCAGGAAATCCAAGACATATGGTCACTGTAGCCTTGAGAAGCCAGTGATACAGAGTTAGTAATTCTCCCTCCAGCTGCACAAAACAAGATGTGCTCCTAAAATGTCAGCCAAAATACTTAATGAGGATTCTAGTGAGAGGCACTGATTAAGTGTCAAAATATTTAGTCCTCTACTTCCTATGGAAGTAACTTCTATTTGCTGGTCTGGAAACCCTACTACCTCTTTAATCATTGTGTTTCCAAAGTCCCATATAATGAATACACAAAGGAACTTTAGGAGAATAACTCATCTATAAATTGGAAGTTGTATACTGTCTTCTGAATTCATTATGCTTTGTTTTTAATTTAATGTGATAATATCAGCATAGATTACTCTAATTTAAAGTAGAAGTAATTTCAAATATTTCTTTTTTACAATTATTGAGAATAGCACCAAATACTCATATTTGAAAAACAAGAATAAGAAGCCAAACTGATTTTTGTAAATCTCTATTCATAAGCTTTCAATGTTTAAAATTTTATGGTTTCTAAAGTTTATGGTGTTCTTTCAAATTCTTTTGCCTTAAACCTTTTTTTTCAATTTACTGAGGATTTGCTTTATTAAAAATATGATAATTGAATTTCAGCAGCAGAGACTGTGAAATACTATATTACATTTATAGTAAGAACATAGAAGTTGGTTAAGTATTTTTTGGATAATACAACCACATAGAAAATTATTTTTTATTATTGAAGGGTTTTTAACTTTTCTTTTTTAAATGTGGTGATTAGGTCAAGTACGACCATGGGAAATTCTACATCTAATAAAGACTTTAAAACCACATTTATAAATATGTACAAAGATTTTTACCTACTGAATAATAAAGTCTCCAACACTTGTTTGCATTTTTACTAACAGACTATGTACTGTGTGAAAATTTTTGTTGGAAGAAAAACAATATTGTGTTATGTAAACACCTTCACGCAAATACAAATTTAAAGTGGTTTTCTTTTTTTTTTTCATAGAAATTTAGTTTGGACTTAGTCATGTTTCTTCACTACCATTCTATTTTGTAATGTGGCCATCAGTTCATATGCATTTTTTTAAAAAAAAAAGATACTTGGCAATCAGAGTCATTTATTTGCTAATGGGAACAAAAAAGGGAGAGAACATATGACCCTAAGAAGCTTTTGTACAAAATAAAATCATTGGAATATCAATATCCATTGCCGTAGGGTCGATTCCGACTCTTAGCAACCCTATAGGACAGAGTAGAAATGCCCCATAGGGTTTCCAAGGAGTAGCCGGTGGATTTGAGCTGCCTACATTTTGGTTAGCTGCCGAGCTCTTATCTAACAAGTTTCTTGAATACAATAAGTAGCCCAGTTATTTCCCACAGCCTAGGTGGCGGGACAATTTATGACCATTAAAGACTTTCCACATGTCAGCCCAAATATAAATTTATTCCAATAAGATTTAAAATCCCATGTCCCTCCTAACACATATTCCCTGACATCTCAAAAAAGTCCTGACGTCTCTAAGATCCACAGTACCCTCCTAGCATTACAACCTGGAACCTAAGCTTGTAAGAGAAAGTCTGTGGCTCTTCTTCTTCTCCCACTCACACCTTGGTTATTCATTTGTTCACTTATTTCTTCTGTCAGATATTTATTTAACTAACATTTAGCCCATTGTCATCGAGTCAATTACAACTCACGGCAACCCCATGTGTTACATGGTAGACATGAGCTCCATAGGGGTTTCTTGGTTGTCATCTTTATGGAGAAGATCACCAGGCCTTTCTGCCACAGCACCACCAGGTGGGTTTGAACTGCCAACTTTTTGCTTAGTAGTCGAATGCAAACTGTTTCTGCCACCCAGAAACAAACAGCAAGTACCTACTATTTCCCAGACACTTTATAAGCATTGAAGCTACATAACACATATTCTTTACCGTTGGAGAGCTTTCAATTTAAAAGAGTCAACAGATAGGAAAGGGATAATTACAACACCACGTGATAAGTGATGGGGTGGAACTGTGTGCAAGGTGATAGGGAGGCAGAATTAGGTATTCTCTATCAAACTTAGGAGAATGAGAGGGTTTCCTGGGGTTGCAATATTTATACTAGGATTTATTTATTTATTTTATTGTACTTCAGGTGAAGGCTTACAGAACAAATAGTTTCTCATGAAACAGTAACACACATATTGTTTTATGAGATTAGTTAACAACCCCACAATATGTCAACCCTCTAACTTCTCAACCTTTTTTATTGGTGAAAATACACATAGCCAAAATTTCAAAAATTTCTACATGCACAGTTCAGTGACATTGACTACGCTCTTCCAATTGTGCTGCTATTCTCACTTAAGATGAAGGCTTACAGAACAAAACAGTTTCTCATTTAACAGTTACTACACATGTTGCCCTATGACAATGGTTAACAATCTCACAACACATCAACACTATCCTTATTCAACCTTGGGTTCCCTATCACCAGCTTCCTTGTCCCCTTCTGCCTACTGGCCCTTGTCACTGGACTACTGTAACTCATTAGTCCCATTTGCTTTTACGGGGCTGTCCACTCCCAGGCTGAATGGTGAACCTCAGAGATAACTTCACCACTGAGCTAAAAGGGTGTCTGAGGGCCATAATCCCGGGGTTTCTCCAGTCTCCTTTAGGCCAGTAAATCTGGTCATTTTTTTGTGAGTTAGAATTATGTTCTACATCCTTCTCCAGCTCTGTCCAGAACCCTCTGTTATGATCCTGGTCAGAGCAGTCAGTGGTGGTAGCCAGGCACCATCTAGCTGTACTGGACTCAGTCCGGTGGAGGCCTTGGTAGCTGTGGACCATTAGTCCTTTGGACTAATCTTTTCCTTGTATCCTGTTCTCTTCATTCTCCCTTACTCCCGAAGGGATGAGACCAGTGGAGTATCTCAGATGGCTGCTCACAGTCTTTTAAGACCCCAGACACTATTCACCAGGGTAGAATGTAGAACATTGTCTTTATAAACTGTGTTATGCCAATTGAGCTAGATGTTCCCTGAGACCATGGTCCCCACAGCCCTCCACCCAGCAATTCAGTCCCTCAGGAAGTTTGGATGTGTCTATGGGGCTTCCATGACCTTTCCTTGTACAAGTTGTGCTAGTTTCCCCTGTATTGTGTACTGTCTCACCCTTCACTCAAAATATCACTTACCTATTGCCTATTTAGTATTTCCCCCCCACCCCTCCCATCCCTGTTAACCAACAAAGATTGTTACATTTTGTGTGTGAACTTTTTCATGGGTTTTTACAATAGAGGTCTCATACAATATTTGTCCTTTTGTGATTGACTTATTTCACTCAGCATAACGTCCTCCAGTTTCATCCATGTTATGAGATGCTTCACAGATTCATTGTTGTTCTTTCTCGTTGCATAGTACTCCATTATGTGTATGTACCATAGTTTGTTTATCCATTCATCTGTTGATGGGCATCTAGGTTGTTTCCATTGTTTTGCTATTGTGAATTATTGATAGCTGTGAGTTTGTTGCTGTCATTTTGTAGTGCTTTTTTTTGTGGTGCTGAATTTTCTTTGTTCTTACTCTCTTGTGCTGAGTTACTTTTGTTTGTGGATTTTTTTTCATTTCTTTTGTTTTTGTAGGTTTTGTTTTTGCTGAGACTTCATGTTTTTCCTCTTTTTTTTAACGAGTATGTTTGTTAACTTTCTTTGTGGTTACCATGAATTTTACCTGCATCTTTCTAAGTTTAAAGCAGTCTACCCTTACTTGGTATCGCCTTGCCTTCCTCTCCATTAGAAGGTTCTATACCTATGCCGTTTATTCCCTCTTTTATTGTTTTGATGTTGTTGTCATTTACTGATTAATTGTTCTGATTCCCTGTTGTATTTCTTTTGGTTTTGGATAGTCCTCGAGAGTTCATTTCCTAGATTGGTATATGGCTGGTACGTTCCTGCGTCCTAGATTCTGCCTGTGAGCTGAAATTGTTTGTCTTCAGATCGAAGAACTCCCTTTAATAATTCTTGTAAGTTTGGTTTGACTTTTACATATTCTCTTAATTTCTGTTTATCTGGAAATGACCTAATTTCGCCATCAAATTTGAACAAGAGTTTTGCAGGATATATTATTCTTTCCTGGCAAATTTTTTCTTTCAAGATTTTCTATAGGTCATCCCATTGCCTTCTTCATGGTTTCTGCCAAATAATCTGAGCTTAGTCTTATTGTTTCTCCTCTGTATGTGCCTTCTTGTTTTTCACGAGCTGCTCTCAGGTTCTTTGTTTGTCTTTGGTTTTGGTGAGTGTGATTATGATATGCCGTGGTGATTTTCTTTTGGGGTCTCTCCTACATGGAGTTCGTTGAGCTTCTTGGATGGCCAGCTTTTCATCTTTCATGATATTGGGGACGTTTTCTGTCAGCAGTTCTTCAATGATCCTCTCTGTGTTTTCTGTTTTCTCCCCCTGTTCTGGAACTCTGTTCATTTGCAAATTTTTGCTTTTGATTGTATCCCACATAACTCTCAGGGAGTCTTCATTTTTCTTTGTTCTTTTTTCTGAGTTTTCCTCAAACAGAGTTCTATCCAAGTGTTTGTCTTCAATTCCACTGATCCTGTCTTCCACTGTTTCAAATCGGCTTCTCAGTCCTTCTATGACACCGTCCATTTCTGAAATCTTGTTGTTTACCTTTTGGATTTCTAATTGTTGTCTTTGTATAATTTCTAGTTGTGAATTTATTTTGGCATTTTGTTCCTGCATTATTTTCCTGAATTCTTCCAGTTTTTTGTCTGTATTTTCCATGATTTTGTCTATTTTTTCCTCATGTTTGTCAGCTTTTTGCTTCAGCTCTTGGAGAATTCTGAGTATTAGAGATTTGAATTCCCTATCAGATAGTTCTAGTGCATTTTCTTCCACTGGAAAGTCATCTGGTGTTTTATTTTGGATGCCTACTGGAACCATCCTGTCCTGTTTTTATAAATATTTTGATATTGTCTGCTGTCTGCGGGGCATTCAGTAGTTATTTTTCTCATTTATTGATTGTAGATTTGTTTGTTTCATCCCTTTTTTTTTAAATTTGGCTATGTCTGAGCAGGTGGGCTTTGTGTTCTTTGCTGCTTGCTCGCCTGTGGGCACAATACTTTTCACCTCCTTCTCTAATTGGCAGGGTCAGTCACTCAGATATGGTACAGCAGGGCAGGTCTAGCTGAAGAGGAGTAACTGGGACGGGTTTTTTGTGGCACTTACTACAGCCACCAGTGCAGGTCGGTAATCAGTGCAGGGCAGGTTCCAGTAGGTCGTGCCTGTGCTGCTTGGTGGTGTGATGTTAAGCGCACGGTGCAATTAGGCAGGATGTAGTAGGGAGACTGTTATGTGTGGAGCTAAGATGGATATGGGAGAGAGGAGAAAGGAACAGGAGCCAAAAACATACAAACAAAAAAGAATGCTAGGGAAGCTTGCCTTTGGAGTGGAGAGATGAGAGACCATGAAATGGAAAAAAACAGAAAAGGGAAGAGCAAGAAAAGAAAAGAATGAATAAATAAAAATCAGAAAGATTAAAGAACCGCAAAGTTCCCAGGGATCCCACCGGTGCAGCTATGAGGTCTGGGGAAGTCGCTCTCAGGTGTTGCAGTACAGCCTGGCTAGAAGGCATAGAGGTATACAACGCCAGGTATTCAGGGAACAGAAAGAGAATCAAGATATAGAGAGACGAGAAACTGAGTAATGAAGAAAGACAAAAAGGGAAAAAGAGGGAAAAGAAAAAAAACAAATTAAACAAAAAAAAAAGAACAAGAAAAGCCCTCAAAAAAAACCCCACGAATAAAGAAATGCCCTCAGGGAGCCCTCTGCACATCTGTGCAAGCCGAGGGGGTAGTCTCCTTGCCACGCATCACCGCCTGGCCAGAAAGGGTCCCAACTCAAGAATAGGAAAAGAAAACAAACAAAGAATTCAAAGCAAACAAACGAACAAAATCCCTGGGATCCCACCAGTGCATCATCCCAGACCGGGAAGCAGCTCCATACTTGAACAGAGCTCCACAGCCCCTCAGGCAGAAGCAAAGATGGCGCACGGAGCCATGTATTTGAGTGAAAGGAGGAGGAGGTGGTGAGAGGTAAGGAAGAAATCAAAAGAAGCAGAAAAAAAAGCAACACCAGCAGCCAACAAATGGCACTCAGAGAGCCGGTCCGTTCAGGTGTGTGGAATCCAAGTAGCCGGTGTTTCCCAGACAAGAGATTGTGGCCGCAGGAAGCAGAGGAGGCTGAGTGGGGGTGAAGAAGGGTGGGGGGTGGGAAAGTGTGTATCACAAATTACCGGTTGTTTTGTCTCCCGCTGGAAGCTCCGTGAAGCTGCTTTTTCATACTCCCTGTTTGCTGGTCTCTCATAGGAGTCCAAGATGGCGGATCCACACTGCGTTAGCTGGTAGGGGACCTCTGCATGAATCCCTCCTCGCTCTCTATTCTCTTGTCAGTTTTCTCACTTCATTTGGTGCTTGGCTGAGTTCTTTATCTCTTCCTTTGATGTTTTAGGGTTTCAGGATTGTTGTTTTCTCTGTTCGGCTTAGTTTTTTGGACCTTTGCTATGGAGGGACGGCGTGGTGCTTCTGCCTAGAGCACCATTTTGCCTATACTAGATTTTAAAGAAATGTTATTAGTTGGTGTCAAGTTGATTTCAACTCACGGTGAGCCCATGTGTGCAGAGTAGAACTGCTCCATAGGGTTTTTAAGACTGTGAACTTTCAGAAGCAGATAGCCCAGGCCTTTCTTAAAGCACCTATGGAAGTGTTCAAACCAACCTCTTGTCTAGTGGTCAAGCACTTAAACATTAGCACTACCCAGGGCCTCATTTTAAATAATTAGTAAAAATTAAATAGTGAGAAAAGTGTTCCATAAACATTAATTAATATGCACAAAGTTGAGGAGACACAAAAGAAAATGCTGCTTTCAGAGAACCATAAGTATTTGCTTATGGTCTAAGAGCAATGGAAGTTTGGGAAAGAATGGGAGAAGACAAGTCTAGAGAGACAGATGGAGATCATAATGGGCTTTATGTGCCAGGGGAAGGAGTCTGAACATTATGAAGAAAACTATGAAGATCAATAGAAGGTTTTAAGCATCGAAGTGACACAATCATAATTAAGTTTTAAAGAGATTACTCTGACAGCAGTGTAGAGAATGGACTGGAAAAGCTTCATTTAAGGCAATTCTGTGGTCATTAAGACAAACGTAATAACAATAATAGCAGCTAACCTTTACAGAGCACCCACTATGTGCTTGTTTCTGCTCTTAGGGCTTCAAATGCATTAGCTCATCCAATCCTCACAATCACCCTACAAGGCATGTACCATTATTGTATTCATTTTAAAGATGAGTTAACTTAGACAAGGGAGGATAATAAGTAGCATGCAAAGGCCCACATAATTCATAAGCAGCTGAGAGGGATTTGAATTCACGTCTGTCTAGCCTGAGATTTTATCACTATGCTCTAGGAATTAGCAACTGACATTGAGGAGTGATACCGTAAATGCATAAAGGAAATAGATAATACATAATGTGTGTACGTGTGTCTAAAATCTACCACTTGTCTGTCAGTTTGTCATACTGGAGTGGGTTGCTATGATTCTGGAAGCTATGTCACCAGTATTTCAAATACTAGCAATAGTGAACCTTTCCTAGACTAAGATAGACAAGGAAGAAAGGCCAGGAAATATACTTCCAAAAATCAGCCAATGAAAACCTTATGAAACATAACAGAACATTGTCTGATTTGCTTTGGACACATCATCAGGAGGCATCAATTGCTGGAGGAGGAGATCACGTTTGGTGAAGTAGAATTGGAGACACTCAGTGAGATGGACTGGTACGATACCCACAATGATGGACTCAGACATGCTGGTGAGTATGAGGATAATGCAGGGTTGGGTAACATTATGCTTTGTTGTACATAAGGTTGCCATAAGTCAGAGTCGAATTGACAGCAGCCAACAAATACACTTATCTACACGCACATGCTTGCGTGCGCACATGGTATATCAGGAATCTAAATTAAGCTTAAACTTTGTAGCTCTGGGATGACTGAACATATAAAGAAAACTAGTAAAATAGACTCCTCAGAGTTCTATTTACTTGAAGAATTAAAGAACTTCCTAAAAGGGGGGAAGTGGTGGTAATAGATAGAATATAGAAAGTCAAGGTACAACTTTGGCTCATGGCTAACAGGCCCAACATAGTAAATAATAATGAATTGGGAGAACCACTAGGTACCTATTACTTAAATTTTCTGCTGGCCTAGTCCCAAGAACACATAAAAGAGCAGATGCATCTTCCTCCTCTTCACAGGACATGTGGGTACCAGGTGTCTACCCTACCCACTGGCCCGAGTACAGTAGTGTAGGCAGCAGCACAGGGGAGAGGAGCAGTGGCACAGTTCCAGCGGGAGTAGTGCTGGTTGTGATGGACTCTAGAAGATAGCAGAAGGATTGTCACTGACTACTGAACAGTGATTCATTCTCCAGCTAGAGAAGATCATTTGGGACTCCATGTGAGTAGTAAGTGTATCATACTACAGAATGTATCTACTTTAATAATTACTAGGAATTGTAATTATCTCAGCCCTGGACCAGGTGGTGAGTATGAAGATGAGAAGAAGAGCCCAATCATTCAGAATTTGGAGTATATCATGTCTGCTCTCTCAGGAAACCCCAGCATCAATTGTGCCCGAGGACTAAACAAGGATGATTGATACACATCATGAGCAGCCAAGCCATCCTATATACAGAAAATGAGGACATGTATAGTATCTTTTGCACATGCTACCCTCTCAAGTAAGACACCAGGGGTGAGTGAAGGACCTGCTGAATGCAAGAGGGATAGCTGATATAAATGAAGACTTTCACTTCTGGACATACTCTATCATTGCTGAAGTGTGAGAGGTACATGAGGTACTTCCATAGCATTGCTTTACTTCTACAACCCCAGTGTGCCAGAAGAACACGTCACATCCACAGTCTGCATATGCATCTGAGAGTCTAGGTATCACGGGACACTAACACAGAAGAAATGTTGGAGTGACCCACGTAAAGAACTTTTTACATGCCTATAATTCCAAGTTGCAATCCTCAGGTGAGGCACTTTGAGGAATTTCTAATATTTTACTGCAAACAAAATGTAGCGGAGACCCAAACTTAAGCCTAAGGTTTAGGTTTAGGATTCAGATGTATCAGGGCTTGCCTGGAAGACAGGTTGCTGTCAGTCTGCCAAGGGTCTAATTAAACATATGATCAAAGAAAGAATAGTAACTTCAGAGACTTTGCTGGAACAACAATCACTTGGCCCTCAGTGGTAGTAACGGACAGCAACAGCAGTATTGGAGGCAATAGTGACTGGCTGTTGTAATACCTACACTGTCTTGGGCATTAAGCAACAGAATTCTTAGTACATTTGGTTTTGAGTTTCCACAGCAAACATATACATCAGAAAAAGTAACAATATTTTTATAAAGCAACAGCAGTGGCTCTGGGGACATCTGTGATATGATACTAGTGGCGTAATATACTGTTATTGTCAGAAGCAATGGAAGATATAAGGAAAGAGGCCAATAACAGAGCTCACAGGGTCGACGAGTTCTTGAAATAAATATTAGCTACCCGCTGGAAATACGAGAAAAAGTTTAGGAAGAACTTTCCAAAAATTAGATAGATTCAGAGTCAGAAAAATATTGTTTTATAACTTATTGTGAAGCCTCAAAATTTCAGTTTGGAAGTAGAAACTATAATAAGACTGATTGGATATGGAAAATAAGTGACAGAGAATTTTGTGGAATGGTTCTCATTTTTTTTCCCCTTAGGCAATAGGTAGGTGGTGATGTTAACCAAGAGTAAATATGTATTATATAAAACATATATATGTATATATATATATACATATATAACAAAAGGAGCAAATCTGGGGCAGGATGAAGGAGTATGGCTGCATCGGAAGATGATGGATTTAGCACTTAATTTGAGGTCTATGAATCAAACAAGTGAAGCTATTCATCATGTGCTATATAATGGTGTTGGTCTCAGCAATCAGTAAGTTCACATAGAATAAAACCAAGCTGCTCTGATTGGATTTGGCAATATGTGTTTGGTGAAGTTCAACATTCTCAGTGAAGTGGTGGAGGTGGAAGCCAGATTTTTGTGTGTTGAAGTGTGAACGCTTGGTGAGAAAGTGTAAACTACTTTCTTTTTTCCCTCTTTTTCAAAATTCTTAAGTAAAAAGGGATAAAGAAAGATAGGACACAGGAGAGGTCAAAATCTTTCTTGGTTGATTTATTACATGTAGAATAAAAGAGAACTGGAAAATGAAAAAAAGAACGCTATATAAAAAAATAGGTACTGACATCAGACAACTTGAATTTGGAGTGGAAATAAAGGGAATTTTCAAAGCCATAAGCTAAAATGCTAAGTCACTTAGGCTAGCTACCCTCAGAGTCAGGCTGCATACGGTAGCATATTTATCTTCCACATTTCAAGCCTGTTTTTGCCTCAAATTTTCCTCTTATCCAAAGAAAAATAGACATTTCGGCTGACCTCCAATGAAGAAATTTCTCCATGCTTTGGTTGTATAAGAAAACTATGACATAGATTGGGAAAAGCTGCAAAGGCATAGCTTATCTTTGATATATAGGAACATTGTGGTTCCTAGATGGCAGGAAGCAAAGGAGTGACAATCATAAATAAGTGTCACATATTCACACAAGCAGTATAAAGAAATACAGAAATGTGGTAAACCCAGTGTAAAAGACACTGTCAATGTCCTATCCCTTACCCCTTGGGCCATTTGAACCCTCAGCAGTTTTCATTCTGCTGACAATTTACAGCTCAAGTGCCCACATGTCTCATCTTCCTGGTCAGCTGAAAGGAGGCATTTCCTGAAGGTATGGCAGAGTTCATGGACCTGGCCCAACCCTCGAAGAACGCGGATGCTAGTAGATAGACCAGTGACTCAGCCTGTAGTCTCTGCGGGCTGACACAGTGTTGCACATGTTTTCTCAGAGGGTCCCCAGTGGGACTGAGCCCCAGCTGCCTACAGGTGTGATCCAGTCATTAAAGCACCCTTTATTAAGTTTTTCTTTATTCCTCATCTCATTTTCTCTAATTCCTCATTTGAGCATCCTGAGCTCACTTTTCAAATAAACTCCTTGTTTCAGAGTTTGCTTTTGGACAAATCCAAATGGAAACACCTGGTAATTTATCATCTGGGAATCTATCTTCAAGAAAACAATTGGAAATATTGGGGGCAGGGGGGCTTTTAAAGATCGATTATTGTGGTTTTAGGCATGTGACCTAAATCTCCTTGAATCTAGCAGTGCTGTTACATTACCATTAACATCTGAATCCCGATACCTAAACCATGCCGACTCTGGGCTCTTCTACTGTTTTTGAAAGTCTACAAGTAGTATCTTGTGTTTGCCTCCAGCTCACTCAGAGCTGTCACCCTCTGCCTTTACGGCTTCACAGGCCTCCACTGCCGTTAGTTGCAGGCCCTGCACATGCCCTATCGCTGATGCTCACAGAAGATGCTGCCATTTCTGCTCAGTAGCCTTTGAAACTAGTAAGTTAATGCTCTCATCCTTAGTCATGCTCAGTGTGGAGTATACAGCAGGGTTTCTTGGGTTTTCCCTGGATTATCAAAAAGTTACCAACAGAATTCTTCTGTTTAAACACATGTCTCTTCCTTTCCTTCTCCTCAAGGAACACAAGTATCAGAGCATCTGGACTGGAAAAGGTGCCCGTACCAGCTGCCACATTAAATCCAAAACCACTGAGGCCCTGCTACCAAGCCTGCTATACTGAGAATACTTTTTACGAATTCTGTCTGATGGAGCTACTCATCTCCCTCTGAAGCCTGGCTTGTTGACTGGCCTACACCCCTATACCTACAATCTATCACACATGTGCACAAGCACACACATGTACGCACATGTGACCTCACATATACACATTTACACACAAAAACTTATGCATACTTGTATACAACTGCAATACAAACACGTGCACACACATGTAGAAATGCACCATACCCATACAGAAGCGTGATTCAAGGTTTTTGTTTTTTTTTTTTTAACGTGAGTGTTGTCATGTTTTTTGTTTGTTGTTGTTTTTTTCCTTACCAGGTTTCTCAATATCCAAAATTAATAAATATAAATATTTCCCTGAGGCAAAGACTGTCACCAATCTCAAAACTCCAGCCATGTCAAAGTTTTGACACAGAAAATCTCCACTAAACAGAGAAAGAAAGAGAAGGAGAGTGAGAAGGAGAGAAGGGAGGAAGAAATAAAAAAGAGCTCGAGAGGGAGAGAAATTAAAGGGCCCAAATATGGGAAGTGCTTAAATAAACTATGGAATTATTTAATCTGTGGACTCCTAAAATGTATTTTAAAGTGATCCTATAAAGAGTTTACACAGGCAAATGGAATGCTCATTATCATTTTAAATTAAAAAAATATGATACAAATAAAGGATAAATACTTTATAAAATATTTTTATGTGTGTGTGCATATATATGTGTATATATATACATTTATGGAGCAAAGTGGTTAAGAGCTCAGGCTGCTAACCGAAAGGTCGGCGGTTTGAATCAACCAGCTGCTCCTTGGAAACTCTACGGAGCAGTTCTACTTTACCCTATAGGGTCACTATGAGTTGGAATCAACTCGACAGCAATTGGTTTGGTTTTTATATACATTTATACCATATATAGATATATATACATACATATACCCATACATATAAGGCCAAGTTTAATATATACATTTATATCATGTTTTTGTTGTTGTTAGGTGCCATTGAGTCCATCCCAACTCATAGTGATCCTGCGTACAACAGAAGGAAACACTGCCCAGTCCCAAGCCATCCTCACAATCATTGTTATCCTTGAGCCCACTGTTGCAGCCACTGTGTCAATCCATCTTGCTGAGGGGCTTCCTCTTTTTCACTGACCCTCTACCAAGCATGATGTCCTTCTCCAGGGACTGATCCCTCCTGATAACATGTCCAAAGTATGTGAGACATCATCTTGCCATCCTTGTTTCTAAGGAGCTTTCTGGTTGTAATTCTTCCAAGACAGACCTGTTCATTCTTTTGGCAGTCCATGGTATATTCAATATTCTTCACCAACACCGCAATTCAAAGGCATCAACTCTTCTTCTGTCTTCCTTATTCACTGTCCAGCTTTCACATGCATGCAAGGTGACTGAAAATATTATGGCTTGGGTCAGGTGCACCTTAGTCTTCAAGGTAAAAATCTTTGCTTTTCAACACTTTAAAGAAATCTTCTGCAGCCAATTTGCCCAATGCAATGTGTCTTTTGGTTTTTTGACTGCTGCTTATATGGGTGTTGATTGTGAATCCAAGTAAAATGAAATCCTTGGCAACTTGAATTTGTTCTCCTTTTATCATGATGTTGCTTACTGGCCCAGTTGTGAGGATTTTTGTTTTCTTTATGTTGGGGTATAATCCATACTGAAGGTTTTGGTCTTTAATCTTCATCAGTATGTGCTTCAAGTCCTTATATATGTATATATTAAATGGGGCCTTACAAAAGAGGACTGGGAACTGATGAAATTTTGAATGTTAAGTCCTTGATCTGAACCTTTATACAGTACACTTTTGGTTACTATTCCTCATTTCCTCTCTTCTATTACTTTTCTTGGATCCAGGCTTCATTTCATTCAGAGATTCATTAAGAAAGATAAATAATCATGGTACATAATGTAAATAGACCTCTTTTAATACTGCATCTCTTCCCCACAATGTCACAGCCCTGTCAAAGTAAGACAGGTAGGTCAAGAGTTATATTTTCAGACTTCAAATGCATTTCTTCTCTTTCTAGTCTCCAAATGGCAAATAAAGATTGAGCAACAATGATGGGTTCTCTTACCAAGCAGTAGTGGGCAAACATCTCAAGACACACATTTAACCTACTTATTTCTTTTGAACTGGACTGAAATCCAGAGATAAGTATCTGTACATGTTTAGAGAAGATATTTTTTCTCTAAAAATTAGAAACAATTGATTGTATCTCTGGGTTTTATCCTACAATAGCTCTAGAGGACTTTGAGGTACACAGAACTCTTGAATGATTTATAACAAGCACAAGGGGCAGATCCCAGTGGTACTTCCCATGAGAAGCAAGAGGAAGCTCCGGCTGTCACTGTGAACACACAGTACTCACCTCTAGTTGCAGCAGAGGCCACAGGTGCCATATTTATGTCAGGCACATCATCTGAACAAAAGAAAGGCCAACCCCTCACCTATTTTATGACTCATAGACACTGTCACTATTTAATAAGTCAAAGCAATGTAACATCTCATACCTTGTAGTATTTATTGAAACAGAAAGGAGGGGTAGGGGAAAGGAAGAGAAAGGAGAAAGAAAAAAAGGAAAGAGAAAGAATTTCCCTAGATGTAAATTAAATATTTTTCCAAAGCATAAGAGCCATCAGAATATATTTCTTTGTTGTTTATAGTTGTGGGATGAGTTCTCCCACATGGCCCTTCAGACATCCTGGAAATGACATCAGATTTTGTAAAGAACATGGAATATTTTAATTCTTGATTAAGAGAACATTCCTCCTAAGGAGACTGAAGTACTATCAGCGCAGGCATCAGTGAAGGGACTTCGGCCTTCCTTGAGCACAGGTGGCTGGCTCAAGCTCATTTTCATGTGCTTTTGAGACCTAAGTTTATAACATTAAGGACTGGGGCACTGGTTTTTCTAAAGCATCTCTCCATTTTTTGCTTCTTAGAGTTTCTTCTTTATAAACCACTTTACAGAAATGATGTCACCCTTTCTAAAAAAAGGCAGCTTTTCCACAATAAAATCGTCCCCTGATTTACATTTCTGTGGGACTCCTTATATACGTTGCAATGTTTTACAGCACACATAACTCAAAACCAGCCCCATTTAAAGTTCACATTAAGACAAACTTGGTGCCTAGGAAACACTGAATTGGATAGTAATGCTATGATGCTACATTTAAAATGAGTTACTGATGGCCATGCCTTTTTTCTACCTTTTATTAGAACACTGAGAAATTCTGGTTACAGAACTGCATTATACAGCACCTGAAAATATGATATCCCCACGGATTAAAGGGAAGTAAATTTGTGAGGAAAAGGGGTTGCTTCTAGTGTTTGCAAAACTATTGCTAGCTCAAGGCTGAAACATAGATTTTAAAGCTAGTGTATTTAAGTGGGCAGGAATCCACAGATGATCCATAAAACGTATTGGCACAAAGGAACACAGAACTTATGGTTCAAATGAGAGGGATAAATACTATAAGGAGGAAAGGGAATAAAGAGGAAAAAAGGAACACATGTGATCCTTAGAAATGGTCAGAATCACAGAAGCCAAAATTGCAAACTATAAACCTAAGCCGTGTTCCTAAGTACACTCCTCAGTCTGGTTTCAAGTAACTGTTGCCTCAATTCTCCCTTTCCTAATCTCACTAAATTGCTTCTAATTATAACCCTCACTACCATGTTAAATAATTGATATGTCTTTCTCTTTAGGGTTAACAATCACGTTGTGACTGTAAACATTCCAGTCCTCTTAGTTGCCCCTTACCAAGCTATTTAATTCTTTTAATGATCTCTTCTAGAAGCAATCCTGGCAGTTCCCTAACCACTATTATTACTCTTCTCTGTACTTCTTCTATTTTGATTATAATTTCTGGTAATGAGATCCCCCAAACAGAAGTATTATTTATTATTCCAATTGTGATTTTGTCCCTGCCCTGTGAAGAGCCACATTCTCCTCCTGTTTGGTAATGGGATGCTTCCATAGTTGACTCCAAAAAGCATAATAGCATTCTTGTGTACTACCATTTTTCAGCCTCATTTCTAATTTGTTTTTCCTCTATTATCATAGGTCTTTTTGACAACACTATTTCCAGGTTGTTCTTTCCCTCTAAACATCTTGTTTTTAATTATTTTTCCTAGACATGTGAGCTTCCTCCAATCCAGGCTGAATTGTCCATATTTCTTCTGTCAAAAGAATGCCATATTCAGCTTTTTTTTTTTTTAAATACTCATCAGTGTTTGCATTTTCCTTATTTACCAGAACATTTATAAAATACTTCCATTTACTTTTAAGTTCTGTCTTCCATCATACCATTAACACACACTCACCAATCCTGAAGGCTGCAGCTAAAAATACAACACTATTTCATCATTTCTGTTTTATACTGAACACAATTATAGAAGCTTCAGATGGTATCAAACCTCTCCATATTTCCATTTGAGTTACTTCTTTAACCAGGGAGACTCTTTGCATGAATAAATCTGAACAACAAATCAAGATGTCACAAAATACACAGTTTGATCATTAGCATTTATACTTCATACCAAGAAGATGATTATTTGCTGTTCAGTAAGGTAGAATAATCTTTTATTTCCCTCTTATTCAATAAAAGCTTCATAAAGAAATAGAATTGTAAGAAGTCTGAAATAAACATGGAAGGGTATCTGTATAAGACATTAGCAAACTGTTTTCTCGTTGAAGTAAAGCAACACAGAAGTCATACAAACCTAAATTCTACTCTCACTCTGCAGATAACTGAGTGTGAATCTTTGATGAGTTATACTCGGAATCTGTTTCCTCAGGTATAAAATGGGTATAATGTACCATCTTTCGTAAGATTGTTGTCAGGTACAAGAAATAATGTAGGCAAAGTAATTTGTACAGTGCCTAGCATATGTTAGGTCATCAATAAGATATTATTTGTTCATTAATATAGAAAAAGAAAAAAAACTACTATGTGTTTTGCACCTGTATGGTAATTGCTTGCTTTTGTTGCTATGGTACACAAGGTCTACTAAGATGAAGTTTCTTCATTATACTACTGAGTAGCAGATAATTCATTCTGTGTTCCTCATTTACCCGATAAGCTTGTTATACAAAATTTTGCATAATTTCAACAACCATAGCTTTTAGAATTAACTCTAACCATGAGATAATGTTTGCTTACTAATACACTGGTGCTCAAGTACCTCAGACTAAGGATTTTTTTTTTTTTTTTTTAGATATTTAGAGTATTTCCTATGAACAATTTTTTTGGGAGGATGGGCTTTTAGCTGTGTTTGCAATCTCTAATTTATTTTATGTATGTGATATCTAATTAAGAGTCAACTCAACGGCAATGGGTTTGGATTTTGGTTTATATCTAATTATGGAGCCCTAGGGATTAACAGCTTGGCTGCTGACCAAATGGTTAGCAGTTTGAATTCACCAGCGGCTCCTTGGAAACCCTATGGGGCGTTTCTACTCTGTCCCATAGGATTGCTATGAGTTGGATTCGCCTGGACAGCAATAGGTTTGGTTTGGTATATCTAATTATATATCATATAACACTATATTATATACTATATTATATTTTTACCTTCAGAATTTATTCTTAGTGCTTCACTGTCATGTTTAAATTACTTTACCTAATTTCCATCTCAGACTTCCTGAAGACTTCGATGTTACACGCAAATCTCACAGTAAACATTTTTAATTACTCATATTCCTTTTATTCAGGTTTATAGCACAGTAAATCTTAATTATAATGCCACTTTGTACCACCCTTTCTTACTCTACTTACAAGAGAGTATTACAGAGGCACTAATTTGGATTTGAAGTTAACTGAATTCAAACACTTTCTATTCCAATTATAGCTGTGTGATTTTGGATAAATTACTTCAGTTTACTAATCTTAGCCTTTGTGTGTTTTGTGTGTGTATGTGTGAGTGTGTGTTTGTGTGTGTATATTTTATCAGGCATATATCAAGTACTCACTAAATGGAACTTATATTGAATGTTTTTCATTTAAACTTTCCATGGCATAATCTAATTCACCTGTGTTTTAAAAATAAAGTCATCATTATCTGATGATTTCTTGTCCTTCATACTCTCTCTCGAATCTACACATTTGTTTTGATTCCCAGTGTCATTCCCTCATCTGGACCTTCATCCTCAAATGTCTAAATGATGATGTCAATGGCTCCCATCTGTTCTCTAGACCTCCAGCCTCTTTCCCATCAAATTATATTTCTGCCAAAATAACTGTTCTAAAATATTTCAGACCATGCTATCCTTAAAACATTCACTGGCTTCCCTTTGCCCAGAGAAAAATTGCCAAAATGTATTCCACAGTACTTTGGTCCCACAGGTTGCTCCTTAGAAACAAGATTCTGAGGACTTGTTGTAAAACACAGCACACTTTATCCTCCACTTGCAAATTCACAATGAGCATCAGCATATCAAAGCCTCTAAAAATGTTAACTACTCGTTTCCCAAAAAATATTAACGTCATAATTCATCTTTACATAAGACCTCAAACTTGCATATTTAAATCTGGATTTCTGATAGTATCACTAAGATTAATCTGTCCAAAACAGAACTACTGATTCCCCTAAACCAAGGCAAAACCATTACCGTCGAGTTCATTTTGACTCACAGTGACCCTATAGGACAGAGCAGAAGTGCCCCATAGGGTTTCCAAGGCTGTAAATCTTTACAGAAGCCAACTGCCACATTTTTCTCCTACCAAGCAGCTGGTGGGTTCGAACATCAACCGTTCAGTTAGCAGCCGAGTGCTTAATCACTCTACCACCAGGGCTCCTTTTAATTCTTCCACTTCCCTTTAACCCTGCTCCTACTCATACATCTCTACTCACCCAGTTGCTCATGCCAAAAACTTAGAGATCATTCTTGATTCCTCTCTTTACTCTTTTCATCCAAGTCATCAGCAAACGATCAGTTCCCCCTCATGAATATATCCTTAAACCAACCAATTGCTTCTTATAAAAATATGAAAATGTGCTGTCCCACTTCATCATCATACTCTTTCACAACTGTAACAACCTTCTAAGTTATCTCTCTGCATCCACCCTTTATCCTTAAAAATCTGTCTCCACAAAGCAGCCAGAATGACGCTTTAAAAATATAAAACACATCACACTACTTCTCTGTGTAAAATTCTCCAATGGACTTCTGCTTCTGTCCATGATGGCGTAACCAGGACTAGACTAGCCTTCCCACCATAAACAACTATAAAACTGATCAAAATTGGTGAAACACCCATTTTCAGAAATTGGTAATGTCTGTACAGACAGTATAGGATGCAATTTGTGAAAGAATGGAGCAAACAACATTCTGCCTGGAAGTACTTTCTAAACTACGGTGCAGGGAAGCAGAGGAAGCAGTCACACTGGGTTAAGGAGACAGAGTTCAGAGTCCAGGGAGATAAAGGAGATTTATGTTGTAGGATAAGTTTCCAGAACAGAGAAGCTACACAGATAAAGGGCTCCAGAAATATGCATAGGATTCCCCTTGATACTATTGTTAAATATTAGTTTGTGCATGCACAAGATGGAATTTATCAAGACTAAGCAAATAAAAGCTGCAGGCTGAACAATTCCCTGGGCTTACAGAGCCAGGATAAATTGAAGTCCCATCAAACTAGAATAGAGTATCCTTGTTAACATCTGAGATATGCAGCCGAAACATTGAAAGTCCACACTTTAGCAGTAGGACTAAACTAGCCCTAGTTTGAAGGTTATTCTAAAAATGGCCCAAAAAAAGCTTTAAATTGAGCCGCAAATTGACAAAACTGATCTGCATATAACATAACTATCTTCCAGCAGAAAGTGTGATACTCTTTAGAGGTAGACAACAAAATCCAGCTGTCAGCAGCATAAAATTCACAAGATAAAGCATCTGACTTAAAAAAAAAAAACAAAAACTGTTGTCACTGAGTCTATTCCAACTCATCACAACCCTATAGGACAGAGCAAAACTGCCCCAATGGGGATTCCAAGGTGAGGCTGGTGGATTTAAACTCTTGCTCTTTTGGTTAGCAGCCATGCCACCAGGGGTCCAATAACATAATAACGCCTGAAGAAAAGTAGGAAAATGAGACCATAACTAGCAGTCAATAGAATTCATATCCAGAAGTAACAAAGATGATGGAATTAAATGAATCAAAGGAAAACATGAATACAATAGAAAACTAAATGGAAGATATAAAAAACAATCAAAGGAATTTCTAGTGATGAAAAATATACTATCTGAAATGAAAAACTCACTGAATATGATCAATAGCTGATTATCAGTGAACTAGAAGTTCTAGCAAAGGCAATTTTTGAAAATAAAGCTCAGAGAGTGAATATTCAAAAAAGAAACAGCCTCTATGACTTATGGGGAAAATATTAATTGATATTTGAAGTCCTCAAAGGAGAGAAGAGAGTGTCAAAGAATTTTTTTTTGAAGAAACAATGGCTCAAATTTTCCCAAATTCAGTGAAAACTATACATTCTCAGATTTAAGAGGCTAGACAAACACCAAACAGGATAAACACAAAGAAAACCACATCAAGCACATCACATTTACATTGGTGAGAACCCATGTTAAACAGAAAATCTTAAAGCAGCCAAAGGAAAAAACACATTACATAAGAGGTTCAAGGGAATACTGATCATACAGGTGATGGTAAAAAACATGAAAGCCAGAAGGCAATAGAACAACATCTTTCAAAGGCCTCAGTGAAAAAAATCTGTTAACCTGGAATGTCATATCCAGTAAACAATCCTTTAAAAATGAACACACATAAAAGACTTTCAGACAAACAAAAGCTGAGGGAATTCATTATTAGCAGAGCTACACTATAAGAAATGATAAAGAAAGTTCTTCAGACAGAAGAAAAATTATGTCAAGTAGAAAGTTTGTATCCATGCAAAGGAAGGAGATCAAGAAACAAGACCCATATTCCATATGTGGGTTAATATTAAAGCCTTTTTTTCCTCATTTTTAATTTATCTAAAACTGATAAAATTCTGGTAATGTCTGTAGTTTAGATACAAGTTTTGTACTAATGTCAAGTTCCTGGTCTTGAAAATTGTGCAATGCCATGTAAGATGTTAAAATTAGGGAAATCTAGGAGTGGGATAGATAAAAAATCTCTGTACTATCTTTGCAACGTTTCTAAAAGTCTAAAACTAATTCATAATAAAAAATTAAATGAAAGGGTAACTTACTCTTTAAAGCAAAAATGATTAACAGTGTATTATGGAGTTTATAACACATGTAGAAATAAAGTGTTTGACAATAGCATAAAAGACAGTAGCAGAAAATGGATCTATACTGTTGTAAGAGTCTGACATTATATATAAGCTGTATAATATTATTTGAAGGCAAATTGTACTAAGTTAAAATGCATATTGTAAATGATACAGCAACCCCTAAAAAGGTAAAACAAACAAAAATAGCTAAGAATCTGACAGTGGAGATAAAATAGAACACTTAAAAAAAAAATAAACTCAATTCATCACAAAGAAAATTCAAAAGAATAGAAAAAATGATACAAGGAACAGCAGATGGCACAAATAGGAAACAATAGCAAGATGGTAGATTTAAATCTAACCAATTACATTATATATAAAATATCCTAACACTCCAAATAAAAGGCATAGATTGTCAGACTGTATAAAAAAGCAAACTTACTCCAAAAATAAAGACACAGGTTAAAAATTAAAAGAAGAAATATATATATTTCTTCTGAGACTGGGTTCTCTAGA
The DNA here is from genome assembly GCA_030035585.1 of Dugong dugon. Taxonomy (NCBI): domain Eukaryota; kingdom Metazoa; phylum Chordata; class Mammalia; order Sirenia; family Dugongidae; genus Dugong; species Dugong dugon. The sequence goes on along the minus strand of CM057464.1, from coordinate 139,814,814 downwards.
GAAGCAAAACTAGTGAAGAGATTTTTATCAAGGAAAGAGAGAGAGAGATTTTTATCAAGGAAATGGCTCACATGGTTGTGGAGGCTGGCAAGTCCCAAGTCTGTGGGGTCAGGCATCAGGCTGGAGGCTTCTCCTGACTCACGTAGCTGCAGGGGCTGACAAACTTAAGATCAGCAGATCAGATGGCAGGGTGCCGGCTCACAGGCTGCTGGCTCACAGGCTGCAGAGGCTGATGAATCCAAGACTGGCAGGTAAGAGAGCAGGTTGCCAGCTCAAGGCCCAAGATCCAAAGGTCAGATGATGAGGAGCTGAATGCAGGATCCAGAGCAAAGCAAAAGCCAGCAAGCTTTGCCAGAAAGTTCATATATATTGGATGTAGGCCACCCCCGCAAGGAAACTACCTTTCAGTTGATTGGCTGCTCATAGCAGTTCTCATCATAGAGGTGATTACATCATTACACAACTGTCAAACTACATTATAACTGCCAAACCACTAAGAATCATGGCCCAGCCAAGTTGACACTCAAGCTTAACATCACATGTACCGTGCAACCACTAATCAAAAAACAGCTGGCTTAACAATATTACTACTAGACCAAATAGACTTTGTTTCAAGCACTATTACCAGAGATAATAAGTAACATTTAGAAATAATAAAGGGGTCCATTCCTCAGAAAGATCTAACAATCCTAAATGTGTATACTCCTATAACAGTTTCAAAATACATAAGACAAATTATGATAGAACTAATAGAAAGGACAAATAGACAACTGTACAAATACAGATGGAGATTTCAACATTCCTTTCTCAATAATTGACAGAACAAGTAGACAGAAAATCAGAACAGATATAGAAAACTTGAACACTATGATCCAACTCGATCTAGCTGATACACTCAGCTCAACAACAGCAGCCTGTATATATTCAAGTGTACATCGACCATTGACCAAATTATATCCTATTGTGGGCCATAAAGCAAGAATCAGAAATTGTAAAAGGATTGAAACCACAGAGTATATTTTCTGACCGAATGTAATCAAATTAAAAATCAAGACCAGAAAGTTCTTACTTGTCTTACTCAACAGGCACGCTGTGATTTGCCATCGGCTACCTCTGATTGTAAAAATATCTAAAGCTATCTTTCTTGAAGTGTGCAGCATATACTGGGGTTTCACTTGCTCAACACTTGCCAATGCCAGTTGCTATCGAGTAAACTCCAAATAATGGTGAACCCCATGCAAGTCAGAGTAGAATGTGTTCCATAGGGTTTATCAATGCTGATTTTTCAGAAGTTAAATTTCCAGGCTTTCTTCAAGGGCAACTCTGGGTGGACTCATACCGCCAACATTTTGGTTAGATTTTAAGTGCATTAGCCATTTACACCTGAGAATCCTGCTCAACACCTGCACCAACCATCCTTTTTGAGTGGCCTTCCTATACTGCTCAGGCTAGTACACTGGCAACTGCATTACCCTTACATTGCAGTTATGATGCAAAATGAGCCCTTTGTTTTATGCAAGTTTGTGGAAGTGAGCAACAAGAGATAGCAGCCATGAATGCGGAGATGGGCTTTCCTTACAGGCAGAGGCAATTGATTCTCCAGAATAGCTCTGACAGAGAGTCTAGTTTTGTTCCAGCCTTGTAAGTTTCAGTCTGTGTGAGGCAGCAGCAGTTATTTTTCTGATACAGAAACCAGTTCTGTGATGAGGCTGGGTATTTCTCCGGGAGGCTATTATAGTTTTTTGTTATTCAAAACTAGTTTCCTGGAAATCTCAGAAAATTTTGTAACTCCATGGCCACTTTGAACAATCATTGCACTGGCTGTGTAAGGAGGCTGAATGGCATCTACAGTAGGGGTCACCCAGGCTACCTGATTCCATTACTCGTCTGTCAGTTTGTTATACTGCGGTGCCTTGCATGTTACTGTGATGCTAGAAGCTATGCCACTGGTATTTTAAATACCAGCAGGGTCACCCATGGTAGACAGATCTCAGTAGAGCTTCCAGACTAAGACTAGGAAGAAGGACTTGGCGGTCTACTTCTGAAAAAATTGGCCAATGTAAACCTCACGAGTTAGCAGCGGGACACTGTCTGGTATAGTGCCGGAAAATGAGACCCTCAGGTTGGAAGGCACTCAAAATATGACTGGGGAAGAGCTGCTTCCTCAAAGTAGAGTCAACCTTAATGATGTGGATGGAGTCAAGCTTTTGGGACCTTCATTTGCTGATGTGGCATGACCCAAAATAAAAAGAGACAGTTGCAAACATCCATTAACCGGAACACGGAATGTACGAAGTATGAAGTCGTTAAAAATGAAATGGACTGCATAAAAATACATATCCGAGACAATAGTAAGCTGAAATGGACTGGCATTGGCCATTGTGAATCAGACAATCATATGGTCTGCTATGCAGGGAATGACAAACTGAAAAGGAATGGTGCCGCATTCATAGCCAAAAAGAACATTTCAAGATCTATCCTGAAGTACAACGCTGTCAGCGATAGGATAATATCCACATACCTACAAGGAAGACCGCTTAATAGGACTATTTTTCAAATTCACACACCAACCACTGATGCCAAAGATGAGGAAAGATTTTTACCTACTTCTATAGTCTGAAATTGATCCAACATGCAAGCAAGATGCATTCATAATTACTGATGATTGGAATGTTAAAGTTGGAAACCAAGGTGCTAGAAATGACACCAGAGATCGCATGATAGAATTTTGCAAGATCAATGACTTCTTCATTGCAAACACCTTTTGTCAACAACATATATGGGGACTATACATGTGGACATCATCCGATGTTAAAAACAAGAATCAAACAGACTACCTCTGTGGAAAGAGATGATGGAAAAGCTCAGCATCATCAGACAGAAAAAGGCCAGGGCCGACTGTGGAACAGACTATCAATTGCTCCTAAGCAAGTTTAAGTTGAAGCTGAAAAAAATTAAAACAAGCCCACAAGAGCCAAAGGATGAACTTGTGTATATCCCACCTGAATTTAGAGACCATCTGAAGAACAGACTTGATGCACTGAACACTAATGGACCCAAAACCAGACAAGTTTTGGAATGACCTCTAGAACATTACACATAAAGAAAGCAAAAGGTCATTAAAAAGACAAGAGAGAAAGAAAAGACCAAAATGGATGTCAGAAGAGACTCTGAAACTTGCTCTTGAATGTCAAGTAGCTAAAGTAAATGGAAGAAATGATGAAGTAAAAGAGCTGAACAGAAGATTTCAAACGTGGCTCAAAAAAGACAAAGCAAAATATTATAATGAAATACGCAAAGACCTGGAGTTACAAAACCAAAAGTAAAGACAATGTTCTACATTTCTCGACCTGAAAGAACTGAAAAAAAAAAATCAACCCACAAGTTGCAATTTTGAAGGATCCTATGGGCATAATATTGACTGACGCAGGAAGTATCAAAAGAAGATGGAAGGACTATGCAGAGTCCCTGTACCAAAAAGAGTTGGTCAACATTCAACCATTTCAGGACATAACTTATTATCAAGAACTGGTGGTATTGAAGGAAGAAGTCCAAGTTGCACTGAAGGCATTGGCAAAAAAACAAGGCTTCAGGAATTGATGGAATATCAGTTGAGATGTTTCAACAAATGGATGCAGTGCTGGAGGTGCTCACTCGTCTATGCCAGGAAATTTGGAAGACAGCTACTGACCAATTGACTGGAAGAGATCCATATTTGTGCCCATTCCAAAGAAAGGTGAACCAACAGAATGCATAAATTACCAAACATCATTAATATCACAGGAAAGTAAAATTTTGCTGAAGATAATTCAAAAATTGTTGCAGCCTTACATCAACAAGGAACTTTCAGAAATTCAAGCTGAATTCAGAAGAGGACTTGGAATGAGGGGTATCATTACTGATGTCAGATGGATCATGGCTGAAAGCAGAGAATATCAGAAAGATGTTTACCTGTGATTTTTTGACTGTGTGAAGGCATTCAACTGTGTGGATCATAACAAATTATGGATAACAATATGAACAATGGGAATTCCAGAACAGTTAACTGCCCTCATAAGGAACCTGTACCTAGATCAAGAGGCAGCTGTTTGAACAGAACAAGGGAATACTGCATGGTTTAAAGTCAGGAAAAGTGTGAGTCAGGGTTGTATCATTTCACCATACCTATTCTATATGTATGCTGAGCAAATAACCCAAGAAGCTGGACTATATGAAGAAGAACACGGCATCAGGATTGGAGGAAGGCTCATTGTGCAGATGACATAACGTTGCTTGCTGAAAGTGAAGAGGACTTGAAGCACTTACTAATGAATTCAGTATGAATTACACCTCAACATAAAGAAAACAAAAATCCTCACAACTGGACCTATAAGAACATCATGATAAACAGCGAAAAGATTGAAATTGTCAAGGATTTCATTTCACTTGGATCCACAATCAATGCTCAAGGAAGCAGCAGTCAAGAAATCAAAAGACACATTGCATTAAGCAAATCTTCTGCAAAAGGCCCCTTGAAAATGTTAAAAAGCAAAGATGTCACTTTGAAGACTAAGGTGGGACTGATCCAAGCCATGATACTTTCAATTGCCTCACATGCATGCGAAAGCTGGGCAACGAATAAGGAAGACCGAAGAAGAATTGGTGTCTTTGAATCATGATATTGGGGAAGAATACTGAATATATTATGGACTGCCAGAAAAAGGAACAAGTCTATCTTGGATGGAGTACAGCCAGAGTGCTACTTGGAAGCAAGAATTGTGAGAGTTCATCTCACATACTTTGGACATGTTATCAGGAGAAACAGTCCCTGGAGAAGAACATCATGTTTGGTAAAGCAGAGAGTCAATGAAAAAGAGGAAGGCCCTCAATGAAATGAATTGACACAGTGGCTGCAACAACAGGCTCAAAGATAGCAACAATGGAGAGGATGGCACAAGATCGGGCAGTACTTCGTTCTGTTACAATAGGGTCACTATGAGTCAAAACGGACTTGAAGGCACCTGACAACAACAACCTTTACTGAAACAGATGCCACATCTTTCTCCCTCAGAGCAGCTGGTGGATTAAAACCGCCAAACTTTCAGTTAGCAGCCAAGCCCTTTAACCACCTTCACCAAGACTTCTTCCTTGCTACATAGACAGATTAAAATAATTTTTAGTGCTTTAGTTTTTAAGCTAGTGACTGATTATGGTATCATTTCAGAAACATTTTGTACATATATTTCACAATAAAATAGAAATGGCAAAAAAAGGAATCCAAAGGAAAGAAACTCTATAGTAGCACGTGGAGTCACATGAAAGATATGTGTGACACATGTGAGAAACACACATGCAAATAAAACAATGGAAGCTCAAGTGTATATTAACATGTAATAGAAGAAATATATGTCCAGGTCATAAAGAATGATACTCAGAGGGGCAGTATTAAGTTCCTGATACTTTCTTTATCCAATTTCACTGTGATATAGATTTAAGCCTCTATCACTATATCTTCCAAAATTTAGATTACTGTTCCTGTTGAAGGTACTTATACTAATGAAAGATACCAAACCAATGGAAATCTGATTAAAATAAAAAGCTTTACTATTTTCTAGTTTTACAATTAAAAGATGAGCTTTTTGATGGTAGTTTTCTTGTATGTCTTACTCATATCCCAGCACCTACCACAGTGCCTTTTTACACACAAAAAAGGACTTAATGACTACTTTTTGATTTATGCTGGAAAAAAAAAAAATCTTTTCCTGGTTAGTTTAAATCATCATTAAAATATTTTTTCATCAAGAACTTAAGGTTGGAGCTTTGTTGTTTATAGGTTTATGCATCCCTCATTACTAATCCTACAGGATTCTATATTTGTAGAATGATAGGGTGGGATGAGAAAGTCTGATTTTATTCCAGTTCTAACATTCCATGATTCTGTAAAAAATGTCCCCTAGAATGAGGAATCAGAAAGCTTAGAGTTCCAGAGAGAATTGAATTGGTCTTGCATTCAGTTATGCTGAATGATAAGCATTCTTTTGCAAACCTATGAGAAGAATCTCTTCATTTATTCTTTTGTTTATTTAAACCAATAGTGCTGGGTACTTCGTGGCTGCAAAAAAATATGAACCAAAACTTACTAAAAAGTAGCTCTTTAAAGCTCACTGAAGAAATATGGAAAGCTGAGATTATCCTGGACTATCTCTCCCTGGACTTTTATCAGCTATGTTGACATCCTCTTTCAAATCCTGCTGATCTTCTGGTTGTTTACGTGTGCCTTGGACCTACAGCCTTGCTCTCCTCCCTGGCCTGTGTTCATGCATAGGTATGTGGGTGGTGCGTGTGTGTGTGTGTGATTTCTGTTTGCTTACTCTGTATTTTATGGATACTCACATTCTTTTCTTGGTTCCTGTCATAGTTAACTAGTGCTGCTATAACAGAAATACCGTAAGTGGATGGCTTCAACAAACAGAAATTCATTCTCTTACAGTCTAATAGGCTACGAGTCTGAATTCAGGGCATCGGTTCCAGAGGAAGTCTTTCTCTTCTCTGTTGGCTCTGGGAGAAGGTCCCTGTCATCAGTCTTCCCCTGGTCCAGGAGCTTTTCAGCACAGGGACCCCAGGTCCAAAGGATGCGTTCTTCTGTCTCTGCTTTCTTGGTGGTAAGATGTCCCCATGTCTCTCTGTTGGCTTCTTTCTTCTATATCTCAAAACAGACTGGCTCAAGACACAATCCAATCTTATAGATTGAGTCCTGCCTCATTAACATGGCTGCCACTAATCCCATCTCATTGACATCACAGACATAGGATTTACACCACACAGAGAAATCACATCAGATGACAAAATGGTAGACAATCACACAATACTGGGAATCATGACCTAGCCAAAAGGATATACATATTTTTTGGGGACACAATTCAACCCATAACAGTGGCCAACCTGGCTTCCTTGGCCTGCTGTTTCTTAAGACCCAGATTAACAATGAATGAGTAATCCAGACATTATGTTACGTGAGATCAGAATAAAGAAATTTAGTATGGGGGTGAGGGGCATTCAGGGAAATTTACAAGGGAGGGAATAGATAGTGGGGGTTGTTAGAGTGTATAAGATTCTAACAGGTACGACTAAAAGCTAAAGATACTTGAGAGAGAGAAGAGTGCATTAGCTAAGAAAGGCAGGCCATCTGATCAATGAAGTAAGTTAAAGGGTTGAGAAACATCAATGTGTTGGAGGGATAAACTTGAGTATTTGAGAGATAGGTGATAAGTCCCTGAAGCAGCTCACTCCCACCTTAATTCATGTACTCAAAGGTGTGCACATATTGGTAACTATACAGGATGGGAAAATAATCTCCGAATCCTTTCATATTTACATAGACTTCCTTCAAATACTGAAAATAAAAGCTGGCCTGTAGACTATTCCTCCCAGCCCTTTCAAGAGCTCCAAGAAGTAACAAGAAAGCAGAAAAGGCACCTCTTAGGGAAAATAGTCAACAAAACCAGTACAAGAATCAAACTCAGTTCAAGAATATCTGGGTAGGACTTAACTTTTCTTTACTTACAGGACTTGCTCAAACTATTTTCTCTTTTTGTGTATTTCAAAAGGATTTTCAGTTGCTTAGTAAATGTTTTTTTGGCACAAACTGCCGTCCTGTTTCCTTTTATTCTCTCCCACACAGACTATACCTATTAATTTTGACATTCATTATAAAAATCACTCCACTACATTTCAATTATGTGCATTAAAGCACAATGTATTTTCTCCATTACTCCCCCTTGCTTATGTTCTTAACTTTCTTACATTAGTGTAAAAAGCCTTGTTCAAGACAGATTATTTTTCTACCTTAACCCATTATTTTAGTTTTTAGGTCATAATCATCAGCCAATATTGATAAATTCTGCTTTATACATAAATTATATCTATACATAAATGTATATTTAAAGGTAATAATACATACATGCACTTATTGTACTTAGTATATATCTTAGTGTTCTTACCGCTTCTTTTTTAAAATTTCTCTAATATTTAAAAACCATTTAAAATATGCTGTTTGACTTTTATAATATCCACACTAGTGGCAAATATTTGTCTAATTAAATAACTCTCCCAGATTTGGAAAACAAAATATCTTCTTTATACCGTTAAAAAATCATCAGTTTACTTGCTTCCTAAATCAGACTGTTATGCAGGAAGCCTGTTGAAACACTAATGATACCTCTATCTATAAGAATTTCAGAAACTACCCAGGAACTACAGACCAATGAATCTTACTTTCATACCATGAAAGCTGGCTGGATTCATAATAAATGTAAATTCCGTGAATGCTGAAGCAAGCTTAATATCAAAAGGAAAAGCCACATGGCTAGAAATCAGATCTGACTACTTTGAGATGTCAATTAGTAGGCTGAAAACAAGTAGATGTGATTTATTTAGTTCTAAAAATCCGTTAAAGCTAGACTTGGATCTTGTTGTGAGTTCCTATTTATCTCAGTGCTTATTTAACTCTATGGTTAGTTCAGTAATTAGCATTTTGTGGGTGCTCAAAAAATGGTTATAAAATTTAAGAGACCACACCAATTAAAAAAAAGTAATTGAAGTACACCAGAAATTTAGAAAAGTGGTTGTTTTTGTCATAGACAGGGAACTGAGTTATAAAGAGGTAGCAATGAGGAGAAAAACAGTGGCTTCTCTGAAGAGAAGTACAAACTACTGGGTCCCCAAGGAATCAGAATTTCATTAAGTAGCCAGGATGAAACAACGCACAGTAAATTCCTTAAGTTTGCAGAAGATGTACTTTTTCCAATAGTAAAATCCCAGCCCAACAGGGAAAAACTGCAAAACTATTTTGCTTTTTGTGTGTAAAAAAATAAAGTAGACCATGAGTTTCATTATGGGCAAAAATCATGTAAACCACATACAGTGAAAGTTGATGAGCTATCTATTATGATCCAGTGTTCATTAGATTGCATGACTTGTTGCGTTGTACCTGTATCAGTAACTGTCTCAGTCATCTAGTGCTGCTCCAACAGAAATACCACAAGTGGATGGGTTTAACAAAGACAAGTCTATTTCTTCACAGTCCAGTAGGCTACAAGTCCAAATTCAGGGCATCAGCTCCAGGGGAACGCTTTCTCCATTGGCTCTGGAGGAAAGTCCATGTCATCAGTCTTCCTTTGATCCGGGAGCTTCTCTGCTCAGGAACCTCAGGTCCAAAGGACGCTCTCTGCTCCCAGCACTGCTTTCTCGGTGGTATGAGGTTCCCATGTGTCTCTGCTCGCTTCTCTCTTTTATATCTCAAAAGAGATTGCATTAAGACACTGATCTTGTCAACCTCATCAGTATAACCTCATCACAGTGATAGAATTTACGTCACATGAGGAGATCACATATAATCTCATCATAGTTGTAGAGTTTACAACACATAAGGAAATCACATCAGATAACACAATCATACAATACTAGGAATCATGATGTAGCCAAGGTGCTACACACATTTTTTGGGGGACACAATTCAATCCATGACAGTAACCTTGGAGAGTTTTATTTTTCCTTAAAATATTTCAACATGGGTCACTGAAGATAATTAGGCTGTAAGAAAACAATAAGCACAAACTGCTCAGCACAGCTTACACAGTGTCATCAGTTATAATCATAGGAAGCTATCAAAAATTTACCAGAGACTCTTGCCCAAAGAGGATGATCCAATGTACTGTTACCATAAAAGGATCAAAAACTGTAAGTTATCTAATTCAAAAAAAAAAAAAAAAAAAAATGAGCCACTGAAAACCCTGTGGAGCACAGTTCTATTCTGACACACGAGGGGTTACGATGAGTCAGAAACGACTTAAGGGCAACTGGATGGTTTTTATTATCAAGAAAATTATTAAAAAGCGAGAAAAAGAATTTACCCTTAAACAAATCTGTGATACATCTATATCTGAAACAAAACAAATGTTCACTTCAACACAGGTGATTGGTAAGATCCACGGAAGGACAGCAAAAATAGTAAGGATCTACTTGATGAAGACAGATAAAAGGAAGAAGGGAAGCTTTGGAACAATAAAAATGATATTGTCTGTGGTTTTGTGTCAGTTATGATTTGATTTTGCAGAACTTTGTATCTATAATATGGGAAATTACTAATACGTAACAATTCTACAGATAACCAAGATATCCTAAAAACACCAGTTGGTGATTACACTAGGATCAATGACTCCAAATCTGTTTGAACTTCAAATCAATGAGTCCAAAACAACAGAATAAATAGGAAACATTCTGCAGAAAGCTTGCTGTAAAGAAGGTAGTCATTTAAAGTAAGAATTTATATATTGATATTCTCAAGACCATTGTGTTCTGTTTTCTTTTAGTAGCTGTTGCTGGAAGGAATAATGTTACCAGAATCTCTTGACATCTTGGGGCCCTACCTGCCTTCCCATGCAAATCAAGATTCTCAAAATAGGCAAGATCCCTCTGCTAAATGATTTGATGTCACAGTTCTATTTTTTATTACTTCCCCATATTACATTCATTTAATTGACATTTTCTCAGTTGATATTTGATTCCCTTAATTTTCTAAGTCAGTTATCAGTGGTATTGGAGTTTCTCTCTTCAGAGTTTCAAGGAATCTTGACTCTAAACTCTGATTTACTGCTTGACTTTACAAGTTTCTGGATTATTCCTGCTTATAATAAGTAATTTTCTGCTCTTGAATACCTTCCAGGTCCTCTTAAGTTCTCTTGACTCCCAGCCCTGGCTCCAGATGGCTTTGCCTTTCCTATTTCCTACATGCAAGATCTCATGGCATAGCCAGTTGTCACTTGCCTTAATGAAGTTATCTAGCTATCCTCCTACCATCTCTTCATTTGTTGTTTCCTATAGAACTTGCCACAGCTGGAAGATACTTCGCCCAAAATAAACCGGCTGCTTTGTCAGTACCCTTGTCTTAGTCATCTAGTGCTGCTGTAACAGAAATACCACAAGTGGGTGGTTTTAATGAAGAGAAGTTTATTTCCTCACAGTTAAAGTAGGCTAAAAGTCCAAATTCAGGGCGTCAGCTCCAGGGGACGCCTTTTTCTTTCTGTTGGCGTTCTTCTCTTCAGTGTTCCCCCGGACTAGGAGTTTCTCTGTGCAAGGACCCTGGTCCAAAGGATGCGCTCTGCTCCCGGAACTGCTTTCTTGATGGTATGAGGTCCCCTACTCTCTGCTTGCTTCCCTTTCCTTTTATCTCTTGTAAGGTAAAAGGTGCTGCAGGCCACGCCCTAGGGAAACTCCCTTTACATTGGATCAGGGATATGACCTGGGTAAGGGTGATGTTACAATCCCACCCTAATCCTCTTTAACATAAAATTACAATCACAAAATGGAGGCCAACCACACAATTCTGGGAATCATGGCCCAGCCAAATTGATACACACGTTTTTTGGGGGAGACAATTGAAACCGTGACAACCCTGTATAATATTTCATGCTCATCAAAAGCAGATATTATTTTTCTTCATGATGCCATGTGTCCAAAAGAACAATTATTTTATCTTTTGCCCTAATCATTTGCCTTTGCAAAGCAAATAGTAGATGGTTCTATAATATATTAACATGCTTTTCCTGAACTAGTCTGGGAATCGTATCATCCAACACAGCCTGGGGAATAGCCCTTGACTCCTGGGTCAGTCATGATCCAACTATATTTCCGCAGGCAAGTGACCACCTAACTTCACTAAGACTAAATTGTAAAACTGAGACAATAATGTTTTTGTGACTATCTCATAGCTTTGTTTATCCATTCACCAAATATTTGATTCAATAAATATTTCTCGAGTACCTTTTCTAAGCAGTATTCTAGGAGTTAAGAGTAGAAGGTGGGCAAGACCTCTACCCTTATGGGTCTTATGCAGTGACAGAAGATACACAAGTAAATAAGTAAAAGATCTACAATGTTTACATTAATAACAGATAGTGATAAATACTATGACGGGAATAGTCACTATTCTGTAGTAGAGAATCCTATGGGGAGGAGGAGGTGCTGTTTTAGATTGGTTGGGCAAGAAATGCCTCTCAGAGGAAGTTATTTGGGGGCTTAAACCTGAAGGAGATGAGGTCTACAAGTTGTTGAGAACCCAGGGAAAGAATATTTCAGGTAAAGAGAACAGAAGACTGAAGGTGGGAAGGAATTTAGAAAAGACTAGAAAGTGGACAATGGTCAAGATCAGGTCAGATAGGTAAACAGGTGCTAGATTACATGATAGTTTATAAAGTATTTCAAAATCAGTCAAATAATTTAATCCAGGAAGCAACATGGTATAATTTGTGTTTCAAAAAAATCATGCTGACAATGGCATAGAAAATGAAATGAAGGTGACCTATACACATAGCAAACAAAGCATGGAAGTTTTATCTAGTGTGGTGGCAGTAAAGATGAGAGAGATAGAATTTGAGATCTATTTAGGTAAGTAGAACAAGGACCATCAAGTTATGGTTGTTCAGGCTGTATACCACACAACATTAGCACATCTACAGAGACACCAAGAAAATCGCAGATACAAAAATTTTTTATACTTCCTCCAGCAATAATTGCTGGTAGGTTGGATGAAGAGGATAAATTAGAGAGAGGAATCAAGGGAGACTCACATGTTTCTGTTTGAAAAACTGAATAGTATTGCCTTTAACTATGTTTGGGAAAATCAAAGTGAGATAAGCTGGGGTATAGGAAGACTTGAAGTAACATTTTGGGCCAGTTAAGTTTGGGATGCCTATTAGATAGACAAGTGGGTATGTTAGAGAGATGGCCGAATATTTGAGTCTGCAGCTCAGAACAGAAATCAGGGATTGACGTACAAATGTGAGAATTATCAACTTATAGATAGTTTTTCGAGCTATGAAACTGGATAAGGTCACTTAAGGAGAGTGTAGAAGGAAATATAGGCCTATGGCTGAGCATTTAGATGTGGAGATAAGTAGAGGCGCACACAACTAAAGACCCTGGAAAGGACTGACCAGTCGGGTAGGAGGAAGTCCAGAAAAAAGTCATTTCATGAAAGCTGAGTTAAATGGCCACAAATGTCCAAACGAGATGAAGAAAGAAAAACTATCTGTAGGGTTTCACAACATGGCTGTTGATGATTGCCACACTACAGTAATGTGAAAACCAAAAAAAGAAAAAAGGCGCGGTCTAGTCGATTCCAACTCAGAACAACTGTATAGGGCAGAGTAGAACTGCCCCGTAGGGTTTCCAAAGAGTGGCTGGTGGTTGAACTACCAACCTTTTGGTTAGCAGCCGTAGAGCATAGAGTGTGGAAAAAGTAAAATTGGAGTGGGTTGAGGAGTAAATAGGAAGGGAACTCAGGTACACAGCTTTTCCTTGAAAAAGCAGCAGAGAAATATGGTGACAGTTACATTGAAGCTGTGACGTCAAGGGAAAGGTTTTGAAATTAAAACGGGAAATATTACAGCATGCAAGTGCAAGTGTTAGAATTGGACCTTGATGGGAGCAGGACACTTCTTCAATTATAAAAGGAGAGAATTCGAGAGAGGATGGGTAAAGATGCAGAGAAGTCTGTTTACTTGCTGATGGGAAGATGAAGCATCTGCAGTCGGCTGTTATTTGATTAATGAGGTATAAGGAGGGTTATCAGCTTAGAATGTGGGAGTACATAAGGTGTGGAAGGTTAAGAGAAAAGGAAATGTTATAACATAATTCTTTCAAAGAATGGGAAAGCAAATTAACTGTGGAAACCTAAAAGTATTGCTGGGCATTGTTAGGTATTGTTCAGGCTTGTGGTAATTAAAGAAAAACCAGTTATTCCAGGGGGCTGATTTTCCCACCAGAGATTTCAGCTTTTTTTTTTTTTTTTTTTTTGTGGTCATGGAAAAAGTAAGTAGTTGGAACAAAGAACATTAGAGATTTTACAAGTGTAGATGATCAGAGGAGAGAGAAGAAAGGTTATTGAGAGGATCTATAAGGAGGTAACCCTAAATATGAAATATGGAATTTAAGTTGGACAAGGAGGGAAAACTGAGAGCAGGAAGGATATGATGGTTCTGTGTAACTAGAATTTTACTGTGCCACGGTTTCAAGGGATGATATTTTTGATTGGAAAGGAAATGCATGTTACCCTGAGCCCTGAAGAAAGGGAAAAAAATTAGAAGGAAATAGAGATAAAATTTGAACCAATAGAGCAGAAGCTTCTGGTCCTAAAGTAGGAAAGCATTTTTTGAGTGACAGACCTTATTATGGACAGTAGTAAGGCACTACTGAAATAGTTTATTATGGACAGTAGTAAGACAAAGGTTGGAGGCAATCGATTTGAGGCAGCACAAAATATTAAAAATTGTGATATTTTCACAGGAAGTATTCAATGTTCAATATATTGGAATAAATAAGTTTAGTCAAATGTTAGGGATTTGTATGGCGGGTACAGTCAACAAATGCTAGGCAATATAAATTAATATCATTATTCTTTTTCTCATTACTGTATTTTGACCAATTAGAAATACATTGGAAAAGTTCAGAAATAGAGTCTCTTCCTTCTGTATGGATGTCATACTTGCCTCTTCTAGCTCTTCTCTCTTGGATCCTGTTCCTTCAACCATTTAAGTCAGTAAATGCATTTCACAGCTGAAACTGCTCTGCTGCTTCTACAGCTAGCAGCCTAATTTGCTTATAGTTAGAAAAACTGGATGTTTTCTGGCAGAAATAAAAATTTCTAAGCAATCATACCTTTTTCAGCAGTTTAAATATAGACTTAAATGCAACATAATAATATTTTTGAACAGTTACATGGCAGTTTCTTCACATGGTCAGAGTCTAAAAAAATCATGTTCATCCACTCCAATCTCATTCACCAAATTCTGTAATAGCAGAACTAAAGGGCACCCTAGGTAGCCTAAAAGCTATAGTTATAAAACAACAAGAGCAAAGTCCTAGTTTACACAGCAGGTGATAAGCTTATGACACTTATTCCCCTAGCTGGTGGAACAAGACAAAAATACAGCCTCCTATAAATTTTTGGATGATAAATTCATAATAGATTATTAAAGAAACTAGGATGTTTGATGTATAACCCTAACCTTTCTAAAAGTTGAATTTATGATGAACAAAATTGATTTCTTGGCCCCTAAAAATCTTACACCTACCAAAGAAAAAATCCTGGGCTAAAGATGGGCCTAACAAAATTGATTCAATCTCTGTTTTCTCTTAATACTTTCTGTTACAAGTATCTGCAAAGAAAAATGCACCACACAAATATTAGTAATACTGTGCAAAATGCCACCACTTGATTTATTCAGCCCTCCCTTTTTTGAGATAGCTTAAATTTTATTCATAACATACCTATTTAAAAAGACTTATATTTTTAATTTCAATAAAATTATTGACAACAGGACTTGCTTTAGTGAACTTAGCATATTTTAGGGATGATACATTGTAATCTTGAAATTACTTTTTACTCCTGAGAAAATCATTTTGTCTAGAGTTTTAAAAAAAGAAAGAAGTAAAGCGTATGTTGAAAATAGAATTAACTGCAACACCCTCTTGGCCACATAGAGACTAAGTGGATGCAATTCCATATTCTGCTTCCAAAAAGTGGAGTACTGGATACAACATAACAAACAAGAGTTAATATAGAGCCAAGGCTAAATGAAATAAAGGACAACACAAAAGTACCACAAATTAAGAAGGAACTTAAATCCAGAGCCCTAAGAGTGTGAACAGGCCTCACAGTATACACTATATGTAGCCCTATACACACACAGCTCACAAGAGCAGAATTCTAATTGTCCATGCAGGAACAGGATCTAACCTTATGCTCTGCAAAGCAAGAAACAAGAATAGTTACCATGGCAAAATAAATGAATGAAAGACTGAATGAATTTTAAAATATAAAAACAAGACTCTGAAATCAGCTTTCCTTATCACCATCTTAAGACTCAAATTAATGTATACAATGACCAGCATTTGTTCTAAATTATTAATAATTGGTACATGCAGCATTTTGAATGCAACAGCTACAAAATGAGCATTCATTATAGCTACACATGAAACATTTATTATTTCCATATACATCAACAAATAGGAAAGGTAACCTGTAAAAAAGAGGAGACAGCGTTTAATTGCATAAAAAAAATCAAAGTCTGAGTAATAAATCTTTAAAACGATGTACAAAATCTCTACCCACAGAATGAAAACTTATGGAGAGAAATTAAAGACTTAAATAAAGTAGCAATATATATATGCATTGATTAGAAGACTCAATTTCATAAACATACCAAATCTTTCCAAAGGGATCTATAGATTTAACACAACCCCAATCAAAATACCGACAAATTGATTATGTAAAATTAACAAACTGATTTTAAAATGTATATGGAAATACAAAGGGCAAAAAATAGCCAAGAAAATATTGAGACAGAAGAACAAAATGAGCAATGAGTCAGAATCGACTCAACGGCACCCAACAACTTAGCAAGTTAATTAAAACACTTCACCAATTCAGAGCTTTAATATTAGAAAGGTAAGATACAAGATAAAAGAAAGAAAAACAGGCCAATGATATAGAGCAGAAAGCACAGAAAGTGCCCAGCCCAGAATCTCTCCAGTGTGGGTGTGAAACCTTCATGTATGAAAAAGATGGCTCTTATGTGCAGTGTCCCAAGGTTGGTCTTTTCAGTAAATAGTGCTGGGTTTCTGGATTTACATATCGAAGAGAAACTTATCCCTACTTACACCATACACAAAAATCCGTTCCAGTGGGTCACAGATCTAAATGTGACGGGTAATAAAATAGTGTTTCTAAAACATAAAATTGAATAATATCATCATGACTTTGCAAAGATAAGTATTTCATGAACAGGAACAAAAATAACTAATTATGATGAAAAAGGATGACACATTGGTTTACATTAAAAGTGAGAATTCCTGTTCATCAAATGACAACATTAAGAGAGTACAAAAGCAAGAATTGGGGTGGTATACACATATATATAACAAACACACACAGACAGAGAAAGAGAATAGAAAGATATCTTCTAAACCAAGTGTAGCTATCAAAAACCTAGAGCAGATTAATGATTAATGTAGAAACGTTTCAAAACGTCCCTTTGACATCAACAACAAGATAAAGATACCCACTATCACTGCTTCTATTCTCATCATACTGAAGCTCCTTTCAGTATAATAAGATAAGAAACAGAAATACATATTTGAGAACTTGAACGTTTTACTTGAAGATGATATTCTCATCTATATTGACAATTCAAGATAATATCCCCCCAAAACGATTTAATTTTATTACAACTAATAATATAATTCTGCAGGGTTGCTGAATAAAAGATCAATGTGTAAATAAACCTCTTTCTGCATATCATCAAGAAACATGGTTTTTAAAACAGCCCTTTATAATTAACAACAGCAAAACTAAAAGATAATAAATCTTCTCAAAGTGTTGGAAAGTCTTTATGAAGACAATTATAAAATGTTGCATTCACCCAGAAGGGAAAACTGAAACTCATAAGCAAGTCTATTTTCCCAAAATTGATCTATAACTACAATGCAATTATAATCTAAATAATAACTTTTTTAATGGCACTTTTACAAGCTGATACTAGTGTCCAAATTTAAGAGTAAGAAACTAGGCATAAACAAAATAATTACAAAGAAAATAAGGAAGACTTATTTTAACAGAGGCCAAGACTTGTGACAAAGCTATAGTAATACAGGAACAGAAACCATGAAAGTGGTAAAGAATTCTAGGCTAACTATATGAAAACTTGGGAAAACAAACATTTTAACAATTGAATTGACATAGAACATTTCTTACTCTGTATATCACGTTTCGTTATATACAATCAAATCAGTCTTTTTTTTGTGCCATGTGTCATATTTTGGAAAACTTTCTTCATCAAACTTTATAAAAATATTTCTCTATTGTTGTTATATTTTATAATTTAAACAATTTTGATTATATGTTTAATTGAAATTTTATCTTTGTAATGGTATTAAGTAGGGTTTTGACTCTTTTTTTGCCAAATAAGTAGCATATTTTCTCCAAACAGGTTAATGAATAGTCAGTGTACACTCTACTTATTTTTTTAAATGACACATTTATCACACTGTCAGTTTCCATTTCCTCATGGATCTGTGGCCTTATTCTGTTTTATTGTATATCACTATCTCATCATTTCATTGCTTTTTTGTTCAGTATATTTGGTCAAAGATGAATAACACTATCTTTTTTGCTCACAAAATTTCTTGTCTATTACTGATGTATATTCTTTTCCAGATGGAGTTTTAAGCCACCTGGTTTTGACTGGAATAGCAATAAATTAATATATTAATTTGGGGATGATTGGTGTCTTTACAGTATCAAGTCATCCAGGAGCATAGGATGCCTTTCCATCAGTTTGGGTTGTACACATTCTTGCCAGGCCATTTCTATATTTTAATGTTTTAGCTGATATTGCGAAGGAAATTACTATCACATTTTCTAATAGTTTATTGCTAGTATTAAGAGAGCATTTGATTTTAATATATTGTTTTAAAGAACAACTTAAAACTCTTTCCTGAAAAAAACTATTTATTTTTGTTGGCAATATACACAGCCAAATTGTTATGGATTGAACTTTGTCCCCCCCAGAAATGTGTGTCAACTTGGCTAGTCCATGATTCCCAGTATTGTGTGATTGTCTGCCATTTTGTCATCTGAAGCGATTTTCCTGTGTTATAAATCCTTTCTCAATGATGTCACCTTAAAGTCTAAGGTGCGCCTGACCCAAGCCATAGTGTTTTCAATCACCTCATAAGCACACACATGAAAGCTGGATGATGAATAAGGAAGGCCAAAGAAGAATTGACACCTTTGAGTTGCCATGTTGGCGAAAAATATTGAATATACTCTGGACTGCCAAAAGAACGAATAAATCTGTCTTGAGACAAGTACAACCAGAATGCTCTTTAGAAGCAAGCATGGCTAGGCTATGTCTCACATACTTTGTACATATTATTAGGAGGGATCAGTCCCTGGAGAAGGACATCATGCTTGGTAGAGAGTCAGAAAAAAAGAGGAAGATCTTCAATAAAATGGATTGACATAGTGGCTGCAACAATGGGCTCAAGCATAACAACGATTATGAGGATAGCACAGGACCAGGCAGTGTTTCGTTCTGTTGTACATAGGGTTGCTATGAGTTGGAACCAAATCCACGGCACCTAACAACAACAACAATGATATTAATGAGATGGTATTAGCAGCAGTTATGTTGACGAAGTAGGATTCAATCTACAAAATTAGGTTGTATCTTAAGGCAATCTCTTTTGAGATATAAAATAGAGAAACGAGCAGAGAGACATGGGGACGTCATACCACCAAAAAACAAGAGCCAGGAGAATAGCATGTCCTTTGGACCTGGGGTCCCTGTGCTGAGAAGCTTTTCAAGCAGGGAAAGATTGATGACAAGGACCTTCCTCCAGAACCAACAGACGGAGAAAGACTTCCCCTGGAGCTGGCACCCTGAATTCGGGCTTCCAGCCTCCTAAACGATAAGAAAATACACTTCTGCTTCTTCGAGCCATCCACTTGTGGTATTTCTGTTATAGCAGTACTAGATAACTAAGACAAAATATACATCCAGTCACCATTTCTACATGAACAGTTCAATAACATTAGTTACAGACTTTACATTGTACACCATTTTCACTATCTCTACCCGTATTTTTTCATCAACATTAATTTAGGCTCATCTGTGCTTTAGATTAACTGTTGTCAATTTAAACTTCAGTAGATAATTCTTTATAAAAACACTATCCTCGTGGCAAAAATTCTTTATTAATTGAATTAAACTACTGTTTAGTTTAACAATGGCTTCTTGGGATAATTTCCATTCAAGGTTTAAAGATTATTTTTAGGCATTTAATTTGGTGCTTCCCCCAGTCTCAATGGATTCAGTAAGTCTGGCTTCCAAATGAATTTGAAGTTCTGTTCCACATTTTTCCTCCTTTTGATCAGGATCCATTTCTTGGTGAACACCTTAAACTCTTTTTTAGGTATAATAGTAGATTCACTTGGTAAACAGTTATATCATCTTCAAAAAGTGATTTTTTTGGTCAATTCCCCTCCAATAACTAAACTTTTTAGTTCATTTGATTGTTTTATACCATCAGCTAAGTATACTGTACATTTAATCTATTTAAAGCTATGACAATTGGTATCATTGTCTTGTTCTCAACTTTAATGGAAGTATCTCTTCTAATCTCTCACCTTTTTTGTGGTTTCTGATAGCTATATTTTACCTTAAGGCCATTCTTTATCAGACTAAAAGCATGTCAGTCTAGTCCTACTTTGCTAGAAACCCACATCAAGAATTGGTGTTTTACTAAATAGATAATACATAAGTGGTAACTTTGGTGAAGGGTAAGACAGTACACGATACTGGGGAAGTCAGTACAACTTGCCCAAGGCAAATTCATAGAGGCTTCATAGACATCCAAACTCCCCAAGGGACTGAATTACTGGGATGAGGGCTGGGGACCATGGTCTTGGGGGATATCTACCTCAATTGGCATAATACAGTTTATAAAGAAAATGTTCTACATTCTACTTTAATGAGTAACATCTGGGGTCTTAAAAGTGTGAGCAGCCATCTAAGATACTCCACTGGTGCTACTCCATCTGGAGCAAGGGAGAATGAAAAAAAAAAAAAACAAAGACACAAGGGAAAGATTAATCCAAAGGGCTAAAGGACCACAACTACCACAGCCTCCACCAGACTAAATCCAGCACAACTAGATGGTGCCTGGCTGCCACCACCAACTGCTCTGACAGGGATCACAATAGAGGGTCATGAACAGAGCTGGAGAAGGATGTAGAACAAAATTCTAACACAGAAAAAAGACTAGTTAGACCAGGATTTATCAGGTTAGACTCACAGATCCACACATGGAGTGCCCAGAGGACACACATTTTACCACAATGATAAAGGGAAGGGAGCCCCAGCATCCCTGAAGACTGCTGTGATTGCTATTTTGTGTAAGTCAGATTTGACAGTGGGAACTGCCCTAAGTTAAGACACCTCACTACAATGGGGCTAATTGGACACTGTGGTAGAAGGGGCCAAGTTGCAGCACTCAATCGACGAAGACAAGGTGGATGTGGTTACCGTAACGGACAGTGAAGTCAAAGCAGTAATCAGAATAATCTGACTCATATGGCCTTATGGCATTGGCTACTTAGTCATGGTGTCCCTATGAGTGAAATAGATAGGAAATCTACCTAATATTTACTTGATTATATACAAGCAGAAGAATTCTAGATCAAGTGAACAGCAGTCTAACTCAAATTACCAGACTATAGAGTCACGGCCCTGCAATCAATTCTCAGACTTGAGGGAGTTTAAAGACCCACAATCCCTTGAGGGAAGGGGAGGCTGGGTCCCCTTGAGGACAGACCTCACTACACTGCCAAAAATTTATACTGTTAACCTTTTTCCCAAGTCTTCCCCAAAGGGACCTTTTACAAGTGTGACTGTTCATTGGTTAAAAGGAAATAGTCAGACTTTTGGAGGATTACTGGATACTGGCTCTGAACCGACACTAATTCCAGGAGATATGAAACATCACAGTGGCCCACCAGTCAGAGTGGAGCCTTATGGAGGTCAGGTTATTAATGGAGTTTTAGCTCATGTCCATCTCATAACAGGTCTAGTGGGTCCCTAAACCCATCCTGTAGTGAACCTCCCTACCTAGGAAAATAGTAAACCAAAAGGAATACCACATTCCTGGAGGGATTGTAGAGATTACTGCCACCATCAAGGACTTGCAGGATGCAGAGGTGGTGATTCCCATCACACCCCTATTCAACCCACCTATCTGGCCTGTACAAAAAAAGAGATCAATCTTGGAGAATTACAGTAGATTATGAAAAACTTAACCAGGTGGTGACTCCAATTGCAGCTGCTGTTCCAGACGTAGTTTCATTGCTTGAGCAAATTAATATATCTCCTGGCACCTGGTATGCAGCTGTTGATCTGGCTAATGTCTTTTTTCTTCATACTTGTTTTGAAGGACCACCAGAAGTAGTTTGCCTTCAACTGGCAAGGTCAACAATACATCTTCAGTACCCTACCTAAGGGCTATATCAACCCTCCGGTCCTATAACATAAGTTAGTCCACAGGGAACTTGATCACCTTTCCCTTCCACAAGATGCCATACTGATCCATTAGACTGATGACATTATGCTGATTGGACCTAGTAAGGAGGGAGTGTCAATGACTCTGGACTTACTGGTAAAACATTTGAATACTAGAGGATGGGAAATTAATCTGACAAAAATTCAGGTGCCTTCCAGCTCTGTGAAATTTCTAGGGGTTCAGTGGTATGGAGAATGTTGAGATATTCCTTCTAAAGTGAAGGATAAGCTATTGAATCTAGCCTCTCCCACAACTAAAAGGAGGCACAATGCCTAGTGGGCCTCTTTGGATTTTGGAGGCACCATATCCCTCATTTGGGAGTGCTGTTCCAGCCTACTTATCAAGTGATTCAAAAAGCTGCTAATTTTGAGTGGGGCCCAGAACAAAAGAAGGCTCTGCAACAGGTTCAGGCTGCCATGCAAGCAGCTGTGCCACTTGGGCCATATGATCCTGTTGATCCAATGGTGCTTGAAGTGTTAGTGGCAGATAGAGATGCTGTTTGGAGTATGTGGCATGGCCCTATTTGTGAATCATAGTGCAAACCCTTATGATTTTGGAGCAAAGCCCCGCCATCCTCTGAAGAAACTATTCACCTTTTGAGAAATAGCTTTGGCTTGTTAAGGGCCTTAGTAGAGATTGAACGCTTAACCACTGGCTACTAAGTCACTATGAGACCTGAGATGCCCATCATGAACTGGGTGTTGTCTGACCCACAGAGTCATAAAGTTGGATGTGCACAGGAGCCCTCCATCATTAAATGGAAGTGGTATATACCACCTCAGGCCTGAGCAGGACCTAAAGGCACAAGTAAGTTGCATGAGGAAGTGGCCCAAATGCCCATAGTCTCCACTCCTGTCACATTACCTTCCATCTCCCAGTCTGCACCTATGGCTTCATGGGAAGTTCCTTATGATCAGTTGACTGAGGAACAGAAATCTCATGCCTGGTTTTCATATGGCTCTGCACAATAGGCAGGCCCTACTTGAAAGTAGACAGTGACAGCACCACAGCCCGTTTCTGGGAACTCCCTGAAGGACAGTGGTGAAGGGAGATCCTCCCAATGGGCAGAACTTTGAGCAGTGCACCTGGTTGCTCACTTTGCTTGGAAGGAGAAATGGCCAGATGTGCGATTGTATACTGAATCACGGGCTGTGGCCAATGGTTTGGCTGGATGGTCAGGGACTTGGAAGAAACATGATTGGAAAATTGGAGACAAGGAGGTATGGGGAAGATGTATATGGATAGACCTCTCTGAATGGGCCAAAGAAGTGAAGATATTTGTGTCTCGTGTGTATGCTCACCAAAGAGTGACTTCAGCAGAGGAGGATTTTAACAATCAAGTAGATAGGATGACATGTTCTGTGGGTATCATTCAGCCTCTTTCTCCAGCTACTCCTGTCATTGCCCAATGGGCTCATGAAAAAAGTGGCCATAGTGGCAGGGATGGAGGTTACTCATGGGCTTACTTATGGGTTAACATGGACTTCCACTCACCAAGGCCAACTTAGCTATAGCCACAGCTGAGTGCCCAATCTGCCAGCAACAGAGACCAACACTGAATCCCCCACATGGCACTATTCCTCGAGGTGACCATTCAGCAACCTGGTGACAATTTGATCACTTTGGACCACTTCTATCATGGAAAGGGCAGTGTTTTGTTCTTACTGGAATAGACACTTACTCTCGATGCAGATTTGTCTTCCCTGCATCTAACGCTTTTGCCAAAACTACCATCTGTGGACTTACAGAATGTCTTATCCACCATCACAGTATCCCATACAGCATTGCCTCGGATCAAGGGATTCACTTCACAGCAAATGAAGTGTGGCAATGGGCCCATGCTCATGGAATTCACTGGTCTTACCATATTCACCATCATCCTCAAGCAGCTGACTTGATAGAATGCTGGCATGTCCTTCTAAAGACACAATTACAACATCAGTTAGGTGGAAAAACCTTGAAGGGTTGGGGTAATGTTCTCCAGGAGGTTGCATATGCTCTAAACCAATGTCCGATATATGCTACTGTTTCTTCCATAGACAGTATTCATGGGTCCAAGAATCAAGGGGTGGAAACGGGAGTGGCTCCACTCACTATAACCCCTAGTGACCCACTTACAAGATTTTGGCTTCCTGTCCCCACTACCCTATGCTCTGCAAGTCTAGAGGTCTTAGTTCCAAAGGGAGGAAGACTCTCACCTGGAGATACATCACTGATTCCATTGAAATGAAGTTAAGAATGCCACCTGGCCACTTTGGGCTCCTTATACCTCTGGATCAATAGGCAAAGAAGGGAGTTACCATATTGGCTGGTGTGATTGATCCTGATTACTAAGAGGAAATCAGATTGATATTACATAATGGAGGCAAAGAAGAGTATGTTTGGAATGCAGGAGATCCCTTAGGATGTCTCTTAGTACTACCATGCCCTGTGATTAAAGTCAATGGAAAACTACAGCAACCCAATTCTGATATGATTACTAATGGCCCAGACCCTTCAGGAATGAAGGTTTGGGTCACCCGATCAGGCAAAGAACCATGACCAGCTGACATGCTTACTGAGGCTAAAGGGAATACGGAATGGGTAGTGGAAGAAGGTAGTTCTAAATACTAGTTACAACCACGTGACCGGTTGCATAAATGAGGACTGTAATTGTATGAGTATTTCTCCCTTGTATATGTTCATCAAATATTTTTGTTTTCTTCACTTATAAAATATAAGATGTAAACAGGGCTAGTGCGTTTCTGGTTGTATGTGTGTTAGTTGTATCACGTTAGGTGCAAGTATGACTTTATATATAATTGCCTGTATTCAGAAATTATGTATAGTTTAAGGAGACGTGTAGAGGTACCAAGCTGACAAGGGCTGGACTGTGATGGTTTAAGATTGTGTGTCAACTTGGCTGGGCCATGATTCTTAGCAGTTTGGCAGTTATGATATAGTCTGGCAGTCATATAATGATGTGATCATCTCCATGATGGGATCTGCTGTGAGTAGCCAATCAGTTGAAGGGAGTTTCCCTGGGGGTGTGACCTGCAATGAATATAAGTGGACTTTCTGGCAAGGCTTTTGCTCGTACTGGATCCTGCAGCAGGCTTCTGTTCATCTGATCTCTGGTTCTTGGGACTCGAGCTAGCAGCTTACCTGCCATCTTGCCTGCCATTCTTGGGATTCACTGGTCTTCGCAGACTGTGAGCCAGAGCTCTGTTGCCTGACTTGCCTATCTTTGGTTCATTAGCCCCTGTGGCTATGTGAATCAGGAGAAACCTCCAGCCCAATTCATGTTCCAGCCTCTACCATCACATGAACCATTTCCTTAATATAAATGTCTCTCTCTATGTATTTATGTGCTTTACTGGTTTTGCTACTCTAGAGAACCTAGCCTAAGACAGATACGATCTCCTCCCAAATTTATCTTATTCACTACAGTTAATGTAAACTATTTGATACACTAACCCTGTTTCTCAGAACTTCATTCTTTTCTTGATTTTGGTACCACCATTTCTTTTATTGATTTTGTTGATTTCAATAAACCTTGGTGATTTCTGAGTGCTTGTTTGTCTTTGCATTTAGGATTGCCTATAGGTCTTATGAGGATATGGTTCTGGTCACTATAGGTTGTCTATGATGATTTTGGGAAAAGGACATGATTTACTGCACTGAGGTTGCTTGCATTTTTTTCTATAGTTTGGAGGAACAGGCTTATTTTCTATTTTGTGGGTCAGTAGCTATCCAATGCCGTAACTATAACTCTCTGGATCTAGTACAAACAATCATCGATTTAGTCTCAGTGCACATGTTTTTGTGCCTGGGGTTTAGCACAGTCTGTGGATAAAGGAAGAATCAACACACCTAAATGTCTCCAAATGCTGTTCCACAGTTTGTGGTCATTAGGATTCTTTTAGTATCTGCTTCTGCAGCTACTCATTCTACAAAGGTTTTTCCCTTAGAAGCGATACTACCTTTGGAGCAGTTTACTCCTACAAGTGCCTTTAACCCATTTTGTTCTCTTGGCTCTAATTTGGGCTAAATTCTGTCTTTAAAAAATTCTTTGGAATATCTGTTATGATAATGAAATCCTTTTTTATTAGCATATTGAAATAAAAATTAGCACTTGTTTTTAGATTTTTTTCTTTTCAGCTAGAGGAATTTGGAGCAGGAATAGAGGGTAGGTAAATACACTCAATCTAGCAGTTTATTCCAAGTCTTACTAAACTTTTGGTTATTTCACTGGTATGGATCCAACAGTTTTTCATTTCTCATTGGCACTCTAGAAGTATCTAGATTATCTGTAAGTAGCATTTATTACTGCTATTCCTTTTATATTTTGATTTCTTGTTCTGTCACTTGAATACTAGGAATTATTAAGTGTACTTTAATAATCATGTATAACCTACCAGTCACAAAGACTCTTGTGAAGTCTAAATAAAATTCAAATTGGAAAAAAAAAATTTTTTTTTCAGAACATTAAGGGAAGTGAAATATAAAATGCCTGACTGAGGAACATAGAAATGACACTGCTTTCAAGGAAGGTCACATTAGAAAAATTGTGCAATAGCCTTCGGATAAGTCTCAGAACACTCTTGCTAGAATCTTGAGATACTGGAAATTATCAAATATATTTCTTTGAAGAAAGTATATATACATGGTTCACCATCATGCAGGATATATTTATTTCTCAATATGTATGAGAAAAGATCTGTTCCTCTATTTCAAACTATAATTTCAATAGGATGGTATATTTCCAGAAAATCTATATTTTATTAAAATATTATGCTAAATAATAAACCTATTACATTCATTTTTTTTTTTTTTACTGCAGAATACTGATACCCTTCTGAGTTATGTAAAACTATTCCATCATTCCAAAACTCTAAGCTGAGTTTCTGGTTCTCTAGTCTATTAAGCACATTAAGCAACATGCAATGAATATATACAACATGACATTCTAGATGAGAAACAATTTCCTAAAAACACTAGGTTATTTGTTTATGTGTTCGGTTTCTAAATCAGGGCTCTATCTTGCAGGTAGTAAGTCATTTATAACAGAAAATTTTGCTTATAATACAGATAATAGTGAATTATTACATTTTCAAATTAATAATTATTTTAAATGTATATAAAAATGGAGATAATTTGGAATTGTGAAGCCAGATTTTAATTTAATGTGTATTCCATTCAGGAAAATAAGGGTTTCCTTTTTATTTGTAAAATCTTGAATGTATGCTTAGACAATAATTCTCTACCTTTTGTGTCCTACATCATAGTTCTACTTACTCACTACCTAACCACAGGAACATTACTTATCTAAAATAGTAAATGTTTGGGTGGCGTGTCAGGAGAATTAAGTTAGAGAAAACATGTTAGGCACTTAAAACCATGCCTGACACATAGTAAGCCCTCAATAAATGCTAGTTATATTTATTATTATTGTCCTCCTCGTCATCACTTTCCCTTATTCTGTCAAAGAATCCCAGATAATAGAAAAACCACTTGTCTGAGATAAACATCCTGAATTGAGACTCATAATTTTCTTGCAAAATTTAAGGAGATAAAAACATGTAGCATTATTGCTGGAGGACATTTTTTGGCAACAGCGTTAAATACACACACACAGACACAAACACATTATTAATCCCTTTTGTGTCTCAAGTTGTGCTGTAGTAGTTTGCAAGGAATCGCTTGGTAAAGTTTCACCATGAATAACTTTACAGTAAAGACATGTGACACCAAATTTTATCAGCATCAACTAGTCATGTGATATTAAACTGGGGACAGTAGGAGATACGTCAAGCTCAAGAGAACCAGAATAACAAAAGGTAAAAGGTTTTAAAAAAAAAAAAAGCACAATGCACAACTGAGACCAGAAGTAAAACATTGGAGGTGCTGGGGTTGCAGGATGGGCGTAGGCAAGGAAGCAGAGGGATCAGGAGAAATGCTGAATGCCAGAGACAGATTAACCAGTGAACACAGTATGTACTGGCTTACAGTAAACAAGATACCCAAACCAAACCAAACCCTTCACTGTAGAGTTGATTCTGACTTACGGCAACCCTCTAAGGCAAAGTAGAACTGCCCCATAGGGTTTTCAAGGAGAGGCTGGTGGATTTGAACTGCTGATGTTTTGGTTGACAGCTGAGCTCTTAACCACTGTAAGCACAGGTTTAATTGCGTTTACTTATTAATCTCTAGTGCGCGATTTCACATCAGTTACATACTTCTCATATGAAAAAAACAGGTGAAATTGTAATCATTCCTGCTGAATGCCCAAGTCAGAATAAAACCTATATACAACCATAGCTGGTAAGAGAAGACACATCAGAAACTCATACTCACATGAAAACTTAAGGGAGGGAGAGTCTTTACATATGTATGAAAGTACTACTTGATACGTAGACTGTGCTACTTCCTAGAATATATACTTTGACATTAGTTAAATAAACTATTACATCAATTGAAAAAAAATTGAGAAAAGAAAGGTTCAGCGCTTACAAAAGGGATCAACCAATGTCTAGCACATAGTAGGCCCTCAAAAATCAATAAATGAATAAATGATCAAAACAATCAGTGGTGAAAGTGCTGTAATTATTTCATAACTATTCTGCATACATAACATTACTATGCAACTCTAAGTATTTCTGCTACTTCAAATACAAATGCCAAATTCTGTTTGTTTGAAGATCCCTGCACTATTCGAGCTACTGCCCTTTAACTCTGAATTTAAGCTGCCACATTTCTACTTTTGTTTGGATCACACTATCATTGACTATTCACCCACTGGCATCTACATTATTTTGAAACAGCCTCTTCCTATCTTTCCTGCAGTGTTCTCAACTACTTAGCTTTCAGGCCCATCAGGATCTCCCACAATCTCAGTTCTGATAGCTGGAAACTAATATCTGAATTTTACTTCTCTGTTTAGATCTACATAATACTTACTATAGTATTATTTACTACTACATTTCTGAGCATTTACTGCTTAATCTCTATTGTTCCGTTTGTTTGGTATTCCAATAGTTTGTCTTCCCTCAGACATGACAGTTCTGCTTTGTTCCTGGTCACCCATCTGATGCCCCTGGCTTGAGACTGACCTTCTGACATCCTCTTCTCCAGCTGTGTGGGGGTCCCTCATGTGCTCTCTTCCAAGGCTGCCAAGTTGAGCATCACTGGATATCCCAGTCTTCTCTCCAACTCTGCCTCTGAGGGCTGAAACCCGGCTACTTTTTCTCTTGTGCCTTATTGTATTTTCCTACCAATTACCCATTTGTCATGGATATTGAAGAACTTGCTACTTTCACACAAAATAGGCTGTAATGATACCTAGGTCCCCACCAACTCTAAGATTGCAGTTTAAAAATTGAACAGGATCCAAAAAAAAGAAAAACTGCAGTACATATTTCCTTATTTCATTAAAAAAAGAAGAAAAAAAAAACCTCTACTTCATCCCTTTAAACATAGCTTGTCCACCCATACATCATGCCACAAAGATTTGGAACAATAAGATCAGGATTAGATTTTTACCTGAACTGTTTGAACTATTTGTGTGTGTTTGGAGACCCTGATTTTTTCCCTGATTTTTTGTACCTTGGCTTTGTATCACTTATGAAAAGCATCTGCCCTAAACCAACACCCTTAATTTAGACCCATGGTTCTCTCTCTTAACTGTGCTTCATACCAATGCCCAGACCCCACGCAGACCTATTATATCAGAACCTCTGGATGGGGAGCCCAAGCCTCAGTATTTTTTCAGGGGACCATAGGTGGCTATTATATACAGCCAGGGTTAAGAACCACTGCTTTAGATTCCTTTCTCTGGCTTCTCTTCCCTTCCCTATCATACCCCTCACATGACTGGCCCCCAAATCTGCCCTATTCTGCCCACACCACGTGATGTAACTCAGTAGTTCTCTTGGTGTGTCTAATATTCAAAGAACTGGGTGTCACTTCATCTAGCACTCCCATGAGCAAGACTAATTTGCCCCATTTTGACTTTCCCAAATCACAAAGAATATCAGAGAGGGAGGGAGGAAAGGAGAGAGGAGGAAAGAGGGGAAAAAGAGAAAGAGGGGAGAGTGAGGGAGAGTGTAAGAAGCGGGGAGGGGAGAAGAAACTAAGGAAATAGCCCAAATGGAAATAAATTGGAAACTACAACCACACTTGATTTTGTCACTCTCTGTACCAGTGTTGTCTCTGGGTGGTGCAAACAGTTAAGCACTTGGCTCCTCACCAAAAGGATGGCAGTTTAAATCCATCCAGTTTGAGTGCCTTGGAAGAAAGGACTGGTGATCTACTTTAAAAAAAAAAAAAAACCCAGCCATTGAGAACTCTACAGAACACAGTCCTACTGTGGCACAATGGCGTCATCGTGAGTCAGACTCGACTCCATGGCAACCTGTTGGTTGGGTGGTAGCAGAGTTAGTTGCTATTCCCCATTTTCCAGCCAGATAACTGATGTCCTCCTACATCCATCCTCTAAAATCATTTCTCTCTCTAACAACAAATTCATTTTATCTTTAGTTCAGCTAAGAAAAGATTTCCTTTTTTTTTAATTGTAACTTCATAGGAAAGGAGTGGCAGTGGAAAAGAAAGTCAAAACATTAAAATACAAAAAATATTAAAACATTAAAAGCTTAATTAAAGATTGACCTCCAAGGGCAGCCTCCAGAATACACAGGACCTGGTTCCTTTTCCTGAATACAACAGGAATAAGAGACACTATCTATTAAGCATCTTCTGTGTGCTTAGCATCCTATCTGGAGCTTTACTTGTGCAAACCCTAATCCTTATGGCATTACTGAAGAGGAGTTATCATTCCAGTTTTATAGCTGAGGAGACACAGGTCAGGGTCACATAGCTGAGAAGTGACCACGAGCCACGATGTAAACTCAGGTCTCTAATGCCAAGGCACAAGCCCTTTGTACCCCAGCACATATGACAGACTGAACTAGCTGGCCTTGAAGCAGAGAAGAGATTGGTTTGGCACTTTTGCAAGGGTTATAAGATCATTCCAGGATATACTATCTAATCTTGTCTTGTGGAAACTGTCATCCCCATTCCACCTTCCTCTATTTCCACCTTGGGCTTTTCTGTTACACTTCAGCATGCTCCTGGGGTTAGTTCTGGTCCCCAAGTTTCTTCTGACTCTGAACTTGTAGTGGCCCCCCTTTCTCCTCCTCCAGGCCTTATGGAATTTCTAGTCATTATAATCTTAAAAGATCCAAATAACTGTAATCTAACTTATCACGTAATGGTAAGGGTCGAGCTACTCTCACATTCACTGTTGGTACATATGAGGTTCTTCTTGTATTAAGACTATTTTAAAATAGAGTTACACTGATATTAAAAAGTTTTTTTGTAATTTCTCCTATTTATTTACTCAGCTAGATTATAAGATCTCTTTTAGGCAAGGGCTGGGTCTTATGTACAGTCCTTAGTGTTATATGAATATAATTAAGCACACAATAAAATGTGTTGAATGGACTTGATCTCCATTTTAGTAAAATATCAGTTTCCAGGAGATAACATCGCAGAGTGTAACCTAATTCAGAGTAAACAGATCTGAATTTACTTGCAGAATCGTAGTTTTGAGGGCTTCTACTGAAGAGAAAACTAGATAGCTACAGGATATGATGCAATTAGAGAACAACTCGTCTGCCATTCGGAGCTCGGTTGCCAAGTATAACACAGCTAAAATGCATGCTGTGACCGCTCTCGAGAGAATAAAGGAAAATAACTGTGAGGCCACCTCCTCCTTATAAGGTTGAGAATTCAATCTCAGAAATAAAACAAAGCTTAACAAAAGAAGATGAGACAGAAGAAGCGCTAGCTCAGACAAGTGAAGGAAACAGAAAGGGAGAACGCACTGAGACTCTTTACTGCTGCGCGACAATAGACAGAATATACGGGCGCTTTGAACAGAGCCGAGAAGAATAGTTACAGGAATGTATAGGATTCAAGACATTGTATTGCTTGAATTCATCATTTTGTTTTCAAAGATAAATGTCAGACCTAAAAAGAAGGTTGGATGTAGCTATGGAAGCGTAAGGGAGCCGTTTTCATTCGCTTTGCTTATCGATGGGAAATCAAAAGGACTCTGAAGAGAGACCAAGAAATGTGGAGCTTGGCAGTGTAATACAAAAAGTAAAATAAAATAAAATTGTTCACTTAGATGCCCAGGGAAGGTATGCCTTATAGCTCCATGTTCCTTATTCCCACGGGGGCTTTCAAATTACTTGAGAATGAAAGGCACTGCAGTATCTCATCATTTTCTCCAGAACACTTACAAAGGTCAAGCCAAAAGATCCCAAATCTGCTGGAGGAACTCATACACTCTCTGCCCTGATCACAAGGCCTCAAATCCAACACTAACTTCCCTTGTGCTCTGGAAGAAGCTGTTAAGTCAGGGTTCCTTGGCAGGCAAAAACTCACTCTCTATAAGAATGCAGATGTACACAGATATGTGCATGTATGGTTGTGCACGTACACACACACACACGCACACACTGGGGCTGTCTCATAACAAGCAAGAACACACCTTGTGGAAACACAGGAGGAAACCCTGAGAAATATCATGGCAAAAAACAGAAGACAAAACCGGGAAAACAAACATATAATTAATAAAACGGAAATGCATCTAAAATTCACCCTAATGTTCATTTTTCAAAATGTGAGGTCACCAGAGATATCTCCCCAGTTGACCTGAGATGTTACACATGGAATCAGACATCTGCAAGGACAATAAGTTCTTATCTGGTTGTTGTCGTTTCCTGTTGGGTGTGAAAACATCTCACTTGAAAAAAGCTGCTAGAAGTCTCAAAACAGAATTCAGGGTGGGAAAATAACAGCAAGGGGAATTTAAGGAAAGAAAACAATCAATCCCTAAATATGGTAGCTGCTATTAAAAGTGGGGAAAAAAATGACATTTTGCCTATTGAGAACTTGTATTATAAGCAAATTGAGTTTCTTATTTTAATAATGATTATATGCATTTATTGATTACCAGTAGAGGAGACTCTATTAAAGGGCAAAGCACTGACCATGTTTTGCCTCTATAGATGTACAAATTTTTAGATTTGAATACATACCAGAGATCTTCAATCATACCCATATATGGAACCTGTTCCTTTTCTATACAGGACGAACCCACAATGAAAACCTTAGTTTATATTCCAGAGGCAACAGATCAGTTTGATCCATGTCAAGGCAGGTCCCCTGGATGACTCATGAAACCTGACCTGACCAAGATTTGAAGTAAAACCTATACACTTATTGAATTCATGATACTTATTTTATTTGTATTCACCAACTTATCTAAGTTAACTGACCACAGAAATGAATGCAAATGTAATATGCCATAGGCTACAGCTGTGCAGTTGAAACACTGCTTAATGTGAAATAAAAATCATATTATCGTTTACCAAAAGTACAAGAGCAAAAGTAGAAAATAATTCCTACCATCATGTGAAAAACTATAGAGGGTACATATTATCTTTAATATAAAAAATCAGGAATATCTGTATGTTTTTTACCATTTGAATGTTCTAATGGTAATATAAAAATAAAAAAAAAAAAACTACTAGGCATCTGGTAAGAGGTTACTATGGTGAGATAGCAAAAAAGAGGAAGACCCTCAATGAGATGGATTGACACAGTGGCTGCAACAATGGGCTCAAGCATAGCAACGCTTGTGAGGATGGCACAGGACCAGGTAGTGTTTCATCCTGTTTTACACAGGGTCACTATGTGTCAGAACCGACTCAACGGCACCTAACGACAACAACATAGTGCTATGAGCAAAGGTAAAAACAGAAGTATCCGTTTAGATAATAAATCAGCGTTTCAAACGGGTTTCTGTTCATAATAACAAATATAAAACATTCAGAGTAATAGGAAATATTAAAAATAATTTTATTTAGCTTGTGTCTTTATGATACTAAACTAAAAACATAAAAAACGATAGAAAAAAAGACATTAAGTAATATGCCAATTTTTGTTTCAATTTAAACCCATGAACAACTAGATCGCAAAATCATAACTACTTCTGTAACATTCCTGCTGACTGGACTACATTGGATACATTATAGATACATTGATGAATGAAGGAGGCATTCAGGAGAATAAGTTAATGATGACTTCCCAATAAACCAGTCAAACCCAACTCATTGCCATCGAGGCAATCCTGACTCATAGTGACCCCGTAGGACAGAGTAGAACTGCCTCAGGATTTCCAAGGCTGCAATATTTACAGGAGTAGATTGCCAGGTCTTTTCTCCCATGGAGCTGGTAGTGGGTTCAAACTGCCAAACTTTCGGTTAGCAGCTGAGCACTTAACCATTGTGCCACCAGGGCTTCTTGAATGTAGAGATAGCATTTTCTATTTTGGAGCTATTTTATTCATTTCTGGATAGATTTTTTTTTTTTTTTAATAAAGAATAGTCAGATGCACTAGGAGTGAATCTTTCCATTCTATTAGTTGTTGAGAGCAGGAGATTTTAAAAGAGGATGTGCCATAAATGTATTTTCAATTATCTGCTTAAAAATGAGACTGTTGTGCCCAAGCAGAGTTAGAAAAAAAAAAATGGAAAAGAAAAATACTAAGTTTAACCCTTTGTCATGAAGGTGCTGGCTGCAAAAGTCACATGCTAAGCCCACCTCTCAATGCACACTGATTAAAACAAAAACCAAACCTGTTACCAGTGAGTTGATTCTGACTCATAGCAACCCTATAGGACAGATTAGAACTGCCCCATACAGTTTCCAAGGCCGTAATCTTTATGGAAGCCAATGGCCACATCTTTCTCCCATGGAGTAGCTGGTAGGTTTGAACGGCTGACCTTTCAATTAGCAACCAAGCACTTAACCACTGCACCATCAATTATTGTCTTCTGGTGCAGTTTTCCATGCCCTAAATAATTGAATGCCAATCTCCATTTTCATATGTAAATTTTTCTTTCATATGATATATCCATTTGTACTTTTTACTCAGCATTTCCCAGATGACCATAGAAATCTCTCTATGACCTCTTCCTTCTTGTAGTCTCTCCAAGTTCCTCAGCCCTCCATCTCTGCCCAACTATAGCAGTGCCTTCTGTCTTTATGTTTTCTGCTTTAGTTCTAAAAGGAGTTCTACTGAAATTATATGACTGGATATGGTATCTACTTAAACATACACTGGAAAAAAAAATAGAACTGACAATGAAAGAAGAGAAAAATGCAGTAAGAGGACCACAGACCATTAAATGCAAGGATCACTTGACCAACAAATAGCACTAGACCCAGGTCCCTAGCCCTACTTAGTCATTAACCTGAATGGCTTTAGGCAAGTCACTTGACCTCTACTTTACTGGGTGCAAAATTTGGGGATTTGACTGGATAACCTCCAAGAGCCAGAGCCTGTGGGATCTATTGGTTCTGAAGTCATAAGTTAAATAAAAGGCATCAGTTAATGTACAATCAATACAATGTTTCTTATTGTGGTTTTTATTTTTTATGAACTTCCTGTAAGTCATTTTTTTTTCAATTGAAAAAGTAACGCCAGCCCAGGATAAACATTAAAACCACGTAAGTCTCTTTCATAGGCCACAGGCTCAGTTCTCCTTTCCAGAGACAAATACTTAAAAGTTTTCTGCGAGTCCTTCCATAATTTTTTGATACCTAAACAAATACAAATGTGTGTGTATGTAATTTTGCATAATAATTTTATATAAATTGGAAGATGTTGTACGTAGTATTCTGCAATTTACCTTTTCCATTTAGTGCACAAAGGCTTAACTCAAAGGCTGAGTAAGATTCCATCGAATGAATGAAATATCACATTAGTCTTATGCTGACGGTAACTTTAGCATAATCAGGAAAAATTAACCAAGCTTTCATAGTGAAGGACATGAAAACATAAAGTAGTACTCACTGACAAATTATATTTAATATCTATTGTTTGTCTAGTACTTTATGCATAAAATCCCAGCCTAACCATGGTCTCAGGGAACATCTAGCTCAATTGGCATAACACAGTTTATAAAGACAATGTTCTACATACTACCTTGGTGAGTAGTGTCTGGGGTCTTAAAAGCCTGTGAGCGGCCATCTAAGATACTCCACTGGTCTCATCCCTTCGGGAGCAAGGGAGAATGAAGAGAACAGGATACAAGGAAAAGATTAGTCCAAAGGACTAATGGTCCACAGCTACCAAGGCCTCCACCGGACTGAGTCGAGTACAGCTAGATGGTGCCCGGCTACCACCACTGACTGCTCTGACCAGGATCACAACAGAGGGTTCTGGACAGAGCTGGAGAAGGATGTAGAACATAATTCTAACTCACACAGAAAAAAAGACCATATTTACTGGCCTAAAAGAGACTGGAGAAACCCCGAGAATATGGCCCCCAGGCACCCTTTTAGCTCAGTGGTGAAGTTATCTCTGAGGTTCACCATTCAGCCTAGGAGTGGACAGCCCCATAAAACCAAATGGGACTAATGAGGTACAGTAGTCCTGTGACAAGGGTCAGAAGGCAGAAGGGGACAAGAAAGCTGGTGATAGGGAACCCCAGGTTGAGTAAGGATATTGTTGATGTGTTGTGAGATTGTTAACCATTGTCATAGGACAACATTTGTAGTAACTGTTAAATGAGAAACTATTTTGTTCTGTAAGCCTTCATCTTAAGTGAGAATAGCAGCACAATTGGAAGAGCGTAGTTAATGTCACTGAACTGTGCATGTAGACATTTTTGAAATGGTGTATCTTTGGCTATGTGTATTTTCACCAAAAAAAAAGGTGGAGAAGCTAGAGAGTTGACATGTCGTGGGGTTGTTAACCAATGTCATAAAACAATATGTGTACTACTGTTTCATGAGAAACTATTTGTTCTGTAAGCCTTCACCTGAAGGACAATAAAAAAAAAAATCCCAGCCCAAAAATCACTTGAAATTTCTGACATTTCTCCTTATTTTTTAGTTAAAGAAATTATGCCAAATCTAATAACATACATTAATACTTATGTAAGTTCTCAAAGGAGTAAAAATATTTTAGTAATTTGAAATAATTAAATATTAACTAAATGATAATGAATATGAGAAGATAATTATGGAAAAAATACCCTCAAATGTTATAGAATTTTTAAAGCAAGAATAATATAGTTGAAGGTTCACCCAATAAGATTCAAGAATAGCAAGTTAAAGATATGAAATTCAAACTTCTAGAGGAGTTTGGTACTTATTAATTCTTGTATCAGATCTGCATGTCCACTTCAGGATAGATGCTCATTTACTGTTGGCACTGAGATAGTGCAGGTATAGAAGACACATGTAGGACTGGGTCACTGCATTAGATTTAAACCTATAGGTAAATTGTATTTCAAGAAGCATACGAATGTATAATCATTATACTCATCTAAAGAAATTAAAACCTAAGGCAAGAACTCATTTAAACTCAAAATGGCTCTGAGTAAAATCTTTCTTAGAAAACTGAAATGTACTCATAAAATAATCTGAAACTGATCAGCCATTTATGGTACATTTATGCTACGCACTGTCATACACCTCATGTAAATTAATTCCATCAATAATTGTATAAGAGGTTGTGATTGTTGCTATAGGGTTGTTTTTGTTATTATCATTATTATTATCCAATGACTGACTCAGTGCCTGGTACATAGTAAGCACTCAATAAGTATTTTTTGAAAAAAATGAATGAATTAGTGCGTCTCCATTTTGCAAGTGAAGGAGTAGGCTCAGAGACATTTAGTCAAGGAAAATTTAGAAGTTAGACGTTAACAAAGTTAATATGATACTATTTTCTCTTTATAATGAACTCTCAGAGAGTATAATATTGACCCTTTTAGGACAATATTCACCTCATCTCTGGTGCATTTATCATGGTCATCTATTTCAAGTTCTTCAGAAACACATTAACTCAAACAAAATTTCAAAGATTCAGCCCTGGTATTTACCAAAGGCTCAAAGATGACACTCTAGCTAAGTTTGGTAAAAGTTTAGTAAAACGCATAAATACGAAAAAGTTAGAATAAGAGTGAAACAAAATTTTCAAAATATTGGTAACTTGATGACCAAGTAGGAAAACAACAGAAGCAAATTATCTGAGGACTACATGAACAAAATAAATTATGGAAGGAATACCAGTCACTATAAATGTTATCTTCAGAATATAATAAAGGCAAGACATGAATATGGAATCAGAAGCTTTATTTTAATAATTTAGATTTATATTCCCAATGTGAGCAATGATCAAGTGGAATCATTAATAGCCAAGTTTGATCGAACAAGGAAAGAAAAAAATTGGTAAGACAAATAAAGCTTTACCCATGTGGACGTATTACAGAACTCCAAAACCAATCCTGAAAAAGAGATTTGCTTTTGTTTTAAGAGATGCTATTAATGTTAGTTATCATGTAATATAAAGGCAGCATGGTATGCTAGTGGTTGGAAAGAACACATTTACCGGATATAGATTTGGTGGTATTGTATTTAACTTTGATTACTCACACAATGCTGTGATGTGAGTTATTGCCCCCAGATTACAAATGAGGAAACCAAGTTGAACTAGAATCATAAGTAGATGATTCTAACACAAATCCAACCAGTTATGAGCTCTGTGGCTCTGGGGAAATCACTTCTCTGAATTTAGTTTCTTCTCCTGTAATACAGAGATGATACTTGTCCTACTGACCTTCCAGAGTTGTTACGTGATGGCAATTAGATAACATATAAAAGCCTCCATGCTCTGGAAAGCACTCTGCAAATATAGGGTTTTTATTACAGACACAAAAGTCATGCTGTTCGAATCAACATTAGCAGCAGCATAATGGTTAAGAACACAGCCCTTGGAGTCTTACTAAGAGACATGTTGGCTACGTCATTTGCTACCTGTGCAAACTTTGGAGAGCTGCTGTTTGTATCTCCATTTCTATACTGGTAAAACAGGGATGATAATACCTATCTCATAGAGTCATTGTGAGTAGTAAATGATGCAACACATAAAAAGTGCTTAGAACGTGCTGGTCATATTAACTTTCTCTTGTCCCTGGGAGGCACAAATGGTTAAGCACATGACTACTAGCCAAAAGGTTAGTGATTCAAATCCACCCAAAGGCACCTCAGAAGATACGCCTGGCAATCTGGTTCCAAAAGGTCTCAGCATTGAAAACCCTATGGGGCAGTTTCACTCTGCACATATGGGGTTGCCATGAGTTGGAATCGACTCGACAGCAACAACAACAACTAACAGGGGAACCAGTCTCTGGACATCTGTGTCAAACTTCATGGATGACTTAGCAATTTATATTTAATTCTGTTAGATGAACAAGCATTCTTGGAGAACCAACACTCTGAAAAACACTGTGCTATATATTTACAGGGGATGTAAAGATGGATTCTATAGAACTCCTGCACTCTGGAGACTCCTAGCCCACTGAAGGAAATCAACACATAAATAATAACTATTCAAGACAGAGTGTGATACATGGAGTATCAGAGAGAAATTCCTACTATATTTCAGACATTATGCATCAAATATTTTCTTGCTTTCCTCTATTTGGGTCTGTCCAGCGCTTTGGTCCATGGTAACTAAAGGACAACTTATATGAAAGCATTTTGAAAACTGATGAGCATGATAAAACACATGCACCTATAATCTGGGCCATGTGTCCCAGCATGAAAAGAACAGGTAGCTTTTCTACTGAGAGTACCAGTCATTAGGCAGTGCTCTGAAAATTAATATAACTGGTCCATGGACTTAGGGTTATTTTTCCCAGAGTGCAGATAGATATGTGCTGATTCTTTCATGTCCTCTTATTACTGTTGCTACCCATATTCAAGACAGGTACCTATGTCTGGGAATCAGTCTTTAAGCAGGGGACCAATCAAAGATAAAAGACATATAAAGAGATTGAACTTGAAACCTCATTGCTCTAAGCTGCTACTGTGCAATCAACCTGTTAAATTCAGATGCCCAGACACCGTACTGAGAAGGTTGCTTTTTCACTTTTCCTGTGTAAGATCAGCAAGTATTTACTCCAGATCCATGGAGCTCAGATGGTACACTTCAGCTCTTCATCAAAAATTCATTTAAACCATCAATAGCACCACTTCAATACCATCCCATTTACACTGCAAAAATAGCCATCTCCTTGTTCTCTTTGGAATTGTTCATTGATGGCTACTACTTGAAATAGAATGCAAGCATCTTGCCTAGATTATAATAACCTCTTATTGGTTTTGATCCTACTGCTTCTCTCGTTTTCCAGTCCATTCTGGACAAATTTTTATAGTGCTCATCATTTGTCAAAGGACTTCCATATATGCTGTCATCCAGTTACCAAGGAGATGAGCAGGCTTAAATAAATGAAGGCAAGGCAATATTTGATTCATTCCTGAAATACAGTGGAAATTTCTCTGATACTCTCATGTACTTATCAAACTGTCTTAAAGTATCATTATTTGTGTGTTTATTTCCCTCAGCAGACTATGAGCTCTCAGAGTGCAGGGAAATTGTCTTATCTTTGTAATCCCTAATGTGCAAATATACTACAACTCATTATCAGGAATTTTCAGTGGTTCCTTACTACTAGTTTATGGGAAAAAAAATCAAACTCCACAGTATGGTTCCCACTTTATTCCAATCTTATCTCCCAATATTCTCCCATAAGTAGCCTATGCTACACGTGAGAAGGTAAAGAAAAGACAGAATGAGACTATTTAGCTTCATCTCCAGAGATTCTAAGATAGTAAGAGGTAGGTGGAGTCCAGAAGTATTTGTTTTTAATTACATCTATAAACCAGGATTGATGTTCTCAACTCCAGACCAAGTAAATTACTTCCTATTCCCCAAGGCTACCCTATAAGTTTATAAACCCAGGTGTTCGCTAATGTTATCAATCTAGAATGGGGAAGTTCCTTCTCCAATCACTGCTTCTCAATGCCCATCTTAAATAATACCTCCTGCATGAAAATTTCCTAATTTATTTCTTTTCTATTAACTTCCATAGCATTTTGCTTGTATCTCTGTTTTGATATTATAATCCATCTTGTAATACGGGCATCTGAATACCTATTGTCCCAAACAACAAATATAATTTACTTGAGAGAAGTAATTGTCTTAAACTTAAAAAAAATATATTATCTGATAAACTGAGTATCATGCTCTACATGTAAACAGGCAGCTCATCTTTGAAAAATCAGGCATCACTCTACCTTACATCATTTAGTTCCTATAATTGTCTCTGTAATTTCTAAGATGGAGTTAGTTAACAATTGTCTTTACTCAGATAACATACTAATAAGAACTTTACTTGTCAAAAAGAGATGAGCAAGCACCCCAAACTCACCTTAAATGTACTTTTTTTCTAAAGCAAAATGTGTTGTACCAGTAAGTTTCAGCAGGCCTACTTTGTTCCACTGGGTCACATGAAGTTGGAAGTTTCTAATTATCAGCACAGTTTTACATAGCATCGTTGCCCTGAACCAAGAAGTAATGTTAACAGGCAGAGTGAAAAGAACTCTGTAGACATGGCAGAAAATGGCAACTTTCTGCACTGCTGTTGCTTGGGGAGAGGGTACTCATGGTCCCATGCACAAGGTTCTTGGGCCACCTGTTCAGTAGTGCTTTAGTGCCTGAGGAAAGGGGCAGCTTGCTTAACCAGGTTTGACTATGACATCCATTAGTTAGACTGAACAGAAACTAAGGTGGAAGAAATTTCTTAAGCTAGAGTTCTGGAACTTACTTCAGCTATTCATAAAACTACCATTGGCACCAGCATAGCGGGAACATCATATAGGGAAAAGCATATTGGGAATGTCAGATTACAAAAACTGAAGACTGTTCAAGTCAGAAATTAACCCACCCCATGTTACGCTTTTGTGTCGATCGCTAACAAATCGTAACCTGGGAATAGAGATAGGAAAATGGCTGGCCCAGAGACACACATCTGTGGTAGATCATGTATTTAATTCTTAATTACTTTAAGCTTGAAGCCCATGGAGCATTTTGTAAGTGTATTGGTCTTCAGGCAATTTTGTGGCATTATTTTCTTTCTAAGTTTGTTTATAGGTAATATCTCAGAATTCAGTCCTCCCTTAGTACCTTTCCAATTATTCTTACATACAGTAAGTTTCCAACGTGCTGATAAGAATTAGCAATACCGCTTATAAGAAGAAAATGCATGGTGTTTATTTTACTATGGCATGAATCTTTTTTTTAATTTCAACAATTTATGGCATGAATCATTTTAAAAACTAAGTAAAAATTCTATAACCTCTACCTCCAAAGTTACTATCAGTTTATTATTTTATTATCAAAATAACTCTTCTTATTAAAATTATTATTGAGAACATGTATAACCATTCTCTATAAAATAAATATATGCATTAAAAAAAAAAAAAAAAAAAACCTGTCATCGGGTCAATTCCAACTCATAGTGACTGTAGTGGACAGAGTAAAACTGCCCCATAGGGTTTCCAAGGAGCAGCTAGTGGATTCGAACTGCTAACCTTTTGGTTATGCGTATTTTTAATGTGGATATTATCAATGTAATTTGCCTCAATAGTTATGGTTTTATTTTTGATGTAGTATTTCTATGAATTGAAAATTTCTGCACTGTAACATGATATAAACATTTTTTAAAAAGTGTTAGTTGATGAGTAGGCCAAAACCAAACCAAACCTGTGTTAGCTGATGAGTAGGCCAAAACCAAAAATCAAACCTGTTGCCATGGAGTCAATTCCAACTCATAGCGACCCTATAGGACAAAGTAAAACTGCCCCACAGGGTTTCCAAGGAGTGCCTGGTAGATTTGAACTTCCAACCTTTCGGTTAGCAGCCGAATGCTTAACCACTACACCACCAGAGTTTCCAATGAGTAGGTAGAAAGGCAGAATAGGCATGAGTTAATATTTTTTAATCATAAATATGTTTATACCTATAATAATATCGATAATGGATTTTTTACTATTTACTTACTTTGTGTGTAAAATGTTTTAATTTATTGTTTTATTCTTTATAGGAATGTGAGAGAATCAAAGAAAAGTAGAGCCAGGGCCTTGATCCAGCCCTGCCTAAAAACCATCCCCAAAAGTCTATCACTGTACTTATCATTACTTGAGCTGGTAAGTCTCTTCTTTTTTTAAGCCAATTTGAATTAGATCCCCTGTTACTGAAATTGAACAACCTAATTGAGAAAAATAACTCAAGGAAGTTAAAAAGTCATAAAGACTTCCTTAATGACCCTGATGTTTCTCTCTGAATTTTCATAGACATTTTGTATGACAATTCCTACCTTAAAATGTTGTTATTCATAAAATTCTTTTTACTAAAATAGCCTAAGTTCCTTGAGTAGAGATTCCATATCTTTTTCTTTTTCTTTCAGTGGGCCTAGAACTTTATCTTGGGCATATCAGGTGCTCGAGAAATGCTTTGCCAATTACTAACTAAAACATTCATGTAAATGTTCCTTAGCTGAGAGAATAAAAGAGTAATTTATTTTTGTCCCTCATGCACTAAATTCCCTCTGATGACTCACGTTTGTCAGCTAACTTGACAACACATAAAAGCTCCAGTGCTGTGTAGTTCCCACTGAATCTCCATCCCCAGACAGGGCAGCCAGGAATCATGACAGCCCCCAGGCAGCCCAGACAGATTTCTGACAGGTGCTCCCCACTCGGCACAGCCAGAGACCCAAAAGGGAAACAAGTACATCAAGTATATGAGTGTCAGGTAAACTCCAGGGTGCCATGATAGAACCACGGGAGCCACGTCTGACTAATGCTGATGGCAGAGCAGTCCTGGGGGTCAGACAGCCTCACCTCCAAACCTCAGAAAAATAACAGCAGAAAACCTTTAAGAATAGGATGGTAAAAGTAGTCAAACTTGGTGAAACTAACTCAAACGTTACCTCTGAATTTAAAAAAACTATTCATTGATTTTTCTTTTCTTTTTTAGACTCTGTGGGCATGTTTTTTTTTTTTTTTAACATCTTTTTCCCACCAACACAGACAAAGAATTGCTTGTGATTTATCAACAAGGACACACAGGAAAGGCACAAAAGGAAGTCACAT
This sequence comes from Dugong dugon, assembly GCA_030035585.1. NCBI lineage: Eukaryota > Metazoa > Chordata > Mammalia > Sirenia > Dugongidae > Dugong > Dugong dugon. Next base: position 139,770,597 of record CM057464.1, on the reverse strand, counting down.
ATAGTCATGGTGTGCTTGCTCACTGGAGCAGAGCTATTCATTTTGGTGGCTGCTTTTTCCTATTTCTGTCACAAAGATTTAAATATCTAAAGAGCACTTTATAAACATTCTTTCTCTTTATAGTACCTAAATTTACAGGGTATAAACAAAACATACCATGTATCTTTTCTTTTCCCCCTGGGATATACAAAGTATCTTTGGGTAAATTGATAGCCTGACAAATGATAATACATTGGCGGGAAAAATAGGGATTAGCTACTACATGCCCCTACCCCTGACACACACACACAGTTGTTTTCCAAACACTCTTCCTGTTGTCAAGTATTTCACTCTACTTGGAGTGATTCTGTCTGAAATGAGGAAACTCACAACTTGACAACTTCCATTTCCCCATGTCATCCTTCTCATTCCCAACATCTATAGTATCCAAAATCACAAATTAAAACAAAGGAATAATTTTATTCCTAAATTTGTAATTGATACAAGTCTTTAAAGTATTCTTTTCCTGAGAGAAAATAAGATTGTGACAATTTATCAAGGATTCAATATTTAAAGTTACTTACTGGAATTTGATATTGCATTTAATCACTCAATGTTTAATAAACCCAAAAATTATGATCCAATGATGGAACCAAAAAAAAGGAAACCAGAAAATCCAGTTCCTCCCCCCAAATTTCAATATATTCCTGATATGGAGACAAAATATTATATGCCTGATATGTATTAACAATCCTCCCGTTTTCTTTTTAATTTTTTAATGTAAATTTTTAGCATCTCAGTTAAGCTTCTTTTTCCTCCTAGAGCTATTGAAATTATAGAATTCACTCCTAAAAAAACTACAGGCCTCTCTGTGAAAAAAAGTTTCTCCAAGATAAAGGAAGGGGAAAAATGTTTCCTCTTCCTCTGAAGCTATAGGGAAAAACATATTTTCTTTAGACTTCAAAAAACTGCTCTTAGAAGTATTAATTCTAACCAAGAAGTCTTATAAGAAATCAGGACTTTAAAGACTATTGCCATGTCCTATGAAAGTAACACTTGATGTCTGAAAAATCTGTAATTCTGATAGAATCCCCTTGTCAAACCAGAAGAAGGTTAGTGGCAATCACTTCTCTCTTGAGAAAGAGATAAAATAAAATGACTAATAAATTTCTCGTTTAAGCATAGGACTTGAGAGTCTTCTTTCATTTAAATTAACAGTTAGGACCTTCTACTTTCAGGTAAAAGTATTAGCTAAACCTGGTCACTGCTGCTGCAGCAACAATTTTTAAAAAGGGATAATTTATTTTTAAAATTATTCAAGAGCTGATGAAGCAAAAGGAACTACATACACTAAAATTTCAGAGAAAGAAAAGTCCTTCATCTGCCATTTTCTTCCCTGAAGGTATTTGCCAAGTCTAGCATCTGTTGAGTACATAGAAAAAAATCAAATTCCACTTCTCATACCATGTTGTAAAGATTAATCAATGCAATCTTTTATCAGTTCTGTCTCCCTCAGTTCTACTTCTGTGGAACATGCAACACTTCCTACGACCTCAACTTCCTAAAGCTAGGTCAGATCTCACAGGTTGAAAGACAATCCTCCAGACTGCCAAGTTGGCCCAAGACCTCAGACTCCAGCCTCCAACTAGGGAATCTCTACCACATCTTCTCTTCTGCTGGCTACAAATTCAGGGATTCCCTGTACCCCCGCTACACAGGATACCAGCCATAGGCTCAGGGGTCCCCAGCCCCTTTCACTTCTGACCTATTTGTTCCCACTACTCCTTTTGGTTCGATAATTTACTAGAACAACTCACAGAACTCAGGGAAAGCTCTTTACTTACGCTTACAATGAAGAGATGCATAGGGCACAGTCTGGGAGGGTTCCCAACACAGAGCTTCCAAGTCCCAAACAGAGGCACTTTATCCTTCCATGTGCATCAGTGTCTTTCACCAACCAGGAAGATCATGGAGCTTCTGTGTCCAGAGCTTTTATTAGGGCCTCATTATGTAGGCATGGTCACCTCCTCAGAGGTCAGCTGATACTGTGAGGTGGTCTTCTGGCCTGACTAGCCCCACCTGAGTCATCTCATTAACATAAACTCTCAGATGTGGTTTGCAGGCCTATAGATAACAAAGGTACCCCAATTACTCAGATGCCCTGGTGGCGCAGTGGTTCAGGAAATTCTAAGGGTTTAGAGTTATCTCTCAGAAGCCAAGGATAAAGACCAATTACTTGGGTAAAATGAATATAAACCCCACAGTTGAGAATCAGGCTTTAGATACGTAGAAGGAATCTATTAGGGAAAAAAGAAATCAGCTAAATTTTGAGGATATTATAAACACCTTTATGTCAATAAATTTGTCAACAAGTAACAAGAAGCAATTTAAAATTCAGTTTCATCCATCTCTCATCTCAAAGCAGTATTAGTTCCTCTTTTGCCCCAACTTGCCCATCCGGACTACCCATGGTTTAATCTAATTCCTGAATTTCCCTCCAATCCTGCTTGTCCTTCAGTATTTTCCATGTCAGTAAATGGAAACTCCCTTCTTTGGTTCTTTTTCCTTTACACTCCATATCTAATAAATAATAAAATCTTGTTAGTTCTACCTTGAAAATACAACCCAAATCTCACCTTTTCTCACCACACTTACCTCTACCACTTAGTCCAAATCTCCACCTTCTCTTACCTGGATTATCAAATTATCTACTTCATTAGTCCACCCTAACTGACTTCCACCTTGTCCTCCCTACAGTTTTCTAGCAACACAGAATCCCGACTAGTCTTTTAAAAACATAAATCAAATTATGACTTCTCTGTGCACACAAGCTTCTAAGAACTAAAGTACTCCCCATCTCAGAATAAAAGCAAACAAGGCCCTGTGTGGACTTTCCTATTACTGTTATGGTTAGTTGCCATAGAGTCAATTCTGACTCACGGCAACCCCATGTGTGCAGAGTAGAACTGCTCCACAGAGTTTTCAAGGCTGTGACTTTTCAGAAGCAGATTGTCAAGCCTGTTTCCCAAGGTGCCTCTAGGTGGGTTCATATTACCACCCTTTCAGCTGGTAGACAAACACTTAACTGTTTGCATCACCCAGAGACCCCTTGCTATTATTAGTGCTCTATTAATAGTGTTATTCCCCCTCCCAGACACACTTGTCCTTGAGATATGGGCATGTCTTCTCATTGCTTGCAAGTCTCTGCTCAAATTTTACCTTATCAAAGATGATTTTCTCCACTATATAAAATAGCACAGTCCCTTTTCCCTTCCCATTTCTTCTCACCTTGATTCATTGTTCTTTGTAGCACTTATCATTCTCTGGCAAAGTGCATATGTATTAGCTTATTGTTTATATTCTGACTTCCAGTTGGAATGTAGTCTCCTTGGAAGCATGGATTTTAATTATTTTATTTACTGCAACATCCAACTGGAATGTTGTACTCAGTACAAATATTTGTTGAGTAAATTGACTAAATGAATGAACCAAAAAGCCCATTAAAGTGTTTTCCCCAAAAGAGTCTTTTTGTCCCTAAGGGTAATTCTGAAATAAATGGCTCAAATGGTAGTCACTGAAATTGTGGTTCCTGTAGGCATATTGCCCAATTCAAATCTCAGTAGCTATGTAATTTTACCAAGTTACTTTAGCTATCCATGTCTCATATTTCTCACTCATTAAATGTGATTAATATGTATAACAATATTTTGAGATAATTCATGTAACATGCTTCACACAGTGCTTGGTAGATTGTTGTTGTTAGCTGCCATCGGGTCTATTCCGACTCATAGTGGTCCTATGTACAACAGAATGAAATGCTGCCCCATCCTGCACCGTCCTCACAATCATTGTCATGCTTGAGCCCATTATTGCAGCCACTGTGTCAATCTATCTCATTGAGGGTCTTCCTCTTTTTCGCTGACCCTCCACTTTACCAAGTGTCTTAGTCATCTAGTGCTGCTATAACAGAAATACCACAGGTGGTTTCAACAAAGAGAAGTTTATTCTCTCACAGTCCAGTAGGCTAGAAACCTGAATTCAGGGTGCTGGCTCCAGGGGAAGGCTCTCTCTCTGTGTCGGCTCTGGAGGAAGGTTCTTGTCATCAGTCTTCCCTTGGTCTGGGAGCATCTCAGCACAGGAACCTCAGGTCCAAAGGATGCGTTCTGCTCCCGGCACTGTTTTCTTGGTGGTATGAGGACCCCATGTGTCTCTGCTCGCTTCTCTCTTTTATATCTCAAAAGAGATTGGCTTAAGACACTATCTAATCTTGTAGACCTCATCAGTATAACTGCCCTAAGCCGTCTTATTATATCATAGTGATAGAAGTTACAACACACAGGGAAATCATATCAGATGACAAAATGGTAGACAATCATACAATACTGGGAATCGTGACCTAGCCAAATTGACAGATATTTTCGGGGGACACAATTCAATCCATGACACCAAGCATAATGTCCCTTTCCAGAGACTAGTCCCTCCTGATAACACGTCCAAAGTATGTGAGACTAAGTCTCATCATCCTCACTTCTAAGGAGCATTCTGGCTGTACTTTGTCCAAGACAGATTTGTTCATTCTTTTGGCAGTCCATTGTATATTCAATATTCTTTGCCAACACCACAATTCAAAGGTGCCAATTCTTCTTCAGTCTTCCTTATTCATTGTCCATCTTTTGTATGCATACAAGGTGATTGAAAACACCATAGCTTGGGTAAGGTGCAACTTAGTCCTCAAAGTGACATCTTTGCTTTTTAACACCTTAAAGAGGTCTTTTGCAGCAGATTTTCCCAGTGCAATGTGTCATTTGATTTCTTGACTGCTGCTTCCATGGGTGTTGACTGTGGATCCAAGTGAAATGAAATCCTCGACAACTTCAATCTGTTCTCCATTTATCATGATGTTGCTTATTGGTCCAATTGTGAGAATTTTGGTTTTCTTTATGTTGAAGTGTAATCCATACTGAAGGCTGTGGTCTTTGATCTTTACCAGTAAGTGCTTCAAGTCCTCTTCATTTTCAGCAAGCAAGGCTGTGTCACATGCATAACACAGGTTGTTAATGAGTCTTTCTCCAATCTTGATGCCGTGTTATTCTTATAGTCCAGTTCTTCAGATTATTTGCTCAACATACAAACTGAACAAATAGCTTGAGATAGTAAGTGCTAAATAAATGTTCATTATTAATATTTTTATTAGTAGTGGTTGCATATAACTATGCTAAATGGTGAATATCAGGTGAAAAATCTGAGAAAAGAAGATATAGTTTGTATCAACAACATGTTGACAATATAAGGGACAGAAAAGAAGACTAAGACATGAGTTCTATCCTTAAGATACTGAATGTCATGTTTTAGAAGTAAAATTAAAAATGTGTAGAGAACAATATAACTTTTGCCAGAATAACCAGGTTCTTAGTTCAGTTTGGGACTACTTAACTATACTTGTGGGCATAAAACTTCTCATTGTCTGTATCCTTAGGAGTTGTAAATAATCTATTAACCGAAACAAAGGAATTATAATGAAGAAATATCAGAATCGCAAACATGATCACAAGGCAAAACAGCAACAATACAAACAATAGATATGTATTACCATTGTTTAAAAATGATAAGACCTCGTCATGCCCATGATGAGCAGTTTAGCCCTGTAGATCTTTAGAACTTAAATTGTATAGATTTTTATTTTTTGTTTATGTTGCAAACCAGGCAGGAAAATAAAATTCTAGTCCTAGTAGTCGCATACAGAAAGACGTAAATATGCAAGTCTATGCCATGAACAACTTGATTTCTGTAGGAACAGACCTCAGAAGTATTGAAGCCTGGGCCTATTGGGAGGATGCTGTAGCAGCCTTTCATTCACACAGTCTCACTGGGAAATGCTGGAGATGTTAAGAGTTACTTGTGTCTGGTGAGCAGCAATCACAGAACCAGTTTCTACAGGACAGCTGGGAAGGGCCAGGAGAGTGTCAGATTTTCTGATATTAGAAGAGCTGGGTACCTCAAAGGACACAGAAGGGATGCATCTTGATTCAGCAGCTGAAGATCAGCCAAGTTTGTCCCCCAGATTGGGGGTACAGTTGAGTTTGCTCTTCTGTGTTGTCATCTTCATGCATTTAAGTCTTGTATTCTTTACTTGAGGAGCCTTGGTGGTGCAGTAGTTAAGCAGTTGACTGCTAACCAAAAGGTCAGTGGTTCCAACCCACCAGCCACTCCATGGGAGAAAGATGTAGCAGTCTGCTTCCATAAAGATTTACAGCCTTGGGAACCCTATGGGGCAGTTCTACTCTGTCCTATAGAATCATTATGAGTAGTAATCGACTCGATGGCAGTGAGTTTTTTTTTTTTTTTCTTTACTTACATTAAAGAAACTTGTGTCCTTTATCTGTGAAGGAGCAATCACCTGTATTCTTACAATAACCAAACACTTCAGCGTTTGTAGTAAGCTGAATAATTTCCCCCAAGGTATTAGGTTCCAACACCTTTGGGAAGTCTGTAAATGTTGCCATACTAGGATAAAGGGTCTTCATACATGTGATTAAATTACAGATGGTAAGATAGGGAAATTATCCTGGATTATCTCGGTGGACACTGAAAGCAATTTTAAGTGTCCTTACAAGAGAGAAGCAAAGAAGAGATTTAACACACAGAGAAGAGAAGGTTATGTGAAGATGGAACAAAGAGAGATTTGAAGATGCTGGCCTTGAAGATTGGAATGATGTGACCGCAAGTCAAGGAATGACAGCAGCCATCAGAAACTGGAAGAGAGAAGGAACATATTCTCCCATAGAGCCTCTGGAGGACATGCTGCCCTGCTAGCACCTTGATTTTGGCCCAATGAAATGGATTTCAGAATTCTGGACTCCAGAACTGTGACAGAATAAATTTCCATTGTGTTAAAAAAGCCACCTATTTTGTGGTGATTTGTTACAGCAGCGGTAAGAAACTAATACATCATCAAAAGTGAAAATATACACAAAACTCTCAAATTCTAATAGGCACAGATGAGAAAGGCATTTAGCAATAAGGGAGTAGGAGTTGATTCTGAATACCAATGGACAGCTGAACTATCCTCAGCACAAAACAGAAAAGTCTTTGATGCTGGGTATGGGGAAATAATTCTTTTAAAAAAGGATTTCCACTACCCTTTGATTTCAGGGGATTTAGCACCCTAGTGTAAGAGAATATAAAACAAACGATACATAATTATACTCACACTTTTGCTTTTTTCCCTTGTAGCTTAAGTATCAGAGATACCTGGTTGGACCACTTACATTCAAATTGAAAATGTGTTTAATTGAGACATGAAACTGAGACTCCAACTAGAAAAAGTAAAAACTTTCTTTTAAACTTCTGTTTATAAGATAGATGAGTGAATGCACTTGGAAATATACTCTGTGTACATTTTTTGTTAAATGAGTCAATGAATTTGAAAACAGAATGTTTCATCCTTCCATAGTATTCCAAAGTGTCCAGGAATACTGAGTTAAAATGGTCTTGAGACAACGCCTCATAAGTGTTCTATAATAGGCTTCTGTGGATCTGACACTTAATTTAGGGAAGATGACTTTCCTCTGAAACGTTAATTTAGATGAAGGATAGGGTAGAATGCTATGGAAAGGCTGAGAGGATGGCAAGAGCCTCTTTAAGACTAAAAATCCTAAGAAAGGAATAGTCTTTCATATTTTACTCTTAGATTTTCTTAAAAATTTACCTTAGGACCATTGTTTCAGAGCTGGGAAAAAGAGGCTGCCACTCTACCTCCACAAGCAACTTGCCATTATAGAAATTTGCTTAGATTTGGGAAAATGCTCTACCTAAAACCAGTAAGTCAAATAGGTGTAGCAGGAGACACTTGCTAGATCTTGGTGAAAAGAAGAGTCAGAAGGAAGTACAGGGTTGGAGGCAGCCTTAGACTTAAAACAGCTGAAAGAGAGAGCTGTGGATAGAAAAGCTGACAGAGCCCTGTCCCAAGGTAGATTGCAGCAGGGTCTACAACTATACCTCAAGAATAGGCAAGTGTATAGAGATCAAAGTTTATCAGTAGTTATTAGAGGTGAACGGGAGGGAAGGGGAAGAAAGACACAATGCTTAGGGGACACTGAGCTTCTGTTAACAGTGATGGAAAAATTAGGGAATAGTCAATGGTGATGGCTGAAAAACAGTGAATACAGTTGGTGACACTGGACTGTAAATGTGAAGATAGTTGAAATTGCAAATGTTCTGTTACTGATATATTTACCACACACACACACACACACACAAGTTTCCCGGCCTCTGTTCTCTGGGAGGTCAGTGGCCCTTCAGAGCAGTGACAATAAAATGCCCCAGAGGCAGATAAAAACAGAGCATCCCAGTAGTTTCATTTGCTTGCTTCAGTGCATGCTCTAATTTGACACACAAAATGAGATTTTCCAATATTACCGATACCCAACTGGATAGTTAATTTGCAGCAGTTGTCTTCACAAGGATCACTTGGACAGGGTCACCAAGACAAGCCCAGGCAGTCAAGAAATAAATACCTAATCCTGGCCTCTTCCAGGCTCACTCTCAAAGCCCAGCACTAGGCTGGACTGTCTGATTTTTGGCAAACATATATCCTGCACTTGAGGATTTTACTGGTTATGTCTAATAAATCACCTAGAGAACGTGTCTTTTTTTTTTAATGATGCTTATGTAATTATAAACTAATGCACAGGGGAGTGTAGACAATCCATACAAAAATTCAAGTGCTGACACTAAATTTTCTATAACTCTGGCTAATTAAATGATCTCTGCTGTTGCTTGGTTGCTAACTTTACGAATTTTCATTTCGCTAGTTTTTTTTTTTTTTTATGTGGTGATGAAAACGTCTATAGATAAACTAAAATATCCATAAATTACTTGTCATGGCAATAGGGACTATCTGTACATATGGTGTTGCACATACAGTTACGACAAAACTATGTTGCCATCTAAATATGACTTCTGGTTTATGTGAAATCTAGGTGATATTAATACAATTTTGGTGGAAATACATGTATTTAAAGAAACCTTAAACCTTAATTTTTTTTAAGTTTCTTGTAATCCTTAATATTAATTTTGTTAAATGTTATGACATTCTTAATTGATTTTTGGAAAGTCAAACTGACAAAACACTGAGATAATGAATGTCTTGGTCGTCTAGTGCAGCCATAACGGAAATATCACAAGTGGGTGGCCTTAACAAAGAGAAATTTATTTCTTCACAGTAAAGTAGGCTAAAAGTCCAAATTCAGGGCATCAGCTCCAGGGGAAGGCTTTCTGTCTCTGTTGGCCTTCTCATCAATGTTCCCCCGGACTAGGAGCTTCTCTGCACAGGAACCTTGAGTCCAAAGGATGCGCTCTGCTCCTGACACTGCTTTCTTGATGGTATGAGGTCCCCCTCTTTCTGCTCCCTTCTTTTATATCCCAAGAGATTGCCTCAGGATACAATCCAATCTTGTAAATTGGGTCCTGCATTACTAACACAACTGCCACCCATCCTCCCTCATTAACATCATAGAGGCAGGATTTGCAACATACAGGAAAATCAAACAATATGGGGAATCATGGCCCAGCCAAAATGATACACACATTTTTAGGGGGACATAATTCAATCCATGACAATGAATATCTGTTTTTTAAAGGCCATTAAAAAATTAAAGATGAGGGACTTCCGGCAAAATGGAGCTCTAGGCAGAAGCACCACGCTGTCCCTCCACAGCAAAGATCTGAAAAACTAAGCCAAACAGAGAAAATAGCAATCTCAAAACCCTAAAACATCAAATGAAGAGATAAAGAACTCAGCCAAGCATCAAATGGAGTGAGAAAACTGACAGAGAATGGAGAGTGAGGAGAGATTCATGCAGAGGTCCCCTAACAGCTAACGCAGCGCGGATCTGCCATCTTGGACTCCTGTCGGAGATCAGCAAATAGGGGGTACGAGAAAGCAGCTTCACGGAGCTTCCAGTGGGAGACAAAACAACCAGTAATTTGCAATATACACTTTCCCATCCCCCACACTTCTTCACCCCCGCTCAGCCTCCTCTGCTTCCCATGGCCACAGTCTTGTCTGGGAAGCACTGGCTGCTTGGATTCCACCCGCCTGCAATGGCAGGCTCTCTGAGTGACATTTGTTGGCTGCTGGTGTTGCTTTTTCCTGCTTCTTTTGATTTCTTCTGTACCTCTCACCACCTCTCCCTCTTTTCACTCAAATACCTGGCTCGATGCTCAATCTTTGCTTCTTCCTGAGGGGCTGCGGAGCTCCAGTAATATGTGAAATATGCTTTCCCATCCCCCACTCTTCTTCACCCCCACTCAGACTCCTCTGCTTCCTGTGGCCACAGTCTCTTGTCCGGGAAGCACTGGCTGCTTGGATTCTACCCACCCGCACAGGCCGGATCTCCGAGTGCCATTTGTTGGCTGCTGATGTTGCTTTTTTTCCACTTCTTTTGATTTCTTCCTTACCTCTCACCACCTCCCCTCTTTTTGCTCAAATACCTGGCCCCGTGCTCCATCTTTGCTTCTTTCTGAGGGGCTGCAGAGCTCCATTCAAGTGTGGAACTGCTTCCCGGTCTGGGCTGCCACACTGGTGGGATCCCGGGGCTTTTGTTTGTTTGTTTTGAATTGTTTGTATGTTTTACTTTCCTTTTCTTGACTTGGGAGCCCGTTCTGGCCAGGCGTTGCTGCGTGGCTTGGGACCTACCCCCTCGGCTTGTACAGATGCACAGAGGGATCCCTGAGCGCATTTCTTTCTTCTTAGGTTTTTGTTTTTTGTTTTTTTGGGGGGCTTTCTTGTTCTTTTTTCTTTTTAATTTGTTTTGTTTCTTTTCTCTCTTTTTCCCTTTTTGTGTTACTTCATTACCCAGTTTCTCGTCTCTCTATACCTTCCTTCTCTTTCTGTTCCCTGAATACATGGTGCTGAATACCTCTACACCTTCTAGCCAGGCTGTACTGAAACACCTGAGTACAACTTCCCCAGACCTCGTAGCCACATCAGTGGGATCCCCGGGAGCTATGCTGTTCTTTTTCCTCTCTGATTTTTATTTATTCATTTTATTTATTTTTTTCTTCTTCTTCCCCTTTCTGTTTTTCTCCATTTCATAGGCTCTCATTTCTCCACTCCAATGGCAAGCTCCCCTAGCACTCTTTTTTGTTAGTTTGTATGTTTTTGGCTCCTCTTCCTCTCTCCTCTCTCCCATATCCATCTTAGTTCCATACATGACGCTCTCCCCCCTCCATCCTGCCTACCTGCACTGTGCGCTTAACATCACACCACCAAGCAGCACAGGCACAGCCTACTGGAACCTGCCCTGCACTGATTACCGACACACCCTGGTGGCTGTAGTAAGTGCCACAAACACTCCATTTCAGTAACTCCTCTTCAGCTAGACCTGCCCTGCTGTACCATATCTGAGCGAATGACCCTTCCAATTGGACAAGGAGGCAAAAAGTATCGTGCCCACAGATGAGCTAACAATAAAGAACACACAGCCCACCTGCTCAGACATAGCCAAATTAGAAGAAAGGATGAAACAAACAAACCTACAATCAATCAACGAGAAAAAGAACTACTGAATGCCCCGAAGATAGCAGACAATATCAAAACATTCACAAAAACAGGACAGGATGGTTCCAGTAGGCATCCAAAATAAAACACCAGATGACTTCCAGTGGAAGAAAAGGCACTAGAACTACCCGATAGGGAATTCAAATCTCTAACACTCAGAAATATCCAAGAGTTGAAGCAAAAAGCAGACAAAAATGAGGAAAAAATAGACAAATTCATGGAAAAAGCAGACAAATTCCTGGAAAATACAGACAAAAAATTGGAAAAATATAGTAAAATAATGCAGGAACAAAATGCCAAAATAAATTCACAACTAGAAATTATACAAAAACAACAATTAGAAATCCAAAAGTTAAACAACAAGATTTCAGAAATGGACAGTGTCATAGAAGGGCTGAGGAATAGATCTGAAACGGTGGAAGACAGGATAATTGAATTGAAGACAAACACTTGGATACAACTCTGCTTGATGAAAACTCAGAAAAAAGAACAAAGAAAAATGAAGAGACCTTGAGAGTTATGTGGGATACAATCAAAAGCAAAAATGTGCGAGTGATTAGAGTTCCAGAACAAGGGGAGAAAACAGAAAACACAGAGAGGATCACTGAAGAAATGCTGACAGAAAACTTCCCCAATATCATGAAAGGTGAAAAGCTGGACATCCAAGAAGCTCATCGAAACCCAAATAGGATAGACGCCAAAAGAAAATAACCAAGACATATCATAATCACATTCGCCAAAACCAAAGACAAACAAAGAATCCTGAGAGCAACTCGTGTAAAACAAGAAGTCATATACAGAGGAGAAACAATAAGACTAAGTTCAGATTATTTGGCAGAAACCATGCAGGCAAGAAGACAATGGGATGACATAAATAAAACCTTGAAAGAAAAAAATTGGATCCAAGAATAATATATCCTGCAAAACTCTCCTTCTAATATGATGCTGAACTTAGGTCATTTCCAGATAAACAGAAATTAAGGGAATATCTAAAAACCAAACCAAACTTACAAGAATTATTGAAGGGAGTTCTTCGATCTGAGAACAAACAACTTAAGCTCACAGGCTGAATCTAGGACACAGGATCGTACCACCCAGATACCAGTCTAGGAAATGAACTCTTGAGGACTATCCGAAACCAAAACAAATACAACAAGGAATCAGAGCAGTTAATCAGTAAATGACAACAACATCAGAACAATAAAAGAGGGAATAAACGGTGTAGGTATAGAACCTTCTAATGGAGAGGAAGGCAAGGTGATACCAAGTAATAATAGACTGCTTCAAACTTATAAAGATAAGGGGAAATTTCATGGTAAGGACAAAGAAAGTTAACAAACATACGCATAAAAATAAAGAGGCAAAACATAAAGTCTCAGCAAAAACAAAACCTACAAAAACAAAAGAAATGAACACAAAATCCACAAACAAAAGTAACTCAGCATAGGAGAGTGAAAAGAACAAAGAAAACGTCAGCACCACAAAAAAAAAAAAAAAATCACTACAAAATGACAGCACCAAACTCACATCAATCAATAATTACACTCAATGTAAATGGACTCAATGCACCCATAAAGAGGAGGAGAGTGACAGAATGGATAAGAAAACAGGATCCATCAATATGCTCTCTACAAGAGACAAACCTTAGAAACAAAGATGAGAATTTATTCATAATCAAACTTTGGAAAAAAATATATCAAGCTAACAACTACCAAAAAACAGCAGGATGGCAATACTAATGTCAGATAAAACGGACTTTAAAACAAAACCAACCATAAAAGACAAAGAAGGATACTATATAATGATGAAGGGGACGATCCATCATGAAGACATAGCCATAATAAACAGCTACACAACCAATGACAGGGCTCCAAAATACATAAAACAAACTCTAACAACACTGAAAAGAGAAATTGACAGTTGTACAACAATAGTAGGAGACTTCAACACACCACTCTCAATAAAGGACAGAACAGCTAAAAAGAAACTCAGCAAAGATACAGAGGACATAAGGGCACAATCATCCAACTTGATCTAATAGACATATATAGGACACTCCATCCAACAGCTGCAAAGTACACATTCTTTTCCAATGCACATGGAATGTTCTCCAGAAGAGACCACATCTTAGGTCACACAGCAATCCTCAACAAGATCCAAAACTTTGAGATAATTCAAAGTATCTTCTCTGACCACAATGCCATCAAGGTAGAAATTAACAACAGAAATAGCAAAGGAAAAAAAATCTATGACATGGAAACTGAATAATACCCTGCTTACACATCACTGGGTAATAGAAGAAATCAGAGATGGAATCAGAAAATTCCTAGAATCAAATGAGAATTAAAACACATCATACCAGAACTTTTGGGACACAGCAAAGGCAGTTCTCAGAGGAGAATTTATAGCAATAGATGCACATACCAAAAAAGAAGAAAGGGACAAAATCAAATCATTAACTACATAACTCAGATGGAAAGAGAACGGCAAAAAAAGGCCACAACCACTGGAAGAAAGGAAATAATAAAGATCAGAGCAGAAATAAATGAAATAGAGAACAGAAAAACAATAGAAAGAATCAACAAAACCAAAAGTTGGTTCTTTGAAAGAATCAACAAAATCAACAAACCATTGCCCAGACTGACAAAAGAAAAACAGGAGAGGATGCAAATAACCCAAATAAGAAATGAAATGGGGGACATTACAACAGACCCAACTGAAATAAAAAGGATTATAACAGAGTATTATCAAAAACTATACACCAACAAATTTGAAAACCTAGAGGAAATAGATAAATCTCTAGAAACACAGTACCTACCCAAACTACAACAAAGTGATGTTGAAAATCTGAACAGACCCATAACAAGAGAAGAGATTGAAAAGGTAATTAAAAAACTCCCAACAAAAAATAAGCCCTGGCCCAGATGGCTTCACTGGAGAGTTCTACAAAACATTCACAGAAAAGCTTGTATCGGTACTACTCAAGCTATTTAAGAGCATAGAAAAGGAAGCAACACTTCCAAATTCATTCTATGAAGCCAGCATAATGCTGATACCAAAACCAGGCAAAGATGCCACAAAAAAAGAAAATTACAGACCAATAGCTGTCATGGATATAGATGCAAAAATTGGGAACAAAATTCTAGCCAATAGAATTCAGCATCATATCAAAAAAACAGTACACCATGACCAAGTAAGATTCATATCAGGTATGCAAGGATGGTTCAACATTAGAAAATAAATCAACGTCAACAACCACATAAATAAAAGGAAAGAAAAGAATCACATGATCATCTCGATTGATGCAGAAAAGGCATTCAACAAAGTCCAACACCCATTCCTGATAAAAACTCTCAATTAAATAGATATAGAAGGGAAATTTCTCAACATAAAAAAAGGCATCTATACAAAACCAATGGCCAACATCATTCTTAATGGAGAGAGGCTGAAAACATTCCCCTTGAGAACTGGAAAAAGACAAGGATGCCCTTTATCACCACTCCTATTTAACACTGTGCTGGAAGTTCTAGCTAGAGCAATAAGGCAAGAAAAAGAAATAAAGGGCATCCAAATTGGTAACGAAGAAGTTAAACTGTCCCTGTTTGCAGATGGTACGATACTATACATAGAAAACCCTGAAGACTCCACGAGAAATCTACTGGAACTAAATAGAAAGATTCAGCAGGATAGCAGGACACAAGATAAACATACAAAAATCTGTTGGATTCCTATACACCAACAAAGAGAATGATGAAAAGGAAATCAGGAAAACAATACCATTTATAATAGCCCCTAAAAAAATAAAAATACTTAGGAATAAATCTAACCAGGGATGTAAAATACCTATACAAAGAAAACTACAAATCACTACTGCAAGAAACCCAAAGGGATCTACATAAATGGAAAAACACACCATGCTCATGGATAGGCAGACTCAACATTGTGAAAATGTCAATTCTACCCAAAGCAATTTATAAATACAATGCAATCCCAATCCAAATACCAACAACATTCTTCAAAGAGATGGAAAAACTAATCATTAACTTTATATGGAAAGGGAAGAAGCCCCGAATAAGTAAAGCACTACTGAAGAAGAAGAATAAAGTGGGAGGACTCACACTACCTGACTTCAGAACCTACTATACAGCTACAGTAGTCAAAACAGCCTGGTACTGGTACAACGACAGATACATTGACCAATGGAACAGAATCGAGAACCCAGATGTAGATCCATCCACCTACGGTCACCTGATCTTTGACAAGGGCCCAAAGTCCATCAAATGGGGAAACGACAGTCTTTTTAACAAATGGTGCTGGCAAAACGGGATATCCATCTGCAAAAAAATGAAACAGGACCCATACCTCATGCCATATACAAAAATTAATTCAAAATGGATCAAAGACCTAAATATAAAGCCAAAAACTATAAAGTTCATAGAAGAAAAAATAGGACCAATGCTACAGGCCTAATACACGGCATTAACAGGATATAAACCATAACCATCAACACACAAACCCCAGAAGAAAAGCTAGATAACTGGGATCTTCTAAAAATCAAACACCTATGCTCTTCAAAAGACTTCACGAAAAGAGTAAAAAGAGAACCTCCGGACGGGGAAAAAAAATTTGGACAGTACAAGTCAGACAAAGGTCTAATCTCCATAATCTACAAGGAAATCCAACACCTCTACAACAAAAAGACAAACAATCCTATTAAAAAGTGGTCAAAGGAAATGAACAGACACTTCACCAAAGAAGACATTCAAGCAACCAACAGACACGTGAGGAAATGCTCGCGATCACTAGCCATTAGAGAAATGCAAATTGAAACTACAATGAGATACCATCTCACCCCAGCATTCCTGGCACGAGTCAAAAACACTGGAGATAACAAATGTTGGAGGGGCTGCGGGGAGATCGGAACACTTATGCACTGCTGGTGGGAATGCAAAATGATATAACCATTTTGGAAAATGATATGGTGCTTCCTCAGAAAGCTAGAAATAAACATACCATTCAGTCCAGCAATCCCACTCCTAGGAATATATCCTAGAGAAATAAGAGTCATCACTCGAATAGACATATCACACCTATGTTCATGGCAGCTTTGTTCACAATAGCAAAATGATGGAAACAACCTAGATGCCCATCAACAGATGAATGGATAAACAAAGTATGGTACATACACACAATGGAGTAGTATGCAATGAAGAAGAACAACAATGAATCTGTGAAGCATCTCATAACATGGATGAAACCGGAGGACATTATGCTGAGTGAAATAAGTCAATCACAAAAGGACAAATATTATATGAGACCTCTATTGTAAAAACCCATGAAAAAGTTCACACACAAAATGTACAATCTTTGTTGGTTACCAGGAATGGGAGGGGTAGGGGGGGAGTACTAAATGGGCAATAGATAAGTGGTATCTTGGGTGAAGGGTGAGACAGTACACAATACAGGCGAAACCAGCACAACTTGTACAAGGAAAGGTCATGGAAGCCCCATAGACACATCCAAACTCCCTGAGGGACTGAATTGCTGGGCAGAGGGCTCTGGGGACCATGGTCTTGGGGAACATCTAGCTCAATTGGCATGACACAGCTTATAAAGACAATGCTCTACGTTCTACCTTGGTGAGTAGTGTCTGGGGTCTTAAATGCCTGTGAGCGGCCATTAAGATACTCCACTGGTCTCATCCCTTCGGGAGCAAAGGAGAATGAAGAGAACAGGATACAAGGAAAAGATTAGTCCGAAGGACTAATTGTCCACATCTACCAAGGCCTCCTCCGGACTGAGTCCAGTACAGCTAGATGGTGACCAGCTACCACCCCTGACTGCTCTGACCAGGATCACAACAGAGGGTTCTGGACAGAGCTGGAGAAGGATGTAGAACATAATTCTAACTCACAAAAAAAAGACCAGATTTACTGGCCTAAAGGAGACTGGAGAAACCCCGAGAGTATGGCCCCCATACACCCTTTTAGCTCAGTGGTGAAGTTATCTCCGAGGTTCACCGTTCAGCCTGGGAGTGGACAGCCCCATAAAACCAAATGAGACTAACAAGGTACAGTAGTCCAGGGACAAGGGCTAGAAGGCAGAAGGGGACAGGACAGCTGGTGATAGGGAACGCAAGGTTGAGTATGGATAGTGTCAATGTGTTGTGAAGTTGTTAACCATTTTCGCACGGCATCATGTGTACTGCTTAATGAGAAACTATTTTGTTCTGTAAACCTTCATCTAAAGTGAGAATAGCAGAACAATTGGAAAAGTGTAGTCAATGTCACTGAACTGTGCATGTATAAATTTTTGAAACGGTGTATCTTTGGCTATGCATGTTTTCACCAAAAAAAAAAAAGGTCGAGAAGGGAAAGGGTTGACATGTCGTGGGGTTGTTAACCAATGTCATAAAACAATATGTGTACTAATGTTTCATGAGAAACTACTTGTTCTGTAAACCTTCACCTGAAGTACAATAAAATATTTTTTGAAAAATTAAAGATGAATTCTAAGTCTTCCTCAGATAAAAGATAAATATAACAGTTAAAAAACTCAAATCAAACCCTTTGTCATGGAGTTGATTCCAATTCATAATGACCATATAGGACAGAGTAGAACTGCCCCACAGGATGTCCAAGGACGTAATCTTCACAGAAGCAGACTGCCACATCTTTCTCTCACAGAGCAACTGGTGTGTTGGAACCACCGACCTTTTGGTTAGCAGCAGAATGCTTAACCACTGTATCACCAAGGCTCCTTAAATATGATAGTGGTACCCATAGAAATGAAGAGTTAAAAGAGACTTTTAGTCAAAACCTTAAAGGCTTATATTGTCTTTCCTGATTACTATGCTGTGACCCTAAGTTCCTATGAATTTCTCGTGCTCCCTTGGCAGGAAATGGAGATATCTTTCTCTTATGACTCAGTTGGTGCTCAGGTCATCCTGGTACGGGACTTGCACTCTTTGAAGCAACTGGAAGACTGTTGAGTGAAGGATAAAAATACAGGGGAGAAGGGATGGAAACTTCTAAATTTAGGTATAACACTGGGATTTGAACACCTGGTTTGGTATGACAATGTAATATGGCATTAGACAAAAAGGGTCAGTGCAAACTTATGATCCTTTTTTTTTTAATTAAAAAAAAAAAGGTTATTTTCTAGTGAGACATAAAAAAGACTGGTAGCTTCTATGTCATACCACCCTATCTCAAATTGTCACTTAAGTAATGCAGCATGTACTAGCACCCAGATTTCAACCTTAGGGCTACTCTCCACTACAAGGAGCCAAGTCCTCTTGGAGAATAAACGATTCAATTGACAAGGCAGAAAAACTCCTTGAACTTGAGATACTTGTGGTCAGAGTACCCTAGAAGTAGTGATAAAAGATAAAGAGGCCGGTCTGAAAAGAAAACTGCTATTGGACAACTTGTATCAATATAAGCATTAAGAAGAAAGCAATAACTACAGTTAATTGGAACCAATTGAATGTGTGCAACTCCAAAATGATATTCAAAGAGAACAAACGTATGTATGTTTACAAAAAGAGGGGTGGCTCTCTACTAATGATTATTAGTTGATTGAGACTGATTTCCTCCAAGGCAAGATAGAGTAGGGACTAGTAAATCACTGCATTAGAAAAGAAATATGAACTATTTTGATGTATTTGACACAAAGTTTCCCTCCTCACAACTCCATTGTGTGTGTGTGTGGGAGGGGAGGGATTAAAATACTTGTAGCAGCAGTGATATTTTCTGCCTGAAATTTTACTGCTGAGTTGATAGTACGAGTAGATTGCATATTATGGCAGGGCTAGACTACAGATACAGACCTCAGGAGGGCCTGCCGCTGAGACCTGCCAGAGGATGACACACCTGGGAAATTAATCCTATTTACCCAGTCCTGCAGTGACTCTCAGGAATGTGCTGGGGCAATTACCAGTTACTTAAACCTGGAGAGCAGGCAGACACATAGCCAGATCTCAAGAGAGTGGTAGGGGTTAGAGGGATTTAAAGTATAGAATATAAATTATTAAAAAAAAAAATTTCTGATGACTAATGAGATTGAGCACTTCTTCATGTACTTGCTGTCCATTTGAATATTCTGACACCCTGAGAACAGATAAGAAGACAAGGGCTGACAAAATCCCCATCTGCTGATAGTTTTGAAGAGAGAAACTTTGAGGGAAATTTAGTGCTGAAACTAGGAATGCCACTGTGTTCCCTTTTGGTATAACCATTACAAGGGAGTTAGAACTTGTAGAATCTTCAAGTCCCTGGGTGGTAAAGATGATTAACATGCTCAAGGTGGAAGATGTCAGTCCACCCAGAGGTACCCAGGAAGAAATGCCTGGTGATCGACTCAATGGCAACTTTTTGTTGTTGTTTGTTTGCTTTTTTATTTTTTACTTACATTAAAGAAACTTACATCCTTTACCCGTATATGTTTTGTCTGTTTATCAATCATTATATCAGTGGACGCTTTTAGCTGCAGAAACAAAACAAAAAAATACTCAATTAAAAGTATCTTTAATTGTAAACTTTATTGTTTCAACCCAAAAGTTCAGATAAGCAACCCCAGGACGGTACAGCATCATCATGATGTCAAGGTTCCAGGTGCTTCCCACCTTCTGCTCTGCCAATCTTAGTGTTTTGGTGCTATTCCCCATCATGGTCTGAAGAGAACTACAAGACTTCCAAGCATCATGTCTTCATAGGACCATGATGGACATCCAAACAGGGGAAAAGGGTAGGATTTTATCCTCACCACTTCGCTTACCAGGGAAGAAAATCTTTCCAAAAAGCATCTCCCCTGCACTCAGAAAGCTTCCTTTTAGGTCCTATGATTAAGATTTGATCAAAATACACCGCCATAGCTGCAGAGAAAGTACATATTTGCTGCTCAACAATAGGAGAGAGTTTCCGCCAAGAAAGAAGAAGGCTGGAGGGTGTCCACCAGGGGTCAACCAGCTCTGCCTCCCACAGTCACAATGACTAGTGTGTCAGCGATGCAACCAGCTAGTTTAAATCAATGTCTTAATTTAAAATTAAGATTTGTAAACAAGTTTATTTAAACCAAAAGTTGATTGACTTACAGGGAAATGTTTATTTTAAAATAATCTATTCCCACCTGAAGACAGATTGCCTTTCATGTATTAGGTACTATATATTAAAAAAAAAAAAAAAAAAAAAAAAGGTAAATAAGAAACACTGAAATTCTCCAATCAAATGAGGTATGCAAAGGTTTTGTTGCCAACTGTTATTTATTAAACAATAAAAGCTGTTTTTTGTTATTAGTTTTTGCGGGTAGTTGTTAAACAACAAGAACAAACCAACTCACTGTAATATTAAGGTAAAAGTTGAATATCTGGCCCATTCAAGGAGAAAGGAAATATTTCCACAAAACCATTTTCCCCACCCAATCTCCATTTGATACTAATCAAAAATATACCATTAATCATTTCATTTCCAAAAATGCAATGTAAGTATGTTCATTCACAAGTCGCCCTACATAAAATAAAAAGGAGAAAGGGCAAAATAAGAGCACTGAGAAAAATTGAATGCTATTGTTAGGATGTGTAGGAATCAAAACATGGCTTACTATGTGAATGTATGTTTTTGTCTGTGGGGGCACATTTCTGGTTCAAATTAGCATATCAATTGCATCATCTTTCTCCAAATCCAACTACGCAGACATTTGTTAACATCAAATTGGAACCTTATCTGCCTCACTGGCAAACCCTGTCATTCATAACAGAGATCAGGAGAATCTGAGGGCTTCTAAACAGCTAATGGTTAAGTGTGAGAACTTGAGGGCCTTTTGGGGGAAATAATGGGATGAACATATGTGAATGGATGACCCTGAGGATTCTGGCTCTGCATACCCACTGAACCTCAGAGCTTGGCAGAGATGGCCCACCTCTGTCTAGTAACAGCCAGCACGTACTCCACCTGGGAAGATGCCAAAGCGATCTTTTCCCAGCAAGGCAACAGGTGCCCCTCAGGTTTCGCCCCTATCTCCTCTTATGGCTGCCTGGAAAATAATCCAAAAAAAAAAAAAACCCCAGTTGCTGTTGATTTCAACTCATGATGACCGTGTGGGTGTCAGAGTAGAACTGTGCTCTATAGGGTTTTCAATGACTGTTTTTTTGGAAGTAGATTGCCCGATCTCTCTTCTGAGGTGCCTCTGGGTGGACTTGAACCTCCAACCTTTTGGTTAGCAGATGAATGTACTAACTGTTTGCACCCAGAGACTCCCACCAGGACAATAAAGCCATTGCCACTGAGTCAATTCCTACTCGTAGTGACTCCAAGTGTATCAGAGTAGAAAGGTGCTCCATAGGGTTTTCAGTGGCTGTAATCTTATGGAAGTAGATTGCCAAGTCTTTCTTCCACAGTGCCTCTGGGTGGGTTGAAACTGCCAACCTTTCAGTTAGTAACTGAGCTCAAACCATTTGTGCCAGTCAGGGACCTGCCTAGACTAGGTTTAAATCTCAGCCTAATATGACTGGGAATATGCTGGGCCTTGTTAATGAGGAAAGAGATTGCTTCCCACTGGAACTAGATGAATTTCCGGCACATGCAGCAGGAGCTAAGGGTACATTTCCTAGTTTCCATGCAAATGCAGGCAATAGTTTTGTTAAAATTTCTCTCACTATATAATTAGGGACTCCTTTTCTACAGCATTCAATAAATTTTCCTCGCTTCCCTTTAACCCTCTCAACAGCTTCCTTGAGGCCATTTGGTTTCTGCTAACACTCTTCATAGTTTTTTAGTTTTTCCCTAATAATACCCTCAAGGACCTTCCAAGTGTTACCCACTAATTGGTCCCATGTCTATTGCCACAAAATTTTCGTTTTTTGTTTCGGCAGCACTCCACTTCCAAATACTAAATTCTGTTCCAGTTATTGTTGTACAACAAATGACCCGAACATGTTAAACAACAAAAGTAGTTTTATTATCTGTCATGGTTTCTGTGGGTCTGGAATTTAGAAAGGGCTTTGCTGGGTAGTCCTGGCTTCATTTCTCTTATGTGGTTGCAATTAGACCTTCTAGAGCTGGAGTAGCTGGGGACTAGCCAGGCATCTCTCTCTTTATGTAACTTCAGGGCTTTTCTTTGTGGTATCTACTTGTGGGCTTATTTGGGCTTCCTCATAGCCAACTGCCTCAGGGCAGCTGGGACTATTTACATGGTGACTTGAGCTCCAGAGCTAATGTTCCAATGAGCAATGTGGAAATTGCATTTTTTCTGATGTAGCCTCAGAAGTCCTGCCAGTGTCTTTTCTACTGCATTCTATCGGTTACAAGCAAATCACAAATATACTCAGATCCTAGAAGAGGGAAATTAGACTCTAGTTCTAGTGAAAAGTTTCCAGAAATACATGTGGGGTGGAAAATATATTTGGAAAATAAAGTCTGATATAAGGCCTGACTGTGGAGAGCCTTTTTTGCTGGGCCAAAAGTAGGGCAGTTTTTAAATCTAGACTAGATTTCATAAATGTCTTGGAAGAAGTACAGCCAGAATGCTGCTTAGACGCAAGGAGGGTGAGACTTCGTCTCACGTACTTTGGACATTTTATCAGGAGGGATCAGTCCCTGAAGAAGGACATCATGCTTGCTAAAGCAGAGAGTCAGCAAAAAAGAGGAAGACCCTCAACTAGATGGATTGACACAGTGATGAGCTCAAACATACCAACAATTTTGAGGATGGTACAAGATCAGACAGTGTTTTGTTCTGTTGTACATAGGGTCACTATGAGTCAGAACTGACTCAGTGGCACCTAACAACAACATAGAAGTTTATAGCTATTAAATCACTTTCATTTACTTGGATACTTAGAGAAAGAAGTGGAATTACAGCTAGCAACAGGCAATTTTACATTTTATAAAGCCAGTCTTTTCTGTGCCAGAGCCTGATAGGATTATATTTAGGATGTATATATTTTTCCTTACAGGTTTCAAGGTGGGAAAATATTGAAAACTGCTATTGTAGTCAACGGGGAGTCATAGAAAACTTGAATGCTTTTATCAATTTCTGCCTTCCAACATTAGCTATGACCTCATTCATCTTTTTGCTACCATTGCTACCATTTATGTTAATAATAAAGATTTCTCCAAACCTGTGTCACTTTCTTCAACCTCTTATTTCACACTTTATTGTCTTCATTTTTCAATAGATGGTTTCAGCGTTCTTTCCTCCCTATCCAAGTTAGCAGGATCACGTTACCCAGTCATCCAAGCTAGATGCTTCAGAGTTATTCTCAACTTCTCCAATGTACCATCCCCCTAACAATCTTTTCTCCAGTCTGATACATTCTATATCTAAAATGCCTCCTCAAGCTTCACTGCCCTAGTTTGGTCCTTCATCATCCTTCACTCGAATTATTTCAATGAACATCTAACTTGTTTTCTTACTTCAAGTCTCCATCTTGCTTCCTTGAATTCTTTTTGTTCTGATCATGGACTAGATAAAGACTTTCCTTTACATGAGACCAGAGAAATGTAAAAGCCTCTCTCTTCGTCTCACACTCCTCGACCTGTGAAATTCAGCAGTCCAGTGTGAGTACAAGTGATCTCCAGGACAAGATTCTAGTCTAAGGGTTAAAGACAGCGTGTTGGTTGTGAGGGAGGGGAATGGGGTTTGAAATCATCACATTACATCTAGCTCAAAATTATTCTAAGTATGGTACAAAGTACGGAGGGACTAAATATAACAGTTTATAAAGCTGAACCCCAGGCTGGTGATATGTCTAAAATTGCCCCTAGATTTGTCTCAGCACTACCAATCAATATATTTTATAAATATATATGCTACGGAACTTGTTTGCTCAAATGTTTAGTGCTCAGTTTTCCCATTTTCAATACCCCATCATAACCTTTGCTAGTATTTGTGTTTATATATTATCAAAGAGTATTATCTCTGCTAGGTGAAACAGATAACAAATAAATCTTAAAATACCATCATGACAGTGAACCCTCTTTCAGAATATGATCTCAGGCTAACTTGTTACTCTTTTTCTTATCACAGAAAACCTGCCATGTTCTGACTGCAATGGACTTCTCATCGCTTCCCAAACATTCCATAGAAATGTTTCTTCTCTCTATATTTGCTTACACTATTCTCTCCTCTTAGAATCTACCTTTACCCCAGTGTGACTGACAGACTCTTACTTACTCTAGTAGAGCTAGCTATAGTATGGAGCCTTTGCTGAAGGGCCAGACGTAATTAATTTTACCTTTCTAGACCTATCAGTATATTTTAATCATTCCACCAGTATGACACTCAGATCTAAATCACTAGGAATATTAAACACAATGTCCAGAGACTGTCCCTGGGATATTCTGAATCCAAACTGAAAACTTCCTAGGGCTGGGAAACTACTAGTATAGGGGACTGGCATATACCACAGTATATGTTCTCTAAGACCAACAAGTAAGTAAGGTTCCGCGCAAACAATTCAAACAAAGGTGTGCTGAGGTTCCTTGCACATGCTTGACAGCAAAAAAGGAGTGATTCCTGAGACTAAAGACAAGAGGTAAATAACCAAAATCATCTGGGATAAAGCACATCAATTTTGAAATGAAACTAAAAAGAGAAATTTTCACACATATAATATATATATATATAATACACAATGTACAATATTTTAATACCTAATTTACAACACATAATTATAATTATATTTAAATATAATTAGATATAGCAATACAATATATAATATAGCTTCTACAAAGTATATTATATAAACTAATCCTTAAAATTATTGTTTTCATAAATCACTTTTTATCACTGAAGGTGCTGAAAGAGAAGATTGGCAACATGCCCAGCATCAAATGGCTAATAACTGGTAGAGCCAGCACAGAAGTAAGACCTTCTGACTCTAAATTTTTGTGTTCCCTTTACCACACCACACTATTGCCAACCTGCAGTATATGCCCCTGATTAAGGCAATAAAAGTGGGCAAACATGCATACACTTTCCAGAGTAGCCAAAGTAGGACAGGTAGCTGTGGCAATTTAGGGCAAAGCAAGACCCAGCTTGGGCGTTACATGACGCTATGATTAAAGCACATGACTGACCCCTGATATGAAAAATGTAGAAGGCTGAGATAACTGGTTTTTCCCAGCTCTTCATCTAAGACCCAGTAACATTCACCAATGGGCACAAAATGGTAAAGAGATAGATGCTTTTCAGAGAAGTAGTCACTGAAGTAAATAGCTTACACTGCATGGAGGTTACCTCTAATATACAGAACACTAGAGTTTTGATGTAAAAAATTATTTAGCTTGACCCCTCTGTTACAAACTTAATCAAAAAGGGGGCTTGGAAGGCAGCAACTGTAGAAAAGAAGAAGATACACCTTTTTTTCTGTTTCCTAAAGAAAGCATCAACTGTTATTTTAGTATAAAAAATAAATAAAATTTAAAAGCGCACAAAAGCTGAAATTGTTCTGCAAGACATGGTTGATTTCAATCCTATTCTAGTTAGTATATCTCTGTGTCTGTGCCCAATTTTACAGAGCAGACAAGATAACAAGAAGCTCAGAGTGACAAAAATAAATAAAAAGAATATCCTGGCCCTTTTAGTTTTAACCCAACCTTTAAGACACAATAATCATAATTAAACTGTCAACACATGTATATACCCAATTTGTGAAATACAATAATAAAAATGAGAGCAAAGATAAGTTAAAATAACATACTTACAATTTAGGAAACAACAGGGCAGAGTTAAACAGAGCAAAATACTTAAATCGGGTAAAAAAAAAAAATTAAAATATTGGAGAACATCAAATCTGCTAGAATAATCCTAGACTGTAAAAGCAGACGTGTCACATAAACTTGGGGGCACTTATTGAGGCCTTCTAAAATAAGCTTAAGAGCCAGATCCTCATTTGGCAATGACTAGAAACAATTACAATAAAAATAAAGTCTAATATTTACTTTCCCAAACTTTTCTATGAGGAAGATGGCATTGTTCTATTTATTTGCATAGCAGCTCTAAATATTTTAGCCTACAAGATATAGTTTTAATCTATAAGAAATAATCGAAGATCTATACCTTGTGGCTGACAAGCATAGTCCTTAACTTCTGGAAGTCATATAATACCTCAGTTGAAGAAGACTTGTGAGGCAGCTTGCACATACTAGGAATCTACTGCCTTCCTCTAGTCAAACAACAAGAGTGTGCCTTTGCTGCATCTTGAAATGAGTACCATGTCAAATCATGGTCCTAGAATAGAATTTTTCCTGTGCTTATAGCCTGCCAAAACCTCATCATACCTCAGTTTTATAAAGAGGAGACAAAGAATGTGAAAGAGAATGAGCTTCAGGATATAGATACATACATTTTAGTATGTCACATGTTGCTTAGGTTGGGGCTAAATGGACTTATCTGCTCTCTCACACCACTTCTCACTTGTCAGCGTGCTCCATTCATTTTTGTGGTCAAAAAAGAATGGTTCTAGAAAGTAGCATAAAATATTCTGCAAGTGTCATGGATTGAATTATGTCCCCCAAATAATGTGTGTATAAATTTGGCTGGGCCATGATTCCTGGTATTGTGTAATTTTCCTATATGTTGTAAATCCTGCCTCTATGATGTTAATGAGGGAGGATGGGTGGCAGCTGTGTTAGTAAGGCAGGGACTCAATCTACAAGATTGTATTGTGTCTGAGGCAATCTCTTGACATATGAAAGAGAGAAGTGAACAGAGAGACAGGGGGATGTCATACCACCAAGAAAGCAGTGCCAGGAGCAGAGCGTGTCCTTTGGACCCGGGGTCCCTGTGCTGAGAAGCTCCTAGTCTGGGGGGACTTTGATGAGAAGGCCGACAGAGAGAGAAAGGCTTTCCCTGGACCTGACACCGTGAATTTGGACTTTTAGCCTACTTTACTATGAAGAAATAAATTTCTCTTTGTTAAAGCTATCCACTTGTGGTAGTTCTGTGGTAGCACGACTAGATGAGTAAGACAGCATGCAACTCATCAAAATATCTCTACAGACATTTTGTTAAGGTGCACTGCCAGCTGTAGAGGTAGACACAATTTTCAGGGTCATTCACAATGTAGAGGGAGTTAACGACTACATCAAGGCCCAAGAGGAAGTTGGCTAATTGAACTGACATCTAACAAACCATCTTCTGTAAAAACAAGACATCCTGCTGCCCTAGCAAAATGTTCCAAAAACATGTACTTTCTTAGTCATTTTTCTTGAAGTTCTCCCTTCAGTTACCTCTTTGATGGTTATCACCACACTTTGGAATATCATGTAACAGTGTTGAATGGTGTAGTGGTTGATTCAGAGTGTGAGGTATGGAGTAAGAAAGCCTTGGTTCAAATCAGAATGCAAGCATCCCACTTCGTAGCTGCTATACTTTAAGCAAGTTTTCAATCCTGCTAACTCTCGATTTCTTTCTTCCTTTTTTAATCTCTGAGAGATAATAATATCTGTCCCTTAGGGTTGGTCTAACAAAAAATTTTAAAAATCCGTATGGAATGCTTAGCATTTTACCTGAAATAAATGCTTAATAACAGTCAATTATTTTTATTACTCTTGTTCACAAAAAGACTCCAGCTCTTAAAATATATTTGGCCTAAAATCCATCATCATCAACAAATATTAACTGAACGTCTACTGTATGCTAAGCACTCTATCAGGCTAGGGGCCTTCTCAGACACTTCTTCATTGACCAAATAAAAAACTGCACTTAGAGATATTTAGAATCTAGTATACTACCTGTCCAGTGCTTATCCAGTGTCCGAACGAATAAATTCTTTTTTATTAAATATCGGCTCACCCACGGCTGTGCATAAAAATCAGCATTACATATTTACCTGGTTAAAACACACACACACACACACACACACACACACACACACACACAGAGGAAAATTTTGTGTTTAAAATAAGATATCAGGTAATTCAAATATACCACAAGTCTTCTTTTTCCTTCTTGTTGATTTCCTATGACTGACCGTTATGGTCCAAAACACACAAATATCCCCCTTCCCAGATGTAAAATATGACCTAAGTCATAAAATTTTAATGTTTGCTGCTTTTCTTGAGTTGATCTTTGAGTTGTCTGTTTGAAAAAAAAAAAATTATTTAAAAGCTGTTTAATATTTAACATGCCCTTGACAGGTCTGCTAGTATAAGAATGTCATGGGTTACTGAGCTACAAGTTTTTTGTCGTCTTTCTCCTCTTACTGTATGTATGGAGTACACGTCAATACCCGACACATCAAAAATGATAATTACTACTCAGTCACTTGGTACTTTGTGCATCCAACTGCAATATAATACATCATCACCCAATTTTACCTCAGTGAAAGTTAGTTGAAATAATATGGTCTCTCTCTTTCATACTTCATTCCATTACCCAGATGATTATATTCATTTCTCTGACCACAAAAAAATAGATCCAGCCATTCAACCCCTGTAGTCATCAATTAATTTTTACTGACTGATACATAGAGAGAAAGAACACACATAAACACATACACGAGAAAAATAACTAGGATAAATGGAAATATAATGAAAATTCAAAATGGGAAGTAAAGCAATAAATTCTATGGAAATTTAGAGGATAGCAAGATCTCAAGTAATGTCCAAAAGGCAAAAAAAAAAAAAAATACATCAAAAGGAACTCAACATTTTCTTAGGTTGTTTGGTCAGTAAGTTTATCAAACATTGAAGACATTCTATGAATTAGTATGATTCAAAAAACCCGTAGAGATGTTTTCTGGCACCTAAAACATAACAGATGGTACACCTATCTATGTGCGCATTAATGTGAGCTGATATATGCTTGCAGGAAATCAGTGTTTTAAAGTGGTATATTTACATGAGGCCTTCCAACATTGCAATGTTCACTTAGGTTCCAATTTCTTTTTTAAATAAAACATGGTTTGTCTATACTTTCTATGAAGCTCCAACACCCTCTTTTTTTTAAATGTAAGAAAATCTAGCAAGCTTTTGGACTCAAAAATATATATTATATATATATATAAAATATTTTTAGCAAAAGCTAAAAATATTATTATCTTGGATATTTATTTTCCTCCTCAAATATTTCCTCAACGCTAGTTCTGCATTCTGCCATCCCTCAACTGATAATTCACAAAAGGAAAAATCTTCTTTCCCAAAAAGCAGATTGACATTTATGTTCGTATATTTTCATCTCCCTAAAGGAGCCAGATCTGTTTACAGGCATCTCATTTAAGGTGCATTTTGATGTGCTATGGAAGGAATTACGAATGAAGGAAATTGATCTGATCTAATTTGATGTAACAGAAGCCAAGTGGTTTATTATAGACAAATTTCCTCAACTGTGAGTTGTTGCCCACTAGAGGAAGTTTCATATAAATGATTACATGAATGGGAGATGTAAAAATCTGGCAGCCATAGCCACCACAATATTAATTTTCTTCTTCTATAAACAGTATTTCATACCCCTCCAACCAGGTGCATCCAGAAATCACTCAAATTACAAAAGCATCCCTATAGGTAGATGATGAAGTTAACTGCCCATATCTAGAGATTTGAGAGAGGATAAGAAGCCAAACTAAAAGATGTCAACTACAGGAACCTACAATCATCAGTCTTCAACTCTACAGATTGAAATCTCCTGTATCATAAATAATGAGGCATGATCTCCCATATGTCTCAGTGAAATTGTATAAGAGATGAGAAAAGAGAGGACAGTTCCAGCCAAAGACAATGCCTTCTCTATCTCTTACCATTTGGACTTGGATTAACGACTCATCACCTTGAACATTTTGGAAAGGACATGTATATATTTATTTCAGTAGAAAATTATGGGAACATGGCAGTCAGGAGACCAGAGCTACTGAAAGTGTGAGCTATGGACCAGTACCAGGTAGGAGAAGTAACTTTAGAAAGTAAGGGTAAACATTCAAAATCTTTCAACAATTTTACTTTGTCAGGACATTTTAATTGTATTTTACAAAGGTGTGCATCCTCAACAGGTTATAAATTTAAAATAATAACAACCACAACAAAAATAAAACAGAAAACTTGGCCCTTCACCACCCTAGAGTTTAAATTTAGACTATTCAGGTCCTACTAATGTCCTGGCCAAGGTAGAAGACAAAATGAAGGCACAGTAAAAGTGATTTGTAGTTTCTCTGAAGTTTTCTCTAACACAAGTTATGTGAATCATGTTCTGAGTTAAACTCAGGGACAACCTTTGATGTCTAGGAAGACTTGTATTAGAATCCTTACTTGCAGTATAAATTTTGGCAGTGCCCCGCCCCACCCCCACCCCCAACCCCCCACCCCCAGACACAGCAAGCAGGACCTCCGACTCAGGTCTATGCCTAAGGGTCCCTGCATTGTGGAATATCGTCTTTAAAATTTTCTATGACCTGGTACTGCCAGCTAGGGCAGCAGTGCCTTCCGGAAAACGTGCCCCTTGCCCAGCTCAGTCTACACCGGCCTCAGTCAGCAGAAACTCCAGCCCATTTCTCCCCTTTAGGTGGCTTTCCAATCCTCTACATACACCCCCATCCCATCTCCCATATGTGATGTGGACTAGATGCCCTGAGGGGCTCTGGGACATGTCCATGGGTTCCTTCTGGGGTCAAGTGGTCAACCCTAGTTCCAGGAGGGCAGCCTGGCAAGCAGGTTGCCTCCAGTGGCTATTGTCAAAATGTTGCTGATTTGGAGGGTCTCAAATTGTTTGTTTAGACAGGGGTTTGAGTTTTTCCATTTAGCTTTTATGCTGATTTACTTCTAAGTAGTAGAGGGCAGCTTAATTCCCCAGCTAACAACCAAGTGAGATCCCTTTGCCTAGACAAACACTTGCCCCTGCAGATGGCCTTCTCAGTATCTGGTCCTCTGCTGCCCTCTAAGGGCCTCTGTTCACTTTACCCACTGACCTTCATTCCTGGCTATTCAAAACCATAAAGAATTCTTGTTCTGACTTTAAAGTGCAATGTCTGGAGTGTCTCCAGGTGTAATTACAACATTTCATATTGTAAAGGATGATTTGGAGGCATAAAATATGCCACTCACCTGAAAGTTCTCCTTTCATGAGCTCCTTTCCATGGTACTAATCTCACTCTCTTGAAAATACATCATTGTCTATTTATAATCCCCACTAAATGGTCAGGGCTGTGAGAGCCACATAATCCAGCCTTGGGCATGAAGGAAGGCGTCCAAGAGAAAGGAATGCCTAATTAAAGGAATAAAAAGTAACTAGGAAGCAGTTTGTCTGAAGACACGCAACTGAGAAAAAACTTGGAGTTTTTGAGGAAATGATAAAAGTTCAGTATGGCTAAAGAGCTGATTACTGCAGGTGGAAGTGGGGTGATGTAGGGGAAGAAAGTAGAAAAAGAGAAAATTGGAAAGGTAAGTTAGGTCCTGATCTTTAGGGGCCACATTAAAAAGTTTATACTTGTTCTGAGAACATTGGGGATTCACAGCTAGTTTTTAGAAGAAAATATTTTGAACAATTAACATTTTTTAAAGATCACCCAAGAAGGTTATTATAGCAATCCAGGAAAGAGAGCATGATTGTGTAGATTAGGTGAATGACAGTGAGGATAGAGAGAAACTGATGCAGTCTGGAGATATTTCGGAGGTGGAAACAACAGTGAAGGCCAAGTTTCCAGCTTGGATCACTGACTGCGTATTACAGTAGAATTAACTGCGGTTAGTATAGCAACACTATAGCAGCAGAAAAATACATAAAACATAAAAGAAAAAAAGATCAATTGAACTTCATTAAAATTTAAAATTTATGTCTTCAAAAAACACTGTTAAGAAAATGAAAATGTAAGCCACAGACAGGGAAAAAAAATTCACAATGTATATATCTGAAAAACAACTTGTTGCCAAAATATATAAGAGAACTCTTACAATTCAATAAGACAAACAAGCCAATAAGAAAGTGGGCAAAGATTTGAACAGATACTTTACCAAATATATATTCACCATATGGTGAAATATATATCTATATATATTTCACCGTATATGTATTTTAGCATATATATATATATATATTTCACTGTATATATATTTTACCATATGTATATTTTATCATATATATATTTCACCATATGTATATTCATATATATACATATATGGCAATAAGCCAATGAAAATATGCCAAGAACCATTAATCATCAGAACAAATCAAAACTACAATGAGATAACACTGCACACCCACTAGAATGGCAAAAAACGAAAACGAGAAAAAAGCCTGATGACACCAAATCTTGGCAAGAGCATGGGACAACTGAAAATCTCTTTGGAAAACATTTTTGCAGTTTCTTATAAAGTTAAATACACAAGTACCATATAACCCAACATTTCTACTTCTGAATATTCACCCAAGAGAAATGAAAACATATGCTTACACAAAGGCCTGTAAACCAGTCTTCAAAATAGCTTTATTCATAATAGCCAAACAATTCAAATATCCTACAATAGGTGAACTGTGGCATATTTATACATTGAAATACCACTCTTCAGTGATAAGGAATGAACTATACAACAACTAAATGCATCTAAAAACAGCAGTTTGCTACGTGAAAGAAGCTTCCCACAAAAGAGCAAACTGTATGATTCCATTTAGTACGAGACTCTGAAAAAGACAAATTTAATAGACAGTGATGGGTAGAAGACCAATGGTTACCTGGAGCCACAGAGAGGCCGAATGAATGGGAAGAGCCATAACGGAACTTTTGAGAGCCATGGAAATATTCTCTATCTTGACTGTGGTGGTGTTTACATAGGGGTTTAAATGCATCAAAATTCATCAAGGACCACTTAAAATGGGTGCATTTTATTATTTAAGTCAAAGACATTGACTTAAAATAAACAAATAAATAAACAGGTCATTTAAAAGGTCATAATTGACTATTCATGGGCTCCACATTACCAACGGCCTCTGGATTCTTTTATGAAGTTCCCTTTAGCTAATTTATAATAGCAATGCACAAAGACCCACTCTTAATATCATTATGAAGGACAACAAAAGTCAATTTTCAAATGCTTTTTAATTAATGTGTGATCTAGAGCATTAATGTTACTTCCTCTAAAAGAAAATATTTAGTTCCTTCTGTTTTAGAACATTTTCACTTAGTGAACCTTAATGTGCATAGCATGCTTTCCAAAACAAGAGCCTAGTTGAAGCATCACAAAGGTGAAGACAATAACAAACCCAACGTGGCAGAATGAAAAAGAGGCTGTGCTAATGACCAGTGTTATCACAACCGATAAACATCGGCTCACTTCTTTCCAGAATCAGCTTTAGCCTCAGTTACTTCTTCTTAAGCCTTTCTCTTCTGGCTTTGGACCATCTGTCATTTGGCAGATTCTCTGAGACATCTATATTCAACTGCCACTTCTGAAACCCTGGGAATATGGACTAAATCTAGACAAGGCTATCATGGTCTACTTTAACATTTTGTTTTCCTTGGTTTCATTTAAAACCCTATCACACAAGAGAAAAACTTAGAAGAGTTCAGTAGAAAAATGCAACATAATTGCCTCTAGGAAGCTTCCCTTACCTTCTACAAGCTTTTAGTAGCAATTCAATAAAGTTTCAAGCTCTGCAAAGGAGGACAATACTATATACTTTCCTCTAGTCGATAATGAAGATTCAATGGGGATTCAACTAATTCAGAAACCTCACAGATTTTGAGCATCTCTAGAATTTTTCTTCTTAGCTACATTTCAATCTCAGTCCTGAATACAATATTTTAATTAGTTATGGCCATATTCTGTCATCAGTCTCCTGCTTTCTAAATTTTATGTAACATGAGAAATAGAAACAAACTTCTCTTCTTGATTTGTGAAATAGCCTAGACTACCCGGTTAATTTCCAAATTTATTTTCTGAGATGAGTAGAGGAAGAAAAAGAAATGGGACAAGCTAGCTGAACTAAACAGAAAAAGTTCAGAACTGAGATGAAAAGCTAAATTATCATTTCCAATACATCAAATTAACAAGTTCATAGACAGCTGTCTTAGGCTGGGTTCTCTAGAGACGCAAAACCAGTAAAGTGTATAAACATATATACAGAGAGAGATTATATCAAGGAAACAGCTCACGTGACTGTAGAGGCTAGAACATCCCAAGTCCATGGACCAGGGTAGAGGCCTCTCCCAAGTCATATAGCTGCGGAAGCTGGCAAGCCCAAGACCAGAAGGTCGGAGAGCAGGGCTCCCACTCACAGGCTGTGCAGATCGACGAATCTCAGGTTTGGCAGATAAGCTGACAGCTCAAGTCCCAAGAACGGGAGATGAGACGACAGGAAGCAGCCGCAGGATCCAGAGAGAGCAAAAAGCCAGAACGTCTGCGTATATACAGATGCGGGCCACACCCCCAAGGAGACTCCCTTTCATCTGATTGGCTACTCAGAGTATATTCAATCATGGGAGTGATTACATTAAAACACAGAGAATCATGGCCCAGCCAAGCTGACACACAATCTTAACCATCACAGTCCACCCCTTGTCAACTTGGCATATGTACACTTCTCCTTAAACCATGCATAATCTCTGAATAAAGACAATGAGAAAGTCATACTTGCGCCTAACATGATACAACTAACACGCGTACAATCGAAAATGCACTAGCCCTATTTACAGCTTATATTTTATAAGTGAAGGAAACAAAAATATTTGATGCACACATACAAAGTACAAATACTCATAACAATTACAGTCCCCGTTTCTGCAACTGGTCACGTGGCCGTAACTGGTATTTGAAACTACCTTCTTCCACCACCCATTCTGTATTTCCTTTACCCTCAGCAAGCACCTAGGCTGGTCATGGTTCTTTCCCTGGTGGGGTGACCCAAACCTTCATTCCTGAAGGGTCTCTGTCATTAGTAGTCATGTCAGAATTAGGTTGCTGTAGTTTTCCATTGACTTTAATCACAGGGCATGGTAGTACTAAGACATGCTCCAAGGGATCTCCTGCATTCCAGACATACTCTTCTTTACCTCCATTATGTAATATCAATCTGATTTCCTCTTGGTAATCAGGATCAATCACACCAGTCAGCATGGTAACTCCCTTCTTTGCCTGTTGAGCCAGAGGCATAAGGAGCCGAAACTGGCCAGGTGGCATTCTTAACTTCCAGTTCAATGGAATCAGTGATGTGTCTCCAGGTGGGAGCATTCCTCTCTTTGGAACTAAGACCTCTAGGCCTGCAGAGCATAAGGTGGAGAGGACAGGAAGCAAAAATCTTACAAGTGGATCACTAGGGGTAATAGTGAGTGGTGCCACTCCCATTTCCACCCCTTGATTCCTGGACCCGTGAATCCTTGCTATGGGAGAAACAGCACCATATACTGGAAGCTGGTTTAAAGCATATACAGCCTCCTGGAGAACATCGCCCCAACCCTGCAAGGTATTGCCACCTTGCTGGCACCATAATTGTGTCTTTAGAAGGCCGTTCCATTGTTCTATCAATCCAGCTGCTTCAGGATGATAGGGAACATGGTAAGACCAGTGAATTCCATGAGCATGGGCCCACTGTCACACTTCATTTGCTGTGAAGTGAGTCCCTTGATCTGAGGCAATGCTGTGTAGGATATCATGATGGTGGATAAGGCTTTCTGTAAGTCCACGGATGGTAGTTTTAGCAGAAGCATTCCATGCAGGGAAGGCAAATCCATATCCAGAGTAAGTGTCTATTCCAGTAAGGACAAAACGCTGACCTTTCCATGATGGAAGTGGTCCAACGTAATCAACTTGCCACCAGGTTGCTGGCTGATCACCTCGAGGGATGGTGTCATACTGGGGACTCAGTGTTGGTCTCTGCTGCTGGCAGATTAGGCACTCAGCAGAGGCTGTGGCCATGTCAGCCTTGGTGAGTGGAAGTCCATGCTGCTGGGCCCATGCATAACCTCTATCCCTGCCACCATGGCCACTTTGTTCATGAGCCCATTGAGCAACGGCAGGAGTAGTTGGGGAAAGAGGATGAGTGGTTTCCACAGAACGCATCATCCTATTCACTTGATTGTTAAAATCATCCTCTGCTGAGGTCACCCTTTGGTGAGCATTCACGTGAGACACAAATATCTTCACGTATTTAGCCCATTCAGAGAGGTCTATCCACATACCTCTTCCCCATAAATCCTTGTCTCCAGTTCTCCAATCATGTTCCTTCCAAGTTCCTGACCATCCAGCCAAACCACTGGCCACAGCCCATGAATCAGTATATAATCGCACTCTGGCCATCTCTCCTTCCAAGCAAAGTGAACAACCAGGTACACTGCTCAAAGTTCTGCCCATTGAAAGGATTTCCCTTCACCACTGTCCTTCAGAGAGGTCCTAGAAAGGGGCTGTAGTGCTGCTGCAATCCACTTTCGAGTGGCGCCTGCATATCGCACAGATCCATCTGTAAACCAGGCACGAGTTTTCTCTTCCTCAGCCAACTGATCATAAGGAACTCCCCATGAGGCCATAGGTGCAGACTGGGAGATGGAAGGTAATGTGACAGGAGTGGAGACCATGGGCATTTGGGCCACTTTCTCATGCAACTTACTTGTGTTTTGGGGTCCTGCTCGGGCCCGATCTCAAATATACCACTTCCATTTAATGATGGAGTGCTGCTGTGCACGTCCAACTTTATGGTTCTGTGGGTCAGACAACACCCAGTTCATGATGGGCAGCTCAGGCCTCATAGTGACTTGGTGTCCCATGGTTAAGCATTCATTCTCTGATAAGGCCCAGCAGCAAGCCAAAAGTTGTTTCTAAAAAGGAGTGTAGTTATCTGCAGAGGATGGCAGAGCTTTGCTTCAAAATCCTAAGGGTCTGTGCTGTGATTCACCAATAGGGGCCTGCCAAAGACTCCAAACACCATCTCTATCTGCCACTGCCACTTCAACCACCATTGGATCAGCTGGATCATACGGTCCAAGTGGCAGAGTGGCTTGCACAGCAGCCTGAACCTGTTGCAGAGCCTTCTCTTGTTCTGGTCCCAACTCAAAACTAGCAGCTTTTCGAGTCACTTGATAAATAGGCTGGAGTAGCACACCCAAATGAGGAATACGTTGCCTCCAAAATCCAAACAGGCCCACTAGGCGTTGTGCCTCCTTTTTAGTTGTGGGAGCAGCAAGATGCAGTAACTTATCCTTCACTTTAGAAGGAATGTCTCAACATGCCCCACACCACTGGACCCCTAGAAATTTCACTGAAGTGGAAGGTGCCTGAATTTTTGTGGGATTAATCTCCCATCCTCTAGCACGCAAGTGTCTTAGAATAAGTCCAGAGTCATTGATACTTCTTCCTTACTAGGTACAATCAGCGTAATGTCATCAATGTAATGGACCAGTGTGATGTTTTGTGGAAGGGAAAGGTGATCAAGGTCCCTGCGGACTAAATTATGACATAGGGCTGGAGAGTTAATGCAGCTCTGAGGTAGACAAGTGAAGGTGTACTGTTGGCCTTGCCAGCTGAAGGCAAACTGCTTCTGGTGGTCCTTTGAAACAGGTATGGAGAAAAAGGCATTAGCCAGATCAATAGCTGCATACCAGGTACCAGGAGATGTATTAATTTGCTCAAGCAGTGAAATTACATCTGGAACAACAGCTGCAACTGGAGTCACCACCTGGTTAAGTTTTCAATAATCTACCGTCATTCTCCAAGATCCATCTGTTTTTTGCACAGGCCAAATAGGCGAGCTGAATGGGGATGTGGTGGGAATCACCACTCCTGCATCCTTCAAGTCCTTGATGGTGGCAGCAATCTCTTCAATCCCTCCAGGAATGCAGTATTGCTTTTGGTTTACTATTTTCCTAGGTAGAGGCAGTTCTAATGGCTTCCACTTGGCTTTTCCTACCATAATAGCCCTTACTCTATTTGGCAGGGATCCAATGTGGGGGTTCTGCCAGTTGCTGAGTATATCTATTCCAATTATGCATTCTGGAACTGAGGAAATCACTACAAGATGGGTTCGGGGACCCAATGGACCTCCTGTTGGATGGACATGAGCCAAGATTCCATTAATAACCTGATCTCCATATGCCCCCACTCTGACTGGTGGGCCACAGTGACGTTTTGGGTCTCCTGGAATTAGTGTCAGCTGAGAGCCAGTATCCAGTAATCCCCAAAAAGTCTAATTATTTCCTTTTCCCCAGTGAACAGTCACTCTCGTAAAAGGCCATAGATCCCTTTCAGGAAGGCTGGGAGAAAGATTAACAGTAAAAAATTTTGGCAGTGTATTGGAGCCCTTCCTCAAGCGGATCTGGCCTCCCCTTCATTCAAGGGGTTGTGGGTCTTTAAACTCGCTCAAATCTGGGAATTGATTGAGGGACCGTGACTCTCTATTCTGGCTATACGAGTTAGACTGCTGTTCACCTGACCTAGAATTCATCCGTTTGTATAGATCAAATAAATATTTAGTAGATTTCCTATCTATTTCACTCCTAGGGACACCATGACTAAGTAGCCAACGCCACAAATCCATACGAGTCAGACTATTCTGATTACTGCTTTGACTCCTCTGTCCCTTACTATAACCACGCCCACCTTGTCTTTGTCGATTGAGTGCAGCCACTTGGCCCCTACTACCACAGGGTCCAATCAGCCCCATTGTAGTTAGGTGTCTTAATTCAGTTAGGGCAGTTCCCACTGTCAAATCTGGCTTACATAAAACAGCAATCACAGCAGTCTTCAAGGATACTCGAGCTCTCTTCACAAATTTGTTCCTCACAGTTGTGGTAAAAGGTGTGTCCTCTGGACACTCCATGTGTGGGTCTGTGGGTCTAACTTGATAAATCCACTCTAGCAGGCCAATTTCCCTAAGCCTTTGGATACCTTCTTCTACAGTATACCAAGGCAGGTCTGGTACTTCAACTTGATTTAGTGTCGGCCACCTCATAATCCATGCTTCAGCAACCCAACCAAATAAACTATTAGATCCTCTCCTAACTTCTCTAGCTGAAACACTCAAGGAACAGTCTGTGCTCAGTGGACCCATATCAATAAACTCAGACTGATCCATCTTTATGTTCCTTGCACCATTATCCCACACCCTTAATAGCCATTTCCACAGATATTCCCCAGGTTTCTGTTTGTATATATTAGAAAACTCAAGTAGTTCTACTGGAGTGTAGCATACCTCCTCCTGGGTCACATTTTGTACTTCACCTTTTGGGGCTCGCTGGGACTTAAGCCGAGTTATAGGTCTAGAAGCCAGAATCGATAGTGTGGAATTGTTCTGAGAACATTCAGCATTATCTTGTAAAGCATCTGCCTCAGGTGATGCTCCAGGAAATGACTCAGCCAAGTGCTCTTTAGAGGCAGCTGGGCTAAGGTTAATCTCCTCAGATGGGGGTGGAGGGGCTAATGTTTTCTCTGGGCAGGGTGGTTTAGCAGACAAACATGAAGTAGTCTCTTCAGATGGGACTCGTTCTGCTGGCAGGAGTGAGTCAATGGAATTTACAGGCTCAGTGTCCCCAGCTGCCTGATTATCTGCCCATATGTTCCCATCCCAAGTCTCAGGATCCCATCTCTTCCCAATCAATGCCCTTACTTTAACCTCAGACACCTCTCGAGGTTTGCAATTGAGCTGGCATTGTAATTTAGCCACTCTTACAATAAGACTCTGGGTTTGGTTTTCAGCAATTTCAGCTCTGTTACTACAAGAAATAAGGCTTTCTTTCAAAGCACAAGTGGAAGCCTTGAGGTCATGTATGCGGCACTTGAGCCTTGACTCTGAAGCCCTGAGCTCATCTCTTTCCTTCATCAGTTTGTCTAGTGAAAGTAGGACAAACCAACCAGCTTCCTTATACTTCTCATTCTGACAAAGCTATAGAAAGATATCACACATGTGTTCACTCTGAGCCTCATCCTTCACCAATACCTGATCTACCGGTGGTGATATTTTGCGTATTTGTATCTCCACCTCACTCCATGGGCTAGCAGTGACCTCTTTACTGCTGGAAGCAGAGTCATCAACATCTTTATGACTAACCAGACTTGAGAACCAATTTAGAAAACTCATCCTTACAATTTTGTTTCTCTAGAACCACTCCCGCTACCAAATGTCCTAGGCTGGGTTCTCTAGAGAAGCAAAACCAGTAAAGTGTATAAATATGTATACAGAGAGAGATTATATCAAGGAAACAGCTCACGTGATTGTAGAGGCTACAACATCCCAAGTCCATGGATCAGGGTAGAGGCCTCTCCCAAGTCACACAGCTGCAGAAGCTGGCAAGCCCAAGAGCAGAAGGTCGGAGAGCAGGGCTCCCACTCACAGGCTGTGAAGATCAATGAATCCCAGGTTCGGCAGATAAGCTGACAGCTCAAGTCCCAAGAATGGGAGATGTGATGACAGGAAGCAACTGCAGGATCCAGAGAGAGCAAAAAGCCAGAACATCTGCTTATATACAGATGCGAGTCACACCCACAAGGAGACTCCCTTTCATCTGATTGGCTACTCACAGTATATTCAATCATGTTAGTGATTACATTAAAACACGGAGAAGCATGGCCCAGCCAAGCTGACACACAATCTTAACCATCACAACAGCCTAGGAAATTCTACTCTCTAAACTTTTCTACTGAAATCCTGCTGAATGTATCATCTAAGGTAAACTGAGAAATGGAGGCATTGTTACCTACATATACGACTATCCTTAGGAGCCTATTTTGTTTAAACCCAGTATATCAAGTTATTACTATCTTGACAAATCATCAAGCTTGTTCTTAGAGCAGTCAAAATACTTGATTTTAAAAATAATAAAATGAAGAGATCTCTTACATGTGATAAAACTAATTTAGTTTTAATTCAGAAATAAAAATAGACTTTAGTGCAACCCACTGTTTACTCTTCCCCTTGTCCATATTTTTACACACCGGGACAGGAAGCCCACTTTACTTTCTGCACTAAATCCTGACATTTGAAATGATCACACAGCAGAATGCAAGAAGTTCTCAAAACAGGGAAGTTACCTTCTTTCTTCTAGTGTTGTCACCACATCCCCTATTCATTTTAGAGAACTGAATGGGGACTTATCCTCATGCCTAAGAATTAGTAGAAACAGCTATGTATCACAATGTCTGATCCACAACCAATTATGGGAATGGCAGGACTCCGTAGCATTTCATTCCTTTGTGCACAGGGTTGCCATGGGTCGGGACCAACTTGACGGCAGCTACCAGTGACAACAACAGGGATAGAGAGTTCTCCTACAAAATGATCACATAAGAGGCAGATTGCTGGTGCCCACATCACTGGAGACCAGTCTCAGCTTTGATTTGTATGCAGCCTCTGGCACACTAACCACTCACAGTTAGTACACAGAACAACTAGCCAAAGATCAAGCCAGTTCACATTAGAATGCTTTGCTTACCAAGGAAAGCACCTGTTGTGGTTGTTAGGTGCAGTCGAGTGGGTTCCAATTCAATAGTGACCCTATGTATAACAGAACGAAACACTTCCCAGTCCTGTGCCATCCTCACAATCATTGCTATGCTTCAGCCCATTGTTGCAGCCACTGTGTCAATCCATTCCATTGAGGGTCTTCTTCTTTTTCACTGATCCTCTACTTTACCAAGCATGATGTCCTTCTCCAGGGACTGGTCCTTCCTGATAACATGTCCAAAGTACATGAGACAAAGTCTCACCAGTCTCACTTCTAAGGAACATTCTGTCTGTACTTCTTCCGAGACAGATGTGTTCATTCTTCTGGCAGTTCATGTTATATTTGATATTCTTTGACAACACCATAATTCAAAGGCATCAATTCTTCTTCTGTCTTCCTTATTCATTGTCCAGCTTTCACATGCATATGAGGCATTTGAAAATACCATGGCTTGGGTCAGGGGCACCTTATTCCTCTAAGCAGCTACTATATTTAAAAGAATTTTCACACTAAACAACACTGAGGGACCAAGGCAATGTACTTTTTAACTACACTTCCTCTGTAAAAAAAAAAAAAAAAAAAAAAAACTATTTCCACTAAA
Organism: Dugong dugon; assembly: GCA_030035585.1. Taxonomy (NCBI): domain Eukaryota; kingdom Metazoa; phylum Chordata; class Mammalia; order Sirenia; family Dugongidae; genus Dugong; species Dugong dugon. Next base: position 139,728,102 of record CM057464.1, on the reverse strand, counting down.
CATATAAACAGAATTGTGCTGCTGCTAAACACCTGGCAGAACTGCAGTGGTGAGCACTTCAGAAATAAATGAAGGCTAATATAGCCTAACCCTGTCACCTCCTGACACTGCTACTTTTGCTCCTTCTCTCTTAGAAGGTCAAGTAAACTAGAAATAAGGAATTCTTTTCTTTACTGAAGGAAACAGTGTTTTACACATATACAATTTCCCAACATCCCACAAAAATCTATATTTGAAATTCCCATATTAAATAACACAAATCTCCATTTCAGTTTTCAACACTACCACAATTAAACACACATACAAACATACACACACACCCCTCTAAAATGTATATACAGTGTTCAGGGGACCTCAGAAATCCAAACACATTCAATTCCATTCAAATCTATTCACGAACGTGTATTTGACCTGTCTAGGCCTGTGCACTTTCAAAAACAGTTATGATAAACATAAGCTACGTTTACTTTTGAGCCTTTGGCCCTGCCTCATCACAAACTATTGACAAATGAGGAACAGAGGACTGCCACCTTTCTTATCGCCCACAATAAGGACTAAATTTTAGAATGAAACCGTAGAGTCCTCAGCCCCAATATTAACGAGCGAACAAACCAATTTAAAACAAACCAACAAACAAAAATGACTGATTCTAATTCTATATTTGAGTAGGCATTCTTGTCTCCATATTCAACAGATAGGGCCAGGGCACTGAGAGGGATGCCATACTAAAATCGGTACTATTAATTCTCTTTGCCAAAGATATTTCTCCTGAAAATGACTTTTAAAGAATGAAATTTGATAAAGAACCTCAAATTAGTCAGAATCAAATGATAAGTTTGACACACAAGGCTACAGGATAGATTTTTCTGTAATTTGTTATGCATGTGGGTAGTTCTGTACCATTTTTTCTAATCTATGACTAAACACACAGTACTAAATATATATTTGTAAGGAGTAATAACTGATAACACTTTCTCCTTCACTGAATAGAAACAGGCAGGAACATTCCAAAGCCATTGCTATAATTGTTAGATTTTGTATGATGGAAAGGGATTAAGAAGTGAGAGAAGATGAAAATCGTAATCCATGGCATTTAAAAATATACATGTTTTAGTGGAGAAAAACAGTAACAGTCTCTTTATTTTCTACTGCTGTACTCCCATCCCCCTATTCCCCAGCCTCCTTGAGTCCCTCTCCCACTAACCAGTTGCCTGAGAGCTGATTACAACTCATGGTGATCTTATGTGTATCAGAGTAAAACTGTCATCCACAGAGTTTTCAAGGGCTGATTTTTCAGAAGTAGATCACCAGGCCTGTCTTCCAAGGTGCCTCTTGATAGACTTGAACCATCAACCTTTTGGTTAGCAGTCAAGCTTGTTAACTATTTCCACCATCCAGGGACTTCCCCTGTTCCGCTACCTTCATTTAGTCCCTAAAAGACCACTTTATTACTCATTTTGACTTCTTCCATTCCATGTGCTGTAAACGTGGGAGATTCTCTACTTGCAGAGGTTTTCCAGCTGCTCAAAGCTTTTAATTAACGCTTCAGAGAAGTGGCCGTTTAGCCTCCGTTCCATGTGTAGTCACAGCTGCAGCAGAGGGATGCCTACGTGCTTAGCTGCACCTGAACTGACATGGATTCACAAGTGGCTTGGCAGTAATGTCTTCAAACAGACAGGACAATTATAAATGTATTTGCTCTCGGGCTCGTGGAGAGAAAAGACACCTGCCCAAAGCAAGTGCCACCAGCTAGTTCTTCCTCCAGTTCCCTGCAGCCCCCACTCAGCTGTTACGTGCTTAGAGCGAAAGTGCAGCTGCCTCACTTTGACTCACACCTACGTGGCTTTTCTTCATTCCCACTGTCATCTCTACGAGCCCTAACTGCTTACAGCTCTCCTCCCCTTCTATATGTATTAAATGAAGTACAAAGCTGTGGGCAGAGTCCCCTTTGTCTTCCTGTTTAGATCAGACATGTGAATAAACACGTCTGTTTGGTGAGGGTACAAGCAAAGCCTTAAATAGCAAGTAACACTGCCTAAAAGACTTCACTGTGTTTTCCTAAAGAATTACTGCAATTAAGACTTCTCATGACAAGGCAGCTTTCATACAGCTAATCAAACAACAACAACAAATAGAACAAGACATCATTGTACAAATCCACTTGCCTCCTTTTTGGGAGTATGAAAAATTCTGTTACCTGGAGAGCCATAGAAGACAAGTAATTGTATATAACAGCCAAGTAAATCCATGTTCTCAAAACAGGGCACGATGGAGAAAATCTCAGTCCTTTGAAATAACAACTCTCTCTAAAGCAGATAAATCCTTTTTTAAAAAAATCTGCCTTAGAGAATTCAAGTTGTTTCCAAGAATCTCTCTCCTCCCTATCTACTTTGTAATTGTTCATAAAAATGCATGACAATACAGGATATACGTTTTGTTATGTGTCAAAAAATATCTCTTGAAGATAGTGTCTATTTGTTTTATCAATTCAGAACAGATTATTATTCACCTTCATAAATGTCTCTCTTAAAGGAAAAAATGAAAAGAAACCCAAATCTATACTTATCTAACACGATATAATCCGCACTCTCATAACACAATTTGTTTGTTTGTTTAGGCCTTTCCCAAATATTTTGAAAACCTTTTAGCCCTACTCCTCCCTTTTCATGTTTAGGGTGAACTGCAGTGTTGTGTAGAATAAGAAGGCCCGTCTCTCCATCCGATATGCATGCCCATCTTTCAACTAGCATGGCATCCAGACAAGGGCAAATCACTGGTCTGCACTTTGTTATGCAGTTCTTGACCAGATCAGCACAGAAGGCTACCTCACACTCTTCCCAGAGTGTTAATCACCTTTCTAAACGTCATAGCCCCTTACTTGCAAATAGAAAAGCAGGATTCCACCAGCTAATCTCTCTAGACCAGTTCTCACCACCAGTCCATTTTGTATAAGGCTGAGTCATATTACTTGTTTACATTTTCGTTCAGCGTTAACAACCTTCCAGTGCACATGCTGCTCCCTCTGCCTGCTATATTCTACCTCTTATCCATCTGGCAAATCCACACTCCTGAAGCCCAAGCATTTCCTCCAGGGTAAGTCTTCACTGATGCCAAATGGCAATGTTTTTCTTTCCTATTTTAATGTAACCAGCGTATTTTGTACCCACTGCCTTACTTCTACTAAAAATCTGATTATGCTGTGTATTATAGTAATATGTTTACACACACATCCTTCTCCTCCACTCCCCAGATTTATTCTTGGGGTCTGTCTTAGTCTGGGTTCTCTAGAGAAGGAAAACCAGTAAAGCATGTAAATATATATAGAGAGAGAGATTTATATCAAAGACATGGCTCATGCAGTTGTAGAGGCTGGAACATCCCAAGTCCATGGGGCCATGTAGCTGCAGGAACTGGCAAACTCAAGATCAGCAGGTTGGACAGTAAGGCTCTGGCTCACGGGCTGTGAAGACTGTCGAATCCCAAGATTGGCAGGCAAGGTGGCAGGTAAGCTGCTAGCTCTCAAGTTCCAAGAACAGGAGGTCAGACAAACAGGAGCCAGCTTCAGGATCCAGAGCCAGCAAAATCTCACGAGCCTTGCCAGAAAGTCTACCTATACTGGACACAGGCCACACTTCCAAGGAAAATCCCCTTCAGTGGATTGGCTACTCACAGTAGATCCCATCATGGAGGTGATTAGATTATATCAAATCTCATCATGGAGGTGTTCACATCATTATACAACTGCCAAACTGCATCATAACTGCCAAACCACAGAGAGTCATGGCCCAGCCAAGTTGACACACAACCTGAATGATTACAGGGTCTAATCTCAATGTCAGAGTCCCTGGAAGGTACAAGTGGTTAATGAGCTCAGCTGCTAACCAAAAGGTTGGAGATTCAAGTCCACCCAAAGGCACCTCAGAAGACTAGTCTGACAATCTACTTCCCAAAATATCAGCCATTGAAAACCCTATGGAGCACAGTTCTACTCTTACACACATGGGGTCAGAATCAACTTGAAGGCAACTTGGGTTCTGGGAATCTCAATGTCACTCCTCAGGCAGACCTTTTCTGAAGGCTGAAAGTTGGTTTCTTCTCTCATGCTCTTATTCTGTCCTGTTCTCCTTTGTGTAAAATCACATTTTCAGCATTTTGCACCATTTCTATTTCCCAGAACCCTAAACTCCGCGACTGAAGTTACCTTGACAGCCTTGTTCACAGTTACATCTCCAATGCCTGGGACAGTGCCTGGAGTTTGTTAGTGATCAATTGTTTTAAAACATCAGATGAATAAGTGAGTGCACCATCAGCTTCTTGAGACCTGAAACTATATCTTACTTAGCTTTCTATTCTATGCCTATCCAAGGCAGTGATCGATAATTTTTTTAATCAATGATCAACTCTGTAAATTTTGTCAGACATCTAGCTCCAAAAATAGTCATTTTGTAACAAACTTGATTCTAAAGTGTAACCTAATTTATCAAAATTTATGCAGATTAAAACATTGGGAATTGAAATACAATTTATTTCTAACTAATAGTTATCTTGAAAATATTGCATCATATCATAAAAAATTATCCCCATGTATGTCTAGTAGCTAAATAAAAGCCAGTACATATTTTTCCATGTTTGTTAACAAGCATGGCAAAAGTATAATCATGGGTAATTCAAGGTAATTCAAGACTTCACTTCAAGCTCTGCTTTCAATATTATTTCCTACTCCTACCTGCAAATTTTAAAAAATAATCCATTAGTCATAGTCAACATTTATGTGCAGAGACCATATTAGGCAGCATGGAGATGCAAAAGAAACAGGAGGGAAACTGATGGCCCTGTGTAATATACATAATAAAATGTCCTGATTTGCTCTGCCTTACTTGGGTATTATGCATTCAATCTATAATGCTGTATTTCTTTTTCATAGGTGTGTCTTTTCTTCTCCGATTAGACTTGAAGTTCCTTGCCAACAGGTATCCTGACTTATAGTTAACTCTTTTTGTTAATCACCATTTGTCCTTCTTTGTAACTGTATCAGTTCATACATTCACTAATCAAACATTTATTGAGTGCCTGCTATGTGTCAGTTATTCAACTAGACCCAGGGTAGACAGTAGAGAACAGAACAGATATAGTCCCCAGTCTCGTGAAGCTAATATTGAAGGGGTTGGAACAAAAAGTAAACAACAACAACAAAAAAAGAAAATTTTACCTGATGAAAAGTGCAACATATATACCTACTCTTCACTTATCGACTGTCTTGTTATCTCAAGCTTCACATTTACAACAATAGTAAAAAATCTATTATCCAACCATTTTGCACATTAAAGACACACATCTGGCAGTAATGAACTCTGAGGTTCAAGGCAAGAGTAACGCTGGCTGTGATGGTCAAGGTTATGTGACAACTTTGCTGGGCCATGGTTCTCAGTGGTTTGGTAGTTATGTAATGATGTAATCATCCTCCATTTTGTGATCTGATGTGGTCTTCCTCCACTTTTGCATAATGCCTATTTTTGCATAATGACCTGGTCTTTGGAACCTAACCATGTTGTTAAGTGAGGAATGGATGTATAGCAGGTTAAGGGATTCAAAAATTGTAAGAATAAGGGCTATTTAACAGGAAAGGGTCAAGGAACATTTAAGCAAAGACCTGAAGGCATTGAGATAGTCATTGGACAATCTGGGTAGAAGAATGTTCTAGGCAGAGGGAACAAAAAGTTCAAAGGCTCTGAAGTGGTATTAAGCCCTGTGAGTTCCAAGAACATCACAAGGATTGTGTGGCTAGAGCTGAGTGAGCAAGGGACAGAGAGATATAAAATGGGGTTTGAAAGGGCTAGATCATGTAAAGCCAATATAGGCATGGTAAAAACAAACAAAAAAACCTGTTGCCGTCGAGTCAATTCCGACTCATAGCAATGCTATAGGACAGAGTAGAACTGCCCCATAGGGTTTCCAAGGAGCGCCTGGTGGATTGGAACTGCCAACCTTTTGGTTAGCAGCCATAGCTCTTAGCCACTACACCACCAGGGTTTCCATAGGCATGGTAAGCAGTTTAAATTTTATATTCATGCAATGAGAAGTTTATGGAATATTTAGGGCAAAGGAATGACATAATTTGATTTGTATTTTGGGATTACTCTGGCTGCTCTGTGGCAAAGAATGTTGCAAACATGGACTAATAGACATGACCAGAGATGATAGTACCTTGAATTGAAGGAGTAGCAGTGGAGGTGGTGAGAAGTAGTTGGATTTGAATATACTTTGTAAGTAGAGACAGAGAATAGGAGTTGCTTATGGTTTCATGAGAGTTGTGAGGAAATAAGAAGAATCAAGAATGACTTCTAGGTTACTTACCTGAAAAGGAGTCAATAGTGATGCAATTATGAGATGTGAAAGACTTGAGGAGAAATCTAGAATAGAGCTCCCAAAAGCAGATACTCTATAAATGCTAATTTGGTAATTCAGAAACAGAAACAAGTACAAGTCAACATCATTGCAAGCTGTTTATATAAGTGATAATAAGTACATAGCCTCATATATCAACTCTGTAGCATTTTAGAAAGTAACAATAGTAACCAGAGCCAGAACTAGGAAAAAACAATATCCCAAGATAAATCATCTTTAGAAAGTATAATTGAAAATTATTTTTGACAATGATAGGACTTTAACTTCAAATTTCACAAATTCTAAGAGCTCTTATATGAATTAAAATTGGTCTGAAATTATTTGCTGAATGATTAGTGATGATTTTAATTCATTTATCTCTCACTTATTTATCAGGAGATATTACTGTTTAGCAGCAGAGAGAATCTCCTACTTCCGATTCTCATATTTTCAGTGAAGTTAGAACTGACAAGCTAAATCATCTTTATTAATTGTCACGATGGTAATCAGCTGAGAACTTTCAACTTGACCTCAGTGTAGCACTCAGAAAAGATAAAGATTGGTTGCTACCATATCTTAACAATGTAAATATCCATTCCATCAAGCCATGCTTTTGAAATTCATCTCAGAGTTTAATAGTAAAGTACCAGCTCCTTAACTGGTAAGGTTTGATTATTATGTCCTTTCTTACATTCACATGGTCCATTTGCAGTAGGTTAAATTTGTTTCATTTTTCAAATTACAACAGTTGGGAATTTCTGCTTTCCTCTTATCTCACATATAAAGTATTACATCTCAGCAATGTACACCAATCTACTCATGGTGATATTCCAGTCACTTAAATTCAAGAATCTATACATTTAATAGAGCATTTTTTTACATTTTAGTTAAGATCCAAAGAGTAGACATTGGAGTATCATTACATTTGTATAAAATTTTTTGATGAAGAGAAATAAGGGGAATTTTCCTTTTTCTATTTATCAACTAAGATTTTGAAAATTTTGCTATTACAGTAAATCCTAAGGATAGCTTCCAGTTGGTAAGAGGTACAATAATCTTGCGAAGATTTACTGCTGAGTTTCATGTTATTGTAAATGAAGGAAGTTTCACTCACCAGTCCACATAGCAAATGCGACTTCACACGGGGTCAGGCAGTATCTATGTGCCACAGGCTTTTATCATAAATCAGACACTCTGGAATAAATTCAGAGCATTGACTTCCAAAGTTTCTGTGTAATATAGTGTGCTTTTTTTTTTTTTTCTTTAAACATACAGAAGACAGTTATAAATCAAGCACTAAAATAAAAACTAGGAGAGCATTTCTTATTCCTGGAATGAAAACTAAACTAATGGCAAATTCAAAAATATATCCTAAGACAGGCAAAGTTATATTCATTCCCCAGCCATTTCATCAAACAAAATTATTGAGTCAATTCTGGGCCTTGAGTGTCAAGTATAACTGTGCTTTATAGGATTTTCAATGGTTGATTTTTCGGAAATAGATTACCAGGCATTTCTTCCGAGGTGCCTCTGGAAGGATTCGAACCTCCAGACTGTTGGTAAAACTGAGCATGTTAGCCACTTGCACCACCCAAGGACTCCTAGCCATTTAACAAGATCTGCCAATTCTAAGCTATATCTGTTCCACATGTCTCCTGCCCCATGATTCTGCTGTGTGTTTGCTTTCATTTTAAGTAAAGAGTTATCATTTCCTTTCATCTACTGTCTGGCCATTTCAAATAGAATGTGCATAATCATCTTCATAGGCTATGGAAAAAATTTGTTTGTATTGGTAAGAACCCCTGATATTTCTTTTCATTCTTTTTCTATCAAACCAGCATTCTGCTGGAATTATCTTACCCTTTGCAGATAGTCTTATTTAATGGGATCTTTTCAAGAGGTCTCTAACTGGGCTGTCTTCTGAAGTGTCCCTTTAGTCCTGATAAAAACTTGCCAAAGCTGTCATGTACCACTGTACATTCTGTTCACCACACAAAGCTACACAAGTGAGGAGCCCTCATTCTTGTCATCAAACTGTGTGCTCTGGAATGGAGTTGTGTGTGCCTGGAGCAAGGGATGCCGTTTTCTTAATTCACACAATGTTGCTGTACGGGCTGGTTTTGCCCCACAAACTCTAGAAGTACATCGTTCCCTGTTCACTCTGCCGCGGCAGACAGTTCTAACCAGCCTCAATTCTGTACACTTTTCCACACTAAAGCCTGATACCTGTGTCTGTGCCTCCAAAAACTCTAGGAAACACAGATCAAGTTTTCCTAATATTTTCTTTACCATATTCAACTCTGACCCCATGGGAGAGCTGTGAGTTGCAAGTTGATGCAGATCAGAAAGGCTCCAGCCAGGGATGAGAAGTTAGTGGCTGCTTCTAACTGGTTTTCTAAAGTTGCTCTCACTTAGGTTAGGTGTAGGGAGGAGACAATGGGAAACAACCACACTTCCTTCTACTACATCAATAACAAATCTCCAATGAAATAAATCTCCTATGTTCACACTGCTAGTGCCTGAGGAAGTGAGAATTTCAATACCGATTTTATTATCTCTTTCTAAGTCCTGAAAATATCTAGGATCCTCAGCTGCAATTTCATGACAGCTACTCCCACTTTTGCCAACTAGTTTTCTGCTTTCAGTGCTATATATGTATTTTTTATATTCTTATTTTGCCTTTTTGCTCTATGAATCATGGCATGATTGCTTTTATACTCTCCAGTGGCCTAAAAGCTATACATTCCACATTCCATTTTAATGAGCTTATTCTCTGTGTAAGTCTAAGAATGATTCAGTTTCTTTTAAATCCTACACATAAGATTAGATTTAAGTCTAAGAATGTTCAGTATTGTTAAAATCCTACCCAGGTAAGATCAGATAGTAAGTCCTGCAGGTCAAGAGCTGCCTTTTTCATCTTGGTCCTGCCAGTGTCCAACTCAGTGCCTGGCAGGTTTTATGTACTGGAAACACAATGCTGCAGTGAACTAAATGAGAACTGGTTAGACATCTTTCAGTCTTGCTCCCCACAGCTCTTGGAATTGTAAGTTAGGATTTGAACCAGTTACTTCAACTTTTTATTTCATTTTAATTTTTTATTTCACTCCAGAATAATTTTAATATTTTTAAATTTATATCTAATATTTTAATATTTTTAAATATTAATATTTTAATATTTTTAAATTTATAGCAACATTTAGGCAATCTATGTTTAACTTTTTTCAGAGTACCATCATTTTTTTTTTAATAACTTAGTTTCTCCATTCTCGAGATTTTAATTTGAATTATCTCTTAGCTAGTTGGAGTATACTTCCCATACTAAAAAATATAAGAGGTATACTTAAGTACCATAACTTCTGTCACATTAAATATCTAAAAATATCTATTATTTATATTTACACATGAAATATTTTTCAGATCAGTATAAAATTGATGGAAATACAGTATTACCAAGAGATTAACATATACATCTCTGTCATATATATATATTAAGATAGTAATATTAATATATATTAATACAATAATAGTAACACTATTAAGTTATTTAAGATATATATAATGGCTTTCACCAAATCAAAAACATCATTGATTTTTAAATGCACCAATATTTTATGTTCCTTTAGGATAAGAAACGTTACCAATGTGTTATCATGCACTATCATTTGTAAGATGCAACCCAATTGAAGAGATTAAAATGTGAAAATATGTCTTAGAATCAATGACGTATAGTCTAAGTGCATATATATCAACATAAATATATATATATATATACACATATACATACAACATATAGATTTTGTATATATGGCAAACTAAGGACCTGGGTGATGCAAGGGGTTTGCGATCAGCTGCTAACCCAAATGTTGGCTGTTAGAACCCAACCAGTGGCTTCACAGAGTACAAAATCCTGGCAAACTGCTCCCATAAAGATTACAGTAAAGAAAACCGTATGGATCAGTCCTACTCTGTAACACATGCGGTCACCATGAGTCCAAGGCCAACTAAAGGGCAGCGAACAACAAAAACAACATGTACTCCATAGTCTATATTTTCCCCCTTAGTATAAAACATTCATTCAATGTGCTGAGGAAAGTGTTGTTGTTATTGTTAGGTGTCATAGAGTCATTTCCGACTCATAGTGACCCTGTGTACAACAGAACGAAATACTGCCTGGTTCCATGCCATTCCCACAGTCATTGCTATCCTTGAGCCCATTGTTGCGGTCATTGTGTCAATCCATCTCATTGAGGGTCTTCCTCTCTTTTGCTGACCCTACTTTGCCAAGCATGATGTCCTTCTCCAGGGACTGATCCCTCCTGATAACATGTCCAAAGTATGTCAGACAAAGTCTAGCCGTCCTCGCTTCTAAGGAGCATTGTGGCTGTACTACTCGCACAAAAGATTTGTTTGGTCTTCTGGCAGTCCATGGTGTATTCAATATTCTTCACCAATGCCATAATTCAAAGGCAACAATTCTTCTTCAGTCTTCCTTATTCGTTGTCCAGCTTTCACATGCGTATGAGGTGATTGAAAATATCATGGCTTGGGTCAGGTACACCTTAGTCTCAAGGTGACATTTTTGCTTTTCAACACTTTCAAGAGGTCTTTTGCAGCAAATTTGCCCAATGTAATGTGTCTTTTGATTTCTTGACTGCTGCTTCCATGGGTGTTGGTTGTGGATCCAAGTTAAATGAAATCCTTGACAACTTCAACCTTTTCTCCATTTATCATAATGTACTTATTGGTCCACTTATGAGGATTTTTGTTTTCTTTATGTTGACATGTAATCCATACTGCCTGGCCTTGTTCTGACTGAAGATATTGAGCTTCTCCATTGTCTCTTCTCACAGACATAGTTAACTTGATTCCTGTTTATTCCTTCCTCTGAGGTCCATGTGTATAGTGTTGTTTATGTAGTCAAAAAACAGTATTTGCAAGGAATAAGTGTGGGTCTCACAAAATTCTGTCATGCCATCTCTGGCATTGTTTCTATCACCAAGGCCATAGTTTCCAACTACCAGTCCTTCTTCTTTGTCTCTAACTTTTGCATTCCAATCACCCCTAATTATCAATGTATCTTGATTGTATGTTTGATCAATTTCAAACTGCAGAAGTTTGTAAAAATCTTCAATTTCTTCATCTCAGCATTAGTGGTTAGTGCATAAATTTGAAGAATAGTTGTATTAACTAGTCTTCCTTGTATGTGTATAGATATTATTCTATCAGTGATAGTGTTGTACTTCAGGATAGATCTTGAAATTTTCTTTTTGATGATGAATGCATTACCATTCCTCTTCAATTTTCATTGCTGGTATAGTAGATCGTATGATTATCTGATTCAAAACGGCCAATACCAGTCCATTTCAGCTCACTAATGCCTAGGATATCAATGTTTATGCCTTCCATTTCATTTTTGACAATTTTCAACTCTCTTAGATTCATACTTCATACATTCCACATTCTGATTATTAATGGATGTTTGCATCTGTTTCTTCTCATTTTGAGTCCTGCCACATCAGCAAATGAAGGTCCTGAAAGCTTGACTCCACCCACATCATTAAGGTCGACTCTACTTTGAGGAAGTGTCTCTTCCACAGTTGTATTTTGAATATCTTCCAACCTGAGGAGCTCCTCTTTCGTCACTATATCAGACAATGTTCAGCTGCTATTCATAGGTTTTCAATGGCACATTTTTTCAGAAGTAGACTGCTAGGTCCTTCTTCCTAGTCTGTCGTATTCTGGAAGTTCTGCTGAAACCTGTCCACCATGGGTGACTCTGCTAGTTATTTGAAATACCAGTGGCATAGCTTCCAGAATCTCAGCAACACACAAGCCATCACAGTGCAACAAACTAACAGCCAAGTAGTAGCTAAGGAAAGTAGGGTAATAAATTATTAAGAAAAGGAAAAACTTAATGATTGAGAAACAGAAAACTAGTAGGATTAACAATAAATACAGAAAATTCTTCTTTGTAAACATATGTATAATAAGCAAAGCAATAAGTTTAATTAGACAAAAAGAAGGGAAACCAAATGTACAATATTGTGTATGAGCAAGAGAATCAAAAAGTTTTTTAAAATATAAAATAATATTGTATAAAAAATTGAATTGAAATAAATAAACCTTTAAAATTATTTCAAGAAAGTAGGAAGTATGAATATACTCAAAAACATGAAATAAATTGAGAACTTTGGCAAAGATTTGTTCTCTCCATTACTCATCCAACCCTTCCCTTCCCGCAAAGGATCTAGATAAAGAAAGTTTCTAAAGCATATTTTCAAATTTTCTAGGCAAAAATAATTTCAATTATATGTAAACTGTTACAGAACTTAAACATATAAAATGTATTCTGGTATCTTCTCTTTGACAGGGAACTGCTGTTCTTCCAAGTCACAAGGATTTAATAAATGATAACAGTCTGGGAGTAAACAATCAGAGTCTTTCTTCAATGTTTTTGCAGAGGAATTAAGAAAGAGATCTAGTTCTTTTCTAATGATAGAAAAGTGAGTCTACAGAGCTGATGGTGACCATGTCTGCAAGAAGGTTGTGTCTAGGAACTGAGGCATTATATATATGTTTGTTTCTACATCTATCTATAATCTAGTATTTACCTATTTATCTATATACCTTAATATGAATAATGAAACTAATGAATTTAAATTCTAAATAAAAGACTAATCAAACCCAGGTGAATATTTCAAAATCAATGCTACTTGGATTTATTCCAGTCATATATAAGTTATATATGGAAATTTATTGATGAAATTTGAATTATGAATAGGTCAAATTTATCAAAAAAAAAAAAAGCTCAAATAATACATTAAGAAAAAAAATAAATTTGAGAAAATTTAACATCCACTCTTAAAGATAAATCTCTTAAAAAACAGAGATGGTTGCAGCACAACTAGATGGTGCCTGGTTACCACTACTGACTGCTCTGATAGGGATCACAATAGAGGGTCCCAGAGAGAGCTGGAGATAAATGTAGAACAAAATTCTACCTAATTAAAAAAAAAAAAAAAAGACCAGACTTACTGGTCTGACAGAGATTGGAGAAATCTTAAACATATTGACCCCAGACCTCCTTTTAGCTCAGTACTGAAGTAACTCCTGAGGTTCAAACTTCAGCCAAAGATTAGACAGACCCATAAAATAAAATGAGACTAAATGGGCACATCAGCCCAGTGGCAAGGTCAAGAAGGCAGGAGGGCACAGGAAAGCTGGTAATGGGGAACCCAAGGTCAAGAAGGAGAGAGTGTTAACATGTCTTGGTGTTGGCAACCAATGTCACAAAACAATATGTATTAATTGTTTAATGAGAAACAAATTTCCTCTGTAAACCTTCATCTGAAGTACAGTAAAAAGATATTGATTACAGATTCTAAAAAAAAAAAAAAAAACCAGAAATAGAAACATACAGATTTAATATGATAAAATCTATTTCAACCCTCCCAACAGCATCGTACCTAAACATTTCATGTGTGTTCTTTAACGTCAGAATAATACAAAAGTAATAATCATTTTCTCTACAAAAAATGCACGCATAATTATTCTGAATCAGATACCCAATGCAAATTAAATAAGAAATTGAAATAAAAGCTAAAAGTACTGAAATATAGGAAAAAAATTCAAATCTTTAGCTACATAAAATAATTAAAGAAAGTGTCTGAGGCTGGGTTCTCTAGAGAAGCAAAGCCAGTGAAGTGTGTGTATAGAGAGAAAGAGAGATTTATCTCAAGGAAATGGCTCACACAGTTATAGAAGCTGGCAAGTCCCAAGTCTATGGGTCAGACGTCAGACTGAAGGCTTCTCCTGACTCACATAGCTGCATGGGCTGACGAACACAAGATCAGCAGGTCAGACGGCAGACTGCTGACTCACAGGCTATGGAGGCTGATGAATTCCAAGATCAGCAGGTAAGCTGCTAGCTGAAGTCCAAAGAACCAGAGGTCAGATGATGACGAGCTGGATGCAGGATCCAGAGTGAGCAAAAGCCAGTGAGATTTGCCAAGAAGTCCATTTATATATTAGATGCAGGCCATACTCTCAATCAAGGAAACTCCCTTTCAACTGGTTGGCTGCTCACAGCAGATCTCTTCATGGAGGTGATTACATTATATCAGATCTTATCATAGAGGTGAGTTCATTACGAACCCATCAAACGGTATTGTAACTGTCAAACCACTGAGAATCATGGCCCAGCTAAGTTGACACACAACCTTAACTATCACAGAAAACAACTAAGAAGATACTAGAAACAGAAAGTGAACTCAGTAAATTAGATAATCTAACTGAAAAATTAATACATTTCCAGAAATTAGAAAATGCATTGTGAAAATATTTCACATACAAAGTTAACAGAAATATAGAGGTAATTAACCTCACAGGAAATTAGTTCAGTATTTGAATAAAATATAAGAATTTACTCAGAAACAGAGGAACAAAATAAATATGTGGGAAACACACAGATTACTTGATGGAAGGGCCCATATTTATAAAGATACAAATTCTCCCAAATTGAGCTATAGATTTATCTCATTCTTGTCAGAATGCCACTATTATTTCAGTGAATTGACCAAAATTACCCTAAAGTTCTCTGGATGTCCAAGAAAATTATGAGTAAGAGGATTAATGAAGGAATATTGTCCTTCCAGATTCTAAAATGCAATCTAAATTTATCAAAAGTAAAATAACAAAATAGAGAACAACAAGAATATAAAAAAAAAAAATAGTACAAGATAAAGAGGACTTCTCAGGTTGACACAGGAACGATGGATAATTTAATAAATGAAGTTGAGAAACCTGTTAAGTAATATGGAAAGAAATCAGATTCCTGTCCTTACCCTAAAATAAGTTGCTCATAAATCAATGATTAAATGTAAAAGTAAAACCAAAAAATGCTATAAGCAAATGCAGATGAATACTTACATAGTTGATATAATACAGTATATAAGTATTATATTTATATTATACTATAGGCACAAAAATATAAATATATTAAAATCAGCAATCATAAAGGAAAAATAGCTATGACTGCACATAAATTTAAAACATGTATCCCCCAAAAATACACCAATGAAATTAAAATGATAGCAAACTTGGGGGAAAATATTTGCCATACACCTCATTGAAAAGGTTTTCTTATGTACAAAATCTTAGCAATTAAAAAAAAAAAAATTGAACACTCCAATGGAAAGATCCACAAAGAACACCAAAAAGAAATATAAAAATGTGACCACTAAACAAAAGAAAAAGTTCAACTGCAGTTTTCTATATGTTTCTACCTGGCTATGCACATTAAAATAAAGATATATTAATTTTTGCCTCTCCAACTATTGAGGTGAATATTATTATCAATGTTATTTTTTAAATGATTGTTTTAGTGTGAGCGTGGATTCAGAGCAAAGAGACACTCCTTCACTGATTTTAAGAGCAAAAACTGATATGATCTGCAGGACAATTTGGTAATATATTACAAAGTCGTATCATCTCACCCTAAAATTCTACTTTCTAGGAAACTATACTAGAGCAACGCTTGAACAAGCATTCAAAAATATATATTTAAGTATCCTAATTTTTGTTATACATAAGAAAAATCTGAAAAATTAGAAAAGGTTAGATAAAATTATTGTATGCCAATATAGCATAAACATAGACATCTATTACAAGTAATGATGCTGATGTATATTTACGTGCAAGAAATGTGCATCTATAATGTGATCTCATTTTTAAAAAATATAAATTACTACACGTTTGAATAACATGACTATATTAAACATTTACCAAGTTGGGTGTTCAAAAACATAATACTTTTTTTTTCTAGAACTGATTTAATTTTCTAATTCTGCATCTCCAGTCAGCCAGCCTTATGGCAAGCAACGTAATTTAGTTCTTGCATTAAAATTCTGCCCCAGCCCTGGTGGTACAGTGATTAAGAGCTCAGCTGCTAACCAAAAGCTCAGCAGTTCAAATCCACCAGCTGTTCCTTGGAAACCCTATGGGGCAGTTCTACTCTGTCCTATAGGGTCGCTATGAGTTGGAATCAACTCAATGGCAGTGGCAATTTTTACAGTAGCAGATCTCCAGGTCTTTCTCCCACACAGTCGCTGGGAGGGTTCAAAATGCCAGCCTTTCGGTTAGCAGCCCAGCACTTAACTACATCCATACTAAAATACTGAAAACATTTTTAAGATATGACTTCCTAAAGTCACAGCTGTCTAGATAATCTTCTAACTCACCTGAATAACAATTTATGTTCCAACAATATTGAGAAGACCACACAATTACATAGGCTCACCTCATCCATAAGTCTGGCTTAAGCCTGGACTTCAAAAATTTCTTTGGGGAGAAAAATAGATTACATCAGAATTTTGTAAAATTAAGCGTTTCATTTTGCAAAGTGGAAAAAAAAGAAAGCATATAGTAAAATTCTGCTTTATTCCTCCAGATACTAAAGTCACTGGGCAGTTAAGCAGGGTGGCCAGGTATTTGTCTTTCTAATTCCCATTAGTGTTAGAATTTAAAAAAAAAAAAAACTTCTTCAGCATCATATTAATAAATGGTAGCATAAAATAAGCATACATTATTCAAATAAAACCTAGCATTTATTCTTTAGTAAATGCTTATCAGTTCAGAATAGTTCTAGGAAGACTTTTCATTTAAAATTGATTGTGTTTGATCAGAGTAGTTCACTGATTTATTTTCCCCAAATATAAGAGGAAAAAAATATGATTGACTCACCATACTAACCACAAATCCAAAGCCACAAATACTAAAGGCAGCTGTATTAAATGAGAGGTAACACTGAGATAAGCTAATCATAACTCAGAAAGCTTGAGACTCCAGAGTGCTGATTTAGCACATATAACTTTTCCTGTTATGTTTTAAGAATCATCATATTTTCTAACTGAATAATTTGATTTCTTGCAGGAAATATACCAGGATTGCATCTTGGAGTAACCAATAATGTTAGGAATTGGCACAATTTTTTTTTTACAATTTCAAACATTTAACCTTAAGTTTCCCAAGGGACATTACTTATAAGAAAAAGAAGCAAGCAAGAAAAAGCCCAGTACTCTGACTTTCAGAAACTTCAAATTCACAAGTGCTGCAGAAATAGTCAAAGACAGTTGAGGATCAGGAACAGAGTGTTGAGGCAAGGAGATCACTCAGGACCAAGTGTTCCTACATAATCAGACTTCAAAACAGCTATTCAAGAAGCACAAGGCCACCCTCCCTGCACCTCGACCAGACTTGCCCTAACCTAACTACCAGGGTTTTAGCAGAAAACTTAATGTAACACAATTATCCCTTTCCCTCTGTGAAGAGTTACCCACTTTGTTCTAATTTGTTATATCCTCAGAAGGCACATTATAAGTTGTGTTTCAGTTAACTTCCAGTAGTCAAACAAAGTGGCAAATCTTGTATGTGTTCATCATCATGGTTTCTATATCCGTCCAGCATTTTAACAAAGCACCTTAAAATATATGATTACCCTCAAAAGATCTTCATAAGACTTAAGGGCATGTTATCATGTTGCCGCTGCTACTGGCACCTAAGCTACTGCCTTTTAACACCCTCAGAGCTAGAGCTGGACACTGGAACACTGCTGGAGAAAAAGCCCATGTCTTTGCATCCTGTTCTCGAGGGGATAGGGGAACAAAGTTGCAAGAAGATGGCTTCCATATCAGTCCTGCCTTCTAAATCTTGAATACGCTTCTAAATGATAGAATTCCATCTGTTTGCTTCCAAACCTCAGCAGCAAAGGAGCCTGAGAAATAGAGGGTTTAGTTTCCCAGCCTATGCGGTATAAGAAGGCTAAGCAGCAGGAGGTAGAAATGGGCGCCGAGGACAGACAAAGCAACCACATCCACTGCAGGCAGGAGTTGCTATTTCCATTTCACACATGAGGAAACTGAGGTTCAGAGAATTTAAGTACAAGGCGTCAATGTTGAATAAATTGGTCACCAGGAATAAAACCTAGGGGATTTTGTCGAGTCTAGTATACTTTTCAATTTGCCATTCTGTATTGACTGATTGTAAGGGATTATAAAACTAGAAAAAGAAACAATTGATCATACCCTCTAAAGGGAACTAACATTTCCTAACACTTATTTGCTCATCCATTAGGCTATTATTATGTTTCAAAGAAAAGGTCAGTTTAGGAAGAATCTCTAGATAAATGACAATGCTTCTCAATGGATATTAAGCAGTTGATAACCGTTTAGGGAGTATAGATGAAGCAAGCTTGCAAACTGCAAGCTTTTGTCTTCCTTCAAAAATTCACAGAGCACAGAAAGAAGCAGCAGAAATAATAAAATCAATGTTCTTTATTTTTTAATCCCTAACCCCCCAAAAATTATAAATGTCAAAGAGTAAAGGAAAAACTTGTTGATGTTACCTGAATTAAATTCAGAATTGCTATGTGAGCCAAATGCAATATATAAATGTAATTTAAATAAATACTAGTGAAATTATCTCTTAAAGAAATACTGGCGTTAAAGATTTAACTATAAAGCTACCTAATATAATCTGACTTGCTTATTAGCTTTCTAATACCTCTCTTTTTTTTTTAGTAATTTGTTCTTTAAAAAAGAATGAATTATTATGTCTTCACAGTGGATTATTATTTAATAAGATGTGAAATTTTAGGTTGATTTTGAGCATATTCATCCCAAATTCACTAACAGGCATAAAGAAAATGGTTTTGCGGTTACTTCACAAACATCCAAGGCAGCATTCAGTGCTAATTTTTGTGACTACCTCTTTAAGGCAAAGCATTTTGGAAGAAGTCTCCTGAGAGCATTTATAATAAATCTTTCCTGACTTTCTTTTAAGCAGGAAAGAAAAATCCATTTAAGACAAAGCTTTAAGGCAAAATGTTACCTGACTTCAGATTCAAACTTTTCATTTATTAGGGAAGAAGTGTGTCTCTGGGGGCAGCTAAACCAGTCTATTCTGAGAAGTAAGAAGGAAGAAGCTGCTTCAGGTAAATGGTGTCTAACTCTAGCAAGAGAGACAAGTTCCTACCCTGCCAACATTCCCTGTTCGGGAAGTACCATGACTCTCCACAGGGAAGGTGTATTGATTCCTTAAGTGAGAAATAATAATACGAAGAAGATGATGAACTCAAATTGCAGCAGTTTCTATTTATTGAACCTCCTATATGCCAACCATGTTAGATGCTTCACATATATTGTCTCGCCTCATCTTTATAACATTACTATAAGCATTAATAATTCCATATTACAGAAATGGAACCCAAGGCTCAGAGGAGCTGAAAATTTGCCCAACATCACATAGCTAGCAAGTGGAGGAAGTAAGACTCCAATCTTGGTCAGCTGACTTCAAAGTTCGCATGCCCATCCCCATAATGTAACAATGAGAAATCCAATAACTTGAGTCAAGGCCATTTTCTACTTAAAGGAGTTACTCAAATAGAGATAGTGTGAGGCAAGCAATGTTGATTGACACAATGGCCAAAAACCTGCACCAGGTAAAACTGCAGCACCACAGAAAAAGCTTTGCAATTTTACCTGAATGTCTATAGCAATCAATGTAAAGGTTATTCAAGTTTAGCAAGCTTGCCTCTAGCAAAATACATCTAAATTTGTTCTACTTACGGGAATGGAAGCAGCGTAAAGATTCCTGTTTTCTCATTTGCAGATCTAGCCTCAGTTTGAATTTTCACCTTCACATAGTTAAGGGATACATCAGAGAAAGGCATGCACAGCTATGACTGAACACTTTATATTTGAAATGACAATCAACACCCCTCACTTTTATGCCGATTTTCTTTCACAAGAAAAGATTATATTACTGACACCAGAATGCTCATTTCTAGACATTTTTCTCATGCCCAAGCTATGTTTTCCATATAGTTGTTATTTCATTATTTACTATGTGTCTTAAACACATTATACTTTTTTAGGATTCTTAGGGTAAAAATCAATTTTCTGGTTATACAGTCAACCCAATTAACTTACTTTATTTTGTAAAGAAGAGATATTTTTTACTAGTAAGTTTTTTTTCCCTGCTATTTAATTGTACTTTTATTTTCTACTATTCCACTAAATGTCTGCAACGTATTGTAACTCAGACATTCAAAATCAGATGCAATGTCTGAAGTATTGTAACAGAATTGCATGGGAAGAAATACTCAGGACTGTGGTTATTCTTCATATAGGTCTTCAAAAACCATTCAGCTTTTCACCTGCCACATCACATTATAAATTAATTTTGCTTCCAAGTAATGCTCACCTTAATTTTCTTTTACTTCACTCCTCTAACAGGTTACCTTGGCTCAGACTCAGAAACACTCTACAACAATCTCTCTGGAGGCTTTCATATGCTACAACCATAGACAGTCACCTTAACTGTCTCTGAATCCTTAAGGACATTTAAACAGTTTCTAGTATGTTTCCTGATTTGCCTAGGGACTATGAAGCCCATAGAATAGAATTTCTGACGTAGTGGGTTAGTGGTGGTAGTGGTGGGTGGTATGGAAAGGGAGTGTTAAGTGATACACCCAAAATCAAACCTATTGCCATTGTCGTTGAGTTGAATTTTAACTCATAGCAACACTACAGGATAGAGTAGAACTACCCCATAGGGTTTCCAAGGCTGTAATCCTTATAGAAGCACACTGATACATCTTTTTCCCACAGAGCGGCTGCGGCTGGGGATTTGAACCACCGACTTCTTGGTTAGCAGCTGAGTGCTTAATCACTGCATTGCCAGGGCTCTTTACGGTGATACAAGAGGGCTGAAAAATATACATTCTCTACCAAGAGCATTACTAAAAGAGAGTAGTAGGAGCCTGTCCTCAAATTTACCACTACTGCACAGACAAACCTACCACCACCACCACCACCGCTAAGGTAGTTATTCTCTATTTGCCATTTCCCACCCGGATCCATTCTGTTCTGTTTTATGTATACCCGTGTAAAAATGGTGTGGGGCCAGTATCTGACCTCCTCTAACTTCGCAAGGGTAAAGAAGAACCAAGATCAAGAGCTCAAGGCTGATTCCTATGTGGTGGAGGTCAGACACGCCTCCTCTCTCCGCCATCTTTACTAATTCTGACACCAACCGTCCCTCGAACAGCACTCTAATTCCTTGCAATGGCCACACAGAACTTACAAACCATATAAAGGAAACGACTCATGAGGTGTAGAGGCTGGCAAGTCCCACATTTGTGGTTCAGTCATAGGTTTCTCCCTGGCCCTCAGTCTTTGCCCATAGGCACTCAGTTTTCTTGCTGCATGGGCCTGGAAGTGCCGTCCCCAGCGGGTATCTCCTGGCTTGGTGGTGGGGGGCTCTTCTCTCTGCTCTGGAATTGGCTCTTTTTCAAGGCAAAATTGACCAATCCCCTTGGTGGGCCACAGTTATCTTATTTGCACAGTCTCGCCCAATTACCTGGGTGGGAGTTATAAGACCATGGCGAGAAAGGCCATATTAAGTAATTCATTACACCACAGCTGGGAAGGCTGATCCCTACAGCCTGCATGGCCTAGGCTAATGGAAAGCCCAGCAGCATATCAGAAAGCAGGAAAAGAGAAAAAGTAGGATAGTTCTTGGTTTACTCACTCCCTGCTTCAGTGCTAGGATCCAGAAGTGGTTGTAACTCCTTTGACTACAGCTCTTGCCAAGTGGTCTTTCCTCCAGGGCTTTGGCTTTTGCAGAATTTTGTTGAATGGTTCCTTCCTTTCAAGTTTAGCGACCCCTGGTGGCTCAATAGTTAAAGTGCTCAGCTGCTAACTGAAAGATGGGCAGATCAAACTCACAAGCAGCTCTGAGGGAGAAAAGAGTTGGCGATCTCCTTTTGTAAAGACTTCAGCCTAGGAAACCCTGTGGGGCAGTTCTACTCTGTCCTATAGGGTCACTGTGAGTCAGAACCAACTCGACAGACAACACACAACAACAAGAAGCTTACTTGAGATTCTAAACATGATGTGTCAGCAAAAGCACCTGGGATGGGATCTAACAGTTTGCTTGGATCCTGGACTCACTGGTGATCTACAATGATGAGGCTGAGATGCTAGAACTCCTCTGGCAAAAAGAGGAAGGAAACCAAAGGCATAGGTACTTGGGAATGCTGGAGTGGACCTATTATGTGTAGTCTACTCAGCCATGCCCTTTCCATACTTTCTTGGCAATAAGAATCCCTGGGTCGTGAGAACCAAAATCCCTGAAAAGTCCTGTTGTGGCTGCCCTCTGTAGGTCAGAAATGCTGGTGTAAAGCATGTGCAGATATAAAGTGAGGAACTACTTCCTGTACCTAGAACTTCCTACCATGAAGAAGGAGGTGCCATACTTGGAATAAATCTTTGGATTTTGGAAGAGCATATACTACATTTGGGAACTCTGCTCTAACCCATGTACTGAGTAATCCACAAGGATACCAGGTCTGAGCATTGCCCAGAGTAAGAAAGGGTTAGCAATAAATCCAGGCTGTGGTGCAAGCTGCCTCACCATTTGAGCTTTATAAACTAACAGACACTTGAACTGTCTGTTACAAATAGAGGTACTCTTTGGAGTCTCTGATATGCCTCAATAGGAGAAACGTGGTGTATACTCCAAAATTTTGGACTGAAGTCATCTTTCTTCTGCAAACAACTAGTATTCATTTGTACAACTGCTCCTAGTTTGCTGCAAGATCCTGGTAAGTCTGAACAACAACTGAGCACAGCAGCCAGGGGTCTATATGATCTGAGCTGTTCATCATGAATTGAGTATTATCTGATTAACCAAATCCTAAAAGTAGCTTGTGCAGCAGCATTTAATGACTAAATGGGAATGAAATATACATAACAGGATCCAAGGAGGTCAGGAAAACTCAAATAACTTTCCTAAACAGAATCAGACTTCAAAGTACCTACTCCTATTACTGTGTTAGCAGTTTCTCAAACCCACCTATGGTCTCTTTGGAAATTATCTATGACAGTTAGCCAGGGAGGAAAAATTACCTGTCTGCTTGATAGATGTTAACCCCAGCCAGAAGTAGACAGTTACTGCACTCCAGGTCCACTTGTGGCAGCCTGCAAGACAATCCTAACTGAAAATATTCCCAGTGGGCAGAATTTCAAGTGGTACATCTGGTTTTTCACTTTACTTGAAAGGAGAGATGAGCTATTGTATAGCTCCACAGTGACTCATGGGAGAAGCTAATAGGTTGGTGGCCTCATCAGGGACATGGAAAAACAAGATTAGAGGATTTGTGATAAGAAGTTCTAGGAAAGAGGTATGTGGGTGCATTTCTTGGAATGGGCGTGGAATATTAGAATATCCACATCCTATATGGTTCCCTGGGCAACACAAATGGTTAAGCTCTTGCAGTGTGATGGATTACTTAGTATGGCCTTTCTTGCCATGGTCTTGTAACTCCCACCAAGGTAATTGGGCAGGGCTGTGCAAATAAGATAATTTGGGCCCACCAAGGAGATTGGTTCCAGAGCAGAAAGAAAAGCCCACCACCACCAAGGAAGGAGACCGGCAGGAGATGGTGCAGTGTGCTTCCAGGCCCATGTAGCAAGAAAACTGAGTGCCTTTGGGCAGACAGAGGACCAGAGAGAAGCCTATGCCTGACCTATGAATTTGAGAGTCGCCAGCTTCCACAACTGCATGAGCCATTTCCTTTATACACTTTGCGAGTTCTGTGAGATGTTGCAGCAAATTAGGGAGCCCAAAGACAGGAGGGAGAGTACTGAGGGGAGAGGGAGTAGCTGATGTTAGAGATAATGGAGTGTTACACCAGCTTGGAAAAGGTGGACATATGGGACAACTTTAACCTCTGCCTCATAGGAATGAGCTTTGTGCTGATCCTTATAAAAATAATTATTCATTTATCCCTTCACTACTAACTGAAAATTTGGTGGTTCAAATCCACTCAGAGGTGCCTTGGAAGCCAGGCCTGGTGATCTGCTTCCAAAAAGTAGCCGCCTTGACAACCCTGTGGAGCAGTTCTACTCTGCACACACGAGGTCACTACAAGTTGGAATAGACTCTATGACAACCAGTTGCAATAACATGTGCTACATAAAATCCATCAGAGAGTATTCACTGCAGAGGACTCTCAATAATCAGGTAGACTAGTTGACCCTTATTGTAGATGCTATTCAGCCTCCTTACTCAACCAATCCATTACTTGTTCAAAGTGGCCACAGGGTTAGACTCGGAGGTTATACATACGACTCAGCAACATGGACTTTCTCTCCCCAAGGCTGATCTGATTATCACAATTGCTAGGTACCCAACCTGTCAACCACAGAGGCCAATGCTGAGCTCTAATATGGCATCATTCCCCAAGAGGACCAGCCTGATGGAAGGTTGATTATAAGAATTTTTTCTATTTTGGAGGTAAGGAAGGTATTTTGTCTAGAATCTAGCTACCTATCCCAGTATGGATTGGCCTTCCCAATATGCAATATTTCTTCTACTGTCCTTATTCATGACCTTAGCGTGTACCTTGTTTTCTGACAGGTTATACCACAAAATACCAGTGTTAACCAAAAAACCCACTTTATAATGGAAGAAGTGCAGCAATTGTCTAACACTCATGGATTCACTGGTCTTGCCACATGTCCCATCATCTAGAAGAAGATGGCCTGATGAAGTTTCATTTATGGCACCAGTTGATAAATGACACCCAATGTAGTTAGGGTGCTTTAATCCAGCGACCAACATATGATAGTTTTCCTCCATTCCACCACACATACAGGAACCAAAGGGTGGAGTTAAGAATGGCCTTTCACTATTAAACTTAAAATCTCTGTTCTGAAAATTTTGCTTCTGTTCCTGTACCCTTGAATTTCACAAATTTGAAGTATGAATTACTAAAGGAATAATGCTTCCAACTGGGAAGAAAGTCACAAAAATATTACATTGGTAGCTAAGACTATGTCTCAGTCATCTAGTGCTACTCCAACAGAAATACCACAATTGGATAGTTTCAACAAAGAAAGTCCATTCTCTCACAATCCAGTAGGCTACAAGTCCAAATTCAGGGCATCAGCTCCAGGGGAATGTTTTCTCCATCAGCTCTGTTAGAAAGTCCATATCATCAGTCTTCCTTTGGTCTGGGAGCTTCTCTGCTCAGGAACCTCAGGTCCAAAGGATGCGCTCTGCTGCCAGCACTGCTTTCTTGGTGGTATGAGGTTCCCATGTGTCTCCGTTCACTTCTGTCTTTTATATCTCAAAAGAGATTGTATTAAGACACTGATCTCGTCAACCTCATCAGTATAACCTCATCACAGTGATAGAATTTACAACACATAAAGAGATCACATATAGTCTCTTCATATTGGTAGAGTTTACAACACATAAGGAAATCATATCAGATAACACAATCATACAATACTAGGAATTATGACCTAGCCAAGGTGCTACACACCTTTTTGGGGAGACACAATTCAATCCATGACAGACTACTTCCTGTTAATTTGGTGCTTTTATGCCACTGAACTGATATGCAGACAAGGGGCTTGCAATATTGTTTGGATGATGTACCCTAGTTGTCAAGAGGTGATTGTGTTGCTGCTACAGAATGGAGATAAGGAGAACTATGTGTGGGGCCCAATGATTCAATGCAATGCCTTTAATTGCTCCCATGATAACGATCACTGAGAATCTGTGGAAATTCAGTAAAAGTGGGTCCACGAAGTGTTTATTTCCTATAGGAATAAAGGCTAGGATCACTCACAGGTAAGGGATCCAACCAGCCAAAGCACTAGCAGAAACAAAAGAATATGAGATTGGTGGTGGGGAAAGGAGGGGGCTGGCAACTCTGAAATTTGTAGGGCAGACTGGTGGTGCAGAAAGATCAGGACTCATCAACACCACTGGAAGGGCGGCCTGAGAAAAAGGCCAAGAGTTTCATTAAATCACCAGAGATTTGAAGACAGCTGCAATATGGAGACTAAAAGCCACTGAGAGATGAGAAGAACATCTGGGTACAGCAGTTCAAATAAATGTGAATCAGATCTTCCCTTTTTAGAGACTCTGAGAGCATATTAGATGAGGAAGACTGAGGTCCTGTCGGTTGGCGTACGGAAGATTCTGGTCAGATATAGGGACTGTGCTGATTAGTTTTATGTGTCAATTTGACTAGAAGGACGTTATGCAAGCTTGGTAAAATAGAGGGTCAGCAAAAGTAAGAAGCCCCCAACGAGCTAGATTGACACAGTGGTTGCAAGAATGGCTCAAACATAGCAATGATTGTGAGGATGGTGCAGGACCAGGCAGTGTTTTGTTCTGTCGTGCATAGGGTTGTTATAATTTGGAATGGACTCGACGGTACTCAACAATAAAAATAACATAACAAGTTGCCGCCAAGTCAATTCTTGACTTATGGCAATTCCATGCATGTCAGAGTAGAACTGTGCTCTATAAGGTTTTCAATGGCTCATTTTTTGGAAGTAGATCTCCAGGCATTTCTTCCAAGGTGCCTCTGGGTAGACTCAAACCTCCAACCTTTCAGTTAGCAGCCAATTCCATTAGTCACTTGTATCACCCAGGGCTGTGATATCCAGTTATTTAATCAAACACTAATCTAGGTGTTGCTGTGGAAGTATTTTGTAGATGTGATTAACATCTGCAATCAGTTGACTTTAAGTAAAGAAGATTACCCTTGATAATGTGGGTGGTGCTCGTTCAATCAGGTTTCCCTTAAGAAGAAATTCTACGTTAAGATTGCAGCATCAGCTCCTGCTCGAAAGTTTCCAGCCTGCCCTACAAATTTCAGAGTTGCCAGCCCCTACAATTGCATAAGCCAACTTTTTTCAATAAGTCTCTTTATACATTCCCTACCATTTCTGTTTCTCTGGAGAACACTGACTGCTACAGGGATAAACTGTTAAAGTGACCTTACCTAGGCTCCACAGGAAAGTGGGCCTATTTTTAGGCCTCCCCAAAGATTTGCTTCAGAGATAGGGGTTATTTTCTTTCCCCCGGATGTTAATTTATACCTTAAGTTAAAATGTATATGAGAGCTTGAGAAAAATTTTAAATGGAAAGTATTATTTATCTCTGTTTCTAAATTCTGTATGATAATTATTCATTTTACTCGTGCTATCTGCATCAGTATTCTGTTGTCAAAGCGCTGTGCTGAACTACAAATGCAAAAGTGATGTTTTTGACCCAATAATATGAGTTTAACCTGTAGCTGTGATGGATTATCTGCATCTGGTGCCCCTATGAACCAATAGTGCACTTCTCCAGGAGGGCTGGTCAGCTGCTGCGGGCAGTAACAACAGATAGAAACTACTTAGCTTCTGGTATTCACATCACAAGCGTGACCTTACTGATACCCTGTTCAGTCCAAGAGAACTGACCAGGTACCTCTTAGTTTTCAGAGAAAACACTGAAAACTACTGAAGAAAATAGAGATCCAGAGGAGAAGGTGGGAAGGGGAGAGAGAGAGATTCCACTTAGATGTCCAAACCAAAATTCGTGTGAACTTATTTGATCCTTAAGAAAGCCCACCACGGGATAAGGGGAGATTAAGTACACATGAATAAATCTGAGAATTTTTACCAAAAAATTGAAAATATAAAATGAATCAAGAACAAACTTCTGTTTAACAATGACTTAATCCAATGTTTCTCAAATTTGAATAATCTATGGAATTTAATTGGTGGGAGAAAATATTAGACAACCCAAAGTAACTGAAAATATTTTCCTAATTGTTGTTGTTAGTTGCCATTGAGTCAATTCCAACTCATGGCAATGCCAGAAGTGCAGAGTAGAACTACTCTATAAGGTTTTTAAGGCTGTGAACTTTTGGAAGCAGATCGCCAGGCCTGTCTTCCATGGCACCTCTAGGTGGGTTTGAACTGCCAAATTTTCACCTAGTAATTGAGCATTTAACCATTTGTACCACCTAGGAATTCTATTTTCCTAATAATACTGAATTAGTTGTCTTGTGCTGCTATAACAGAAATACCACAAATGGATGGCTTTAACAAAGAGAAATTTATTCTCTCACAGTCTAGGCGGCAAGAAGTCTGAATTCAGGGCGCCAGCTCCAGAGGAAGACTTTCTTTCTCTGTCAGTTCTGAGGGAAGTTCCTTGTTAACAATCTTCCCCTAGTCAAGGCGCTTCTCAGCACAGGGACCTGTATGCTCCCAGTGCTTCTTTCTTGGTGGTATGAGGTCCCTTTGTCTCTCTGCTCACTTCTCTCTTTTATTTCTCAAAAGAGATAGACTTAAGACACAACCTAATATTGTAGATTGAGTCCTGCCTCATTAACATAACTGCCGCTAACCCTATCTCATTAACGTCATAGAAATAAGATTTACAACATACAGGAAAATCACATCAGATGACAAAATGGAGGACAATCACACAATACTGGGAATCATGGACTAGACAATTTGACACATATTTTTTGGGGACACAATTCAATCCATGACATTCTACCCTTTAGCACCCAAAAATTCTTGTCCTTGTTACATGTAAAATATATTCATCCCATCATATCATAGCAAGTCTTAAATCAACTCTAAGTCCAAAATTCAAAAATTCCTCTTCATCTGTGAATCTAGAATACAAGTTATTTGCTTCCAAAGTATGTTTAAACAGCCACAAGCTAGACGTTTCCATTACAAATGGGAGAAACTGGAGGGAAAGAAGGGATAGCAGGCACCAAGCAAGTTAGCATAACACATTACATTAGCTCTCAAGGCTGGAAAATAATCCTCTGTTCTCTGAGTCCATTTACTACAATGGCCCTGCCCTCCAGACTCTGGGTGTTGGCCACACTCTCCGGATTCTGAGTAGAGGCTCCTCAACCCTGGGCTTCAGCTCTGTCTTCTAGGCCCACTGGAATGGCAACTCTAAGCTCTGTCTTCTAGGCCCACTGAAATGGCAACTCTGCTCCCTCAGCTTTGGGCGGCCTCATTCTCCTACTCAGATCTGAGTGATGACTCCACCCTCTGAAACTGAGGCAGCTGTGCTTCCTGCGTTCCTTGTTTCTTCAGCTTCTGCTTCCTGGTTCCTTGGCCTCTTGGCCCCTCAGGGCTCCACCAATAAGTGCCTGGAGGAACCCTACTCCACCAGCAAGCTTCGGCAGGAAGGCACTCAGCTCTCTTGCTCTGTGGGTCAGCTCCAGCGTGATCTCACTCTGGACTCCTGGTTCTGCTGCTGTCATTTCTCTGCTGCTACAGTATCTCTGATTCTGCTTCTCACAATCTGTGCCATCTCCAGTGTAACAGTTCTTCTCATTTCCTTCTGAGTCCTCTATCCATTCACAGTTTCAAAACAGTTTCTACATTTTAGGTATCTGTGAGAGCAGAACCCCACTCTCAATACCAACAATGTATATATGTACGACCATAAAACTAGATATAAAGCCTTTGTGCTTATAGTTCTTCTTGTTAGGTGCTGTCAGGTCAGTTCTGACTCATACCGACCCTATGTACAATAGAATGAAACACTTCCCGGTCCTGTGTCATTCTCACAATCATTGTTAAGCTTGAGCCTGTTGTTGCAGACATTGTGTCAATCCATCTAGCTGAGGGTCTTCCTCTTTTTTGCTGACCCTCTACTTTACCAAGCATGATGTCCTTCTCCAGGGACAGATCCCGCCTGATAACTTTCCAAAGTATATGAGACAAAGTCTCACCATCCTTGCTTCTAATGAGCATTTGGCTACTTCTTCCAAGACAGATTTGTTTGTTCTTCTGGCAGTCTATGATATATTCAATATTCTTCCCAACACCATAATTCAAAGGTGTCAATTTCAATTCAGTCTTCCTTGTTCATTGTCCAGCTTTCACATGCATATGAGGCAATTGAAAATACCATGGCCTGGATCACGCCTTAGTCCTCAAAGTGACGTCTTTGCTTTTCAACACTTTAAAGAGGTCTTTTGCAGCAGACTTGCCCAATGCAATATGTCGTTTGGTTTCTTGACTGTTGCTTTCATGGGTGTTGATTGTGAACCCAAGCTCTTAAGCAACTAAAATACCTAAACAATTTTCTAAGTTATACCCTAAAACTACAAAACCAATGAAATTGTAATTTGAAACGTTAGTCAGTGTGACAAATAATTACTTGTTTATCAGTTTATTTGATTTATGTATCTAGGCTTAAAGCAAATCTCCAAGGTTGTTTTCATAGAAAAAATACATATTTTACATAGATCCTGTAGAACATGATGGACCATCATTTGGGTATTTGTCAATGTTAATATTATTTATTTTCAAACAATTGTTTTTAAACAATGATCCATTATTTTGATTAACCAATAAATTTAATAAAGCATTCCAAATTCCAAAAATTGACAGCAATGTTTTGATGTCATTTAAAAAAAAAGAAAACTTCATTATGGATTTATTGTGATAATGACTGCTAATGAGCTGTGGCAACTTGTTAAATTCAAAGACAGAACCCATGAGCCCATTAACTCACAGCAGGAACATGTAACTACTCTCTCCTCTCTCTCCCTATCTCTTTCTAACTTTGTCTCTGTGTTTTTCCCTCTATATCTGTATTTATATGTATGTGTGTGCCAATCTCACGTTGTCTCTGTCATTCTGTCCCTCATACCAGGAGGATGATCTCTGCTTCTGTCTTTGTGTCTCTATTGTTTTCTGTCTGTGCTATCCACATTTATCTACATATTTACACATGAGTTGAAGATTACTACTCCCAGTTCTGGCTTAACTTCCTTTTCAGTTTCAGTGCAGAAAAGGGAGAGTTCCAACATCCCAACTCCAAGTTTCTAGGAAAGAGAACCTGGTTAGCCACACTTAGACCACCAATCTCAGAGCTGTGACTAGTTTGGGCTGAGTGTCCCATGGATGGCTGCCCACTCAGCAGTGGCTGTTAGTACATGTTCTCTGAGAAGGAGGAGGGTACTACAGGAAATGTGTCTATTTACTTGTCTGTTAAGCTCCCAAAACATCTGTTTCTCCTCACAACTATTCATTAGGGAACTTAAAATATCCAACTGATTTTGACTTTGAAGATAGTATCCAAAGCCAATCCAGGAAATTATACCACAGGATAAAAACAAAAGACATTTAAAGGAGCCCCTGAGAGCTCCTGGAAAGAGATGGATGCTCCAAACCACAATGACTATTTGACTGTTCTTCCAGCAGCCTACCCTTGAGGAAACTTACTTGAAGCAACTAAAAGAAGGACTGGACATCAAGACATTGGATGGAGACACTGGCCATGGAAGAATGTAATGTTTCCCAGCATATTTTCTAGGAAAGGAGCATGAGTAAGTATATCTACTCCTTAAAATAAAATGTAATATTATAAAATTCTTCCAAAATCATTGCCTTCTGTAGTACTTCTTTTTACATACAAAGGCAAAAGCGTGAAGATTGTTTTAATGCTAAAAATTGTAAAAAGTTATATTATGTCCTCATTAAAAATTAATATTTATTAGATATAAGCAGGAGGAGTGTAAGTACAGGATGAGCTTATAATATTGGATAGAGGAAAATGGGATTAAAATAAGTATTATGAAAAGCATAAAATTAAGTCTAAGCTTCAACAAAGGTGCTGAAAATTTGTGGATTATGGATGGTGCTATACAAATAGGTAAATCTTCCTGGAAAAGCCTGCTGTTGAAGAATGAGAAGGGCATTTGGGGTAAAGAGACAAATAAGTATATTCAAAGAATATGAGTAGGAAAAGGAAGAAAAGTTGGAATGGGAACTGCAGAGGGAAGTCAGGTGCGGAGGAACCATACATATACCAAGCAGGAACTGGAGTCTCTGAAGGGGTTTCACGAGACAGGAGATTGTGACTAAAGCAGCAAATTTGGTGAATTAATTTGGCAATAATATACAGCATAAATTGAATCGAGGTGCGGACAGGGATTAAAACTGTGCCCTGTTATAATTAGCATAGTTCTCTTTAGCATTAAAACCCATCTAATTAGCTAGCACCTATAAATCTGCAGAGTGTATGTCCTGTCACCTTACCTACCAGAGCAGGCATCACATTTGCCTCTGCAATCGAAATTCACCTCTTCCGAACACTGACCGATTCCCGGTCCTGGCAAGAAGCCAGATCTCACCTACCTGGTACCCAAGAGACATTCACTGTACCTTGTGTCCTGTGCTCTAAATAAAACTCTCCTTTGTTGCCAATACCAGACAAATATATATGATTCTGAAATGTGCACAGGAATAAAAGTGTCAAAGTGGCTCCTTGGGAGTCAGAAGGAAGAGACATGATGGGACAGAAAAGAAACAATAATGAGAGAAAGGAGGAAAATCCTCTAGGCGCTGCAGGGAAGAGATAGTGAGAAAGCAGCGCCTTGAAGGTCAGTGTACGGGGAGATGAGGATCACGATGGAAAACAAGCAGTAGGGAGAAGGACACCTGAGAAACACCTGAGAAAATGAAAACAATTGAGGGGTAAGAGGAGGAGAAAAATTAACCACAGAAAGACAGAGAAAAGGAGATACAAGGAGAGCTGCAGAAAAACAAGGTAAACGAACTAGGGAGAGAACAAGAGGAGAGTATGTATGGACTGTGCATTCTTTTGACCATCTCTGACCAGGATAGCTATTGAAAATCCATCTTTCATCCGGCTAGTTAGCTAAATAAATAAGAGAATGAGAGCAATAAAAACCTCTGCATAGAAGCCTAAGCCAAAGTGTAGAATTATATTGGATTTATAGTTCTCCTCTGCTAATCGATAAAAGACATCAGACTATCTGTTCTTTTAAAATTATGCAATCATATAATTTGCTTGCATTAGAAAACAGTCTACTTTCTGAAATGCATGACTTCAAGTGAATTAATAGTCTGTCCTAACACATGTGACCGATTACTAGCCAACTAGCCTTAAGGCTTCATACCAGAGTAATGTAAATGATTCATTAATTTCCTAAATTCAACAAATCACAATGATCAAAGGAATTAGTAACCTCACAGTGGTATAAATCCAAGAGTCTTCTACAGTTTCCTCATTATTAAATATAAACACAATGACTGACTGCAGAGTGCTTTGTAGGAGCTATGGGAAAACAACTTTTAGTGCGTGATCACTATTACAAAAGAAAGTTTGAATAGAGGAGAATGATAAAAGTCTCTCAAGACCCATATGCATTATTGGTTATATCATTCACCTGGAGTTAAGTGCTGTCTTGGATGGATTGTATTCCTGGGTTATGCTCTCAGCACTCTGAGTGTCTCGCAGGTGATAGGCAATGAGTCCTTCTTGATACTTTCAAAATTTATCTGTAAGAGATGGTACACTGAGAACTTTTTGCATCCCTGTTATGTCACTGATATTACCATATCAATACTGAATAACCATTAAAAAGTTTAAAATCATGTTTCTTGGAGAGTCCAGATGAGAGTCTCTGCCTATGAAATTATTTACAGTTTCACATGGTCCTTTATTATTCTTTTTTTCTTTTTTAATTCATTTTCCTCAACCATTTAATATAGGGGTTGGAAATCTCTGGAAGATTCCTGTGGAGATGTTAAGATTAATGGGTTTCAGATTTTTGTTGATGTATGTGTTTTCTTCTTTTCGAAAATCCATCCAGGTAAGCACTTGATTGATTGGAAGTGTAAGAGTCCATCATCCCCTTGGTGACTCTATGATACTCAGGGAGGACATGCAGGCAGAAGCCAGAGAAGCATCCAGGCAACAAAAGAACACACTCTAGTGCTCCTGAGTTACTTGTATGTGATTGCCACCATTTGTTCTGGTCAATTGTTTGAGTCAGAAATATCAGCATGAAGATTTTGTTTTATTTTTGGTTATGCAAGTCATGAATGCTCATTGTAGAAAAATTGGAACACAAACATAAGCAAATATAAGAAAATAAAATTTAACTATAAACTCACCAACCAGACAAAATCAATATTTTTTTCTTTGCACATATATATTTCTAAATAAATGTTTTTATTATTATCTGGCAACCTGTTTTCTCCCAATAATATATCACAAATGTATTCCATGTGAAGGAATATAATCCCCATACCTTCATTGTTAATAGTTATGTATAATGTATAAGCAGTCAAGAAATCAAATAATGCATTGTATTGGGCAAATCTGCTGCAAAAGTCCTCTTTAAAGTGTTAAAAAGCAAAGATGTCACTGTCATGGATTGAATTGTGTCCCCCCAAAATATCTGTCAACTTGGCTGGGTCATGAGTCCCAGTATTGTATGACTGTGTACCATTTTGTTATCTGATGTGATTTCCTTATGTGTTGTAAACTCTATCACTATGATCTAATAAGATGGATTAGCGGCAGTTATACTGATGAGGTATACAAGATTGGATAGTGTCTTAATCCAATCTCTTTTGCCATATAAGAGAGAGAAGTGAGCAGAGACACATGGGAACCTCACACCACCAAGAAAGCAGTGCCAGGAGCAGAATGCGTCCTTTGGACCTGAGGTTCCTGCACTGAGATGCTCCCAGACCAAGGGAAGACTGATGCATTAAAAGGACTTTCCTCCAGAGCCAACAGAGGGAGAGAGCCTTCTCCTGGAGCTGATGCCCTGAATTTGGACTTGTAGCCTACTGGACGGTGAGAGAATGTACTTTTCTTTGTTCAAGCCAACCACTTGTGGTATTTCTCTTAGAGCAGCGCTAGATGACTAAGACATTGACCTTGAGGTCTAAGGTGCTCCTGACCCAAGTCATGGTGTTTTCAATCACCTCATATGCATGCAAAAGCTGCACAATGAATAAAGAAGACTGAAGAAGAATTGATGCCTTTGAGTTATGGTATTGGTGAAGAATATTGAATATACCATGGACGGCCAGAAGAACGAACAAATCTGTCTTGGAAGAAGTACAGCAAGAATGCTCCTTAGAAGTAAGGATGACAAGACTTCATCTCACATATTTTGAACATGTTATCAGAAGGGATCAATCCCTGGAGAAGGACAACATGCTTAGTAGAGGGTCAGAAAAAAAGAGGAAGACCCTCAATGAGATGGACTGAGACAGTGGCTGCAACAATGAGCTCAAGCCTAAACATTATGAGGATGGCGCAGGACTGTGCAGCGTTTTGTTCTGTTGTACATAGGGTTGCTGTGAGTCGGAACTGACTGGACAGCAACTAACAACAACAGCATAATATATAATCTATAAACAATCAGACATTGAGTATACAGTATAATTTTTAAAAAGAGCATATAATACTATTAATCTAAGATTTTCAGGGAATGAGTTGCTCCAAATAAGTAAATTATTCAGTCAAGTAATACTGAAATTTTTGTTTAGCAGAAATTTACAGAGACCTCAGTATTGTCTGTCCTCAGTGCAAAAAAGAGGAAGATGTTCGAATATGAATAACAAACAGATCCTGATCTAAAGGAACATTTTTTGTGATATTTTCCCTAAAATATTATACCCTATC
Organism: Dugong dugon; assembly: GCA_030035585.1. Taxonomy (NCBI): domain Eukaryota; kingdom Metazoa; phylum Chordata; class Mammalia; order Sirenia; family Dugongidae; genus Dugong; species Dugong dugon. The sequence goes on along the minus strand of CM057464.1, from coordinate 139,692,369 downwards.
TTCTTTTAGATGGAGGATTCTCATCATAATTTAACTAACTCTTGAAGAATTGTAAACATAGACTACTATGCCACGAATCAATACAGTACTTCTGGGGGTTTTTTTTTGTTGTTGTTGTTGTTTTATTTTGTTTTGTTTTTAATTTTGGGATCTCCATTCCTGTTTTCAGTGCTCCATAGCTGCCCCAATAGTGTTCTAGTTTGTTTCTCCTAATTTTAATTTCTCAAGGTCTAAGAAACTGGAGGCCTAAGTTCCTTATTATGTGTATGTTAAACGAGGCCCAGTAAACGTATGAGGGAAGTATTTGAGTCAGTAAATACCATTTACTGGTGTTATGTATCATTTTCACTTACATTAACTTACTTGATATTTATAAAAACCTGTAGATAAACATTAGGCATTTTATGATATTACAGAAAAAGAAACCCAGGCTTGGAGAAATGAAATAACATACCCAAAGTTACACAGCTAGGAAATTGCAGAGCAAGGTCTCAAACCCAATTCTTCTCATTCCAAATCAACTCTAAGGACTTTACTAGAAGCAATTTCAGGTTTTTCCTTGCTTCTGGCTGAGTAGCAAAGTGTCCAAAAACATGTTTAATTAAACACGAATAATATAAGGTATAATATAAGGTATGCAATGACAGAGGAAAATGTTGGATCAAACAACTGACTTTACTGCAAGAATGCTCAGAGATTTTAATATACTAACATGTTTCATAAATCTCCAAAAGCAGCACTTCTATAACTACTTTGACATCCAAGGTAGCCATCCATAACAGAACACCTCTTCCATCTCATACTTTTTTCAACAACAAAGATTGAAGAGTTCTTATTGTGAATAATTTTTGTCTTCACAAATTTCATATAAAGAAAAATTGAGAAATTCTTCAAATTTTTTTTTAAGGTAGATAAATCTATTTGTAGTTTGTTAAATCTATTTGTAGTTTGTAGTTTTGGGCACCGTTTCATAAAACTACTAAAGAAGTTATTAAGAAGCTCATGAAATAAAAGATTCTTTGAAGGAAAATAGTTCCCAATTTATTTTCTCTATAAGGCACAACGGAAATACTACCCATGGCAACCTGTTGTCATCACAGTCTGCAAATGGAAATTTTGTTAATTAGTACGTATTTATTATCTCATTTAATATGAAAAACAGCCCAACAAGATAGGTACATTAAAAATAATCTCCAATTTTACAGATAATAAAATTGAAATTAAATAAGATTAATTAAGTTTCCTGAGGAGGCAGAGCTTGGATTGGAAGCCTGACTAAAAAATCCCTTGACTTAACCCACCTCTCTGTGATGCTCATATTCAGTTACTTGTTTCATATATTAAATATACATAATACTAATATGTTCTCAGTTAAATCATTACAATATCCAGGAAAAGTTTAAAAGAAAAAAATGTATTCTCAATAAGATTCTCTTATTTTACCTTAATAAGCTTCTTGGGACTAAAAAATATCCCTTCATTCACTTTGACCTGTAACTGACCTCCCCTCTTTAACTGGAAGTCAGAAGACCACGGCATCTCATGATTTCTTCTTCTGTTTTGACATTTCTGCTGTCTCATCAAGGCCTTTACAAATGAAACTTAAGTATGATTAACTGCAGTACAAGCCAAACCCCAAATATAAATCAGTGGGGCATATATGAATGGCAAAGTAATCCAGCCCCAATACCCAAGATGGCTTTACTAGAAACCTGGTAGATGCTCAATCTGAAATTACGGTTTTTGTCAAAATAATTTTAATTCAGTAGTTGATGAAATGGAGATAGGATAATATTACTAACTCTGGCATTCAGTAGAGAAGTTGGAAGTGGTATGATTGGAGGATTCTAGAAGGACATCGTAACAATTAATTAATTTATTGAACATTTACCACCATGACCGTTATGCCAACCCTGAGTAATGGTTGGGGTTGAAGCATAACCAGAGAATTAATATGCATTGATGTGAAATGGGATGGAAGACAGGTATATTATAACTGATTCTGGAGAGGTCACATCAATGGAGTGATACCCTGCAGGACCGAAGATGCATCAGAGTTGTAAAGTTTAGTTTCAGAAGCTACCATCATTGTTTGTGGGTTCTAAGAAAGGGAAATAAAGGATAATGTTGAGATAGAATACTGAGGTCAAGACCACAAACTTACCTACCACTAATGAGAGGTCTTATTGTCTTCTATTTTTCTATGTAAGTAGTTGACTTTTTTAAAAATGTGAAACACATTCTGGCATTTGAAACTGAGGCTCCACAAGTAGGAAAGAGTCCCTCTCCACTGAATATAAACAAAGGTCACAAAAGTCTACTAAATTAAAATTGGCTTTATTATACGTGCTCTCAGAGCTCTTGTTCAAAAAGAATAACAAAGGGACAAACATTGATTTTTCTGGTGTCATTCACATCTGTTAAGAGCGCTCATCTCTGTCAAAGCTTGCCCTCTACTCCATGGTGTGAAAAGTGTTTAATAATTGACTTTCCAGGGGGAAAAAAAAAAAAGCTTACTATAAATTTTACTGTTTAAAGAATGCATATAGCACTCAATTTACAAATAATGATAAAATATACAATAATCTTTATTGTAAATTGCATACCAATAACTTCAGTGTGACTTGCTATTTCTTGTAAATTCACTATCATTTTTTTTAGTTCTATCGCCAACAATAGTGTTACAAAATCAGGGTAAGAACAAATCCCTCAATACTATCTAATTCAACAAAAAAGTAACTCCTGTCATTGATAATGAGCATAGTTCTGCCATAAATGTTGGTTGATATTTTCTTTTATGTTATAAAGTGAGACTAAAGTAAAACAACAAAGATGTACCTCAGACTTCACTCATTTGTCAATGACTTGAGCAGCTTTTGCTAAATCAGATAACATTTTCAAATAATGGAAGAATACCACCTAAAATTTTTATACTTGTCACAATATAACAGCAACAGACACAACAAATGTTTTGGTTTCATCTGTACCATTAATATTTTCTTCATCACTTTTTAAGTCTAGACAATCAACAAAACAATAATTTGTAACATCTGGATTTTCATGATGAAAATACTTTCATCGTGGTCAGTTTCAAACTAGCAACTTAGAAGAGCAGCACACCATTATATACTATTTCAACCATACAGATATAATAGATGTAAATACATCAGTGGCACAGATATTAGTAAAATAATTATGAAGTGATGAGTTTTGAGTATTTATTACCTCTGTTTTAAATATAATTTTCTATAATACCAAATGAAACCCATTGCTGTCGAGTTGATTCCGACTCATAGTGACCCTGTAAGGCAGAGTAGAACAGACTCAGAATGTTTCCAAGGCTGTAATCTTTACCAAAGCAGATTGCCACATCTTTCTTCTGCAGAGTGGCTGGTGGGGTCAAACTCCCGACCTTTTGATTAGCAGCCCAGCACCTAACCACTGTGCCACAAGGGTTCCCTTTTTCTATTATGAGTGTACACAATTTAATTTTTAATAATGTCTATTTAACAAATAGAAAAATTGCTGTAAAATTAGTAATTGGCTGTTGCAAGTTTGTATGAACTGGCTGCAGCATTACACTACCTCTAGCTATTCTAACTGCCATGAGAACATCATGCTTCCATTTAGCTTTTCTAGATGTGTTTCCTCAGTTGTAGCAACATTTGGGAAATTGTCTTCTACAACTTCTTGAGTTTTTAAAAATCCTCACGATTATTTTCCGAATTGGGATGAGATTTGAGAGGCAGAAGAGGATGGGGCAATTAATTATTAAAGAGTAAATTAAAATAGTGAACCACCACTTGTTGTTGAGTTAATTCTGACTCATGGCAACCCCATGTGCATCAGAATAAAACTATGCTCTATAGGGTTTCTAATGGCTGATTTTCTGGAAGCAGATCACCAGGCCTTTCTTCCATGGTGCCTGTGGGTGGACTCAAACCACCAACCTTTTGGTTAGCAGCCAAGTACATTAACCATTTGCACTACCCAGGGGCTCTGAGATCATGAAAGGGCACTGTATTTTGAGTCATAGACCTGGGTCTAAGATGTATCTTTGAAATTTTGAGCTTTAGGATTCTTATCTGTAAAAAACAGCTAATATACACTGCTGGTGGGAATGCAAAATGATACAGCCATTTTGGAAAATGATATGGCGTTTCCTCAGAAAGCTAGAAATAGACGTACCATTCGATCCAGCAATCCCACTCCTAGGAATATATCCTAGAGAAATAAGAGTCATCACTCGAATAGACATATGCACACCTATGTTCATGGCAGCATTATTCACAATAGCAAAACGATGGAAACAACCTCGATGTCCATCAACAGACGAATGGATACACAAACTATGGTACATACACACAATGGAGTACTATGCAACGAGAAAGAACAATGAATCGGTGAACCATCTCATAACATGGATGAAACTGGAGGACATCATGCTGAGTGAAATAAGTCAATCACAAAAGGACAAATATTGTATGAGACCTCTATTGTAAAAACCCATGAAAAAATTCACATGCAAAATGTAACAATCCTTGTTGGTTACCAGGGATGGGGGGGGGGGGAATACTAAATAGGTAATAGGTAAGTGGTAACTTGGGTGAGAGATGAGATAGTACATAGCACAGGGGAAACTAACACAACCTGCACAAGGAAAGGTCATGGAGGCCCTATAGACACATCCAAACCCCCCGAGGGACTGAGTTGTTGGACGGAGGGCTCTGGGGACCATGATCTCGGGGAACATCTAGCTCAATTGGCATGACACTACTTATAAAGATAATGCTCTACATTCTACCTTGGTGAGTAGTGTCTGGGGTCTTAAAAGCCTATGAGCGGCCATCTAAGATACTCCACTGATCTCATCCCTTCGGGAACAAGGGAGAACGAAGAGAACAGGATACAAGGAAAAGATTAGTCCGAAGGACTAATGGTCCACAGCTACCAAGGCCTCCACGGGACTGAGCCCAGTACAGCTGGATGGTGCCCGGCTACCACCAATGACTCCTCTGACCAGGATCACAACAGAGGGTTCTGGGCAGAGCTGGAGTAGGATGTAGAGTATAATTTTAACTCCCAAAAAAAAAAAAAAAAAACAGAAGACCAGATATACTGGCCTAAAGAATACTAGAGAAACCTCGAGAGTGTGGCCCCCAGACACCCTTTCAGCTCAGAGGGGAAGTTACCTTCAAGGTTCGATGTTAAGCCTGGGAATGGACACCCCAGTAAAACTAAATGGGACTAACGATGTACAGGAGTCCGGTGACAAGGGCCAGAAGGCAGAGGGAGAGTAGGAAACTGATGATAAGGAACACAAATTGAATAAGGACACTGTCGATGTATTGTGAGATTGTTGACCACTGCTATAGGGCAACATTTGTAGTAACTATTAAATGGGAGGCTGTTTTGTCCTGTAAGCCTTCATCTTGGGCGAGAATGGCAGCACAATTGGAAGAGCATAGTCAATATCACTTAAATGTGTAAGTAAAAAGTTTTGAAATGGTGTTTAAATAAAATAAGAATAAATAAATAAATAAATAAATAAATAAACAAATGAGACTAAAGAGGTACAATAGTCCACTGACAAGGTCCAGAAGACAGAAGGGGACAAGGAAGCCCCCTGGTGATAGGGAACACAAGGTGGAGTAAGGATATTCTTGATGTGCTGTGAGATTGTTAACCATTGTCATAGGGCAACATGTGTAGTAACTGTTAAATGAATAACTATTTTTTCTGTAAGCCTTCATCTTAAGTGAGAATAACAGCACAGTTGGAAGAGCGTAGTCAATGTCACTGAACTGTGAATGTAGAAATTTTTGAAACGGTGTATCTTTGGCCATCTGTAATTTTCATCAAAAAAAAAGGTTGAGAATTTAGAGGCTTAATACGTTGTGGGGTTGTTAACCAATGTCAAAAAACAACATGTGTACTACTATTTCGTGAGAAACTATTTGCTCTGTAAGCTTTCACCTGAAGTACAATAAAATATATATTAAAAAAAAAATAAATAAATAAATTAAGGTAACTAATAAAAAAAAAAAAAAAAAAAAACCAGCTAATAGCCACATAGTTCACAGGTTTTCGGTAAAGAATGCTTAAGAAAATGGCTGTGAACATGTTTTATAATTAAAAATTATGACACAAAAGAAATCATCTTATAATATGCTATTCCTTTGCATGATTTTAACCTTTCAGTACTTCTTTTTTGATAGAAGAAGTTTGTTATATTTTAGATTTTATTTGCTACTTCATTACAACTGACAATGTTATGATTCAAGGCATTTTTCTGGTTTGAGAAATTTTATATGCTTTTATGAAATAGTTAGATTTGGTTAGAAGTAGTTACATTATATGAGATACCCAGCATATTCAAAAGAGTCCAGGGATGACATTCAGGAAATCACAATTTCATGCCTAACTTATTCACCAAAACTATGACACAATTTTCAATTTCTTTGTGCTTATCTTTCAACTGAAGTGATCGAGAAATATAAACTGGTGTTCCTTCTAAATCTAAATTTGACTATTATTTCCTTATAATTTTCCTAGAGGATATTGACTCATTGAAGTGTTTATTTATAAATTATTAACTATAATTTCTGACTTTTAAATTCTTAAACTCGTGATCAGTCCTCACACAAGAACATGAATTGAAGTTAGTAATTTCCTTATGGAACAGTCCACAACCCCTTTGCTATTACAACTACACAGTGGTGACCATCCTGCTTTTTAGTCACTGGAATGTACAACGAAGAGTTATAAAAGTAGCTAGAAAAATTTAAAATCAAAATATGAGAAGCCTACCTACTCAAGTTAAAAAAAGAAACACAAAATCTGATATATTTTGCTATATTTTAGTGCTTCCTTTTTTATCCCCCTTTCAATACCTAACTCCAAATCTTCCTGTTTCTAAGAGCTGACTCCTCATACCTAACTAGTCCTCTGACTTGCTGCTTCCTCCTTATGGGCCCACCCCTTGCCAAGGATCTCCCATACCCTCACCTCCTAGCACATCTCAGAACACATGCTTGCAATACAAGCAGTAAAAAACTAAACCAAAATACAAAATACAATCCCCAACACAAACAAGAATAATTTTCCATACACATGAACGTGATAACTGCCTGACTCACACTGGGTTAGGTGCAGAAGTGGAAATGCCATCTGGGTAATTCCTTAGATGATATGAGTTCTTCCTGGAACTTATTTATTAAGCAACAGAGAAGAGTAGGATGTTCTTTCTGAAATATTTTTCTTAGGAAGTCAAAATGTAAGCCTCTACCACTGACAAGGTGGCATTTTTAGATTAAGCCATGGGACATCTAGCATGATTTACAAATACAACAGTCCAAGAATAACATCCATCCTGCCATTCATGATTGGCATCATTATTATAGACTCTATTATAGTCTTATCTCACGGTCCAACAAAGCTATTCATTCAGCAACTAAGCTCACGTCAAAGACAAGGCAGAGTCTACTTATTTGCAGAAAAATGCTTTTGAAAAACACAGTCTTATTGCTCAGACAGAGCCAAGAGTGTACATGACATGGTGCAAGGTGTTTATGATATAAGGTGGCAGAAAATGAAGTAGAAACAGAAATACCAGCTGAGAAGGTGTTTAATCTTAGAGGTGTGAGGTATTACATTCTAGCACTCTCTCTGACTGATAGGAGGTATGAAGGGAAGAAGTATCTAAAACATATGGGGAAAAGTATACTTAGGTCCCTTTGATGTCTGTGCTGGCAACACACATCAGCTTTCACATTCAGTCTTTATTAAAGCAACTGAAGTTCCTGGTTTGTAAATAAAGCAAGCTAAGAGTTTGCTAAGTAGGGTGTTACATACACGAAAATGCAACTACACTTAAATGTATGCCTGAAACTACCCATCCCAACATTCACACACACACACACACACACACACTCCTTAGAGCTATCTTATAAGTACCTCCATACCTGCCTGGAAAAAAAAAATCAAACCCATTGCATTTGAGTCAATTCCGACTCATAGCTACCCTATCTGACAGAGTACAACTGCCCTATAGGGTTTCCAAGGAGTGGCTGGTAGATTTGTACTGCTAACCTTTTGATTAGAAGCCAAGCTCTTAACCACTGCACCACCTGGGCTCCACTTGCCTAGAAAAAGGCCTATAATTTCCAAATATTGTTCATCATGGAAAACTAATGAATTCTTACAAACACTATGTCTCTCTTTCTTTGTTTGTTTCTCTCTTTTTCACCCTGAAGAAAAGAGAAAATGCAGCAGAATGCCCAAATATTCAAAATGATGAAACACATAACTGGCTTTTCAGCAAGAATGAAAATGAGCAAAAAAAAGAAAATTTTGTCAATGATTGAAGTAGCTCCCAAGCTGCCCTGTGCCTCCAAATTCCAAAGGGCAGTGAGGGCCTACTAGAGACAAAAATGTAAAGTAGGTAAATTTTGACATCAGAGAATTCAATCTCCCATACCCCCACCCCACTGGCTTCCCTAGTAGATCATGCTGATAATCCACACAGGGCAGGGGTGGTAGAAAGCAATTCCTTCTCTATCCACATCCCTACCCTCATTTCTGATACTCATGTATACTTCCACATCCCTCCGGACCTACATCCTCATGAGACCTCCTACCAAGTGTTAGTGCACTAATTGGTAAAATCTGTAAGTTATTCAAAGCAATAACGTGCTTTTTAATGCAGGTCTTTTCCCAAACATTGAGGAGCCCTGGTGGTGCAGTGGTGAAGAGCTCCACTGCTAACCAGAATGTTGGCAGTTTGAATCCACCAGCCACTCCTTGGAAACCCTATGGGGCAGTTCTACTCTGTCCTGTAGGGTCCTTATGAGTCGGAATCGACTCGGTGGCAATGGGTTTTTGGTATTCCCAAACCCACCCTAAAACAGAATCTCTCAAGGGCTCTCCAGACTCTGATGATGACCCTGCTTCAGCCTCAGTTCATCTCCAGCACATACAGGTAGAATAATAGTTCAAGTTTGGGCCAATGTAAATCTTAAAGAAGTGCATCTTACCTGGAGCTGTGATCTAGTTCCCTGTGGTTTGTTGCCAGAGATTCTGGCTGATCCTACAGAGAGAGACAAGAAGGATTTTTCTAAGATATTATTAGTCAAAATTTATTATAAATGCTACTTCTAGAAAGTCTTTAGCATTGACATCAAGTATACATCAACACCCAAGTTTTAGTATCTATGAATTTTCTTTTTTAGAAAATTAGACTTTTACTGTGTGGTACATCCCAGTTGTTCACAGTTTCTTAAATATTACTGGTAGAAGTTCTGCAGCTGTGTTTAAGTCCCTTCAATAAACTACAGGGTAATTGAATTGGAACGAATATGATTTTGTATAAAAGAGATCAGTGTCTTTTATTGTTTCCTCATGCATTACAGACTTTAATTTTACTTTTCCAGTTTGTAAACTAAATTTCTTGCTCTTGAATATGGAAAAAATATAGTTGAGTAGAGGAGTATCTATCATCTCAAGTAATACAGCATTTAATGAAACAGTGGGTTTGTCTCTTTCTTGTCCGTCTTGCTCCTCTGCCCTCTGTAGTGTCTATCACGACTCTCCGCTCATTCTAGCCTTTGCCTGTCTCGAGAGTCTTTCAGATCTCTGCCACTCTTTCAAATGCATGTGGCATTGCCCTCCTCCTTCTATCATTTGAGCCCTTTAAAACCTGAATTCATCACAGAATTTTCTGTGAAGTATCACTGATTTTTTTGGTTGTCTCCCCTTTATTTTTCTCCTAAAAACAGTCAGTGATTTTACTACCAATTATTACATTCTCATTTCTAGAGGATCTCATCTCTCTTTGAGAATATCTGGTTATGTGATGTGCCTATCTCTTTTCCCCTAACTTTTGCAGCTCAGCTTCTGTGAAATCTAGAGGTATGCTTGAAGACTAACATTTCTTTATGTCTCTTTTATGCATCCTAAGGTATTTTCACCCAAGACTCTTATCACTTACACAACACCACATTTGCTTTATTCCATCCAAGCAAAAAAATCGAAGCAGGGCTCTGTTCTATGACTATCTATCTATCTTAGAATTAGGATTCAGATGTGAGAGGCTTTCATGAAGACACATATTAACACATGTGTTTGGAATAAGAAATGGAGTCAGACTTTTCCCGACAGACAAAAAATCTGATTGGGGTTGATGGGTTTGACATGAGGACTGACTTTGCAAAATATATAAATGATAAACACTTTCCATAAATTAGCTAATTCTGTAGTTCCAAGATTTTAACAATAGTATATTTAAAATACATGAAAAGAAAGCATTCTATGAAAATATTTTATTGGTAAATGTGCATTGACATTAACAAGAGTTATTGAATAAGTCTCAGTAAAGACTTTTTTTAGTATACTTCCCATAAACTGAAAAAGAAAATGACTCTAATGACAGGGTGACAAATACTTTTGCAAGTCAGAATCAAAACTGAAGGGAACCTAATTGAATTGTTGGCTGATTATTAAAAATATTTGTTGATGATAGATCACTATATGAATTTTCGGCACATAACTAGGAAGGAGTTCAAAGAACTGAGTGACATTGCTATACTAAAATTTCTTCCATTTCTACCTACTAATTTATGATAATATGCTATCTCTGATAATATGCACTGAGACAGCATATTATATATGGAAACCCTGGTAGCATAGTGGTTTAAGAGCTACATCTGCTAACCAAAAGGTTGGTAGTTCAAATCCACCAGGAGCTCCTTGGAAACTCTATGGGGCAGTTCTACTCTGTCCAATAGGGTCACTACGAGTCAGAATCAACTTGACGACAATGGATTTTTTATATATAATACATATATATATAAATATTAATATAACTGATGCTGAATCTTGCCTCAGTGCAATAATGTCTAATATTCATCTGGGAATAAACAGGCTATTCTTATTAAGAGATTCCTTTAAAAAAAATTCATTTTTATGTTTAACAAGTGTTTATCAAAATTTATATTATATTGTTTTTAATAATTTATTTTATTAGTTGTTGTTGAGAATATACACAGCTGAACATACAGCAGTTCAACAATTTCTACATGTGCAATTCAGTGACAGTGATCACATTCTTCAAACTGTCCAACCATTCTCACTCTCCTTTTGCAAGTTGTTCCTCCCCATTAACTTAAACTCACTTCCCCTAAGTTTCCTATCTAATTTTTCAAGTTGCTGTTGTACAATTTGATCCCATATACTATAGATATTTCTTAAAAGAGCACAATGCTTAAGGCAGACATTCTTTACTAGTTAAGCTAAACTATTGTTTAGTTTTAAGAAGACTTCAGGTAATATTTCTGGTTTAAGGTTTAAAGATTCTCTCAGGGCAATAATTTCAGAGGTAATATTACATAGCTTTGATCAATTGAGTACTAATAATTTTATAAAACTCAATGTAGAAGAAATTTTTAACACTTAGAGCCTTATGAAAACAAGAAATAAAAATTTTAACATATACATATTTTTGTTGCAGAGAAACATGATAGGTGATCAATAAAAGACTCAGAAGTATAAAATACATGGTATTAGGGTAAAAGTTTATGGGAGAATTATAATGGGAAATATGAGTTCAAATAAGAAAATAAAATACATAAATTTTCCAACTGTGAAATAGGAGTTTGTGTATTTTTAAATAGATGTTGAGAAATGTGTCTTGAATAACAGAATTTAAGAACTGGAAGGGAAATTAAAAGTTAACTATTACAGTGGTCTTCACACTTGCTTGTCTGCACCATCCCAAATAATTTGAGTAATTTAGTAGTTTCTCAAACAATAAGTTGACTTATAGATTTTTCCATCCTAAGTTTAAATGATTACCGAGGATGTAATTTCTGGCACAATATAAATACTGATTTTTAAAATAAACAAAACAGTTAAATTACTGTGAAATACAGCCAGCGGGAATCTAACACCATGGCAATTTGATACTACCTTTACCCATGTCCTCACCTCCTTGACAGTTTTCTGCAGTATCACTTCTCTTCCCTTTCCTCATCTATTATCCTCTTCTGAATGCTCACCACTGAGCTTCTCCTGTGAAGCAAAGAGATTAAGGATTTCCACAAAGTCAATATTTATTCCAAACTGATTTTTAAAACTATGTTCCTTTTGAAGCATAAACACTTTCATGAACTTTAAAACACTTGTCTGTTGTTAGTGCTGGGTGCCGTCAAGTTGATTCCAACTTTATAGCGACCCCGTGTGACAGAGTAGAAGTGCTCCATAGTGATAATCTCCACCCTTTCAAATTCTGGTGATAACTATGTGACTGTTTATACTTTGTGTTTATATAGTATCTATTTTCAACATACCCAGCACATAGTAGGTGCTCAATAAATATTATCTATCATTGTCTTCTTGGATAAATATTTCAAGTACTCTTTATTATCAATCTCAAATGCATTGTTTTAGAAATATCAAACATTTTAAACATTGTTTCCAGGCCACACTCCTGGTATTTTTCCTTCAGGAGTCCCGGTGAGTTTGCTGGTTTTAAAATTTTTGTTTAGACATTTTCCCTGTCCACTTAAGATGGCTACCTACCATATAGTCAAAACTGGGCTATTAGCTTCAGAAATGTGAATATTATATATTTCAATATCTTCATTTTATGGTTGAAATGTTTTCACACAGTGATTTTTACTTACTCTGATTTACACAAGTAGTTAATGACCAACTAGTACTAGAACCCAGTTAGAATTTAAGATAGACTCTTTAACTCTCTATGCTGGAGAAGAAGAAAATTAGACGGCTCTTCCACCTTCCCATGCTTCCACCTGTCAACTTCTGCCATCATATATCATTGCTTTTATATTATCAAAGCTTATAACATTTATATTTTAATGTAACTACAATGAAGTCTCATTTATAAAGATTGAAAGCCATTAACTTATTATCATTACGTAAATATTATTTACTACAGAATCAAGTATAGTGACTGGGAAAATACAAAAAGAAAAGTAATTTTATGGTTAAACCTCTGCTTCTTGAAGGAGAATTTTGAAGCCTTATTTTCAAATGAGTTATTTTAAACCGTCTCAGTTGCCCAGATTTCTTCACATATCTATATCTATTCTGATTTATTTGTTACCTTGTTTATTTTCTATTGACAGTCTAATGTTCTTTTCTTTCCTTTGACAGAAGAAATATCTGCCTTCTAGGCCCGATAACTAAGTCATCTAGGTTCTTAATCAGTAAAAAATGTTGGATGGCATTTTCTTTTTTCTTTAAAGCAATCTTCTTAGGGTCCTGCTGTCATCTTTTCTAAGCTTAATATGTGTTTTCCATTCTGACATTTCTTTGTGTAGTATTCCATGTTTCATTCCAAGGTTTTTTTATTTCCATGCGGTCCTCTTTCTGAGTTTCCATTGAAGTTTTCCCAGACTATATTTCCTAGGAAATTTTCAAGGAAAAGCTAATGGGAGGTAAAATTTCTGGATTCTTGCCTGTCTGAAAATATCCTCCTTTTGCCTTCAAATTTTCTTGGTAGACTAGCTGGAAGAAGATTTCTACATTCAAAATAATTTTGCTCAGAATTTCAAAACATTTGCTTCTTGGCTCCTAATATACTTTGCTGGTGAGAAGTCTGGCATCATTCTGATTCCTTTGTTGGTAAAATTTTTCATATTCCCTGGAGGCTTTGAAGACCTTCTCTTTGTTTATTTTAATTCTGAGCCTTCATTAAGATGAGTCTAAAACTGGCATAGTTTCATTCATTCTATGCGGCCTTCAGTTAAACCTTTTATCTTTTTTTCATCTCTGTGAAGGCTTTCTATCAAATATTTTTAATTATTCCCTCCCTTCCATTGCCCTGGTTGTGTAGTGGTTAAGAGCTATGGCTGCTAACTAAAAGATCAGGAGTTCAAATCCACCAGGCACTCCTTGGAAACTCTGTGGGGCAGTTCTACTCTGTCCTATAGGGTTGCTATGAGTCAGAATCGACCTCATGGCAATGGGGTTTTTTGTTTTTTTGTTTTTTTCCATTGCCTCTGTTCTCTTCTTTTTATAAATCTTATTAGAAAAAGATTGGACCTTCTAGGCTCTTCTCCATACCTTTAACTTTTTTCTTGTCATTATTCTTCTCCTTTCTGAACTATTTCCAAAACTTTATCTTCCAACCATTCTGTTCCATTTTTTTTTTGTATTACTGAACATGTCTTTAATTTACAATAATTCTCTCTTCCCCTCTGGTTGATTCTTTTACATAGCATCCAGTTCTAATTCTATAGGTGAGCTTTATTTTCTGAAATATCCCAAGTATACACGTTAGAACTCTTTAAACTTCTCTTCCTTCCCTTGAAAAAGATTGAGCATTAGTTGCTCTCTTTACTTATCTTTATCCTGTTCTTTCAAGCTTTTGGTTTTCCTCAAATATCTGTGGACTGTTGACTTCCCACTTGTATTTTTTTTCTAATACTGTGTGCTGCCCCACCCTTCAGCCACTTGTATTAATTCAACAAAGATTAAGTTTACAATATAGGCACCTATGGTCACCAAGGAACCCTGGTGGCGCAGTGGTTAAGAACTCAGCTGCTAACCAAAAGGCCAGCAATTAGAATCCACCAGCTTCTCCTTGGAAACCCTGTGGGGCAAGGTCACTATGAGTCAGAATCGACTCGTCAAACCGGTTTGGTTTTTTTTGGCTTTTTTGTAGTCACCAATCATTGGCTCCCTCTGCTGTTTCAAAGTTCTGCTATCCCAAGAAGCGTTTCCCTGAACCTGACAACCAGCTGCTTATAAAATATTAGATCTGAAAGCCCTGAGTAAAACTATGCTAGACTTTATTTGGGTGTAGATGGGGGCATAAAACATCTCGTACTCGATATGTGATTTTTCTAGAATTTTTTTTTTTTTTTTGGATTATATCTTGGAGAGCACTAAAAGTACAAAGATACAGAGAATAATTGTGTGAAACATAAAAAAAAAAAAAGTGAGAAAGTCTGCACAAAAATAGAGCCTAATTAATGGATGATGGAGTGTAGCAATCAAAGACTGTAATGATTTCAGAGGATAAAGGCAACTTGTTGGGTGGAGTTACAACACTTTGAGATTCTAAGGGTAGATACAATGGTGCGATGGTAGGCAAATATCTCTGCTCTTGCACTGTAACCAAAAGCCAGTTAGTCACATTATCTTTAGGTACAAAGGAAAATGCATCAGTATTTTAGCATTTTTAGAAATGTAGGTTCATGTAACTTTGCTAAATGTCTGAGAACTCTGTAGCCCTCTCATCCCCCCACAAAAAATGGATAATCACAATCTTCAATCCTGAATAAATAAACATGATATGTATAAAACACACATACTTCAGGTATTACTTGTACAGGGAAAGCATTTGAGATTCACCAATACATATATGGACATCAAAACAATAGATAAGACTTCCGGCACAGTGGTGCTCTAGGCAGAAGCACCACGCCGTCCCTCCACAGCAAAGGATCAAAAAAACTAAGCTGAACAGCCAAAACAACAATCCTGAAACCCTAACACATCAAATGAAGAGATAAAGAACTCAGCCAAGCACCAAATGGAATGAGAAAACTGACAGAGAACAGAGATCAAGGAGAGATTCATGCAGAGGTCCCCTATCAGCTAAAACAGTGGGGATCTGCCATCTTGGACTCCTATCGGAGACCAACAAACAGGGGGCTCGAGAAAGCAGCTTCACGGAGCTTCCAGTGGGAGAAAAAACAACCGGTAATTTGCGATATACGCTTTCCCACCTCCCACCATTCTTCACTCCCACTCAGTCTCCTCTGCTTCCCGCAGCCACAATCTCTTGTCCAAGAAGCACCGGCTGCTTGGATTCCACCCTCCCTAACAGGCCAGCTCTCTCAGTGCCATTTGTTGGCTGCTGGTGTTGCTTTTTTCCTCTTCTTTTGATTTCTTCCTTACCTCTCACCACCTCCCCCTCCTTTCACTCAAATACCTGGCTCCGTCCGCCATCTTTGCTTCTTCCTGAGGGGCTGAGAGCTCCGTTCGAGTGTGGAACTGCTCCCCAGTCTCAGTCGCTGCACTGGTGGGATCCCAGGGCATTTGTTCATTTGTTTGTCTTGAATTGTTTGTTTGTTTTCTTTTTCTTTTCTTGAGTTGGGAGCCCATTCTGGCCAGGCAGTGCTGCATGGCTTGGAACATACTCCCTCAGTTTGCACAGGCGTGCAGACGGATCCCTGAGCACATTTCTTTTCTCGTTGGTTTTTTTTTTTTGTTTTCCTTCTATTTTTGGGGGGTATTTCTTCTTCTTTTTTTTTTTTTTTTTTTTTTTTTGATTTCTTTTCTTTTCTTTTCCCTCTTTTTCCCTTTTTATCTTTCTTCATTACTCAGTTTCTTGTCTCTCTATATCGTCCTTCTCTTTCTGTTCCCTGAATACCTGGCGTTGTATACCTCTACAGCTTCTAGCCAGGCTGTACTGCGACACCTGAGAACAACTTCCCCAGACCTCATAGCCACACCGGTGGGATCCCTGGGAACTTTGCTGTTCTTTTCCATTTCTGATTTTTATTTATTCATTCTTTTCTTTTCTTTTTTTTTCTTCCTCTTCCCGTTTTTGTTTTCTCCATTTCATAGTCTCTCATCTCTCCACTCCAACGGCAAGCTTCCCTAGCATTCTTTTTTGTTTGTTTGTAGGTTTTTGGCTCCTGATCCTCTCTCCTCTCTCCCATATCCATCTTAGCTCCACACATAACAATCTCCCTGCTACATCATGCCTACCTGCACTGTGCGCTTAACATCACACCACCAAGCAGCACAGGCACGGCCTACTGGAACCTGCCCTACAATGATTACCAACCAGCCCTGGTGGCTGTAGTAAGTGCCACAAACAACCCGTCCCAGTAACTCCTCTTAAGCTAGACCTGCCCTGCCGTACCATATCTGAGTGACTGACCCTGCCAATTGGAGAAGGAGGTGAAAAGTATTGTGCTCACAAATCGGCAAACAACAAAGAACACACAGCCTGCCTGCTCAGACATAGCCAAATTAAAAAAAAAAGGGATGAAACAAACAAATCTACAATCAATAAACAAGAAAAAGACCAACTGAATGCCCCGAAGACAGCAGACTATATCAAAACATTTACAAAAACAGGACAGGATGGTTCCAGTAAGAATCCAAAATAAAACATCAGATGACTTTTCAGTGGAAAGAAAGGCACTAGAAGTACCGGACAGGTAATTCAAATATCTAATACCCAGAATTCTCCAAGAGCTGAAACAAAAAAGCAGACAAAAATGAGGAAAAAATAGACAAATTCATGGAAAAATACAGAAAAAATTGGAAGAGTTCAGGAAAATAATGCAGGAACAAAATGCCACAATAAAGTCACAACTAGAAATTTTACAAAAACAACAATTAGAAATCAAAAAGATAAACAACAAGGTTTCAGAAATGGACGGTGTCATACAAGGGCTAAGAACCAGATTTGAAATGGTGCAAGACAGGATCAGTGGAATTGAAGACAAACACTTGGATAGAACTCTGTTTGAGGAAAACTCAGAAAAAAGAACAAAGAAAAACGAAGACTCCCTGAGAGTTACGTGGGATAAAATCAAAAGCAAAAATTTGCAAGTGAATGGAGTTCCATAACAGGGGAAGAAAACAGAAAACACAGAGAGGATCATAGAAGAACTGCTGACAGAAAACTTCCCCAATATCATGAAAGATGAAAAGCTGGCCATCCAAGAAGCTCAACGAACCCCATATAGGAGAAACCCCAAAAGAAAATCACCAAGGCATATCATAATCACACTCACCAAAACCAAAGATAAACAAAGAATCCTGAGAGCAGCTCATGAAAAAGAAGAAGTCACATACAGAGGACAAACAATAAGACTAAGCTCAGATTATTTGGCAGAAACCACGCAGGAAGAAGGCGATGGGATGACATATATAAAACCATGAAAGAAAACATTTGCCAACCAAGAATAATATATCCTGCAAAACTCTCGTTTAGATATGATGGTGAAATTAGGTCATTTCCAGATAAACAAAAATTAAGGGTATAAGTAAAAACCAAACCAAACTTCCAAGAATTACTAAAGGGAGTTCTTCGATCTGAGAACAAACAGCTTCAGCTAACAGGCTGAATCTAGGACGCAGGATTGTACCAGCCAGTTACCAATCTAGGAAATGAAATCTCAAGGATATCCAAAACCAAAAGAAATACAACAGGGAATCAGAACAGTGAATCAGTAAATGACAACAACATCAGAACAATAAAAGAGGGAATAAACGGCATAGGTATACAACCTTCTAATGGAGAGGAAGACAAAGCGATACCAAGTAATAATAGACTGTTTCAAACTTAGAAAGATAAGGGGAAATTTCATGGTAACCACAAAGGAATTTAACAAACATACTTGTAAAAATAAAGAGGAAAAACTTAAAGTCTCAGCAAAAACAAAACCTACAAAAACAAAAGAAAAGAAAAAAAAATCCAGAAACAAAAGTAACTCAGCACAGGAGAGTAAGAAGAACAAAGAAAACGTCAGCACCACAAAAAAAAGCACTACCAAATGACAGCAACAAACTCACATCTATCAATAATTACACTGAATGTAAATGGACTCAATACACCCATAAAGAGATGGAGAGTGACGGAATGGATAAGAACAGGACCCATCAATAAGCTGTCTACAAGAGACACACCTTAGAAACAAAGAAGTGAATTTATTAAAAGTCAAAGGTTGGAAAAAAAATACATCAAGCTAACAACTACCAAAAAAAAGCAGGAGTGGCAATAATAATCTCAGATAAAATAGACTTTAAAACAAAATCCACCATAAAAGACAAAGAAGACACTATATAATGACTAAGGGAACAATCCATCATGAAGACATAACCATAATAAACATCTACGCACCCAATGACAGGGCTCCAAAACACATAAAACAAATTCTAACAACACTGAAAAGAGAAATGGACAATTCCACAATAATAGTAGGAGACTTCAAACACCACTCTCAGTAAAGGAAAGAACAACTAAGAAGAAACTCAGCCAAGATACAGAAGACTTAAAGAGCCAAGTTGACCTCAGAGACATATATAGAAAACTCCATCCAACCACTGCAAAGTACATATTCTTTCCGAATCTACATGGAACGTTCTCCAGAATAGACCACATCTTAGGCCACAGAGCAATCCTCAACAAGATCGAAAATGTTAAGATAATTCAAAGTATCTTCTCTGACCACAATGCTATCAAGGTAGAAACTAACAACAGAAAGAGCAAGGAAAAAACATCAGTTACATGGAAACTGAATAATATCCTGCTTACACATCACTGGGTAATAGAAGAAATCAGAGATGGAATCAAAAAATTCCTAGAATCAAATGAGAATGCAAACACATTGTACCAAAACCTTTGGGACACAGCAAAGGCAGTCCTCAGAGGACAATTTATAGCAATAGATGCACACATCAAAAAAAAAAAAAAAAAAAGGGACAAAATCAAAACATTAACTACAGAACTCAAACAAATAGAAAGAGAACTGCTAAAAAAGCCCACAGCCACCGGACGCAAGGAAATAGTAAAGATTAGAGCAGAAATCAATGAAATAGAGAACAGAAAAACAATAGAAAGAATCAACAAAACCTAAAGTTGGTTCTTTGAAAGAATCAACAAAATCGACAAACCACTGGCCAGACTGACATAAGAAAAACAGGAGAGGACACAAATAACCCAAATAAGAAATGAAATAGGGGACATTACAACAGACCCAACTGAAATAAAAAGGATTACAACAGAATATTATGAAAAACTATACTCCAACAAATTTGAAAACCTAGAGGAAATGGATAAATTTCTAGAAACACACTACCTACCCAAACTACAACAAAGTGATGTTGAAAATCTGAACACACCCATAACAAGAGAAGAGATTGAAAAGGTAATAAAAAAAACTCCCAACAAAAAAAGCCCTGGCCCAGATGGCTTCACTAGGAGAATTCTACAAAACATTTACAGAAGAGCTTGTACCAGTACTACTCAAGCCATTTCAGAGCATAGAAGAGGAAGCAGCACTTCCAAATTCATTCTATGAAGTCAGCATAAGGCTGATACCAAAACCAGGCAAAGACGTCACAAAAAAATGAAAATTACAGACCAATATCTCTTATGAATATAGATACAAAAATTCTTAACAAAATTCTAGCCAATGGAATTCAGCATCATATCAAAAAAATAGTACACCACGACCTAGTAGGATTCATACTAGGTATGCAAGGATGGTTCAACATTAGAAAATCAATCAACGTCAACCACCACATAAATAAAAGGAAAGAAAAGAATCACATGATCATCTCGATTGATACAGAAAAGGCATTCAACACAGTCCAACACCCATTCCTGATAAAAACTCTCAATTAAATAGATATAGAAGGGAAATTTCTCAACATAATAAAGGGCATCTATGCAAAACCAATGACCAACCTCATTCTTAATGGAGAGAGGCTGAAAACATTCCCCTTGAAAACAGGAACAAGACAAGAGTGCCCTTTATCACCACTCCTATTTAACACTGTGCTAGAAGTTCTAGCTAGAGCAATAAGGCAAGAAAAAGAAATAAAGGGCATCCAAATCGGTAATGAAGAAGTTAAACTGTACCTGTTTGCAGATGATATGATACTATACATAGAAAACCTGAAAGACTCCATGAGAAATCCACTGGAACTAATAGAAAGATTCAGCAGAGTAGCAGGATACAAGATAAACATTCAAAATTCAGTTGGATTCCTATACACCAATAAGGAGAACGATGAAAAGGAAATCAGAAAACAATACCATTTATAATAGCCTCTAAAAGGATAAAATACTTAGGAATAAATCTAACCAGGGATGTAAAAGACCTATATAAAGAAAACTACAAAACACTACTGCAAGAAACCCAAAGGGATCTACATAAATGGAAAGACATACCATGATCATGGATAGGTAGACTCAACATTGTGAAAATGACAATTCTACCAAAGCAATTTACAAATACAACGCAATCCCGATCCAAATACCAACAATATTCTTCAAAGAGATGGAAAAACTAATCATTAGCTTTATATGGAAAGGGAAGAAGCCCCAAATAAGTAAAGCACTATTGAAGAAGAAGAATAAAGTTGGAAGACTCACACTACCTGACTTCTGAACCTATTACATAGCTACAGTAATCAAAACAGCCTGGTACTGGTACAACGACAGAAACATTGACCAGTGGAACAGAATTGAGAACCCAGATGTAAATCCATCCACTGACGGTCACCTGATCTTCAACAAAGGCCCAAAGTCCATCAAATGGGGAAAAGACAGTCTTTTTAACAAATGGTGCTGGCAAAACTGGATGTCCATCTGCAAAAAAATGAAATAGGACCCATACCTCATGCCGTATACAAAAACTACTTCAAAGTGGATCAAAGACCTGAATATAAAGCCTAAAACGATAAAGTTCATAGAAGAAAAACTAGGACCAACACTTCACGCCTTAATACACAGCATTAACAGGATACAACCCATAACCATCAATGCACAAACCCCAAAAGATAAGCTAGATAACTGGGATCTTCTAAAAATCAAACACCTATGCTCTTCAAAAGACTTCACCAAAAGAGTAAAAAGAGAACCTACAGACTGGGAAAAAAGTTTTGGACATTACAAGTCAGACAAGAAAATCCAACACCTCTACAACAAAAAGACAAATAATCCTATTCAAAAATGGGCAAAGGAAATGAACACACACTTCACCAAAGAAGATATTCAAATGGCCAACAGACACATGATTAAATGCTCGCGATCACCAGCCATTAGAGAAAGGCAAATTAAAATCACAATGAGATACCATCTCACAAAAACATTGGAAATAACAAATGTTGGAGAGGCTGCGGGGAGATCAGAACTCTTATGCATTGCTGGTGGGAATGCAAAATGATACAACCATTTTGGAAGATGGTATGGCGCTTCCTCAGAAACCTAGAAATAGACGTACCATTCGATCCAGCAATCCCACTCCTAGGAATATATCCTAGAGAAATAAGAGTCATCACTCGAATAGACATATGCACACCCATGTTCATGGCAGCGTTGTTCACAATAGCAAAATGATGGAAACAACCTAGATGCCCATCAACAGATGAGTGGATAAACAAACGGTGGTACATATGCACAACGGAGTACTACGCAACGAGAAAGAACAATGATGAATCTGTGAAGCATCTCATAACATGGAGGAAACTGGAGGACATTATGCTGAGTGAAATAAGTCGATCACAGAAGGACAAGTATTGTATGAGACCTCTATTGTAAAAACCCATGAAAAAGTTCACACACAAAATGTAACAATCTTTGTTGGTTACCAGGGAAGTGGGGGGGGAATACTAAATAGGCAACAGATAAGTGGTATCTTGGGTGAAGGGTGAGACAGTACACAATACAGGGGAAACTAGCACAACTTGTACAAGGAAAGGTAGTGGAAGCCCCATAGACACATCCAAACTCCCTGAGGGACTGAATTGCTGGGTGGAGGGCTGTGGGGACCATGGTCTCGGGAAACATCTAGCTCAATTGGCATAACACAGTTTATAAAGACAATGTTCTACATTCTACCTTGCTGAGTAGCATCTGGGGTCTTAAAAGCCTGTGAGCAGCCATCTAAGATACTCCACTGGTCTCATCCCTTCGGGAGCAAGAGAGAATGAAGAGAACAGGATACAAGGAAAAGATTAGTCCAAAGGACTAATGGACCACAGCTACCAAGGCCTCCACCGGACGGAGTGCAGTACAGCTAGATGGGGCCTGGCTACTACCACTCACTGCTCTGACCAGGATCACAACAGAGGGTTCTGGACAGTTCTGGAGAAAGATGTAGAACAAAATTCTAACTCACAAAAAAAAAAAAAAAAGACCAGATTTACTGGCCTAAAGGAGACTGGAGAAACCCCGAGAGTATGGCCCCCAGACACCATTTTAGCTCAGTGGTAAAGTCATTTCCAAGGTTCACAGTTCAGCCAGTGAGTGGACAGCCCCATAAAACCAAATGGGACTGATGAGGCACAGCCATCTAGGGACAAGGGCCAGAAGGCAGAAGGAGACAGGAAAGCTGGTGATAGGGAACCCAAGGTTGAGTAATGATCATGTTGATGTGTTGTGAGGTTGTTAACCATTGTCATAGGGCAATGTGTGTACTAACTGTTAAATGAGAAACTATTTTGTTCTGTAAGCCTTCCTCTAAAGTGAGAATAGCAGCACAATTGGAAGAGCGTAGTCGATGTCACTGAACTGTGCATGTAGAAATTTTTGAAATGGTGTATCTTTGGCTATGTATATTTTCACCAAAAAAAAAAAAAAAAAGAAAAGGCTGAGAAGGGAGAGGGTTGACACGTCATGGGGTTGTTAACCAATGTCATAAAACAATATGTGTACTACTGTTTCATGAGAAACTATTTGTTGTGTAAGCCTTCACCTGAAGTACAAAAAAAAAAAAAAATAGATAAACTATATAGAGTTCTGATCCCTCATAAAAAATTTTCCTCCCGACAGCAATCAAAAGCTGAGGAAATATTTACAGCCAGGTATATTGATTTACCTTGAAAAAATATAACCTATTGATCAGTTGCTATTAGTTCAGAACAATCCTAAAATTTTGTTTGGTTAGTAAGCTGAAAAATATTAACAAATATTGGCATCTAACGGAGTTCAGACAAAGGACAGCAAGGAAGCCAAGATTCCTAGATGTTAAATCCATCCTTTGATCCAAACCCCTCCTACTTAACATTCTCAAGTAGATATTAAATACCCAAACCAAAAAACCAAACTTACTGTCGTCCCCTCATTTCCAACTCATAGCAACTCTATAGGACAGAGTAGAACTGCCGCATAGGGGTTTCCAAGGAGCAGCTGGTGGATTTGAACTGCTGACCTTTTGGTTAGCAGCCGAGCTCTTAACCACTGTGCCACCAGGGCTCCAATATTAATCATAGTAGCACTGAATTCAAAGAGTAATTATACCAGAAGTAGATCAGGTGCTCTTGTACAATGGCCTGCAGGTGGGAATGTAGACAAGCCAACCTCTGCAGATACAGCTAAAAATGGGAATAGCCATAGATAAGAGGGAACCAATAAGACAATTTAAGTTACCCTTCTTATCTATGAAGGATGACATCATGCCACCGCTTTTCTTCTCTTTGCCAAAATTTCTTTCAGTTAGGAATGAGGATAGTGAGTAGTAAGAAAGAACATTACATTGTATATCCAGATACACGTATGCTAGGCTTGGTTCTGCCACTAAGTAGCTGTGGGGCTGTAAGAGAGCCATTTCCCCTCAGATTATAATTAGATGATGATTAAGGCCCTACCCATTCTTAAATTCTATGATATTAGAAATTTCAGCTTCTGTAAACAGTAATTCTACTCTTGGGTTTGTGTAACCTAATCAAATATTAAGCCCATAAAAATCAACTATCCATATATACAATACATTTATACATACAAATGTATTAAACAGGCACTGAGTGCTTCTGCTTTGTAGTTGTAATATCTAATTGTTTTTGAAACTATCTGATCAATGTCTCACTTCTCCACTGGTCAAAATTTGATGAGAGCTGGGACCACATTCTTTATAACACCAATGTTCCTTCTTTCCAGGATACTGTGATTGTTGTCATAAGGTGCCGTCGAGTTGGTTCTGACTCATAGCAACGCTATGTACAACAGAACGAAATACTGCCCAGTCCCGTGCCATCCTCACAATCGTCGTTATGCTTGAGCCCGTTGTTGCAGCCACTGTGTAAATCATCTCGTTGAGGGTCTTCCTCTCTTTTGCTGACCCTCTACTTTACCAAGCATGGAAGAGACTGTGATTGGTCTCCCCCCAATTATTTTTTTTATTTCAAACAATCTACTGATGAGTTTTTAAATACATAAAACTCATAAGAATACTTGAATTATAGTGTTGCTTATATTTAATCAACAATATGTAACCAAAATAGGGTTATTTACAAATAAACACATTCATTGCCATATAAATCTTTTATTCTTTTCTTCTAAATAAATCTCACATCACTTCAACTCAGCAAACACATCCTACTGGTTCATTGGAAGCTATGATCTTAGAGATCTCTGCCAGTATTAATTGTTTTTGCTACTATCTAATCCTGTTGCCACATATAACATTTTTCTTACCTTAGATCCAATCACTTCTCTTTTTCATAAAATTGCAAAGTGACTTTCATGTTCTTATCAATCAAGAAAAGACATTTAATCTTCATAACGGAAAAATACATGTGTTACGTACACAAAAGGAGAATATTTATCATTCTTCCAATTGTTCCACCCCATCTGGTTTTACATTCTGTAAATAACCAAGATCAAGATTATTGAATATATATTTCTTGGTGATTTAATAAAAAACATTTTATAATAACACAACTCTGCCATATGGTTTGCAAACCACATTTAAATGCATTACCTCATTTGAGTCTTTGAGTTAGTCTGGAGCATAAAAAGGCAAATGTAATTCTCTTTTTACAGAAGGGGAAGGTGATGGAAGAGCGTGTAGAAGGATGAACTACAATATATCCCAGGATGCCAGGCCCCAATCCCACTTACATTTCCCACATCCTCCTACTTCCACATTTTGCTTTATATTTTTCATGCTTTTCTAATGTCAGCATCAACATCAGTACCGATTTTATACAAATCTTGTTACGTCAAATTTCTTTTATTTATTCAGTAAACATTAATGAGTTCCTACCATATATGAGACTCTGAGCTAGATAATAGGGCTACAATGTCACATAAAAACAAATGTAGTCCCAGCTCTCATCAAATTTTGAGCCCTAGAAAAGTGATACACTAATCAAATAGTTACAAAATAGAACAACTTGGTCAAATGTTACAAAGCAGAAGCATCCAGTGCCACCAGAACTTGTACTTGGGAGATTTGACCTAGTCAGAGGGGTTGGGGAAGGCTTTCCTGAAAAAGTTTAACACTTGAGCTTAGGTCTGAACAATGAGTAAGAGTTTATCAGATGGGAAGGAAACATTTGCAAAGACCTTTAGCAGGGGGAAGCATGGTAAACCGACAGTAAGGAAAGAAGCCCAGCATGGATGGAATCAAGAGAGTGAGGGAGAGTACAATTTGAGATGAGACTTGAGGAGAAATAAGGGCCAGATCCTGCAATGTTATAGAATTTATGTTAAAGAGCTTTATCTTTAGCCAAAGAACAATGGATTGTATGATTCCATCTATATGAAATGTCCAGAATCAGCAAATCAATAGAGACAAAGTAGATTAGTGGTTGCTAGGGGCTGGAGAAAGGGAGGAATAAGGAGTGAGTGCTAATGGGCACAGGGCTTCTTTGGGGGTGATAAAAATATTATAAATTAGATAGTAGTAATGGCTCCCCAATTCTGTAAATATTTTTTCAAAAAACCCACTGAACTGTACACTTTTAAAAAGTGGTGAATTGTAGCTTTAAAAAACTGTTGTTAAAGAATATCAAAAGGAAAGTATGAACGATTTTAAAAAGGGAGTTTTTGTTGTTGTTGTTGTTGTTGTTCAGACTAGAGTTTTTACTTTACTGTGAAAAATATATTTGAAAGTGGAGGCAGGAGACCCAAGTAAAAGAAATGTAGAGAGGAAAATCAATAGGCCTTAATGATAGATTGAGCATGGGAGCTAAATAAAAAGAAGATGCCAAAGAATAGTCCAGAGTATTTTGGCTTAAACAAGGATATAGAATATCATTACCCTTCGTTGGCATTGTGGATATTGGAGCAGGATGAGATATTGAGAGGAAGGAGGTAAATATCAAGTTCATTCTTTTAATGTGTTCAGTTTGAGGGTCCCTTGAGAGATGTCAAGAAAGAATTGTATATATGGATCTGGAATTCACAGTCAAGTTCTTAGTAAAGGGAAAATCTATAAGCCTTGTGCTTATTGATTAAAATAATAGTCATGGGTATAAATGAAACAACACGGGGCAAGAATATAGGGTACAAAGAGAAGAGAGCCTAGGATCAATACATGAGGAACTCCCAAACTTGTTGCCCAAGTACAAAGTACAAGTTGCGGTGAGAAAATAAACAAGCCATAGAGGCAGGGGAAAACCAGGAGAGTGTTCTGCCGGAGGCCAAGGAGAACATTTTCAAAAGAGGAATTTATCACATGTATAGAGTGTTTCTGATAAGTCAAACAAGATAAGGACCAAAATACCTACTGTAATAAGTGTGGTAGACATAGTTGGTAACATTACCTGAAGCTATTTCATTTGCGGAATGATTGTGCCAGATCCAGATTATGGTGGGATGTGAATGGACTATGGGCAAAGAAAGAAAACCAGTAATAAAAGAGTTTTCCGTATTTGTTGTTGTTTTGTTTTGTTTTGAACAGTTTGCCTAAGGAGTACAGACAGGAGATAGACCAATAGCTATGATACATGGTGGGGAGACTAATAGTTATTACTTATATTTTTATCTGAGTATTCTGGAGAATATTTTAAAGACAATGGAACATACTCAGTTGAGTGACAGAGGTTGAAACTACTCAAGGAAAAAAGGTTAATCCATGGTATAAGTTTCTTGAGAAGATGAAAATGATAGAGCCCAAAGCCCAGATATATGAAGAAAATTAGATCCTCCAAACGAAAGAGGCCAAAGGCTAGAAGAACTGCAGATGTAAGACAACTTAGATGTGTGGTATCTGATATGAGGCCAGTCCCATCTGATCACTCACTTTTGCCTCTAAGGTAGATATGAGAAAATCAGCTTAGGAAAAGGGAGGTGGAAGGAAGGCAAAGGATAGTTTACCAAAGATTTGAGAATAATAGAGAGTAAACTGTTATATGGAGAGAGAATGAGGTAACCAGAAAAAGATGGCATTGTTGAACATTGCTGAAGATTCCTCTTCCCACACACTTTCTCCAGCACTGCTCAGCTACTGTGGTGTAAGCATGGTGTGGAGAATGCCGATAGTTGGTGTTTTTTTTTTTTGTAGGCTAAAGTTTGCTTATATACAAAGACAGAAAGACAAGGGAGTTTAACGTAATGGGAAGAGTGTTAATAAATCATGAAATAACAACTAAAAAATAAGGAAATATTTTTATTTTCCATTTATTGATTTTTTCCTATACCTAAAAGTAAAATAATAATAATAATTTTAAAATGACAAGATTTGAAAGGTTTCCTTTGTGGATTTTTTGTTTTGTATTTGTTTGTTTTTTTTAAAAAATAGCCTACAAATGTCAATATATAGTCTGAGTTTTTGTTTAGGCTTAATGTCTTTGAACTTTAGACTTTTGAATTTAACGTATTACAAAGTAAAAATTATAGACAATATAGCTAAAAGATCACCAACCATCAGGAGAGCTGAAGTCTAAACTCAACCTTCCAATAATTTATAACTTTTCTTTATCTGCTTTACATAGCTGAAAGCTGACTACAAATGATTTCTGAGAACTCTTACTCATCCTTCAAGACTCAGCTTTTATGGAGCTGTCCCTGACTCCTCCTTGCTTGACTGCTTTTATTTAACCTCTCACAATACCAAACAGAAACCTCTATGACAGTCCTCACACTACTGTATTGCATTGTTGCTTACCTGGCTTCTCCACCAGATTCTGAGTTTTTTGAAGGCACAGATATTTTCTTTTTGCATTTTACTCAGGACTGGCCTATATTAAGCCATCAATGAATATGTGTAGTTTGCAGTTGAATGTTTAAATTTATTATTTGGGGGAAAATGTTACATTGGTAACCAAATGTAAAAATAATAATAACAAAAGATTCATTTGGGACTAAAAAACAAAGCAAAACAAAACAAAAACAGCTCATTGATTCTACGCTAGAAAAACCTTAATGCTGTTTTTCCTGACTAAACAGAGAGGTATCTCCAATTCTTTAAAAAGCAAAGTTGTCACTTTGATAACTAAGGTGCGCCTGACCCTAGCCATGGTCTTTTCAATTGCCTCATATGCATGCTTAAACTGAACCATGAAAAAGGAAGACAGAAAAAGAATTGATGCATTCAAATTGTGGTGTTGCCAAAGAATACTGAATATACCATGGACTGCCAGAAGAATGAACAAATCTGTCTTGGAAGAAGTATAGCCAGAATGCTCCTTAGAATCAAGGATGGCAAGGCTCCGGTTTTCTTCCTTTGGACCTGTCATTAGGAAAGACCAATTGCTGGGAAAAGAACATTATGTTTGGTAGACTAGAGTAAAACCCTAAAAGAGATAGACTGACACATTAGCCACAACAGTGAACTCCAACATACCAAAAATCATGAAGATGGTGCAGGACTGGGCAATGTTTTGTTCTGTTATACAAAAGGTCACCATAAGTTAGACCAACTCGATGGAACTAACAATGATGACATCTCCAACTCCACTGTATAATGTAAGTGCATGGCATTATTGTTATTGTTAGGTGCTGTTGAGTCAATTTCGACTCATAGTGACCCCAGGAGACAGAGGAGAACTGCTCCATAGGGTTTTCTAGGCTGTAATCTTTATGGGAGCAGATTGCCAGGGCTTTCTCCCATGGAGCCGCTGGGTGGGTTCTAACGGCCAAATTTTCGGTTAGCAGCTGAGCACTAAATCATTGTACCACCAGGGCTCCTTAAGTGCATGACATAAATAGAGCTAAATGAAAAATACTAGCAATAGCGATAGCGGTAAAAGTAGAAACGTTTGCACAATAAAACTGAGCCTTAAATAAAATAAAGAAGGAATCTAAAGGGCCAGAGACAATATTTTCAGAGCTAGATCATCTATGGAAAAAGACAGCCAAGCCAGTGAGCAGAAATGCAATCCAAGAAGACTGAGGATGAGGGGACTTGTGAGTAAGCTTGCCAATAAGCAAGCATACCTGGGGAAAAAGTGCAGAAATATCAGGAGTATAGACATAATTACACGTACATATACACACCAAGGTTAACTATGTAATGAACTTACTTTTTAGGATATTTACAGTGTTCTTTTAATTTGATACTTTTATTTCCAAAGTTCCAGGAGCTTGTGTAAAATCTACTCCAAGCAATCCATGACCTTGATGCTAAAGCAGAGACTGTATTAGACTAGATACATTCAACTGCAGGACACTTTCACAACTGTCATAGGGAACTTTGGATATAGCAGAGTAACTGAGTCTTACCCAAGCTCAACTAATAGTACTTTGGGAATAAAACTTAATATTGGGGAGAACTTCAGGGACTGTTGCGGCATCGCACACTGTTGTACATTTGCATACCCATTGCCATCAAGTTGATTCCGACTCATAGTGACCCTATAGGACAGAGTAGAATTGCCCCATACGGTTTCCAAGGAGCACTTGGTGGTTTCAAACTGCCAATCCTTTGGTTAGCAGCCATAGCTCTTAACCACTACACCGCTAGTGTTTCCATACATTTGCATTTGCATACTACCAGTAAAACCCAAAACTCATTTCGGTCGATTCCAACTCATAGTAAACCAACAGGACAGAGTAGAACTGCCCCATAGGATTTCCAAGGCTGTGATCTTTATGGAAATAGACTGCCACATCTTTCTTCTGCAAAGCAGCTGGTGGGTTTGAACCGCTGACCTTTTGGTTATCAGCTGAGCGCTTAACCACCACTGTGTCACCAGGGCTGCCTTTGCATACTACACGCAAAGAATTTTCTCTTCTGATAGATACTAACCCACAAACGTGTGCACAGACTTATACTTCTACTGATGTATATGACAGTATTTGAAATCTCTTTATAGCTGGACTGAAACTTTTACACTAACCATCCCTGCTTGAGCAGTCTTTGTCACTTGAAGCTTTCAAATTAAAAAATCTGTGATCTGCCTTTTAGAAAATCCATCATGTCCTTTTCCCTCACTTTAACGTTGTCTCAAAAGTTTCACAAATCACACATAGCAATAAGGACTTTGAAATTTCCCATAAATCTAATCTTGCTATCTTTTCTTGGTTTCTTATTATTTCATGTATTTCTTTGCCTTATCTCTTTTGTCCTAGGGATCTGTAACATATCCGTATTCCTAGTAGCTTTATCCTTAGGCCTTTTAGGAAAGCTCAAATTTACTCTCTTAAACTTGCTCTTAGTACTTGGAAATTAATCAATAATGCTCCTATTTATATTCCTCGTCCCCCTTTCCATTTGCTAGAACGTGGCATAATAACATGTTGTAGATTTTTCTGTTATCCTGCAGCTGTAAGACTTTTTTTTAAATATAAAATCTTTGTATTTCATAATTTTTTCCTGTCTCCCATGCTGGGGATGTTTTGTTTCTAATATTCCTAGCCTACAGACACAGACACTCGATAATTTTCATTTCCTTCTCTTCTCTGACTTTGTCCAAATTTATTTGGATTATCCTTTCTTATCCTATTTTTCCCAATACAGGAATATAAAAGTAAAGATACTTTCTTTTAGCTGATTTCCCATTTACGTGGAAAGTCTGGAAGGTTAACCCCCTAGAAGTAAGCATTCTTAAGTTTTTGTTCCAATAAGCTCTCTTAGCTATCAGAATCATTGTGGTAACTTGAAAAATAGTTTTGTGGTGGCAGAATGATGCTGATCGATCTTTCCTTCACTTGCCAGAGGCCCAACTGCTAGTCAGACACCGTAACTGTAATTTCAGGTGATGTCTGTCAGCTAGAGCAGCTATTGGACTGTTGCCCTCCACTTCCTCCAGTGGAAGAGTCAGTAGAAGAGAGAGGAAGAGCTACAAATCACTACTCCTACAATGTTCTCCACCAAAAAATAAAAAAATAAAGTCAATTAGCAGGGAGTGTGGAGGAAATACTGCATGTTATTTACTCCATAGAAATTCAAACAGGTAAATCTAAGACTGAGAAGTGCTGCAACAATAAATGTCATTTCGCTCTGTTTAACCGTAAACTTCTTACTCTTCTTAATTGGAGAACACTTTTCATATTTGTGCCCATGTGTAAAAACTATTAGCATTAGGTGAATCAAACATTAAGGAAGAATTCTCCAGAAACATTTAGATTAAGAATCAGGGCCAATTTTTATTGCATCTGAGATTAATAGTCTTTAGACCACCACACAAACTTTTCTAGAACAAGATTTTTCTCATGTTGCTTTTCTCCTCAGACTTCTATAAGAAATTTATTTATTCTATCAGTGCATTTTTCAAGGTACTCTCTCCATAAACTGCTTCCATTCTATGTAAAATGACAGATTCTAAAGTCAGCTGCAACAGTACATCAACAGGGAACTGCCAGCAATTCAAGCCATGTTCAGAAGAGGGTGTCGAATGAGGGATATCATTGCTGATGTCAGGTGCATCTTGGCTGAAAGTAGAGAATACCAGAAAGATGTTTACCTGTATTTTATTGACTATGCAAAGGTATTTGACTGTGTGGATCATAACAAATTATGGATAACATTGTGAATAATGGGAATTCCAGAACGCTTAAATGTGCTCCTAAGGAACTTATACGCAGACCAACAGGCAGTCATTCAAACAGAACAAGGGGATACTACATGGTTTAAAATCAGGAAAGGTGTATATTAGGCTCATATAGTTTCATCATACTTACCAATCTGTATGCTAAGCAAATAATCTGAGAAGCTGGACTAAAAGGAGAAGAACATGGTATCAGGAGTGGAGGAAGATTCATAAACAACCTGCGATATACAGATGACACAACCTTGCTTGCTGAAAGTGAAGAGGACTTGAAGCACCTACTGATGAAGATCAAAGACCACAGCCTTCAGTATGGATTACACTTCAACATAAAGAAAACAAAAATCCTCACAACTGGACCAATAAGTAACATTATGATAAATGGAGAAAAGATTGAAGTTGTCAAGGATTTCATTTTACTTGGATCCACAATCAGTGCCCATGCAAGCAGCAGTTAAGAAATCAAACACATTGCATTGGGCAAATGTGCTGCAAAAGACCTCTTTAAAGTGTTCAGAAGAAAAGATGTCACTTTGAGGACTAAGATGCACCTGACCCAAGCCATGGTATTTTTAATTGCCTCACATGCATATGAAAGCTGAACAATGACTAAGGAAGACATAAGAAGAATTGATGCCTTTGAATTATGGTATTGGAGAAGAATATTGAATATACCATGGATTGCCAGAAGAATGAAAAATCTGTCTTGGAGGCAGTACAGCCAGAATGCTCCGTAGAAGCAAAGATGGTGAGACTTTGTCTCACATACTTTGGAAGTGTTATCACGACGGACCAGTGCCTCCAGAAGGGCATCATGCTTGGTAAAGTAGAGGGTCAGCAAAAGAGAGGAAGACCCTCAATGAGATGGATTAACACAGTGGCTGCAATGATGGGCTCAAGCATAACAATGATTATGAGGATGGAGGGGGACTGGGCAGCATTTTGTTCTGTTGTACATAGGGTCGCTATGAGTCAGAACCGACTTGACAGCACCTAACAACAATAACAAAGTCAGCTGAACGGTGTTCAAATCCCAGCCCTGTTGCTTATCAGCTATTGGTCAGTTAACTTAACCTCTTTTAGCCTCAATCTTACCATCTGTAGAAGTGAGATCAGGTGTCCCCTAACAACAGCACAACCCAGGGTAGGAGAAAGTGAGGGCCCACACACCATGTGTCTAAATATTTGGAAGTTATCAAGTAAGCCATGCCCCTACCTGGCCTACTTTCCCACCCAGGCTTCCCCCACCCTCAAGCTTGCTCACCTGCATTAAGCTCACCACCCACAGGCCAGAGAATCGTGCTCTCCTTAGATCTGCCTCTGCCCCTTACATGCCTGGCTGGGAGCACATATCTACTGGGACAGGGTAGGGCAGAAGCATCCAAGCCTCCTGGATGGTGACTGGAGTGCCAGAGGGTTATCATTCTGACTCAGGAATTCCAGACAACTCTAAGCACCTACCAAATCTAGAACATCCAAGGAGAAGGGATGAGGCAGAGAGAAAGAGAACAGTTATTCAGAGATACTGGTATGCTTTGATACCCACTTCGCTGATTTGGGACAGCCAAATGAAAACAAAAGCACCCATTCTTTCTCTGATTACCCAGGGCAGAAACTGTGACATTCTCTCTCTCTCTCTCTCTTTCTGTGCCCAGCATCCTCTGGCCTGGTACACAGTTCTTGTTCATTCAAATGAATTCTAAACTTGAAAACAAACCAAGAAAAAAAAAAAGGAAGGAGAAGGAGAAAAAGAAAGAGGAAGAGAAGGAGGAGGAGGAGCAGGAGGAAGAGGAGAAAAGAAAAATTTAGATTGTGTTCCAGCATTTGCAGAACACTTAAAGGCTCAGAGCACTGGATAGGGACCCTCTTACTCAGGTCTTAATGATTGAGATAATTGTACCTACCTCAGAATTATATGGGAATTAAATATAATAGTGACTTGAACTATCATGCCCTTATAAAAATCAGGAGGGACTCTCTTCCCTAAGATAGGCCTCTAATATTTGTCGGGAAAAATAAATAAATAAATAAGAAGCAGTATTTTTAGAACACAAAAACCTGGAGACCAGGCATAGGGTTATTCCACTGTCCAAATATTTCAACACATTCAGACATCATAGCAATATTTTAGATTTTTGCTTGAAAAATGAGCTGCTTTCTCATATATTCAAGCATAATTAAATTCCCTAATTTTTGGAGGTAGCCACTGAGGGCTCAGCCTTTAATTGGTTGTCTGCTTTGAGATAATAGAGAAGGATAGACCCTTCTTAATCTCTCTTTGAAATGATTGGCAGAGATAGCATCCAATCAAACTTAATTATATCATAAGGAATGTCTTTAAAGGACAGATCCCTCTCTGATCTTTCATAGCCACATTAATTAAACCGTAGCTTGGCCCAATTTTCAAAGTGACACTTTACAAGCATCCCATCTTCCAGTTGCATCAATAATGCAAAATTTATCTTTCTGAGAAAGGAGTACACAGATCTTGGTGGGACTGATTTTAGATTCAATGTGTTAATCTTACATGAGAAGAAAAACTGACTGTATTGGGAGAGTTGCAGCACTTAAGGCTTCTAAAAGGGAATTTGATCAAGGATATCCCAGAGCAAATGGATAAACCTTATCTGGTATATATACATTGTTATTTTTCTTACGTACTAGTATCCTCACACACAGTGTCCAGTTCAGTCTGGCCATCTGCTCTTTGCATCCTCTAAATTCCCTAAACCTTTATCCATTCTTGGAGATGTCCTCTCATGCAAACTGTGCAAGTTAAGTGACCTTGGACAAAAATACTTTCTCTCTCTTCCTTTGGTCTCTAATTTTTTTTAACGTCATATGTGCATATTTTGCCTTGCCATTGAGATCATTAATTACGCTTGAGAGTAAAGAACAAAAATCAAATGACTTTGTAACCCCCCACAGTGCCTAGCATAGTACTAATGGCTTTGCTCCACCATAGGAGAGTTAATTATTACCTGATGGACCTCAAAGGGAGCCCTGGTGGTGCAGTGGTTAAGAGCTTGTCTGCTAACAAAAAGGTCAGCAACTTGAATCTACCAGCTGTTCCTTGGAAACCCTATAAGGCAGTTCTACTCTGTCCTACAGGGTCACCATGAGTAGGAATTGACTCAATGGCAGTGAGTTTTTTTTTTTTTTTTTTTTTTGGACCTCAAAGGCAAACACCCAGCCTAATCCACACTTTAATTACTAGAGTAAGGTTAGATAATTTAGCTGGCTGTTTGAGCACTGTTCCGTCCAACATGCTGTCAGACACCCTGCAAATACAGACATATGGACTAGGTAATGTGAACTCTCAACTAATTAAGGGGTTTAGTGTGTATGTGTTCCGATAATGAATAATTAACAGTAGCAATTCAGAAGACTCACCCATGCTAATGCGGCAGGATCCTCAGCTGCATTTGATTTCCCTTCAGTATTTCCTTCAAAGCATTCACAGACCAGCCACCAGGTTCCTTTACACTGTGTTCATAGGTATGTCATGTCTGGAGCCTCGGAGGTGGAAATTATGACAGTTGTTCTAGAAGCTGTGATAGAAAAATAATTAAAAAATAATTAACAAGAATAATTAGCATGGGGCCAAGGGAGGAGAGCTTTCATTTCATCAGCTAGCTTGATGTGATTAAGAATGTACAGAACACAGCTTAAAAAGTACCTTTATATGGCGATATGGAAGAAACGATGGTTTTTCATTTTTGTCTTCTTTTCCTGCTTTTCCCTCCCACTAGCCGTCAGCGAGAAGTGGTTGCTGTGATCCTCGATCCCTTTTGAAAAATGCCATCCAGCATCACTCACAGCGTGTCTCCATTTGACTGAAGACATAACTGCACAGCTCAAATGAAAACACAGAAGTGGAACATCAGGATCTGTCAGCGTAATGCTCCTGGGAGTTGAGTATGAGGTGATTACCTTGGCACCAGCTAAGGCGAAAAGAAAGAAAAAGGCAGAGGCAGTAAACAGCAATAGGATTTTTACTTATTGCTGCTTGTCGGGTTTTACTTTCCTAAGAGCAAGACGAAACTATTCTGGTTAAAAAAAGACAGAAATGTTAACACTCATTTTCAGTGAATAAGGTGTTCCCAGCACTGATTGTTTTATAATTGGACAAGACAGCATACAATTTTATCCAGTAATTTCCCTATTACAGGGGAGCTGTACACACTCAGGAAGGGTCCCCTGCTGAGAAAAACCCGTAGTTAAACAAGTCAGTCAGCCAGGAACAGCAAACACTTTGCAGTCAGACAGACCCAGACTGGAATACTGGCCCCCATTACATACTAGTACTAGTTGGGTGGCCTTGGACAAAATACTTCCTCTCTCTGAATTGAGATTAGTTCCTCAGTAAAATGCCAATAATAATACCTACCTGGCCTGTTATTTGTATTATCGTTTATTTGAATGCTACTATTATCGACACAATTACTACTATTATTATCATGTTACTTAACCCCTCTGAACACTGTTTCCTCATTTGCAAAATGTAGGTAATACTTATAGGTATATTATGAAAATAAATGAGGCCCTCAAGAAAAGCTACCTCCCCAGGCTGTATCATTTATCAACACCCACTGAGTGAAAAACTATGGAAATTTAGAAGGTAACTGAATTCTTGAATCCTGTTTATCAAAGGAAAAAAATACATCTAAACGTATGATATAGATATAGACATCAATATAAACAAATTCTCAAATTCTGCCATGTCCAAAAATACTAATATTAAACATTCCAGCTCAGGTGATGTCATTGAACTTTTATTACAAAGCCTGAAACATAATACTCAAATAATTATTGACTAAGTAAATAAACAGCGAAAGCCTCTGAAATAGAAGAGAATGGAAAAAGTTCATGCATGATAAAATATTTTCAGAGGAACACAGAGTTAGGCAGACTGACTGCCTCCAGAAACGGAGTGTTACCCATCATTCATTCCAATTCTGCCTGAGCTTCTCCCTTTCAAAACATCCACAACTGTTAGATAAAAGAGAGCTAACAGTTGGAGGACATTAAAGCTGATTACCAATAGATTGCATTAACGTGTAAAGCAGTTAGAAACCACTGAAGAGTATTAACAGGATGGGCTGACGCTTGTGTACCAATCATAATTCTAAATCTGTGAAAGTTAACCCCATCTTCAGCCAGCCTTAGACCTTGTGATGAATGGCTTCAAATACTATTTGTCAATACCCTTCACCTCGTGCTCTCTTCACCTGACAAAACTTCAGCACTGCACCTGCCCCACTAAACAGTTACCTCCTGCTTTCCTTGTCCACTATGGCCCAGCGCTATGGCAGAGCAGTCTTCTATTGACGTCCCTACAAACTGATGATTTCCTATCTCATATGATCCTTAATGCTGCCAAGTAGTCCCTCTGCCTGTCCACACTTAGCTCTAGCTCCCTCTTTCCTCAGCTGTTATTCCAAAATCTCATTTAAGTGCCATCTGCCACCACTTTCTTCATGATTCTTAGAAGATGATACTGCTTCTTAGTTCACAAGTCGTTTACCAGGGAGAATTCCCTCAGTTTCATTTGCCTGCCCTGATATCCTAGATATTCCTACTATTAACCCCTCTACCCTCCTGCCTCATATTGGAGTGTCTCGTGTCTGTCCAAGGTAATCTTTCAACTGGTACCCCACTCCCAGGGAACTTACTCCATCAATTGTCTCCTCTTTCTCTTGTATTTCAATCTTTTCATGTTCAGTTGTTGTACATAAATATATTCAAATCCCTCCCATTAAAAAAAGTCTCAAACCTAAAATTCCTTAATTATCTTAGTGTATATTATAAACATTGCTTTCTAGAAATATTGTGCCATTTTAAGAATTGATATTCTTAAATATAAAACTGACAAGCTAATCTCGTGCTTAAAATTAGTCAATGAATCTTTATTGAATAAAATATAAACTCCTTAATATAGCAAACTCAGTTCCTCAGTATCTGTCCTCTACTCATACTGAACTGCTTTGTTTGACATTCTCTATCAACACTCTGCGTTTGTAATATGTTTTTCTCTTTCTGGAATATAACCCAGGTTATAAAACAGTGGTTTGGGGCAGTTCTTCTAAGGAGACAGTGGGTAAGGCAGCAATCTGAGGCTTGGTACAGTCACTGCAGCTGTAAAAGAGCTTTAAAGTTATAGGCAATGGTTATTACTAAAGCTTTGTAAACAGGCGAGTAATACTAGTTTTAAATGTTAGATAGATTGCTCCATATGAGACTACATTTAAAGGGATCAATGATGCAGAAAAGAAAAACCAGTTACAAGTTAGCAAAGGTTAAGTGAGAACTGATGGGGGCCTGAAATAGAGTCATAGCACTTGACACATGTGCCACAAGAGGCACAAGGAGAATAACACCAAGGTCAGAGATAAAACAAGAGAATACATTGTCACAGAAACCAAGATTGAAGAGTCAAGAGAGAGGGCCGATGATCATGGTATCAAATGCCCTAGAGAAGGTAACATAGGAACCAAATATGTGTCCATTGCATTTGATAATTAAAGAATCATTTAACCTAAACAACTGTAGCTATAATAGAGTAGAAAGAACAAAAACAAGAATGCAGAGAGTTGAGGAGTGAATAGGAGTGAGTGGAGAGTACTTTTCAAGATAAATAGAAGGGAAGATAAATAGATGGGTCAACAACATGATTGATGTAATTGAGCTCACTGAACCGTATACATGAAAATTGTTGAATTGGCAAATGTTGTGTTGTCTTTATTTTTGCAACAATTAAAAAAAAGCAAAGATGAAACTTTGATGACTAAGTTACACCTGAACCTAGCCATAGTCTTTTCAATTGCTTTATATGTATGCAAAAGCTGGACAATGAAAAATGAAGACAGAAGAATTGAAGTATTTGGATTGTGGTGTTGGCAAAGAATATTGAATATACCATGGACTGCCAAAAGAATGAACAAATCAGTCTTAGATGAAATAAAACTGGGATGATCCTTAGAAGAGAGGATGGTGAATTTCTTTTGTCTTGCTTTGGACTTGTCATCAAGAAAGACTAATCCCTAGAAAAGGACATCACATTTGGTAAAAGAGAGGGTCAACAAAAGTAAGGAAAACCTTCAATGAAATAGATTGGCAATAGTCACAACGATAGACTCAAACATCAAAGACTGTGAAGATGGCACAGGATAGGGTAACATTTCGTTCTGTTATACATAAGGTCACCATGAGTTGGAGACTACTCGAAGGCAACTAACAAAAACAAATGAACAAACAAATAAGCTCTATAATGTCAAAGGACTGGTGAGGGTGAGAAAGATAATTGCATATTTATTGGCTGAAGGAGAGGCTGGAAAACTTGTTATTAAAGAGTCAGATAGTAACTATTTTAGGCTTGGGGACCATAAAATCTCTGTTGCAACTATTCAGCTCTGCTGTTATAGCACAAAAGCAGCCAGATACAATATGTAAACCAATAGGTATAGCTGGGTTCTCATAAAACTTTATTTACCAAAAAAAAGTGGCAGTGGGCCCTCTGGCCATAGTTTGCTGACCCGTAATTGTCCAAGCCAGCACAGGGGATGGGATCCAGGAATAGTTTAGCCTTGAACAAGAGGAAAAGCAAATGACCATGTACACTTGTCAATACAGAATGGATTAACATTAATTAAAAACTTGAGCATTTAGTTAAAATATCAATTCAGTGTTTTAAAATTATGAAGAGTTGTAATTAATTTAAAAGTGAGCCCAGTTGTTTCTAACATGATTATTTATAAGACTTTAAAGAAGGAAATATTTATTTAGTTGTGTTGAAATGATTTGGATATTTTAAAGTCTAAACCAGATCCATCTAGCATCAACTCTTGGGAATTCTGAAATAGCACTAATAATAGCAGAAAGGACCTTCCCCTTACATGCTGCCTAAACTTGATAGAACAGAAACTCATCACTCCCTGCACTAAAAGGAAGGTCTGATTTTAAAAGGACCACATTATCCTCTTTCAAACCTGGATCTACAGATACCTTACTTGAAAAGCTGATTGTGGCATCCTGGCTTATTTCCATGACTAAAGCATTGTGATTAAGTTCCTATAGGCTTTAGATAATCACTTAAGCTTTTTGATTCTTATAATCAGGTCAGAGCTTCAATCAAGAAGCTCTCCTAACACTAATGATTGCATAAAGAATCTGGGCAGGATAGCACCTGAAAACAAGAACTTCAGTTTGCTGAGCAGAAGCCTTAAGCTAGTTTCCTCGCTATAGCTCAAACAATTTGGCAACAAGGGCATGCATGATAATGGACACTCAGATACTAATGCACGATGGGCAAGAGCATATTTGTTGGGAAAAGTGGAGTAGCTCTATATTCATTTTATTTTCTAATGATCGCAATTGTCTTTCATTGAGACAGATACACTTACCACCCTCATCATAGTTAAGTTGTCTGAGCCTTAGTAGCATTTCTGACCCAACCAAAATTTGCTAGGTGAGTTATTTTGCCAACTTAAATCACGTAAATAATATCATTAATTCCTCTTAAAAGCTCTTCTCACAAGGAAACTTTTCTTTCTTCTCTGTAAAAACAAAGAAAAAGTGAAAACTGGTTTGATAGCAGTGCTCTTTGCCCACCTACCCATTCACCCACCTACTAAGAATGTCTTATCTGGGACAGAGGAGGAGGGTGGTGAATATTTGGTGGCAAAGATCAGTGATGTTAGAGTTAAAAAAATGTTCTAGTGCCTGTCAGGGAGACATCGAAGATATTAATTAACTCCTAAGACTGTTCTGCTGAATGGCTCTGGGGAAAAGCTGTACACAGCTTTTCTCAGTCTGTGAATGGAAGAAAAATGGAAATGGAAGAAAAATGTGTTAGGAAGCAAAGAGGAGAGAGGTGTGGGAGGAACAGGTAAACAACAAATAAATCTCTTGGTAGTGTTTTGGATTGATAGATAGCACTTCGTCCTAGAGCATTTCTCAAAATCCCACACATGCAGTTTCACCAAAGAAATGTAAAACCCTAGGGAATGGAAGAAAAACAGAAAAAATAGCAAGGAATCTAATGGTGAAAGGGACTAAAAGAAAATGGGGTACTTTGGACCAATTTCTGTAATGTTAGAACAACGTTACAGAAAGCACCATGAGCTCTTGAATTCCCATGAGGACCAGGTAAAGCCTCATTTTTTATGGTCTCATCCTTCCAGTACTCCATTTGGTTGGTTTAAAAGTTGAGTCACAGCCCTGCTGGGAATAGAATCTGTCCCAGAAAAGCATGCTATAACAAACTTTACAGCCAGTCCACTAAATCACATGCTGGGAAAAACTTGACTTACTCTAAAGCTGTATTTCCTCTGTGCTCAGAATCTGAACCTGTCTCCAAACATCCACTTTATGGTGAGTTATCTCCCTAAAATACTCTGCAGAAGCAGGAAGCCCTGAAGCATTTAAAACATTTTTATAGTACATGCTACAAGGGGATAAGATACCAAAATCACAGCTGAAAACTAAAACCTTGACTGCAACCAAAATAGTTTGTTCATTCCCACCTACAAACTTTCATATGGCATCTCTGGATGCAGCTCCATATTTTTGGTATACCTAATAGCTTACATTTCTAAGCCACTTATATCTCACCCGAGTGTTTTTAAATCACATTTATATACTTTATCTCCTTCGAGAGTTGCCATCCTTATGCATGATCTATGCTTTGAAGATTATTCAAGCATATAACCCAAGACAAAACGTTTCTCTTCCTCCCTCACTTTTTTTGAGACTCAAGCACACTTCAAATTCCTTGGAATTAGCACAGGATTTTTCACATGTAAACCAAGAACTAATTAAGTATCTTGGCTACCACCACTTTCTGTCATCTTGCTTTAGGTCTCAATTGTTCATGTGTTTTGTATCTACCAACATCAGAAGTCATAAATATGCTGCCTTAATTCTCCAAAGGCATGGCCACCATCACTGCTGACGCCAGCCATATGCACTGCTCTCAGTTGTTCTTGCCTGAGAGAAATTACACTGATGTCCATACCAAGACTTCTGATGTTTAACATTAGAGCCACTTGACCAACTCAGCCACTGTTGTAACCTACTTTACTGTCTCCAGTACTAAGGATGCCCTTGCTAACTGGCATTACCAAGACAGCAACAATTGCAGCCAATACTGTGG
Organism: Dugong dugon; assembly: GCA_030035585.1. NCBI lineage: Eukaryota > Metazoa > Chordata > Mammalia > Sirenia > Dugongidae > Dugong > Dugong dugon. The sequence continues at coordinate 139,649,783 of CM057464.1, read as the reverse complement.
CCAATGCTGGCATTAGTACTACCACCCATGGGGTCAAATGTTGATTTTTCGTCATGGATCTGGCACTTACATCAATGAGAAGTTTACTTTTAACCCTTGACAGTTTTTTTATTGCATCCCTTTCACAGTAGAATCATCAATGGTGGACTGATGGGTGGCAGTAACACCAACCTAGTCACTCTAGTCAGACTTCAAGGACACATCTTTGAGAACACTTTCTCACTCTCACATCCAAAGTGTCACCAAAGTTGTTGACTACTTCCAAATGATATCCCAAATCCAACCATTTCCCTCCATTTCTATTCCTACTACTCTTATCCAAGTCATGATCTTCTTTAGTCTAGACTCCTGCAAAAACTTCTGAATTGGTCTCCCTGCTTCCATTCTCATCTTCCTAAAGTAAATATATTCTCAACTTGTCAGAGAGAGAATTTTATAAATATAGCTCAGACCATATTGCTCCCATGTTTAGCGCCCTCCGATATTTTCCCACCTTACTCTAACTTACAAAGCTCTACACGATGTACCCCTGCTAACCTCTCCCTCCTCACTTCACACCATTCTTGACTTCATCATCACATCTTCAGCCACTTTGGCCTTCTTTCTTTTCCTCAAATATATCAAATTCATTCCATCCTGGGAGTCTTTGTATTACCTATTTCCTTTTGCTTGAAACTCCCTCCCCTCCTGGCCCCCAATATTTATGTATCTTCTTCATTCTTGGTATTCAGATATCAGCTTAGATAATTCTTCCCTAACCAGCCAATCCAGTTAAGCTCCCTGTTTCGTTTTTTTTTTATTATTATTATTTTTTATTTTAATTCACTGGAAAGCACTTATCAATCTCTGAACTTTTCTTATCTTACTGTTCATTTGTTTGATGTTTACATCAAATTTCCCTAATAGACCTTGGTGTCATCAGTAGTATCCCCTAACTTGCTAGACTTATGGCTCAGACTGTGAAATAAATTCTTCAACCATAAAGTCTGTAGGATCATATCAACAATCTGTTTCACAGAAAAATAGCACCCTGATGCCTCAAAAATTCAGAACTATAATTAATATGCCTAGGCCTGGATAATATTAAAACTCAAAATTTGAATCAAAGTTAAAATATCTGCCTAGCTCAGACCTCCTGAAGACATGAATTCTACAGTAGGAAAAGGAGGCATAAGCAGATTCTTTGTTCGTTAGCTCCCTTCCACCATCACCATTCCTCCCACTGTCTCCTTCTGGCTTCAGCTTCCAGCCCTTCCTTTGTTGGCAAAAAGAGTAAAGAAAAAAAATAAAGGTTAAAAATATTCCAAGACTGACACTAGTGTCATCTGGCATTGGTTTTCTCTGGTCCTGGCAGAGATTTAAAATTATCTCTTTCACTTTCACTTTCAGGTACTTCAACTGATTATTCAAAACCACAGCCACCTCCATCTCTGGAAATCTCTCACATGAAGTTCCCTAACATAAGTATTCTCTTTCCTGCTTTGGTCCTAGTCCTAGGCGGTAGGCCTCCAATCAGATTCTTTCTATTGTGGTGTCCTAATTCCCACAGAGATCCCTTAAGCTTCTCCCAGATGGGCTCCAGGTGGTCATCTTGGGTATCAAGTAGTTTGTCCTGTAGGATTTTAATCTTAAGTATAAATAAAGAAATGCTCACGTTTGTCATGTATGTATTTGTTTAGTTTATTGCAAGGTAGTCATGGTAAGGCACACTAGTAAGACCTCACAACATTCATGTAGAACTGGAGAATCAGAATTAACAATTACAACATTAGTTCAGTAGTTAGAGTCCAAATCTTTAGAAATCAGCCATTTCCCTTTTATGTATGGTCTCAACAGGAAGGCTTGTCCACGGCTCGAACTCAGAGGAGGTCCCTTGTAGCTAGAGTCTGAGATCAGTGGAAGCTGACAGAATCTCAGTGCAGAGTCTCAGGCTTCAGAGAGAATCAAACTCTAGAGGGAGGTTCCATCTCTGCCTTCTCTCAGTGAGTCGACAGAAATTCAGGGTGTATATGTGAGTTTTTCACCTTGGCTTCACACAAAAAGGGCCAGTATGACGTCTAAGACGAGTATATCTTCTCTCCAGGGTTGGAGATTAGACAAATGCTGCATCTAGTCTCCAAGGTTAGAGATTAGGGAGGTTGTTTAGACTTATGTCTCAAGGCTAGTTTACAAAGATTAACTATGTTATGTCTTCTTTTATCACAGTATACACAGTCAATGTCAACTTCAAGTTTGTTCACATTATTTACATATTTCACATGCTTCTAAGCTCAGAAGTTTTCTAAATAACTAATGACCTACAGGTTTCTAATAATTTATTGTTAATATTAGAGAACCTCACAAAGGTAGACATTTCTATTCTGAGTTCATATTATGAGTGCTTATTCGTATATATTTTGAAAGCATAATAATGAAATAGCTTATGTGATTTGAGAACATCATAGAAAGATACAGAACATAGTTCTATACAACTTGCTCTCTCTCTCTCTGACACTGGGATGAGGGTAGTAAGTTATTGGTCATGGTTCTCACCACCTCTTTCATATGTACTACTTAGAGGGTCTAGCACCTTACTTTAACATGTGAGGTACTTGAAATTTCTTATTGTGGGACTTAGCCAAAGATAATTTTACCTACATTTACACTCATTCAAATACACATAATTCTATTAGTGTCAGTCCTTCTTTTCTATGAAACATTTTCCACATAGGATTAGTGTATCACTTTTCATAAATCTGTTTAGGCAATGAGGAGAATAGAGAATATTCAGAGTGAATACATATTGAGAAGTAGTTTAGCCTTGTAAATAGTCACTCATGTGGCAAATACAAATTAATGAAATTTCAGAAAAGAATGTTATTTGGTTCGTTTGGCAATGAATGTCACTCCATGAGTCCATGAAGGAGAGTAAACTTTTTATAAGCACTTCAACAATCTTGTTTTCAAGGTTTGTTATATACTTCTTGGGAGTAGAGAGGTGATATTAGCATTTAGCTAAAAGTTAAGAATGAACTGTTAAAGACACTCAACTCATCATTTTGGTAGATCTTGACTTGCTTGTTTATGCCATTTGTAATCATACACAGACTCACAAAGCCAGCCTGGTGAGGGACTCTACCAATTCCCAAATTCTCACATCCAGAGAAACCCAGAGTCTTCCAATAAAAAGTCTGCATTAACACTCGACACTTCAGAGGATTGGCCAGAGAAACATTAAATTTTAGTGCCAGAATTAATGCCAGGTTACAGTCGCGTGGGTATTATCCTTACTGAATTATGAGGCCATGTAGCGCAGTAAATAAGACTGCTCTTCCTTTGGGCCAGTTGCAAATTCTTAATTCTTTGCCTCTCATGACATGTCTTTCTGGGTTGGGGCAGGCAGTGAAAGCAAAAAAAAAAGCATCTAAAAACACCCTTGAGGCTCTGGGGACCATGGTCTCAGGGAACATCTAGCTTAATTGGCATGACACAGCTTATAAAGACAATGCTCTACATTCTACCTTGGTGAGTAGTGTCTGGGGTCTTAAAAGCCTGTGAGTGGCCATCTAAGATACTACACTGGTCTCATCCCTTCGGGAGCAAGGGAGAATGAAGAGAACAGGATACAAGGAAAAGATTAGTCTGAAGGACTAATTGTCCACAGCTACCAAGACCTCCACCGGACTGAGTCCAGTACAGCTAGATGGTGCCCAGCTACCACCGCTGACTGCTCTGACCAGGATCACAAAAGAGGGTTCTGGACAGAGCTGGAGAAGGATGTAGAGCATAATTCTAACTCCCCCCCCAAAAAAAAAAAAAAAAAAAAAGACCAGATTTACTGGCCTAAAGGAGACTGGAGAAACCTCAAGAGTGTGGCCCCCAGACACCCTTTCAGCTCAGAGGTGAAGTTACCTTTGAGGTTCACTGTTCAGCCTGGGAGTGGACAGCCCAGTAAAACTAAATGAGACTAACGAGGTACAGGAGTCCAGTGACAAGGGCCAGAAGGCAGAGGGGGAGTAGGAAGCTGATGATAAGGAACACAAGTTGAGTAAGGATACTGTTGATGTGAGATTGTTAACCACCGTTATAGGGCAACATTTGTAGTAACTGTTAAATGGGAGGCTGTTTTGTCCTGTAAGCCTTCATCTTGGGCGAGAATGGCAGCACAATTGGAAGAGCATAGTCAATGTCACTTAAATGTGTACGTAAAAAGTTTTGAAATGGTGTATCTTTGGCTATGTGTATTTTCGCCAAAAAAAAAAAGCTGAGAATTCAGAGGGTTATTCAGAGGGTTAAAATGTTGTGGGGTTGTTAACCAAAGTCATAAAACAGCATGTGTACTACTGTTACATGAGAAACTGTTTGTTCTGTAAGCCTTCACCTGAAGTACAATAAAATATTAAAAAAAATAAAAATAAAAAAATAAAAACGCCCTTGATGTAAATCCCAGGTATCCTCTTTCTTCCTCAACTCAGCCTAGATTACCATTATGGAGAAAAGTCAGACTTGCTAATTCAACAAAAACCCTAACAAAGAGAAACTAGCTCATAGCCTCTGACAAATTAGAATAAATAAATTCATAATAAAGGTCATCTACCCCACACAAAACCAAATCCACTGCCATGGAGTCGATAGTAAGTCATAGCTACCTTATAGGACAGAGTAGAATTGCCCATAGGGTTTCCAAGACTGTAATCTTTACAGAAGCAGATTGACACATCTTTCTCTTCATGGTTGGTGGGTTTGAACCACTGACATTTCAGTTAGTCGAGAGCTTTAACCTTTATGCCACCAGGACTCCTCACCCCACACAAGGAAGTGAAAATCTGAAAGAAATTGTACCTAGCATTAAAATAATAATAACACCTGATAGAACTTAAGTTTTTAAAATTTTAAAAGCAATCTCTCATGGTGGGTAGTGGCTTTCTTACTTATTAGCTGTGTGATGTTGAACCTAGGTTTTCCTCAGCTGTAAACTAGTATCCAGTAGCCATCAGGTCGATTCTGACTCATGGCAACCCCATGTGTGTCACAGTAGAACTGTGCTCCACAGGGTTTTCAATGGCTGAATTTTTGGAAGTAGATCACCAAGCCTTTCTTCCAAGGTGCCTCTGGGTAGACTCAAACTTTTAACATTTTGGTTAGCAGCTGAGCATGTTAACAGTTTGCACTACCCAGAGACTCCAAAATAGGACGGTACTATTTAATATTTATGGTTGATTTAAAATTTGAATGATTTAAGATATAATGATTTGAGATTAGGTTTTAGAATGCAGATGGATTTGATAGGTCAGAAAAATTTACCTTTTGGTCAAAAGATTTTTTTTTAACTTTGTTTCAAGTCTAGTTAACTTATTCTTCTACCATTCAGAGACGTTATGTGCATGTGCCTTGTTTAGAATATTGGCACAAAGGAGGTTCTATAATTTCACTTAATAATTCCTGTAGTTGTTTTACATCTGAGCCATGACCTCTATATAAACATCCTCTGGACCACAGAGGATATAAGATCCTCTTGACTCAATCTCACATCTGAAGAAAATGACCTGATGAAGCAATAGCATGTTTAACACTTCTTGCTTCCAGCAACAGAAATGACAGTCTTTTTTTATATGACGATTTTTATATAAAATACTAATATCCCTTCTCGCGGGTAAAATGAAATACATTTTGTGTGTGTGTGTGTTTAATACCTCCTCTAGAATAAGAGGAGAGGGAAAAAGAAAAATCAATACTTTAGACTAATTTGCTAAATAACTTCCAGCTGTCTAGGAGAAACAGCCCTGGAGGCCAACCCATTCACCTGGCATGTTCAGAAACTCATTGCAAATTACTGTGGTTGTGAATCAGTGTCCCCTAGTCTGCTGGCTGTGGAGCTCTAAAGAGATCAGCCACAAAGGCACTGATGAGGAAGAAGTTCCTGGAGGACAGTTGAGCCTTTGCCATGTTGTTAATAAGCATTTTCATATGAAGTGACTGGAGAGCATGCAACAATGTCTGCAAGCCCCAGTAAGCTGTCAAACATTAAGCCCACATGGGTGAACTCACCCTGTTTACCTTGCTTGATATAAAGCCAGAGGAGGGCCAGGCAGCAGCCATAAATTCAAATAAGCTTTTAAAACCTTCTCAACTGATCACTACATAAAAAGACACAGAGCAATTGTATAATAACCTCACACACAGGTAACTAAATATATTGCCCTTTCTAAATTCACTGATGTAAAACACAGAGCTTTTTCTCCCCAGCTAATGGTTGAGAGCAGCTTTATATTGCTTTCTTGTGAACTTAATACCCAGCAAATAAATGACAGTCGTGGAAGCAGTCCTTGGGTCAGACGTACCGTAGATACAAAGAAACCTGCTTATGGTAAAATAACTATTACAAGTGAAGCAGAATTAAAGCCTTGGTTGCGCTTGTCTCTTACATGTATGTTAGATTTTTCTGTGAAAGTCAAAGAAAACAAGATTTTCTCCTAAATTGCTTGTCCTCTTATGCCATATTAAAATATATGAACTTGATTCACAAAGTGACATAACAAATTGGGGCAATGACACGTGGAACATTTATGAATTCACAAAGTATTAATTAACACCTGAATCTGCATACAAAGGGGGTGATACATGGCAATTGGGAAGAAAAAGAATCATCCTACCTAAATGGAAAAGTAAGTAGATCCTAGGTGTCAAAAATACTTCCCTACTGTAATAACTGTATAAGACAACTTGGGTCAGTATAAAGTTGAAGTCTGGGTTTAAAACCTGGATTTGACCCTTGACTCCACCGTACATGAGAATAGCATATGGAACCACAAAAACAATACTATTAATTCCATTCCTTCATTAAGGTAATTAAAAGGAGGAAAAAATGATTCTAAATACTTAAGTTTCCTCACATGACTATCAATGGCAGACGAGCACCCTCAGAAATCTTACAAGCTTTCATAGGTTTCTTTTGTTTCAAATTTCCCATCTTCAGGTGAGCGTGGGCTTCACAAAGTTGCAATTCAGCCTCAAATATTATTCATATCTAATAGAATGTCTAGGTACAGGATTTTGGTCTATCTTAGCATATTTTAAATGAATAGCAATTTACTTGATTTCTAAGATACATGGCCAGTTGCTGAAGAACTCTGGATATATTTGCATAAAAGTCATAAAAGCTGAAACTTTTAATGAACTGATACTTCCACAGTGGAATAAGACTTCAAAGACTGTCCTTTCTCTGCCTCTTGAAAGTCATATACAGTGGATTCAGTTACATTTTTATAGATATCAAATTCAGTAGACTTTCTCATAAATAGAAGCATGTTTGTGACTAGTCCAAACCAGTTGCTACCAAGTGTGGCTCATGGTGACCCCATATGTGTCAGAATAGAACTGTGCTCCACATGGTTTTCAGTGCCTGATTTTTCAGAATTAGGTTGCCAGGTCCTTCTCTAAGTTACCTCTGAGCGGACTCAAACCTCCAAAGTTTTGGTTAGCAGCCAAGCACTTCAACCATCTGCGCCACCTAGGGACTCCTTCTGACTAGCCAGTAGGGCCTGAATTAGCAACTGAGGTTGGTTTGCAGGAGGTGGTAAGAACCAACACTCTAGCTGAAGTGAGTCTTGCTACTCAAAGTGTGGTCCTGAAACCAATAGCAACAGCAGCTCCTCCGAGCTTGTTAGAAATGCAGAATCTCAGGCTCTACTCTAGACACAGTAAATCAGAATCTGCTTTTTAAATCTGCCTAAGATTTGAGATGCAATCGGTTAGTTCCAGGAGACCTGGTACTGTGAATTCGTCAGGAGTCCATAAGGAATACAGGAAAGGAGGGAGCTAAAGTAAAGGGCAGAGAGATCAGACATTAAAAAAAAAAGCAGACCAAATACCAAAGAGGCTTGAATGAGGTCATAAACAGAAGTCTGGGGTAAGGGCATAAAATGAAATGAGGAACAGATTAAAGAAGTTTGCGATCGAGTTAGGAGGATTTACAAATTGCTTTTGTGAGCTAATAGGTGCATCATTCATAGGGGTGCTAAGCTGCAATGTAGTTGTAAGTTCAGGTGGACAGTCTGTATAGCGCTGAAAAGGTTCCGCAATTATTGCTCAAGTTGGATACTACGACCTGTATCTTAAATTTCAGAGAAAAGAGAACTGATTATAATGGGTGATGGCTGCAACTTATTGCCTAGTTCTCCAAGACCTTCATTCTTTATCACTTTAGGATCCCTGAACAGAAACAGATTTGTGTTTTGTTTTTATGTTTTGCACTGAAACGCCATAATTTCTTTCTGGTCAAACCCAATATTATAAAAATATTTTGTGTTATCAAAGTTAGAGTGTACAGGAAAGGATATTTCTGGCCATGGGTTTTTCTGCTGATGAGAAAGCTCCTGAGCTGGCAGGCTCCTAGGCAATTTAATGTGGTGAATGGTACAAGAACTGCCAGAATGTTAGAACTATGAGAGTCATCATTGATTTCAATCTTCACAATCCTTTAAGTTACATCTTAAATTACCCCCATTTTACCCATTCTGCAGATGAAGAAGCTAAGGCTCCAATGGGCTGAATAATTTGTTCGTAGTCCAAAACTGGTGCTCTTAGCCACTATATTGCACTAAAAGAAAGGCAAACAAAAATAGCTCCCACACCTCACCATAGGTGTCTCCTGTGCGTCACACAATGTAGGACAATTAGCCGTTTTTTGAGTCACCAGAAAGATCGTGAAAGTGGAAACTATACTTGTAACATAATGAAGAGTGTCAGTACATTTCAGAATTTTGTATCTCCTGAGGATCTAATGAGATGTTAAAAGTGTTTTGAAATGTAAAAGACCTACGTGAATGCGTGCACGAGCGTATGGGTGAGTATGTAAAGTGTGTATGTGTTTGTAAAGGGGTATCATCGTTAATAAGATGTGAACTCCATGAGATCCAGAGACCTGTTTACTGTGCTCCACACTCCATTCATATGACTACTTATCACAGTGCCTGACACATAGCTGCACAGAGCAGAGTATTCTTTATTGAATAGTTATGATTATGATTGTTAACATTGAAAGCTAAACTCAGAGAATTCTACCAAAGAGATTTTTTTTTCAAGTTTGCTGTAAATTTTTCTTAAACCAAGATGTTAAGACTTTTGTTATTTCTTCACATCAAAAATAATTGTGATGAACGCATAAAAACTGCAGGCTCACTGAAAAGGCTAATACCAAATTTAAGAAAGCGCTGGCAGCCAAATTTGCCCATATTTGCAGAATAATACACAATCGGAATTCTCCGTCAAGGAAAAATTAGATACAGCTTGTAAGACATTACAGGAAATTGTTGCTACAGCTTCCCCAATTACAGATTAATTATCAACCATTTAACAAGCCAAAAGTGCCACCAAATTTACACTGACATCATGTAAATTCTATTTTAGATATGTTTAAACATTTTCTCTTGACTTTCAAATCCTTACCAAAAAAAGGAGATATTCTGCTTCCCAAAGTTAATTTACATAAATTCATTTCCAATATTTAGATATACTATCTCCATTAACCATTATTCTCATGCTATAACATTCTTATGGTCTTCAAGCCTAAGGGATAAAGTCAAATTGCAAGGAAACAAGCTGTCATCATGCATTTTGAGAAAATAATTTCCACTGAGTCCAAAAGTAGGAAGAAAATTCAGTGCAGTTTCCTAAACAACACAGTAAATTCTGATGTTCTGAATGACCACCATAAATCATTTATTATAAGTGTCATAATCAAAAAAGAGAAATCCAGTTATGTTCATTCCTTGCTATGTGGCCCCTTCATCTTCAAGCCAGTAACAAGGCATCAAATCCTTCTTGTGCTTCAAAACTCCGACTTACTCTTCTGTCGCTAGCTAGAGAAAACTCTCTGCTTTTAAAAGGCTCATTTGAGAAGGTCAAGCCCACTGGAAAATCTTCTTATTTTAAGATTAACTACTCCATATAACATAACCTGACCAAAAATCCATTATATTCACAGTCCTGGGCATTATGCAAGGTGTGTACTTCAAGGGGAGGGCCAGGAAATTCTTAAAATTCGCCTACCACAGGTGTTCTCACCAACGATCAGCACATACAAGCTAAAGAAGCTGTGGGATGCTGTCTGAGTACCTTTAAGACACTTAAAAACACACTTTTTAAAAAGCAAACCTCATTGGTCCTAACTTAGTTCCTTGTGCTTTAGTCGCTCTGCTAAAGTGATTTTCAAATTTATGGATTGTAACCCACCAGTGGGTCATAAAAACAGTCTAATGGGTTGTGACCAACTTATTTTTTTTTTGAAAAAATAAAAGAGAAGAGGAAAGGAAATATCATTGAATGATTTAGTGAGTGTGATTGAAAGTTCATCTGAAATCTTGAAATCAACCAAAAACATGTTTCAGATTCAGAGAAACACTATAATCATGTTGTTTCCAGCTATGTGTATATATCTAAGTGTCTATATATGGGGGTCAGAAAACTTTGAAAGCCACTAATCTAGATAATAAAAAACTCATTGATGTGCAGTTATCAAAGTTTTTGCTCTATTCAGTATTACCCTTAGGATCAAGTCTAACATTCCTTTACACTATTCTGAAAAATATACTCAAGAGTTCTAAAATTTTGTGGTTTTATGGCTTTAATTTCTCCTAGAAAAATAAAATAAATGGTTTCTCATTCTTTACCACATAACCTTTGCACCTTCGGTTTTCATTTCCTTTTGCATCAGCCAAGAGAGTAGAGATCTGCCCTCATCTGGGTCTCTTTAGATAAGCTGAGTTTAACTAGTCTTTTCATGGACAACCATTTCTTATTAATGCGATCAGTAGCAAGTTTCTATATTGTTTCTAAATTTTCTGACAGTACTTGGGAACAAGTGCTCCCACTGTGTTTGTCTGGCCATAGAAATCTGGGTAGCAACCTAATTCCCTGCACAACTATATTCAAGATAATTCACCTGACAGTTGCTGAGAGCTTCTTCATACACCAGCATGGGGATCAGCACTGGGGATTCAAAGATGAATAAAATCAATCCCTTTGCTCAAGGTATTTCTACATCTCCACCCTTAGAATGTACTGCCAGTGTTCTTTCTATTTTTCTAAATTTCTGTTCCTTATTGTTTAAACTGTTTGCTTTCTCCTCAAATCTACTTGTATCTCATTGAATATGCTGTCTTCTTCTTTATTCCCCTCTAAGGCAAATTTGAGTTTTAAGCAAATGATAGAGATATTTTCATTTACCAAATTCTTCCATCTGTATTGCCTGCAGTATAGATTGCAAAAATCAATAAACACTACCACTATTTTCCAAAATATTTACAAGTAACTAGTCAAATTTCTAATATGTGGTAATAATACTTTTTAAAAACTCTAAATTAGCTTTCCACCTGTAGGTCTTGGTTTTACTCCAGAATTCACTTCAAATCAGATTAAGAATATCAAAGGTAGGGGGTACCTCTATATTCTTGCAAATTTTTGCAAAGAATTAGTGGGTTGAACCCCTCTTTGAAAGAGAGATTATAATAAAGTGAGGATTGTTTCATACAGTTCCTTCCAGTTCATAGGCAAATGATCATGGTGGTCAATGTATGTTTAAACAGCATATCAAAGATTCCAGTACACCCTAAAAAATAAGAATAATGTACTATAAGCAAGAAATTAGCAATGACTTAACAGTGAGTCAACACCATAACTGGGATTACAATACAGATATGTCTAACTTTAGTTTATCCCACTCGTTGAACCAAGGCACCAGGTTGGTGTTTTGCCACTTGATAAATTGAAGAAAAATAAAGCCTGCTAGGAGAGTTTCCTTCCCCATAGAGCAGTTTGCCTAAGGTGCCCATCACATCTATCGACTGAAATTTAATCATTGAATGTAATGCTTTGCCAAAGAAATGAAAGGCAGTGTTAAGGATTGAATAGTGCCCCCCAAAAATACGTGTTGTAAATCCTAACCTCTACGTCTGTGTTTATAATCCCATTTGGAAATGGGTTTTCTTTGTTATGTTAATGAGGTAGTGTAAATGTGAGGTGTGTCTTGAGTCAATCTCTTTTGTGATATAAAAGGAGCGGATTAAACAAGCAGAGATGAGGAAGATAGATGCCGTGCCACATGAAAATCACCAAGGAGCCAAGGAACAGAAGATGAAAAGAGACAACGACCTTCCCTCAGAGACAACAGAGAGAGAAAGCCTTCTCCTAGAGCTAGTGCCCTGAGTTTAAACTTCTAGCCCCCCAAACTGTGAGAAAATAAATTTCTGTTTGTTAAAGCCACCCACTTGTGGTATTTCTGTTCTAGAAGCACTAGATAACTAAGACAGGCAGCAAAGAGACATAGGTTAGTTAGATCGCAGGAGAAAAACCAACATATGAAAGTTCTATTAGACTAAGAAATAGGAATCCAAAGGACAACATGAATTTTGTTTTACACAAAAGAAATACTTCTATTTACCAACTTCTACTTATTTAGCTAATTTTATATTACACAAAGGAAAATGTCAATATACCAATGTCTTGGTTATCTAGCGCTGCTATTACAGAAATACCACAAATGGATGGCTATAACAAGGAGAAATTTATTCTCTCACAGTCTAGTAGGCTACAAGTCCAAATTCAGGGCATCAGCTCCAGGGTAAGGCTTTCTCTCTCTGTCAGCTCTAGAGGAAGGTCATTGTCATCAATCTTCCCCTGATCGAGGAGCTTCTCAGCATAGGGACCCCAGGTCCAAAGGACTGGCTATTCTCCTGGCTCTTGTTTCTTGGTGGTATGGGGTCCCCCCACTCTCTGTTTGCTTCCCTTTCCTTTTATGTCTTGTAAGACACAAGGTGATGCAGGCCCCACGGCAAGAAAACTCCCTTTACATTGGATCAGGGATGTGACCTGAGCAAGGATGTTACATCCCACCCTGATCCTCTTTAACATAATCTAATCTTGCCTCATCAACCACAGGCAGAGATTAGGATTTACAACACATAAGGAAATCACATCAGATGACAAAATGGTAAACAATCATAACAATACTGGAAATCATGACCTAGTGAAGTTGACAGACATTTGGGGGGAACACAATTCAATCCATGACAACCAACTTCTACGTATTTAGTTTATCTTCTCATATTCTCCACTACCACCCACCACATTAATATGATCGATGCAATAAATTTTTAAAATAAGCAGCTGCTGTCAAATTGATTTTGACTCATGCTGACCTTATGTCTTCTAGAGTAGAATTGTGCTACATAGAGTTTTCAGTGGCTGACTTTTCAGAAGTAGCTTGTCAGGCCATTCTTCTGAGATGTGTCTGGGTGGACTTGAGCCTCAAATTTTTAGGTAAGCAGCTGAGTGTATCAATTTTTTCCACAAAAGAAGGGTCAAAATGGCAGAGTCTGACATAACTGCAGATGAAGAAGGTTAAGTATTGAATTTGCATGGCTGTTCCAACATTTTGTTTTGAATATATAGGAAAATTATGTTACTGGCAAGGTAGTTAAAAAGGTCTTCAGGAGACAATTTGAAGATGGAGCTGTCAAAACTGAAAGTGCTAGATTTGCAAGAACAGGGTCACGTACTCAAAAGCCTATAGGGCCATCCAGTCAAAATAAGTGAAACTGGGTTGCCATGTTGGAAAATACCTGCTCTGCACTGGACTTGCAACACTACTCCACATCATGAAAGAAGTAACATTAGGGAAGTGGAAAATCGGTGCCAGATTTTCTTATTTTTCAAGGGAATCTGAAGATCTGGATTTTTGTGTAAAACCTCCCAATTTTTATCAAACTTAAAGGGACAAGCAAAACATATGTATAAACCATTTTGAGCTCAGAGGTTGCTATGTGTGACTCCTGTTAGAAAAAACAAAAACAGAAGAGAAAACCATTGCCGTCGAGTCGATTCCGACTCATAGCGACCCTATAGGACAGAGTATAACTGCTCCATAGGGTTTCCAAGGAGTACCTGCTGGATTTGAACTGCCAGTCTTTTTTGGTTAGCAGCCAAGCTCTTAACCACTATGCTACCACATGGCATGATTCCATTTTAGCTTATTAATGTTGAAAAAAAGAGACACAAAATCACCCTGACAGGGTATTGTTTGTGAATAGAGAGGACCTGACGGTTGTCAGGACCTGGGATTAACTTGCATATTGGTTGCAAATGCACAAGTCCCCGGAGCAAAACTAGGCATTATAAATCAGAAACTCCTAAGTAAAGGCCGTTGTTTAATTCCATAACCTTGTTGCACAGCCGTAACAGAGGGAAAAATAAGATTTTAATATCTTTCTTCCACGTAAATGTCACTCAAATATACTAGCGTATTTGAAGGGTATGTTTTTGCTATGTCCCAGTATGGTCTGAAATGTCAACACATAGTCAATAGCTCATTTCCTGTTGATCTTTTAGAACTAATTTCTTAAATGAAAACAGACTCAGTGTAAAAGACTTTCTCTCACTAGGACAGATACTTCTTCGAGCTCTGCCTCTCAGTCAATGATGTCTTTCCTCATCAGCCACTCATCTTCACATCATCATGACCTGAACTATTTCTCAGTCTTCGAAGCTGATGCAGGCTGGTACTCAGCCTCTTCTTAGCAGTAGTCCTACGTTACTCTGTGCAGAGTTGCCTTTCTTCTGTCCATCACAGAGCAATTTGCTCGATATCCTCTCAACACAGTTGATTTTCAGGGAACTTTCCTTGAGTCTTTAAGTCATGTTAGTTTTTGTCCATGAAGACAAGTAACTCCAGTTCGGCAGCTAAAACTTACTAAGAAGTGTAATTTGACCTCAATAGCTGACCTGAGTTCTTATAAACAAGGTTCCTCCAACGCTGGTTAAATGTGGTCTACCCTTTGATATTTTGGAAAATTTTCTTAAGGTGATATTATTTGTACAGCTTTCCCAAATGAGGCTCTGACCATTTTTTAGTATTTTGTAAATTCTCTCCTTACCTAACAGTATGGCTCTAAAAGAAAAAAAAAAAAAAAAAAAACCTCAGTTAGTGCTTTCCATTGTGTTCCAAGTGAAGATTTGTAGGATATGAAATATTAAAAGTTACAGTCAGAACAAAAACAGTGCAACAGATAAAGAAAACTGACTCTTCCCTGAAGCTCCCTGAACACTTAGTTAGCACATATTTCGTTCTCAGGAATATCAAATTTCCCAGTGTACCTCAACAATGAGCACTGCATCTAGCTCAGCAGATTGCAGTGGGCTCTCCATATGCATTACTGACTTCCTTCTTTAAAGGTTGTGAGAGAAGTTAGGTAGATTCTCTCAGACTGTCAGTTTCGGTAACTCCTCTTTGGTGAGCCTGAAGAATACTAGCAGATTCTATATCTATATATCTATATCTGTGGATGAAAATTATTCACTCCAAATCATTCATCACCATTTTCTACAGTGGAAAATGTAAGAATTATGTATACTATACAGAAATATAGAGCCCTGGTGGTGCGGTGGTTAAGAGATCGATTGCCAACCAAAAGGTTGAGGCAATTCGAATCTAAAAGCCGCTCCTTGGAAGACCCTATGGGGCAGTTCTACTCTGTCCTATAGGGTCGCTATGAGTCAGAATCAACTCGACGGCAACAGGTTTGGGGTTTGGTAAACAGAAATACAGATATATGTTTGGTTATTATGTGTGAGTGTAGGGGGGATAAGGGGCAGTGCTATACTGTGGAAAAGTATGAGTGGGATTAAAAGAAATGAAAACAAAGCTTATTTTCCAAGCAGAAATGGAAAAGAATACAGAGGGAGGGGAATATGTGTGAAGATAAAAATAAATAATATTTTAAAGTTTCTTTTAAGAAGAAGCTTGCAGGTGTGAAGTACCCAGAATTGTGTCAAATACTGGATGTGCAAGGTTGACAGTTTCCTGAGATACAGAGAAAGCCTCTCATCGACTCCCAAAAGGTGGGAAGTAGAAGATTTCATCATGCTGAACCATATAGGGGCTGCAGTACCAAGCAGCTACCACAGGGAGAAATTCTTTCATTTATAATCAGCCCAAGAGTGCTCCCTCATTCAAAAGTTCACTAATGTCCTTGGTCAGGAAGGGAAAACAGGAGCATTCCTTCTCCCTATATTATCTTTAAACTAATTTTTAAATATTATATTTTTGTGGGTTATATTTTTATGCCTATGCCAGGAGCATTTGTTGAGATTTCTAAATGGTGTCCGTGTTTCTTCCAAACAAATTGAAAACTTAAGTAAAGAAGGGAGATAGATCAAAATATCACATTTATTACCCATAAAGCATGCATTAGAAGACATAGCTTATGCTAAACATCAGAAGTCCTCCTCATTCCTGTTTCCTGGGCCAGCTAGTGCCCAAGAGAAAATAGGGCTGATCTTAGACAAACACAGTTTATTTTTCTCAAGAACTCCCTTACTTGCCAGGAGCAGAATGAGTAAAGAACTGGAGAGACACTGGGAGTATTATACTAATCAGCCTCTCCTAACTTGGATGTATATTAAATCTAATGGCCTAGGAAAATCAGTGTAGGAACCTCACATTCCCACCTAACAGTGCTTGCAAGAACATTTTTGAAAAAAATAACTGGTACTCACTTTATTGTAATAGACATCCTCACATATCACACATGCAAAACGTAGAATAATAGGATTTTGATAACATTCTTTACGTAGCCCCTTAGTTCAGTAGGAGCCCTGGTTGCATAGTGGTTATGAGCTTGGCTGCTATCCAAAAGGTTAGCAGTTTGAATCCACCAGCCTCCTTGGAAACCCTGTGGGGCAGTTCTACTCTGTCCTATAGGGTTCCTATGAGTCAGAATCAACTCAACAACAAGGAGTCTTTTTTGGGGGTGTGGGGGTGTGGGGGGTGGGTTAGTTCAGTAATTGGAGGAAAAGAGATTGTGCATACAAAAAAGAGTTATAGGCCAGATAAAAAGAACTTTAAGAAGTTTTACTTGTCTTTGGACAATTAAACATCAGTTTCTTAACTCCCATTAATTCTCCCTGGAACTATGAATTTTAGAAGTTAGTTCAAGGAAAATCACCATTTTACTAGATTATAATACCAACCAATTCACATCTGATCAAGTAAAGAAAAGGCCATTGATGGAAATATTGTGCCCTAACTTTTCCTAATAAATTCACTAAGTAGTGATTTTTAAGAATCAACTTTGAGTGGTAGAAAGAGCATGGATTAGTAACAAAGAGTCCTTTAATCAAGCCTCAAATCTGGCACTCCCTTGCTCTGTAGCACTGGACATGTCTGAGTCATTTTTCTCACCTCTAAAATATAAGAGCTGGATAAGGTGGTTTCTGAGAGCTTTTCCAGTTCTAAAGTTTCATACTCTGTTCCTCATAATTGCTTCTAATGTCATTAAATATTCTCAAGTACATATGAACCACGCTGAAGCCATTTTGAAATATCTTTATATGTGGTAATCTAGTTCTCAATATTTTCCCATACTCCTTTGGTTGAGTAGCAACACAGACTATCAATTTCTGGGATAATCATCTCCTAATTGTTTTACCAGATGTTAAGTATTTGATCTCATTCTAACATTTGCTTATGAAAAACTGTGGTCTTTCTTAACCATGGTCCTATTTACACAGCAGAGAATGTCAAACATTGCAAACGTGTATGAAAATAAACATAAGCTTTATCCATGCCGTTGTACAAGAAATTACTTAAGTGAGTGATCAACAAAAATGTGTTTCTAACACATAAGCTGATTGTTAAAACTGAATAAGTGCTTAGAGAGAACTAGCTATTGAATAAATATGAACAAGAATATTAAATTATCCTTGATACACTGCAGAAAGGCTTGACAATAAGGACTTACCTTCTCCAAATATTTGGAGCATATTAACTCATCAAAATGAAAATAAAACACAAAGCTAAATAAACAGCAAAACAAGGAAGTGAGTAAGCAATACATAATGTTAGAATAAGTTTGGGGATCACAACATTTGGACATTTCCATGAGTTTTATTAACATTTCTATTGGCAATACTCAGAAAATTTAGACGTGGGTTTCTCAAATAATACATCACTGATGCTACAAATAGCTTATCTTTTCCATTTTCATAAAGGAAGCCATCTATTTTCAGATGTTCTCATTGCAGAACTTCAGTGGCCTGACTCCCAAAACACTTAGCTTTCTCACCACCAAAATCTACCCAACTTGGGCTATTAACAATGATCATATTACACTCAGCAGTCCTGGGCTATAGTAATAAAACAAAGTGGAATCATTCCATTTTAATGACAAAATAATCTTTTTTTTTCTCATATCATATGAACTTTACACAAATATTTGTACTTCACATATACAAAATTAAGTATTTTGTATTGAGACAGCATTTTATATTCACCTGGTAAAAAACTTAACAGAGGATTTATGACTTTGGAATTATCAAAGGATGAAAAAAAAAAAAAAAACAAAAAACCTTGTTAATTAACCTGGGCCCTCATGCCCACAGATTATTCTGGGTTTTACTGTAGGCAGTGAGGACATTCTTAAAACTAGAGCATATCCTGTTGGTATCTCGTTTGCTATGCTCCTGCTGTTCACTGATTTTAACCTCTCTACATAGACCTGCTGATAAGTATGAGAAAAGCTGATGGAATATTTGTTGACTAGAAGATCAATTGGCCCTATCTGTAGTGCTGAGTAAGTCCATTATATCTCCCTCCTTCAACACTATGCCCAGCACTAGGAACTGAATGGAGAAGCTTACTAATGAGCACTGAGTTCTTCCCAGTGATTGAAGACAAGGTGATGACTGACGGAGTTTTAGTTGGTGCAACTTTGCAAAGAATACTGATGATCATGGAATGCTTGGGTGACTCTCTCCCTTATAACACAAAATTCCTTTATCTCTGCTCCTGATGCTACTTGGAATGCAGACCTGAGATTAAGTGAAATGATATACATACAAAGAACAGCTACTCTAATCAACTAATTAGTACACATTGGTAATTAATATTATGTGTAATGGTATAAATGTCTAAAAATGTAATATTTTTTTCATAGTTTAACAGGCCCTTAATGAAGACCAGAGAAGCTAGAGATTCCAGTCTGGAGCAACAGTTGAATTTAAATTAAGAGAAAGCAGAGCTAGCCTCTTAATAGCTTTGGCCAGTTCACCGAAAACGTTGCTGAAGTCATCCTAAATTTATTATAATAAAATGGTACTGGATGCCTCAGCATGTTTATCATCCCTGGGAGCAGAAATAGCACACTATACCCCTACCATGATAAAGTAAAGGAACTAGAGAGAACTGTGGTACACCCGAAAGAAGGGCTAATCTTTTCCAAAACTCTCTACTGTTAATTTTAAGACTTTATTACAAAGGTAATAAAGAACAGCTGGTAGATCTTAAAAAATAAAACTTAAGTAAAGTTATTCAATTGGTCTTTGAACTAGTTCAAAATATAAAAATGTACCTTTCTACAGTTTAGTCTTAACATCAAGGTTCAAACAAATTAAATAAATTGTTATTGTTCAGTGCCATTGAGTCAGTTCAAACTTATAGTGCCCCTGTGTAAAACAGATAGAAACACTGCCCAGTCCTGTGCCATCTGCACAAGCATTGATATGTTTGAACTCATTATTGTAGCCACTGTGTCAATCCATCTCGTCAAGGGTCTTCTACTTTCTTGCTGATCCTCTACTTTACCAAGCATGATGTCCTTCTCGAGGGACTGGTCCCTCTTGATAACATGTCCAAAGTACGTGAGACAAAGTCTTGCCATCCTTGTTTCTAAGGAGCACTTCTTCCAAGACAGACTTGTTCTTTCTTCTGGCAGTCTATGGTATATTCAATATTCTTTGTCAACACCATAATCCAAAGGCATCAATTCTTCTTTGGTCTTCCTTATTCATTGTCCAGCTTTCCCATGCATATAAGGTGATTGAAAACACCATGGATTGGGGCAGGTACACCTTAGTCCTCAAAGTGACATCTTTGTTTTGAACACTTTAAAGAAGTCTTTTGCAGCAGATTTGCCCAATGAAATGCGTTGTTTGATTTCTTGACTGCTCCTTCCATGGGCATTGAATGTGGATCCAAGTAAAATGAAATCCTTGACAAATTCAATCTTTTCTCTATTTATTATGATGCTGCTTATTGATCCAGTTGTGAGGATATTTGTTTTCTTTATGTTGATGTGTAATCCATATTGAAGGCTGTGGTCTTTGATCTTCATTAGCAAGTGCTTCAAGTCCTCTTCACTTTCAGAAAGCAATGTTGTGTCACCTACATATCACAGGTTGTTATCGAATCTTCTTTCAATCCTGATGCCCCATTCTTCTTCGTATAGTCCAGTTTCTCAGATTATTTTCTCAGCATACATATTGAATTAATATGGTGAAAGGATACAACCATGACACACGTCTTTCCTGATTTTAAACCATGCAGTATCTCCTTGTTCTGTTCAAAGGACCTTCTCTTAGTATAGGTACAGGTTCTGCATGAGTACAATTAAGTGTTCTGAAATTCCCATTCTTCACAATGTTATTCATAAATTGCTATGATCCACAGAGCCAAATGCCTTTGCATAGTCAATAAAACACAGGTAAACATCTTTCAGGCCAAAGAAGAATTGACACCTTTGAACTGTGGTGTTGGCGAAGAATATTGAATATACCATGGACTGCCAAAAGAAAGAACAAATCTGTCTTGGAAGAAGTGGAACCAGAATGCTCCTTAGAAGCAAGGATGGCGAGACTACGTCTTACATACTTTGGACATGTTGTCAGGAGAGATCAGTCCCTGGAAAAGGACATAATGCTTGGTAAAGTACAGGGAAATCGAAAAAGAGGAATACCCTCAACAAGATGGATTGACATAGTGGCTGCAACAATGGACTCAAGCATAACAATGATTGTGAGGATGGCACAGGACCAGGCAGTGTTTTGTTCTGTTGTTCATAGTGTTGCTATGAGTCAGAACCAACTAGACAGCACCTAACAACAACAGCAAACATCTTTCTGGTATTCTCTGCTTTCAGCCAACATCCATCTGACACCAGCAATGATGTATCTTGTTCCATGTCCTTTTCTGAATCCAGCTTGAATTTCTGGCAGTTCCATCAATGTACTGCTACAACCATTTTTGAATGATCTTCAGCAAATTTCATTAGCCTGTGATATTAATAATATTGTTCAATAATTTCCACATTCAGTCAGATCACCTTTCTTCAGAATGGGCACAAATTTGGATCTCTTCCCATTGGTTGGCCAGGTAGCTATCTTCCAAATTTCTTGGCACAGACAAGTGAGCACTTCCAGCGCTGCATCTGTTTGTTGAAACACCTCAATTGGTATTCTGTTAATTCTTCAACCAAATTACATAATATAGCATCTGGTTAATTCTTTACTCAATTTGGATAAATTAGATATAGCTTATACACTAAATGTAACATTAATTCCCTGTATATAGATAGGATGCTATCAGTTAGAGTAGGCTGAGTTATGCCATGATAACAAACATCCTCAAAATCTCAGTGGTTCACAAGAATAAAATCTTTGTTTTATTGTGTTTTTTTCTCTAGTTTATACAATATGCCTGTCCTGGCTCTGCTCAATGTTACATTCTTAACAGCATTCGGGCTAACATAAGAGCCTTTATCTAGGAAGTTCTCTGTCTCAGTGAAGCACACTCTGATTTAAAGCTTTCATTCAGAAGTCACATTTCACTTTTGCTGACATTTTCTTGGTCAAACAAAACAAGTCATATTGTTGAGTTTAAGTGTAATGGAATTCAACTATTAAATCTTCCTCCCAGAAGAGACACTACAGGAAGGGAACAGCAGGATGTCTTAGTTATCTAGTGCTGCTATAACAGAAATACTAAAAGTGGATGGCTTTAAGAAACAGAAATTTATTTTCTCACAGTTTTGGTGGCTAGAAGTCCAAATTCAGATTGCCAGCACTAGGGGAAGTCTTTCTCTCTCTGTCAGCTCTGGAGGAAGGTAATTGTCTTTTCAGAGCTTCTGATCCTGGGCAATCCTCATGTGGCTTGCCATTTCTCTTTCCCCATCTCTACTTCTCTCACTTGTTTAATCTCTTTTATATCTCAAAAGAGATTGACTCAAGATACATTCTACACTAATCCTGTCTCATTAAAATAACAAAGACAACCTATTACCAAATGTGATTATAACCTCAGGCACAGAGGTTAGGATTTACATCACATATTTGGGGGGACGTAATTCAATCCAAAACAGAAGGACAGAAAAAAAAATGAACTATATTATATCATATCACAGTTTTCTTTCTATTCACAAAAATTAAATATCATCTTCATATATAAGGTTCCTGGGTGGTGCAAATGGTTTGCATTTGACTACTAACCTAAGAGGTTTGCGGTTTGAACCCACCCAGCAGAGCCACAGAAGAAAGGCCTGGTGAACTACTTCTGTAAATATTATACCCAAGAAAACTCTGTGGAGCAGTTCTAGTCTGTAACACATAGGGTCACAAGGAATCGCAATCTGCTTGATGGTAATGGGTTGATTTTTTTTTTCTCCATATACAACATATAATAATCCCCCTCCCTCATCTTCACAAGGAGACAATCCAAAAGTTCCATCTTCCTATGAAGGCATCAGGCTCAGACACTCAGGAGACTTTCAACATCTGGTCCATTTCTTGCCTTTCTTGATCCAAAGACATAGAACTAAAGAGCCAAGTTATCAGCCCTGCCTACCCCCCATTCATTAAACAAAGGTGAAATTAGGACAAAATAATCACAATAAAGCACTCCACTCAGAAACAGGAAGAAAACACAAAGGAGCAATCGATCCATAGCAACTCTGAAATCCTGCTGGCAGGCTTTGCAAAGACCTTACCCTGGGAGTGGAGAAAGTTCCATGATTAAGTCGAATTTCTGCCTGGGGTATAGCTCTCTAGCTCATTGTTCTCGATAGTTCTTAGTCTACATTTCATCTTCCTTGACCTCTTTAGGAGGAAATTAGAGCATGTGCCCTCTTTGGAGCCTGAACAAATTTCTCAGCCTGTTTTCCTGTCTATAAAAGATTGGAAGCCCAGGGAGTTCTGGCAAAATGGCGCTCTAGGCAGAAGCGCCATGCCATCCCTCCACAGCAAAGATCCAAAAAACTAAGCTGAACAGAGAGTACAACAATCCTGAAACCATAAAACATCAAATGAAGAGATAAAGAACTCAGCCAAGAACCAAATGAAGTAAGAAAACTGACAGAGAGCAGAGAGCGAGGAGAGATTCATGCAGAAGTCCCCTACCAGCTAACGCAGTGCGGATCTGCCATCTTGGACTCCTATCAGAGACCAGCAAACAGGGGGTACGAGAAAGCAGTGTCACAGAGCGTCCAGCGGGAGACAAAACCGGTAATTTGTGATATACACTTTCCCACCCCCCAACCTTCTTCACCCCCACTCGGCCTCCTCTGCTTCCCGCGGCCACAATCTCTTGACCAGGAAACACCAGCTGCTTGGAATCCACACACCCGAATGGGCCGGCTCTCTGAGTGCCATTTGTTGGCTGCTAATGTTGCTTTTTTTCCTGCTTCTTTTGATTTCTTCCTTACCTCTCACCACCTCCCCCTCCTTTCACTCAAATACCTGGCTCCGTGCGCCATCTTTGCTTTTTCCTGAGGGGCTGCAGAGCTCCGTTCGAGTGTGGAGCTGCTTCCCGGTCTGGGCTGCCATGCTGGTGGGATCCCAGGGCTTTTGTTTGTTTGTTTTGAATTGTTTGTTTCTTTTCTTTTCCTTTTCTTCACTTGGGAGCCCTTTCTGACCAGGCGATGCTGCGTGCAAGGAGTCTTCACCATCCGCTTACACAGATGTGCAGAGGGATCCCTGAGGGCATTTCTTTTTTCATTGTTTTTTTTTTTTTTTTTTTTTTCTCTGTTCTTTTGGGGACATTTCTTGTTCTTTTTTTATTTTGTTTTGTTTTGTTTTGTTTTGTTTCCCTTTCCCTCTTTTTCCCTTTTGGTCTTTCTTCATTACTCAGTTTCTCATCTCTCTATATCTTCCTTCTCTTTCTGTTCCCTGAATACCTGGCATTGTATACCTCTAAGCCTTCTACCCAGGCTGTACTGCAACACCTGAGAGCGACTGCCCCAGACCTTATAGCTGCACTGGTGGGATCCCTGGGAACTTTGCGGGTCTTTAACATTTCTGATTTTTATTTCTTCATTCTTTTTCTTTCTTCCTCTTCCCCTTTCTGCTTTTCTCCATTTCATAGTCTCTCATCTCTCCATTCCAACGTCAAGCTCCCCAAGCATTCTTTTTTGTTTGTATGTCTTTGGTTCCTGTTCCTCTCTCCTCTCTTCTATATCCATCTTAGCTCCACACATAACAATCTCCCCACAGAATTATTCTTATCTGCACCATGCTCTTGACATCACACCACCAAGAAGCACAGGCACAGCCTACTGGAACCTGCCCTGCACTGATTATCGACCCGCTCTGGTGGCTGTAGTAACTGCCACAAACAACCCATCCCGGTAACTCCTCTTCAGCTAGACCTGCCCTGCCGTACCATGCCTGAGTGACTGACCCTGCCAATTGGAGAAGGAGGTGAAAACTATTGTGCCCACAAATGAGCAAACTACAAAAAACACACAGTCTGCCCTAAAAAAAAAGGGGGGGGGGGGGAGAAACAAACAAATCTGCAATCAGCAATCGAGAAAAATAACTACTGAATGCCCCGAAGACAGCAGTCAATATTAAAACATTTACAAAAACAGGACAGGATGGTTCCAGTAGGAGTCCAACATAAAACACCAGATGACTCTCCAGTGGAAGAAAATGCACTAGAACTACCTGATAGGCAATTCAAACCTCTAATACTCAGAATTCTCCAAGAGCTGAGGCAAAAAGCAGACAAACATGAGGAAAAAATAGACAAATTCATGGAAAATATAGACAAAAAGTTGGAATAATTCACGAAAATACTGAAGGAACAAAATGCCAAAATAAATTCATAATTAGAAATTATACAAAGACAACAATTAGAAATCCAAAAGATAAACAACAAGATTTCAGAAATGGGCGGTGTCATAGAAGGGCTGAGAAGCAGATTAGAAATGGTCAAAGACAGGATCAGCGGAATTGAAGACAAACAGTTCAATACGACTCTATTTCAGGAAAACTCAGAAAAAAGAACAAAGAAAAATGAAGATACCCTGAGACTTATGTGGGATACAATCAAAAGCAAAAATTTTCGAGTGATTGGAATTCCAGAACAGGGGGAGAAAACAGAAAACACAAAGAGGAGCATTGAGGAACTGCTGACAGAAAACTTTCCCAATATCATGAAAGATGAAAAGATGGCCATCCAAGAAGCTCAACGAAACCCATATAGGAGAGACCCCAAAAGAAAATCACCAAGACATATCATATTCACACTCGCCAAAACTAAAGACAAACAAAGACTCCTGAGCAGATCATAAAAAACGAGAAGTAACAAACAGAGCAGAAACAATAAGACCAAGCTCAGATTATTTGGCAGAAACCATGCAGGCAAGAAGGCAATAGGATGACATATATAAAATCTTAAAAGAAAAAAATTGTCAGCCAAGGATAATATATCCTGCAAGACTCTGGTTCAAATTTGATGGTGAAATTAGGTCATTTCCAGATAAACAGAAATTAAGGTAATACGTAAAAGTCAAACAAAACTTACAAAAATTATTAAAGGGAGTTCGTCCATCTGAGGACAAACAGCTTCAGCTCACAGGCAGAATCTAGGACACAGGATCGTACCAGCCAGATACCAACCTAGGAAATGAACTCCTGAGGACTATCCATAACCAAAAGAAATACAACAGGGAATCAGAGGAGTGAATCAGTAAATGACAACAACATCAAAACAATAAAAGAGGGAAAAAACAGCATAGGTATAGAACCTTCTAATGGAGATGAAGGCAAGGCGATACCAAGTAATGGTAGACTGCTTCAAATTTAGAAAGATAAGGGTAAAATTCATGGTAACCACAAACAAAGTTAACAAACATACAAAAAAAAAAGAGGAAAAACATAAACTCTCAGCAAAAACAAAACCTACAAAAACAGAAGAAATGGAAAAAAAAATCCACAAACAAAATTAACTCAGCACAAGAGAGTAAGAAGAACAAAGAAAACTTCAACACCACAAAAAAAAAAAAAACACTACAAAATGACAGCAACAAACTCACATCTATCAATAATTACACTGAATGTAAATGGACTCAAGGCACCCATAAAGAGACAGAGACTGACAGAATGGATAAGAAAACAGGATCCATCAACATGCTGTCTACAAGAGACACACCTTAGAAACAAAGATGTGAATTTATTAAAAGTCAAAGGTTGGAAAAAAAATATATCAAGCTAACAATTACCAAAAAAAGAGTGGGAGTGGCAATTCTAATCTCAGATAAAATAGACTTTAAAACAAAATCTACCATAAAAGACAAAGAAGGACACTCTATAATGATTAAGGGGATGATCCATCATGAAGACATAACCATAATAAACACCTACGCACCCAATGACGGGGCTCCAAAATATATAAAACAAACTTCAACAACACTGAAAAGAGAAATTGACAGTTCCACGATAATAATAGGAGACTTCAACACACCACTCTCAGTAAAGGACAGAACAACTAAGAAGAAACTCAGCAAAGATACAGAAGACCTAAAGGGTACAATCAGCCAACTTGATCTCATAGACGTATATAGAACACTCCATCCAACTGCTGCAAAGTACACATTCTTTCCCAATTCACATGGAACATTCTCCAGAATATACCACTTCTTAGGCCACAGAGAAATCCTTAACAAGATCCAAAACATTAAGATAATTCAAAGTATCTTCTATGACCACAATGCCACCAAGTTAGAAATTAACAATAGAAGGAGCAAGGAAAAAAGATCAATTACATGGAAACTGAATAATACCCTGCTTACACATCACTGGGTAATAGAAGAAATCAGAGATGGAATCAAAAAATTCCTAGAATCAAATAAGAATGAAAACACATAGTACAAAAACCTTTGGAACACAGCAAAGGCAGTCCTCAGAGGACAATTTATAGCAATAGATGCACATATCAAAAAAGAAGAAAGGGACAAAATCAAATCATTAACTACAGAACTCAAACAAATAGAAAAAGAACAGCAAAAAAAGCCCACAACCACTGGAAGAAAGGAAATAGTAAAGATCAGAGCAGAAATCAATGAAATAGAGAACAGAAAAACAATAGAAAGAATCAACAAAACCAAAAGTTGGTTTTTTGAAAGAATCAACAAAATCAACAAACCACTGGCCAGAATGACAAAGGAAAAACGGGAGAGGACGCAAATAACCCAAATAAGAAATGAAATGGGGGACATTACAACAGACCCAACTGAAATAAAAAGGATTATAACAGAATATTGTGAAAAACTATACTCCATCAAATTTGAAAACCTAGAGAAAATGGATAAATTTCTAGAAACACACAGCCTACCCAAACTACAACAAAGTGATGTTGAAAATCTGAACAGACCCATAACAAGAGAAGAGATTGAAAAGGTAATAAAAACACTCCCAACCAAAAAAATCCATGGCCCACATGGTTTCACTGGAGAATTCTACAAAACATTTACACAAGAGTTTGTACCAGTACTACTCAAGCTATTTCAGAGCATAGAAGAGGAAGCAACACTTCCAAATTCATTCTATGAAGCCAGCATAACATAGATACCAAAACTAGGCAAAGACATCGCAAAAAAAGAAAATTACAGACCAATATCTCTCATGAATATAGATGCAAAAATTCTTACCAAAATTCTAGCCAATGGAATTCAGCATCATATCAAAAAAATAGTACACCACGACCAAGTAGGATTCATACCAGGTATGCAAGGATGGTTCAATGTTAGAAAATCAATCAACGTAATCCACCACATAAATAAAAGGAAAGAAAAGAATCACATGATCATCTCAACTGACGCAGAAAAGGCATTTGACAAAGTCCAATACCCATTCCTGATACAAACTCTCAATAAAATCGGTATAGAAGGGAAATTTCTCAACATAATAAAGGGCATCTATGCAAAACCAACGGCCAACATCATTCTTAATGGAGAGAGGCTGAAAACATTCCCCTTGAAAACAGGAACAGGACAAGGATGTCCTTTATCACCACTCCTATTTAACATTGTGCTGGAAGTTCTAGCTAGAGCAATAAGGCAAGAAAAAGAAATAAAGGGCATCCAAATTGGTAATGAAGAAGTTAAACTGTCCCTGTTTGCAGATGATATGATACTATACATAGAAAACCCTAAAGACTCCACAAGAAATCTACTGGAACTAATAGAAATATTCAGCAGAGTAGCAGTATACAAGATAAACATTCAAAGATCAGTTGAATTCCTCTACACCAATAAAGGGAACAATGAAAAGGAAATCAGGAAAACAATACCATTTTCAATAGCCCCTAAAAAGATAAAATACTTAGGAATAAATCTGACCAGGGATGTAAAAGACCTATACAAAGAAAACTACAAAACACTACTGCATGAAACCCAAAGGGATCTACATAAATGGAAAAAGAAAAACATACCATGCTCATGGATAGGCAGACTCAACATTGTGAAAATGACAATTCTACCCAAAGCAATTTACAAATACAATGCAATCCCGATCCAAATACCAACAACATTCTTCAAAGAGATGGAAAAACTAATCATTCACTTTATATGGAAAGGAAGAAGCCCCGAATAAGTAAAACACTACTGAAGAAGAAGAATAAAGTTGGAGGACTCACACTACCTGACTTAAGAACCTACTATACAGCTACAGTAGTCAAAACAGCCTGGTACTGGTACAACGACAGATACATTGACCAATGGAACAGAATTGAGAACCCACATGTAAATCCATCCACCTACGATCACCTGATCTTCGACAAGGGCACAAAGTCCATCAAATGGGGGAAAAGACAATCTTTTTAACAAATGGTGCTGGCAAAACTGGATATCCATCTGCAAAAAAATGAAACAGGACCCATACCGCACACCGTATACAAAAACTACTTCAAAATGGATCAAAGACCTGAATATAAAGCCTAAAACTATAAAGGTCATAGAATAAAAAGTAGGACCAACACTTCACGCCTTAATACACGTCATTAACAGGATACAAATCATAACCATCAATGCACAAACCCCAATAGATAAGTTAGATAATTTGGATCTTCTAAATATCAAACACCTATGCTCTTCAAAAGACTTCACCAAAAGAGTCAAAAGAGAACCTACAGACTGGGAAAAAATTTTTGGACAGTACAAGTCAGACAAAGGTCTAATCTATATACTCTACAAGAAAATCCAACACCTCTACAACAAAAAGACAAATAATCCTATTAAAAAATGGGCAAAGGAAATGAACAGACACTTCACCAAAGAAGACATTCAAATGGCCAACAGACACATGAGGAAATGCTCGCGATCACTAGCCATTAGAGAAATGCAAATTAAAACCACAATGAGATACCATCTCACCCCGGCATTACTGGCATGAATCAAAAATACTGGAATTAGCAAATGTTGGAGGGGCTGCGGGGAGATTGGAACACTTATGCACTGCTGGTGGGAATGCAAAATGATACAACCATTTTGGAAAATGATATGGCCCGTCCTCAGAAAGCTAGAAATAGACATACCATTCGATCCAGGAATCCCACTCCTAGGAATACATCCTAGAGAAATAAGAGTCGTCACTCAAATAGACATATGCACACCTATGTTCATGGCAGCATTGTTCACAATAGCAAAACGATGGAAACAACCTAGATGCCCATCAACAGATGAATGGATAAACAAACTATGGTACATACATACAATGGAGTACTATGCAACGAGAAAGAACAACAATGAATCTGTGAACCATCTCATAACATGGATGAAACTGGAGGACATCAGGCTGAGTGAAATAAGTCAATCACAAAAGGACAAATATTGTATGAGACCTCTGTTGTAAAAACCCATGAAAAAGTTCACACACAAAATGTAACAATCTTTGTTGGTTTACCTGGGATGGCGGGGGGGGGGGTACTATATAGGCAATAGATAAGTGGTATCTTGGGTGAAGGGTGAGACAGTACACAATACAGGGGAAACTAGCACAACTTGTACAAGGAAAGGTCGTGGAAGCTCCATAGACACATCCAAACTCCCTGAGGGACTGAATTGCTGGGCTGAGGGCTGTGGAGACCATGGTCTCAGGGAACGTCTAGCTCAAATGGCACAACACAGCTTATAGGGACAGTGTTCTACATTCTACCTTGGTGAGTAGGGTCTGGGGTCTTAAAAGCCTGTGAGCGGCCATCTAGGATACTCCACTGGTCTCATCCCCTCGGGAGCAAGGGAAAATGAAGAGAACAGGATACAAGGAAAAGATTAGTCCGAAGGACTAATTTTCTGCACTTCCAGGGTCTCCACCGGACTGAGTCCAGTACAGCTGGATGGTGCCTGGCTACCACCACTGACTGCTCTGACCAGGATCACAACAGAGGGTTCTGGACAGAACTTGTGAAGGATGTAGAACATAATTCTAACTCACAAAAAAAAAAAAAAAGACCAGATTTACTGGCCTAAAGGAGACTGTAGGAGCCCTGAGAGTATGGCCCCCAGACACCCTTTTAGCTCAGTGGTGAAGTTATCTCCTAGGTTCACTGTTCAGCCTGGGAGTGGACAGCCCCGTAAAACCAAATGAGACTAACAAGGTACAGTATTCCAGTGACAGGGGCCAGAAGGCATAGGGGGACAAGGAAGTTGGTGATAGGGAACCCAAGGTTGAGTAAGGATATTGTTGATGTGTTGTGAGATTGTTAACCATTGCCATAGTGCAACATTTGTAGTAACTGTTAAATGAGAAACTATTTTGTTCTGTAAGCCTTCATCTTAGGTGAGAATGGCAGCACAATTGGAGGAGCATGGTCGATGTCACTGAACTGAGCATGTAGAGGTTTTTGGGGTGGTGTATCTTTGGCTATGTGTATTTTCACCAAAAAAAAATGTTGAGAAGTTAGAGGGTTGACATGTTGTGGGGTTGTTAGCTGGTGTCATGGAGCAATGTGTGTGCTACTGTTTCATGAGAGACTGTTGTGTGGGCCTTCACCTGGAGTACAATAAACAAAAAAAAAAAAAAAAAAAAGATTGGAAGCCCAACGGTCATTTTAAGTCTTGAAAATTGAGTCACATTTAGTGGGTTTTTGTGTCACAGTAGTCTATTTAAAAAATAGTTTCTTGTCTATTTGACTCAAATTAGCACCATATGCAAAGGACCAAAATAGCAATTCTTAAAACATGCCTCCACACTAGACTTAGCTTATCAAGTTTCTGTGGGAGAGCCATGATGTTAGTCTCTTCTCCCTGAGCAATTTTGTCCAGTTGAAAGAATTTAGTGGGTGTCACCTCAGTCAATTTGGAGACTTTAACAATGGGATTTAGGGCTACAACACTGCTATTATCCAAGCCATTTTGTCTGTTTTAATTAGCCTATGTTGCTGCAAGACCTTCACAATTTTATCTTTTAACAGTTGGAGTTTCTTTAATAATCTGTGTGTACTACTATTGGCTATGGTCAGCAATATATTACAAAAAAGAGATGAGCTCAAAAAGTAATTCGCTGGTTTTCAAGCAGAAGCGAAAGAGGGTGGAGTCAAAGGAAAAGAAACCAAAAGCTTTTGCTTATAAACAATGCATATCAGGTCTGCTCATATTTCATTGACCAAAGCAAAGCATATACCGCATCTTATATTAGTGGGAAAGGGACAGTGAAAATTTTGAACAACAATACAGTCTACCAAGGGGCTTTACAATATCAACATAAAATTTTCATTTTGTGTATATGTCATTCCTGTGAAATGAGTAGGACAGGTATTATTAGCCTCATTCTCCAAAATGAAGAACAAAATGAAAGTTCAGAGAAATTAAAATCATTAGCCAACATCACAGAGCTAACAAGAATAAACAGTGGACCTTGAACCTTGGAATCCTGACTTTGTAGCATTCTTTCCACTACACCATGTTGTTCATGAAACACAAATGTTAAACAATACTGGTACATGAAAACAAATACATCTAGAACAGGGAATAGCAAGGTTAGGAACAATGTTTTTTATCGAATAGCTCTTGGTTCCAGACCCAGCTCTCTCGTTTACTGGCTGGTCACTTAACCTCTCTGTTTCAGTATCCTCACTCGTAAAATGGAAATTGTCTTTACTTAAAAATGTTTAATGCAGACTCTCAGATACTAGTTTAATACACATATTTGACACTGCATTAAAAATTAGATCCAGAAGGTGGGAAAGAAAATGAAAAGCAAAATAAAAGTACAAAACAGGTATGTCAGCATGGGTTTTTTGTTCTTCATTTATGTTCTTATGTGTGTCTATAGAAGGTGATCTTTTTCTTTTAAGATACATACATAAACTACACACCTACACCATTTACACCAATTAATATAAAGTATCAAGGGCATCTATTTAAAATTCCTAACATTCTATATAAACAGCAAAATGAAAAGATGTAGATAGTGACAAATATTTGGAAAAGACAACACTAGATGCATACCACCACGCATCTGTCAGTTTGTCATATTGTGGTGGCTTGGGTGTTGCTGTGATGTTGGAAGCTATATCACAGTATTACAAACACCAGCAGGTCACCCATGGTGGAAAGGTTTCAGCAGAGCTTCCAGACTAAGATAGACTAGGAAAAAGGACCAAGCAGTCTACTTATTAAAAAAAATGATCAGAGAAAATCTTATGGATAGCAGCAGAACATCATCTAATATAGTGCTGGAAGATGAGCTCCTCAGGTTGGAAGACACTCAAAATACGACTGGGGAAGAGCTGTGTCCTCAAAGTAGAGTTGATCTTAATGACGTGGATGGAGTCAAGCTTTCAGGACTTTCATTTGCTGATGTGGCATGACTCAAAATGGGAAGAAACAGCTGCAAACATCCATTAATAATCAGAATGTGGAATGTACAAAGTAACTCTAGGAAAACTGGACGTTGTCCAAAATGAAATGGAACACATAAACATCAATGTCCTAGGCATTACTGAGCTGAAATAGACTGGTATTGGCCATTTTGAATCAGACAATCATATGATCTACTATGCTTGGAATGACAAATTGGAGAGGAATTGTATCACATCCATTGTCAAAAAGAACATTGCAAGATGTATCCTGAAGTACAACCCTGTCACTGATAAGATTACATCCATAGAGCTACAAGGAAGAACACTTAATATGACCATTATTCAAATTTACACACTAACCACTAATGCCAAGGATGAGGAAACTGAAGATTTTTACCAATTTCTGCAGTCTGAAATTGATGGAACATGCAATCATGATGCATTGATAATTACTCGTGATTGGAATGCAAAAGTTGGAAAAAAGAAAGATATGTAATTGGAAAATATAGCCTTGATGATAGAAACAACTCTGGAGATCGAGTGATAGAATTCTGCAAGACCAATGACTTATTCATTGCAAATACATTTTTCAACAACATAAACGGTGACTATACATGTGGACCTGACTGGATGGAAAACACAGGATCAAATCGACTACATTTGTGGAAAGAGACAAAGGTCAAGCTTAAAATAATCAGTCAGAACAAGACGAGGGGCCAACTGCGGAACAGACCATCAATTGCACATATGCAAGTTTAAGCTGAAGCTGAAGAAAATTAAAAGAAGTCCACGAGAACCAAAATACGACCTTTAGTACAAGCGACTTGAATTTGGAGGCCATCTCAAGGATAGACTTGATGCTTTGAACACTAATGACCAGATGAGTGGTGGGATGACAACAAGGACATCACACATGAAGAAAGAAAAGGGTCATTAACAAGACAGGAAAGAAAGAAAAGACCAAAATGGATGTCAGAAGAGTCTCTGAAAGTTGCTCTTGAAAGTAGAGTAGCTAAAGCAAAAGGAAGAAATGTTGACTTCAGAGAGCTGAACAGTAAAATGATACAACTATTTTGGAAAATGATATGGCACTTCCTTAGAAAACTAGAAATAGAAATACCATATGATCCAGCAATCCTACTCCTAGGAATATATAAGAGTCGTCACATGAATAGACATATGCACACCCATGTTCATTGCAGCATTGTTCACAACAGCAAAAAGACGGAAACAACCTAGATGCCCATCAACAGATAAATGGATAAACAAATTATGGTACATATACACAATGGAGTACTATGCAATGATAAAGAACAATGACTAATCTGCAACGCGTCTCACAACATGGATGAATCTGGAGGGCATCATGCTGAGTGAAATAAGTCAATCACAAAAGGACAGATATTGTATGAGACCACTACTATAAAAATTCATGAAAAGCAACAATCTTGGATGGTTACAAGGGAGGAGAGGGTGTGGGGATAGAAAAAACACTAAATAGGCAATAGATAAGTGGTAGCTTTGGCGACGGTTAAAACAGTACATAATACTGGGGAAGCCAGCACAACTTGTATGAGGCAAGGTCATGGAAGCTCCATAGACACCTCCAAACTCCCTGAGGGACCGAATTGCTGGTCTGGGGACCATGGTCTTGGGGAACATCTAGCTCAATTTGCATAACATAGTTTATAAAGAAAATGTTCCACATTCTACTTTGGTGAGTAGCGTGTGGGGTCTTAAAAGCCTGTGAGCAGCCATCTAAGATACTCCACTGTTCCCACCTATTTGGGAGCAAGTGAGAATGAAGAAAACTAAAGATACATGGAAAAGATTAGTCCAAAGGACTAATGGACCACAACTATCATGGCCTCCACCAGACTGAGTCCAGTACAACTAGATGGTGCCTGGCTACCAGCATGGACTGCTCTAACAGGGATTACAATAGAGGGTCCCAGGCAGAACTGGAGAAAAATGTAGAACAAAATTCTAACTCACAAAAAAAGACCAGACTTACTGGCCTGACAGAGACTGGAGAAACCCCGAGAGTATAGCCCCCAGACAACCTTTTAGCTCAGTAATGAAGTCACTCCTGAGGTTCACCCTTTATCCAAAGTTTAGACAGGTCCGTAAAACAAAAGGAGACTAAAGGGGCACACTAGCCCTGGGGCAAGGACTAGAAGGCAGGAGGGGACAGGAAAACTGGTAGTAGGGAACTCAAGGGAGAATGTTGACGTGTCGTGGGGTTGTTAACCAATGTCATAAAACAATATGTGTACTAACTGTTTAATGAGAAGCTAGTTTGTTCTGTAAACCTTCATCTAAAGTGCAATAAAAAAAAAAAAAAGAAGTCCTTGAGCACAAAAAAAAAAAAAAAAAGAGCTGAACAGAAGATTTCAAAGGACAGCTTGGGAGGACAAAGTAAAGTGTTATAATGACATGTGCAAAGACTTGGAGTTAGAAAACCAAAAGGGAAGAACACGTTCAGCGTTTCTCAAGCTGAAAGAACTGCAGAAAAAATTCAAGCCTCGAGTTGCAATTTTCAAGGATTCTATGGGCAAAATATTGAACAATGCAGGAAGCATCAAAAGAAGATGGAAAGAATATGCAGAGTCACTGTACCACAAAGAATCAACCCTTTCAATATGTAGCATGTGATCAAAAACCAATGGATTGAAGGAAGAAGTCCAAGATGCACTGAAGATATTGGCGAAGACAAGGATCCAGGAATTGAAGGAATACTAACTGAGATATTTCAACAAACAGATACAGCACTGGAAGCGCTTACTGGTCTGTGCCAAGAAATTTGGAAGACAGCTGCCTGGCCAACCAACTGGAATAGATCCATATTTGTGCCCATTCCAAAGAAAGGTGATTCAACAGAATATGGAAATTATCTAACAGTATCATTAATATCACACACAAGTAAAATTTTGCTGAAGATAATTCAAAAACAGTCGCAGCAGTACTTCAACAGGGAACTACTAGAAAGTGAAGCTGGATTCAGAAGAGGACTTGGAATGAGGAATATCATGACTGATGTTAGATGGATACTGGCTGCAAGCAGAGAATACCAGAGAGATGTTTACCCGTGTTTTATTGACTATGCAAAGACATTCAACTACGAGGATCATAACAAATTATGGATAGCATTGTGAAGAATGGAAATTCCAGAACACTTATTGTGCTCATGCAAAACTTGTGCATAGACCATGAGGCAGTCCTTCGAATGGAACAAAGGGATACTGCATGGTTTAAAATCAGGAAAGGTGTGTATCAGGGTTGCATCCTTTAACCATACTTATTCAATCTGCATGCTGAGCAGGTAATCTGATAAGCTGGACTCTATGAAGAATAACACGGCACCAGGATTGGGGGAAGACTCATTAACAGTCTACAATATGCAGATGGCACAACCTTGCTTGCTGAAAGTGAAGAAGATTTGAAGCACTTACTGGTGAAGATCAAAGACCACAGCCTTCCGTATGGATTATACCTCAACATAAAGAAAACAAAAATCCTCACAACTGGACCAATAAGCAACATCATGATAAATGGAGAAAAGATTGAAGTTGTCAAGGATTTCACTTTACTTGGATCCACAATCAATGCCAATGGAAGCAGCAGTCTAGAAATCAAACAACGCATTTCACTGGGCAAATCTACTGCAAAAGACATCTTTACAGTGTTCGAAAGTAAAGATGTCACTTTGAGGAATAAGGTGCACCTGACCCAAGCCATGATATTTTCAATTGTCTCATATGCATGGGAAAGCTGGACAATGAATAAGAAGACTGAAGAAGATTTGATGCCTCTGAATTATTGTGTTGGTGAAGAATTTTGAACATACCATGGACTGCCAGAAGAACAAACAAATCTGTCTTGGAAGAAGTACAGCCAGAACGCCCCTTAGAAGGGAGAATGGTGAGACTTTGTCTCATGTACTTGGACATGTTACCAGGAGGGACCAGTCCCTGAGGAAGGATATCATGCTTGGGAAGGTAGCAGGTAGAGGAAGACCCTCAACAAGACAGGTTGACACAATGGATGCTACAATGGGCTCAAACATAACAACAATTTTGGGAATGATGCAGGACCGGGCAGTGTTTCGTTCTGTTTTATATAGGGTAGCTATGAGTCAGAGCCAACTTGATGGCACCTAACAACAACAACAACAACAGCAGCAGATGCACATACGATTTCATGTTAAATATAGATTTGTTATATTATAAATATATCACTTTGTATGTATGTGAGGACAGAAATGATTATTATTCTTATTTACCACATTAAGTAACCCTGGTTCCAAGAAGTTAAATTACTTACACAGTAAGGTCTTGGACTTAGAATCCATTGTGTGACCAAAACTCAAAATTTTTTTCTAGATAATCATATTCTCATGGTCTTAGGGCTAACTGACATGAGAAAAATTTACTTGCCGTTTCATTTCTCATCAATTCTTCCCATACACATATATATCATAATATCAATCTCACATAAAGCCAGAGAAAGTGCCTATTTTTACTACCCCAATACACACTATTACGTCACTGAAATGTTAATTCTCAAGGCTTTAAATCTCAAACACATTCCTTTTACTATATTCATAAAGTTCAATGTGATTTCTTAAATATAACATGCAAAAAAAAAGTATTCTATTATTACTATGAAATCCAAGCTTGAACACATGGAGAAATAATGTGCCTGGTGGAAATTCTAACAACTATTAATGTTTAATGACTATTGAGTTTGGACATTTTTGCTCTGACCCAGCTGAAATTCGCCGAACTAGAAACCATATATGCTGCAGTACAAAGGAAATTGTTTAGGGACAAAAAAAAAATACTAAGTAACAGCCAAATCTTAAACAGAATTTATTTACAAAGCTGCAAAAATCACCACCATTAAGTTAGGAAGAAATAGGATCTACTCAGTGAGTCATGTCAGGATCAGCATCAATCACATCAGACGAGGGAGAATCTTCCCCTCTCACTTAATCCTGCAAAGGGAAATGCACTCTGCCAGAAAGGCAAGAGTGCACGCAAGTTATAATAAGGTTCAGTAACTCTAGTCACAACATTACAGGAAGAACACTGGCAAACAGAGAGTTCCTAAAGTGGCACAAGAAAAAGAAAAATGATAATACTTACCATCTGCACCAAATAATGAGGAAAAAGTGTGTCTTCTGGGAAAAGAAAATCCTCTCTCTCCCTTTTTTTGGATAACTACTTTGATTCAGCTTTCAAAAACTAAAGCTTTACTTAACATTTCTACTAATCAAAATGTGATAATGAAATCAAAATATTTATTTTTTACCTATTATTCCTGCAAAAAAATTAAAAAGCTATAGATTTCAATGCTGGTGAAGGTGTAAGGAAATGGAATACTCATGCTCAGAATATAAATTGTACAAGGTTTCTGGATGGCAACATTGCAATGCACCCCAACAATTGAAATGTGTATCATCCCAACAATTCCACAGTTTGGATTTATCCTATAAAAATAAAAAGCAAAAATGTATAAATACATGTCAATGCAAAGTTCATTGGGGCATTGTTTCATTAGTAAAATTTGAAACAACCCTAAAAGTTCACCAATAAGGAGTTTTTTAAATAAATTAGAGTATATCCAGACAGCTGAATACTGTGCAGCCATTAGAAAGGATAAAGCAATTGCTGTGTATTGGTCTACCACATATTAAATGAATAAAAGCTGACTGAAGTCCAGTAGGCATAATATGGAATACATGTACATTTAAATGTGCATTGAAGAAGACTGGAAGGATACTACTTTATTATTAACAGAGTTGATCTCTGGAGAGTGGGATTACCAGGCCCCTGAGAATTTCCCACATTTTTGCAGATCTAAATATTGAGCCAAAAACAAACAAATAGGACACAGCAGGCAAGACAAGATACATATGCATGCAAGCACATGCTGTTGGTCATTTTACGCATGGATTTTACATGGGATATTTTAAAATGGTATAGGGTGCTTTCCTGACATAATGACCCGCTTGTTAGAGAAATAGCACATAAATTCAAGACTTCCTCACACCTCCTTTTAGACTAACATCTGTAACCTATTGCTATTGAGTCAATTCTGACTCATAGTGACCCTATAAGACAGAGTAGAACTGCCCCATAGGGTTTCCAAGGCTCCAATCTTTATGGAAGCAGACTGCCACATCTTTCTCCTGCGGAACAGCTGGTGGGTTTGAACGGCTGACCTTTCAGTTAGTAGCCAAGTGCTTAACCACTACGCCACCAGGGCTCCTTAGACTAACATCAGTGGGTTAGGATTGGGGTAACTGAAAAGAATATTAGTCATATTTGTATTATGCTATGTATTAACAAATATATCATCAGTGTATCTGGCAACACGGTCTCCCATAAGTTCTTTTCCTGAATGTATGGAGGACAATCATCTGGATTTGGGAATTCTCTAATACGCAAGCAAGTAAACAGATACAACAAGCAAACATTCACCATGCCTGGCTAATTGAAAGTGCTTTTTTAAAGTTTTAGCTCACAATTTGTACTAAAATGTCTCTCTTTAAAAACTTATAAAAGCAATAGCTGTGCTGCTCAAATTAGCTTCTCTGCTAAGCCATAGGTGATCTTTGTTATTAAAAGTTAAAAATGACATAATACACATTCCAATTTCTTTCATCCTGCTCTAAACAGAAGGGAAGAACAGTAAACAAACTTCAAACACACAAGGGATAAGATCAGGCAAAAGAAGAGCAACAGACTTATGCAGAGTTGCAACGGACCCCTTCATTTTTTGCCAAAGAAGATGTTTCTGCAGGGCATTTCTGTTCTCCACCTCTATTAACTTAATAAATGTCTTAACTATGTCATTCACATAATGACATTGGGAGAAAAGTTCTGGCAGGCCCACTCTGAGATGTTAATAGACTGCCTCGGAAAATAAATATTATTTTGGTTTATCTCATTAATCTTGGCCATTCCTTCCTTCCCTTTAGCCAGCCTGCTTCAGAAAGGCAAGTACTTTATCCATGTGACAGAGTTATAGGAAAATTGCCACTCAGATTTAGAAAATGAGCCTTTTCTATTTTCTGACAAAATTAATCTCTGTGCCATCAGGCAATATCTAAAAATTTTATGTGAGACTTATTTTAAAAGACAAATTCCTATTGCATCTCAGTGGTTGTCAATACATTTCTAAGCTTTGAAGGAAATGCTATCTTCCCAGAACAGCCACATTTTATTTTCCCAAGGGTAATACTATGCCCACTTAAAACAATCACCAAAAAACTTCGGCAAGCTACCATATTCATCTTTTTATAAAATGACCTTATTCCTAAGTAATTCACAAAAATTGTTTCAAATGAATTAAACATCATTGAAAATTTAACACCCAATAAAGTATACAGTGAGATTGCCAAATCTGTTACTGGATTTAGGTTTAAATAATCACAACCAACAGAATCATGATAGATTTTTAACTTTAAATACCACCCACCAAACTTTCACTTTGCAAATAGTTTACACTTGTTTTCATCAAGAAATATACCAAAAGTTTTGCAATATACATAATCCTCTCCTACATTCCAATTTTTCAAATTATCATCATTTCCCCTTCACCAATTCATATGACATCCTTACTATAATTTGTCCTAACCTTCTTAGCTCTTTTCCTGACTCCCATACACATTCATGTGTAAGCTATAGCGTTTTTGCTATTCCAGGGAATTTTTATTCCTAAATTAGTGATTCTTTGCTGTTCTACTTTTACTATAATGAGATTCCATAAACTGCCTATTTGTTACTATCATCTATTCTATTTCTCCCATAATATTGGCTGTATCCAAAAATCTTTTGTTATTCGTGACATGGTTGCACCCTGTTTAACCAGGTTCCCTTTTCCATTGGAAGATCCTGTATCAATCAATCCCCCAGTTTATATTGACTTTAACCAAAAGTTGGTCATGT
This sequence comes from Dugong dugon, assembly GCA_030035585.1. Classification (NCBI taxonomy): domain Eukaryota; kingdom Metazoa; phylum Chordata; class Mammalia; order Sirenia; family Dugongidae; genus Dugong; species Dugong dugon. Next base: position 139,608,947 of record CM057464.1, on the reverse strand, counting down.
GAAGAATTTCTGACGATATCCACCATGACAAGATCGTTTTTCCTATGGCATCTGTGCTATATTTTCCATTTGTTCTCCAGATCCACTTTCTTCTCTCCACCCTGCTCTGTGCCACAGGAAGCTGACTGCATCAACAGACTCCTTTGCCCTCTGAATTCTAGCTGGAGTCACCCAAAGAGGGCCACTAGCAGGAGATCACAGGGTAGGAGGAAAGTGAAGTTGAGATCATTATTCAGCTCCCTCTGCGAGTTTCTGTGTCAGCAGACCCTGACAGGCAACCGTCTCCACACAGCTATCCTTCCCACTTCTGCTTAGCACTTCACCCCCATTGCCTCTTCAGATTTAGGAGTGGAAACAGCTCCTCATTTTGTTAGCCCTTGGGTCCTGCACTAACCTTTTTTAGTTTCATTAAATACCTTGTACAGAATTCCTAGCCAATTCACCTCATCCGCAACCACCACCCATCTGTCATTGGGGTGTACGTGTTGCTATGATGCTCAACAGGCTTCAATGGAGCTTTCAGACTAAGATGAACTGAGAACGGCTTGATGATCTACTTCAGAAAATCAGTCAAGTAAAACCCTATGAATTCCTGCAGCCTGATCCACAACCCATCATAGGGATGGTGCAGAACTGGGCAGCATTTTGGTCTATTGTGCATGGGCTCACTATGAGTTGGGGGTCAGGCAATGGCAGATAAGAACAATGGCCAAATACTTTAGTAAGTGATCCCTTAATTAAACTTCCCCCAATTTACCTAGACTGAATGTGCCCCTGATTGATCAGACCTTTTACATACCTTTGAAAATGCTCTGAATTTCAAAGTGATGCATTTTTATTTTGTACACACAGGTCCTTTAACATCTTAGTTTTTCAGGTTTTCTTTCTAGTCATTGGTCTTTTAACAGTTCATTTACTTTGTGATTTTCTGTTTAAAAATCTGTACATCATTATTGTAGAAAATCTGAATGTTACAAAAATTACAAAAAAAAAATCATTTATAATAAGCTCAGGGATAACCCCAGTAAACATTCCAACAAATTTTTCTCTTTAAGAAATTTTACACAGGTATGTATCCTATGTTTTGGTTCAGCATTGTATCATAAACAATTCCTTACATCATTTATAACTCTTTATAACGATTATTTTCAGTAGCTTCATAACATGTCATCAACAAATACAATACATTGAATTATCCCCTTCATGCTGGATATCTAGGTTGCTTCTAATTTTCACCATACTTAATACCACTTCTATAAACATCATTGTGCATAAAACTTTGTCTATGATGCACGTTATCTCTTTAGCATTGATTCTTAGTAGTGGAATTAGTGAGTCAGCAGGTATGAATATTTTAATTTTTTGATAAATATTATTAAATTGCCTTCTAGAAGTTTATGCTAGTTTTTACTTCCAACAATATTATAAAAATGTATGACTCACTGACCCATGTTAACATTCAGTATTATCAATTGTTAAATCTTTAATAATCTGAAAGGTCAAAAATTATTTTTCATTGTTCTTTTCATTTGCATTTCTTTAATTTCTCATGAGGTTGAACATTTTATTTTCTCTTTTCTCAATTATCAGTTCATGTATTTTTGTAGTCTTATTGTTCATCTAAGTTAACTCTTTGTATTTTCAGGATACATATTCTGTTGTTGTCATATTCCTTCAAATATTTCCCCCAAATTGATGCTTGTGGTTCAATTCTATTTGTCTCATTTTGAAGAACCAAAGTTGTTTGAGCTTGTTTAAGTCAATTGCAAGTTTTGTCTTTGTGATTTCTTCCAGTGCTTTCATGGCTATAAGTCCTTTCAATTACAGACATAAGATAAACGTTAACCAATATCCAGTGTTTTGTGGTTTAATTTGTTTTATATTTAACTCTATCTGGAATTTATTCTAGTAGAGTATAAGGTAAGGCTCTAACCCTTGCCCCTTTTTTTTTACAATTTACAAACTATCCCTGCATCACTAACTATGATATTTCATTTTCTATAACACCTTGTATTTAGTAAGAACTATTTGGTTTCCAATTTTTCCCTTCATCACTCTCATTTCTTGTAAACAATATTCTAACAATTAAATTATCACTTTAAATATGTTTTAATATCTAGAAATGCCTAAGGGAATTAGTCTTTTCATCCTTCAATTATCTTCAATTTTCAATATTTATTTATCATATCCTAAACTAGGATGAATTCCAATTTGTACTATGAAATATACAAAAAATAAAAATAAATTTGACATGTTGTCAAGAAGTTTACAAAAATAGTTGGAGAGAAAAGACATGAACACAAATAACTACAGTGCAAGTAGAAGAAAAGTGATATCAGAAAGTTATGAAGTTCTGTGAGAGGACCGAGGGAGAAAATGATAGACTAGCACCACCAGGAAATCCTTTCTGTGGAAGGTAGCATTCGGTGTAAGGCCTTGAAAAATGACTAGGATTTCAGCAGTAAAAAGTAGAAAAGAATAGCACGTCCATCAGAAAAACCAAGATAAGTAAATCAGAAGAATACACCATACATTTGAGAAACAGTAAATAATTCAGTGTGACAGACATGCAAGGTGCTTAAGGGAAGAGACAGAAGGATCATTTGCAGTATTTAAGCAGGAGCCTAGAAAGATCAGAGGTACATTTCAGGTAAATTATTGTGGCTGGCCTAGGATATACAGCTTTGTTATTGTTAGTTGCCATTGAGTGGGCTTCAATTCATGGCCAAAAATAACCCATTGCCATTGAGTCAATTCCGACTCATAGTGACCCTATAGGACAGAGTAGCACTGTCACACAGGGTCTCCAAGGTCATTATCTTTATGGAAGCAGACTGCCACATTTTTCTCCCACAAAGTGGCTGATGGGTTCCAACCACTGACTTTTCAGTTAGCAGCCGAGCACTTAATCACTGCACTACCAGGGCTCCTTCCAACTCATGACAACTTTATGTATAACAGAAAGAAATGTTGCCTGGTCATGTACCATCCTCATTATCATTGGCATGTTGGAACCCAATGTTGTAGCCACCATATCAGTCCATTTAGTGAAGAGTTTCCCTTGTTTCTGTTAACCCTCTATCAAACATGATATACTTTTCTAGAATTGGTCTTTCCTGATGATGTGTCCAAAGTAAGCAAGCCAAAGTCTCACCATCATAGCTTCTAAGGCACATTCTAGTTGTATTTCTTCTAAGACTAATTTGTTCATTCTTCTGGCAGTCCCTGATATATTCAATATTTCTCACCAACACTATAATTTGAATGCATCAATTCTTCTATCTTTTTATTTCATTGTTTAGCTTTCACATGCATATGAGGCAATTGAAATATGAGGTGCTTAGGTCAAGTGCACTTAGTCATCAAAGTGATATCTTTGCTTTTTAAAACTTTAAAGAAGTCTTTTACAACAGATTTGCCCAATGCAATATGTCATGTGATTTCTTGACTGCTGCTTCCAAGGACATTTGTTGATCCAAGTAGAATGAAATTGTTGACAACTTCAGTTTTTTCTCCATTTATCACATACCTACCCTTTATTACCTTCTCTCTATTTTCAACAGTAATTTCTTTTCAAGAGAATCTTCCCTTCTCATTAACTTTTCAACATTCAGGAGCAGAATTATGTACTCCACTCAGCCGGCACCAACACCACTGTTGTTGTTAGGTGCCATCCAGTTGGTTCAACTCATAGCAACCCTGTGTACAACAGCTACAACAGCACAAAGCAATGTCTGGCCCTGCGCCATCCTCGCACTTGTTGTTATGCTTGAGCCCATTGCTGTAGCCACTGTGTCAATCCATCTCATTGAAGGTCTTCCTCTTTTACACTGACCCTCTACTTTACCAAGCATGATGTCCTTTTCCAGCGACTGAGCCCTCCTGATAATATGTCAAAAGTATGTGAGACAAAGTCTTACCATTCTTGTTTCTAACGAGTATTCTGGCTATACTTCTTCCAAGACAGATTTCTTCGTTCTTCTGGAAATCCATGGTATATTCGATATTCTTCACCAACACTATAATTCAATGGCATCAATTCTTCTTTGGTTTTCTTTATTCATTGCCCAGCTTTTGCATGCATACGAGGTAACTAAAAACACCATGGCTTGGTTCAGGACCACCTTAGACCTTAAAGTGACATCTTTGCTTTTTGACACTTTAAAGAGGTCTTTTGCAGCACATTTGTCAATGCAATGCTTCATTTGATTTCTTGACTGCTGCTTCTATGGCTGTTGATTGTGAATCCAAGCAAAATGAAATCCTTGACAACTTCAATCTTTTCTCCATTTATCATGATGTTGCTTACTGGTCCAGTTGTGAGGACTTTTGTTTTCTTCATGTTGGGGTTTAATCCATACTGAAGGCTGTGGTCTTTGATCTTCATCAGTAAGTGCTTCAAGTCCTCTTCACTTTCAGCAAGCAAGGTTGTGTCATCTGCAGGATGCAGACTGTTAATGAGTCTTCCTCCAATCTTGATGCCACACTTCTTCTCTATTTGCTCAGGCTACAGATTGAATGGGTATGGTGAAAGGATACAATCCTGACACACACTTTTTCTGATTTTAAACCACACAGTATCTGCTTGTTCTGTTCGAACGACTGCCTCTTGGTCTATGAACAGGTTCCACATGAGCACAGTTAAGTGTTCTGGAATTCCCATTGTTCACAGTGTTATCCATAATTTGTTATGATCCACACAGTAGAATGCCTTTGCGTAGTTAATAAAACACAGGTGAACATCTTTCTAGTATTCTCTGCTTTCAGCTATGATATCCCTCATTCCACATCCTGTTCCGAATCCAGCTTGAATTTCTAGCATGTCCCTGTCGATATACTGATGCAACCACTTTTGAAATACCTTCAGCAAAATTTTACCTGTATGTGATATTACTGATACTGTTTGATAATTTCCACTTTCTGTTGGATTGACTTTCTTGGGTATAGGCAAAAATGTGGATCTCTTCCATTTGGTTGGCCAGGTAGCTATCTTCCAAATTTCTTGGCATAGATGAGAGAACACTTCCAGGGCTGCATCCGTTCATTGAAACATCTCAGTTCTTTCACTTCCTGGAGCTTTGTTTTCCATCAATGCCTTCAGTGCAGCTTGGACGTCTTCCTTCAGTACCATTGGTTCTTGATCATATGCTACTTCCTGAAATGGTTGAATGTCAATCAATTCTTTTTGGTACAACGACTCTGTGTATTCCTTCCATCTTCTTTTTATGCCTTCTGAGTCATTTAATATTTTCACGTAGAAGCCTTCAATATTGCAACTCAAAGCTTGAATTATCTCTTCAATTCTTTCAGCTTGAGAAATGCTGAGCATGTTCTTCCCTTTTGGTTTTCTAACTCTAGTCTTTGCACATATTATTATAATACTTTACTTGTCTTCTCAAGCAGCACTTTGAAATCTTCTGTTCACTTCTTTTACCTAACCGTTTCTTCCTTTCACTTTAGCTACCCTACGATCAACAGCAAGTTTCAGAGTCTCTTCGGACATCTATTTCAGTCTTTTCTTTCTCTCCTGTCTTTCTAATGACCTCTTGCTTTCTTCATGTATGATGTCCTTGATGTCATTTCACAACTCATCTGGTCTTCGGTCATTAGCGTTTAATGAGTCAATCTCAAATCTATTCTTGAGATGGTCTCTAAATTCAGTTGGAGTATGCTCAAGGTTAATACTTTGGATCTTATCAACTTGTTCTAATTTTCTTCAGCTTCAACTTGAACTTGCATATGAGCAATTGATGGTCTGTTCCACAGTTGGCCCTGGCCTTGTTCTGACTGATGATACTGAGCTTTTCCGTCTTCTCTTTCCCCCGATGTAGGGGATTTGATTCCTGTGTATTCCACCTGGCGAGGTCCACGTGTACAGTCTCTCTTTATGTTGACAAAAAAAGATATTTGCAATGAAGTCATTGGTCTTGCAAAATTCTATCATTCAATCTCTGGCATCATTTCTGTCACCAAGGCCATATTTTCCAACAACCAATCCTTCTCCTTTGTTTCCAACTTTCACATTCCAATCATCAGTAATTATCAGTGCATCCTGATTGCATGTTCCATCAATTTCAGACTGCAGAAGTTGGTAAAAATCTTCAATTTCTTCATCTTTGGCCTTAGTAGTTGGTGCATAAATTTGAATAATAGTCTTATCGACTGGTCTTATTTGTAGGCATATGGATATCATCCTATCACTGACAGCGTAGTACTTCAGAATAGATCTTGAAATGTTCTTTTTGATGATGAGTGCAATGCCATTCTTCTTCAATTTGTCATTCCCAGCATAGTAGTCCACATGATTGATTCAAAATGGCCAATATCAGTCCATTTCAGATCACTAATGCCTAGGATATCAATGTTTATGCATTCCATTTCATTTTTCATGACTTCCAATTTTCATAGATTCATACTTTATACATCCCACATTCCTATTATTAATGAATGTTTGCAGCTGTTTCTTCTCATTTTGAGTCATGCCACATCTGCAGATGAAGGTTCTGAGAACTTGACTTTATCCACGTCATTAAGGTTGACTCTACATTGAAGAGGCAGCTCTTCCCTAGTTGCCTTTTGAGTGCCTTCCAACCTGAGGGGCTCATCTTCCAGCACTGTATCAGATAATGTTTCGATGTTATTCATAAGCTTTTCACTGCCTAATTTTTTCAGAAGTAAGCCGACATGTCCTTCTTCCTAGTCTGTCTTAGTCTGGAAGCTCTGTTGAAACCTGTCCACCATGGGTGATCCTGCTGGTATTTGAAATACCAGTGGCATAGCTTCCAGTGTCACAGCAACATGCAAGCCACCACAGTACAACAAACTGACAAACATTCTGGCTCATTATTGATATCCCCAAAGAGAATATCATGTGTGACTTTCCCCCTTTCCTATAGCCTTAAAAACCTTCCTTGAATTCATCTAGGCAAGTGTCACTCATTGAACTCCTATTTTTATTTTATTTTTTAAAAATTCTGTACCCTTGAAATGATTCCAGTATCATCTGCTTTCTTCTTAGTCTGCTTTTCAACAAAAGACATCTCTGTGTTCCTGTAGACCACAACTTAACCAAATTTTCCTCAGCTTTACACATAGTAAGTCATTGAATGTAGATAGGTACCTGTAGAACCTCTGCTGGTCCTTACAGGCCAGGCTCTGTTACAGTAAGAAATAAGTCACAAAATATCACTAGGTTAGCCCAACTACAGGTTATTTCTCATTCTGGCATGCATGACATGGATTGCGCTGCTCTCCTTCAGCATGTAGCTATTCCAAGTGGAAGATTTGGCTTCCAAGGTCACTCCAGCATGAAAAGAGAGAGTTGTAGGTCCAAGATAAATGTTTTAAGGGCCAGCCTGAATGTGGCTTATATCATATATGCCCTCATCTAACTGGCCAGAACTCACAGACACGGCCCAAACTTACCTGAAAGGTGCACCTAAAAAAATGAAAAGGTGTGAACATAGTAGGTGTCTGCCCCTAGACAATTAATTCCATCTATACCCTCACTTTAGCCCTATTTAATACTTACATTCTCTAGTAGTCTAAAACTAACCACAATAGAATGTTTCTTTTATTTGGACATTTAATACAGAACAAAGATTCCTACATCATGAATCATATATTTTCCTGGAGGGAATGAACTGAATGTGTACAATTCTTCTATTAAGTGGTCTAAATCCCCTTTTCTCTTAACACAGTCATTAAAATAATATCAATTCTCTGCAAGCTAGCATTCACATCAAACTTTTTAAAATCTGAATTATTAAGAAAATGTTCCTTGAACTCATCATAATTAATTCTAATCATCAGGGTTCCATTACACACTGCTTTCTTTTCCTTGTGAGCGACATTTATGCAATGTAAACTATAAACTTCCAGACAACTACTTCTTCCAAATCAACTTTTAGATTGTCTATTCCATAGGCTGCATATATTATTTTCTTCCTTTTTCCATCACATCATACCTCTACCATTCTTTTTTAGGTACACTAAAAAAGAGAGAAAAATGGTGCTCTAGGCAGAAGCACCACACCATCCCTCCACAGCAAAGATCTGAAAAACTAAGCCGAACAGAGAATACAATGATCCTGAAACCCTAAAACATCAAATGAAGAGATAAAGAACTCAGCCAAGCACCAAATGGAGTGAGAAAAACTGACAGAGAACAGAGAGTGAGGAGAGATGCATGCAGAGTTCCCCTACCAGCTAATGCAGCACGGATCCGCCATCTTGGACTCCTATCACAGACCAGCAAACAGGGGTATGAGAAAGCAGCGTCACGGAGTGTCCAGCAGGAGACAAAACAACTGGTAGTTTGTGATATATGCTTTCCTACCCTTCACCCTTCTTCACCCCAACTCAGCCTCCTCTGCTTCCTACAGCCACAATCTCTTGACCGGGAAACACCGGCTGCTTGGAATCCACACACCCGAATGGGCCGGCTCCCTGAGTGCCATTTGTTCGCTGCTGGTGTTGCTTTTATCTGCTTCTTTTGATTTCTTCTTTACCTCTCACCACCTCCCCCTCCTTTCGCTCAAATACTGGCTCTGTGCACCAACTTTGCTTCTTCCTGAGGGGCTGCAGAGCTCCGGTAATTTGTGATATACGCTTTCCCACTACCTACGCTTCTTCACCCACACTCAGCCCCCTTTGCTTCCCGTGGACACAGTCTCTTGTCCAAGAAACACCAGCCTGCACCAGCTGGCTCTCTGAGTGCCATTAGTTGGCTGCTAGTGTTGCTTTTTTTTCTGCTTCCTTTGATTTCTTCCTTACCTCTCACCACCTCCCCCTCCTTTCACTCAAATACCTGGCTTGGTGCGCCATCTTTGCTTCTTCCTCGGGGGGCTGTGGAGCTCCGTTTGAGTGTTGGAGCTGCTTCCCGGTCTGGGCTGCCACGCGGGTGGGATCCCAGGGCTTTTGTTCATTTGTTTGTTTTGAATTGTTTGTTTGTTTTCTTTTCTTGAGTTGGGAGCCCTTTCTGGCCGGGCAGTGCTGCATGGCAGGGGGACTTCTCCTTCGGCTTGCACAGACGTGCAGAGGGATCCCTCAGAGCATTTCTTTTCTCATTGGGTTTTTTTGGTCTGTTTTTTTTGGGGGGGGCCTTTCCTTTTTTTTTAATTTGTTTTGTTTTCTTTTCCCTCTTTTTCCCTTTTTGTCTTACTTCATTGTTCAGTTTCTCGCCTCTCTATATCTTCCTTCTCTTTCTGCTCCCTGAATACCTGGCAAGGTGTATCTCTATGCCTTCTAGCCAGGCTGTACTGCAACACCTGACAGTGACTTCCCCAGACATTATAGCTGCACCAGTGGGAACCCTGGGAACTTTGCGGTTCTTTAAGCTTTCTGATTTTTATTTATTCATTCTTTTCTTTTCTTTTTTCTCTCTTCCCCTTTCTGTTTTTCTCCATTTCATCAACTCCCATTTCTCCACTCCAACGGCAAGCTCCCCTAGCATTCTTTTTTATTTGTTTGTTTGTATGTTTTTGGCTCCTGTTCCTCTCTCCTCTCTCCCATATCCATCTTAGCTCCACACATAACAATCTCCCCGCTGCATCCTGCCTACTTGCACCGTGCACTTGACATCACATCACCAAGCAGGACAGGCACAGACTACTTGAACCTTCCCTGCACTGACTGACCCACTTTGGTGGCTGTAATAAGTGCAACGAACAACCGGTCCCAGTAACTCCTCTTCAGCTAGACCTGCCCTGCCATATCATATCTGAGTGACTTACACTACAAATTGGACAAGGAGACAAAAAATATTGTGCCCACATACGAGCAAACAACAAAGAACACACAGTCCACCTACTCAGACATAGTCAAATTAAAAAAAAAAAAAAGGGACAAAACAAACAAATCTACAATCAATAAATGAGAAAAGTAACAACTGAATACCCCGAAGACAGCAGACAATATCAAAACATTTACAATAACAGGACAGGATGGTTCCAGTAGGCATCCAAAATAAAACACCAGATGACTCTCCAGTGGAAGAAAATGCACTAGAACTACCTGATAGGCAATTCAAACCTCTAATACTCAGAATTCTCCAAGAGCTGAGGCAAAAAGCTGACAAACATGAGGAAAAAATAGACAAATTCATGGAAAATACAGACAAAAAATTTGAAAAATTCAGGAAAATAATGCAAGAACAAAATGCCAAAATAAATTCACAACTAGAAATTATACAAAGACAACAATTAGAAATCCAACAGATAAACAACAAGATTTCAGAAATGGATGGTGCCATAGAAGGGCTGAGAAGCAGATTTCAAACGGACGAAGACAGGATCAGTGGGATTGAAGACAAACACTTGGATACAACTCCGTTTCAGGAAAACTCAGAAAAAAGAACAAAGAAAAATGAAGAGACCCTGAGAGTTATGTGGGATACAATGAAAAGCAAAAATGTTCGAGTAATTGGAATTCCAGAACAGGGAGAGACAACAGAAAACACAGAGAGTATCGTTGAAGAACTGCTGACAGAAATCTTCCCCAATATCATGAAAGATGAAAAGCAGGCCACCCAAGAAGCTCAAATAACCCCATATAGGACAGACCACAAAAGAAAATCACCAAGGCATATCATAATTACACTCCCCAAAAACAAAGACAAACAAAGAATCCCGAGAGCAGATCGTGAAAAACAAGAAGTCAGAAACAGAGGAGAAACAATAAGACTAATCTCAGATTATTCGGCAGAAACCATGCAGGCAAGAAGGCAATGGGATGACATATATAAAATCTTCAAATAAAAAAATTGCCAGCCAACAATAATATATCCTGCAAAACTCTCGTTCAACTTTGATGGTGAAATTAGGTCATTTCCAGATAAACAGAAATTAAGGTAATACGTAAAAGTCAAACAAAACTTACAAAAATTATTAAAGGGAGTTCGTCCATCTGAGGACAAACAGCTTCAGCTCACAGGCAGAATCTAGGACGCAGGATCGTACCAGCCAGATACCAATCTAGGAAATGAACTCTCAAGGACTATCCAAAGCCAAAAGAAATACAACAGGGAATCAGAGCAGTTAATCAGTAAATGACAACAATATCAAAACAATAAAACAGGGAATAAACAGCATAGGTATAGAACCTTCTAATGGAGATGAAGGCAAGGCGATACCAAGTAATGGTAGACTGCTTCAAACTTAGAAAGATAAGGGTAAAATCATGGAAACCAAAAGGAAGCTAACAAACATATTCACACAAAAAAGAGGGAAAACATAAAGTATCAGCAAAAACAAAACCTACAAAAATAAAAGAAATGAAAAAAAATCCACAAGCAAAAATAACTCAGCACAAGAGAGTAAGAAGAACAAAGAAAACTTCACCACCACAAAGAAAAAGCACTACAAAATGACAGCAACAAACTCACATCTATCAATAATTACACTGAATGTAAATGGACTCAATGCACCCATAAAGAGATGGAGAGTGACAGAATGGGTAAGAAAACAGGATCCATCAATATGCTGTCTACAAGAGACACACCTTAGAAACAAAGACGTGAATTTATTAAAAGTCAAAGGTTGGAAAAAAATATATCAAACTAACAACTAACAATAAAGAGCCCAAGTAGCAATTCTAATCTCAGATAAAATAGACTTTAAAATGAAATCTACCATAATAGACAAAGAAGGACACTATATAATGATTAAGGGGATGATCCATCATGAAGACATAACCATAATAAACATCTATGCACCCAATGACAGGGCTCCAAAATACATAAAAAAAAACTCTAACAGCACTGAAAAGACAAATTGACAGTTCCACAATAATAGTAGGAGACTTCAACACACCACTCTCAGTAAATGACAGAACAACTAAGAAGAAACTCAGCAAAGATATAGAAGACCTAAAGGGCACAATCAGCCAACTTGACCTCACAGACATATAGAACACTCCATCCAACTGCTGCAAAGTACACATTGTTTTCCAATGCACATGGAACGTTCTCCAGAATAGATAATGTCTTAGGCCAGAGAGCAATCCTCAACAAGATCCAAAACGTTGAGCTAATTCAAAGTTTCTTCTCTGACCACAATGCCATCAGGTAGAAATTAACAATAGAAAGAGCAAGGGAAAAAAAATCAATTACATGGAAACTGAATAACACCCTGCTTACATATCACTGGGTAATAGAAGAAATCAGAGATGGAATCAAAAAATTCCTAGAATCAAATAAGAATGAAAACACATACCAAAACTTTTGGGACACAGCAAAGGCAGTCCTCAGAAGACAATTTATAGCAATAGATGCACATATCAAAAAAGAAGAAAGGGACAAAATCAAAACATTAACTACAGAACTCAAACAAATAGAAAGAGAACAGCAAAAAAAGCCCACAACCACTGGAAGAAAGGAAATAGTAAAGATCAGAGCAGAAATCAATGAAATAGAGAACAGAAAAAACAATAGAAAGAATCAACAAAACCAAAAGTTGGTTCTTTGAAAGAATCAGCAAAATCGACAAACCACTGGCCAGAATGACAAAGGAAAAACAGGAGAGGACGCAAATAACCCAAATAAGAAATGAAATGGGGGACATTACAACAGACCCAACTGAAATAAAAAGGATTATAACAGAATATTATGAAAAACTATACTCCAACAAATTTGAAAATCTAGAGAAAATGGATAAATTTCTAGAAACACACAGCCTACCCAAACTACAACAAAGTGATGTTGAAAATCTGAACAGACCCATAACAAGAGAAGAGATTGAAAAGGTAATAAAAACACTCCCAACCAAAAAAAGCCCTGGCCCACATGGCTTCACTGGAGAATTCTACAAAACATTTACACAAGAGCTTGTACCAGTACTACTCAAGCTATTTCAGAGCATAGAAGAGGAAGCAACACTTCTAAATTCATTCTATGAAGCCAGCATAACGTTGATACCAAAACTACGCAAAGACGTCACAAAAAAAGAAAATTACACACCAATATCTATCATGAATACAGATGCAAAAATTCTGAACAAAATTCTAGCGGATTGAATTCAGCATCATATCAAAAAAATAGTACACCACGACCAAGTAGGATTCATACCAGGTATGCAAGGATGGTCCAATGTTAGAAAATCAATCAACATAATCCACCACATAAATAAAAGGAAAGAAAAGAATCACATGATCATCTCAATTGACGCAGAAAAGGCATTTGACAAAGTCCAACACCCATTCCCGATACAAACTCTCAATAAAATAGGTATAGAAGGGAAATTTCTCAACATAATAAAGGGCATCTATGCAAAACCAACGGCCAACATCATTCTTAATGGAGAGAGGCTGAAAACATTCCCTTTGAGAACAGGAACAAGACAAGGATGCCCTTTATCACCACTCCTATTTAACATTGTGCTGGAAGTTCTAGCTAGAGCAATAAGGCAAGAAAAAGAAATAAAGGGCATCCAAACTGGTAGTGAAGAAGTTAAACTGTCCCTGTTTCCAGATGATATGATACTATACCTAGAAGACCCTAAAGACTCCACAAGAAATCTACTGGAACTAATAGAAAGATTCAGCAGAGTAGCAGGATACAAGATAAACATACAAAAATCAGTTGGATTCCTATACACCAGTAAGGAGAACGATGGAAAGGAAATCAGGAAAACAATACCATTTTCAATAGCCCCTAAAAAGATAAAATACTTAGGAATAAATCTGACCAGGGATGTAAAAGACCTATACAAAGAAAACTACAAAATACTACTGCATGAAACCCAATGGGATCTACATAAATGGAAAAACATACCATGCTCATGGATAGGCAGACTCAACATTGTGAAAATGAGAATTCTACCCAAAGCAATTTACAAATACAATGCAATCCCTATCCAAATACCAACAACATTCTTCAAAGAGATGGAAAAACTAATCATTAACTTTATATGGAAAGGGAAGTATCCCCGAATAAGTAAAGCACTAAAGAAGAAGAATAAAGTTGGAGGACTCATGCTACCTGACTTCAGAACCTACTATATAGCTACAGTACTCAAAACAGCCTGGTACTGGTACGATGACAGATACATTGACCAACGGAACAGAATTGAAAACGCAGATGTAAATCCATCCACCTACGATCACCTGATCTTCGACAAGGGCACAAAGTCCTTCAAATGGGGGAAAAGACAGTCATTTTAACAAATGGTGCTGGCAAAACTGGATATCCATCTGCAAAAAAATGAAACAGGACCCATACCTCAAGTCGTATACTAAAACTCATTCAAAATGGATCAAAGACCTGAATATAAAGCCCAAAACTATAAAGGTCATAGAAGAAAAAATAGGACCAACACTTCACGCCTTAATAAACAGCATTAACACGATACAAACCATAGCCATCAATGCACAAACCCCAATAGATAAGCTAGATAATTGGGATCTTCTAAAAATCAAACACCTATGCTCTTCAAAAGACTTCACCAAAAGAGTAAAAAGAGAACCTACAGATTGGGAAAAAATTTTTGGACAGTACAAGTCAGACAAAGGTCTAATCTCCATAATCTACAAGTAAATCCAACACCTCTACAACAAAAAGATAAATAATCCTATTAAAAAATGGGCAAAGAAAATGAATAGACACTTCACCAAAGAAGACATTCAAATGGCCAACAGACACATGATTAAATGCTCGCGATCACTAGCCATTAGAGAAATGCAAATTAAAACCACAATGAGATACCATCTCACCGGCATTACTGGTACGAATCAAAAACACTGGAAATAACAAATGTTGGAGGGGCTGCAGGGAGACTGGAACTCTTATGCACTGCTGGTGGCAATGCAAAATGATACAACCATTTTGGAAAATGATATGGCCCTTCCTCAGAAAGCTAGAAATAGACATACCATTCGATCCAGCAATTCCACTCCTAGGAATATATCCTAGAGAAATAAGAGTCATCACTCTAATAGACATATGCACACCTATGTTCATGGCAGCATTGTTCACAATAGCAAAACGATGGAAACAACCTAGATGCCCATCAACAGATGAATGGTTAAACAAACTATGGTACATACACACAATGGAGTACTACGCGAGGAGAAAGAACAACAATGATTCTGTGAAGCATCTCATTAACATGGATGAAACTGGAGCACATTAGGCTGAGTGAAATAAGTCAATCACAAAAGAACAAATATTGTATGAGACCTCTATTGTAAAAACCCATGAAAAAGTTCACTCACACAATGTAACAACCTTTGTTGGTTACCGGGGTGGGGGTGGGGGGTGGGGAATACTATATAGGCAATAGATAAGTGGTATCTTGGGTGAAGTGTGAGACAGTACACAATACAGGGGAAACTAGCACAACTTGTACAAGGAAAGGTTTTGGAAGCCCCATAGACACATCCAAACTCCCTGAGGGACTGAATTGCTGGGTGGAGGGCTGTGGGGACCATGGTCTCAGGGAACGTCTAGCTCAATTGGCATGACACAGCTTATAGGGACAGTGTTCTACGTTCTACCTTGGTGAGTAGTGTCTGGGGTCTTAAAAGCCTGTGAGAGGCCATCTAGGATACTCCACTGGTCTCATCCCCTCGGGAGCAAGGGAGAATGAAGCGAACAGGATACAAGGTAAAGATTAGTCTGAAGGACTAATTGCCCGCAGCTGCCAGGGTCTCCACCGGACTGAGTCCAGTACAGCTGGATGGTGCCCGGCTACCACCACTGACTGCTCTGACCAGGATCACAACAGAGGGTTCTGGACAGAGCTGGAAAGGATGTAGAACATAATTCTAACTCAAAAAAAAAAAAAAAAAGACCAGATTTACTGGCCTAAAGGAGACTGTAGGAGCCCCATGAGTATGGCCCCCAGACACCCTTTTAGCTCAGTGGTGAAGTTATCTCTGAGGTTCACCATTCAGCCTGGGAGTAGACAGCCCCGTAAAACCAAATGAGACTAACAAGGTACAGTAGCCCAGCGACAGGGGCCAGAAAGCAGAGGGGGACGAGGAAGCTGGTGATAGGGAACCCAAGGTTGAGTAAGGATATTGTTGATGTGTTGTGAGATTGTTAACCATTGTCATAGGGCAACATTTGTAGTAAGTGTTAAATGAGAAACTATTTTGTTCTGTAAGCCTTCATCTTAAGTGAGAATAGCAGCACAATTGGAAGAGCGTAGTCAATGTCACAGAACTGTGCATGCAGAAATTTTTGAAATGGTATATCTTTGGCTATGGGTATTTACACCAAAAAAAAAAAAAAGGTTGAGAAGTTAGAGGGTTGACATGTTGTGCGGTTGTTAACCAATGTCATAAAACAATATGTGTACTACTCTTTCATGAGAAACTATTCGTTCTGTAAGCCTTCACCTGAAGGACAATAAAAAAAAAAAAAGACAAAGTAACAGTCTCTGCTTTCTTCCCTTTTCTTGTCCTTCTCATTGTCTCCTTTTCTCTCTTTTTCCATCTATTCTTATTTCTAGTTTTTTCCTTCCTTTCCTTTTTAAAGTTCTCAAGTACAGTAGACTTAAGGAAGCCATGGAAGTGCAGGCTTCTGATGTTCCTACTGTTGCTGTTCTTGTAATTTTCCTCTCTTCACCAGAGTCTACCTGCCTCAGACTCATATTTTTTACTGGTATCTAGCCCTACTTCTTGAATTTCTGCCATCTCTCATTCTACTGCTCCCTCATACCCGAAAACCATTTTTAAGCTATTCGTTGTCACTGGTATCACTAAAAACATCCCTGTGAGCTTGGTAGGAAGAAATGATCCCCACTGAAAAATGATAAAACTTAAACACAGAGTAGAAAAGCAAATGCCCCCAAAACTAAATTTCCTATAACCTAGACCAGGGGTTGGCAAACTATGGTTTATTTTTTTACAGCCCACAAGCTAAGGAATTTTTTTACATTTTTAAAAGAGTGTTAAGGAAAAAAACAAAGAATAATATGAATCAGAGACTGCATGTGATCTATCAAGTCAAAATATTTAGTATGTGGTCTTTTACAGAAAATGTTTGCCAACCTTTATTCTGGACTATTGTTCTATTTATTAGATTTAGATGCTCATAGAGATATTGTGTAAGTTTGGTCCTCCAAGAAGCAAATATCAAGGCAGAATTAGAAGGCAAGAGATTTATTGGTGGAGATATCTGATAAAGGGAATAGGGAGCAAGAGTAGGCAGAAAAGCCTTCAGACCGTGATGCAAAGCCTGTGAAAGCAGAGCGGGGAAGGAAGGAGGATTGGCTAGAAAGAGTCTCAGACAACAGTGCAGCCTTGAGAAAGTCTTAGCCAGCCCAACGGGGAGCACCGGTGCAAAGATGAATCACACTTGGCAGAAATAGCCAAGCCCTAGTCACCCTATCATGCACAGGCATTAGCTGGGAGCAGGTCCTGGGAAGTATGGCCTCAAAGGGAGAGCCGTAGCGGGTCCCAAACATATGGCAGCTGGAGGCTGTCAGTTCTCTACATGCCTCACAATAAGTTCTCTGTTGTCTTAACCTAAGTTAGTTTCACCTCTTTGCTGTCTCTCCTACCCCATTACTTTTATACCCCAAAATTCACACTTCTTTATCACTAGCAATCCAATTAAGTTTTCATACAAATATATTCTAGACTACTCTGGCATTAATTATGAAAAAGCAATGTAAGCTGATACAGAGTTCGTCAGCATTTGTTTAGCTTTTGAACACAACAGAACTTTGTTTTCCTATAAAAAGAATAAAGTCTTTAAAAAGAAACAACTTGTATCATTGTTGACTATTTTTGCTGTTCATATTTAAAGGTGAAGCTACTAACAAGATTACTGTCAGCAGTGGCACTCACATGACTCATGCATGAGCTGCAATCACTCAGGTTTCTATAACCAGCTTCTCCAGGGCCTGTCACTAGTCCATAGGCTACAGGACTCTGTTTTGGGTCCCTCCACCTCTGACGGTTTCATGTCATTACACTGCCTACTGACATCACTTGCCCAACTTCTCTGGTCTGCCACAAGTATCTTTAACCACCTTATGCACACATGTGTGTGTGAGCACATACAGTAATGTGCATCTCCTCATTATGACATAAACACCTGTGTGCATTCCCACTTGGCTGTTCTGGGACCTTCACCTTGCCTGTACTGCCTCTCTTTTCCCCTAGAAGCCTTATCCATCTTTCAAGGTTCAATTCACATTCTGTTCCCTTACTACTCTAGCTCTCAGGTATATCCCTGCCTCTGTCTTCTTACAACTCTTTAACACTTCACTGTTCACTTCCACTTCCATATGCATGTTTTGCCTCTTTAGACAGCATTTCACTTCCTCAAGAGGAGAAACTGTTCTTTGTACTGCCTCTGTACCTCTCACAGCACATAGCTGGCTCTCATGCATAGGTGTCTGCCTGAGGCTAGATTTTCCAGAGAAACAAAACCAGTAAAGCATATAAATATCTATATAGAGAGATTTATATCAAACAAATGGTTCACACAGTTGTAGAGGCTGGAACGTCCCACGTCCATGGGTCAGGCTGGAGGCTTCTCCTGATTAACATAGCCACAGAAGCTTGTAAACCCAAGATCGCCAGGTCAGACAGCAGGGCTCTTGCTTACAGACTGTGAAGACTGATGAATCCCAGGATAGGCAGGCAAGATGGCATGTAAGCTGCTAGCTCAATTCCCAAGAACCAGAGGCCAGACAAACAGGAGCCAGCTGAAGGATCCAGAGCAAGCAAAAGCCCACAAGCCTTGCCAGAATATCCATTTACATTCCATGCAGGCCACACCCCCAAGGAAACTCCCTTTCAACTGACTGGCTACTCACACCAGATCCTATCATGGAGGTAATCACATTATATCAAATCTCATCATGGAAGTGAATATCACATCATCATACGACTGCCTAACTACATCTTAACTGCCAAACCACTGAGAATCATGGCTCAGGCAAGCTGACACACAACCTTAAAGACCACAGTATCCATTGAATGTTGTTGTTGCTAGCTGCCATAGAATCAGCTCCGACTCACGGCAACCTCATGCATAATGGTTCTGCACCATCCCCATACTTGATTGCAGATCAGACCATTGATATCCATAGGGTTTTCATTGGCTGATTTTTGGAAGTTGTCATGGATTGAATTGTGTCTCCCAAAAATGTGTGTCTACTTGGCTAGACCTTGATTCCCAGTATTGTCTGATTGTCCACCATTTTTTCCTCTGACGTGATTTTCCTATGTGTTATAAACCCTACCTCTATGATGTTAGGTGCTGTCAAGTCATCTCTGACTCATAGCAACCCTATGTACCACAGAACGAAACACTGCCCCGTCCTGCACCATCCTCACAATCTTTGTTATGCTTGAGGTCATTATTGCAGCCACTGTGGCAATCCATATTCTTTAAGGTCTTCCTCTTTTTCATTGACCCTGTACTTTACCAAACATGATGTCCTTCTCCAGGGACTGATCCCCCCTGACAATATGTCCAAAGTATGTAAGTCGTAGTCTCACCATCCTTGTTTCTAAAGAGTATTCTGGTTGTACTTCTTCCAAGACAGATGTGTTCATCCTTTTGGCAGTCCATGGTACATTCAATATTGTCCGCCAACACCACAATTCAAAGGGAGGCATTGATTCTTCTTCGGCTTCCTTATTCATTGTCCAGCTTTCACATGCATATGACGCGATTGAAAATACCATGGCTTGGGTCAGGCATACCTTAGCCTTCAAGGTGACATCTTTGCTTTTCAACATTTTAAAGAGGTCTTTTGCAGCAGATTTGCCCAATGCAATGCATCTTTTGATTTCCTGACTGCTGCTTCCATGGGTATTGATTGTGGATCTGAGTAAAATGAAGCCCTTGATAACTTCAATCTTTTCTCCATTTATCATGATGTTTCTTATTGGTCCAGTTGTGGGTACTTTTGTTTTCTTTTTGTTGATGTGTAATCCATACTGAAGGCTGGGGCCTTTGATCTTCATCAATAAGTGCTTGAAGTCCTCTTAATTTTCAGCAAGCAAAGTTGTCATCTGCATAACGCAAGTTGTTAATGAGTCTTCCTCCAATCCTGATGCCTCATTCTTCTTCTTATAGTCCAGCTTCTTGGATTATTTGCTCAGCGTACAGATTGAATAGGCATGGTGAAAGGATACAGCCCTGGTGCACACCTTTCCTGACTTTAAACCATGAAATATCCCCTTGTTCTGTCCAAACAACTGCCTCTTGATCTAAGTACAGGTTCCTCATGAGCACAGTCAAATGTTCTGGAATTCCCATTCTTTGCAATGTTATCCATAATTTGTTATGATCCACACAGTTGAATGCCTTTGCATAGTCTTGAAAACTCAGGTAAACATCTTTCTGGTATTCTCTGCTTTCAGCCAGAATCCATCTGACATCAGCAATGATGTCCCTGGTTCCACGTCATCTTCTGAATCTGGCCTGAATTTCTGGCGGTTCCCTGTCGATATACCGCTGCAGCCGCTTTTGAATGATCTTCAGCAGATTTTACTTGCGTGTGATATTAATGATATTGTTGAATAATTTCCACATTCGGTTGGATCATCCTTCTTGGGAATAACCATAAATATGGATCTCTTTCAGTTGGTTGGCCAGATAACTCTCTTCCAAATTTCTTGGCATAGAAGAGTGAGCACTTCCAGTGCTGCATCTATTTGTTGAAACATCTCAATTGATATTCCATCAATTCCTGGAGCCTTGTTTTTCACCAATGCCTTCAGTGCAGCTTGGACTTCCTCCTTCAGTACCTTCGGTTCCTGATTATATGCTACTTCTTGAAGTGGTTGAATGTTGACCAATTCTTTTTGGTATAATGACTCTGTGTGTTTCTTCCATCTGCTTTTGATGCTTCCTGCATCGCTGAATATTTTCCCCATAGAAACTTTCAGTATGGCAACTTGAGGCTTGAAGTTTTTCTTCAGTTCTTTCAGTTTGAAAAATGCATAGCATGTTCGTCCCTTTCAGTTTTCTATCTCCAGCTCTTTGCACATATCATTATAATATTTTATTTTGTCTTCTCAAGCAGCCCTTTGAAATCTTCTATTCAGTTCTTTTACTTTATCATTTCTTCCTTTTGCTTTAGTTATTCAACGATTAAAGGCAAGTTTCAGAGTCTCTTCTGACATCCATTTTGGTCTTTTCTTTCTTTCCTGTCTTTTTAATGACCTCTTTCTTTCTTCATGTATGATGTCCTTGATGTCATTCCACAGCTTGTCTGGTCTTCAGTCGTTAGTGTTCAACACGTCAAATCTATTCTTGAGATGGTCTCTAAATCCAGGTGGGATATACTCAAGATCATACTTTGGCTCTCATCAACTTGTTCTAATTTTCTTTAGTTTCAACTTGGACCTGCATATGAGCAATTTATGGTGTTCCGCAGTCAGCCCCTGGCCTTGCTCTGACTGATGATATTGAGCTTTTCCATCGTCTCTTTCCACAGATGTATTTGATTTGACTCCTGTATATTCCATCTGGTGAGGTCCATGTGTATAGTCACCGTTTATGTTAGTGAAAAAAGTATTTGCAATGAAGAAGTCTTTGGTCTTGCAAAATTCTATCATTCAATCTCTGGCATCGTTTCTATCACCAAGGCCATATTTTCCAACTACTGATCCTTCTTCTTTGTTTCCAACTTTTGCATTCCAATCACCAGTAATTATCAATGTATCCTGATTGCATGTTCCATCAATTTCAGACTGCAGAAGTTGGTAAAAAGCTTCAATTTCTTCATCTTCGGCCTTAGCAGTTGGTGCATAAATTTGAATAATAATCTTATCAACTGGTCTTCCTTGTAGGCTTATGGATATTATCCTATCATTGACAGCACTGTACTTCAGGATAGATCTTGAAATGTTCTTTTTGACGATGAATGCAATGCCATTCCTCTTCAAGTTGTCGTTCCCAGCATAGTAGACCATATGATTGTCTGATTCAAAATGGCCAGTACCAGTCCATTTCCGCTCACTAATGCCTAGGACATCAATGTTTATGTGTTCCGTTTCATTTTTGATGATTTCCAGTTTTCCTAGATTCATACTTCATACATTCCATGTTCCAATTATTAATGTTAATGAGGTGGGATTAGCGGTAGTTATGTTAATGAGGCAGGACTCAATCTACAAGATTAGGTTGTGTCTTAAGTCAATCTCTTTTGCGATATAAAAGAGAGAAGCAAGCAGAGAGACATGGGGACCTCATACCACAAAGAAAGCAGTGCCAGGAGCAGAGCACATCCTTTGGACCCAGGGTCCCTGTGCTGAGAAGCTCAATCTCCTAGACCAGGGGAAGATTGATGACAAAGACCTTCCCCAAGAGCTGACACAGAAAGAGTGCCTTCCCCTGGAGCTGACATCCTAAATTCAGACTTCTAGCCTCCTAAACTGTGAAAGGATAAATTTCCCTTTCTTAAAGCCATCCACTTGTATTTCTGTTACAGCACACTAGATGACTAACATAGTAGTTGATCACCACACCTTTATTTCTAGTCTGTCTTAGTCTGAAAGCTCTGCTAAAATCTGTTCAGTAGCACAGTGGTATCACTAGGGGGGTATGGGAGGTGTGGATCACACTCCCTGACACTGCCAGAGGGGGTGACTCCAAAAAGATCCCAGGATCCACAGCGCAGCAGCCGTGGCGATGGGTGAGCCAGCATTGCAGGGCAAGGGGCCACCAAGACAGTGGCATCACTAGGGTTGATATTACCCAACACCCAGTGTAGTAACTCTTCACACCACCCCATCACTCGCCAGTCAAGGTGTGGGTGGGTGGGCCATGGCACCTGCCATTGGGCAGAGAGGAATGCCTCCACCTTGGCCAATGGGAGAGGGGAGGAAATGTGGGGAATTATGGGGGGTGGAGCCAGGTGGGAGGTGGCTGTGTGGCACTTGACCATGGGTGGAGAGTGGGGTGTGGCTGGGCTGCTCTGCATACCAGGGGCAGTTTGCTGGCTGGCCCCACCCGCCAGGGAGTGACACCTTGAGTTACTGCACTGAGTGATACCAACCCTAGCGACGTCACTGTAGCATCATAGCAACACACCAGGATCCACTGACAGACAGCTGGTAGCAATGCATGAGGTGCATTAGCCAGGAATCGAACCCAGGTCTCCCACATGGAAAGCAAGAGTTCTACTACTTGCCTTTCCTTGAAATTCCCTACCCTTTTTTCAAGGCTCATTTCAAATGCCCTATTTTCTAAATATTCTCTACAAGTCCAATTTAATACTACTTGCATCATACCCTGCATTAGCATAAAGCCTTTCTTATACTATAATATACTATGTAATTTATTCTCTTTTGAAATATGATTAGCTGTTCATATATTTTTCATCTCTACACTTATTATGCTATAAGATCTTGGAGGACATATTCATCCTTTTGTCCTTCATTGTACTTGCTGCTACACATAAACCTGACCCTCAGTTTTGGACTGAATAAAGGAATGAAGGAAGAAAAGAATGGTAATCACTGAGACATTGTATAAAAAGGAAGATGACATGAAAGAATGTGTGACCAGTAATGGGTAGAAGCCACAACTAAGAACCTCAGCTGTACTGTTGATTAGCTGTGGGAACCTCAATTTTATCATTTGTAAAACTTCGTGGGTGGAATAAACTCTAATAGCATAATATTTAAAATCGCAAACTCTGTAGTATTTGAATCTCAACTTTACCAATTACCATTTGGTCAAGTTAATTATAACAAGTCTATCTTTTCACTAGTTAAAATGATAATACTATAAAATAAAACTCTACCTCATAGTATTATTCTGAGGATTAGATAAAATAAATAATATATGTAATGATTTTAACTAATGACCTGGAATATAGAAAGCTTGGTATGCCTCATAGTAATAATAATAACTATTATTATCTAAGTTCCCATTCAGGTTTAAAAGTCAGTTATTCTATGATAAGACATTCAACAGCACCATCAATCTCTAAACACATATTCTCGTTTGAAGACTAAAGTCAACAATGATTCAGTAATTTGTCCATCAGCCTATTAACAGAACTTGGTTACCTGATGGTATTTCTAAATTTTAGGCTATTGGTTCATTACAATAAGAAATCCAGAGGAAAATCAAAGAGAACTTGAATATCAGGGCCCAATATTATCTATTCTAGCAAAGCTTTATAAAAGATATTGACCAAAATGGCAGTCAGCATAATATTCTTAGAATTAGTATTGATGGCATTGTAGCACATTGTATTGAATCACAGTGAAGTGAGTTAAATATCAGTCCTACACTTATAGCTGTGAGAACTGTGAACTTCTGCAAACTGCCAAGATCTTTGTGATTCAATTTTCTTATCTGCAAGGTGTGATAATAATTATTGAAAACTCATAAAGCTATCAGCATTAAACAATACATGTAAAGAGTGTCTGGCCATAGTAAACACTTAATACATGTTGGCTGTTATCATTATCCTTTTATTTGCTAACTAAGATAATGTATATGCAAGCACTCTGTGCCCACAAAGTCTTACGAACAAAAGATATTATTATTGCTACCACTATAATCCATGCAAGACTGTTGTTTGGAAGTAGTGATCAGTGAAGGGAATATATATTAGAGCAAGGGGGAGAATGCTTATAGAAATAAAAGTTAAATTAATACACTCAGGAAAAGTTTTACAAATTATGCCAAACTTGGAGTGGAGTAGGGAGAAAAAGATCTCCAAACAGACCTTGAGGAAGGAGTGAGACTAAACAAGGAGAGGAAACAGAGAGAACAATGAAATGCTTTGCATTTTTTAAATCACAGATTAAAGGAATGAAAGAGCATCATAGAAACATGACCGGGTAGAGATAAAGGCTCAGGGAGAGCTGTGCTATGCATATGGCAGCGCTCGCTTCCCTGCTTAGAGCACCCACTTATATGGTACTTACATTAGGATAATAAAATGCTGATCCAAATGAAGTGTCATTATGGGTAGTGAACTCAAGGACCATCTGGGGACAACTCTTGGAAGAATTTGTGTCTCAGACAATGAATGATGCCATAACAAAGAAGAATATGACACATTTATAAAAGGTTAACTTAAGCCTGCTTGTTAGAGAGAGTGTCCTGGGACTGCTGATATCTACTGCCTTCCAATTACTTTTGTCAGCACTAGTGTTAAGCAATAAATCCCAAAGTTATATTGCCACAAAGCTTCAATCGGCCCACTTACTGAAATTGCTGCTTAGAAACAAAACACAAATGTCCGAGACCCACAGCTGGAAGAAGGTGGGTGGTCACTCTCTGTTGCTTGCCTGCACCCCAACCCTTACCACTACCTCCCACCCTCACCCCCTATCCAGGGTTGAGTACACCAGTGGAATATTAGAAAGACAAACAACATAGACTACCTATGGTCATCTTAAGGGATGGGGAAAATTAACAACAAATCAAAATAATTGATAATATATTCATTCAGTTTCTCAAACTAGGTCACCAAAAAAATTCACATGATAAATGTGGCCAATTAACTTTAATTAAGAATAATTTAAAGTGTTATCCAACTCTTCAAATAAATGTGGATGTTATTTATGTATTTTTTAAAGATAAAACATGTCCAGAAACTTTCCAACTTGCATAAGACTATTGTGAACTATAACCTCCTCCTCCTCCAAGGCCCATTCCTTCCCTCTCTCTATTTCCCTCCCCTCTGATGCCTAGGTAAACATGTGATATCATCCACTTTAACAATCACAGGATTTTGTTTCCTTCATATCACAAAGACAAGTACCCTTAGATGAGAGTGTTGGTGCAGAACCAAAAGTTTCTCACTTCCCACACTGTATTTTAATAAGCAGCAGCTAAAAAGCCTCCCTCTACTCCATGGTTCTTCTGTTCTGCATCTGTCACGACCTTTGTGTTACTACATTTGTAAATTTCCTTCTTTTGAAAGTCACAATCTATCCCTCACCAACCACCCCACCCAACAGCTTCCCCGATGAGAATATAGACGTTTTACTATTTTGGTTTCCTGATTAGACACAGGAGAATGTAATACCACTTGGTTGCTTCCCCTCATTGAGATGGAAAATTGCTAGTTTCTTCCATATACCAGGAGCCCTTAGTGTAGAGTTTGCTACCCCGCTTCTATCCTTCTGCTCTGCCATAATCTTTATAAAAAGTATCTCCTTTTTCCTTAATGATTTCCTAGGATTTGGCTTCTGGAGAAAATATGCCATCAAGCTGCAGTCTATTTTGTAAGCCTGCATTCATTTTGAATTTTTCTACAAATAGAAAAGTAAAGTCAATCTTATCTTTTTACTAAATATTTAGATTATATTAATTTGGTGCTATATAGTGTTAAAGAGCATAAACTAAATTATTAACAAATAATGCACGCATATAGTCAAAGTTCTCATATGTGTACAGAAACATGATTGTATCCCACCCTTGAAAGCCATTGTTTCTCAGCACATGAATCCAGTGACGTGAGTAAAGAAATATTTTTGCTCATTAAAAGTAGAAGAGGTGAAGTACAGCAAGATGAAGCAATTTGGACAGGAGCAAGTAAGCACTTAATTGAGAGAGCCCCTTAAATGAGGAGTTTGGCATTAACTGGAATTGGACCAAGGAGGGAAACAAATTTTGTCTTATTGGTTCTCAGAAGGTTTTAGAGTGACAGTGAATAAAGTAAAGTTAGAGCAAGAAGTGGGGTTAGGTAGCAGAGGTTCACATCAGGCAACAGTCGACAGATAGTCAGACGGACAAGCGCCCGCAGCACCTACTTCATAAGGTTGGGATGGTTAAATGACACAATGTATATAAAGTCCTTAGCAAAGTGCTAAGTGTGATCTCTAAACATTAGCTATTACTGCTCTTTTTAATGAGACAGGACTATAGACCAAAATGAATACTGGACAAAGAGCTGACTGTAGATACACACAGGAAACAGGCATTTTTTCAAATTTACATATGGTGAAATGCACAGCTTAGTTTTGTCACTTCTTGAACTTTATATGAATGGAATTATACTATACGTATTCCTTTTATATCATATTTTTTCACTCAACATAATGCTTTTGAGATGTTGTTGAATGCATTGCTTTTTCATTGCTGAATAGGATTCAATTGTATGAATGTATGATAATTTGTTTATTCAAGCTCCAAATATCTAAACATTCTTGTACAATTCTTTTTTGTGGGTATATGATTGCATTTATCTTTGGTAAATACCTAGGATTGGAATTGCTGGGTCATATGTTAAGTATGTGTTAAAGTATTTCAGGAGGTAGCATATGATCAGGAACCCATAGTACTGAAGGAAGAAGTCCGAGCTGCACTGAAGGCATTGGCGAAAAACAAGGCTCCAGGAATTGACAAATAACCAATTGAGATGTTTCAACAAATGGATGTAGTGCTGGAAGTGCTTACTCATCTATGCCAAGAAATTTGGAAGACAGCTTCTTGGCCAATCGACTGGAAGAGATCCATATTTATGCCTATTCCCAAGAAAGGTGATCCAAACAAATGCAGAAATTATCAAACAATATCATTAATATCACACACAAGTAAAATTTTGCTGAAGATCATCCAAAAGCTGCTGCAGCAGTATATCGACAGGAAACTGCCAGAAATTCAGGCCAGATTCAGAAGAGGACGTGGAACCAGGGACATCATTGCTGATGTCAGATGGATCCTAGCTGAAAGTAGAGAATACCAGAAAGATGTTTACCTGTGTTTTAATGACTATGCAAAGGCTTTCAGCTGTGTGGATCATAACAAATTATGGATAACATTACGAAGAATAAGAATTCCAGAACACTTAATTGTGCTCATAAGGAACCTGTACATAGATCAAGAGGCAGTTGTTCAAACAGACAAGGGGATACTGCATGGTTTAAAGTCAGGAAAGGTGTGTGTCAGGGTTGTACCCTTTCACCATACCTATTCAATCTGTATGCTGAGAAAATAATCCAAGAAGCTGAACTACATGAAGAAGAACAGGGCATCAGGATTGGAGGAAGACTCATTAACAACCAACGTCTTGCTGAAAAGTGAAGAGGACTTGAAGCACTTACTGTTAAAGATCAAAGACCACAGCCTTCAGTGTGAATTACACTTCAACATAAAGAAAATGAAAATCTTCACAACTGGACCACAAAGCAACATCATTATAAATGGAGAAAAGACTGAAGTTGTCAAGGATTTCATTTTACTTGGATACACAATCAACACCCATCGAAGCAGTAGTCAAGAAATCAAAAGATGCATTGCATTGGGAAAATATGCTGCAAAAGACCTGTTTAAAGTATTGAAAAGCAAAAATATCACCCTGAGGACTAAGGTGCACCTGACCCAAGCCATGGTGTTTTCAATCTCATCATATGCATGTGAAAGCTGGACAATTAATAAGGAAGACCAAAGAAGAATCAATGCCTTTGAATTGTGGTGTCAGCAAAGAATATTGAATATACCATGGACTGCCAAAAGAATGAACAGGTCTGTCTTGAAAGAAGTACAACCCGAATGCTCCTTAGAAGCAAGTATGGTGAGACTATATCTTACATATTTGGACATGTTGTCAGGAGAGATCAGTCCCTGGAGAAGGACATCATGCTTGGTAGAAGGTCAGTGAGGAAGAGGAAGACCCTCAAAGAGATGAAGTGACACAGTGGCTACAACAATTGGCTCAAGCATAACGAGTGTTGTCAGAATGACACAGGACTGGGAAGTGCTTCATTCTGTTGTACATGGGGTCGCTACGAGTCAGAACCAACTTGACGGCACCTAACAACAACAACAACTTTAATTGGATCTTCTTTTTTTAAAAAAAAGAAAACACTTTAGATGAAGGTTTACAAAGGACATTAGTTTCTCATTAAACAATTAATACACATACTGTTTTGTGACATTGGTCGCCAACCCCGCTGGACCCTCCTACCTTCCCCTCCTTTCCTGTCAGCTGGTGTGCTCATTTAGTCTCGTTTTGTTTCATGCGCCTGTCTAATCTTTGGCTGAAGGGTGAACCTCAGGAGTGACTTCAGGACTGAGTTAAAAGGGTGTCCAGGGTCCATACTTCTGAGGTTTCTCCAGCCTCTGTCAGACCAGTAAGTCTGATCTTTTTTTGTGACTTAGAATTTTGTTCTACATTTATCTCCAGCTCTGTCTAGAACCCTCTATTGTGATCTCTGTCAGAGCAATTTGTGGTGGTAGCCGGGCACCATCTAGTTGTGTTGGGCTCAGTCTGGGGGAGGCTGAGTAGTTGTGGTCCATTAGTTGGATCTTCTTTTTGTATTATTCCAGAGAGAATTTAAAACATTAATGCTAAACTTTTCTCTTTTCTAATATAGCCATTATAAAGTATAACTTTACATATCAGAACTTATTTAGCTTCATTCCAAAGTTTGATATATTGTATTTTTATTATCATCTGGTCAAAATATTTTCTAATTTCCTTTGTGATTTTTACTATGACCTATGTTTTATTTAGAAGTAATTTTTCAGCCGAGTATTTGGGGCCTTTATAGACATCCTATTGTTGTTGAATAACAGCTTAACTCCTCTGTGGTCAGAGAACGTGCTCTATAAGATTCGAATCTTTCAAAAATTTTTGAGGCTTTTTTATAGCCTATCACATAGCCTATCTTAATGAACATTCAATGAGCACTTTAAAAGAATGTGTAGTGTGTTTTGTTGGACGTAATCCACAATGTCCAATCCTATAAATGTCAACTAGGTTAAGCTGGCTGATGGTTTTGGTTGTATTTTCTGTTCTTACTAATTTTTTTGTTTTAAAATCTCTAGCTATGACTATAAATTTTTCTCTCTCTTTCTTTTTAGTTTTGTCCATTTTTGTTTTATGCATTCTGAAGCTCTATTGGTTGTATACATATTTAGGATTTTTATATTTTCCTCCTAAATTGGGCTACTTATTAACTGTCCATTATTTCTGGTAATACTCTTTATCTTGAAGTCTACTTAGTCTGATATATTTAAACAGTCACTCCTGTCTTCTTACGTTTAATGTGATATTGCATATCTTTTTCCATACTTTGACTTATAAGCTGTGTTTTTATATTTAAAGTATGTCTGTTGTAGAGAACATATAATTAAGTTTATTTTTTTCCTTATTTAGTCTAACAATCTATGGCTTTTAATCCAAATATTTAGTTCATTTAAATTTATTATAATCATTTACACAGTGGAGTTTAATCCTACCATTTTTCTATTTGTTTTCCATTTATCTTATTTGTTTTTCTCTGTTCCTCTTTTTCCTGCATTCTTTTGGGTTAATGGAATAGTTTTTAGTATTATACTGCATCTTACCTACTGACATTTTAGCTCCATCTCTTGGTATTACTTTTAATGTTTGCTCTAGAGATTACAGTATGTATTCTTAACTTACCATGGTCTAACCTAGTAATTTTACACATCATGTAAAATGTAAGAAACATGTAACATTATAATTCCTTCCTCAACTCTGACTTCTTTCCTATTGCTACATGAGACAGAAACTTAACAATACAGTGTTTTTCTTTATATAGTTATTTCTAGAAAGATAAGAAAAGGCATTTATATTTTCACACACATTTACCATTTAATGGTGCTTTTATTCCTTCCTATAGATCAGTTACATTGCGTGTCCTTTCCCTTCAGCCTGAACAAATTCCTACATTATTTCCTGTAGTGAAGATCTGCCTGCAATGCATTTTCTTAGTTTTCATATATCTGAAAGTACATTAATTTTATTCTTATTTTTGATAGATATTTTCACTGAATTGAATTCTGAATTGATATTTTTTACGCATATTAAAATGTCATTCCATTGTCTTCTAGCCTTCATTGTTTCTGCTGAGAAGTCATTTGTAATCATATTGTTGGTTGTTAATATGTAATGCATCTATTTTTTTCTTAAAGTGCTTTTAAGATTTTTCTTTATCTTTGATTTTCAGCAGTATATCACATGTGCCTATATGTTAATTTCTTTGTTATTTATTCTGTGTGGAGTTTGCTGAGATTCTTGAATTTGTAAGTTGTTATCTTTCACCAATTTTGTACAATTTTTGGACAAAGCTTTAACTACAGCTTTTTGCTTGTGTTTTGCCTCACAGGAAAATTGTGTTTTCATGCTGGGACTGAAATTAAAAATAACTGAGACTGTTTTATATTGTCTCACAAGTCAGAGGAGGGGAAGCTCTGTTTTTTGATTTCCCCAGTGGTTTTGCACTCTGTTTTTCAGACTGGGTAATTACTAGTGATTTGTTTTCAAGTGCTTTGATTCTTTCTTCAACTCTCTTCAATCTACATTTAATCCCACCAAATAAATTTTTTATTTCAGATATTGTACTTTTCAGTTTTAGAATTTGTATCTTATTCTTTTTTATAAGTTATACTTCTCTAGCTTAGAGTCAGGAGCCCTGGTGGCACAATGGTTAAAGCGCTCTGCTGCTAACCAAAAAGTAAGTGGTTCGAAACCATCAGCAGCTCTGTGGGACAAAAGACCTGGCAATCTGCTTCCATAAAGATTACAGTTTAGCAAATCCTATGGGGAAGTTCTACTCCATTGTATAGTGTTGCTATGAGTCGGAATTGACTCCACGTCATGCAACAACAACTTAGCACCTCCTTCTGTTCATTCATTATGTCCTTATTTCTCTTTAGGTTCTTAAAAACATCTAATGTGGCAACTTAAAATCCCTACCTACTAATTCCAAGTTCTGGTGATTTTGAGTCTGTTTCTGTTGCCTTTCTTTTTTCCTTATGTCTATGTATATTTTATAATTTTTATTACATATCGCACATATTTTAGGCATACTGAATTCTGTTTTCTTCTTGTAAAGAGTGTTGACTTTTATTCAGGCAGTTAGATTACTGGCTTTTCAACTTGAACTTGTAAAGGCTTGGTTTATTTCAATGAGGCTGTCTAATTTGGTAAGACTCAAACATCAAACTCTTTCAACTCTGTGGTTCTTAGCAGCTAAAATCTTTCATAAATCCGTACAGTTTTCTGCTGGGCTCCTTGTAGTTCCCTCAAAGCCCTCTGCGGGGTTCAGCCAGGAAGTTTGAGCAGATTTATATTCAGATTTTGGGGCTTCATTTATTCTAAGATTTTCCTCTTCAATTTCCAGTCTCTGGTGCACTTCTAAACTCTGCCCACTGACACCTCAAGACAATAAAAAATGCAGCTTTTGTACTTGATTTCTAGCCTCCTTGCAATCCACAATAAATAGGACACCCTCAGGAGGAAAAGCCTCATAAATATGGACTTCACCCAATGTGTTTCTCTTCATTTAAGGGTCAAAGCCTCCTCAGTTTCTGCCTGATTATAATTGCTCTTCATGCCTTCAAATGGTTGTGTGTGTGTGTGTGTATTTTATTTTGTTCAGTTTATATTGTTATCTGCAGAAGAGTTAGTCTGACAATGTACTCTCCCATTATTGACCAGCCATTTCTTTTTACATTATTTATTGCATGACAATAAACTGATGAAACAAATAGTATTGCATCCTCTGTGTCTAACATATAGTAAAATCTTTATATTCCTCATAAGAGCTTGGAGCGGGTAAAATCAAAGGGCAGTGGTGAGGAACATACTGTGACTTTCTAAATAAGGAGATTTACAAATGGACTAACACAAGTGGGGTATAGTTTTTTCTGCTGACTTGTTTTTCAGACAAGAATATTTGAACATTAACGTGTTCAAACATCTTTTCCTGCCAAGTCAACATAATCAAACAAACAGATTGAGAAGGTGAAAGAGCACTCAGGAGTATTCTAAGGTAAACTGAATAAAACTCCTACACATAAAGACTGTTAAACAAATGAAAATCATCTCTCAGGGAAATATGCTAGTCCCCAATACCAATTTAGCCCCCTCTGCTTGAAAATATTTTTATTTCTTTCTCTTTAAGATACTCAAATTCTTGGTCCCACTGCTAGCTATGATAATGTTTTCTTCTTGTCAGAGTTGGGACAGAAAATATAAAGAAAGCCAGAAGTTTGAACATAGGGGCAGTTCCTGGGTTATTACCCAAAAAGATGGAAATGAAAGGGTTGCAGAAATTTGAATCATAAAGTATGACCATCATCAGAGAGTCACTATCCCATGGTGCACATAGGGTAGAACCCAGAAATATGGTGATGAAATAGCCACACTCTCCCCAAAATTAAGGGATCATTTCAAACAGGAATAGCTAATGAAGTTTGTGGTGGAACTAAGGGGCATGAATAAGCGTGTTCTGAAGAAATCTGACATCTAATAGAGGAAGTATAGTGCAAGATACTTATCACAGAGACACTTTCAATGGTGGAGGTAATATTGTTACAGACTTTCTGGTTTTGAATCCCAGATCTATCATCCTCTACTCTTTTATGATTTGAGGAAAGTTACTAAATCTCCCTGCGTTTTACTGAGATACCAGACCCCAGTCCCCAGGTGTCTCAATTCACCCGTAGATACCTTGATCTCCTCACAATTTGACTTTTTCAATTCTACTTGGACCACTTCAGACTTTCCTTTCTCCAGTCCTACTTCCTATTATTTCACTCTTTCCAACTTCAGTCCTATTTTCTCCTAAATTAAACTTAAATATTTCCCATTCCTTTAAAATCTATCATAGATTGGCTTTCAAACCAGCTGTCTTAGGCTCGGTTCTCTAGAGAAGCAAAACCAGTAAAGTGTATAAATATATACATAGAGAGAGATTATATCAAGGAAACAGCTCACGGGATTGTAGAGGCTAGAACATCCCAAGTCCGTGGATAAGGGTAGAGGCCTCTCCTAAGTCACACAGCTGCAGAAGCTGGCAAGCCCAAGATCAGCAGGTCGGAGAGCAGGGCTCCCACTCACAGGCTGTGCAGATCAATGAATCCCGGGTTCGGCAGATAAGCTGACAGCTCAAGTCCCAAGAACGGGAGATGAGACGACAGGAAGCAGCCGCAGGATCCAGAGAGAGCAAAAAGCCAGAACGTCTGCTTATATACAGATGTGGGCCACATGCCCAAGGAGACTCCCTTTCATCTGATTGGCTACTCACAGTATATTCAATCATGGGAGTGATTACATTAAAACAGAGAATCATGACCCAACCAAGTTGACATACAGTCTTAACCATCACAATCCACCCCTTGTCAACTTGGCACATGTACACATCTCCTTAAACCATACATAATCTCTGAATAAAGACAATGAGAAAGTCATACTTGTGCCTAACATAATACAACTAACACGCATACAATTGAAAACGCACTACTCCCATTTACAGCTTATATTTTATAAGTGAAGGAAACAAAAATATCTGATGCACACAAAGTACAAATACTCATAACAATTACAGGCGCCATTTCTGCAACTGGTCATGTGGTCGTAACTGGTATTTAGAACTACCTTCTTCCACCACCCATTCTGTATTTCCTTTGCCCTCGGCAAGCACTTCGGCTGGTTGTGGTTCTTTGAAACAGGTATGAAGAAAAAGGCATTAGCCAGATCAATAGCTGCATACCAGGTACCAGGAGATGTATTAATTTGCTCAAGCAGTGAAATTACATCTGGAACAGCAGCTGCAACTGGAGTCACCACCTGGTTAAGTTTTCGATAATCTATCGTCATTCTCCAAGATCCATCTGTTTTTTGGACAGACCAAATAGGCGAGTTGAATGGGGATGTGGTGGGAATCACTACCCCTGCATCCTTCAGGTCCTTGATGGTGGCAGTAATCTCTGCAGTCCCCCCAGGAATGCGGTATTGCTTTTGGTTTACTATTTTCCTAGGTAGGGGCAGTTCTGATGGCTTCCACTTGGCTTTTCCTACCATAATAGCCCTTACTCTATTTGTCAGGGATCCAATGTGGGAGTTCTGCCAGTTGCTGAGTATATCTATTCCAATTATGCATTCTGGAACTGGGGAAATCACTACAGGAGGGGTTCAGGGACCCACCGGACCTACTGTGAGATGGACATAAGCCAAGACTCCATTAATAACCTGACCTCCATATGCCCCCACTCTGACTGGTGGGCCACAGTGACGTTTTGGGTCTCCTGGAATTAGTGTCAGCTGAGAGCCAGTATCCAGTAATCCCTGAAAAGTCTGATTATTTCCTTTTCCCCACTGAACAGTCACTCTCGTTAAAGGCTGTAGATGCCTTTGCGGAAGACTGGGAGAAAGATTAACATAAAAATTTTTGGCGGTGTATTGGAGTCCTTCCTCAAGGGGATCCAGACTCCCCTTCATTCCAGGGGTTGTGGGTCTTTAAACTCACTCAAATCTGGGAATTGATTGAGGGACCATGACTCTCTATTCTGGCGAGTTGAGTTAGACCCTGCTGTTCACCTGACCTAGAATTCATCCATTTGTATAGATCAAGTAAATATTTAGTAGATTTTCCTATCTATTTCACTCCTAGGGACACCATGACCAAGTAGCCAATGCTATAAATCCACACGAGTCAGACTGTTTTGATTACTGCTTTGACTCCTCTGTCCATTACGGTAACCATGCTCCCCTTGTCTTTGTCGATTGAGTGCAGTCACTTTGCCCCTACTACCACGGGGTCCCATCAGCCCCACTGTATTTAGGTGTCTTAATTCAGTTAGGGCAGTTCCCACTGTCAAATCTGGCTTACATAAAATAGCAATCACAGCAGTCTTCAAGGATGCTGGAGCTCCCTTCACAAATTTGTTCCTCACAGTTTGGTAAAAGGTGTGTCCTTTGGACATTCCATGTGTGGGTCTGTGGGTATAACTTGATAAATCCACTCTAGCCTGAAAATTTCCGCAAGCCTTTGGATACCTTGTTCTGCAGTATACCAAGGCAGGTCTCGTACTTCAACTTGATTTAGTGTTGGCCACCTCATAATCCATGCTTCAGCAACCCAACCAAATAAACTATTAGGTCCTTTCCTAACTTCT
This sequence comes from Dugong dugon, assembly GCA_030035585.1. Taxonomy (NCBI): domain Eukaryota; kingdom Metazoa; phylum Chordata; class Mammalia; order Sirenia; family Dugongidae; genus Dugong; species Dugong dugon. Next base: position 139,573,135 of record CM057464.1, on the reverse strand, counting down.
CTAGCTGAAACACTGAAGGAATTGTTTGTGCTCAGTGGACCCATATCAATAAACTCAGACTGATCCATCTTTATGTTCCTTGCACCATTATCCCACACCCTTAATAGCCATTTCCACAGATATTCCCCAGGTTTCTGTTTGTATATATTAGAAAGCTCAAGTAGTTCTACTGGAGTGTAGCATACCTCCTCCTGGGTCACACTTTGTACTTCACCTTTTGGGGCTCACTGGGGCTTAAGCCTAGTTATAGGTCTAGAAGCCAGAATCGGTAGTGTGGAATTGTTCTGAGAACATTCAGCATTATCTTGTAAAGCATCTGCCTCAGGCGATGCTCCAGGAAATGACTCAGCCAAGTGCTCTTTAGAGGCAGCTGGGCTAAGGTTAATCTCCTCAGATGGGGGTGGAGGGGCTAATGGTTTTTCTGGGCAGGGTGGTTTAGCAGACAAACATGAAGTAATCTCTTCAGATGGGACTCGTTCTGCTGGCAGGAGTGAGTCAATGGAATTTACAGGCTCAGTGTCCCCAGCTGCCTGATTATCTGCCCATATGTTCCCATCCCAAGTCTCAGGATCCCATCTCTTCCCAATCAATGCCCTAACTTTAACTTAAGGCACCTCTTGAGGTTTGCAATTGAGCTGGCGTTGTAATTCAGCCACTCTTACAATAAGACTCTGGGTTTGGTTTTCAGCAATTTAGGCTCTGTTACTACAAGAAATAAGGCTTTCTTTCAAAGCACAAGTGGAAGCCTTGAGGTCATGTATGCGGCACTTGAGCCTTGACTCTGAAGCCCTGAGTGTATCTCTTTCCTTCATCAGTTTGTCTAGCAAAAGTAGGACAAACCAACCAGCTTCCTTAAACTTCTCATTCTGACAAAGCTGTAGAAAGATATCACACATGTTCACCCTGAGCCTCACCTTTCACCAATACCTGATCTACCAGTGGTGATATTTTGCGTATTTGTATCTCCACCTCGCTCCATGGACTAGCAGTGACCTCTTTACTGCTGGAAGCAGAGTCATGAACATCTTTATGACTAACCAGATTTAAGAACAAATTTAGAAAAGTCATCCTTACAATTTTGTTTCTCTAGAACCACTCCTGGTACCAAATGTCTTAGGCTGGGTTCTTTAGAGAAGCAAAACCAGTAAAGTGCATAAATATACATATAGAGAGAGATCATATCAAGGAAACAGCTCACAAGATTATAGAGGCTAGAACGTCCCAAGTCCGTGGATCAGGGTAGAGGCCTCTCCCAAGCCACATAGCTGCAGAAGCTGGCAAGCCCAAGATTGGAAGGTCAGAGAGCAGGGCTTCCACTCACAGGCTGTGCAGATTGACAAATCCCAGGTTCAGCAGATAAGCTGACAGCTCAAGTCCCAATAATGGGAGATGAGACAACAGGAAGCAGCCGCAGGGTCCAGAGACAGCAAAAAGCCAGAACGTCTGCTTATATACAGATGCGGGCCACACTTCCAAGGAGATTCCTTTTCATCTGATTGGCTACTCACAGTATATTCAATCACAGGAGTGATTATATTAAAACACGGAGAAGCATGGCCCAACCAAGCTGACACACAATCTTAACCATCACACCAACCTATATACATTTACTCCAAAGGCTGGTCTCAGAAAACCATTGCTCCAGTTCAAACTTCCTATGTTCCAACAGATGTTTCATATCTATTTATGTAAGTCACCAGATCCTACTGGTATATGCACTTTAACAGCACTATATCTAAACATTCCATATTCCTACTTCGCTAAAGGCAATATCAAAAAAATGGCACTAAAAACACAAATAAACGGAAATAAACACAAAAGCATCTTTCAAAAGCTTACAAATCTGTTTAGAAGAGCAGACACTCTTAATTAGAAATGCTGCAAGACTGCAGGAGCAGCAAAATGGGATTCCTTAAAACGTAATGGGATGTGCTGATTCACAGGCAGGAGGAATAAAACTTCAAATCTGCCTATCTGCAATAGGAATTCTGGCCCTTGCAACTTCATTTCTGAAAGATCAGCCATAATGGGAGCTTTCACAGCTAAGCTTGGACTCTTCCAGAGAAAAAATGAGCGTATGCTTTTCAGTTTGTGAGATAACTTAATGGTGTGATTCTCCTTTAGAAGCAGAGAACATAGTCCCACTATCGCTAGAAGTTCTTCTTGTCTTTCTAGGATCATTGAGATTTGTGGAGGTTGTTCACCTTTGTTCACAATCCTGTGACAAATAATTTAAAACGTTTAAAACAAACATCATTATTTAAAATATAAAATTGGGTTTATTTTGCACAGGAGGAAATGAAGGGGGAGTGACTATAATCAAATAAAACTAAGGAAAGTGCTTTCTCCTGTGGGCCTACATTTAAACTCCTCCTGTGCTCTGTGCCTCACACGAGGTTGTTTCTGGGAATTACTCTTGAGCACAGATTTACTGAGTCACTGCCTCTCTGATGTCAGGAGTAGAACCTGCAAGTGCAGCTTTCACAAGGCAAGTCATCCTCAGTTTATTCTGACATAAATGTTCCTGTTGTTGTCGTGTGCCATCGAGTCGATTCCGACTCATATCCACCTTATAGGACAGAGAAGAACTGCACTATTGAGTTTCTTAGGCTATAATCTTTACAGGAACAGATGGCCAGGTTTTTTCTCCCACGGAGCCACAGGTGGGTTCCAACATCTGACGTTTTGGTTAGCAGCTAAGCAGTTAACCATTGCACCACCAGGGCTTCTTCCTGGTGTGAATAAACCAAACCAAAACACCAAACCCATTGCCAGCCAGTCAATTCCGACTGATAGCGACCCTATTGGACAGAGTAGAACCATCCCATAGGGTTTCTAAGGCTACAATCTTTACTGAAGCAGGCTGCCACATCTTTCTCCCATGGAGCAGCTGGTGGGTTCCAACCGCCAACTTTTTTGGTTAGCAGCCAACCACTTTAACCACTGTACCACCAGGGCTCTTTCTGGTATAAACAGGCATCTTTAATTTTAATTTTATATTGCAGTTTCCATTTGCGCGATCACATGAAAAACGCAAAGGACCATTCTGCATTTATGAACTAAAACACTGTAATAGCAAAGGTATTATTCGAATGTTTCTAGTAAAAATGAAAACCATTTCCTATGCGACAAGCATTGGCTCTTACCTCTGAGATCTGTCTCTATGGATCCTGATAGAAGTATCAGACATCACTCACAGCATACTTCAGTTTTAATAGTTGCTAACATGTGGAGTCATCATGAGTAAGAACTCACTCCATTGACTGGACAGTAACGAGTGTGCATGTGTGTGCACGCATATGTGTGGGGGGGTATGTGTATGGGGCGCTAGTGGCACAGTAGTTGAGAGTTTGGCTGCTAACCAAAAGGTTGGCAGTTCGAATCCACCAGCTGCTCCTTGGAAACCCTATGGGGCAGTTCTCCCCTGTCCTATCAGGTCAGAATCAACCTGACAGCAATGGGTTTGGTTTTTTGGTTTATATATATATATAAACATGTATGTTAGCTTGTCTTACTGTGGGGGCTTGCATGTTGCTGTGATGCTGGAAGCTATGCCACTGATATTCAAATACCAGCAGGGTCACCAATGACAGACAGGTTTCAGTGGAGCTTCCAGACTAACACAGATAAGAATAAGGACCTAGCAGTCTACTTCTGAAAAAAATTAGCCAGTGAAAACGTTATGAATAGCAGCAGAACTTTGTCTGATATAGTGCCAGAAGATGAGCCCTAAGGTTGGCAGGCACTCAAAAGATGATTAGGGAAGAGCTGTGTCCTCAAAGTAGAGTCGACCTTAATGACACAGATAGAGTTAACCTTTCCGGGCCTTCATTTGCTGATGTGGCACAATTCAAAATGAGAAGAAACAGCTGCAAACATCCATTAATAATCAGAACATGGAAAGTACAAAGTATGAACCTAGGAAAAATGGAAATCGTCAGAAATGAAATGGAACGCATCAACATTGATATCTTAGGCATTGGTGAGCTGAAATGGACTGGTATGGGCCATTTTGACTCAGACAATCATATGATCTACTATGCTGAGAATGACAAATTGAAGAAGAATGGCGTTGCATTCATCGTCAAAAAGAACATTTCAAGATCTATCCTAAAGTACAATGCTGTTCGTGATAGGATAGTATACATACGCCTACAAGGAAAACCAGTTAATACGACTATTATTCAAATTTACATACCAACCACTAAGGCCAAAGATGAAGAAACCAAAAATTTTTACCAACTTCTGCAGTCTGAAATTCATGGAACATGCAATCAGGATGCATTGATAATTACTGGTGATTGGAATGTGAAAGTTGGAAAGAAAGAAGAAGGATCTGTAGTTGGACAATATGGCCTTGGTGACAGAAATGATGCCAGAGATCAAATGATAGAATTTTGCAAGACCAACAACTTCTTCATTGCAAATATCTTTTTTCACCAACATAGATGGCGATTATACACTTGGACCTCACTGAATAGAATATATAGGAATCAAATCAACTACTTCTGTGGAAAGAGACAATGGAAAAGCTCAATATCATCAGTCAGAACAAGGCCAGGAGCCAACTGCGAGTTTCAAGTTGAAGCTGAAGAAAATTAGAACAAGTCCACAAGAGCCAAAGTACAGCCTTGAGTATATCCCACCTGAATTTAGAGACCATTTCAAGAATAGATTTGACGCATTGAATACTAATGACTGATGAACACTAATGAATGCTAATGTGGAATGACATCAAGGACTTCATACATGAAGAAAGCAAGAGGTCATTATAAAGAAAGAAAAGACCAACATGGATGTCAGAAGAGACTCTGAAACTTGCTCTTGAACATTGAATAGCTGAAGTGAAGAAATGATGAAGTAAAAGAGCTCGACAGAAGATTTCAAAGGACAGCTCAAGAAGACAAAGTAAAGGATTATAACGACATGTGCAAGGACCTGAAGATAGAAAACCAAAATGGAAAAACACGCTGGGCATTTCTCAAGCTGAAAGAATTGAAGAAAAAATTCAAGCCTCAAACAGCAACATCGAAGGATTATATGGGCAAAATACTTAACGATGCAGGAAGCATCAAAAGAAGATGGAAGGAATTCACAAAGTCACTGTATCAAAAAGAATTGCTAGATGCTCAACCATTTCAGGAGGTAGCATATGATCAAGAACCAATGGTACTGAAGGAAGAAGTCCAAGCTGCACTGAGGACACTGGCAAAAAACAAGGCTTCAGGAACTTCAGATGACAAGAAATAAAGGGTATCACTGGTTGATGTCAAATGAATCTTGGCTGAAATCAGAGAGTACCAGATAGATGTTTACCTGTCTTTTACTGACTATGCAAAAGCATTCTACTGTGTGGATCGTATCAAATTATAGATAACATTGTGAAGAATGGGAATTCCAGAACACTTAATTCTGCTCATGCAGAACCTGTACATAGATCAAGAGGCAGTTGTTTGAACAGAACAAGAGGATACTGCGTGGTTTAAAGTCAGGTACGGTGTGCATCAGGGTTATACCCTTTCACCATACATATTCAATCTGTATGCTGAGCAAATAATCCAAGAAGCTGGACTATATGAAGAAGAGTGTGGCATCAGGATTGGAGGAAGACTCATTAACAACCTGCATTATGCAGATGCCACAACCTTGCTTGTTGAAAGTGAAGAGGCCTGGAAACATTTACTGATGGAGATCAAAGACCACAGCCTTCAGTATGGATTATACCTCAGCATAAAGAAAACAAAAATCCTCACAACTGGACTAATAAACCACATCATGATAAGCAAAGACTGAAGTTGTCAAGGATTTCATTTTACTTGGAACTACAATCAAAGCCCATGGAAGAAGCAGTCGAGAAAACAAACAATGCATTGCATTGGTCAAATCTGCTGCAAAAGACCTCTTTAAAGTGTTAAAAAGCAAAGATGTCACTTTAAGGACTAAGGTACACCTGACCCAAGCCACGGTGTTTTCGATAGCCTCGTATGCATGTGAAAGCTGGGCAATGAATAAGGAGGACCAAAGAAGAATAGATGCCTTTGAGTTACGGTGTTGGTGAAGAATGTTGACTATACCATGAAAGAAGTACAGCCGCCAGAGTGCTCCTTAGAAACATACTTTGGACGTATTATCAGGAGGGACAAGTCCCTAGGGAAGGACATCATGCTTGGTAAAGTAGAGGGTCATCGAAAAACAGGAAGACCCTTAATAAGATGGATTGAAACAATGGCTGCAACAGTGGGCTCAAGCACAGCGATTGTGAGGATGGCACAGGACTGGACAGTGTCTTGTTCTGTTATACATACGGCCTCTATGAGTGAGAACTGACTCGACGGCACCTAACAATAACAACAATGTATGTATATGTATATATACATACATATATATCACAGTAGTTTTAAAAGTAGTCCTGGATAAAATCAAAATAACAAGCAAAAGGTCTTAACTTAAATGACTCCTCCTTTTCTGCCATATAAAGCCATTAAAAATGAGAATTTCACAGAGTTCTTACACTTTAGCAAGATTAAACAATAATATGAAATTTAAAAAAATTATTAATTGACTGTCTATTAAGTACAAAAATACTAAATGAGGCACTATGGAATACAAGCTAAAAAAGATACATTCTTTTCTCTTACAGGGTTTATTGACATTTTACCAATTCCAAAATCTATTCCAGATTCAAAAGTTGAAAATTTGCTATCAGGGCTGATACTTCAAAAAAAAAAAAAAAAAAAAAAAATGTGTTGCTGGCTAAAGATACAATTCTCTAGAATTATCCTGATTAATAATGAAGCAAATAATCCTAATTCAGCAGAGGCAATAGTACATATTTGGATGCCCAAACTATATAAATGTTTATTTTAAATGAAATAAAAATTTATTTTAAAACCTATCTCATTACATTGTATCTTTGATTTGTACTGAACTCATTTCTCTATTTCTTGCAGTTCCTAACCTTCAGATCAAATTTGTGGGATTTTAATAGGTATTTCTTCTAGTCTGTCTTCAGTTTTACTGTTATGAGGACTCAATATTTCCCATTTCAAAACCCCAATTGAACAGAGCCCTTGCAATGTCAGTTGATGGTGAGGAAAAAGCAGAAGCTTTGAAGTCAGAGTCTTGAGTTCTTATCCTAATTCTGACACTGGGATTGGTTGTCGTTGTTAGTTTCTGTAGAGTCGATTCCAATTCATAGAAACACCATCAGTGCAGAGTAGACCTGCTCCAAGGGGTTTTCAAGACTGTGACCTTTCAGAGCAGATCACAAGGTCTGTCTTCCAAGGTGCCTCTGGGTGGGTTTGAACCACCAATCTTTTGGCTAGTAGTTGAGTGCTTAACTGTTTATACCAACCAGGGACCCTGTAAACGGGATAAGGTATGCGATTTCCCCAACACACAATACATTAAAAGTGCTGTGGACAGAAAACAGTATTCATCTTAGTTAAGGATCTAGCAGTGCCTTGAGACAACCATTCTGAAGATCAGAGGTTACCAGAGTCAAAATTATTCTAGTGCTTAGAAGGGAGATGTCCAACTCCTTCATTGTACAGATAAGGACACTGAACTATACAGGAGGGAAGTCACTTGTCCAAGGCCACACACTTAATAGTGACAGACCTTGGACCAGGTTTTGACACCTGACTTGGTCCTTTTTGCACAGTATGGTAAATATATCTGTAGAAATGATAGAAAAGTAGACTGACTCTATAATGGTCTTAAAATGTCTGCAAATTAGGGATTTTCCTGTTCTTAACACATCTCTGATATGAGATAATTACTAGAGCTCTGGATTTAGGCAGATGAATAATCATTAGTCCATGGGTCTCATTTTCCTCCACCATATTAAAAGAAGGGATTTTTAACATCATAAGCTTGTTTTATTATTGCTCAGCTATTCTTATAAAAGAGAAAAACAGACTAAAATATGGATAATTGAAGGTTCCAGTTAATTGGGTCCTAGTTAATCTAGGTTTTATTATTTTTAAACCATTTCATTACAAATTCTTATTGGTATAATTGCTTTAAAGTCTATTCCATATGGCGCCTTCTGTTCTCTAAGCTAAGATGACCCCAAAATGAAGAACTCTTTAAATTTAATCTGAGAGCAATACTCAGTCATTAGAATTAAGACAGCATTTTAGTCTCGTACCCCTATGTTTGTGAGCCAGTGCCTTTTCCTATATTTTTATTTTTAAAAATGCAATTTGAGCTTTTTGCCTCATGTCCTCATCTCAGATGCCATAAAAAAAGTGAGTAAAAAAATCTTTTCCCATAGAAAATCTCACACATAATGATGCCAGTAGGCCTTTCATTTTACTGGTTGCCTGGCTGACCAATATATTGCAAATAAGTGAAGATAAGAAAATAACAAGGAAGTAGTTTCTGCTGAGGGGAACAAATTCTACAGTTATGAAGTTGTAAGGAAAAGCACAATGAAAAATAATCTTAGTATCACAGGAGAAAGCAATTCTTAGCAGTAAAGCAGTAAGAAACAGCAGAAAATCTTAGGAAACAAAATCGGCAGGAGCACAAAGGCATCCCAATGTTTCAAATTGCAAGGTGAATTGAATGATGGAACGACTGTCTTGAGAACTCTTGAGATTAGTTCTCAGATATGTTTTATTTGCTTTTGCTTTTTTTTTTTCCTCTGAGCGATTTTCCTCATCTGTTTAGGCATTCTACATTTATGTCACAGCAACAGGGAAAGACACTTAAGATATTCATTAATTAAGACTCCATTTGTAGTCTACTGTGAAGGATAATCACTTGTTAGCTTAAGGTGAGAACTTAGGACTTAAATAATTACATGGCAGGCTCTCTGCTGTGAAGTTCAAGCTGCTAAAATTCAAATTGATGAGAGGAACTAACCAGACCTCAAATGAAGCAAATATTTTTCAAATTTCAGCAGAAGCATAAGAGAGAAAGAAAAGAAAAAAAAACCCTACTTAATGAATGGACTGTAACAAGTAGCAATTCTGCCCAACTTTAACAATATTATTTCACATCAGTCGTTCTTTATAAAGCAACGAGAATATTATTGTGTATGTGGCTTTCAAAGAAGTAGAGAGAGAATTGTAGACTTGATACAAATTCTTTCTGTATGCACAGAAAGTCAGTAGCAATGCCACAACAGGAATAGGGAATTTTAGTTATATACTATCTGTTTTTAAGATACTACAAATGCTCTTTGATGCCGTGTTTACCAGAGGAAATCTAATAGCATCTTACGAGCCGAGTAGGTGTCATCCTTGGTCCTCATCTTTCTTTTACCAATGAGAAAATGGAGCAGAAATGGTTCTGTGACTTAGCCAAGATCAAATGTCAGTAAGCAAACAATTTCCAAATCAGAGTCTTTCAAGTCTCAATTGACAGTCCCAGCCCAGAGAGTCAATTCTCTGAGTAGCATGTGAGAAAACAGCCTGAGACATTAAGGCTCGAGGTCTGTGGCCTTAGCCCTTTACTTCCGTTCCTTTTTTTTTTTTTTTTTTTTGGTCATGTGAACTTTTGCTCTCATATGTAAAAATAGACTATTTCTCTTATAACATCATCTGAAAGGCCTAATTAAAAGTTGATTATTTGCAGGAAAAAAGATTTAAATGTGTATGACTCAGTTCTACTGCCTATTATTCTTATAGTTGTTTTCTTTCTTCACAATTAGTACGTGTTTGTATGATTTAGGCAGACGTGAGGAAGGCACTTCAAAATGAGCCTAAGAAAGGAATCACACATCTCCTAGAAAGCAACTCAAATGCATCAACCCTTTCCTCTTCTCAGATTCCGTGCTCTAGAATCCCATACAAAGCAATCATTTTTGCCTCTGACATTAATGGGAAGGCAGGCTCAAGCCTTTATAAATGAAGAAAATAGCTATGAGGATTTTGCCTGTATAGTGTTGTAGCTATTACAGATTTTCAGTTAACCTTTGTTCCTGCTGGGCAAATACCATAATGGTCAGACTCCAGTGCCATAGACTATGTCACACTGTACAAGATACACCTAAGGATTTAACTGAGACTTGAAGGCAATTTCAGCAAAATAAAAAGATATAAAAAGCATCCTAATTATCAACTTGCATAGAAATGACGACCAAAAATTAAATAGTTCTCTGCTTCTGACAGGTAAATATCCATTATTATTCTATGCAGTATTAAGTGTCATTAATGTACCATGCATAATATAATCACTAAGCTATATTTCAATCCAGGTATAAGTAGAATATTGTGCTTAGGTATAGTATAAATCACATGAAGAAGAAATATAATCCTTTCCTTTCCAGAGCTCAGAGAAATGACAACACTGTGATATGCATCTAAAGACACACAACTGTACAAACACAAATAAATGACACTAAGAAAGATATCCAGTATAATTTTCATCATTTTCAGGATCAGTTACTATGTTCTGAAAATATTGGTCACTGAATTTGCGCATAAGGAGAGAAATGGCTCTGACTTTCTGTAGAATGATGTTAGATATTAAATTAATTATTCCCCAATGTCAAGAAGGTCAAGCTGAAGCACCGACTAAACCCAAAAGTCTGAACAGGCAGGGAATACCTTTGGTATTTTACTGGGCTTACCTTATCAGTCAGCCAGTGAAGGGCAATTCTGTTCTGTGGAAATCATCTTCCCACAAGTCACAGATCTACTCAGACACATTTAAGGCTTCTGATGCATCCAATTGAATCACGGGGCGCAAAAGCTCTTTTATGTAGAAAAAGTGCTCCTCCTTAATATAGTAGAAAATGGCATGATTTCTAACCTTCATTTATTTCCTAAATGACCTCTATTATTTAAGAAAGTGGGCAATTCAGATAGTAAATCAATAGATTTAGTAATAATCTTCTAATATGAGCCCTTTATGTATAGAATTCAAACATTCCTGAACAAGAAGTTACTACAAGGGGAAAAGAATGAGAAGCGTTACATCATGACTAAACCAAGTTCATTCCACAACTAGAATATCCATCAAGAACGAGATATACTTTTTGAGACATGTTTAGAAAATTTCATGATGAGAAACAGTTGAAGCAGGGCTGTAAAAATTTCTCGAAATGGTAGAATTAGATAATTCCAGAATACAAAAATTAGGGTGTTCATCTTTTGAACCTGAATTATGATAGTCCCTCCGCTAATCCACAGAAAATTGTATCAGTGACTCATGGAGAAGGCAAGCAGGAGATGAAAAGATAGGTCTGCCAAGAGCCAATGCTAAACCAGACCTAAGGGTTTTATATAGAGACAATCAGTCCACAAAGCCCTGTATCTTCAAAGGAAACCTGTAGTGGGGATGGAAGGGACTGGTAACTTCCCATTCTCCCTCCTCCTCCCATGTATAGAATGGTTTTCTTTCAAGTAAAGTAGAATTCACCAGAACACAAATTATTATGGTGTGTGAGTTGTTGGGTGGATGTGTACTTGGTGGGATTCCTGGTTTTCCTCTTACCTCACTCATTGCTCCTTCTCAACCTTCTTTTTTTAGAAATCCTGGACAGGCTTCCACTTGCAAAAAATATGAGTAATCTTAGGTCAATGATCTCAGGTGTTTAAGAAAAGTAATTTTATTAATGGCTGAATTAAATTTTTATTTGGAGTGTCTATTCTACTGGGTGATGGAAACAGGTTCTCCCCCACTTTTTTCCCCAGATTTCCTTGCTATATTCTGGTCAAAGTGTAAAGAGAAATTACTGGGGGAACAACATCAACGAAATTGGTCAGTATGTTTGTAAATATACCTTTAAGTGAAAGTACCAACACTGTTAACATACTTGTTCTAAAGTAATATTATAAGCCTCAGGAAAAAGAGCAGTGGCTGACAAAAAAGCTCACCTTCAGCTTCACTCTGCCAAGACCTTAAACCAAAAACAAAACCCGTTGCCATTGTGTCAATTCTGACTGATAGCAACCCTATAGGACAGAGTAGAACTGCCCCATAGGGTTTCCAAAGAGCGCCTGGTAGATTTGAACTCTAACCTTTTTGTTAGCAGCCATAGCTCTTAACCACTATGCCACCAAGGTTTCCAAGACCTTAGCTGAGCAGAAATTGTCACCAGCTGCAGTGTGCTCCATACAGAATAAGGGGCAAGGGAAAAGCTATACAAAGATATGTCACTACTGCTCCGGCTCCATATAGTAGCCTCACTCTCATTATGTTTAGTATCCTTGACCAAACAAGTAGGGAATTTTAGCAGGTCTGTGTGTATTTTAGTATTGCCCACTAAAAGCCTTACACACAATGCTGCAATATCAAAATATCTCATCTGGTGATCTTGGGTAAGTCACTTCTAACAGAAAGTCTAGAAGACATACTATGTTTCTTTGTCTACCAAAAAAAAGACAGTGCTGATCATTGGGTTGTCTGCCCACTGCAGACATTGCCCAGGACCTGACAATAAAGGGGCTGCCTGGGCAGCAAGGGTTAACAAGATCCTGAGCCTCTAAACTCCTGGAGTTAAAAGCAAACCCCTTTTATCTGTTACACTGATGGCTCTACTGTGTCCTTGACCCTGATCTCTGGAGTTTTGACCCAGGCCCAGCACCTAACCTAGATTTTGCTTTGTTGTTGCTGACAATGAGCTCTGACTCTGATTAGCCCAGAAACAGCAAATCTAGAACAAGTGACTGCATCTATGCCTCTGCCAAAATTAGCTATCAGAACTTTCAGTCTTAAGGACAAGATCACTATAAAGATTGCTTTCCTTATGTAACTTCTTATTAATTATATTAATTTGCCAAGTCATCATCAGTAACTTTAGCCTAAACCTAATTTATATGCATTAAATAAGGTTTCATTTATGCATCTTCAGATCTAACATTGGCTTGGGTCTGTGCTGTCCAACATAGTAGCCACTAGCCACACGGTGCTATTGAGTACTTGTAATGGGGCTAGTATGACCAAGAAGCTGATTTTTGTCTTTTATGTAATTTTAAATAATTAAATGCAAAATAATATTTATTCGGTTATTGAAAATTTTTAGGTGTTTTTGGAACCCGGTATATGAATCCACTTTTTAAGTTATACATTTTATGAAATGTAAATGCAAATCAAATATTTTCAATATTATCATTCCAATTGAGATGAACTGTAAGTATAAAATAAACACTGAGTTTTGAAGACTTAGTATAAAAAAAGAATATAAACTATCTCATTAATAATTTTTATGGTTTACATTCTGAAATGATAATATTTTGGATATTGGGTAAAATAAAATATATTATCAAAATTAATTTCCTGAGTTTTAGTTTACTTTATTAATATGACTATTAGACAATTTAAAATTACATATGTGGCTTGAATTTCATTTCTTTGGGCAGTGCTGGTTTAGAAAAACTATGCTCATTAAATTGTCTTAGTACACTGTAAACATTTTATCATTTCCTGTAAGAGTTTCCCCACAAACACTATACGTTAATATTTTAACCTGAAGCTTTCACTGCAAATATAAAACCCCCATATTCTTTTTTATTCTATAGAAAATACTGTAGAAAAACTCTCTTTTTCTGATAAGAACACCTGCCTAGTTGTGCAAAGCGAAACAGAAGAATTACTTAGGCTTCTCACTCTTCCCTAAAATTTGCATCCAATAATGCATTCCCAACATTATTTCTGCAGCTTCCACCATTACCAAAGCTCTTTCTGTTGAAAATCCTCCTGCATGAAATAAAGAGAGCAGATGAATGAATGAAATAGATTAGGATGTTATTTCCTTCTTCTTTTGTTAGTTGCAAAATGCACCATATGGACATATCACAATGTGCCTTGCAGAAATTTAAATCTCTGATAAAGTTTTTTATTTTTTTTAACAGAATGACATAAAATACTTATGATGAATGAACGTTGAGCATTAAGTGATGAATGAGTTTTTGAATAACTATCCTTTCAGAAGTTATATCAAGTTTCTAGTAATATAAGCATCCAAGTGCTGTTTAAGTGGCTCATGCTTCAGGTTTTTGAACACATCTAATGCCTCTATAAAATCTCACGGTGAAGTATAACCTACACATTTCCAGGGTTTACCTATGAGCAGATTTTAGAGAGTCACAAATTAAGATTTTTTTTTTTTTAGAGTTGTAGTTTAAATGAAGTTTACCTTTCAAGTTAGTCTCCCATACAAAAATTTATACATACATTGTTATGTGACCCTGATTGCTCTCCCCATACTGTGACAACACACTCCTCCTTTCCACCCCTGATTCCCCATGTCCATTCAGCCAGCTCCTAACCCTCTCTGTCTTCCCATCTCACCTCCAGACAGAAGCTGCCCGTTTAGTCTCTTGTATCTACTTGAGCTAAGAGACACACTCCTCACGAGTATCACTTTATGTCCCACAGTTCAGTCCAATCCTTGTCTGAAGAGTCGGCCTCAGAAATTGTTTTATTTCTGGGCTGATAGAGAATCCAGGGGCCATGCTTTCCAGGGTTCCTCCAGTCTCAGTCAGACCATTAAGTCTGGTCTTCTTACTAGAATTTGAGTTCTGCATCCTACCTTTCTCCTGCTCCATCAGGGACTCTATTTTGTGTTCCCTGTCAGGGCAGTCATTGGTGGTAGCTGGGCACCATCTAGTTCTTCTGGTCTCAGGCTGATGAAGTCTCTGGTTTATGTGGCCCTTTCTGTCTCTTGAGCTAATACTTTCCTTGTGTCTTTGGTGTTCGTCATTCTCCTTCACTCCAGGTAGTTGGGACCAATTGTTGCATCTTAGATGGCTGCTTGCATTACAAATTAAGATTTTAATCAACTCTTTGAGAGTTTCTTAAGTGACAGAATCAAATTAACTTTACTTTGATCTTTAATGTGTTACTAACTTATTTGAGTAAAAGTTATCATTGTTTGGAAATATTGCTAAAATAATAACAATATAACCTTGTAGAAGACACTACTTGGCCAAATATATATTAAATCAAGGATTTATTGGGCACTTTAGTAAATATATATATATTCTGTTTATATATATATATATATATATATATATATATATATATATATATACAGAAAAGGCAAAAATGATTGGCCTGACTCTTCAGATATTGCACCATAGACCCAGAGGTAAGAAATGCACATACAGAACATTCATGTGTTAGAATTAGTAGGCTTTGAATAGATAGAAAGGAACACAGGGAAAAAAAAAAGAAAGGAGTTATAGTATAGATAAGACCAAGCAAATATAATTTCTAGAAAGTAAAAGAAAGTAATTAAATTAATGCAACAAATATACGAGAGAATTTGTGAACTGAAAGATAGATATGAAGAAATTATCTAGATTGTGTAGCTGTTGTTGTTAGATGCCATCAGGTTGGTTCCAACTCATAGCGACCCCATGTACAACAGAACGAAACACTGTCTGGTCCTGCACCATACTCACAATCACTGCTATGTTTCAGCATATTGTTGAAGCCACTGTGTCAATCTATTTCACTGAGGGTCTTCCTCTTTTTAACTGACCCTCTACTTTACCAAGCATGATGTCCTCCTCCAGGAACTGATCCCTCCTGATAACATGGCCAAAGTATGTGAGACAGAGTCATGTCGTTCTTGCTTCTAAGGAGCATTCTGGCTGTACTTCTTCCAAGAGAGATTTGTTCATTCTTCTGGCAGTCCACAGTATATTCAGTATTCTTCATCATCACCATAATTCAAAGACATCAAATCTTCTGTGTTCCTTATTCGTTGCCCAGCTTTTGCATGTACATGGGGCAATTGAAAGCACCATGGCTTGGGTAAGGCGCACTTTAGTCCTTAAAGTGACATCTTTGCTTTTTAACACTTAAAAGAGGTCTTTTGCAACAGATTTGCCCAAAGCAGTGCGTCTTTTGATTTCCTGACTGCTGCTTCCATGGGCTCTGACTGTGGATCCAAGTAAAATGAAATCCTTGACAACTTCAATCTCTTCTCCATTTATCATGATGTTGCTTATCAGCCCAGTTGTGAGGACTTCTGTTTTCTTTTTGACCTGTTATAATCCACACTGAAGGCTATGGTCTTTGATCTTCATCAGTAAGTGCTTCAAGTCTTCTTCACTTTCAGCAAGCAAGGTTGTGTCATCTGCATAATGCAGGTTGTCAATGAGTCTTCCTTCAATGCTGATGCCACATTCTTCTTCATGTAGTCCCATTTATTGGATTGTTTGCTCAGCATACAGATTGAATAAGTATGGTGAAAAGATACAACCCTGATGCACACCTTTCTTGACTTTAAACCATGCAGTATCCCCTTGTTCTGTCTATACAACTGCCTCTTGATCTATGTACAGGTTCCTCATGAGCACAATTAAGTGTTCTGGAATTTCCATTCTTTGCAATGTTATCCATAATTTCTTACGACCCACATAGGTAAAGATCTTTCTGGTATTCTCTGCTTTCAGCCAGTATCCATCTGACATCAGTAATGATATCCATGGTTCCATGTCCTCTTCTAAATCCAGCTTGAATTTCTGGAAGTTCCCTGTCAATGTACTGCTGCAACTGCTTTTGAATGATGTTAAGCAAAATTTTACTTGTGTGTGATATTAATGATATTGTTCAATAATTTTCACTTTCAGTTGGATCACCTTTCTTTGGAATAGGCATACGTATGGATCTCTTTCAGTCAGTTGGTCAGATAGCTGTCTTCCAAATTTCTTGGCGTAGACAAGTGAGCACTTCCAGCAGTGCATCAATTTGTTGAAACATCTCAATTGGTATTTCATCAGTTCCTGGAGCCTTTCTTTTCTCCAATGTCTTCAGTATATCTTGGATTTCTTCCTTCAGTACCATCGGTTCTTGATCATATACTACCTCCTGAAATGATTGAACATCGACCAATTCTTTTACTATAGTGACTCTGTATTCCTTCCACCTTCTTTTGATGCCTCCTGAGTCATTAAGTATTTTGCCCATAGAATCCTTCACTTTTGCAACTCCAGGCTTGAATTTTTTCTTCAGTTCTTTCACTGGAGATATGCTGAGTGTGTTCTTCCCTTTTGGTTTTCTCACTCCAGGTCTTTGCACATGTCATTGTAATACTTTACTTTGTCTGCTCTAGCCAGCCTTTGAAATCTTCTGTTCAGCTCTTTGACTTCATCATCTCTTCCCTTCACTTTAGCTACTGTTCAAGAGCAAGTCTCAGAGTCTCTTCTGACATCCATTTTGGTCTTTTCTTTCTTGCCTGTCTTTTTAATGACCTCTTGCTTTCTTCATGTCGTTGATGTAATTCCCACAACTCATCTGGTCTTCAGTCATTAGTGTTCAGTGCATCAAATCTATTCTTGAGATGGTCTCTAAATTCAGGTGGGATATACTGACGTCATACTTTGGCTCTTGTGGACTTGTTCTAATTTTCGTCGGCTTCAACTTGAACTTACTTATGAGCAATTGACGGTCTGTTCTGCAGTCAGCTCCTGACCTTTTTCTGACTGATAATATTGAGCTTTTCGATCATCTCTTTCCACAGATGTAGTCAATTTGATGCCTGTGTATCCAATCCAGCAAGGCCTACGTGGTAGTCGCCGTTTATGTTGGTAGAAAAAGGTATTTGAAAAGAAGTCATTGGTCTTACAAAATTCTCTCATGATCTCCGGCATCATTTCTATCACCAACATCATATTTTCCAACTACAGATCCTTCTTCTTTGTTTCCAACTTTCACATTCCAATCACTAGTAATTATCAATGCATCCTGATTGCATTTTCCATCAATTTCAGACTTCAGAAGTTGGTAAAAATCTTCAGTTTCTTCATCTTTGGCCTTCAGTGGTTGCTGCATAAATCTGAATTATAGTTGTATTAACTGGTATTCCCTGTAGGAACATCCCTATCTTTGACAGTGTTGTACTTCAGGATAGATCTTGAAATGTTCTCTTTGACGATGAATGCCACACCATTCCTCTTCAATTTGTTATTCCCAGCATAGTAGACCATATGATTATCTGATTCAGAATGGCTAATACCAGTCCATTTCAGCTCACTAATGCCTGGGATATCAATGTTTCTGTGTTTATTTCATTTTTTACTATTTCCAATTTTCCTAGATTCATACTTTGTACATTCCATGTTCCTATTATTAGTGGATATTTGCAGCTGTTTATTCTCATTTTGAGTCGTGCCACATCAGCAAATAAAGGCCCCAAAAGCTTGACTCCATCCACGTCATTAAGGTCAACTTTACTTGGAGGAAGCAGCTCTTCCCAAGTCTTCTTCTGAGTGCCTGCCAACCTGAAGGGCTCATCTTCTGGCACTATATCAGACAATGTTACACTGCTATTCACAAGGTTTTCACTGGCTACTTTTTTTTCAGAAGTAGACTGCTAGGTCCTTCTTCCTAGTCTATCTTAGTCTGGGAGCTCAGCTGAAACCTGTCCAGCATGGGTGACCCTGCTGGTATTTTAATACCAGTGGCAAAGCTTCCAGCATCACAGCAACATGCAAGCCCCCACAGTACAACAAACTGACAGATGCACGTGGGATCCAGACTGTAGCTAGCATTAAAAATCAAAGAGATGGAAAATAAGAAACAACAGTTAAAAGACATAAATAATTAGACTGAGAAAGCATTCCATGTATCTACTTAGAATCCTAGAATGAAACATGTTGGTAGTGTTGTGTGCCATTGAGTCAATTTTGACTCAAAGCAGCCCCATGTGACAGAGTAGAAATAGGGTTTTCTAGGCTGTAATCTTAATGAAAGCAGATTGCCAGGTCTTTCTCCCGAGAAGCCACCAGGTGGGTTCGAACCACCAACCTTTCAGTTAGCAACCAAGTGTTTAACTATTGCACCACCAGGGCTCCTGAATGAGACATAGATGAAATAATATTTAAAAGAATGTGACTGGAAATTATCCAAAACTATTGAGCATTCTAATCCACAGTTTCAAAATATCCAATAAAACAATATCTAGACACGTTGTAGTGAACTTTCTGGAGATTAAAGCAAAGAAATAATATTAAAACAACCAGACAGAAAAGACTGGTTACCTTCAATGGAGCAATAGTTCAGAATGACAGCTGGATTGTCATCAACATCTGTGGAAGCCATATAATTGGACTGATGTATTTAATATGGTGAATGAAAATAATAGAATTGTGTACCTAGCAAAAGTATCTATGAAGAACAAGAACAAAATAAGATATTTTTATGAAAACAAAATCCAAGACGATATACCCTCAACTGGCATTCATTAAAATAAATTTGAAAAGATATATACTTCAAGAAGAAGGCAAGTGGTCCCAGATGAATGGCCTGAGCTGCAAGAAGAAATGAAAAACATAGAAATTTATATATATATTTAAACAAATATTAACTACATGAGACTATAATAACAATGCATTATAGGCTAAATAGGAGTCCCTGGGTTGCACAAATGATTAAGTGCTCAAAAGGTTGGCAGTTCGAACTCACCCAGAAGTGTCTCAGAAGACAGGCCTGGTGATCTGCTTCTGAAAGGTCATAGACTTGAATACCTATAAAACAGTTCTACTCTATGCAAGGGGTAACCAGGAGTTGTAATCAACCTGATGGCAACTAACAACAAGAACAACATAGACCAAATACGATAATTTAAATAAGTAACTACAATACAATATAAACTAAGAGAAGGGTGAATAGAGTTTAAGTGTCTAAGGTCTTTGCACTGTTCAAGAGAGCAAAAAATATACTAATTAAATTTAGACTTTAATAAGTTAAGCATGCACATTATCATTACAAAGAAATAATAGAAATGAAATGTATAATTTCTAAACAGTTAGAAGAAAAAAATAAAGGAGAAAAAATAAATCAATTATTCTAAGAAAAAAGCAGAAAGAAAGAGAGACACACATAAGAGGGATAACAAACAGAAAGTCCAAAATAAGATAGTATATTATATCAGTAATTCCATTAAATGTAAAAGGAATAAATATTCCACTTAAAAGCAGGTATTTTCAGAGTGGATATTTAAAACGAGTTATCTGCTGCTTATGAAAGACATATTGGAGACTTCCACTTTGGGGAAGATGAAGTAGATGTACTTTTCCCTATTCCTCTCATCAAATGCAACTAAAAACCTGGAGACTATACATAAAACAGCCATAAGATGACCCTGAAAGGTGGAAACAATAAAGCAGTTCAGCTAGAGACCTGGAGACGTAAGGAACAACAGTGGTGAGTTCTCAGGTTTTCTTTTTGCTTCATCTGTCTCAGACTTGGAGCTGAAGAAGCCAGCAACCTGAAACTCCAATGGTGCAAACAAAAAAAGCCCCAAGGAAAGCCCGCTTTCTCTAGCCAAAGGACCAAGAAAGTGGAAGCCTAGCAAGACAGAAAACATTTAGACAATAACTGCTCAACTCCAGGCAAACACTATGGAAAAAATTGTGGCTTCACCCATGCTAGCAAAGGCCAAGTAAGGAGCCTAGACTTCTACCCTCAGCAGGCTATACTGGGGCGCTCCAACCTACCCATCCTGAAGAGGTAGTGTCAGAGGAGATCAAGTAGGGAGCTGAAATTGTTATCCACACTGAATGGTAAGGAGTTCCTCCACACCCTGCAGTGTCAGTGAGACCACATGGGGAGTCTGGACTGCCACCCTCACTCAGCAGTACAAGGTATCCTTACCGCTCCCTGCTGGGATGGCATCAGAGGTGGTCTAGTGGACAGAATGAAGTTTTCACCACTGCTTATTTGTAATGAGCTCCCCAGCCCCACGTGAGGAGCAGTAAAGAGGCACTCCCACCCCTCCCAGCTAGGGAGGTATCAATATAGGTCTCGTGGCAAGCTAGAACTCTCACCTCTATCAAACAGAGGCCAATTGGAGAACCTGGAATTCTGTTTCTACCTTGAAGTAACAAGGTAGTGCCCCCCTCCCAAAAAAAAAAAAAAAAAATCCGTCAGAGAAATGTTAGAGAAGACCTGCTAAAACAGAAGGTTTAAATAAGATCCAGCATCTCATAACACAATTCTCAAAATGTCCGGGTTTCAATCAAAAATCACTCACCATAACAAGAATCAGAAAGATCTAAAATGGAAGGAAAGGCATATCTAAAACTTAAGAAAACAGAAAGCCTGAACATTAAAAGACAAGGGAGAAAAAGCACCAAGCAGGAACTAACCAAAAGAAAGTGGTTTGGTTATATAAGCTACAAATACAAATACAAAACAGACTTTAAAACAAGGAGCTGTACTTTAGATACAGTGAGTCATTTCATCTAAAAGGAAGACAAAATTTTAATCCATTTAATAATACAGCCTCAAAACTTATCAACAGACTTTGTCAGACTATGATGAGAAATAGTAGGGGTCTATTTGTTACCACAGTCTAACCTAGTTTAACGAAAATCTCTGGACAACAAATTTAATGTACCCAGAAGCCATGTTTAATTGTGGGGAAAGTGAGTTATCTAGTGATGAAGAAGATTTTCCCTTAAAGAAGTGTGGTGTGTTGTCACATCCATCTCATCCATATCTTTTCTTCTCATGTGGTGTTCCTAGAGGGAATCTTTAGGTGGAAAATTGACTGCAACATTTCCCTATGGAGGCAGAGATGGGTGGATTGGAAATGAGGAGAAGCAATATGGGAAGCCAGCTGAGCCCTGTGCTCACCTGCAGATTTACGGAGACAGAGTGTAGGGCTTATTGAAACTCAAAAAAAAAAAAAAAAAAAAATTAGACATTTCCATGAATATGAACATCATCTGTTAATATTATGACATTTCCTACAGAGAACACAACAGTAAAGATTACAGAATGCCTCTCATTAGAATACCTCATGTGTCAGTCACTCAGAAGGAAAACAAATCTTTAGCACCCAAAGTTAATCTAAAGTATAATCCCTTATTACTGTCTCTTGACATTACGTTTCCCTAGGGTTGCATAGACTCTCCTGAGAGTGCTAATCATCATAACTTGTTCTTCCCCTGGTAAAAATTAGGATGACAGTGCTAGAAAAATAAAGGCAAGGTTTTCCTTACCAACCACCAGTCACTTAGAAAAGTATAGGAGTTAGCCAAGTGTCTCCCATTACCTGTTCTAACTAGTCACAGAGGCAAAAGCTGAACAGATCAGGCCTTTAACTACCCAGTAGTGTATTAACCCACCACCCATATGTCAATTTGACGAACTGTGGTGGCTTGCATGTTGCTATGACACTGGAAGCTATGTCACCAGAATTTCAAACACCAGCAAGGTCATTCATGGTGGACAGGTTTCATCAGAGCTTCAAAACTAATACAGACTAGGAAGAAAAACCTGGAGATCTACTTCTGAAATTAGCCAATGAAAACCTATGGATCACAACAGATCATTGTCAAATACAGTGCTGAAAGATGAGCCCTATAGGTTGGAAGGCACTCAAAATACACTATAGTCACAACAATGTACTTGAGCGTACCAATGATCATGAAGAGGACCAAGCAATGTTTCGTTCTGTTTTAAGTGGGGTCACCATGAGTCTCGACAGCAACTAACAACAGTATATTAACAGAGACAGTGTCTCCAGGCAGAACATCAGAAAATTCCGCAGATTTATCTCCATGCTGCTACTACCTCCCTTGTGAAAATAGCTTTGGTGGGACAGTGTGAGTAGACAGAACTACATCCTATAACTTTCAAATGCACCAGACAGGAGGCACCCAAGGAAAAAGTCAAGGTCCTAAAACCCTGGAGCACAAAACCCTCAGGACTAAGTTCTTCTCTCGTGGGCAGTCTTTCACCATGTACCTTTTCCTAACCCCCAGGACTGCAAATCATGAAGGAAATTTATTTACAGCCAAAAAGAAACACCAGGAAATAATTGGAAAAAAAAAGAGAGAGAGAGAAGGCCTATCCTAGACAGTATGATTTCAATGGCAGGCAAAGTCAAAACCATGCATGGTAGACAAGTTTCTCTCTCCCAGCATCATTGCCAGGGAACCACAGGAAAAACAGCTGTATTGTTAAAAGATTTTATTTTAAGTCTAAAAGTATTGATCACATGGATTGTACACAGTCTTCCTTACCAGAAGACCTTTTATCCTAGCCTATAATCTAAAAGATCTAAAACTTCACTGCCTGCACTGCTGGAAGCTTTTTCATTGAACAACACTCTTAAAAACCTCTACATTTTGGTTTTCAACTCCTCAGCAGAGCAAATTATCCCATCAGCCTGTGGAGAAGTGGGAGGTTATATTCATGAAATATGAAAGAGCATAACACAACAATGCAAATGAGAAGCTTGAAATCTATTTCACCAGTTACAGCTTATCCTAGAAGATACTTATTCTCAGAGAAAAGAGGGGGGAAAAATACACTGTAGCCTTTATATAGAAAGTTTTGAGAAGAATATTAGCACTATATTTAAAGGAAGCAGGAAATAGCTATTCAACTCAATGCCTCCCTCCATCATTCCAAGGCCACCTTTTAAGGATGTTTTGTTATTATGAGACAGAATGAATGTTTTCTGCCTGTCTGACCTAGAGAGGTATGTTAGTCCACAGTTCTTCAGCATCTGCCTAGAATGTACTGACTGAAGGCTATAAAAATCACAGAAGGACACTCGCTATCCAGCATGCAGGCAAAACTCACATTTTCTGCTCCCGCGTATTCTCAAATAGCTATCACGTGCATTTTCTTAAGGAGCAGAGGCCTTCTGTTAAGAAGCTGGAGAATCAACTAGAAGCAAAATATCAGGAGGAGGAAGAAAAAACCCATTGCCATCAAGTCGACTGCAACTCATAGAGACCCTATAGGACTGATGAGAACTGCCCCATAGGGTTTCCAAGGAGCAGCTGGAGAATTCGAAATGCTGAGTGTTTGGTTAGCAGCCATACCTCTTAACCCCTGTGAAGAGAGGAGTGCAATTCAGTCCAGTTTCCTGGGTAACCCTTGGGTAGTCAGTGAGTTCTCTCTGCCTATCAAAAACAGTGAGTACATTACTTGAATGAGACTTACGTCCACATTCTGGGGTAGGTCTTACTGGCCTGTTTTATGCATTCTGGAAAATATTATATATAGCACTCAAGCTATGAGTAAGTGATGAAAGAGTCATCCCTTTTCCTAAGACCCAGTGTACTTAGGAAGAGCTTTGCGTGTTTTGGCTGGTTAGGAATAGCCAGAACCAGTAGCCCAGTTGGAACACCTCAGTTGCTGCAGCAGAGAGGAGAAAGCCATATAAAACAACACTAGAGTTACAGCAGGCCCAGAAATAATGGACACTTGCATTCCTTTCAAGGCTCACCTTAAATATAGGTGCCTCTCTGAGGCCTTTTTCTCCTTTCCAAAGGCAGTGAGCTCATAGAAGGCAGACCCTTGACTCATTTGTGCACATATCCCCAGCATATAGCACAGGTTCTTGTACTCAGTGAATGTCTGATGAACGAATTAGGGATATTTCCTTGTGGGTCCCTAATTTGAAGGAATAAAATATCTCCCCTTGCTCCCAGGTTACTTGACATGGCTGAGAAGCAATCACATGTTGTTGTTAGGTTGCCATCAAGTCAGTTCCAACTCATAGTGACCCTATGTACAACAGAACGAAGCACTGCCTGGTCCTGTGCCATCCTGCAAGTCTACTTCTGAAAAAAAATTAGCCAGTGAGCAATCACATACACATGTTAACTAGACTGATTCTAAACTTAAAGCTTCCAGCCTCAGTGGGTCTCTGGTGATGCCCGACAGTTCTATCACTTTTCCAACACCCTGGCCTTTCCTGTTCCCCATGCAGCTGTTTCAAACTTTTCGTCCTCTCCTCAGTCCCTAAAATTTCTTCCAAAATTTGACTGCCACAGGATATAATATCCTACTTAAAAATAGAGGTTATAAAATACAAGTTTCTTTATCAGGTACACGTTTCTTTATCAGGTACAAGTTTCTTCAATTCTTCTCATTTACCTCTTTACCTCTGTATTTAACTCTATCCTCACTGGGTCACTGTCTTAGTCATCTAGTGCTGCTATAACAGAAATACCACAAGTGAATGGCTTTAACAAAGACGGATTTATTCTCTCACAGTTTAGGAAGCTACAAGTCCAAATTTAAGGTGCCAGCTCCAGGGGAAGGCTTTCTGTCTCTGTCAGCTCTAGGAGAAGGTCCTTATCATCAATCTTCCCTTGGTCTAGGAGCTTCTCTGTGCAGGAACCTGAGGTCCAAAGGACACACTCTGCTCCTGGCACTACTTTCTTGGTGGTGTGAGGTTCCCATGTCTCTCTGCTCACTTTGCTCTTTTATATCTCAAAAGAGATTGGCTCAAGACACAATCTAATCCTGTAGACTAAGTCCTGCCTCATTAACATAACTGCTGCTAATCCCATCTCACCAACATCACAGAGACAGGATTTACAAGACAAAGGAAAATCACATCAGATGACAAAATGGTGGACAATCACACAATACTGGGAATCATGGAACAGCCAAATTGATACACATATTTTCTGGGGACACAATTCAATCCATTTCAGTCACCCATACTTTTTTCTTCCTTTCTCGGAAGAAAATGTCACATTCCTTTCCAACGTGAGCCATCTGTGTATGGATTCCTTCCCCTTACATATCCTCCAGAATTTCTCTGTGTCAGTTAACCACCTCATTCTTGTACCTTCATTTTCTTCACCTCCACTGAGAGAGCTTTGAAGCCAACAGATCTTTTAGCTATGTCATCATTTTTAGGCTATGTGACCATGGACAAGCTCTCTAACTTCAGTTTCCTTATATAAAAATGGGAATAATAATCTATGCCTTACAAGATTTTATGGGAGGATTTAATGAGGTAGTGTACCTAAAGCTCTCAGTTCAATGCCTGGTACATATGATCAGTCAACATATATACGTATCTTTTCTTTCTTTCTTCTCTTTCCAAAATAAAATAGCTATGAAGAACTCTGCTTCCAATTCTGACTACAACGTGCTCTTCCTTTCCTTCCAAGCCTTGAATTCCATGCCCATAGTTCTCTTCTCATTTACTACTCGGCCCACTACAATCTGGCTCCTCCCCCCTTCACTTCACTGAAACATCTTTTCAAATGAAACTAAGACTCCTAAATGCTCTGAGTCTCACAGCTTTAAGTTTTTTCTGAAAAAACCAAAGACTGAATCATAGAATAATAGATCAGATGAATGCCTGAATGGATGATGCTCTCCCTAGTTGATTGTATCTACTTTCATGGCTTTAACTTTTACCCATATTCCATGATTTCCAAATACTTATCTCCAGCCTGAACTCTCTCTCTCCTAACTCATCCACCTATATTTCTAAAGGCTTTCTGATAGTCTCTGCCTTGATATATCATGGGACCACATCATAGGTTGATACAAGAATCTACCCAACTGCCCAAATTAGAAACTCCAGTGCAGCCAGTCCCCTATGAAGCCTCTTTTTCTTACCTCTCAGAGCTAATCAGTCACTAGGTCGGCTACTCTATCTTCAGGATATCTTTCAATATTAACCAAATCTCTAAAGGGTGAAAGGTTTTCTAAACGTTAACTATATGTTCTAGGATTCACCTGTAGGTGCAATCACACTAACTTAAATAACCTGAGTTCCTAACTGTCTTACAGCCTATATACATGGGCCCTCCAGTCGGCCAATCTGAGACTCACATGTGCTTACATAGCAGCTGCAATGTTCTTTCTCTCCTGCATTAACTTTTCTTAATAGGCATAGGGCCTGCCCATGATGGCAGCTTTAAATGCTTCATAACTGCCACTAATGATGGTGTCCAATGTCAGAAAACGAATGGTGCTGCCTAAGATACTCTCCCCTAGTTTTCTAAAGCCACACACTTTAAGACATTAGAGACTGTCAGTTTTACGTACAAGTGAATAACATGGCCCTCCATCACACTCAGGCTGCACATTGTCTCCTGGTCTGGAAGCAGCATTACCGGTGCCCAGCCCTCACAGCGTCTCCTGAAAATCCAGTCCCTCATCTTTCTTGCCCTTCATTCCCTAGAACTACTACTCAGTCCAGGAACCAGTGGCATTCTATTCTTTCTGCTGGACTAGTCAAAGGACCCCAATGAGAAAAGAACATAAGTTATTTTTACCTATAAAATTAGCAAAATAAATACAAAGTATCACAATCAATGCTAGGTAGAATGTGGTGAGTCAGGCACTCTCATTGACTCCTGGTAGAAGCTTCAAAAGTTTCTGAAGGAAATGTACCAAAATGTTAATAACAATTGCTTCAGGGAGATGGTATTAAGAACTTTTTCTTTCCCTGAGTCTTCATACTACTTTGTGCATGCCAAGTGTGCTTCAGTGGGCATGTATTACACTGATAATCAGGAGAAAATATAATAAAAAGTAAGCTGTCCATCCCAAAATGGCTTTCAAATCCATTCCCTCTTGTCCATTTCTATTATGTTCTCTACCTCCCACTGCCCTGTTTCAACTGCCCATCATTTCGTCATCTCTCCCAGGGCTATTGCAATAATGTCAATAGTACCCTTATTCGTCTCCTAGCTTCCAGTCTTTCTTCCTTTCACCTATTGTCCCCTTTGTTGCCAAATTTTTCTAATCTTGTCACTCCCTGGCTTAATAGTTCTCATAGATCCCTAAGGGTCACAAGATTAAACTTCAACTCCTTAAGTATGAGTTTACAATCTCTTCCTATCCTCTTTTTTAAACTTTATCATAACTCCTATCCACAACTCTGTTTTCCCAAACCGAGCAACCTGTAAATTGGTCTTGCTGCACTGCTTAGTGTCATGAATGTGCCAATCTCACGTCTTGGTTCTTAGATCCCATGCCTCTGTCTCATTTATTATTTTATTCCAGAAACATATATTGGGCACTAATCATATGCCAGACTTTGAAGTAAAAATTGGTCACTTAAAAATAAATGGCACTCCAACTTTCAGAAACTCAGTTTAGTACAGTGCATCAGACGTGTAAATACTAAGTTCTGAAATGTGTTACAAGTGCTGTTATAAAATCTTGCACAGGGTACAAATGGAGCAGAAAGTGGAAGAGTTCGATTTTACTAAGGGCTTAGAAAAGATTTCATAGCAGAGGGACTCCAAGTCTTTAAAAACATGACTGGGTCTTCCAGTGGCCTGCCTCTCCTCATCTCCTTTAGCTGCCTGATGAAATTCTATTCATTCTTCAAGGACCCATCTTCCAAAACCTCAGTAAACCGCTCACTTACTGCTCCATGATCAATGAATGGCTCAAAGTATGCTGTTGTTTGTGCCTCTTTGTCTTTGCTATAAGATATCTGTTTTTAGATTGCCCCACCCCATCTCAGATTGATGCATTCACAGTAACCCACATGCTGCTGGTCTTTATACAGGTCCTTGTTTTTTGTAGAAAGTTTTTTAAGTTTTCCAAAGTCATTTACCCACACTACCCCTTGAACTGCATAAGGGCCCTGAGAGTTAGGAATGTGCGATTATTTCTATTCTGCAGATGAAAAAATCAACCTAAAGAATGAAATGACATGCCCCAAGGCACACCATGTGAGAGTGGACTGCAGTTCATGGACAAGAAAAAACACTGGTAGCCTGTTCTTGGAAGGTAATTTGTCCTGGCCTGGGGCATTGCTCTTTCCAACAGTGCATGAAGTGTGCCACCACTGTGCCATCTTTCTTCAAAGTATGCTTCAGCTTCTAGCTTCTCTTTTATCCAATGTACCTGCAATACAGATTTCTGTATAGGATGTAAATAAACAGCTTCAGACTTCTTTTATGTAACAAAAGCTACACAAGAAGAAAGTTCAACAGAAAAGATAGAGATGATTCTAAACTTCCCGACAGTCTATCCAGAGTTACTACTAGTTGTTAAGTGCTCTGGAGACTGCTTTTCACCTGATTGCCTTCTATCTCTGTGTTGATGTCTTAGGATAATTGCTGATTTATCATCATAGCATCCCTCAGCTATAATGACACTTTCCAATACTAGATTTTTGTCCCCCATCGATATTTATTGCATTTTACTGCAGCTATTTTCCATTAGGATGTGCAAATAGAAATCAATATTAAGATCATTCTCTAGCAGTGCTAACTAAATCCTCTGCACTGGCAATCTTTAACAGGTGATTTTTAGTCAATTCAATATAATTTGCTCTTTCTTAATAACTCAGCTATAAACTCAGCCCTAGGAACATGTTTAAATTTTAAAAGGAAGCCAATGTACTTCTCAGGGCTGTGTTTACAGTGTGAAACATCCCTTCACCCATCCCCACCAAGCCTATTGAACTGGCTAAAAAAAGATACTCTCACCTCTCCCTTTCTGAATCAGGCAGACTCATTTAGTTATTTTCCCAGGAGTTATTTCCTTTATGAGAATGAAGCCAAAAGAATGTCTGGGACTCAAAGGAAGCACATCCTTTCCCCAGCACCTGTGTTTCAGGACACTTTACACCTTGAAATCTACCAAACTGTGTCAACTGAATATACCACCAAGATCCCAATGTGGAAGTGACACGAGGGCACCTGTGCTGAAGGCTTTGCCCCAGACACCTACTGGAGGTGGAGGATGGCTCTGGTTGTGTCTGTGAGTGGAATAGGAAGGAGCTCAAGGGCACAGCACATGGCAGGACTGACTGCAGAGCATTTGATAACACACCAGGTGAGCCAGTGCAGCTGTTACAACATTAATATCAATAAGCTGGGGTCTGTAGAGTATTTCATAAAGCTGTGAAAAAAATGAGAAGGAGCTGCCAGTTGTCAAAGCTTATTAACCTGGCCGGGATCTTTCAGATGCGTGGCTAAATAGCCATCAGTAGGTCTGTAAATTCCTCACAGGGTTGCTGCTTTCAGGGATTTTGCCTGATTTAGTGTGGGACTTCTCTCCCTTTCTCTTTCTTTTTCTCTCTCCCTCCCTACTCCCCCCTCCCTCTTCTTTCTCCCCTTCCCCATTTTCCCTACCACCTCCTCCTCGCCACCACGTTTTTTTTCTTCACTTTCAAACTGGTACTGAAACTTCTGCATTGTGGAAAGTTTTCTCCACAAACAAGGAAAGTCTCTGCTCTGAGTCTTAGCTTGCCTGCGGGAGGTTAAGACTTAGAACCAGGGACGGGGACACTGGGAGGAAGAAGGGAGGAGCAGTGGCCAAATGGGCAAGGAGCAGGCAGGAGTGGGAGAGTAGCACCCGGCAGAGCCCAAATATCAATACAGACAAGCTTTTCCTCTGCCCAAGTTTAGTGTCACCAGCCACCCATACATCCCCTGGGGACCCAGGAGGCCATACAGTAATAACCATGAGCAGAATGCAGCTGCCCACTCTGACCTGCCACACCCACACCTCTCTCTTCTGGGGCTGCACCCATCCCAGTCCAGGGCAGACAGCACTAATCATTTGGACATGGGCTTCCACTCTGGGAGAAGGTTAGCAGCTGACCAGCATCCTGCTTGCCAGTGGAGCCCAGTGGGACACACTACACAAGTTGTGCATATCAGTTCCCCAAACTGAAACATTTGGTGCTGGTGAGATATTCCCTGAGTCCTTCGAGGGCCACCCAAGCTCCTGCAACGGTCACACGAATGGCGCTGAATTGGAGGCTACTGCCCTCTACCAGCCTATTACGGAACCAGTGTCTAGTCATACTGCGTGAAACCATCCTATTCCTCTGACAGGAAATTAGTACATTTTTAAAAATATTTTTAATGTGTGCAATAAAATCAAAGCTTTAGGAATAATGATTCAGCATCACCCTAAGTGCATGTCTTGGATGCAAAGCCACTCCCAAAGCCCTGGAAAAGCAATTTAGGGTAGGAAAAAGGAAAAGATGAGCTAGAGAAATGACTGTGTTATTATGCTGCCTGAGTTCCCAACTCAAATAGAAGCCGTGCCTAATGCAGTGCTGGCAGGTGAGGGAGAAGCCTCGTGTCCTTTGCATTTGGGAAACTGGATTTAAGTATACTTTGGAGTCATAAGTAAAAGCTATTTCCCGAACACAATTGATGCACATCACAAGCTCCTTTTCCTCCTGAGGTCATTGTGGCTCCATGTTTATTGATGAGTGTGCTTCACCCTAATCAGTATTCAAATCAGAGTGTTTGGCTTATTTAAAACCCAATTTTACATATACTCTGATTTTTAAAGTTATTTAAAAATGAAATCTTTACTAACAGCACAAAAATAACAAGCATGAAGTAACAGAAGGTTTTGCAAAGATTATAGGACTAAAGTAGGGGGGTGATGCCAGTGATTACTCAGGAACAATCTTTGAAAAACATTCTGGGCAGAAACAATTTCTGCTGATGTGTCACGTCTTGCAGGTTTTCTATGAGGCATCAGTGTCTCTTGAAAGAAACATTTGACAGGAAGGGTGAGTTCAACGTGTGTCATCTTAATTATTACATGAGTAACCTTCAGACTGAAAATGACTTTTTGGATTCACCCCGAGTGAAAGACTTGAAAGCTAAAAACACTTTTTTCTAACTTTACCAAGATTTTCTGCTCCTGTGACTTCCAGTCCAAATAGCCTAGCAACACTAGGATACAGATAAGTCTGACAGTTAAACCCTAGTCTCCGAACCATGAAACGAATCAATAAAAAAATGTTGCTAGCATGATGAGAGTGAGGATATGACTGTCACCTGTGCTGGTGTCACAGATGGACAGGTTAAGTCTCTTGCAAGTATCTGTAATCATGGAAGAATTCTAATGCCCTTCAAGGCCTCTCTAAGCTTACCAATCTCCAGAGAGGAGGACATCTGAAGAAATGCTACCAGCTTCCTTTATTGATTTCTCTGACTGCTGTGACTTCTATCTAACTTTCCAAGTTGTTCTTTGGCGTCCATAAAAAAGGACTGAAAGGCAATGGGAGTTGGGTGCCTCACTTTACATTTGTTCGTTTGAATTATATGGATTACTAGGGTCTGGGCTAGTGAATACCAGTCACGCAAAAAATGTCTGCCTTTAGGACTTGGTAGAGCCTGTAAGCAGGCATGCAAACAGCATCACATGCAGGGTCTGCACTGTTGTGAACAGGTCTGACAGGTCTCTTGTAAGGACACTCTTTGGCAATAGAGAAGTATGAGGGACTAAGTCTCTATGTGCATGTGCATCAACATGGGAGGGCCAGGCGAGCGTATAGAGACCAAAATTCATTAGTGATTATCAGGGGCAGGTGGGAAGGAAGAGGAGAGGTGAATGTAATGCTTAGGGGACACTAAGCTTCTGTTAAAGGTGATAGTATAATTTGGGAACAGATAAAAGCGATGGTTGAACAACATGATAATCTTAATTGTCACTGAACATGGGAAGACTGTTGAAATGTCAAATGTTTTGTTACATAAATATTTACCACAATAGAATTAAAATTAGATTATATTGTAACATCAGAAGTTTAATCTATAACTCATACTTCTCTAATGTTTCCATAAAAACACAACCTAATGGCAGAGAAGACTGAAAATGTGAACCAACCATAGTCTAGGTGAGGGGTGGGAACTAGGAATTGTGGAAGAGCTTGAAGATTTATTCTCAACAAGTTCAAAATATCTTTGAACAGTCCTGGTTTAGCTTTAAAAATCAATATTAGGGCAAAATGGCACTCTAGGCAGAAGCATCTCGCCATCCCTCCACAGCAAAGATCCGAAAAACTAAGCCAAACAGAGAAAACAACAATCCTGAAACCCTAAAACATCAAATGAAGAGATACAGAACTCAGCCAAGAACCAATGGAGTGAGAAAACTGACAGAAAACAGAGAGCGAGGAGAGATTCATGCAGAGGTCCCCTATCAGCTAACACAGCTTGGATCAGCCATCTTGGACTCCTATCAAAGACCAGCAAATAGGGGGTATGAGAAAGCAGCTTCATGGAGCTTCCAGTGGGAGACAGAACAACTGGTAATTTGCAATACACGCTTTCCCACCCCCCACCTTTCTTCACCCCCACTCAGCCTCCTCTGCTTCCTGCAGCCACAGTCTTTTGTCCAGGAAGCACCAGTTGCTTGGATTTCACCCACCCAAACTGGCCAGCTCTCTGAATGCCATTTGTTGGCTGCTGGTGTTGCTTTTTTTGCGCTTCTTTTGATTTCTTCCTTACTTCTCACCACTTCCCCCTCCTTTCGCTCAAATACCTGGCTCCATGCGCCATCTTTGCTTCTTCCTGAGGGGCTCTGGAGCTCCAGTAATTTGCAATATACACTTCCCAATCCCCCACCCTTCTTCACCCCCAGTAGGCCTCCTCTGCTTCCCGCAGCCACAGTCTCTTCTCTGGGAAGCACCAGCCGCTTGGATTCCACACACCCACGCTGGCTGGCTCTCTGAGTGCCATTTGTTGTTGCTTTTGTTCCACTTCTTTTGATTTCTTCCTTACCTCTCACCACCTCCCCCTCCTTTTGCTCAAATAACTGGCTCCGTGCACCATCTTTGCATCTTCCTGGGGGGGTTGCAGAGCTCCGTTCAAGTGTGGAACTGCTTCCCGGTCTGGGCTGCCATGCTGGTGGGATCCCAGGGTTTTTGTTTGTTTGTCTGTCTTGAATTGTTTGTTTGTTTTCTTTTCCTTTTCTTGACGTGGGAGCCCTTTCTGACCCAGCGGTGCTGTGCGACTTGGAAGCTACCCCCTCGGCTTGAGCAGACACACAGAGGGATCCCTGAGAGCATTTCTTTATTCGTGGTTTTTTTTTTTTTTTTTTTTCTCTCTCTTTTTTCGGGGGATTTTCTTATCCTTTTTTTTTTTTCTAAATTTGTTTTCTTTTCGCTCTTTTTCCGTTTTTGTCTTTCTTCATTACTCAGTTTCTCATCTCTCTATATCCTTCTTCTTTTTCTGTTCCCTGAATACCTGACACTGAATACCTCTACACCTTCTAGCCAGGCTGTACTGAAACACCTGAGAACAACTTCCACAGACCTCATAACCACACGGGTGGGATCCCTAGGAACTTTGCTGTTCTTTTCCCTTTCGATTTTTAATTATTCATTCTTTTTTTTATTTTCTTCCTCTTCCCCTTTTTGTTTTTCTCCATTTCATAGTCTCTCATCTCTCCACTCCAACAGCAAACTCCCCTAGCACTCTTGTTTGTTTGTTTGTATGTTTTTGGCTGCTGTTCCTCTCTCCTCTCTCCCATATCCATCTTAGCTCCACACATAACAATCTTCCCCCTACATCCTGCTTACCTGCACCGTGCACTTAACATCACACCACCAAGCAGCACAAGCATGGCCTACTGGAACCTGCCCTGCACTGATTACTGACCCGCCCTGCTGGCTGTAGTAAGTGCCACAAACAACC
This sequence comes from Dugong dugon, assembly GCA_030035585.1. Classification (NCBI taxonomy): domain Eukaryota; kingdom Metazoa; phylum Chordata; class Mammalia; order Sirenia; family Dugongidae; genus Dugong; species Dugong dugon. Next base: position 139,539,035 of record CM057464.1, on the reverse strand, counting down.
CAACCCAGTAGCTCCTCTTCAGCTAGACATGCCCTGCTGTACCATATCTCAGTGACTGACCCTGCCAATTGGAGAAGAAGGTGAAAATTATTGTGCCCACAGACAAGCAAACAACAAAGAACACACAGCCTGCCTGCTCAGTCGAAGCCAAATTAAAAAAAGGACAAAAAAAAAAAAAAAAAACAAATCTACAATCAATAAAAGAGAAAAATAAATACTGAATGCCCCAAAGAAACCAGACTATATCAAAACATTTACAAAAACAGGACAGGATGGTTCCAGTAGGCATCCAAAATAAAACACCAGATGACTTTCCAGTGGAAGAAAAAGCACTAAAACTACCTGATAGGGAATTCAGATCTCTAATACTCAGAATTCTCCAAGAGTTGAACCAAAATGCAGACAAAAATGAGGAAAAAATAGACAAATTCGTGGAAAATACAGACAAAAAATGGGAAAAATTCAGGAAAATAATGCAGGAACAAAATGCCAGAATAAATTCACAACTAGAAATTATACAAAGACAACAATTAGAAATCCAAAAGATGAACAACAAGATTTCAGAAATGGACGGTGTCATAGAAGGGCTGAGGAGCAGATTTGAAATGGTAGAAGATAGGATCAGTGGAATTTAAGAAAAACACTTGGATACAACTCTGTTTCAGGAAAACTCAGAAAAAAGAACAAAGAAAAATGAAGAGACCCTGAGAGTTATTTGGGATACAATCAAAAGCAAAAACCTGTGAGTGACTGGAATTCCAGAACAGGGGGAGAAAACAGAAAACACAGAGGATCATTGAAGAACTGCTGACAGAAAACTTCGCCAATATCATGAAAGATGAAAAGCTGGCCATCCAAGAAGCTCAACGAACCCCATATAGGAGAGACCTCAAAAGAAAATCAACAAGGCATATCATAATCACACTTGCCAAAACCAAAAACAAACAAAGAATCCTGAGAGCAGATCGTGAAAAACAAGAAGTCACATACAGAGGATAAACAATAAGACTAAGCTCAGATTATTCGGCAGAAACCATGCAGGCAAGAAGGCAATGGGATGACATATATAAAATCTTGAATGAAAAAAATTGCCATCCAAGAATAATATAACCTTGAAAACTCTCATTCAGCTATGATGGTGAAATTAGGACATTTCCAGATAAACAGAAATTAAGGAAATATGTAAAAACCAAACCAAATTTACAAGTATTATTAAAGGGAGTTCTTCGATCTGAGAACAAACAACTTCAGCTCACAGGCAGAATCTACAATGCAGGATCATACCAGCCAGATACCAATCTAGGAAATGAACTCTCAAGGACTATCCAAAACCAAAAGAAATACAACAGGGAATCAGAGCAGTTAATCAGTAAATGACAACAACATCAGAACAATAAAAGGGGGAATAAATGGTGTAGGAATAGAGCCTTCTAATGGAGAGGAAGGCAAGGTGATATCAAGTAATAATAGTCTGCTTCAAACTTAAAAAGTTAAGGGGAAATTTCATGGTAACACAAGGAAAGGTAACAAACATACTCTTAAAAAAAAAGAGGAAAAACATAAAGTCTCAGCAAAAACAAAAGAAATGAAAAAAAAAAAAATCCACAAACAAAAGTAACTCAGCACAGGAGAGTAAGAATAACAAAGAAAACGTCAGCACCACAAAAAAAGCACTACAAAATGACAGCAACAAATTCACATCTATCAATGATTACACTGAATGTAAATGGATCAATGCAGCCATAAAGAGATGGAGAGTGACAGAATGGATTAGAAAACAGGATCCATCAATATGCTGTCTACCAGAGACACACCTTAGAAACAAAGATGTGAATTTATTAAAAGTCAAAGGTTAGGAAAAAATATATCAAGCTAACAACTACCAAAAAAGAGCAGGGGTGGCAATACTAACCTCAAATAAAATAGACTTTAAAACAAAATCCACCATAAAAGACAAAGAAGGACACTATATAATGATTAAGGGGAAGATCCATCATGAAGACATAACCATAATAAACATCTACGTACCCAATGACAGGGCTCCAAAATACATAAAACACACTCGAACATTACTGAAAAGAGAAACGGACAGTTCCACAGTAATAGTAGAAGACTTCAACACACTACTCTCAGTAAACGACAGAACACTTTAAAAGAAACTCAGTAAAGAAACAGAAGACCTAAAGGGCACAATCAGCCAACTTGACCTCATAGACATATATAGAAGACTCCATCCAAAAGTTGAAAAGTACATATTCTTTTCCAATCTACATGGAACGTTCTCCAGAAGAGACCACATCTTATGCCACAGAGCAATCTTCAACAAGATCCAAAATGCTGAGATAATTCAAAGTATCTTCTCTGACCACAATGCCATCAAGGTAGAAATTAAAAATAGAAAGAGCAAGGAAAAGAAAATCAATTACATGGAAACTGAATAATACCCTGCTTACACATCACTGGGTAATAGAAGAAATCAGAGATGGAATCAAAAAATTCCTAGAATTAAATGAGAATGAATACACTTCATACCAAAACCTTTGGGAAACAGCAAAGGCAGTCCTCAGAGGACAATTTATAGCAATAGATGCACATATCAAAAAAGAAGAAAGGGACAAAATCAAAACATTATCTACACAACACAAACAAATACAGAACAGCCACTGGAAGAAAGGAAATAATAAAGACCAGAGCAGAAATAAATGAAATCCAGAACAGAAAAACAATAGAAAGAATCAACAAAACCAAAAGTTGGTTCTTTGGAAGAATCAATAAAATCGACAAACCACTGGCCAGACTGACAAAAGAAAAACAGGAGAGGGCACAAATAACCCAAATAAGAAATGAAATGGGGGACATTACAACAGACCCAACTGAAATAGATAGGATTATAACAGAATATTATGAAAAACTATACTCCAACAAATTTGAAAACCTGGAGGAAATGGATAAATTTCTAGAAACACACGGCCTACCCAAACTACAACAAAGTGATGTTGAAAATCTGAACACACCCATAACAAGAGAAGAGATTGAAAAGGTAATAAAAAAAACTCCCAACAAAAATAAAGCCCTGGCCCAGACGGCTTCACTGGATAATTCTACAAAACATTTACAGAAGAGCTTGTACCAGTACTATTCAAGCTATTTCAGAGCACAAAAAAGGAAGCAACACTTCCAAATTCATTCTGTGAAGCCAGCATAAAGCCGATGCCAAAACCAGGCAAAGACATCACAAAAAAAGAAAATTACAGACCAATAGCTCATGAATATAGCTGCAAAAATTGTCAACAAAATTCTAGCTAATAGAATTCAGCATCATATCAAAAAAATAGTACACCACGACCAAGTAGGATTCATACCAGGTATGCAAGGATGGTTCAACATTAGAAAATCAATCAATGTAATCCACCACATAAATAAAAGGAAAGAAAAGAATCACATAATCATCTCAACTGATGCAGAAAAGTCATTCGACAAAGTCCAACACCCATTCCTGAAAAAAACTCTCAATAATAGATACAGAAGGGAAATTTCTCAACATAATAAAGGGCAACTATGCAAAACAATGGCCAACATCATTCTTAAAGGAGAGAGGCCAAAAACATTCCCCTTGAGAACAGGAACAAGACAAGGATGCCCTTTATCACCACTCCTATTTAACATTGTGCTGGAAGTTCTAGCTAGAGCACTAAGACAAGAAAAAGAAACAAAGGGCATCCAAATTGGTAATGAAGAAGTTAAACTGTCCCTGTTTGCAGATGATATGATACTATACATAGAAAACCCTAAAGACTCCACAAGAAATCTACTGGCACTAATAGAAATATTCAGCAGAGTAGCAGTATACAAGATAAACATTCAAAAATCAGTTGAATTCCTCTACACCAATAAAGGGAACGATGAAAAGGAAATCAGGAAAACAATACCATTTATAATAGCCCCTAAAAAAATAAAATACTTAGGAATAAATCTAACCAGGGATGTAAAAGACCTATGCAAAGAAAACTACAAAACACTACTGCAAGAAACCCAAAGGGATCTACTTAAATGGAAAAACATACCATGCTCATGGATAAGTAGACTCAACATTGTGAAAATGACAATTCTACCCAAAGCAATTTACAAATACAATGCAATCTCCCGATCCAAATACCAGCAACATTCTTCAAAGAGATGGAAAAACTAAGCATTAACTTTATATGCCAAGGGAAGAATCCCCAAACAAGTAAAGCACAACTGAAGAAGAAGAATAAAGTTGGAAGACTCACGCTACCAGACCTTAGAACCTACTATACAGCTGCAGTAGTCAAAACAGCCTGGTACTGGTACAATGACAGATACGTTGACCAATGGAACAGAATTGAGAACCCAGATGTAAATCCATCCACCTCCGGTCACCTGATCTTTGACAAGCAGCAAAATCCATCATGGGGAAATGACACTCTTTTTAACAAATGGTGCTGGCAAAACTGGATAGCCAGCTGCAAAAAAATGAAACAGGACCCATACCTCACACCATATACAAAAACTAATTCAAAATGGATCAAAGACCTAAATATAAAGCCAAAAACTATAGAGTTCATAGAAGAAAAAATAGGACCAATGCTACAAGCCTTAATACACGGCATTAACAGGTTACAAACCATAACCATTAACACACAAACCCCAGAAGATAAGCTAGAATAACTGGGATCTTCTAAAAATGAAACACCTATGCTCTTCAAAAGACTTCACCAAAAGAGTAAAAAGAGAACCTACAAACTGGGAAAAAATTTTTGGACAGTACAAGTCAGAGAAAGGTCTAATCTCCATAATCTACAAGAAAATCCAACACCTCCACAACAAAAAGACAAATAATCCTATTAAAAAATGGGCAAAGGAAATGAACAGACACTTCACCAAAGAAGACATTCAGTTGGCCCACAGACACATGAGGAAATGCTCGCAATCACTAGCCATTAGAGAAATGCAAATTAAAACCACAATGAGATACCATCTCACCCCAGCATTACTGGCATGAATCAGAAACACTGGAAATAACAAATGTTGGAGGGGCTGCGGGGAGATGGGAACTCTTATGCACTGCTGGTGGGAATGCAAAATGATACAACCATTTTGGAAAATGATATGGCGCTTCCTCAGAAAGCTAGAAATAGACATACCATTCGATCCAGCAATCTCACTACTAGGAATATATCCTAGAGAAATAAGAGTCGTCACTCAAATAGACATATGCACACCTATGGTCGTGGCAGCATTGTTCACAATAGCAAAACAATGGAAACAACCTAGATGCCCATAAACAGATGAATGGATAAACTAACTATGGTATATACACACAATGGAGTACTATGCAATGAGAAAGAACAATGATGAATCTGTGAAGCATCTCATAACATGGAGGAAACTGAGTGAAATAAGTCAATCATAAAATGACAAATATTGTATGAGACCTCTATTGTAAAAACCCATGAAAAAGTTCACACACAAAAAGTAACAATCTTTGTTGGTTACCAAGGATGGGAGGCATGCGAGGGAAATACTAAATAGGCAATAGATAAGTGGTTATCTTGGGTGAAGTGTGAGACAGTACACAGTACAGGGGAAACTAGCACAGCTTGTACAAGGAAAGGTCATGGAAGCTCCATAGACACATCCAAACTCCCTGAGGGACTGAATTGCTGGGCGGAGGGCTGTGGGGACCAAGCTCTCAGGGAACATCTAGCTCAATTGGCATAACACAGTTTATAAAGACAATGTTCTACATTCTACCTTGGTGAGTAGCACCTGGGGTCTTAAAAGCCTGTGAGCAGCCATCTAAGATACTCCACTGGTCTCATCCCTTCAGGAGCAAGGGAGAATGAAGAGAACAGGATACAAGGGAAAGATTAGTCTGAAGGACTAATGGACCACAGCTACCAAGGCCTCCACCGGACTGAGTCCAGTACAGCTAGACGGTGCCCAGCTACCACCATTGACTGTTCTGACCAGGATCACAACACAGGTTTCTGGACAGAGCTGGAGAAGGATGAGAACAAAATTCTAACTCACAAAAAGAAAAAAAAGACCAGATTTACTGGCCTAAAGGAAACTGGAGAAACCCTGAGAGTATGGTCCCCATACACCCTTTTAGCTCAGTGGTGAAGTCACTTCCGAGGTTCACCGTTCAGCCAGGGAGTGGACAGCCCCATAAAACCAAATGGGACTAATGAGGCACAGCAGTTCAGGGACAAGGGCTAGAAGGCAGAAGGGGACAGGAAAGCTGGTGATAGGGAACCCAAGGTTGAGAAGGGACAGTGTTGATGTATTGTGAGGTTGTTAACCATTGTCATAGGGCAACATGTATACTAACTGTTTAATGAGAAACTATTTTGTTATGTAAACCTTCATTTAAAGTAAGAATAGCAGCAAAATTGGAAGAGCGTAGTTGATATCATTGAACTGTGCATGTAGAAATTTTTGAAATGGTGTATCTGTGGCTATGTATATTTTCACCAAAATACAAAAAAAAAAAGGTCAAGAAGGGAGGGGGTTGACATGTCATGGGGTTGTTAACCAATGTCAGAAAACAATATGTGTACTACTGTTTCATGAGAAACTATTTGTTCTGTAAACCTTCACCTGAAGTACAATAAAAAAAATTTTTTAAATCAATACTAATATGTATTCTACCCTGTAATGAATCTATATTGTTTGTAATATAAAAAAAGTAATTTGATGTGGTACATCCATAAAATGGAATAGTATTCAGTGACAAAAAGAAATGAGCTATCAAATCACAAAAGACATGGAGGAACTTTAAATGCATACTGCTAAGTGAAAGAAGTCAGTCTGAAAAGACTACACACTGCATAAGTCCAACTATATGACATTCTGGAAAAGACGAGACTATAGAGACAGTGAAAAGATCAGTGGCTGCCAGAGGTTTGGGTTGAGAGGTGGGATCAATTGGTAGAGCCAAGGCATTTTTTTAAGGCAGTAAAACCATTGTGTATGACACTACAATGGAGGATATGTGACATTATGTATTTGTCAAAACCCATAGAACTGTACAAGACAAAGAGCAAACTCTTTGTTTATGTAAATTACAAATGGAGCTCAGTGGAGATGTTCACTGAGCAAAGTTAACGGTCAGTAAGTGGAGATGTTCACTGAGCAAAGTTAACGGTCAGTAATTCTGGAACCCAGACTTCTTTCATCTCATGATCCTGCATGCCTCTAGGACCTAAGAGCCATTCCATTCAGATAGGGAAAGAGAGAAGGAGAATTATACAAGAAAGGTTTGTATTGGTCAAGTCTTAAAATGTCCTGTATCATTTGTTCCAGTACCACTTTGCTATTATCCATTCACATGGCAACATTTAACTACAGAGGATGCTGGGGAAGGTAATCTCACAATGTAACCAGAAAAGGAATGGGATCTGGCGAAAATACAGCAATCTCTGTCCCATTTCATCCTTCTCATCAACAAATATTCATTTCATCCCTCCTCCCAAACAAAGAACACCCTCACTGCTTTCCCAGAGGAGATAACCCATCCAGCTCACTGCCTCAGGTTCAAAGTTCAGGACCTCCATAATGTCTTAGAGGTCCTGGACCTTCTGACTTAGTGACCCATGAACAAAAAAGATACATTATCCACCCCACTCCCACCTCACATACATACATACTATATAGAATAAAGTGGTTAGACAGGGAGAGGATATCCTCAACAAAAACTCCCATTCAGAAAAGAGAAGAATGGAGGTAAGCGCTATGGACACTGGGCCACAGTAAGTATAAATTCCTGCAGATCAGACATTGTCAGGGCCACTCACCCTGAGGTAGTTGAATTTCCTTGAGTATGCCCTGATTCTGCTATCTGGGAGGAACTCCCGTGCCCATTGTTTACCATAGCCCCCAGCTCCATCATCCCTGAAAGGTTCTTCTTTGGCCACAATCCTCTATGGTCACATGGGAAATGAGGATTGAGTAGTACGTCCTCCTTTAGGACTGGAGCTCACTTTCTGCTTACTCAGGCTTGGAGACCTGTGGCTCCTTTTCTGTCCCGTAATATTGTTCTTTTCGAAAACATCCCCCCCAGTCAGTTCCATGTGAAGTAACTACATTCAAAATTCTTTCCTAGACATAGTTCTCAAGCCCGTTTTATATTTTAGCATCCTTATCCCCATGCCTTCCAATCCCTCTATCTCTCACCTTAATGGTAACTATTTTAAGGTTATCTGAAAATAGGTTTGGATTAAAAAACAATAGCCTTAATTTCATTTTTGCCAGGAGGCCTTTGTTGATCAAGAACTTTTTTAGTTACGGGCAGTCTCTGGTTTATGAATGAAATCTGTTCCTAAGTCTGTCTTTAAGTTGAATTTGTAGTTAAGTCAGAACAGGTACATGTGGCTCTTATTTAGCATCAATTAGTCAAATGTTTGTCTTAGTATACAGTATATATTTTACCTTTCTATGCATATAAAACACTTTAAAAAAATACTTCCAAATCGCACAGTGTTTTCATGGGTGTCGCAAAGTAGTGTCTGTGTTTGTTATTATGAACCATTGTATTTAACTCAAATTCTTAATACACTATGCTTTATAATAGCACATTCTTAAGTACAAGTTGTCTGTAAATTGGACATTCATAACCCAGGGACTGTCTGTATATTTCTTACTTTTGGAATTCAGAAGCAATTGTATTTCCCTATCCTGTAAGGCTCTTGATCTCTGAACTTACTGTTTCCCCTGACCTCTGCTTGAAACCAGCCAATTTTCAACTAAGTTCATCTTCGAGTCCTTCACTTGATTCACTATAAAAGGCAGCCAGAAGCAAGCAATCACTCTCTTTCCAACCACTTTCAGGAGATATAGCAAGAGACCCATTAAATCATAAACTATGACTGACACCTGGATGCTTTGGGTTTCTTGTGTTCAGGAAGCAACAGACTAAATGATGAATCATCAACCTGTGTAATTAAGCCTGATCAGAAGAAACAGGCAGGGCTACTTTTATACAATGAAGGCAGGAAGGAGTATGTGTGGAACCCATGTAATTTACTTTGTGACATCTTGGTTTTCCTTTGCCCAACTGTAACTGTATATGGATAGGTATAGCACCCCAGTCTGAGAAGGATATGGTGGCCAAAAATCATGCTTCTTGGTGATGACAGTCTTGGTCATGCTGCAAGGTAAGCCATTGAGGACAGCATAAATGGTAGTTGAGGGTGAGGAAAATCTAGAATGAGCAGTGCAAGAGGGAAATGATGAGTATCATCTGCATTCCCAAGATCAATTGCAGCTACAGAGTTTATAGTTCATCCCACTAACTGCCCTCTTCTAAATTTCGCCATAGGAATCGAAGCTCACCAGAATCCTGGAGGAACTGCTCCCTCAACTATATGGAGAAGTATATCCAAGCAGTGCAATGGTGGGTGGGCTGTAATAGAAACAAAGATACACTATTCAGATTCCCTTTCAAGGAAGGCCTTGCTGACTAGCCACAGGCAATATGGTGAGCAGATAGCCTCTAGCTATCAGCTACCTCAGGAACTGCTTCAGCTTGCAGAAATTATCCTCCCTGGAAGGTACACCCTTCCCAGTACAGCCCATATATGATTAAGGCAGAAATATAAATGCCTGGCCATTTCCATTTGACTGGGGTTACCCTGTTTGGCAATCCTTGCCCTAAAACTCCCCACCAGGTTGGATAAGACTTTGTCAGGACTGGAACTGCAAGTTAATTTCTTCCTCTGCCCAGTCTTGCCTCTGTTTGCATATCTTCACAGGTGTTGATCCTTAGTAAACATACTGCTCCCCAAATTCTGTTTCAGCATTACTTCCAGAAAACTCAACCCGTGATACCTTCTATACGTATTTCTTTAATACCTACCACTCAATTGCTAAGCAAATGTCACATCTTTTAGGTTTTTTTTTACAGAAAAGTACTACCAATTTCTGATTAAAACCAAAAACCTGTTGCCATTGAGTCAATTCCTACTGGTAGCGACACTATAGGACAGAGTAGAACTGCCCCGTAGAGTTTCCAAGGAGCACCTGGTGGATTTGAACTGCCAACCTTTTGATTAGCAGCTGTACCTCTTAACCACTATGCCACCAGGGTTTCCAGTAATTTCTGACTAGGCAGGACAGAATAACTGCTGTAACAAAAGTCCTAAAATCTCACTATCTTGACACAATGAAACTTTATTTCATGCTTATACAATAGTTCAGTGTGGTTGTTTAGCAGGCAGACTTACACACAGTAATTGAAGGATACCAGCTCCTTTCATGTGGCTGCCATCATAGTCTAGGTCTTCAGAGTATTATTTTGCATTCAGCCAGAGGGTTTTTAGAGGACAGGACTGGGAGTGGTGTGTAGCATTTACAGCAACATGTTCTCTTGGCCAGAAATCCATTACATTTAACTGCATGTGATGCTAACAAATATTATAAATGCCCTCAAAATTAAGACCATGGGTTTTGAGGAACACATAGCTTTCTCTGCCATAATGGACATCTTTCCATGTCAATATTCATCTAAGTTATCTGTTGGTATATTTGTATCCTATGAACTGGCATTTAGGTTTATTCCATTTTTTACCCATTAAAACACCATTTCATTGAGTTCACATTTGCATAGTTATCTCCTTAAAGTGAGAAATTTTTAATTAGATGAAATTATTGAATCAAAAGCCATGAACATCTTACATTTTGAAACCCTCTTAAAGAGTTGGTCTAATTTACTCTCCCACCAATAGCCTGTAAGTCTCAAGGTTTCTCACATTCCCTTATTGAATTTAAAAATTGTTTTTATCTTTGCTAATCTGACAGGAGAAATTGGTATTTACCAAATTATCTATTCAGTTGAAATTCTTTTCAAAAATTTATTGGCTATTTGCATTTCTACCTTTTTTAATTGCCTCTTCATGTCCTCTGTCCATTTTCTATTAGTATGATGACATTTTCTTGTTGATTCTAAACAGCTTTATAAATTAGCAATATTAACCCTTTGTCACTTGTATGACAATATTTTCCCAGTTTATCATTTTTTTTAATTGTATATACATTTTATATTTTTATATTATAAAATTTGATGATCTTTTCTGGCTTAGAAAAGCTGGACACTCACCAACATTAAAGTATTCATGTTTTTTTTTTTAAATTTTTACATTTAAAGCATTAGAATTTATTTTGGTATAAGAAGGATATAACTTTATTTTCTTGCAACTTTTTTTTTTATGTTACCCCTAAGTCCTTTACTGAGTATTTCAAGGGTTTCTAAAATCCTCCCAATTACAGTAACCAACTGGGGGTTAATTAGAAATAAAGATATCCAGACCCCCAACCCAGACCTGAAGAATTAGAATCTCAGGAAAGGGGCCTTGGCATCTATATTTTTTTTAATAATCACTGCAGGTGGTTCTTATGACCAGGAAAGTGTGGGAAATAATTAGAAGAAAGGTATAAAAGTTATTTGTACCTACAAAGGATTGCTCAAATGAAAGCTTATTTTTAAATTATTATTTTCTTTTATGGAAAACCATGATTGCAATCCAGGTTATGGACAATCTTAGACCTACCTACAAATCTGAAAGCTACCACAATGTAGTGACTAAAAGAAAAATTAATTCCAACTAGTATTTAAGATGAGCTGTGTTGAGCTGAATCTGATCACGTTGGCTCACGATAGTCAATTGTTAAATATTTAGGAATTTTGCAAGCCAGTTGTTAAAGACAGCAATTCTTAAAAATTTTATTCTATAAACTTACAATAATTATATTAAAAACAAAAGTGATAAATATTCAAAAGTTATCACTTTCTAATTACATTAGAACATTTTACTAATAACTATGTTTTTGAAGTTATTTACATCTACTATATCTGTGTTGGTAGCTTGAAATAAGCTATGATGGGAGTATTTAAACCATGGAAGTCAGCAAATGCTACACAAGTCATGGCTTGATTTATTTCTTGATTGCCTAGACCAGGGTCAGCAAACATTTTTTGTAAAGAGCCAGATAGCAAATATTTTTGATTTTACAGGCACATGGTCTGTGTCACAACTACTCAACTGCCATTGTCACATCAAAGTAGCCATTGACCCTATATATATAAATGAATGGGCATGACTGGATTTCACCCATGGTGATCCAGGTTTGGCCTGAAGGTAGTAACGTGAAGACCTCAGTAGATTCAAAAAAGTGAAAGAGAAAATGTTCTAATGCAGATTATACTTAGAAGTGTGTCATGTCTCTAGTCATTAGGTTGTGAATAGCACAAAAAGTATTTTTTCAGTATTTGGAAGCTCTCTTGGTAATCTAGTGCTGCTATAACAGAAATACCACAAGTGGATGGCTTCAACAAAAAGAAATTTAATCTCTCACAGTCTAGTCGGCTACAAGTTCAAATCCAGGGCATCAACTCCAGGGGAAGACTTTTTCTTTTCTGTTGGCTCCAGAGGAAGCTCCTTCATCAATCTTCGCATGGTCTAGGAACTTCTCTGCACAGGAACCTCAGGTCCAAAGAATGCATTCTGCTCCCGGTGCTCCTTTCTTTGCGGTATAAGGTCCCTCAACTCTCTGCTCACTTCCCTTTCCTTTTATCTCTTGTGAGATAAAAGGTAGTGCAGGCCACACCACAGGGAAACTCCCTTTACATTGGATCAGGGATGTGACCTGAGCAAGGATGTTACATCCCACCCTGATCCTCTTTAACATAATCTAATCTTGCCTCATTAACCACAGACAGAGATTAACATTTATAACACAAGGGAAAATTATATCAATCACAAAACGGAGGACAACCACACAATACTGGGAATCGCAGCCTAATCAAGTTGACACATATTTTGGGAGACACAATTCAATCCATGACAGAAGCTATTATCTAATTCATCAAAGAAGTCACTCAAGTTACTGGACAAGGATAAGTAAATTCCTAGCATACATCTTAACTATTTCATTGTCGTCTTACTCATTAACATAAATGAAAATATGGTCCAACAATCCTGTCAGAACTATATTCATTCATCAATTGCTATCATAGGATGGCTATGGGTACAATCAAAAGGCACTTCAAGAAGACAAAGTATTATAATGAAATGTGCAAAGACCTGGAATTAGAAAATCAAAAGGGAAGAACATGCTCAGCATTTCTCAAGCTGAAAGAACTGAAGAAAAAATTCAAGCCTCAAGTTAAAATATTGAAGGATTCTATGGGCAAAATATTGAATGATGCAGGAAGCATCAAAAGAAGATGGAAGGAATACACAGAGTCACTGTAGCAAAAAAAACTGGTCAATATTCAGGAGGTAGCATATAATCAAGAACTGAAGATACTGAAGGAAAAAGTCCAAGCTGCACTGAAGGCATTGGCAAAAAATAATGCTCCAGGAATTGACGGAATACCAACTGAGATGTTTCAACAAACATATGCAACACTGGAAAGTTCACTCATCTATGCCAAGAAATTTGGAAGACAGCTACCTGGCCAAGTGACTGGAAGAGATCTACTTCTGTGCCCGTTCCAAAGAAATGTGATCCAACAGAATGCAGAAATTATCAAACAATATCATTAATAACACCTGAGTGAAATTTTGCTGAAGATAATTCAAAAACCTTTACTATGGATCATAACAAATTATGGATAACATTGTGAAGAATGGGGATTCCAGAATAGTTAATTGTGCTCATGAGGAACTTGTATATAGACCAAGACAAGATCGTTTGAACAGGACAAGGGGATACCGAGTGGTTTAAAATCAGAAAGGTGTGTGTCAGTGTTATATCCTTTCACCATACTTATTCAATCGATATGCTGAGCAAATAATCCAAGAAGCTAGACTATATGAAGAACAGTGCGGCCTCAGGGATTGGAGGAAAAATCATTAACAACCTTCGATATGCAGATGGCACAACCATGCTTGCTGAAAGCAAAGGAGACTTCAAACACTTAACTGATGAAGAACAAAGACTATAGCCTTCAGCACAGATTATACCTCACCATAAAGAAAACAAAAATCCTCACAACTGAACCAATAAGCAACTCCATGATAGATGGAGAAAATATCGGAGTTGTCAAGGATTCCATTTTACTTGGATTCACAATCAACGCTCATGGAAGCAGCAGTCAAGAAATTAAAGGACGCTTTGCATTTGGGCAAATCTGCTGCAAAAGACCTCTTTAAAGTGTTGACAAGCAAAGATGTCACCTTGAAGACTACGGTGCGCCTGACCCAAGCCATGGTATTTTCAATCACCTCATATGAATGTGAAGGCTGGACAATGAATAAGGAAGACTGAAGAAGAATTGATGCCTTTGAATTGTGGTGTTGGCAAAGAATATTGAATATACCATGGATTGCCAGAAGAAAGGACAAATCTGTCTTGGAAGAAGTAGAGCCAGAATGCTCCTTAGAAGTAAGAATGTGCATGAGACTTTGTCTCATGTTTTTTAGTACAGTAGAGGGTCAGCAAAAAAGAGGAAGGCCCTCAAAGAGATGGATTGACACAGTGGCTGCAACAATGGGCTCAAACACAGCAACGATTGTGAGTGCAGTGCAGGACTGGGCAGTGTTTCGTTCTGTTGTACACAAGGTCACTATGAGTTGGAACCAACACGACATCATCTAAGGACAATATGAATACAAAAGTTCAATAAAAAATCAATGAAGGCATTTTATAAGAATCAATTGGTTATATGAAATTTCCAATAAAGAGTATTATATATTGTATTATTTGTAAATTTCAACAAATTTTTACAAATTTGTAAATTTGTAAACCATGCTTTATATTCCAAAAATATAATTGTGTGTGTGTGTGTGTGTGTGTGTATGTTATGTTGTTGTTAGGTTCCATCGAGTCGATTTCAACTCATAGTGACCCCACGTGACAAAGTAGAACCGCACCATAGGATTTTCTAGCCTGTAATTTTTATGGAAGCAGATCACCAAGTATTTCTCCTGTGTAGCAGCTGGGTGGGTTTAAACTGCCAGCCTTTGGTTAGTAGCCAAGTTCTTAACCATTGTACCACCAGGGCTCCTTGTGTGTATGCATGCACACACATTTTTTGGGAGAACTGCCTGTTAAACATTTGCAAGAATACCACTGTGTAGCTCTCTTATTTTATAAATAAGGAAAATATATCAAAGAGATGCATGCAGTCAGCTCCCCTAGTGAACATCTATGGCCTTTGCCTGCTCAGTATTTTTCCAGTTCTACTCGTAAGGTACCCTGATTTGGGAATGTCCTTTCCCACATTCCCAATGGTCTTGGTAAGCAAGTTTGAATTGTGTTATCTCTCTTAATTTTGAGACTACCACCATGAAATATGGGGCAAACATGCCAATATCCTTTTTTAATAGACAAGGAAATTGAAGCTCATAACACAGAAATGACTTAGTTGAGTCCACACAAGAAATAAACGGTGGGTCTAAGTCTTGAAACCAGGTCTTCTGACCCTTTGATTTTCTTTCCTTCTTATCTGAGGTCAATCTCCCCTCAGTTTCAGTGTCCTCTTGACTCTTGCATGACACATCTAACTATCCTGCCTGCCTGACTTGACACAATTCTCTGTGCTGAAGTGTGCTTTCCATGTCCACACAAAACTCTCACCTTGCTTTTGCCCTGACTCCCAGCCATTTTCTTGACTCTCCCAGTCCTTAGACTCAACCCTTTCTCCCCAACATCCCCACTATCTGCTCCACATGGAGACACTGTGACAGTGCTAAAGAGCCATGCTGCCAGGTGGCCTTTACCATGCCCTGAGATACAAGACTAGACTTCTCTTCAATGCATGTGTGCAACAGCAGCAGTAGCAGCAGAAACAAGACTTCTGCCCTCCTTACTCCACAGCACAATGAAGCACACGGCAAAGTGAAGGAGCCAAATCAAAATAACCATTTTCTGGCTATACAGATGTTGCCCTAATTTTTATGACTCCCCACAACCAAAATATGTAAAAAACTCAGTTCTAAATTAGAGACTTTATTTGTTAAAGCTGTGATACTACTGATATGTCATAGGGGCAATGATGGTTCAGTGGTAGAATTTGCACCTACTATGCCGGAAACCTCGGTTTGGTTTCTGGCCAATGCACCTCCACCACCTGTCTATTAGTGGAGGCTTGCATGTTGCTATGATGCTGAACAGGTTTCAACGGAACTTCCAGACTAAGATGGACTAGGAAGAGAGCCAGTGAAAATCCTATGGATTACAAAGGTCTGATTCTATCATGGGGATGGCCCAGGACTGGGCAGCATTTCATTGTGCATGGGGTCGCCATGATTTGGGGGCCTACTCAATAGCAGCTAATAACAACAAACATTTCGCATTTATATATTTTATTTCCACTGTGGAAAATTGATGAGTACTTAGGTTTAAAGAAGAAAGGAAGAGAGCAACCAATGAAGGCAAGAAGGCATAAAGCGAGTGAAGAAACAAGAAAGGAAATAAGTATTTATTGGGCTACCATGTCCCAAGAATTGCAGGAGGCAGTGACATAGATTCAAGTCCTTGCTTTGCAGCTCAATAGTCTGGTAACTTAAGACAGGCTCAAATCCTCTCAAAAGCTTAATATCTTTAGCTACAAAGTAGAAATAAAGAAAATGCCTAATTTTCAAAAATACAGTGAAGATTAAATAAGACAATGCATATAAAAATGTTTTGCAAACTATAACATAGAAAACAAATGTTAATTTTTGTTTTCATTATCTGTAATTTCTTTCCCATTAGTTTGAAATTAAAGGGTTTGATTCATTGCTATAATTTCCTCAATATACACTGCACATTTGAAAGTGGTTGACTGATTTGACTAGGAAAGAGAAAACATCAGACTTAGCTCGATCTGATAAAAGACAAAATTAGCTTAAAAAAAAAAAAAAAAAAACAGGATCAGCTTTGCATATAAGAAAATACTGTTGTACTTCCTAGAAGGACCAGAAGGCCCCCACGAGCAAAAATTGTTGTTGTTAGGTATCATCAACTCAGCTCCCACTCATTATGACCTTATGTATAACAGAACAAAACATTGCCTGGTCCTGTGCTAGCCTCACAATAATTCCTATGCTTGAGCCCATCATTGCAACCACTGGGTCAATCCTTCTCATTGAGGGTCTCCCTCTTTTTCACTGACCCTCTACTTTACCCAGCATGATGTCCTTCCCCAGGAATTGATCCCTTCTGATGACATGTCCAAAGTATGTGAGACAAAGTCTTGCTATCCTTGCTTCTAAGGAGCATTAAGTTCTACTTCTTCCAAAACAGACTTGTTCGTACTTCTGGCAGTCCATGGCATATTCAATACTATTTGACAACACCACAATTCAAATGGATCAATTCTTCTTCAGTCTTCCTTTTTCATTGTCCAGCTTTTGCATGCATATGAGACAATTAAAAATAAGATGGCTTAGGGAGTTCTGGCAAAATGGAGTTATAGGCAGAAGCACCACGCCGTCCCCCCACAGCAAAGATCCAAAAAACTAAGCTGAACAGAGAATACAACAATCCTGAAACCATAAAACATCAAATGAAGCGATAAAGAACTCAGCCAAGCACCAAATGGAGTGATAAAACTGACAGAGAACAGAGAGCAAGGAGAGATTCATGCAGAGGTCCCCTACCAGCTAACGCAGCGTGGATCTCCCATCTTGGACTCCTATCGGAGCAAACTGGGTACAAGAAAGCAGCCTCATGGAGCGCCCAGCAGGAGACAAACAACCGGTAATTTGCGATACATGCTTTCCCACCCCCCACCTTCTTCACCCCCACTCGGCCTCCTCTGCTTCCTGCGGCCACAATCTCTTGACCGGGAAACACTGGCTGCTTGGATTCCACACACCCGAGAGGGCCAGCTCTCTGAGTGCCATTTGTTGGCTGCTGGTGTTGCTTTTTTCCACTTCTTTTGATTACTTCCTTACCTCTCACCACCTCCCCCTCCTTTCGCTCAAATACCTGGCTCCGTGTGCCAACTTTGCTTCTTCCTGAGGGGCTGCAGAGCTCCAGTAATTTGTGATATATGCTTTTCCACTCTCTACCCTTCTTTACCCACACTCGGCCCCCTCTGCTTCCCAAGGACACAGTCTCTTGTCTGAGAAACAGCAGCCTGCCCTAGCTGGCTCTCTGAGTGCCATTTGTTGGCTGCTAGTGTTGCCTTTTTTCTGATTCTTTTGATTTCTTCCTTACCTCTCACCACCTCCCCCTCATTTCGCTCAAATACCTGGCTCCATGCGCCATCTTGGCTTCTACCTGAGGGGCTGTGGAGCTTCATTCGAGTATGGAGCTGTTTCCCGGTCTGGGCTGCCACTCTGGTGGGATCCCGGGGCTTATGTTCGTTTGTTTGTTTTGAATTGTTTGTTTGTTTTATTTTCCTTTTCTTGAGTTGGGAGCCCTTTCTGGCCAGGCTGTGCTGCGTGGCAAGCAGACTTCGCCCCAGCTTGCACAGATGTGCAGAGGGATCCCTGAAGGCATTTCTTCTTTTGTTTGGTTTTTTTTTTTTTTTTTCTGTTTTTTTGGGGGCCTTTCTTGTTCTTTTTTTTTTTTAATTGGTTTTATTTTCTTTTCCCTCTTTTTCCCTTTTTGTTTTTCTTCATCAGTCAGTTTCTCATCTCTCTATATCTTCCTTCTCTTTCTGTTCCCTGAATACCTGACACTGAATACCTCTACACCTTCTAGCCAGGCTGTACTGAAACACCTGAGAACAACTTCCACAGACCTCATAGCCACACGGGTGGGATCCCTAGGAACTTTGCTGTTCTTTTCCCTTTCGATTTTTAATTATTCATTCTTTTTTTTTAGTTTCTTCCTCTTCCCCTTTCTGTTTTTCTCCATTTCATAGTCTCTCATCTCTCCACTCCAATGGCAAACTCCCCTAGCACTCTTGTTTATTTCTTTGTATGTTTTTGGCTCCTGTTCCTCTCTCCTCTCTCCCATATCCATCTTAGCTCCACACATAACAATCTCCCCGCTGCATCCTCCCTACCTGCACCGTGAACTTGACATCACACCAAGAAGCACAGGCACGGCCTACTGGAACCTGCCCTGCACTGTTACCGACCCCCTGTGGTGGGTGTAGTAAGTGTCACAAACAACCCATCCCAGTAACTCCTCTTCAGCTAGACCTTCCCTGCCATACCATATCTGAGTGACTGACCCTGCCAATTGGAAAAGGAGGCGAAAATTATTCTGCCCACAGATGAGTAAACAACAAAGAACACACAGTCTGTCTGCTCAGACATAGTCAAATTTAAAAAAAAAAGGGGGGATGAAACAAACAAATCTACAATTAATAAACGATAAAAATAACTACAGAATGCCCCGAAGATAGCAGACAATATCAAAACATTTACAAAAACGGAACAGGATAGTTCAAGTAGGCATCCAAAATAAAACACCAGATGACTCTCCAGTGGAAGAAAATGCACGAGAACTACCTGATAGGGAATTCAAATCTCTAATACTCAGAATTCTCCAAAAGCTAAGGCAAAAAGCTGACAAACATGAGGAAAAAAGAGACAAATTCATGGAAAATACAGACAAAAAGTTGGAAGAATTCAGGAAAATAATGCAGGAACAAAATGCCAAAATAAATTTACTACTAGAAATTATACAAAGACAACAGTTAGAAATCCAAAAGATAAACAACAAGATTTCAGAAATGGACGCTGTCATAGAAGAGCTGAGAAGCAGATTTGAAATGGCGGAAGACAGGATCAGTGGAATCAAAGACAACCACTTGGATACAACTCTGTTTGAGGAAACCACAGAAAAAAGAACAAAGAAAAATGAAGAGACCCTGAGAGTTATCTGGGATACAATGAAAAGCAAAAATGTTTGAGTGATTGGAATTCTAGAACAGGGGGAGAAAACAGAAAACACAGAGAGGATCATTGAGGAACTGCTGACCGAAAACTTCCCCAATATCATGAAAGATGAAAAGCTGGCCATCCAAGAAGCTCAACGAACCCCATATAGGAGAGACTACAAAAGAAAATCACCAAGGCATATCATAATCACACTTGCCAAAACCAAAGACAAACAAAGAATCCCGAGAGCAGCTCACGAAAAAGAAGAAGTCACATACAGAGGAGAAAAAATCAGGCTAAGCTCAGATTATTCAGCAGAAACCATGCAGGAAGAAGGCGATGGGATGACATATATAAAACCTTGAAAGAAAAAAATTACCAACCAAGAATAATATATCCTGCAAAACTCTCGTTCAAATTTGATGGTGAAATTAGGTCATTTCCAGATAAACAGAAATTAAGGAAATACGTAAAAGTCAAACCAAACTTACAAGAATTATTAAAGAGAGTTCTTCGATCTGAGGACAAACAGCTTCAGCTCACAGGCAGAACCTAGGATGCAGGATCGTACCAGCCAGATACCAATCTAGGAAATGAACTCTTGAGGACTATCCAAAACCAAAAGAAATACAACAGGGAATCAGAGCAGTTAATCAGTAAATGACAACAACATCAAAACAATAAAAGAGGGAATAAACGGCATAGGTATAGAACCTTCTAATGGAGAGGAAGGCAAGGCGATACCAAGTAATGGTAGACTGCTTCAAACATAGAAAGATAAGGGTAAAATTCATGGTAACCACAAAGAAAGTTAACAAACATACTCATAAAAAAAAGAGGAAAAACATAAAGTCTCAGCAAAAACAAAACCTACAAAAACAGAAGAAATGAAAAAAAATCCACAAACAAAAGTAACTCAGCACAAGAGAGTAAGAAGAACAAAGAAAACTTCAGCACCACAAAAAAAAAAGCACTACAAAATGACAGCAACAAACTCACATCTATCAATAATTACACTGAATGTAAATGGACTCAATGCACCCATAAAGAGATTGAGAGTGACAGAATGGATAAGAAAACAGGATCCATCAATATGCTGTCTACCAGAGACACACCTTAGAAACAAAGATGTGAATTTATTAAAAGTCAAAGGTTGGAAAAAAATATATCAAGCTAACAACTAACAAGAGAGAGCACGAGTAGCAATTCTAATCTCAGATAAAATAGACTTTAAAATGAAATCTACCATAAAAGACAAAGAAGGACACTATATAATGATTAAGGGCACGATCAATCATGAAGACATAACCATAATAAACATCAATGCACCCAATGACAGGGCATCAAAATACAAAAAACAAACTCTAACAGCACTGAAAAGAGAAACGGACAGTTCCACAATAATAGTAGAAGACTTCAACATACCACTCTCAGTAAGGACAGAACAACTAAGAAGAAACTCAGCAAAGATACAGAGACTTTAAGGAAACAATCAGCCAACTTGACCTCATAGACATACATAGAACACTCCATCCAACTGCTGCAAAGTACACATTCTTTTCCAATGCATATGGAATGTTGTCCAGAATAGACCACATCTTAGGCCACAGAGCAAAACTCAACAAGATCCAAAACGTTGAGATAATTCAAAGTATCTTCTCTGACCACAATGCCATCAAAGTAGAAATGAACAATAGAAAGAGCAAGGAAAAGAAAAATCAATTACATGGAAACTGAATAATACCCTGCTTACACATCACTGGATAATAGAAGAAATCAGAGATGGAATCAAAAAATTCCTAGAATCAAATTAGAATGAAAACACATCGTACCAAAACCTTTGGGACACAGCAAAGGCAGTCCTCAGAGGACAATCTATAGCAATAGATTCACATATCAAAAAAGAAGAAAGGGACAAAATCAAAACATTAACTACACAACTCAAAGAAATAGAAAGAACAGCAAAAAAAAAAAACGCCCACAACCACTGGAAGAAAGGAAATAGTAAAGATGAGAGCAGAAATAAATGAAATCCAGAACAAAAAAAACAATAAAAAAATCAATAAAACCAAAAGTTGGTTCTTTGGAAGAATCAACAAAATTGACAAACCACTGGCCAGACAGACAAATGAAAAACGGGAGAGGACACAAATAACCCAAATAAGAAATGAAATGGGGGACATTACAACAGACCCAACTGAAATAGATAGGATTATAACAGAATATTATGAAAAACTATATTCCAACAAATTTGAAAACCTGGAGGAAATGGATAAATTTCTAGAAACACACGGCCTACCCAAACTACAACAAAGTGATGCTGAAAATCTGAACACACCCATAACAAGAGAAGAGATTGAAAAGGTAATAAAAAAAACTCCCAACCAAAAAAAGTGCTGGCCCAGATGGCTTCACTGGAGAATTCTACAAAACACTTACAGAAGAGCTTGTTCCAGTACTACCCAAGCTACTTAAGAGCATAGAAGAGGAAGCAACACTTCCAAATTCATTCTATGAAGTCAGCATAATGCTGATACCAAAACCAGGCAAAGACGTCACAATAAAAGAAAATTGCAGACCAATATCTCTCATGAATATAGATGCAAAAATTCTTAACAAAATTCTAGTCAATAGAATTCAGCATCATATCAAAAAAAATAAGACACCACGACCAAGTAGGATTTATACCAGCTATGCAAGGATGGTTCAACATTAGAAAATCAATTAACGTAATCCACCACATAAATAAAAGGAAAGAAAAGAATCACATGATCATCTCAATTGACACAGAAAAGGCATTTGACAAAGTCCAACACCCATTCCTGATACAAACTCTCAATAAAATAGGTACAGAAGGGAAATTCCTCAACATAATAAAGGGCATCTATGCAAAACCAATGGCCAACGTCATTCTTAATGGAGAGAGGCTGAAAACATTCCCCTTGAAAACAGGAACAAGACAAGGATGCCCTTTATCATCACTCCTATTTAACATTGTGCTCGAAGTTCTAGCTAGAGCAATAAGGCAAGAAAAAGAAATAAAGGGCATCCAAATTGGTAATGAAGAAGTGAAACTGTCCCAGTTTGCAGATGATATGATACTATACAAAGAAAACCCTAAAATCTCCACAAGAAAACTACTGGAACTAATAGAAAGATTCAGCAGAGTAGCAGGACACAAGATAAACATTCAAAAATCAGTTGGATTCCTATACACCAATAAGGAGAACGATGAAAAGGAAATCAGGAAAACAATACCATTTTCAATAGCCCCTAAAAAGATAAAATACTTAGGAATAAATCTAACCAGGGATGTAAAAGACCTATGCAAAGAAAACTACAAAACACTACTACATGAAACCCAAAGGGATCTACATAAATGGAAAAACATACCATGCTCATGGATAGGCAGACTCAACATTGTGAAAATGACAATTCTACCCAAAGCACTTTACAAATACAATGCAATCCCGATCCAAATACCAACAACATTCTTCAAAGAGATGGAAAAACTAATCATTAACGTTATATGGAAAGGGAAGAAGCCCCGAATAAGTAAAGCACTACTGAAGAAGAAGAATAAAGTTGGAGGACTCACACTACCTGACTTCAGAACCTACTATACAGCTGCAGTAGTCAAAACAGCCTGGTACGGGTACAACAACAGATACATTGACCAGTAAAACAGAATTGAGAAGCCAGATGTAAATCCATCCACCTACAGTCACCTGATCTTTGACAAGGGCCCAAAGTCCATCAAATGGGGAAAAGATTCTTTTTAACAAATGGTGCTGGAAAAACTGGATATCCATCTGCAAAAAAATGAAACAGGACCCATACCTCACACCATATACAAAAACTACTTCAAAATGATCAAAGACCTGAATATAAAGTCTAAAACTATAAAGTTCATAGAAATAAAAATAGGACCAACACTTCAGGCCTTAATACACAGCATTAACAGGATACAAACCATAATCATCAACGCACAAACCCCAATAGATAAGCTAGATAACTGGGATCTTCTAAAAATCAAACACCTATGCTCTTCAAAAGACTTCACCAAAAGAGTCAAAAGAGAACCTACAGACTGGGAAAAAATTTTTGGACAGGACAAGTCAGAGAAAGGTCTAATCTCCATAATCTGCAAGAAAATCCAACACCTCTACAACAAGAAGACAAATAATCCTATTAAAAAATGGGCAAAGGAAATGAACAGACACTTCACCAAGGAAGACATTCAAATGGCCAACAGACACATGAGGAAATGCTCACGATCACTAGCCATTAGAGAAATGCAAATTAAAACCACAATGAGATACCATCTCACCCCGGCATTACTGGCACGAATCAAAAACACTAGAAATAACAAATGTTGGAGGGGCTGCGGGGAGATCGGAACTCTTATGCACTGCTGGTGGGAATGCAAAATGATACAACCATTTTGGAAAATGATATGGTGCTTCCTCAGAAAGCTAGAAATAGACATACCATTCGATCCAGCAATCCCACTCCTAGGAATATATCCTAGAGAAATAAGAGTCATCACTTGAATAGACATATGCACACCTATGTTCATGGCAGCATTGTTCACAATAGCAAAACGACAGAAACAACCTAGATGCCCATCAACAGATGAATGGATAAACATACTATGGTACATACACAGAATGGAGTACTATGCAACGAGAAAGAACAACAATGAATCTGTGAAGCATCTCATAACATGGATGAAACTGGAGGACATTATGCTGAGTGAAATAAGTCAATCACAAAAGGACAAATATTGTATGAGACCTCTATTGTAAAAACCCATGAAAAAGTTCACACACAAAATGTAACAATCTTTGTTGGTTACCAGGGATGGGAGGGGTCGGGGGGAAATACTAAACAGGCAATAGATAAGTGGTATCTTGGGTGAAGGGTGAGACAGTACACAATACAGGGGAAACTAGCACAGCTTGTACAAGGAAAGGTCATGGAAGCCCCATAGACACATCCAAACTCCCTGAGGGACTGAACTGCTGGGCAGATGGCTGTGGGGACCATGGTCTCGGGGAACATCTAGCTCAATTGGCATAACACAGCTTATAAAGACAATGTTCTACATTCTACCTTGGTGAGTAGTGTCTGGGGTGTTAAAAGCCTGTGAGCAGCCATTTAAGATACTCCACTGGTCTCATCCCTTCGGGAGCAAGGGAGAATGAAGAGAACAGGATACAAGGAAAATGTTAGTCCAAGGGACTAATTGTCCACAGCTACCAAGGCCTCCACCGGACTGAGTCCAGTACAGCTAGATGGTTCCCAGCTACCACCACTGACTGCTCTGACCAGGATCATAGCAGAGAGTTCTGGACAGAGCTGGAGAAGGATGTAGAACATAATTCTAACTCACAAAAAAAAGACCAGGTTTACTGGCCTAAAGGAGACTGGAGAAACCCCGAGAGTATGGCCCCCAGACACCCTTTTAGCTCAGTGGTGAAGTTATCTCCGAGGCTCACCATTCAGCCTGGGAGTGGACAGCCCCATAAAACCAAATGAGACTAATGATGTATAGTAGTCCACTGACAAGGGCCAGAAGGCAAAAGGGGACAAGGAAGCTGGTGATAGGGAACCCAAGTTTGAGTAAGGAGATTGTTGATGTGTTGTGAGATTAACCATTGTCATCGGGAAACATTTGTAGTAACTGTTAAATGAGAAACTATTTTGTTCTGTAAGCCTTCATCTTAACTGAGAATAACAGCACAAATGGAAGAGTATAGTCAATGTCACTAAACCGTGCATGTAGAAATTTTTGAAATGGTGTATCTTTGGCTATGTGTATTTTCACCAAAAAAAAAAGGTTGAGAAGTTAGAGGGTTGACATGCTGTGGGGTTGGTCATAAAACAATATGTGTAGTACTGTTTCATGAGAAAATATTTATTCTCTGAGCCTTCACCTCAAGTAAAAAAGAGAAAAAAAAAGGATAAAAAGAAAAAGAAAATAAGATGGCTTAGGTCTGTTGCTCCTTAGTCATCAAAGTGACATCTTTGTTTTTTAAGATTTTAAAGAGGTTTTCTTGCTGCAGAGCTGCCCAATGCAATCAGTTGTTTAATTTTTTTTTAATATTTTATTGTGTTTTTAGTGAAAGTTTACACAGCAAATTAGGTTCCCATTCAACAGTTTTTACACAAATTGTTTAGTGACATTGGTAACATTCTTCACAATGTGTCAATATTCTCATTATTTCCATTGTGGTGGTTCCATTTCCAGTAATCTAGTTTCCCTGTTCTCTTACCTTCTCGTTTTTGTTTTAAAGTAATTGTTTACCACTTTGTTTCATATAAATGATATTTTTAAAGGAGCACAGTACTCACGGGTGATATTCTTTATTTTGTGAGCTAATCTATTATTTAGCTAAAAGATGACCTCAGAGGATAGTTTCAGTTCAAGTTTGAAGAGTATCTCAGGGCAATAGTCAGGGAGTCCTCTAGTTTCAACCAATCAAGTAAGTCTGGACTTTTTAAGAATTTGAGTTCTGTTCTATATTTTTTCTCCCATTCTATTAGGATCCATCTATTGTGGCCCTGATCAGAATGATCAGTAGTGGTAGCCAGGTACTATCTAGTTCTTCTAGTTTCAGGGTAGATGAGATTGTGGTTCATGTAGACAATTAGTTCTGTAGATTAGTTTCTTCTCTGAGTCTTGGGTTTTCTTCATTCTCTTTTGCTCTGGAAGAGTAGGGACCAATAGTTGTATCTTAGATGGCCAGTCACAAGATGTTAAGATCCTAGACACTACTCACCAAACTGGAATGTGGAACACAGACTTTGTTAACTATATTATGCCAATTGACTGAGGTATCCCACAAGACATGGTCCTAAGCCTTCAAACCCAGAAAACCTATCCCGTGAGATAAGTGGTTATATCTGAGAAGTATTCATAACTTTGCCCATCTGTATGCTTTATTATATATATGGATCTATGTGTATGCACACACATACATATATTTATACATGTATATATACCTATATATATACACACATATACATACCTAAACACAGATATGCATACATACATACATATCTATCCACACATATATTTTGTGGTTGTTGCTGCTGTTGTTGCAAAATTACATGTGTCATAGCATTCACCAAAACTTTTTTTTCTCCTTGTTTACATTTTGTTATTGTTGCTGTTGTTAGGTGCCGTTGAGTCAGTTCCAACTCACAGCAACCCTGCTGCTATTCATAAGGTTTTCAGTGGCCAATTTTCTTAAGAAGTAGATCACCAGGTCCTTCTTTCTAGTCTGTTGTGGTCTGGAATCTCCTCAGAATCCTGTATACCATGGCTGACCCTGCTGGTATTTGAAATACCAGTGGTACAGCTTCCAGCATCACAGCAACACACAAGCCACCACAGTACAACAAACTAACAGATGAGAATATCTTAGGGACATCATTTATCTTGGTCAGACTGTCCTTGCTTCAACCATATTCAGTGCTACCTTTCCCATCACCAAAAATATCAACTGTCTACTAACTAGAGAGTGATTCTTCCTCTCCCCACTTCCCAACCCTGGTAACGACCAACAAGCATTGGTCTCTGTATATGTATCTATTCTTGTCTTATTATAAAAGTGAGATCATAGAATTGGAGAAATATTTAAGAAAATTTGTCAGTCACTATGGGACAAATAACAGATGAGATGGAAGCACAACAGTGAGCTCTGATCTCATAAGCCAAGTTGACATAAGATAACAAAATAGCCTTAGATTTTTTTATTAGTGTGGCCTGTGCTGTAGCAAATACCTCTTGTTACATTTGGATAAATAACACAGGAGAAGTAGAACAAGATATACATAGAATTAGACAGCAAGTTACTTGGTTACACACCGTAACACTCTTACAAACACCAGATTTGTTTGTTTGGTTAACATCAGGAGTAAGTACATGGGCTAGATCACTATTGCAAGGAATAATAATATTCTTAGTCTACATCCTGATAGTATTAGGTATAATAAAATTTGTCTTCTATTGTCTCACACACCTAAAAGATAAAGAAGGCCTCGGGCTAAAATATTGATGTACATTGAGTCTGCTCACTCTGGCAATGTGATTGATGAGAACATTGCTCTTAAGATCCTGGTGAAGAACCAGATGGTATCTGGTGGAAAACCAGCACCATGAGTTTAAAGAGCCTGCAGTGACCACCATCTAGGAGCTCAACTAAGTCCAGGTATTGATTATCGATGTGTTATCTCCAATCTCCGATCAAAAGGAGGGAATGATTTAGGAAATAATATTGGAGTTATTATTCCCTCTCCTTGAGCATGGAGAATGTGACCTAGCTGGAGCTGGGCTTACAAGGATTCACAAGGACACGTCAACTGGGCCCTGTGGTATAAAGAGAATAGGTAAGATAATCTTGGAAAATATCTTTTAGGGAAACTTTCACATAAAGCCGATCAAACACAACACAAAAGACTGTCCACTCTTATCTGTTTCTATCAGCATTTAGTGAATAGAAATTTTTTGGACCAATGAAGACCCTCCTGAGTCTCGTTACTGAAACCTGTACCAATGATTGTTAAGAAAGACAATTTAAAATGTAGGATCACAGTTTCTAGCCAATCTGAAAAGGCTAAGCTTTCAATGGTTTTGCCCATTTGTAATGTCAATATATACTGATAACTCTGTAATGGTCTTTGGACTCTGGCAGACATGGCTGTGGCAGCATGCTTGTCTGTTTTCCCACTCTTAACTATTCTGTAATATTCTTTGGACATGGGCAGACATGACTCTAGCAACATGCTTGTCCACTTCCCACTTCTGCTTTTTTGAATATATGCTGAATAAAACTTTCTTTTTGCTTTAAAAAAAAAGTGAGATCATAGAATATTTGTCCTTTTGTGACTGACTTATTTCAGTCATCATAATGTCCTCCAGATTCTTCCATGTTATGTTTTGAGAACCATCATTCTTTATGGCTGCATAGTATTCCACTGTATGTATGTACCACATTTGTTTATCATTCATCCATTGATGGACAGTTAGGTTTTTCCATCTGTTTGCTATTGTGAATAGTGCTGCAGTGAACATAGGTGTGCATATGTCTGTTTGTGTCTCATCTACTAAATGTCTAGGGTATATACCTAGAATTAAAATTGCTGGATCATAAGGTAGTTCTGTTTTGAGTTTTTTGAGGAAACACCATACTATTTTCTATAATGGTTGTACCATTTTACAATCCCACCAGCAGTGGATGAGGGTTCCAAACTCCCTACATCCTTGCCAGCATTTGTTGTTTTTATCATTGCCATTTTAGCAGAGGTGAAATGGTATCTCATTGTAGTTTTTATTTGAATCTCTCTCATTGTAGTTTTTATTTGAATCTCTCTAATGACTAATGATTGTGAGCATCTTTTCATGTATTTGCTGGCCACTTGAATGTCCTATTTGATGAAGTGTTTGTTCATGTCTGCTGCTCATTTTTTTAATTGGGTTATTTCTCTTTTTGTTGTTGAGTTGTTGAAGTTTTCTATATATTTTAGAGACTAGACCCTCATCAGATATATGGTTCCTGAAGATTTGTTTCAAGTCTACAGGATGTCTTTTTACTCTTTTGATAAAGTCTTTTGATGAGCATAAGTATTTAAATTTCATGAGATCTCAGTTTTCTAATTTGCTTTCTGCTATTGGTGCATTTGTAGTTGTGTTTGATAATCTATTTCTTTTGGTTAGAGCCCATAGTTTTCCCCTATGTTTTCTTCCAAGAACTTTATAGTTCTGCTTTAACATTTAGTTCATTCATTCATTTTGAATTAGTTTTAGCATGTGATGTGAGGTACTGTCCCCGTTTCATTTTTCTGGAAGTAGATATTCAATTTTGCCAGTACTATTTGTTAAAGAGACTCTTCTTCCTCATTGAATGAATTTTGACTCATTGTGGTAAATCAGTTTTGCATAGATGGATGATTTCTGGATTCTCAATTCTATTCCACTGGTCTGTGTGTCTACCTTTGGACTAGTACCAGGCCATTTTGATTACTAAAGCTGGATAGTATGTTTTGAGATCAAGGAGTGTATGGCCTCCTACTTTTTTCTTCTTCTTCAATATTGTGTTGGCTATTCAGAGATTTTTTCTGTTCCATATGAAGTTGGTAATCAGTTTCTCCATTTCAGTAAATAATGTTTTAGAATTTGGATCGGGATTACATTGTATCTATAAATCACTTTGGGCAGTATTTACATTTTCATAATATTAAGTCTTTCAATCCATGAGCATGGACTGTCCTTCCATTTATGTATGTCTCTTTTAGTCTCTTATAGTAGTGTTTTATGGTTTTCATTTTATAAGTCTTTTACATCCTTGTTCAGGTTTATTCCTAGGTATTTTATCAGTTTGGAACTATTGTAGATAGTATTGTTTTCTAGATTTCTTTTTCAGAATTCTCCTTGTTAGTGTAAAGGAATCCGACTGATTTTTGTGTACTGATCTTATACCCTACAACGTTGCCGAGTTCTTCTGTTAGATCTAGTAGCTTTCTTATGGAATCTTTGGGATTTTCTATGTGTAGGATCATGTCATCCATGAATAAAAATAGTTTTACTTTTTCCTTTCTGATTTCTTTCTGGTTTGTTTGTTTTTTACTTTCTGTGCTGAATTCTTTTTGTATATAGATTTTCTTTTCTTTTTATATATTATCGTTGTTTTTGGTGTTTACTAAGTTTGTTTTTCTTCTTGTTTGTTTTGGTGAATAGATTTATTAATTTCTTTGTGGTTACCTTGAGGTTTACATTTAAACAATCCTATGTTTAAACAATCTCTTATATCAAGAAATCACCTTAACTTCTTCACAACATGGAAGTTCTATACCTACACCACTCATGCCTCCTTTTGTTCTGATGTTGTTGTCGATTACAACTTTGTATCTCGGGTTCCCTGTAATCAATTTTTTAACTTTATTTTACTATTATGATGTCTTTACATGGCTTGTTAACAGAGTGAGGCTGTCAAGTGTCTTTGTCTCAAGTTGTTGTCTAATGTCATTGATTTTCTATCTGAAGAACTGCCTTTAATATTTCTTGTAGGGTTGATTTGGTGGTTACAAATTCTCTTAATTTCTTCTTATCTGAGACTGTCCTAATTTTACACTTATTTTTGAATGACAGTTTTTGCTGGATGTATAATTCTTGATTGGCAATTCTTTTCTTTCAGGGCTTTGTATATGTCATACCACTACCTTCTTGCCTGCATAGTTTCTGATGAGAAATCAACAATTATTATTATTGAGGCCCCTTTGTAGGTGATATTTTGCTTTTCACGTGCTGCTCTCAAAATTCTTTCATTGTCTTTGGATTGGGAAAGTTTAATTATGATATATCTCAAATTTCTCTTGGAGTTTCCTGGATAAAAATCTCATTTTTCAAGATATTTGAGAAGTTTTTTTTCCTATTATTTCTTCAAAAATTCTCTCTGTATTTTTTTATCTTCCTCTTCTGGGATTCCTAATATGTATATTTTATGCCTCTTGATGACGTCCCACATAACCTATAGACTTTCTTTGTTTTTCTTCCATCTTTTTTCCTTTTCCTCCTTATACAGATTACTATCAAGGGCTTTGTCATCTATTTCGTGGATTCTTCCTTCCATTGTTTCAATTCTACATCTATATCCTTCCACTGAGTTGTTTATCTCTGTTATTTTATTGTTAAGCTTCTAAATTTCTAGTTGTTGTTTTTTAAAAGATTCTGTTTCTTTACTGAGTTTGTAGTTTTGTTCTTGTATTGGTTCCCTGAATTCGTCTAGACTTTTTTCCATGTTTTCCTTGATCTCTTTGAGGAGACTTAATACTTGTTTTTTGAAGTCTTTATCAGGTAGCTTCATTATATTTTCTTCCTCAGAGAGCTTTTCTGTCTCTTTGTTTTGTTGGTTTACTTCAGTCATTCTTTCCTGTCTCTTCATTTGATTTTTAATTGACTGCTCTCTTCAAGATATTAAGCTTTTATTTTATTTATGTAGTTCTTTACTGATTAAATGCTTGTTTGTTTTTGTTTTGTTGTCTTTATTTTTTTGTTTGTTTTGTTTTGAGGTATCAGGGGCTTAGCTTCTTCCCTTCCTTTCTCTTAAGATTACCTACTTTCCCTTGTGTTATTTTAATTGCTGTTTTGTCATATTGTTTTATGTATAACTTTGGTACTGCCAATTGGCTGGGTGGGAATTTCTCTCACTAGTGGTATAGCCCCACACGCTTCTGTCAGTTTGTCTTACTGTGGAGCTTGTGTGTTCTGTGATGCTGAAAGCTATGCCACTAGTATTCAAACACCAGAAGGGTCACCCATGGCAGACAGGTTTTAGCTAAGCTTCCAGACTAAGACAGACTGGTAAGAAGGACCCAGCAGTCTACCGCTAAAGAGAGTTAGCCAGTGAAAACCCTATGACCAGCAGCAGAGCATTGTCTGATATAGTGCCAGAAGATGAGCCCCTCAGGTTGGAAGGCATCAAAATATGACTGGGGAAGAGCCGCTTCCTCAAAATAGAGTTGACCTTAATGACATGGATGGAGTCAAGCTTTTGGGACCTTTGCTGATGTGGAATGACTGCAAATGAGAATAAACAGCTGCAAACATCCATTAATAACCAGAAAGTGGAATGTATGAAGTATAAATCTAGGAAAATTGGAAATCATCAAAAATGAAATGGAATACATAAACATTGACATCCTAGGCATTAGTGAGCTGGAATGAACTGGTATTGGCCATTTTGAATTGAACAATCATATGGTCTGCTATGCTGGGAATGATAATTTGAAGAGGAATGGCATTGCATTCATCATCAAAAAGAGCATTTCGAGATCTATCCTGAAGTACAACGCTGTCAGCCGTAGGGTAATATCCATATACCTACAAGGAAGACCAGTTAATACGACTATTATTCAAATTTACACACCAACCACTTAGGCCAAAGATGAAGAATTGAAGATTTTTACAGATTCTGCAGTCTGAAATTGATCAAACATGCAATCAGGATGCATTTATAATTACTGGCGATTGGAATGGGAAAGTTGGAAAGGAAGAAGAAACCAAAGTAAGAAAATACGGCCTTGGTGATAGAAATGATGCCAGAGATGGTAAAATAGAATTTTGCAAGGCCAACGACTTCTTCATTGCAAATACCTTTTCCCACATAAACAGAGACTATACACATGGACCTCACCAGATGGAATACACAGGAATCAAACTGACTACATCTGTGGAAAGAGAAGATGGAAAAAATATCATCAGTCAGAGCAAGGCCAGGGGCCAATTGCAGAACAGACCATCAAATGCTAATATGTAAGTTCAAGTTGAAACTGAAGAAAATTGGAACAAGTCCACAAGAGCCAAAGTATGACCTTGAGTATATTCCACCTGAATTTAGAGACCATCTCAAGAACAGATTTGATGTGTTGAACACTAATGACCGAAGACCAGACGAGTTGTGGAATGAAATCAAGAACTTCATACATGAAGAAAGCGAGAGGTCATTAAAAAGACAGGAAAGAAAGAAAAGACCAAAATGAATGTAAGAAGAGTCTCTGAAACTTGATTTTGAATGCCAAGTAGCTAAAGCAAAAGGAAAAAATGATGAGGTAAAAGAGTTGATTAGAAGATTTCAAAGGACGACTCAAGAAGACAAAGTAAAGTATTTTAATGGAATGTGCAAAGACCTAGAGATAGAAAACCAACAGGGAAGAATACACTCAGCATTTCTCAAGCTGAAAGAATTGAAGAAAAAAATCAAGCCTCGAGTCGTAATATTGAAAGACTCTACAGGAAAAGATTAAACGACGCAGGAAGCACCAAAAGAAGATGGAAGGAATACACGGAGTCACTATACCAAAAAGAACTGGACAACGTTCAACCATTTCAGGGGGTAGCACATGATCAGGAACTCCTGTCAGTGAAGGAAGATTTCCAACCTGTACTGAAGGCCTTGGTGAAAAGCAAGTCTCCAGGAATTGACGGAATACCAATTGAAATGTTTCAACAAATGGATGCAATGCTGGAAGTGTGCACTTGTCTATGCCAAGAAATTTGAAAGACAGCTACCTGGCCAACTGACTATAAAAGATCCATATTTGTACCCATTCCAAAGAAAGGTGATCCAACTGAATGAGGAAATTATCCAACAATATAATTATTATCACATGCAAGTAAAATTTTGCTGAAGATCGTTCAAAAGCAGCTGCAGCAGTGCATTGACAAAGAACTGCTAGAAATTCAAGCCAGACTCAGAAGAGGACATGGAACCAGGGATATCATTGCTGATGTCAGATGGATCCTGGCTGAAAGCAGAGAACACCAGAAAGATGTTTACCTGTGTTTTACTGACTATGCAAAGGCATTTGACTATGTGAATCACAACAAATTATGGATAACATTGTGAATAATGGAGATTCCAGAACACTTAATTGTGCTCATGAGGAACCTGTACATAGTTCAAGAGGAACTCATTTGAACAGAACGAGGGGATACCGTGTGGTTTAAAGTCAGGAAAGGTGTGCATCAGTGTTGTATCCTTTCACCACACTTATTCAATCTCTATGCTGAGAAAATAATCCAAGAAACTGGACTATATGAAGAAGAACAGGGCATCAGGATTGGAGGAAAACACATTAAAAACCCGCGTTATGCAGATGACATAACCTCGCCTGCTGAAAGTGAAGAGAACTTGAAGCACTTACTGATGAAGATCAAAGATTATAGCCTTCAGTATGGATTACACCTCAACATAAAGAAAACAAAAATCCTCACAACTGGACCAATAAGCAACATCATGGTAAACCAAGAAAAGATTGAAGTTGTCAAGGATTTCATTTTACTTGGATCCACAATCAACATCCATGGATGCAGCAGTCAAGAAATCAAAAGACACATTGCGTTGTGCAACTCTGCTGCAAAAGACGTCTTTCAAATGTTGACAAGCCAAGATGTCACCTTAAAGGCTAAGGTGCACCTGACCCAAGCCATAGTGTTTTCTATCGCATCATACGTATGCAAAAGCTGAACGATGAATAACAAAGACAGAAGAATTGATGCCTTTGAATTGTAGTGTTAGCGAAGAACATTGAATATACCATGAACTGCCAAAACAACGAACAAATCTGTCTTGGAAGAAGTACAACCAGAATGCTCCTTAGAAGCAAAGATGGCAAGACTGCATCTCACATACTTTGGACATGTTATCAGGAGGGATCAGTCCCTGGAGAAGGACATCATGCTTGGTAAAGTAGAGGGTTAGCAAGAAAGAGGAAGAACTTCAATGAGACGGATTGACACAGTGGCTGCAACAATGGGGTGGAGCATAGCAACAATTGTGAGGATGGCACAGGAGCAGGCAGTGTTTTGTTCTGTTGTACATAGGGTCACTATGAGTTGAAGCTGACTCAACAGCAACTAACAACAACAACAGCGGTATAGTGGGTCACCCACACATACAGTTCTTCTGTAGTTAGGTGTGTATGTCTCCCCTTAGAGGATTGAGTGGAGGTGAGAGAACAAGTCCCTTCCCCAATGTTAGGCACCATGTGTTGAGTGGTCAGGATCCCTCCAAGAGGGCTTGAGGGACAGCGTGGTCCTTCCACGTTGGCATGAGTGGTTAGCATGGACTCTGAAGAGCAGGACAGGTCATCATCATAATTACAGAGAGGTGATGCTACCCAAATGAGTGAGGCAGGCCTTCTGAGAAGACACAGATTTATTAGTGTCACAGTAGTAGGGAGGAGGGCAAAGGGGCTTGGAGCATGCGTATATGGCCTCCAGGATCAGGTAAGGTGTAGAATGGGTGTAGCCCAGGAAGGGCATGGTAGGTGGGGCGCAATAGCACCTACCAGCCATGCAGCCAGTCAGCAGGTGGGGTGCTAGTGCTCTCTTGCAGCCTGTATGGCTTGTTGGTGGGCAGGACCTGCTGAAATGGAAGAGGAAGGGGGCACAGCATGGGCCGGTTGAGTGGGATTTCTAATTTTTACTCTACAGTTTTACTGTTCAATGGGCAGTTCCCATCCAAACGGACAAGCACTTCTGTTGATAAGTAGTCCTGTCACTAGTTCCTAGCTCCTTCCCTTCCCTGTGCTCACCAGGGATTCTAGAGCTCTAGCAGGTCTTCCTGTACTTTCCCTTTGCCCCACTGAAGATGCACACCTCTGTTTTTATATCCCCTGTCCTGAGGCCCCAACAATTCTGTCCATCTCACTTTGCTCCAGTAGCACTTTCCTACGTATCCCTAGATTCAAGGGTATGGCGCTCCCGTGCATCATCCTATTATGCTTGTTCAGACCAGGCACACATTCCACCCACCTCATTTCTTTCCAGGTTTGTTTACACAGTATCTCTGCCTCTGGCTGTATTTTTCATGAGGTTGCTTTTCTGGGCTCCTCACTCAGGGAGCTGCTTGCTGCTGTCCCAAAATGGTCATGCTGTGCTGGGCTGGCAAGCAGGGAATAGACAATCCATGAATCTCTGTGTTTCTGCTGTTCTTGTTCTATCTCTCCTTCTAACCAGTGCCTGGACCAATTCTTCAAACTTCTATTTGCTTGTCTGGGTCTTGAGGTCATTATTTGTATCTATTTCACTTAGTTTCTCTAGTGTTTTTTGTAGGGGAATATTATGGTGCATTTATCTAAGTCAACATCTTAACCAGAAGCCCTCTCATAGTTTGATTTCTTGACCGCTGCTTCCATGGGTGTTGATTGTTGATCCAAGTAGAATGAAATCCTTGAAAACTTTAATTTCTTCACCACTGGTTAAGATGTTGTCTATAGGCCTAGTTGTGATGATCTTCATTTGCTTCACATACAGGTGTAATGAGCAAAAGTACCTCTATTTCCTGACTTCTATCTAAAATTTTGTTTATATTTATTTCCTCAGGTAAAACCTCTGGTCCCTTTAAAATGAAAACATTGTCAAAACGGAATCTTATCCGTCATTAACACGCATGTCAGATCTATGAAGGATCAGGAAGTTCATCTTCTTGGTGGACATGGAATGGAAGGACTCTTACTGTTCTAGAACAAAAAGGAGAAAATGCTCACTGGGAAGGCTGGTAACCAAGAGAACAAGCTGTCTGCTCCACAATTTTGCTTGCAGCTAGTTTCTAACCCTAATTTCCCTGCATTTTAGTAATATTCTCCACTTTATGAGTTTGGATACTTCTAGAAATTTCTCAAGTTAAGTCATATTTTTTTCATTTTTGTAAGATATAAGCTGTATTTTAAGTTTTTAAATCAAAATGGATACTTGCGGTTCCCCAAGTCAGGAGACACCCACTTTTAAAAAGATTTTATGCAATACCAATTGTCATTTGGAAAGTGCCTGAAGTTTTCAATAGCGCTGTAGTTATGAGTTGAAAACTTCATACCTGTCATGTTAAAAGGTTCTCGCTAAGTTGAATGCATATTTTAGAACTCCTTTCTCCTCAAACCCTGTTAAAGTTAAAACTTGAATCTGTTTCCTTAGCACACACCCCACTTGTTTGTCACACATATATTCATTTTTACTATTTCAACTGATAGAAGTTTTTTTCCTTAATCAAATCCATGATTCTTTAAAATTAATGCCTACAAAAAAACACTAGAAATTAAGTCTAAAATGAAGTTATCTTATTGCTAGCCTTGATGATGCTCCTTTTGAAACTATTTATACATATCTATATATATAAGGAGTCCAAGCTGCACTGAAGGCGTTGGTGAAAAACAAGGCTCTAGGAATTGACAGAATACCAACTGAGATGTTTCTACAAACAGATGCAGTTCTGGAAGTACTCACTCATCTATGCCAAGAAATTTGGGAGACAGCCACCTGGCCAACCAACTGGAAGAGATCTATATTTATGCCTATTTCCAAGAAAGGTGATTCCACCAAATATGAAAATTATTGAACAATATCATTAATATTACACATAAGTAAAATTTTGTTTAAGATTATTCAAAAGCAGCTGCGGCAGTATATTGACAGGGAACTGCCAGAAATTCAAGCTGGATTCAGAAGAGGACGTGGAATGAGGGATATCATTGCTGATGTCAGATGGATCCTGGCTGAAAGCAGAGAATACCAGAAAGATGTTCACCTGTGCTTTATTGACTATGAAAAGGCATTCGACTGTGTGGATCATAACAAATTATGGATAATATTGCGAAGAATGGGAATTCCAGAACACATAATTGTGTTCATGAGGAACCCTTACATAGACCAAGAAGCAGTTGTTCACACAACAAGGGGACACTTTGTGGTTTAAAGTCAGGAAAGGTGTGCATCAGGGTTGTATCCTTTTACCATACATATTCAATCTGTATACTGAGCTAATAATCCAAGAAGCTGGACTATATGAAGAAGAATGGGGCATCAGGAATGGAGGAAGACTCATTAAAATCTGCATTATGCAGATGACACAACCTTGCTTGCTGAAAGTGATGAGAACTTGAAGCACTTACTGAAGATCAAACACCACAGCCTTCAGTATGGATTACACCTCAACATAAAGGAAACAAAAGTCTGCACAACCAGACCAATAAGCAACATCATAATAAATGAGGAAAAGATTGAATTTATCAATGATTTCATTTTACTTGGATCCACAATCAACAACCTGGAAGCAACAGTCAAGAAATCAGAAGATGCAATGCATTGGACAAATCTGCTGCAAAAGACCTCTTTCAAGTGTTGAAAAGCAGATGTCACCCTGAAGACACTAAGGTGCACCTGATGCAAGCCATGGTGTTTTCCATTGCCTCCTATGCATGTGAAAGCTGTACAATGAATAAAGAAGACTGAAGAAGAATTGATGTCTTTGAATTGTGGTGTTGGTGAAGAATATTGAATATGCCATGAGCTGCCAAAAAAACAAACAAATCTGCCTTGGAAGAAGTACAGTGAGAATGCTCCTTAGAAGCAAGGATGGCGAGACTACGTCTCACATACTTTGGACATTTTGTCAGGAGGGATCAGTCCCTGGAGAAAGACATCATGCTTGGTAAAATAGAGGGTCAGTGAAAAAGAGGAAGACCTTCAATAAGATGGATTGGCACAGTGGCTGCAACAATAGGCTTAAGCATAACAGTGATTGTGAGGATGGCACAGAACCGGGCAGTTTTTCGTTCTGTTGTACATAGAGTCTCTATGAGTCGGAGCCAACTCGATGGTACCTAACAACACAACAGCAATATATATAAGAAGCCCTAGTGGTTCAGTGCTTAAGCGCTCAATTGTTAACCAAAAGTTTAGTGGTTCAAACACACCCAGCAGCTCTGCAGGAGAAAAGACCTGGTGATCTGCTCCTGTAAAGATTACAGCCTTCTACTCTGTCATACAGGGTCGTTATGAATCAGAATCAACTTGATATGTATATATATTCTAGGAAGAATAGACAGGTCCTGTCATTATCGTTAGGCACCATCAAGTTGGTTCTGGCTCATAGCAGCCCTACGTAAAACAGAATGAAACACTGCCCAGTCCTGTGCCATCCTCACAATCGTTGTTATGCTTGAGCCCATTGTTGCAGCCACTCTGTTAATTCATCTCATTGAGGGTCTTCCTCTTTTTTGCTGACCCTCTACTTTACCAAGCATAATGTCCTTCTCCAAGGACTGATCCTTCCAGATAATATGTCCAAAGTATGTGAGACGTAGTCTCGCCGTCCTTGCTTCTAAGGAGCATTCTCGTTGTACTTCTTCCAAGACAGACTTGTTCATTCTTTTGGCAGTCCATGGTGTATTCAATATGCCTCACCAACAATATAGGTTCTGATACAGTAAAATGATTAAGACTCAAGATTCAGACAGACTGGTTTAAATTTCCGGGTCTGTTTTTGTTACATATTTAGCATTAAAAAAGTTAAACACCTCAGTTTCCTCATAAAATGGGTACGATAACATTCACTTATAGATTTATTATAAATTTTTAAATGGAATAATTCATATAAAACAATTTATATAGATTCTAACATAAACCTGTAATTCAATAAATCTTAGCTATTACTATTATTATTATTACTGGAATGGAAAAGAGGT
Organism: Dugong dugon; assembly: GCA_030035585.1. Taxonomy (NCBI): domain Eukaryota; kingdom Metazoa; phylum Chordata; class Mammalia; order Sirenia; family Dugongidae; genus Dugong; species Dugong dugon. Next base: position 139,499,217 of record CM057464.1, on the reverse strand, counting down.
GAATGTACTGGATGGTATGCCTCACAAAATGGGAATAAAAATAACTTTCAAAATAGCCACTTATTTCCTGCAGTCATGTGAAGAGAAGAGGAAAAAATATCTCCACCATGTCTTGAAATATAAAAACCATATTTCAAATTGACAGGCTCAATCATGCACTCCTCCAACTAGTCAGAATGGAACAAAAGGAGAATGTTAAACACAAGTTAAAAACAGAAGATACGCCAACTACAACATCTTCTCAAAAATCTTTTAAAACTGCCAAAAAGTTTCATATGTTGGTAATTATGAGAATCTCATAAATCTAATTGCCTCTTATCAGAGCATCTGAAAATTAACCAATATGTTTTCTGATCTTGTCATAGGTAGCATACATCTTCATCATATGCTGAAAAAACACAAGAACTCTAAAGATTCCTGACTGTGCTTGTGTTGATGAACCAGATATTTTTTGAAAGTTTTACACATTTATGATTAAGACTACCTCAAATTAGCTTAACAGTACTAGCTAGAGACTACCTACTTGATGACCAAAACTTGTTTTTAATGACGAGTCATCTCAGAGTAGTCTACTAGGAATGTAGATCTACTTGGTGTCCCAGAGAGTCTCTGAATGAAAATCACTCAGTGAAAATCTAAAACCTCAGGCGTTTAGTGGAAGTTCAACTCTATGATGTGATGGTAGACCCCCAAATGGAACTTTTTTAACTAATGCTGATCGGCCGGTCTGGTCAAAACTAATGTGCCACCTGGGCTCCAAAGACAACTGGAGAACATATGAAATACCAAAGATCAATGTCTAATGAAACAAATACTACATTTCTAATGAGAAATATGCAAAGAGTATAATAAGGTATAAATGTTATCGCTCTCTCTCTCCACCCCCCTTAGCCTATCACTGAGTCAGGCAAATTGTATCTCGTAAGTAACTCTTAACTTTTCCTGCTATCCATTCCCATTGTCACTGCCTTTTTTCAGTAGCTCAGCATCTCTCACCTGGAGTGAGATATAAAGATACATAAGGCTGTTTGGAGGAAGGCCGATTTTCCTTTCCTGTCCCCCTTCCTCCAGTCTTACCCTGCCTTTCATCTAAATTGCAAACCCAGATCTGATCTTGTCATTCTCTGCTTCTTGTCCTTGCTATTGTTGTTAGGTGCCGTCAAATAAGTTCCGACTCATAGCGAGCCTATGTACAACAGAACAAAACACTGTCCGATCCTGTGCCATCCTCACAATCATTGCTATGTTTGAGTCCATTGTTGCAGCCACTGTATCAATCCATCTCACTGAGGGTCTTCCTCTTTTTTGCTGACCCTCTACTTTACCAAGCATGATGTCCTTCTCCAGGGACTGGTCCTTCCTGATAACATGTCCTAAGTGTGTGAGACAAAGTCTCACCATTCTCACTTCTAAGGAGCATTCTGGTTGTACTTCTTCCAAGGCAGATTTGTTCATTCTTCTGGCAGTCCATGGTATATTCAGTATTCTTCAGCAACACCATAATTCAAAGGCATCAGTTCTTCTTCCGTCTTCCTTATTCATTGTCCAACTTTTGCATGCATATGAGGTGATTGAAAATACCACAGTCAGGCACACCTTAGTCCTTAAAGTGACATCTTTGCTTTTTAATACTTTAAAGAAGTCATTTGCAGCAGATTTGCCCAATGCAATCTGTTGTTTGATTTTTTGACTGTTGCCTCCATGGGTGTTAATTGTGGATCCAAGTAGAATGAAATCCTTGACAACTTCATTATTTTCTCCATTGATCATGATGTTGCTTATTGGTCCAGTTGTGATTGCTTAAAATCCTTCAATGGCTCTTCCGAGTCTTTGGGATAAATATAAACTGACATGGCAGTCAAGGTCATTATCTCCCACCATCCCACTCCTCACTCCTCCTACACAATTTGCCTTCTGGGCAATACTGGGCATCTCTAATACTCAGAACATTCCCTGTTGACTCACACCTCCATGCCTTCACACGTATAGTTCCTCTGCCTAAAATGTCTATATAAAAACTCCTACTCACTCATCCTTCAAATTTCAGCTCAAATATTATCTTTTTCTTTCCTGCTCTTTTCTTGCTGCTCTCATTTTACTTCAAATATATCCATTAGAGGGGCTTATCTTACATTTTGTAAAACTGCTTGTTTGCCAGACTGTATCACTCCTATACTGTAAAGTCCTCCAATCCTTGACACCATGAGTTTTGTGTATTTCATCTGTATACAGTGCCTAGCCTAAAGTAGGAACTCAAGAAAGAAAAGATGGAATGAAAGCAGGAAGAACGAAAAGGAAGGAGGGAGGAAAGGAAACAAGGTGGGAAGGAGGGAAGAAGGAAAGGAAGAAAGGAGGAAATTATGTTTGTAAAATTAGAGGATTGTTTGTTTATCAAAGACAGCTTCTTGAACTAAGAGAGTAAACTGATAAACAAATAGATAAAATTCAGATAGATCCCATTGCGATTCTGTTTCTTAGTGTCCCTCTGGAGTAGACTAGAACTGCTGTGTAGGGTTGCCAAGGTTGTAAATCTTTACAGGAGCAGACTGCCACATCTTTCTCTCACAGCGAAGCTGGTGGGTTCGAACCACCGAGCTTTCGGTGAGCAGCCGAGTGCTTAACCACTGTGTCACCACGGCTCCTTAAGATAGATAGGCACAGTGAAAAGCCCTGATACAACCTTAACTATCAAGATACCTTGGATAAATGCCATTTTATTGACTCTGAACTTATACATTAATCTTCATACATTAATCTTTTCTGAAGAGAAAAAAGAATATATTGAAAATATAGTAAAAAAAATAGAAAATGCTTTGGAAAGGCAGTAAAACTGATCATCTCTGACTGAATCAAAGTAAATAAAGTTTAAAATTTTAACAACAGATATAATCTGATAAAGAGATTATCTAACTTTGATTGAACCGTATTATTTATCTTATATATCTTTATCCTCTTAGGGACAGACTTTGGGCCAGAAATGATAACTACATTTTTCACAAGCCTAGAATGGTTGTAAGAACTCCTTTCTATGTCAAGAAACTATCCTGGCTTTGTGAAAGGAAATTGTCCATCAATAGAAAAAGGATTATGCCTTTCCCTTCTATTTCACAAAATTTCTCCTACTGGTAGGATCTGACTTGGCTAAATGGTAGGGACATGTTATATATCTGAACAAACCTCTTTAATTGTTTATAGCATCTCAGCCAACCTTGAATTCTGAATTAAAGTCATTATTTCGGACTTTAAAATTTAACCTTAGATTTTGTTGGATTTATGGGAGGAGACTAAGATTTAAGTATGTTGCTAAAGATGTAAATATTCAGTTCAAGTCTACAAATATGATACCTGGCCTGAAGAAGTGTACAGTCTCGTAGGAGAGATGAGGCATACACACAAATCACAGTAATGGAAGAACAATGTAGGATCCATATTATAAGAGATATAAATAAATATGGTATAGGACCACAGAAGAAAGAGCAATTAATTCTACCGGTAAAGACCATAATTATGTATAAAAATTGGTGAAGAAGAAGACTATGATGCAGTCCATAAAATTTCCCAACCTAATTTAGATGACAAGACAACAAGCTCCTGTCATTGCTGTTTGAATCTAGGACTCAACTGAGATGATTTTTCCATAAGTTTGGTTTGGGTAACAGTGGCATTTTGGTTGGCTAAGATCAATGCAGACAGATCTATACATTGACTATCCCTTCCCCATCTGGGTCTATATATATACATAGATATTCATGGGGGCTTTGGTTTTGTGACTAGAGAAGGAGAATGTATTTGCCTTAGGGGAGTGGAGGATGGCAATCATAGTACATTTACAGCTTGTTCTGCATTGTGGACTGACTTTAAATTATGTTTAGCAAAAAGAGGGTCAATACTCCCATAACTGTTTTTCCTAAGAGACTTGCTGTGATTCTTGTCAAGTAGTAATAGTGAAAACCCAGCAGAATCTTTCAGGCAGAGATGCCTTAGGCTTGAGGTTTCAATAAAACAAACAAACATACAAATGTAGCCTGGAGTTCATAAGGGTGCCATTCTACACTCCCTACACAAAATCCAGCAGTTGTTCCAACCACAGAAAGTTGGAAGCTGTAGGTGCATTTTAAGTATGGATATTGGTGTCGTCAGGGAGACAAGGAAACAGCAGCATTTCTTCACCTAGTGAAACTGTAACTAAGGCTGAGCTAGAGAAGACTAGATTGGATATACACTGTGGCTCCATGTGATGAATGATGACAGTCCTATGTGAAGCCCATTCTGGGGACGCTGAGAAATTCCTGTGATATCTTTTGGAAATTGCTCAGGCCAGGGAGCTCAAGCCTTATTTTGTAGACATATGTTAATTAGGTGGAGAACATCAGTCCCACCTCAGAGTCAGGCAAACCTGGGTTCAAATTTCATCTCCCATAATTTAGCTGAAAACTTGAGGTCTCAGCTAATTTAAACTTCCTGAGTCTCCATTTCTTCACCCATAAACTGGGGAGAATAATACCCACCTGAAGGATTACTGTCAAAATAAAATGAGACAATAGTTAAATACTTCATGTATACTTCCTGACATAGAAAAGAGGATTCACTATGGGATAGCCACTCTTATCACTGACATTATTGTTTTATAAACATGTTAATAGATAGATTGATAACTGCCATCAAGTTGACTCTGACTAATGACGACCTAAGTACAACAGAACAAAATGTTGCCCAGTCCTGCATCATGCTACCGATCAACAGCATGTTCTAATCCATCACTGCAACTATTGTGCCAATCCATCTCACTGAGGGTCTCCCTCGCTCTTGCTGGTCCTCTACTTCATCAAACATGAATGTCCTCCTCCAGTGATGGATCCTTCCTGATGACATGTCCAAAGCAAGCAAGCTGGACAATGTTTTGTTGTGATCTATAAGGTTCTTCTTGACTAATTTTCAGAAGTAGCATTTCTTCCTAACCTGTCTTAGTCTGGTAGCTCTGTTGAAATCAAGGGTGACCCGTTGGTATTTGAAATACCGGTGGCATAGCTTCCAGTAACACAGCAACATGCAAGCTACCACAGTACGATAAACCGATAGATAGGTGGTAGAAACATGGTAACAACCATTAATAATAAAATAATTGCTTTTACTCATGCTGACATTTTAACTCATAAAAGCACAGATTTGTAGAGCTGAAAGCTAAACTTTCAATTACCTCATCATATCCTTACTTTACAAATTAAGAGCCTATGGCTCAGAACAGTTTAATGTTTGCCAAAGTCATACAGATAATTGGTGGAAGAGCTAAGATAAGAAAGAATGCAAGGAGTCTATTGTTCTTTCTATTCTTGGTTTAGTGCCTCTTAGTTTAAAAGATAAATCAGCTTTTAAAGTATCTCTTCACACTTAGAAACCATGAATTTTTTTGAACAAAATAAATCCAGGACCCCATGGGGCTCAGGCTCAACTCAAAGTCACATTCAAAGCAGCACAGCCCAGAAACTAAAAGTAAATTTCAAAGGAATTTCAGCCTTTATTGCATATCCCATATAATTAAAGTAACTTAACTTATAACTCACAGCAACACTATCAAAACCGACTGTTTCTCTTCTTCCAGACTCTTGCACTTCAACTATTCTCTTTTGTCTCGTCCACCAGTCCAGAACGTTATTGCCAAAATTCTCCAGGCACACTGCCCTTCTGTGTTTGTTCCCTCCCTTGCACATCTTCATTTCTCCTATTCCACTAAACACCATCTCCAGAGCAGAAGAGACCAAGAGGACTGCAGCTCCACTCTCTCCCACCCACCAACTGCTGTGAGGGAACTTGAGGCGCCCTTGACTTTGTGTAATCCTGGTACATCTTCACTGTTCATTTCCCCTCAGTATGACTGCCTTTCTCATGAGACATTCTTGCAAAGACTTTCTGGTGAATTCTTTACCTCATTACAATTTCAAATTTTAACTGTTACATAAAACTAGAAGTTTCTCCTTATGCTCCTAAAAAAAAATCACTTTAAATTTAGTAACCAGAAAACTAAACATTTTGTGCAATCTTTGAGTCTCTAGCAAGAGAGTGCTATTGCCCACATACCATTGATGAAATAAAATATCTGAAAGGGTAGTCCTCTTCACTTGAATTTAATTCCTTGGAAGAAATTCACAAGGACTAGGGAGGGAGAAAGGCAGCCACTTCGATCGATCAAATTGTCAATCAATGGGTTTAGCACTGCTGCAGCTATATCATTCTCCATCTTGGTCCTTATGTTACTATGACACTTAAAAAATAATGCTTATAAGCTGTGTGTTATATCAATACAAAAAAAAGAGTAATACTAACTCAAAATAGATAGGGCTATTGTAAGAGATAGAATATTATACTCAGGTACCAATAATCTGAGGAAGTGCTTTCTCTTTTATTCTAAATCTAATGTAAACTTATTCAATTACCAGGCAGCAAGAGTATAAGATATAGAGAAGCAGCTGAAGGATCTAGCTAGCCTTTTTGGTGGTACTCTTTTTATTTAAATAGATAGACATTCATACTACTAATCAGGTCTATAATTTCATTTTCTGCTAAGAGTCCTGTCTTCCACTTATACTCTCTAAAGGTCAAAACACTTGGCTTAAAGCTCTCAGGTCCATGTGATTAGTTTACACAATAATATCCTGCCCAATCATTGTCTTAGGGCAATATGTGTACTAACTGTTTGATGAGAAATTATTTGTTCTGTAAACCATCTAAAGTACAAAAAAAAAAAAAAAAAAAGAATTATCTATGTGAGATCAAATTGACAACAGCAACTCAAAATGTTTGATGGGAAGCCTAGGGGGCACTGAGTTGAAGATAACCATGATGGAATAATTTGGAAAAAGATAGTGAGAAGAGCAGCACAATTGGAAGAATATAATCGATGTCACTGAATTGTACATGTAAAAATTTTTGAAATGGTGTATCTTTGGCTGTGTATATTTTCACCAAAAAAAAAAGATCCTCCAAGGTCGAAAAGGGACAGCATTGACATGACGTGGAGTTGTTAACCAATATCATAAAAAAATATGTGTACTGACTGTTTAATGAGAAACTATTTGTTCTGTAAAACTTCACCTCAAATACAATAAAAAAATTTTAAAAATAATAATAATAATATCCTGCCCTCTTTATATCAACCAAGTTTTCAAAGTCCTATTTACATTTATTGAAACATGGGAAATATTAGACAGGATACTTGGTAAGAATATTAATAAGGGATCTGCTTTATAACTATTACAAAGAATGGGTTATAGTTTTTCTCCTTAGGAACATTTTAATAACTCTTCAGTTTTTCAAGTGGGTAAAAATACTGTGCATTAGTATTGAACTGAATAAGTTATAATGCCTAGTCCTATATCCATTAACTTTTTCAACAAAGCTAGTGCAAATTACAGAAACCCTGATGGGAGAGTATTGGCTTGAAAATGTATATTTTCTCCACCTAAAATATTTACATTGGCATTTTCACTAGCAAATGCCCTGTAATAGAAAATCCGTATGTTATGTATTAACAATGTTCTTTTTATCTTATAAACAACCATTCTACTTAACAATAACCATGTATTTAGTAAGTGTCATATGTGTGTAATTACTAATATAGTCTGGATCTTAACTTGAAGAAAGAAAAGTTTATACCTGACATATTTTATAGCTTTCTAAAAGGAGAAGAACAAATACTAATCAGAAAGAAAAAAAAAAAGTCATGAGGAAAAAAAAAGAATAGTCGAGAATGAAACTGATGCTAGGCCCTCTGACCTACTAATGGATTCTTGAAGAAAGACTTTGAGGATATTAATTCGAAAGGAAAATGAAGTGGAGCCCTGAGCCATTTCTTGTTGAACACTCTCATTGTAAAGTAGTGGGAGCTATTTTCTCAGTAAATGTGTTGCCAAAAGTCAAGAGCACTAATGTATATTCAACCACTCCCCACGAACAATTTACAATTGTCCCAGAATAGACTCCCTCCTCCTCCATGGCCCCCTCATTTACCCCTTCGTCCTTCCTCCATTGTTCTGCTTCTTTATGAATACAACTCCTTGAAGCTTGAAGAAAAAAATGTCCTAATCAGTAGTGATGGCATTAAGAAGCCAAAGCAGGAAGGCAAACAAAATGAAAACTCTATTTCATCTATCACATTGACTACTTCTAGTCTAGCGCTTCTTGATCACAGTGCTCACAACTGAGAGATGGCATGTAAGTACTATTATTTGACAATCATATTTCCTATGTAGCACTAACAGATATAGGAATTAAATGTTAGTGAGTTCTGGGATTTTTATTTTTGTTTTTTGTTTTTTTTTTAATTTTACCTATGCATTAACTTTTAGTAAGGAAAAATAGATGGATGAACAAACTATCTATAATAAGTGTACATTCATTTTGCACCCAAGTAAGAATCATGCCAAAACACTTCAAACACAGCAATTACGTTTACTAAACCAAAGACAAAGTGATAATGAAGGAGAAATGGAAGTGAAATTGTCAATAATACTGTTCATCACCATCATTATCATAATAATATGATAAAATCTATAAATTCTCTGTAGCTTAAAGTTAACAATTAAATCAGATTACTTATGATCTGACTAAGGATAATGATGGAGTAACTTGTTATCAGAGTAATTCTCTCGCCCATAAGAATTACAAACTGTAAGTGAATTATAAAATGCAACTCTATAAAGGCACTAGAGAGCAACTAAAAGCAGACTGACACTGGAGCGGGTTTAACTCTTGAGAGAAAGGAGCGAGACTGGGTGAGATCATATTTGTTCTACTTTTCCCTGAGGACACTCCCAGTCCAAGACAGAACTAGAGATCAAGAAGAAAGTGGCACTCTTATTGCCCTGAGAAATCAGAAGACTCATTTCAGGGGCAGTCAAAGGCACTGGAAATTGAGAGAACCACTGCAAGGAATTCCAAAATCTGTGTAGAAATTCCCCTCAAATCCTTGATTGACTCTTGAATAGTGCATGGGTGCGGCAAGACTCCAAAGAGCCCAAAGGCATTATCAGCAACTGAAAAGCTGAACCAAACCAAAACCTGTTGCCGCCTTGATTTAGACTCATAGTAACCCTATAGGACAGAGTAAAACTGCCCCATAGGGTTTCTAAGGAGAAGCTGGTGGATTTGAAATGCCGACCTTTTTGTTAGCAGCTGAGCTCTTAACCACTGTGCCATCAGGGCTCCGAAAGGTTCAAAGAACTGAGTAAAATTTTCCACAGCTTCCCACAGCAGGAGAGAGACACTTTGGAGTCTGAATTTTGCCAAGTTAGAATGGCTTTCCATTGAAGAACAAATAGATTATGCCTTAAGAAAAGACCTACATAACAAAGCCCAGGAAGCCTCGTGGCACGGTGGTTAAGAGCTACCGCTGCCGACCAGAAGGTTGGCGGTTTGAGTTCACCAGGTGCTCCTAAGTCTCCACAGTCTTAAAGCAATTTGCATATATTTTAACTGCCTGATAGAAAAAAACTCAACTCTGTACATAGAAAGATAATGGAATCTAGACTGTCCACAACATATCCTTTTAAAGATAATGAAATGAAAGAATTAGTAAAGATAAGAGAAAATCAGTGAATTAGAAAGTGAAAAAAAAAAAGTTCAAGGTCAAAAGTGAGTTCTTTGAAGTTTAATGAACTAAATTATTAGGTAATATAATTAATAAATCCTCTGCTAATCTTACCAAGAAAAAGAAGAAAAGCCATACAAATTATCAATATCAAAAATGAAAAAGAAGACATCACTAAAGACTCTGGAGATACAAAAAGAAAATAAGGAAAATTACCAATAATAAACTCAACAACTTAGTCAAAATTGACAAATTTCTTGGGAAATACAAGTCACCAAAACTAAAACAAGCAGAAATAGTAAGCCTATGTAGTCCTGTACGAATTAAAGTAGTTGTATTTGTAATGCAAAACCTTCCCACAAAGTAATTCCAGGCCAGATAATTTTATTGGTGAACTATAGCAAATCTTTAAGGAAGAAACAACAGCAGCCTTACATAATTTCAGAAAAAAGAAGTGGAGAGAAGACTTACCAAATCATTTTATGAAACTAACCCAATCATTATCCTAAAAAATTGAAAAAAAAATACAAGAAAATAAAATTACAGACAACTATCTCTCGTGAGCAGGGAGCAAAATTCTCTCACAAAATATAATCTAATTAAATCCGGCAATATGTAAAGAGAATAAAATCTTATGACAAACTGGAGTTTATCTCAGTAATGCATGCTTGCTTCAACTTTTAAATATTAATATATGTAATTCATATTAACAGAATAAAGGAGAAAGTGAAATTATAATATCAATTGATGTCAAAGATGTCATGTGACAAGTATCAACAGATATTCATTATATAAAAACATTCCAAGCAAATTTGCCATAAAAAACAACTTAATTAATCTAATAAAGAGCATCTATAAAAAAACAATAATACAGCCAACATGGTGAAACATTTAATGCTTTCCTACGATGTTCGGTAACAAAGCAAGAATGTCTTCTCTCACCACTTCTATTTGACGTTCTGTGATCAGTGACAAGAAAAGAAAGAGAAAGAGGGGTCATAAAGATTGGAAAGAAAGAAATAAAACTATGTTTACACGCAGGCAACATGGCTGATTAAATAGAAAATCCTAAGACATCGAACAAAAAACCTACTAGAATTAATGAGTCAATTGAGCAAAGATGCAAGGGCCATATACAAAAATCAATTTTATTTCTGTATACTCTCAACAAATAATTGAAAATAAAGTAAAATAAATAACCATTTGCAATGATAGCAGGAAAAAAATCAAACATTTAGGAAAAAATAGTAAAAGTTATGTAAAATCTCTGCACTAAAAACTTCAAAATATTGCAGAAAGAAATTAAAGAAAAACTAAATAAGCAGATATATTGCCACTTGGAAACTTCAGTATTTCTAAGATGTCAATTCACTCCAAATTGATCAATAGAGTTATTGCCATTGCACTCAAAATCCAAGCAGGCTTTTTTTAGAAATTGATAAGCAGGTTCTAAAATTTACATGGGAATGTGAAGGATCTAGAATAGACAAAATAATCTTGGAAAAGAAAAACAAAGCCGTAGAATGTATCAGGGTTTGATTAGACAAGCAGAACTGCTATGAGTGATACGGCATAAGAGATTTATTAAAGGGTTTAAGCCTTATGCAAGGTGTAAACTCATAGAGCAATCTTTACAGACTGTTGCCTCTGCTTCTAAAGTTGAGCATGAAGTCACTATAAATCAGCAAAATCATTCTATGAGAAAGGAAGGTAAATGGGATTGAGAACAAAGACAAATTAGAATTCATGAGGACAAGCAGGGATTCACATGGAAAACTGGAACATGCAAAGACAAATTGTAAAACACAATTGTCTCTCATCACCTCCAACCTCAGTGCCATGAATAACCTGCAGAAGAAGCTGGTGTCTTTCACCAAAGAGATGAACATGTACTTGGTCCAGGACTCAAAAGAAGTGACAGAGGAGATCTGATGGGAACTGGCGAAGCTGCCCCATGCTAGCAAGATTAGGTAGCAGAACAGCAACAATGAGCACCAGCTGCCACTGTATCTGTTAAACTGTATCAACCATCGAGTATTAAAAAAAAAAACCTATGCTGATTCACTTCTGTTTTTCAAAGCACTCACAAAATGTCTCTTGCTAACTGGGCAGGCGGGGGTGTGCGGGGCAGAGAATAAATTTGGGGGAAAGGACAACGTTCCAGCTAAGCTAAGTTGACACAGTACAAAGGCACCTCAGAGGACCTTACTATCTAATTGTAAGACTTACTGCAAATTTACTGTAAACAAAACACTGTGATATCAGTATAAAAATAAAATATAGGTCAATGAAATTAGTTAAAAGTCCACATATAAATTCACACATATATGATCAATTGATTTTTAAATAATGCTCCAATGTAATTCAATGGGAAAAAGAAAGTCTTCAAACAACGATGTTGAAAAAACAATATTTGTGTGGAAAAACAATGAATAAACCCTACCTCACACCATAAACAAAAAGTAGGGATGGATGATAGACCTAAATGTAAAAGCTAAAACCATAAAGCTTACAAAAAAAAACTTGAAAAAATATGTTCATGACCTTTGTGTAAGCAAAGATTTCTCCAACAAAACTCAATAAGCACTATACCATTAAAAACAAAATGAACTGCATCAAAATTTAAACTTCTGCTTTTCAAAAGATATCATTAAGAAAACAAAAATCTGCCCCATAAAATAAAACAGGACTAATGAGGCACAGCAGTCCCGGGACAAGGACTAGAAGGCAGACAGGGACAGGAAAGCTGGTGATAGGATACCCTAGGTTGAGAAAGGACAGTGTTGACGTGTGGGGTTGTTAACCATTGTCATAGGACAATATGTGTACTGTTTAATGAGAAACTATTTTGTTCTGTAAGCCTTCATCTAAAGTGAGAATAGCAGCACAACTGGAAGAATGTAATTGATGTCACTGAATTGTATATGTATAAATTTTTGAAATGATATATCTTTGGCTATGTATATTCCCCCCCCCCCCAAAAAAAAAGGTCCTCCAAGGTCGATAAGGGAGAGTGTTGACATGTCGTGGGGTTGTTAACCAAAGTCATAAAACAATATGTGTACTGACTGTTCAATGAGAAACTATTTGTTCTGTAAACCTTCACCTAAAGTACAATAAAATTTTTTTTTTTTTTAAATCCATGCTACTGTCTGGGAAAACATATTCAAAATACAAATATCTGACCAAAAATTTGATCTATAATATAAAAAGAACTCCTACAAGTCAATAAAAATAACAACATAATAAAACAATCCAATAAAAAAAAAATCTGGACAAAAGACAAGAACAAATCCTTCACAAAATAAGATATATGAGCGGCCAATGGGCGCATGCAAAGATGTTCAACAATAGCACTCATTAGGAAAATGCATATGAAAACCACAATGTGATACCATTACAAAATTACTAGAATAATTAAAATTGAAAATCCTGGCAACACCAAATGTTAGAGAGGGTGTGGAGCAAACGGAACTTTCAGATGTTGCTTGTGGGAATATAAAATGATATAACCATTTTGAAAAACTGTTCGTCAGTTTTTTATAAGGGTAAATATACATCTACTCTATAACTCAGCAGTTCTACTCCTGGGTATTTACTCAAAATAAATGAAAACATACATCCACAAAAGGACTTATAAAATAATGTTTACAGCAGTTTTAAGCAGAAAATGGCAACAACCTAAATGAATACAAAAGGAGAAATTGTGGTATTTTATACCATGGCAACATTTTCACAATGAAAAGGAATGCACTACTGAAAGACACAATGTGGATGAATCTCAAAGTTTCTATTTTAGGTGGAAAAAGCAATTAAAATGTGTATATACTGTAAGATCCCATTTATATGAAATCTAGGAAAGGCAAAAATGATCTATCTTGCTGGAAGTCAGGACAGTGGTTGCCTCTGGAGTGGGAAGAAGGTAGAAATTGACTGGAAAGGAGCACTAGGGAACTTTGGGATATTATGGATATATTCATACTTTGATTGGGGTGGTGGTTACTCGAATGCATTTAAAACTATACATTCAAAATCTGTGCATCTTATTCTATATAAACTGTACTTCAAATTTTTTTAATTAAACTTTTTATTTTGAGATAATTTTAGATGCATGGGCATTGTAAATAATAATACACAGAGATCCTATACCCAATTTCCCCCAACGCTAACATCTTGCAAAACTAGTACAATGTCACAACCAGAATATTAACATTGATAGAGTCAACATACAGAAAAGTTCCATCACCACAAGAATCCCTCATGTTGCCCTTTTACAGCCACACTCAGCCCCTTTCATCCCTGATCTTGGCCAGTCAATAACCTGTCCCTGTGTCTATAGTTTTGTCATCTCAAGACTATTGTATAAATGGAATCACACAGTGTGTAAACTTTGGGGATTATCTTTTTTCATTCAGCATAATTACCCTGGAGATTCATCCCAGTTTTTGTGTATACCAATAGCTCATTCCATTTTTATTGCTGAGTAGTATTCCATGGTATGTATGTATCACAATTTCTTTAACCACTCCCTTGTTGAAGGACATCTGGTTTGGTTCCAGTTTATGGCTATTATGAATAAAACTATGAATATTCATGTACAGGTTTGTGTACATAAATAAGTTTTCATTTCTCTGGGATGAGGGCTCAAAAATACTGTTACTGTGTAGTTGCATGTTTAGTTATAAAAGAAACTGTCAAACTATTCTCCAGAGAGGATGTACCATACATTCCTGCCAGCCGTGTATGGATGATTCACTTTCACCTCATCCTCACCAGCATTTAGTGTTGTCAATATTTTTTACTTTAGCCATTCTGTTAAGTATGTAGTGACTTCTCATTAGGGTTTTAAGTCACATTTCCTTAATGGCTAGTGATGTGGAACATCTTTTAATGTGCACATTTGCCACTGATATATCCTCTTCAGTGAAAAGGAAGTTCAGTGTATTTTCCCCATTTTCCAATTGGATTTTTTTCATTTTTTTACTGTTGAATTTTAAGAGTTCTTTATGTATTTAGATACTAGTCCTTTGTCAGATACGTTACTTGCAAATATTTTTATCCCAATCTATAGCTTACCTATTCATCCTTTTAAAAGGGTCTTTTGCAGAGCAAAATTTTTTATTTTGATGAGTTCCAATTTATCAGTATTTCCTTTTATGGACTGTATTTTTGGTATCAAGTCTAAGAACTCTTTACCTAGCCCTAGATCCAAAGATTTTCCCCTACATTTTTTCAAAAAAGTTTTAGAGTTTTCATCTTATATTTAAATCTGTGATCTGTCTTGAGTTAACATTTGTTTAAGCTATGAGGTTTAGGTCAAAGTTAATTTTATTTATTTATTTATTTAGTCTTTGAATGTCTAATTGCTGTGGCACCATTTTTGAAAAGTCTAACCTTCCTCTATTGAATTGCTTTTGCCCTTACATCAAAAATCAGTTAGGCATATTTGTGTGGATCTACTTCTAGATTCTCTATTCTGTTCCATTTATCTATGCGTGTCTATGCTTCCACCAACATCATGTAGTCTTGATTATAGTAGCTATATACATTAGGCCTTAATATTGGGTAAAATAATTCCTCCAACATTATCCTTCTATTTCAAGGTTGTTTTTGCTATACTAGAGAATGTGCCTTTCCCTATAACTTTTAGAAAAAGCTTTTCTATGCCTACAAAACTCTTGCTTGAATTTTTATAGGAATCTCATATATACTCTATATATCAATTTGATTAGAATTGACATCTTTACTAAGTTGAGTCTTCCAATCTATGAACACAATATATCTTTTCATATATTTAGGTCTTCTTTAAGTTCTTTTGTCAGCATTTTATTATTTTCAGGACACAGATTCCATCTATGTTTCGTTAAGTTTATACCTAAGTATTCCATTTTCTTTGGCATGATTGTAAATGATATTGTATTTTTAATTTTGGTTTCAACATGTTCAGTGTCAGCATATTAAAATATGATTGAGTTTTGAATGCTGACCTTGTATTCAGTGACTCACTGAAGTCATTAATTATAGGAGATTTTTTGTTGATTTGTTGGAATTTTCTACATAGAAAATTGTCTTATCTGCAAATAGAGACAGTTTTATTTCTTCCATTTCAATACGTATGCATTTTCAGAAATTTAATTATAATGTGTCCTGGCATATATTTCTTCGGGATTATCCTGTTTGGGTTCACTCTACTTGTATCTGTAGATATATGACTTTTGCCAAGTTTAGGAAGTTTTCAGTCATTATTTCTTCAATACTTTTCCAGGTTCATACTCTCTCTCCTCGGACTCCAATGATATGAATGTTAATTTTATTGTTATTGTCCCTTAAGTCCCTGAGACTCTGCTCACTTTTTTTTTTCCCAGTCTACTTTGTCTGAGTTGTTCAGATTGGGTAAATTCTACTGATCTGTTCTCAAGTTCACTGATTGTATCCTTGGTCATCTCCACTTTACTCTTGAGGCCATCCAGTGAGGTTTTAAAACTCTAGTTATTATATTGGTTATATAATTTCTATAATTTCCATTTTTTATATAATTTCTATTTTTTGCTAAGCTTTTCTAATTTTTCCTTTGTTTCAATAATTCACAATTGCTTATTGAAACATTTATATACAGCTGCTTTAAAATTCTTGTTAAATAACTCCAATATCTGATTCATCTCAGTGCTGGTATAAGTAGATTTTCTTTTTTCCTTCATGTTGTGATTCTCCTGGTTCTTGGTATCATGAGGGATTTTCTATTATATCCTGGACGTTTTGGATATTATACCGTGAGACTTTGGATCCCAATCTTTTTTTTCCACAGGAAGTTCCCATTTAGAAGTATAATCTGAGAGCCAAATAGGTATATATGATCAGCTTCCCTCTGGGCCCCACAGACACTATCCTTGCAAAAATGGGGCATAGACTTGCACTGCCTCATTGCTTCCGAGTGGGAATGTAAAGTGACGTCCTCTCTGAGATCCACTGCCGCAAGGGAGAGGGAAAGCAGAAGGGTGACTCACATCATTTTGTCGTTACATCATGGGGTGAGACTCGGTTTCGCACTGGGCCCCACTGACACCAGTGGAGTGGAGGCAGGAAGCAGAATACCAACTAGCCCTGCTTCCCACCACTTCTTTCCACCTCATTGTGCCAGGTGAGGTAGAGGCTCAACTCCCCACTGGGTCTTGCTGACACAGAATGGGGAGTGTTGAAGCCTAGTGTTGACTATCTCTCCTTCCCACTATCTCATTAAATCTTATTGCTGCTGAGTAAGAGTGGAGGCTTGCCACTGGACCCCACCAACACTATGCTGGCAGGGGGAACTGGAGCACCATGTGCTTCCAGCAGACAAGGAATAGAATATTCACTTCCTGCTCAGCCTCACTAATACTGCCCTGGCAGGAGACTCAGAGGACTGGAAGATCGCCTGCCCCCAGGGTCCTGCCAGTGTTACTCTGGCAGAGGAACCAAATCACTGTCCCCTGCTTCTGGTTGGGAGATGGAAGAAGAACTCTCTGCTTAGCCCCAACAACGCCACACAGTGGGGTATCACAGTGTGCTGCTTTCTTGAGCAGGGCAGAAGGCTGATTGGGTGGGGAAGAAAAAAACCCAACTCAACCCAGGTGAAGCCATACAGAGTGGAGGGGGGGTAGTTTTTCCACACTGTTTGGGTAACCTGTTGCTGTCAAGTCAATTCCGACTCATAGTGACCCTATATGATAGAATAGAACTGCCGCGTACGGTTTCCAAGGAGCAGCTGGTGGATTCAAACTGCTGACCTTTTGGTTAGCAGCCAAGTTCTTAACCACTGAATTGCCGAAATATTTTCTGCTGTTAGTCCACGTTTTCCTTGACCCTTTGCCTAAGGGGAAAAATTTTTCCTTGGAGCTTTTTTGTTTGTGTGTGTTGGTAGTTGCGGGGTGAGAGTTTTTGCAGTGCTCTGTCAGGGATATATGGGAGGCAACAAGGAAGCCCAGGGCACTGACTACCATGTCATTCCTCAAGTCCCAAGATCTCTAGGCTAAAGCCTCATTTTTCCATCTTTCAAAATCTTCTTGTGCTTGTTGGTGTATTATACCCAGGGTTTTTTAGTTGAAAAAAGGATGACCTCAGAGGAACGGGGCTACTTCATTTTGGTGGAACCAAAAATCCTCCTTCTTGGCAGAACCAGAAGTCCTCCCTTCCTTTTTTTTAAATAACAATTTTATTGCTGTGATTGACATTCTATACTATTCATCCATTTAAAGTGTATAATTAAAAGGTTTTAGTGTAATTCACTGAGATTGCAACTATTATCACAATCAATTTTAGACTATCTTAATTATCCCAAAAGAGAAACCCCAGACCCATCAGCAATCACTCTTCATTTCCCCCCTCAACCTCTCCAGCCCCTGGAAACCATTTATCTCTTCTGTCTCTATAGATTTGCCTATTCTGGACATTTCATATCAATGGAATCATACAATACATGGTATTTAGTGACTGACTTCTTTCACTTAGCGTAATATTTTTGAGACTCACCCATGCTGTAACATATTTCAGTAATTCATTTCCTTTTATGGCCATGTATTATAAGTATTATTCCATTTTAATGATTTATCACAGGTTGTTATCCATTCATCAGTTGGTGGACATTTGAATTGTTATCTTTTTTTTTTTTTTTTTTTTTTTGCTATTATGGTCACTATGAGTAGGAATCAAATTAACAGCAATTTTTTTTATGAATTATTTTATTACAAATAATACTGCTATGAACATTTGTGTACAGATTTTTGCATGGACTTGTGTTTTCATTTCTCTTGAGCATATACTAGAGTGGAATTGCTGGGTCTTAATAGTAAACCTAGGAGTTCAGGTAGCACAACGGTTAAACACTTGGCTGCTAATCAAAAGGCTGGTGGTTCAAACCCACCCAGCTGTTCTGTAGGAGGAAGATCTGGTGATCTGCTCCCATAAAGACTGTGGCCTAGAAAACCCTACGGGACAGCTCTAATCTGTCAAAATGGGGTCGCTATGAGTCGGAATTGTTTCAATGGCACGCAACAAGACAACAATAGTAAACTTATGTTTAAACTTTTGAGGAACTACTGGACTATTTTCCGAAGCAGCTCCACCATTTTACATTCCTACTAGCACTGTAGAGTAGAGGGCCAGAGAAAAAGAGGAGGAGCCTCAACAAGATGAATTGGCACAGCGGCTGCAACAATGGGCTCAAGCATAACAACCACTGTGAGAATGGTGGAGGACTCAGCAGTATTTCATTCTGTTGTACATAGAGTCACTATAAGTCGGAACCAACTTGATGGCACCTAATAACAACAACAACACCAGCAGTGTATGAAGTTCCAAATTCTCCACACTTTCACCAACGCTTGTTATTATCTGTTGTTTTTATTATGGCCATATTAGTAGGTGTGGTTTTGATTGGCACTTCCCAGATGATTACTGATGTTGATAATTGTATGTTTGCTTCTTGGTCAAAAATATATCTTCTTTGGAGATACATCTATTCATACCCTTTGACTAATTTTTAATTGGGTTATTTGTCTTTTTATAATTGAGTTATAAGAGGTACTCTTATATTCTAGATACAAGTCCATTATCAGGCATTTAATTTGCAAATATTTTCTCCCATTCTGTGGCTTGTCTTTTGCTTTCTTAATAGTGTCCTTTGAAGCACAGATGTTTTAATTTTGATGAAGCCCAACCTCCTTTCTATTTTTAAAAGCTGAATAAAATTATATTGTACAGTCTTACTTTTTTCGGTAGTATATGTAGTATGTATTTGCTCGTCTAGCCTTATTAGTATTATATGTTGAGTAGGTTTCTGGAAAAAACAAGAGCTCTTTAAAATTTTTTCTAATAAAAGAGATTAACCATTTTCCCTTCTTCTAATGCATCCCTTGGGCCCTTTAAAGAGCACCTATTTGGAACTTGTGTGAATATGAATGTATTTTTGTATGAATATCATACCAATACATGATCTTCGTGGTTTTTGTTTTGTTTTATTATTTTGTTTGTTTGTTGTCTTTTGGTCTCAACAGTTTTAAGAAGTATTAGAAAACTTTTGGTTCACATATACAAGTGTGATACGAATGTAATTTCAGCTGTCATATGTGACACCAGAGAAAAAAGTTTTGAGAAATGTGTTTATAGTCATCACAGATATTTGTATTTAGGAAAGGACCAAAATCTTGGCACTAACGTCACACTCTATCTGAGCACAAGCTGAGGTTCAGAGAGGGCTTCAGGGAGTTCTCTGTAGGTGTGTTGGATGCCATCTCATGCATGGCGTGAAGCATGTACTAAAATCTTCCTATGAATCATGGTGAGCTGCCAACTCATACAGTGTTAACAGGTCTCTGTCACAACAGAAATAATTGATTCTGAAAACGGTAAAGAAAGGTAATCAATATTCTATCATGTTTCATGGTGTTTGATTTTTAAGAAAAATAAATGCCAACTAAACTGTTAAAAAAAAAAAATGAGATGCACTCAAGAAAAAAAAACAAGGGTCTAAAGCTTGGAATGGGTTTCTCAAATAGGACTCAGAAAATATTTCTTGAAACAATTTTATGGAGGCATAAAATTCCAGCATTATAGCATTATGTGTAATGCTATTTTAGTGTAGAGTATTAGTTTAGACATTATACTTTTTCAGTAATAGCTTATTGAATATATAGCATGTGAAAAGACAATAATAAATGTGTGAACATTGTAAACAGAGATTTGATGGTTTGTGCAGTTCCTCACCCTGAGATTTTACAAGCATAGTTAATCAGACAGTATTTTACAATGTCTTGTCTAGAGTTTTGTAATTTATTGATCAGGGATTAAAGAAACTACAAAATAAACTAATTAGCTGAGCTCATAGAAAATAAATTCTATTTGAGATGTAATATGCTTAGTATTCTGGAATTACAGTTACTAAATATAATAGAACAAATTATGTAAAGAATATTTTGATGCTCAGTATATCACCTACTGATGTTTTTCAATACCTTAAAAATTCTCACATGATAAAGACTGGTGGAACCCCCAAGACCATGACACTTAGACACCCTTTAAACCTGGAAGTGAACCCACTCCTGGAAATCACCTTTCAGCCAAACAGTAGACAGGCCTATAAAGTGAACAATAACACCCATTATTGTTCTGAGGAGAAAAATGCTCCCAAAACAATCAACCATATGAGACCAGAAGGGCAGCATTTGCCCAAAAACAAAGTTCAAAAGACAGGAAGGGGCAGGAAAGATGGGTGAATGAAAACAGGAACCCAGAGATGAAGTGGGTAGAGTGCTGTCATATTGAGGGGATTGCAACTAATGCCACATAACAAATTGTGTATAAATTGTTGGACGGGAAACGAATTTGCTCTGAAAACTTTCACCCAAACCACAAAAAAAATTCAAAAAAAAATTCCCACACGCAATGTTTGACTGACCGATTGACTAGCACTTGCTATCTACTTTGAAAATCTTAAAGAAAAAGAAAGTAAGTAGTGTTTTAGTTAAGTCCTTTAAAAGGAAAAGATCATGAAATGCTAATGATCAATATGTAGCAGAAGGTGTGCTTACTTTGCCAATGGCCTTTGGAGTAATTGACATGATTTAAGTAGGGCAACTGCAGTAGCCTGGAAATTGTACATAGGATCCTAGCCTCATACTTTTAAAAATTTTTTTTTCACAATTTATCAAAGAATCTGTCTGTCTTAGGCTGGGTTCTATAGGGAAGCAAAACCAGTAAAGCGTATAAATATATATAGAGAGAGATTTATATCAAGGAAATGGCTCATGTGATTGTAGAGGCTGGAACGTCTCAAGTCCGTGGATCAGGATAGAGGCTTCTCCTGATTCATGTTGTTGCAGGGGCTGGTGAATACAAGATTGGCATATCCAAGAACAGGGCTCTTGCTCACAGGCTGTGACGATCGAACCCAAGATTAGCCGGTAATCTGCTAGCTCAAGTACCAAGAACCAGAGGTCAGATGAACAGAAGGCAGCCGCAGGATCCAGAGCGAGCAGAAAGCCAAAACGTCTGCTTCTATTCAGATGCAGGCCACACGCCCAAGGAAACTCCCTTTCAACTGATTGACCACTCACAGCAGATCCCATTATGGGGGTGATCACGTATAAACACTGAGAATCGTGGCCCAGTCGACACACAATCTTAACCATCACACTATCCATTACAGAATTTTTGAAATAACAGAGGAATATTAAAAAAGAAAGCTAAAATGACACATAATCCTACTATCTAGACACGTTACTATCAAAATTGATTTCCAAACTATTTCAGTGTTTGTAATATGTGTCATATATAATATATTTTAAAAATGGGGTCATATTGTATGTACTCCAAGAACTTTTGCTGTTATAAAATATTCTAGAAAAACAGTCTTTAATGATGTCAAGTACTTTGTTATATGAATGCCCCATAGTTTACCAAAACTGCTTCACTCATACTGTGTTCGTTGGAACAGTACCATCTGGTATAATATTAAATGATGTCCACAGGAAATCTGTCATCAAAACAGAAAAATCTGAGAAACAGCATTAAATGCATTTGTTTACTGCAGGATTTCTCAGAGCTTTTAATATTTCGCAGTACATGACTAAACTCTAAATACAGTGTTTCCCATGCTTAGGTAACTAACCATGGTATCCTTTTTTATGGATTACCTATTAATATCTTATGATATACTAATGAACTATACAATGTAGTATAGGAAAAACTGAATCAAAACATTCCCCTACATTTAACTTAGCCTTTGCTGCATAGGGCACCACCCCACTGGAATGTCTCAACTTGGTTCGAAGTAGTGTTGACTGGACTCATTTATGTTAGGTCCCTAGCTGAGTCAGTAAAGAAGGCTAGGCCTCACGCTCTGTGTGGTCTCTCACACTGAAGGAGGCTGGCCCAGGCTTGATCACATGGTAGCAATGTAACAAGAGAATGAGAACAGAAGCTGCACAGTTTCTTAACACCGTACAGTTGGAACTTACATGTCATTTTTGCCTAATTCTACTGATCAAATCAAGCTACAAGTCCAGCTGAGATTCAAGAAGTGAAGAAATAGATTTCACTTCTTAGTGGGAGATGCTACAAAAAATTTGTGACCATCTGCAATCTCCCACATCTACTGTTAAACATTTATGTTGTTTCCTGATTTTGCTTATGGTGACTCTAGATAACCTCAGGCCAATTGCACACTCTACCCCTCATGGTAGTGACGACCCATTCGAACATCTGCCCTATCAACTTTGGATGGTAGTCACGGTGCCTGACCATGGTGATCACAGGTAACAGAGAATCAGTGTTCAGTTCTGGAGAGGGAGCCTGAGAAGTGGCTACCACATCCAAGGTAGGCAGCAGGCACGTATATTACCCGCTCCCAACCTGGGGAGGTAGTGAAAAACAATAACAATACGGAACTCTTTCGAGGCCCTGTAATTAGAATATAGAGATGTTTGCTAGTATAAATAATGTTATGAGGAATATCCTTGTACATAAAACTTTGTGTGTACTTTTAATAGTTTCCTTAGGATAAATTCCTCTGAGAATTACTGTGTCAGGAGTTATGAATGTAGTTAAAAATTTTAATATGCATTTCCAGATTTGGTTGAAATACTACAGCAATCCCCTCTCACCAGCAGTGTGCCTTCCAAATTTTTTTTTTTTTTTCTTCCAGCTTATTTGAGGCAAATCCTGTTTGTTTCAGCTTATGTAGCCTCTAAATTTTACTGTAATATTATTCTTGGAATCTATGCTACAAGATCGCATTTTATAGGGGAAGTAATTTTACAAGAATAAGGAACTTTGGATTTATCAGTAGCTAAGTTTCTTCTATGAGGTCAAAGGCAAAATGTTTTTATGCAAAATTCAACCAAGTGGAGAAAGAATGTTATTATAAAATCTGTTGTTTTCTTGGTGCCCTTGTAACAGGAAAATGTCGTGGCTGCTTTTCCGTAGCCTGGATAATTTATAATGTAACCCCAACTACCTAATTAAATTTATTTACATTTGGAGACACCAATAAAGAAAAAGCACAAGACCCAATAAAAGGCAATTTATAAAACTTAGAATCTTTTTTCTAGGGATGAAGAAAAGGAGATGAGGTAGTATTATGTTTGTCATAAAGAAATTTTTAACATTTTTTTCTAGAATAGGATTTTCTTTACTCATCACCCTCTTCTTCACATACTTATCCATGCTAGGGAGAGGCTGTTTAGTAAAACAGAGTAAAGACACAGTAACTTTGCTGGCCTAAAAACCCATTAAAGTTATATCAAAACCTAATCGATATTGTTAAATAGAGGATGTTTTTATTTGCATATAATTTTCTGGAAATTATAAAGGACCTAAAGCTTCCTCTAGTTTTGTATGGTAAAGTTCTGATACCTGGGATACCTCTGACACCAGAATGGCACTGGGAGAAATCCTCAAAAGTTCTAGAACCTGGTGCAATGCCCCCATAAAGAAAGAAATCTTGGGCATCCATCGGAGACAGAGTCTCTGAATTTGAAGTGACTTCATGGGAAAAGTAAAGTAATGTTTTGCGTCATCCTCTGGCTTACTGAGTATTCATGATTATCTTGTAGTATAATTTTACTTTTCTGATGATGGATGTGTTTGCATGCTCTTTGTGATGCTCTGGGTATAACTAAGGGGTTATATTTTGGGGAGAAATATCTGGGATTATTGAGCTGTGAGACAGTGTCTGACTATGCCCAAAAAAAGTCACAGCATAGAACAGATCCAGAAACACTCCACACTGGAAGCTACACCAAGGAATGGAGCAGCTTGGGTAGTCAGAGTGAGACTCAATGAGTGAGGGATGTGTTGGAGTCAGATGTGAACAAAGCACCTGAGTCACTGAAGAGAAAAAAAAAAAAAATTGCCACTGAGTCAGTTCTGACTCATGGAGATCTTGTGTGTGTCAGAGTAGAACTGGGCTCCACAGGTCTTTCAATGGCTGATATTTCTGAAGTAGATTGCCAGTCCTATCTTCTGAGACATCTCTTAGTGGACTCGAACCACCAAATTTTTACTTACCAGCCAAGTGTGTTAAAATGTTTGCACTACCGAGAGACTTATACTTGAGGAGAGTAAAGTTCAAAGCCAGAAAACTGAGATTTTCACTGCTGAGTGAGTTTATGAGGTCAGTTTCTAAAGGAAGTTCGGGCAGTGGGTATGAGAAAGTGGACCTGTGGAGAATTACCTATATTTCTGCATCCTCCGATGCAGAATGTTTTGAGAAACATGGATTACTTCTGAGTAAAACAATGAAGTTGGGAGGAGGATCCACGCCAATACTAAACAGGCATTGCCCACACTGAGAGCATGATACTGAGTGTCTAAAGTCCAGAAATTTACATACAGAGAAAATGTCAGGAAAAGCAGATATGGACTATATGTTGAACTCACTTTGGAATTGCTACAGGAATTAACTATGCCAGAGAATTATAGACTGTGCCAGCAGATTATGTGATTTGGTGGGCGCTGCCTTAAAGATGGTGAATACAGGAGAAGCACATCGGTTTCAAAGCAAATTTTCATGAGATTGTTCAAAGGTCTCGGGATTCTCCACAGTGATGAAGGGGAAGTTCCAGGACATGCCCTTCAGGGAGGTTGCCCTACTATTTGATACTAATGTGTGGAAGAATGTCAGGTGCTGGTGAGCTAAGGGGATAGCTCAAAAAAAAGATTGACAAAAATTCAAAAATGTTAAAGGTAGCTGGGAAACAGATCTGCAGCCCTATGACAGAATCGCCATGGCCCCAAGTGGCATTTGATTCAACTCCAAGCAGCAGCTACCAGCACCCCCCACCCACCATTTTAGGTGCTAACCATAACTTCAAGCTGTCTTTGCTAAGCTCACAGGACTATAATTAAAAGTATCATTGTGAATATAGGGAAAGTTAAGGATGCCAAGAAGGGCTGAGCTATATTACTAGTATTTTCAGTTACAATAGTGAGATTCATAAATCCCAAGTATGCAAAGATATAACTTCCATTATACTGTATTTCACTGAATTTAAGACACCATGATTTGTAAGATGCACTGTTGTTTTATATACCATTAAGAAAGAAAAATCACTGCCAATGAAACTATTATATGTTATGCCATTGTGAGCTGTATCCCAATTCCAAATATGTTAAAATGTGAGAGGAAAAAAAAAATGTGTTGCTTCAAATTTGTGAACTAAACTATTTCTATAACTATATTTAACTCTCAAACCCAATCTTTACTGACAATTGAAACATTGATTATACCAGTTGAAGGTAAACTCTGTCTCTTCCAGATTTTACTGAGTCTTGTTTGGGTAAACACTCAGATAATTCAGAAATCTTTGGGAGATAATTCTAAGGTGAAGGGCTGCTTTCTTAATATCAAAGGGGAATTGTGGCATGTTGTCCATAGTCCTCCTCAGCCACCGTAGCCTCGGCTAAGATGTAACTCAATCTGTTGTGGACATCTGTAGCACCTCCATGGCCTCTGGTCTCCTGGTCCATGCATTTTGTGCCCTGCTTGACCAAACCACAAGATGTGTCCAAGTCTGCCAGCCCTTTAAGCCATCATTCTGAAAGCTCAGATACTCCTAACTGCTTTTCCAGCACTATAGGGAGATGTAGGACTGTTGAACGACCCATGGGCTTACACATCACCCTCAACTAGGATCATGCTTCTGCTCTGGCTTCATGCTGGACCTAGGGCTTCCCAAGTTTCTCCAGATTGCAACCTGGGGATAAAGGTACAGATCCGTCTTCTTGTACACTCTCCCCACCCCCACCCCCACCCCACCACCCCCTGCCAAAGTTTTCTCAGATTTTTATGATTCTCCTTTCTCGGGGACTCACAACAAATAATCTTGTTTTCTTCTTTTCTCAGTTCCATTCCTTCCCCAGTCAACTGATTTTATCTTTCTTTATTCCAAATGGCAGGAAAAAACCTAAGTATTGAAACTATCCTATTGTTTATGCCAGAATCATGGCTTTTGATGATTTACAGATGTCTGCTTAGAAGTTCAACTGCCAAGAATTTGACTATTTTCTTGCTCTGTATAATCCCTCCCGTGAAGGCAGTTTATATAGAAAGCTATTATTATATCAATAGGAAGGAAACTAAGGAGAGAACAATGGGAAGAAATCTTGGTTACCATCAAAATGCTATTCCCCAAAAAGACTTGAAAGGGTTGAGCCTCTGCTGTCTGAACACAGAAAAGTCAACCATGTATTAGATTAAATTTGCTGAGGAGGAATTTTTTGGGAGAAGTTGTAGAGTCAGTAAAGTACTCGACATTGTTTCAGTGGTGTGTCCTAATCCCAAGGTTCTGAGCTGTTGGGTACAACAATCAAGATCAACTGCAATGTTTTTTCAGAGTTATCCCACTATTGTCAGTCGAAGGCTATGGAACTGGATGTAGCCACACTCCCACACATGCCATGAGCGTTACATTGCCCCCTAAGAGAGAAAATAGGAAGAGCCAGGCCTCATCCAACAGCCTACAGAATTGAATCCATGAAACCCTCCCCCAAAAGGCATCTATATTGCACTTGGAAACCAGCTTCTCAGAGTTTGGGATTGTGATGAATTAATGACAAAAATGGTCCCAATTTTTCACCTCTTCTTTTATCCGTGACTTTGCAATGTGACTTTGAAGTGTCTCTCATCAAAAAGTAAAATCTAGTTCCTCACCTTTGGAATTTAGACTGGCTTTGTGGTTTGATTTGGCTGGTACAATATGTCAGAAGTGATAGTGTGCCACTTCCAAACCTGGGCCTACAAAGACCTTGAACGCTTCTACTTTCTTTCTCTTGGAACTTGTCCATGATCATGAGAATAATCCCAATCTAGTCTGCTGGATGATGAGTCATCCTCATTAGCTAACAGCCAGTGAACTCCCAGACATGTGAGGAAGATCATCCTAGATCAGGAACCCCCTAGCCATTCTGCTGAATAATCCACAACCTCAGTAAATTGAGCCTAGATCAGAACTGCCGAGCTGACCCGTCCACTCATAAACAGTAATAGAGTGCTTGTGGCTTTTCGTACCACCTTCTAGTGTAGTTTATTATGCAGCAATACCTAAAGAATGCAGAAATTTATACCTAAGAGGAGAATGCTGCCTTAAAACATAAGACAAGTACTATTGACTTTGGGACTGGGCAGAAGCAGAGACTAGAAAATAGAGAGCAGGCTGTTAGCGAAAGTTAAAAAATGGTGAGTAAATGGTTACCAGAGAAAAAAAGAATTAATTTTTATTGGAGGTAATCTGTGTTATGAAGTAGCAAAGCAGTTGTCTGACTTGCTTAGAAAATGAAAAATGTCTCTAATGAACTTTTGAAAATCTCCAGGAAAATGTTAAAATTGTTCTAGCTGTGTATGACACAATGCAGGGGAAAGAAAGACATATGAACTTTTGAAAATCTCCAGGAAAATGTTAAAAACTGTTCTAGCTGCGTATGACATAATGCAGGGGGATAAAAGAGATAAAAATATAACTGACCAATTTGCAAGTAGAATTTGGAGGGACTATCATAACCCATAACTTGCTGAGTTGGAAAAACTGAGTCTCCCTAGTCTGAGAACAAAGATCAAATCAAGGTATATCTTTAAGGCACTTTGTTCAAATCTCTGAAAAGAATTAAGGTAATACCTAATTGACCTTCTAAGAGTCCCTGTGTGGTACAAATTCCAAACCTGTGCTCAGGTGTTAACCAAAAGATTGGAGGTTCGAGTCCACCCAGAGGTGCCTTGGAAGAAAGGCTTGGTGATCTACTTTAGAAAAATCACCATGGAAAGCGTAGTTCTACTCTGACAAACATGGGGTCGTCATGAGTCAGAATCAATTTAATGGCAACTGGTTTGTTTTTTTTAATAGATCTTCTAACTCAGAGAAAAGTAGATCTGGGAATCTTAAGAGAGTGATTCCGTAGAAGCCATCCCAAAGTAGCAGTAGGTCTAGAGAAAGAGGCATGTTTCTTTTTTGTCAAATGAGTAGATTTTGATCCAATTCACAGGAAGAGCACACAGTTTTTAGACAGAGTCTTAGTCATCTAGTGCTGCTACAACAGAAATGCCACAAGTGGATGGCCTTAACAAAGAGAAATTTATTTCCTCACAGTAAAGTAGGCTAAAAGTCCAAATTCAGGGCATCAGCTCCAGGGGAAGGCTTTCTCTCTCTGTTGGTCTTCTCATCAACATTCCACTAGACTAGGAGCTTCTCCACATGGGGGCCACAGGTCCAAAGGACATGCTGTGCTCCTGGCACTGCTTTCTTGGTAGTATGAGGTCCCCCTGTCTCTCTTCTTACTTCTCTCTTTTGTATCTCAAGAGATTGCCTCAAGACACAATCCAATCTTGTAGATTGAGTCCTACCTTACTAACACAGCTGCCACCCATCCTCCCTCATTAACGTCATAGAGGCAGGATTTACATGTAAGAAAATCACACAATACCAGGAATCATGGCCCAGCCAAATTGACACACACATTTTTGGGGGGACATAATTCAATCCAGGACAGACAGTATACATGTGAAAATACCACCAGCCTGGACTAAAAGGGACTGAGATTATACAAATTGTAACAAAGCATTGGCCTTCAACTGTCTTTGAAAAGTAAGCAAGTTAAAAAAGCAAATCAGCTACAAAAAGTGAAATATTTCTTTGGAAGAGCCAAGGGGCGATGGACAAGAAAGGAAGAGAGGGTAGAGCAAAGACTGCTGAGAAACAGTGGATTGCAGAGCCACTTCAAGGAAGCAGTAGAGAAAAATGGGCTGACAAGACACTCTCAAGGAATACAACCTAGATCTAATCAAAAAACATCCCAAGTTGTCAGCAAGATGTTTCCAGATGGATTTCAGAAGTGTTGCAAATCAGTGACTGCTATGTGCTTCCCTTTCTTCCCCTTTTTGATGGGAATGTTGTTTGCCGCTATCTTGCTCCCATCTAACAAGTGCATGTTGGGCGTGTGAGAGGCAGCCTACTTGTCTTTTTAGTTCATAGGTCTCTGGATCTAAAGGAGTTACATTGAAGAAGTCATATCTGAAACTGATTTAGATCATTATACTGTGGACATTGAGCTTGATGTCATGATTGATTGAAGTCTTTGAGACCCTGAGATGAAGAGGCAGAGGGTGGACTATAATGGAATGGTCCCAATTCTCCCTCTTCCCTGTATCTACAACCTTTACCATGTGAATTTAAGCTTCTCCCCTCAGTAGGTAGACTCTATTTTCCCTGTTGACTTGATCTGGCCAATAAAATATGGCAAAGTGATGGTGTGCCAATTCTGAATCTAGGCCTCAAGAAGTCTTGTAAATCAATCAATCAACCTTTTTCTCTCTATTTCTCTCTCTTATTCTCTATCTAGCTACTATGAGATCAAACCTAAGCAATCTTCCTACGGAGAGACGTGATGTAGTTACTCCTGTCACTATAGACAGTAGCCAGCTAACCCCCAAAACATGCGTGAGGGACAGATGTTCTAGTTAACAAAAGATACATGAGTGAACCCAGCCAAGATTAGCCAAGCCTGGTCCAGATCAGCAAAACCTGATCAGCTGACCTGTAAACTCATAAGCAATAACAAAATGCTTGTTTAAATCACTAAGTTTTGAGTGGCTTGTTGCACAGCAATAGTTAACTGATACAGGATAATTCTCTGTCAGGAGGATTATAGGGAAAGTGTTGTCAAGATTTCTGATCAGTTCTGTGCTCTCCCTTATATTATTTCAAAAAAATTACTTTTATGCCTATTAACTACAGTCAGTTTCTGCTGTTTGGATTCAAAATCCTTAAATAATATATAAACTAATCTCATCAGTTTTCATAGATTGAGTCAATGAATATTTTACAAAGTTGAGAATAAAAAATTATGACTGTAACCTCAAATACCTATAATTAGTTAACATATATATATATAGTTAAGTTTTAGCAGGATCTTTCAGGAGCCAGTACTCCAGCAGTTTCTTTTCTTCAGTTAAATTCAATTTTCTAAATTATATTTAACAATTTTTAATTTTAAAATCATATGTATAACCAATTCTACCTTTCCAAAATTACTTCTATCATACCATATGTATCTATACATAAAGAGATATCTGTAATTTTGCTAAAGAGTATATATATGTATCAGGATTTTTGGTTACTAAGGTTACAATATATTAAAACAAGCTATTCTAGTCAGTTCATTCAAAGAATCAGTCAGTTCAGGGAGGACAAAGATTTTCAAACTTTGTTTTTGACAGAGTTTACTGATAGATCTATTGAATTAAATCGATATAATAAAACCATGTGGCTCTATTAAACTCAGGGTTAACCATATCAAACATATTCACTGATAGAAAATCTCTAATATAATAAAAACATTCCCTCTCATTTTCCAAACTTCAGGGAGAACAAACAGCATAATTTCACTTCCTTTAGAACCAAGAGTTTTTTAATCTATTCACACTTCCTAAGCATCATCTAATAAAGACAGTGACAAAGGGGATATAGGACAACACTAATTGCAGGTGATTCATAAAGTCCTCCTTTTAAAACTAAGGATCATGACAGTCAGTTATTTCATTGAAGAAATATTAGCAGGAAATTTCTAATGGACGCCACTAAACAAAATTAAAACTTCACAGAAAAGCCATGAAATATTAGTCTTTTTTTTCCTAAAGATAGTTTTTGTTTAGGAAAGATGAACAAGCATTTTGTCTGAACATATAGAAAATTAGATATCAGACTCATCTTCTGAATACTTTTTAACCACAATTTACAATGATTTGTTATTTCCTCTCAAAATAGGCCATGTTTCAAAGTCTATACTCCCTGACCAGTAAAAATAAGGTCACACTAACATCCTAAAACTTTATTTTATATGGATTTATTTATGATCATATAGGATATCCAGTTTCCCCTCAGATTTCTCATAAATATCTCTAGGAATCCCAGAGGTGCCATTCCTACATCTGAACTAAAATATTCTTGGCTGCCATGTGACTAGAAATCAACACTTCTCTCCTTCATTATTCCATCTCACTGGCATGATATTACTTACGCCATCCATGCCATTGGCAATTCCCAAAGAGCAGCAGTCAATCTGACAGGGCATCCAGAGGTGCCAGCAGGGCTAAGGGAGGTAATGATGTCTTTACTGAGGTTGCTGGTTTGGGATATCCAGGTTTCTGTGTCTGCACTAAAGGTGCTGTTTCTACCAAGTCATACCTCTGTGTCCCAGCTACAAATGCTGCTGGAACCAGTCATGCTGATGGTGCCTTGTGTTTTCAAAGATTGATAGAGACTTTGGTGAAATGGTGCTTGTAGCATTTACTTTTAGCTTTTAGTATTTGCTCACTCTACCCTAGAACTCAACCTGAGAGCTGGCTGACCAGCTAGACAGCCTCACACTCAGAATGACCTTTCTCCTTTAACCAAGGCAGTGTGCCTCCAATCTCTCTTCTGCTAGATGGCCCTTTCCAGGAGGCACCACAGTTCCTCATCTGGAACTGGAAAAGATCCTCACTCCATTCTCTAGACAGGCCTTCATTCAAGAATAAAATATATATAGAATATATTTATAAAGAGCTCCACTGGGGACCCCTTGGTATATTAACAGAGCAAGTGAAAGAAAACCAATTTCTGACTCAGTCAGTTGCTTTCTATTTACTTGAAGTATATTTTTGTACACATCAATACAAGTAAATGTCTTATAAAATCCACTATTCAAAATAAAGTCCATTTATCAAGAGCTTATTATGTACCAAACACTTGAAACGGCTTTATATACAGTGTATCATTTATCACCTTTGCAGATGGGGAATTTGAGTTCTAGGGAACTATTTAGCAACTTGACCAAATTTAATAGCTAACCCATGACTGCTTGATGCCAAAACTCTTGTTCTTAATCACTGTGATCTAGAGCAGCAAGGGACATCTCCTCCATAAAAATGGGATATGAACATGAACTGCTGCCTGTATATCAGTTTGTCATACTCTGGTGGCTTGCATATTGCTGTGATGCTAGAAGTTATGCCACCAGTATTTCAAATACCAGTACGGTCACCGATTGTGGAGAGGTTTCAGCAGAGCTTCCAGAATAAGACAGACTAGGAAGAAAGTTCTAGTGATTTACTTCTGAAAATTAGCCAGTGAAAACCTTATAGCTCAATAATGACAAAAATAAAATGAATTATAAAGAAAGAAAACCCTATGGATCACAACAGATATACTCCTGGAAGATAAGACACCTAGGTTGAAAGGCACTCAAAATATACAGTGACTGCAACAATGGACTCGAGCATGCCAATGATTGTGAAGATGGTGCTAGACCAGGCAACATTTGTTCTGTTGCACATGGGGTCACCATGAGTCAGAGCTGACTCAATGGCAACTAACAACAACAACAACATGAATACCACGGATTCTCACTCATTCAATGAGTACTTATTAAGTTCCTATCTGTGCTTCAAGCTATGCTACACACTTGGAAAACAATGATGAACAGAAGCACCTGCGGTCTCATGAAGCTTAAATTTTAATTTTCTTTCCCATTCTTCTTGACAGATAAACCAACACCACTAAGTGCAATTTCAATAGAAAGGGAATACATGGACTTAAAGTCAGTTTATCCTCAAGGGCGATGAGGCATTTGACTTGTGGAGAAACATACACTTCTTGAACTATTCTGGAAGATACAGAATGAACTAAGGGTCAACATCTTCATGCTAATTCTACATGAACTTTATTTGGTGTAGGTTATATCATAGGAATGTATCTGAGTAACAATTGAGCACAGTTCTGAAAAAAATTCAATCTTTTTTTTAAATAAAAATATAGAACTTTGATTGATTAATTAACAGATCATGACAGATAAAGAGTGCAATTCCAAAATGTATCTATTTCTGCAATATCTTCTATGAGCTAGCCAATTTAGAATATACTATTTGTAAAAATCAAAGGTACTATGCATAAAATAAAACAGGCTTCAAGGAATCTCTGGTTTACAGTTGATATAATTCCTAAATATTTAAATTTCTTGAACTTCCACTTGAAAGGACTAAGAGAAAAAGTCAATGATCAGCTCAATGGCAATGGGTTATTCTCCCCTACAAAACTATTGGAAATTGCCTTTAATTACAGACATTTTATATAATATGTTTAAGAGTAACTGTATGTGCCAAATGGGACTTGGAGGAAAGGGGAGGGATACATTTATGCGATCTACAATCTAAAGTAAAAGACTTTAACCACAATGATTCAATAAAATTTCAAAAATAATAATGAATGGGAGACTTTCCCTGACTTCCTTTTCATGTCAAGTGAACAATTTAGTAATAGGAGAGAATTTCCTGTTGGCCTCAAATACCTAGAACCTGGTTTTCATGTTCTTCCAGTTAGAAAAAGTTGAACTACTATAATATCATGTCTAAAATTACAGTGAAGGTAAGAGTGAAAAATTGAATATATTTATACAGAAGAACAGAGTCTGTCATGCAAACATCAAATGACATTGAATGAGTGACTTATGATAAATAAAAAATAGAGAAAGCAATGATGCAGAAATGACTCCATAAATTGTTCTACATTCTTACAGTTTGAGTCCCTTCTTCTGAAAAAAGGGCTTTCATTTCTTGTAAGGAAAAGATGGTATCATTGTTTTTCCTCCTACCAGTCCAGTATTGAATAGACAGATAGCCTCCACAGTATGATTTAAGAGGCTGATTAAATTTCATCATGAAACCCATCCCCTTTCTCCTGTGTGCCTAAAATTCCACTATTAGTAACTCAGTCTTTTGGATCTGGTAAGATTTCAAATTTGAATGCGCCATAGTTTCTCATGGCCTAGCTTCTTGTCATTGTAATAGACTTTAAACCAGTTGCTGTTGTTATGGATTGAATTGAGTCCCCCCCTAAAATATATGTTGTAAATCTAAACCCCTATACCTGTGGAGAAGTCCTGGTGGCGGAGTGGTTAAGAGCTCAGCTGCCAACCAAAAGGTCGGCAGTTCAAATCTGCCAGCCACTCCTTGGAAACCCTGTGGGGCAGTTCTACTCTGTCCTATAGGGTCGCTATGAGTCATAATTGACTCGATGGCAACGATTTAGTTTTTGGTTTTTTATGCCTGTGGATGTAATCTCATCTGGGAACAGGGATTTCATTGTAATGATAACAAGGACATGTCAGTGTAGGGTATGTCTTAAGCCAGCCACTTTTTGAGATATAAAAGAACAGATCAGGCAAGGAAGAAAGCAAGCAGAAACAGAGGAGAAGATAATACCACATGCAGATTGCCAAGGCAACTTTCAGAAGCTGAAAAGAGACAAGCACCTTCCCCCTATTAAAACAAAGATCACATTAAGCCAATAATAGAAATTGATTGAAGTTTATATAATATATGATTGGCAAATCAGAGTAATGTTTCAACTAGGGAGACAGAAATGTTCCAAAGATTAAAGAACTTCCAAAGATCCTTATACCCTATGTTATCAACATTGCCATAGAAATGGGCCAGAACAGTGTTTATATAATAACAATTTACCCTAAAACATGGCTTTCAGTCTGACCTTGGAGTTTCTATTTCAAACTGCCAACCTTTTGGTTAGCAGCCAAGCTCTTAGCTACTCCACCACCAGGGCTCCCAAAACTGACTGCACATAGATAATTCTTCAAAACAGCCCAACACCTAAGGCAAAATGATCTTTACTGACCTACTTACTAGGCTATTTGACTCCAAGGTGACTTTAGGAACCAGTTCTCTCAAGGTTCAAAAGAACATCTCAAGATAACGGCCTGGGTGAGACACCCCAACTCCAGGGATCCCAGAAATATGGATTCCAGGAGAATAAAACTCTGTTCCTCGCCCCAGAGCCAAGAGAGAAAGCCTTCCCCTGGAGCCTGTGTGAATTTGAACTTCTAGCCTCCTAAACTGTGAGGAAATAAATTTCTGTTTGTTAAAGCCGCCCACTTGTGGTGTTTCTGTTAGAGCAGCACTTGGACACTAAGACAGCTATCAGGTCCTTTCTCATTCATGGTTGCCCCATGTGTGTTAGAGCAGAACTTTACTCTATGGGGTTTTTAATGGCTGATTTTTTGGAAGTAGATCACCAGGCTGTTCTTTCAAGGTGCCTTTGGGTGGACTCAAACCTCCAACCTTTTGGTTAGCAGCCTAGTGAGTTAACCTTTTTCACCACCCAGAGACTTCATAGCCTTTGGCATTTTCTAATTTCTCTGTTGTTTTTCTTCTTTACAGAAGTTCACAAGTATGCTTGGGTTAGCATTCTCGAAATGATTGATTAAGGTAAGCTGCAAAGATGATTTTGAAAATTAAATATGAATGTAGAGGAAATTTACTAAATTTGGAATAGAAATAAGTTAACTTGCAAGGTCATGATACTCATTCCTCCCGCTTCCAATGTATGAATTTATTCCATTTTTAATTACAAAATCTTCAGGAAATAAATTAAGCAAGACATTCTGATGTCCACCAATGCTTAACATCCATCATAAACAGGCAATTTCTCACTTGAGAAATAAAAAAAGAAAAACCCATTGCCATTGAGTTGATTCCAAACTAAAGCAACCCTATAAGGTTTCCAAGCAGTGACTGGTGGATTTGAACTGCTGACCTTTTGGTTAGCAATCGTATCACTTAACCACTGCGTCACCAGGGCACTACTTAAGTAATGAGAAGTTAAAACAAAAAACTTAAGTAATAAGAAGTTTTAATTTAGAAGCCTAAGTCAACTTCCCCTTCAGTACAATTTAAAAATTATTTTTCAGCATTTACTAAGGACCAATCACTGTGCTAGGCACATTAGGAAATACTAGATCAGATGTGGCCCTTGCCCTCAAAAGGTCCCCATTCTTTTGAGGGAGACAGATACATAAATACAAGTAGTTATAGGACAAAGCAGACTCTGACAAAGAAAATGTTAGCAGACAAGGCTAGAAATACAGATTACATTAAAATTGGGGCAGTGGAAAGATCTTGCAGAGAAGGTAAAATTTGCTTAAAAATCTATTCTGTGCCAAAGCAGGACAGGAAAGAATAATGCAATACCTGCTCTATGAAAAATTCTGACTATCAGAGGAGCAGTCCTTGAAAATACTAGAGAGGGCCACCGTGGCACGGTGATGGTGTGAACAAATTACAGCACCATGGAAGAAAAGGACACACAGGGCTTGTTCTCCTAGAAGGGCTGGGAGATGCCTACCTTGAAATGTAAATTAGTGTCACCAGGTAATAAAGGGGGATAAGGATATTCCAGGGAGAGTTAGTGTATCATATAATTGGATAACTGCTCTAAAAGATGGGTCTGAGTTTCACAGGTATAGACAGTGGTGGGGAGTTCAAAAACAAGGAGATAGAACACAACAATTCATTATTCCCTCCTAAGAACCCTATTTTGTAACTTTGAAGACAGCTATTGACTCAACTCTCAATTTTCTTCTTCCTGGGTTTTATTTTCTGTTTCTTTCATCTCTGTTGTGGATGAGCCCCTGGAAGTACCCTAAATTTATCTTGAGTCTAAAATGTAAACTTTCCAAAGTTTTATAATCAGAGTCTGACCAGTCATGGCCTCCCAAATTCTATACTACACACACTTATTGGTACATGTCAAAAGCAGAGAACTTGGCAAAGGCAGAGAACTTCTTGGTTTATAAGAATTATATGACTTTTCCTTACATAAGTCTACATTTATTATTATTAATACAGTCAGATCATTGTTTCAACAAGTCCAGACTGCAGCATGTCCTGTAGGCCACCACCACAGTTGGTAAATGTTATCGAGTCAAGTTATAAGACACTTAGTTACCATGGAACTCTGGCTTGAAATTTGTCTCCTTCCTCCACACAGTCATCACTACTGCCCAGATTACTTTTATTATTTTAACGGTTTGAGATTTGATTTTGCTCAGGAAAACATCTGCCTAGTAATCTAATTCATCAGAAAACTGTGAATCAAGAAGTTGCAACAGAACCTCTCTGGAATTATTGTCACTTTCTACATGGGGGTGGTTTCCTCCAGGGAGGCATCCAGCTGCAGTTTTTGATCTCCGCCCACCAGATGGTAGCACCTCCCATTGGTGGCAGAGAAAAGCAGGCAGAATCCCGGGTCAAGCAGTGAGTAGTTTCGACACCAGGCACTCTGTAAACAATGTAATTACTTGCCATTGAACTTTGCCTTTACTATAAAGTTGTTTTAATGTACATGGATCTAGGTTATCTTCTAAGACGGTAATCCTCTTTCTCATTAATTCATTTACTCATTTAATAAATCTTGGATGAAAAAGAGAAACAAATAGCAGATATAGAGAAAATTGAAATAGTGCCTTTTAGTAGGAGAGAAATACAATAAATGAATACATAATAGTATATAATATTATATCATGTCAGGTAGTAGTAAAGTGCTGCAATAAAAAAATAAACCAAGATAAATCGACAGAGAGTAACAGGAGGTGCTATTTTAGATAGGGTGGCCAGGGAGGCCTCTCTAACATGGTGATATATGGGCAAAGACCCAAATGAAGTGAACCAGATGAACATCCAGGGAAAGAGCACTACCAGTGGAGGAAACTGCATATGCAAAGGCCCTGAGGAA
This sequence comes from Dugong dugon, assembly GCA_030035585.1. Taxonomy (NCBI): domain Eukaryota; kingdom Metazoa; phylum Chordata; class Mammalia; order Sirenia; family Dugongidae; genus Dugong; species Dugong dugon. The sequence continues at coordinate 139,461,051 of CM057464.1, read as the reverse complement.
GATAGAGCATGTATGTATATTCCAGGAACAGCAGAAAGTCAATGGAGTTGGATTATGGTGAGCAAGGGGAGAGTGGAAGGAAATAAAGTCTGAGATTAGCCAGATCCTGAATGGCCTGCAGGTTATAGGAAGTAATTTGTATTTTGTGCTACGTACGATAAGAAAGTAATGGGGTGGATAACATGGTCTGAGGTAAACGAAGAATCAGAAATGACTGCAAAATTTTTGACCTAAGACGTAGAATGAATGGAGGTGCTAAACACTGAGATGGGAAGACCAGGTATGACAATAATAATCAACATAACTCAAAATCCTCATTTTTCACTTCTGTTCTGACACCAGTTGCACATATTGCACTTCTTCCTCTGACCCTAACCACCTGGAGGAGGGCCAGAGCTCACAAGTTAAAGGACACTGTCCTCTAGACTTCTAAGTCTGTCCCAGATTTCAGACACCAGCTGCAAACTTAGGAATCCCTTCGGCTCCTTCACTTTTGATCTGTTGGCTCCCACTACTCCCTTAGGAACAATAATTTGCTAGAGCAATTCACAGAACTCACGGAAAGCACTAGACTTATAATCACAGCTTTATTATAAAAAATACAGATCAGGATCAGCACAAAGAAAAGATGCATAGGGCAAGGTCTGAAGAGTTCCCAACAAAGAACTTCCATGTCCCAAACAGGGCGTGTCATCCTGCCAATAGTTAATGTCTTTTGCCAACCAGGAAGCTAATGGAGATTCAGTGTCCAGAGATTTTATTGAGGATTTGCACCATGTCATCATGAGGTGGTTGTTATAAGGTAATATAATGAGATAGATCCTGTCTATGGATTGAATTGTGTTCCCAAAAAATGTGTGCATCAATTTGGCTGGGCCACAATTCCCAGGATTGTATGATCGTCTACCATTTTATCATCTGATGTGATTTCCCTATGTGTTGTAAATGCTATCACTATGATGTAATAAGATGGATTAGTGGCAGTTATATTGATGAGGAATACAAGATTGGATAGTGTCTTAAGCCAATCTCTTTTGAGATATAAAAGAGAGAAGCAAACAGAGACACATGGGGACCTCATATCACCAAGACAGCAGTGCTGGGAGCAGAGCACATCCTTTGGACCTGAGGTTCCTGCACTGAGACGCTCCCAGACCAAGGGAAGACTGATGTACCACAAGGACCTTCCTCCAGAGCCTACAGAGAGAGAAAGCCTTCCCATGGAGCTGATGCCTTGAATTTGGACTTGTAGCCTACTAGACTGCCAGAGAATAAATTTCTCTTTGTTAAAAGCCATCCACTTGTGGTATTTCTGTTATAGCAGCACTAGATGACTAAGACAGGTCCCTTTTGCTGTGTTTTCATGAGGTAGTCATCACAAAGTAGGTCCCTCTGGCCTTGCCAGCCCCACTCCAGAGTCACCTTACCAGCATAATTTGTCAGATCTGGAGTTCTTATCCAAAAGTTGTGGATATTATCTCTCAGGAACCTAGGACAAAGATCAAATTCCTTGCAGAAGGTTAAATTTTAAACCCCACACCAGGAAGAAAACAGGCTGCCATTGGGATGGGGAAGGAAAGCAAGAATCAAATGAGTGCCTATAACACAGCATGGGAAGAGTTTTTGGCTCTTATACACTTTACACTTTAGGGTTTTTTTCCCGAATTTGCATGTACAATCAACTTCCAGATATCTCTTCCAAGGAATAAGAAGGGCAATCCAAAAATCATTTCATTTCAGGTACCATTCTGAAGCAGGTAAAATTTATGAAATTTCCCAGCCTCTAGGTTCACCTCTTCTTCCCCTTCCCCTATACCAAATAACTTTCTTTATTTTGCCCTCAGATTTCCTTTAAAGACGTTCAGTGCCCTTGTTTTCTGTCTCCCTGACCCAACTCATCACTACCCACATAACTAGGAAAATTATTAGATATCAATTATTTACATCTTAGGATGAATTTAACCCCATATATAGTATCTCCCTGAAGTATTTGCCACTTACAGTTTGTATCTAATTATGTGATGAATGTTACCACTCCCTGTTCAGTTTCCCTGTTAAGAAATGTCCAGCATTAAAAGAAGCTCTGGAATCTTTAGGAACCTACATATTTCACCTATATGGGAGACCTAATATGAAGACAAGAATGACCCAACACAATGTATGGTAGGGATGTTTCTTAAATGTCCTCTGGTTGTCCAAGAAGGAAAGCCAGGTAGGATTACCCCAGCTGGGAAAAGGTAAAAAGATGAGATAGTCTACTGGGAAAGCAGAAGTTACCTCTTACCTACGGTGTGATGAATGAAACAGGTAAATAACAAAATATTGTCAGACGCAGAGGGATGAAATTTGGTTGTCTGAACCAATCATCAAAACAAGTGTCCCTAAGTCAAGTATCAGGAACAGACAGGTAAAACCAGGGGTTACCAGAGATCCAAGAACATAAGTCTAGAGATCAATAGATCCGGAAAGAAGGCAGAAGATGTCTCAAAAAATTTCCAAGAGGAGCAATCACTAATGATTGTCACTCTGGTTTTTCAGAGCTACATGTTCATGTGTGTGTGTGTAGCGGCTTAAATGCCCCAGGACCAAGGGAAGGTCAGTACTCATTGCTCAGCTATTGCTTTCCCAAGCTAAATACTGCTAGAAATCTAGGTTCTTCGAACCCTTACACTATGGCTGATTACCTTTATCTAATTTTTCACAGATATATATATATAATACAAACTTGAAGGAAATATAGGTGGGATAATACTAATTTTTATCTCTACATACTAGTTGACACTCCTTTCAATGTTAGCCTTCTATTTCCTTTTGGAGAAAAAGTGAATGCGCCATTTACCCATTTTCTTCATTTTCATGTACCCCTGGACTCTTGTAAAAGGATATTTTTCTCTTTTTCTAGCAGAGGTATATGTGTGCCTACAGATTAAAATGTGTTCTAACAGAAATCCAGTCCCACTAATGGCATTTTACTTAGTATTGGAAGAATAAAAGAACTATAAACAAAGAAATCCTTGAACAATGAGGTATTTATATCTTCTAAGGAAGCAAGCAGAAAATAATTTTAAAGTTGCTGAGATTAACTTGTCACTCTTAACCCAAAGAAAGCCTATTTTGTTAGGTCACTAAACCTGAGCGGAAAATGTATCTGTACAACTTCATTACAGTAGCTGATATGGCTTCCAGAGCCAAGCTGAAGTACAAAGCCAACACTGAAAAGATAATATCAAGACCAATGACAAATAACAATGAATAATGATCTGTTCCTACCTAATCCTCAAAGCAAGGCTGAATTTGCTGGAGGGTAATTTCATGACCTGAAGAGTAACTGCATTATTTGTATAGTTTCAGGACTAGACATGTCCTAAAACCCCTAGAGGCTCTGCCCAGAGTAGCATTATGGGATGTTCTTTCTATCTGGTGAAGGGCATTCTACCTACTGCAGAGGACATGGTAGCTTCAAAGGCAGTGTTGGTGGTATGATATGGGGAGATCGGAGAACACTGCCCACACCACCTAAATACTCTTTCATACTCCTTTTGGGATAAACAATTTTTCCTTAATAAAAATTTTATAATTGTAAGAATATAAATACATATATACAAGTTTATATATAGATATATGTTTGTAGATAGATATTCATTAACCTTTATACAAGAGCATCCATGAGATAAATTCTTCTCATAGTGAAATTATACATATTTTATCTCTCCTTTTGAAAGTCTGTGTTTCCTTTGATCAAAGACAAAATAAGAGCTATGAACCTGATCATGTTGTCATTTTGGACTTCGATGTCAGAAAGCTTAGAGAAAAAAATTAATTTTCAACTACACATAGTGTTCTTACTTTGTTTTCGGCAAAATTTTCTTCCTGTGTCTTCAAATGTTTTTCATCCTCATTATTTAGGTTTTGGTTTATTAACCTAATTCTAATGGTCATTTTGTTACGTATCTAATTTTAAAAGATTATATTCTTTTTGTTTGTATGATGTATATAGATAATGAGATATTTTATATCAGTATATACATCGCACACACGTATGTATGTGTGTGTGTGTGTATAAAATAAAAATGAGGATAATAAAACCAAAACCAAATCAGCTGCTATCAAGTCAATTCCGATTCATGGTAACACCATGTTTCAGAGTAGAACTGTGCTCCATTGGGTTATCATGACTGTGATCTTTCAGAAGCAGATTGCCAGGCCTTTCCTCCAGGGCACCTCTGGGTGAATTCAAACTGGCAACCTTTTGGTTAGTAGCTGATTGCTTAGCCATTAGTACCACCTAGGGACTCCAGAAGGATAATAGCTAGCTATTATTTATTTACTCTTTATAATGAAAGTGTTCTGCTGTTTCCCAAGTAGAGTCTAAGAGTGGGCTTTGATATGGAAGAGAGGACCTGAAGTGCAGGGGGCAAAAGAACCAGTACCCAGATGGGAGGTGGCAGGTGCTGAAAGCAAACTTCTTTGTCACACTTCACCGCCAGTCAGCTCTGTCCAGGGAAGACCTCTGGTTCTGAGCAGGCTCAGTTGGAGAAGAAGGAGCTAAGTGAGAAAAGCTCCTCAGTGATCAGGTGGTTGCCAGATGGGAACTGAAAATTCAGTCATCCCTAATTATTCTGAAGCAGGCTCTAGAACCAATTCCAAATTGGAGCCACTAAAGAAAGAACAGAAACCTTGCGTTAGCTCTAGAACTTCTTAGTCCTTTGGAGCCACTACACTGGAGAAGTGTGGATCAGCTTCTGTCGCTAAAAGTAGTCACACTTTGGTTTTCCTCCTTGAAAACAAATGAGGTAGAGGTAAGTCTACAAGTGCTCAAATAATGGTAGTTTCCATTCTTTGTTATCTCACAAGAATTTCCTACCAATAGATAGGATCGATTTCAATTTGTCAATAGAGGAGAAGAACTCAGCTACAACTGTTCAACTCAGATCACATCCAAAACACCTTAATTAGGCACTGAAATTAATGATTGATCTCAATCAATTCCCTGGCTCCTGTTCCAATTTTCAGCCAAGCCCTAATGACATTCTGGGACCTTTAAGACCAGCACAGAGCAGGAGCTGAGGGGAATCTAACAGTAAGGTGGGGTCACTATGAGAAGACACCAACAGTCCACTGTAATATAGAAAACTTACAGTAATCTGGGCATGTTGCAATGTTGCTAACATCTAATTCTAAGGCAAGGGAAGGCTTGCAGAAGAATATCCAGTCAATGGAAGATCTGACCAGTCAAGGAGGAAGTAGAGTCAGATTAGGAAGGTCTGTTCAGTCTTTCAAAAGGATGCTAGAAGCAGGTCCAACCCCAGAAAGAAGAGTCTGGCAGAAGCTTGGAAACAAGGTTCAGACTCAGCCAACTCTAGTCTCCAGTCTCAGCAAGGAACTAGAGTGGGACCTAGAAGCCAAGAGCCCATTAGACAGAAACACTGTAGGCAGACTGGCCACACTTATAAAGGGATTGCAAGGAAGACAGGTGAGGATGCTGATCTCTGCTAACCTAGACACTGAATCATTGTCATATTATAGACAATGAGTGCAGAGTAAGAAACTATTTACAGATCATTTCTGCTAGTGGGAAAGGGTCTCCCAGCGTATTGCCTATCAGGCTTCTACTGGTTCGGGAACCAAGCAGGGCGGAAGGAACCTGTGGATGGCAGGCTTGAATTACCCAGAGCCACAGGTGCTGCCTGCATGTAATACAGTACCTTCCCTGCCCCTGACACGGTGACATCTGCATATAGTCAAGAGAGTCCTGCAGAGAGCACAGCCCAAGTTCACAGGAGCACCACAGTGGGAAGAAGAATGCACAGAGGGAAGATGGATCAGTTCAGAAGATCTGAATGACCTTCACAGCATAATCATATACTGAGTTTCAGACCAAATATTGATGCTACAGAGGATAATTTGATTGTAGTTTTTTACGAATAGCTCTCAGGAATCTTTATTCTCTCTTCACAAACTTTTATATTTAAATATTTTATATTAGCACTTTTTCTTAAAAAAAATTCAGAATTGTTATAATACATCAGCCTGATGTATTTTGTAATACATGCTGCTTGAGTTAATGAAAATCCTAACATGAAACTTATTACTTAAATTATTTTAAGGTACATTACACAACTTATAGAAAACTGCCATTTTTCCCCCAGGATAAGCCACTTCCCTCTGGTTTTGTGTAATAAAAACTTGCAATTCGCAATTTCAGGCATTATAAATCACTGTATCCCTTTGAAATACAACCAACGGTCTTCCTCAACTAAAATGTATTGAGTTGCTACTTTGTAGGCTATTATAATCCAGGATACAAATTAAACCAAAAATTAACTGTATGTACAATCTATTATAAAGGAGTAAATAAACTTACCATCTAAATGTTTTAAACAATAGCAAGAAAACAAGAGAAAGGGTGAGATTTAACATGAAAATCATTATAGGTAATCATTTTATAAATAACTTATGATTGCAAATTATCCAATATTGTAACTAAAATGACATATTATAATTAGAAGTAATAAGTTTTGTTCTTAAAAAAAAAAACCCTACAAACTGTAAGATTTTGCTTGTGGCACAGTAATAGTTCGAAGAAAGACCAGAATCATTGACCTCATATATCTACTCCATAGGAAGAAAATTAAGTTTCCTTTCTTTTTCCTCATGAAATATTGAGGGAGAAAGTTAAAAGTGAACTGCCCATGCTCATACAGCCAGGGCCAGCTTCGTGGACGTGACACATGTGCAGTCACATGGTTGCCATGCTTAGAAGGACCCTATACTTGGTTTAATGCTCTGCTGTCACCATCCTGAAATTCTTAATAAGTTTTGAACAAGGGATTTTGCATTTTTATTTTTCACTGGGTCCCACAAATTATATAGCCAATTCTACATACCAGTCACCAGTTGCCATCCAGCCTATTCCAACTGATGGTAACCCCATGCGTGTCAGAGTACAACTGTGCTCCATAGAGTTTTCATTGCCTGATTTTTCTGAAGTAGACCACCAGGCCTTTCTTCTGAGTTACCTCTGTGTGGATGGACCTGAACCTCCTACCTTTCAGTTAGCAGCCAAGCACATTAACCATCTGCATCACCAAGGGATTCCTAATTCTACATAAAGGAAGGCCAATTATCAGTCAAAGTACTTCATCTCCATTGCCACAGGCCTAACCCTGTGTCTATTTCATAGTATACAAACAGGAAATGTTCATTTAATTAATTAAACTGAACTTACTCTTCAATTTCCAAAATAAATATTAGTTTGCTTCCAACAGTTGACTTTCCTTAAGACTTAACGGGGAAAAAGTTAAAGAAGGAAATCTTCTGCACTGATAATCCTTTCCTATATCAACTTGGCCATATAATTCTCTTCCCTTCTTTAAACAACACATAATACTTATTCACCGTGACCAGGGTTACACGGTGACCAAATCAGCACGAACTGATTCGATTCTAGAACCCAGGAATATCCAGGAAGGTCACCAGGACACCTTTTACGTGAAGACCTATTTCCATAAAAACTTCTTTAAGGAAATACAAAAGGTAAATTTGTGATTTGACAGTTAGATTCCCGGCGCCCTTGACCAGAGAGGGAGCCCTTGAACTCTGGGCTCCAGAAAAGCAGTGTGTTGTCCTGTTTTAGAAAGAGCTAAGAAAGTGATTTGATTTTGGCAAGGAGGAATGCTACATGGGTGGGGGTCACTCAATGAACTTTTGAAGGCAGGTTTGGTGATTCCTGCCCAGTCCATGTCATTTTATTTGTTAAAGCAAAGCAACTAATGTATGGGTGGGCTTATGTGACCATATTTTTACCATATGACCCTGCCCCTGTGGCCACAGGTGGTTGGATAATATATGGCCACCAGTCTCAAGACAGCTCCTTCTCTAAGATTTTGAACTAAGACTTATAGAACTAGTGTTAGATAGTAGGAGATTCCACTGAAAGGTCATGTAAAGTTGGGCTGGGTTCCCATTTTTGACCACATGTGCACTAATATTTAAGTCATAGAAAACCAAACTGCATAGTGAAATAAGAGAATAGAGTAGATATGCCACGAGAGATAAAAGCCAGCAACCATGTGGTCCCAGAGAGACAGTAGCTGTCTCCATTCCCAACGGTGTTCCACTTTCCAAATCCAAGCTCACAAAGCCCAGCTTGTTTCCACGTTTATTATATTAAATAAAAATTCTTTCACTGAATGAGTTTGAGTGGGTTTCTTGTTATCATTGTTACTAATGTTTTCCATTTATTCATTAATAAAAAGTACATAGTACAAGCCCTTTATCCCAAACTATGTACCCAGGAAAAAGATTAATGATAAACCCTGGATGGCACAGACATAGCTTATCTGGCATAATTTAAACATTTAAAAACAGCAATTAACATTTAGTATATCACAGGACCACTTTGGCCTTTAATGAAGTAATCATCAGACATAGTAACAAATAGATATGATTTTTCATTTAGAAATATTATAATGTTAAGACTAAACCTACTATTGCAACAACAAAAATTTAATCATTAACCGTAAACTCTCTTCATTTTTCCTTCTTCTAGCTGCTGTTTTATGTCTTAAGCTGAGCTGATCAAATTTTAGCACATGTTCATTTCAAGTGACAGACTTTCATTCAGAGTGATAGACTTCCATGGTTCTTTTGAAAAGGTAAGATATCTATAATTCCATAAATGCTATCACATCATATATCACAAAGGCACTTAAAGTAACCATGGAATAGCTGTACTCAATAGTTATTTCAGAAAATCTCTGCAAGTTATAAAATATGACTTCCTGATCATGGGAGAGTGGTTGCATAGCTACATGATAACATCTTTTACTATAAATATTTCCAACGTTAACTCTAAGACAAAATAAGCTCTTAATGGCATTTGCTGAATGTTTAAGAGCCACAGGTAACTGAAGTGTAGAGTTTTGTCTTTCTTTTTTCCAAATTATTTTAAAAAGATTGTAGCCATGGTTCAGGTGTATCTTTATAAGCCAAGTAAAGATTTAATAATGTGCTCAATAAAAAGGTCACATGTTAAAGTTTTAAGAATTAAATAGAATAATATAAATTACTAGTTAGGATAACAAGAATTCTGTATGTGTAGTGCACTGTATTTTTCAGGAATGCAGAGAAATTTTACCAGCAAAAAAATAAGACTAAATTTTCACTGTGATAAGAACTTTTGTTCCTAAGCAAGTAGGTCCATATAGGAAAAGGCTAAAATCCTAGATATAATGCCAATGAAGTTTATGTGACAGAAATGAAGGAATAAGAATCCAGATTTTCAGGTCCCTAGCTAACACGAGATATTCTGTTTCCAAGTAATGGCCATTTCTTAAACCAAAGTCAATTCTCAATTATAAGTGAGCTATAGATTCAGCGTATACATCAGTATCTCTGCCAGAGCTTGGCTTTCTAGCAGCTTAGAGGACAGATTGTCAGGGTAGAGGAGTAAGCTTTCAAAGTTCAGGGGGCAAAGGCAGAAAAATGGAATGCTATTGGGATTTTGTTCCATTTTATGCTGCTCCTGCCCTTTCTACCTTAAATATATTACCAGCTATAGAGCTGGGAAGGTTTCCAGTAGGCCACAGCAAGAGGAAAAACCTTTACTCTGTGGTGTTCATTTATCCAGCATCTGACTTACCTGTGTTATGTTACCACTCTATTAGCACATGCAATTAAGAGTTGGTTGTATGATTTCAAAAAGTGGAGCACAAAGCCATGATACACAAGGAAGAATGAAGAAGTCAATACTGGATTATGTAATGAAATAATACCTGATGGCCTAGAACGTGATCACAGTGAAGGAGAAAAAAAAATACTCTGTGAGTATGTCAGAGATTCTATTAAAACTACAATGATATAGAGGAGTTTATTCAACTCATATGGGTAATTTCTCAGATCTATACAATAACAAGCTAGACTGATCTAGGGGGAAAAAGTCCTTACATTGATAGCAAAATACGTTCTAGCCCACATAAGTCATCTGCAATCACTTGCAGGAAAAAATTCCATAACCACTGTTATGGTTACGATTGTGTGTCAACTTGACCGGGCCATGATTCTCAGTGTTTTGATCACTTCCCTGTTGAAATTTGATATGATCACCCCTATGATGGAATCTGCTGAATGGTACCAGAACGGGCAGGACCTGTGGCTGCCCACTGCCCCCTCAGGCTTCATCTCTCCACCCTCTGCCTCCTACTTCCTTCCTGCTCTTGCCAAGGTTTTTGGCTTGTTCTGGATCCTGCGGCTGCCTCTAGTTCATCTGACCTCTGATTCTTGGGACTTGAGCTAGCAGTTTACCTGCTGATCTTGGGATTCGTTGATCTTCACAGCCTGTGAGCAAGAGTCCTGCTCTCCAACCTGCTGATCTTAGGTTCACCAGCCCCTGCAGCTACGTGAATCAGGAGAAGCCTTTCAGTCTTGCCTGCCAATCTTGGGATTCATCAACCTTCACAGCCTGTGAGCAAGAGCTCTGCTCTCCAACCTGCCGATCTTGGGTTCACTAGCCCCTGTGGCTATATGAATCAGGAGAAACCTCTATCCTCATCCACAGACTTGGGACGTTCCAGCTTCTACAATTGCATGAGCTGTTTCCTTGATATAAATCTTTCTCTCTCTCTCTGTATATATATATATACACATATATATATATATACACATATATATATATATACACATATATATATACACACACACACATATATATATATATATATATATACACACACATGCTTTATTGGTTTTGCTTCTCTAGAGAACCCAACCTAAGACAACCACATAGGTCATGCAGACATTTTTTATACCATTTGTATTCCCTTTTTTCAAACTGAGCAAAACAGTGCAACCTTTTACTTTTTTATACATTTCAAAACTTATATTAATGCTCATCTCTGTCCCAATCCTTCCCATTACAAAGACAGAAATGAGATATGGGGTGAGAAAAAGATCCTTGAATTTACTAAAATTTTTTAAAAGTCAGAATGATAAAAAAAAGGACTCAAAATTTTTTCTTCAAATAAAAAAATAGAGTGCAGGCAGTCCCAGGTTACGAACATCCAACTTGTGGACAACTCATACTTAAGACTGGGCTGCCTTAAAGCCTAGTATATTAAAAATTTGAGTTAAATACAATGACTTGTAATAATGAACACATGTACTACTTTGTGACCCTCATGAAAACATTGCATGGTTTGGATGTGTTTCTTAAGTATTTTATATCACAGAAAGGTAAAATATATACTATATACTAAGACAAACATTTGACTGATGCTAAATAAGAACTGTATGTACTTGTTCTGACTTACTTACAAATTTGATTTAAAGATAGACTTAGGAACAGACTCATTTGTAACCTGGGGACTGCCTGTAAATAAGTAACAGGCATTCAACTGTCAGTAACCAAACAAGCCCCCAATATACCTTTAAGAGAGTTTCATTCTAACAGGGAAGTGTAAGAGCAGAAAAGAAGCCTCCTGAGAGGCACTACTTTTAACAATAAATTATAGTTTAAATTATACCCAGCAAAGGCAGAAAGCATTAATTTTTCTCCTGCTTTCATGAACCTTTCTAAGGCTAGTGTACACTGGATTACAGGTGTCATATAGTGGACTGTTAACAATCCACCATGTTGATCGATCATGTTTATTTAAACTTTTTTCACATTAGACATTTTTTAATGGGAGTAAAAAACTTAATAAGCAACCATTTCATTTCTTCTCTTTTCTGATTCTAGACACATAAACCAGTCATAGTGAATGATACAGTTTTCAGCTAAAATTTGTAAAATATTCAAAAGGCTGCCATGGTCCCAAGCACAAAAGAAAACAAGCATCCACAAATAAACCATCATGATAAATATAAATACAGTATGGCTCTAATTTTCTTTCATACAATCTCAGACAAGCCCAAATAACTTTATATCTTATACAAAAAAGCAATTTTAAAGCCTATCAAAACTATTTAAAATATTTAAATGCAGAGATCTCAAATTTCCTTCAATCAGGCCAGAAATCATCACAAAAATTATGATCACAGTTAAATAGAATAAGTGGAATGTTTAGGTTTAGGACAATCAAAAAAAGCCCCATGTAACTTTTTTTAATATCCTTTACTCAAATATACTGTAAATAGAAATGGTGATAACACAGGAAGCAAAAATAAGCTTGCAAGTTAAATCTCTAGAAGCTTATGAAAATAATACCATCCCATATTGCAAACACAAAAGGAAAAATGGTTCTAATTGGGTTAAGAGTACTCCAGTCATCTTTGTTCATTTGAGCATACAAAGCGTTTAGCTAATTTCAATTCCCATATCACAAAGTTAGTCCACAGGATCTTGTCCATTATGGGGACTGGTTAGTTTTCCAGGTAAATTGGATCCTCTTAGATTAGGAGGTTTTAGTAAGAACAAGATCACTGCAATAACCTTCCAGGCCATCAAGATCATGGTAATACTATGCCGTTATCACCAGATAGCCCTGGTAATTCCTGAAGATATTCTGCGTCTGCGCAGTAGGACTGGGACTGCCTCAACAGATTGATCAGCTTTCTTATCGCATATTCATGAGAGAAAACACATTCACAGGGATCGGATCCACCTTCTGCCATGATTACTCAGCTTGATTTAACTTGACTGTTTAAATCCACTGAGACAGCAACAGACAGGGCAGGGAGGGTAGGGGCTAAGACCAACGCTCAGCAGAAAGCTCGAGTGGGTTTTGTTCCTTGCAATCAAAGGTCTAGTAGAGCACCCCTGGATAATGTGTTCTAAGTTATTTGAAAGCACTTACTGTGAAACTGAAACATCAACAGCTGTGGTCATCTAAGACAAGACTATCTAAGGTTGGTCACAGAGCTGTCATTACTTGAGAAAAAATGTTCTTCTCAACCTCAAGAGAAGCAGAGTATATTATAATAATGCTATATAAGCGGAAAAGCCTTGCTTCTTCACTGTGTCCATTCCAGCTGCTCCAAATACACTCACTCTGTGCTTACAGGATGCTCTCTTCCTCTCATATTGCCATGAAAGGGTGAGAGGCCCAGCCCCCCGTAGGACTGCCCAGAGTCCCAGCACTTGGACAACCACAGCCAATGACCAACATAAAAGTGACGATAATGGTACCAAATTACCTAGGAATTCCCTGAGCCCAGAAGAAAGAAAAGAATCTAGAGAACAGAAACAAAGTTAAGTGGGGGCTTAGATTCAAAAGCCATAGCAATGATCATCCAAGCCCTTGATTCTCCCCATGACTGTTATAATCTGAGAAAGCAAGGGGTAGTTATATACGTCAGTGCTCTTGTTGGCTTTTTGTTAAATTCATTTAAGATTATTTTTTGTAAGCCTTCTTATTATTTTTATACAGTTTCATTTGTCATCTCACTCAATAAACTTTCAAAGGCAAGATAATGCAAGAATTCTCTTTTATCCTCCACTACATCTGGCGTAATACTGGACACATGGAAGGCATTTAAAGAGGCTTATTGAACTGAGTTATTGAATGACTAGTTTCTCAAATGGGGTTAATAAATTTCTATTTATCATATGGCAGATATAGCCCTATATTTTGATGGATAAAAGAAAAAAGTGTAAAGCACAAGGGGAAAATGCTTCACCTACCCTAACCTCTAAACCTTAATTGATTTTCAAGTCTTTGTTGAATTTTCCTCCAATATTATTTAAGACTTTTTCACAACATGGATTTCTGCCAGGCCAAGCTTGAAGCGCATTATTTCAGCCCACTTGAAGTCACACACACACAGAGGTCATTCCTTTTGCCTAAAGCAGATGTTTTTGTTTGTTGAGCTTTCTCTTAGCACTGCACGTAGCACCTTGCATAGTTGTCTGCATACACTGGACACTGAATAAGTATTTTACTATTTTAAGTAGTTCACTGTCCCCAGAGAATCTTCCAAATAGCCCAAAACTAGGGATGAAAATGAAATGTCAAAGATGGTTTTTAAAGAAAGAACCAGGAAAATGATACTGATAGCCGTTGTTCCTTCTCCTCAACCACTGTGCAAAATTCTCTTAAAATCAGGGTTTCTTCGTGGCTATAGTTTCCTATGGTAGGTGCCTGGCTCACTCATTCTCTCCTTGCCCGCCTTGCCTCTCTTGTTGATTCGCGGAATCCTTTACCTCCTAAGCAAACATAACCCTCCCAGAGCAAACAAACTCACTGGCTTCTCTTAGCCACATGATAAGAACCCTGGGATCTGGATTTTCAACCTTGACTTTGTTACCACTCACTTGAATGTCTGACACCGGGATGTCCCATGCCTAGTCCACTCCAGACCGTAACAACCCTGGTGCTGTCCATCTTCTTTCTATCCCTCTTTTCTTTGTATGCTTCCTTTGGATAATCACTAAATGAAGATTAACAATGACTCTGAAGAAGCAAAGATTGAGTAAGATAGAGATTCTGACCTGAAGGCTCACATAGTCCAGCAAAGGAGACTGACAACTAAACAAGCTATTGAAACATAACGTGATAAATATTTTTTTGTATATATACACAGTGAAGAGGTTGATTCTTTTTTTAAGGGGAGGAGGAGAATGAAGGAAAACTTCATACAGCAGATGATACCTGAGCTAAATTTTAAGGAGCCATTAACTATATTGTCTGTTATGCTAATAGCCAATGTATTCATACTTTACTCTAGGCAGTAAGAAAAAGATAACCTATAACAATAAAATTAGATTTACATTCTAGAAATTTCACACAGGTAGGTATGGATGACTTGGGGGATAAAGGTCAAAAAATAGACCTGTGTGATTTTTAGAATTTTTAAACTTATATTTAAGCCATCTATTTTTCATAGTTCATTATATTTACCAGTTTCCTTTCATTCAGTAGAGTATTTAATGATACTTTAAAGGTCATGATGAAAGCAATAATAAAAAGATAATCCTAGCTGTTCCTGAGAGATTTCCTATTTTTTATTGCTAAATACAAAAATTAGAGTAAAAAGTCTTAACTAATAATGAAATATACATTTATTTTTATTACTAATAATATTTTTTTAATTATTATACAGGTCCTTCTTATAAGATGTGAATATAAGAATTACCACATAATATCTAACCATGATTACCCTCCTACTTGGGCAAAATTTTCCTGCTGAATTGAGGAAGATTCCTCTCCATTCTTCTCTTAAAACTATCTCCGTAAGTACCTGATACTAAAGTTTAAAATCTTACTATTAGAGATGATGTTTTGGATTTAATACAAAATTTTCATCTGAACGGATACATGAAGAGAGGGGTAGAATACTGACTGAAGAGGTAACTATTATCAGATAATACCACCTTACAAAGAATTAGCTTATCAACTGTTTCCCCTGATAACTAAGTTAAAATAGGTTTCTGAGAAAACGTGATTTTTTTAACAGGGCTGAGAAAACATTGAGATGAAAACTGGCTGGGAAAAGATTTTAACAGCAGGCACTAGAAAGACAGCAGTAACCTGAGATTATTTTGTATCCTGGAGGGAGAGTAGCCAGCATAAGGTAAAAGAAATAATCAGAAAAAAGAAGAAAAGCAAAGAAGACAACAACACAATTATTCCTATAGCTGACCCCACCTCTTCTTCACAAACACTCCTTACTGAGAAAATTAGTTTCCTCATTAAAACCATTTTGGGATGGGGGTTGTTCTGGTACCAGCGCTGGAAATAAACACTCCACAGCAGCTTAAAACTCTGTTGCCAATACCTAAGGGCTCTGAAACAACTACTGAGGGTTCTAAAAAGTGAGAAAAAAAAAAAAAGAAGTTTGCAGAAAGGAGTCAAAACTTGAGAGACAGAGGGATCGTTCCCTTCCCTGCTCCCACAGCTTTGCCCCAAGGGTCATAAAGTGGCTTGGCAGGGGCAGTGGTCACAGAACTTCCAGGGGAACCACATATTTCTGGCCAGAGAAGCCAGGAAAAGTATACTTTGCAGGCTGGAGGTAGGAAAGGAGGGAATCCCACAGCACTGAGAGTTGGAAAAAGGGATCCCCTAAATCTGTGAAAACATTTCCCAGCAGCTGAGCTCTTAATCAGTGCACCACCAAGGCTCCTGAATGGATATACAACATTTTATTTATCCATTAATCAGTTTATGAACATTTGAGTTGTTTCCCTGTTTTTTTTTTCCTCTATCATGAATGATGGAGCCCTAGTGGCGCACTGGTTAAGAGCTCGGCTGCTAACCAAAAGGTTGGCAGTTCGAATCCACCAGTCGCTCCTTGGAAACCCTATGGGGAAGTTCTACTCTGTCCTGTAGGGTTGCTATGAGTCGGAACCGACTCAATGGCACCCACCACCAACAATACCATATCCATACAATGGAATATTATTTGTCAATAAAAAGAAATAAACTACAACATAGACGAACATTGAAAACATTATGGTGAGTAAAAGAAGCCAGTCACAAATGGTCACGTATTGTATGATTATATTCACATGAAATGTCCAGAATAGGAAAATTCATAGAAACCGAAACTAATTAGTGGTTACCAAGGTCTAGGAGCAGGTGAGAATGGGGGTGACTGCTAATGAGTACAGGGTTTCTTTTTGTGTGATGAAAATGTTCTGAAATTAGATGGTGATGATTACACAATGTTGTGAATATAATAGAAAGAACTGAATTTTATACTTTAAAAGAATGAATTTTATGGTATGTAAACTACATCTTAATAAAGCTGTTATTCTTTAAGAAGTTAATGCACTAAACATTTATTCTCTGTCCATCTCTCTAAAGGCAGAAATTGACCTAAAAAAAAAAAAAAATCAAACCAAACCCATCTCCAGTGAGTCAACTCTGACTCATAGTGACCCTATGGGACAGAGCAGAAGTGCCCCATAGGGTTTCCAGGGAGTGGCTAGTGGATTCAAATTGCCAGCCTTTTAGTTAGCAGCCTTAATGCTTAACCACTGCACCAGCAGGGCTCCAGAAACTGACTGGTGGATAAAAAAACCATGACTCTGTATTGCCTAAAAGAGACATACTTTAATATAAAGAAAGGCTAAGATAAGTTGCAAGTAAATACATAGAAAAAGACATACCGTACAAACAGTAAGCACTATAAAAGTAGGTGGATATTTTAATACTAGATAAGAAAGACTTCAAGACCAAGTATATTATTAAATATGAGAAACATTTCATGATTGAAACAGATTCTCAAAATACATGAAGCTAAAATCAATACAATGAGAAGGAGAAATAGACAATACTACAAATGTCGTAGGAGATTTCAGTGGTTCTGTCTCCCAGCAACCTGAACGAACAACGAAACAAAAACCAGTAAAGACAGAGAAGATATGAACACTGCCATCAACTTTGAAATGTACAGAACATGCTAACCAAAAACTGCAGAATACAGATTCTTTTAAATGCATATGGCATATTCACCAAGATAGACCACAATGCTGGGCCATAAAACAGATCTTAATAAATTTAAAAGGATCAAAATCATACAAAGTATTTTCTCTAATCACTACAAAATTGAAATAAAAGTAAGGCATCTAGAAAAACCCTAGTAGTAATAACATTTCTAATAATTAATGGAAGAAAGAAAAGATCACAAGGGAAATTAGAAAATATTTTTAATTGACTAACAATGAAAATACCATATGTCAAAATCTGTGGGATGCAGCTAAAGTAGTGCTTAGAAGAAAAATGTGTAGACTTAAATGCTTATATCAGAAATAATCTTTTATTATTGAGCTAAAATTAATGACCTAAGTTTCCACCTTAAGGGAGTAGAAAAAAAAACAAAGTAATCCCACAGGAAGTGGAAGGAAGAAAACAATAAAGATAAGAGCAGCAATCAATGAACTAGAAAGCCAAGATACAATAGTGAATATTAACAATGCCTAAAGCCGATTCTTTGAAAATGTGACCAAACTGACAAATCTCTAGTTTAACTTATCCAAAAAATAAAAAGAAAGAGAATACTAATCACCAATATTAGGAATGAAAAAAGGGTTATCAGCAAAGATACAACAAATATTAAAAAAAAAAAAAAAAATACTGTGAACAAATTTACGCTGACAAATTCAATACTTTTTAACCCATCACCATCGAGTAAAAAACTGGCAGCAACCAAATTCATAAATCAATTGTGGCATATCTATACAATAGAATTGTTGTTAGTTGCTTCTGAGTCGGCTCTGAGTCATGGCGAGCCTACGTACAACAAAACCAAACGTTGCCCAGTGCTGCACCATCTTTACAATTGTTGGCATGCTCCAGTTCATTGTTGCAGTCACTATGTATTTTGAGTGCCATCCAGCTTAGGGGGCTCATCCTCCAGGACTATATTGGAAAATATTTTATTGTGATCCATAGGGTTTTCATTGTCTAATTTTTGGAAATAGATCACCAGGTCTTTCTTCCTAATCTGCCTTACTCTGGAAATGCTGTTGAAACCTGTCTACCATAGATACCTTGCTGGTATTTGAAATACTGGTGGCTTGATACACAAAACAACATGGATGAACCTAAAAATCATTATGGTGATTGAAAGATGCCAAGTTAAAAAAAAAAAAAAGTATATAATACAAGATTCCATTTATATAAAATTCTAGAAAACATAAAACTAATCTATTGAGATGAAAAACAAGCCAGTGGCTGCCTGGGAATTGGGGGAAGAAGTAACAATAACTTACAAAGGGGCATGAGGAAATTTTTGGAGGTGATGGAAATGTTTGTTGTCTTAATTGTGGTGATGATTTCACAGGAGTATGCATACATCAAAACTAATCAAAATGTACACTTTGTGTGCAGTTAATATGTTACAATTATACGTCAATAAAATTATAGAAATAAATGATGATAACAATTCCAAAAAAAAACAAAACTATTGGAAACATTCATTATTAAACAACATCCCCTTGACAGTCATAAGAGAGGAAAATGTGGTATCTAGATATAGACTACAGATATATATTGTTGTTGTTGTATGCCATCAAGTCAATTCCAACTCATAATAGACTCATAGGACAGAGTAGGACCTACACATAGGGTTCCTAGATTGTAATTTTTATGGGAGCAGATAGCCAGGTCTTTTGTCCTGCAGAGCTGGATATATATAGATATAGAGACATAGATATCACATTTTCTTATTTCTTATAAATATGTGCATGTGTTTATATATATACATGTATTTATGCACATATATATGTGCATACACCCACTCTTCATTTATCTACATGGTTAGATTCCAAAAAATCAGGTTGTTACATGAAAAACAGCATTATGTAAAAACGGAGGATGACTGCATTCGATAACAAAATGGAGGATGACTACATCATTATGTAACTTCCAAATTACATCATTACATAATTGCCCAACCACTGAGAATCATGGCACATTAAGTTGACACATAACCATCACAGCCAACAATATTCTTGCCTTGCACCTCAGCATACATTACTGCCAGACATACATCGTTAATGCGCAAAATAGTTGGATATTAGATTTTTTACTATTGTCATAAATGGAAAATGTTGGATAATAAGATAGTTGATAAGTAAGGTGTAGGTATATATGTATATGTATGAATATACACATTCACACATTATATTATATACCTGTAAACACATGTGAAATGTATGTCAGCGACTAAAAATTCCCTTTAAGATATCTAGTGGCTGTGTTATGCATCTTAGGTCATGGGCAAAGTCTAAAATGTTCATCCAACTCGTCTCTGGCTACCCGTCCACTCTCAGCTCATGTTACAGTAATCAAAATGTCATTTGGTCCACTTATATACATTACTTATAACATTTTAGAGGGACTTTCCATCCTATGGGGAAAGAGCACCTACCTTTTGGCAGAGAATCTGATGTGAGAGATAAACAAACACCATTATCACCCACTCTGCTGGTGTACACATTTGGCATAATTAGAGTTTTTTATTCTAAGACCTTGAAAGCCAAGGATGCCATGAATTAGACTTTCTGTGTAAGCAGTGGAATGCCAGCAGAAAGTTGGAATTGACTCAACAGAAACTGGTTGTTGTTGGTTTCGTTTTTGTTTTATGTGTGTGAACGAATTGTTTAAGCATCTATATCTTTAAAAAAAATGAAAAATTGGAATTGAATCAATCTTTGCTGAAGGTGATTGCCACGTCTTTCTCCTGCAGAGAAGCTGGTGGGTTCCAACCACTGACCTTTTGGTTAATGCTTAAGCACTGTGACATCAGGGATCCTTATATTTTGATTAGCAATGAAATATTTTATGCATAGAAATACATGCCTCAATTTTATCGTTGTAATAATATAATAATAGTTTTTTTTTTTTTACCTTAAACACTAGGTACTTTTACTTTAAAAAGTATGGTAAAATCTTGTGGGAGAAATAGAATGTAAATATAAGTTTTAGGAGAAAAAAGAACAATGTAAGATTATTGTTAAAGAAGAACTTGCTCGTGTATTTTAATTGGTTGATAGCAAGGTAAAATCATAACCATACTTGAATTATATTGTGCACATTTTAAGAAGTGTTTTAACAATTTTCTTTAAATACAGCAATACTTGCAATATGCCAGAAATACTATCTTTTGCACTACGAAAGTTGTAATGTTAAATTTTAGACAATAACTTGAAAATGTGTGATGTGGTTTATAGAATTTCACAATCATTTTGAGGTTATTCAAACAAAAGAATTTGAAGTCTACTGGGATAGAGACGATTATGACAACTAAGCTATGAAACATACAGCACTGTGGTAGAAGGATATGACATGAGGAGGAAAAAAAGAAAGTTCTTCCTCTTCTGAATGTGCAAAGGATGTAAAACAGCCAACCATGTCCTGATTTCTCCCCTTTCTGGCATTGTTTTTCCTACTCAAATGACTGCAGAGGGTGAGGCTATCTTTCACCCACTCGCCAATTAATTGGTCCTCTGGGAAGTCACTCTACTCTTCTGCCAGGAAGTTAAGTAAATCCGCCCTTTCCTATGCACGCATACCAACTCAGCAAAATCTCAGAGAGGAAATGGGGAAAGGAGAATAGAAATTTAGGAAATCTGAGAGATTGGGTATTATCTGAAACTATTTAAATGCTTCCATAGAACTGTTCCAAATTTTGGGTTTTTTTTTTTTTAACCTTAAATTCTATTGGATACATTTAAGAGTGGTGTAATAGTTTTCCTTTAAAATATAATAATCACAACATGCTAAAAAGTGTATCTTTTACAACCATATAAAATTATGATAAAAAAAATTTAGATATCAATTTTAAAATGTATGAGAGGGTATATAGATTCCTCCCCAGAGGCAGGGGTTAAGAAGACAAAATAAAGAACCTACCTTTTTTTCTTTTTCTGTACAAGATGTGGAAATGAAATAATAGGAGAAACTGATTGCTTCCGTCAAAAGTCCCCCTCCTTTCACTAAGCCATCACATCTCCTGAGTAACTCTGTTCTCTGTAACCTGGGCCACAACACACTCTCCCTGAGCAATCAGCATCTAAAGTACTGGCCAAGACGAGTGTGGAATTTGGGGCAGTGGGCTTAATCCATGCAAAACACATACTTTACCCTCTGCTTTCTAAAACCCTTCCCCAAAAATAACCCATTATTACAATCTTCCCTTCCAGAGAAGGGGAAAAAATGTAACTGATCATTTGGCTACATAAATTATGAAACATAAAACATAGTTCTTTTCGTTGTTTGACAATGTGTACATGAAAAGTTTTTCATCAAGAAAAAAATAAAACAAAATGATAGACAACAAACATCTCCAATAGATTACTGGCCCATAGCAGATGCTACCCCTCCAAACACTTGATGCTTCTTGTGCTGAGTGCTGAACGAGTACATCTCCCATTCAGCTTCCTTCTGGGGCACTTTCCTGGAAGTCAGAGCACAGCGCTTAGCTCCATTGTAGCTAAGGCTCCAGACATGATTTAGATTCTACCAAG
This sequence comes from Dugong dugon, assembly GCA_030035585.1. Lineage (NCBI taxonomy): Eukaryota > Metazoa > Chordata > Mammalia > Sirenia > Dugongidae > Dugong > Dugong dugon. The sequence continues at coordinate 139,439,141 of CM057464.1, read as the reverse complement.
ACTTGTGTAATAATTACAAGGCAGAAATGAGACAGAGGCTGTACGTCTGTGGTTTCTTGTTTCCGCTGGCAAGCACTGACTCAGTTTTTCTGTGGTATTTTCCAAATTTCACTCTCTTCTAGATCATGGCTGTTTCCCTATCATGACAACAGCTCCTCGATAATCTAGTTCTGTTCCATGAGCTAGCTCAAAGTCATCCCTAAAAGCTTAATTTTCTGTTTCCCCTGTTTTCCCACTGCTTCTATAATCAGTTTAATAACCTGTAATTATCCTTTCTCTTAAATTAGCTAGAGGGTTTCTGATGGATACATCTCTTTTGGCCTGGCCCATCTGGAACAAGCTTCCAGTCACAAATTACCTTCCAGATTCTGTTCCACAGTCATTCTCGTGGGGTTGGTTAACATTAGGATGCATCTGAAATCTGCATACTCAGACTCAATCCTCATCAACAGTTCAAGGAGCTCAGCATTCCATTCTCAAGGGTTCCCTTCTCAAGAGCAGCAGATAACTGACTTTCCCATTTATGTTCTTGTTAGGTGCCATCCAGTCAATTTCCACTCATACCAACCCCGTGTTACAGCATAGAACTGCCCCATAGGGTTTTCTAGACTGTGTTCTTTATGGGAGCAGATCACCAGGTCTTTCTTCTGGAGCAGCTGGGTGGGTTCGAACTACTAACCTTTTGGTTAGCAGCTGAGCACTTAACTGTTGCACCACCAGGGCTCCTTTTATACCGGAAACTAACTGAGAGCCCTTCACATCCCTGTTTCTATTTAGCTAGTGCTGAGCCCCCAAACAGGAGTCATCTTTGGTCTACATTTGTCTGAATCGTTTTCCTATGAACATCTTAGTTAATGTCTCTTTCTTGGAAATTGGACGATATGGAAATTATCACATTATTTACCTAATTTATCACATTCCCATGTCTGTTGATTTACACTAGAGCAAAACGTCTCACAACTCTCAGGAAAAATTAGTTTCTACATAACCTATTCCCTTTCTGACGTTCAAACAAGGCTTCTGTGCAGATGTCACAGTTTACTGATTTTCTATCTCCAGTTCCCTCCTCTTCTGAAAAATTGAAATCCTCTGTTTGCTTTAAATAGTAATTTTATCAACACACACACAAGTCAATGCTATTTCTTTAATTTAAGCTGTTTGATGCAGAACACAAGGCTCCCAAGAGGAAAGAAAATACATTTTGCTTCCCCAAAACTCACTTTCATCTACAGGCAATCAAAGCTAAATTATCTTCAACGTGCATGTACTTGAAACTGCATCCATCAGGCGATATTAGACCAGCAATCAGGTCCTAAACCACATCTATAATTTTCCTAGATCTGCCTATTTACCTGGTAGCATCCAGACTTCTTCCCAACCTACTATACTCCTCTATTTTGTTCTTTCCAGACAACTTCACCCACATTCACATCCATCACATTTTCGCCTCTTTCTCATATACGCCGATAATAAATAGATCTACTACATAAACGTAGTTCATGTTCTCTATTCCCGGGCCACATAATAACTACTGTTTTTTCACACTCCTTTAATGTTCTGTGCACCTTTAAACTCTACACAGACGCATAGCGGAGAGGGCAAACATATTGTAGTTGATCAGCTCTAGTGTCAAATCCCAGTATGAACTGAGGGGCAGTAGGCAATTTATTCAGCTGTTTGAGCCTTCGTTCTCTCATCTATAAAATGGGATTCATAATACTTACCTTATTACGTTGTCAGAGAAAACAAATGACACAATTTATGTAAAGCACCTGGCTCAGCGCCTGGTGAAATAAAACAAAAAAGGATGGGTCTTTTGAAATGTAATTCTCCAGATGTGGTTTTATAACTCAGCCTATTGCTCATGAGTAATAGAGGATTTGTTTAAAACCCCTAGAGGCACTTCCCCAGATGCTGTATGATTCATTTCTGGCAACAGTCTACAACTAATCAAAAGATTTTTTTTTTTTTTTAATTTTAGGTAATGTGCTATAGATTTACTGAAACTTAATGTCTTAATTATACAGGTAGCAGAGGTGCTGCAGGAACTCGCTCAGCCCTGTCCCTCTCAATTCTGCCTTTTTTCAGTCATCTTTTCTGCTTTCTCACATAGCACCCCTCTAGCCATATTTCTCCTCAGGTTAATTCAGGACAGGAATTATGTCTTCTATGTCTTTGCCTTTGTACTAAAAGAATTTCTTCTCAATTCCAACCAACCTCAAAAGGGCCAGTTCTCCTAGTATGTTGTTTTCTATGGTATTATTCTTTAAAAAAAGAGTCCCTGGCTTGTGCAAATGGTTAAGACCCTTAGTTGCTAACTGAAAAGTTGGAGGTTTGAGTCCACCTAGAGGCACCTCAGAAGAAAGGCCTGATGATCTACCTCCAAAAAATCAGCCATTGCGAATCCAATGGGGCACAGTTCTACTCTGACACACATGGGTTCACCATGAGTTATAATCAAATTGATGACAACTGGTACTCATACTGGTGTTCTTTAAGCAAAACTAGTGTTTGTGCTAACCTCTCAAAAGCAAGTGGCCTGCCCAAACTCACAAAATAAAAATAAACATCTAATCAGAAGCTGTCGATTCAACTGGATTGGGAATAGAAGTGTCCCTATAATTTGGTTCCATGACTTAGACTGAAGGTCTATGACAACAGGCTAACAATGCAAGAGACGATCCTTTTAACTTCCACAGGAATCTGAAAGTTGCTCATCTGCTTTTATGAATCACTAAGGTTTGAAAAGGAGCCCTGATGGCACAACAATTAAGCACTTGACTGCTAACCAAAAGGTTGTTGGTTTGAACCCACACAGTGGCTCCTCAAGAGAAAGACCTGGCTATCTGCTTCCATAAAGCACAGCTTAGAAAAAACCCTGTGGGGCAGTTCTACTCTGTCACATGGGGTCACTATGAGTTGAAATCAACTCAATGGCACCTAACAACAGCAACAAGATTTGAAGCAAAACCCATCGTCATCAATACTTGGTGAAGAAAAATTTATTTGTAGAATTGATATAGGAGAGAATTCAACTTATTTTGTTTCTAAACAAAAGAAGTTACACTTTCTGCTTGGTTAGCTGTGGATCAAATGTTATTAAAGTGCAGGGGTCACATACCAATTTAATTTGCTTTCACAAGAAGATTCACACATGAAGAATGTATTTAACTGCTAAAATACTGCAATAAGAAAATTGAAATGACTTGCTATATTGCAATACACTTAGTAGTATGTATATTAATACACCTGACTTCATAAGTGCATTCCTATGAGGATTAAATTATATAACCTATGTGTGTAAGGCAGAGTGATTAAAAGCTTGAATCTACCAGGTTTGAATCCTGGTTCCACCAACGACTAGTTATGTGAGCTTGACTTAACCTCTTTATGTTTTAGTTTCTTCACCTCTTAAATAAAGAAACTAATAGTGCTTGCTTCATAGGGTTATTGCAAGATATAAATAAGTTAATCCTGCAAAACAATTAAAACAGGGTCTGGCAGATAGAGAGTACTCAATAAATATTACTGCTGCTTTTGCTAGAGAGAAGACTTTGCGCAGTCCTGCCAAATGACAGGCACTCCGTTACTATTATAAGTGATGATTATCATTTCCTTTCTAGAAAGTTTGTACATATTTCCTTACAGTCAACATTGAAATGCACATATGCTTTATCTACTCCACATAAGAACAAAACAAAATACTAGCAATTTGGGGGATCATATAATTTTATTTGCCAGTTAAGCTTAGGATAATAGGATAATTCTATTTTAGAGAAGGAATTACTTAGAGTTCATTTATTTTATTTGGCCATCCTCCCTAAAGAAAGAAAACAAACTAGGTTTTTGCTTTTTTTTCAATTCAAACCAAATAAATCTCACATTTTAAAAAGCCTCTTTCCTCAAGCTTATTCTTCTCACCTCATTAGTAGCTCTAGTTATTGGGCACGAGGCCACCCTATACTGTGCTCCTGTGTATGTCCAGGTCATTGGGATCAGTCACTGAAAATGCATTTATTGCTTACCTACCGTGTATAGTTTCCTAACTTGGATAAAATAAAATATGGTTTATGGATATACGTCAGAAAGTTATTTTTGAAACATAAGCTTATAAGCCTTCCCCAATATCTTACTTTTCCCCTATACCTTCATTTCCCCACCTGCCTTCCCCCACCCATGCAAGCAGATGGCCCGTGATGTACTCATTGCCTCCAAGAAATGATCTAAGAGAAGAAAGAAAAAAATGGTCCTTTCTTGGCTTCTGTATTTCTATAATTTAGGCCCTCACAGAATATATCACAAATTTGAAAGAAAACACAACAGATAAGGATACGGCTTCCTCCTCTCGTCCCACTCAGCTAAAATAAATAAATAAATAAAATGCCTAGTCTTGAGCAAGGGTCTATAACCAGAGGGGAAAGGGGGAAAATATAGGAATAGAGATCCCCAGAGAAAGGGCCACTGCTTGCTTTCCAGGCCAGTCCTAATGGAGGTTCTTGGGATCCAAGGGAAAAGAAGAAAGAGGGGACATATTGAGGGAACGCAGAGGAGGAGAAGGAAATTTTGAGGGATGGTACATTCATTGTCTTGATTGTGGTAATAGTTTCACGGATGTGTGCATATGTCAAAAATACTAAATTGTACATTTTGAATTTATGTAGTTTACTGTTTGTCAATTATACTTCAATAATACTTGTAAAAAGAGAGAGACAGAGACAGAGAAGCAGAGAGATAGAGATCTATGCATCAAGTTCCACGCAGATGCCCAGGGAGCATGCAAGATCCAGAGAATAAATGGCTGCCTGGTGTGACTAGGCAGATTGAATCTCAGGCTGCATGTGAGTTTCCAGGGTCTCTGAGCGGTAGAAGAGCCACAGAATTTCTGTACCCAGAGGTGGTGCAGAAGCAGTTAAGACAGCCCCCTGATCTCCTGTGGAACAAATGGCGTCTCTGACCAAGCAGCTGGTGGGGCAAAGGCTATTTCGGCAGATGTTCATGTGGCCGCATGACAGCAGAGACCTGCAGCAGACTCCTTCCCATCCCACCTTTAGTCTTGGTTCTAGTTAAACTCTCTAGAACTTTGACACAACCCCAGAAAAGGTAGGGAGACAGGGAGAAATCTCTGAGTTCACTGACATTTAGTTTCTGTCACACTGGAAGAATCAGGCTTAAAATAGAAATTAGTAGTTATAGAGTTGAAGGAAATTACGTTTTCTTGTATATCTCAGTTCCAAATTCTTTGATTCAGTGATGAGATAGCCCCCACCTTTAAAAAGCAATATTCTAATTTAGCAGACTATAAATCAGAACTAAGATCCACAAGGGTAGATACTATAAATGCGTTGCTGACCATCTTATCCCTATTTTCTAACTCAATATCTGGCACATAATAGGTGCGTAATATGAATTTGTGGAATGCATAGGTGGTTGTATGGAGCCAACACATGTACACATTAAATAACTAATCACCCAAAGGAGCACACCATAGGCACGAAATGAGAGGTTTTGGGAGTAAGTGCAATAAAGAGAGGCTGCTAAGGGCTAAAGTCACCATTGATCCCTTCATTGGGGTAGAAAGAACTTGAGGTGGTCCTTAAAAGCTGAGTAGAAATCAGTTCAATAAAAAGATAAGATGAGTATAAAGGTGAATGGGTAAGTGAGGGTACAAAGAGACTAAATGATTCACGATTCAATCTGAGGTCATTTTGCTGCCAATCCAATATGCTTTCTTCTATAATTTTTTCTAAACATCATGCCTGTTGGATGGGTGAAGGGAGAGAAGGAATCACAGCAATAAAAATAATTTTTTTTAAGAATTAAGAGAAAGTCTGGAATCTGAATTCCTGAACCATTTTATTGTTGTTGTTAGTTGCCATCAAGCCAGCTCTGACTCATGGCAACCTTGTGTATAACAGAATAAAACATTGCCTCGTTCTGCGCCATCTTCATGATTATTGCCATATTTGAGTCCATTGTTACCGTTGTGTCAATCCCTCTCACTGAGGGTTTCCCTGGTTTCTGTTGGCCCTCTTCTTTACCAAGCATGATGTCTGTTTCTAGCGAGTGGTCTTTCCTGATGATGTGTCCAAATTAAGCAAGTTGAAATCTCACCATCCTAGCTTCTAAGGAACATTCTGGATGTATTTCTTCAAAGACTGATTTGTTTGTTCTTTTGGCATTCCACAATATATTCAATATTCTTTGCCAACACCACATTTCAAATGCATCAATTCTTCTTCTGTCTGCCTTTCTCATTATCCAACTTCCCCATGCATATGAGGCAATTGAAAAGACCATGGCTTGGGTCAGACATACTTAGTCATCAAAATGACATCTTTGCTTTTTAACAGTTTAAAGAGGTCATTTGGCAGCAGGTTTGCACCATGCAACGTGTCATTTGACTTCTTGATTGCTGCTTCCATGGGCATCAATTGTTGATCCAAGTAGAATGAAATTGTTGAAAATTGCACCATTTTAGTCTCCACCTAAACAGAGTTTTAGTTTTTATTAAAAAGAAGACTCTTAACTTTTGTCCTAATAGCAGAGTAGATATTTATGGAGGATTTTGCAACAGTTGGAATTGTGTTTCGCCAGTCATAGATCTTTTTTTAAATCCTCAGAATCCATATCATCCAAAGATTAATTTTGTAAGCTTTTAATAACTTTCTCTACCTAAAAAAAAAGCTCAAAGACCACAGCATTATTTTGATTCCTGTTCTGCAATAACTAACGTTGTATTTATGCTTTACCAACCTCTTTTACATACATTATCTCATTTATTCCTCGTACAATAGACCTCTGAAGTACACATTGTTATCTCTATTTTAAGCATGTAGAAACTGAGACCAAGGGGGCTGTAATCACTTGCTTTAATTCACACAGCCAATAAATGCTAAAAAGCTATACCTGCACCCCAGCCTTTCCACAATGCCATGTTGCCTTACTATTGTCACCTGAAGTCCTTAAGGAATGAGAAAGATACAGACACTGCCCAAATGTCTAGGTATGCCTGTGAAGGAGAGGGCATAGTGATGAGTTAGCACGTTAAAGGATTTTAGCCACGGCAACTCATTAGTTGCTCATGTTTTTTAAAAAGAAAATCTTTATTTTTTTAACTGGAAGGAAAAAGGGTGTTCTTTGCTCAACTATTCCATATTCATTACTTGTATTTAAGGGTTCTTTCTATATGATCAGCCCAAAAATCTCCCGCCTTTTTGAAAGTCTCTCCCTGGAGCTAGAATGCTAGAGAGAATTTTTTGTGGAAAAAATAATTAAGCTTTCTCACAGACCAAATCCCCCAAAGTAATTTATCATGAAGAAAAAACGTTAACCCAACCTTTTTTCTACCCCAAAGTACTGATTTAATTTTACAACAGAGCTGCTTTACAGATCCCAAGAGCAGGATCAGGGAAGAGAGGAGAGCCCGCCTATTTGATCCTCTTATTTACCCCTACTAATACAGAGTTTCTTTCATACTTAGAATTGTTTCGTACTTTGCCCAGTCTAGTTTTAAGTGTTTCAGATAATAAAGCCTAGATCACTTAGAATGGGAGAGTCTGCTCTATTTAAATGTTCTAAGAATTTTGAATTGGCTTTAGTCCTTTTTCTCCTTTCATGAATAATGAAAACTGGGGTCATTTTTCAGGGTAGGATTAAATGTTAGATGTCATATGAAGCATCATGAGTAATAAGGATTCAGTACTTCTTAAACTCAAGGTTTATAAACTGCTAGTGCTGCTCCTATCCATTCCACTTCTTTCACTCTTTTCTTTCTTCTCTGTTCGCACTGACATGGTAACCACGTTCACACGAAAAAAGTGGACAGATGAAAATGTTAATTTGAGAGATTGTATTGACATTACTGTGGAAAAAAAAATTTTTTTGGAAAGGTGCTGATATATCGTGCCAGACATTTTGATGCCTTTTGCCACAAAGCCAAACTGCATATTCTCAAACACATATAACCTCTTTAAAAGTTTAGTTAGTCAGCTGATACCTGGTTGCTATAGGAGAATACAATTGAACAGTGGACACACGCTGCAGACAGGCCAAGGCGTGGGACTCCTGCCATTTCCACAGCAACCTCCTAATGCAGGGATTTGCTGTTTCTATTTTGATACAACCATGCCAATGCAGCCTCATCCACACAATCTGTCAAAATGTAAAATCACTGTTTCATATGGCCAAGTGATGCACTCGACCCACCTCTCTCTCACTCTGTATTTCACACCTCCCCAGATTACAGGAATTTTCAAGTTCTATTATATGTGGCACAGTCATTAAGAGCTATGGCTACTAGCCAAAAGGTCGGCAGTTCAAATCCACCGGCTGCTCCTTGGAAACCCTAAGGGGCAGTTCTGCTCTGTCCTATAGGGTCACTAGGAGTCAGAATCGACTCGGCAGCAACGGGCTTGGTAGGGGTTTTATCATGTGTTCGTTGTTTATGTTTGTAAAATTGTTTATTTTCTTTTTATTCCTGAGAGAAACTATACGGCTGCTTTAATTTTAATCTCTGAAGAAGCAATTAAGTCCCTAAAGGTTACATCATCTGTCCCCTGAAACAATCAAAATAAAGGAATTTTGTTATATTAAACATGATGCATATACTTTGTTGAGTCCAGAGAGGACTGTTAGAGAGTTAATTGGGAATTTCCTGGACACTTTGGAAGTGAGACTAAGAGATCATAATTTGAAAGCCTGCCAAAAGAAAAGGTGTCCGTGCTTTAGATGTTTAAATGGAAAACAAAGAACCATTACCAAGCAGACAAATCAATGTATTAATTGAAAGTAAATGAGCATGTCCACTGAAATTTAACACGATATGCTCACTATTCTAGATTCACATGGATTATCAGAAGATTAAGTGAGTACCTTGCTTGGCATGATAAAAACCCCTTGCTGTTGAATTGATTCCGATTCATAGTGACCCTATATGACACCATAGGGTTTCCAATGAGCAGTTGGTGGATTCAGACTGCTGACCTTTTGGTTAGCAGCTAACCTCTTAACCACTACACCACCAGGGCTCCAGCATGATAATGGCCCTATCTATGATAAGTTTGGTAGACACAGACCTCTCATTTTAGATGATTTGCTTATGTAGTATATTTGAACTTAACTCAGTCACAAAACTCAAATGTGTCTAAAATGCTAATTTCTTTATAATTGAAATTTGTGTAACTCACAAGTCCCTATTTTTGCTAAATCATACCAAGTCATGGTACCTCAGTCACTTCTGGTCTTTTGTTGTCCAGTTATCAAGTCTATCATTTCTCTCCTCATCCTGAATGGGTGTCCCCTTTTGTTCCACCAGCCCTCTCAGTCACATGCACATTCTCCTCAGTGCCCTTAATACACCTGGGTTACTCTCCACACATCTATGAGACCGCATAGACACCTCCATCTGCCTTCACCACCCTTTCCTGGAGACCAGGTTCAATGTGGTTTATAAAGCTAGTGATTTCACATCCACGCTTTGGCAAGGCAAACAACAGTCTCCTCTGCTCCAGGATCCTCCCACTAAAATATTTTACTGGGTTAAATGTTCCACTCTCTTCCCTTCCGAAAGTTGAAATCATACTCCTTTTGGTGGGAAAGTGCTCTTCAGTCATCACACATTCTTCCCTGCTTTGTGGTTTATGGCATAAACATTATGTCCTGAGTCCTCCTGGCTTTAGGTCTTGATATTTAAGTCAAGCTTGTATAATTAAAAAGTTAAAAAGCCTTTCTCTCTCCAGTGCCTGGGTCTTGGACTTTATGGCCCTGATTTTTGAGACTATTTTTTTGCTATAAACTCGCTGTCTTGAAAGCACAAAAGCCCAGATTTTGGCCCTTTGTTATTCCTGTCTTATTTCCACCCTGAAGTCAGTACATCTATATAGAAACTATTTGCTTCTGGATGGATGGATGGATGGATGGATGGATACAAAAGAAGTTTTTTTAAAAAAATTATAATATCAAAATATTCCTACTCTACATGTTTCACATAATAGCTAAGCCCACACCGGTCCCCACCCCCCATCACATGCCCTTCAACATATGACAAGTCAGACCTCACCCCATATCAGTGTAGGGATGATGTTCAAGATGGATAAGGAGATCTCTTCCACATATAGTCTTGGAAGAGACAAAAGCTGAATGTTTAATGGCTTATTTTTATTTTTTTTTTTATTTTTATTTTTGGAAACCCTGGTGACGGAGTGGTTAAGAGCTACAGCTGCTAACCAAAAGTTCAACAGTTCGAATCTGTTTAATGGCTTATTTTTATTTTTTTGCAGAGTCAAAATACGCCCATTAAAAAACCATTAAATTGACTATATCAAAACAATCCATTTCCAAACAGGAGTATCAAAATTAAATGTCCCTTCTAAGGGAAAGAGACCAGTTCAAAGACCCTGATGATGGCCAGCAAATGTACTAAACTTAATCTTAGTTATGTGGACTAGGGTTAGACTGCTGACCAAACCTCAGTCTAGATTCTAGTCTTCATTTTGGGGTAGGGGGGAGTTATTAGCTGGGACAAACAAGTTCCTTATTTTAAAATTTTACTTGTGATGTTCCAAGACTTTGAAACAGTTAGTAGGAAGGCCTGAAGCTCAAAATGACAATTTAGAGGAATGTTAGAGAGTACATGTATAAACCAATATCATGTGTTTGAAAATGCTGGCAAAACTATCAGAAAAATATACACTTAAATTTATTAATTCCTTTTAGTAAATAAAGCCAATATAATAAAAATTTTGATGAAAAATGACATATACCATTAGTAATTTGGATTTTATTTTTAAAAAAAACTAAACTAAAATGTTATAACACTGTATAGGATTAGTTCAAAGTGTTTGCTTTAGCTTCTATGAGGATGTCATGTTACATATTGTCATAATGTATGTATATATTGCTATATTTTCTCTTTCTCCTAGTGAATTTCTAGTGAATAGATTATATAATCTATACTTTAAATTTATTTTGTAGCTTTATTAGTATTTCAGTAGTTTCCACTTCCATTTATAGATTTTTTAAATATCCTACATTTCTATACTTTTAAGGTTTTATATTTATATCAAGGTGGGAATTAACACCCACTGGATATTAACTATAACTTATTAACTATAAGGCCCTGTACAAATATCATCATTATTACTAAAATGTCACTTTTGTCATATAATTTCTTTTATAATACTATAAATTAATATAGTCCTTTTACATTTATAAATTTCTTAATGACGTTTAAATTGAGAGGTATTTCTAAAAGCACTGGATAAAAGATAAACGCATGTTAGCCGAGAAAATAATTAGAATTCTGGCATCATCCTTGTTACTTGAATGTCTAGGTTAAGCATTCCCAAACCTGACACACTAATTTAGCTACAATACAGCAAAACCAGCATTGTGGTAATAGAATATTGATTGTACAGTGTTCAAAGACAAAGAATTTATGCTGTTGTACTTTTTATACATTCATGATACTGCAGCACAATATCCATGTCAATAATTTTCACAAAATAAGCCTGATGACCACACTGCTCAATGGTGATTTAATTATGAACTGCACAATATTTTGATGAAATATTTTATCTTACATTAACTTAAAATATGCACAATTATGGTGGTCTCAGAAGTTCAGTGTAAAAGCAGAAGGAAAATAATTTACTAGGTTCATTTTAAGCACAATATTTTCCTAATTTTTATTATCAAGATTTTTATTCTCATTATGAACATTTGAGAAAACATTCTCACAGAGATTCTAATCTCACAGAGATCGAGCTTTAATTTCATATACAAAAAGAAGCAAATAAATAAATTAAGAGTACTTTTACGACGAATTCTTCTCATGGGACCATTCTTACCAAGACAGTGCTGATTCCCTTTTTAGAAAGAGTTTAGTCATGAAGAAAGCAATAAAGATACATTATTATTTACTTGATAATGCAAACATGGGACCTAATGAGAATTGTAAATAGAAACCAGTAGGTAATCTTGGTATTAAGATCAACAAGTCTTTATTAAAATGTTGTTTGGAGAGAATTAAGCAGTGAGAAATGAGGAACAGGAAATAATATCTCTACAAATCTAGGAGTAGAAAAGGTCAATAACGTTTATCAGAATCAACACTACCCAATATGAGTCCCCTTTCTAGCATCCCTGACAGGTGTTCATTCATCATCTGCTCAAATATCTCCAGGGCAGCTATTTTGTGAAAATCCTATTTCCTATACTGAGGCAAAACCAATTTGCTTTTCTTAAATTCTGTACTACTGGTGAGAGTCTGAAAGAATACAGCTTTTTTATAAGTTTATTTTGGCAAAACAAATCATAAAATTCTAAAATGTACATATTCCTTGGCCCTATAATTCTGATTCTAGGAATTTATCCTAAAAAATATAATCGAAGTTTTTATAAGGAATTTCTTTCACTTGTATGCAGAAAAGTAAAAATTTGGAAACACACTGATGTTCAAGAATAGAGAATTATTAAATTGTGATAAATCCATACAATGAGATATGATGCAGTCCCTACAGATCATGTTGTAGATAAATGTATTTGCAACATATTTTTAATGAAATAATGTATATAAAGTGCTAAGTAGAATTTTCTGGCACGAAAGAAACACAAAATAAATATTAAATACTATATTACATTTTAAACTAGACAATAAAGAAGTATACACAGTACAATACCATTTATAAAAAATACTTATGCATACATGTATATGTATAATGAAAAGAAAAACATGTATGTCAAAATATTAACAGAGGTTATCTTCAAGTGATGAGATTAGAAGAGATTACAGTTTTTGTTTTCCTTCTTGTTTTTCTGTTTGTCAATTTTTTTTGCATTGAGTGTGCATCCCTCTTGTAATCTAAAAATTAAACATTATTTTATTGCATTTACTTAACTAATATATTTGATGAATACCTAATATGTGCCAGATACTAGTTAACAAGGCCTACATTTTAGTCAGGGGGAAATAATAAACAAGGAATCGAACAAAGTAATTACAGAATGCAATGACTACTATCAAGGAAATCAGCAGCAAGGATAATGTACTTGAGGTATTTATTTAGCTATGGTGGTCAGTGAGGGTCTCTCTGGTGCAGTGATATTTTAACTGAAACCTAAGAGTTGAGAATCCAGCCAGGCAAAGACCAAAAGAATAGCCTTCCAGACAGAAGGAATAGCAACTTGCAAAAAGGGCCTGAGTTTGGGAATGAGTTTGTCATGTTTTGGGTACAGAAAGGTAGCTAGGTGGTAAATACATGGGGTTTTATTGTACAATTATTTCAATGTTCACTATAGAATTCTTTCAAATTTTCTGTATATTTGAAATTTTTCATAATAAAATGTTGGAAGAAAGGAAGGAGGAAGGAGAGGAGAGGAGAATTTTTAAATGGTGCTTGCTGCCAAATTCTAAAGAGTGATGGGTAGGGCAGTGTAAGAAGAGTTTAGAGAAATGGTCAGATGTCAGATCATACGGGGACTTTTAGGTCAAGTTAAGGGGCTTTTATTTGATTTTCAGTGCACCTTGAAGAGGTTAATATGCTTCAAGCAGAGAAGGAATGCGATTTGATTCCCAGGTGGATGGTGGAGGGGAAGATAACAGCTGTAATTTGAACATGAGTAGGTTGCTGTGCCCATGAGATATCCAAGTTATGGTGTCAGGTAGACAGTTGAACATATTAATCTGGAGTTAAGCAGTCAGATTAATATATTACAGAGTTTTTCACATCGAGAAGGTATTTAAAACATGAAAATGAAGGGTGTCATCTAGGGAGAGAAGATAAAGAAGAGATGAGTGCCTGGGTGCCCTTATCCATGAACAGATGTCTCCGGAGAGAGGAATGAAGAGTGAATGGGAATGGAGGAAGGGAAGACTGCACATGTAGACAATTCTTTCAAGAATTTCTGAAGCTACAATGTGGGCAGAAAAAGAGAGAGCAGCTGGTAGGGTGTGTGGGTTGAAGAGAGCTTGTTTTTAACTTTTTAATTGAACTATCAGACACATAAAGAGTGCACAAAGCCAAATACACAATTCCATGAGTCATCACAGAGAAAACCTGTGTAACACTAGCCAGAGGAGTACAAGAGCATTGCCAACCCAGAAGCCTTTTTTTTAATTGTGCTTTAAATGAAAGTTTACATTTCAAGTTAGTTTCTCATATAAAACTTACACACACACTCCTATGTGACCTTAGTTGCTCTCCCCATACTGTGACAGCACACTCCTCCTTTCCACTCCTGATTTCCCATGTCCATTCAACCAGCTCCTGTCCGTTTCCATCTTCTCATCTTGCCTGCAGACAGACATTTAGACTTCTGTATCTAGTTGAGCTAAGAAGCACACTCTTCACGAGTATCATTTTATGTCGTATAGTCCAGTCTAAATTTTGTCTGAAGAATTAATTGGCTTTAGAAATGGTTTTAGTTCTAGGCTAACAGAGAGTCTGGGGGCCATGTCTTCCAGGGTCCCTCCAATCTCAGTCAGACCATTAAGTCTGGTCTTTTTACTAGAATTTGAGTTCTGCACCCACTTTTCTCCTGCTCCATCCGCCAGGGACTCTCTGTTGAGTTCCCCGTCAGGGTAGTCATTGGTGGTAGCTGGGCACCATCTAGTTCTTCTGGTCTCAGGCTTATGAAGTCTCTGGTTTATGTGGCCCTTTTGTCCCCTGGGCTAATATATTCCTTGTGTCTTTGATGGTCTTCATTCTCCTTTGTTCCCAGTGGGTTGGGACCAGTTGATGCATCTTAGATGGCCGCTTGCAAGTTTTTAAGACCCCAGACACCATTCACCAAAGTGGGATGCAGAACATTTTCTTAATAAATTTTGTTATGCCAATTGACCTGATGTTCCTTGAAATCATAGTCCCCATACCCCTACCCCTGCTACTCTGTCTCTTGAAGTGTTTTGTTGTATTCAGGAAATTTCTTAGCTTTTGGTTTAGTCCAGTTGTGCTGACTTCCCCTGTAGTGTGTGTTGTCCTTCCCTTCACCTAAGTAATTCTTGTCTACTATCTAGTTAGTGAATACCCCTCTCCCTCCCTACCCACCCTCGTAACCATCAAAGAATGCTTCCTTCTGTGTTTAAACCTTTTCTTGAGTTCTTATAATAGTGGTCTCATACAATATTTGTCCTTTTGCGACTGACTAATTTCACTCAGCATAATGCCTTCCAGATTCATCCAGGTTATAAGATGTTTCACAGATGCATTGTTGTTTATCACTGCATGGTATTCCATTGTGTGAATATACCATAATTTTTTCATCCATTCATCTGTTGATGGGCACCTAGGTTGTTTCCATCTTTTTGCTATTTTGAACAGTGCTGCAATGAAAATGGGTGTGCATATATCTATTCGTGTGACAGCTCTTATTTCTCTAGGATGTATTCCAAAGAGTAGGATTGCTGGATCGTATGGTACTTCTATTTCTAGCTTTCTAAGGAAGCACCAAATCAATTTCCAAAGTGGTTGTACCATTTTACATTCCCGTCAACAAAGTATAAGTGCTCCAGTCTCTCCACAACCTCTCCAACATTTATTATTTTGTGTATTTTGGGTTAATGCTAGCCTTGTTGGGGTGAGGTGATATCTCATTGTAGTTTTAATTTGCATTTCTCTAATGGCTAATGAGCGTAAGCATTTCCTCATGTATCTGTTAGCCACCTGAATGTCTTCTTTGGTGAAGTGACTGTTCGTATCTTTTGTCCAATTTTTAATTGGGTTGTCTTTTCATTGTCAAGGTTTTGCAATATCTTATAGATTTTAGAGATTAGACGCTGATCGGATTTGTCGTAACCAAAAATTTTTTCCCAGTCTGTATGTTGTCTTTTGACTCTTTTGGTGAAGTCTTTTGACAAGCATAAGTGTTTGATTTTTAGGAGCTCCCAGTTATCTAGTTTCTCATCTGGTGTTTGTGCATTGTTACTTACAATTCGTATTATGCTTACGTCCTGTATTAGGGCTCCTAGCATTGTCCCTATTTTTTCTTCCATGATCTTCATCATTTTAGATTTTACATTTAGGTCTTTGATCCATTTTGAGTTAGTTTTTGTGCATGGTGTGAAGTATGGGACTTGTTTCAATTTTTTGCAGATGGATATCCAGTTATGCCAGCACCATTTGTTAAAGAGGCTGTATTTTCCCCCATTTAACGGACTTTGGGCCTTTGTCAAATACCAGCCACTCATGGGTGGATGAATTTACGTCTGGATTCCCAATTCTGTTCCATTGGTCTATGTATCTGTTGTTGTACCAGCACCAGGCTGTTTTGACTACAGTGGTGGTATAATAGGTTCTAAAATCAGGTAGTGTGAGGCCTCCCACCTTGTTCTTCTTCAGTAATGCTTTACTTACCTGGGGTCTCTTCCCTTCCCATATGAAGTTGGTGATTTGTTTCTCCATCTCATTAAAAAATGCCATTGGAATTTGGATAGGGATTGCATTGTATCTGTAGATCGCTTCAGGTAGAATTGACATTTTCACAATGTTGGGTCTTCCTGTCCATGAGCAAGGTATGTTTTTCTACTTATGTAGGTCTCTTTTGGTTTCTTGCAGTAGTGTCTTGTAGTTTTCATTGTATAGGTCTTTTACATCTCTGGTTAGATTTATTCCTAAGTATTTTCTCTTCTTGGGGGCTATTGTAAGTGCTATTGATTTGGTGATTTCCTCTTGGAAGTTCCCTTTGTTGGTGTAGAGGAATCCAACTGATTTTTGTAAGTTTATCTGGTATACTGATACTTTGCTGAAAACTCATATTAGTTCCAGTAGTTTTCTTGTGGATTCCTTGGGGTTTTCTGTGTATAATTGCTCTGGCTAGGACCTCCAGCACAATGTTGAATAAGAGTGGTGATAAAAGGCATCCTTGTCTGGTTCCCGTTCTCAAGGGGAATGCTTTCAGACTCTTTCCATTTAGGATGATGTTGGCTGTTGGCTCTGTATAAATGTCTGTTATGGATTGAATTGTTTCCTCCAAAACTGTCTGTTGATTTGGCTAGGTCATGATTCCCAGTATTGTATAATTGTCTACCATTTTGTTATCTGAGGTGATTTCCCTATGTGTTGTAAATCCCATCACTCTGATATAATGGATTAGCGGCAGTTATATTGATGAAATCTACAAGATTAGATAGTGTTCTAAGCCAATCTCTTTTGAGATATAAAAGAGAAAAGCAAGCAGAGAGACGTGGGAAACTCATACCACCCAGAAAGCAGTACTGGGAGCAAAGTATGTCCTTTGGACCTGAGGTTCCTGTGCTGAGATGCACCCAGACCAAGGGAAAACTGATGCATTACAAGGACCTTCCTCCAGAGCCAACAGAGAGAAAAAGCCTTCCCCTGGAGCTGGGGTCTGAAATCTGGACTTGTAACCTACTAGACTGTGAGAGAATAAATTTCTCTTTGTTGAAGCTGTCCACTTGTGGTATTTCTGTTATAGCAGCACTAGACAACTAAGATAATACCCATAATTATGCTGAGGAATTTCCCTTCTATTCCTATTTTTCTGAGAGTTTTTATCATGAATGGGTGCTGGACTTTGTCAAATGCCTTTTCTGCATCAGTTGATAAGATCATGTGGTTCTTGTCTTTTGTTTTATGTGATGGTTTACATTGATTGTTTTTCTAATGTTGAATCATCCCTGCATAACTGGTATAAATCCCACTTGGTCATGGTGAATTATTTTTTTGATATGTTGTTGAATTCTATTGGCTAGAATTTTGTTGAGGATTTTTGCATCTATGTTCATGAGGGATATTGGTCTGTAATTTATTTTTTATGGTGTATTTACCTGGTTTTTGTATCGTGGTTATGCTGGCTTCATAGAATGAGTTTGGAAGTATTCTAACCTTTTCTATACTCTGAAATACCCTTAGTAGTAGTGCTGTTAACTCTTCTTTGAAAGTTTGGTAGAATTCTCTAGTGAAAAGTCCAGGCCAGGGCTTTTTTTGGTTGGGCGTTTTTAATTACCTTTTTAATCTCTTCTTTTCTTATGGGTTTATTTAGTTGTTCTACGTCTGTTTTTAGTAAATTTAATGAGTTGTGCAATGATCACTATAATTCGGTATTAGAACATTTTCATCACCCCAATAAAATTCCTCATGCCCATTTACAGTTAATCTCTAATCCCACCCTCAGTCCCAGGTAACCACCAAAATGCTTCTATTTCTATAACAAAAACCCGTTGCCATCAAGTCGGTTCTGACTCACAGCAACCCTATAGGACAGACTAGAACTGCCTCATAGTGCTTCCAAGGAGCAGCTGATGGATTTGCATAATTGTGGCATATTCTTAAAACTGAAATAAATTGTGGCATATTTTATAAGGAAAAATATTACAGCTACACCCAACAACGATGAATCTCACAGATATAATATAGATTATAAGTAGTCAAACAACCAAAAATGTATATATTATATGACTCCATTTATAAAATTACATGAATGGGTACAAACTAATTCATGATGATAAAAGTCAGAATGATGGTTACCTTTCTGAGAAGTATTGACTTGGAGCAGAAAGGAAGGAGGCTTCTATAAAATATTCTACATGTTGATATAGGTGGTGGTTACATGGGTATATACACGCATAATTCATGAATCAATTCATTTAAGACTTTATATTTTATACCTCAGTAA
This sequence comes from Dugong dugon, assembly GCA_030035585.1. Lineage (NCBI taxonomy): Eukaryota > Metazoa > Chordata > Mammalia > Sirenia > Dugongidae > Dugong > Dugong dugon. Next base: position 139,420,511 of record CM057464.1, on the reverse strand, counting down.
AAAATTAAAGGAGAATAAAGCCATTCCCATACCAATGTTCTACCTCATACCCTCAATTACCTCACCACTCTTCTCCTCGCCTCTTCATTTCTGTTTCTAATGTCTCATTGCTAAGTTGAACACGAATTAGCTAATGAACGTTACTGAAGTCATTCCACTATTTAGTTAAAAGACCTGGGAAAAGATAAATCAGATGTTAGAAACTCATCTTCTCTCACCTTTGCTAGTCTACATTTCTAGTGATAATAGATATCTTATGTGAAGAGGAAATGGCTGCATAAGAACAATAAACGAAGCAATAATGACAAACAAAATACAATAACCACTTCAGCTGAAAATATCCACATAGCCAGCACCACAGCCAAACTGATAACAGTTTCTTACAACTGCTTTCCTTATATATTAAAAAGAGGGAGGGGGAGGAAAGGAAAGAAAGAATATGTCATCCAAGTTCAGTTATTTAAGTTTTTCCATTCCTTCTTTAAAGTGCGGAACGTACCGTGTAACAAGATAAAACAATTCAAGCTTTTTCCTTTTGAAAACAACATTTAGCAGCTTAGAGCCTTAGCACACATGCTACTTAGATTTTAGAAGACTGCTAGTGTTTGAATATTATACATTATTTGGTATTCAACAATCAACAATGGAATGAGAAGTAAAGACTCTGTGGTTACTATACCCAAGATTGTGTGCTGCAATAGTAAGTCAATCATGGTCACCTGGCTCTACAAACCCACTTTGAAATATACTGCTTAAAAACAGGGCAATGACACCATGCATTATTTACATGGCCACATTATCTACCCAGCCATTGGAAACAACGCAATCAATCCCTATCATAGCGCAGCTTAAATAGCCACTCTTCTTTTGAGGGGACTGTGCTAGAGCAGGATTTTCTAATATAACTTCTATATCATTCTTTAATGATACAGCCATTTTCAGAAGAGAGCTACTCAATCAATCAGAGGCAATCTGAAAATAATTCTCAGGGTCCTTTTAATAGGAAACTGGAGTGTTGTCTCTTTGTTCAAAGCTATGTTCCTTTTTAATCTATACCTGTTTCCAGATTAAAATTAAAGTATAAAATCTAATAATCTATACCCAGGCAATAATAGCAATATCGAATATTTTGAAAGACTGTGATGTTATAGAGGTATTAATCAAAAATCTTTTCAGTTGCAAGTAACAAAAAAAAAAATTCACCTTGGCTTTAAAAAAAAAGAGAGAAGGAGCTCATTTGTTAGATATGGATCTGAGGGTTGAGGCTTTAGTACTGATTTTAGTACTGGATTCAGGTCTCTCTCTACTCCTCTACCTCATCTTTTTCTTTGCATGTTGATCTCAATTTTTTTTTTTTAACTGAAGAAGTAAGGAACATTACTTAACAAACTCCAGTTTATATTTTCAATACAGTTTGTAATCTAAAAGAAAATGTGACACACACACAATCTCTCTCCCTTCCTGCTGACATATCAAATCTTAAGGGAAACTTAATCCAGTTTTGTGTCACATGACTAGCCTTGAATAAGTCATTGAGACCAAGGGGAAAATAAAGTGATCTAATTGGCTATTCTGGTCAGAAACCCAACCCTGGGACAGAGAGAAGAGTGTTTTATGACATATAGCTCCCATAGGACTACGTGAGTTGAGAAGAGGATATTTCCCAAAAGGAAATTGGTGTGCTGGTGCTGAGGAAGGAAGAAATGGTGAGTAAGCCAAAATAGCAGATGTCTACTATTGTCATCACTCTCAGGAGCTAATTCTTCCATGTACTCAGCAGAGGTTTTCTGGCAAACAGAATGAGTAATTCTGGTCTTCTCCAGTATAGCAGTGCAAACTATTACTGTTGTGGCCTTCAAGAAAACAGAAAGTCATTTGAGAGACTCAAATGTGGTGGGCAGAGAAGGGGGATGGAATACACCTACGCTTCTCAAAGTCACCACTAACAACTATAAAATTCACTTAGAAAAAAGGTAGTCCTCCATCCATGTTGAAACAATGTATTTTGACAACTGAATTAACCTGTTCTTTTTGCAATGGATATTTTGACTCAGCTGCACCCAGACATGTAAAAATACTGTTATTTGTTTTTAACTGATGCTTCCGAGCCTTGTGCCATCTTCCAACTTTGCCACACCCATTGAAGCTGGAAGGGTGGGGAGCAGTTGTGAAGCTGAAGGATGAGCTCAGAGTATCTGTTCTGTACATTATTTGGTGATCAAAAATATGAGAGATAAAAGAACTGAAAGGAAATTTAGGTAAATATTTCTCTAAACCTGGGATGTCAAAAGATTTCTAGAGCAGACCATCTAAGCCAAAGAACATAAAAATGGGTGGATCTGACTAGCACAGTGAAAATAACCATAAATAAAGTTAAAATAAAATGGAAAACTAGTGAAAATATTTGGAGCATATAATGGACACAGGATTATTGTCTTTAATAAGAGTTTTTACATGTCAATAAGAAAAAGGCAAATGCAGCAATAGAACAATGAGCAAAGAATATGTACGGGTAATTCACAGAAGGGAATGAAGAAATAAAGTCCTTAAACATGTAAAGAGATGTTCAATTTACAATTAATCAAAGACAAAACTTAAAACAATATTTGAATTTAATTATATTGGCAAATGTTAAAATACTTAACAACACCAGCTGCTGTTTGATGTTTAAATTGGTACAACCTTTCAGCAAAGCCATTTGATTTTAAATTTTAACTGTATATTCATCTTGACCCATCAAACCTGCTTCCTAAATTTATTTTATACCAAGTAAAAATAAATAGTACCATGTGAAAAGGTTATGAGTGTATGTATGTGTGTGTGTTTGAATATTGCTGATCATATGTTGTGTAAAAGAACTTTTGTGTAGCACTAGTTCATAATAATGACAATTGAAACCCTCTAAGTGTCCAAGAAAAAGGAATTGATCATATACATTAAAAATCGTTCCCTAAAATGGATCCCCTAGAAAGATTAAATGATGGTATTGATCTCTATGTGGCGAATTAGAAAGAACAAATCTGTCTTGGAAGAAGTACAGCCAGAATACTCCTTACAAGCAAGGATGGCGAGACTACTTCTCACATACCTTGGACACGTTATCAAGAGGGATCAGTCCCTAGAGAAGGACATCATGCTTGGTAAAGTAGAGGGTTAGTGAAAAAGAGGAAGACCCTCAGCAAGATGGATTGACACAATGGCTGAAACAATGGGCTCAAGAATAACAACAATTGTGAGGACGGCGCGGGACCGGGCAGTGTTTCCTTCTGTTGTGCAGGGGGTCGCTGTGAGTCAGAATCGACTTGACAGCACCTAACAACAATAGCAACAGCATATGTTTCTGAAAAATAGGACCGAGATGGGTTGTGAATAATGCTTATAGTATATATTTAAGTGGTTATCCATGTACAAAGTTAAATATATATATATATATATATATATATATATATAAACCCATTGCCGTCGAGTTGATCCGACTCATCGCGAGCATGTGTGTGTGTGTGTGTGTGTGTGTGTGTGTGTGTGTGTGTGTAATTATACAACAACGATTGTGAGGATGGCACAGGACCAGGCAGTGTTTCCTTCTGTTGTACATAGGGCCGCTATAAGTTGGAACCAATTTGCCAGCGCCTAACAACAACAACAACACCCACGCGTTTTAGATAATGGTGGCCTTTTCTTTGCTAGCCCAACTATTTTTTAAAGATACTTAAGCCTGTGAGATAAAGTTTCAGACCAATTTTTTTTTTCCATGTAGGTTTCTCACTTCTGTTGGCAAGATACTTTTTTTATCAAAATTCTTAGTAGGGAACCACAATTCTCACCACCCTCAGAGTTTCACTCATGGCCAAACTCCATGGACACCTTGGTCACTGCTATTCTCTAATTGAAACGTTATAAAATAGGAAGCCTGAACAACTTTTCTAGACAGAGAACAAAATATATTAGAATGTTGCATAATATTTTATTCTCTGATTCCCTCCCTAGTTGTAACTTGTATAAATTAGTTCGTAAGATAAAATATAAAAGCTAAATTCTAGAAGAAGCCCTGGTGATGCAGTGGTTAAAGCACTCGGCTGCCAAGCAAAATGTTGGTGATTGGAACCCACCAGCCACTCTGTGGGAGAAAGATGTGGCAGTCTGCTTCTGTAAAGGTTACAGCCTTGGAAACCCCATTGGGCAGTTCTATTCTGTCCTATAGGGTCACTATGAGTCAAAATTGACAGCAATGCATTTTGGTGGGAAGTTCTAGAAACAAGGGAATCAGTTAATCAACCAACAGGTCCCAGAAAAAGGGAAAATAATGTGACTAATGACCAGTAAGCCCCCAATAGGCAATTCTGGGGTGTTCTAGGGTCTCCTGACATACAGGGTCATAGTTGATGGGGGTCAGGGGATTCAAGTCACTGATAACATGAATGGTGTGTTCTTATTTTTATATTTTTAGGTGTATATTTGTGAAATATGTTAAAATAATGGTTATATCTGGGTGGTAGGATTATAGCTGATTTTTATTTTTGCATTTTATAATGTATAATATAGTTTGAATCTTTCATGATTATAAAAGAATACCATTAGTTTCATTGGGAGGGGATCACTGTTAATTTGTAGAGTTTGTGAAAAACCCACCCTTGTCGAAACAATTATAGGTAAAAGTCTGTGTCAATATTTAACGTATTCCTTAAGAAAAATATCCATTGTCTCATTTCCCCTAGCCCACATATTTCCTAAACTATGTTCCATGGCATTGTTATGACATGAAAAATATATATATATATATATATATATATATATGAAAACATATATATATTATCCTATATATGTTATAGGATAAACAAAATTAGACATGCTTCATTGCTTCAGAACTTCTCAGAATACTAAATATGCTAATATAATATGTACTATTTCCCAAATTTATTTTGCTCCAAATTTCTTTTAAGGAAGCTTCTCACTGTATAAGTGCTCCAAGGAACTGAGTTAGGCAGATGCTATAACCTATGCTGGTCTTCCTAAAGTACTCCTCACAACTCTACTAAAGCCGCCACCCTTCCCCCCCCCCCCCCCCCGTACAATTCACCTCATTTCCTGAGCCAATGTTCATTAAGCCAAGATCATCAAAAAATGTTTGTTTTATAGCTAAAGATGGAATCCTTTTGTTTTTAGTCCCCACCTTACTAGGTCTGTCCTCGCTTTTGAGAAATTGGACGTCTACATCCTTGAAAGGGCCTTCTTCCTTGGCTTTTCTCTATTTTCCCAGGCATTGTCATTTAGTTTCCCTTGCAGTTTGCTGATGTATTCTAAGCTTCCTCTGTCTATTTGCTTCTTCAATGTGGGTTCCCCCAGGAGTTCTGTCTGCCAACTACTCTTCTCACTCAAACACTCCCTGCATGTTCTCATTCTCCCCTCTTATTCTAATGTCCAGCTCTAACAAGCTCATGATTCCTAAATCATGAAAAATCTTCAGCCCAGATCTCTCTTTAGGTTTTATATTTACATCTCCAACTGCTTTCCTCAATATTGTGAAGCCCCACAGGCACATCAAACTTAACCTATCTAAATCTGAACTGAAAGGTATTTTCTTCCCTCCCCATGTAACATTGTTTCCTGTATCAGTAAACGATGTCACTCATCCATCCAGTTTCCAATTTCTGTTGATTTACTTTCTTAATATATCTCCAGAGATCCACTTCTCCTCATCCCTACAGCTATTATCTTAGTTCTCAATGTCTTCATTTGTCACCTAAATTGCTGCAGGTCTCCCAATTTGTACCTAACTCAGAGTTAGCACTCATTAAAAATTTGTTGAATAAATGAATGATTTTTCTTAAGTCTTGCCCCTTCCAGACCATTCTTCAACCTGCAACCACCATGATCATACTACAACTCAAACTGGATCATTTCTTCTCCTCTTTAAGGGTAACCACTCTCCTGAAGAAAAAGAGCAAACTGTATTACACACATCAACTCATGAGTTAACTCTTGCTTGCTCTCTAGTCTCACTTCTCACACTCCCAACTCAAAGTAGTCAAATACAGGGTTGCCAAATAAAATACAGGTTGCCCAGTTAAATTTGAATTTCAGATAAATAATAATTTAGTGTAAGCATGTCCTATAAAATCTTTGCAACATACTTACACTAAAAAATTATCTGCTGTTTATCTGAAATACTCTTTCGTTCAATTTACTATTAAAGACATAAAAATTAAAATAATATTTGATTTTACTAATATTGGCAAATGTTAAAATGCTTAATAACAATGACTGCTGCTAGATGTTTAAACTGGTAAAACCTTTCAGTAAACTCATTTGATATTATGTATTTTCTAAAATGTTAAATGTATATTCATCTTGACCCAGCAAATTTAACTGGGTGTCCTATCTTCTCGTTCTGGTTAATTTTTTCTTTTTTCTTTTTTTTGCTAAGTCTGGCCACCTTAATCAAGTAAGATCATATACATGAAAGTGTTTTATAATCTATAAAATAATAACAACAACAAAAGCAGTTGCCATCAAGTCAACTCTATCTCCTGGTAACCCCATGTGTTGCCATGAAAAAAAAAAGAAGAAGAATCTATAAAAGGCTCTATAAAAAATGTAAGTTCTGTTGCTCTAAAAATCCATTACAGCTTTGAAATGAACAATGAGGGGAGTTTCCATGTCAAGCTTCTGTGATTTTAATCCATTATTGACAAATCGTGCCATACGAATTTAATTGTTCTTGCTAAATTAAACAATATTCTTCTTGAAAACAAAAGTGTATTTCTTGTGGAAATTATGTTTAATTTCATGCAACTGGACACCAAGATGCATACTGACCACCTAAAATGACTATTGCACTAGAGGAAAAGAGTGGAAACAAGAGAACGAAAAAGAGAGACTTAAAACTGTTTTTGTAATCAAGTAATTTCAAGAGAGAAAATCTTGGGGCTAACTCCTTTTTAATGCTATTTCTACATTTACTACCAACAGTTTGGAACCCACTGATCTACCTACACTTCTCCACACTGACTGATCTCAATAAATAGTGAAACGTAGTGTTCTAATTACCCACTCAATTGAAGATTTAAGAGGCATCAATGTAGACTAGAAAAATCCCAGGCCTAGAATGAGTCAAGATGCCTACTTCTTCGACTAATTTTTGTGTCTTACCAGCCTGGGCATTTACTTTCTCATCTTTAGTAAAGAGGGTATTCATTCAGGTGATTTCCAAATTTCCACATAGCTCTGGTGTTGTTAGGTGCCATTGAGCTGATTTCGACCCATAGTGAACCCATGTGGCAGAGTAGAATTGCCCCATAGGGTTTTCTAGGCTGTAATCTTTACAGGAGTAGATCGCCAGGTTTTTCTCCCATGGAGCTGCTGGGTGGGTTCGAACCACCAATTCTGTTAGCAGTCGAGTGCTTAACCATTGCACTGCCAGAGCTCCTTTCACATAGCTATAACAATGCAATTTTATGAAATATTCACTGATATTATCATACATACTCCAGAATTATTACAAATAAAATATTTTAAAGTCTGATTTGTATAGTAATTTAAACTAAACTAAATCAAATCAAATTCATAATTCCAGTTTTTATTATATTATACAAGCCTAGTTTACCCACAGACAGCAGGTAAGGATAACAGTTTTATTGATGGCAGAGTCATAATGCTTAAAATTTCAGTGAAATTACAGGGAGATGCAAACTGGCAATGTTCAGGTAGAAGAAAAGGCACAGAAATTTCATTCCCCTCACCACCACGCTTTCTCCTCTTCATTCCCCCAGAAGAAGAGAAGGGAGTCTAGTTTGGAACTGAGCTTGAATATCACATGTGCTGGGACATCGGGAACAAGGACAATTACCAGAGTCACTGGACTGGAAGAGATTTAAGAAATCATCCCAGACAAACACAAATCGCCTCTGGTAAACTGATTCTCTTGCAACTAGCAAAGTTAAAGGACAGATGTTTCTGTTTTACACACTCCACTACCAGAGAGAAGGCTCCCAAAATGCAACCGACCTTAAGCATATTAATTAAGTAAACATAGTTTGTTCTGCTTATCCTTCCTTCCTTTGTCCTTTTTTTTTTACACTCACTCACCTTAAACCTCTCAAACTGTCGGAATGCTTGGACAGGGGTGGAGAGAGCCTGAGGGCTTCTAGCGGGCAAGTCTCCCAAAGTAAGACCTGGGAATGAGATGAAATTAGCCAGAAAAGAAGGACGTTTAAGAGGAATTTTCATTATTCTGTTTGCCTAACATCCCTTGCTTCTGGGAACTGTACCTCCCTCATGTAGAGAATGGCTCTCCTCCCCCACCCTAGCCTGGGATTCTCTAACAGGGAACTGTTATCTTTTTACATGGCACTGCTTTGGGGGCAAGTGACCCAAGATGGGCCAGTCATCATCCTCCTTTGTGATTTTTTTTTTTAATTACAAAGAGCAAAATAGAGTTCTTAGCTCTCTAGTGGTGAAGTGAAGAAAATGTCAGGCAATAAGCTCTTGGCAGCCACATTTGAGGCCACGTGGAAGCAATGAAGCTGCAGAGGAGAAAATGCAGCCAAGAAGGAGACAAAAGCTGGGACAGAGGCAGACAGGGAGGGTCCTGGCTGTGTCCAAGGCCTGCTTCCAGTTGTTTTCCTGCCCTTCCCTGGTTGGCTTTATTATGCGCTCCAATAGCCCCCTCCTCCCCGCCCCCCCCCCCCCCGTTTCTTTCCTTAGGTGTTTTCACATTGGATCTCTGCCAAGAACCCTGAATTATAACATTAAAGACTGAGGGAACAACATTTGCAAAGGCAAGGAGGAGTAGCATAACTAATCCAATGTCTAATAAGGTCCTCCAATCTCTGCTTCTCCAGAAAATACTGGGAAAATATGCCTCAAGTTTTTGTACACTATAATAACCCAGGCAGGCTGAGTTTTCCCCCAATGATTCATGGCATCATTAATTTGGGAGAGGGCTTTTTTTATCAGCCAAGTAGAAAAGTCTGAATTACAGCAGGAAACTTTGACAAGTACAGTGATGTATTTTGGTATTGATTATACTCTGATGGATGGATGTTTGATCTGGCATTTATAATTTGGTTATTTAACTTACCAGCCAATTAAAGATCAGGAGGGCTGGGCTCAAATCTTATTATGCAGCAGACTGAATTATGAACTCCTCCATGGGCTGCTAGGTAGAGCAGCCTTTCACACGCTATGTTCTGAGATGTGAGTGCTCAGATAAACTTCGCAAATACTGCCTAATGAAATCTTCCTCTTGGAGATTCACAATGCATATTAGCACATCAGAATAGTATCAGTAAATAAATCTGCTTAATTTTGTATAACAGTTAAACAAATAAACTTCTTTGCACAGGAACAGATCTGTTTTACGCATCCCACACTTATGACCAAATGCAAAGCAGTTTTCCCTTAATATCACTAAGGGAAGCATACAGTATAGACAGGGACTGAGTATCGTAGGGTGTTTCACCTACCCTTTTGTCATGGAAACTCAGTGGTGAATTATGTGTGCCAGTACCATAAAATTATAGGTGGATAGTAAAGAAGTTCAGGCAAATTTTTTTTCTATTCAAGTACGTTTTTTGCATATATGCTAATGTATCTTACTGTGTATGTATGATGCTGGAGCTATGCCATCAGTATTTCAAATACCAGCAGGGTCACCCATGGTGGACAGGTTTCAGAGGAGCTTCCAGACTAAGATAAACTAAGAGGGAAGGCTTGGTGATCTACTTCTAAAACTTAGCCGATGATATCCTTTCAGATCACAACACAACGTTGTCTGGCAGGCTTGCTTTGGACATGTCATAAGGAGGGATCAACTGATAGAAAGGACATCATATTTGGTGAAGTAGAGGGCCAACAAGTGTGTGGGAGACTGTCTTAGGCTGGGTTCTCTAGAGAAGCAAAAGCAGTAAAGTGTATAAATATATATAGAGAGAGATTTATATCAAAGAAACAGCTCACACAAGTGTAGAGGTTGGAACGTCCTAAATCCATGGATTAGGATACAGGCTTCTCCCAATTCACATAGCTACAGGGGCTGGCGAACCCAAGATCAACAGGTCAGAAAGCAGGAATCCACTCACAGGCTGTGAAGATCAACAAATCCCAGGATCCTCAGATAAGTTAATAGCTCAAGTTTCAAGAACCAGAGGTCACACGAACAGGAGGCACCCACAGGATCCAGAGCAAGCAAAAAGCCAGAATGTCTACTTATATTCAGATGCAGGCCACACGCCTGAGGAGATTCCCTTTCAACTGATTGGCTACTCACAGAAGATTCAATCACGGGAGTGATCACATACAAACACTGAGAATCATGGCACAGCCAAGCTGACACACAATCTTAACTATCACAGAGATCATCATGAGATGGATTGACACAATAGCCACAAAGATGGACTCAAGCATGCTGGTGATTGTGAGGAAGATGCAGAACCAGTCAATGCTTCTTTCTGTAGATTCAACGGCAGCTAACAACAACATTGTCCTGTTGGTTATTTACCGGTAGTAATTAATTGGAAATTCTATCTCACCAGCCTCCTTAAAGTTCAAAAGGCCAGATGCAGTGCATAAGCTGCAGTGGTGTTCGTTTTGCCCTGGAAAGAAGTAATACACAATACAACATGTTCAGGGAAGTGCAAGTGGCTCCATTTGACAAGGTAAACCAAAACCAAACCCATTGCCATTGAGCTGATTCCAACTCACAGCAACCCTACAAGACAAAATGGAACTACCCCATAGGGTTTCCAAGGCTGTAATCTTTACAGACACAGACTGCCACTTCTTTCTCTTGCAGAGCCACTGTTGGGTTTGAACCATCGATCTTTCAGTTAGCAGCCAAGTGCTTAACACTGTGCGGGCAGCGCACCTAATTAACAAGATAAAGAAAACCAAACCTGTCCCCATCGAGTTGATTCTGACTCATGGTGACCTATAAGACAGAGTAGAACTGCCTCATAGTATTTTCAAAGAGCAGCTGGTGGATTTGAACTGCTGACCTTTTGGTTAGCAGCTGAGTTCTTAACCATTGCACCGCCAGGGCTCCATTTAACAAGATAGTAGGGTGCAAAGCTAGGGAGGGCTGGATAGGATCCCAGATTTGATAGTAAGAATGAAAATGGGAACATGGATATAAAAGATTCAGTAAATGCTGACTATGGTGAGGGAGAATCATAGATGATGGAGCATCTGATAGGACTACTGGGTGTGTGGTGGACTGGAGACCAAAGGAGCAACTTCACAATCCTGTCAGAACCAAGAATTCAGCCAGGGTAAAGAGTCACGTAGAGAAGAAATTCTCTCCTTGCTGAGCTAGTTTCTTTTTCTGATGTCCTCCCACGTAATATGACTGTAGAATACCAAGGGCATTTAAATTAGCACAAGGTTACAGAAACAAGTGAACACAAGAAACCTGCTCATTCACAGATAAGCACATCTACCCAAGTGTGGAGAATCATTTAGAACGATTGAAAACCAAATGAACTGTCAACACACACTGAATGATAGCTAGTAGTGATAAAAATTATAAAGTTAGTTCTGCCTCACCTAGGCAGAATACATACAAAATTAAATGCACTAAAAGTTGCTTAAGATGTCTTTAAAATGACAAATTTGCTTTGATGATCTGGAAGATGAAAGATCAAATTTCTGTCAGAAAAAAAAAGTTTGTCACGTCATAGCTAGTAGCACCAATGATTAGAAATAATTAAAAATACCACATAAACAGATGGAAACAATCACATAAATAAGAATTTAAAAAGTTCACGAGCTGCCATGCCTTACTAAAATATACGCAACTTGACAATCTTTTAATAATCTGACAGTACTATAATATAATCAGGGTTGCTAGAATAAATCATTTGCTTTTCACTACCAAAAACAAAACCCAAAGCAGTTCCCTAATCCCACTCAGCAATATGCACACAGAAATGCTGTGATCACCCCAATCCAGGATGTAATGGAATAAGTCTAGGACACACTCTAGGGTAAAGATATTTTCTATATACTTTTCTAAATAAGTCTAACAAATATGTCTGATAAATAATTCTATCTTCTCCTAAGAGAAAATTATATTGCAGTTGTTAGTTATTTCATGTTAGTCTCAAAATTATACAATACATTCCACATTATCTTGAATTCCTAGGGAATGAATAACTAAAGTAAAAACATACTCTGTTGTGTTAATGCTTTCTTACAAATTAGGTACATGTGTATCCTTTGTTGGAATTTCAGTTGCTTCTGATCTGCTTTTATTAACAACTTATCAGAATAATAAATTCTTTGTAAAACAATTTCTCTTATTTTCCTAGTAATGCAGATTTAAGAATATTCTTTGCAAGCTCCCAGTAAGATAAAACATATAATGACATTAAAGAGTAATTTGGATATTTTACTGACTTTATATTTTGGCAATGTTTCATGCCTCATTTGCCTGAAAACTCATTAGATTAGTGCAACACCATGTTCTAATGCAATAGGTTCAGACTTATATTTCAAAGAAGACCTGCTTATTTTCTATACTTCCATGCTTGAGTTAATAAACTGCAAAGTTTCCCTCTTCTGTTTGCTCTGTTTTCCTTTATATACCATTTGTTGGTTCTTTATTTTGAGAGAGAGGGAGGAATGAAATTCAAATTATCCCCTTGGGCTTATGAAATAAAGTTTGCCTATCTACAATCTGCATTCTCAATCATTTCTTCTATTTTACTGAGCCTTCAATCTGTGACAAGTATATGCGCTAAAACTAACGTATCAGCAGGGAATAAACCAGAAAAGAGTGATAGAAAGTGAGCCTGGCAAGGACAACATTAGAAATCATATCATTTCTGCAAATGTAATCACTGCAGCAGTGAGGGCTTACCCATTGCCATCAAGTCTATTCTGACTCATAGCGCCCTTATAGGACAGAGTAGAACTGCCCCATAGGGTTTCCAAGGAGCAGTTGGTGGATTCAAACTTCTGACCTTTTGGTTAACAGCCAAGCTCTTAACCACTACACCACAAGGGCTCCAGTGAGGACCTAGAGATTGGTAAAATGCATGACTTTACTGTTCCCTGCACAAACCCAAAAAACCTTCCCTTCTTAACCCTTACCAAAACTAAACCAAATCCATTGCCATTGATTTTGACTCACAGCAACCCTATAGGACAGAGTAGAACTGCCCCGTAGGGTTTCCAAGGCTGTAAATCTTTCCGGAATACTGTCACAACTTTCTCCCTCGGAACAGCTGCTGGATTCCAACGGCTGACTTTTCTGTTAGCAGCCAAGTGCTTAACGATTGCACTACCAGGACTCCTCCAACGCTTTCAAAACCCATGTTTTAGCAAGTTGAGGTGTATCTTGACCTTCCTGGTCATCCAGCTTTATCTTCCTCATAATTGTGCTACACTTGAACTTAACTAAAATATACACCTTGTTATGGATTGAATTGTGTCCTCCAAAACTGTGTGTCAACTTGGCTAGGCCATGACTCCCAGTATTGTGTGATTGTCCACCATTTTGTCACTTGATATGATTTTCCTATGTGTTGTAAATCCTACCTCTAGGGTGTTAATCAGGCAGGATTAGAGGCAGTTATGTTGATGAGGCAGAACTCAATCTACAAGATTATGCTGTGTCTTCAGTCACTCTCTTTTGAGATATAAAAGAAAGGAGCGAGCAGAGAGACAGGGGGACCTCAAGCCACCAAGAAAGCAGCACCAGGAGCAGAGTGCATCCTTTGGACCCAGGGTTCCTGTACTGAGAAACTCCTAGACCAGGGGAAGATCGATGACAAAGAACTTCCCCCAGAACCAACAGAGTAAGAAAGCCTTCCTCTAGAGCTGGCACCCTGAATTTGGACTTCTGGCCTCCTGAGCTGTGAGAGAATAAATTTCTCTTTGTTAAAGTCATCCACTTGCAGTATTTCTATTATAGCAGTACTAGATGACTAAGATACCTTCTTATGGAAAAATTATTGAACGATGATAAATCAACATTTCATCTAAATGAGGACTGTTGTCTGGACAGTGGCCTCATCCTCCTGCATTTTGGAAGCACTTGAGAGTCATCTTTGTAAGGGAAGTTTTTAATTTCAAATTCCAATTGTTCATAGTTGGTCTATAGAAGAGCAATTGATTTTTGTATATGAAGCTTACAACTTGTTACTTTGCTATAATTATTTATCAGTTCCAGGAGCTTTTTTGTCAATTCTCTGGAATATTCTACATAGACAATCATATCATCTGTGAACAAAAATAGTTGTATTTCTTCCTTCCCAATCTGTAAAATTTTTACTTCTTTCCTTGTCTAATTAATTTCATTAGCTAGAATTATCAGTATGATGTTGAATAGGAATAAAAAGAGCAGGCATCGTTGTTTAGTTATCTCTCCTCCCATCTCCCTACCACTCTCTAATAATAACATAAACATCAATTGCATACCTTCTTAAGTATCTTATCTATTCTCTTTTCTGCTTGTCTACTCTCCAAACCCTATCCGTCTCTCAGGTCCTCATCCGCCCATCTCTCCCTAGAAGTCGTACCATTGCACACACAGCTCAATGCTCTCACCTCATCCTGACCACAGTAGGAAACATTACCTGACCCACAGTTAGCCAATAATCATATCCCACATCTTTTATTCTACTTTAAATTACCTAGCTTTTCATGTAATGTGTTTTAGCTTCCCAGTACAACAACAAGTGCCTGTGATATCTCTGCCATATTTATATCCCTAATAGTAGTCTAAAAAAAGTATAAAATAAATTTTTAATTTACTGATTTCTGTCATTTTATGGGAAAAAAGAGACAAAAATAAAACTTTATACTTTCCCTCCCCCGCTATCTTAAACTCACATCTATCTTCCACATCCATATTCTTCCTCCAAATTTGATTTTTTCTGTGGATTTTTGAAGAGCCTACCCAATTTCACTGCAGCTCTAAACACTGAACTTTGACCATAGTTTTATCAGTCCCTAAAGAGAACTTAGATTAGTCCTCTCCATTCAGATGTCCCAATGGCACAGGGATTTTTCTTCTTTCACCATAAGGTTGCTTTCACTAAACTTTATAGAAATCTCCAGTAATTTTTATGATATTTTGGTTATTCTTGGTCATTCATCATCCACCTCCCCAGTTTCCTACAACTTGGACGAACTGCTAAAGTATGGTCAAACAAAATTTCACTCAGAAGTGTGTCATCAGTTTAGTACTATCATTCCCAGCCTGCAGTGGTTCAGGATCAGGCCACATCAGCAAAATCAGCAGCAGCAGCATGGTTTTGTGCACAAGTACAAGGACATGGATTCAGACAGTCTGACTCAAATGCTGGCTTACTGTCTGTGGGGCTTAGGGCAAGTTACTTAACCCTTCTGTGCTTCATCTTCTTTCACAAAATGAAGCAAAACCTTCAGAGTTGTTATGAGGATTGAGATAAGGTATACAAGGCACTCACCCAAGGTTTGTACCAAGTAGACATTAAATGTTTTTTAAATTAGTGTTTTGAAAGGGATTGGAAATTGATCCAGAAGTTTAATGGAGGAATTGAGCCAGGAAGCACAAACAGAAAGTAGCCTCATCAAAGAATTGTACAAGATCAGGCATGAGGCCCTGAGGCAAGTTTGCGGAAAGAATTACATTTTGTCTCAAACAATTTAAGACTCCTCTCCCAAAAGTACCTTTCATTATTTAGCTTTTTACAATTGTTTTTTTAAAGTGCTTTCATATGCCTACCACACATGTTTCTGTGATAGACCCAAAACCCCGCTGCCATCGAGTCTATTCCAACTCACAGCGACCCTATAGTACAGAGTGGAATGGCTCTGTAGGGTTTCCAAGGAGTGCTGGTGATTCGAACTGCCAATCTTTTGGTTAGCAGCTGAGCTCTTAACAACTGTGCCATCATGGCTCTGTTCTGTCATAGACAGAGGTTACTATTTCTATGTTCTAGATGAGGAAACTAAATCTCTGTGAGGTTAGCGTGAATTATACCACCCTCACTCTTCCATCAGCCCCTACCCCCTCTCCCCTCACCTCCACCCCCATCACTAAATGACCCTCACAAACCAGAACAATCTGAACACTCATCCCAGGATTCTTTCTACCACATCAGTCTCATTCAGGTAAATCACTTTCTTTCCCTCTGGATCCTAGGTGATAGAAAAATAAAGAAAGATAAAAAAACAGTCAGTCAAAGGTAAAATATGGTATTTACAGTGCCTAAATGCTATTTTGGAACCCTGGTGGCAAGGTGTTTAAGAGCTCAGGGTGTTAACCAAAATGTCAGCAGTTTGGACTTCCAGGCAACATGGCACTATAGAGAGAAGCACCACTCTGTCCCTCCAGAGCAAAGATCCAAAAAACTAAGCCAAACAGAGACACACGTCTATCCTGAGACCCTAAGCATCAAATGAAGAGATGAAGAACTCAGACAAGCACCAAATGGAATAAGAAACTGACCTAGAACAGACAGTGAGGAGAGATACATGCAGAGGTCCTCTAGCAGCTACCACAACACAGATCCACCATCTTGGACTCTTATCAGAGATCAGCGAACAGGGGGTACAAGAAAGCAGCTTCACAGAGTTTCCAGAAGGAGGCAAAACAACCGGTAACCAGTGATATACGCTTTCCCACCCTCCACCCTTCTTCACCCCCACTCGGCCTCCTGTGCTTCCTGCGGCCACAGTCTCTTGGATTCTGGTCCACACTGGCCAGCTCCCTGAGTGCCATTTGTTGGCCGCTGGTGTTACATTTTTCCACTTCTTTATATTTCTTCCTTACCTCTCACCACCTCCCCCTCCTTTCTCTCAAATGCCTAGCTCTGTGTGCCAACTTGCTTCTTCCTGAAAGGCTGTGAAACACCACTCGACTGTGAAACTGCTTCCCAGTTCATGCTGCCACGCTGGTGGGACCCCCGGAGCTTTTTTTGTTTGTTTGTTCTGATTTGTTCTGTTTTGATTTGTTTGTTTGTTTCTTTTTCTTTTCTCAGCTTGGGAGCCCCTTCAAGCCAGGCAGTACTGCTTGGCTTGGGAGCTACTCCCTTATTCTGCACAGATGCACAGTGACATCCCCAGGGGCATTTTTTTTCCTTGCCTTTTTTTTTTTTTTTTTGGTTTTTTTTGGGGGGTTTTTTTGTTTCTCTGTTTTTTTTCTTCTCTCTCTTTTTCCCTTTTTGTCTTTCTTTAGTTCCAGTTTCTTGTCTGTTTATACTTACCTTCTCTTCCTGTCTCCTGAATACCTGGCACTGTGTAACACCTCTACCACTTTTAGCCAGGCTGTACTTCATGGCTTGGGAGCAACTTCCCCTGTCCTAGAAGCTGCACCAGTGGGATCCCTGGGGGCTTTTCTTTTCTTTTTTTTTTCCTCAAAATTTATTTATTCCTTTTTTCTTTTACCCTTTTTCTTTCTGTTTCTGTCTCCATTTCTCAGTCTCTCATCTCTCCATTCCAACAGCAAGCTCTCTTAGCATTCTTTTTTGCTTTTTTGTCTGTTTGTGTGTGTTTTTCGCTCCTGTTCCTCTCTCCTCTCTCTTCTTTCCCCTCTCTTCTCTTTCCCATACCAAACTTAGCTCCACACATTAAAATCTCCCCTCTCTTTCCTGCCTACCTGCACCATGCACTAAACATCATACACCCAAGGAGCACAGGCAAGGCCTAATGGAACCTGCCCTGCACTGATTCCCGGCCCACCCTCTCAGCGCTACTATGTGCCACAAACAACCCATCCCAGCAACTCCCCTTCAGCTGGACCTGCCCTGCTACATACACCATAGCTGAGTGACTGACCGTGTCCAATGGAGAAGAAGGCAAAAAGAATCATGCCCACAGATGAGAAAACAACAAAGAACACAGAGCCTGCCTGCTCAGACATAACCAAATAAAACAAAAAAGCAGGCCAAAATCAACAAATCTGCAATCAATAAATGAGGAAAATAACTAAATGCCCCGAAGACAGCAGACAATATCAAAACATATACAAAAACAGGACAGGATGGTTCCAGTAGGTGTGAAAAATAAAACACAAGATGACTTTCCAGTAGAAGAAAAGGCACTAGAACTACCTGATAGGGACAGTCTCTAATATTCAGGATTATCCAAGAGTTGAAGCAAAAAGCAGACAAAAATGAGGAAAAAATAGACAAATTCATGGAAAAGGCAGACAAATTCATGGAAAATACAGACAAAAAAATGGAAGAATTCAAGAAAATATAGAAACAAAATGCTAAAATAAATCCACAACTAGAATTCATACAAAAACAAAAATTAGAAATCCAAAAGATAAACAATAAGATTTCAGAAATGGACAGTGTCATAGAAGGGCTGAGGAGCAGGTTGAAACAATGGAAGACAGCATCAGCAAAATTGAAGACAAACACTTGGATACAACTCTGTTTGAGGAAAAATCAGAAAAAAAGAGCAAAGAAAAATGAAGAAATCCTGAGAATTATGTGGGATACAATCAAAAGCAAAAATCTACGACTGATCGTAGTTCCAGAACAAGGGGAGAAAACAGAAAACACATAAAGGATCATTGAAGAATTGCTGACAGAAAACTTCCCTAATATCATGAGAGATGAAAAGCTGACAATCCAAGAAACTCAACAAACCCGCTATAGGATAGACCCCAAAAGAAAATCACTAAGGAGTATCATAATCACGCTCACTAAAACCAAAGACAAAGAATCCTGAGAGGAGCTCAAGAAAAACAAAAAGTCACATACAGAGGAGAAACAATAAGACTAAGCTCAGATTATTTGGCAGAAACCATGCAGGCAAGAAGGTAAAGGGATGACATATATAAAACCTTGAAAGAAAAAAATTGCCAGACAAGAATAATATATCCTGCAAAACGCTCATTAAAATATGATGGTGAAATTATGTCATTTCCAGATAAAAGAAATTAAGGGACTATGTAAAAACAAAACCAAACTTACAAGAATTACTAAAGGGAGTCCTTCCATCTGAGAACAAATAATATCAGACCACAGGCTGAATCTAGGACACAGGATTCTACCAGCCAGATACCAACCTAGGAAATGAACTCTCAAGGACAATCCAAAACCAAAATAATTACAACAGGGAACCAGAGAGGTTGATCTGTAAATGACAACAGCATCAGAACAATAAGAGGGAATAAACTGTGTAGGTATAGAACTTTCTAATGGAGAGGAAGGCAAGGCAATACCAAGTAATAATAGACTGGTTCGAACCTAGAAAGATAAGGGTAAATTTCAAGGTAACCACAAAGAAAGTTAACAAACCTACTCATCAAAATAAAGATGAAAGACAAAACGTCTCAGTAAAAACAAGACCTACAAAAACAAAATAAATGAAAAAAAATCCACAAACAAAAGGAATTCAGCACAGGAGAGTAAGAGGAACAAAGAAAACAACAGTACCACACAAAAAAAGCACTACAAAATGACAGCAATAAACTCACATCTATCGATAATTACACTAAATGTAAATGGACTCAATGCACCCATAAAGAGACGGACAGTGACAGAATTGATTTAAAAAAAAAAAAAACAAGATCCATCAATATGCTGTCTGCAAGAGACACATCTTAGAGACAAAGATGTAAATTTATTAAAAATCAAAGTACGGAAAAAAATATATCAATCAAACAGCTACCAGAAAAGAGCAGGTGTAGCAACACTTAGATAAAATAGACTTTAAAACAAAATCCACCATAAAAGACAAAGGAAACTATATAATGATTAAGGGCATGATCCATCATAAAGACATAACCATAATAAACATCTACGTACCCAATGACAGGGCTCCAAAATACATAAAACAAACTCTAACAGCACTGAAAAGAGAAATTGACAGTTCCACAATAATAGTAGGAGACTTCAACACACCACTCTTGGTAAAGGACACAACATCTAGAAAGAAACTCAACAAAGATACAGAAAATCTAAAGGACACAATCAGCTAACTTGGCCTCATAGATATATATAGAACACTACACCCAACAGCCGCAAAGTACACAGTCTTTTCCAATGCACACAGAACATTCTCCAGAATAGACTACATCTTAGGCCACAGAGCAATCCGCAACAAGATCCAAAATGTTGAGATAATACAAAGTATCTTCTCTGACCATAATGTCATCAAAGTAGAAATTAACAAGAGGAAGATCAAGAAAAAAATCAATTGCATGGAAACTGAATAACACCCTGCTTGCACATCATTAGGTAGAAGAAATCAGAGATGGAATCAAAAACTTCCAAGAATAAAAACTCATCATACCAAAACCTTTTGGACACAGCAAAGGCATTCCTCAGAGGACAATTTATAGCAATAGATGCACACATCAAAAAAGAAGAAAGGGACAAAATCAAAACATTAACTATACAACTCGAACAAATAGAAAGAGAACAGCAAAAAAAAAAAAAAAAAGCCTACAGCCACTAGAAGAAAGGAAATAATAAAGATCGGAGCAGAAATAAATGAAATAGAGAATAGAAAGAATCAACAAAATCAGAAGTTGGTTCTTTGAAAGGATCTACAAAATCGACAAACCACTGGCCAGACTGACAAAAGAAAAACAGAAGAGGACGCAAATAACCCAAGTAAGAAATGAAATGGGGGACATTACAACAGACCCAACTGAAATAAAAAGGATAGTAACAGAGTATTATGAAAAACTAGACTCCAACAAATTTGAAAACCTAGAGGAAATGGATAAATTTCTAGAAACACACTACCTACCCAAACTAACACAAAGTGATGTTGCAAATCTGAACAGACCCATAACAAGAGAAGAGATTGAAAAGGTAACAAAAAAAACTTCCAACAAAAAACAAACCCTGGCCCAGATGGCTTCACCAGAGAATTCTACCAAACATTCAGAGAAGAGCTTATACCAATACTACTCAAAATATTTCAGAACATAGAAAAGGAAGGAATACTTCTGAATTCATTTTGCCAAACCAGCATAACCCTGATACCAAAACCAGGCAAAGATGTCCCAAAAAGGAAAATTATAGACCAATAGCTCTCATGAATATAAATGCAAAAATTCTCAACAAAATTCTAGCCAATAGAATTCAGCATCATATCAAAAAAATAATACACCATGACCAAGCGGGATTCATACCAGGTATGCAAGGATGGTTCAGCACTAGAAAATCAATCAATGTAATCCACTACATAAATAAAAGGAAAGAATAAGAATCACATGATCATCTCAATTGAAGCAGAAAAGGCATTCAACAAAGTTCAACACCCATTACTAATAAAAACTTTCAATAAAATAGGTATAGAAGAGAAATTTCTCAACATATAAAAGGTAGCTATGCAAAACCAATGGCCAATATCATTCTTTTTTTGTTGTTGTTTTTGTTTTTTATATTTTATTGTACTTCAGGTGAAGGCTTACATAACAAATAGTTTCTCATGAAACAGTAGTACACATGTTGTTTTATGACATTGGTTAACAACCCCACAACATAGTAACCCTCTAATTTCTCATCCTTTTTTTTTTTTTTTTTTTTTTTGGTGAAAATACACATAGCCAACGACACACCATTTCAAAAATTTCTACATACACAATTCAGTGACATTGACTACGCTCTTCCAATTGTGCTGTTATTCTCACTTAAGATGAAGGCTTGCAGAACAAAATAGTTTCTCATTTAACAGTTACTACAAATGTTGCCCTATGACAATGGTTAACAATCTCACAATCTCACAATCTCACACATCAACAATATCCTTACTCAACCTTGGGTTCCTTATCACCAGCTTCCTTGTCCCCTTCTGCCTTCTGGCCCTTGTCACTGGACTCCTGTACCTCATTAGTCTCATTTGGTTTTATGGGGCTCTCTACTCCCAGGCTGAACAGTGAACCTTGGAGGTAACTTCACCACTGAGCTAAAAGGGTGTCTGGGGGCCATACTCTCGAGGTTTCTCCAGTCTCCTTTAGGCCAGTAAATCTGGTCTTTTTTTTTTTTGAGTTAGAATTATGTCTACATCCTTCTCCAGCTCTGTCCAGAACCCTCTGTTGTGATCCTGGTCAGAGCAGTCAGTGGTGGTAGCCGGGCACCATCTAGCTGTACTGGACTCAGTATGGTGGAGGCCTTGGTAGCTGTGGACAATTAGTCCTCTGGACTAATCTTTTCCTTGTATCCTGTTCTCTTCATTCTCCATTGCTCCCGAAGGGATGAGACCAGTGTAGTATCTTAGACGGCTGCTCATAGGCTTTTAAGACCCCAGACACTACTCACCAAGGTAGAATGTAGAGCATTGTCTTTATAAGCTGTGTCATGCCAATTGAGCCAGATGTTCCCCGAGAACATGGTCCCCAGAGCCCTCCGCCCAGCAATTCAGTCCCTCAGGGAGTTTGGATGTGTCTATGGGGCTTCCATGACCTTTCCTTGTACAGGTTGTGCTATTTTTCCCTGTATTGTGTACTGTCTCACCCTTCACCCAAGATACCACTTATCTATTGCCTATTTAGTATTCCCCCCACCCACCCCTCCCATCCTTGGTAACCAACAAAGATTGCTACATTTTGCATGTGAACTTTTTCATGGGTATTTACAATAGATGCCTCATACAATATTTGTCCTTTTGTGATTGACTTAGTTCACTCAGCATAATGTCCTCCAGTTTCATCCATGTTATGAGATGGTTCACAGATTCATTGTTGTTCTTTCTCATTGCATAGTACTCCATTGTGTGTATGTACCATAGTTTGTTTATCCATTCATCTGTTGATGGGCACCTATGTTGTTTCCATCATTTTGCTATTGTGAACAATGCTGCCATGAACATAGGCGTGCATAAGTCTACTCGAGTGACGACTCTTATTTCTCTAGGATATATTCCTAGGAGTGGGATTGCTGTATCGAATGGTATGTCTATTTCTAGCTTTCTGAGGAAGCTCCATATCATTTTCCAAAATGGATGTATCATTTTGCATTCCCACAAGCAGTGCATAAGAGTTCCCATCTCCCCACAGCCCCTCCAACATTTGTTATTTCCAGTGTTTTTTATTCATGCCAGTAATGCCGGGGTGAGATGGTATCTCATTGTGGTTTTAATTTGCATTTCTGTAATGGTTAGTGATCGCAAGCATTTCCTCATGTGTCTGGCCAACATCATTCTTAATGGAGAAAGGCTGAAAACATTCCCCTTGAGAACAGGAACAAGACAAGGATGACCTTTATCACCACTCCTATTTAACCTCGTGCTGGAAGTTCTAGCTAGAGCAATAAGGCAAGAAAAAGAAATAAAGGGCATCCAAACTGGTAATGAATAAAGTTAAACTGTCCCTATTTGTGGATGATATGATACTATATATAGAGAACCCTAAAGACTCCACAAGAAAATTACTGGAACTAATAGAAAGATTCAGCAGAGTAGCAGGATACAAGATAAACATGCAAAAAATTGGTTGGATTCCTATACACCAATAAAGAGAACGATGAAAAGGAAATCAGAAAAACAATACTATTTACAATAGCCCTTAAAAAAATAAAATACTTAGGAATAAATCTAACCGGGATGTAAAAGACCTGTACAAAGAAAAAACCTATACAAAACACTACTGCATGAAACCCAAAGGGATCTACATAAATGGAAAAACATACCATGCTCATGGATAGGTAGACTCAACATAGTGAAAATGACAATTCTACCCAAAACAATGTACAACTACAATGCAATTCCAATCCAAATACCAACAACATTCTTTAAAGAGATAGAAAAACTAATCATTAAATTTATATGGAAAGGGAAGAAGTCCCAGATAAGTAAATCACTACTGATAAAGTAGGAGAACTCACACTACCTGACCTCAGAAACTACTATACAGCTACGGTAGTCAAAACAGCCTGGTACTGGTACAAAGACAGATATATTGACCAATGGAACAGAATTGAGAACCCAGATGTAAATCCATCCACCTACAGTCACCTGATCTTCAACAAGAGCCTAAAGTCCATCAAATGGGAAAAAGACAGTCTTTTTAACAAATAGTGCTGGCAAAACTGGATGTCCATCAGCAAAAAATGAAACATAACCCATATCTCACACCATACTCAAAAACTAATTCAAAATGTATCAAAGACCTAAATACAAAGCCAAAAACTACAAAGTTCATAGAAGAAAAAATAGGATCAATGCTAGAGGCCCTCATGCATGACATTAACAGGATACAAACCATAACCAACAACACACAAACTCCAGAAGATAAACTAGATAACTGGGATCTTCTAAAAATTAAACATTTGTGCTCATCAAAAGACTTCGCCAAAAGAGTAAAAAGAGAACCTACATACTGGGGAAGAAATTGGGGGGCATTACAAGTCAGACAAAGGTCTAATCTCTAAAATCTACAAGAAAATCCAACACCTCTACAACAAAAAGACAAATAATCCTATTAAAAAATGGGCAAAGGAAATGAACAGATACTTCACCTAAGAAGACATTCAAGTGACCAATGGACACACGAGGAAATGCTCGCGTTCTGTAGCCATTAGAGAAATGCAAATTAAAACCACAATGATACTCCACTAGTCTCACCCCATTGGGAGCAAGGGAGAATGAAGAGAACAGGATACAAGGAAAAGATTAGTCCAAAGAACTAATGGACCACAGCTACCACGGCCTCCACCAGACTGAGTCCAGTACAGCTAGATGGTGCCCAGCTACCACCACTGACTGCTCTGACCAGGATCACAACAGAGGGTTCTGGACAGAGCTGGAGAAGGATGTAGAACAGAATTCTAACTCACAAAAAAAGACCAGAGTTACTGGCCTGACGTACTGGAGAAACACTGAGAGTATGGCCTCCAGACACCCTTTTAGCTCAGTGGTGAAGTCACTCCCGAGGTTCACCATTCAGCCCAGGATTGGACAGCCTCATAAAACAAAACAGGACTAATGAGGCACAGCAGTCCAGGGACAAGGACTAGAAGGCAGGAGGGGACAGGAAAGCTGGTGATAGGGAACCCAAGGTTGCGAAGGGACAGTGTTGACATGTCGTGGGGTTGTTAACCATTGTCATAGGGCAATATGTGTACTAACTGTTTAATAAGAAACTATTTGTTCTGCAAACCTTCATTTAAGTTACAAAAAAAAAAGAAAGAATTATCTATGTGAGATCAAATTGACAACAGCAACGCAAAAGGTTTGATGGGAAGCCTAGGGGACAGTGAGTTAAAGATAATGGTGATGGAATAATTTGGGAAAGGATAGTAAGAATTGCAGCGCAACTGAAAGAATGTAATTGATGTCACTGAATTGTAGATGCAGAAACTTTCAAAATGGTATAATATTGGCTATGTGTATTTTCACCAAAAAAAAATGTCCTGAAGGTCAAGAAGGGAGAGTGTTGACATGTCGTGGGGTTGTTAACCAATGTCATAAAACAATATGTGTACTGACTGTTTAATGAGAAACTATTTGTTCTGTAAACCTTCATCTAAAGTACAATAAAATTTTTTTTTAAAAAAATGAGAATGGAGTAAGGCCAACTCACATCTCTTTCTTTGGAGAACTCACTAGAACCCATAAACATTGGAGGATACAACAGATTCTTAGGAAGATTCCTCAGGAAAGCAGCGCTTTGATCTTCTCCCAAAGTCCTGCACTTTCCAGCTTCTTCTTTTTCTCTGGGAAAATCAAATATTTTGTACTATCTTTGTAGAGATAAAAGCAGTTAATAAACCTAATTAGTGATACATTCCAGAAAACACACCTTGGCTACACAGATACCAAACCTAGTCAAACAAAGTCAAAGGTATAATATATATACAGCAACCATAAACAAACAAAAAAAGTATTTCCTATGTTTGACTTAATATATGGTTTTTTTTTTTTTCTTTTGAAGATGTCTGTTTTGCTCCCATGGTAATTTCCAAAGAAATAAAACTCATTCAACAAAGTCAAAAAAAAAAAACAAAAAACCCCACAATAAGATACCATCTCACCCCGGCATTAATGTCACAAATCAAAAACACTGACAGTAACAAATGTTAGAGAGGCTGCAGGGAGATCGGAACTCTTATGCACTGCTGGTGGGAATGCAAAATGATACGACCATTTTAGAAAATGATATGCCCCTTCCTTAGAAAGCTAGAAATAGAAATACCATACAATCCGGCAATCCCACTCCTAGCAATATATCCTAGAGAAATAAAAGTTGTCACTCAAATAGACATATGCCCACCCATGTTCATGGCAGCATTGTTCACAATAGCAAAATGATGGAAACAACCTAGATGCCCATCAACAGATGAATGGATAAACAAACTATAGTACCTACACACAGTGGAGTATTATGCAATGATAAAGAACAATGATGAATCTGTGAAGCATCTCATAACATGGATCAAACTGGAGGACATTATGCTGAGTGAAATAAGACAGTCACAAAAGGTTAAATATTGTATGGGACCTCTACTGTAAAAACTCATGAAAAAGTTTACACACAAAAAGAAACAATCTTTGTTGGTTACAAGGGATGGGAGGGGTTGGGGGGAACTAAACAGACAACAGGTAAGTGGTAACTTTGGTGAAGTGTAAGACAGTACACAATACTGGGGAAACCAGCACAACTTGTACAAGGAATGGTCATGGAAGCTCCATAGACACATCCAAACTCCCCAAGGGACTGAATTGCTGGGCAGAGAGCTGTGGGGACCATGGTCTCAGGGAACATCCAGCTCAATTGGCATAACACAGTTTATAAAGACAATGCTCTACATTCTACCTTGGTGAGTAGCATCTGGGGTCTTAAAAGCCTATGAGCAGCCGTCTAAGATACTCCACTGGTCTCATCCCTTCAGGAGCAAGGGAGAATGAAGAGAACAGGATACAAGGAAAAGATTAGTCCAAAGAACTAATGCAACACAGCTACCAAGGCCTCCACCAGACTGAGTCCAGTACAACTAGATGGTGCCCGGCTACCACCACTGACTGCTCTGACCGGGATCACAACAGAGGGTCCTGGACAGAGCTGGAGAAGGATGTATAACAAAATTCTAACCCACAAAAAAAGACCCGATTTACTGGCCTGACGTACTGGAGAAACACTGAGAGTATGGCCTCCAGACACCCTTTTAGCTCAGTGGTGAAATCACTCCCGAGGTTCACCATTCAGCCAGGGATTGGACAGCCCATAAAACAAAATGGGACTAATGAGGCACAGTAGCCCAGGGATGAGGACTAGAAGGCAGGAGGGGACAGGAAAGCTGGTGATAGGGAACCCAAGTTTGAGAAGGGACAGTGTTGACATGTCGTGGGGTTGTTAACCATTGTCATAAGGCAATATGTGTACTGTTTAAAGAGAAACTATTTGTTCTGTACACCTTCATCTAAAGTACATAAAAAAAAAAGAATTATCTGTGTGAGATCAAATTGATAACAGCAACTCAGGGAGTTTGATAGGAAGCCTGGGGGCAGTGAGTTGAAGGTAATGGTGATGGAATAATTTGGAAATGGATAGTAGAATTGCAGTACAACTGGAAAAATATAACTGATGTCGCTGAATTGTACGTGCAGAAATTTTTGAAATGGTGTATCTTTGGCTACACATATTTTCAACAAAAAAAAAAAAAAAAAAAGGTCCTCCAAGGCTCAGAAGAGAGAGTGTTGACATGTCACGGGGTTGTTAACCAATGTCATAAAACAATATGTGTACTGACTGTTTAATTAGAAACTACTTTGTAAACCTTTATCTAAAGTACAATAAAAAAAAAAATTTTTTTTAAAAGGTTGGCAGTCTGAATCTATCAGCTGCTCCTTGGAAACTCTATGGGGCAGTCCTACACTGTCCTATAGGGCCGCTATGAGCTGGAATTGACTTGACAGTAATGGGTTGTTTTTGTTTTGTTTTGTTTTTTAAGTGCTAATTTTAAAACGAGCCCTGGTGGCACAAATGATTAAGCACTCAACTGCTAACTGAAAGGGAGAAAGACCTGACAATCTGCTTCTAAAGATGACAGCCTAGAAAACCCTGTGAGATATTTCCACTCTGTCACATAAGTCATAATCATCAACTCTACAGCACCTAACAACAACAGTAACAAATAAACTATCTTAACATTTCCTCCATGGACATAGGATTTGGGTTAAAGTAGGCTTGGCAAAGTTGGCAACTCAGATAACCTGAAGATCCAGAGTTAACAGAGTGCAGAACCAGGCACCATTTCATTCTGTTATACATGAGGATGCCATAAGGCAGAGCCCACTTCACAGCAACTAACAACAACAGCCACTGTGGCTACTGAAGACTTGAAATGTGGCCAGTGCTACATGTTGAAATAATATTTCAGGTATATTCAGTTAAATAAAATATATTATTAAAATTAATTCCCTGTTTCTAGTTTTTACGTGGCAACTAAAAAAATTTTTAATGCAACTTGTATTATATTTCTGTTAGGTTAGAGTCATCATAGTATGAAAACTGTGTTTCCTCTCCATCCCTTTGGGCCCAGCGCTCTTCACTGTTGCAGTAACACTCAAGATAATATAACTGAGATGTAACTCTCTGAGACCAAGTAATCAGTAGTGCATTTGTAAGAAGCAATTGTCTCCCACCATAGATCACTTCAGTAAAGCAGGCTGGTATTTCCTTGTACCTACCACAGCCTGGTGATGATTATAGCCCCAGGGAGTAGCATTTGCTCAATATTTGATGATGAATGTGGGTCTGTTGTGAAAATAATTTCTTTCCAGTTAGCACGAGCCATATAAGATGATAAATGTTTTTTTTTTTTTTTTTTTTTTTTTTTTTAACTATCATCATGAGGTAAAGTATCTGACAAAACTGAGTATTTTATAGAAAGGTCAAGTACTGTTAACAAAGTTAATTTCCCTAGGTATCTGCATGTCAGTTTTCTTCTTTCTGATTCAAGAACAGACTGCTAGGAGCCTTTTGAAGTTCTGTGGGTAGATGTAATAGAAATGGATTGTGACATTTTTACCTGCTAACTTAGCATTGAAATTTTCACAATGTCAAGGAGAAAATTAATAATTACACTACTTTTTACCACTGATGTCTGTCAAAGAGAACAAAACCATGTCAAGCAGAAGCAAAGTACAGAGATAGAAGCATTGGTGACACCATCTCTCATCCCTGCATGAAGCAGCAATTCAAAGACAAGTTCAATATGTTCCCCCTAAAGTTAATAGACACATAGTACTAGTATAATAAGACAAATTAAATTCATTTAGTATTCAGCTTACCTTTAACCATGTATCAAGAAATATAAAATTTTGTCACATTAAAATGTAGAAAGATTTAAATCAAAAAAAGTAAAATCTAAGTTGGAAATCAAAATTCTGTAACACAGATTCATCCTTACACTAATGAGAGTAAATCAAGTTAGATTTCCTACTAGTAACACTAATAAAGGAACTCCAGGCATTGATTGCTTCAGATTATCAATTCACACCTGAGTTTTGTGGCCACTTGTGGTTTGGCTAAAGGGTAGATCAAGCCTGTTGCCAACTTAAAATGTTTAGCTATAAAGGATTATAGCCCCTGGGATTTTTGTGAAAATATAGACAAATTTATTCATAAAGTAAGTATCCTGTATGTGATCTGATTAGTAAACCACCAGAAAGATCCCTTCACTGAAAAATATTTTACCAGCAGATTCTGAAAATTCCTCATTAGTAAGAACTATCAGTAAAACTCGTGCTCCTATCGATGGTATTTTGAATATCTAGCTAAATCACTTATTAAGGTGGTTGAATCAGGCAGCCTCAGTCAGCAGAGGAGAAGGAAAAGAGGCAGATTTCAGATCTAAAGAAAGTGGGGTAAGATTTCAGAGGGACTAGAAATAGAAGGCAGAGAGTGCTAAAAAACAAGAGTTCTTTAATATTTCCCCCAAGGAAAGAAGCGAGTAATAGTCTTGAACAGATGGCTAGGGTCTCAGGTTCACCCTATACGAGTCTTGTTAAAGACAAATATATACCTTGCCTTCATCATGAACTTAAACTTCAATAGATCATCCCCTTGAGTCACTGATGGCTAGAGAATTTGTCTAAGAATACTAAAGAGCTTAGTGTTGTAAAAAGGAAATTCACCTGGGTAACAATTTCAAGATGCCAAGAGTCTAGGAACTCTGCTTTTATCACCAGCTGAAAAGCCAGTAAGTCTTAACTGTCTCTAAACAATCTCCAGCTGTGTAACTTTCTTCCCGTGAAGGATCCTTATAAAAGAAAGGCTCATAACGTAGTTTTCAAAGCACTGTTTTTATGCTGGGATTTAAATTTCAATTACAAAGAGAAATTATATCTACCATTTGATGCAAATGCATTTGAACACGTTATGACTATAAAGTAAAACCTGCTTAATCCTCTCATAAACTTAGTAATGTTATAAAACTCATAATGTCTCATACACATAAAACGTGAATGACAATCACCATTCTAAACAGTATCGTAAGTCAGAAACACAAGATTTCAGCATATTCTCAGTACTTGCTCCTTACATTTATTCTATATAGCAAGTGGAGTGAAATATGCCTCCCTTATTTTAAACATAAAATTAGGAGGTTTACTCTTCTACTATTTCTGGATCTCATGAACCTCACTGTTCTCCACTAAAGGCATTCAGAACTATATTTTGTACTTTTGAAAAATAACATAGTAATATTTTCCCAAGCCTATCCTCATTTGCAATATAAATCTAAAAAAATTAAAAACTAAACTTCAGTCTTTTCACTACTTAAAGCACTCAAATTGTTATGAAAATCTCATGTTAGCTCTCCTTCTAATACCAAATCAGAGTGGATATTTGGAGCACTTGGGTTGGAGAGCATTTGCCAATATTCCTAGGCCTATCAACCAATAAGCATTCTCTAAGTAGATTACAATTTCAAGATAGATGAGAACTTACAACTCATGTGGGATGAGATCCTATTCTCCATAGAATTAAGATTGCCGGGGGAAAGGATTTGATACTTTACACAAACTTTAAGTCACCGTCATCAAATATTCAAGAAAGAATCCCTATGTTCCACATGCATAATCCAAATCAATTCCTATTTTAAAGATGATTTTCTTTCCTCACCACTCACTCCCTTCCCCCAACCCATGAGGCTTTGGGAATCCCCAAAAGTGGAAGAGACTCCCCAGTCACATCTATTTCTTCCATCTTCCTACTCCAGCAGGGACCAAGGTCTAAATGAAGTTATAGGTTTGTAGAAGCTGTGGGTGAGGAGCCAGAAAGATTGAGAATGAAGTCAAAAGAGCTTTCTGCCAAGCTTCTTTATTTATTTTGTAAACACACATTTTTCTAGAAATATTAAAATTGGTGGTAAACAATTGTATTTATTCATGCTCATGATTTAGGAAAGTTTTCTGAATAATACATGTGTGGCATACAATAAAGCAGGAGATCAACAAGCAATCTAAAAATAGTATCTGTTTTACTGCCTTGTTATTTAAAAGGAGAACACGAGCTTGCATTTGTAGAACCCATGGAGTTATCTTTGCGGAAATATAGACATGCTTGAGGGAAAAGTCGCCATTCACTAACTATATAGCAAACAAAATTCTGCACATCATACCAGGACATTATGCAGTAGGTGGTTGTCATGGTTTGCATTATGTCCCCCAAAAAATATGCGTATCAATTTGGCTAGGCCATGATTCCTGGTACTGTGTGATCTTCCTGTATGTCGTAAACCTGCCTCTATGATGTTAATGAGGGAGGATGGGTGGTAGTTGTGTTAGTAAGGCAGGACCGGATCTAAAAGACTGGATTGTGTCCTGAGGCAATCTCTTGAGATATAAAAGACAGAAGTGAGCAGTGAGACTGGGGGACCTCATACCATCAAGAAAGCAGTGCCAGGAGCAGAGCGCGTCCTTTGGACCGGGGTCCCTGCGCAGGCAAGCTCCTAGTCCGGGGGAACACTGAAGAGAAGAAGGCCGACAGAGAGAAAAAGCCTTCCCCTGGAGCTGACGCCCTGAATTTGGACTTTTAGCCTACTTGACTGTGAGGAAATAAACTTCTGTTCGTTACAACCATCCGCTTGTGGTATTTCTGTTATGGCAGCACTAGATAACTAAGACAGTGGTGTTAACACGGGAAGCTTTTATCATAAAGTAGAAACCCTGTTACCTCCTAAGTTAATAACTGCAACCTCTATTATGAAGGTCTATTTTAGTAGTGCTTTGTATATTTTTAAAGAATAAGAAAAGATCATTTGTCTCCCTTTCTATGAAGCAGGCTACACAATCGGTTGCCAATTCTTTTTCTTTTTTCTTTTTAGTCTATTCTCTCAAAAAGAGAAGGCAATAATAGTCCTGTAAGGTTGACTCCTCATGAATGGATTAAATTCACAAGAATGGAATTTTTTCACAGGAAAAGAACCCCACAGCACTGTAGGCAGAGATTAATATCTGGGAGTAGGTAGACCACAGACCATTTGATAAATTTTGTTTCAAACATTGTCTCTAAAGAATGATTTCAACAAGCCAGAACAAAATCCATCTTTTTAATTTGTGGTCACACCATGTAAATCATGCTTTTTACAGTAATACACTGGTCTCGCGGGAATTATTAAGGAGCAGACAATACACAACTGTTTCTGACTGTGCTGCTGACTGCCAGGTAGGAAGGGGACCTGCTCTCTCACAGGAGCCTGCCTGCCTGTAACAGGTGGGAGTGATACAGCAATTGCAGCTGGCAAACTTTGGGCAGGAGCAGAAACACCGATGCTATGAATCTTGAAATACATGTTGGTCTCTGTGTTTTCCCATAATCTTGCTCGGAGAAAACAATAAAGCCCTCAACAAGCATTGACTGACTGGCCCAACCTAGGCAACTCTTCAGACACTGAAATTACTGGAACAGTGTGTGCCAAGTGGGACTTGGCGTGATGTGACATTAGCTTCTTGTTCTCTAAACAGCATAGAGAAATCTTTTGATTCTTACTTCATATGCACCTCCATAGTCTCGCCTTTAAGAGAAGGTGATTTACTGGTCGCCCCTCTTTGGATATCAGGAGAGCCACTAAAACAATCAATTGAGCACACTCTGCTCAAGCACTTCTCTGTGACAATACCTCGGAGGAGTCTTTGAAGCTCTGTGAACACAAAAAGAGGTTGAGTTGAAAGGAATTTCACCCTTGCAAAGAAATATACAATATGCATTTACTAATGGTCAACTAAACTATAACTATGCAAAGGGAAATACAAATAATATCCAACAGTGATTACACTTGGGGCCGACTATTAACTGCCAACCATTTTTCGATAAGATATTGGTAAAAGCCTAGCCATACAAAGCTAAGATAACTGTTTCTGCTCTCACTGTAAAAAAGATATTTTTCCCTTTCTATTGTTCTTTTTTTATTATTATTTCAATTAGCATTACCATTAAGTACCAAAAAAATTTGCTAAGCACTGGAGAATACAATGTTGTTAAAGATGCATTCCCTACCATTAAAAACTCAAAACCTAGGAGAGAACAAGAGAAAATTATCAAGTACTAAATGATATACATAAAGAGTATTTTAGACTAAACTAAAATGGAAAGCTGTGTCTACCAACTCTGGCTGGCTAATGTTAAAATCTGCTGAGCATAATTTTTTAAAAAAGGACAGGAACTGGCCTGCATGTCTGCATTTCATCCACTTGGCCTCCCATTCCCCAGCTGCCCTCACTTTTCTGGCCTGAAACCCCTTCCTTTCACTCTCCATCTCTGCTCCTGCTGCTCTGCTGACCCCTCTTTGATAGGCACCTGCGTTTGGGTTCATTGGCTGTACTTTAACTTCAGCACTGCCTAACCAGGACTTGACTTTTGTCACTCACTTGCTTGCACCTTATTGTATGACCAAGACCTCATACTCCCTTGATTTCCTGTGGAGCCAACTAGAAGAAGAGCTTTTCCCC
Source organism: Dugong dugon (assembly GCA_030035585.1). Lineage (NCBI taxonomy): Eukaryota > Metazoa > Chordata > Mammalia > Sirenia > Dugongidae > Dugong > Dugong dugon. Next base: position 139,386,665 of record CM057464.1, on the reverse strand, counting down.
CTACTTCTCACCTGGGGAGAGATTGGGCAAGAGAATAAAGAATGAGACGTTAAACAAGACTGAGAAAGCCAGAAAATGTTGGCACTGTCTTTCCTAGCCCCATCCAGCTGCACTAATTATAAGTTTAGACTGATGTAGTCCCTGGGTTCAGCCTGCAAATCCAGGACATTATTAGAAGCATCATCCCTGCAGCACATTTGTTGTTGTTGTTAGGTATTGTTGAGTCGGCTCCAACTCATAGTGATGCTATGTACAACAGAATGAAGCACTGCCCAGTCCTGCGCTATCCTTACAAGCGTTGCTATATTTGAGCCCGTTGTTGAAGTCACTGTGCCAATCCATATTGTTGAGGGCCTTCCTCTTTTTTGCTGCCCCTCTACCTCACCAAGCATGATGTCCTTCTCCAGGGACTGGTCCCTCCTGATAACATGTCCAAAGTATGTGAGATGAAGTCTCACCATCCACCAGCATGTGGGATCCAAAATAATCTTTACCTAAATCCCAACCCCCATATTTACCTTAGCCACAGCCTTCCCCACCTGCCTCCATGACTGCCCAGCTCTATGTCCCAATTCTTGGTTCCACGGCAGACTCCAACTGGGATTGGAGACATGCCCTGAATGTCAAGTGATTGTCGGTAGTGTTAACAACATACCCAACCCCTGACAGCCCTCTCTCAGCCAAGATGGGACCTAGTTCCTGTGCTGTCAGCTACTGGCTTGGAGTCAGGCTTCAAACTAGTTCGACTCTTGGGTGTCGAAACACTACCACCTCACTGGTTTCGGTATCGTTGGAACCAAAGATTCCAGCCGTATGCTCCAGCCTTATAGTGAGGGATCTTAAGTATCGACATCAGGCTTGGATACCAGGCCTTACTTCCATGGACATTGTGATTGACCTGTTACTTTTCTGCTGACCTAAACCCTCCAGCCTTCCTGCAAATTCAGTCCCCACATCCCTGGCCCTTCTCCTCTTCCCCCACACTTTGTCTCATGGTAAAGTGGATTATAACAAAAAGATTAGGATAAAGTTGCCAAAGAGTGAAAAATCAAGTTTCAGATTTACAGATTTACCAGATTTCTGAATGATGGTGACAAAGTTTGGAGATGAAACTCATTTGAGCAAAATCAAAGAATTTTGAGGTAAATTTGTAACAAAGGCCTCTGCGCAAATGCTGAGGACTCCATCTGAGGGTAGGGACTGTGGTAGAAAGGAAAATAATGAGTGTGATGCTCACATGTTCAATGGATACAGAAACATGACTTGGAAGTTGGTGAGTGTGGTAGGCAGAATTCTAAGATGGCCCCAGAGATTTCTGTCCCCTAGTGTTACTCCCATCATAATGTTACATTACTTGGCATAAGGGATTTGCAGATGTGTTTAAGCTTACTAATTAACAAACAACAACAACAAAAAACTTATTGTCGTCAAGTAAATTCTGACTCATGGAAAGCCCACGTGTGCAGAGTATAATTGCATTACATAGGGTTTTCAAGACTGCGACATTTCAGAAGCAGATTGCCAGGTTCTTTGATGACTTCCAAGGCACCTTTGGTCGGGTTCAAACTGACAACCTTTCGGTTAATAGTAGAGCCATTTGCACCACCGGGAAGTCACTGCTTACTAATTAGCTGATGTTAAACTAGTGGGATTAACTGGGTGGGCCAAACTTAATCACATAAGCCCTTTAAAAACGGAGAGTTTTTTCCAGCTGGCTGCAGAAGAAGAAGTCAGAGTCAGAGCGTGACAGAGATTTGACTCAGGGAAAGTTCTCCATTGATGCCTTGAAGAAGGAAGGAACCATTTGGAAAGGACCTAAGAGAAGCTTCTAGGAGGTGAGAGCAGCCTCCTTACAAGAGGCAGCAAGGAAATAAGGACTTCAGTCCTACAGTGCAAAGAACAGAATTTCTAGAGGCATTTCTTTTTCCAGTCGAATCTGGCCACATGACAGCTTAATTAGAAGTTATTAGATATACTGTACTTCCTAATCTTCTAGTATGCTGCCTGGATTTTAGTCAGAGTTCCTACCCTTCTCACATTTGCCTCTTGCCCCACCCTATGCAGGCTCTACTCAACAAAGACTTCTGATTCCAGATCTCCTGTTATGAAGTTAAGCTTGAAAAATGAACTTGAAGCAGATCTTTCCCATAGAGTCTCCAGTTAAGAACCCAGCCTGACCAACACCTTGATTTTGGCCTTGTGAGACCATGAGTAGAGAACTCAATCAATTCCACCCAACTTCTGATCTACAGAACTATGAGCTAATAGATGGTTGTTGTTTTAAGCCACTAAACCTCTAAGTGGTAATTTGTTCTGCAGCAATGGAGCTCTAATTCAGTAGATGACAGTAACAAGGATAGGTAGAGGTTAATATGTCTGAATGGCATGAGCCTCATTCATGGAGCTCACCAGAGAAGCATCATCCCATTGCCCATTGCCATCAAGTTGATTCCGACTCATAGCAACCGTATAGGGCAGAGTAGAACTGCCCCCACAGGATTTCCAAGGAGCAGCTGGTGGATTTGAACTGCTGACCCTTTGGTTAGCCGCTGAGATTTTAACCACTCTGTCACCAGGGCTCCAGACGCATCATAGACGATCCTAATGTGATGTCAATGATGAAAACTCTGTCCTAGAAGTTATGTGCTTTATATGCAGGCACTACAGATCCTCACATATTTAGGATTATCAACATGTATTAGTGGTTCAGTGGTATAATTCTCTCCTTCCATGCAGGAGATTCAGGTTCAATTCCAAGCCAGTGCAGCTCGTGTGCAACCACCATCCATTGTCAGTAGAGGTTTGCATGTTGCTATGATGCTGAACAGGTTTCAGCAGAGCTTCCAGATTAAAATGGACTAGGAAGAAAGGCCTGGCACTCTACTTTTAAAAAATCAGTCAGTGAAAGCCCTATGGATCACAATGGTTCAATCCTGTTGTGCATGAGGTTGCAATGAGTTGGGGGCTAACTTGATGGCAGCTAACGACAACCACAAAATTGAAAACTGAGCATTAATACTAGATATTAAGCTGTAAGATGTATTTGTTCCCTTCTCACAAATGTTTTAGTGTCACCCATTAATTTTTAAGAAATAAAAGTAATTGGATTTAAAGGTGGAGTCCTGGTATATTTATAGAAAATTTTACTTGAAATATGAACTGTCATAGATAAGTAAATGGATGAACATACATACAGATTTGTAAAATTAATGAGCTTTAGAATTTTATTGGTATTTTCTTCTTTCTGAATCACATCAAAGGGATTTCTATCTGTCTCACAAACTACATTTAGCAATGTCAATTTATCATTTGGTCTTATTATTTCTATAACTATCTAATTTAGAGAAAATATCAACTCATAGATGAACTGACTGATTAAATCAATAATAAATTTTTTAAGGAAAAATTACGATTTACAAGTTGCATGCAATGACCATATTTTGTAATATTGTAGTGGTAATTCAGAGATCTTCCTTATAATTGCTGTGATATAAGGGAGCATCTGCTGCAATTAACAAAATTTTATATCGATTTATCGTTTTAAATGAACCAAATAAAACCATTATCTCAATGACTTATAATTTATAGGACTTTTAAATCTCCACAATTAGGCAATGTCAAGGTGCCCTTAGAAATAGCCTGGCACTTCTGGGTAGTAAATAGCCACTTCTGGATTTACTTGCAATTCACTTATTCAAATAATTTTGCACTAAATTCCCTGTTTTAGAATTTACTACCCAATTAGAGCATTGTTATTTCCTGACCCCGAGGCATAGCCTCTCCCCAAAAAAATGTGTGCTTTAATTTTCTCCTGTTAGTCATAGATGAAAGGGCATCTCATTGAGCTTCAGGAGCATGAATACTGGAAAATGCTAATTGATTGAAAAGAAAAATATGATTAACCTATAAGGAGAAATGAGCATGTAGACATCTTAAAAATGAAGAGAGTTTTAGAGCAAGAACATGGATAAGGTAACATAGGTATGGGAACAAAGAAGGTGGAAGAAGGGGCTGAATCAATGGGGAAAAAAAAAGATTTGAAACAAATATAATAAAGTATTACTCTTTGTAAAATAAAGGAAATAAAAGAATAAAATGATATAGATTGCAAGGGATTTTTTAAAACTACCTTTTATTTCAGATGAAATGATTGTCTTTGTAGAAAATACGAAGGAATCTACAAAGCAACTACTAGAATTAGTAGATTAATTTAGCCATGTCATAAGATACATGGTTAGTATGAAAAATCCAGTTATAATTCCATACTTTAGCAGCAAACAATTGGCTAATGAAATTTAAATAACAATTCTATTTACAATACCATCAAAAATATAACCTCTACCCTGGCAATAACATAAAAATTTTTTTTTAATTTTAAAAGGTCTAAATAAATGAAAAGAGATATACCACAGTCGTGAATTTGAAGACTCATTATTATTAAGATATCAATTTTCCCTGAATTAATTTATACATTTAATACTATCCTAATAAAAATCCCAACAGGATTTCTTATAGAATATTACAAGCCAATTCTAAAATTTACTTAGAAATACAATGGTCTTCAATAACCAAAACAATCTTGAAAAAGAAAAACAAAGCTGGAGGACTTTAAACAGCCTAACCTCAACACTTAATCAAAAGCCACAGTGATCAAGACAGAGTGGTATTGGCATAAGCACAGGCAAATAGATCAATGTAACAGAATAGAGAATTCAGAAATAGACCACATTTAAATAGTCAGTTGATTTTCAACAAAGGCACCAAACCAATTTAATGGGTAAAGAAAATCTTTTCAATAAATGGACCTGTGATAACTAGATATCTATATAAGAGAAAAAGAAGAAGAACCCCAATCCCTACCTGAAGTCTTGCACAAAAATTAATTCAACATGAATCGTAGACCTAAAAGAAAAAACTAAAACATTAAAGCCTGTAAAAGAAAATATGGGAGAATATATTTACAACATCAGGATAGGCAAAAAATCAAAACAAAAATCACAGACTGGGAAAAAAATATTTGCAATACATGTATCTGACGAAGGACTTGTATCTAGGATATAAAGAACGCCTACAGCTGAGTAACAAATAGCCAACTAAACCAAAAAAGAAAAGGTACAAATGACTTCACCAGTTCCAAGTAGGAAAATATACAATTGTCCAATAAGCACGTAAAAAGGTACTCAACATCTTTAGCTGTCAGGAAAATGCAAATTAAAACCACAAGAATGGCTAAAATCAAAAAGATTGACAATACTAAATGTTGAAAAGGATGTGAATCAACTGGAATTTCATCACGTTACTAGTGAGAGTGTTAAATGCTATAGCCACTTTGGAAAACAGTCTAACATTTTCCTATAAAGTTAAACTTACACCTACCTCTGAACCAGGAATCCCACTGCTAAGTATTTATCCTTCCACACTCACAAAACAATGAAGCCATATGTCTACCAGAAAATTTGCACAAGAATCTTCACAGTAACTTTAGCAAGAAACAACTCAAATACCACACAGTAACAGGGAGAGTGGATAAACAAATGCAACGAACTGCTACTCAGCAATGATAAAAGCACATTTCTGAAATATGCACTAACGGATGCATCTCAAAAACACCATGCCGAGTGAAAGAAGTCAGACACAAAAGAATATACACTGTATGATTTCATTATATACAGTCCAAAAACAGGCAAAACTAATCTGTCATGATAGAAAATCAAAAAGTGGTTGCCCCTTTGGGGTGGAGACATGCATGGGAAAGTGGCATTAAGGAACTTTTGGGACTCAAGGGACCATTCTATATATTGTTGTTGTTGTTAGGTACCGTTGAGTCGGTTCTGACTCATAGCGACCCTATGTACAACAGAAGAAAACACTGCCCAGTCCTGCACCATCCTCATAGTCATTGCTATGTTTGAGCCCATTGTTGCAGCCACCGTGTCAATCCATCTCGTTGAGGGTCTTTCTATTTTCACTGACCTTCTACTTTACCAAGTATGATGTCCTTCTCCAGGTCCCTCCTGATAACATGTCCAAAGTACGTGCAAAGTCTTGCCACCCTGCCTTCTAAGGAGCATTCTAGCCGTACTTCTTCCAAGACAGATTTGTTCGTTCTTCTGGCAATCCATGGTTTATTCAATATTCTTTGCCAACACCATAATTCAAAGGCATCAATTCTTCAGTCTTCCTTATTCATTGCCCAGCTTTCCCATGGATTGAGGCAATTAAAAATACCATGGCTTGAGTCTTAGTCTTCAAAATGACATCTTTGCTTTTTAACTCTTTAAAGAGGTCCTTTGCAGCACATTTACCCAATGCAATATATCTCTTAATTTCTTGACTCCTGCCTCCATGGGCGTTGATTGTGGGTCCAAGTAAAATGAAATCCTTGACAATTTCAATCTTTTCTCCATTTGTCATGATGTTGCTTATTGGTCCAGTTGTGAGGATTGTTTTCTTTATGTTGAGGTATAATCCATACTGAAGGCTGTGGTCTTTGATCTTCATCAATAAGTGCTTCAAGTCCTCTTCACTTTCAGCAAGCAAGGTTGTGTCATTTGCATAACACAGGTTGTTAATGAGTCTTCCTCCAATACAGATGCCCCATTCTTCTTCACATAGTCCAGCTTCTCAGATTATTTGCTCAGCACACAGACTGAATATGTATGGTGAAAGGATACAACACTGACGCACACCTTTCCTGACTTTAAACCATACAGTATCCTCTTGTTCTGTTTGAAGGACTGCCTCTTGGTCTACATACAGGTTCAGCATGAGTGCAATTAAGTGTTCTGGAATTTCCATTCTTCCCAATGTTATCCGTAATTTGTTATGATCCACATAGTCAAATGCCTTTTTATAGTCAATAAAATGCAAGTAAACATCTTTCTGTTATTCTCTGCTTTCAGCCAAGATCCATCTAACATCAGCAATGGTATGCCTCGTTCCATGTCCTCTTCTGAATCCAGCATGAATTTCTGGCAGTTCCCTGTACATGTATTGCTGCAGCTGCTTTTAAATGATCTTAGGCAAAATTTTACTTGCGTGTGATATTAATGGTATTGTTCAATAATTTCCACATTCGGATGGACCACTTTTCTTGGAAATAAGCATAAATACAGATCTCTAGCTATCTTCCAAATTTCTTGGCATAGATGAGGAGTGCTTCCAACTTTGCATCTGTTTGTTGAAACATCTCAATTGGTATTCCATCAGTTCCTGAAGCCTTGTTTTTCGCCAATGCCTTTAGCGCTGCTTGAACTTCTTGCTTCAATACCATTGGTTCTTGATCTTATAGAATGGTTGAACACTGACCAATTATTTTTAGTATAACAATTATTGTTATGGGTGATTTTAAATGGGCATATGCAATTGTCAAAAGACCTCAAACTACACACTTAAAATCTTTATTGTATATAAATTATATCTCAACACCCGATTCCATGCACTCAAAAGACTGGAAGAAAGCATGAGAGAATATCATTCTTTGTTAATACTGATTAGTGTATATAAGGTAAATAAATTATTCTCTCCATTTTCTTGTTTATTTACCAAAAAAATCTCTAAAATATGTTAAAGCTAAAATTTTAAAATATACATCTAAACCAAATAAGTACTTCCTGCCCTCAGGGAGCTTACTAAAAAATGCAGTTACCAAACAAGTAAATACATTTTTGTAATTCATAAGTTTCAATATGCCCTCAAGGACTTTGCTTCTCAGGTTCCTAAGGTACTAGTCTTGCTAGGATACAAGAGATTGGATCTGAAACAGGAGACATTTATTTCTAAAGCCCTAATGAGCTTACTTTGTAATGTGACAACAGTACGCCAAAGTACCTGGGCTTTTGTCTTGGGCCACTAAACTTTAAAGGAAGAAAAAAAAAATTAATAAATACATTTTAAAAATTTATTCCTTTTAAAATATGTGGTATTTTCATGTTTACAGTATACACCCCCTTTTAGCAACACACAAACAAGAGAGCTCAGCACCTAGTTGCAAAAATAACTAGTAAAAATAGATAGCAACCAGATGGCTCTGCTGATAATAGCACTGTCTGAAAGCCGCGTCACAAATCACACAGGTGACAAGTTTATTTTTCATTTGGCTTGTCCTGGGCCTCAAAACTGCTCTGCACTAAACTCTTAAAGTCACATGGTGAACGTTTTTCACTCCATACTAAGTGTGCCAGCAACTGAGTTCCAGTAAATGAGGTAGAGGAACCTCTAAATGCTAAGATTATGTCTGGGTGTGCTCTTGGTGGGTATATACCCAACCCCCACCCGCTTCATTTAATCACAAATTGAGGTGCTCAGTTGAGCTGAATACCAGCTTGTCTTGTATACCTTTGGATGTTTCAGATCCTGTCCTTGGTTCAAGCCACACCAGCAGAGAGCTCAGTACTTGACCATTGTGTGTTAGCCTCTTTAGAAAATCACTTTAAGTAACTGCACTTGATAGCATTAGGTCGATGTTAGGGACAGCATTGAGGACATTCCCCGCATCACAAGGTACCTTTCTTGACATCCATTGGAGACCCCCTCTCTTAGGCCCCAGTCCTGGGGAAACTGCTGTTTCTGAACAGGTTGTATTAACACATGAATCCTTCAGTAGACTGCGATTATTTATCTTTGGCAATTAAAAACTCAGAATTAAATTTTCAATCCACCTCTAGTGATTTTCCGTAGCTTTTTGTATGATTTATCTGTTTATTTAAAATGATATATTACTGCATTCATTTCTATTAGCTTCCTGAAATCCTTTCTAGAGGAAATAAAATTATAAAAAATTAAATTTAGAAATTCATCAGTCATATAATTATAGATATCAAAAAAAAATCCATTGCCATTTAGTCAATTCCAACTCATACCATTTATTTATGTCTATATCTACTTCCAAAATGGATTAAGATAGCTCACCAGGTATATCTAAAAGTAAATTAAAATTCAGATTATATTTACTTCAGCTTCATTTTTCTTTCATGGAGGTATTATAACTTACAAACCATTGGTAAAACTGTAAATTAATGTATTAGGATATTTTAAGTAAAATATTTTACAGTAACTTCAAAGCATTTTGAATAATTCTTTTCTAATCAATCCTGACCACATATAATAAGTAGACGACTTTTTTTTTTCCATATGAAAAAGGTGCACACTAGAATGATTAAATGCCTACTGAAGTTGATACAGTGGGTCCATAATAATGGAATGATCAAATATTCTGCATAAAATTTATTGGTCTATATATATGCCATGATTTTACTATAATGAGCCTTTTCTTCTTTGCCCTTTTCTCATTGTCACCTCTGCTTCTATGAGTATGACCCACTTTTGAATCCTACCTGTTGAATAAATTTCTTATTATGGTGATTGTGTCCTCTTCTCTCCTGAAATCAGAAGTCAGCTAAATTATTCAAAACAACTGATTGCTGTTTGTCTAGTTCTTAAGACTTAAAAACACACATATCAAAGCTAGAGTTACTACCTGAATCCATTAGTGAATTCTTTATCTGGTTCTGGGTAACGGTTTTGTTTAAGTGCTTCCTGAAGCTTGGTTTGGATCGCTGCCATAGGACTTTGTCCATACTGATTTATATTATAATCTGATGTTTACATAGGCAACTCCTTCCCGTATTGTGAGCTCCTTGAGAACAATGACAGTATCATGTTATCATTGTATTCTGCTCCCCCACAGTTCCAGCACAGTTTGGTGTACAACTGACTTTCAATAGCATGTATTTGTAAAATGACCCAAAGGGAAGTTCTATTTAACCAAGGTCTCATTTACAGTGATTCACTTAGGTGGACAACCAGCAGTCCAGCCAAGATTTGGCACGGTGCAGGAGCCACGGAAAGTGTCATCCTGCCTATTCACGTTTTCCACTCTGTGCCTGTCATGGGTCTTAAGTGACTGCAGTGCCAAGGCTCAGATGGAGTGCCCTTGCCATTAGCCTGTGGCCATCTGTCATGCCAGGTTGTGAATGGCAGCAGGTCAAGGGAACCAGGCAAGAAGCCAGACCCAGGCAACAGAGATACAGACAAAACATGAGGGTCATGACTGCAACAAGGTTGGTCAGAAGTCATTAAACAAATAAAAGTCGAAAGGACACTGACAGCAGAGGGCAGAGAATGATAATAGGCCCAACCATGAGCAACCAGAAAATCAGCAAGAGTTGAAGGTCTGCACAAAGTAGAGCGTCATCATGTCCAAATAAGATTAAACACACAGATGCAGAGATAAGCTGATGGGAATTGAAAGAAGGCACTTGTCATACAAATTTAATAAATAACAGTCCCATTACTGAACCTACTATCAAAGTGCACTCTGAACTAACCTATTTTTTAAATAAATCTTGTAATTATCCTATGAAAAGCATAATTATATTGCAGTATATTATCTGATAAAAACATTAATTTACTAAATTTAAACATATTAAATAGACTATGATTTTTGCCAACCTGTTTTGGATTTTCTTCTGTTTTGTAACACATCAAGAGCCGCAAAAAAATTTGAGATACTTGTCTTAAGGGGCTCTTAAGAGACCTTGTTCTATGCATAGCTTTTATCATATTGGTGAGCAGACATACGAACAAACAAGATTACCTTTAACCATCTCCTAGCTCATATAAATAGCATCTGATCTTTTTAGCCTGGTTTTTAAAGACCTGCACAACCCGGTTCCAACCTCTTCTTCCAGCCTTAAATCCTTACTATTTGTGAGGGATAAGGCCGCCTCTCCTCTGCCCCCTTGTAGGAGTAGAGTCCCAGGTGTTCCATGAGCTCTGGATAAGCTGGACCTTCCCCAGGGCCCTGCTCCCCACCATTGGCAGGTATAAAGAGTGGGAGCCTCCATCTCTACAAGTTCCTGATAAGAAGTGTTCCTCTCCTTCCACACTTACAGCCTCACCACCACTACCTGCCTTGAGACTTACAAGGCCAACTCACTCCACCCTGTATCCCTGTGCACATACGTCAGGAAAGCCAGTCTCAATCCACAGGTCACTCCTTATCCCCAGAAACTCAACACCCTCCCCTATCATACTGCCTCTCCCTTTCCTGATTTTTCTCTATTATATTTGACATATATATTTTTTTCTTATTTATTTGGTTATCTATCTTCTTCCACTAGAACACAGCCCCTATGGGAACAAGAATTTTTGTTTGTCTGGTTCACTGCAGTATCCTCTGTGCCTAGAACAGTGCCTGGGATGCAACATTCATGCAAAAAAAAAATATTTATCTAATAAGTGAGTGAAAAAACTATATTTAAACAGTCTGCTCTGCCTCCTAGATATAAGCAAATATTAAACTGTTCCACTACTCTGTTCAAATAGTTCCCGATACTGCAGCCAGGGCCCTCCCTCACTCCTGTTTGCCTCTGCAAATCTTATCTATCAAGACACGTCTATAATGCCTCCTTTTCTGGAAAGCTTTCCTTTCCAGCCCACAGGGTATCTTGTCCTCCTCTGAACTGCTACAGTACTTATTGTCACTTAACCATTAATCATCATCCTGACTGTGCCGGCTCTTGCACGGTTATGCAGAACCAGTGTTTATATCTTCTGTGATTATTTAACTTATCACTTTTAATTTGTCCTCTAAACCAGATTATTTAAAGTGATAAGAGCAGGAATCTTAATGTTATCCTTCTTTATTTCCCCTGCAGAGCTTTCCGCAGACTAGAGGTTCAGCAGATGATTGTTAAATAAATGATTGAAATAATTTTGAACTGAATCTTGAAAGAGGAACACGTATAATTTTCAGTTATCTATTCTAAAGGATAGGATTAGGGCTTCTTTTTGCTGTCAATACTTTTAGTAAAAATAAAATAATTGAAATGAAAGTACTTTTAAAAATGTATCACAAATTAGGAACAGGAGTAGAATCAGTGTGAAAGCAGCATTGAACAGACTTGATGACTGTGATTGCAGAGGGCCTTATCTACCCAACATCCCCCATGGCAAAACCCCAACCTTGCTCAGGCATCCTCTCTCCTTTGCATAGTCATATGTTTTAGGGGAAATAGTACAAACTTTATTCTAAGGGAGAGAGTCCTGAATGTTCTAAGCTAACCAAAGAGGTATCATTGTCCTTGTCATCAATTGGTATAGGTATTTGATGCAAGTCTGGGCATTTGATGCAATTCTGACCAATGAGAAATGAGGCAAAGTCTATTGGGGGCTTCTAAAAAAAACTTGAACTTCAAAAAAGACTTGAGAAAGAGACAGCCCCATCTTCTGCTTCTAACACGGTTCCGTCTGGATATAGTGCTTGGTGCTGCTACAGCTATCTTATGACCAAGAGTGAGGCTAGCTTGAGGACAAAACCAACTCACAGCCAAGGACAAAAGCAACACACAGAACAATGGAGCCCTCGAAAGAGAAAGAGCCTACTGAATCTTTGCCGATTGGCTGAATTAACTACCCTGAGAGCCATTCTTCTTTTGGACATCTGTTAATGAGATAATATATTTATTTTAAGTGATTTAAGGTGGCTTTTCTGTTACATGCAACCACGAGTATTCTATGTGATACAATAGATTTAAATGTTTGCTCAAAATGAACCAAGAATGAAGATCTGTAAATGAATGTTTATAGAAGCCTTAATATAATAATAGCCAAAAACTGAAAGAAAGAAAGAATCAATCAACTAATGTATGGATAAGGAAATTGTGGCACACCCATACAATGGAATGCTACTCAGTAATAAAAAGGAGCAAACAACTGATTCATGCAGTGACATGGATGAATTGCAAAAGCATTATGCTAAGTGAAAGAAACCAGCAACAGAAGACTACATACTGTATGACTCCATTTCTCTGATATTCTAGAAAAGAGAAAACTATAGGAATAGGAAACAGATCAGTATTTGCCAAGGGTCTGGACTAGGAGAAACATGACTGTAAAGGAGTACAAGAGAAATTTTTGGTGTGATGGGAATGTTCTATATCTGCACTGTCCAATAAGGTAGCCACCAGCCACATGAACCTGTTAGGCACTTAAAACGTGGCCAGTCTGAGTTGAGATTGCTGCAAGTCTAAAAGACATATGAGATTTCAAAGACATAATATGGGAAAAGAATGTAAACTATGTCAATAACTTCTACCATTACATATTGAAAATGATAATATCTGTATATACTTGGTTAAATAAATATAATATTAAAATGAATTTCTTTTGTTTCTTTTACTTTTTTAAACAAAATTTGAAATTACCTATGTGGTTCACATTATACTTCTATCGGACAACGCTGTTCTATGATTGTGATGTTCGGTACAAGGCTGCATACATTGACAAAACTCTTCGAACTGTATGCTAAAAGGGGTGAGTTTTATTGTATGTAAATTATACCTCAATAAACTTGACTTGAAAAATAGAAACAATTTTATCATATAAAAAGTATTACATTATCATATTCATATTATGCTCATCCCCACTCTGTGTCTTTGCTTATATTGTTCCCAATGTCTGTAAATTAAACTGCATTCATCTTTTATGGACTGGTTACATCAGTCTCATGCATCATCCCCATTTCAGCTCTTCCCTGACACTCTAATCTGTCTTCTCTGAATTCCTGTTGTACTAAAAGACTCACAGCCTGATTCCTCCTTAATGACATAGAATTTGAGCTTGCTGGGTCAGATACCAGCCAAAAAAGCAGGAAAAACTCAGGAGCAAAGGTTGCATTCAGAGGGTTGTTGTTTTTGTTAGGTGCCATCAGATCACTTCCAACTAATAGTGACCCTATGAACAACAGAACAAAGCACTGCCCGGCCCTGCGCCATCCTCATAATCGTTGTTATGCTTGAGCCCGTTGTTGCAGCCACTGTGTCAATCCATCTCATTGAGGGTCTTCCTCCTTTTTGCTGACCTTCTAATTTACCGAGCATGATGTCTTTCTCCGGGGACTGATCCCTCCTGACAACATGTACAAAGTATGTAAGACATAGCCTTGCCATCCTTGCTTCTAAGGAGCATTCTGGCTGTACTTCTTCCAAGACAGACCTGTTCGTTCTTTTGGCAGTCCATGGTATAGTCAATACTCTTTGCCAACACCACTATTCAAAGGTGTCAATTCTTATTGGGTCTTCCTTATTCATTGTCCAGCTTTCACATGCATAGGAGGCGATTGAAAACACCATGGCTTAGATCAGGCGCACCTTAGTCTTCAAGGTGACATCTTTGCTTTTCAACACTTCAAAGAAGTCTTTTGCAGCAGATTTTCCCAATGCAATGTGTCTTTTGATTTCTTGACTGCTGCTTCCATGGGTGTTGATTGTGGATCCAAGTAAAATGAAATTCTTGACAACTTCAATCTTTCTGCATTTAACATGATGTTGCTTATCGGTCCAATTGTGAGGATTTTTGTTTTCTTTATGTGGAGGCGTAATCCTTACTGAAGCTGTGGTCTTTGATCTTCATCAGTAAGTGCTTCAAGTCTTCTTCACTTTCAGCAAGCAAAGTTGGGTCATCTGCATAATGCAGGTTGTTAATGAGTCTTCCTCCAACACTGATGCCCCATTCTTCTTCATATAGTCCAACTTCTTGAATTATTTGCTCAGCATACAGATTGAACAGGTATGGTGAAAGGATACAACCCTGACACGCACCTTACCTGACTTTAAACCCCACAGCATCCCCTTGTTCTGTCCAAACAGCTGCCTCTTGATCAAAGGGTAAAGAGTTCAAAAGCTTAGATCCAGCTGAACTGCTTTAAAAGTTCAGGGCTGACAGCCAATTGCCACAGCTCAGTATCAACGTAATTTCTAGGAGTTTTGTTTATGTTAGATATGGCTTCCTTACCAGAAAAAGTTACCTAAAGGCAAGAGCCATGTCTTATCATCCAGTTTTCCTGTCCCTTCCTGTCGTCTTGTCTGCTTTTGGGCGGGTGTGCCCTTTTAGTCTTGTATACATGACTGAACTACAAAGCACTTACTCATGTGTGTTATAGTTTTATAGACCTATTTAACCTTTGGCTGAAAGGAGACCTGGTGGCACAGTGGTTAAACGTTTGGCTGCCAACCAAAAGGTCAGCAGTTCAAATCCACCAGCCATTCCTTGGAAACCCTATGGGGCATTTCTACTCTATCCTATAGGGTCGCTAAAAGCCAGAATCAACTCTACGGCAAGAGGTTGGGTTAATCTTTGGCTGAAGGGTGAACTTCAGGAGTGACTTCAGTTCTGAGTTAAAAGGGTGTCCGGGGGCCATATTCACAGGGTTTCTCTAGTCTCTGTCAGACCAGGAAGTCTGGTCTTTCTTTGTGAGTTTGAATTTTGTTTTACGTATTTCCCCCACTCTGTCGGGGACCCTCTATCGTGATCCCTGTCAGAGGGCAGTGTGGTAGCCGGGCACCGTCTAGTTCTTCTGGACTCAGGCTGGTGGAGGCTGTGGTACTTGTGTTCCATTAGTCCTTTGGAATAATATTTCCCTTGCATCTTTGGTTTTCTTCATTCTCCTTTGCTCAGGACAGGATGGAACCAGTAGATGTATCTTAGATGGCCACTCACAGGCTTTTAAGACCCTAGATGCTACTAACCAAAGATGGATGTAGAACATTTAATTTATAAAGTGTGTTATGCCAATTATCTAGATGTTCCGCAAGACCATGTCCCAAGCTGTCAGCCCAGTAACTCAGTCCTTTAGGGATTTTGGATGTGTCCATGAAACTTCTATGACTTTGCCTTGGTCAACTTGTGCTGACTTCCCCTGTATTGTGCACTGTCTTTCCTTTTACCAGAGTTACCACTTATCTTCTAACTAGTTAGTGTTTTTCCTTCCCAACCCCTCCTCTCCTTCATGACATCAAAGATTGTTTCTTTCTGTATGTAATCCTTTTCTTGAGTTTTTATAATAGTGGTTTCATATAGTAGTTGTCCTTTTGTGATCGACTTATTTCACTTAGCATAATGCCCTCCAAATTCACCCATGTTGTGAGATGTTTTGCGGATTCATCATTGTTCTTTATGGTTGTGTAGTATTCCACTGTGTGTATGTACCATGATTTGTTTATCCATTCATCTGTTGATGGGCACTTACGTTGTTTCAATCTTTTTGCTATTGTGAATAATGCTGCAATGAACATGGCTGTGCATATGTCTATTTGTGTGGCGGCTGTTATTTCTCCAGGATATGTTTCTAGGAGTAGGATTGCTGTACAGTATATTTCTATTTCTGGCTTGTTAAGGAAGTACTGTATCATTTTCCAAAGTGGCTGTACCATTTTATATTCCTACCAGCAGCACAATCTTTCCAACATTTGATATTTTCTGTGTTTTTCTGATTAGTGCCAGTAATGTCAGGGTGAAATGGTGTCTCAATGTAGTTTAGATTTGCATTTCTCTAATGGTTAGTGGTCGTGAATATTTCCTCAAGTTCCTGTTAGCCACCTGAATGTCTTCTTCAGTAAAATGTTTTTCGTAGCCTTTGCCCATTTTTTAAATTGGATTATTTGTCTTTTTGTTGTTGAGGTGTTGCAGTATCTTACAGATTTTAGAGACTAGGCCCTTTTCAGATATGTTATAGCGAAAAATTTTTTCCAATCTGTATGTTCTCTTTTTACTCTTTTGGTAAAGTCTTTTGATGACCATAAGTGTTTAATTTTTAGAAGATCCCAGTTATATAATTTATCTTCTGGTGTTTGTGCATTGTTAGTTATGGTTTGTATCCTATTTATGCCATAAATTCGGGCCCCAAGTGTTGACCCTGGAGTCCTGGTGGTGCAGTGGTTAAAAGCTCAGCTGTTAACCAAAAGGTTGTGTGTTAGGCTGGGTTATCTAGCAAAGCAAAACCAGTGAACAGTATAAATATATGTATATAGAGAGAGATTTACATTAAGGAAATGGTTCACATGGTTGTAGAGGCTGGATTGTCCCAATTTCGTGTGTCGGGATAAAGGCTTCTCCTGATAAACATAGCCACAGGGGCTGACAAACTAAAGATAGGCAGGACAGAGAGCAGGGCTCTTGCTCTCAGGCTGAGAAGATCAATGAATCCCAAGATCAGCAGGCAAGACCACAGGTAAACTGCTAGCTCAGGTCCCAAGAACTGGAGGTCAGATGAACAAGAGCCATCTTCAGGATCCAGCTTGAGCAAAAAGCCCTCGAGCCTTGCCAGAATGTCCACTTATATTCAATGTAGGCCACATGCCCAAGGAAACTCCCTTTCATCTGAATGGCTACTCACAGCAGATCCCATCATGGGGGTGATCGCATATCAAATCTCAACATGAAAGTTATCACATTATACAACTACCAAAACACTGAGAATCATGGCCCAGCCAAGTTTACACACAGTCTTAACCACCACAGCTTGGCATTTCGAATCCACCAGCTGCTCCTCAGAAACCCTATAGGGCAGTTCTACTGCATCCTATAGGGTCGCTATGAGTCAGAATGGACTCGACAGCAAGGGGGGTGGTTTAGTGTTGACCTTATTTCTTCTTCTGTGAACTTTATAGTTTTTGAGTTTATATTTAGGTCTTTGATCTATTTTGAATTAGTTTTTGTGTATGGTGTGAGGTATGGGTTCTGTTACTTTTTTTTTTTTTTTTTTACAGATGGACATTCAATTTTGCAAGGAACATTTGTTAAAAATATTGTCTTTTTTCCCCATTTAATGGACTTTGGGCCTTTGTCAAAGATTAGGTGGGCTTAGGTAGATGGATTTACATCTGGATTCTGGATTCTGTTCCACTGGTCAATGTATCTGTTGTTGTACCAGTACCAGGCTGTTTTGAGCACCATAGCTGTATAGTAGGTTTTAAGGTCAGGTGGTGTGAGGCCTCCTACTTTGTTCTTCTGCTTTAATAATGCTTTACTTATCCAGGGTCTCTTCCCTTTCCATATAAAGTTAATGATTAGTTTTTCCATCACATTAAAGAATGCTGTGGGCATTTGGATCAGGATTGCATTGTATGTGTAGTTTTCTTTATATAAGTCTGTCCTAGCCAAGATGACACACATTTTGGGAGGACACAATTCAATTCATAACATCCCACCCTTTGTTCCCCAAAAATTCATGTCCTTGCCACATGTAAAAAATATTCACCCCATCATACTATAGCAAGTCTTAATTCATCTCCAAGTCCAAAATCCAAAAATTCTTCATTTCTGAAATCTAGAATACAACTTATCTGCCTCCAAAGTACAATGGTGGAACAGGCACAAGCTAGACATTTCCACTAGGAATGGGAGAAATTGGAGGGAAAGAAGGCATAACAGGTACCAAGAAAATCAGCAGGACACATAACAGTAGCCTTCAAGGCTTGAAAATAATCTGTTCTCTGAGACCATTTCTGACAATGGCCCTGCCCTCCTGATTCTAGGTATTGGCCACACTCTTCAGATTCTGAGTGGAGGTCCCTCAGCCCTGGGTTTCAACTCCACCTTCCAGGCGCACTGGAACAGCAACTGTGCTCCCCCAGTTTTGGGCGGCCCCATTCTCCTACTCAGATCTGAGTAGTTACTCTACCCTTTGAGACCCCAGAGGTCATATCCATACGCTTTGAGACTGAGGCAGCTCTGCTTTTGGTGTTCCTCGTCTCTTCAGCTTCTGCTTCCTGGTTCCTTGGCCTGTTGACCCCTCAGGCCTCACCACCTGAGTCTGCCTTGCTGGGGCAAGCGTTCCAAAGCTCTTGAGCTCCACCGGTAAGTGCCTAGAGGCACCCCACTATGCTGGTAAACTTCAGCTGGAAGGCATTCAGCTCTCTTTTCCCATGGGTCAGCAAGCCTAGCTCCACTAATAAGTGACCACAGGCACCCTATTCTGCCAGGAAACCTCCTGTGCGAAGGCACTCAGCTCTCCTGCCCCATGGGTTGGCTCCCGTGCTGTCTCTTGCTTGTCTCCTAGTTCTGCTGCTACTGGTTCTCTGCTACTTCTGGTTTTCTGCCGCTGTTGATCTTCTGCTGCTTCCAGTTCTCTGCTGCTGCTTCTCACTGTCTACGCCACCTTGAGTGTAACAGCTCTCATCAGTTCCTTCCGAGTCCTTACCAGAATTGTCTTTGATGTTTGTAATTCCACCAACAGTCTCTACAAGGCAACCTAGGCTTTTACTGCTAGGCACTTTAAAACTCTTCCAGCCTGGATTCACAGTTTCAAAACTGTTCTTCACATTTTAGGTATCTGTTAGAGCAGCACCCCACTCCCTTGGTACCAAATTCTGTTTTAGTCATCTAGTGCCTCTATAACAGAAATACCACAAGTGGATGGCTTCAACAAACAGAAGTTTATTCTCTAACAATCTAATAGGCTAGAAGTCTGAATTCAGGATGCCAGCTCCAGGGGAAGGCATTCTGTCTCTGTTGGCTTTGGGGGAAGATCCTTGTTTATCAATCTTTTCCTGCTCTAGCAGCTTCTCAGCACAGGGACCCTGAGTACAAACAATGCATGCTCCTGGCTCTATTTTATTGGTCATATGAGGTCCCCATGTCTCTCTGCTAGCTTCTCTCTTTTATATCTCAAAAGAGATTGGCTTAAAACACAAGCTAATCTTGTGTATCGAATCCTGCCTCATTAACATTACTGACTCTAATCCTGTCTCATTAACATTGTAAAGGTAGGCTCTACAACACATAGGATAATAATATCAGATGACAAAATGGTAGACAATCACACAATACTGGGAATCATGACATAGCCAAGTTGACACATATTTTGGGGGGATACAATTAAATCCATGACAAATATATTTATGTCTTTATGTCTAAAGCGTGTCTCTTGTAGACAGCATATTGACAGGTCATATTTTTTATCCATTCTGTCCCTCTCTATCTCTTTACAGGTGCATTTAAGCCATTTATATTCAGTGTGATCATCAACAGGCGTGAGTTTATTGCTCTCATTTTGTTGTGCTTTTTTTTTTTTTTTTTTTTTTTTTTTTGTGGTGCTTATGTTTTCTTTGTTCCTTTTACTTTCCTGTGCGGAGTTCATTTTGTTGGTGGAATTTCTTTCATTACTATAGATTTTGTGCTTATTGAGTCTTTATGTTTTTCTTCTTTTTATTTTGATGAGTAGGTTTAATAACCTTCTTTGTGATTACCTTGAAATTTACCCTTATCCTCCTATGTTTGAACCAGTCTTTTATTAATTGATATTGCCTTGATTTTCTCCCATCTGAAAGTTTTATACCTACAACGTTTATTCCCCCTTTTATTGTTTTGATGTTGCCATCATTTACAGATTGACCGCTCTGGTTCTCTGTTTTAAACCTCTTAGTTTTGTTTTATCATTGAAAGTTCATTACCAGGTTGGAATCTGGCTGATGCTGTCCTATGTCCTAGATTCAGGCTGTTGTCTGATGTTGGTTCTGTAATCAAGAGATTCCCTTTAATATTTCTTGTAAGTTTGGTTTGGTTTTCACAAATTACCTTAATTTCTATTTATCTGGAAATGTCCTAATTTTGTCATCATATCTGAGAGAGTCCCCAACATATCTGTCAGTTTATCATACCGTGGGGGCTTGCGTGTTGCTGTGATGCTGGAAGTTATACCACCGTTATTCAGATACCAGCAGGGTCACCCATGGCAGACAGGTTTCAGCTAAGCTTTCAGACTAAGACGGACTAGGAAGAAGGACCTGGAAGTCTAGTTCTGAAAAGAATTAGCCAGGGGAAACCTTGTGAATAACAGCGGAACATTGTCTGATATAGTGCAGGAAGATGAGCCACCCCAGGTTGGAAGGCACTTAAAACATGACTGGGGAAGAGCTGCTGTTTCGAAGTGAGTTGACCTTAATGATATGGATGGAGTTAAGCTTTCAGGACCTTCATTTGCTGATGTGGCACAACTCAAAATGAGAAGAAACAGCTGCAAACATCCATTAATAATCTGAACATGGAATGTACAAAGTATGAATCTAGGAAAATTGGAAATCATCAAAAATGAAATGGAATGCATAAACATCAATATCCTAGGCATTAGTGAGCCAAAATTGACTGGTATTGGCCATTCTGAATGGCACAATGTATATTCTCCTATGCCGGGAATGAAAATTGGAAGAGGAATGATGTTGCATTCATTGTCAAAAAGAACATTTCAAGAGCTATCCTGAAGTACAACGCCGTAAGTGATATGATACTATCCATAACCCTACAAGGAAGACCAGTTAATATGACAATTATACAAATGTACACACCAGCCAGTAAGGCCAAAGATGAAGAAACTGAAGATTTTTACCAGCTTCTGCAGTCTGAAATTGATGGAAAATGCAATCAGTATGCATTGAGAATTACTGCTGATTGGAATGCGAAAGTTGGAAACAAAGAAAAAGGATCAATAGTTGGAAAATATGACCTTGCTGGAGATCACATAATAGAATTTTGCAAGACCAACGACTTCCTCATCGCAAATACCTTTTTTCATCAACATAAACAGTGACTATACACATGCACCTCACCAGATGGAATACACAAGAATCAAATCGACTACATCTGTGGAAAGAGACGATGGAAAAGCTCAATATCAACAGTCGGAACAAGGCCAGGGGCCGACTGAGGAACAGACCATCAATTGCTCATATGCAAATTCAAGATGAAACTGAAGAAAATTAGAACAAGTCCACGAGAGCCAAAGTATGACCTTGAACATATCCCACCTGAATTTAGAGACCATCTCAAGAATAGATTTGATATGTTGAACACTAATGACTGAAGAACAGATGAGTTGTGGAACGACATCAAGGACGTCATATATGAAGAAAGCAAGAGGTCATTGAAAAGACAGGAAAAAAAGAAAAGACCAAAATAGATGTCAGAAGAGACTCTGAAACTTGCTCTTGAACATCAACTAGTTAAAACAAAAGGAAGAAATGATGAAGTAAAAGAACTGAACAGAAGATTTCAAAGGGCAGCTCAAGAAGACAAAGTAAAGTATTACAATGACGTGCAAAGAGCTGGAGACAGAAAACTGAAAGTGAAGAACACGTTTGGCATTTCTCAAGCTGAGAGACCTGAAGAAAAAATTCAAGCCTCGAGTTGCAATACTGAAGGATTCTATGGGGGAAAATATCAAACAATGCAGGAAGCATCAAAAGAAAATGGGAGGAGTACACAGAGTCATTATACCAAAAAGAACTGGTCGATGTTCAACCATTTCAAGACGTAACATATGATGAGGAACTGATGGTAATGAAGAAAGAAGTCCAAGTTGCACTGAAGGCATTGGTGAAAAACGAGGCTCCAGGAATTGACAGATTATCAACTGAGATGTTTCAACAAACGGATGCAGGGCTGGAAGTGCTCACTCGTCTATAGCAGGAAATTTGGAAGACAGCTACCTGGCCAACCAACTGGAAGAGATCCATCTTTGTGCCCATTCCAAAGAAAGGTGATCCAACAGAATGTGGAAATTATTGAACAATATCATTAATATCACACATAAGTAAAATTTTGTTGAAGATCATTCAAAGGCAGCTGCAGCAGTATATGGACAGGGAACTGCCAGAAATTCAGGCCAGATTCAGAAGAGGACATGGAAACAGGGATATCATTGCTGATGTCAGATGGATCTTGGCTGAAAGCAGAGAATACCAGAAAGATGTTCAATTGTGTGTCATTGACTATGCAAAGTCATTAAACTGTGTAGATCATAACAAATTATGGATAACGTTGTGAAGAATGGGAGTTCCAAAACACTTAACTGTGCTCATGAGGAACCGGTACACAGATCACAAGGCAGTCGTTCGAACAAAACAAGGAGGTACTGCATAGTTTAAAGTCAGGAAAGATGTGCATCAAGGTTGTATCCTTTCACCATATCTGTATGCTGAGCAAATAATCCTAGAAGCTGGACTCTATGAAGTAAAGTGGGGCATCAAGATTGGAGGAAGATGTATTAAAAACATGTGTTATGCATATGACACAACCTTGCTTGCTGAAAGTGAAGAGGATTTGAAACACTTACTGATAAAGATCAAGACCACAGCCTTCAGTGTGGATTACAGCTCAACATAAAGAAAACAAAAATCTTCACAACTGGACCAATAAGCAACATCAAGATAAATGGAGAAAAGATTGAAGTTGTCAAGAATTTCATTTCACTTGGATCCACAATCAACATCCATGGAAGCAGCAGTCAAGAAATCAAAAGACGCATTGCATTGGGCAACTCTACTGCAAAAGACTTCTTTAAAGTGTTGAAAAGCAAAGATGTCATCTTGAAGACTAAGGTGCACCTGACCCAAGCCATTGTGTTTTCAATCACATCATATGCATGCAAAAGCTGGACCATGAATAAGGAAGACCCAAGAACCGACCCCTTTGAATTGTGGTGTTGGTGAAGAATATTGACTATACAATGGACTGCCAAAAGAACAAAAAATCTGTCTATAGCTTAAAAAGTAAAAATTATCCATTCATATACAGCTTTAGAATAGTCAAAGCACTTTTAAATAGAGGTCATTTGCTTCAATATAATCTTGGAAGATCTTGAGGCGCAAAACAATCTTGTAATATTATTCCTATTTGTACAGAGAAGGAAATCAGAGCTGAATGTAAGTGATTTGCCCAAAGTCACACAGTATTGGACCAAAACCTACTATGAAGAAGTCAGTTTAGCCACCTAGAATACCTTCTGAAAACTCCTAAGCCTAGATTAAGTGTTCTTCCTTTATGTTCCCATTGCCCCCATGCCTATTTCTACCATAGCACTAAAGTCACCAGTGCCTCTCAAATTTTAATGTGCATGCAAATAACCTAAGAATCTTGTTAAAATGCAGATTATGATCCTGTTGATTTGGGGGCAGGGCCTGAGATTCTCCAGCTCCAACAAGCTCCTGAGTGACGCTGATGCTGCTAGTCTGAGGACCATGCTGGAAAATAAGGCATCACAGTGTATCATATGGCCTGGTTACATTTCCTTCTCCTCCACTATGCTGTAAGCTCCAGAATAGCATAAACTATGCCTTACTAGTCATAGCATACCCAGAATTCAGCTAAAGATTTAACAGGCTATAAAATCTCAAGAAATATGAAATGAATTAATATGTGAATAAATGAAATCTACATTTTCTACCCCAGCGTTGTTCCCACTACATCATGCTGCCTCTCAAAACATGGACCAGGACTATCTTACCCTTTTAGCTAACATGTTAGTTAAGGTAAACATCAGCTGCCTTAATAAAATCTAATATTTCACTGACTTAACACAGTGAAAATATTTTCTTACTCACCTAAGTACATGTGAATGTTCCTGCTGGGGTAGGAAGGCAAAGGTGAGGAGCACTCTGTTCCACTCAGTCATTCAGAATATAGGCTAACAGAGGCGATACCAACTTCAGTATGATGTCTTCAAGGTCAACTTGGAGGTCAATATCTAACTGGCAAATGGAGAGAGGAGAAAGTGAAGATAACACACTTAGAACTTGAAATGACCTATCACTTCTGCCTCTATTCCAAGGGAAGCTGGGAAATGTAATCTTTGGTTGGGTAATCACTCGCCAGCACCAAGAATACCAAGGAATCTTCGGCAGACACAGCACCCTCTACTCCACTACAAGCTCCTATGCCTCAGTCATAACTTCTCACTGTTCTTCAGTCACACTCTACACTTTTCCAGACATCAGGGATGAATCCACAGTTTTCCTTTTTCCTGGATTTTTTTTTTACCCTAAACAAGCTCTGTCCGTTCAAATTCTATCCATCCTTCAGTGCACAATTCAAAAGATTTTTTTAATGCAGCTTTTCCAGATCTCCCAAACAAGTATGTTATCTATCTTTTTTATTTCTAATCTTTCTACTTTTCTAATAATCTCTAACACTTTAGCTATGCTTATAAGTTTCTAAAGAGCAAGGACCATGCTATAATCAGCTTGGTAGTTGTCTTAGTCATCTAGTGCTGCTATAACAGAAATACCACAAGTGAATGTCTTTAACAAAGAGAAGTTTACTCCCTCACAGTCCAGTAGGCTACAAGTCCAAACTCAGGGCTTCAGCTTCAGGGTAACCCCTCCCCTGTCAGCTCTGAAGGAAGGTCCACATCATCAATCTTCCCTTGGTCTGGGGGCTTCTCTGCACAGGAAACTCAGGTCCAAAGGACACACTCTGCTCCCAGCACTGCTTTCTTGATGGTATGAGGTTCCCTTGTGTCTCTGCTCGCTTCTCTCTTTTATATAATATATATATATATATATATATATATATATATACATATATAATCTCTCTTTTATATAAAAGAGATTGGCTTAAGACACTATCCAATCTTGTATGCCTCATCAGTGTAACTGCCGCTAATTCATCTTATTACATCAGTGATAGAGTTTACAACATGTAAGGCAATCACATCAGATTACAGAATGATACACAATCATACAATACTGAGAATCATGACCTAGCCAAATTGATATACACATTTTTGGGGGGACATAATTCGATCCAGTTCAATCCCAGCATCTAGCAGAAAACCTTCCATATAGCAGTAACTCAGTAACTAGTGGCATTTTTAAGTTGAATTGAAAACACACATAATAAATATAAAGAGCTCGTTTAGTAAAAACCTTGCTCTATGTTTTTCAACAGAGCAGATAGCTGTAACTCCAAAAGTGAAAGAAAGTAGAACTACTAATACTCAAAAGCTACAAATATAACTAGAGCTATGGCCTAAAATGAAATACTTCTGGTTCATATACTTCCACTGAGCAGCACTACATTTTATACGTTTCTTTAATGGTTCAGACATATAGTTCTTAACATTACATGGAGACTCATAACCTTCAGAATACAGCGTGAATCAGCTGGCTGCACTGCAAAGAGAATTTAAAATGCCATCAAGAATGTCCTAACTGGAACAGTAAACTTTTAAAGTACAAGCAACTCATATGTTAGCAGCCTGGCATTTTGCTGTCTGGAAAGTAAATACATTAGAGAGATATCTTTAAAGAGATTCTATTATCTGTGTAAGTCAGCAATTTTCCGTCATGGGCCTGAAGCAATCCAGGTAGGAACTGTTGTGATCTGGCCTTTTAGTAGTAGATACTGCATAAGCAATCCCTTGGTCCTAATACGAAGAGTTTTTAATCACTAGTCCTTGAATCTATGTAGTAACTTCCCTAGGCTGAGCGAGACTTGTACTCACTTACTTAACTTATAGGGGCATGGATCCTTGGATATACAGCTATAGAAAAATATAACTAGCATTAAAATTATAAATCTGAAAACAAATCTGTCCTCCATTATCTCAGTTCCTGGTTTTTAAAAACCTTGCCTAAGATGATATGGTTTGCTTAAGCTTGCTCTGGAAAACTTAGCATACTGGTGTAACAGCCTACCCAGAAAAACATTCCGGGTTTTGATGTCGGGAAGCCTGTTGCTTTTTATTTGAAGACCGGGTGAAAGGAGCCCTAGTGCAACTGGTTAAGCGCTCTACTGCTAGCTGAAAGGCTGGGGGTTCGAACCTACCCAGCGGCTCTGTGGGAGAAAGACTTGGTGATCTGCTTCCCATAAAGATTGTTGTTGTTAGGTGCCGTGGAGTCACTTCCGAGTCATAGTGACCTTATGTACAACAGAACTAAACACTGCCGGGTCCTGCGCCATGCCCACAATCATTGTTAGGCTTGAGCCCATTGTTGCAGTCACTGTGTCAGTCTATCTCGTTGAGGGTCTTCCTCTTTTTCGCTGACCCTCTGCTTTACAAAGTGTGATGTCCTTCCTCAGGGACTGATCCCTCCTGACAACATGTCCAAAGTATGTAAGACGTAGTCTCACATTCCTTGCTTCCAAGGAGCACTCTGGCTGTACCTCTTCCAAGACAGACTTGTTCGTTCTTTTGGCAGTCCATGGTATATTCAATATTCTTCGCCAACTCCACTATTCAAAGGGGTCAGTTCTTTTGGGGTCTTCCTTATTCATGGTCCAGCTTTTGCATGCCGATGATGCGATTGAAAATACCATGGCTTGGGTCAGGCGCACCTTTGTCTTCAAGGTGATATCTTTGCTCTTTAACACTTTAAAGAGGTCTTTTGCAGCAGAGTTGGCCGATGCAAGGTGTCTTTTGATTTCTTAACTGCTGCTTCCGTGGGTGTTGATTGTGGATCCAGGTAAAACGGAATTATTGACAACCTCAATCTTTTCTCCATTTATCATAACATTGTTTATTGGTCCAGTTGTGAGGATTTTTGTTTCCTCTGTACCGAAGTCTGTGGTCTTTGATCTTCATCACTAAGTGCTTCAAGTCCTCTTCACTTTCAGCAAGCAAGGTTGTGTCATCTGCATAATGCAGGTTTTTAATGCATCTTCCTCCAATCCTGATGCCCCATTCTTCTTCATGTAGTCCAGCTTCTTGGATTATTTGCTCAGTATACAGATGGAATAGGTAAGGTGAAATGATACAACCCTGACACACACCTTTCCTGACTTTAAACCATGCAGTATTTGCTTGTTTTGTCCAAACAACTACCTCTTGATCTGTGTACAGTTTCCTCATGAGTACAATTAAGTGTTCTGGAATTCCCATTCTTCATAACGTTATCCATAATTTGTTATGATCTACACAGTTGAATGACTTTGCATAGTCAATGAAACACAAGTAAACATCTTTCTGGTATTCTCTGCTTTCAGCCAAGATCCATCTGACATCAGCAATGATATCCCTGTTTCCATGTCCTCTTCTGAATCTGGCCTGAATTTCTGGCAGTTCCCTGTCCATATACTGCTGCAGCTGCCTTTGAATGATCTTCAACAAAATTTTACTTGTGTGTGATATTAATGACATTGTTCAATAATTTCCACATTCTGTTGGATCACCTTTCTTTGGAATGGGCACAAAGATGGATCTCTTCCAGTTGGTTGGCCAGGTAGCTGTCTTCCAAATTTCCTGCTATAGACGAGTGAGCACTTCCAGCCCTGCATCCGTTTGTTGAAACATCTCAGTTGATAGTCTGTCAATTCCTGGAGCCTCGTTTTTCACCAATGCCTTCAGTGCAACTTGGACTTCTTTCTTCATTACCATCGGTTCCTCATCATATGTTACGTCTTGAAATGGTTGAACATCGACCAGTTCTTTTTGGTATAATGACTCTGTGTACTCCTCCCATTTTCTTTTGATGCTTCCTGCATTGTTTGATATTTCCCCCATAGAATCCTTCAGTATTGCAACTCGAGGCTTGAATTTTTTCTTCAGGTCTCTCAGCTTGAGAAATGCCAAACGTGTTCTTCACTTTCAGTTTTCTGTCTCCAGCTCTTTGCACGTCATTGTAATACTTTACTTTGTCTTCTTGAGCTGCCCTTTGAAATCTTCTGTTCAGTTCTTTTACTTCATCATTTCTTCCTTTTGTTTTAACTAGTTGATGTTCAAGAGCAAGTTTCAGAGTCTCTTCTGACATCTATTTTGGTCTTTTCTTTTTTTCCTGTCTTTTCAATGACCTCTTGCTTTCTTCATATATGACATCCTTGATGTCATTCCACAACTCATCTGTTCTTCGGTCATTAGTGTTCAACACATCAAATCTATTCTTGAGATGGTCTCTAAATTCAGGTGGGATATGTTCAAGGTCATACTTTGGCTCTCGTGGACTTGTTCTAATTTTCTTCAGTTTCATCTTGAATTTGCATATGAGCAATTGATGGTCTGTTCCTCAGTCGGCCCCTGGCCTTGTTCCGACTGTTGATATTGAGCTTTTCCATCGTCTCTTTCCACAGATGTAGTCGATTTGATTCTTGTGTATTCCATCTGGTGAGGTGCATGTGTATAGTCGCTGTTTATGTTGATGAAAAAAGGTATTTGCGATGAAGAAGTCATTGGTCTTGCAGAATTCTATCATGCGATCTCCAGCATCACTTCTATCACCAAGGCCATATTTTCCAACTATTGATCCTTTTTCTTTGTTTCCAACTTTCACATTCCAATCACCAGTACTTATCAATGCATCCTGATTGCATTTTCCATCAATTTCAGACTGCAGAAGCTGATAATAATCTTCAGTTTCTTCATCTTTGGCCTTAGTGTTTGGTGTGTACATTTGAATAATTGTCATATTAACTGGTCTTCCTTGTAGGGTTATGGATAGTATCATATCACTTACAGCGTTGTATTTCAAGACAGATCTTGAAATGTTCTTTTTGACAATGAATGCAACACTATTCCTATTCCAATTTTCATTCCCGGCATAGTAGAATATATGATTGTGCCATTCAGAATGGCCAATACCAGTCAATTTTGGCTCACTAATGCCTAGGATATTGACGTTTATGCATTCCATTTCATTTTTGATGATTTCCAATTTTCCTAGATTCATACTTTGTACATTCCATGTTCAGATTATTAATGGATGTTTGCAGCTGTTTCTTCTCATTTTGAGTTGTGCCACATCAGCAAATGAAGGTCCTGAAAGCTTAACTCCATCCATATCATTAAGGTCAACTCACTTCGAAACAGCAGCTCTTCCCCAGTCATGTTTTAAGTGCCTTCCAACCTGGGGTGGCTCATCTTCCTGCACTATATCAGACAATGTTCCGCTGTTATTCACAAGGTTTCCCCCTGGCTAATTGTTTTTAGAAGTAGACTGCCGGGTCTTTGTTCCTAGTCCATCTTAGTCTGAAAGCTCAGCTGAAACCTGTCTGCCATGGGTGACCCTACTGGTATCTGAATACCAGTGGCATAGTTTCCAGTATCACAGCAACACGCAAGCCCCCACAGTATTACAAACTGACAGACGTGTGGGGCCCATAAAGATTATAGCCAAGAAAATCCTATTGGGCAGTTCTACTCTGTCACATGGGGTCGCTATGAGTCTGAATAGACTGGAGCGCACCTAACTACAATAACAATAGCAGGTGTGAAGTGGTATCTCACTTTAAGGCTGGAATCAGCAACTCTGTGTAGCTAAAACTTCTACAGGGTGCAGATGGCAACCTTAGAGCAAGCAGATAAGAAAGAGGAGATAAAGCAATGGGGTTTAGAGAGTGTTCCCATGAGAGTAAGGGATTTTCTTCATCTCTTATATTCTCCACTACTACTCTACAGCAAAGAGAACAGATGGGTACAGAAGAAGACAGGTAAAAACAGGTAATCTTTGGCAAAGCTATTTGTGACGAGAGGAAAAAATAGAACTAGACTAAGAACTTTTCAACCCTAAACACTGAAAAAATCTTGGTGCAACTCCTTCCACCACCCCCAATGTGTGTAAGAATATTAACAAAGTTTTGATTTTCTCATATTGATTACTTTGATCCTTATTTCTTAACAGTGAAATACCAAGTGTGAAACTGTTTCTAAAGAATTTTGGATATCACAAATTTATGGTTGTCCTAAGGACAAGCTTTCCTGTCAAAAATCCCCTCTGGGAACTGGGAGTTTTAGGAAGTAGTGAATACCCAACTCTTTGGTTGTCGTCTCATAATTAGGACTCCTGGGAGTTATGACAGGTGATCCGGAAACCTGGTTTTATCAGTTAAACTGAATTAATTTATCAATTAAAGAAATTTAAGGAACTTCTATGGGATCGTGCTGGATATTGAGGGTAAATAAAGATTAGTAAAGGAGCATCCTTGCCTTCAAGAGATTCATTATCTGTTTGGGAATTTTCATTGTGGTTTTGAGTGAAGATGGCTGTAGAAAGAGATTTTTTAAAGGTGCAAAATTAATCACAAGACACAGCAGAACATAATTTCATAAAGAGTAGCATGTGAGGGTTCAGAGGTGGGAGAGAAGAGGCCTGGATGAATGAAGTAAAAAAAAAAAAAACCAGTTTATAAATGGGCAAGATTTAACAAAGGACTTAAAACTTTAAAGATGGCTAGTATTTTGTCAAAAGGAGACAGAGGTGAGAGATGTTTTATGTAAAAGAAGAGCATAAACAGAAGCACTCATCATAATCATCATCATCATCATTGTCATTTATTCAATGCTTACTTTAGTTAAACATTGTGCTGGGCCCTTTACATTTGTTAACTCCTGTAATCTTCACAACTACACTATGAAGTAGAGTTATTATTATCCTCATTTTACAGATGAGGAAACTGACACTGGTAGCTGTTAATTGCCTCCAACCATATAGCTAAAAGTAGCATAATCTGAAACTGAGAAGGGTTCAGGTAACTGTGAGAAACCTAGTTTAAACAGAGCATTAAGTGCATATCAATAAACAAAAAAATAAGTCTAGAAGTACAGATCAGAATAAGATCCTGAATGCTAGATTGAAGGCTTCGTGCTTAGTTGACAACAATAAGCAGCTGCTGAAGTGTTTTGAACAGATTTGACATTACCCAAGCTGAGAACATTGTGGAGACATAGCAGAGTGGAGGGGACTAGAGGGTCAGCAAAACCAAGAAGATGTTAATTTTTCAGGTAAAAGTAAACTTAAAGTGAAGTTTTGGATGATGAAGAGGAATAAGAGATGTGATAAACATGAGAAGGTCAAATCTACACAACTTGTAAATTAATCGATTGAACGCTAGAAATGTTAGAGGAAATGATGAGTCAACAGTGTGATAGGGTAAAAACACCACAAAGTTTAGTAAAACAAAAAGAAAGTTTTATTCAGCATATATTCAGAAGCAAAAGTTGGAAACAGACAAGCATGCTGCCACAGCCATGTCTGTTCAAGTCCGAGGTAATATTACACAATTGCAAGAATGGGAAAACGGACCATCATACTACTAGAGCCATGTCTGCCTGAGTCCGAGGAATGTTACAGAGTCATCAGTATGTATTAACATTACAAATGGACAAAACCATTGAAAGCATCTTTTCACAGATTGGCTGGAAACTGTGATCCTACATTTTGAATTATCTTTCTTAACAATCATTGGTACAGGTTTCACTACAGTCAGGAGGGTCCTCATTGGTCCAATAAATCTTACTATTCACTAAATGCTAACAGAAAAAGGTAAGCGTGCAAAGCATGTGAATCTTTTGTGCTGTTTATGATTTGTTTATGTGAAAGTTTCCCTAAAAGATATTTTCCAAGATTGTCCTAGCTATTGTCTTTATACCTCAGGGCCCAGTTGATGTGTCCTAGTGAGTCCTGATGAGTGCAGCTCCAGCTGGGTCACATTCTAGAACAAGGAATAAAGGCTCCAATACCATCTCCTAAATCAACAGTGACTCCAAGAGTTGGAATCTAGGGCTGAAATTGCAGATTCATAAACAGAAATAAGTTTAAAGAAAAAGACTATTTAAGGGGAGACAATGACTATGAAGGATTCCACCACCTCCTTCTCCCCCTTCTCCTCTCCCTTATCCTCTTCCTTCTTATCATCAACCTCATAGTTTACACTTAGATGGCATTTAGTCTATGCCAGGCATGATTCTCAGCATTTTACACGTTAACTAATTTAACCCTAAGCACAGCTCTGTAAGGTGCATACAAATAATATCTCAATTTATAAGAAAACAGGGACACAGAAGGGTAAGTGATTTGCCCAGGGTCACATTGTTAGTAAGTGATAAAACCAGAATTGGGAACCCAGCAGTCTGGCTCCAGAGCTCACCTTGACATTTTTAAAACTGAGTGAAAGCAGACATCAAAATGTTGTTTTTTGTTAAACAAACATTTTTATTGGTGCTTCTCAGTACTGCACATGGGGGAAATTTGGATTAATATACAACCTCATGCTTGTAGGGAGGGCCTCTGTTCTTTATTTTACAGGTCACTACACTGAAGCCTTTCCTCTTTTCTCTGTACCACTCCCACAGTCGGCCAGGGCTTTGTCTGCTTGCGTCCCATAGTGCTCCATTTCTAGGGGGCCTGTCTGTATCTGTCTCCTTCATGCAATCCTCATTCTGACCTTTCTAAGTCATAGGTATATTCTCCTGTTCACAGAATAGAGTCTCGGACCTTTCACACTTTCAGTCTTCTGGTGTAACATCTGTCTGGACCATGTGTAGCTCTGCCTGGGTTTCCTCTTCTCCTTCACAAGGCCATTTAAAAATATTTACACACAGAATGAGTGTTTGGCATGTGGTGGAGAGCCCAGCTCCTGCTGGGGTTCTGGCTACAAAGGAATTGTTCTAATTTTGCTCAATTAGAGCCTCCTCCAGTGTATTGGGGTGATATATTTATTTGATTTCCTTGTTCCAAAACAACGGTGTTCAACTACTCGGTGCCATGAGGAGGGACTGAAGAAAAGGAAGACAGCATTAAAGAGAAGAAAAGGAGAAGAGAAGTGCAGGAAGGGCAGCCTGACATCTGGTAGCGTGAGTGGGGAAAGAACCTCTAGTTTGGCCAAGTGAGGCAGCAGCTGGCTGCGGTCCTGTCTCCTTACTCCAGGGACTGTAAAATGAGCCGATCTAGATTTGGAGGAAAGAGACAAAACAATATTACACATCATTCTGGCTCAGTATAGCCTTTGTAGAGGGCTCCAGGCACACAAACCACATGTAGCTAAAAATTACACCAACTAATGCTTTAGGATTTTTTTTCCCACAATTTACTATGATATATATTTTTAAACATACAGAGAAGTTGAAAGAATGGTACGTTAATTGTAAGTATTCTTACTGCTTAAATTTAACAGTTTTTAATATTTATTAGCATTTTGCCATAGTTGCTTCATCTGTGTGTTTATATACACGTAAGTATATATTTTATACGTATATATTTGTTTTTCTGAATTATTTGAAAATAATTGCCAACATCATGGCACTTTACTCATAAATACTTTAGCTTATATTGACTAAAAATAAATATTTCCTTCATGATCACAATACCATTTTTATACCTCAAAAATTTAAGAAATATTTTTAATGTCATCTAATACCTAGACAATACACAAATTTCCAACATCCTTTCAAAAATGTATTATCAGGATCTAATCTAAGTTCAACTTTGCATTTGTTTGTTATATCACTTCATTTACTTTGATTTATTTTTTAATTCTCTTTTTATTGACGTACATGCACAGAAAAATGCAACAAATTTTAAGTATCCAGATGAATGAATTTTCACAAAGTGAGTACATATATCTAACTACTACACAGATCAAAAATAAAATATTACCAGCACTTCAGAATCCTGCCTTGTATTCTCTCCTCAGTATGCATCCCTAAAGCTAACCACTATTTTGACATCAATTACTATTATTTTACCTGGTTTTGAACTTTATACAAATGGACTCATACAGTATGCACACTATCCCATAGGGCTTCCAAGGAGCGCCTGGTGGATTCGAACAGCTGACCTTTTGGTTAGCAGCCGCAGCTCTTAACCACTGCACCACCAGGGTTTCCTTATCTTGTTTAGCTTCTTCTAAACAACATTAAGTTTGTGAAATACATTAATATTGTTGCATGTGGCGGTAATTCCTTTATTCTCATTGCTATATACTATTATGTTTTATAAATATTCTACAATGTACTTGTCCATTGTGGATTGGCCATTTGGATATCCTCTTTTTTTCAAATACATGTTGAAGTCTATGAACATTTCTAACTGGGTTAGAAATTCAATTTTCTTATTAATCTGTCATGCTCTTATTAATTTAGAAGTTATATACTGAGCATATGAGTTCTTTGTTGAATATATGTATTCCAAATATACTTTTCCACAGTGTTTCTTGTCTTTAAATTCTCATAATTGTGATTCTTCTGAGGAGCTGTTTATTATAAAGAAGTCCAATTTATCAGTCTTCCTCTTCACAGCTGGTGCTTTTTGTGTTCTCTTTAAGAACTCTACCTGCTCCAAAGTCAGACATATATTCCCCTGTAGTTTCTTTTTGAGCTTTATTGCTTTACCTTTTATATTTAGATATACAGTCCATCTGGGTTTTATTTTTGTGTGTGACATGAGGTAAGTGTCAGATTCACTTTTTCCCATATGGCTATCCAGTTGAACCATTTCCATTAACTGGAATGATCTTTTTTTTTTCCTCTCTTCACTGAATATCAACTTTGTCATATATGAGGTGACCATATATTGGTAGATCTGTTTCTGGGTTTCTATTGTGTTTCATTGATCTACTTGTTTTTCCTTGAGCCAATACAACACTGTCTTCATTTCTGTAACTTCTTAGTAAATGTTAAAATCTGGTAGTGTAAGTCTTCCAGCTTTGTCCTTCTTCAAGATTACCTTGACTATTCTGAGCCCTTTGCATTTCCATACATAATTAAGATTCAACTTGTCAATTTTTAGGGAAATAAAATCTTTCTGGGGTTTTGATTAGGTTGCATTAATCTATAGATCAATTGTGGACAGTTGCCATCTTTACAATACTGAATCTTCTAATCCATAAACATGGAATAACACTCCATTTACTTATCTTCTTTTATTTCTGTTAATAATGCTTTGTAGATTTCTATATAAAGTCCTTATACCTCTTTTTTTTTAGATTTAATTCTAGGCATTTGATGTTTTCTGGTGCTGGAGTAAATAAATAGTATTTGTTATTATTTTATTTCAAATTGATTGTTGCTGGTACAGAGAAATACAATTGAATTTATATATTCACTTTGTACCTAGAGACGCAGCTAGTCAAATAGTTTGACTATAGCTTCTTTTGTATTTTCTGCCATTTTTGTATTTCTATGTCATCTGAGAATAAAGACAGGTCTATTTCATTTTTTCCAGTCTCATGTCTTTTTCTTGTTTAATGCTCTAGCAAAAATCCCTAGTGCAATGTTGAACAGAAGAGGAGATAGGACCATCTATGCATTGTCTCAACTTTTTGTGTTATTACTGTCATAATTTTAATTATTTATATATATATTTCTATTATTCTTGTTTTGTGCAGTCAATATTCATTTAGATTTTCTTACATAATAGTCTGTTGTGCTATAATGCTTTGAAACATGAATTTGCTTTAATGCAATTGATATAGAACAATTCTATATTATAGATAATGCAAATTTTGCATTTCCTAATGCTCAATTTTATTCATGAGAAACACTGTATAAATGCAGAAAACTGTACCCCGTTTAACTGAATAACGTAAGAATACACAAAATGCACACATGCATTCACCTCAAACATCTGCCAGCTACCTGAGTTCACCACATGTTTAATAAATTATACCCGTACACATCTGATGTTATAACTTTCTGTTCAATTCCAAATAACTCTCCTTTCACCGCTTCGTAATAATTCACAAGCAACAATATTTCTGACACCCACTTCCATAAGTAAACTTCAGGGTTTTTTTCAAGATCAAATGCCATTTTTATTGTAGAATTTGTGTATTTAACCATGTAACGTGTAAACTTTGCTACAGTTTTTATTAAGTTCTTATCTTTTGTGTGTTTGTCACTCACAAATTTTTTGAGTGCTGTATACCTAAACACATTTTTCCCATAAGCCCTGTGGTTTTTATTATGTGATTTGCTGCACAATGTGCTGGTTTTTAGGAATGAATTATAGCAGAACTGACTGTATTTACCATTTCTACTGCTTTTCTTTTCTTCCTGAATTTTTTTGCAAGGAGGTGGTATTCCTGCTGAGAACTTTCCCTTCTGCCTGAAAAACTCTCTTTCGTTACTAAGTATTTCTTTTGGTGTTTCTCTGCTGGTGATGAATTCCTTCATTTTGTCTGAAAATAGTTTTATTTTTCCTTTACTTACGAAAGAGATTTCTGCATGGTATAGAAATCTAAGTTGGCAGGTATTTTCTTTCAGCATCTGACTTTTCTGTTAGGAAATCAGCTATCAGTCATATTATTACTTTTTTTAGGTAATATGCTTCTTTTCCTCTGGATGCTAGTAGTATTTTCTCTTTATCTTTGATTTTCATCAGCTTTTCTGTGATGTATCTAGTTGTGATTTGTTTGTACTTACCCTGATGTGGGTTGATTGTGCTTTTTGAATCTGTGGCTTGATATTGCTCATCAGTTTTTGAAAATTCTCAGCAATTAATGTTGCACATATTATTCCTACTCCAGTCTTTCTCCTATGTGTCTAGGGCTCCAATTATACATAGGCTAGACCATGTCGCATAAGTTTCTTAATACTCTTTTCTATACTTTTCATCTTTTTTGCTTTTAATCCTTCAATCTAAATATTTTCTAGTGATCATCTTCCAGCTTACTTATCCTCTCTTCAGGTATCTCCAGTCTCCTCTCTAACCCATCTCCTCTCCTAAACTCAACTGAGTTATTAAATTCTAGTGATTTTATTATATTTTCTTGTCCAGAATTTCTGTTTGGATTTTTTGACAATCCCAGTTCTCTAGTGAAATTCTTCATTTCGTCACCTGTTTTATTGAATGTATTAGTCCAGTTATTTTAAAGTCTGTGTGAGCCCTGGTGGTGGAGTGGTTAAAAGCTCAGCTGCTAACCAAAAGGGTGGCAGTTCAAATCCACCAGCTGCTCCTTGGAAACCCTATGGGGCAGTTTTACTCTGTCTTATAGGGTCACTATGAGTCAGGATTGACTTGACAGTAGTGGGTTTGTTTGTTTGTTTTTCAGTATTTGATAAGTCCAATATCTAAAGTTCTTTTCTAGGCCCTTTCTCCTTGGTAATTCTGAACTCCAATTTTTGTCTCTCCAGCACACAAGGGTGCATAAATTTTCTTTCTACTCTTTAGCCACTTTTTGCTTGGTTTCTTTGCCTCTTATCCTGCACATCTTAATCAGCGAATATCTGAACTGTTGGGCTCATTTCTCTGCACCTTCCTTCTCTCTGGGATCTTGGCCCTTAAAGTCCTGGCTGCCATATTAGCGTGGAAATCTATTCAGTGGTTTAAAATTCTTCTGGCTTCATTACTTCAAAACAGTAGCCCTCTGCCCATCTTTTAGTGTTGTGCTCACCTCTATTGGTTTTTCTTCTTTTTGAGTTTTGCTCCCCAAAACCTAGCTGCCTATACAGTTCTCCAATACCTTAAAACTGACAGTATCTATATTTTGTCCAGCTTTTCTAGCTTTTCCCAGCAGATTTGTCTTCTACAAGCAGCTGTCTCATAGCTAATCTTAGGAATGATTTGTCCAAAAGTTTTTCTAAATTTGTTGCATTGTCACTGGCCCTACTTCAGCTCAGTGCGTAAAACCCACCTGGTTCCTATCTGTCCTTTTCCTCCCAAAAACTGAAGTAGGAAGGGACAGTAATAATGCTGTACTAGGAAAGATTTAAGCCTAGATTTCACTTTTCACATGTTAGTTTTGTTATGTTTTTTTGAACTTCAGGTACTCTATGTTCTTAACTGTAATGAGACTGCATTATAATCACACAAAAATTATCAGGTAATTGAATCCAATACTCCCTTGGGGACTTATCCATTTTGTTTTCTCTCTCAAGAGTAAAAACATTTAGCCACACTGAGTGAAGTGGGGACAGTGACCATGAGCATATTCACTGCTCCCTTTGAATATCTAGAAACATCCAACCAGGTCCTGGCCCTTTAAACCTAGGGAGAAAAGTTGAGAGAGACACAAACTTGTTGCTTTCCCAGTGTGGGATGTCCAGTAAATAACAGCATGGATTGCAGTGACCCAAACTTGGGTTCAAGACCATGCATTTCCAATTTTATGACCTTGAGCAAATAAAGTTTCTTCTGTATATATAAAGTTTCTTCTATAAAGTGGGCAAAGTAATAGTACTTACCTCTTTTGTTTGTGGTGAAGTTTAAATTAGATAAAGCAGTAAAACACTTAATATACTACCTAGCAATTACATACACTCTCAGAAAATGTTAGCTTTTTTTTTTTTTTAAATCACAGTCCATTAACACTTTAGTAGTGACTCTTTACAGGGGCACTGAAAGCTCCAGGACCCTAAATCAGCTGGTGAGGAGTACCCTGATAAACTTTACCTCCTTGACACTTTTGCTTTGAGAGTGGTTAAGAGACTACAAAATTAATTTGTGAGGTTCTTCTGATTTTGTCCCCCACCTACCCAAGTTCTAAAAACCAGAATGTGGCAAAGAAAGAAAATATATCTGCTGCCTTAGGATAAGGAAGTATTATATTTATAAATGTGTGTAAGCACCTTTTGTGCGGATCTCTGCAGGTATCTCCCTCTATGCCTGTCACCGTCTATACTCATTTGCAAACATTTATTAAGTTTCTCCTACATTTCAGTCACTGGCAAAGGTAGCAGGCATATCAATAAAGAGCCTATACCAAGTGCCAATGTTCTGTTTCCTCTGCATATGCATGTCACTTAGTCCTCAGCATATGCCTCTAAATTACAAACTCTTGTTACCCTAATTTTACAGATTAGAAAACTGAGACACAGAGAGTAACTTGTTCAAGATCAAACAGATAAAAATTAATGGATTAGTCCTTGTTCTCATGGTGCTCACAGTCTACAAAATAGAGAGGTTATTAGTAGAACATTTTTAAACTACATCAAATGTAATATTACCCAAAAGCTAGCAAGCATCTAGGTAATTGGAAATTAGTTTATTTTTCAATTTTAATTTAGTCATTTGGAGTCATGTATCTACAGCCTGCATCTGTGTTTCTAGCATTCTTGGTGTCTCATTATTTGTCTTTATAAGAAATACAATCAGCTTCCTTGTCAGAGTAATTTTGATGGCCTTTGAACAGACTAACCTGAGATTCCTCTAAAATGCTTTTAGAAATACTAATGTAACTGTTCTTTAAAAAACAGAAGTGTGTTAATGACAAGTGTAAGTTGCTTAACTGACAACTTTGTTAGAAGGAGTGTTAAGAAATCTAGAATATTTTTTATTCAGTTGACAAGACTCCAGCATAACTGCAGTTTGCTAAGAATGACTAAGATATAAAACGTAATATATGTGAGAATATTTAATCACTACAGAAAACTTAAAACTAAGTACAATGCCTAGGAACATATGATTCGGAAAGTTGCTAACCGATTTGCAATCTGGTTAAGAATAATATTCTACAAGGCATGTGTGGTATGATTTCCACGCCGTGAATTTGATCACTATCGATATAATAGGTGGGTCATAGGAGACTATATCTGTCTTTAGAATTTAAATACCAGTGCTACATTTTTAAGGTGTAATATAAATATTGTTTTAAAGGAGACTATTCTCAAGAAATCAGTCATGCAATGAGGAAATGTTGTTAGAAGCCTAGAGCTGTAGAATATAGATTCCTTGAGTTGAAAATGTTCTTGGAGTCTCCTCAGGATGTTTGGGATGGAGGGAAAGAACAACAATCAACAAATATTAATAAACATCTGAGCACCTATTCGGTGTAGGCAACAATGCTTGTGGCTTAGATGACCCTCCATCTCATTTTTAAACTTATTTTATGGTTTTATGTTCTTACCCCACCCCTGCTATCCCCTCCTATACACACACATACACAGTAAAGTGTACAATAAAGGAAAGAATTGTTTTTATTGACATATCTTTAGTACCTAAAAGAGTGTCTATAGTTTGTGTACAATACATAATTGGCAAATGAATATGTGAAACAAAAATGTATAAGATACAGTCTTTGCCCTTACAAGATGGCAGCACGGGTAGAAGAAAGACAGCTCAACTGGAAGTACAGAGACCAAGGCTCTCATCCTGGTCTGGCCAGAACTTTTTCAGCCTCAGGCAGAAGACTTCAATTTCCTTATGTGTAAAGCAATTGGACTATCTCTAAAATTTCCTTTTACTTTAAAATGCCATCATTCTATATCAGTCTTCAAATATGTGAAGAATGTTCACCCCTTGAGTATAAAAGAACGGGCAATTTGCTTAGAGTTTTTCTAGGAGGTAGATCACTAATGAGATGGATTTGGCACCCAAAATAGCCAAAACAGTCTTGAAAAAGAAGAAACAATGTTGGAAGATGTATTCATTTTCTAGAGCTGCTATAACAATTTACTGCAAACTAGGGACTTAAAACAACAGAAATTTATTGTCTTACAGTTCTGGAGGCTGAAAGTCTGAAATCAAGGTGTCAGCAGGGCCATATTCCTTCTAGAAGCTCTGGGGAAGATTCCATGCCTCTTCCAACTTCTGCTGGCTGCACTACTCCAACATCTACCTTCATCTTCACTATCACCTTCTCTTCTGTGTGTCTCTCCTCTGTGTGCTTCCTAGAAAGACATTTGTCACTGGATTTAGGGCCTACCCAGAAAATCCAGAAGGATCTCCCCATCTCGAGATCCTTGACCTAATTACCTCTGCAAAGATCTTTTTTCTAAACAAGAAAACATTCACAGGTGCTGGAGCTTACAATATGGACATAACTTTTGGGGACCACCATCCAGTAAACTACAAGCATAAAATAGGGAACCTTTATCACCACATTCACTTTCTATGGAGTGGGTCCAAATTCTCACACCTGAAGTCTGGTGCAAACAAATGTACCTTTCTTTGTTTTTCTATAACCGCTTTTTCTCTATTTTGAATTCCCCATTTCTCAGAGCAATGAACTCCAAATTCCATGGTCTGTCCACTTGGGGTGCTGTCTATCCATGTGAGCATGAGCTGAGACACCCTCAGCCCCCTCTAGCCTTTGACAAGCAGCCCACACGGGTCACTATCACACAGTTCCTGACCGTGCCCTCATTTTCCCTTCTCTTCAGGCCTGTGACACTCCTTGCTGCTACAATACACTGCAAGGCATGTGGGAGCTCATCTTGCCGTCTCAGTACCCACCTGCCTAGCCTGGCATGGCAGAAATGACCAGAGAACC
Organism: Dugong dugon; assembly: GCA_030035585.1. Taxonomy (NCBI): domain Eukaryota; kingdom Metazoa; phylum Chordata; class Mammalia; order Sirenia; family Dugongidae; genus Dugong; species Dugong dugon. The sequence goes on along the minus strand of CM057464.1, from coordinate 139,345,193 downwards.
CTCCTCAGTTCATAAAATGAAATTTCTCTACATGGTTATCAGTGGAATATATTGTCTCATAGTCTCTGGAAATAAGACTGACAATCATCTCACAGAATATTGCTGAAGAGATTTCAATGAGAAAGAACAAACCAATTTACCAAAACTCACAGAATTTTACAGCTGAACAGAATTTTAGAAAGGCTAGTCCTCTAATTGGATAGATGAAAACACTAAGGCCATAAAGATTTTAAAACTACTCTCTCCAAGCCATGCTGCAAAATGGCAAATCCAGACCCAGTGCTCTCTCTCCCCCTGAATCATCCTGTCTCACCCACTGTGCCCCAGGAACATGGATGAATCTTCAGTAAAGGCTTGTGTAGTTATTGTGGTTTGGGAGGGATGTGGGCCTCTCACTGACCCACAGCAGATTGAGCCTAGCCTAATTCCATTGGCTGTATAGCAAATTTCTTCAAATTAAACATCTCCTAAAATCCCAACAGAAAGTTCATCAAATCTCAGAGTTCACACTGGTAGTCTTGACACCCCACCCAGACCCTTCCTCCTCTAGTTGATTTGCTGAATCGTGGATTGGGTGGACCCTCTCTGAGGCACTACGGCAAGTAGTGGCACTATGGTTAAGGGCTTGGCTATTAACCAAAAACAAAGGTTGGAGATTCGAACCCTCCAGCAGCTCTGTGGAAGAAAAACCTAGAGATCTGCTCCTGTAAAGATTACAGCCTAGGAAACCCTATGGGGCAGTTCTACTCAGTCACATGGGGTCACTGAGTCAGAATCAGTTGGACGTTACCTAACAATAACAACAGGCCAGGTGCTGGGGCAGCTTGCCTTGAAAGTGAAGCAAGACAAAAACAAGGGAGGAAGGGCCAGGAAGAACTGAGAGCGTCCTCATAGTAGGCTGCCTGAGGACAGAAAAGGAGAAGGGCTGAAAGGGTTTCTAGACACTTCTAGAGGTGTATTTTGCACAGCAGCCTAATTGCAGGGGAAACAACACTTTGAAGTTGAAATGTAGCCTGCAGAAAAAAAGAATAATAAAATAAAATGGTCTTCTTCTCTCCCTTTTTTCTCCCCATGGCCCAATGCCTCCTCACTTCCTAATCTTTCTCCCTCTTTTCCATGCATCTGTTATCATTCCTTCCTCTTCAGTGGCCAACTTCTTTATCCCCAGGCTGTCCTTTTCCCCATTTCCTTCTCTCCCTTCATTTCTCCCTTCCTTTATTTCTTTTTTTCCTCTCTCATTCTTTTCACTCTTCTGCAAAGGGCCATAATATAGATTTTTTTAGTTAAGTTTTACTTGTTAGATAAAGTAATACATTCTATTTTCTTTTTCAAATGAGTGACTGAGCAATTTAAAATTTCTTTTTTTTTCCTCCCTTATGTTCTTTATATGTCAATGGCCCGAAATTATTAATTTTGCCCTATAGATCAATGACCCCAAAAGATAATAGATTCCACCTGAGGCCTTTTGTAGTCCTACCCTCTAAAGTGTTTGACCCCAAGAAGAGTTGGGTTGTTTCTCCTCTGCATTCAGAGGATAATTATCATTTGATCCTGTGGAAGAAAGTTACTATCAGTGTGATCTTGGGAAGCTAGACTCTCTCAGGAGATGCTCACTACTCTGCTCTTACCTACCTCATGTCACCTCAAGAAGGGACATGCTGGACATGAAATGGACAATATCTTTAGGAGGTGAAGAATTTACCCCTATTGAGGCAAGTGCCTCCTCAGGGCCTAAGAAGAAGATCTTAGGGCTCTCCAAAGTTTGAGGGCAAAAGCATTATGCATGTATATACTGGGTTTACTTCGTGCAGGTATTTCTTAAAGAAAAAGACAGGAGTAGGATGCTCAGGTGCCATATTATTATTCACTCAAGTATGCAGGACTAGCACAGTTTGCTGCCTATGGTATATACTAAAAATATGTACAGAAGTGAATTAGAGTTGAGTAGTTCAGGAAGCATGAGAAGTAACCAGCATGAATGAAAAAGAGGGCAGAGACTGGTCTATACTGAGGAGTAAGGTTTGCCAGGTTGTATGTGGTCAGATTATGAAGGGCACTGAAAGCCAGGAGAGTAGCTTAGACTTGATGTTTCAGACAAGAGGAGGCTTTGATAAGTGTCTTTGATTTAAGGGGTGGCAATAATAAAGCAATGTTTAAGAAAGATTCACTTGGCAATGTAAGGTAGGATGAACTAGGAAGAGAATGGAACCAGAGGCCCCAGCCAGAAGACGGATACAGAAATCCAGTCATAAACTAATGAGGGTTCAGACCGGAATGGTAGAAATAGGATGGCCGTACCAACACTGAACTAAGCTGCATTCCTTAAGTTCACTTAAGACAACTACATATTTAAGTTAAGAAGCCCTGGTGGTGCAGTGGGTTAAGCATTTGACTGCTAACTGAAAGATCAGTGGTTCAAACCCATCAGCTGCTTCAGGGGATGAAAGATGTGACAGTCTGCTTCCATAAAGACTTACAGCTTTGGAAATCCTATGAGGCAGTTCTACTCTGTCCTATAGTGTCCTATAGGGTCACATAAGTCAGAAGTGACTGTATGCAATGAGTTTGGTTTTTTGAGTTTTAGTTTAAATGGTGATATACTTGATGGGTTTAATAACCAAAAAAAACTGATATATTACATTTACTATTCCTTTCTCAGAGCCTTGCAGTATTTACTCTTTAATGCACTGTAGCCATTATCTACTTGACACTCTCACTGCATACACACACACACACACACACACACACACAGACACCAATTGCCATCGAATCAATTCCAACTCATAGTGACCTTATAGGACAGAGTAGAACTACCCCACAGGGTTTCCAAGGTAGAAGTACTGACCTTTCAGTCAGCAACTGAGCTTTTAATCACTGTGCCACCAAGGCCTCTATATAGATATGTTGTTGCTGTGTGCCTATCATAGCAACTCTATAGGACAGAGTAGAACTGCCCCATAGGGTTTCCTAGGATGTAATCTTTACAGGAGTAGATTGCCAGATCTTTTCTCCTGTGGAACCGCTGGGGTGTTTGATACTGCACATATAAAGACCTAATACTTGATAGAAAACTTCATTACAATTTGACTAATGGGTGCAGCTGTAAGGGGGTAGCTGGCATCATAAGGCTTGGGTTTTGATCCCAGTTCTCCCAATTAGTAGCTGTATGGCTTCAGGCAAGTTATTTCACCATCTTGAATTTCAATTTCCTCAGCCATAAAATGAAGATTACAGTACCTCTCTACAGGATTATGGTTAAATTTAAATGAAAAAAAGAGTACATGAAGGTACTTTATAAATTTTAGAGTGCAATCTGAGTACAAGATTTTATTTTTGTGTGCAGTTATACATAAATCAAAACTGAAGTTCTCAGTCATTCAAAATGAAACTTCATTAAAGATCTACATAGCTATCTCTTTCCTGCAGTTGTTGGGGTGGACCCCACTGCAAAAGATGAGAGGAAGTGGCATCAGGCAAGCAGGTGACATCATAAGTATTGCCAAGAGATAATAGAACTACAGTCAAGCCTGTTAAATAACAACTGTGATGCATTGCAGACAGGTAATGCATCAAGACTTGGCGAGATGGGGTGGGTATCAAGAAGGTCTGGTATCAGGTGCTGGCACCCTAGACGTGGCACTGAAGTTCAGGCCAAGACTGGGTTCAAAGAGGACGTGCAAAAGCAAAACCAGACCGAGCTTCAGGAGAAACTTTGAAAGAGACAAAAAAAAAAAAAAAAACCCAAGGCAGAAGCATAGGCACAGGGGACAAAGCAAGACAGATGCATATCACTAGAGGCAGGTTATGGGGAAACAACTTGGGCATAAAGGACAAGGTAGTAATATTGTTATTAAACCAAGACCAAAGTGTAAGCCAGTCAGCCAAAGGCTAACACAACACTGAGCTGCCTGAGCTACTGTCCTCGAGTTCATGAAATTTCCTCCCTACTGGTAAAGTTGATATTTTTTATACTGAAGTGCAAAACCAAAAAAAAATTACCAAACCAGCAGCTGTCGAGTTGATTCCAACTCATTGCAAACAGGAGGTTATATTCACACCTATTAAATTTCATCTTGTTTCTTTTGGCCCATCAGTCCAGCTTGTCAGTATCTTTTTGAATCTTGACTCTGTCATCTGAGTAATTAGTTGTTGCTCCCAGCTTCGTGTCATCTTCAGATTTGATGAGTGTGCTTTCTAAGTTTTGCTGCTGGTTTATTAAAAGCTGAATAGAACAGAGCCAAGACAGAACAATGTGGTACATCCCTAAAACCTTCCTTTGGGATACAGCCAACTTCAAAGCCACTTCTTAATATGTTCTCAGTGAACACCAGTTTCTTCATTTTTCCACAAGAGCATCAAAGGAGGTACTATCAAATGTCCTGCTAAAATCCCGAAACACTGAAAGCCATAGCACTGCCCTTAAATTTCTATTCTCCACTCCCTGATACATTTAGGTGCCTCAGCACACACACTTGGAGTCCCTGGGCCTCACAGTTAAGCACTTGACTACTAGCCAAAAGGTTGCTGGCTCGAACATACCCAGAGGCACCTCAGAAGACAGACCTGGAAATCTTCTTCCAAAAGATCATGGCCAGGTAGGATGTGGTCCCCAACTGCAGTCATAAAAAGACTACGGTTCACCCTAACGACCTCATCTTAACTAATTACATCTACAATGGTCCTATTTCCACATAAGCTCACATTCACAGGGACCAGGGGCTAGGACTTGAACATATCTTTAGGGCAAACACAATTCAGCACATAATAATCTGTGTCTTAATATCTCTGATTTCCCCATACCAGATAAGTACTAAACAAATATTTATTTACTGAATGTATGAATCAACAAAGTAAATATTTTTGTATTATCTTGGAGCTCTGGTGGTGCAGTGGTTAAGTATTTGGTGGCTAACCAAAAGGTCAGCAGTTCAAATCCACCAGCTGCTTCTTGAAACTCTACGGAGCAGTTCTATTCTGTCTTATAGGGTGTATTATCTGGTAACTTTCAAAAACAGGAATTAAATACTTCATATCGGAAAAAGGAAATAAGGGCTTTCTAAATCCATGCTGGTTGCTAAGAAGCCGTCACTTCCCTTCCTAGGTTTCTAATTCAAATTCACTGACTTATAGTGTCTGAAATCCATCTTCTCCCCCTTATTAATAATTAGTATACTTGCTCTCCCAAGCTTTGCAACCCTCTCTTCAAAAATCCTGCAAAATTACCAAGAGTAGTTTCATAACCACACCAGTAAGCCATTTAATTCTGGTAGAATGTAGTTTACCCAGAAGCCTGAGCACCTTTAAGGCAGCTGAGTGTTTTTCCACTATTACTTTCTTTATCTGGTGTTTCTGTTCCTTTTTAACTACTTTTGCTCTGCTCTTTCTAGCTTGAAGATCGTTCTCATGATAGAGAAGACAGAGGTGAAGTCAAAGTTGAGTAGCTCTGCTCTCTCAGTCACTTAGCAGTACACCACCCATCCCTATTCCATCCGACCTCTACCCCTTCCTGATTTGTGGGTTCAAGATATAATTTCAAACTTCCTCTTCTCTTGTCTTTAGCATTTTTATCATGATGATGTTTAGACTTCCTGATTATATCTTATATTCTTAGCCACTTTGAAAATATCCATCCTTGGTAATGAGCTCCTCCTTCAATCTGCTGTGGGCTGGCTAAGGGAGAAGGGGTGAAGAGATGGAATGGGGTGGAGGGTCAGGCTGAGGATGTGGCAGACATTTCCTGCCTGGGGAGGCCACAGGAGAACAAGCAGCACAGGTACCAGAAACACCCAAAGGCTGAACGTCAGACTTCAGCTGCCAGAAAACACAGGCCCTAAGCTTGCCAGGTATCCTCTGTTGAACCAGACAGTCAAGTAGTTTAGCTTCTTATCTGATAACATGAACATTTTAGATATGTTGTTATTTTAATTTTAGATTTGCCTTATCTTAATTCCAGATTGCTATTTAATTACCAGTGGCTTGGAACATTTCAGCTTTTAGTATCTCACTAAGTTAAGTATTTAATGATCTGTAAACAAACACTTGGGAAGATGCTACTTAAAGGGACTTGGTGATCCCTCTGTACTTTGTAAAATAAATGAATTCACTCTTGAATTTATCTTCCAATTTTCAAGTAAGAGTTTTGCTACTAGTAGGAAAAAAAACTGGGGCTGGTGTGGTAGAGTTTGATGGAAAGGAAACATCAGTATAGAAAGCTTTGGGGTTTTTAGCCCCCACCCCTACTGGGGGTGCAGTCTTTTTGTGGAGGCTTTCTGGCTGTTGTAACTTGGGAGGGAGGGGTAGGGCAGTGGAAGAGGAAAGCAGTGAGGTGGAAGCAGGACCATGAGGGAGGAGAAACATCTGTAAAAGTAGGTTGAAACAGGTTGAAATCCAAGAAGAGGAACTGCAAAACTCCAAGAAACAAATATAGACATGACAGAGAGAGACAGGAAGAGACAAAAAGAGAGACAGACAGAAAGATATTAATTTAAACATAAAGGTGAATTCATAGATGGGAGGAGATGAAAAGCTAGAGGAATCACTAAAGGGCAAACAAAGTTAACAGAACAAGGATGTGCAGGAAACACAAGGATGCTTGGAGCACATTCTTTTGAAATACACACTCCTTATTTCTTTAGATGATGGACTTTTACTCCTTATAAGAACCATTTCTCACAGGACTGTCAGACTTTCTTTCTTTCTTTTTTTTTTGAGAGCCACTTATACTTCTTGGGTCTCTTCTAGAATCTCGAGTCTCAGGATTGTGCGTTTTGAAAAATATGCCTCACTCTAGACATGAGGCTTCTTTCTTTATTTCCTTTGACTATTATGTGTTTTATTACATAGTCACTTCTACTTCAGCAGCTAATTTTCTCTTATTCATCAGAATTAAATCCAGAGTGGCAGTTCTCCTTTTTGTTTGTAAGAAATGAAACTGGCAGGAGGGCAAGTCAAGCATTTCTCAGATGTTCTGCTTCTAATTCATTAGTATTGAGCAATCTAAGATATGTCTACTGGTCCCACCCCATCTGGAGCAAGGGAGAATGAAGAAGAAAACCAAAGACACAAGGGAAAGTTTAGTCTGACGGACTAATGGAACACAACTACCTCAGCTTCCACCAGACTGAATCTAGCACAATTAGATGGTGCCCGGCTACCACCACCGACTGCTCTGATAGGGATCACAATAGAGGGTCCTGGACAGAGCTGGAGAAAAATGCAGAACAAAATTCAAACACACACACACACAAAAAAAGACCAGACTTACTAGTCTGATGAAGACTAGAGAAACCCCGAGAGTATGGTCTCTCCGGATACCCTTTTAACTTGGTACTAAAGGCACTCCTGAGGTTCACCCTTCAGCCAAAGATTAGACAAGCCCATAAAACAAGCAAAAATACACGTAGTTCAACCATGTATACCAGATTAAATGGGCATACCAGCCCAGGGGCAAGGACAAGAAGGCAAGAAGGGACAGGAAAGCTGGACAAATGGAAATGGGGAACCTAAGTTTAAGAAGGGGAGAGTGTTGACACATCACAAGGTTGGCAACCAATGTTACAAAACAATATGTGTATTAATTGTTTAAGGAAAAACTAATTTGCTCTGTAAACTTTCACCTAAAGCACAATAAAAATAAATAAATCAGTATTGAATCAATCAGTGTTTTCAACTTTTTTTAATGGGCCAACTTGGGTGTGGTACACAGTGATGAGAACTGATTCAAAGAGTCAACGTCGAGATTGCACTTCAGCACAGAGTCAAGCCATTTGGCTGTGGTATATCCTCTGTGAGAGTTATATCAGTTCATAATTCTCCTTCAGTTTCAATACCACTAAGCAATTCATACTAACAGAGATATGAGGAAGAACCTGCATTATGTATAAGTATGCCTTTCACACTAAAAATCTAGCATTATTAAGGCTGCATGGGAATGCTAATGTCTTCTATGCCTTGGATAAAGTTAAAAAAAAAAAACCTTTGAAATTATAATAAAATAAGTTTTGAATTAACTAGAAGCTTCAAAGAAACAATTACTCTTTTGAAAATTCTTTCCTAAACAAAATTAATCTGAAACCTTACATGACACAATTAAATATATTTTCACCTTGGTTAAAATTGTTACTAGTGGAAGCCTTTAGGAAAGCATTAATGGACTTTTTTGTTCTTGAGCTGCAAAAATGAATAAATTCAATACCTAGCTGATTGGTATAATAATTTAACAATTCTCTGATTCTAAGCTAAAACTTCTATCAGGGCAATGACTCCATGATCATCATTTATGTTGAAGTCTGCCCAATATGTTCAAAAGATTTCTGCTTATTATAACATTGCAGAGGAAGACGTTTTCATTTGATCATCTTTGAGGCAATAGAATCCTAAAATCTAACTCTTTGTAATATAAAAAAATATTGTGAATCTTTGAACTCCTCTTTTGTAATAATGCTTTGTGCTTTCTGTGCTGGTTTGCCTGACTCCTGATCTCCTCACATCCCATCAGCAGAGCATGATGGGGCACTGTGTAAACACTGGTACTAGTTGCCATCGAGTTGACTCCAACTCATTGCAACCCCATGTGTGTCAGAGTAGAACTGTGCTCCATAGGGGTTTCAATGGCTGATTTTTTTGGAAGTAGATCTCCAGGCCTTTCTTCTGAGGCACCTCTGGGTGGACTCAAATCTCCGACCTTTCAGTTAGCAGCTGAGCACATTAACCATTTGCACCACCCAGGGACTCTGGGTAGATGAGGCACCAGTAGATGTAGACACTGTTAGATATGGCAAATGACAAGTGCTCATGAGCACATTTCCCACAGACAGGTTTTCCTAAGCCTCCCTCTTAATAGTGGCTTACTTGTAGGATGATAATCTGGTGGCCTTGCCTCTGTGTTGAGAAAGCAGAGCACAAGGAAAGGCCATGGGGAGCACTACCTTGGTTAAATCTTTCTCGAATTGTCAGTGAGACATGGAAGCCACAGAGACATATTTCAGTGGGTGATAGTAAAAGAGAAATGTATGGATAAAGTTACAGAGTGTTTTACTTTATAAAGTGAAAGGAAAGAGGGCTTAAAATGGGCCCTAGATAAAAGAGTGAGAAAGCTCTTTCCTCTAAATGTCTTTCCCTGCAGGCACTCACAAAATGCTAGAATGCTACACTTAGCTCACAAATGCTCACGGCCATGTTTAAAACAAAGGAGGGAAAAGAAAAAGCACTTTTATTTTCTCTATAGCCTCCCCTTCCTTTACCTCTGACCCTGATCATGATGCCTTGAGGTAAGGCTGGTTATAGGAGTAGGCAGTTCTTTTGCCGCTGTATAAGAAGGAAGGAAAGTGAAATCTGAGGTTAAGCAAAGGTGAAGACGTCTTAGTTTCCTGCTGTAGCGGAGTCCTCAAGTGGACGGCTTTGAAGAAGAGAAATTTATTTTCTCACAGGTTAGGAGTCTGTAAGTCCAAATTCAGGGCACCAACTATAGGGGAAAGTTCTTTCTCTCTTTCTGTCTGTCAGCTCTGGGGGAAGACCTTTGTCTCAGCTTCTATACAGCCCAGCATTCCTCTGTTTGCTGGTGATCTTCACATGGCATCTATCTTCCCACATTGGTCCTTGTTTCTGTGTCTAATCTGCTCTTTTTATCACTCAGAAGTGATTAGGTTTAGGACACACCCTACACTGGTATGGCATAACAAAGAAAACTCTATTCCCAAATGGGATTACATCCACAGATACAGGGGTTAGGATTCCAACACATATTTTCAGGGGACACAATTCAATCTATAACAGAAGGTTACCCATGGAGGCAGGTCATGCAGACAAAGCGGAGCAATCATCCTAGACATGAACATACTGGGAAACAAGGGAAAGTCTAAAACATCAAAGGCCAGATAGAAAAACAGGATCTGAACCTACAGGTGTGAAAAGAGGAGAACAAGCAAGACCAAGAGAGTGAGTTCAGGAGACTGAGCCCAGATATGCCCCCCCTGAGACAATGTTACAGGAAAAGAGTGTAAGAATCAGTTTGTATGTCTTCTTAGGAAAAGGGTTAAAAACCCCTTTGACCTCAAGTAGATTCCGATTCATGGTGATCCTATAGGACAGAGTAGAACTGCCCCATAGGTTTTCCAAGGAGCAGCTGGTGAATTCAAACTACAGACCTTTTGGTTATTATCCGAGCTCTTAAGCACTGCATTACCAGGACTACATTCAAGGGGGTTAAACATATAAAACCAAACCCGTTGCCATCATTCGTCCGACTCATAGCAACCCTATAGGTCAGAGTAGAACTGCCCTATAGGGTTTCCAAGGAGCAGGATGGTGGATTCAAACAGCTGACCTTGTGGTTGGCAGCCAAGCTCTTAACCACTACACCACCAGGACTCCACGGAAGGGGACTAGGTGGAAGCAATTAAGGGCATCATGCTTGTCAAGACATTTTTTGGATTGAACTCAGTTCTTCTCCTCACATATAGGACCATCATTAGCATACTGTGTGTGTGTGTGTGTGTGTGTGTTGAGAAGAAGGAATCTACTGGACCTCTTAATGATCCAGACTGACAAGTAACAGTCTCCACAAGTACACAAGGCATTCATTTTATCACTTTGAGCATAAGATAAGGCCCAGAGTTTGGGCTGAAATAAATGCTGTTCTTTATATATATAATCCATGTTCAGAGAATATACTTTGTGCAGCAAGAGGAGAAAACTGAACTAAATGAAGACTTTTTTCCTATAGAGCTTATGACATTTGAAGAATTATGTGGGTTATCACTGATGCCACCTAAGCACCCTCTAAAATAACCGAGAAAAATGCTCCACGGAGACCTGAATTACACGTGTGCAGAATACCTTCATATTCTATTTAACAGATCTGAGTTACGGGGAAGGGATAATTATGGAAAAGAAAAACAGAAACCTTGAAATAAGGAAAGCCTTTTATAACACGTGAAAATGGGCAAGTGAGGAGTTGGCATGCATGATGTAGAAAAAGAGTACATTTGTAGCTAATGCCTCAGGTGAATTGTTCAAGAACACTTCACCCTTGGAGAAGGATTTCCTCTAATTCTGTCAAGGTTGGAGTCTGCATGGGTTATGTGCCAGGTAATTGTCTGGTCACAAGTTAACAGTGTCGAGAGGCTATTTTAAAGATGAATAGGAACGTAAAACGTATTTTGTCTTATTCTCCACTTTGAATATGTCTCTGGAACAAAACTTGTACTTTAAATGAAATGGAAAAATGTAATTTTTATGAGTTACAGGATTTTTTTTTCCTTCACACCACTGACAATGGAACAAAAACATTCAGAGGGAGACAGCCTAATGTCATGTAAGTATTTGTAATTTGTTCTTACTGTTGTACACGAGGGACATACTGAACCCCCTCCCTGACTAAAAATATGACATTATTTAAGTTCTGTCATCACACTCCAATACTTTCCAATAGTGAGAAGAATTTTGCATTTCTTCTCACAAGAACTGTAAACTCAAAATGAAAGATTCTCTTGTAACACACTCCATCAATAAATTGTATCCATTTTGCTTTCTGAAATAGTTACTATTTAAAAACATATGCTAAGAAAATGTGAACGGGAAAAAAAGAGGACTTCCATGTACGAATTGTGCTTTTTTTTATTCATACTATTTCTAAGACAAGACAAATTATCATAATCTTCTTAACAGAGGTACAAAATTCCACCTCAGAATTACTGTTTGCCTAAGCCAGTGAAAAGCAAAGTTTCTATTAGATGCTGAAGTAAATCAGCTGTATGTGCTCATATGTGCTCCCTGGCAATTCCTTTTGAATTTCAAAGTTATAAATAATTCCCAAACTCAAGTCTGTGCCTGTATTGTAATATGGATTATTTGTACTCCTCTGCTGGTGTCATTTCTTTTGATTTAATCATTATCCCTTTCAGGCTGGCACTAGTCCATTCAGTACACTGACGGAACCAAGCAGTCTTCCACCTAAGAGTGTCAATTATGTTTTGAAAGCATACAATTTGATCCACACAGAAACCACTGTGTATGGATCACGGTGTTTTCATAAAGACTCCCTTATTTACTCTAAACAGTGTTAAGCCTTCTACTTTATGGTCATGTAGTAACTGTTTAACCTTTTTAAGTCCTTTCAAGAAATTTTAAAGAAGAAAAAGGAATGCTTCGCCTCAAGGATACATTTCTGTTCTTAGAAAAATCAGCTCCTCTATGAATAGCTGAAATGAGGCAAACCTTCAAAGCCACAGCCTAAAGTGTCACAAGTACTGTACTGCAAAGACATCTTTCAACAGTGTCTGCATCAGCAGAGGAAAGGAACTTTCTGCCAGCTAAATGTGTGTTTCTCAACTTTTTCTCCTCATGTATATCTAAACAGAGTACTGGACTAGAAATCCTAGTTGTTTTTCTGTATAGGGTCTGTGTGCAATGACTTCCCACAATAGAGGTTGGACATGAGCACAGACACCCCACTCCACCCTGACCCTCACCCCTCACACCACCTCATTCACTCAGTAACTCAAAATCCATTGGGACTCAGCCCTGGGCCCACTCTGCAATTTGTGCTGCATAACTTCTGGAAGCACACAGAGGCTCAAATGAGCCCATCATCTGCCATTCAGCAGCAGAAATAGAAAAGCCCACTTTTTTCTATGCCTATCAAATGGGGTCATGGTGGGCAATGTCCACGCCACATGTCTCAAGCCCTTTGATCCTATGGATCAAATCACCCACATCTTCATACTCAAGACTGCATCCATGAATACCACATGCAAAAACGCACATGCACACACACATGAACGCACACATGCTCACGCACATGTGCACACACATGAACGCACACATGCTCACGCACATGCGCACACATGAATGCACGTGTGCTCACACACATGTGCATGCACACATGTATGCAAATGTGCTCACACGTGTGCACACACATGCTCACACACATGCACACACATGAACTCACACACATGTGCACACAAACGCTCACACGTGCACACACACATGCTCGCACATGTGCACACACAAATGAACAGATACATGCTCGCACACATGTGCACACACATGCTCACCATGATGTCAGGGATACCCACCCTTCCCTTCACATACCCACATACTGTATAAGAGAAACAGCAAAAAGGGGAAAAAACACTACTTCACCTCCCAAGACCAATCATAATGTCCTTCCTTCAGTAGAAATGACACAGTTTCTGCACTGCAGTCTTACATATAAGAGCCAGAAAGCCTGTGCTTCTCCAGATATGTGCTCATCTGGAAATAAATGAGCCCAACTGTATGGTGGAGAAGACAAACAATCACAGTACAGTGTGAAAACTGCTCTGTGCGGCCCGATTATCCACCAAGTACCATGCTCCACCAGGAGTCAGGGCAGCCATTCTTCTAGGATCAGCTGTGTTGACTCACACAGAAAAAGCCTCATCAAAAATATTCAAAAAGAGAACACGAGAAAAACCTGAGGAAATGTTCATTCATATACTCATACTTGAGATCAGTGTTACCGACTCTAGTATAGTTTGTATCTGTCTGCTTTCTATAATCCTTAGGATGGATATTGAAGCATGGTCTAATGGTTTTGACCATTTTTTTCTCATTTGCACTTCTAAACAATAAACAAACAAAATATTTTTGTGAATATTTATCCAGTGTTTTTATGCACATATATATTTTTTTAAAAATTAAGATCATGCTATATATGCTTTTTCACTTAAACATTTTACCTTTTCATTAGATATTCTTTGATAAAAATTTCCTTAATTAAATATTCTTTGACCACCTTTTTTTTTCACATTTATTACTTTAATTAAACATTTCCCTTTTGTTAGACACTGAGGTGTTAGTGGGGACAAAATTCATCTGTGGCATGGATCTGGTAGAGGCTACAGAAGTCTAGATCCCTACTGACACCCAGATGACTTCTTTTTCTCAGTTTTATAGTCCATGTTCAAGAAATGGATTTGTTTGTTCTCACTGATGGTTTCCAATCCTTAAGAACTTATTTATTGCTCTTTATTAAGTCTAGGTGCAGTATGTCTGGCTGGGTGTGAAATACGATTTGCCTCATTTGTAAAAATAAACAATCCTTTAATTCTCCAGAATTACAGTCCCATTTGTGGTTAAACATTGCTTATAGCCCTTATTTAATTCTAATATTTTAGCATAAAATAGCATGAGTAGAGCTTATAATTTTTAGCATCCTTATCTCAGTATAAAAACCCATTCCTGTGAAGTCGATTCTGACTCATAGTGACCCTATAGGACAGAGTAAACCTCCCCATACGGTTTCCAAGCAACACCTGGTGGATTCGAACTGCCGACCTTTTAGTTGGTAGCCATAGGTCTTAACCACTACGCCACCAGTGTTTCCTATCTCACTATAGGACCTGTTAAACTCTTTAATCATTTTGTAAAAACATTTGTCTAAACACAATATGATATAGTATCAGTCACACAATACTCATATTGGTACAAATAAAAGATTGCTGACTGTCCTTGGCCTTTAACTCTGTGGACCAGAAGCAGTTATAAGTTAAGCTATATGTTTCCAAGCTGGTGATTCTTACACAGAATCTTCTCTTCAGCACCACCGTGAGACTTGGTCTGTAGAAAGCTTCCTAGAAGATCAAATGATAATTTAGGCTTCTTTCAAACTTATATTTTAATGAAGTAAAACCCCTTTACGATGATTGGATAGTACATTCTCCAGCTATAGAGAGAAAGACAAATATCTTCCTCATATGTTGATGACATAGTTCTACTGTCATGAACTAATAGGAGCAGCATTAGACAATTGGTTCAGCTGTCCAATAATTGTTAGAAAGAATAGGTTATGACCAATAATTCTAAAGAGAAAATCATTATTTTTAGCAGCTATTCCCTGGTTCAATTAGTTTATATCCAATAATTCCACCTAACAAATCATTCCTGTGGTTACTCAGGACCTTGGCAGTTTCCCTGGAAAGCACTGTTGCTCCAAACCAGATGCTTCTTGTGCAAACTACTAAGAATTTCCTATGACTGTGACAGACGATTGGCAACTCCTCCCTTGAAAATATTCCAGAATATATTATATCCACCATGTTTTACAGCATAGAGCTTTGGAACATTAATAATTCATTTGCTCTTGTTAAGGTAGACATAGAAAGACTTTCTACAGAAAGTTTTATACCCACCCATAGATCTTCTTTTGAGCCATCTCAGTGATGAGCTGAAACGGCTATCCACTCAGGCTTGAGTTTTAGTGACCCATTCCCAAAGGACAAGTAGGCTGGAGGTTGGTAGGTGAAGGGAAGAAATGGCATCCCAGGCAGGGGGAGCAGTGTGTGGAAATGCACTGGGGCATGGAGCAGCATAACCACTCAGGAACCCGCATATTGCTGAAAATGGTAGGAATAGGATGCCAGGGGTGAGTGGGGCAGCAGGAAATGAGGTCAAAGCATAGTCAGGGGATAAGTCGTGAAGGACAGTCTATGTTAAACTAAAATGTCTTATCTTTATTCTGAAGAATATGGGAGATCATTCAAGGATTTTAAATGCAAAGCTGTGATATGATACTATTTGCCTTTTAGAAAGGTTACTCTGGCAACAATGTGGCGAATCGAAGGAGGATGGCAGGACTGGCATCAGGGTGGACAGTTTAGGAGCTTTTGGAGTAACACCAAGGAGGAAGGGCACAGTAAGGTAGTGACAATGAGAATGAAGAGCAAGAGAGGAATGTAAAAAATATCTAGAAAGTGAGATTAACAGGACAAGTTGAAGACAGAGAAAGGAAAATAGCAGAATGAAGACAGTACTCAGGTTTCTGGCTTGGGAGACTATGCAGATAGTGGTACCAGTCTCTGAAATGGGGAATTGTTGTTGTTGTTAGTTGCCATCCAGTTGATTCAAACTCATGGCGGCCCCACGTGTGCAGAGTAAAACTGTTCCACAGGATTTTCAAGGGCTGTGATCTTTCTGAAGCAGATCACCAGGCCTGTCTTCTAAGGCACCTCTGAGTGGGTTCAAATCACCAACCTTTCAGCTAGTAGTTGAGACGTAACTGTTCCAGGGACTCCTGAAATAGGGAATACTGGAGTAAAAGGAGAATATTATACCGAGATAATGAGTTTTACTTGGGACATGTTGAATTTGAAGTGCAGGTAGGATATCCAGGTAGAGCTACCTGGCATGCAATTGTTTATGTGAATATAGAGTAGACTTGAGAACGATCAATACATAAAAAAGATAAAAGAAAAAACCCATTGCCAGAGCTGTCCAAGAGGAAACAGGGATATCACTGGAGAAGCTCAAATATAGGATTGTACTCAGCTGATAAGAGGGAGGTAGGAGTTGATGATTTCCAAAGGCGATCCTGCCTGTGGAATCTAGGATTTCATACATGTATAAGGTATATGTGAAATGAGAAGATAAATTCCATTAGTTACCAAAGAAAAGAGTTTTTTAACTTTCTAACTTGCCTCATATTCTCAATATTCATAGCTTTTTACTCATGGTTGACTGCTCACAACTTAAGGCCATTACCGAGAACATTGCTGATGCCTTTCCTCAGGGCTAGCTCAGGGCCTCAGTTAAAGGAGAACAACCGGAATCAGCTCACAGGAACTGCCCTGAAGGAGAGAGAGTATTCTGGTGCCCCAGCCTTTCAAAAATCTTATTGGAATA
This sequence comes from Dugong dugon, assembly GCA_030035585.1. Lineage (NCBI taxonomy): Eukaryota > Metazoa > Chordata > Mammalia > Sirenia > Dugongidae > Dugong > Dugong dugon. The sequence continues at coordinate 139,328,531 of CM057464.1, read as the reverse complement.
TAAGCATTATCAGATTGGCTATTGGTTTGCTTTTGGCATTTATATAATAACCTTCCTCTAAGAATCTTATTTGTTCATGTGTTTCTTCCATTAAGTATTCTGTTATATTTACATAGTTTGAGAAGGAAAAAAAGCAAATTTAGCTCTAATCTCAACCCCAGTTCTTTTCCATTCTGTTTTACCACCCACCCCACCATGCCTAACACAGGTATGTACACACACAAACATGCATTTTTCTTCCTCTAGAAACTGCAAGTGCATTGCAGATAAGATGTATTCTACAAAGGATTAGATTTTTATTTGCCATAGCAAACTGAGTTGAATTAAAGCAGTGGTTGAGCTGGGGAAATGGGGAGTTTGTTCACTCAAGCCTCTCTCTCAGTTCCTTCTTTATAAAGTGATTTATTGAGAGCTGCCTTTATTTTGTGGGAAGTGGGGTGGAAAACATCAAAAAGGATATGATCTCTGTTAGCAGAAGCTTGTGAGAAGGTTACTAAAATGCACTTGTAACAGTGAAATAATTCACTAGTTCATGGCTAATAGTGCCTTGTATGTAACTTTAAGCCTATGGACCAAGGGCAGTGATGAATTACAGCTACAGTGACTGGATCTTTTGTTTGACTCAGAGAAGACTAGACGGTTCCACCATCAGCATACCAAGTTATGGTTAGAATGACTATAACCCATTAAACCATTGCTGTCGAGTCGATTCCAACTCATAGTGACCCTCTAGGACAGAGTAGAACTACCCCACGGGGTTTCCAAGGGGTAGCTGGTGGATTCGAGCTGCCAACCTTTTGGTTAACAGCCAAACTCTTAACCTCTGTGCCACCAGGGCTCCGAATGACCATATGTTCCCATTTTCTCAGAATAGCCCCAGTTTCCTTATGTTATTCCAGCATAATTATTAATAGTACCCCAATTGGGATGACAAATTAAATAATCACAACAGGTATGATGACTTTTACTGAGCCTGGTGAGAGTATGTGCTGAAATGGAATAGCCAGCGGCACTTGATCACTCCCTGGGGCCTTTCTTAGTATTAGATTTCTAGCATGTATCTGTGCTAACTCCAGGTCTGGAGGAGATGTTTATGCCTGTGTTTATATGGCAATATTTTTATTATCATTAGATCATGATTAAAAAGAATTTATGCCCATTCAAAGAAAATACATAATAAAATTAGAAGTGTAAAATGTTTCTTAATAATAGCTTTGTGTTTTGTTTTTATTTTTGTTTAATAATAGAAGAGTGAAGAACAACATTGTTTGGCTAACAACAGACATTCTTGTTTGACACTGTTGCTCCTTTGGCCTGTCAGGCTGGCCAAATGCACCCTGGGAAAAAAATATAGGTTGTGCTTCCCGTAGGGTCACTCTTTCTAGTTTTCACTATTAGCATGCCTCATAGGTGACCACAATAATTTAGTGGCTAAATAACAAAACTCAAGACTGCAAATAACTTCATCCCAGATACTTAAGAGATAAGGCTGAGACAAGATCTAGACCTTAGCCAGCTGGCCTCAGAGCAGGGAATTTTATCAGACTATTAGAGCAAATGTTGGACTGCTACAATCCCAAACTGGTTCAAAGATGCCTACGCACCATCACCACCTCAGCAACATGTAATTAGTGTATAGAAAGATAGGAGTTTTATAACTGAAGCCTGTATTGAAAAAGAAAAAGAACATAGTAGAGATGTGTGGCCAGAATGGTGTGGATGGATGGGAAGAAAAGGAGGAGGAGAAGAAAGGGAAGCACATACCCAAAATGAGGCGGGTTCTAGATGGCACTCAGACATGCGCCGGAATGGGGTGTGCCCACTGGAAAGTCTTTTTGACTGAGGGACTAGGTAGCTTCTTAGAAGCAAACTCATCCTAATGTTAGAAAACGTCAGGCAGACACACTTCATTCAACTCACAAAAGCTTAGTTGTCCAAGGGGAGGGATGATTCTAAATATAGCATTGTGTCTGACAGGCAACAAATCCTTACTGAGTGTCTGTGATGTGCCAGGCACTGTTCTAGGTGGGGACATAAGATGCACAGTCAACAAATGAACAAATACATGAACAAAATAACTTCAGAAAATAGTAAGTGCTATGAAGAAAATAAAGCAGTGATGTAATAGTGTCATGGTGGGAAGAGAAAGGGATTATTTCTGATTGAGTCATTAGGGGAAGTTACTAAAGAGATGCAATCTGATTAAAAAGGGGAAGCCATCATATGAGCAAGACAACTAAAGACTGGATAGTATCCATTGGGTTTGACAGCATGGAGCTCATTGGTGACCTGAGCAAAAGCAGTTTCAGCGGAATAGTGAGGCAGTTGCCAAATAGGAGTGATTTGATGAGGTGGCATAAAGTGAATGTGAGGTAAGGAAGCAGAGACAGAGGTTGCAGAAAGCATTCCTCTTCAGGGCTAAGCTTCCTAAGTATTGAAAGGGTATATGCAGCTACAGGAAGGTTTTTAGGATAGGCCTTCCTAGAATATTGCTAAATGCTAAGAGAAGGACCACCAAGGAAGGGAAAGCCAGAAATGCAAAAAAAAAGAAAAGAAGAGTCCTTGTAAAAACAGTATAGAATCAGATCCAGAACCTATTTAGAGGCTAGTCTTTGCCAAGAAGAGGGACACTTTTTCTATTTTAACAGAGAGGGAAGTATTAATGCCACAGTAGTTTTATGGGTTTAACAGTGGTGATTTGAAGGGGTTCCCATTTCATTACTTCTATTTTCTTACTGAAGTAATGAGTGAGGTCATCAGTGAGCGTGAGTGTGGAGAGAAGATGTGCAAGATGTGAGGGAGGGGAGAAAATACAGTTCTCTTGAGAGTGCTTAAGTGAAATTACTAGGGAGACAATAACTGTCAGGCAGTAGCAAGCACCTATTTAAGGCACTTCAGTATGATGATGAATTTATTTAATATAAAAATCAGTCAGCCTGGTTATTGATTTTTCTCCAGCCATACACTATTGTTCAGATGTAGGTACAAGAAGGTAGATAGTTGGGCTCAACAGAGACAAAGTTCTGCCAGGTGAATGATGTGAGAGTCAGAGAGTTGAGTAAGAGAGTCGAGAGTATCTACGAGGATATGAACATGATTTGAACCATGAAATCTAGGCTGGGCAAGAAGGAAAATGAAGGCCAGATAATGGATAATAAAATTATGGTGGCATTAATGGAATGGTGGTCTCAGTGAGGATGAGGGATTGTAGCAAAGGGGTACTAGGCTGTGGTGGGATAGTGGAATACATGAATTAGAGATTTCAGAGATAGTGAAGGATGCAGGGTGTATTGTGGCAGTGTTTGGCTAAGGCAATGCAGAGAAGGTAGAAGTAGGTAGTCGCAGCCGAGGAGGCAAAGGAAATAAGAATAAGGATGAGGAATGAGAACACCCCATGAACTATGAAAATGTCTAGGAGAATTGAAGCAGAATCAGCTACAAAGGCTGTGAGACAAGGATTATATCTTTACTGAATAAGGAGAGATCAGTAGAATATCACCTAGGCATGAATAATGATTAGGGATATGTGTTCTACAGTCAGACTTCCAGGGATTGAATTCTAATTCTCCCACCTCCTCACAGAACCCTCTTGGATAGCAATAATAAAAATACACACTTACTTCATATTTACTAAGCACTTTGCATATTTTTGGAGCCCTAGTGGGCACAGTGGTTAAGAGTTTGGCTGCTAACCAAAAGGTTAGCAGTTTGAATGAACCAGTTACTCCTTGGAAACCCTATGGGGCAGTTCTACTCTGTCCTATAGGGTCACTATGAATCAGAATCGATGAGTCAGAATGGGTCTCTACGAGTCAGAATCGGCAATGGGTTGGTGTCTTAGTCATCTAGTGCTGCTGTAACAGAAATATCACAAGTGGATGGGCTTTTAACAAAGAGAAATTTATTCTCTCTCTAGCAGGCTACAAGTCCAAATTCAAGGCATCAGCTCCAGGGGAAGTCTTTCTCTCTCTGTAGGCTCTGCAGGAAGGTCCGTGTCATCAATCTTCCCCTGGTCTGGGAGGTTCTCTGCACAGGAAACTCAGGTCCAAAGGACTTGCTGTGCTTCTGGCACTGTTTTCTTGGTGATGTGAGGTCCCCATGTCTCTCTGCTTGCTTCTCTCTTTTATATCTCAAAAGAGATTGGCTTAAGACAGTATCCAATCTTGTATACCTCATCAGTGTAACTGCTGCTAATCCATCGTATTACATCATAGTGATAGAGTTTACAACACATAAGGAAATCACATCCGATTACAAAATGGTATACAATATTGGGAATCATGACCCAGCCAAGCTGACAGATATTTTTGGGGGACACACAATTCAATCCGTAACAGTTGGGTTACATATATTTACATTTCACAATAACCCAGTAAGTTAGGCACTCTTATTATCTACATCATACAGATGAGAATAAGTTTCTTGGCCTCCATAAACTTCAAATTTCATGATGATCTGATAACAATAGTTCCTATTTCATGAGGTTGTTTGTAAGCTTTCAGTGAAACAATCTATGCAAAATGATTAGCACACTGCCTGGCTCAATAGAAGTGTTCAATAAATGTTAACTCATATTATTAGATGAGAAGAAAGAGGTTAGTCTCAAAGGAGTACGGTTTTAATGAAAAGCAGTAATGATCTGGAAGAAACATTGGGAAGCAAGGAGTACACTTGCCCCACTTCTGGCCTGAAGAACACGGAGCATGAAGCAAACAAACAAAAAACTATATCAAATTAAAAACAAAATCCCTGCTGAGAACGTCTAGCTGGGTGTCAGGTAAGAAAAGGAACTGGAGAAAAGAGTCAGAGAAAAGGCTAAGACTATTACTGGAGAGTCTTCTACTTTAGAGCATAGAGCAGAAGGGCAGGCAAGAGAGGATGCTGACTTGGAAGAGAAACGTAGAGGAGCAAGGAGTAGGACTGAGAGTTCAGTGGAACCTCAAATATACACACCTACCTTACAGGCTGACTGTAGACTTTAACCCTTGGAGAAGCTGTGGCTCCATTTAGTAACACTCATGAGATCAATGCCTATGAAAGTGACAGCTGTTCAAAGAGGAAACACAAGCCGGAAAAACAGGAAACAGGTGGCCAGGTTTCAAAGAACAGTGTATATGTGAGTCTGATCAAGCAAGATGTAGTCTCAAATTCAGCAAACATTTTTTGAGCATCTACTAAATGTTAGGGCCTGAGCTATGTGCTTTCATAAATATTATCTCATTTAATCCTCACAACCACAAATCTATATGTGTATTAAGATTATAAATGCTTATTATTAAAGCTGAGCAAAGTAATCTAGTGGACAAGCTGGAACACATCAGAATCCTCCACTCTGTTTACTGCTGGGGATGTAATCATTACCTTGAAGGCAGACACCCGCCTGTACTCTTTCCTTTTGGTCTTTAGCCTACCTCAGTGGTTCTCAAGAATTGCTGTACAGAATTGTATCCTTAAAACTATGTATACAATACTTCATGGATAAGTTAAAAGATTTTTAAGGTTAATTCTTACTTTACCTTAAACACTAACTGTATAGCCCAACCCATGTGTAACCAATTCTGTTCAAAAAATTATTGATGCATGAAGAGGCTTTCATTTTGGGTGGTAACCTAGGTAACAGAGACCACAGGCAATATGGAAATATTGCTGGTCCCATCTTCAACGATTTAAGAGCTGGTTGCCCTAAAATCTCATTAAAGATTGGGACACAAGGCAGTAGTAATTTGGTAATTTTTTAATAGAATAGATTTAATGTAAAAAACAGCCTAATTGGGTTCAACCAGTGATAAAATTTTGCCAGGTGAATGCGAGAATCAGAGAGGTACAAAGACTCTAAAGAGAGGATTTCTTCTCAAACTGGCCTAGAGAAGACTAATCTTGGAAGCACCAGCTGAGGAAGGAGAAAAAATGGGTGGGGGAGGGGACGGGAGCATGAGAATGAGGCTACTCAGTAACTGATGAGACTTGTTTGCTTGTGTGTATGTGTGAGAGCTTTCAGAAATTCTTGGAGAGAGGGAATTTATAGAAGGATAGAGTCCTGCATAAGTCGGTAGGACAAGATCCAGTGAACTAAGTTACAAATGGAAATTGTTAGGAAATGGGAAATGGATTTTAGAGAAATTTGTGGGTATTGTGGTTGTTGTTTACATTTTTGTTAATTGTTTGCTTTTTTACTTTTTAGATCAAAGTGTAATTAGACATACCAGTTTATTCAACTGTTCTTCAAATTTAATTATAAGAATATTTCTTAACATTCCACCAATGTCCAATAATGTCTGAAGAACAGTTGTATGAGTTCATACTACTAACTACAGCATCCAGCAAGACATCTTAGCCTGTAATAATTGTAGAGTATCAAAATTATTGGCTGACGTATTCATGATTCCAGGTAATAGAGGCAAATGTCAAACCCATTGTCTTAGGTCGATTAGACAGAACACTCATTGACTGAATTGGTTTACTTTTCAACTATTTCTTTCCACAAGATAGAGGCCATGTTGAAATGGCAATGGAAATTTGTTTATGATTGATAAATTGGGTAAATAATTTTAGAAAACAAAAAAGTAAAGGCAAATACTTTCTTTTCTTGAATTTTGAAATTATATACTTATAAAGATTCTTGTCAGCAATCTGAACACTAGGAATATATCCCAGAGAAATAAGAGCTGTCACACGAATAGACATACACACATCCATGTTCATTGCGGCATTATTCACAATAGCAAAATGATGGAAACAACCTAAGTGCCTATCAAGAGATGAATGTATAAACAAATTAGGTATATACAAACAATGGAATACTACGCAATGATAAAGAACAATGATGAATCCTTGAAACATCTCACAACATGGATGAATCTGGAGGGCATTATGCTGAGTGAAATAAGTCAATCACAAAAGAGCAAATATTGTATGACAGCACTATTATAAAAAACCAAGAAAAGGTTTACACACAGAAAAAAAAAAATCTTTGTTATGAGGAAGGAGAGGGGTGAGGAGGGGAAATCACTAACTAGATAGTAGACAAGTGTTAACTTTGGTGAAGGGAAAGACAACACACAATATAGGGGAAGTCAGTACAACTTGACCAAAGAAAAGTCACAGAAGCTTCATAGACACATCCAAACACCCTGAGGGACTGAGTTACTGGGGCTGAGGGCTGAGGACCATGGTCTAGGGGGACACCTAGTTCAAGTGGCATAACATAGTTCATAAAGAAAAGGTTCTACATCCTACTTTGGTGAGTAGCGTCTGGAGTTTTAACAGCTTGCAAGTGGCCATCTAAGATATATCTATTGATCCCATCCCATCCAGAGCAAAGGTGAATAAAAAAACCAGACACAAGGAAAGTATTAGTCCAAAGGATGAATGGACTGCATGAATCAGAGCCTCCACCAGCCTGAGACCAGAAGAACTAGATGGTGCCCAGCTACCGCCACTGACTGCTCTGACAGGGATCACAGTAGAGGGTCCCGGACAGAATGTGAGAAAAATGTAGAATAAAATTCAAATTAACCAAAAAAAAAAAAAAACTTACTGGTCCGACAGGGACTGGAGGAACCTCGAGACTATGGTCCCCGGACACCCTGCTAATTCAGAACTGAAGCCACTCCTGAAGTCCACCTTTCAGTCAAAGATTAGACAGGGCTAACAAACAATAATACACTAGAGGAACGTGCTTCTTAGTTCAATTAAGTATACGAGACCAAATGGGCAACACTTGCCCAAAAGCAAAGACAAGAAGGCAAGAAGGAACCAGAAAACTGTAGGAACGAACATGGTGTAAAAGGAAATATGTAGAGTGCTAACACAAGGTGGGGATGGCAACCACAATTTATGTATAAATTTTTGAATGAGAAGTTAATTTGTGCTATAAAATTTCACCTAAAGCACAATAAAATTTAAAAAAAAAGATTCTTGTTTGGTTACTGTTAATTGAGAACTTTATGACACAGTAATATTTGAAAAACATTATAAAGTTAAGATAAAATCAAGGAAATGTTAATTTCTTCAGAAGACTATCTTAGGAAAAGGTACATTACAATAGATCAACTTTTATATACATCACACCACCAAAAATACTTAATTAAACAAGATTGTTTAAAGATTAATTATCAGAGGATCTTGCATTTTGTCCTATAATAATGTCAATATACTTAAAAACTTATTTGATATTATAAAATCTGAAATGTGTGTGGCTAGTAGACATAGCCTTAATTTCTAAAGCATATTCTGCAAATTATATAAAGCATATAAAGCAAATTCTGTATTTAGGAACTTTTCAGAAGGAAAAAATATAAATATAAATCATCGTTACAATTTATTCTGTCTTCAACATAATGAAATTGAATGGCTCTCTCAAATCTCAGTATGACTAGAGCAGGAACAAGAATCTCTGATCTCAGGATTTTTCTTCAGCTCTAACAAAACAACTAATTTTCTTTCCACCTTCATTCATTCTTTTCCACTAACTGAGCACCAAATCACTATCAATTACTACGTTTCTAGTCATTGAGGTCCCTGACCCCCAGGGAATGGAAGAGGAAAATAATTTCAATATAAATGAAAACGTGCTATGAGCTAAGCACAAGATTTAAATAGCTCACAAGAGAGACAACTAAACCAGACTGGGAAGTTTCCATGAGGAAGTGATGCCCAGGATGAGTTTTGAAGCTGGGATAGAAAGATGTACCAAACAGAAGCAATAGGATTTGCAAAGACAGAGTACAGGAGAGCACTTGGCCCTTCAACAAACTGAGGGAGGTTTAATGTGATTTGAGTGAAGATTGCAAGAAATAAAGTGCAGGTGTGTTGAATGATGAGTTTATAAAGTTAGGAAGGGACCAAATGATGAAGGGCCTTCTCTACCATGCTGATGAATTGGGATTTTTTTTTTTTTTTTTTTTCCTAAAGGCAATGGAGAATTAATTACCCATGGTGTTAAACTGGAGAACAGCATTATCTGGTTTGTATTTTAGAAAAATTACAGTTTTTAAGGCAGTGCCATCACTAGGGTTGGTGTCACCCAGTGAGGTAATTCATGGTGTTCCCCTACCCCCGTGGACCTCCTCCTATACCAGTCCTTAGTAACGTTTTTTGTGTTAATGTTACTTGTAAATCATAATTCCTATATAACACTCCTTCTTTTCCTTGAATTACTACCTCATTCTCAAAAAAAACAATTGATATATGTTCACAAATGCTAATTACCACAGTATTGTAACTAAAACACCAGAAAATTTGATAAAGTCAGTGACTATAAGAACACTGGCACCAATGAAAACAAAGCACGTGCTTGTAGCACGTGCATATGAAGCCACATGATTAGAAGCATCATTGTAATTGGGTAATAATGACAGCACTGAAAGAAGCACATTAGAAGGTTCAAAAAGAAAAGTAGCATAGAGTTTTAGCCTTATAAGTATATTGATACATGTAAGCTGAGCTTACAAAAAATGTTTTTGTTGTTATAACTAACTACAGGGATATTTTTATAGACAGTCATTTTGTGTCACCCCCATCTGACAGAGTCACCTGCTGCAGTCTGCACCCCCCGCACTCCCCTAGTGACACTACTGTTTTAAGGTGAAGAGTGGATTTTATGAGAGCAGAGCTGCATTTAAAAAGAGTGGTAGGGTGACTCTATCTATGGGTGATAACAGTCAAAATTCAGCCAGTGACAAGAAAAGGGGACAAATTCGGAAGATATTAAAGATGCAAAATTGACAGGACTCTGCAAGTAACTAGACATAATGTGAACGGAGAAGTTGAAACCAAGACTGTGTTCCAGTTTACCCTGTATAACTGGATATCTGCTGGTCAGTTGAACAAGAGAGCACTCAGAAAGAGGACCAGATTCAGTAGAGAAAGACTCGAGTTTTGACCAAGTTAGGTTTAAGGTATCTGTGGCCTAGCCAAGGGAAAAAGTCCAGAAGAGTAATCTGGAATGCAAATGTGGGTTTGGGATTCATCAGCATGCAAGTAGATAAGGCCTTTCACAGAAAGTTGTAGATTAAAAAGCAAAGAGGTCTGAACATAGACTATCAGGGATAACAAATGTTTAAAGGAAAAGTAAAGGAAGTAGGAGCCAAAAAAAATCCTGAAACTATGAAAGAATAGTATAAAAATAAGTAATGAGAATAAAGTACAGGATGGGCGAAAAAGAGGAAGACCCTCAACAAGATGGATTGACACAATGGCTGCAACAATGGGCTCAAGCATAGCAAAGATTATGAGGATGGTGCAGGACCCGGTAGCGTTTCGTTCTGTAGAACATAGGGTCGCTATGAGTCAGAACCAACTCAACGGCACCTAACAACAACGATGTTTAAAGGAAAAGTAAAGGAAGTAGGAGCCAAAAAAAAAAAAAAATCCTGAAACCACGAAAGAGTAGTATAATGAAAAACAAGTGACAAGAATATTTAATTGGGGCACGGCCAATAATGCTGAACATTGAGGAGAGATGCAGGAAGAAAAGAGTTGAAAAGTGTCGTATTTAGTGATGCACTGATGATACGGAAAGAAAATATTTAGTTAAGTGATGAGAGTAGGTTGTAGGGAGCTCAGGTGAAAAGAAGAGATGAAGAGGTAGAGTCGAGTTATCTTTTTGGGAGAATCTCAGCTATAAAAGGAATTAGAAAAATAAGCTAGTAGCTATAGAGGCTGTTGAGTCAATGGAGGATTTTGTGGGTGTGTAAATGTGTTTGTTTTTTCTTTGTTTTGTTTGATGAAGAGGTTGGAGCAAGTCTGTATACTAAGGAGGAAATCCTGAGAGGACAAAGGGGCAGGAGAAGAGATAATCAGTGGTGCAAGATATTCAAGAACACAAAGAGGAATGGGATCAACAGAGCTAATGGAGATTAAATTTCTTACAGCGGGAAAAACAATTCCTCTGAAATGGAGGAGGAAAGTTCTATTCTGGTCTAGATAGAGCTATGTAAGTAGAAGGGAGTGAGGAAGGAAACAGGAAATTGAGGATGTTGCCTCCTGATAGACTTAATCCTCTCTTTGACTTAGGAAATACGCAAGCCATCTACTGAGAGTGATGGGGGAGCCAGTAGAATCTGGCCCAAGGAGAATGTTAAAGGTCTGAAATAGCTCAATGTATAGATGAGTTTGCTTGTTGGTAAACAGCTTACTGAAAACAATAATAATTTCGCAAATAAAAATGTCTTTCAAAATGAAAGAGTTCAAGCTATGCTTGTAAATATTTTCATTCCCTAACTTTTGTTTCTTGATTTCATTTTGAATCCTTGTTCCCTGACAGTAAGTGGAACTAGCAATATAATGATATTCTTTGCAATCAGAAATACACTTTCTATTAGGCAAATAAGATAATACTGTAACAAAAAATAATTATCCCACTATATTTACCTTATATTTATATTTACCATAAATTCCATTCTTCTCCAAAACAGATGAATTCCTTTATTATACTAGTGTTGGGGGCAGGCCTAAGACTATATTAATAGGAAAACCATGTAAATTTAGTTTTTACATTGAAGGGAATACAATGTAACCATAGTGCACCTGAATCTTTAACAGAGTGCTGTATTATAACAGATTTTTGCTTGTAATTTTTATTCTCTTACCCTATCATTTTGTTTTAATTCTAGCTTAATTGCATCTTGATCATATGAAAAGGAATAGTAAAATAAAATAAATGACACAATGATTTAGACACAGCAGGAGTTTAGTCTGGATTGAAGATAGATGATACATAGCTGAGGTCACTGAAATATGCCACATGAGTGATATGTTAAGGAAAAAAAAAACACCTGTATTTCACATGTGGTTAATAGATGAATTCCTGTGGAGTCACATTCCTAAGCCAAAAGTAATGATCTAAATCTGAGCAAAAAGTTTTGGTGGAAGTCTCCTAATAATGTACTGAGAGTGTAAATTAAATGAACTGTAAATGAATATCACCTATAAAGAGTGAGCTGGACATTTCTCAAAGCAATAAATTTGCTCAAAACATTTTTTAAAAAATCTGTTTCATTCCTATAAAGGACAAATGGCTACTGAGAATAACAAAAGATCAGTCAATCAGAGTAATACTGGTAAAAAAAAATCATACAGCTGTGCCAAGTAAAGCTTGCTGTTAGATATATTTTCTTGAATTTGGTACTACCCCTCCAAAGCACTTCGGTAACCAGATCATATCAGACTTAAGCTCAAACTGTTTTCATTTTACAACAGTCAAAAATTTTTTTTTAATTTAACCCAACACCTCTTTCTAGTATTTCCAAAAACTATACTACATTCACAAATAGAAATCCTACACATATAATCTAATTATAGTGCAGTGCCTAAAAATAAACATATAATTGTAAAATGGGCAATCTGTTGATGAACTTCATCCATTAAATACTGATGCACAGTTTAAGCAAAATGTTTAATTACAACTAAAATTTCCTTTTAATTCCCCAGCTTTACTGTTTATAAATGTAAGATACTTTTTTTAATGTAAAAAAACAACTTTCAAAATTTGAAAGCAAAAATAAAAGAGGAATGGGAAACTTATGTAGTTTCTCTTCCTAACCTTTCGGAATGTAATACTGATCGTGGAGTATTTAGTAAATGTGCTATTCTTTATGTTTATAAAGCTACCATAAAGATACAGCATTTGGACTTTCAGCCCAGTAGCAATGTCACAAGACACTGGGCAAGCATTCAGAAAATTGCCGGCCAAGCTAAGGGATGTAGTATCAGAACATATAACAGGAGGGAAGCTAATTGGCTCAAAGAAAGAAAACGAAGTTTGGAATTAAAATCAAGTTTAAGATTAGATCTCAGGGTTCATTATTGCCTGCTTTAACTAATAGAGCTAACCAGCCATCATACAGTGTTTACCTTTTTTTAGCCAAATAATTATAAACTACATAAAATTTGTTTACAAAGAAAACTGTATTTATTCTTTAATGATCAGGCAAATGTTTTATAGAGAAACAGCCCAAGCAAAATTATGAATAAGCACATGCACCAATCATTTTAACTACTTACTTGGGCAATAACATCAAAAACAAAAATATACCACCTTGAATCACAGATATTTTGTGAGATTTTGTTTGTTTGTATCTTTTAAGGCCCTGGCCCAGTTTGACTCCCTTTAGTGATCAAGGCAATTAATACAGTTCAGTGTGTTTCTCTGGACTTGTATCCAAGCAGAGAGATGCCTGAATGCCATTCTGGGAGAGGTTCAGATGAAGGGCTGACGGGTACACTTGAAGGGCTGGTTATTAGCAGCAAGACTGAGAGACTAACCCACCACCCCCACCCCGAGCTCAGAGGCAAAGGAATCCAGAGGGAAATACAGGAAGAGTAAAAGAGTCTCTCAGGAAATTATTTTTACTGTTTGCCCCTTGTGTCTGACTTAGCTTGTATGTTTCCTCATTCCTCTCTAGAGAACTTACTTGTCAAAAGATAGTGAAAAATGCAGGTTTAAAAAGTTTTATTTCTAAAAAAATAAAAAAGTTTTATTTCTAATGGCAATGATTGAACTACATGGTGAACAAATGTAATGTCTCTAAACTGTACATGCAAAGATTGTGGAAATGGCAAATGTTTTGTTACCTATTTATTTACTACAATAGAAAAAAATTCTTAAGTTTATTTTTTAAATGTTAACTCATGCCCCAAATTTTTAATTTTAGATTTAAACTCGTACAATGAGAGAAAATCAGTAATAGTAAAATATCTAAATTAATAGTATTGCTAATTAACTTTTTAAGATTTGTATTTATATGTTTGAATCAAAAGATGATAGCAAAATATAATAAATAGCTCTACGTATTAGGTAAAACAGGTACAGTAGAATAAAATTTCAAAAAGCCTCAAAATATTTGCCCGACAATACATAATTTCCCAAATTTTCTTCCATGGAGTCCTCTTATTTTCACAATAAGAAAAAATTAAAAATATTATTTTTTAAGTACACAGAAAATGAGTCTAAACAGTCTATTTACCCAGCAAGTGTCTGAGAATATGAGTTAGAAAAATAACTTAGTGTTCACAAAATAAGCTTGACATGGTGTGAAAGAAGGAAATTTTAAGCCCAGACATCCAACACCACCACAGTCAAATGAGTCAGGGGCTATCTGAAATCAGGTGGACCCTCTCCTCACTAGAGTGCTGGTTAAATTTTTGTTCTGTACACTGTAATAAAAAGCTGTTTCCTTCTAATGGCTCTGTGGTGATTTAGTCTAGATTAAATATTTAATGCTATCATCTTAGAGCAACTAATAATAATTATCCTTCATGTCGCAGCCCAAAAAAAGATCCTCAAAAAGACATCAGTCTCAGGTCACCCTCAACCCAGGGCCTTGCCTTCCAGATTGAGGTTAACATCTGTTGACAAAGAAGTCTGGGAGGTTGCCACAGTTTGCTGCCTTGGAACCAGTTTGGAATAAACACTGGCCCGGTGCTGCAGTGGTTAATAGCTGGCTGCTAACCAAAGGGTCGGCAGTTGGAATTCACCAGCCGCTCCTTGGAAACCCTTTGAGGCAGTTCTACTCTGTTCTACAGGGTCGCTATGAGTCAGAATCCACTCCACAGCAACGGGTTTGGTTTTGGTTTATATACATACACCGCCAAGGAGCGCTGGTGGCCCAGTGGTTAAACGCTCAACTGCTAACTGAAAGATTGGTGGTTCTAACACACCAGCTGCTCTGAAGGAGAAAGACGTGGCACAGGGCTTTGAACTGGTTGGCTCTGGTTCCAATCCCTGCTGGAAGAAGTACAACCAGAATGCTCCTTAGAAGCACAGATGGTGAGACTTTGTCTCACATACTTTGGACATGTTATCAGGAGAGATCGGTCCCTAGAGAAGGACATCATGCTTGGTAAAGTGGAGGGTCAGCTAGGAAGATCCTCAAGGAGGTAGATTTACACAGTGGCTGAAACAATGGGCTCTAGCATAACAACGATTGTGAGCATGGCGCAGGATCAGGCAGTGTTTCAATCTGTTGTACACAGGGTCGCTATGAGTCAGAACCGACTTGACAACACCTAACAAAAGAAGTACCCAGTGGATGCTAATGCTGCTGGTTAAGGGCCAGTTTTGAGAACAACTAGTAGAGACAACCAAAACCAAATTCACTGAGATCAAGTTAATTCCGACTCATAGCAAAATCCTAGGGTTTCCAAGGCTGTAAATCTTTATGGAAGCCAACTGCCACATCTTTCTCCCACAGAGCAGCTGGTAGGTTCAAACCACTGACCTTTTGGTTAGCAGTCAAATGCTTTAACCACTGCACCACCAGGGTTCCTTGACTAGTAGAGCAGTAGTTCTCAGAATGTATTATACATAAGAATCACCTGGGTATTTTTGTTAAAATGTAGATACTGATTCAGTATATCTGGAGTAGAAATGCAAATTATCAGCAGGGGTTCAAACAAGAACAAACCAGTTCAAAGCCCTGATATGGTAACCTGCTTCCATAAAGATTATAGCCTTGAAAACCCTATGGGACAGTACTACTCTGTCCTATAGGGTTGCTATGAGTTGGAATCAAATCAATGACAATGAGCTATGTTGTTGGTTTTTTTTAAATATATGCCTGCAGGACTGTCAAGTAGCACTTCTCAAAAACCTAAAAATAATATATGGGGACTCCATCTTTTCTGATTTGGGAGATGTTGAGGAAATTGGAGGAAATTGTTTGAAACTGTGTTCAGGGTAATATTGCTCCCTGTTGGAAGATCTAAGTAGTTAACAAACACGGAAGCATTTCCCTGGCTTAATGGGAGATGAATAAAAATAAACATGACTAAATAAACAATGCTAGAATGAACAAAGAATGTGAGAATCCTTAAACCACCAATTTGGGTATCTTTCCAAATATTTGTCTGAGCAATAAGACAAAACCACGTAACACATTTCACATAAAACATTTTCAGTTATGGATGGCTCTCCCCCTTCACCCCCAAGTTGGAATAGAAGCCAGGAAATCTGTTTTAAATCTTTCATCAAGCAAAGCTGCCCGAGAACCTGATATCTTGACTCTCTATTCCAGTTGTTCTCAAGTTTTGCAAACGTTGTAAAGAATTAATTGAATGTTTATTGAAATGCTGATTCAAGAGTCCAGAGAGACTGATACAGTAGGAATGTGATTTGTATTCACACACCAGGTGATTCTGAGGCAAATCATCTGGGGAGCAGGGCCAACTATATAATTTTTGGAGCCCAGTGCAAAATGAAAACACGGGCCCCTTGTTCGAAAGTTATCAGGAATTTCAGGATGGCTAATGCTCTTTGAAGTGTTAAAAAAGCAAAGATGCACTTTGAGGACTAAGATGTGCCTGATCCAAGCCATGGTATTTTCACTTTCCTCATGGGCGTTCAAAAACCGGACAATGAATAAAGAAGATCAAAGAAGAATTGATGCATTTGAATTACGGTGTTGGTGAAGAATACTGAATATATCATGGCTGCCAGAATGAATAAATCTGTCTTGGAAGAACTACAGCCAGAATGCTCCTTAGAAATGATGATGGTGAGACTTTGTATCACGTATGTTGGCCATGTTATCAAGAGGGACCATTCCCTGTAAGACAGAAATCCCCAGGCTGTGGAAAATTCTACTCCCTCAAGCAGCTTTGCATCAGAAACCTGTTTCCTTTGCTTGGCTTCCTCTCCCACAACTTTGCATTAGAATCCTGCTTTCTTTGCTTGGCATATCCTGTTAATTTTACATGAAAATCCTGGTGATGCACGAAATTATATGTAAACCCCATTGCCCCTGTGTTGTATGATTAAAAATGTCACTGACGTAACTTGTATGAACTCCCTACTTGTAACCTTTAAAAGTAACCTTTCCCCTCACTCTCTCAAAGCAGTCTTGGTGGCAGCAGCTCCAACTAACTCCTTTCCTTGAGTAATGAAATAAAAGTGCCCTTTCTGCTCTCCCATCTCTGTCTCTTGTTTATTAGCCAATACGAGTCATGCCGAGCAGAACCTGGGGTTTCCACCCAGTAACACCTGGTAAAGTAGAAGGTCAGAGAAAAACAGGAAGACCCTCAACAGGATGGATTGACACAGTGCCTGCAACAAAGAGCTCAAACTTAGCAATGATTGTGAGGATGGCACAGGATCGGGCAATGTTTTGTTCTGTTGCACACACGGTCACTATGAATCAGAACTGACTCACCAGCACCTAAGAGCAACAATGCATGGCATTAATGCAAGCAGAGACTGCATAGGTCACACATCTGTGAAGCCCACCCTCCTGGGGTGTTTAAAAACACAGCTCCAAGCAAGGTTTAAGCCAGGGAGCCCAAATGGTCCCCAGAGCCCTTCTGAGACAAAGCTGAACCTGTTCCCGTTGCGCCAAACAAAAACCAGGCATTAGCCCAGAAGAGACTTCCCAGGATGGCTCTCTTTCTCAAAAATCCTTGAAAATGCTGACCTAGGACACTCTTCTATGTAGTAATGAAAAGATACCTTTTTAATACAGTTTTTGGAAAAATTCAAGAAATGGCAAAATGTCAATAGCCAGATTTGGGACTGGATCCATTTGTTTCCATTTTTCTATTGGTTACTCATTCTATAGGTCTTTCTCACAGATGAGACCATTATGAACTATGAAGAGAAAAGAGAGGACTTAACGAACAGTACAATGTGAAGCTTTTCTCCAGCTACACCCCGCTCTGGTGGCAGCATGGCTTTAAATCATCTCAGCCCCAGTGGAAATATGGAGAAAGCAGGAAATGGCTGGACCAGGACATCTGTGTTTCCTAGAGGACTGTCTGTCACATGGCATTTCCTCCCCACCCAAAACCCAGCTCCACCCTCCATAGTAAGAAGAGAGCTCATGTGAATCACAAGACACAAGGGTCACAGCAGAATAACCAGTAGAGAGTCCCAACTAAGTAGTGCCTGGCAATTGAACCATACAGCCAAAATAGCTCGGGTAACGTGGAAAACCAGAACGTTATGTGACCCTGAGAAGTCACCAATACTGTAAGCATCACCTGAATAAAGAGGCCTCAGACTTGCTTTCTGAGCTCAGGAGGCTACAGAGAAAGTGCATAGCTCAGCACCAGTCTAGCATGAGGTAAGCCATGCCCAGATCAGGGTTTGTAACACAGAGGCGACAAGCTCCAAATGAAAAGTAGCAATAGAGGCAGTAGTGAATTTGTTTGAGGCACAGTAGCAAGTCATTGTACTAAACCTATCACAAGAAAAAAAAAAAAAAAATCCCTGGGAGAAACTATAATTCTATGAGGGCAGTGGTGAGGAGCAGTGTGAGTCCAGGCAGTAGACCAAGAAGGGGAGGATCAGAAGGAAACAGAGAGCTGTAGCCATGACTGAGAATCTGCCTATCTGCCTAGAACTAGGAAGTGTTTGTGTGTGTGTGTATGTGTATCTGCCTTATCTTGAAGAGGGAATAGTAATTAAATAAGATATTAGCACAATGGTTAAGAGCTCAGGCTGCTAACCAAAAAGTTGGCAGTTCAAATCCATCAGCCGCCCTTGGAAACCCTATGAGGCAGTCAACTCTGTCCTGTGGGGTCACTATGAGTCAGAATCAGCTAGACAACAAAGGGTTTGGTTTTTATTTTGTTATACATAATGACCTCTCAGATAATTTCTTTTGTTTTCTAATGCCTTGAGTTTAAAAAAAAGTGGGGTGGGGGGTGGCTAACACATTAAACCAAATGGACCCAGGAGATCATATCATTTTCTTGGTTCCTAATTGGGGAATTAATGTTCCAGATCACAAGTTACACATACATCCCTGCTACATTGTTAATTAACTCAAACCAGGTGTAGTCCTGATTGAGCATTTCCAGATTATTTTGTTTTACAAATTGTGTCAAAACAGAAAATCCCAATTTGGGTTTATCAACGCAGATCTTAAAAATATTGGCAACGAACAGTAAAGGGTTGAAATAGCCTGTATGTGTTGCAGGTTAATGAGACAAAAAGAAAGTGAATGTTAGATAGAAGGAAACAAAGAAGAATAAAGCATCAAAGTTACATTGGAATGTGGACAGAAAAAAGATTTGCAGTAGGAAAAAAATTCCGTTATTCTACTGGAATTACAGACCTTAAAACTCCTACATTACCACTCCTACTCATTAGAAGCCAGTGTTTAAAGTTTTCACAAGACCATGGTCAAGTCATGTAATTTCTCTGTGCTTCTGTCTCTTCATCAATAAAATGGGAATAAACTTTTGGAATTGTTAAGATTAAATTAAATAATATATGCCTGAGGTTCACTCAGATTGGAAGAAAAAGGCAGACACATTGGGGCTAGGACTCCTGGACAGTGAAGCAGGTGACCCCTTAAATGTGAGCACTCCAGCCCACTCTCTAACAACTCTAGTTACTCTACCAACTTCCCTCTGTCTCTGCCTCCATGACTTTTTTTCCTCTGTTCTGCTACTTTTTCTCCATGTCTATTTGCCTCCACTGACTCATGGCTTCTGCTTCTTCTTTTCTGGGTATGGGTATGTTCCAAACCACTCTGCCTACCCTTGTGGCCTACATTCAAACTCCCAAGAGAGAGGCCCTGTTTGGGTTGGTACAAATCACAAGGAATCACCTACAACAACATTCCTTAGAAAGGGCAGTGGTGTAGGTATCTGGAGCACCATGTCCTTTCCCTTAGAGTGGGTAAACTCTAGCTCAGTATGGAGCAACTATGGTAAATCCTTAGGTGTGCTGAGAGTATGAAGTGAAGGAATACTGACTGGAACCAGTCACATTCCTCTGTTCTCTCTGTTTTCAAGTGGCACACACCAAAAATATTGACAAATGTAAGACCAAAAAAAGAAGGTGGAGTTAGGTTATAGTGGGAGCGGAGCATGGGCAAAAACAGAAAAAGTGACAAGGGAAGAGAAAAGAGAAATAGTATGTGTGCAGGAAGGCAAGGAGTAAGGACAATTCACAGAAAATGTGAGCCAAGGAATGATAGACCCAGGTAAAAGTAGAAAAGAGAAGAAAACTCCTAAGGACAAAGATTGGACTGGACTGTGGGACATAAAATGATACTTGTGAAGAGTGTGCTTCTTAGCTCAAGCAGATACATGAGACTAAATGGGCAGCTTCTGTCCAGAGGTGAGATGAGAGGGCAGAGAGAGTTAGGAGCTGGTTGAATGGACATGGGAAATCAGAGGTGGAAAGGAGAAGTGTGCTGTCACAGCATAGGGAGAGCAATTAGGGTCACATAACAATGTATGTATAAATTTTTTTATAAGAGACCAGCCTGAAATATAAACTTTCATTTAAACTACAATAATAAACAAAAAAAAAAGAAAGGAAATTTTTTTAAAAAACGAAAAAGAAAACTCCTAAGGAAAGGAATGAGAAATAGGAGTGCTTGACTCAAAAGTCACAGAAGAATACAGCTCACTGAATAAAGCTAGCCTCCAAGACATTATGATCTTTCTATTTTTATCCATATTCCCAACCAACCTGAGTCAAGCAGGGGTAAAGACAGAAGGCAAGAGTCTGACTGGGTTGGCATCTCATTCCCAGATGCTTCTCAGGTCCTGCGCCTAAACAGCTGCTGCTCTTCTCAGCTGAATCTGTTTCTCTGACATTAGAAACATCTCATCAGTCAAGTGATAGTTAGAGGAAAACATATTAGCCTCTTCCCTCTTTACAATACTCAAGAATCCAGGACACAATAAAGGCATAGTTTATGGTGCAGTGAAAGAGGGAAAACAAAAGATTCCTCCTCTGTCCTACGTTTTCTTCCTTATCTCATACACCCACCTCAGCCACCATGAATTTAGGGATTACCAGAGGGAGAGAAGCATTTAGCAACTTCTTTGTAAGTCGAAGAACCACTCATTTTAACTGGAAAAAAGCTCAGCCGTGTGTCACCCCGCCCTCTTTAAGCATAGTTCCTGTACTATCCTGTTATGGATTGAATTGTGTCCCCCAGAAAGATGTTGACGTTCTAACCTCTCTACCTGTGAATGTGACTCTGGGAATAGGGCTCTTTCTTTTGTTATGTTAATTAGGTCAAGTCAGAGTAGGGTGGATCCTAAATCTAATCCCTTCTGAGTGGTATCTTATAAAAAGAGTAGAATACACACAGAGACACACACACAGGGGGAAGACAGACACCAGCGTAAGATCCATCTACAAGCCAAGGAACACTAAGAAATGTCCAGGGCTATAGAAGCTGAATAAACAAAGTAGAACCTTTTTCCCTTGAGCCAACACAGAGAGAGTTTGTGTCAACCCTGAATTTGGACTACTAGCCCTCAAAACCATGAGAAAATAAAATTCTGTTCTTTAAACCATCCATTTGTGGTATATTTTGTTACAGCAGCACTAGGAAACTAACACATAGCCCATTCAAAAATTCACTAATCCAACTTTCAAGAATAAATGAAACAATATTTTAAAATCTTTACTTGAGTCTTTCAAAAAAGTCTAAGGAAAGTTATATTTATAACGTACAGAAAAACTTTGAAAAAGCCCACACCGCTTCTTTCTCTCAATATTTCACATAACATGATGTGGCGGCTCTTCTCCACCTCTCCTCCAAATATCCTCAAAATATTTTCCCTCAAAAGCAGCCTTTGCTGAATTTCTTTTTCTCCTCCTTCCTTTCTTTCTGGCTCTGGTATTCTTTTCATCCTGAAGAAACTTTCGCTCTAGCTAATTTAAATCAAACAAGTCTAGGTCACTTCTGTTTCTCTCCCTTACCTGCTACCCCGATTCTGCACAAAGGCTCAGCAGTGAATGAGCCAAGACTTCACAGCAGGTAGGAAAGGAGGAGAATTAGAGAATACCAGGGCTTCAATGAGTTCATTCCAATTCTACCTCCTGCTGAGAATTTGCGTTTCCACCCCAGATATACTGAATCAGAATCTACATTTTAACAAGATACTCAGGTGATTCTTATATATATAGATCTTAGGGATCTTGTTAAAATATAGATTCTAACTTTGTTAGATCTTGTTAAAATATAGATTCTAACTTAGTATATCTGGGGTGGAAATGCAAATTCTCAGCAGGGGATCGAATCAGAGTGAACCAGTTCTAAGCTCTGGAGGATACTTACACATTATTTATTTTCTCCATCAAAATCATTGTATTTTTTTCATTTCTAATCCTTGCCCTTATGACTTTAGATGGTCTGGAGCATGGGAAAGACTTCTGTTCTATCCCTATAGTGATAGAGCCCAGGGAATAAAGGTCACCACAGGAAGTTTAGCTTAAAAGAGGATCTTCTTCAAAATTTTCCTGGTGACCAGGAAATTTTGTTTCCATCTCAGCTTCAAATTTATGCACCCCAACAAAAATTATGGTTCAGGAGTTGTGTTTTGTTTACATATTTGAGAAATCTTATTGTGCAAGTAGTTTATTTGAGAAACCCTCTTCTTTCTAGTACATTTGTCTTCTCTAAAAGGGGAAATATAGCAGGTCTTGTCTCCCTGGAATCTTGTAAAAGGACAAAAATATAAATCAGGAAAACAATAGCCAACTGTCTAGTCTTCAGCAAGCTTACCAACCAACCAGGTAGCTCAAACAATATTTTCACCTAATATTTAGGGAAGACAAATAAACAAGACAGATGAAAGTAAATAGGCTTACTAAATACATTGTGCAATATAATTCAACTATTTCATGTTTTCTTTTGTTTTAAAAAAAAACCTAACCTATGTCTAAAACTTAATAATCTAAACGTTCGCTAAAACAATCTTTAAACAAATACAGGTCATCATTTTTTTCACTATAGAAGTAATTCCTAAATTTTTTTTCCTGTATCCTGTATCCTATGAGCCAAACTTCCTACTGATGGGAAACACATCCATTATTATAAAAGAAGTAAGAATGTAGAGTAAAAGTAACATATAAGGTACATAATAAACAAGTCTACATAGCTTCCCACATCCATTTTTCTTTAAACAGGACAAGAGGTAGACTATTTAGTGGTGTATGTGTAGGGCCCTTACCTCTTCCAGTTTATCGTGCTTTGTTTTCAGAAACCCACAAGATTTGCAGGTCCTCATGAAATAGGAGCTCTGGTGGCGCACTGATTAAGAGCTCAGCTGCTAACCAAAAGTTCAACAATTCCCCATTTTTGCCAGATGCTTCTTCAATGAACGGTCTTTTCAAGGTGACATGAGGAGAGTGTGATTCTCCTGTAGGACAGGAGGCCAGGGCTTACAACTCAGGCTATGAGTGAACATGTCCAGCATCCCAGAGCTGATGTCTGGGGCATGTTTGTCTGACCCCAGTTCTTCTTTCACAGGAATATATGCTGGAGCTACTGAAAGGATGTGTTTCCTCACTGTATCTATGTCAAGGTATAAGGCAAAAGGATGTTGTTGTTAGCTGCTGCCAAGTTGGCCCTGACTCATAATGACCGCATGTACAATGCAACAAAATGCTGCCAGGTCCTGCATGAGACAAGTCCCGTGCCAGACTCGTGATCATTTGCAGAATGGACAGTTGTGAACCATAGGACTTTCACTGGTTGGTTTTTGAAAGTAGATTGCCAGGCCTTTCTTTCTTGTTCGTCTTAGTCTGGAAGCTCCACTGAAGGCTCTCCAGTGTAATAGCAACACGTAAGCCTCCACTGACCTGTGGAATAATTAGGGCAGCACTGAGGTGTGTACTCAGCAACAAAATCTCTTTCCCATCTGCCTGAAATTTTACCTCTCTTTTATTGAGGCAGAGCCCTGGTAACCCAGTGGTTAAGAACTCAGCTGCTAACCAAAAGATTGGCAGTTTGAATCCACCAGCTGCTCCTTGAAAATCCTATGGGGCAGTTCTGTGCTGTCCTGTAGGGTCACTATGAGTCAGAATCAACTTGACAGCAATGGGTTTGACATAGGACATTAGGCAATAGTCCTTTCTCCTCACTGGATCCTGCTTGAATAGTTCTAAGTACTGAAGAGAGAGCAGTCCTTTTAGGCTGCCTTTTCTTGTACAGGAACTCTATCTATCAGAAGAGGAGACAGCTGGGGAGTCCCAGAAGTGTGGACATTTGGAATGTACACCCAAGCCAAGCTTTCCCACTAGGACAGGCGCCGGCAGCTGTCCAAGTGCTAGGCTGTCAACTCCTCATGCTAACGCTTGTCTCTGATCCAGGTACCTGACCCAGGCACACTCCTAGTAAGATCCTCCTGCTATGCTGTGGAATTTGAAGTACAGTGTTGCTTGCGTGCTTATAAAAGAAAGGCTGATCTTTCTGGGTTTATCATAACATGTCAGGACTTCCTGAAAGCCTTTTCAATTGCTTATTTCACCATTGAAAATGAAAAAAAAATTATAGTTTATTGGTTAATTTTTTCATTATAAATATAACAGACTCTGTTTAAAAAGTTAGAATATACCCTCTCAAAAAAGGCAGAAAAAAATCATCCATTTGATTTACAAAGACTATAAAGCATAGGGAAATGTTTATGATCAAAATTATGTGAACCAACTAAAGCATGAAACAAAGTGGTTGATTCTGTTCTTGCTTCTTCACTTTGAATTCAAACCAACACAAAGTAAATTGGGCAGAAATTCACCCCTCAAATACAACCATGAACACTTTGGTGTAATTCCTTTTAGTCTTTTCTGCATATGTTTTCAAAATAAAAGTTGTAATATATCATGCTTGCACTTTTTTTTTTTCCAAAAGTACCTACATGACCCTTTCTCATCACATCCCTCTACTTTTTACCCAGCTTTCATATTCATCATTCCATCCTATTCATTACAGTTTTGCCACATGCTTATTGTCTTAGGTTGGGTTCTCTACGGAAGCAAAACCAGTGAAGCATATATATTCAAGGGTAAGTAAAAAAGCATTGCTACAAAATCATAGAAACCTTTATTAAACAAAAATATCAAAATGTGAAGATGTTGTTTCTTGACTGACATATCCTTCATCTAGGTCTACAGACTTATGAAGGTGGTGTTTCCATCCCTCTGACTCTTCCCCCGAGGAATTCTGCAAACTTCTATTTACACCATGTCAAAATGGCATTGAGGGACACACATCATGTTCCTTTTAAATGTTCTTTGTGTTTTGGGAACAAAAACAAGTCTAAAGGGGCAAGATCAAGGCTGTAGGAGGAATATGCTGCCTCCAAAATCCGAAGAGGCTCAACAGGCATTATGCCTCCTTTTTAGTGCGGAAAGGGCCAGATGCAATAACTTATCCTTCACTTTAGAAAGACTATCTTGAAGTGACCCACACTACTGGACCCCTAGAAATTTCACTGAGGTGGAAGACATCTGAATTTTTGTTGGGTTAATTTCCCATCCCCTAGCATGCAAATGGAGCCCTGTGGTGCAGGGGTTAAGAGTTTGGCTGCTAACCAAAAGGTAGGCAGTTCAAATCCACCAGTTGCTCCTTGGAAACCCTCTGAGGAAGTTCTACTCTCTCCTATAAGGTCGCTATGAGTTGGAATTGACTTGACAGTAATGGGTTTGGTTGGTTTAGCACCCAAATATTTTGCCAATAAGTCCAGAGTCACTGACACTTCTTTTTACTAAGTCCACTCAGCAAAATGTAATCAATGTAATGGACCAATGTAACGTCTTGTGGAAAGGAAATGTGATCAAGTTCCCTGCAGACTGAATTATGACATAGGGCTGAAGAGTTGATATACTTCTGAAGTAGGTCAGAGAAGGTATATTGCTGACCTTGCCAGCTGAAGGCAAACTGCTACTGGTGTTCCTTCAAAACCAGAATTGAGAAAAAAGCACTGGCCAGATCAATAGCTGCATACCTGGTACCAGAAGATGTATTAATTTTCTCAAGCAATGAAACCACATCTGGAACAGCAGCTGCAATTCAAGTTACCACCTGGTTAAGTTTACAATAATGCACTGTTATTCTCCAAGATCCATCTGTTTTTTGCACAAGCAAAATAGGCAAGTTGAATAGGGATACGGTGAGAATCACCACCCCTGCATCCTTCAAGTCCTTGATGGTGGCACTAATCTCTGCAATCCCTCCAGGAAAGTGATATTTCTTTTAGTTTACTATTTTCCTAGGTAGGAGCAGTTCTAATGGATTCCACTTGGCTTTTCCTACCATAATAGCCATTACTTCACTTGTCAGGGATCCAATGTGGGGATTCTGCCAGCTGCTGAGAATATCTATTCCAATTATGCATTCTAGAACTGGGAAATCACTACAGGATGGGTTCAGGGACAAATTGGACCCACTGTGAGCTGAACCTGAGCTCAGACTCCATTAATAACCTGACCTCCATACACCCCCACTCTGACTGGTGGGCCACACTGATGTTTTGGGTATCCTGGAATTAGTGTTAGTTCAGAGCCAGTATCTATCCAGTAATCCCTGAAAAGTCTAATTATATCATTTTCCCCAATGAACAGTCACACTCGTAAATGACCATAGATTCCTTTGGAAAAGGCTGGGAAAAAGATTAACGGTATAAAATTTTGGCAGTGTAGTGAGCTCTTTCCTCAAGGAGATCCAACCTCCCTTTCATTTAAGGGGTTGTGGGACTGTAAACTTGCTCAAGGCTGGGAATTGATTGAGGAGCTGTGACTGTCTATTCTGATCATTCAAGTTAGACAGCCATTCACTTGACCAAGAATTCTTCCATGTGTGCAGGTCAAGTATTTAGTAGATTTCCCATCTATTTCACTCCTAGGGACAGCATGACTGAGTAGCCAACACCATATGTCCATATGAGTCAGACAATTCTAATTACTGCATTGACTCCACTGTCTAAACAGTAATCAATCCCACCTTGTCTTTGTCGATTGAGTGCTGCCACTTGGCCTCTACTACCACAGGGTCCAATCAGCCCCATTGTAGTTAGGTATCTTAATTCAGTTAGGGCAGTTCCCACTGTCAACTCTGACTTACATAAAATAGCAATCACAACAATCTTCAAGGATGCTGGGGCTCCCTTCACAAATTTGTTCTTCACCTTTGTGATAAAGAAATATATCCTCTGCGCATTTCATGTGTGGGTCTTTGGGTTTAATCCGATAAATCCACTCTAACATGCCAATTTCCTTAAGCCTTTGAGTAGCTCCCTCTACAGCATACCAAGGCAGGTCTGGTACTTCAACCTGATTTAGTGTAGGCCACTGCATAATTCTTGCTTCAGTGAACTAGCTAAATAAACTATCAGATCCTTTACTGATCTCTCGAGCTGAAACATTGAATGAAGAATTTGTGCTTAGGGCCTATATCAATAAACTCAGACTGATCCATCTTTACTTTCCTTGCACCATTATTACACACCCTTAAATAGCCATTCCCACACATATTTCCCAGGTTTCTGTCTGTACATATTAGAAAAATCAAGCAGTTCTTTTGGAGTGTAGTGTACCTCCTCCTGGGTCACGTTTTGTACTTCACCTTTTGGAGCTCCCTGGGACTTAAGTCTTGTTATAGGTCTAGAAGCAAAAATGGGTGGTTTGGATGTGTTCTGAGAACATTCAACAACATCTTGTAAGGTATCTGCCTCAGGCAATGACCCAGGTAATGACTCAGACGCCACCCCATGCTATATCTCAGGAAAAGGCTCTGCAAACACAGCTGGGTTAATCACTTCAGATGGGGGTGGAGGGGCTAATGGTTTTACTGTGGAGGGTGGCTTAGACAAAGATTGAGTAATCTCTTCAGATAGGAGTGAGAGGGCTGATTCTGTTAGCAGGAGTGATTCAATGGAATTTAGGGGTTCAGTGTCCCCAGCTTCTTGATTATCTGTCCCTATGTCCCCAAATCAAGTTTCAGGGGCCCACTTCTTCCCACTCAGTGCCCTCACTTTAACTTCAGACATCATTTGAGGTTGAGAATTCAACTGTTGTTGTAATTCAGCCACTTTTACAATAAGACCTGAGTTTTGTTTTCAGGAATATCAGCTCTGTTACTACAAGAAATAAGGCTTTCTTTCAGGGCACAAGTGGCAACTTTGTGGTTGTTTATGGGGCACTTCAGCTGTGACTATGAAGCTGTGAGCTCATTTCTTTCTTTCTCCACTTTATCTAATCAAATAGGACCAACCAACTAGCCTCCTTATATTTCTCATTCTGACAAAATTATAGAACTGTATCAAACATGTAATTGCCCAGAGCTTCACCTCTCACCAATACTTGACTTACTGGTGGTGATATTTTGCATATTTCAACTGCCACTTCATGCCATTGATTAACAGTGCCCTCTTTACTACAGGAAGTTTTGTCATCAACATCTTTAAGACTAACCAGACTTGAGAACCAATTTAGAAAACTCACCCTTACAATTTTGTTTATCTAGAACCACTCTCAGTACCAAATGTCTTAGATTGGGTTTTCTAGAGGAGTAAAATCAGTGAAATGTGTATGTGTGTATATATATACAGAGAGAGAGAGAGAGAGAGATTTATCTTGATGAAATGGCTTATGCGGTTGTAGAGGCTGACAAGTTCCAAGCCTGTAGGTCGGGTGTCAGGCTGGAGGTTTCTCATGACTCATGTAGCTGCTGGGGCTGACAAACCCAAGACTGGCAGGTCAGATGACAGAACGCTGGCTCACAGGCTGCTGAGGCCAACAAATCCCAAGACTGGCAGACAATATGGCAGGCCACTGGTTCAAGTCCCAAGAACCGGAGGTCAAATGACGACGAGCTGGATGCAGAATCCAGAGCAAGCAAGAGGCAGTAAGCTTTGCCAGAACACCCATATATGTTGAATGCAGGCCACAAACCCAAGGAAACTCTCCCTACAACTGATTGGCTGATCACATCAGATCACATCATGGAGGTGATTAGATTATATCACAAAATAGAGGATAACTGCATCATTATATAACTTTCAAATTGTGTTACTAGATAACTACCAAACTATATCACTACTTAACCGTCAAACCACTGAGAACCATAGCTCAACCAAGTTGACACAGAACCTTAACCACCACAGTTATGTTTCAGTAAATATAATATTGCTCAATTTTGCTTCAAGTTTGAACTTTACATAAAAGAAATCATACTTCATGTATTCTTTTGTGGCACGTATTTTTTTCCTCAACATTTATGTTTTTGAGATTCACCCAATTTGGTACATACTAATCTAGTGCAGTTTCATGCAAACTTTACAGTCCTAGGGCAAACTCAACTAGATTATTCAATCATTCCACAATATGCACTTTATCCCAATGTGCGAGGTACTATTCTAGGCAACACATAAATAACATTGCTAAGAATACTATGATAATAATGCTATTAGAAGTGGGTGATTAAGGTAGGATGAAGAACATGATCATTGAAAGAGAGGAGGAAATGGAACTTGGAAGACAAGTCTTAAATAATTTACCTATGTGAACATTGAAAGCTCCAATAATTAAGGTAGGAATAATGGTGGAGAGAGTAAGAGTAAGTCAGGACCTAGTATTTTAAGAAATGAAGGGGAATGACCCAGGTCTCAGTAAATGACTGCAAAAAGGAACGTTTGTACACACTGATAATTTGAGATTCAAACTTGGGTTGAGGGTTAAGAGTAGAGAAGAAGAATGATCTGGAACAGCAATGAGTCTCAAGGTTAGTAATTTCTAAAACTTATTTTAGAAATCATGCTAATTTCTAAAATGAGTTAGGCAATGTTCCCTCTTTTCCTACAATCTAGACTAATTTGTGTAACAGTGGAATTGTTTGTTCTTTGAATGATTGGTAGAACTCATTCCTAAAATAATACAGACATGAAATTTCATCTCAAAGGAGATTTTTAAATAATGATTCAATTACTTTAACACAAGGGTTGCCCAACATTTTCTATAATGGACTAACTAGCAAGTATTTTAGGTTTTGTGAGCCACATATAGTCTTTGTCACATATTCTTTTTTTTTTTTTTTTTTCAATCAACGTTTAAAAACATAAAAACCATTCTTAGCTCTCAGGCTGTACAAAAATTGGCCACAGGTCAGATTTAGCCCACAGACTGTAGTTTGCTAACAAAGCCTTTAATGGATATAGGCTATTCAGGTTTTCTATATCCTTTTGAGTCAATCTGGTAGGCAATATTTTTTTAGGAGTTTGTTAATTTATTTTAAATTTTTAGTATATTGGAATAAAGTTCTCTATAATGATTTCTTATCAGTTTAATATTTGCAGTATCTGAAGTTATGTCCCCTTTTTCATGTCCAATATTATTTGTTTCCCTTTTCATTTTTGTATTTTTTGTTCCTTTGTATTTTCTGTGTTAACTTATTTCTATTTCACTAATTAATACTCTTATTTTCATTATTTATATCCTTCTACTTTCCAGGAGTTTACTTAAAGTTTCTTTCTTTTCTTTTTTTTTTCCCTCCTTTTTTTAGTTTTTGTTATCTTTTTTTTTTTTCTTTTTTATTGTATTTTAGATGAAGGTTTGTGGAACAAACTAGTTTTGCATTAAAAAGTTAGACACATATTGTATTATGACATTGGTTGACAACCCCATGACACGTCAACACTGCCCCTTCTCAACCTTGGGTTCCCTATTACCAGCTTTCCTGTCCCCTCCTGACTTCTAGTCCTTGTCCCTGGGCTGTTGTGCCCCTTTAGTCTCATTTTGTTTTATAGGCCTGTCTAATCTTTGGCTGAACAGTGAACTTGGGAGTGACTTCATTACTGAGCTAAAACGGTGTCTGGGGGCCATACTCTTGGGGTTTCTCCAGTCTCTGGTCTTATTTTGTGAGTTAGAATTTTGTTCTACATTTTTCTCCAGCTCTGTCTGGGACCATCTATTGAGATCTCTGTAAGAGCAATCAGTGGTGGTAGCCAGGCACCATATAGTTGTACTGGACTCAGTCTGGTGGAGGCCGTGGTAGATGTGGTCCATTAGTCCTCTGGACTAATCTTTCCTGTGTACCTTTAGTTTTTTTCATTCTCCCTTGCTCTCAAAGGGGTGAGACTAGTGGAGTATCTTAGATGGCTGCTCACAGGCTTTTAAGATTCCAGAGGCTACTTACCAAAGTAGAATGTAGAATATTTTCTTTATAAACTATGTTATGCCAATCGAGATAGATGTTTCCCAAGACCATGATCTCTACAGCCTTCAGCCCAGCAATTCAGTCCCTCAGGGAGTTTGGATGTCTCTATGGAGCTTCCATGACCTTGCCTTGTACAAGTCTTGCTGGCTTCCCCAGTATTGTGTACTGTTTTGCCCTTCACCAAAGTTACCACTTATCTGTTGTCTATTTAGTGTTTTCCATCCCCATCCCTCCCCTCCCTCATAACCATCAAAGACTGTCTTTTTGTGTGTAAACCTTTCCATTAGTTTTTACAGTAGTGGTCACATACAATATTTGTCCTTTTGTGATTGACTTATTTCACTCAACATAATGCCCTCCAGATTCTTTCATGTTGTGAAATGCTTGTCAGATTCATTATTGTTCTTTATTGTTGAATAATACTCCACTGTGTGTATGTACCATAGTTTGTTATCCATTCATCTGTCAGTGAGCATCTGGGTTGTTTCCATCATTTTGCTATTGTGAACAATGCTGCTACAAACATGGGTGTGCATATGTCTATTAGTGTGATGACTCTTACTTCTCTAGAATATATTCCTAGGAGTGGAATTGCTGGATCATATGGTATTTCTATTTCAAGCTTTCTAAGGAAGCACCATGTCATTTTACAAAATGGTTGTATCATTTTGCATTCCCACCAGCAGTGCATAAGAGTTCCGATCTCCCCGCAGCCTCTCCAGCATTTGTTATTTACAGTTTTTTTGATTCATGCCAGTAAGATGGTATCTCATTGTGGTTTTGATTTGCATTTCTCTAATGGCTGGTAATCACCAGCATTTCCTCATGTGTCTGTTGGCCCCTTGAATGTCTTCTTTGGTGAAGTATCCATTTCCTTTGTCCATTTTTAAATTGGATTATTTGTCTTTTTGTTGTAGAGGTGTTGGATTTTCTTGTAGATTTTAGAGATTAGACATTTGTCTGATTTGTAATAGCCAAAATATTTTTCCCAGTCTGTAGGTTCTGTTCCTACACTTTAGGTAAAGTCTTCTGATGAGCATAAAAGTTTAATTTTTAGAAGATCCCAGTTATCTAACTTGTCTTCTGGAGTTTGTGTGTTGTTGGTTATGGTTTGTATCCTGTTAATGTGGTGTATTAGGGCCTCTAGCATTGATCATATGTTTTCTTCTATGAATTTTATAGTGTTTGGCTTTATATTTAGGTCTTTGATCCATTTTGACTTAGTTAGTGTATATGGCATGAGGTATGGGTTCTGTTTCATTTTTTTGCAGATGGGCATCCAGTTTTGCCAGCAGTTTGTTAAGAAGACTCTTTTTTTCCTCATTTGATGGACTTTGGGCCCTTGTTAAAGATCAGGTAACTGTAGGTGGAAGGAATTACATCTAGATTCTCAATTCTGTTCCATTGGTCAATATATTTGTCATTGTACCAGTCCTAGGATATTTTGATTACCATAGCTGTACAGTAGGTTATGAGGTCACATAGGGTGAGTCCTCCTACTTTATTCTTCTTCAGTAGTGCTTTACTTATCTGGGGATTCTTCCCATTCCATATAAAGTTAATTATTAGTTTTTCCATCTCTTTAAAGGATGTTGTTGGTATTTGGATAGGGATTGCATTGTATTTGTAAATCGCTTTGGGTAGAATTGTCATTTTCACAATGTTGTGTCTACCTGTCCAAGAGTATGATATGTTTTTCCATTGATGTCGATTTATTTTGGTTGCCTGCAGTAGTGTTTTGTAGTTTTCTTTACATAGGTCTTTTACATCCCTAGTTGGATTTATTCCTAAGTATTTTAGTTTTTTAGGGGCTATTATAAATGGTATTGTTTTCCTGATTTCCTTTTCATCATTCTCTTTATTGGTATATAGGAATCCAACTGATTTTTTTGTGTTTATCATGTATCATGCTACTCTGCTGAATCTTTATATTAGTTCCAGTAGTTTTCTCATGGAGTCTTCTGGATTTTTTATGTAGAGTACCATATTATCCACAAACAGGGACAGTTTAACTTCTTCATTACCAATTTGGATGCCCTTTATTTCTTTTTCTTTCCTTATTGTTCTAGCTAGGACTTCCAGAGCAATGTTAAATAAGAGTGATGATAAAGGGCATCCTTGTCTTATTCCTGTTCTCAAAGGGTACTTAATGTTTCTTGTCTGAATTCTTAAGATGTATGCAGCGTTCATTACCTCTAACCTTTCTAATAACAGTCCTTAATGTCCTGTATTTTCTTCTAATAATGTTTTAGCTACTGCCTACAAATTTTGGTAGATCATACTTTTGTTTAGTTTTTAATTTTTTTCTAACTTTCTTTATGATTTATTCTTTGATATATGTCATGGACTGAATTGTGTCCCCCCAGTATATGTGTACCAATTTGGCTAGGCCATGATTCCCAGTATTGAATGAGTATCCACCATTTTGTAATCTGATGTGATTTTCCTATGTGTTGTTAATCTTATCTCTATGATGTTGATGAGATGGGATTAGTGGCATTAGGTTAATGAGGCAGGGCTCAATCTACAAGATTGGACTGTGTCTTCAGCCCATCTTTTTTGAGATGTAAAAGACAGAAGCAAGCAGAGAGACACAGGACCTCATACCACCAAGAAAGCAGGGCTGGGAGCACAGTATGTCCTTTGGACCCAGGTTCCTGAGCAGAGAAGCTCCTAGTCCAGGGGAAGATTGATGACAAGAAATTTCATCCAGTGGGATTTCCAGCAACATGGCACTCTAGGCAGAAGCACCACACTGTCCCTCCACAGTAAAGATCCAAAAAACTAAGCCAAACAGAGAAAACAGCAATTCTGAAACCCTAAAACATCAAATGAAGAGATAAAGAACTCAGCCAAGCACCAAATGGAGTGAGAAAACTTACAGAGAACAGGGAGCTAGGAGAGGTTCATGCAGAGGCTCTCCTATCAGCTAACACATCACGGATCCGCCATCTTGGACTCCTGTCAGAGACCAGTAAATAGGGGGTACGAGAAAGTAGCTTCACGGAGCTTCCAGCAAGAGATGGAACAACCATCTCTTGTCTCTGCACTCCAACGGCAAGCTCCCCTAGCACTCTTTTTTTGTTTGTATTTTTTTGGGTTCCTCTCTCCTTTCTCCCATACCCATTTTAGCTCCACACATCACAATCTCCCCCCTCCATCCTGCCTACCTGCACTGTGCACTTAACATCACACCACCAAGCAGCACAGGCACAGCCTACCAGAACCTGTCCTGCAAGGATTACCAACCCGCCCTGGTGGCTGTAGTAAGTGCCACAAACAACCCATCCCAGCAACTCCTCTTCAGCTAGACCTGACCTGCTGTACCATATCTGAGTGACTGACCCTGCCAATTGGAGAAGGAGGCGAAAAGTATTGTGCCCACAGAAGAGCAAACAACAAAGAACAGACAGCTTGTCTGCTCACACATAGCCAAATTAAAAAAAAAAAAAGGACGGAACAAACAAATCTACAATCAATAAATGAGAAAAAATAACTACTGAATGCCCCAAAGACAGCAGACAATATCAAAACATTTACAAAAACAGGGCAGGATGGTTCCAATAGATGTCCAAAATGAAACACCAGATGACCTTCCAGTAGAAGAAAAGGCACTAGAACTACCTGATAGGGAATTCAAATCTCTAATACTCAGAATTACCCAAGAGTTGAAGCAAAAAGCAGACAGAAATGAGGAAAACAGACAAATTCATGGAAAAGGCAGACAAATTAATGGAAAATACAGATAAAAAATGGAAGAATTCAGAAATAATGCAGGAACAAAATGCCAAAATAAATTCACAACTAGAAATTATATAAAAACAAAAATTAGAAATCCAAAAGACAAACAACAGGATTTCAGAAATGGACAGTGTCATAGAAGGGCTGAGGAGCAGATTTGAAACGGTGGAAGACAGGATTAGCAGAATTAAAGACAAACACTTCTATACAACTTGGTTTGAGGAAAAATCAGAAAAAAGAATGCAGAAAAATGAAGATACCCTGAGAATTATGTGGGATACAATCAAAAGCAAAAATCTGCAAGTGATCAGAGTTCCAGAACAGGGGGAGAAAACAGAAGACACAGAGAGGATCATTGAAGAATTGCTGACAGAAAACTTCCCCAATATCATGAAAGATGAAAAGCTGGACATCCAAGAAGCTCAACAAACCCCATATAGGATAGACTCCAAAAGAAAATCACCAAGGCATATCATAATAACACTCACTAAAACCAAAGACAAACAAAGAATCCTGAGAGCAGCTCAAGAAAAACAAAAAGTCACGTACAGAGGAGAAACAAGACTAAGCTCAGATTATTTGGCAGAAACCATGCAGGCAAGAAGGCAATGGGATGACATATATAAAACCTTGAAAGAAAAAATTGCCAGCCAAGAATAATATATCCTGCAAAACTCTTGTTCAAATATGATGGTGAAATTAGGTCTTTTCCACATAAACAGAAATTAAGGGACTTACGTAAAAACCAAAGCAAACTTGCAAGACTTATTAAAGGAAGTCCTTCGATCTGAGAACAAACAATATCAGACCACAGGCTGAATCTAGGACACAGGATTGTACTAGCCAGATACCAATCTAGGAAATGAACTCTTAAGGACTATGCAAAACGCAAAGAATTACAAAAGGGAACCAGAGAGGTTAATCTGTAAATGACAACAGCATCAGAACAATAAAAGCGGGAATAAATGGTGTAGATATAGAACCTTCCAATGGAGAGGAAGTCAAGTGATACCAAGTAATAACAGACTGGTTCAAATCTCAGAAGATAAGGGTAAATTTCATGGTAACCACAAAGAAAGTTAACAAACCTACTCATCAAAATAAAGAAGAAAAACATAAAGTCTCAGTAAAAACTAAACCTACAAAAACAAAAGAAATGAAAAAAAAAATCCACAAACAAACAGAACTCAGCACAGGAGAGTCAGAGGAACAAAACTGGAGGACATTATGCTGAGTGAAACAAGTCAATCACAAAAGGACAAATATTGTATAAGACCTCTACTGTATAACTCATGTAAAAGTTTACACACAAAAAGAAACAATCTTTGTTGGTTAAGAGGGATGGGAGGAGTCGTGGGCGGGGGGACAAAATAGATAAGTGGTAACTTTGGTGAAGGTTAAGACAGTACACATTACTGGGTAAGCCAGCACAACTTGTACATAGACACTTCCAAACACCCTGAGGGACTGAATTGCTGGGCGGAGGGCTGTGGGAACCATGGTCTCGGGGAACATCTAGCTCAATTGGCATAACACAGTTTATAAAGACAATGTTCTACATTCTACCTTGGTGAGTAGCATCTGGGGTCTTAAAAGCCTGTGAGCAGCCATCTAAGATATTCCATTGGTCTCACCCCTTTGGGAGCAAGGGAGAATGAAGAGAACAAGATACAAGGAAAAGATTAGTCCAAACGACTAATGGACCACAGCTACCAAGGCCTCCACCAGACTGAGTCCAGTACAGCTAGATGGTGCCCAGCTACCACCACTGACTGCTCTGACTGGGATCACAATAGAGGGTCCTGGACAGAGCTGGAAAAGGATGTAGAACAGAATTCTAACTCACAAAAAAAGACCAGATTTACTGGCCTGACAGATTGGAGAAACCCCGAGAGTATGGCCCTGGATACCCTTTTAGCTCAGTGGTGAAGCCCCTCCCAAAATTCACCGTTTAGCCAGGGATTGGACAGCCTCATAAAACAAAACAGGACTAATGAGGCACAGCAGTCCAAGGACAAGGACTATAAGGCAGGAGGGGACAAGAAAGCTGGTGATAGGGAACCCAAGGTTGAGAAGGGACAGTGTTGACTTGTCATGGGGTTGTCAACCATTGTCATAGGGCAATATATGTACTAACTGTTTAAAGACAAACTATTTGTTCTGCAAACCTTCATTTAAAGTACAAAAAAAAAAAAAAAGAATTATCTATGTGAGATCAAATTGACAACAGCAACTCAAAAGGTTTGATGGGAAGCCTAGGAGACAGTGAGTTGAAGATAATGGTGATGGAATAATTTGGAAAAGGATAGTGAGAATAACAGCACAACTGGAAGAATGTTATTGATGTCACTGAATTGTACATGTAGAAACTTTCAAAATGGTGTAGCATTGGCTACATATATTTTCACCAAAAAAAAAAAAAGTTCCTCAAGGTCGAGAAGGGAGAGTGTTGATATGTCTTGGGGTTGTTAACCAATGCCATAAAACAATATGTGTACTGACTGTTTAATAGAGAAACTATTTATTCTGTAAACCTTCACCTAAAGTACAATAAAAAAAGTTTAAAAAATAAATAAATGACACTTCCTTTTAAAAAAAAAAGAAACTTCATCCAGAGCTGACAGAGATAGGCTTCTCCTGGAGCTGACACCCTGAATTTGGACTTCCAGCCTCCTAGACTGTGAGAGAATAAACTTCTGTTTGTTGAAGTCATCCACTTGTGGTATTTCTGTTATAGCAGCACTAGATAACCAAGGCAATATCTGAGTTATTTATAAGTATGTTTCTTAGTTCCCTACCCGAAGATTTGCTTATTTGTTAAAGACTCTTTTTATTAGAGGTTTTTAAGTTTATTATCGTCAAATAGTATGGTTTACAAAATGCCAATCTTCAGTAAATTGTTGGAACTTATTTTAGGGCTCAATATATAGTCATTTTTTATAAATATTCTATGTGAATTTGAAAAAAATGTATATGTAGTTATGAGGCACTCTAATCATTTTATTGTAAGTCATGCTGTCCAAATCTATTTACTTACTGATTTTTTTTTCTGTTGTATTTGTCAGTTATTGAGAGAAGCATATTAAATATCTGAAAATGATTGTGGATTTGTCTTTTTTTCTTGTAGTTGTGGCAATTTTTGCTTCCAATATTTTAAGGTGTTATTACTAGATGCATACAAATTTAGAATTGCTATAGATTTTCATTAAATTGACTCTTTTTTAACATTATAAATTGACCCTTTTTACTTATTTTTATGTTTTTGCCTTAAAATATATTCTGTCCAGTAATAATAATAAAGCTATGCAAATTTCTTTGTTTAGGTTTTACCCAAAATACGTTTCTGTTGTTTTACTTTTAAGCTTTTTGAATCATTATGCTTTCTTTCAATGTGTCTCTTGTAAAGTTATTTACACTCAATTTTACTTTATTTAGTTTACAATGCAGTTTAACAATCTTTGTGTTTTTTTTTAATAGAGCAGAGCATTTAATTACTGATAGATTTCTTTCTATCCTAATTTTTTTTAATCTTCTCTTTTCTATCTTTTCTTTTCTTTCTTTCTTGTCTCATTTTAGATTGTAGAATGTTTTATCCTATTATTAATTTGGAAGTGGTACATTGTATTTCTCTCTTTTTAGTGGTTATCTTAGAAATGTTAATGTGTACAGTTAGTTTAACACTTTTCCCTCCACCTGAACAAAACAAGGGTCTTAGAACACTTTAATTCCCTTTAATGCTGCCTAACTTACATGTTATTATTACCAAACATTTTATTTTTATCTTTTTTTAACTCTATAGGGTATCATTATTATATTATACAATCAAATGTGCTAGATTTACCCTGATGTCTACCACTTTCTTTGCCCTTTATTTCTCTTTGCACCTTTTTCCATAACTTCCTTTCTGCCTGAAGAAAAATTTTCAAATTTCGTTTAGTTTGTTTCTGGTGGTAGCAAACTTCCTCAGCTTGTATTGTCTAGAGATGTCCTTATTTAACTCTCAAGCAGCAGTGAGTATAGCTTTTTAGCATTCCAGCTTTATAGGAGATGCTTTTCTATTTAATTTCACTCCTTTAGTAGGTCCTGTGCTTTGTGTCTTTGTCATTGAGCCACACTCCAAGACCAAAAAAACAAACAAAAAAATCCAACCCTACTGCCATCGAGTCAATTCTCACTCGTGACAACCTCATGTGTTACAGAGTAGAACTGAGCTCCATAGGGTTTTCTTGGCTGCAATCTTTAGGAAAGCAGATAACAAAGTCTTTCTTTTGTGACACTGCTAAATGGGTTCAAACCACAAACCTTTAGGTTAGGAATTGAGTGCCAACCATTTGAGCCACCCAGGGACTCACTCCAAGACCACTACCCCCAAAATGCACACTGAAGTTCATCTGGTTCTGGAAATACTCAAACTTCAATTATCTGCTTACTCTCCTTGGTTTTTTATTTCATTTTCTTTTTGGCCTGACTAGTCCTTACTTTCACTTCATGGATACATTTTTCAAGATTTAAAAATACATACACCCACTCCTCACTTTTTGACATGGTTAGGGTCCAAGACCAGGTCGTTATGTGACATACCTCATTAATGCAAAAAATAGTCGAATAGTAGATTTTTCTACTATTGTCCTAAGTGCTAAATTTTGGATAATGAGATAGTCAATAAGTGAGGAGCAAGTGTATTTGGATACAGAGTTTCTGTTTGGGATGATGAAACAGTTTTGGAAATAGATAGCAGTGACGGTTGCACAACACTGTGAAAATAAATTGTACACCTAAAAAATGTTAAACTGGCAAATATGGCTATACATTTTTTACAACAATAAAAAAATTAAATATATATTTATTTAATCCAGCATTTCTTGAAAGGTCAGTCAAGTTAGAGTGTGCCATATATACAATGTTTTTATTTCATCATGTAACATTATTCTGAAAACATTTTTTCCATGTTATTTCATAACCTTTGTAAATATTATTTTTAAGGAATTTACATTACATGAAATAAATGTACTATAGTTTACATAGCCATTCCTCTGCTGTTGGGTGTTCATTTCTACTTGTTACTACTACAAATAATTCAAAAAGGAAATCTTTCATAAAGCAAAAGCAACAAAATGTAAGAAAAGGGCATGAACATTTTAAAGACCTTTTTAAGACTCTTGATACATATTACTAAGTTTGATTTTCTCCAATCATTCAAAAAGTTGAATATTTTTCCGTATGTTCTATTCTTTATTTTCTTTTGCAGATTTACCAATTGAAATGTTATTATTTTCTTAAGTTATATCTAAGAACTCTTTTTAATGATATTATTATTTTTTTGTAAAAAGGTTAAATAAGAAGCAAGTTTACTTAAAATGTTGTCAAAATTGATGCTGTCATTTTATTCATACGGCATCTTCTACCAAAGATCAAATTCTATATCCATCCTACCTATTAATTTCTAAGCATAATGTAATGCAGATAGCAGCATTGTCCTGAAGTATTTGTCACAACTCTATGAGTGGGCAGGCAATATTATCTCCTATGGTTTTTTCTTCTTTTTTTTTCCCCAGCTGGCTCAAAATAAAGGCTATATATACCTACAACAACTACAAAAACAAGGCAGTGAATGGCAAATACCTGTATTTTTAAGCAACTTATTAATATCTTGTATCAATTTCTACGTTCATATTATGCCAATCACAAAAATATAACATTGGAAGAATTCTAGATATTATCTTTTGAATTATTGTGCCTCTGTATACTAAAAATAATTAAAATGAATCAGTAACAATCTTCCTAAATCTATGTACTTCTTACTTTACAACTTGGCTCTGAAAGTTGCAGTTATATAAAGTTAGCATCTGAAGATACCTGGCTCACTTTAGGAGCTAAACTGAAGATCTGTCCACTCCAGATCACATAACTTGACTCCTTCTCAAAAGCTGGTGTGGGAAGAGG
The DNA here is from genome assembly GCA_030035585.1 of Dugong dugon. Classification (NCBI taxonomy): domain Eukaryota; kingdom Metazoa; phylum Chordata; class Mammalia; order Sirenia; family Dugongidae; genus Dugong; species Dugong dugon. The sequence continues at coordinate 139,287,945 of CM057464.1, read as the reverse complement.
CATTGCCGACAAAGAGGATAGGCCTGAGTATCAAAATGCCTTGCTCTGCCTTCAATTAGGGTGGAAAGGACCTTAAAGAAGAACTAATATTTTTCTGTAGAGGAAGAAAATATGACCCAATGGTCAAGTTACCAAATTATAGTTACACAACTTGTACTAGAACCCAGTTTTTCTGAGCAGTGGTCCAGGTCTTTGTTTCACCTGTTGTGATGCCTTCTTAAGCATTGTTGTTGCTGTTATTAGTTGCTGGACTCATGGCAACCCCATGAGTAGAAGTGCTCCACAGGGCTTTCAAGGCTGTGACCTTTCAGAAGCAGATTATCAGGCCTGTCTTTCGGGACTCCTCTGGGTGGATTTGAACCACCAGGCTTTTAGCTAGTAGTCAAGCATTTAATCATTTGCACCACCCAGGGTCTCCTTAAGTATTAGATTATATGTACAATCTCTTCAGGCTGCAAAACATATGGAGAGTTTTATAAAATGAAATCTGTTTCCTCGTCTGTGATGGGGTGAGAATTATAAATTTACAAGTCAACTATATTAAAGAGAAACTGAAGAGTGACTTAAACCAGTCTCAGATTACCTACTGAAACCGTCCTAGTAGCTGATGACTTTCAGAATACATATTTCAAGGTAATATAATTCCTAGGAAATCCACAAATTTGATGAAGATCAAAATTTTACGTATTTGTAAATTGAGGAATGAGCACATACAAAAATGAAAAAGATAGCTCGGTTCTGTTAAAGACATTATGTTAGTTTAAAATAAAACTAGCCTATGCCAAGCTAATTAGCTGATTTCCAAAACTGGGACAGTAAATAGTACCCTCAAAAATCTTAATGAATTATTTTTTAAATAAATACTTCATAGGCTTCACAATCATATTACAATTTTAAGTATTTTTTAAAAGTACACTGTATTAAAATTGCTAAAATATACTTAGTAAAAGTACAGTATTTGATAAGAAAATTTACCACAACTTGTGTTAAATGGCCTAAAACAACAATTTATTCCTTATAGTCCGGAGGGTTGAGTGGGCTCAAGTGAGTGGTTCTTGTCTGGGGTGTCATATGCAGTTGCAGACAGACGGTAGCTGGGACTAGAATCATCTGAAGGTTCAGTTGATTTAGATAGCCATGATGTCTGACCCGTAGTTGGTGGTTGATGATGGCTGTCAATTAGGGAGCTCAGCTGGGACTGCTAATGAAAGCACTTTCATTTCATCTTCCCTATGGCTTCAGCTTCTCACAAAATAGTAGCTGGGTTCCAAGGGGGAGTGTCAAAATGTAACAAGAGACTGCATTACAAAAGACAGGAAATGGAAGCTTCCAGGCCAGTTAGGGGCTTTGCTCAGAACTGGCATGGCATCTTGCTTCCACTGTATTCTGTTGGTCAAAACAGTCACAGGACCCATCCAGACTCAAGGGGACAGGGAAGACTTTACCTCTTGATGGGGTAGTAGCAAGATTGCATTGCAGAAGAGGATGTGAGTTAAGAGATATTATTGAAGCCATCTTTGGAAAACACATTTGTCACAATATACTACTCAGTCTTGCAAAAAGCAGAACAATTGTATCATTCAGCAATAATAGCTACCATTTATTGAATGTTAATTAGGTGTCAGTCACTCTTCCAAGTTTTTTAGAATGGATTTGCTCATTTAATTCTCGAAAATAATCATATGAGGAAACTAAAGACTGTTTAAGGTCATGCATCTTGTATATCTAGTGTTTGTATATGGAGAGAGAGGAAAGGTCTATGTTACTAAGATAAACATTAAAACATTCCTGTTATAATCCACTGAACCAAAATTACAGTATTCATATTTAAAGTTTTTTATGTAATGATTCATTCAGGTTTTACCTAAAGACCAAATCAGTATAATGGTTTTATTGTCAGTAAGGTGCCACAATAGAAAAATTATCAAATTACATTATTTTCTTCTTAAAATTTTTATTATTATAAAAGAAATAGTCATTCATTGTAACTAGTGAAATAATGCACACACAAAAAAAAAATTATGCTTTTCCATTCCCATCACAAGTGCTACAGCCAATGCTAACAGCCTGGTGAATCTTTCCACACATTTTTCCATGATCACACAAACATATACACCGATTTATCACACATAAAGGGTTTGTTGTTTGCTTTCATAGAAATAGGATTCTAGTATATATTACCATGCAATTTGCTTGTCTTTAATATTACATTATAGTTATCCCTCCAGGTAAATAAATATGTTGCTATTGTTAGATACTGTCAAATAGGTTCCAGCTTATAGAGACCTTATGCATAACAGAAAGAAACATTGCTCAGTCCTGTGCCGTTCTCACAATCATTGCTACATTTGAGACTACTGTTGCAGCCACTGTGTCAATCCATCTCATTGAGGGTCTTCCTCTGTTTTGCTGGCCCTCTACAGGCATATCTCATCTGAGTGCACTTCGCTTAATTGCACTTTGCAGATATTGTGTTTTTTACAAATTGAAGATTTATGGAAACCTGTGTCAAGCAACTCTATCAGCACCATTTTTCCGACAGCATATGCTTACTTCATGTCTCTGTGTCACATTTTGGTCTCTTGCAATGTTTCTCAGACTTTTAAATTATTATTATTTCTGTTATGGTGATCAGTGATCAGTGATCTTTGATGTTACTATTGTAATTGCTTTGGGGTGCCATGAACCATGCCCATATGAGACTGCGAGCATAATCAATAAATGCTGTGTATGTTCTGACTGCTCCACTGAATGGCAGTTCCCCGTTTCACCCCCTCTCCTCGGGCCTCCCTATTCCCTGAAACATGACAATATTGAAATTAGGCCAGTTAATAACCCTACATTGGCCTCTAGGTGTTCAAGTGAAAGGAAGAGTCGCACACCTCTCACTTTAAATCAAAAGCTTTAAATTAAGCTTAGTGAGGAAGGCATGTTGAAAGCTGAGACAGGCTGAAAGCTGGGCCTCTTGAGCCAAACAGTTAGCTAAGTTGTGAATGCAAAATAGAAAGTTCTTGAAGGAGATCAAAAGTGCTACTCCAGTGAACATACAAATGATAAGAAAGTGAAACAGCCTTATTGCTGATGTGGAGAACGTTTAGTGGTTGGTCTGGATAGAAGATCTCACCAGCCACAACATTCCCTTAAACCAAAGCCTCATCCAGAGCAAGGCCCTAACTCTCTTCAATTCTATGAAGACTGAGAGGCAAGGAAGCTGCAGAAGAGAAATTCGAAGCTAGCAGGGGTTGGTTCATGAGGTGTAAGGAAAGAAGCGGTCTCCATAACATGAAAGTGCAAGGTGAAGCAGCAAGTGCTGATGTAGAAGCTGCAGCAAGTTATCCAGAAGACCCAGCCATGGCACGTAACCACTGCACCACCAGGGTTCCCCAGAAGAGTTAGCTAAGATAATTGATGAAGGTGGTTACAGTAAACAACAGATTTTCAATGTAGACAAAGCAGCTTTGTATTTGAAGAAGATGCCATCTAGGACTTTCACAGCTAGAGAGGCAAAGTCAACGCCTGGCTGCAAAACTTCAAAAGGCAGGCTGACTCTCTTGTTAGGGGCTAATGCAGCTGGTGCCTTTAAATTGAAGCCAATGCTCATTTACCATTCTGAGAATCCTGGGGCCCTTAAGAATTATGCTAAATCTACTCTACCTGTGCTCTATAAATGGAAAAACAAAGCCTGGATGACAGCACATCTGTTTACAACATGGTTTACTGAATATTTTAAGCCCACTGTTGAGACTTACTATTCAGAAAAAAAAGATTCCTATCAAAATATTACTGCTAATTGACAAGGCACCTAGTCAGCCAAGAGCTCTGACAGAGATGTACAAGGAGATTAATGTTTTCACGCTTGCTGACACAACATCCATTCTGCAGCCCATGGATCAAGGAGTAATTTCAACTTTCAAGCCTTGTTATTTAAGAAATACATCTAGTAAGGCTATAGCTGCCACAGATAGTGATTCCTCTGATGGATGTAGGCAAAATAAATAGAAAAACTTCTGGAAAGGATTCACCATTCTAAATACCATTAAGAACATTCGTGATTCATGGAAGGAGGTCAAAATATCAACATTAACAGGAAATTGGAAGAAGTTGATTCCAATCCTCATGGATGACTTTCAGTGGTTCAAGGCTTCAGTGGAGGAAGGAAGTACAAATGTGATGGAAGTAGCAAGAGAACTAAAATAAAAGTGGAGTCTGAAGATGCGAATGAATTGTTGCAATCTCATGATAAAACTTTAATGGATGAGTTGTTTCTTAGGATAGGGCAGAGAAAGTGGTTTCTTGAGATGGAATCTACTCCTAGTGAAGATGCTGTGAAATGACAGCAAAGGATTTAGAATATTACATTAACTTAGTTGATAAAGGCAGAGTTTACGAGGATTAACTCCAGTTTTGAGAGAATTTCTACTGTGGGTAAAATGCTATCAAACAGCATCACAAGCTACTAAGAAATCTTTCGTGAAAGGAAGAGTCAATTGATGCAGCAAACTTCATTGTTGTCTTATTTTAAGAAATTTCCACAGCCACTCCAACCTTCAGCAACTACCACCCTATTCAGTCAGCAGCCATCAACACTGAGGCAAGACCCTCCACCAGCAAAAAGATTATGACTTGCTGAAGGTTCAGACGATGGTTAGCATTTTTCAACAATACAGTATTTGTTAATTAAGGTATGTACACTATTTTCTAGACACAATGCTATCGCACACTTAGAGGCTGATGGATTTGAACTGCTGATCTTTTGGTTTTTAACCACTGCACCACTGGAAGAGGCTGCATAGGTCCGGCTCACTATTATTTACTCCCCATTGCTAACTGCCACATTGTCTCATGATCTTGTTTCTCCCTCCAGTTCCAGTGTTTACAAAAGGTTTAAGATTAACCAGTGTTCCTCCTTGGAGGGTGGAAAATAAGTGATAACGATCTAAGGATGAAAAACCAAACAAAGCACCCATCTTGTGACAAGAAAACCAGAATGCTGCCAGATAACCCCCAAGGATACCAGTAGAAGATTAACTCATCTAAGACATGACCACCTCAAGGAGGAACTAACACAAACTTCTAAGACCCATAATCCTGTCCCTATAAAAGCCTTCAGCTGATCCCCAGTGGGGGAGACAGGTTTTTTGGAGGAGTCTATTCCCCTCTGTCTCCTATATATCGATATATAATAAACCTCTTGCTGCTCACCTCACCCCTGTCTCAGAATTGGCTATTGCAGCAGGCAGCTCCAATCCACGTTATTGCAGTTAACACCACCAGGGCTCCAAATAGACTACAGTACAGTGTAAATATAACTTTATATGCACTGGGAAGCCAAAAAATTTGTGTGACTCGCTTTACTGCAATATTCACTTTACTGCAGTGGTCTGGAACCAAACTCACAATATTCCCAAGGTATGCCTGTACTTTACCAATAATGATGTCCTTTTCCACAGATTGGTCCCTCCTGGTAACATGTCCAAAATAACTTAGACAGAGTCTCACCATCCCCACTTCTAAGGAGTATTTTGGCTGTACTTATTCCAAGACAGGTCTAAATAAATAAATATAGACCTAATTAATTCTTTTGAAGATCTGTATAATATTGCATAGAGTGAATGTATCATAATTTATTCAAATGATCTATTAGGTTGTTTCAAACAGAAATGTAAAACGAAATTATCTCTTGGAATAGGAGACGCACAATCAACAAAAGGGTCAATGGATAGATGTAATATGAGGCACTAGATCACATTTCTACATTTGTGTAAAAATTCTTCCACATAACTCTCCTACTATCTTTAAGGAGCCTTGCTGGTGCAGTAGTTAAGCACTCGGCTGCTAACCAAAATGTCGGCAGTCTGAATCCACCAGATGTTCCTTGGAAACACTTAGGTAGGACAAGTTTCTTTACTCAAGAAAGAAGGAACATACATATATCACAGTGTTATAGAAATAAATTTTAATTGCTTTAGTGAAGTACAATTTGCCTAGAATAAACTGCACTTATTAATGTGACCAATTTGATACATTTTTAACAAACATATACACTTAAAAAAACATCATCACAATCAAGATAATAAACATATTCATCACTTCCTAAAGTTTCCTCATGCTCTTTATCTTTCCAAGTTATCCCTAAGTATTTCATATTTTTGATGCTATTATTTTATATTGTTCATTCCTGATAGAAATACAGTTGATTTTTTAGGTCAATCTTGTAACCTGCAATCTTGCTAAACTCACTTATTAGCTCTACTAACTTTTTAGTAGATGTCATAGGATTTTCTACATGTATGATCATATCATCTACAAATAAAGATAGTTATCCTTCTTCCTCTCTAATCTGGTTAACTTTTATTTATTTGTCTTACCGTATTGCACTGGCTAAAACCTCTGGTACGATGTTGCAGAAGCAGAAAGCCTTGTCTTGTAAGGAGAATGCCAAGAGTCTCTCACTGGTACATATGATAAGACTAGCTGTAGGTTTATTGTGAATGGTCTTTACCATTTTCAGAACACTCACTTCTATTCCTAGTTTGCTGAGAATTTTTATCAGGAATGGATGTTGTACTTTTGTCAAATGCTTTTTCTGTAATCTATTGAGATGATCATATGTTTTTTTTTCCCCTTCTTAGTATGTTAATATGATGCACATTCATTACTTATTTAATGTCAAAATTTTTTAAACCTTGCATTCCTGGGATAAACCCTCCTCGGCTATAATGTATTATCATTCTTATATATTGTTTGATTCAATTTGTTAAAATTTTATTAAGAATATTTTTATCTATGTTCATAATTGATACAAGTATGTAGTTTTCTTCTCTTATAACATCTTTGACTATTTGGTGTCAAAGTAATACTAGCCTCATAGAATAAGTTGGGAAGAGCACCTTCCTCTTAAATTTTCTGGAAGAGTTTGTTTAGAATTTATATTATTTCTTCCTTAAATGTGTGGTAGAATTCATCGGTGAAGATATCTGAACCTGGCATTTTCCTTGTGAGAAGTTTTAAACTACAAATTCAATTTTTAATAGATCTAGGACTATGCAAAGTATCTATTTCTTCTTGAGTGCACTTAGGTAGTTTGTGGCTTTCAAGAAGTTTGAACATTTCATCTAAATGGTCAAATGTATTGGCATAAAATTCTATCTGTAGAATCTGTAATAATATCAACACCCACATTCCTTGTATTTATATCTTCTCTCTATCTCTTTTTTTTAACCTGATCAGTCTGGCTAGAGGTTTATTAATTTTACTGATCTCAAAGAACCAACTTTTGGTTCCACTGGTTTTCTCTATGGATTTTCTCTTTTCGAATTCATTGGTTTTTCTCAGATCTTTATTATTTCATTTCTTCTGCTTTTTTTGTGTTTCATATACTGTTAGCTGAGATCATTGATTTGCGACCTTTCTTCTTGCCTAATATGAATATTTTACACTAGAAATTGCCCCTTAATTACTACATTAACTGCATCCCACATATATTTTAATTTGGTACTTTTATTTTCATTCACCTCAAAACACTTTTCCTGTTCTTTTGGATTTCTTCTTTGACCCATGGGTTATTTAAAAGGGTGTTATTTAGTTTCCAAATATTTAGGGATTTTCCAGATATCTTTCTGCTGTTTATTTCTAATTTAATTCTATTGTGGTCAAAAAAACATGCTTTGTATGATCTGAATTCTTTTAAATTTGTTGAGAGCTGCTTTATGACTCAGAATATGGTCAGTCTTAGTAAATATCTTGTGTATAATTGAAAAGAATGTGTATTCTGTTGTTGATTGGAGTGTTCCATAAATGTCAATTAGATCAACTTGGCTGACAGTATTGTTCTAGTCTTCTAATCTTTTCTAATTTTATACCCCTTTCTTTCTATCAATTATTGAATGGTCAGTGAAAATATCTGTGACCTTAATTGTGGGTTTGTCTGTTTCTCTTTGCAGTACTATCCATTTTTGTTTTAAGTATTTTAAAGCTGTATAATTAGGCACAAAAACATTCAAGTTTGTTACATGTCCTCTTGATGAATGACTCCTTATCACTATGAAATGATCTTCTTTATCTCTCATAATATTCTTTGCTGTGAAATTTACTTTATCTCAAATAATATAGTCAATCAAGTTCTCCTTTTATTAGTCTTAGCATGGTATGTCTTTTTCCATCCTTTTACTTTCAACTTATTTCTGTCTTTTTATTTAAAATGAATTGTTTATAAGCTGCTGCCTCTTGTTTTTTTCAATCTACTCTACTCTGCCTTTATTGGGTTAGTTAGACTACATTTAATAGTTATTTATATTGTTTGATTTAAATCTACCATATTGCTATTTGTTTTCTATTCATCAGATCTGTTGTTTCTTTTTTGCTCGTTCTCTATCTTCTTTTGGATTAATTTTTTTTATGGTTTCATTTTCTTTTTTGGCTTGTCATCTATAATTCTCTGTTTTGCTATTTTAGTGTTGCTTTATGGTTTCTAGTATACATCTTTAAATTATTACCACCTATCTTCAAATAAAATTTTACCACTTCACATAGTATAATAACCTCACAAGAGTATACTTCCATTTCTCTCCTCCCTGCCTTTGTGCTTTTGTCATATATTTTATTTCTACTTATGTTAGAACCTCTACAATATGTTATTATTTTTGCTTTAAACAGTTAATTATCTTTTAAAGACATTAAAATAATAAGAAAAAATTTTTTTTTAATATTTAACCACATAGCTACCATTTCCAGTGCCCTTCACTCCTCTGTGTAGCTCTAAATTTCTATTTTTTTTCTTTTCCACCTGAGGGACTTACTTTATTAATGTAAATCTGATCATATCAGTCTTCAACTAAAACTGTCCAGTGAATTCCAATCATAATAGACTCTACGTGATCTGGTCCCAGGTTACCTTTCTGACTTAATTTCTTCCTTCATTCACACCCTGACTCTGCTCCAGCCACACTGGTCAGCAAAGCACACACACTCCCCCTGAAGCTTTTGCACTTGCTATACTGGGCAGCTTAACTGGATGGCTCTTCCCCCAAATAATTGCCTGTCCTGCTACCTCATTTCATGGAACTCTCTGCTCCAGTGTCACCTCATCAGAGACGGCACATGCACACTTCATTTCTTATACTTTATCATGTTTTATTTCTTTTCCAAGCACTTACTACTACTTGAAATCAGTTAGTTTTACTGATTATCTCTTGTCTCCACAATTAGAATTAAGCCCCATGAAGACAATAACTTTGTCTTGTTCACCCATGTATCTCCAGTGCCTAGAACACTTATCACATTGCTGGCTCATTATGAAGAATTTAGGCCAACTACATAATTAGAGAGACCAGGGTCTTCCACAAGACTGTTACCAAACCAAACGTGGGCCCCTGCCTGGTGAGCACAGAAATCCAATTACCAGACACCGGTTTTTGAGAAAGAGAAAGTAGTTTTATTATTAGGCGCCTAACAAGAAGCCAGGAGGAAGATTCCTCAGATCTGACTCCCGGAAAAGTGCGTGTACAGGATTTTTATGGCGGTGGGGAAGACGAGAAGTTATACATACACATACAAGGATATGTATGAATGTCGCTTGGTGATTTGCTAAACCTACTCTCCCTGCGAATTAAAGAGCCAAGCAATTTTTATTCCTCTGCGCAAGCGCTAGGGAAGCGTTTCAGCGTTTAGGCGAGCAGGGACTAGGAAGTTTTCTACTCGAGGGTGTAGTAGATAGGTTCCAGCTGTGGCAGGCCTGCGTTTGCAAAGGGTAGATGAGTGAGGCTCCTTGCTCACGTGTGGAGATCATATCTTGTTAAAACCAGCTTTCGGTGGTTTTTTCTTGGTATGCCTGTTGATTTCTGAAAAACAACTTAAAGGAAGTTACTCAATATCCTGGAAAATCACTGGTAATTATCAAGGTGGAGTCCTAGCAGGCTTACAGGGTTGGGGTCTGGTTACAAAACTGCCTTCACTTCTAACACCAACTGCAAGTTTGAGGGCTTCAAAAACCACCCTCAGGTTCAGTAATTCACTAGAAGGACTCACAGAACTCCCTGAAAGCTATTATACTGAAGATTACTGTTTATTACAGAAAAAGGATACAGATTAATATCAGTCAAGAGAAGAACTGTATAGAGCGGAGTCCAGAAGAAACACCAAATGTGGAGATTCTCTCGTCCTCTTTCCGTGGAATCAGGGCACTTTACTCTCCCAGCATCAATGTGTTGCTATGCGTGGAATATTGCCAGCCAGGAAAACTCATCTGAGCTTCGGTGTCCAAAATTTAATTGGGGCTCCACTACATAGCATGATCAATTGCTTACTAACATGGTTAATTTCCATCTCCAGAATGACTGATACAGCTTGACCCAAAGTACTCACCCTAAATCACATTTTTTGTTCTTTCTTTCGCTGCCGGCCTCAACCCTAAGACATGGCCAGTGTCCATCTTAAATCACATTGTTAGAAAATAAAAAAAAAAAAAAAAACCTGTATCATGGAGTGGATTCTGGCTCATGTTACTATCTGGCTAGTCCAAGGCCCCCCAGGCAAACAAAGGTTACCTCCCAGGAGCTGAGGGCAAAGCCCAGACCTCTTTTTGGGCAAGGTTAAATTCTTTACTACACACAAATAAAACTAGCTCAAAAGTAAAACTGCCACTGCCTTCCATTTATCTACCTGAGTTAATTCTGATATCCATCATTATCCTATATCAAACAAATTCTGAAGGAAAAAGACCCCAGAATAGGCTGGATTCTGGAAATAATTCAAGAAGAATTCACACCTTTGGCTATTCTGAAATGGCAGTTGCTTTTCTACTAATCTAAAGAAGCTGGATTTGAATTTCAAAGCTATAATTAAAGTTCTGTCTCAGGACAATTTAGGGCAAGAACAAAGGCCAAGAAAGGTTGTTTTCTTCTTAATTGTTCCTTCATCCTCCCCCCAACTCTCATATTTATTGAGAACACAAAAGCATTGGGAGAGAAGGAAGGAGCTACCTCCCTATCCCTACCCGGCCATCATGACCCAACAAGTTCAAGCAGATTTTAGAGCCTAAGAAATTTGAAGGTGAATGAAGTCTATGAAGCAGTTCCATCTCTGTGTAACTTCTTTAATGATTTTATCCACTCCATTGACTACCAAACCAAAAATACCAAACCACTGCTGTCAAGTTCTGACTGTGACCCTAATACTCCCCAGCGTTTTTTCTCCTTTTCAAAACGGGTGACTGAGAGCTTGACATAACTAACACCATGATGAACCTATAAGTTTTTCTTTTGTTCCTCTTCTTTGCCTTCTCCTTTCTGCATACCTTTGTTAATGACTTTGTTTTGCTCTGTCCAGCCACCTGTAGCTTACAACCAGCCCTACAGGAATATCAGAGCCCAGATGTCTGACATGTATATTTTTAGCCTGAGAAGATGTCCGGCATGTATCTCTTTAGTGTGACAAAGAGTCTTGCGTAATTAGCTTGTAATGAATACACTTCTAACCTTTGTAAAATTCATATATGAGCTCTGATGTAATAATACCCTTTGGGACTCCATAGAGACAGCCTGCATTGCTGTCGGATCCCCAGTGGTGAACATCTCCTAAATAAAAGTTTCTCACTCTTTCTGACTTGGAGTCGTTTCATTGGCTCGACTGCTCCAGGGCACAGACCCTAATCGGGCAACAAATTTTTGGCGCCCAACATGGGGCTCAAATTACTCAGGCTCTGGTTTCATCTCCCTAAGGACTGAGCCCCTGGGAAGGACCCAGGAAGAGACAAGTTGCACCCCTCCTCAAGTTGTGGAGGTCTCTCAACTTGTGGTGGCCCAGAGGTCCAGCGACGGGGAGGACTCCACAGCAGTGAGCTCCGGACAGAGGGAGAAAGTTTCTGTTGGCCACGGTAGGTAACTGGGCATTGGGTGGTAAATCCTCCGTAAAAGCCACAGGGGCATCAGTTCTCATAGACTCCCTCCAAGAACAGGTGACTAGATCCCATGAGGTTGGACAAGAGACTGGTGAGTTTCCCCATTGCAAATGAGTACCCAGGGAAGTAAGTTTCCAGCCGAGAGTCCATTAGGTCTTATTCTTTCTAACTGGACTTATTTTGGGGGGATCCACTAACTAAGATATGTCTTAAAGGTTTATGTAATAATATGTGGCCTCAATACCAGCTCCCCGATGGGGTCAGGTGGCCTATAAATGGATCTAGAGATTTTCGTACTATTACGAAGCTTGATATGTTTTGTACTCAAACTAACAAATGAGACGAAAAGCTGTATGTAGAATGTTTCATGACATTATGGCATAAAAAAAAAAAAAAGATAAACCCTCTGTTTTAGACCCTCTTGTACAGGCAAATGATGACGATGAGGTAGGAGATGAAGAGCCAGAGGATATTCTTCTCGTTCCTCCACCTTGAAAAATCCCCTCAACACCCATTCATGACCCCTCTCTGGTAGTATCAGAAGATGAGGAAGGGAAGGCATAAAAGGGGGGTGGAGGAGGTGGGACAGATACGGTCTTCCCACCTCACACTAGGAGTGAGGTACAATTTGGCCCAGTTTCCCTGGGAGGGATTTACCCACTCCGGAAGGTGCCAGTCCCCACTGCAGAAGGGCCCCCTCAATGATTTGGGTGCAGAATCCATTCCTTGCTTCCGATTTTGAAATTGGAAGTGAAAACTTCCGGAGTATCAGTTAGACTCACGTGCCATGACTGAACATTTTTCTCACACTTTTGCTACCCATCATCCTACATGGCAGATTGTCAGACTTTACTGGATGCACTCCTCACCACAGAAGAAAGATGGATGGTCTTAGCAAAAGCAAAAAAAAAAAAAAGGCAGAAGAAAAATACAATGAGGAAGGGGCAGTAGCTGAAATACCAGCTGAGGAAGCAGTACCGGCTAAGGAGCCAAGGTGGGACCCGAATACAGCAGAAGGCAGACAGTCTCATAGCTTACCGAGGGTTCCTCCTGTACAGGCTAAAGCATGGGGCACCTAGGCAGATAAACTTTAGTAAGATCAAGTAGATCATTCAGGGGTTGGAAGAAAACCCATCAGCCTTTCTGGAACAGCTCATGACAGGATTTTATAAGAATACAAACATCGACCCTGAACTGCCCTAGAAGGGTCCTCTAATCAATATGACTTTTATTGGGCAGAGTGCTCTTGATATTGGAAAAAAATTGCAGAAGGTAGAAGGAGGACTAGGGACTCTCTCTTTAACTCAATTGGTTGAAATTGCATTTAAGGTTTTTACCAACAGAGATCAGGTAAAAGAGGCTGAGAAAAAGAAAGAAAAAGACTAGGACATGAAGAAACAGGCCAATCTACTGGCCGCTGCTCTAGGATCATCTGGAGGAAGGGATGAGACCAAGGGCGGGATTACCTAGTCAAGTGCATGCTAAAATCTGTTTTGATGAAAAAGGCTTGTCTCTGACAGTGCCGCCAGCAAACACCTGGAAAGTGCAAGCAGCTCTCTTAGCCCTCACCCAACCAGTGCCATCCTCGGCAGCCATCTCACCCATGGTTCAAAGAGTGGTTGATGCCGTAACCCCGTGGGTTTGGGCAAACGGCTAGCCAGGATGAGCTCGGACTGTCCTCCCTGTGATCTTGGAAGTGTCACCCAACGTCATACCTCCTCAGATTAAATAATACCTGTTGAGAGTTGAGGCCTGTCTGGGACTGCAGGGACTGATCACTCGATACCTTGACTGAGGACTGTTGTAAGAGTGTCAATCCCTTTTCAATACCGCTGTTCTGCCAGTAAAGAAGGCGTCGACCATTGCATCGGGCGGTGTGAATCTGGCAGAAGTTCCCTCTTGAGATAGCTGTGCACTCTTTCCAGCCTGGCGACCAGGTGCTCCTTCGAAAGTGGAAAGATAGAAGCCCTAATACATGGCATAAACACGATACAAGCCATAAGTAACAATGCACAAGCACCAGAAGGGAGACTACATAAATGGGAGCTCCTAAAAATCAAACACTTATGCTCATCAAAAGACTTCACCAAAGGAGTCAAAAGACAACCTACAGACTGGGAAAAATTTTTTGGCTACAACAAATCTGATCAGCATCTAATCTCCAAAATCTACAAGATACTGCAAAACCTCAATAACAAAAAGACAAATAACCCAATTAAAAAATGGGCAAAGGACATGAACAGGCACTTTGCCAAAGAAGATATTCAGGCAGCTAACAGACACATGAAGAAATGTTCAGGATCATTAGCCATTAGAGAAATGCAGATCAAAACTACAGTGAGATATCATCTCACCCCAACAAGGCTAGCCTTAATCCAAAAAACACAAAATAATAAATGTTGGAGAGGTTGTGGAGAGACTGGAACACTTACACACTGTTGGTAGGAATGTAAAATGGTACAACCACTTTGGAAATAGATTTGGCACTTCCTTAAAAAACTAGAAATAGAAGTACCATACGATCCAGCTATCCCACTCCTTGGAATATATCCTAGAGAAGTAAGAGTCATCACACAGATAGATATATGCACACCCCTGTTCACTGCAGCACTGTTCATAATAGCAAAAAGATGGAAACAATGTAGGTGCCCATCAATGGACAAGTGGATAAACAAATTATGGTATATCCACACAATGGATTACTATACAACGATAAAGAACAACAATGAAGCCATGAAACATAACATGGAGGAATCTTGCGGTCATTATGCTGAGTGAACTTAGTCAGTCACAGAAGGACAAATAGTGTATAAGACCACTATTATAAGAACTCAAGAAAAGGTTTAAACACAGAAGAAAACATTCTTTGATGGTTACGAGGGCAGAGAGGGAGGGTGAGGGTTATTTACTAACTAGATAGTAGATAAGAATTATCTTAGGTGAAGGGAAGGACAGCACACACTACAGGGGAAGTCAGCACAACTGGACTAAACCAAAGCTAAGAAGTTTCCTGAATACAATCAAACAATTTGAGGGACAGAGTAGCATGGGTAGGAGACTGGGGACCATGCTTTCAAGGGACATCTATGTCAATTTGCATAACAAAATTTATTAAGAAAATGTTCTGCATCCTACTTTGGTGAGTGGCATCTGGGGTCTTAAAAGCTTGCAAGTGGCCATCTAAGATGCATCAACTGGTCCCAACCACCAGGAGTAAAGGAGAATTAAGAACATCAAAGACACAAGGAAAGTATTAGCCCAAGAGACAGAAAGGGCTGCATAAACCAGAGAGCTTCATCAGCCTGAGACCAGAAGAACTAGATGGTGCCCGGCTACCACCAATGACTGCCCTGACAGGGAACACAGCAGAGAGTCCCGGATGGAGCAGGAGAAAGGTGGGATGCAGAACTGAAATTCTAGTAAGAAGACCAGACTTAATGGTCTGACTGAGACTGGAGGAACCCCAGAAAGCCCGGCCCCTGTACTCTCTATCAGCCCAGAACTAAAACAACTTCTGAGGCCAACTCTTCAGACAGGGATTGGACTGGACTGTGGGACATAGTGATACTCGTGAGGAGTGTGCCTCTTAGCTCAAGTAGATACAAGAGACTAAATGGGCAGCTTCTATCTGGAGGTGAGATGGGAAGGCAGAGAGGGTTAGGAGTTGGTTGAATGGACATGGGGAATTGGGTGGAAAGGAGGAGTGTGCTGTCACAGTATGGGGAGAGCAATTAGAGTCACATAACAATGTATGTATAAATTCTTGTACGGAAATAAATTTAAAAAAAAAAAGGAAAGTGGAAGGACCTCCTGTTACAGCCTAAGTGAACTGGACCCTTCACATGCTACTCAGCACCCATACAGCCGAGAAGCTTGCAGGAGTCAAACTGTGGATCCATCCTTCTCACGTCAAGCTCTGCCCAGTCTACAGTGACAAGAAGGAGTGGAAAGCTCAACCCAACAACTGCCTGAAGTTAAGACTTTCTAGGGTTAAAAAGTAAAAAATGTTTTTAATGCTAGCTTGGATGGGATTATTATTAGGTGCCAGAGAGATTTCTGCTTGGGGAATCCTTGTCCCTGAGATAAACACTCCCCCCGACCCCTTGTTGAAAAATGAAAACGTTTGGATCTATATTGCTAGAGAAGTATTAAACATTACTGATCTCTGTCTGGACTGGGGGTTGCATGCCAACTCAGTCCTCAAGGCCTGTCTCATTGGGATTTGTACTCCCCTAGAGGTGTTGAGAAATTTCACCATTTTTAAACACACAAAGAAGAGTTACAATATTCTAATATTTATAGCTGGGGGCCTGTTACAAGATTCAAAGACAGAGAGATGTATACTCCTCAGGTTTCCTTAGTAACTAATGCCTCTAATTGTGTGATGTTCTTAAAATGTCAAGCAAGCTGTGCTGATCTAGGAAAAAACAACAATATAAATTGTGGTTTCATTAACAGAATGCCATACGCAACTTACCATGTTAAGCTTCCTTCAGGTTGGTTCCTACTCTATGGAACTATTGTGTATTCTCATATCCCTGCTAATGCTACAAATGGGCCTTGTTCAGTGGGACATCTGACTATGAACTTACCTTAAAAGAGATTTCTCTAAAAATAGGGTCACTAGAGAACTTGCCCTAGATGCAACCTGTAATGATGATCTACACTTGTTAAGTGCAGCTGAATATATCTCCCTTACTACAGTCTTGGTTGGCATCCCAGGTTTAGTGGTTGGGGCTTATCAAGAAATAGAACATCTAGCTTGCCTTACTACAAAATCACTGAATGCAACATCACAGGCCATGGCTGCTGTTAGCCAGGAACTAGGACAGGTCAGGGAAACTGTTTTAGAAAATAGGGCCACTGTAGACTACCTGCTTCTATGACACAACCACAGTGTCAAGAGTTCAAAGGAATCTGTTGTTTTAACCTTACTGAGAACTCTGACCTCACTGAAAAGAAGGCGAAATATGTAAAAGATGAGCTACAAAAAGTAAAGATTCATGAAGGATTTGCTTTTTCTTGGCTGACCTCCTGGCTGCCAGATTTTACTGACTAAAAACCTTATTCATTAGTGGAACTGGATTGACTGTCATAGGGCTGTTAATCCGTTGCTGTCTCCAATTTATGCCTATATGTGGGATGGCATTCTATGTCCCAAGTCAGACTGTCCAACGAATGGCTCAAACCTGTCACAGGCAAAAGGCCCAAGCCTTTCGCTTGAAATTTTCTGATCTAAGGGATTAGGTTGAAACTTGGGCTAGGTGTATGTGGCCACACAAGGTTCAAAAGGGGGAAATATGTGGCCCTAATTCTCTCCAGCATGTTTTCTCCTTCTCAAAATGGGCGACTGAGAGCTTGACATAACTAACACCATGATGAACCTGTAAGTTTTTCTTTTTTTTTCTTCTTAGCCTTCTCCTTTCCATATACCTTTGTTAATGACTTTATTTTGCTCTGTCCAGCCACCTGTGGCTTACACTCCACCCCCTACAGGAAGATCAGAGCCCAGATGTCTGACACGTATATTTTTATCCTGATAAGGAGATGTCCGGCATGTATCTCTTTAGTATGACAAAGAGTCTCTTGTAATTACCTTGTAATGAATAACTACACTTTTTAACCTTTGTAAAATTCATATATAAGCTCTAATGTAAAAATGCCCTTTGGGACTCCATAGAGACAGCCTGTGTTGCTGTCAGATCCTCGGAGGTGGGTACCTCCTAAATAAAACTTTCTCACTCTTTCTGACTTGGAGTACATTTCATTGGTTCGACTGCTCCAGAGCATGGACCCTAATCGGGCAACACAACTCATGGTGACCCCATGTGTTAGAAAGTAGAACTGCTCCATAGGGTTTTCTTGGCTGTAATCTTTACATAGGTTTTCTTGGCTATAATCTTTATGGAAGCAGATCGCCAGGACTTTCTCCCACAGAGATGCTAGTTAGTAGCCAATCACAAACCATTTGTGCCACCCAGGGGCCTATCCACTGACTACAGTTGTGAGGAATTAAGTGATGACCAGCAACCTAGACTGTTGGTCTCAGCCATGAGTGGTGCACCTAGGTCCTTCTGTTTATGGTATGTCTGTTCCTCTTTTCTACACTCTGGGTCCCATGCTAGGATAAATGGACTTATTTAGACTTATATTATTAGTCCCTAGCCCTGGTGACACAAGGCACAATGGTAAAGTATTCGGCTGCTAACTTAAAGGCTGGTGGACCAAACACATTCAGTGACTCCATGGGAGAAAGACCTGGTGATCTCCTGCCATAAAAATTACAGCCTAGAAAACCCCATGGTGCAGTTCTACTCTATCACATGGGGTTGCCATGAATTGAAATTGACTCGATGGTACCTAACAATAACAACAACAATTTATACTTAATATTTTTGGGTTACACCATTCTTAGTCATCATTTTCAGTGACTTACAGAGGTGGATTTATGCTATACAAATTCTTTCTAATGCAAGTAACTCCTTATTCTATAATTTTTGCCCATAATAACATTCATTCTTAAAACCAGTGGAGAAGCCATTTTAAACTGTCATGCAAGTAAATATGGGGTGGGACTCCATAAGCAAGAATTATCTCCCAAAGTCTTTTTAAAATGTTTTCACAATTTATGTATTTCAGAAGTAGTATGCAAAATAACTGCAGGAAACAAAGATACTCCTCTTCTCTTGGAATCCATCTATTTCTGCTCCCCAGGTCTATTCATGATTTCAGTATGCAAATATACTTATTTATATATAAATTGACTAAAAGCATTTCTATATAATCCATGGTTTACTTATAAAATTATTCTGAGGGTTAAAAAGATAATTTATATAAAGCACTTAACATGTAACAAGCTTTTAATAAATGTTAGGTATTATTGACTAATAAGTGATAGGATTCCACTTACATAGACTTAACTTATCTAGAATATTGTGAAATAATTCTCAAGACACTCCTTCTAATTTTCACAAACCTGAATTACAAGGAATTAAAACCATCAACAATGGAGGACATAGGGTAGAGTGAATTTTTTAGAAACTACAATAATTTTATTATTTCTTCATTTTATTCTACAGTGAGAGTGATAGAAACTTCTCTCAATCATCCAACAAATATTTATTGAGCATCTATTAGAGGCCAGGTGCTGGAACATAGGAATGAAAAACACAGAAGGTTCCCTTCCCCCATTGAGTTTGCACTGTATCCTGAAAGAAAAAAGATTAGGTGCACAACTTAAAATGTGGTATATATTAAGAAAGAGAAATGCAAGGAAGTAGCAGCTCCCCAAACTAGAGTCAACCTGGGTCAAGAAAACCTTCTTTGAGGAAGCAGTATGACTTTGTATTTTATCTAGATATACAAGATATCATCACTTTACAGAGTTTGCAATACTAGGAATTGAAATTTCAGACATATATGTGGTTATAATAATTGTAGTAAGGTCATCTTAAGAAGTAGTTAGATTCTGAAGTTGTCACTTGGGTATTGTATATAGTTAAAATAACTGTGGAAACTTTAAACTACCAAAAATAATTCAGCATATGTGACAGTATTTATATGCCATACACTGGAAACCAACACAACATCATCTCTCAATAAGTACAATACAATCAACTTTTCCTCCAATATTTGAAGAATTTAATGTTTTCTCAGTTGTTCAATAGATAAGGTATTTATTTGGTAATGTGGCATGAAAAGTATGTGTCTTCAAACACTATAATCACAAAGCAAGATGCTTGCATCATAACAGACCTGGAGGGGAACTGAGACTGACTGAAGTTAACAGAAAAGGCTTGTCTTCCATCTCAAACTCATGCCAAAATATGCACTCACTGAGTAGAATGGCTGATGAAATGATCACCATGTTTTTTTGTTTTTTCCTTTTTTTTTTCTTCATCCCAGATACATATAGTTAAATCCAGCTTAGTGAAATGCATGTATGATATGTCTTCTCCATATTCCAAAATACAACAACAAGAAAGATGACAAATGAGAGAAATGTAATTAAAAATTCATCTATCAAGAGTCCTTGGAGAATATATCATCAAAAATGTGGAGGATTTGTTAATTTAAATCTCTTTATAGAAATCTTTCTGAAATGCATTGCAGATTTTACTTCTTTCTTAAACAAAATACTCTAAATATAACTTAGCTTTTCCTTGGATGATACACAATCACTATTATGTTAAAATAAAATTTCAGTCTAGTAAAACAGTGCTGACTGCATGACTACTGTGCTGCATAGAACCACATATTGTTAAGCTTTGAGCTCTGTATCTTCCTTTTTTGCTTGTGTGTTTTTATAGTTTCTGACTCTTTTCTATTGCAGAAAGTTCAAGAATTTTTCACTTCTGTCATTGGATCTGCCTGTGACAGCAACTCCTCCCCCACTTAAATGCTGCTTTTAATATGCTTTAGAATCAAAGGGGAAATTTTCAGAATTATTAGAACTTGTGCAAGAGTATCCCAACTCTGAGGAAGGACTCCAGGTGCTTTCCTCCATGGGAGACTATTTACCTATGAGTAAGTTGCAAAAACCAGGTCCCTGGGTGGCACACTTGACTACTAACCTAAAGGGCGGCAGTTCTAACCTGTCCAGCGGTACCATGAAAGACAAGCCTGATGATCTGCGTGCATAAAGATTAGAGCCAAGAAAACCCTATGGAGCAGTTTTACCCTGTAACAACGTAGGGTCTCTATGAGTCAGAACTGACTCAATGGCAACAAGTTTGGTTTTAGGTTTAAATTGTATTAGCTTTATAACATTTTGAGCTTGTTGCTCCCACTCTGGCTACACAGAGGTATTTCTTCCTGATTTCCAGCCATATTTCAAATGTTAACAAAGTAAACTATACAGAAAAGAACATCTTGGAAGAGTATGATAATGGCAGTAAGGATCTAGGCTATTTTTTGGAGAATTTGAAGGCGCAAGACGACGAATCACATGAAGAGACTTGATTAAAAAGACCAATTCCCTATCAGGCAATACAATTTCCAGTTCAGTTTTTCCTTTTTTTTAATGGACAGAAGGATCTGGAAGTGTGATTTACTGAAAAAAGAACACTGGTCTTTTTATCAGAGTACTTGGTTCAAACTAAAGATTTGTCATGTATTAGCTATGTGACCTTGAATAAATAATTTATCTGATTTTTAGTTTTTCAACTATAAAATGGAAAGAGTAATACTTGCTCTACCTATATGACAGTGTTACTATCAAGATCAAAGAAAGTAATATATTTTAGAAGTTGCTTATAAACTGTAAAAGTACAAAAGCAAATGAACTTTCTAGCTAAACACTAACTGTCCTATACAAAGCATCTGTGATGGTTAAAATTGTGTGTCAGCTTGGCTGGG
This sequence comes from Dugong dugon, assembly GCA_030035585.1. NCBI lineage: Eukaryota > Metazoa > Chordata > Mammalia > Sirenia > Dugongidae > Dugong > Dugong dugon. Next base: position 139,266,692 of record CM057464.1, on the reverse strand, counting down.
CGATGATTCTCAGTGTTTTAATGTGATCACTCCCATGATTGAATATACTGTGAGTAGCCAATCGGATGAAAGACAGTCTCCTTGAGGGTGTGGCCTGCATCTGAATATAAGCAGACATTCTGGCTTTTTGCTCACTGTGGATCCTCCAGCTTCCTCCTGTCATCTCATCTCTGGTTCTTGGGACTTGAGCTGTCAGCTTATTTGCCGAACTTGGGATTCGTCGATCTTCACGACCTGTGAGCTGAGCCCTGCTCTCTGACCTACCGATCTTGGGTTCACCAGCCCCTGCAATTACATGAATCAGGAGAAACATTGTGGTCTTGCCCACTGATCTTGGAATTCGTCAACCTTCACAGCCTGTGAGCAGGAGCCCTGCTCTCCAACCTGCCGATCTTGGACTTGCCAGCTTCTACAGCTGTGTGACTTGGTAGAGGCCTCTACCCTGATCCATGGACTTGGGACGTTCTAGCCTCTACAATCACGTGAGCTATTTCTTTGATATAAATCTCTCTACATATATATATTTATATGCTTTACTGGTTTTGCTTCTCTAGAGAACCCAGCCTAAGACAGTATATATCCACAAATTTTCTCTGACTCTACCACATCATCCATAGCAGTTTTCCTAAATTTCCTGACACTATAAACACCTAGAACAGCACTTCTCAAATTTAAATGGCACAGAAGCAGGTTAAAATGCCTTGTTAAAAGCAGATTCAGTTGTGGAAGGTTGGCATGGAGACTTTGCATTTTCAACAAGCTTACAGGTGAAGCAGATGCAACTCACCTGGGAGCATTTTGCTACTCACCTGATGTTATTGTTGTTGTTAATTGCCTTTGAGTCAGAGCTTTGAATAGGTTCTACTCCCTGCTGAGAATCTGCATTTCCACCCCAGATATTCTGAATCAGAATCTAAATTTTAACAAGATGTACACATAAGAATCACCTAGGGATCTTGTTAAACTGCAAATTCTCAGCAGGGGGTATAAGTGAACCAAACCAGTTCAAAGTCCTGGGGAAGTCACATTCTTATTCTCTGTTTTAACCAGACGTCTTGGTGATATGGAAATCCTGTTGGCGTAATGGTTAAGAGCTACAGTTGCTAAGCGAAAGGTCAGCAGTTTGAATCTACCAGGCCTTCCCTGAAGTCTATGGGACAGTTCTACTCTGACCTATAGGGTCACTATGAGTCAGAATCCACTCAACAGCAATGGGTTTGGTGTTTTGTTCTCCCCCCCACCCAGGTGATTTTGATATATGGTAAAGCTTAAGAGTCACTGGCCTAGAGCATTTGTTGAACATATAGATTTCTAGGCTCTGTCTCTGGAAATTCTGATTTAGTAGATCTGGGTTGGGGCTCAGGAATCTGTACACTTAATCACCCATTCCTAGTGATTCTTATGTTCAAGCAAATTTGGGAAACACTCACATGGCCATGGAGTCCTACCTTCCAGACTCTTTGACTTTGCTTTTAATTAATTCTAGCGCTGGGTACGCTGCTGTAAACAATCTCTACTTCATCTGATTATTAAGTAAGTTTTTATTGAGCATTTACTATGAGTCCGGCACTATGTTAGACACCATCTGATGTGCTACCCCCAACAGTCACATAATCTAAGAGCCAGGTTTAGGTTTTAGCAACTCTGTGGTCTTGTGATGAGCTTGTTTCTTTTCACCAAAGCTTCTTTATCTCCAAGCGGGTCTTTTAGTAACATTTGATCAGTACAGTTGAAACTGCAAAGAGGCCAAAGCCTTGCCTCCAGGTCATATGAGCCAATTTGTTCTTCCAAAAAGAAAACAGTTTTATTTTCAACTGGCTACAACTGTAGCACTTAACTCAATAATTAATACAATGAAATTTAAATCTAACATTCTAATCTCTTCTCAAGCAATACCAACTAGGTTAATGTTCATTCATTCATCATTCATTCATTATCTATTTATCCTTTATATATACATATCTCAACAGCAAAAGTGTTTGCTAATTGGCAAGATGAATGTGAAAAAAGAAATTTCTTTGGTAAAATTGTTGTTGCATGCCACTGAGTCAATTTTCGATGCATAGCAACCCCATGTGACAGAGTAGAATTGCCCCATAGGTGTTTTCAGGCTGTAATCTTTATGGAAGAAAATGCCAGGTGTTTCTCCCCAGGAGCTGCTGGGTGAGTTCAAACTGCCAACCTTTCAGTTAGCAGCTGATTGCTTACCCATTGAGCCACCAGGGCTCCTTAGTGGTAGTCAAAATATGTAGTTTGAATAAAATATTTTAGAGACACCTTTTTCCATGAACAGGACATAAAAATCTAGTGAACAGCTTATGAAACAAAAAAGAACCAAACTCATTGCCATCAAGTTGATTTTTAGCGACCCTACAGACAGAGTAGAACTGCTCCATAGGGTTTCCATGGAGTGGCTAGTGGATTTCAACAACTGAACTTTTGGTTAGCAGCCATAGCTAGCCGTAGCTCTTAACCACTTCTCCACCAGGGCTCCTATTGAAAGTTTATAGTTACCCTTTATCTTTCACCCTTGGGGATGACACTGAAGACTTGATCTCTAAATTGTCTTAAGTCTAATCATTGGTTCAGATAATCCTGGCAGCCTGATGCTAACATTAAAGACAGCTGAATCCTGACTCTAAATCACTGTTGCATTTGCCTTTAGTGAAACTGTCTTCCAAGATGTAATTGGAGCTCATAAAAGAGTGGAAAATTAGAACGTTATACAGCTTATAAAATAGATTATATACATTTTTTTTGCCTTTTTATTACTTTATGTTTGTGTAGTAAACAATTGTTTGAGTGGCAGAATTTAGTCTAAGTCTTCTTTCATTATAACCTCTATTATTGGCTTCCATTATCTATGAAAAAGAAGCTAATCATTGTGCTTGTCCAGATTAATTTAAGTCAGTTCTTAAGAAGAAACACTGGTGAGCAAAGCCAGACAACACCCTTGTCCTCATGGAACTTATTCTCTGAGAAAGAAGGCAAATAATAATCACATAATCACTTAAATAAATATAAAATACAATCATGACAGTACTCCAGGGAAGAGTTACATGGGACTATAATAGGGATTCTAACCTTGTCAGGAAGTTCAGGGAAGGCAATCATGAGGAAAGGATATGTGAATTAAAATGTAAAGGATGAGTAGGAATGTTATGTATGCTTCTGTAATGCTCTCAAACCACATATGTATAAGTCACTCATACTGTGAATTTAAATGACCTAAGAAATAGAAGTATGTTATAAACAACCTCTCTAAGCTGGCCTTGCACCTACATGCTATGATAAAAGAAAACGGAACATATAGCTAAATCCTTGCAGGTTGGCCTTGAGACATAAGTAACTCATAAACATCCTCCCTAATCTCTGACCTTGAAGAGAAGAAGCAACATACAGCTAACCTCTGGCATTAAAGATATGATGCAACATATTAGTCTTTGTTACACATAATATCACCTGGCCCTTAGTGTGCAAGTCCAAATAAGAAAATTATATATAAATCCTGGACTTCTGCTCACTCAACAAGAGATGGCAGAGGCAAAATTTCTCTCTGTAGCTTCTGACACTTTGCAAAGACTGAGACCTTGCTAGAGATGGAAACAGAGACTTTGCCCACTGCCACCACTCTTGGACCCCAACTGCAAGGGATCCCCATCGAGCATGGGTCATGGTCAAGCCTTCCTCCTGAGACAACTTGTTAAAGGTAAATGCCTGAAGTCTAAGAATTTGGACTCTAACCATTAGATTAAACTTATATTGCCCTGATCCTCTAATCCTAGTTGAATGTTTTATGGTCTTACCTGTGTGCCTTGCCGTGACTATTTTGCAATAAACTAAATGAGTTTATGCTTAATAAACTTGAGCATTTCTTTACTTGTTTTAAAATAAAATCCTACAAGGCAAAAGGTTAACTAGGTGAAGGGAGTAGAAGAATAGAGTTCCAAGGGGAGGAAGCACCAAGGCAAATTGCTAGAGGATTAGGGGAGGGAACAAGTGTAGGCAGACCAAATAGGAGGTTACTGTAGTCCAGGTGAGCTATGATAGTCACTTGCACTAGAGTATTGGTGTTGATGGTGGTAGAGTTAGAAAGAAGAGAATAAACTCAAGGGATGTTTAATAGAGAAAAATCAATAAAATGTAGTGATGAATTAGATGTGAGGTTGAGAGAGAGGAATTGTGAAGAATGTACCCTGGGCTTTTGGCTTGCTCAACTGGATAAATGAGGGTGCCATTAGCTGGGACAGGAGATATTAGAAGACAACCAGGATTAGGGAGGAAAGAGCAATTGGTAGGTTTAGGATTCTGTGTCCATTAGGATGCAAATAACATATGCAAATAATATAAATGAAGTCTGATTATCTAAATCGAAATAAAAAGGGAAGAGGAAGGCAATAGAGAGCCCACCAAATCAAAGGATGCTGGAGCACAAGGCCTGGAAACCAGACAGGAACCAAAACAAGTCCAGAAGTCCAAGAAGCAGGGGGTAGAAGTAGTTATCTTTTGACAAGAACCACCTGGCCAGAAGATCTCTGCCACTAAAGGAACAATTATGCTACCAAAGATGAATCCTAATCATATCTTCACTTATGTGGCCCTTATTCAAAGTTATAATCCCAGATAGCAGTGACAGATTGGCTAGGTTACATGTCCATCCATGCCTTGGCTTCCAAGAGCAGTAAAAGAGAGATGCAGGATCCAGTCTGTCCTCGTGGGTTCCAATTTGTCTTTTCTCTTCTCCTCTTCATATCCATCTTTCCTTCCCAGTTGCTAGCCATGCTAACTTCAGGCCCAATACAGACACGGAGGCAATTATCTCACATCAACTGCTAAAAAGATTGTCCAATTGCATAAAGCTCAGTGTCTATAACAAATGTCTTATTTTATATCATCCATAATGGTTCTGCTTCTCTGATTGAACCTTAAGTGATACAACTTTCCCCTAAAGTGATTCAAGTCAGAACTCTGTTCTGTTCACCAGACCTGTAGTTTTTGGACAGAGAAATTAAGTATGTCCTTAATGGACTGTTCTTTTACTTAAACCTCAAGAATTCCATGATCAATTAGCCACTGCCAAAGATCTCTGAAATCAGCGCATTTCATTTTTATGTGGTTCTTGCTGCCATTATGCTAACCAAGTCCACAATGTATCTAATGGTAAGTGTCCCCACCTGGCTTCCACCAGTTGCCATGGAGTTGACTCTGATTTATGGTGACCCCATATGTGTCAGAGTATAACTGTGCTCCATAGGGTTTTCTTGTTTTTTTTTTCCTAAACGTTTATAAGTATTGTATTGTTGTTTTATAATAAAGTTCACAGAAATTATTACTCTCTTGTCACATTCTTATAAGTTGAATTATATTGCCTTTCTTCTTGTTCTTGGGTGTCATCAAGTCAATTCTGACTCATAGTGACCCCATGTGACAGAGTAGAACTGCCCCCATAAGGTTTTGTGTGTGTGTTTGTGTGCTTTAGGTGAAAGTTTACACTTCAAGTTAATTTCTCATACAAAAATTTATACACATATTTTTATGTGACACTAGTTGCCATCCCTGTAATGTGACAGCACACTCCCCCTTTCCACCCCGGGTTTCTCTTGTCCATGCAAGCAACTTCTGATCCTTCTTGCTTCTCATCCTGCCTCTGGTCAGGAGCCGCCCATTTGGTCTCATGTATCTGCTTGAACTAAGGGCATACTCTTCATAAATATTATTTTATGCTCCATAGAGTTTTCAATGGCTGATATTTTGGGAGTAGACGACCAGGCCTTTCCTCCAAGATACCTCTGGGTGGACTTGAACCTCCAAATGTTTGGTTAGCAGCCAAGCATGTTAACTATTTGTAGCTCCCAAGGACTCCTCTACCAACTGTGGGACTCCTATTCTCACTGAAATTAGAATCCATTTCAATTTCAGCATCTCCCACAATCCCACAGAGAAAAACCACTGCACCCCTTTTGAAATATGTTGGAGCTCCCATCATAATGTATGACTCAAAATCCTAGTGAAGAGAATGTCTTCTAAACCCACTTGAAGGGTATATTTGTTGGATAGTTATAGGATAGCTATAATAAATCAGATTCAAGATTCCAATATTTCAAATTATTTGATTTTCTTGACATTGTTCTAAGACATATCTGGCATCTAAAGTTCATTAGTAAGTCTGACTTATTAGTCCTGCTCTCACCACCACATTTCAGCAGAAATCTCTGATAAGTGAACTCATGTCAATAAATTCAATGGGAATAAAGATTCTGGGAGACAGTTTGCCAGCCCCAGTAAGAAATATGAAGAATTTGATCAATTCAATCAATGATCATGAGTAGAAGTTGCTGCTTCTGATGGTATTTGACATTTTAAAGAAAGAGATTATCAAGTTAAAAAGCTTAAATTTTTGGTTCGGGATATGAACTATAAACCTAGGAATTTCAATGACTGGGCTGACAGAACTTTTCATCTCTTGCAAAACCACAACAGACTTTAACCACTCCCAACATTAATTCATTTTCATGTTGCCATGTTAGATCATCAATCTATCTAGTTCTCATCTGAAAATTAGGGTTTGATTGAGAAAGAGATTATCAAAAGAGTTTGAATGAGGGCTTAAGGAAAGATCCCTCTCCCAATAATCATCCTTGTCCTCAGAACCAGTCCTACTTTTCTGACTGATCAGGCTTGAAAAATAGATAGAGACTGAGGTCACTCTGTGGGCCTATCTTAGATATTTAGTGCTGTTATAACAGAAATACCACACGTGGATGGCTTTAACAAAGAGAAAGTTATCCTCTCACAGTCTACTAAGCTACAAGTCCAAATTCAGGGCATCAGCTCCAGGGGGAGGCTTTCTCTTTCTGTCGATTCTGGAGGAAGGTCCTTGTCATCAATCTTCCCCCAGACTAGGAGCTTCTCCATGCAAGAACCTCAGGTCTAAAGGACATGCTCTGCTCCTGGCACTGCTTTCTTGGTGGTATGAGGCCCCCATGCCTCTCTGCTTACTTCTCTCTTTTATATCTCAAAGAGATTGGCTTAGGACACTATCTAATCTTGTAGATTTCATCAGTATAACTGCAGATAATCCATCTCATTAACATCATTGTGATAGGATTTACAACACATAGGGAAATCACTTCAGATGACAAAATGGTAGACAGTCATACAATACTGGGAATCATGACCTAACCAAGTTGACACATATTTTTGGGGGATGCAATTCAATCCATGACAGGGCTCTAGAACCAAAGAGGCCCATAAACATCTATTAGGAGGAACAATCTGGCCAGGACAGGAACATCATTGGTGCAGGACACTGTTATTGCCGTCAAAACTTGGAATAAATGTTGAACACCTCTTAATCTTTGAATCAGTCACTCAAGGGGCAAGGAGGCAATTTTAAAAGTCTTGGTCATGTGCTGTGAACTGACTGCCTTAGCATTGGGGAGAAAGAGGACGAGGCTCATCCAAATTCAGTTGTAGATGGATGGGAATTTCCTCTCTCCAAGACTGTTTATGATAGAGAATCTCCGCAGAATTGGAAAGTGGGTTGTTGGAAGTCTAAGAGGAAGATGTCATTTAGAGATATGTTGAGATTGAGATGGTTTTGAGACATCCAAAAAAATAGGTAACTGATTATACATCTGACAATCAGAGACATCTGGACCAGAAATATTAATCTGAAAATATCTTGCACATATATATATACATACATACATACTAAATGAAGCAATGGGTCTGAATGATATTAGTTAGGAAGAGTGAAGATTGAGAAGTTGTAATGTTCCAGGCCTGATCCTTAAGGAAATGCCTACACTTAAAGATCAGGAAGAGTAAGAATCATCAAGAAACAAATAAGAAGTTGACCAGAGATGTTGAAAACCAGGAGATTATTGTGTCACAGAAATTATGAGAAGACTATTTCAACAAGCACGGAGTAATAAACATTGTTGAACTCTGCTGAGAGGTGAAGCAAGATGAAGATTAAAAATCATCTGAGGAATTGACTATGTGGAGGTCATTGGTGACCTTCATTAGAGCAGTTTTCATGGAGTGGTGTGGCCAGAAGCCAGACTGAAGTGGGCTGAACATTGAGTGGGAAGTGAGGAACTGTTGACAGTTGGTATCAACAGCTATTTCAAGAAATGTGGCTACAAAGAGACAGAAAGGGCAGTATCTGAAGGAAGAAGAGGTTTTTTATTTTGTTTTGTTTTATATTTTTTAGTCCAAGAAACTTTATTGTTTTTAATATCAAAGGGAAGAATCTAGAAGGGAAGGTTGAATATACACAGGATAAAGTGAATAATAAATAGTCTAATGTCAGGGAAAAAGTGAGAGACTCGGGAATCCAAAGCACAGGTCGGGGGGTTAGCTTCAGCCATGGGAAGGGGACAGCCCCTCTACTATAACAAGACAGTCGGCTGAGTGTAGATGATGTGGGTAAGGGTTTTTTATTTGATATAGGAAAGAATGCATTGGGCAAATCTGTTGCAAAACGCTTCTTTAAAGTGTTAAAAAGCAAAGATGTCACCTTGAGGACTAAGGTGCACCTGATTCAAGCCACTGTATTTTCAATTGCCTAATATGCATACGAAAGCTGGACCATGAATAAGGAAGACCAAAGAAGAATTGATGTCTTTGAATTATGGTGTTGGCGAAGAATATTAAATATTGACTGCCAGAAGAAGGAATAAATTTGTCTTGGAAGAAGTACAGCCAAAATACTCCTTAGAAGCAAGGATGGCAAGACTTCATCTCACTTAGTTTGGACATGTTATCAGGAGGGACTAGTCCCTGCAAAACGGCGTCATGCTTGGTAAAGTAGAGGGTAAGCAAAAAAGAGGAAGATCCTCAACAAGATGGATTGACACAGTGGCTGCAACAATGGGCTCAAACGTAGCAATGACTGTGAGGATGACACTGGACTGAGCAGTGTTTCATTCTGTTGTACATAAGGTCACGATGAGTTGGAACTGACTCGAAGGCACCTAACAACAACAACAACAATAACACAGGAAAGATGAAGGAATTCCTACTAGTTGGCTGCTGTTTTCTCTGTAAAGGAAGAAGGGCATCTGCTAAGCATGAAGGTGCTAGAGTAGTGTTTTTCAACTTCAGCACTGTTGATATTTTGGATCAGATAATTCTAGAGAGTGGTGGGGGGTTGGCAGAGAGTATAGAATTGTGCATTGTGCATTATAGAATGTTGAGCAACATTCCTGGCCTTTACCTAATTGGTGTCAGTAACGTCCCTCACCGTAGTTATGACAATCAAAAGTTTCTTCAGACGTTATCAAATATTCCCTGGGGGATAAAATTGCCCCCAGTTGAAAACTCCTGGGCTACAGAAAGAGCAGAAGAGAATGGAGAAGTTCTCAAAGTGTTGGGTAGAGTGAGAGCGTGAACTGATCAAATGTATGCAGGAGGCTTGCTGGGCAGTGTTAGGGGCCCTTTTGAGGCTGGATATGAGTTATGGTGGAATCAGTCAGCCATGTTGTATTTTCTCTACCAAGGCCTGGCTGCCAGGATGTAGATACTGAAAGAGTAGATGCTGTGTTCCTCAGGGATTGAGGTTTTGCTAGAAAAATGTAACAAAAAGACAGAGGCACAAGGAGCATAAGATATTAGCAAGACATGTATTGAAATTATGAACCACAGAACCAAAGTAGGTTGGAGGTGTATGTGTGAAGAAATTATCTTTTAAAGAAGAATTTTGAAGATTGGATCATAAAATAAATAATATCACTAGTGAGTACTGAGCTCTTAAAAAAAAAATCATCTATATGAGACCAAATGGTCAACATTTACCCTAGGCAAAGATGAGAAGGTAAGGCGGGGGGGGGGGGGGGGGGCAGGGAAGCTAGATTAATGGAAATGGAACAACCCAAATGGAATAAAGAAAATGTTGACACGTTGTGAAAAATGTAATAAATGTCACTGAACAATACAAAAACAAAACAAAAAAAACCAAACCCATTGCTATCGAGTTGATTCTGACTCATAGTGAAACTATAGGACAGATTAGAACTGGCCCATAGGGTTTCCAATGAGTGGTTGGTGGATTCGAACTGCCAGCCTTTTGGTTAGCAGCTATAGTTCTTAATCACTATGCTACCGGGGCTCTGTAACAATATGTATAGAAATCGTTAAATGTGAACGTACCTTTCTGTGTAAACTTTCACCAAAAACAGTAAAATACGATAATTTTTTTTTAAAAAAAGAATTTTGAGATAAATTTAGAAGCTAGAAAAGTTTTGGGCAAACCATCTTTGAGATGCACAAACACACACACACACATTTTCATTTCAAAAACAGTTCACATCAACATTTCTTCAAGTACTAAAGGAAAGAATTGAGAATAAACAGAAAACAATATGGGTTCTATTTACATTGTAACAAATTTTAACTCATTGTTCCCATCATGTTCAATTTCTCATTAACTAGTTCTAAAAACTGTTGGAAAGAATTTTACCTCTGCATTTCAGACTTCCAAGTTCCTTATTTGCCACAGGTAATATATAAACAGTGGAGTACTTATGGAATGATGAAGGGCTGTTTTTACTTAAAGACTAGTCAACTCAAATGTCTTGAAAGGCTGCTATAGGGCAGTGCCCAGAATTAAATCTTTATATTTTGAAAAGATTAGTAACACTGAAGAAAGAAATTAACAATAACTACAAAATCTATTTTGAGAGATGGAAAGAACTAATAAGCCAGTATCTTTTCACTGTAGATAGCATGTGAGGGGCAAGACAAAACAAAAGAAAACCAAACATTTTAAATTGAACTAAAAACTTTCAAGCAAGAGGAAAGTAAACCATAACAACTATTGAAGAGAGGCTTTTTAGGAAACAAAACAAGACTCATATTTTGAAACTACTAAGAAAAGCAAAATAGAAATACAGAAAAACTGATGCTAAGAGAAACCCTCTTGGATTAGTTCAAATTATCTTCTCTATATGCCATATTTCTATTGTTTGAAAAAGAAAGCATCTCAGTGTTTACCTGTTTTACACTTACATGTTTAAATATTTTTGTTTGTGTATATTTTTTAAAGACAAGGAAAATATAAAAACATACTAAATGTGATTATTCCTATAAGATGGGAATCACTGGTTTCTTATTTTCTTCTTAGTGTTTTTTAGTCTCCCAAATTAAAAAAAAATAAATGTCTCTGTACAAAAAAATTACCACATTTTAATGATTTGGTATCAAGTGAAAGTAAAAAAATGGTGGTCAGAACAAAGAAAACTTTACTAGTTAGAAAGAGGAAACCAGTGATCATTTCCCATTTGTTAAACTTGTTGCCGTCAAGTCTATTCTGACCCATTCCATTCGTTACCATTTTTTAAAAATGAGAAAATTTAGAGCTTTACTAAAAGCATCACATGCCCCATCTACTTTCAAGCTCAGGCAAGAAAAAGTGACATTATTCATGACAAATAGTTTTTTAAAGGGAGGGAGGAGGAAATCCAGAAATAATATTTGTTTGAACATATTGAAAGTGAGTGCAACTATGCTGTTTTATAAAATGTGTAAAAACATAATTATTGCAAGAATTTTAAGGTTTTTTTTCTTTTTGCTGGCTCATATATTCTAAATTTTCTATGATGAATATGTATTACATTTGGAATAGGAACAAAAAATTATAAAATTGCAAAAATCAATTAAAAAAGGGAAAAAATGCAAGTTTAATGGAGGTGTGAATACTGTATGAAAGAAGAAAAATAGAAGATTTCTTAGGATGTCCTGATATTATCATTTTTTTAAAGCATCCAGGATACAGTCTCTATTTTGGTAGGATTAACTGAATGGAACATAAGAAGAGTCAGATATAGGTTATGCTGTAAATTTGATAGTATAACATATTTAAAAAAAAAAATGCCATTGAGTCAATTCTGATTCTCAGTGACCCCATGTGTTACAGAATAAAACTGTTCCATAGGATTTTCTTGGCTATAATATAAAAGGAAGCAGATCACCAGATCTTTCTTCCATGGTGCCATTGGATGGGCTCTAACCACCAACCTTTTTGGTTAGTAAATGAGGGCCAACCATTTGTGCCACCTGGGGACCAATATGCCATACATGTCCTGTTAAATATGAATAATTTCTTTAAAAATACTCATTTCAAAAATATTCAAAATATTTTAACTTTTTGAGTTAAGAATCTTGGAGAAATACATAAAATTTTATCCATTTGGTCTTGTCTGTGATTATTGGAATTCCGATGCTAGGTTTTCCAAGTGCTTAATTACAATAATAATTATGTGCTTAATAATAATAGTTACTATAATACCTTACACATGTAGAGCATTTTCCAGTACACATATGACACCTAATTTGATCTCCACAACAATCCTTTAGTCAGAAGAAATTGAGGATGAGTGTTGAAACGATCGACAGAAATCACAGATAGCTTTAAAAATAGGTCTTCTGATTCCTAATCCAGCTCTCTTGCCCCTGTATCATTTTTGCTTAAATTTAGGTTGCCTATTCTGAGCAAGTTAAGTTTTCTTGAAAATATTTGGTCACTACAGTGCTGGGAGCACACTTAATTTAATAGCAACTTTCTATGCATCAAAAAATATGAATGAGGACTCAGGTAGTCATGGCTGTAGCAGTATGCTTGTCCATTTTCCCACTTTTGCCTATTCTGTGATATTTCTCAGACTTGGGCAGACATGGTTGTGGCAGCATGCTTGTCCATTTCCCACTTTTGCCTCTTTGAATACATGCTGAATAAACCCTTCCTTTTTGTTTTACTATAACTTTGTCGTGATTTTACTCTAGAACAGTTAATGATGTAGTTGCTGCAGGGATTTCTGAAGCCATGAATCCAGCTGAACTCAAGGAGACCTGGACTGCGGACCAGAAGCCAGCATTTGCACTCCATGTCCCTTCGACACCAATGGGGTAAGTGCTCCCAGAAAATGAGCCTTTGCTTATTCTTTTTTGTTTTCTTTCTCTTATTTTCTTAAGTTTTGTTCGACATATTTGTTTGAAAAACTGGTTGTTTGATTAAGGAGAATCTTCATCTTAGATTTTTGCTTGATCATTTGGTTAAGAGTGACATTTAGTAACTCTTTTGGTGAACTGCAGTTTAGTACCCAGATTCAGGCATTTGAAACATTAAAGAGGTAATTCTATTTTCAAAGAGCTCTGGGTCACTATAAGCCATAAAATTCAGACATGGTTTGACCAGTAAAAGCCATAAGGACAGTCACCAGTGCTCATCACAAGTGTTAAAGACTCCTGTGACAGGATAAGGTGGTTGCGAGACAGGCTAGAGCACTAGGCTGCCTGCCACCTTCAAGCAAACTCTCATGCAATGAAGGTACACATTGGTCTAAGCAAAACACGGTCCAAACCCCATGGCGTTCCTCATTAGGGTTCTTTTTGTGACTCAGAGAAAATCTGGAAAATAGTGCTCTGTTCTGCCAAATTTGCAGGGGAAGGTGGCAGCTCCTGACCTGTATTATGATATAGTCTCTCAATAAAGAATCACAACATTAAAACTAAAATCATTAGTAGCTACTTTACTTTCCAATTGGAAGAACTAGTATACTTAAGGTCTAAAATAAGAGACTTGGTCTCTTGCTAGCAGAATAAATTAAGTTCAAAAAGAAGGAAACCAAAAGCTTGAACGTTAGGGCTTAACCAAAAACCCAAAAAACCAAACCCATTGCCATCAAGTCGATTTCAATTAATAGTGACCCTATTGGACAGAGTAGAACTTCCCCATAGAGTTTCCAAGGAATGCCTGGTGGATTTGAACTGCTGACCTCTTCGTTAGGAGCTGTAGCTCTTAAGCACTATGCCACCAGGGTTTCCTAGAACTTAACATCTTTGATAAATGAGCCTGGATTTCCCACCTTCTACTGAGATACTGAAGTCCTGGTGGCATAGTGGTTAAGACCTACGGCTGCTAAACAAACGGTCAGCAGTTTGAATCCACCAGCTGCTCCTTGGAAACCATATGGGGCAGTTCTACTCTGTCTTATAGGGTCACTATGAGTCAAAATCAACTTGTTGCCATAAGTTTTTTTTTTTTTTTTTTTAGTTTACTGAGACACTGGTTTGGGGCTCATATTTACAAACACTATAAGCTGAATATACTAGAAATAATTCTGAATTTCAGTGATTACTTTGGGAAAATGAGCTTCCATTTTTGTATTGTCTTTTCCTTTCTGGAGAACTTTGGCTTGATTCTCAATTGATATCAAAAGGTCTAATATTCCTCCATCTGGTGCTCTGATAAGTTAATAAGTTTTATCTAGAGCCTATTTTTTCCATTGAATTTAGTTGATCTTACCAAAATTGCTATATACACTTTAAGAAACTAGATTCTCCATATCCTTGTTTGTGTGGTACTGTCTTGTGCGTTTATATGGTCTTTCTGTCTCCTTTTCCTGAGAGCTTGCTTCTGGTCTACAGTGTTGTGTCTGAGTTTCTGTCTTGTATCAGATTGGAGGCTACAGGTGACAGTGTAAAGGGAGTTTACCTAGGGTGTGGCCTGCACCACCTTTTATCTTATAAGAGATAAAAGGAAACAGAAGCAAGCAGAGAGTTGGGGACCTTATACCACCAAGATAGCAGTGCCATGAGCACAGCACATCCTTCGGACCTGAGGTTCCTGGGCTGAGATGCTCCCAGACCAAGGGAAGACTGATGACAAGGACCTTCCTCCAGAACCAACAAAGAAAGCCTTCCCCTGGAGCTGACACCATGAATATGGACTTTTAGCCTACTTTACTGTGAGGAAATAAATTTCTCTTTGTTAAAGCCATCCACTTGTGGTATTTCTGTTACAGCAGCACTAGATAACTAAGACAGAATTTGGTATCAAGAGTGGGGTGCTGGTCTAAAAGATACCTAAAATGTGGAAATGGTTTTAAAACCATGAATGGATAGAGGACTGGCAGTGGGAGACGACCACCAGCAGTAGAGAAGCAGCAGTAGCAGAGAACCAGCAGCAGCAGAACCAGTAGACCAGTGCAAGACAGTGCTGGAGCTGACCCACAGAGCAAGAGAGCCAAGTGCCAGTGCACAGGAGGTTTCCTGGTGGGGCGGGGTGCCACCAGGCACTTACTGGTAGAGCTATATATATTTAGGTCTGCTAATAATGTGTACATTTCTGCCACTTAAAGGCATGTACTCTAAGAGATATGCAACAAAGATAATGTTTAAGAGTTTCATTAAAAAGAAATTTATTTGATATGGTCAAAAGTTTTATCTGTCTGACTAAAGTTTAATGGTTTAATTTATGAGTTTTTTTTAGGAGCATTAACGTTAAATAACATATAAAAAAAGAATTGGATTTCTTGCTGTTAAAATAATAAAATTTTCTTTGATTACTGAGTCGAGGATTAATTTATTCTTTGTATAATATGCCTTGAAGACAAAAGTTTGGCCTCTCATTAGAATAAGATTCTGACTTCTGGCAACCTGGTGATCTAGGCAGAAGCACCATGCCATCCCTCCACAGCAAAGATACAAAAAACTAAGCCAAACAGAGAAAACAGCAATCCTGAAACCCTAAACATCAAATGAAGAGATAAAGAACTTAGCCAAGGACCAAATTGAATAAGAAACTGACAGAGAACAGTGAGCAAGGAGATATACATGCAGAGGTCCCTTATCAGCTAATGCAGCACAGATCGGCCATTTTGGACACCTATGAGACCAGCAAACAGGGGGTATGAGAAAGCAGCTTCATGGAGCTTCCAGCAGAAAACAGAATAACCAGTAACCAGCGATATATGCTTTCCCACACCCCACCCTTCTTTACCCCAACTCAGCCTCCTCTGCTTCCTGTGGCCACAGTCCCTTGGGCAGGAAGCACCAGCTGCTTGAATTCCACCCGCCCACACTGGCTAACTACCTGAGTGCCATTTGTTGGCTGCTGGTATTGCTTTTTTCCACTTCTTTTGATTTCTTCCTTACCTCTCACCACCAACCCTCCTTTCCCTCAAATACCCAGCTCCGTGTGCCATCTTTGCTTCTTCCTGAGGGGCTGTGGAGCTCTGTTCGACTGTGGAACTAATTCCTGGTCTGTGCTGCCACACTTGTGGGATCCCGGGGCTTTTGTTTGTTTGTTTTGAATTGTTTGTTTGTTTTCTTTCTCGAGCTGGGAGCCCATTCTTGCCAGGTAGTACTGCGCAGCTTGGGACCTACCCACTCAGCCTGCACAGACGTGCAGAGGGATCCCTGAGAGCATTTCTTTTTTCATGTTTTTTTTTTCTTTTATTGGGGGGGGTTTCTTGTTCTTTTTTTTTAACTTGTTTTGTTTTCTTTTCTTTCTTTTTAGCTTTTTGTCTTACTTCATTACTCTGTTTCTTGTCTCTCTATACCTTCCTTCTCTTCCTGTCCCCTGAATACCTGGCACTGAGTAACACCTCTACACCTTCTAGCCAGGCTGTACTTCAACACCTACTGGAACCTGCCCTGCACTGATTACCAACCTGCCGTGGTGGCTGTAGTAAGTGCCACAAACAAACCATCCTAATAACTCCTCTTCAGCTAGAATTGTACTGCTGTACCATATCTGAGCGACTGACCCTGCCAATTGGAGAAGGAGGCAAAAAGTATCATGCCCACAGACAAGCCAATAACAAAGAACACACAGGCTGCCTGCTCAGATGAAGCCAAATAAAACAAAAAAAGGACAAAACAAAAAAAATCTACAATCAATAAAAGAGAAAAATAACTACTGAATGCCCCGAAGACAGCAGACAATATCAACACATTTACAAAAACAGGACAGGATGGTTCCAACAGGCATCCAAAATAAAACACCAGGTGACTTTCCAGTAGAAGAAAAGGCACTAGAACTACCTGATAAGGAATTCAAATCTCTAATACTCAGAGTTACCCAAGAGTTGAAGCAAAAAGCAGACAAAAATGAGGAAAAAATAGACAAATTCATGGAAAAGGCAGACAAATTAATGGAAAATACAGACAAAAAAATGGAAGAATTCAGGAAAATAATGCAGGAACAAAATGCCAAAGTAAATTCACAACTAGAAATTATACAAAAACAACAATTAGAAATCCAAAAGATAAACAACAAGATTTCAGAAATGGACAGCATCATAGAAGGGCTGAGGAGTAGATTTGAAATGGTGGAAAACAGGATTAGCAGAATTGAAGAGAAACACTTGCATACAACTCAGTTTGAGGAAAAATCATAAAAAAGAATGAAGAAAAATGAAGAGATCCTGAGAATTATGTGGGATACAATCAAAAGCAAAAATTTGTGAGTGATCGGAGTTCCAGAACAATGGGAGGAAACAAAACACAGAGAGGTACACTGAACAACTACTGAGAGAAAACTTCCCCAATATCCTGAAAGATGAAAAGCTGGCCATCCAAGAAGCTCAACAAACCTCATACAGGATAGACCCCAAAAGAAAATCAACAAGGCATATCATAATCACACTTACCAAAACCAAAGACAAAGAATCCTGAGAGCAGCTCATGAAAAACAAGAAGTCACATACAGAGGAGAAATAACAAGACCAAGCTCAGATTATTTGGCAGAAACCATGCCGGCAAGAAGGCAATGGGCTGACATATATAAAACCTTGAAAGAAAAAAATTGCCAGCCAAGAATAATATATCCCACAAAAATCTTGTTCAAATATGATGATGAAATTAGGACATTTCCAGATAAACAGATATTAAAGGAATAGGTAAAAACCAAACAAACCTACAAGAATCATTAGAGGGAGTCCTTCGATCTGAGAACAAACAACTTCAGTTCACATGCTGAATCTAGGAGGCAGGATCATACCAGCCAGATACGAGTCTAGGACATGAACTCCCAAGGATATCTAAAACCAAAAGAAATACAACAGGGAATCATAGCACTTAATCTATAAATGACAACAACATCAGAACAATAAAAGAGGGAATAAATGGTGTAGGTATAGAACCTTATAATGGAGAGGAAGGCAAGGCGATACCAGTAATCGACTGCTTCAAACTTAGAAAAATAAGGGTAAATTTCATGGTGTCTTAGTCATCTAGTGCTACTAAACAGAAATACCACAAGTGGATGGTTTTAACGAAGAGAAGTTTATTTCCTCACAGTCAAAGTAGGCTAAAAGTCAAAATTCAGGGCATCAGCTCCAGGGGAAGGCTTTTTCCTCTCTGTCGGCCTTCTTCTCTTCAGTGTTCCCCCAGACTAGCAGCTTCTCTGCGCAGGGACCCCTGTCCAAAGGATGTGCTCTGCTCCTGGCACTGCTTTCTTGATGGTATGAGGTCCCCCTGGCTCACTGCTCACTTCTGTCTTTTATATCTCAAGAGATTGCCTCAGGACACAATCCAGTCTTATAGATCCAGTCCTGCCTTACTAATACAACTGCCACCCATCCTCCCTCATTAACATCATAGAGGCAGGATTTACGATATAGGAAAATGACACAGTACCAGGAATCATGGCCCAGCCAAACTTATATACACATTTTTTGCAGGACATAATCCAAACCATGACACACAGTAACCGCAAAGAAAGTTACCAAACATACAAAAATAAAGAGGAAAAACATAAAGTCTCACTAAAAACAAAACCTACAAAAACAAAAGAAATGAAAAAAAAAAACCACATACCAAAGGAATTCAACACAGGAGAGTATGAGGAAAAAAGAAAACGTCAGCACCACAAAAAAAAAGCACTACAAAATTACAGCAATAAACTCACATCCATCAATAATTCACTGAATGAAAATGGCCTAAATGCACCCATATAGAGACTGAGAGTGACAGAACGGATTAAAAAAACAGAATCCATCAATATGCTGTCTACAAGAGACACACCTTAGAAACAAAGACGTGAACTTATTAAAAATAAAAGATTGGAAAAAAATATATCAAGCTAACAACTATCAAAAAAGAGCAGGGGTGGCAATACTAACCTCAGATAAAATAGACTTTAAAACCAAATCCACCATAAAAGACAAAGAAGGACACTATATAATGATTAAGGGAATGATCCATCATGAAGACATAACCATAATAAACATCTACACACCCAACGACAGGGCTCCAAAATACATAACACAAACTCCAATGGTACTGAAAAGAGAAATTGACAGTTCCACAATAATAGTACGAGACTTTAACACACCACTCTTAGTAAAGGACACAACATTCAAAAAGAAACTCAGCAAAGATACAGAAGACCTAAAAGGCATAATCAACCAACTTGGCCTCATAGACATATATAGAACACTCCGTCTGCCAGCTTCAAAGTACACATTCTCTTCCAATGCACATGGAATGTTCTCCAGAACAGACCACATCTTAGGCCACAGAGCAATCCTCAACAAGATCCAAAACATTGAGATAATACAAAGAATCTTCTCTGACCATAATGCCATCAAGGTAGAAATTAACAACACAAAGAGCAAGGAAAAAAAAATCAGTTACATGGAAACTGAATAATACCCTGCTTATACAACACTAGGTAATAGAGGAAATCAGTGATGGAATCAAAAAATTCCTAGAATCAAATGAGAATGAAAACACATCATACCAAAACTTTTGGGACACAGCAAAGGCAGTCCTCAGAGGACAATTTATAGCAATAGATGCACACATCAAAAAAGAAGAAAGGGACAAAATCAAAACATTAACTACACAACTCAAACAAATAGAGAACAGTAAAAAAAAGCCCACAGCCACCAGAAAAAGGAAATAATAAAGATCACAGCAGAAATAAATGAAATAGAGAATAGAAAAACAATAGAAAGAATCAACAAAACCAAAAGTTGGTCCTTTGAAAAATCAACAAAATCAACAAACCACTGGCCAGACTGACAAAAGAAAAACAGGAGAGGATGCAAATAACCCAAATAAGAAATGAAATAGGGGACATTACAACCGACCCAACAGAAATAAAAAGGATCATAACAGAATATTATGAAAAACTATAGTCCAACAAATTTGAAAACCTAGAGGAAATGGATAAATTTCTAGAAACACACTACCTACCCAAACTACAACAAAGTGATGTTTAAAATCTGAACAGACCCATAACAAGAGAAGAGATAGGAAAGGTAATAAAAAAGACTCCCAACACAAAAAAGCCCTGGCCCAGATGGCTTCACTGGAGAATTCTACAAAAAATTCAGAGAAGAGTTTGTACCAGTACTACTCAAACTATTTTAGAACACAGAAAAGGAAGCAACACTTCCGAATTAATTCTATGAAGCCAGCATAATGCTGATACCAAAACTAGGCAAAGACACCACAAAAAAAGAAAATTACAGACCAATATCTCTCATGAATATAGATGCAAAGATTCTCAACAAAATTCTAGCCAACATAATTCAGCATCATATCAAAAAAATAATACACCACGACAAAGTAGGATTCATACCAGTTATGCAAGGATGGTTCAACATTAGAAAATCAATCAACATAATCCACCACATAAATAATAGAAAAGAAAAGAATCACATGAGCATCTCATTTGACACAGAAAAGGCATTCGACAAATTCCAACACCCATTCCTGATAAAACCTCTCAATCAAATAGGTATAGAAGGGAAATTTCTCAACATAATAAAGGGTGTGTATTGAAAACCAAAAGCCAACATCATTCTTAATGGAGAGAGGCTGAAAACATTCCCTTCAAAAACAGGAACAAGACAAGGATGCCCTTTTATAACCACTCCTATTTAACATTGTGCTGGAAGTTCTAGCTAGAGCAATAAGGCAAGAAAAAGAAATAAAGGTCATCCAAATTGGTAACAAAAAAGTTAAACTGTCCCTGTTTGTGGATGACATGATACTATACATAGAAAACCCTAAAGACTCCAGAAGAAATCTACTGGAACTACTAGAAAGGTCAGCAGAGTAGCAGGATACAAGATAAACATACAAAAATCAGTTGGATTCCTATACACCAATAAAGAGAATGATAAAAAAGAAATCAGGAAAACAATACCATTTATAATAACCCCTAAAAAAATAAAATACTTAGGAATAAATCTAACCAGGGATATAAAAGACCTATACAAAGAAAAACACTACTGCAAAAAACCCAAAGGGATCTAAATAAATGGAAAAAAACATACCATGCTCATGGATAGGTAGACACAACATTGTGAAAATGACAATTCTACCCAAAGCAATTTACAAATACAATGCAATTCTGATCCAAATACCAACAACATTCTTCAAAGAGATGGAAAAACTAATCATTAACTTTATATAGAAAGGGAAGATGCCCCGAATAATTAAAGCACTATTGAAGAAGAAGAATAAGGTAGGAGGACTCACAGTATCTGACCTCAGAACCTACTATACAGCTATAGTAATCAAAACAGCCTAGTACTGGTACAACAACAGATACACTGACAAATGGAACAGAATTGAGACCCACATGTAAATTCATCCACCTACAGTCACCTGATCTTCGACAAGGGCCCAAAGTCCATCAGATGAGGAAAAGACAGTCTTTTTAACAAATTGTGCTGGCAAAACTGGATATCCATCTCCAAAAAAAAGAAACAGGACCCATACCTCACACAATATACAAAAACTAATTCAAAATGGATCAAAGACCTAAATATAAATTCAAAAACTATAAAGTTCATAGAAGAAAAAATAGGACCAATGCTACAGGCCCTAATACACGGCATTAACAGGATACAAACCATAACCATCAACACGCATACCCCAGATGATAAGCTAGGTAACTGAGATCTTCTAAAAATCAAACACTTATGCTCTTCAAAAGCCTCCACCATAAGAGTAAAAAGAGAATCGACAGACTGGGGAAAAATATTTGGACAGTACAAGTGAGACAAAGGTCTAATCTCCATAATCTACAAGAAAATCCAACACCTCTACAACAAAAAGACAAATAATCCTATTAAAAAATGGGCAAAGGAAATGAACAGACACTTCTCCAAAGAAGACATTCAAGTGGCCACCAGACACTTGAGGAAATGCTCGCGTTCAGTAGCCATTAGAGAAATGCAAATTAAAACCACAATGAGATATCATCTCACCCCGGCATTACTGGCACGAATCAAAAACACTGGAAATAACAAATGTTGGAGAGGCTATGGTAAGATCGGAAGTCTTATGCACTGCTGGTGGGAATGCAAAATGTTACAACCATTTTGGAAAATGATATGGCGCTTCCTTAGAAAGCTAGAAATAGACATACCATTCGATCCAGCAATCCCACTCCTAGGAATATATCCTAGAGAAATAAGAGTCATCACACGAATAGACATATGCACACTCATGTTCATGGCAGCATTGTTCACAATAGCAAAACAATGGAAACAACCTAGATGCCCATCAACAGATGAATGGATAAACAAACTATGGTACATACACACAATGGAGTACTACACAATGATGAAGAACAATGATGAATCTGTGAAGCATCTCATAACATGGATGAAACTGGAGGACATTACGCTGAGTGAAATAAGTCAGTCTCAAAAGGACAAATATTGTATGAGACCTCTATTGTAAAAACTCATGAAAAAGTTTACACACAAAAAGTAACAATCTTTGTTGGTTATGAGGGATGGGAGGGGTGGGAGGGTAATACTAAATAGACAATAGATAAGTGGTATCTTTGGTGAAGGGTGAGACAGTACACAATACTGGGGAAGCCAGCACAACTTGTACAAGGAAAGGTCATGGAAGCTCCGTAGACACATCCAAACTCTCTGAGGGACTGAATTGCTGGGCGGAGGGCTGTGGGGACCATGGTCTCAGGGAACATCTAGCTCAATTGGCATAAAACAGTTTATAAAGACAATGTTCAAAATTCTACCTCGGTGAGTAGCATCTAGGGTCTTAAAAGCCTGTGAGCAGCCATCTAAGATACTCCACTGATCCTACCCCTTTGGGAGCAAGGGAGAATGAAGAGAACAGGATACAAGAAAAGATTAGTCCAAAGGACTAATGGACCACAGCCACCAAGGCTTCCACCAGACTGAGTCCAGTACAGCTAGATGGTGCCCAGCTACCACCACTGACTGCTCTGACCAGACTCACAACAGAGGGTTCTGGATAGAGCTGATAAAAGATGTAGAATGAAATTGTAGCACACACAAAAAAGACCAGATTTACTGGCCTGACAGAGACCGGAGAAACCCCAAAAGCATGGCACCCAGACACCATTTTAGCTCAGTGGTAAAGTCACTTCCGAGGTTCACCATTCAGCTGGTGATTGGACAGCCCCATAAAAGAAAACGGGACTAATGAGGCACAGCAGTCCAGGGACAAGGACTAGAAGGCAGAAGGGGACAGGAAAGCTGGTGATAGGGATCCCAAGGTTGAGTAAGGACAGTGTTGACATGTAGTGGGGTTGTTAACCATTGTTATAGGGCAACATATGTACTAACTGTTTAATGAGAAACTATTTTGTTCTGTAAACCTTCATCTAAAGTGAGAATAGCAGCACAACTGGAAGAACGTAATCGATGTTACTGAATTGTTCATGTAGAAATTTTTGAAATGGTGTATCTTTGGCTATGTTTAGTTTCACCAAGAAAAAGTTCGAGAAGGGAGAGGGTTGACATGTCGTGGGGTTGTTAACCAATGTCATAAAACAATATGTGTACTGACTGTTTAATGAGAAACTATTTGTTCTGTAAACCTTCACCTAAAGTACAATAAAAAAAAAAAAACCAAAAAAGAAAAAAAAAATAATAAATCCCTTCTCTGACTTTATTGCAAAAAAACGAATAAGATTCCTAAGTTGAAAACCAAACCATGTGACTTTAAAAAAAAAGAAAAAGAAAAAAAGCTAAAGTTTTTACCTTGTCAAATAAATTAAGTATTGTTTCTTGGTGACCTCTAATAAACTCCTAATAACTTTGAAACTTCATGGAAAGGCACAAAAAATTTTTTTATAAAGGAAAAGTGCTAAAAAGGTTTATTTAACATGTTATGAATTATATGGTTATCAAGATCAAGAGAAGCACCTGATTCTCTTTGATTAAAACCTATATATTAGTATTTCCTCTTATGTTTTTGCCTAATATTAGACAACAAACATAATATCATAATTTTATTATTATTTCTTAATTGCTAACTTGGCTGCAACTTTTTCTTTGAATCTATCATCATCAAAGTCAATGGTTTGACTGAGGAATTTACATTATTTACCTGTGAAGTTTATTATTATTAATATTTGGGTATTTAGAGAATTGATAATCTTGGTATATTCTTGGTATATCCTGAATATGGTTGTCTTAGTTATCTAGTCCTGCTGTAACAGAAATACCACAAGTGGATTGCTTTAACAAAGAGAAGTTTATTTCTTCACAGTAAAGTAGGCTAAAAGTCCAAATTCAGGGCGTCAGCTCCAGGGGAAGACTTTCTCTCTCTGGTGGCCTTCTCATCAATGTTCCCCAGGACTAGGAGCTTCTCTGCACAGGGGCCCTGGGTCCAAAGGACACACTCTGCTCCTGGCACTGC
Organism: Dugong dugon; assembly: GCA_030035585.1. NCBI lineage: Eukaryota > Metazoa > Chordata > Mammalia > Sirenia > Dugongidae > Dugong > Dugong dugon. The sequence goes on along the minus strand of CM057464.1, from coordinate 139,242,239 downwards.
TTTCTTGGTGGTATGAGTTCCCTCCTCTCTGCTGGCTTCCCTTTCCTTTTTATCCCTTGTAAGATAAAAGGTGGTGCAGGCCACACCCCAGGGAAACCCCCTTTACATTGTATCAGGGATGTGACCTTAGTAAGGGTGTTACAGTCCCACCCTACAACCTGTTTAACATAAAATCACAACCACAAAATGTAAGACAACCACACATTACTGAGAATCATGGCCTAAGCGAGTTGACACATATTTTTGGGGGACACAATTCAATCCATGCAATGGTATTATGTCTCAAGATTATTAGGTATTATATTGAAATTCTTTGAAAATAAGTTTAATCATTATATTTAGAAATATTTTTTGTCTAGAAGTTTTTTTTTAATTGAGTTTATTTGGCTTTACATTATGCTAGTAATTGATTTATATCAGGTCTTTAATTTTTAAGAGTATTATTTTTATAAATTAATCATGGCCACACTAAGTTTTGTCATCTGCAGATAAGTTTTCACTTTGCTAATTTGGTTAAAACATTTGACCAAAATATCTCAAAAAAATGATGGACTATACTAGATTTGTGAAAATGACTGACTAAATTCAGTTAAGATTTCCAGAACTCTTATGCAGAAGCTGACAGGTTCAAAGACTACAGCTGATCCAGAATCAAGTGGAACAGAACTATGTAAGGCTGAAAAATTATGTATCTTAAAGAAACCAGTTCTCAGAGGAGATTGACTTCATGGCTCAGACTCAATTTTGTCTTAGGCTCCACTTCTGCTTCTGAGAATGTGACCCATGATTATTAATAGGTAAACCAAGTAGGGGCAGCTTACCCTCGGGAAGAACACTTAGTATGTTAAATAGATTAACTGAAGACTTCCAACAGGAGAGGTCCATCCTGTATTATCTTGCTAACCATGTATTCTCTAATGGAAACTTGGTTGTCACATATAAGTTTTCCTCTAAACAAACTTTGTTTGCTCCTTATGGATATATGTTTTTGTATACTAGTTTAAGTGATCTGTTTCCAATTAACAGTGAATTTACATAGGCAATATCTTGTTTGGATTCCTGGTGAATATGAGGGCAATTCACTTTGGGAACTTTAGGATTATCTTTAGATATTCATAGCAATGATGATAATAAATACTGGAAAGGTAATGTTAAATTGTTATACATTGTAAAATGAGTCAGAAGAAAACCCATTGGTCCAACACTCAGGACAGGGTTAGTAGCTTTAATTCCTACTTATGGTGTAGTTGAATTGGAGAAATCTTTAAGAAATTTATCAATCACTATGGGACAAACAGCAGGCTAAGTTGCTAATGGGATAGAAACATAACAGCGATCTCTGACTTCATTAAGCCAAGGTGGCATTAGATAACAGAATAGCCTTAGGTTTTTATTAGCTCGAGAAGGTGTAGCCTGTGCTGTAGACAGGATATACACAGAATTAGACAGCAAGTTATTGGTTACATACTATAACACCCTTACAAACACCAGATTTATTCAGTTGGTTTCAATTAGGAATGGGCTAGATCACTATTGCAAGGAATAGTAATATTCTTAGTCTGCATCCTGTTAGTATTAAGCATAACAAAACTTATTTTCTATTGTCTTACACGCTTGAAAGAGAAAAGAAGGCCTCAAGCTAAAATGTTGATGTACATTGAGTCTGCTTACTTTGGCAATGAGATTGACGAGAACTTCGCTCTTGCTTAAGATCCTGGTGGAGAACCAGATGGTATCTGGTAGAAAACCAGCACCGTGAGTTTAAAGAACCTGCCATGGCTGACATCTAGGAGCTCGACTGAGTCCAGGTTTGATCATCAATGTGTTATCTCCAATCTCCAATCAAAAAGAGGGAATGATTTAGGAGATTAAAATTGGAGCCATTATTCCCTGTCCTTGAGCATAAAGAATTTGAGCTAGCTGGAGCTGGACTCACAAGGATACATCAACTGGGCCCTAAGGTATAAAGACAATAGCTAGGACAGTCTTGGAAAACAATCTTTTAGGGAAGCTTTCACATAAACAGCACAAGGGATCTGCATACTATCCACTCTTATCTTTTTCTATTAGCATTTAGTTAATAGTAAGATTTGTTGGACCAATGAGGACTCTGCTGATTGTCATCACTGAAACCTGTACCAATGATTGTTAAGAAAGATAATTCAAAATGTAGAATCACAGTAATTTGGCAGTTTTCAGCCCATTTGTGAAAAGGTGAAGCTTTCAACGGTTTTGGCCATTTGTAATCTTAATATATACCAATGATCCTGTAACATTCCTTGGATTCGGACAGACATGGCTGTAGCAGCATGCTTGTCTATTTTTCCACTTTTGCTTATTCTGTAATATTCCTTGGACTCAGACAGACATGGCTCTGGCAGCATGCTTGTCCGTTTCCCACTTTTGCTTCTTTCAACATATGCCAAACAAAACCTTCTTTTTGTTTTACTATATAAAAAAATATGAATGATATTATTTGTCTATGTTTTACTTAATAGGAAAGAGTATAGACCTTAGAAATGGTTCATAACTTTAAAACATTCTCTTGGTTTGACTACTCAACAAAAATATGTATTACTCAAGCTGAAAAACTGTAGCATTTTCTTCTCTATTCTGGAAAATGTTTCTTGAGTGTATACTTTCTACTTATTACATTTTAGACTTAAATATTTAACAATGCTATTTAGTATGATCTCAACTTCATCTTGTATTTATATATCTTTTTCATTAAGACATTCTGTATGGTTTTTGAGGATTCTTAAAAGCCAGCTCTGAAAGGAAACCTCCATTTTTTAACAGCTTTATTGAGATATAATTCACATACTATAAAATGCACCCACTTAGAGTGAACAATTCAACGTTTTATAGTATATTCAAAGTTGTACAACATTTTAGAGCATTTTCATCACCACAGAAAGAAATCCTGGTACCCTTTAGCAATCACACCTCCCAATCCCTCCAGCTCTCAAGTCCTAGGCAACCACTAATCTATTTTCTATCTCGGTAAATGTACTTATTCTAGACATTTTATACAAAAGGAATCATACCATATCTGGTCTTTTGTGAATGTTTTCTTTCACTTAGAATAGTGTTTTCAACTTTCATCAATGCTGTACCATGTATCAACATGTATTCCTTTTTATTGTCATATAATATTCTATTATAAAGATTCATCACATTCTGTTAATCCATCTAGAAACTGATGGACATTTATGCTGTTTCCATTTTTGGCTATTATGAATAATGCTGCTATGAACATTCATGTACAGATTTTCGTGTGCACCTGTTTTCAGTTCTCTTCAGTACATACTCAGGAACAGAACTGATGGGTCATATAGTAACTCTAAATTTAACCTTTTGAGAAACGGCCAGACATTTTTCCAAAGTGGCTATAACCCATTGCCGTCAAGTTAATTCTAACCCAGAGTGACCCTGTAAGTAGCTATACCATCTTACATTTCCACCATCAATGTATGTGGGTGGAAAACACTTTTTTAAGAAGGAAATGATGAAACCACATACACTTGATGAAATGTACTTAATAGCACATTATAGCTCATTAGTAATTGCAAAGTTTCACACAAATTTAAACTCCCTAACTTTCTTTTATATTCATTTATTCCACCCTATGAACACACGAAATAAAAGAAATTACCTCTAGGATTACTTAAGTGAACTAAATTCTTTACAATGGCTACTTACTTTTAAGAATATTGAAATTGATTTTTGATGAAGATGTACGTGGGTTTTAAAATGAAGAATGTAAAATGGATGGTACTTTTAGGAACTTGAAATTTTATTTCTTGTTGGTTTTTGTTCAAGATATGGTAGCATCATAATGGTAAAATACATGTTGTTGTTAGGTGCTGTCAAGTCGATTCCAACTGACAGTGACCCCATATAACAGAACAGAACTTCCCCATAGGGTTTTCTAGGCTATGGGGCTGCTATGGGTCAGAAACAACTCCATGACAATGTGTTTGTTCTTTAGTGTTTAGGTTGTTTTTTTGGCTTTTAATCTTAATGGAGCAGATCACCATGTCTTGTTTCCACAGAGCCATTGGGTGGGTTAGAACCACAAACCTTTAGATTAGCAGTCAAGTACTTAACCGATGGGCCACCAGGGCTCCTGGAACACATAACATCCATTTAATTTGCGTAAAACTGGAGAACCTAGTGATCTCAATGGATGTTCAATAACTGTTTATGTCTAAGAACCACATTAAGTATCACAAATTCAACACAGTTTAAACTCAGTGATTTATAGATACCCTACAAGAGACCCTGCCAATCCCAGCCCATTGAGTCTAATACATACATTGGGCACTGGTTTAGAATTATTCCCTTCCTTTTCCTACGGTAATTTCAGTATGTTTCCTTTGTTCCCACAGACCACAACAGTATGAATTATATTAAACAAATAGATTCTTCAAAAAGAACATTTCAAGATCTATCCTGAAGTACACTTCAGTGAAAAGCTTATGAATAGCAGTGGAACATTGTCTGATATAGTGCTAGAAGATGAGACCCTCAGGTTGGAAGGCACTGAAAACATGACTAGGGAAGAGCTGCCTCTTAAAAGTAGAGTCGATCTTAATGACATGGACCGAGTCAAGCTTTTGAGACTTTCATTTGCTGATGTAGCACAAATCGAAATGAGAACAAACAGCTACAAACATCCATTAATAATCAGAACATGGAGTGTACGAAGTATTAATCTACAAAAATTAGAAGTCATCAAAAATGAAATGGAATGCATAAACATTGATATCCCAGGCATTAGTGAGCTGAAATGGACAGGTATTGGCCATTTTGAATAGGACAATCGTATGGTCTACTATGCCAGGAATGTAAATTGAAGAGGAATGATGTTGCATTCAGCGTCAAAAAGAATATCCAAGATCCATCCTGAAGTACAATGCCGTCAGTGATAGGATAACATCCATACACCTGCGAGGAAGACCAGTTAATACGACTATTACTCAAATTTACGCACTAACCATTAAGGCCAAAGATGAAGATATTGAGGATTTTTACCAACTTCTGCAGTCTGAAATTGATCAAACATGCAATTAAGATGTGTTGATGTTTACTGGTGATTGGAATGTGAAAGTTGGAAACATAGAAGGATCTGTAGTAGAAAACATGGCCTTGGTGATAGAAATGATGCCGCAGGTTGCATGACAGAATTTTGCAAAACCAATGACTTCTTCATTGCAAATACCTTTTTTCACCAACATAAATGGAGACTATATATGTGGACCTTGCTGGATGGAATACACAGGAATCAAATTGAATACATCTGTGGAAAGAGATGATGGAAAAGCTCCATATCATCAGTCAAAACAAGGACACGGACCAACTCTGGAACAAACCATCAATTGCTCATACACAAGTTCAAGCTGAAGCTGAAGAAAATTAGAATAAGTCTACAAAGGCCAAAGTAGGAGCTTGAGTATATATCCCATCTGAATTGAGAGACCATCTCAAGAATAGATTTGACACATTGAGCACTAATGACCAAAGACCAGACAAGTTGCGGAATGACATCAAGGACATCACACATGAAGAAAGCAAGAGGTCATTAAAAAGGCAGGCAAGAAAGAAAATACCAAAATGGACGTCAGAAGAGACTCTGAAACTTGCTCTTGAATGTCGAGTAGCTAAAGTGAATGGAAGAAACGATGATGTAAAAGAGCTGAAGATTTCAAAGGGCAGCTCCAGAAGACACAGTATTATAATGACATGTGCATAGATGTGGTGGAGTTAGAAAACAAAAAGGGAAGAACTTGGTCAGCATTTCTCAAGCTGAAAGAACTGAAGAAAAAATTCAAGCCTCGAGTTGCAATAGTGAAGGATTCTATGGACAAAATATTGAATGACACAGGAAGCATCAAAAGAAGACAGAAGGAATATACAAAGTCACTGTACCAAAAAGAATTGGTCAAGGTTCAGTCATGTCAGGAGGCAGCATATGATCAAGAACCTATGGTACAGCATGAAGAAGTCCAAGCTGCACTGAAGACATTGGCAAAAAACAAGGTTCCAGGAATTGACAGAACACAAACTGAGATGTTTCAAGAAATGGATGCAGCACTGGAGGTGTTCACTCATCTCTGCTGAGAAATTTGGACGACAGCTAGCTACCTGACCAACCAACTGGAAGAGATCCATATTTATGCCAATTCCAAAGAAAGGTGATCCAACTGAATGTGGAAATTATCAAACAATATCATTAACATCACATGGAAGTAAAAATTTGCTGAAGATCACTTAAAAGCGGTTGCAGCAATACACTGAGAGGAAACTACCAGAAATTGAAGCCAGATTCAGAAGACGACATGGAACAGCATACCACTCCTGATGTCAGTTGGATCCTGGCTGAAAGTAGAGAATACCAAAAAGATGTTTACCTGTGTTTCACTGTCTAAGCAAAGGCATTCTACTGTGTGGATCGTAACAAATTATGGATAACATTGCAAAGAATGGGAATTCCAGAACACTTAATTGTGCTCATGAGGAACCTGTACATAGATCAAGAGGCAGTCATTCAAACAGAACAAGGGGTTACTGTGTGGTTTAAAGTCAGGAAAAGGGAGCGTCAAGGTTGTATCCTTTCACCATACTTATTCAAACAGTATACTGAGCAAATAAACTGAGAAACTGGACTATATGAAGAAGGATGGGGCAACAGGATTGGAGGAAGATTCATTAACAACCTGCGTTATGCACATGACACAACCTTCCTTGCTGAAAACGAAGAGGACTTGAAGCACTTACTGATGAAGATCAAAGACTACAGCCTGCAGTATGGATTACACCTCAACAAAAGGAAAACAAAAATCCTCACAACTAGACCAATCAGCAACATCGTGATAAACGGAGAAAAGGCTGAAAGTTGTCAAGGATTTCATTTTACTTGGATCCACAATCAACACCCATGGAAACAGCAGTCAAGAAATCAAACCATGCATTGCACTGGGTAAATCTGCTGCAAAAGATCTCTTTAAAGCGTTCAAAAGCAAAGATGTCACCTTGAAGACTAAGATGCACCTGTCTCAAGCCATGGTGTTTTCAATCCCCTCAACTGCATGGAAAGCTGGACAATGAATAAGGAAGACCCAAGAAGAATTGACCCCTTTGAATCGTGGTGTTTTTGAAGACTATTGAATATACATACCTGGACCACCAAAGAAGGAACAAATCTGTCTTGGAAGAAGTACAGCCACAATGCTCCTTAGAAGCAAGGATGGCAGGACTTTGTCTCACATATTTTGGACATGTTATCAGGAAGGATTGGCCCCTGAAGAAGGACATCAAGCTTGGTAAAGTAGAGGATCAGTGAAAAAGAAGGAGACCCTTAATGAGATGGATTGACACAGTGGCTGCAACAATGGGCTCAGCATAACAACAATCGTGAGGATAGCACAGGACCTGGCAGTGTTTCATTCTGTTGTACATAGTGTTGCTATGAGTTGGAACCGACTCAATGGCACCTGACAATAACAAACGAGTAGATTACTAGTCAAGCATCCAGTAGATATAATTTGTTCAGCTATTTTGTTCAACCCAGATCTGCTTTCAACTTAGCCCCTAAATGAATCTACACATTCTGGGAGAATGCTCCAAATGAACTTAAAAAATAAGTATATCCCACAAAGAGTCATGAGTGAACTCCTATCCGTTTACAGGGAACTAAACTAGGACAAAGTTCTGCCTTGAAGCACAATATGAAAAATCAACATGTAGTGCTGACAGCACGTTTATTTTGCAATGAAATTACAAAGTCAAGTGCTGTTATGTCATAGACGTAGATAGTTTCTTCAAAATAGGAACAAACCATGTGGTTTCATTTCACTTTGTTTCATGAAAAAAATTTCAATTGGGCAGAATAATGTATCATAACTTTTTTTTTCCTCTCTGTTTTGTTTTTTGTTTTTTTTTGAAAAGCATATGATCTTTCAGGGACAGAGAATGGAGAGAAAATAATGAGCTTTTTTTTTTTTTTTAAAGAAAAAGCTTTTCATTTCTTTAAAATGTATCTAATGTATTAAAAACTAAGAAAGGGAATATTTTATATCTTTTTCTAGCCATAGAAAGAAATGTTTCCTCTGTTTTGCTCAGTTGAAATATCATATTTTCCTCAAGTTATAAAATTCAAACATTTTATATACCAGGGCCCCTAATGGCCATTGCTGCCATAATCGGCCCAGCCTTTCTGCCTTGAGCTCTTAGCATCCTGAAGCTTCAAGCATAACATAACAGCATTCTCTTCACTTTGAGACTTTAACATCATTCACATTTCCCCAAGGCTCGGGGAACTATAAAGTTGACTAGTTGGTAAATGTTTTGGCCATATTTATTCAAAGAATAGAGAAATATTGTAGGGCCCATCATCTGCGAAACCTGAGAATGTTTCCCAACCCACTTCTCCTCTTCACTGGGTATTACTGAAAGGAAGGACAGTAGCTGAAAAGAGACAATAAGCTGAAAAGCCACATAAGCCAGTATTTTTTCCCTACCCTTTTCTGAGTCTTCCTTAGAAAAATTCTATAGATACTATTCTTTGTTTTCCTCTGCTTTTTCCCCCACTCCTATCATTAATTTTCTTTTAGGGGAGGGGAGAAAATGAATTAAATTTCTTAGATGCTTACTGTGCTAGACAATTAGTTATACTATTTAACTCAAGAGCAACAGTAATGTTACAGATGAAGAACGTGAGTCACAGAACATAGATGACTTATTGCCTATGGTCACACAGCCAAGGACATGCCTGTTCACTATAAAAACTTACTCTCTCCATTAGATCTCTTGCCCAGTTACCTCAGGAAAATCTCTTCCTATCTTTATAATTTTTAAGTTCCTTTGTTAATCAAATCACAACAAAACAAAAACACCAGAATGGTAGCAGTAGTGATATGTCAAACCAAGAAAGCTTTACATGATGAAGGGAAATTGTAACTAAGAATTTCCATAAACCTTTCTGACCTTGAAAGTTAGTTTAGAATCCTTCTACATTGCAACAGCATTTTTTCCCAACATTTCACTCTCCCCTAGTGTCTTAGATCTTTGTAGAGCAGGCTACCAACTCATTTCAGAGAAATGCGCTGAAAGTTCCAAAGAGCCAATTCACAAATAGTTTGTGGGACACATGTTTTTAAGTTGAGGACTGCAATGTTTACGAAATGAGTGTTCAAAACAAAATATTTCGACAGAAGCCTCCAGGGATAGAGGTGGCTCCTTAATTCAGCCTCAACCGCCCCCACTTTTGCCTGCATCAAAACATGGTGATTGGAGTTCTGTGAAAATAATCTACTACTCAGGTAGTTTCAAAGTAAATTGAGGAGGAGCAAAAACATGGAATTAGGGATATAATTTTAGATCCCATCTGAGCACAAATACCAATGATAGTCTCTTTCAAAACTTTAGTTAATTCTGATCTTAATAAACTTCATATAAAATTCAGAGTTGCCTACTGAAGCACTGAAATTTCAAGATTAAAGTTCACAATGAACTATTTTTTTCATATTACATTTCGATTTTTCAAATAAAAGCAAAAACCTATTTTGACCTGGAATTTGAAGATAATTAGAAAATCTGCTATTTTATCAGGAATCTAAATTGTTGGAGAATTTTGATAGTTAATTATTACACATACAGATTACTTTCTTTGATTCTATTATTTTTTTAAATCAAAGAACAAATACTCAAAATGATTCTTCCATAAACTTCTAACTAGTACTGTCACAAAACTTCCTAGTGATAAGAAATGTAACATTGCACTTTAAGTTTTGAGAACTTTTGACTTTATAAAACTATTCATCACAATTTTTTTGGTTAATGTTGCCAATTTTCTCTTATGTAGCCCTGTCTATAGTTATTATATTTTATTTTAGGCAAGTTAATGTAAAAGTTAAATTTACCTTTGGTTAAGTGTTATTTTAAAAACAGAGAAATCTAAGCAGCCAAATAAATTGCAGAAGGTACAAGGAAGTCATACTTAAGAAGGACAGGCTGGCCAAGTTAAAAAAAACACACACACACAGTAAGTATTTAAAGAGAAAACCCACAGAATTTCTGAGGTTGCTAAGTTTACACTAGAGTATTCATAATGGGAAAACAGCAAGTTTATCACAATTATTGTATTCACAAATATCATGGTATGTCTTCCAGGAGATATGGTTGGGGAGTCCAGTTTTATGGGAAATAGTCAAGGTTTTATTTTAGGGAAAAACAAGACCAATCAGGCTGACCTTTATTTTTTGGTTTATCTCATGAGGCAAAGCATTTTTGTTTTTAATTGTGGAATGTGAAGTGCTTTGTGATATTGTAATAAGGGCAGAATGTTTATGCTTCCACAAAATGTACAATTTTACTTGTTGATTATTCTGTACTTCTCCCTTGCCCTGAATACAGAAAGTTTTGTGTGGCTAATATAAAGGGTTTTATGTGGTTAATTTGTTTGGTATGCCTCTTCAAACATCTCTCATTTTTTTTAACTTACTCTAGCCTAAATATGAACGTTTTCATATTTTTCTCATCCCATCTAACATACACTGGTACCCTTTAATTTTTACCTTTTTGAGTCAATCTGACTCATGGTGACCCCAAAATGTGTGTCGTTGTTGTTGTTACGTGTCATCAAGTCAGTTCTGACTCATGGTGACACTATAGGACAGAGTAGAACTGCCCCATAGGGCTTCCAAGGAGTGGCTGTTTTAGGTACCTCATAATCAACCATCCATGCTAACTTTTCACTTAACAAATTATTAAAGCCAGGCTTCAACTATAATAACCCTCTGTCTTATAAGAAATACGATAATTAAAAAAAAAAAAAACCTTAAAATAAATTGCATAACAGTGAACTAAAAATAAACGGAGCAGTCACTTTAAAAGATTTAAACATAATATAGACAGATCAGATTTAGCCTCTTGAAAAACAAAAAAGCATACTTAAATCCATATGCTAAATTTTGAACGTTGCCACTACAGATGATGATATTAAATGCCCAAACTGGCTTAAGTATTAAAACTAGAGTGCCAGAAATAAGTTTATAACTTTGCATTTTACCTTTATCATCATTTTAGCATGCAGTTAAAATTGGATTTCATTAATTTCCCAGAATACTTAATAATATTAAAGATTCTAAATACTTCTATGACTATAGGAAATAATACCATTTAAAAAACACAGTTGTTAAAATAATATGTCACTCCCCAAAAGATGATCATAAAGAGATTGGCTTTTAGGGTAATTAATGCCAATTACTAGATAGATAGACATAGATATATAGATATTCAAGAGATAACTCAATTCTAAAAATGTTGTTGAAAACAAACAATATTTTACAGTTCTTTAAACTTTTCAACCTAGCCACACCCTACAAATTATTACACATATAGTATTAAATACTATGAAAGAAGAAATACCTTTCCATCATTAAAAAAATATATAATACATATATATACATAGGTTTTGTTTTTGTTTTCTTTTCCAGTCCCTCTAAACTTTATTACCCTGCTTGGATATACTGCACTCTTCTGGGCATAGAATTTCATAGCAGGTATCAAAATAACCAAGCCATAAAGTCGGCTTTGTCAAACAATAATTTCCTATTAATGGGAACCTTGAATGTATGACTCAGCTTACACAAAACAAGCATACGATAAAAAAAATGATGGTTAAAAATGAATAACAAATGAAAACTGTAACAAGAGTTTCTAAATTAGTTTTAAATTTCTCATAGTCTAACGTCTATAAACTGTATTCTGAGCTCCTTCCTGAAAGGTGCCAGCTATTTCCTATGTATTAAGACAAGCCGAAAGAGAAAGACTAAAAGTCACGTTTCCAGAGGGAAGGTAGGATAAGACTGCTACCAACCAGCCTTCAGAAATGAGAAGTCAGTCAACATTTTCCTCTGATAACCCTTTATTTGGGGAGCAACAGGGGAATTACGGACACATTTTGAAAAATAATGCTTTCTGGAAAACAATCTCTACTGGACTGAGTTGTTATTCGCTGTGAGTAGTCAAATCCAAGGCTTAATTTCAACAGTGTTCAACTTATTCCTTGAAGCTATGGCAGCATAAAACTCTCTTCTTTGAATGGATCATTTGACCAACTTCTGTGAGGTAAATGAATTTTGAAAGTGTGTGTGTGTGTGCGTGTTGGAAGTACAGTACACAACTTTTTCTTTCTTTTTTTTTTTTTAAGAGAAAGAGGCGGATATGAAAAGTTATAATAAAAGGATGTTAGCCAGAACAGAGAGAGAGCTCAAAAACTCTCAGGATCACGGCTCTCCGGAGGGACTTCTGGTTTACCTGCTACCGTGCACCGGGGGACCCTGCGTCGGTAAAAAGGTGACTGGAGAAAAGACGCACTTCAGAACGACTCAGTGCCCAGGGATCTCCTGCTAAACCCAGCCCTTCCTGGGACTCCCTCGGGGCGGGCCCCGGGGCCAGGCGCTGGTCCAAGAGCGGGGCAGCGATGTCTCGCATCAGCCAGGCGCCTCCCGGGCACTGGAGAACCAACCATCCTCTGAGACCCGGGCCTATGGCTAGAGAGGAATAATCTCCCGGACCTCCGCCCGCCTCGTTCTCCCCCAGCCTCTGCCATAGGTCTGACCGCCCTCTCGGCGCCGCTCCCACCCGCCTCGCGCCTCCGGGGCTCGAGGCCTCCCCGCCCCAGGCCGGGCCCCTGCGAGGCTGAGCTTCCCGTAAACTCCCCGCCTCGAGCGGCCCCCTCCCCGCCTCGGCACCGCCCTCAAGACCTTAGGCGGTGTGTGATTGGCCCAACAGCACCGTCACTCTCCGGTCGCGTCACCGCCCTCGTTTCCGACTGCCCGGGGACCGGCAGTGGCTTTACTGCTCGTGGAGCCGCTGCGGTGGGCATCGTGCAGCCTGCTCGTTCGTACTCGCTCGTGGGCCCGCGCACCGCCCACCTGAGCTGAGGGCAGGGCTGCGGAGTAGCGGAGGGGCACGCTGCCGTCCGCCGGGAAGGAGAGGCAGCTAGTCCAGCTCCGACATGGGGAGCGCGCGAAGTTGACAAGTCCCCAACCCACGCTGCACCCCTCTCGCCCAGAGGTGCGTTGCCCCCTCCAGTAGGTGTCCGCACCTGGCCCTGCCCCAGGTGTGCGCCGGACATCCCGCCCCCTGGGGATCCGAAAACTTCACCCCAAGTCCAGAGTGGGTTCCGAGGGCGGTGCCCGGCGCTGGACTTCGGACTTTGAGTCGGGGAGCTGTTCTGGCGGTTCCTGCGGCTGTCGGAGGGCGGAAACCAGCTGGAAATTTGATCATCAACGTTGTAATTACTACGTTTTACTGTTTTCTCTTTCCGCAGGGGCTGCAGCCAGTGGTCTGTCGCGCGTGCTTGCTTGCCAACGGAGGCGCCCCGGAGAGGAGATACGGAGCGGAGTTGTTTCCCCAGGGGAGACCTGCAGCCCAGCCGCGGGGTCTGGACGGTCTGGATGCGCAGGACCCAGACCCGCAGCCGCTGACGCTTGGCGGCGGCGAAGTTTGGCGGCCGAGCGGCGCGGCGCGGGGCCACTGGGCAGCGGGCTGCCCCGCGGCCGCGGCGGCGGGAGCGATGCCCGTGGGGGGCCTGTTGCCGCTCTTCAGTAGCCCAGCGGGCGGCGGCCTGGGCGGCGGCCTGGGCGGGGGTCTCGGCGGCGGCGGCGGCAGGAAGGGGTCCGGCCCCGCTGCCTTCCGCCTGACGGAGAAGTTCGTGCTGCTGCTGGTGTTCAGCGCTTTCATCACGCTCTGCTTCGGGGCGATCTTCTTCCTGCCCGACTCCTCCAAGCTGCTCAGCGGGGTCCTGTTCCACTCCAGCCCCGCCCTGCAGCCGGCCGCGGACCACAAGTCCGGGCCCGGGTCGCGCGCCGAGGATGCGGCCGAGGGGCGAGCCCGGCGCCGCGAGGAGGGCGCGCCCGGAGACCCGGCGGCCGCCCTGGAGGACAACTTGGCCAGGATCCGCGAAAACCACGAGCGGGCTCTCAGGGAAGCCAAGGAGACGCTGCAGAAGCTGCCCGAGGAGATCCAAAGAGACATCCTGCTGGAGAAGGAGAAGGTGGCCCAGGACCAGCAGCGTGACAAGGCGGCGTCCAGGGGACTGCCCCAGGTGAACTTCGTGCCCCCCATCGGGGCAGAGGGCCGGGAACCCGCAGACCCCACCATCCGCGATAAGAGGGCGAAGATCAAAGAGGTGAGTGCACAGTACCAGAAATCTCTCCCGATGGTTCGTATTTTTTTCAGGAGAAATAACCAAACCATTGAAACGCTTAAGACTGCAAGATTACACGGTAGGGGAGATGGAGTTTTCCCCTTTCCACCCGGTGCGTGTCAAAGGCTTTTTCATTTTCATTTTTCAGTATTATAGTAGATGTGGCCAGTTAAATCCGTTGGTTTTAGCTTGTCTGTTCTGGAGCATAAGCCATACGATGTAGATTTAAATTCATGGATAGGTGGTCTACAAACCTCCTCTTTCACTGGCTGCTGCAGAGTTAATCGGCCTGGAGAACAGTAACGAACAGTGAAGGTGTTAAATAGCTTCCTGATGTGGCTTGGACGTGGCTTTGAAATGAAGTTTGGATATAAAGCATCAATCCTGTGTGATGAAAGATTTTCACAGCAAGCCAGCACACCTTGGCATTATTCTGCCAGGTGGCATCGTGTGTATAGGCTGTAAAGGTGAAACTGGAGAACTTCAGTTCATAGGAGGTATGCAGTTTTTTCCTTAAAAAAAAATTTAAAAAGCCATCTTCTGACTCTTGTACAAACAGAAATACTGTATTCCCTGTGATGCAACAGGTTTGCCTTCATGGTAGCACAGTGATAACAAACTTAATCTAGGATAAATGTGGACTTTGATAAATCTTATAATTTCTTTCAGGTAATTTTCAGCTAGGACTTGTAACATGTGATTAATTCATGACCAGCTTAAAGCTGAAGGGGACCTAAAAATCATTTCAGCCTGTTCTTTTAAAGGTGAAAGAGGGATTTGTCTAGGGCCTCAGAGCCATTTAGTGACAGAGTCAGGACTTGAAGCCCATACTTCCTCCTGGTCACCTGTCTCCAGGCTCTCTGTGGGCATGCCTCCTTTCACAGCTACTCTATGTGAAACTGTGCTGTCCTGCATCCAAGAGCTGTAGGAACCATATTAAAAGCATTTCATTCCAAATCTGCATTCAGTTTTCTCAAATAACGTCATGAATGGAAGTAGTATTTCTGTTATTTTATTTTAAATATGCAGAGACTTTGTAAAAATATCTTTTGTGTTTTGCCATTGGGTAGGTAATCAAGAAAGGAAGATTCTTGATCCCTCGTTTTCAAAGAGTAAACAGAATTTTGAAGTGGTGAAGAGGTGTTGCTGCAGAATGAAGGTGGCTCAGTTGTCATAGGATTTGTGACTTTAAGACCAGATGAATTTGGTTAAGCTGAAAATGAGCAAGTTAAAATAACATTTGGACCCCTTTCAGGTTACCTTACTCAGGATGCCTTCATGTCTCTTGTGCATATAGCTTCCTTCCACAGTCTGTTAGTATTTCTGCTTCTTTCAGATCTCTCCTCAGCCATAGAACCCATCCAGACTTGGAGAAATGGATTCAGCTCTCCCTGTCAACTTCTACCTAGCAGTTTCCCTTTTCAGTGAAATCCTGTCAGGGCTAGGAAACCAAGGTGGGGGAAGGAACAATGACTCCACCTCTCATATATCTTCCTCTCATCCTTATCTCCAGCCCTCTTAAAAATACCCGGCCAAAATGCGTAGGTACCTGCCTGTTTCCCTTTAGTTTGAAGCAGTGTAATTCACGTTTCATGCCTGTGGATTTATTTGAGCTGCCAGTGCAGATTACAATTGTGGTGTCATAGGAAATTGTTTTACATACTGAAGATGCATAGATGTTAAAGTCTGGTACTAACCAAAAAAAAAAAAAAAAAAACCCCGTTGCTGTTGAGTCGAGTCCAACTCATAGCGACCCTATAGGACAGAGCAGAACTGCTCCATAGAGTTTCCAAGGAGCGGCTGGTGGATTCGAACTGCCGACCTTTTGGTTAGCAGCCATGACCAGTAGTGATTAAAAGTCCAGTTAGAGGTAGAGCAGAAGCAGTGGGACAGTAGCAGTCAACTCAGGATGGCATACTAACAGTATGCGTATTTGCCTCTATCAAAGCTATGTCTCTAATCAAAAGGTCTTAATTAACCCTGTAAAGAAAATTTATGTAGACTTCTATGTCAGCGTGGTGCTAACATCTTACCACCTAGATGCTTTAAAACTGCTCAGTCTTGCATAAAGTGGTGGAACTAAATGTGTTCTTTAAAATTCTGTGTTCCTGTGAGAACCCAAAAGAGCCAGCATAATTAGCTTCATTATTTAGTCAGAGGCTAACGGGAAGAAATGGATTATGATTTTCCATCAGATTAGTTCAGGGAGTTGTGTTCCTTTGTAAGCCTCCCAAAAGTCACTCACGGCTCTTCTAAAGCCAGACTGTAAATGTTCGGTTTTAGAGGCAAAAGAGTTGTTGCTTATTGTGAACAGGGCACTGGACTTTGACTTTCCATGTTTAGGTTCTGTTTCAGGCACCACTGGCGACTCCTTGTCACGGACCAATGAATCTTCGCCTTGAGTTTATTTTTTATTGGCCCTGTATTTTCTAGTTCTCTTTATATATTTTTCTGTTATACCTGAGTGCTCGTACAATTTTATAGTTAAAATTTAGAAGGTATAGACAAGTCTAACATGTTGGAAGCTTGGACTATACTTTTTGAATCAAACTCTTATTTTGTAAATTTAGTTTAAAGATAGCCAATACTAATTTTATATTGCAAAACAATGAGGTAACTGGTACTGTGGTAAATTTTAAACAAATCTGTCCCTTGGGGAGATGGTCTGTTAATTTCACATAGGTCATTGCCTAGCACCCTTCCCAAAAGGTGTTACTTAAGTGCTTTCCAGTACTGATTTGGTGAATGGTAAATGTTCAATGTAAAACTTCAAATTGAAATTAGAATCCTTCCCCACAAAAAGTGAGATTTGTAAATAAATCCATTAACTCTGGAATTTTCCTTTAATTTATAATGCATAGTGCATATTTATTGTAATGAGTTTTATCTTTTAAAAATTGTACTCAAATTGTCATTTGTTGTAAAAAGCAGCATAAGAATAATGAAGCGCAGAAGTTAAAACAGTACAATGGAATTTTCAGAAAAATAGTTCATTTCCCCTCTCCTCTTCCACCCCTTTTATTAAAATCAAGAGGTCCCCCCCAAAGTCTACACAATCAGCCCGCACTATTCTTTAGGATTAGGGCCCTAACTTATTTTGGAGGAGGAAGAATTTTTTGTTTTTTTTGTTTTCATTTCCTAGAGTTAATGAGGAATCCCTCAGTACTAGGGGCTGGAGATAGTCAAGTTGTCAGACAAGTTGTCAGAGGGATTCTTCCTTCTTAGACTGGAATCCTCACCAGTTTAAGTAGGAAGTGTGCAAGCTGGCAGCCAGCCTGGAGGTTCTCAAGTAAACAGTCAATCTCTAGTCAGCTGTGGGGTCAAAGTCATCTTCACTCTATTTTTCAAACAAGGTTTTATTTTTTTATTCCAGACCCATATATACAACCATGTGTTTTAAATTTGAAGACGTGACTCAAAAGGAGCTTAGATACCCTTGGGTTGCCTGCCTGTTCCACTGCTCACCCTGCTGTGTGACACACTTTGTATTGAACATAAGAAAATGCGAGATTTTCCTGGTCATAAGACCCTTCCCAGAGCAGGTAGGACATGGAGTGTTGTAAAGGTCTCTCTTTAACAAGTAGATGAATAAATTAAGACGTCAAGGTTAAGTACTGGACTAGATGCTGACTGTTAAATGTTAGTATGTAAAAACAAGACAAGAATAGTTGATTTATGTTCCATGTAGTTTTTTGTAAGCTAGTGATAAATGGGAGTATTATATCTACCTCTTACCAGGTAACTAAAATTCTGAGCTGTATATAGAACTTAAAAACTAGTTAAGAGTATGAAAAGGATTAAAGAAGTAAATTTTCAAATAATAATGCATCTATTTCTTAGGAAGCGAATCAGCTACATCATCTTGAGAAACTTATCCTAGAGAGTTCACATGTGTAAAAAATGCATTTGTGTAAGAACTGAATTTGTTGGAATTGACCGGAGAATTGACATATTTGAGTTAAATTATTTCATGAACTGTGGTAGTATAAATTTTTCATTAAAGACAGTAGTAAGCATGCATCTCAAAGTCAGAGAAGAATACCTGCAATCTGGATGAGTGATGAGGGCTAAATAGACACAAAAAACAATTGCTGTTGTGTTCGACTCATAGAAACTCTATACGTACCATAGTAGAACTGTGCTCCATAGGGTTTTCAATGGCTGATTTTTTTGGAAATAGATCACCAAGCCTTTCTTCCAGGGCACCTGTGGATGGACTAGAACCTCCAACCTTTAGGTTAGCAGCCGAGTGCATTAACCATTTGCACTCCCAGGATTCCAGATATAAACAGATAGATCTGAATTACTCTGGAACCTACCTACAGCTCATAGTCTAGTAGAGTAGCTGTAGCCTTTTAACTTCTTTATAACCTACCAAAACCAAACCAAACCCGCTGTTGTCACATCAGTTCTGACTCATAGCGACCATATAGGACAGAGTAGAACTGTCTCATAGGGTTTCCAAGGCTGTAATCTTTATGGAAGCAGACTACCAAGCAGCTGGTGGGTTCGAACCACCAACCTTCTGGTTAGCTATGAGTGCTTAGCCACTGTGCCACCAGGGCTCCTTTATAATCTATAAATGCATAAAAATGTGTTTGTTGAAGATGGTTTTTTTTTTTTTTTTTTTTTACTGTGCTTTAGGTGAAACTTCACAGAGCAAATTAGTTTCTCATTCAACAATTTATTCACAAATTGTTTTGTGACCTTGTTTGCCATCTCTGTGATGTGTCAACACTCTCCCCTTCCTCATTCCAATTCCCCATTTCCATCTGTCCATTTTCCCTGTCCTTTTCCTGCCTTCTTGTCATTGCTTTTGGACAGGTGTTGCCCTTTTTGTCGTGTATGCATGATTGAACTAAGAAACACGTTCCTCATGTGTGTTATTGTTGTTTTATAGATTTGTCTAATCTTTGGCCAAAGGGTGAACTTTGGGAGTGGGTTTAGTTTTGAGTTAAAAGGGTATCCTGGGGCCATAGTCTTGGAAGTTCTTCCAGTCTCTGTCAGACCAGTAAGTCTGGTCTTTTTTGTGTGTGTGTGAATTGTAATTTTGTTCTACATTTTTCTCCCGCTCTGTCCAGGACCCTCTATTGTGATCCACATCAGAGTGGTTGGTGGTGGTAGCTGGGCACTGTCTAGTTCTTCTGGGCTCAGGCTGGTGGAGGCTGTGGTATTTGTGGTCATTTAGTCCTTTGGACTAGTATTTCCCTTGTGGTTTTTGGTTTTCTTCTTTCTTCTTTCCTCCGGATAGGATGGGACCAGTAGATGTATTTTAGATGGCTGCTCGCAAGCTTTTAATACCCCAGATGCTTCTCAAAGATGAATTTTAATTTGTCAAAATAGGAACAGCCACCCTGTGGGTCCAAAGATACTATGAAATGATTGGCAAAGCACCCTCTCCCCTAAGTAGTTGAAAATGGTAAAGGAAATGCCTATGTCTAGTATTTTAGGGAAGAGATAACTTCTGTGAGGAAACTAATCCTTGATTTTGCCCTCAGTATACCTAGCCTAGTGCCTTTGTTGGTGTTCAGTAATTGAACTACCTAATTACCTCACCTCTCAGCCTTCAATCTGTTAAAAAGCCATTTACATAAACTACAAATTATTTTTTCTCATACCAACAATATGTCACAAAAATTGACTTTAAT
Organism: Dugong dugon; assembly: GCA_030035585.1. NCBI lineage: Eukaryota > Metazoa > Chordata > Mammalia > Sirenia > Dugongidae > Dugong > Dugong dugon. The sequence continues at coordinate 139,222,373 of CM057464.1, read as the reverse complement.
CTCTAATTTTTAAAACTAAACATATGCTGTACGTCATAACGTATTGTTGCTCTCTATGTCATAAAGTATTGTAGCTGTACAGGACCTTAGAGATAGCTGGGTTCTTGTATTTTAGAATAATTTTTTTAGATCATACTAGTGACATGATTTAGAAGATTTCTTTTTAAAGCCACCTATTGGAAGTTTGGAATGACATCTTTTTATAAATATCTCTGCAGGAAGCAAAGGCATGTGTAATCATTCAGTTGTTCTTTATAAAAAGAGATGTGGAGGAACAGAAGAAAGGAAGGGAGAAAGAGTGTCGTCTATACAAACAGTAGGGCGCACACTGAGAAGAGGGATGTGACAACCTGGGGGAGGTCTTTCATTACATGCTCTTCTGACATGACACTTTTGTTGCTGTGTGCCATCAAGTCGATTCCGACTCATAATGACCCTATATGACAGAGTAGAACTGCCCTATAGAGTTTCCTAGGCTGTAATCTTCAGGAGAGCAGATTGCCAGGTCTTTTCTCCTGTAGAGCCTCTGGTGGATTCAAACCACTGACCTTTCAGTTAGCAGCCAAGTACTTAACCATTGTACCACCAGAGCTCCTTGACATGACACTGATGACAGCAAAAGAATTGACTGCCAAACTGAAGCCCTCGATTTTTAAAAAATCTACATTAAAAATGCACACAAGTCTGTGGGCCATTCATTATAGGGGCACACAGTTTTCTTCACCTAAGGAGGTCCTAGAGGTAGGTAGTGTGGTGATTAGAAAGGCAGGTTCTGGAGTCAGATTATCCAGGTCAGATCTGGCCTCTACCACTTACTAGCTTTGGGACCTTCAGTAAATTAGTTAATCTCTTGGAGCAGAGCTTCAGTTTCCTCATTTGTAAAATAGGGATAATCATAGTATCCACTTCGTTGGATCATGAGGCTTAAATGAGATAATCCACACAAAGCACTTAGAATAGTGTCTGGCATGCACTGAGGGGCATTAAATGCTTTTTGCTACTATCAAGTCACTGTTCTTAATCACTAACTACAGCCATTGAGCCAAGATTACATGGTTTAATATACTGTTTAATAAATCAAGGAAGTGGGTAATGAAGTTTCAAAAGGTTATCAAAATAGTTAAAATGAAGTTTTGGTGCTTAAAGGCATACATTTTCAGTTCTTCAAAATGATCTTTCCAAATAGCTGTGATTGTATGACATGTTATCAGGAGGGACCAGTCCCTGGAGAAGGACATCGTGCTTGGTAAAGTAGAGGTCATCAAAAAAGAAAAAGACCTTTAATGAGATGGATTGACACAGTGGCTACAGCAATGAGCTCAAACATAGCAAAGATTATGGGGATGGCATAGGACCAGGCAACATTTCATTCTGTTGTACATAGGGTTGCTTATGAGTTGGAACAGACTCAACAGACATGGGTTTGGTTTTTTTTTGTTTTTTTTTTTTTTAAACTCATTTTAACCAGTTACTGTCAAGTCGGTTCCAACTCATGGTGACCCCATGTGTGCCAGAATAGAACTGTGCTCCATAGGGTTTTCCCTGGCTGATTTTTCAGAAGTAGATCCATTACATCATTACTCAGAAGTAGCCAGTCCTTTCTTCTGAGACACCTCTGGGTGAACTCAAACGTCCAACTTCTTGGTAACCCAGTGTGTTAACCTTTTGTACTACCCAAGGAGTCTAGTACTTATTTTACATGTGAGAAATAAGGGCCAGTGAACTGTGACTTCCTAAGATTCCTCTATTGCACTGGAGTCTGAGCTGGGCACTGCCTTTTAGCTCCCAGGCCCACTCCTTCTGTGCTATCTGGGCTGTAATGAGAACATATGCTTTGGAGACTGGCTGGACTGACCTTCCTCCCCTCCTCAGACCTGAATGGCTGTCCAGCAGGGAGAGGCCCCACTGAGGCCACCCTGGAGGCAAATAGAACATCTTTGCTTGGTAAGGTATTGCCTGAGGAAGCATTTTTGGCTCATTCCTTTGCTCTGAAGAATGCAGCAGCACTGCTCCACCTCCACTGAGTCCTGATAAAGACTTCTGTGATCATTAAGGTGCTTGAAATAAAACCAAATGAGATTAAAGCTTAAGAGCATTTAAAAGTCACAGCCCTTATATCTGTCGCAAATAGCCAGGCAGTTGCTTTAGGTACATTATAGCCCAGCAGTCCTGCGGATAATCCAGGACAGAGATAATAAAATTAAAAGAATGCATGTATCTTTTGTATTTGTTTTAGTCTTGTACCTAGAATGTCCCCCTCACTTTTGTTTTTCTGTCAGTCCATTTTCTCTCTGGCTCTTAAGCTTATCGAAGGCCAGGTCCCCGATTTGCTCCACTCCCTTATGATCACTCTTGCTCTACATCCTTTCGTATGTAGACATTCAGACCATATTATGTTGACTGCATTCATATTTTTTCATATATTTGTATGTGGGTCTCCAGTTAGGTTGGTCTTTCCCCAGACCTAGGGTGGAGGTGCTTAGCATGATGGACTTAGTATGAGAGGAGGCCCAGAAATGAGGAGATGAAAGCTGATGAAGGAAGCTAAGTCTGCAGTGGTGGTATAATAACACAGCACGCCACATACTAAAGCAACCTTTATTGCAATGCTAATGAGGAAGCCTGTGTGTCTAGGCTGGGTTTTTACTAGGAGTTTCTGGGAAAGGGTGTGGCAATAATTGTACACAGGTCCTTGAATGACTTGTGGTTGAGACATGAGCACAGGCCATGCAAAGACCACGAGCTATTGCTGGGGTCTCCATTTTTGCCAGATGCTTCTTCACTGAATGGTCTTTTCAGGGTGTCATGAGGAAGGCGTGATTCTCCTGCAGGACAGGTGGGTCTCAGAGACAAGAGGCCAGGGCTTCCAGCTCAGGCTGGGGACGGCCATGTGCAGCCTCCCAGAGTTGCTGTTTGAGGCATGTTTGTCTGACCCCGGTTCCTCTTTCACAGAAATATGTGCTGAAGCTACTAAAAGGATGTGTTTTCTCACTGTATCTATGTCAAGGTATAAGGCAAAAGGAGGTTGTTGTTGTTAGCTGCTGCCAGGTTGGCCCTGACTTCTAGTGACCCCATGCACAATGGAATGAAATGCTGCCAGGTCCCCATGCCAGACAGGTCCCATGCCAGACCTGTGATCAGCATGGACAGTTGTGATCCATAGGGTTTTCATTGATTGGTTTTTGAAAGTAGATTACCAGGCCTTTCTTTCTAGTTTGTCTTAGTCTGGAAGCTCTGCTGAAAGTTGTTCAGCATCATAGCAACATGTAAGCCTCTGTTGACCTGTGGAATAATTAGGACAGCAGTGGTGTGTACTCAGCATCAAAATCTCATTCCCATCTGCCTGAAATTTTACATCTCTTTCATTGAGATATTGATTGCTTCTTACAGGCTGCTGTTAATAGTATATCGCTTAAATTGCTCAGCAGAAATTAGTCTGCTTTAAGATTTGCCTTAGCAAGGGAGAGGATGGGTTTGTAGAAGAAGCAAGTATCTTTCATTGTGTTATTTCATTATAAACTAATATCTATTTAGGAAAGAAAAATTTGAAAGTACACAGGAGTAGAAAAGAGAAGCAAAAAAATCCTTTACAATTTTATTACTCATCACAAGAACAACATATAGGTTTGTTTTTTCTGCAGGTATAGCCGTAGTATTTATACACTTCTTTAATTTTTTAAAATTTTATTTTCAAATGTCATATTATGACAGTACAGTATGTCAAATAAAAGCATCATAGTTTATTTAACCATCCTCTTGGACCTGGACATTTAGATTATTTCTGATTTTTTGTTTTTGTTACAATGCTGAGATAAACACCTTTGTCCCCTAAGTCTCTATCCTACTTTTCACTGCCTCCATCTCTATAAATAGGATTTTCCTCTTAAATTCCTGAAAGGGAAATAAATGGGTCAAAGGGTCATAGTACATTCTGAGGGATTATTTTCCAAAAGCAATTTATACTCTCACCTATAATATAATGAATGTGATCTATTGAATCTTTATAAATTTCACAGGTGATAGAATGGTATTTTGTATTTTTAATTTGCCTCTATTTCATCAACATTTTCTCTTTTGCTGGTTTACTACTTGCATTTCTTTATTGTAACTTGTATAGAACAAGGAAGTTTTGAAAGGAGCGAGATTAGGAAAAAGGCAAAGTTTGGAGGCCCAAAGAGTGGGGCAGCAGAGGAGGTGGATCTAGCAGGCTGTCTGGAGAGACTGAGTTTCCTAGGGGAGGCAGAGTCCTGAAAGGTGATAGCATTTTATAAACAAATGTTAGGATAAGCTGGTGACAATGAAATTTGCATCCTTCCTGGGTTGGACAGCTAGAATAAACAGTATGTGTTACTGATGGGAGCCCTTACCTGGATTGGGAAGTACTTTGGGATAGCTGGCTTTCTTTTCCGAACACATTGTTAGATTGTAGTTGTTTCTTTGCATTAGATATTGGAGGAAGGTATTGACCTCTCTGGATATCTGAGGAGATGGAGAGGGATATTTCTCTTTTTAGAATTTATCAGGATGACTTCCTAACATTTTAAAGTTGAGGATAGTCCAAATAGAATTTCAGAAGTGATTTAATGATGCTAGAAAATAGCTAGCCTCATAAAGCTGAATTCTTAAAGAAGAAAAAATATCCAAAAGAAGACTGTTGGTAAGATTTCATAACAATATACATTCTTATGTTTGGAGGGAAAGACTAATCATTTGTATATTAGAGGCCTTCATGTTTTAAATAGGATAACTATGCATTATTGTTTGGTTAAGGCATTTTATTTTAGAAGAAAAGCATGATTTGTTTATGAAATTTGGGCTGTTTTTCTGGCAAACTCCTTCAAATAAAGAGTTTTTAGTCATGCTTTTTAAGATAGTGAAGAAGTGCATATTTTAAAATATATTTATATTCTGACCTTCGTTAGTTCATAAAAGTCTGCCAAATGCCAGAACTATTTAAATTTGGCTTTGAGACTGTGTTAACATGATGAATAACGATTGACATAAATGACTATATTATTTTTGTAAATTGTGGTTTGAGTTGATGGTAATTTTAGAATATTTAGAATGCAGTTCTGAGACATGTTATTTTCGTATTCAACTAGCAGTGTTGAATGTTACAGCGTATCTAGTCAACTACAGGTTTCATCTCATAATTAGAAATGCTTGTGCAGTCCCTTTTGCGATTTCAGGAGTTATTAGCTCAAGTCAACAATTTTATAAGGCACTTATTAAGAAGTGTAAAAGGAACTTTATGTACTAAAAAGGATACTTTATAATTGGCATGTATTTAATACATTGTATACATTCGTGTCAGGCAACTTTGGTTAGTCTTCATTATTTAATCCTCCCAGAGGCTACTTAACTTTGAATTTGTAATGAAGAATTCAGTAGCTTTTAAAAAGAAAAGGGACTTTGAGGAGCATAAAAAATGATGATGATTTATTAACTACTGTTGAAAGCAACTTTAGCAGGTTGGATAAAAATTATGATTAACTGTTCTGTCAGTGATAAGATAAAGCAATAGTGTAGGTTAGAAGTACTTCTGTTTGCTCACACTTCAAGACTACAGAATTTCTGTGATGTTGGCTTTCATAGTTGTGGATCTCTTCCACAGCTATCATGCTGTATAGTACAGCCAGCTTTGGGCCTCAACCATAATCGGAGCCCAGTAGATATTTGTTGAATGAACGCGCTTTTTTAAACTAACATAGCTGAAGGAGTTAATCAGGTTAAGTGTAACTCCCCTGTTAAACAATCACATATTCCAAAAGTGGTGTCCACTCATCTTTGGAGTTCTTAAATGCGCTCATGGGCTGTAAGCCATTGTCCTTTGAGGGGAGATTTTATTTTTTTACAATAGTCAAAAGTCATTCAGAACCAAATCTAGTATTAAAGAGGGCAATGAAATGTAGGAAATACTTTTTTTGAGATTTAAAATTGTTTTTCCAGTGATTTATAAAATGAAAAACTGTTTTTTTCTTATATGCCTTGTAAACTGGCTTGAAGGTGGTTTAAAAAAATATTTTGAGTGAATGTAATGCTGATGAAATAAATGTAGATACTTGTGAAAGTCTTTGAAGGTCAACAGTTTATTAAGTTCTGTTGTTTCATTTACAAATCAGTCTGCTTTATATTCACACACAGCATTTTGTTTTTCAGGTTTGTGATGTTAAAATTAGGTAGAGTCCACTTTCATGTCTGTTCATTATTATCTAGAGTTGTGTTTAATAAAAACTGTTATTTTTCTTACATTTCCATTTTATATATGATATAGCTAATTAAACTTGGTTTTGTTTTGTTTTTTACTTTTTGCTATCCCAGCAATTTTTTTCAGAGACAAAAGTGTTCTTATAAGTAATGCTTCGGAACCACACTGAGATGAAAAGTCATAGGTTAGGTGTTATTTTCTACTAAAGGAATCAAAGGTGGAATAAAAATTTTCTCTGTAAGGTGTGAGCTCTTGAGAAAGAGAAAGGACCTTGGTCGCAGAGTTTCTGATTCGGTACGCCTGGGTGGGACTCTAAGAATTTGCACTTTTAATGTGTTTCTAGGTGATACTGATGCTACTGGTTAGGATGACTAGTTTGAAAACCATTGCTCTAGAATGAAGTCCAGACTCCTTAGCCTGCGTTTATAGCCTTGTACAAACCTCCCTCAGTTTGCTTCTTGAGTCATATTTCCTATTACTTACTTTGGACTTAAAGGACGCTGTGCTTTAGCTAAACTTGCATAGCTACTATCTCCAAAGTATACCTAATTTAGGGATTTGCCTTGTTTACTTCATTTCCCCCAAATAGAATGTCTGTCATTTTTTATTTCTGTCCTTGGCCTGTATGTCACTAATTTCATTGGCATATATGCTGTTTTCAGCTAGATTTTAGAACCCCAAAAGTGGAGACACATCTTTCTATCCCATAGACTCATGGCCCAGAATTTGATAGTAGAAGGTGATTTGTCTTAAATATAACCAAAATGAGAGGCAGTTTAAGTATATCACCAAAATTCCTTACAACCTAGTTACACTGAGGCAGTATAGCAGAAGAGACAACCTGCTGAGCCTCCCCTGTCCCCATCTGTGAAATGAGGCTAGTAATTCTCTTTTGCAGGGTCATTGTAAGGATTAAAATAGAAAATGTATGTGAAGCTCTTAGCACAATGCCTGGCACATAACATTCAGGAAAAGAAAAAAAAACCCAAACCCATTACCATCAAGTCGATTCCAACTGATAGTGACCCTATAAGGACAGAGTAAACTGCCCCATAGGGTTTCCAAGGCTGTAATCTTTACTGAAGCAGACTGCCACATCTTTCTCCTGTGGAGCCGCTGGTGGGTTCAAACCGCTGACCTTTCTGTTCACAGCCAAACACTAACATTACATTATTACATCATTCAATAAATAATGCCTGTTAGCAACTATGGCTTGGTAGGAGCCCCGGTGGCGCAGTGGTTAAGAGCTCAGCTGCTAATCAAAAAGGTGAGCAGTTCAAATCCACCAGCCACTCTTGGAAACTCAACTAGGCAGTTCTACTTTGTCCGATAAGGTCACTATGAGTAATCTACTTGATATCACCAGATATGGCTGGGTTGGAGTAGCAAGAAAAGAACTAATAAGTAAATTGGAATCCAGAAGTCATTTCCAGGAAAGAAAAGGAAGTTTTGGCTACAGAATTACAGTATTAACCAATAGCTTGTATTTTCTGTTGTTGCCACCTGCTTAATTGTTCTTGGCAAAATCCATGCTTCCTGCAGCAGGAGGGTAAGCATCCTTCTGCTTTGTTTCAATTGTTATCCCACAGAAGTGATGCTCACCTTGGGAAAACCTTAGGGAGGGTGTTGAATGGTGCAGTTTCTCCTTCATTCGTCAGTATCCTGTTATCTCTGGCTCCCGGGCAGGCTGTCACACAAACTCTCAGATAGGAGGAGAGGAAAGAAAGCATGGGAGAAGAATGAAATCTGGAGAAGTACCTGAAGGGCATAGAAAGAAATACTTTGTGAGCCAAAAATGTTTCATTCAGAGATACCTACATGGTATAAATTTAGCTCCATAATTAGGCATATGGTGCGTTCATTTAGGACAGATCCACACTCTTTATAATAGATCTGTTGATTATTAGAGCTGCTGCAGCTTTAACTGCAGTGGCAGCAGAGTTTCCTAATGCATTTAAAACAAGAATTGAAGAGTGAAATGGAAAACTGAATTAATAATTTGTTCTTGGTTGGTTTTAATCTGCTCTTTATTAACTGTGTAGTTTATGCCTGGAGGAGTAGATTTGGAAGCAGAATACCAGCTAATGTTCTGAAAGTTTTCTTCCTTTTATTGGAACATTATACTCTTAAAGACTTTGTGAAGAACATTTTAGCTGAATGTCGTCTTAACCTAAGAGTTGATAGCTAAAAATATAAACAGCTTTTCATCTATGATATTATTTTTAATTTTTAAGTTATTTCATGTTAGATTTCAAAGCAAGAACTAATAAAAAACTGATTAATATAGAAAGGTAAAGGTACTTTTTGCTGGCCACAAGTATACTTTATTCCTCCTTTTTTTTCTTTTTAGCTCATTTTTAACCTCTCTGAGTCTATATTTTTCAATTTTAGAATTTTAAACCTGCCTGCAATTCGTAGTAAGGAAAATACAAAAAGTTAAGTCAAAGGATATTTCTTTTTATTTCTCATGCCATGTTAAATGTCTCTAAAGTGGATTGAAAACAAATAAATAACCATAATTTTATAGATTAAAAAGGAACTCTATTCCAAATTATAGCATAGTATGATGAATTGAAATACAGAAGTACAAACCTGTGGTTTAGTGGTGAAGTGGGGAGAGGAGATGCTGTTCTCAACTATTCTTTCTTAATGCTTCTTTAATGCAGTCTCCTTAGAATATGCCTCTGCGTCTGGGATTCAGTGTATTTATTTCTGTGGTTATAGTTCTCCACCCACCTGTGATCTGGAGAATTACACTCAAAAGTTTTCCTAAGGTAAACCAAAAAGCTAAACCCATTGCCCTCAAGTCAATCTTCACTCATAGTGACCCTACAGAACAGAGTAGAACTACCCCATAGGGTTTCCAAGGCTGTAATCTTCGAAAGCAAACTGCCCCAAAGTGGCTGGTGGGTTTGAACTGCTGACCTCTCAGTTAGCAGTCAAATGCTTTAACCACTGCTGCACCAGGGCTCCTTCCCCTAAGGTAAAACCACTGTAATTTAGGCATTAGGAGGGACTTCCTTAGGGCTGGCAAAAGTTGGACAAACTATAGTGCCAGATATTTGTCTGAGTTAACCAGCTGAAGATTCCTTGTTTGTCAAGAGTACATACCTACTCTGGTTGTATATATTCTTGACAAAAATTTTGACCTAAGATCTCTACATATGGAATCTAATTTTGACTTTGATGTGGAAATAGAAGTTTACGATTTTATAACCAAATATTCCACAGGTAATTAGGTATTAATTTTTAGCTCTTTTTTTTTTTTTTTTTTTTAACTGATACTGTTAATCATCTTCCATCCTTTTGTGTTTTCTTTCGGAGAGAGGGGGTACTAATGGCACGAAGGTAGATAGCAGAAGAGTAACAGAAGTGGGATTATATATATTACACAGGTCAGATGACCGGTCACCTTAGTAATCAGAATTGACTGGCTATTAGCTGGAACCGGCAGCTCTTGGTTCCTGGAATCTTTAGAGGTGAATTCCAGACGTTACCTCTGGCACTCAGACAGATCACCCTTCCCCTGACCTGCCTGGCACTAGCTGCTACGTTTTAGAATTCCTGAGAGAGAAAACTGTCTAGTTCCATGATTGGTTAGCATATCTGTGGGGTTTTGGCTCTCAGTAGAAATGCTCAAAAGCTATCTCAGGAAGTAATACTTTAGATTGATTTAAAACCTTATGCATCACCATAGCATTGCTAGTGTTTTCCAAAACACAAGAGGATTTTTGCAGACAGCACTTTTAAGAGCCAGTTCCAATGTGGTAAACCAAACTGGCAGGGAGGAAAGGTGCTTCCTCCACCTCCAGGTGAGATCACTGCTCCTGTACTTCACTCTTGAGTACCTTGTCTTCATCCCCAGAGGCCATAGAAGAGAGTGTCTGTTGTATATAATGCACTCCAGAGTTTTCTATTGTTGTATAACAAGTCCCCAAGTTAGATGTTTCTTGCTTTGACATACAAATTTGCCTTATAATTTAAACATGAATTTGATTCCTTAATTGATTATTAAACCTCCGTTAACCACTGCATAACCAGGGCTCTAAATATTTTGCAGGTATATTTGGTTCCATGAATAATAATAATCGTTGATAATCGTTAAATGCTTTATCCTTTATTGAGTACAGTATGTTTACATTGTCTACCTTAGTCCTTACACCAAATTCTTATTAAGTAATTACCATGAGTAGCTCTATTTTGATTTGATTTTTCATAGCCATGGACAACAATCATTAGAGACTTTTTGTTCAGATTACTGGTTTCTCTTTTCTTTAGGTTCAAATAGAGACAACATTTTAGACTGCACATTTAGTAAAAAGTATAGCTTCTCAGTTATGTTCTAGTATCCGCTCCTTTCTTTCTCCCCAGTAGAACAAGTTTGTCATTCTTGTGCTGAGACTAGTCTCCTTAACTGCTTTTCTGTGTAGATTGATCTATGATTAAAATGATTAATAACTAGATTTTTAAATCTCAACTTTGAATAAATTTTGTCCCCTTTCTCTGATATTGTAAGTCTAGAGTAGAGAAAAGCATGCAAGTCATTACAGCATACCTTTTGTTGAGTGTTTACTCTATGTTAGGCATTGTGCTTACCACTTCACACATAGGAAATTGAGGCCCAGAAGGGTCAAGCAAATTGCCCAGGGTGACACAACTCCTGTGTGCCCCACCTGGGATTTGAACTCAAGTCCGTCTGGCCATCACACCCATCTTCCTGCCACTGCACTGACTCCCAGTGGCCTCCTCTCAGCCCCCTAGTGCTTTGGCATCCTTGAGGATCTTACTCACCTTGACTAAAGAACTAGGACTTCAGGCAAAGTCACTCCTTTGTCTGAGAAGAAAGTAGTGGGGAAGTTGGCATTCTTTCCATCTCAGGTTATGGGAAACAACATCTAATCTTTTTCTGTTGTTGTTTTTTACTTAATTCTGAAAGTAGGGCCCGTGATCAGATTGTTTGGAAAAGCCTCTTTTAACAATAACATTGTGTTCAATGGTAAGCATTATGTTTATTGATGTATATTAGTATGTGTGTATATATCTTAGTTATATGTATGTACATAATATATGCATGATTGTGTATGTATATAATTACATAAAATAATGCATTAATCATTAATGAAAGTAATTGGGAGCTTTGGAAAGTTGTTTAAATCAAAGTGGAGAGAAAGTCTCTCAAAGATATAGTCTAAATTTGCTTCCTTTTCTCCTCCTAGTTGTGGGGCAACTATTCCTCCCAAATTTTAGAATATGTAAACTTACAATTATTTAATTTTGAAGTGAGAGATTCCATAAAATATGACTATATTCACACAAATGAAATTTGTATTTTAAATTCATAGCGAGCTATACTAGCATAAAAGATTCTGTGAGTCAAAGTAATACATTGTTATTGGCTTGACTTTCAGGCTTTTTATACAAGTAAAAACAAAGGCCATATGGATTTGGTCCTCCCCAATAGGCCCAGACAGTATAGGGCTTTCTAAAGTATATACAAATGGCAATACAGTAATCATTCACATCCAAATGTTTTTTAATATTGGTTATATAGTGTCACTGTATATAATTCTTGTCTTATTCATATGTCTTTATTTTTCCTATAATCAGGTTAAGAAACTTTTTTGACAATACTCCTTCTACAAATATTTAGGAGCACCACCTGTGCAAGGCACTAGGGAGACCACAGTAAGCAAGACAGATATAACACTACCAACATGGTGTCCAATAGCGTAAAGAATAAAAAGACAGTGTGATAAGTGCTGTGGTAGGGGAATTATCAGGTCCCTGGGGTGTGCAAAATGTCAGCTACTAACCAAAAGGTTGGTAGTTGGAATCCACCCAGAGGCACCTCAGAAGAAAGGCCTGGCAATCTACTTCTGAATAGTCACAGCCATTGAGAGCCTTATGAAGCACAGTTCTACTCTGACCCACATATGTAGGGGTTTCCAGGTGTCAGAATCTACTCAACAGCAATTAGTTTTTTTATGAGGGTTTTTTTTTGGGGAGTGGGAGTATTTGTAGGGCTAGTTAACTCAGACTTTAGGGGTTGAGGAATACTTTCTAAAGGAAAGGAAGTATTAGCGAGACCTGACGATAAATAGGAATTAGCCAGCTGAAGGACAGGATTAAGAGTGATCCAGAAAGAGAGAACAGCATGTGCAGAAAGCTCTAAGATTCACCAAAGAACTGAACCAGGGCAATGTGGCTGAGAAGAGAGTGCTAAGAAACGGGGCCTGAGAAGTCAAGCAGAGAATAAGTCTTGCGAGGTATTCAGACTTTATCCTGAGATCATTGGGAGCCATGAGAGGGTTTTAAGATGGGGAAATAATCTCAAATTTGCATTTTAGAGTAAGACTGGAGTCAGGGAGATATGTTAGAAGGCTGCTGCAGTAATGCATATGAGAGGTGATGTTGACCTGAACTTATGAAGTAGTAGTAAGGATAGAGGGAGTGAACAGAATTTCGAGATATTTAGGAAATGAAATTTATAGAACTGTTAAATTTGGACATTGAGGGTGAGAGAAGAGTAAAGACAGTTTCTGGCTTGGACAAGGGGTTGAACGACAATCAAGAACCTGGACAGACCAGAAAGTGTGATGAATTTGGTTTGGGGCATGTTGCATTAAAGAAGCCTGTGGATAATGCCCAAATGGGAGGAGGTCTTTCATAAGCAGTTGGAAAAATATGACAAGCACTGAAAAGAGAGTTCTAGACTAGAGATGGAAACCCTGGTGGTGTAATGTTTAAGAGCTATGGCTGCTAACCAGTAGGTTGTCAGTTCAAATCCACCAGGTGTTCGTTGGAAACTCTATGGGGCAGTTCTACTCTGTCCTGTAGGGTTGCTATGCATCTGAATCAACTCAATGAATGGCAGTGGGTAAGACTAGAGATACCAGTCTTGAGACCATCAAGCCATGGAAGTAAATAAGATCCTTAGAAGCCCTAAAGCACATCCACATTTAAGAGAGAGGGCAGAATAAGAGGTGGCAGAGAAGGAACAATCAGAGATGTAGGAAGAAAACTAGCAGAATGTGGCACCCTGGAGCATTTTTGCATATTTAATATTTTAAGGAGTGACTCTGTCAGTAGTGTCAAATGCTGCTAAGAGGCAAGATAAGGATTAGAAATTCTCCTTTGGATTTGGTAACAAGGAGGTTGAAGGTGATCTCTACCAGAGCAGTTTCAGTGGAATGATGGGAGGGAAGCCATGTTGCAGAGGAGATAAAGAAGTGCATAGAGAACTCGTTCAAGAAGGCTGCTGTGGAAGGGACTGAAGAAGTTGAGTGGTAGCTGCAAGATGGCAAGGGACAATGGGAAGATTGAATAGAGAAACACAGAAGGCTTACTGGTCACTGCTGAGAGTATTGTTGGGGTTGGCAGCCGTGAACTTCTGACAGTACCCTCTGTTCACTAATTTGATTTTTCTTCAGCAGGATTTGGCCACTCTGACAAGTCTAGGGAATCCAAACATGGGGATTGACCTAGGGTTGGGGTTTTCTCAGGTGTTTGGAACAGAGGGACAACACATGGTCACCAAGTGTTTGAGAATCTGATAACAAGGCATCACTTATTAGCAAGAAATAGAAATCCATCTAAGACCTCACAGTGCCTGGAAGTGTAAATCTGGAAGGTACAGGAACCAGTCCCACTATTCCTCCAGTTTCTTATCCTGGGTTAGTTGATCTGTTTTCTCTAGACATATCTGCTTTATTCTTTCCTCTGCAAACAAGCACTATATGAATAGTCCTCACGTTTACATGGCCTGTGAGTCTCCAACAAGTATCTGAGTCTTAATTCCAAATCCAAGAATGGAGTATCTGACCCATTTTCACTTAGGTGTCTAATCTCCTATGGCAAGGGGGTGGAGTACTGATTTTTAGTACAAATGTAGACATGGTATAGAGACTCCTACGTAAGGGAGAGGAGGGGTTGCCAGACTGCAAAGAGATCCCTAACATCTCTGCTGCACCCAGACATCTGCTTTGTTATATTTGTCCTATTGGAAATTTACCTGTTATAGGCCTACTTGTCAGAGATAGATTGTCTGAGGGTTGGTTGTGCTATGTATTCACTACAGAAAGTTCTGCTTTCTTGAAATGACAGTTCACCAGCATTAGCATCTTCATGTCGTTCCTTTAACTTTGATACAAACATGCCTGCAAAATACTTAACCTGCCCTGAGATGGTACCATTTAATAGATTATCATATTGGTGCTTCATTATGTGAGGATGCTTGAACGCTTTGACTTCAGTGGTGCCCAGTTAAGCACTTGCACATGTGTATGCACACACATACGTGCACATGCACACATGCATACCTAAATTTCATCCCAAATTTATAAAAATTCAAGTCTTACATTCATCTTTTGAAATCCTACCTGTCCAACTTAAATCTTATCAGCTCCATACTTCTGTCCTTTCAGAATAAAATTATCTCTCGGCTTTTATACCCTGCTTTGTTTAAGTCTCTTTAATGTATTTATTACATTCTTACTTTATAACTTTAATATATTTATTACAAAGGCAAAGAGATGAGCGAGCTCATGGCTTTATCACTAATTAACAGTCCAACCCTGTGTAAGTTCCCAGTGCCTTTGAGTCTTTTTCTCATCTGTAGAAGTGCTGATAATGCCTGCTTTCAATGGTTGTTGGTAGGAGTCAGTGAGTAAATGGATGCAAAACTATTTGTATGTTAGGAAATCTATGCAGATATTGATTATTTAAGGAAAGAGTTTGGCGGTTCTAAACCCCTGTCTGCCACTTGGGAGTTTATGATATGGCAGTGGGTCAGTTGCAGTTCTTCCTTGTCTTGGGCATGTTGTGTGGTATGTTAGTTTTCTATCATGTCCTAACAAACTTTTACAAACATACCAGCTTAAAACAATGCAAATTAATATCTCACAATTCTACAGGTCAGAAGTCTGGGTAGACTTGGTTGGTTTCTCTGCACTGGGTCTCACACGGCTGAAATCAAGGCATAGGGAAGCTCTAGGGAAGAATCTGCTTATAAGTTCATTCAGGTTGTTGGTCGAAATTCAATTCCTTGCTGGCTACCAGCCGGGAGCCTCTCTCAGTTCCTTAAATCTGCCTGCATTTTTCATTGCATTGTGCACTCCATCTTCAAAGGAGAAACACGGCATTGAGTCCTGCCGAAGCTTACTTTCCTTTCTGCCACATCATCCCCCTCCAGTTGGAGAAACATCTCTGCTTTTAAAGGCTCAAGTGATTATATTAGGCCCACCTGGATAATTCAGGCTGCTCTTCCTATTTTAAGGTCATTTTAATTAACTTTAACAAGGAGCCCTGGCGACGCACCAGTTAAGCACCTGAGTGTTAACCAAAAGGTTGGTGGTATGAACCCACCCAGCATCTCTTCAGGAGAAAACCTGACGATCTGCTTCCGTAAAGATTACAGCCTAGAAAACCCTGTGGGGGGAGTTCTACTCTATAGTATGGGGTCACTGTGAGTTGAAATTGACTTATGGCACCTAACAGCAACAACAGTTAACTTTAAGGTAATGTGAGGTTACTTTAACCACACCTGCAAACTCACTTTTGCAATGTGTCTTAGTTATCTGGTGCTGCTATAACAGAAAAAGCACAAGCAGATGGTTTTAACAAAGACAAATTTATTCTCTAACAGGTTAGGAGGCTAGAAGTCTAAATTCAGGGTACCAGCTCTAGGGGAAGGCTTTCTCTCTCTGTCAGTTCTGGGGGAAGGTCCTTGTCATCAGTTTTCTCTTGGTCTGGGAGCTTCTCAGTGCAGGAACCTCAGGTTCAAAGGATGAGCTCTCCTCTCAGTGCTGCTTTCTTGGTGGTATGAGGTCCCCATGTCTCTCTGCTCACTTCTCTCTTTTATATTTCAAAGGAGATTGATTTAAGACACAACCTAATCTTGTAGATTGAGTCCTGCCTCATTATCATGACATGACTACCTCTAATCCTGCTTCTTCACATCATAGAGATAGGATTTACAACACATAGAAAAACCACATCATGACAAAATGGCGGACAATCACACAATACTGGGAATCATGGCCTAGCCAAGTTGGGGGACAGAATTCAATCCATAATACCATGTAACAAAACATATTCACAGGTCCAGGGATTAGGGTGTGGACATCTTTAGGGGGCCACTTTGCACACGAGAGCTACTGAATGGCCATTGTTGGATTGTTTGACCTATTGCTGTGATTTGTACTCAACAAACAGAAGCTGTTTTGCAGAGGATATTTTGTGCATCAAGTAGCTCGTAGGGGTAATCCAAAGCAAAAGACGCTAGGTTTTATAGTAATTCCTTTGTATTGCCAACTTTATTCCTGTATGTAGGTAAACATGGAAGAGAAAGCAGATGTGTTATATCTAAGAATATAAATAAGAAGTGTATTATATTTTTTTCTTTCTTAGGGCCTTAGTTGAGGTCTTACTAAGTGCCTTTGGTAAAGTGTCTTAATTTGATCCCATTATTGTTTCTATTTTACAAATGAGTATTCTGAACTCAGTTGGTGTATGTAAGCTGCCCAATATAAGACTAATAAAAATCTTGAAAGAAAATTAATTCTGATTTGTGTTTACTCTTTCTGCATCTTAGCAGGTATAACATAGAAGTTAAGAGCAATGAACTTTAGAGACAGACTCCGTGGATGTTGACTTCCCTGTCTGCCACTTATGAGTCAGATGACCATAGCACAAGTTACTAAACCTCTCTGTGCCTCATCTGTTACCTCATCTGTAAAATAGGAGTGAAAATAGGCCCTATTTCATAGAGATGTTATTGAGGATTAAATTAAATGAGTTAATATATGTGAAGTGCTTAAAACAGTGCCTAATGCATAGTTGTTGTTGTTGTTGTTATTACTTGGCATCGAATCTGCTCCTGATTCATGGTACCCCATAGGCTGTAGAGTGGAACTCCTCCAAAGGGTTTTCTTGGCTGTAATCTTTACGGAAGCAGATCACCAGGAGCCAGTATTTTTTCCATGGAGCCACTGGATGGGTTCCAGCCACCAACCTTTTGGTTAGGAGCCGTCACAAACTGCTTTAGCCACCCAGGCTCTTTCTAATACATACCAAAACCAAACCCACTGCTGTCAAGTTGATTCCAACTCATAGCGACCCTATTGGACAGTGTAGAATTGCTCCACAGAGTTTCTAAGGAGCGGCTGGTAGGTTCGAACTGCCAACCTTTTGGTTAGCATCCAAGCTCTTAACCACTGCACCACCAGGGCTCCTTCTAACACATAGTAAGTGCTATATATGTTAGTGATTATTATTCTAATTGAATAGTTTATTTTAAACCATTGATTCTCACTCAGCTAGGGTATTTTGCCCTTCATGGGACCTTTAACAATGTCTGGAAATGTTTTTGGTTGTCATATCTGGGGGTGGTAATGCTACTGGCATCTAGTGACTGGAGGCCAGGGATGCTGCTAAACATCCCACAATGCACAAGATGGTTCCCCACAACAAAGAATTATCCACCCCAAATGGCAGTAGTGCCAAGGTTGAGAAACCCTGTTTTAAACCAGTGGCATTTTAAGGTTTTAGTAACAACTTCATTTGTAAATAAGGTATTCATGTTTCATGAGTAACTTTTAGGGGTGAGGATTCATGCTGGAGAGCCCTGAGGATGTGAGTTCCACAATAAAACATTAACTAGGAAAAACTTTTGCTGGTAATTAAAAAAAATCTCATTCTACTTGTCTGTTGTTATATATAACACAGATATCACAGGAAAAGAGTGTGCTTAACCTCAAAAATACATCATGAGGGATTAGAACTACTCTGTTCCAATGGAAAACTGATTGGAATTTCTAATTTTCCTTATTTCCTAATTTTCCAGTGAGCTTTCTTCTAGAGATCATAGGAAGGAAATTACTTGAAATTGGGGAATTGCTGTTACTGTATATGTGAAAACAGTGATAATAAAGATAACTACCCACTGTAGTTACCTATTTTGAATTTATCCGCATTGTGGTATATGACTTGCAAGGCCTGAAATGTTTTTGCCTGTGTCATTTTAATCTCTGAATATAATACAAGGTTTGTGTGTTTGCTGTCTTCATTCCCTCCTCATTCCATTCACACAAATCTAACGATTTAGAATTATATTCTTCAACTACTCCCTTGGGCTCACTGCACCTTACCTCTGTCATGTCCATGTCAAGTTTAATTATTTGAGTTGTCTTTCTCATTATCCAAGACCATATTTATCCATTCTTGCTTTTACAGAATTTGTCCTTTTGATAAGTGGTAAGTTAGTCATCACACATGAATAACCTCTGGGCACAGAGGGCTGATTAGGCTGAGGTCTGGGGAGGGATTTGAAAGAATCTGGGCACATTTCCATACCTTCCACTCTGTTACTGGAGGAACTGAGTAAACAAAACACAAATACAACCACCACCTGCAACAGTAAATTGTTAGGAATTAAGATGGACATGGACGTGATGGGCATCAAATCAGTGCTCAAAAATGCTTCATAACTGATTGCCTGATTATACAATATAATTGCTAAGTATTCATAAAAACATATGAAATTGTGATGATACTTTAATGGAAATACATTTTTGTTGTATTTAACAAAATACTGGCTTACATAAATACTGGCAAAAGGAAACAGTTGCAGTGAAGATGATACCCATTCAATCGTTTCAGTTTCTTTTTGGGTCATTATATTACAACTTTGAATCTGTAGACATAAAGAGGAACACACAGGCACTTCATTTAAAAGGAGGAAAGAAAAAATTTTTGATATAAATCATTTCTCCCGTTTTTTGTAATTAGGACTAGAAACTGGGAAAAGCAGTTTACAACAGAATTACATTTTTTAGTGTAGCCCTTTGTTAAACTTCACAAGTTTGCTTTTGTGACACTCTCAAGAAGTGGTGCAATAGTGAGAGCTACTTCTTCACAGACTTTGTGATTAAGAAGGATTAGCTTCAAATGCATTTGGCATCTTTCATGTTTGAACAGAGTCCAGCTTGTTTCCTGTGATCTCAGGGTATTAGAATGGAGAGCCTCAGCAACCACCATAAGACTCAGATGTACCAACAATCATGAAGATGGCTCAGGACCAGGCAGTGTTTTGTTCTGTTGTACATAAAGTTGCCATGATTTGGAGCCAACTCTGTAGCAACTAATGACAGCAATATGACATTTTTATAAAATGGCCTGGGCTATTGGCTAGAGGAGCCCAAACACTAGAGATCATGCTAGGAAGACAGTTCTTTACAATAGATGGTTTCCAATAGTTCTGAGGATAGAGTTTGAGATCTGAGTCAGGGTTTCAAAGAATACCCACAAGGCAGATTATGATAATCATGGGTCTAAGTGGGGCAGAGTCCAGTACCCAGAGGCCCAAGCGAGAAGAGAAAAAGCAGAAGTGGAGCCAGAGTTGCATCACTTTGTAACGTTGGTACAGCTTACCACATTCACATTCAGTTGTGCAGAGATAAGCCCCTGGCAGGCAGGAATTGAATGTTATTGGTCTTTGAGTCCTTCATACCTATCATAGTATTTGCCATGTAGCTGTTCATGCTTAGTAGATGTTTGTGGAAGGAATGAATGATTCATCCTGGCACAAAGGAACAGGTGGTAATGGAGTTGGGGTTTGGAGAGTTAGGTTTTCAGATAGGCAGTTCCATCACATGCTGCCCAACTAAATCTCTGCTAAAACTGAGGCTGTTTGCTCTCTGCTTAACTGAAGCAGGTTTGGTCAGCTTCCTCCTGTGAGAACAAGTTCTGTAGGACCCAGTGGCTGCAGTGGAAGACCGAGACTCTTGGAACGTTTTCACCATTGCCCAGTGTAGCATTTGCAGGCCACGTAGTTGATTGCTAGATTTCAGAACCTCATTTTCTTGTGAGTAAAATTCAGAGTTGAGTCATTAGTTGCTAGTTCTAAGTCTGGGCCAAGGAAGAAGGTAGGATAGACAGATCCCTCATAAATCCTGACAGAGCATTGTGGGAGAAGGCAAAATAGTCTCCCAGTTCTGAGGAGCATTTTAAACAAGAATATTTTAAATCAAGTTAGAGAGTCCTAAGGCAAGGACAGTATTTTATATTCAGTACTGGGAAGGTATTTTCTGTCAATGGTAGAAGGTCATACTTCTCTTTTTGGAACAACAGTCTTGTTTCTAGAAATGAAGGATATGGAATTCTAATATTGTTCAAACAATGAAAAGAAAATACATAGTATAAGAGAGTCAGTTTATATGGAAACTGATAGTTGAAGATCACAAGTATACTGACCTGTTTTAAATAAGATTCGGTGTAGTTATAATAAAACACTGGGAGAAAGTTTTATTTTTTTATATGTAAATACATGTATGTATATTTGATAGAGAGAAATTTTATATTTTAGAAAGAGAAACTGTAAGTTAACTATGATACTCTATAGAAGTAGATACAAATTAAACATAGTATTGTTGTTGTTGTTATTGACCAGAAACAGAGTATTTAATAAAAATGCTATTTTGTAATTTTTTTAAACCAAAGCCCTTTTTAGACATTCTAATGCTGTTTAATACCTCTAACAAGACAGATGCAAATAATGGAATAATTCCATTTTTACTAGCATTGCGGATACATTTATATTATAGAGATGTCTTAGTTAACATTTGAGGTTTTCATCCAAAAATACAAGTCTTCTTCAATAACAATATTTACTACATAATTTATCCCTTTTTGCACAAATATTTTATTTTTTTTTAAACAGGGTACGGGAAGACTACTCAAATTTGCTCATAATGTTTCTGTTTTCTGCATGAATCCAGGAACCCCGACTGCATACTTCTTTATTTTTTAACCATTTGCTCCACCTCACCCCAACACATCAATCGTTTAAAGCTTGATCAAAGAACTTGGATACCGTAATTTCTTTGCTAAATCATCTATTTACTATAAAACAACTGTTCTGATGAAATCTTTAGAGTACTTCCAGTTACCAGACAGTCTTATGAAAAGAAATATTGTGGCGAAATCCTTCCTATTTGCCAAAATTGGGGGTGTGGTATAAGTCCAATACTGATGTTAAAACTCAAGTTTTGAAAGAAACAACTACAGGATAGCTACTTCAGTTCATTAGTGGTTGATAGTAGATCAGTAAAGCATGGCTTATTTCCAGGTAACACAACAACCTTAGTTTGAACTTTAAACCTAGTGGGGACAGGCTGTGGCTGGCTGCTTCATGTCTGGTATGGGGTCTCTGTAGATCTCCTGGCTGTACACTCATTTATGATAACAGAACACTTGTCCTGCCTGCACACCTGCATTCGTTACACCTTCATTCAAGGCAGGAAGAAGGGGAAACAGGGTTACCCCTAGACCTTGGCATATGTTTCACTGGCTGGAACTTTGTCACTTGGCCACCTCTAGCTAAGGAGAGGCTGAGAAAGTACACGTTTGACTTTTACAGCTTCTGTTCCAGGGACAAGCAAGGGAGGAGGAGATTTGGGTGTGGGATGATGAGTCATTCTGTAGTATCTACAATAGGTAAGATGTTTATTCATATTTTTTCTATTTTTATTATTATTTTGCAGCTTTGTGTAGTCTTTTTGAAGAGTGAAATAATTCGACCTTTGCTGACAAACTGGGCATCTTTTTCTTAAACTTATGGAACCCTTTGCTCAGTTTTTAAGCCTTTACACAGCTGAACAAAATTGGAAGCCATTGCACTGAAAACTGATGCTAAATAATGCAGTCTATTTTAACAGGTCGCTGAATCTGGCATATATTTAATGCTGGGCACTTGCCATCCGGCAACAGTAAAATGAATGATGATTATCTTTTTCTACCATTTGAAAAAAAAAAATCAAGCTTATTCACACTTTAAAACCTATACCAGCATGGTTAGAGTAATGCGTTTTCAGGCCCAGAAAATATTTGCACCACTGACAAAACATCTTCGATGATCTTAAATCCATAGAAAATATGGCTTATAGGCTGGTAATGATACAAGCATATTAGATATTAGTGCTTGCGTTAAAAATGATACTGTATCACATTTACTCCAAAATAGTTCTGTTGGCCCTCTTCTATAATTTTAGCAACACTGTAGATGTGTAAATGAAATTATAGTAGAGAGAGCTTTGAAAAATAATGCCTGTATGTCTTTTTTTTTTTTTAATAGGTGTTTAGCAAGAAATCTGATGTTGCCAATTTTGGAGCAGTTTATATAGAGTGCTGTTGAGTGCTATTGACATTCAAACTCTTATATTGAGCAATATGTCTTTCTTCAGTAGCCACAAAATGAAACTATTAGGGTGTTTCTGTTGGTGGGGAAATGTCATCTATTATGAAATTAAGAGTAAAGGTTAACGAGATAACCCTGTAGGATGCCCAACTCGAGATTAACTAATGTCTTTCAAAGAAAGGAACTTTTAGCCATTAAAATTTATGTAAAGGAAAGCACTTTCTTAACATACGCAGGTTATTATCTTTTTCCCTACAGGGCACTGGAAGCAGGAGATATTCTCATTTTTAATTCCTTAATCTGCCAATATAGTTAATGTTTCTCCTCCCATATCAGCATGGTTTTTAACAGAAGAAAGATTGGAAGGTAGTTTGCATGTCATGTTTCTGAAAGTCTCACTATTAAACGTAAAAATTTCCCACAATACTTAGATAATAGGAAACATAAAAAATGTATACCAGCTACACATGAGTAACGGTTAAAGCTCATTTGGAAGGTGAGTTTCTCCAGATGCATGGGTCAGGGGGCAGTGTACATGATATAATGTCATATTGTCAGACAGCCTGAATTTAGAGCCAACTTCTGCCACTTAGTAGCAGCCTAACCCTGGGTAATTACTTAATCTCTGCTTTCTTCATATGTACAAGGGGAATCTCAAAAAGGAAACTGCCTTCCTCCAAGAACTGTGAGGGACTGAGAGTATGCAAATGCTTAGCTTATTTCGTGACACACAAGAGGTGTTCAGTAAATGCTAGTTACTTCTATAATAAGGATAAGAAAGTACCTTTTATGACACAGCAGTAACAGATTTTAAGCCTTGAAGAATCACTAGTTGCTACTTCAAGATTATACTTAGGAACCAACACTTCTGGTGTTCAGTGATACATTAATATTATATTTTATAAGTTATTTTTTTAAATCTCCTTTTTCGAAGATTTTATTTATTTTGTTATCGTTGAGAGTACACACAGCAAAATATTCACCAATTCAGCAGTTTCTCCATGTACCATTTAGTAACATTGATTACATTCTTTGAGTTGTACAACCATTCTCACCCTCCTTTTCTGAGTTGTTCCTCTTCTGTTAGTATAAGTTTACTGCCTCTGAGGTTCCTGTCTAATCTTTTGAGTTGCTGTTATCAATTTGATCCCGTATAGATAGTTCTTGAAAGAGCGTAATTCTCAAGGGCAGACATTTTTTACTAGTTAAGCTAAACTATTTTTTGGTTTTCAGACGACGTCAGGGGATACTTTTGGTTTAAGGTTTAAATGTTATCTCAGGGCAGTAGTTTCAGGGGTTTATGCATCCTCTGTGGCTCTAGAAAGTTTAGAGTCCATGAGAATTTGAAATTTTGTTCTACCCTTTTGATCAGGATTCTTCTGTGGAATCTTTGATCAAAATGTTCAGTAATGCTAACTGGGCACGATCCAGTTCTGGTCTCGTGGCAAAGGAGGCAGTTGTTCATGGAGGTGATTAGCCTCCTATTCCAGACTCTCCTTCTCCCTCTGTTGCTCTAGGCAAATAGGGACCAATTGTTGTGCTTTGGATGGCTGCTTGCAAACCTTTAAGAACCCAGACACTATGCAATGAATTAGGAAGTAGAACGGAAGCACTAAGCATGTTATTGGGCCAATTCACTGAGATGCCCCACAAAACCATGACCCTAAACCCCCAAACCAAGAAACCAAATCCCATGAGGTTTTTGGTTGTACATAAGCAGCCTCAGCAGCTACTCTTTTTTCTTTTCTTGTCATTGTAAATATATCACACAACTTTTACCAATTCAGCTTCTTACAGGTGTACAACTAATTGACAGCAATTACAGTAATTGGCTATGCAGCCCTACCCTTAATCAGTGCAATATTTCCATCACCATTAACCCCCCTTTTCCCTCTCCCTCCAATCCCTGGTAACCACTAATAAACTTTGTTCTCTACACATTACCTTTTCTTGTTTTTGTGTATAAGTGACGTCATACAATATTTGTCCTTTTGTGATTATTTCCCTCAGCATAATGTCTTCCATATCCAACCATATTATAGCATGTATCAAGACTTCATTTCTCCTACAGTTGAGTAGTATTCCATTGTATGTATGTACTACATTTTGTTTATCCATTCATCTGTTGATGAGTATTTAGGTTATTTCTACTTTTTGACCGTTATGAATAGTGCTGCAATGAACATTGACATTGGTGTACAAGTCTCTTGTTTGAGTCTGCTTTCAAGTCTTTTGGGAATATACCTAGGAGTGGAATCACTGGTCATATGGTAGTTCTGTTTTTAGTGTTTTGAGGAACCACCACAGTGTTTTCCACAATGGCTGTACCATTTTGCATTCCACCAGCAATGGATAAGTGTTCCAATTTCCCCACATCCTTGCCAACAGTTGTTATTTTCTGTTTTTTTTTTTTTTTTTTAAATCTTAGCCATCCTAGTGGGGGTGAAATGGTTTCTCATTGTGGTTTTGATTTACATCTCTTTGATGACCAATAACATGGAGCATCTTTTTATGTGTTTGGTGTCCATTTGAATATTCTCCTTGGTGAAATGTCTATACAAGTCCTTTATCGATTTTATGATTGGGTTGTCTTTTTTGTTGGTAACTCGTTGAAGTTTTATATATATTTTGGTTATTAGATTCTTGTCAGATATATGGTTTCTGAAAATATTCTCCAAGTCAATAGCTTGCCTTTTCACTTTTTTTTTTTGGTGAAGTCTTTTGTTAAACAAAAGTTTTTAATTTTTATGAGGTCCCATTTATTTATTTTGTCTTTTGCTGTTTGTGCTTTTATTATTATGTTAGATAATCTATTGCTAAAATCTAGGCCTGAAAGTGCTGCACCTGCTTTTTCTTCTAAGAATTTTATGGTTTTAGTTTGCACATTTAGGTCCTTAATCCATTTTGAACTTGTTTGTGTATGGTGTGAGGCATGGATCCTGTTTAATTTTTCTGCATGTGGAAATACAGTTTTCCCAGCACCATTTATTGAGGAGCCTCTTCTTTCCCCATCACATGGACTTAGCACCCTTGTCAAAATCAGTTAACCATAGATGTGTGGGTTTATTTCTGGACTCTAAATTCTATTCCAGTGGTCTATATGTCTATTGTTATACCAGTACCAGGATGTTTTGATTACTGTGGCTATATAGAATGTTTTAAAACCAGGAAGTGTGATTCTTGTACTTTGTTCTTCTCTTTCAATATTGCTGTAGCTGTTTGGGGCCTCTTGCCATTTCATGTAAAGTTGAGGATTGGTTTTTGTATTTCTGTAAAGAAGGCTATTGGAATTTTTATCGTGATTGCATTGAATCTGTAGATCGCTTTGGGTAGTATTGACATCTTAACAACAGTAAGTCTTCTAATGTATGAACATGGAACATTTTTCCATTTATTTAAGTCATTTTTAATCTCTTTCAGTAGTGTTTTATAGCTTTCATTGTATAAGTCCTTCACATCCCTGGTTAGATTTATTCCTATGTATTTTATTCTCTTAGATGCTATTGTAAATGGAATTGTTTCCCTAATTTCTCTTTCAGATTTCTCATTGCTGGTATATAGAAATCCAACTGATTTTTGTTTGTTGACCTTGTACCCTGCAACTTTGCTAAATTCCTCTATTAACTCTAGTAGTTTTCTTGTGGACTCTTTGGGATTTTCTGTATATAGAATCATAGCATCCATGAATAGAGATAATTTTACTTCTTCTTTTCCAATCTATACACCTTTTATTTCTTTTTCTTGTCTTATTACTCTAGCTAGGACTTCTAATACAGTATTTAATAGAAGTGGTAAGTGGACACCCTTATCTTGTTCCCAGTTTCAGGGGGAAAGCACTCAGTTTTTCTCCATTAAGTATAATGTTGGCTGTTGGCTTTTCATATATATTCTGAGTCATATTGAGGAATTTCCCTTCTGTTCCAGTCTTCTTTAGGGTTTTCATTGAGAAAGGGTGTTGGATTTTATCAAATGCTTTTTCTGCATCGGTAGAGATGATCATGTGGTTTTTTTTCCTTTGTTCTATTGCTGTGGTATACTGCGTTGATTGATTTCCTAGTGTTGAATCATCCCTGATTTTCCTGGAATGAATCCCACTTGATTGTGGTGTATGACTCTTTTAATATGCTGTTGGATTCTGTTTGCTAGTATTTTGTTGAGGATTTTTGCATCTATATTCATTAGAAATATTGGTCTGTAGTTATCTTTTCTTGTGGTGTCTTTGTCTGGTTTTGGTATCAGAGTTATGTTTGCTTCATAGAATGAATTAGGGAGTATATTCCTTCTTTCTCTATCTTTTGAAAGAGTTTAAACAGTATTGGTGTCAATTCTTCTTTAAATATTTGGTAAAATTCCCCAGTGAAGTCATCTGGTTCAGGACTTTTGTTGTTGTTGCTAAGTTTTTGATCACTGATTCAGTCCCTTCACTTGTTATGGGTCAGTTGAGACTTTCTATTTCCTCTTGAATTAGTTTGGGTAGCTTATGTGCTTCTAAAAACTCTCCTTTTTATACAGTATTTTTATTACTGCTGTGTCCAGATAATAATGCCTAAAACTCTTATCTACAGTATATGGAAGGATTACTTTTAGAATCTTATAAAATCATGGATTCTAGGATGACAGTGGCCATTTTACATATTAATAATGAACAATTTATAAAATTCAAGTTAATTCATTTCTATTTATCATTCATTATATTTTAACTTAATAGTATTTGTCAAGTTTGAAAAAGGAATATTAAAGGAACAAACAAAGTTATTAGTATTTATGAATTTGACAAATCTATAAACAAATCCATTAAGGATAACCTATTTCATTAAAAAAAATCATTGTGTCAACACTACCAAAAAAAAAGATAAATATGGTGAAAATTTGAAGCTTCAGAATAGCACTCCTGAGTTAAAAATGTTTGAATTTGCTTTTTTATTACAAATATTAAAACTAAACATCTTTTGAGATAAGACACTACATGACAATCATTTATTTTCTGTGGAATAATTTTTTAGATCTCCTTCTTAGACTAAAACGAACCTCATGATAACCCAGCAGAGGACAACATTTTCTCTCAATTGCTGGAAAAGATCTGTAGCTGCCTATGCTTCCCTCCCAGGTCTTGGCCTGGGGACCCGGCAGGGAAGATCAGTCGGCATCCCAGCCCTGCAGGGGGCCAGTTGCTGGCCTCATATTGACCACAGTGTTCTTAGCTGGGCTGAGCTAATGAATAAAGTTTTAGTGTTAATTAAAAACCAACCAACCAAACAGACCCAAAGCCCTGAGCTTGAACCTTTTAACTCAAGTGACAGTTTCTGTGTAAAGAGACTATAGTCACTAACCAAAAGCAGATATTTTTGGTAAGTAATAACTGCAAGTGATAGACCCTCAGCTGATGGAGAGCTCTTCTGTGTAAAGATAATGTTTTCAGCAATAGTGCTTCCTTCCAAAAAAAGAATGTACTAGATGTGCCTTCTAGTCTTTGTCCCTGGGCTTTTGTGCCCCATTAGTCTCGTTTTGTTTTATGGGGCTGTCTAATCTTTGGCTGAAGGGTGAACCTCGGGAGTGACTTCATTACTGAGGTAAAAGGGTGTCCAGGGGCCATACTCTCGGGGTTTCTTCAGTCTCTGTTAGGCCAGTAAGTCTGGTCTTTTTTGTGAGTTAGAATTTTGTTCTACATTTTTCTCCAGTTCTGTCCGGGACCCTCTTGTGATGCCTGTCAGAGTAGTGAGTGGTGGTAGCTGGGCACAGCCTGGTGGAGGCTGTGATAGTTGTGGTCCATTAGTCCTTTGGACTAATCTTTCCTTTGCATATTGTTTTCTTCTTTGTCCCTTGCTCCTGAAGAAGTGAGACCAGTGGAGTATCTTCTATGGCTGCTTACAGGCTTTTAAGATCCCAGATGCTACTCCCCAAGGTAGACTGTAGAACATTTTCTTTATAAACTATGTTATGCCAGTTGGGCTAGATGTTCCCCAAGACCGCTAACCTCTAACTTTTAAGATACAATTACTATCCCTTAAAATATTTTAGAAAAAGTTATATACATTTCAGTCAGGTGTTTTTTTGTTTTGTTTTGTTTTCTGGCCATGAACCCTCTTCCATTTGGTAACATAAAAGTTTCATAAAATAATGTCAGAATTTGATCACAGAGACAGAAAACCATTGAATAGCATATGATCCATCTCCCCAAGCTAGAACTAGAAAAACTCTAGCTTTTTCATGGGAGAAAGAGAGACTTCTTAGAAACAAGACAATCTGTCCTCTACAAGGAGTGATTAGGTAGAATTCTCTTTTTTTTTTTTTTAAACTGGCTTTAACAGACATTCTGACTCTTTTTCTAAAGAGGTTACTGCTGCTAACTGCTCTTTCAGTTCACTGAGGAATTAATGCTCAGTGGCCCATTAGGGTTCATGCACTAGCATTAAATAATTACTCCTTTTGTATCTCCTGCTTTCTTTTAAGAGTGTATTCAAATTGGCTGTGGAAGAATTCTGATCTGAAGAAAATGCACACACATATATATCCACTCAGTGGTTAAGAGGCAGCCTGAAGCACCTGATAACAAATAAATTGAGTCCAGCAGAAAAGCTAAGTGTACCCCGGATGCTCTGGTAGAGACAGGAAAGAAGTAGTAAAGTACAACAGTGGAGAACAGGAAAGAACTGGTCAGTATTAGACCTGGTGGTGGTGATGATAGGAAACCTCAGAAAATATCGCAGCCAGAAAGCTGGTGTCTGTGTAGTCAGCAGCTTGGAATGAAGGAGAGGGATTCATGGTCTTCCATAAATCTAGTGACAGGCCAAGTCAGAGCCGTCTTGTCTGTTCAAGTAGTATCCAGGGTCAGGGGGAGAAGACTAGAGATGTGGAGCCAGAGCTGGAGCCAGAGCTGCGAGCTGAAGTGGAGGAGAGGGGAGGGAAGGTCATGAAAGTTGAAGAGGACAAGGATGCAAGGCAGGTGAGGAAAGGTGATACTGGAAGGTCCTTTCAGCCAGCTTGATTTGGTATGAGTCGTTTTGGTGCCAGGCATGGCCACAGCCCCTTAATGCTGTATATCTGGTCCCAGAGAGGGCTGCCCTCTGTCCATGAGGCTCAGAGGCCACGACTGGCTGTCTTAAGGTTTGCAAGCTGCAAAAAAGTTAGAACTGTTCATTTGTGCTGTAGTGCAAAGAATCAGAATGGTAGAGTTCTAACCTTTGCTCTTCCTCTGAACTATGCTGTGCCTCAGCTTCCTTATCTGTAAAATGGGGATCATAGTACTCATCACAGAGGAATGTCATGAGGATTAGGTATGATAAATGGTATCAAGTTCCCCTAACAGTTCAGTATGGTAGGTGTTTGACAAAATGAGTTCATTCTTTACAGCCTTGGATTCTAAAACCCAAAGTAGTGATAGCTCTTGCAGTTTCATTTGTAGGACAGATTATTTTTTAGAATTCTAGATGCTTTCTAAAATGTGAAACCACAACTGATCCAGTGAGAAGAGAATGCTGAGGAGTTTATGCGTAATGCTCTGTACATCTCAGATGTCAAGGACTTTGCTAATTCTTGAAAATGAGTTACCTGAAGAGATAGCACCAAAGACGATAAGGGGTGGGCTGGAAAGGGCAGTCAAGAGGCAAGCACTTACGGGCAGCCTCCAACCAAAGTGGACTGGGAGTTGCTCATCGAGCCATGGGTGAGCAGAGCTGGTGAGAAGTGACAAGCCCACAAACCTAAGAAGAAAGTGATCAGGTCTAGAATATGTGCCTATCTATACACCAGGGATTGCAATGCAAACTGCTGGTCCATGGCTTACTATGGCTCACAGATTTTGTTTTCCCCGCAAGGGGGAAAAAAAAAGCCAGCGTAGTATTTTTTTAAATGTCTTTAGGCAGGGCCTGCAGTCTTGTTTCTCCATGTTCCCCATTATTCCCAGTTGGCCTAGACCTATTCTTGTCTGGCCCTTGAGTTTTCAACCCCTCCTTTGAGCCCAAGGATAGAGCAGAGGTACAAGATGGAGAGCAGGCAGTGGAGACAGAGGCAGGGGTTGAATGTGTTCTATCCATCTAGTCTAGGGTTGCCAGGACTCCACATTAACTTTGAATTTCAGATAAACAATGAATACTTTTTTAGTATAAGTGTGCCTCATGTAATCTTTTTATTTGCTAGATCTGGCAACCCTACTATATCTCCATTTATAATTCACACCCTGCCTTGAATAGATACTCAATAAATAGTGATTGTCATTGTAATACTGGAAAAAAGAATCTTGGAAATAGAACACCTAAGCAGCCTTGGGGAAAGGGAAAGAGGACTAATATATTCCAGCATTTGAAAGAGATAAATTGAGCAAGGCTCATGAATGAGTGTTTTAATCTTTCTTTCCTTACACCCCCGCCCGCCCGCCTTGTAACCATTAAAGATTGTTTCTTTTTGTGTGTAAACCTTTTCATGAGTTTTTACAGTAGTGGTCTCATACAATATTTGCCCTTTTGTGATTGACTTATTTCACTCAGCATGATTCCCTCCAGATACATCGATGTTGTGAGTGTTTTAATTTGCTGTGGAGTAAAATTGGAAACTTTTTTGGCTAGTAGGATTTTTTCCCATGCTGGTTGACAACAGCCAGAAGGTGACAGGAGGCAGGGCCTCAGTCAGTCAGAACTGAGTTACAGCGTAGATCATTCCCAGAACTGTCTTAGGTGGCATCTTAATATCTGTTAAGTGAGAGGCACTAAACGCTTTTTAATGTAATTATGGTAGATTACAGGCCTGCAAGGAGAGCCCTGGTGGTGCAGTGGTTAAGCACTCAGCTGCTAACTGAAAGGTCCGTGGTTCGAACCCACCAGCCACTCCTTGGGAGAAAGAGGTGGCTGTCTTCTTCCATAAAGACTACAGCCATGAAAACCCTACAGCCATGGAAACAGTTCTACTCTGTCCTATAGGATCACTATGAGTTGGAATCAACTGGATGGCAATGGTTTTTTTTTTTTGTTTTTTTTTTTTTGACAGACCTACAGTCTCTGAATGCAGTCATACCAAGCTCTGTGTTCTGTCACCCCTAGCTGACATTAGCCTCTTTGCTCTCCTGTCCTCTTAATTCACCTCTCCCTGACTTACTCTGTCCACTCTGAGTTTAGCAAAGCATCTGCTTTTCTTCAGGCCTTCTGTCTTATCTGTGTTTAACTCCTGCAGCCTGGGAGGGCTATGAGGAGGTGGTATGGATGAAGGCCAGAGACACTCATTGTGTGTCTTTTACTGTTGTTAGTTGATTCTGACTCATGACAACCACAAGTGTGCAGAGTTAGAACTGCTCCATCAGGCCCTCTTGGCTGTAATCTTAATGGAAGCAGATTGCCAGGCCTTTCTTCCCTGGTACCACTGGATGGGTTCGAACTGCCAACCTTTAGGTTAGCAGTTGAGCGCAAACCGTTCGCAACACCTAGGGAACTTGATGTCTTCTGCTAGCCAGGTGCATTATCACATTTGATCCTGTTAACTTCTGTGAGAGGGAGAAAATGTTATTCTTTTTTAAAGGTAAGAAAACCAAAGGTTTAAGAGATCTAGACACTTGCCTGGGATTAGTGCCTTAGGCAGCATGGCTTGGGGCTCACCCAGCTGAATCTGCTCTCCCATGCTGCTTGTTATACCCCGGCCTTAGCACCAGATTGTTTGCTGGCCCAGTGCTCCTTCAGGGTTTCTTAAGTCCTCTTTCCCACAGGAAAGTGTAGGTAGTGGGATAACATTAGATAAGAAGGGAAGGGGGGTAGATTGTTGTTTTTGTTCACTTATCTAGAAATTCTTTTTCAATTGATAAGCAAGGATTTGGAAAAGTTGTGACTTGATTGCCTGGAGTTACTTTTTATCTTCTTTCCTTTCCCTGTTCCACTGAAGGTCTTACAAGAAAAAGGTTGATAAATAATCCTAACAATGTTTTCTGTTGAGATTTTATCTGAAAGTTCTAGAAATTACTTTTACATGGCAATCAAGTAATTTCAGGCAAAGTTTGGAATATATTGTCAGGTTTTTAACATCAGTGGTTTTGAAAGCACCAGCCTTAAGTATAATTTTAAGAGAGGAGGCACATCAGTTTCAGCTTTAACAATCAGGGAGTTAGATTGACCTCCCACCCTGGACCTCCCTGAACTGAACATTGACCTCTGTATCCTCTGGAATAGTGAAAATGTAGGTGTCACTGGACTACAGAGCTTCTTCCCTTTAATGCCAAAATGGCAAGTGTACAGAAGATGCTTAGTACAAGCAAGATTTCAAGAAAGCCAGTAATCATAACTATATGAGTTTTCAGAACTGAAGACTGACCCACATTGCTTTACATCTGAAGAGGACCCTATTCCTCTGCCTTTTGAAATCACAATAGTTGTGTCTATTTTTAAATGTATAGTTTTGTAAATATTTTGTGTACAATATAGATTTACCTGATTTGTGTATATTTGCCGCTCCTGTTTATACATGTGGAAGTTTCAGGGTGGTGGAAATGGTTAACACGTTTGACTGCTAACAGAAACATTGGCGGTTCAGGTACACCCAGAGGTGCTGCAGAAGAAAGGGCTGGCAGTCTACTTCTGAAAAATCAGCCATTGAAAACCCTATGAATCACAGTTTTACTCTGGCACACGTGTGGTTGTCATGAGTCAGAATCAAATCGACAGCAACTGGCAGTGGTCATATTTATGTTACTAGATAAAACTGTGTTTAGTCTCTTTTAGGTTGCAAAGATCAGAGAGATGCCTAATTATAATGCCTAAAATCTATTGACCACTTGTTGTGAGTCAGTGTGTTAAGCTCTTTATGTGCATTGTTTCATTTAACTGTCACAAGCAGTAAGGCTGATACTTTTATGTATGCATGTTATGTGGATGCAGAAAGTGGGCTTAGAGACATTAATTGCCTCACTTAGAGTCACATCGATGATGGCAGAGCTCAGATATGAACCCAGTTTGTCAGATGCCCATGCCCGTGATCTGTTCTTATGTATTTCTCCTCAATAAATGAGAGGGTTTTCTGTAAGGACATACAAGGAAGTAAGCAAGCAGTCTCAACAGACAGACAGCCAGGCCTCACAGAGGACAGAAAGACAGTATCTATCAGCCTTCAAGATTCAACAGCATTGCTTGTTCTATAGCAGCTCTACAGACCTAATATAATTTCACTGGTGCATGTTGCAAATGACCAAGCACCCCATCTCTGCCTCCTCTTACTTCTTTCTCCTTGCCTTCTGTCTCCCCGGTGACTTCAGTTACTTCATGGCTCCTTTTTATTTTCTTTCCTCCTTGTGTATTTGTACTTCTTTGCTTCTGCATAATTCTCTGGCCTTTGGATTCTCTCTGAATATCTTCCATTTATACTCTTCTAGGTAAAGTAGAAGGAGCCCTGGTGGCACAGTGGTTAATTGCTCGGCTGCTAACCGAAAGGTGGGTGGTTCGAACCCACCATCCGCTCCATGGGAGAAAGATTTGGCAGTCTGCTTCCATCAAGATTACAGCCTTAGAAACCCTACTGGGCAGTTCAGCTCTGTCCTATAGGGTCACTATGAATGGGAATCGACTCAACGGCACACAGCAACCAGTAGAATAGATGATTGGGTTGGTCTGGCTCTATCTAGTGATCATAGCCCTCATACCTGGGCACCTCACCTTGGAGGCTATGGCCAGTCTTAGTTGCTGGCTCCTTCAGCCAGGGCCAAAGGGCCAAGGTCACATTGTACAAACCATGATAATTATGTTAGACCTCTCAGAAGAAGACTGTAAGTAGAACTTGACTCTTATGTTTTATAAAGGAAGCTGTGAAAGCTTCCCTCCTAAGACCTGGCAAAAGTAGTTAGCATATTTTAAGAAAGATTTTTGTTTTTGCCATTATGCATAATTAAAGATCGTAGGATTAAAGCTTCAGCAAATTAAAATATTTGCTAAGGGTAATTTCTAGCAGTGAAAGAGCAAGTTATGAAATTTAGATATTACTGGGAAAATTCAAGCATATTTTCCTTCGTTCATGGCTTCCAGTTTATTTCATTAGGCCAGGATATAAAATTTAAAACACACTGTTCGGTACAACAATAGAGTTATTAAATGAATCATTACTTTTTTGAGGATCAGCACAAATCTGGTTCCTATGAGGCGGAGGTTGAAGTTGTCCCAGATGTCCAACTTTTCCAAACTGCTGTGCCACTTCATCATGTCTAACATCAGATGACTACTCCTCCACTCAGTACCTTCCCTTCTGTCTTTGGGTTCTGTAATTTGCTGCAACATCTCACAGAACTCACAAACTGTATTAAGGAGATGGCTCACATGGTTGTGGAGGCTGCCAAGTCCCAAATCCATAGGTCAGGTGTAGGCTTCTCCTGACTCATGTGGCTGCAGAACCGAAATTGGAAGGTCAGACGACAGGCTACTGGCTCACAAGACTGAAGAAGCTGGTGAATCTCAGAATTGGAAGGTCAGGCAGTAGGCCACTGGCTCAATCCCCAAGAACTGGAGGTCAGACACTGATGAGCCAGATGCAGGATCCAGATGCAGAGAGAGAGCACACTGTCAGAACATCCATATATATACACTGGATGCAGGTCACACCTCAGGGAAGGACATGACTTGAGTAAGGGTGGGACTTGAGTCAAGCCCTCCTGCGAGGTTGTAACTCAAGATACACCCTACACTAATCCTGCCTCATTAACATATACCCGTACCTATTGCCACCGAGTCGATTCTGACTCATAGCAACTCTATAGGACAGTAGAACTGCCCCATAGGATTTTCAAGGATTGGCTGGTGGATTTGCACTGCTGACCTTTTGGTTAGCAGCCAAGTTCTTAACCACTGAAGCACCAGGGTTCCCTTTAACATATTAAAAAAAAAAACAAAAAACCCAAAGCTGTCACTGTTGAGTTGATTCCGACTCATAGTGACCTATAGTACAGAGTAGAATTGCCCCCATAGGGTTTCAGAGGAGTAGCTGGTGGATTGAAACTGCCAACCTTTTGGTTAGCAGCCATAGCTCTTAATTAACCACTGCACCACCAGGGAGGCCAGGATTTACAGCACATAAAATGGAGGATAATTAGAATACTTACATCAGATCACAAAATGGAGGAAAGCCACACAATACTGGGAATCATGGCCTAACCAAACTGACACACAGCACCAGCCGCCACACCTCGTTAGGGTACCATACACCTTATGTGCATTGTGTGGGAGTCACAAAGACTGTGGTTAGAAGGACCATGTTAAGTAATTCACTGCACTGCGGTTGTGCCCAACATTTAATTAGCAATATGCATATCCTTCTTCTGTATTTGTAAACATTTATTAAATATGTAAGAAGGGAGAATGTTAAGCTTCCATACCTTATCTATTAGATTATAAGCATGATTGAGTCATGTATGCTTCCCTTCTAGTCCTTTAGCATCATATTATTCCTGGCGTAGCAGGCACTCAATAAATGATGTTGCCTGATTACCCAGCCCTGATGCCAATTGAGAAGAAAGTGCTAATCGAATAATTTTTTCTATAACTATAGAATCAAGGACGAGTGATGCTTTTTTTTTAGATCTTTTATTTCTTAATTCTGTCTTCTCTGGGTCAGAATAATGGATTGTTATTATGCACTTTTGTGCCATTCTCTCTCATTTAAATATTTCCATTCACACTGTGTGTTAGCTGTATCTTTCACCAATGCTAGTATAAATATTTGGGAAAAATATATCTTTGGTTTGCTTTCGGGGTCAGGATTTTTTGGTTTTTATTCTTTCTTTCTTTGCAAGAGTTTCAGTAGTGTTTGAAGTCCTAATCAACATTGAGGCCTATTTTAATCCCTCTGCTTGGGATGTCAGGCTGTAGAACACTAATTAAGTTGATGAAAGACTACCAAACAAAATTAAAGGGACCTTTAGAGAGGCTGGCCGGGGACGGTTGGGGAATAAATCCTATCTATGAACTTTTTTGTAAGTAGCTGAATTTAGAAGTGACTTTCTTGTCCTGTCAACTCATGAGCACACCCAGCCTGGAAAGATTAAATGCCTTAATCCCATGGCCTCTCAGCTGGCTAGTAGTTTAATACCGTACAATTAGAAGCTAGTGGCATTTTGATGTTTTCGTATATTTGTGTAAGTTATAAAGCTGAATTAACAAGCTGATTTTATATGTAGCTTTGAGTTCAGTGTCACTGTTATTCTACACAAACACAAGGTCGTGCAGTTATCTTTATTGTGGTAAATTATTTCCAGAGGTGACCAACCATTGGAATCTGTTAACAATATGGCTGCTCCACTTTGCTTTATAGATTCCTGAGGGATCACTCCTGATGCACCTTTCAGGCCATTTTGACTAAATCACTTTCTTTTTCTTTTCTAACTTTAACTCATAGAAATCTCATGGGATGTGGAACCCATTTTGAGAAACGTGTCAAAGCAACTTTTGAAATGTAAGAAGCTAAGCAATTAGTGTCAGATTTTCCCTTGTGGAAAAAAAGATAAGAAAAATCAGTTAATATACGCTACAGAAGTAACTTAAGGAGATTCTGTACTAGTGGTACATTATATAAAAGGTTTTTTTTTTTTTAAAGCAACACACTCCTCTATAGGAAAGATTTATGCCATCTTTGGGTTGTTAATAGGCAAGGGCATTGATTTTCATTCAGATTTGGAACTGAAACAAATCATCATAACATTTTTTTTCCTGTTATATCATGTGTATTCCAAAAGCTTTTCATTTTATAAAGTCTTTGGAAATTTTTGAGAATGAAGAGTATACCAAATGTAGTACATTTAGTAGAAAAACTAAGTAAAGCTCAGATGTAGTCTCAGGATATTTTGTGGATTTCATATAGCCAGTCTTTTAGAGGCTCATTGGTTTCAGTTTTTTGTGGTGTGAATTCAACTGGTTTCAGTATGGGTTTAAAATTTAGTAGACATGTGAGTACCTGCCAGGTGCCAAGCCATGTGCTAGGTACAATCACACAGGCATCCTTACATACATCCTGTAAGGAATAATTATCCCAATTTTTTGGATAAGGACAGGGAGTCTCAAAAAAAACAAACTGACTCATCCACAAAAAAAAACTGACTTATCCATGATTATGTGATTAATCATCAGCAGAGTAAGAATTATAAATCAGGTCATCTGACCCTCAAAATCAATTATGCTTTCCAGTAAAGTTAATTTGTAGGAGAAAGTCTTGAAAACACTCCCTTATGCACTTTCTGTTGATTGTTGCAAGATCAGCAATCTGATTCATTAAAGGAAGATTTTGTTGCTGACTCGTTAAAGCAAAACGATGAAGTGTGTTGGTTAATACCATGGGCTTTGGAGTAAGGCCAGTATGGGAGGAAACCCTGACTCCTCTGTAACAGAGAAATTTCATAACTTTGAGTCAGTTTTGTTTGTTTTTAACTTCTAGGTGTCAGTTTCTTCATCTACAAAATGATGGTAATAGAACATATTTTTGTAGGGTTTAGTGAGGATTGAGTATAATACTGAATGTAGAGCATGTAGCAGAATACCCAACAGGTCCTAAAGATTCTTGGTAGCTATTAGTAGTAGTAATAGTGGTGGTATAGGAAGCTAATATATAAATTGGTCAAGGATAGATGCTTATTATTGTGTTTGGAGACATACAAAGACTTTCTTATTAATAACATTGAAGTATTAATCTCACTAAAGATTTTAGTGATACTCAGCCTTTGTATAGTATTTATGACTTTATGTAATGCTTTTTAAGGTGTTTTAAAATATGGAACCAGATTAGAACACTTTCAGATCATGCCCGTATTTTGATTACAGTTGCTATAGAGTAGGGATAGTGGCATGAATAAGTTCTAGACAGTTGAAGAGCCCCCAGCCCTTTTTGAAAATGTAAATATATATCATATATTTTCTGAGTCATTGAAAAAAGTTTATTTGACCAATTTATAGCAGAGAAGTTTGGCCTTTAAAGGACTCTACACTGAGAATATACGTGATCAGTCTTCACACATACACATATGCATATACACATACAGTTAAAGACTGATTATATTAAAATAAGCAGAAATTTCTCAAAACATAGACATAACATAATTTCATTTTTTATTTCTTGTAGGTATTTCAAAATACTACTTCATATGCATTTAGTCAATATACATCAAAGTGTTTAAAGTGGTAGACTTGAATAGTCTACAGACTATGGAATCAACAAAGTACAAAGAACCTTATGAAAAATGTGAATTTTAAATAGTCTTTGTAGATTTAATGTTAGGAGGGTGAAATTATAAATGTAGGAATGACTCATTCTTTTAGGGTAAACTAAATTTCTGTTGTTGGGAACTGATTTTGGAAATATTTATATTAAATAGAATTAAACAGACTAAAAGAAAAATCTCAACATTTGTGAACATGAAAGGGTGATTTGTGTGTGTGTGTGTGTGTGTGTGTGTTCTAATTTATTGATATCATCATCATCATCCCCCTCTTAATTAATCATCATCCTTTTAACTAAGCAATGAATTTTAATATGCTTTCACCTTCTGGTCTTCAGTATATGATCTGTTTTATAGCAAAAACATCTCAAATTTAAATTTAATTCCGTTTTCATTTCTTTTCTCAGATGATGAAACATGCTTGGTATAATTATAAACGTTACGCTTGGGGATTAAATGAACTGAAACCTATATCAAAAGAAGGCCATTCAAGCAGTTTGTTTGGTGAGTAGAATGTGCTTTGGTTTCTTAGTGACAGTAGCTTCTCTCCAATGAACACTGAACTTGTGGGTGGTGGAGGCGTTTTTGTAATACGGTGATCCTCCAGACCGTGTTGCTAGGAAACTTGCACACCTGATAGTGTTATCTGCAATGACTGTGCTTAGTGTGTCCTTTAAATAGAGCAGTGGCTACATATAGCATCATCTGTGTAACTTTAAAAATACCGATTTCTGGACGGCACCTCCAGAGATTTAATTTAATGGATATTGGGTTTAGCATCATGATTTTTGTCTTCCAGCATGATCTCCAATATAGGAACTTCGGTTGGCTCTTCCTGTTAGGTAAAAGCGGTGTGTTTATAGATAAGCTGGCCAAGGCGGCCAGTGTGGTGATCTTCACTGTATCTTAGTGGTTCTTAACTTTGGCTCTAGGTTTTTGTTTTTTGTGCCATGGAAGAGAAAGTGAAGATGGAGTAGGTCAGTTATTTGAACTTCCGTTTATCTATTCTTGCATGTTTTGCTGCATTTGATCCTTAGAGCAACCGTCTGCAGTTGGTAGTGTGGGTATTAATAACTGTTCCCATGTGGAGGTGGGGAAGCTAAAAAACAGAAAAATTAGATGGATCCTTTGGGTCACAGACCCACCCAGTCTCTTCTCACTGTACTTGATTTCTCACTTCTAAAAGTCTTGTCTATAAGTGACATGATGAAGGGGATGGAGTATTATTCCATGACTTCTCAATTCACCATAGAAGACATAACTTACCATGCTTTAACTGAAGGTGTTAAATTCTATCAATTAATATAATAAACGACGGTATTAGCTGGCATTTATTGAGCACTTACTGTGTGCCACGTGCCGTTTGTGCGTAATCTCACTTAACCTCATTATTATGTACATTTTATAGATGAGAAAAATGAAGCTTAGAAAGTAGCTTCCCCAGAGTTTCCCACCTACTATCTGGCAGAGCTGGAACTTGAACCTCAGGGTGACTGACACCAGAGTCTGTTCCTAATCACTGTCTTTGTTGGTTACCATTGAGTATGCTTCAACTCGTGGCAACTTTATGTATAACAGAATGAAACATTGTCCGGCTCTGCACCATCTCCATGATCTTTGTTAAGTTAGAGCC
The DNA here is from genome assembly GCA_030035585.1 of Dugong dugon. Classification (NCBI taxonomy): domain Eukaryota; kingdom Metazoa; phylum Chordata; class Mammalia; order Sirenia; family Dugongidae; genus Dugong; species Dugong dugon. The sequence goes on along the minus strand of CM057464.1, from coordinate 139,182,184 downwards.
TGTTGTTGGGGCTATTGTGTCAATCCATCTCATTGAGGGTTTTCCTCTCTACACTATGTTTTTCTCTTTATTTAGCACCTTCCATGTGTCAACTGTACTTCCCTCACTGGAGTTATTAAAACCAATTCCAGCCTTTGCAAAGCTCATGAACTCTAGTATAAAACATGTATGTGCAGACTGTGAATTATCAGAACACAAGGTGGATTAGTAGATGTTCATATGAAGGAATGAGGACAGGGAGGGAGAGCTAGGAATAGTGAAGTAAGGAGGCTGGGTGGCCGATCACAGTGATACAGTATGGAGATGAAGAAAGCTTCAGCCTGGAGCAGTGGCAGTAAAAGTAATTTCAGACATTTCTAAAGTAGTGTTTTCAGGACTTGGTGACCAGTTAGCATGGGTGATGAGGGGAAGGACTCAAAGAAAGAAACCCTGAAACTTAATGCCAAATCAGAGGTCTTGGGGAACCCTGGCCAGTAAACTCAAGTATAGCAGCGACTACCAGGGTCTCAAATGTACGAATTGTTATTTCCATCTCAATTGTTTACATCATGGGACTGTGTTTATCAAAGACAAAAAGAAGTGCTTAAAATTAGAGGGGTGTGTGTGGTGTTTTGTGTGTTGCTTTGTTTTATTCTTTGTATTTCCCACAATCTATATGTTAAAACTTGTCCTTGGTATACTACCATTTCACATTTGTTTTTCCAACAATCTTTTCTTTTTTTTTCCTTTACCTTGCCTCTTGTCTTTAGCTTGTGTTCTTTTCTCATTCTCCTCCCTCCCTCTCTCCTTCTTTTTCCCCTCCTTTAGGCTTCAACAGTCCTAATACTGCTGAACTTCCTTAATGGCCATTAGGTCCCCTTTGGTAAAGATCTCCCATTTACCAAAGGTTACTGAGGAAAAATTCAGCCAATATTGAATCTAATTTGCTACTGAAATGTGAATTGCCTCTATTAATCTTTTATTTTAAACATATTAAAATTCCATTTAATTGAAACCACAAGTGTTTGGCTCCCAACCAAAAAATCACCTACTTTCTTAATTTCTTAGTCAGTTTGGTGACTGGCATAAGATAGGGTAATGAGTTTCTTTTCAGTAAGCCATGAGTATTTAGGAATGCTGGGACCTTGAAGTTTTATCATTTTTATTTTCTTATTTTTTGTTATAACTTTTAAAAAATCTAATTCAATTTTTGCTTTTATCTTAATTAAATTTTCTTATACCATTAAGAAATCAGTTATATGATTTACCGTAATCTTTATAAAAAAGATCGTTTGATTCTCTGTTAATACAAACATTGATAGTTTTAAAATTATTATTGAGCATTAAAAACATACTCTTTTTACTTTATTTTTTAAATACACTTTTCATTGGATTTCCATAATCCATGTAAGAACTTTTTCTATTAAAAAAAAGCTTCAGGTATTAGTATAAGGAAATGAAACATTAATAATTTAAATGGTATTTATCTCTCTCTATCTTCAAATTAAAGTAGAATATGTAAAGATTTCCTTAGTATACTAATATCAATATATTGGAGCTTGTTACAAGTAATTATAAAGTTCTCCTTTTTACAGATGAGGAGAACTTTTAAATGACTTATTTACCCCACTCCTTAATCAAGTTCCTTATCTGTGAATAGCAAATAACCAAAACCAAACCAAACCTGTTGCTGTCGAGTTGATTCTGACTCATAGCAACCCTATAGGACTGAATAGAACTGCCCCATAGGGTTTCTAAGGAGCAGCTGGTGGATTCGAACTGCCAACCTTTTGGTTAGGAGCTGAACTCTTAACCACTGTACCACCAGGTCTCCAGAAATCTGAAGCTGATACCATATTTCAATATGCCCACTTTAAAATAGCCCCTTCTCTTCCCTTGAATCCATAGTTCTTTCCAAAAAATAAACCAAAAAAAAAAAAAAAAATTGCTGTTGAGTTGATTCCAACTCATGATGACCCCATGTATGTCAGATTAGAACTGTGCTTCATGGGGTTTTCAATGGCTGATTTTTCAGCAGTGGATCAATCACTAGGCTTTTCTTCCTAGGCACCTCTGGGTGGCCTTGAACTGCCAACCTTTTGGTTAGCAGCCAACCTCGTTAATCATTTGCTTCACCCAGGGTTTTCATCCAGAAAATCATATTTTAAAGAAAATTGGATAAAATATTAAATGTCAGTTTTTTTCTCTTTATGCTTAGGTAACATTTAGAATACATAGTTTTGAGAATTAAATATTTTTGTATTCTGTTACTTGAGTTTTCTAACGGTAATTTCTCAATTTGGTATTTTAAAGGAGTGTGCCAATAAATAGTTTCCATTTATATTTATAAACGTGGTCCTAGATTATCTAGAACACCAGTTATCTGTAGAAAGTATAGTACCTACACTTTGAACTGTCATTCATTGGGCATCACCAGAACGATTGTGAGCACACCATGAGGGACAGAGACATGAACAAGAATGACCTCTTTGTTCTAAAGGAGTTTACAGACTAAAAGACGAGCATACGTGTAATTATAATACAACACAAAAGTGATGACTGCCAAAACACCATCAAGTCTTCATGACAAAGGAGTTCAGAAAAAAAAAAAAACACAAAGCCCCAGGGGCTGGGTAGTTGGGTCGAGCATTGGGTTGAGCGCTAGAAATCAGACAGGACTTCATAGAGGAGGTGGAATTTCATTTTAGAGTAATGGTTTCTTAGAGCCATCACTAAGCAGTTTTAGATCTAATTATATTTAGATGGTTCTGCACAGGTGCACTTTGTGTAATTACATTAAAATAAACATGGGTGTTGCTCCTTTGTTTTAGGTCTGTTATTTTCTTGCTAGAGAATGCAATCACAAATGAAATTTTTCTAAGAGATTTATTTCTACAATTCAGGAGAAACTTTACAGATTAATGTATCAGCCTATAGCCTGTGATAATTTTTATTTTGGTTTTGGTGAAGTTTTCATTTTTCTTCCTCTGAAAAAATTTTAGACTGTGTTCAGTTTTACTGCTTAATAATAAATTCAGTATCAAACACCTCCCCTTTTCCAAGATGTGGTTGATTTGTATGTATGTACTTGTCAAAAGTATTTTTATTGAATATTTTCCTACTATTTTCAGGTAACATCAAAGGAGCAACAATAGTTGATGCCTTGGATACACTCTTTATTATGGGAATGAAAGATGAATTTCAAGAGGCAAAATCATGGATTGAAAAAAATTTAGATTTTAATGTGGTAAGTGAAATAAAAGCTGCTAAGTCAATTCTTAAATGGAGTCCTGCTGGTGCAGTGGTTAAAGCACTCAGCTACAAACTGAAAGGTCGGCTGTTCAAATCCACCGGCTACCCTTCAGGAGAAAGATGTGATAATCTGCTTCTGTAAAGATTACAGTCTTGGAAACCCTATGGGTCAGTTCTGTTCTGTCCCACAGGGTTGCTGTGAATTGAAATCTACTCAATGGCAGTGGGTTTGGCTTTTTTGGAATTCAGTTCTTAAATTTCAGTTAACGAGTTCTGTAGTGAGGCAAATTATTATATTGTGTTGTAGCCTAGCAGAAACAAGTAATGCAATTTGTAAATAGTAAGAATATTACCACGCTGTGTTCTTAACTTGCCTTCCTTATCACTCAGATATGTGTCTTTTGTTTTTGGCAAATTAAAGGTAAGAGAAAATTAATTAATATTTATTGAGACCTATATGTTACAGGTATTCTTGTTCAAGTCCGACAGCAAACCTACGGTATGAGTATTGTTTTCACATCTTTACAGATTAAAAATCTGAGCCTCACAGGCTTACTCCACACCACACAGCTAGTTGTGTGTCAGAGCTGTGATTCTGTGTGGCTCCAGTGCTTGTGCTTTTATACTGAGACATGGTGTGTCCGTCAGCAGTAACATCCACTTTCCCATAAATAAGGGGAAACTTGGAAACTTTGCTGATCATATACTTAGATCAATAAAAATTTTTTACAATATATGTATGACATGTGTTTAAAGTTTTTGTATTTGTACTCTCATTATTAGCAAATACCTCTAAACACATTGTATGCTAAGAGAAAGGCTCAGAATTAAGAATTGTGGACGCTTTAATTTTTTTTGTTTTTTAATCGTGGTTTAAGTGAAAGTTTACAATTCAAGTAAGTTTCTCATACAAAAATTTATATACACATTGTTATGTGACCCTAGTTGCTCTCTCCATAATGTGACAGCACACTCTTCCCTTCCACCCTGGATTTCCCGTGTCCATTCAACCAGCTCCTGTCCCTTTCTGCCTTCTCATCTCGCCTCTGGACAGGAACTGCCCATTTAGCCTCATGTATCGACTTGAGCTAAGAAGCACTCTCTTCATGGGTATCATTTTATGTCTTACAGTCTAGTCTAATCATTGTCTGAACAGTTGGCTTCGGGAATGGTTTCCATTCTGGGATAACAGACAGTCTGGAGACCATGTCTTCTGGGGTCCTTCCAGTCTCAGTCTGGCCTTTTTACTAGAATTTGAGTTCTGCACCCCACTTTTCTCCTGCTCTGTCAGGGACTCCCCATTGTATTTCCTGTCAGGGCAGTCACTGGTGGTAGCTGGGCACCATCTAGTTCTTCTGGTCCAAGGCTGATGGAGTCTTTGGTTTATGTGGCGCTTTCTGTCTCTTGGGCTAATATTTTCCGTGTGTCTTTAGTGCTCTTCATTCTCCTTTGCTCCAGGTGGGTTGGGGCCAATTGATGCATCTTAGATGGCCACTCACTAGATTTTAAGACCCCAGACGCCACTCACCAAAATAGGATGCAGCACATTTTTTTAATAAACTTTGTTATACCAATTGATTTAGATATCCCCTGAAACTATGGTCCCCAGACCCTCGCCCTGGCTACTCTGTCTTTTGAAGTGTTTGGTTGTATTCAGGAATTTTCTTAGCTTTTGGTTTAGTCCAGTTGTGCTGACTTCTCCTGTATTGTGTGTTGTCCTTCCTTTCACCTAAGATAATTCTTATGTACTATCTAGTTAGTGAATACCCCTCTCCCTCCCTTCCCACACTCCTAACCATCAAAGAATGTTTTCTTCTGTGTTTAAATCTTTTCTTGAGTTCTTATAATAGTGGTCTCATATAATACTTATCCTTTTGCGACTGACTAATTTCACTCAGCATAAAGCCTTCTAGATTCATCCACGTTACAAGGTGTTTCACAGATTCATCCTTTTTCTTTATCGTTGCATGGTATTCCATTGTATGAATATACTAAAATTTTATCATCCATTTGTCCGTTGATGGGCACCTAAGTTGTTTCTATCTCTTTGCTATTGTAAATAGTGCTGCAGTGAACACGGGTGTGCGTATATGTATTGGTGTGACAGCTCTTATTTCTCTAGGGTATATTCCAAGGAGTGGGATAGCTGGATCGTATGGTACTTCTATTTCTAGCTTTTTAAGGAAGCGCCAAATTGATTTCCAAAGCGGTTGTACCATTTTACATTCCCACCAACAGTGTATAAGTGTCCCAGTCTCTCCATGACCTCTACAACATTTATTATTTTTTGGATTAATGCTGGCCTTGTTGGGATGAGATGGTATCTCATTGTAGTTTAGATTTGCATTTCTGTAATGGCTAATGATTGTGAGCATTTCCTCACAATGTGTCTGTTAGCTGCTGGAATGTCTTCTTTGGCAAAGTGCCTGTTCATATCCTTTGCCCATTTTTTAATTGGCTTGTTTGTCTTTTTGCTTTTGAGGTTTTGCAGTATCTTGTAGATTTTAGAGATTAGACACTGATCAGATTTGTTGTAGCCAAAAATTTTTTCCCAGTCTATGGGTTGTCTTTTGACTCTTTTTGTGAAGTGTCTTGATGAGCATAAATGTTTGATTTTTAGGAGCTCCCAGTTACCTAGTTTTTCTTTTGGTGTTTGTGCATTGTTAGTAATGTTTTGTATTCTGTTTATGCCATGTATTAGGGCTCCTAGCATTGTCCCTATTTTTCCTTCCATGATCTTTATTGTTTTAGATTTTATACTTAGGTTTTTGATCCATTTTGAATTAATTTTTGTGCATGGTGTGAGGTATGGGTCTTGTTTCAGTTTTTTGAAGATGGATATCCAGTTATGCCCATACCATTTGTTAAAGAGACTGTCTTTTCCCCATTTATTGGGTTTTGGGCCTTTGTCAAATATTAGCTGCTCATAGGTGGATGAATTTACGTCTGGATTCTCAATCCTGTTCCATTGGTCTATGTATCTGTTGTTGTACCAGTACCAGGCTGTTTTGACTACCGTGATGGTATAATAGGTTCTAAAATCAGGTAGTGTGAGGCCTCCCACTTTATTCTTCTTGTTCAGTAATGCTTACTTATCCAGGGCCTCTTCCCTTTCCATATGAAGTTGGTGATTTGTTTCTCCATCTCATTAAAAAATGCCATTGGAATTTGGATCAGGATTGCATTGTATCCGTAGATTGCTTCAGGTAGAATAGGCATTTTCACAATGTTGAGTCTTTCTATCCACGAGCAAGGTATGTTTTTCCACTTATTTAGGTCTCTTTTGGTTTCTTGCAGTAGTGTCTTGTAGTTTTCTTTGTATAGGTCTTTTACATCTGTAGTTGGATTCGTTCCTAACTATTTTATCTTCTTAGAGGCTATTGTAAATGGTATTGATTTGGTGATTTCCTCTTCAAAGTTCTCTTTGTTGGTGTAGAGGAATCCAGCTGACTTTTGTATGTTTATCTTGTATCCTGATACTTTGCTGAAATCTTCTGTTAGTTCCAGTAGTTTTCTTGTGGATTCTTTGGGGTTTTCCGTGTATAAGATCATATCATCTGCAAATTGAGATACTTTTACTACTTTCTTACCAATTTGGATGCACTTTATTTCTTTTTCTAGCGTACTTGCTCTGTCTAGGACCTCTAGCACAATGTTGAATAAGAGTGATAATAAAGGACATCCTTGTCTGCTTCCCATTCTCAAAGGGAATGCTTTCAGACGCTCTCCATAGGATGATGTTGGCTGTTGGCTTTGTATAAATGCTCTTTATTATGTTGAGGAATTTCCCTTCTATTCCTATTTTGCTGGGAGTGTTTATCATGAGTGGGGGTTGGACTTTGTCAAATGCCTTTTCTGCATCGGTTGATAAGATCATGTGGTTCTTGTCTTTTTTTATTTATGTGCTGGATTACATTGATTGTTTTTCTAATGTTGAACCATCTCTGCATATCTGGTATGAATCCCACTTGGTCATGGTGAATCATTTTTTTGATACGTTGCTGAATTCTGTTGGCTAGAATTTTGTTGAGGATTTTTGGGTCTATGTTCATGAGGGATATTGGTCTGTAATTTTCTTTTTTGTGGTGTCTTTACCTGGTTTTGGTATCAGGATTATGCTGGTTTCATAGAATGAGTTTGGTAGTATTCCATCCTTTTCTATTCTCTGAAATACCTTTAATAGTAGTCGTGTTAACTCTTCTCTGAAAGTTTGATAGAATTCTCCAGTGAAACCATCAGGGCTGGGGATTTTTTTGTTAGGAGTTTTTAAATTACCTTTTCAATCTCTTCTTTTGTTATAAGTTTATTTAGTTGTTCTACTTCTGTTTGTGTTATTCTAGGTAGGTAATGTGTTCCTAGAAATTTGTCCATTTAGGTTTTCAAATTTTTTAGAGTAAAATTTTTCATAGTATTGCATTATGATTCTTTTAATTTCAGTTGGGTCTGTTGTGATATCGCCCATCTCATTTCTTATTCAGGTGATTTGCTTCCTCTCCTGTTTTTCGTTTGTCAGTTTGGCCAGTGGATAATCAATTTTGTTGATCTTTTCAGAGAACCAGCTTTTGGTCTTCTTAACTCTTTCAATTGTTTTTCTATTTTGTATTTTATTTAATTCTGCTCTTATTTTTATTATTTGCTTTCTTTTGGTGCCCAAGGGCTTCTTTTGCTACGCTGCTTCTATTTGTTCGAGTCGTAAAGTTAATGTTTTGATTTTGGCCCTTTTTCTTCTTTTTGGATGTGTGCATTTATTGCTGTCAACTGACCTCTGAGCACTGCTTTTGCTGTGTCCCAAAAGTTATGGTAGGATGTGTTTTCATTCTCATTTGATTCTGTGAGTTTCTTTATTCCATCCTTAATTTCTTCTATAACCCAGTAGTTTTTGAGCAAGATGTTGTTCAGTTTTCATGTGTTTATTTTTTTCCTTTGTTTTTTCTGTTACTGATTTCTACTTTTATGACTTTATGGTCAGAAAAGATGTTTTGTAATATTTTGATGCTTTAGATTCTGTTAATGCTTGCTTTATGGCCTAACATATGGTCTATTCTGGAGGATGTTCCATATGCATTGGAAAAGAAAGTATAGTTGACTGCTGCTGGGTGGAACATTCGGTATATGTCTCTGAGATCAAGTTGGTTGATTGTAGCATTTAGATCCTCTGTGTCTTTGTTGAGCTTCTTTCTGGAAGTTCTGTCCTTCACCAAAAGTGATGTGTTGAAGTCTCCTACTACTATTGTGGAGCTGTCTGTTTCTTTTCAATGCTATTAGAGTTTGTTTTATGTATTTTGGAGCCCTGTCCTTGGGTGCGAAACATTTATTGCCATTATGTCCTCCTGGTGTATTGACCATTTAATCATTGTATAGTGTCCTTCCTTATCCTTTGTGGTGGATTTTACTTTAAAGTCTATTTTTTCAGAGATTAATATTGCCACTGCTGCTCTTTTTTGAGTGTTGTTTGCTTGATATATTTTTTTCCATCCTTTGAGTTTTAGTCTGTGTCTTTAAGTCTAAAGTTTGTCTCTTGTAGGCAGCATATAGACAGATTGTGTTTTTTTATCCCATCTACCACTCTCTGTCTCTTTATTGGTGCATTTAGTCCCTTTACATTCAGCGTAATTATTGATAGGTATGAGTTTAGTGCTGTCATTTTGATGTCTTTTTTTGTGTGTTGTTGACAGTTTCTGTTTCACTTAATTCTCTATGCCAAGTCATTTTTCTTTATGTATTTTCTTTTCATCTTTTTCATTGTTGTTGATTTTGTATTTGCTGAGTTTTTGTATTTTTTAGTTTTTTATTTTGATTTGTAGGGTTGTTAGTTTCCTTTGTGGTTATCTTAATATTTACCCCTGTTTTTCTAAGTTTATACCAGTCTTTTATTGCCTTGACTTCCTCTCCATATGAAAGATCTATGGCTACATTTTTTTGGTCCCTCATTTTTGTTTTAATGTTGTCATCTTTTGCATTTTGACTCTCTGTTTCCCTATTTACAGTGTTTTAGCTTTGATTTATTTTTGTGACTTCCCTATCTGGGTTGATATCTGGTTGCCCTGTCCTGTGTTCTAGTCTTGGGTTGTTATCTGATGTTGTTGATTTTCTAACTGAAGGACTCCCTTCAGTATTTCTTGTAATTTTGGTTTGGTTTTTGCAAATTACCTGAATTAGGAAATTCCCTAATTTCGCTGTCATATTTGAGAGACAATTTTGCTGGATATAAAATTCTTGGCTGGCATTTTTTTTTTCCTTCAAGGCTTTATATATGTAATCCCATTGCCTTCTTGCCTGCATGGTTTCTGCTGAGTAGTCTGAGCTTATTCTAATTGACTCTCCTTTGTAGATGACTTTTCTTCTATCCCTAGTCGCTCTTAAAATTCTCTCTTTATCTTTGGTTTTGGTAAGTTTGATTATAATATGTCTTGGTGACTTTCTTTTGGGATCTACCTTATGTGGGGTTCAATGAGCATCTTGGATAGATATCTTCTCACATTTCATGATATCAGAGAAGTTTTCTGTCAACAAATTTTCAACAATTTTGTCTGTATTTACTGTTATCCCCCCCGTTCTGGTATTCCAATCACTTGTAGGTTATTTCTCTTGATAGAGTCCCACATGACTCTTAGAGTTTCTTCATTCTTTTTAATTCTTTTATCTGATTTTTCCTCAAATAAGTTGGTGTCAAGAGCTTTATCTTCAATATCACTAATTCTAACTTCTACTGCCTCAATTCTGCTCCTATGACTCTATGGAGTTGTCTAATTCTGAAATTTTATTGTTAATCTTCTGGATTTCTGATTGCTGTCTCTGTATGGATTCTTGCAGCCTATTAAATTTGGCATTATGTTCTTGAATTACTTTTTTAAATTCCACTACTACTGTGTCTGTATGTTGCCTGGTTGTTTCTGCATTCTGTCGAATTTCCTTTCTTATTTCTAGAAGAGTTCTGTATATTAATCTTTTTTATTCTGTCTCTGGTAATTCCAAGAAGTTCTCTTCCTCCAGAGAATGTATTGATTCTTTATTTTGGGAGCTTGCTGAAGCCATTGTGGACTGCCTCTTTATATCACTTGATAGTGACTGTTGTCTCCAAGCCATCAATAATTTGTTATAATTTTATTTTGTGTTTGCTTAGTGAGACCTAGCTTCTTATTTTGTTTTGTTTTCATATGCCCAAATAGGCTGCTCCTGTGCATTAGTTTGATTTTTGACTCCTTTAGATCTCTCATGTCCTGTCATCAGGTAGTTGGTTCTGTAGCTAAGTATGTGCATGCCAGAGTTCGTTAAGATTTCCTATATGGGATCAGCTCAGGTGTGCAGGTGGTCGATCACCAAGTGTGTGATGCAGGCTCTCACCCCCAGTCCTAGAGAGGCATGGGTGATTGGTGTAGGCACTGGACTCTGGCTGTGGTAGGGGATCACGCACTGAGTCAGGCAGGGAGCCCACGGCTGCCCCTGAGAATCTGAAAGAAAAGCGTGTCCCTATCCTCTAGGGTGAATTGGTAGGTAAGTTCTGCAGCTGGGCTAAGAGCGCCCCACTATGTTGGCTGCAAAGACTCAAGGGCACCACTCTGTCCTGAACTCCTGTAGCAGGTGACTAGGCACTTTAGGAGCTATCAGCAGTCCTCAAGACCCTGCTGCAGATCGATAAAAGTGCGTACTTGAGGGGCAGGGCTGTTTCGAGGATCACAAATCTGCCCGTTCACAGCTGAAGCAGTTGAAGTCAAACTTCAGATGTTTATCCTGTTGTACTGTGGTAGTGAGGGCCAACGCTGTTGAGATGGGTCCCCACAAGTTTATACAGGGGTGTATGGCACTCAGAGTCTGGGGACCCCTGATTTCTATGGCCAGCAAAGAAGTTGTGCCGACCCTGTGCTCCTGGCCTAGGGGATCCAGCAGCTTATTTGTTCCCTCTCCAAGGCCAGGAGAATGGGTCAGGGCATCTTTTGGGATCTATTTCCTGCCCAGTGGACTCCAGGTGCAGAGCAGGGAGGGAGGCGGTAAAAGGAAGAGAGGTTTTTCTCAAATCCGGTGCAGAGCACAAAGATAGGAGGTAGAAGGGAGAGAGGTTTTTCCCTAATGAGCTTTTTTTTAACTCACCGCGAAGGGGTGCGTGCATGTACTTATCCTAGCCTCTTGGGAGCTGCTCTTCACTGGTTCGGAGTGTCCAAGCAGAATCTCTGCTGCCAGGTCTCTCTCGATGTGGAAACTGCTTCTCCAGTGCGTGCACAGCACAGCTGTTTGCCTGCTTCACCGTGGCCTGGTGTGGCTGTGTCTCTGCTGTGTCACTGCTGCAGCTCTAGTGCTCCTGACCTCTTCCAAATGATCTTCCTCTCCTGTATGACTCAGATGGGTTTCTTAACCTTGCCTTGTTCAGGGCTGCCAGATGTTCACATAGAATCAAATCACTTGTTTTTCCAGGTCTTTGTTGTAAGAGGGATATAGGAAGGGTCTAATTAGTCCGCCGTGTTGACCACGCCTCCTGTATGTTAATCTTTTGTATTGTACCTCTGGTAATTCCAAGAAGTTCTCTTCCTCCGGAGGATTTCTTGATTCTTTGCTTTGGGATCTTACTGAAGCCATCATGATCTGCCTCTTTATGTGATTTGATATTGACTGTTCTCTCCAAGCCATCAATAAGTTATTGTATTTTATGTTTGCTTACTGTGTCCTCGCTTCTTGGTTTTTTTTTTTTTTGTTGTTGTTGTTGTTTGTTTGTTTTGATATACCCAAATAGGCTGCTGGCATGAGCTAGTTTGATTATTGATGCCTTTGTAACTCTAATGTCCTGTCACCAGGTGGTTAGATCTGTTACTAGGTGTATGAGTCCCAGAATCTGTTTACTTTTCTTGTGTGTACTCAGCTCAGGTGACCAGGTAGTCAGTCACCAACTGTGTGGTGTAGGCTCTCACCTACAGTCCTAGATGGGCAGAGATGATTGAAGTAGGCACAGGTATCGGGTTGCAGTAGGGGATCAAGTGCTGAGCAAGTCAGGGGGCTGATGGCTGCCCCTGAGTGTCTGGGAGGAACCTGTGTCCCTGTTCCCTATAGTGTACAGGTGGGTTGGTTTTGCTGCCGGAGTATGGGCACCCAGTTCTGTTAGCTGTAAGGACTAGGAGGCACCACTTATTCTTGGACCCCTTTTGTAGGTGGCATAGGTGAAGCCACCAGTCCTCAGGCCCCTGATGTAGGTAGATGAGGACCCTGCTTAATGGGCAGAGCAGTGTGAAATGTCAGGAACCTGCCACTTCACCATATAGCTGATACAGTTGAAGTTAGGCCTCAGGTATATACTCTGATGTATTGTGTAAAAAGGGCCTATGCTGCTGTGATGGGCCCACACAGGCCTATGCAGGGGTGAAAGGCATTCAAAGTCCATGGACCCCTTATGCCGGTGCCTAGGCAAAGGAGGTATGCCTGCCCTGAGTTCCCAGTTTAGGGGTGCTGGCAGATTATTTTTTCCCGTTTGTTAATTTGTTCTCTCTCCAAGGCTGGGAGAATGGCTCATGGCACATGACAGGTCCTACGTCAAGCCTGCGGGACACAGCAATCACTGAAGCCGGCCCGGGATCCACTGCTCAGAGGGGAGGAGGCAGCCAAATGGGAGAGAGGTTCTTTCCAGATGGGGAGTTTTTTGATCCATGTCATGGGTTAAATGCATGTACTTGTCTTTTGCCGATTGAGCGCTGCTTTTCACTGGTTCTGGAGGCTTGAGTAGACTCTCCACTGCTTGGTCTCTCTCAATGTGGAAAATGCATCCTGAATGCCACTGCTTGCCTCACCACACATGCAAGCCAATCTGGCCTGCAAGGTCCCAGTTCCTACTGGGTCAGGTCTGGCAACTCCTAGCTGCTTCCAAACCGTGTCTCCCTCCCCCTACCTCTCAGTCCAATTCCTCAATTTTGCCTTTGATGTTCAGGGCTCCTAGATTATCATATATAATTGATCCCCTTGTTTTTTGGGGTCTTTGTTGTAAGAGGGACCCCAGGAAGTATCTGACTACTCTGCCATCTTGGCCCCACCCCCAGAATCCGTTTAATACTTCTTGATAATTTAGAGCTGGGAAGACTACTTCTTGTCAGATCTAACTAGTCACCCTGTCATTTCTTGAGTTATTCACTTATGTTTGCATTATTGACATTATTTTTAATTTGAGATTACTTTGCAGAAATCCTTTTAAACCTCTTGTCAATTTGGTACCAAACTCAAAAAACCAAGCCCATTGCCATTAGTCAATTCTGACTCATAGCGACTCTATAGGACAGAGTAGGACTACAATATCTTTCTCCCGTGGAGTGGCTGGTGGGTTCGAACTGCCAACTCTTCAGTTAGAAGCTGAGTGCTTTAACCACGGAGCTACCAGGGCTCCTGTCTGTTTGGTAAGGATTCAGTAATATCTGTAAATCCCCATAACTGAGCACAAGTAAGCTGATGTATGTTGAAAATGAACCAAGAAAGAAGGTGTTTCTGCTGACCCTTTGGGAGCCCTCATTTTCCCATAGTACAAGTTAGGGCACCGCTGTCAGTCAGAATAGTAAAGAGTAGTAAAGTTGGATTAATGTTTGGATTAAGAACATATAAATCAAAAGTTTCAACATCTTGTTCCTACACCCCTAATTAATTGTCATATACTCCCCATTTTAGAGACTGCTGCCTTAAAGGGCAAGCAGATGAGTCTGTGTTTCATCTGCCTTATAACTGAATCTACAATACAAAGGAGATGGTATTCCAATATAAAGGGACCTTGGAGATCATTATGTTCAGTCCTTGTATTTTAATGATGAGAAAACAGGCCTAAGGAGCTAGTGATTTGCTCAAGCTTATGCAGCTATTGGATAGGATAGCTATGTAGTAGCTCTGATATTACTGAAAGAACTAAGTATGAAAAATTAAGGTGATGGAAAAAAGTATGTTTCTATTTGCAGGTTTGTTCTGTCTTATAATACTTTTGTCCTGCCTTGTTGTTATATGTAAATTCAGCTATCTGTCTTGAAAAACCTATGGGCTTATCTTCAGCTGTAATATGGGAGAGAGAATGGATAGTGTTTCTCTCTCTCCCTTCCTGCATCCGTCTGTTCTTCCATCCCTTCAGCCTTCCTTTTCCTTTTCAAGAATAAGAATTAGATTCCTCCAAAATCTAATAATGGAAGACAGGAAAGTAGACTTTAGTGGCATTAGATTTGCACAATGCCCAGGTCCCTTGTTGATTCTTGGCAGCAATTACTATTTGGGGAGGGGGCCAGCAAAGCAGGCCTGGTGTAGTTAAGAGGACTAAGCACAAAGACCTTTCAGAGTAACAGACAGGATGTTGCTGTAAGGGAAGGCGGTTGGCTGACTGATACCACAGCCCAGTGACATGAATGTTTCTCGTGGGTCATGGGGACCTGTGAGAAAGCAGAGTGAATCTAGTGGAGATACCAAATTATCTGGAAGAATAAGTTACTCAGCCTCCTTACTTGTAAGAGAGAAGGATTGGCTTTATCATTGAGTGATCACTGAGATACTGAACTTTAAAGTTTTCTTGTGTATTTAAAGTTTTATTTTTATTCTTTCAATAAGATTTTATCTCATTAGCTTATAGGCTTTTGTGTGGAATATCATTTTAGAACTGATTCATGTATTAGAAATCAAGATAAAAAAAACAAGCATGAAATTATAATCTTGGGCTATAGCTTTCAAAGTATGCTCTTAAAAATCATAGCCATAGATCTCAAATTTGTCATTACATCATTCTTAATGTAAGAGTTTTTAAAACATATTTGCTGCACTTCTGTCTTTGGGTATTGCCATATTTTTCCCTTAAAAAAAAAATAAAAAGTGATCCATAATATCCAAATGATAGTATTCCCCATATTAAAATTAGTAGTAAATCTAAATTTAGGAACGATACATTGATTCACTCTTCTAATCATAATATATAAACTTCTTCAGCTTATTTTTTTTTTGGTTGGTTTTAATATGCCACATATGAAAACTTATACAGTGAAGCCTGTGAAAGCTGGAACTCTGAGGGACTGTCTTGTTGTTCTGGGTCTCACACGTTTTCCGCCTTTGAGAGGTTACCGTTTTACCACTTTTCTGGCACTCTATTTGTGGAAGATATTTGTGTTTCCCTTCTCTGATAGGTTTCTGCCTTACACGAGTGCTGGCTCTCACAGGTTTTACTGTAGTTATTCACCCATTCTTCCTAGAGATTCAAGTGATTATTTCAACAATTATACAATTTGCCTTGTAAAGTACTGTGAAATTTTTCCATTTGTCTGAATGAAGGAGAAATGGGAAAAAGGTAAACAAAAACAGAATAAAATATTTTATTTTTGGGGATAATGTGTAGTATCATTCAAGTTTGGATATGTTATTGATCATTTTTTTCTGATAAAAGTATTTTAGTTGACAGTGAGAGTATTACAAAAAAAATTAATGTGTTCAAACTTATTACAAGGGAAAAATAAGGATGAAACTGAAATAGAAATACTGTTGTTGAGATGGAGCCATGGTGGTGCAGTGGTTCAGAGCTCTGCTGCTAACCAAAAGGTTGGCAGTTCGAATCCACCAAGCACTCCTAGGAAACTCTATGGGGCAGTTCTGCTCTGTCCTACAGGGTCACTATGAGTTGGAATCGACTCGATGGCAATAGGTTTTGGTATTGTTGAGAGTTGGTTTATCCTATGATGTTTTTGAGTATAAACAAATCTTACAGTTAAGAATGATTTTGTTTATATGTGAAATTTCAATTTGCATCACTTAAAGGTGTAAAGTAAATGCTTTTTATTGGTTTATACTGTCATAACTAACACTCATTTACTTTTAGTTAAGGCATAGCTATTTGATTCAATTTGCATACTTGGTAGCACAAAGTTCAAATGACTTTAATAACCGACATAAAATAAATCACGTGGATAACATATTCTTGGGAATAGGAGCAAGGACTTCACACGTGGAGGTTAATATTCAGTTCAGGCATCTGCAGAGGAACACAGGTGTGGGCAGAAAACCCGAAGAGGAGACTCCAGTGGGTGAATTTTCCGGTTGTAATGCAAAATAATCTTAGAGACAAAGAACCTAAAATTAATTCTTACTCATTCACTCTTCAAGTATCAAATATTTGCTAAGTACCTTCTAAGGACCAGGTACTTACACTCATGGAGCCTATAATCTAGAAGGAATCAGACTACCTTAGCTAAAACTAAAACAAAACCAAACCTGTTGCCGTCAAGTCAATTCTGACTCATAGAAACCCTATAGGACAGAGTGGAAGTGCCCCAGAGGGTTTCCAAGGAATAGCTGGTAGATTCAAACTGCCGACCTTTTGGTTAGCAGCCTGAGCTAACAGTGAGAGTAACTTAACTACTGCGTCACCAGGGCTCCAAAGTTATCTAAAGAAAGAAGGAAAGAGGAAACTAACTACAGTACTGAGTACCTGATACATACCAGGTACTATGCTAGATGATTTTTTTTTCATAGGTTTTCTAATTTAACCTTTATGAGAGCCGTATAGGAATAGTGGTATTTTCTCTATTTTTATAGATGAAGTAGTTAATTAATCTGCCTAAAGTTAAGAGCTGTGATTTGACCAAGGTCTGTCTAACCACTATGCATCTGTCACTTTGTCTACTCTATTGGCTTGAGTGTTGCTGTGATGCTGGAAGCTATGCCACTGGTATTTTGAATACCAGCAGGATAACCCATGATGTGCAGGTTTCAGCTGAGCTTCTGGACTAAGACAGACTAGGAAGAAGGACCTGGCAATCTACTTCTAAAAAAAATTGGTCAGTGAAAACCTTATGTATAGCAGCGGTGCATTGTCTGATACAGTGCATGGAGAAGAGCCCCTCCGGTTGGAAGGCACTCAAAATACAACTGGGGAAGCGCTGCCTCCCCAAAGTAGAGTCGACCTTAATGACGTGGATGGAGTAAAGCTTTCCGGAACTTCATTTGCTCATGTGGCACAACTCAAAATGAGAAGAAACAGGCCAGTCCCTGGAGAAGGACATCATACTTGGTAAAGTAGAGGGTCAATGAAAAAGAGGAAGACCCTCAACTAGATGATTGACACAGTGGCTACAACAATGGGCTCAAACACAGCAATGATTGTGAAGATGGTACAGATCCAGGCAGTGTTTCATTCTGTTGTACACAGGGTTACTGTGAGTTAGAAATGACTCAACCTAACAATAACAACAGCTGCCTGACTCAATGACCCTGCTTTCTCTTGGAGGGGAAATCAAAGAGTTGACAGATACATAGGCGGCCAAAGAATTTGAGTCCTTTAAGGTTAGGCATGTAATCTTAATATGGTACTCATTAGAGTGCATCATTCAGGTATTCAATAATTGTTTGTTAAATGAATAAGGAGATAATCACTGTCTTGTCCTGCTTCCCAACAGACTATGCTAGACTCAGCTGGAGGACAAATTGATAGGGTGCAAGGGCAGCTGTGTTGTATCCTATTTTTATTTAATTAGAAATGATCTGGAGTTCAAGTGTAGTTGCCATACCTGTTTTTACCTTATTTACTTCCAGAACGGATTTGCAGTGACTGTTGATACAGAAAGATCTTAGGAATAAGCACAAATGATCAAGAGTTTCATAAAGACACTCCGGCTATTTGGTGTTTGCAAAATTCAGTTCTGAGCTTCCTGTTCTTTATTAATACTTAAAGAGATGTTAATTACCTGGTTCCTTAGGTAAGAAATATTAAATATATCTGTAGTAGTGAATTTTATAGAATATGTAGAAGTTTTCTTCAGATGATTTCTTATATAAACCCTCAGAAAAAGCCAAAGCTATAATAAAATCATCCTTAACAAGCGTCTTTTTCTACACTGAGGTAAAGTGATGTCTCAGTATGAGGGACAGAGTTTTGAGAATGACCAAGAGTAAATGATTAGCTTGTTACAGGCACTAACTAGCAGCACACTGTGACTGTGATCTTTGGCAAGCACTTGGAGTGTGCCTTTGATTGTAGTGAGCACCAAATGTTTTAGAAGATAGAGGTACTGTTGGCAAAGATGACTTTTTATTTTTTAATTTAAAGATTCAGACTTTTTGCTTATCTAGTTGGAATGCCCCACCTGCTTCTCAAAAAAATAAACTGCTAGGTTCCCTGTAGGAAAGATGTAAATTGACCTCAAGAAGTAACTCTGGATCTTCTCAAATGCCTGAACACATACTTAGCTTAATCTAGAGTTCCGTGCCATAGAAGTGATTCTCGCTCTTGTGAAAGGTCTGCAGATGACTAAGTTAATTATTCTGTTGAATGGAGTTGTTCAGTATTTTCATCTGAATGCTGAGGAGTGCCTGCCAGGGGTAATGATTTGGGTTTTGACTATGAGAGGATACTGAGCTGTTCTCCCTGACAGTAATTAATGATTCTGCATAGTAAAACCAACCCATTAACATAGAGGAAGATGGCTATTTTCCTAGCTTTCTGGCCCAGAGAACTTGCACTTTGTTAGTCTTAAGAGATTTATCATGTTACTCAGAAGTGAAACTAAAAGCTGCTAGAACAGTATTACACTGAGTTACACTATTTAGTATTACAATTTAATCTATTAAGGGGACTTTTATACTTACTCTTAATCCTCAGAATGTTAATTCAGCATATACTCTGAAATACCATTTATAAATAAAGTTGGTGTACACTAAGCCTAAACATAGGCAAGGCTTATAGAACCAAAAAAATCCATTGCCGTCGACTCAATTCCGACTACAGGACACAGTAGAACTACCCCATAGGGTTTCCCTATGAAAGCAGACTGCCATATCTTTTTCTCGTGGGCAAGGCTTATAGGCAGTTAAAAAAAAAACCAAGTTCATTGTTGTTGACTCAATTCTGACTCATAGGAACCCTTTAGGACAGAGTGGAACTGCCCCATAGGGTTTCTAAAACTGTAAATCTTTATGGAAGCAGACTACCACATCTTTCTCCCACAGAGCGGTTAGTGGGTTTAAACTGCCAGTTAGCAGCCAAGTGCTTAACCACTGTGCTGCCAGGGCTCCTTACAGATAGCTACTTCTCTCAATCAGTGGCTTTGAAAAGTCTCATATTGTTGCCAACATGGTTCTCAGTAAGGTGAAGCATAGTTATAGCATGAGTTAGTAGTGGAACAATTGTTATTACATTAGCTATTAAATAGAGTTACTACGTTGTTTAGTAGTGGAGCAGTTGTTACTAAACATCATCACTACATTGGTTTGTAGTGGGACAGTTATTAATAAACCTTGCTTGCTTCTCATGTGGTTAAGCATTCAGCTATTAACCAAAAGATCGGCAGTTCGAATCCACCAGCCTCTCCTTGGAAACCCTACGGGGTAGTTATACTCTGTCCTATATAAGGTCACTGTGAGTCAGAATTGACTTGCTGATAACGAGTTTTTGTTTTTTTTTTTTCATGTATGATAGTAGCTTGAGAAACCCAGGCTTAGAATTCATTGATTAGAAATTGAATAGGGAGTTTGGAGGAATAGCTGGCAAAAACTAAAAATAATAATCTCTGGTTTCAGGGCTCATAGTGTTGCCCTTTTTGAAAAGAAACTGTTAGGCTTTGAATTAAGCCTGAGGGACCTGAAGTAAGTAGTTTTACAAAAATTAGGATCAGACACTCAAAATAGAATTAAAGTATTTCTGAAAATAAAAAATGTTTTTTTCCAGGAGGTCTTTTTCAAATGCAGTATCATATCTGTCGTGCCAGGTGGAATCATAAGATAACAATTAAGGAGAATTCTGGTACAAGTTGATTCTAAATAATTATCATAAGACGTGAAAGCCCAGAGAAACAACTTATCTAGTCCTTAGGAGAAGCTTATGCCTCAAAAGTTCCTCAGAAGTAAACTGTTATGAAACCTAAATTTATTACTTATATAGTCAAGCCCATAATTTTACCCACTGAGATCTTTTAAAATAGATCATTTTATAGATAATTTTTTTTTTATTGTACTTTAGGTGAAGGTTTACAGAACAAATAGTTTCTCATTAAACAGTCAGTACACATATTGTTTTATGACATTGGTTAACAACCCCATGACATATCAACCCTTTCCCTTCTCGACCTCTTGTGTTTTTTTTTTTTTTGGTGAAAATATACATAGCCAAAGATACACCATTACAAAAATGTCTACATGCACAATTCAGTGACATCGATTACGTTCTTCCAGTTGTGCTGCTATTCTCAATTTAGATAAAGGTTTTCAGAACAAAATAGTTTCTCATTAAATAGTTAGTACACATGTTGCCCTATGACAATGGTTGACAACCCCACTACATGTCAACACTGTCCTTACTCAACCTTGGGTTCCCTATCACTAGCTTTCCTGTCCCCTTCTGCCTTCTAGTCCTTGTTCCTGGACTGCTGTGCCTCATTAGTGCCATTTTGTTTTATGGGGCTGTCCAGTCCCTGGCTGAACAGTGAACCTCGGAAGTGACTTCACCACTGGGTGTCTAAGGGCCATACTCTCAGGGTTTCTCCAGTCTCTTTCAGGCCAGTTAATCTGGTCTTTTTTGTGTGTATGTTAGAATTCTGTTCCACATCCTTCTCCAGCTCTGTCCAGGACCCTCTGTTGTGATCCCTGTCAGAGCAGTCAGTGGTGGTAGCTGGGTACCATCTAGCTGTACTGGACTCAGTCTGTTGGAGGCCTTGGTAGCTGTGGTCCATTAGTCCTTTGGACTAAATTTTTCCTCGTATCCTGTTCTCTTCATTCTCCCTTGCTCCCGAAGGGGTGAGACCAGTGGAGTATCATTTTATAGATAATTTTGATGAATAAGTGGCTTGTAAAAATATAATCTAGTAAATTTCTGAGTCACATAAAATGCTTTTTTGTCTGGTGGGAGGAGGCTGGTCTTCAGATGGTCATTTTGGAACAGAGATGAAGTGACCACCTTCCCCATTGACCGGTTAGGGATAAGTTCTTCACACCCATGAGCTCATGAAATCTTTCCTAGTTGAGAGATGGAGCATAATGTTAAGGATGGAGGGAAGGGGCCATACGTAATAACTTAGACAGAGTTGACTCTTTTTCTTCCATTTTAGCAATCTTCATCACTATGTCTCATAATTTTACATGTAAGTACAGTAAATCCTAGGACATAAATATTAAGGAAAAGGTTAAGCTTCAAGTGGAAATTATTGGTCTGTGACATCCATGACAATAGCAGAGATTACTGAAGCCTAATTTTTCCATGATTTGTAATACTAACACTTAGAATTAAGGTGTAAATTCATTTATTGAATTTAGAGATGAGTTAAGTATGTTCTTTGATACAATGACTTTTGCTAGAGGAGAATCAAAATGAAAGAGCAGTTTCTCCAATCCAGATTTTTTTATGGGTATACCTTTAGCCAAAAATGTCTTAAGTTTCACTTTGTCATAGTGGTGATAATAACTAATAGGTGCATGCAGTTTTAACAAAAGACTGGATTTATTTTCAAACTGGCACTCATGTATGACTGTGTACTAGAAGCCACAGAATACATGGGGCATATTCCTGGGATGCAATCTTAATGATTTAAGGGGGAAATTTAATTTTATATTAAAACAAATAGATAAAATAGACTATAAAATTCACATGAATTGTTAGAATAACTCATACAAAGTTTTAGCGTTACAAGCCGCTTCAGGATGCCCCCTGTATACATTGTCCTCTCCCTGCCCTAACCTCTCTTCTGCCATTAGAGTAAGTCAGTGGAAACATTTTAGAACATTTTTAAAGGTTCTGCATGAATATTAATAGAAGGAATAAATTCATTTAAATGTAATAAGATTACTTTAAAAGAAACCTGAATCAGAAGTTTATAAAAACAACCTAAAACCCTCCAGATTTTAGAAATTAACTTCTGAAAATCCAGATATCATATAAATAAAGTATATCAAAGCCCAAAAGGAAGTTTGATCAGGAACTATATTCCAAAAGAGGATTTTTAGCCATTGAGGAATAGGGTCAGAGAAAATGAATCTATTTATTCTGAATTTAAAATAGTATGATTCTAGAGTTTCTGGTTTTCTGGTAATCCTGTGGGAGGTAGGCCTTAGTATATTTAGGCTGAGCTACTGCGCAGTGATAATGACAGTGGTTGTTTATTGAGTGCCTTAACTATGTCAGATATTACGAAGAATGCTTTATGTTCATGGACTCACAGTGCCTTATAAGGAACGCATTATCCCTTTTCACAAATGAGAAAACCAAGACTCACCTGAGATCTCATGCTCAGGTGGCTCCTGGACCAGCCTTCAATCCCAGGTCTTTCTGACTGTAGGTCAGTGTATTTATAGTCTGTTGCCCTTGGTATAGCCAACCAATTTGTTATGGTAGGAGAATTTTTATTTTCTTAGCTCTTATCACTTAAGGAAGGAAGGGACTTGATAAAAGATTTAGGTCAGCTGTATACAGTGACCTACCATCTCTAAATTTCAGTCCTCTGGCCTAAAGCATAATCTACCTCAGAATATTGAAGAAGCTCTCAAATTAAGGTTTCTCAATAATTAACATTTAATTTTTGATAAAAAGGGAGAAATGATTAGATATTAGGAACTCAAATGTAGTTCTAGTTTTCAAAAAGAGGAAGATGGTGACGTTGAGAGCTGTTGGTATCTTGTGACACCCTTGAGCAAGATTTTAAAGATGAGGGCAGCAGTTACTAGGAACCTGCATGGATTCTCTAACAAGCCTAATTTACTTCTTGGAGAGGTTCATAGACTATTATATCCATGAAATTGAAAAGACATAGCAGCTGGCCTTGAGCATGGCATCTTGCAAAGTCATCTCTCTCAATATTTCACAGAGGGAACAAAATGAGTAGAATTTAGGTTTTAGAATACATAGCTGGATCAATATCTGGTTGAACAACTTTACCAATAGGTGATTGATGTCTAGCTGAAGATATATTTCTTATGATATTTGACATGATCCAGTCCTCTGCCTTGCAATAATTTTTATCAGATGTCTATATCAAGGTCCTGGTAACCTAAAATTTTCATCAAAGGAAGAGAGGTTGCATATCTAATGTACCCATAGCCAGAATAAGAATATAAAAATCATCTTAACAGACTTTAATAGACAGAAATATGGAGGATAATTCTCAGGTTTAAGACTCAAAAACACAAGCACAAATTAGTGACATGATTTGAGGGTTTAAATTATTAGGATATTATTAATCCTAGACTTAAGAAATACAGTGCATGAACCAAAACAAATTAATCAATTTCCCTCCCTTTTCCTGAGCAGTAATATGTTGTTGTTAGGTGCCATCGAGTAGGTTCCAACTCACAGTAACCCTGTGTACAACAGAAGGAAACATTGCCCAGTCCTGTGCCATGCTCACAATCATTATGCTTGAGCCTATCATTGCAGCCACTGTGTCAATCCGTTTCGTTGAGGGTCTTCCTCTTTTTTGCTGACGCTCTGTTTTACCAAGCATAATGTCCTTCTCCAGGGACTTGTCCCTCCTGATAACGTGTCCAAAGTACGTGAGACAAAGTCTCACCATCCTTGCTTCTAAAGAACATTCTGGCTGTACTTCTTCCAGGACAGATTTGTTTGTTCTTCTGGCAGTCCGTGGTATATTCAGTATTCTTCGCCAACACCATAATTCAAATGCATCAATTCTTCTTCAGTCTTTATTGTTCATTGTCCAATTTTCCCATGCATAGGAAGCAATTGAAAATACCATAGCTTGGGTCAGGCACACCTTAGTCCTCAAGGTGACTTTGCTTTTTAACACTTTAAAGATTTCTTTTGCAGCAGATTTGCCCAATGCAATACGTCGTCTCAATTCTTGACTGCTGTTTTCCATGGGCATTGATTGTGGATCCAAGTAAAGTGAAATCCTTGACAACTGCAGTCTTTTCTCCATTTAGGATGATGTTGCTTTTTGGTTCAGTTTTGAGAATTTTTATTTTCTTTATGTTAAATTGTAATGCATATTGAAGGCGGTAATTTAGTGTAATGTAAAAGCTTTTACCAATATTTATATATTACTCATTCATAGTGATATACCGCAAAGATAAATTGCACCCATATGGTGTGCTTTTCCCCCACGTGTCTGTCAGTGGGGGCTTGCGTGTTGCTGTGGTGCTGGAAGCTATGCTACCAGTATTCACTTGCTGGAAGGGTTACCCATGGCGGACAGGTTTCAGCTGAGCTTCCAGACTAAGACAGACTAGGAAGAAGGACTCAGTGATCTACATCTGAAAAGAATTAGCCAGTGAAAACCTTATGAATAGCAGCAAAACATTGTCTGATATAGTGCCAGAAGATGAGCCCCCCAGGTTGGAAGGCAGTCAGAAGATGATTGTGGAAGAGCTGCCTCCTCCAAGTAGAGTCGACCTTAAAGACATATGTAGATGAAGTCAAGCTTTCAGGACCTTCATTTGCTGATGTGGTACAACTCAAAATAAGAAGAAACAGCTGCAAACATCCATTAATAATCGGGACATGGAATGTATGAAGTATGAATCTAGGAAAACTGGAAATCATCAAAAATGAAGTGGAATGCATAAACATCAATATTCTAGGCATTAGTGAGCTAAAATGGACTTGTATTGGCCATTTTGCATTAGACAATCATACTGTCTATTATGCCAGGTATGACAACTTGAAGAGGAATGGTGTTGCATTCATCGTCAAAAAGAACATTTCAAGATCTGTCCTGAAGTACAACGTGTCAGTGATAGGATAATGTCCATACACCTACAAGGAAGACCAGTTAATACGACTATTATTCAGATTTACATACCAACCACTAAGGCCAAAGATGAAGAAATTGAAGATTTTTACCAGCTTCTGCAGTCTGAAACTGATCAAACATGCAGTCAGGATGCATTGATAATTGCTGGTGATTGGAATGTGAAAGTTGGAAACAAAGAAGAGTCAGTAGTTGGAAAATATGGCCTTGGTGATAGAAGCGATGCCAGAGATTGCATGATAGAATTTTGCAAGACCAATGACTTCTTCATTGCAAATACCTTTTTTCAATAATATAAACGGCAACTATACATGTGGCCCTCACCAGACAGAATACACAGGAATCAAATCAACTACATCTGTGGCAAGAAGACAACGGGAAAGCTCAATATCATCAGTCAGAACAAAGCTGGGGGCCAACTGCAGAACAGACCATCAATTGCACATATGCAAGTTCAAGTTGAAACTGAAGAAAATTAGAACAAGTCCACAAGAGCCAAAGTACAACCTTAAGTATATTCCACCTGAATTTAGAGACATTACAAGAATAGATTTGATGCATTTAACACTAATGACCGAAGACCAGACAAGTTGTGGAATGACATCAAGGACATCATATATGAAGAAAGCAAGAGGTCATTAAAAGGACAGAAAAGAAAGAAAAGACCAAAATAGACGTCAGAAGAGACTCTGAAACTTGCTCTTGAACGTCGAGTAGCTAAAGCAAAAGGAAGAAATGATGAAGTAAAAGAACTGAATAGAAGATTTCAAAGTGCTGCTTGGGAAGACTAAGTATTATAATGACATGTACAAAGAGCTGGAGATAGAAAACCAAAAGGGAAGATAGACACTTGGCATTTCTCGAGCTGAAAGAACTGAAGAAAAAATTCAAGCCTCGAGTTGCAATATTGAAGGATTCTACGGGGAAATACTAAACGACGCAGGAAGTATCAAAAGAAGATGGAAGGAATACACAGAGTCATTATACCAAAAAGAGTTGGTCGGCATTCAGCCATTTCAGGAGGTAGCATGTGATTAGGAACCAACGGTACTGAAAGCAGTAGTCCAAGCTGCACTGAAGGCATTGGCGAAAAACAAGGCTCCAGGAATTAATGGAATATCAATTGAGATGTTTCAGCAAACAGATGCAGTGCTGGAAGTGCTCATTCGTCTACATGAAGAAATTTAGAAGACAGCTACCTGGCCAACCGACTGGAAGAGATCCATATTTATGACTATTCCCAAGAAAGGTGATCCAACTGAATGAGGACATTATCGAACAATATCATTAATATCACACACAAGTAAAATTTTGCTCATGATCATTCAAGAGCAGCTACAGCAGTGTCTCAGTAGGAAACTTCCAGAAATTCAAGCCTGATTCAGAAGAAGACATGGAATGAGGGATATCATTGCTGATGTCAGATGGATCCTGGCTGAAGGAAGAGATACCGGAAGGATGTTTACCTGTGTTTTATTTGACTGTGTGGATCATAACAAATTATGGATAACATTGCGAAGAATGGGAATTCCAGAACACTTAATTGTGCTCATGAGAAACCTGTACACAGATCAAGAGGCAGTTGTTCGAACAAAACAAGAGGATACTGCGTGGTTTAAAGTCAGGAAAGGTGTGGGTCAAGGTTTTCTTTTCACCATACCTATTCAGTCTGGATGCTGTGCAAATAATCCAAGAAGCTGGACTATATGAGAAGAACGGAGCATCAAGATTGGAGGAAGATGCATTAACAACCTGCGTTATGCAGATGACACAACCTTGCTTGCTGAAAGTGAAGACGACTTGAAGCACTTACTGATGAAGATCAAAGACCACAGCCTTCAGTATGGATTACACCTCAACATAAACAAAACAGAAATCCTCACAACTGGACCAACAAGCAACATCATGATAAATGGAGAAAAGATTAAAGGTGTCAAGGATTTCATTTTACTTGGATCCACAATCAGCAGCCATGGAAGCAGCAGTCAAGAAATCAAAAGACACATTCCATTGGGCAAATCTGCTGCAAAAGACCTCTTGAAAGTATTGAAAAGCAAAAATGTCACCTAGAAGACTCAGCCCGCCTGACAGAAGCCATGGAGTTTCCAGTCGCCTCATCTGCATATGAAACCTGGACAATGAATAAGGAAGAACAATTAACCCCTTTGATTTGCGGTGTTGGCGAAGAATACTGAATATACCATGGACTGCCAAAAGAACGAACAATCTGTCTTGGAAGAAATACAACCAGAATGCTCCTTCTCACGTACTTTGAATATGTTATCAGGAGGGATCAGTCCCTGGAGAAGGGCATCATGCTTGGTAAAGTAGAGGGTGATCAAAAAAGAGGAGGACCCTCAAGGAGATGAATTGACACAGTGGCTGCGGCAATGGTCTCAAGCTAACAACGGTTGTGAGGATGGCGCAGGACTGGGCAGTGTTTTGTTCTGTTGTACATAGGGTTGCTTTGAGTTGGAACCAACTTGATGACACCTAACAACAACAGAGTCCTTTTAATCGAATTATACTAGGTGCTAAACAAACTTACCAAAGAGTTTTATTTTATGATGCTTTTGCTTAACTCTGACCCAGTAGTTCTCCCTCCTAGCTAGTTTACATCTTTCTTTTTTAGAAAAATCTTTGAAATTTTTTAGTTAGACAATTACTTTGCTTTAATCGTTAGATTCTTATAACTTTTCCAAGACAGCATGTGGGAATAAAATGAGTATATATCTCCCTTTTTTTACTGGAGCTGCTTTCTCCCACTAAAATGTAGACTCCATGAGATTGAGGACTTTTTCAGTCTTTGTTGATTTGGCCCCAGCGCTTAGCACAGTGCTTGGTGCACAGTAGTTGCTTAATAAATATTTGTTGAAAGAAATAACGTCTCATAATTTTGACTAAGCTCATCTGCTGGATATTTACTCCAGATATTGTAGTTTGCTGTTAGCCCCCATCATTATCAGTGAGTGATTTGACATTAGGCAAAAGTGAACAATTACTGACTAGGCCTAATGAACACGAAAAGAAGCTTACTAAAGCTGGAAGTATACATTACGTCTATCATAAGTTAGCCGTGCTAGAGTATCTCATTAGACAATGCAAGAGATTCATTTAGTAGCCAAATAATGTAAAATAATCAAAATATTGGCAATAACTACTGTTTGTATGTCACTTTGTTAATTAAGAGACTTGGTGCATTACCATGTGAGACATTGTAAGACAGGACAGAGAGTGGGGAAGAGCCCTAGACCAGGAACTAACGTATCAAAGTTCAGATCTACTACCTATTAGTTGTCTGGCCTTGAACAAGTCGCACTAGCCAGTGTAAGTCTCAGTTTATCTGTAACATGGACATAATGGTAGTGATTACTTCATAGGGTTGGTGTGAGGATTAATAGACATAATTCATGTAAAGACATGTGCACAGGATTTGTACATTGCCAATAATAATAAAAGCAAGCTATTATTGATATAAATAAGAGCTATTTCAGCAAGGTAGAACACACATTATTATTATCATCTCCTTTGTGCAAAGAGGAAGTTTTTTTTCCCAAACAGATGCGATCATCCAAGGCCACAGGTAGAAAGTTGGGAACCAGCACTAGAACCCAAGTCCCCAACTTCAGATCCTGTTTACATTGTATATGTACAACTTTCACATGTTATGAGAAGAATGCTAGAATAATGGTGAACTACTGGTCAAAGTATAAAGCATCCGAGTGACTTTTAAGGAAGAAAAAGCAAGCAATGAATAAAACAGAGAGAGAACACAGAATAGAAAAATAGAATGCCCTGGCCCTATCATATGTGCACAAATAGAGAATACTGAGAATTGTATCTGCTGTTGAATAAAGGGAGGAAAGAACTTTATTTTAAATATTTTTATAATTTTGACTTTAAATATAATTTTTATCTGTATGTATATTTTGACACATCAAAAATAGGAAAATTTTGCCTTATATATAAATTGCTGTGGACAAGCATATAAGATTTGAACAAAATGTAAAGATTTAGTACATTTTACCACAACGATAGTTTTCTGAATTGTGTACCATCATTTTATGAACCTCTTTCATTTTTTCCCACAGAATGCTGCAATTTCTGTCTTCGAAGTAAATATACGCTTTGTTGGTGGACTACTCTCAGCCTACTATCTATCTGGAGAAGAGGTAAGATGCAACGTGCTTTATAAATGTGAATTATTAAGTGTCTTAAAATTACATTTTCTGTAAAATATGTCTTTTGTGGTATATATTTAGGAAGAGTCCCTTAAATGTTTATATTTTGATAGGCCTGTAGCTTATGCTGAATTTCTTATAATACGTACTAATTAAATATGCACTCTAGAGAAGTTTACCAGAGCATGTTGTCAGGGAATGTTAAGTAATGTCTTTAGAAATGTTTGACTCCATTATGTATGATGTGATTACAACTACAAATTATATATCCTATGGACAAATTAAATTGGTTTATGTAGTGGCAGGCTTGTGGGTGAAGTTTTTTCTTTAAAAAATTATTTTAATGTTGGTATAATGTTGGCTGAATAAACTTTTTAAGATGAAGAAAGCATAGCAAGAAAGATATAAAAATTACAGTATTTAAGAAATTGAGGGGGCGGGGGGGCGGGGGGGGCGGTGAGTGAGAAACTTAGCTTCCCAGCAGGCAGTCCTGTGAATATCCCTGTGTAAAGCGCTTTGGAGCTCTTCCTAGGGCAAGGCTTCATTAATTATCTGCTGCTTGGAACAAAGCAGGAATTTTTAATTTAACTGCCCTTTATTGATAGATTAAGAAAAGACTTCTGTATCATGCTCATAAAGAGCACTGATGCTGTTTTCTTGAAAGGTTTCAGACAACTTATCAATAACATAAATGTCCACCAAGGGTTGTTGGAATGGACCTCACCTTTAATGTTGACAGTGTTGAAAGCAGACATCAAGGAGACAGTCATGTATTTCAATTGCATGTCACTAAGATTTGCATTAACCTCAGCATTCTGGCTGGGGGAGGAGTGGATCTTACCCAGTGTAGTATTTCATATACATCTATGTCCCTTCAAAGAGATTTAAAGAGAGCAATAAACGTTTAATGAGAAAAGCTACTTAACTTTGTTCCTTCCTCTCAGATAGTTTCCTGGCCATAACAAAACAGCCCTCACGGTCTCTCTCTCTTTAGACTTTATTCTACTGTAGATCTTTTCAAAGTATATAGATGGCTTCTATATTCTCCTGTGTCTGTCCTGTTTAAGTATTAGATTCTATTCTTCATTATGAACTCTGTCACCTTCACAGTCAGTGTAATGAGACCCTCAAGTACGTTATGCCTCTTCTTCCCTTTTTCCAATCCCAAGTAACTGCATTTGTTCAATTTGGTTTAGGATATTCTAAGATTTAAGCCAAGGAATCCACATTTTTAAAAGTCATACTTAAAATTAACTAATTTTATTTAGTTAAGTCTCTGCTTTTAGAATAGTTGTCTTTGTTTGAGTATACAATGTCTGGGTGTTCTCATTGCTTTTGACCTGGCATGCTTTAGGATGACCTTGGTTTTTAATTTTCTTAATAATTTATGTGGAGGCAAGACAATTTGGATGAAATAAGGACTACATCCTTCTGATGCGGGCTCAAATAGGAAAATTGACCATGTTATTTTAAAGAAACAAATTTGTATTTCTTGTAAATGTGCATCATATTTAATGAGAAAGCTTTTTACTCATAGCAATATTTTATATGTCTCTATACATACATATGTGTGTATATGTGATTTATTTACATATAAGTGTATGTATGTTATATATAAATGTATTTATAAACTTGCTTAAATATAATACCCACAGATATTATAGTTTGCCTATAGATAAAATGGGTTGTCTAAAAACTTGTATTTTTTTAATTAGCTAACTTTAGTAAATGAAAGAATACAAAGAACATCTCCATTGCAAATAACAGCCATTCCTTTAGTATATTTAGTATATTAGATATCCTTATCACTGTGCAAACATCGTTTTTATTATATCTAGATTTTCTATTTTTATCTAATTTTTATGATGTTATTTGAGATGTTTTCTTCCTTATATAGTCTTTTATGCTACTATAGAATAAAATCTAAATATAGTTCATAACGATTCATCTCAGCATATTTTTTCTTAACCATTCTCTAAATGTTAGACAATTAGATTGTTGAATAATGTAGCTATGATCAGTTAATAAATATTTTTTCTCTAAAGTGTAATTACCAGGTGAAAAATTATTAGTACCTGGTTTTAACATCATCTACTGCCTTTTGCTCCCAGTTTCCTTGTTACTTACAGTTGCCTTTCATTGGCCAGTGCAGTCAGAGGAATTGACTGTCAGGAAAGTGATCAAGAAAAAATATTTTACCCTAGGTCTGTGCTTGAGCTGTTTGTCTCCATATCAAAATTAAAAATTGAATATTTGCTTAATAAAAGAAAACACCAACATGACCAAATTACAAATAAGTTGGTTTCAGATTGTTGATAAAGTTCTATACCACACACTTTCATGTAGCTCAGGGAATTTACTAAGGGAGTCTAGGAAAATTCATCTTTCTACATTATCTTATGAACCACCATAATTTAACATTCTGATTTCATCACTGGGGTTCATGAGTATTTTTGAGAACATCTTATAAATCACCATCAGAAGTTTATAGGTCCACATTGATATATGCTCAGAATTCTTAAATTCGTATTGCAGAAACAAAGTACAGAAAAGAAAGTACCATTGATGTGTTGCATGCTTCAAGAAAGTTAGTTATAAACACTGAGCAGTAATCAAGAATGCCAGTGCAACTCTTATCTATCCAAAGAGTAATAGAAACAGGAAATACCAGTAGTAAACAAGACTTTAAAAATATAAGCTTTGATTATAGGCACATGTTGAAAAATCTAAACCACCTAGATCAGTTAAAAATTTTTGTAGTTCCATTAAAACAAAAAAAATCAAACCTCAAGATTTTTTAAAAGTGTACGTAAGAAACTCAAGTAACCCCCAAGAATTACAAACAGATAGGATGGAGAAAGATGAATATTAAGTAGGAATGACCAGTATTTAAAAGGAAAAGGAAATAAGACAGATAGCGGTGCTCTATTAAAAGCATAAGAACTAAAGTCCTCACTGGAGGCGGTAAATAACGGCATCTATAATATCATTACCCAAAGTACGTGATATGGCAGGTTAAACAGCGTTCAGTGGCAAAATAAATTTGGAAAAAGCTACATCCTGTATTCTTCCTATATTGGAAAACCACAATACACAGGAAAAATCTGATTTATTTATCCCTGTGTTTTCTAAACTTACTTAACTATAAATCCCTTCTTCCTTTTTCATGAAACATCTGCTAACACTGAGGTACAATTATTGTTTCCCAGAACAAACTTTGGAAAATGCCACTGTATAATAAGAGTAACCAAAACAAAAACGACATTGAAAATTGACAAATGCAAAATAGAAATGAATAAAATAAACCTAAGACATTGCAAGAGAAGATGGCGCATACAGAAAAGAGCAGGTATGCACAAAAAAAAAAGTTACCGTCAAGTCACTTCTGACTCATGGCAACCCCGTATGTGTCAGAGTAGAACTGCGCTCCATAGGATTTTTATTGTTGTGAACTTGCAGAAGCAGATAGCCAGGTCTGTCTTCTGAGGTGCCTCTGTGTGGGTTTGAACCGCCAATCTTTCAATTAGTAGCTGAATGCTTAACCTTTTGTGCCACTCAGGGAGTTCTGTGTGTACGTATATCATATAAAATTATGTTTTACAACAGAAAACAGTGGCTATGTTGAGCAGAAAGTGAATCTAATAGGATACAGTGGTGCCACAGAATCCGAAGGAAGGCTGAAGAAGAACTTGGAACAGTTTCAAGTTACCATAGAGGATGCCTGTGGCTCACCTGTCACGCAGGGGCATCCTGTAATTATTAAAACATTGGACTTTTTCTTCTACCCTTGTCTTATTCTGCTCAAGATGCATAGCCCCAGAAGAAAGAGATCAATTAGCAGAGTTTCAGTCACATGCAGCCGCTTGAGGGTCTTGGGGAATGAAAGTCTCCAGCAGGATTTGCGTTCAATGCCTGGGATGTGAGTATAAGGAAGCATAGATAATTCCTAAACAGGAAATTGAGGCCCTGTTAGAAGGAGGAGGGGGAGTAGGTGTTTGGCATCCAAAAAAAAAAGACTTACATCCACTACAGTGAATAGAGAGTTTAGAGGAAACATGCAACCTGAATGGAAACTGATAATTTAATGAAATTCCTGAAAAAAACTTTCCCTGTTTTGAAAAACTGCTTTATTCTGTAAATTAAGAGAGAATATTTAGAACAGCCAGAGTATTTAATCCTCAAAGGAAAAGTTCTCATTAGTACACTTTAAGTTTGTGAACCAGGAAAAAAAAAAGCCAACACAGGAAGCTTTCAGTCAGAAATGGTACGAAGACTGGGGAAATATGTAGAACAGTTAAAAACTATGGATTCTTAGATTGTATCACTTTACTGGGCCAAAATATCCTTTCATTTTGAAGGCAGTAAATCCCCCAAAAGAAATTCACTGCCCCAGACACAGGTACAGAAGATTGCTAAGGGAGACTTATGGAGAAAGAGAAGTGGCTACCACCAACAACACAATGGTGGAATATTAATGGAAGGACAATATGAGACCTACCTGACTTGAAAAGGAGAAATGAGGGCGGGGATCAATTTTAAGAATATTAAGGGGAAAGCATGTGAGGGAGGGGGCGAGATTGGGGAGCTGGGAAAAAACCTTTGTCATCGAGTCAGTTCTAACTCATAAAGACCCTATATGGAGCCCTGGTGGTGCAGTGGTTAAGAGCATGGCTGCTAACCAAAAAGTCAGTTTTGAATCTACCAGCTGCTCCTTGGAAACACTATGGGACACTTCTGCTCTGTCCTTACAGGGTCTATGAGTTGGAATCAACTCGATGGCAATGATTTTTTTTTACCCTAGTCCTTAGAAAGATACATTCGTCTCCCAGACTGTCCATTTGTTGCCTTCCTCATCTTGCAGAGGAATTAAAGTGACTTATAGAAAATGTGCATAATGCAAATAGAACTATGGAAAAACAGAGAATACAGTCAGGGAATATTTAAGTTATAGGTAAGATTAGCACCCAGCAGTGCATTCTACCAACTTATACGGTGTCTAGGCTTTGGACAGAACTTTGGCTTCAGGTTTCTTAGTGGGCAGAACAAAGAAGGGAGTGGATTGATAATTGGTTTTTCTACTTTTATGAACATCAAAATTTTGATACAATAAACTAACCTACATATAATATTACCTGTATACATACTAAATTCTCCATAAAACATAGAGCTATCTGATGTAAATGAGAAAAATCTAACAATACAGTGGGATCCATCAGATATACATTAGCATCCTCCCAAATGCTGCCTAAATGAGCAAAATTGGGCCTATATTTATCATACTCTTTCAAATATATGGAAGGTCTTTTAATTATGATCTCTAATAAAGTAGATTTAAATTCAGAAATCAGAGATATTAACAAAGGGCATAATAAATTGCAAAACAAACGACAGAAACTGAGAAAACATAATCATAGTACCCTAGAGTCAAATATATTAAGCCTGTACAGTGAAGAGGAGGCCTGTAGCACAGTGGTTAAGAGCTCAGCTGATGACTGAAAGGTTGGCAGTTGGAATCCACCAGCCGCTCCTTGGAAACCCTATGGGGCAGTTCTACTCTGTCCTGTAGGGTCGCTATGAGTTGGAATCAACTTGATGGCAACTGGTTTTGTTTTGTTTTGTTTTGTTTTTAATGTACGATGAAGAAGTGACAGGTCTGTGCAATACAGTCAAAAGAGGATTGAAAGAATGACAAAATGAAATAGAAAGATAATTTAATTCTTTGCCAATATTCATTTCCTACAGACAATGAGGACAATGCATATCCATGCTTCCAACCCAAATATAACATTAGAAATATATGATACATGTATTGAAAATGTAAAGCCACATGAATATTTAAAAATAATCTCTTAAATAACAACTGGATCAAGGAATGAATCTATTATACTAAAATAGGCTACTTAACAAACAACTAAAATATAAGATCACATATGTAATTCTATGGGAAAGCAGCCAGAGTTGTACTTAGGGAAATACATAGCTCTAAATATCTGTATTAAGAAGAAATAAATATGTGGTTAACTAAGTCTAGATTTCATTAATTCAGAAAAAAAGAAGAAAAAAGGGAAAGAATAAAGAACATGAATAGATTATAAAATGAGAAAAGAGCTGGACTTATAAATTACAAAGCTTTCTCTCTTACCAGGATCCCCACTGAAAATAATTTTCTGGCAAAGAACTTGGTAACAAGAAGAACCATATTATTCATCTCTTAGGAGACAGAGGGTTTTGATGAAGGGTAGGTTTGAGTTGGCCCCTCAGCAAGAAGGCTCACAGGTGTGTTTGTAGTCTCCTGACTCTATGGCAAAGGGGTTCGGTTTTGAGTTTGGACCTGGGCAAAGCAGCACATTGAAATGGTGGTGGTGGGATTGGGCAGTGATTCGCACAAAGCTCTGAGAGATGTACTCAAGGACACAGTCACAACTGGGAGAAGTCATCTATGTCATTAACAGTGCCTACCATGCTCCAGACACTGCTCTTGGCCTTGGGATATATCTGAGAATAAAATCCCTGCCCTGGAACCCATATTTTTGTGAGGAAATGTAGCTCTCATTCAATCAAAACTGGAAAATCTGAATAGACCTTTAAGAAAAAAATGGTTTGTTTTTTGGGTTGTTAGTTTTATTTTTGGTATGACAGAATACTAAGCCATGTGAAAACTGATTTAGAGATATGCACCTGAACTGACCTTCACATGCCAGCATCTTTCCTCTTCAGTGCACACCCCACTTTGACACTAAAGAAAGTAGTAATGGTGCCACACAGTCCTGCTTGCAAGTCTTCCCTGGTCCCTGTGGCCTTAAAAGTTAAATCTTTTTGATTTGACCTACACAGCCTTTACAATCTGGTCTCAGCCTACTGTGCCTCACACACCTTCCTCTCTAACCACATTGGACTTTTTCCTTTTTATATCCCCATCCACTCTGCCTAGAATGCCTTTCACCCGCCAACCTAGATATCACCCTTCTATGATGTCAACCTGACTGTATTGTGCCCCCACCCCACACCTCCTACAAAGGAGGGTCAAGCCACCCAACACCTCCTGAAAAAGAACAAACACTTCCTTTCCTGCATCCTCTGCTTATGTCCAGTTGCAGTCCCTCACCCGTTTTTCCCCAGTAGAGTTTGTATGACTCAAAAATAAGGATTAAATTCCCACTGTTTTTATATCTCCCTTACTTAGGACTGTGTGCCTAAAAGCGATTGCCATGAACTCGATTCCGACTCATAGCGACCCTACAGAACAAAGTAGAACTGCCCCCATAGGGTTTATAAGGCTGTAATCTTTACAAAAGCAGATTACCACATCTTTCTCCCACGGAGCAGCTGGTGGGTTCAAACCGACGACCTTTCCATTAGCAGCTGAACATTTTAACCACTGTACCACCAGGCCTCCTACACTATGTGCCTAGCAGTAGAAAACATTTGATAAATGTTTATTGACTAAACTTTCATTAGGTTTTCTGTGACCTTTATTTTTTAAAATCCTAACAGAAAATTCTTCCATTAACTTTTAAAGTAAAATCTGCACTTTGATAACATAAGTAAGCAACTGGCCTGGAAGGGGGATGGGGGGCAAGGGAGGTTATTTAACAAGGTGATGAGAAAATAGGCAAGATCTCTGTAACTTCCTCCAACTCCAGCTCACCTCCACCTCCAGCTCACCTCCACGCCCCCTACAGAATTTCTTTGTTTTTATCTGTTCTATACTTGCTGGTTTTCTGAAAGAGAGTTTCAAAAACTAGTACACTAGAGAATGTATCTAAATTTAAAACATTACTAAATATAGTAGATCATTTACTGTGGACTTTTTAAATAGAGTTGACATTGTTAGAGTGTTTTTTGAAATTATAAACCTAAGAAGAAATTATAAAAGGTGAATGTGAGAAGGTAAGTGTAAACTTATATTTTCTTTAATTTGAGTAAACTATCCAGCTAAAACCTTCTAAACCACTGAAATGACAAATTTATGCTAATTTTCTAGAGAGTAATAATTTTAGTCATATTTATTAAATAGTATTGATTGTTTCCGTATGTTATTTTGTACTGTTTGGCTTTATGAGTCAGAATCAACTCATAAAGCCAAATGTATTATGATTTCTTAGAGATTTAGATTCACACTTAGGTGTGCTTTATATGTTATTTTCTTATTTAGCATTGATTTATTGGAATTTTTATAAGAGAAAGGAATATGATATACTGAATAGCTAACATTTTCATTTAAAAAGGTTTAATCTGGTGAAACATGAAGTTAAAAAAACTGATAGCTGTTGAGTCCATTCTCACTCATAGCTATCCTATAGGACAGAGTAGAGCTGCCCCATAGGGTTTCCAAGGCTGTCATCTTTACTGGAGCAGATCACCAGGTCATTTCTCCTGGAGAGCTGCTTGTGGGTTTGAACTGCTGATCTTTCAGTTAGCAGCCAAGCACTTAACCATTGCACCACTAGGGCTCCTTAAACATAATAGACATAATTAGACAACAGTAATTTTGTTTATAATTAAATTTCCATGGTCAATGAGGTATAATTTTAACATAGTGAATATTATGATTGGTAAGTTTAATTGGCACTTTGAAAGAGATCTAGAAGTATATGGAATTGACTCTAAAATAGTAACAGCTGAATGAAATCACCTTATCTAGAGTAAAATTCTTGTCTAGAGTAAATTACAGAAGTCTTGCTTACTCTTTAATTCAGATTTGTTATATGCATCTTCCTCTGTGTAAACCTCTATCCTGTATTTATAATTGTTTTAGAAAGCATAGGTTTTATCAGCTGTAGGAGACTTTATCTCAGCAATTCAGAAGGCGGTTAGCTCTACAGCTCACTAATAGTTCCAGCTCTGACATTTATTCATACCGATGTATAATGGTGGAAGCCATCCTAGCTTTTGGTTTGATTGATAGAGATCATGGACTAAACAAGGGTGCTTGGCACCTAAAGGAGAGGGAGAGTCACAGAATTAACCTGTTTTTAATGAAGTATTTTTTATCTCTTGTAGTTTAGCACACTACCTTGCATAGAGTTAAGCAGACTACAGATTCATGTCAGTGAGGATAGACCTAGATTATGATGTAGTAACCACCAACCTCAAAATCTCAGTGGTCTAACACAGCATGATATGCACACTCTAGGCTAGGCTGAGGGAGCAGCTACCCTCTCAGGCATTTCTACTTGTTATGGAGTGGGGTGGTAGGAGTAAATGACACACTGGCTTTTAACATATCACATCTGAAAGATACATGTTACATCAGCTCATATGTCATTGACCAGAGCAAGTCACACGGTCACTGTAATTTACCAGGATTAGGGAAGGCAGCAGCATTACCATGTGCCCTGGAAGGGAATTTGGTGAACAGCATTAATGAGTAGCCACTGAACTGCCAGAGCAGCTGAAGATAAAAATTAATGAAAAGAAAGAAATTTCTCTAGGGTCTCAATCTGGAGCCAGGTAAGTACCACTAGGAAAAGCCTTCTAGACCACAGGCACCAAGGTAGTAAGGGCAGAGAGTAGAGACTTGGGATAGAAATACACATCTTTACTAACTTTTCAAGTAAAACGCCACTCCTCCAGCGCTTTCTTAACAAAAGTTTTGCTTCTCAAAGAAATGCCTTCTACTCTATAAGCTGCTCCCCAAAGAGTGAAGTTGACAAACAGGCATAAATTGTCCTATAAAAAGAGAATGTCTGTCACCCTCACTAGTGTTGTCTACTGTGGGGCTAATTGTTGCCCTGTGGCAGCACCCTGCTGGGTTGACTGGACATGGAGGACCTGAGGCTTTTCCTTCATCCACTTTCTCTTTGATCTAAATGTTCCTCAGGTAAATTATTTCCTGTTTTACAAAAACCTAATAAGGGAGATGAGGTAATATGCCTATATTTAGATTTACGTTGAATCAGTTTTTAATTCACAATGACTGCTAAAGCCAATACTTTAAATGATTTTTATTGCCTGAATCATATTGACATGGCTTTATAGTACTAGATTTTAGTGTGTGTGTATTTTTTTTAAACAGAAATTAACTACCCCCCCCCAGGAATATTCTTGAATATTCCTTTTCTTTAAAATTACTGTTTCCTTTAGAAAGGTATCATGAAGTAGCTATAGTAAGGAATTTAAAATTTATTAGGGCTAATGGAAAATTCCTCAGAATTGTGATAATTCTATCATCTGGTACGTTCATTCATTTAGTGAATCAGCAGATGCTTAGTGAATACCTGCCATGAGGCATTGTACTTGATACATCAGTGGTGGTCCCAGAAGTAGGAGGAAACCGGTAGAATGTGATATCACGGAAAGCAAGGGAAGATAGTGTTATGAAGATGTGGAAGTATTCAGTTGTATCAAATGCTGCTGCTAGGACAAGTTGTATAAGGACTGAAACGTATGTATGGGATATAGCAATAGGGAGGTCATGAATGACTACTAAGAACACTTTTGGTAGGGCTATAGGATAGAATCCAAATGGTTTTGTTGAAGAGGAGAAGATGGTGAGGAAATAAAGATTAGTTCAAGGTCCTGAAGAAGATGGAAAGGGTAGCATTCAGAAGACAGGCGGCCTTAGGGAGGGGTCCTTCCACCATTGCAGTATGCGAAAGTGGAGAAGATGGGTGCACATGTCGTTAACCTGGTAGATTTGTTGTCAGTGGATTTGGGATAATTATTATCTGATGACCCCTGTTAACTCTTTGGAGAAGAAGAAAGCATTTTCTGAGACTAATAGGGAGAGGATGGACATTTGAGATGAGTGTGTATAATTTAAAATTGTCCTGCTAGAGACTGCTGTCTAGAGAAACTTGGTAGAGTTTCTGGACAGTGTCAAAGATGGTGACCATAAATTCGTGGTGGCATCAATCCTTCCAGGTAGGTATACGTGTATTTCTCTAGCAGTGCTTAACAGTTCAGATGTAAGCATGAAAAAAATGGTTAGATGGTTTAGTTGGATTTTGCTAGTGAGATATGACAGAAAAAAAAAAGCATGGATTTCAGGGTATTCGCAAAATTTTTATTGGAATTATATAGACCATGAAATCCAAGCTGAGTATAAGACAATAGTGAAAAAAGCAGGTGCATGATGGCTAGAAAATGGACTGGATAAAGTATCTGAAGTTCAGCTGAAGTAGAGGAATAGGAGTAGAGAAAGTAGTTTAGCAGATGACTCGAACCTCAGGCAGGTAAGGCTATATAGTGGATGTCTAAACTAGAGGTTAAAAAGTGGAGCAGTTTTGAGTGATGTCATGATGCAGGATAAGATCATGACACTGTGTGGTTGAGGGGAGATTTGTCCAGAATCTACCTGCATGGATGAGTATGTAATATATCTGAATTGAAAAAATATATATATATATAAATCCATACAAAAATTGGTCTTAAAAACACTACCAGACATCAGTGAACTTAATTTTCAATTGCTAAGCTACAAACTGCTTATATAGTATACATGAGTTTGTATGAAAATATGCACTGAACAAAGATTGCTACTTAAACAAAAAAGAGAAAAAAATATTCATGCAGTATGAAACTTAAATATATGATTGTCGGGCAAATACAACTATGGAGCCTTAAGAAGTTAGTAGAGATGATTAGAGTTGGCAGTAGAAATGTAAACAAAACATATGTAGGGTAATTAGTTGGATCTAATTAGCTGGATTTAATGCAACTATACCTATGCAGAGCTGTTTCTTTTAAACTATAATTAGGTGTAATTTTGTCTACATTGATAAAAGTAGTGAATTTGAGCATGGTAATGTAAATTATTTTGAAATTTCTTTAAAAATTAAATCTTACCTAGTGCATGAAACTTACATTTGCTTTGCAAATATTTGCTTTGGTTAAAATTTTTATGGTTTAGGAATTAGGTACCTTCTAAAGTGAGTCCTCTAAAGATTTCATTTATGAAGCTTTCTTGTGTTATCTTTTCATGACGTTGACACGGTGTTCATATATTTATGTATTTTTTTTAAGTTTTCTCTTAAAAACATTTTAGAAAATCGTTCATTGACAAATCCTAGGGTTACCATTTTAGTAACTAATTCTATTTCTGCTACATTATGAAGTATTTCTCCAAGAGAAGGCTGTTTATATATCTGAGCATGCCACCATTAATTTTGCGTTTGAAAGCAAACACGTTCAGTTTTATAATTTAGCTGAAAATTCATTTACATTGATGGTAAAAATAAATCTTGAGGGTAATGTTTGTAACTTAATAATTGAACTCTATTTTAATTTGATGTTCCACATTCCTCTGAAGCAGCACAAATAGTGATTAATATGTCCTGCAAAATGAGAAAAATCTAAAAAGTTTAATTGTACAGGAATAGAACACAATTCCATAGCTCTTTATTGTAAACATTGGTTTTATTTTTTATTCTTGCCTTTAGGTAAAAGGCTAGAGTTGAAGATAAACAGAAGAGATTATTACCTTTGTTTTATAAATACTGTTTAGGTTGGCACATTTACTTGTTTAATCTTATTTTAACAGATTGTTTTAAGTTGTTGATTTAATAATAGGCATAATTGCTCTAATTTATAAATCACTGCTAATGTCTGTGTTTCAATTCTCAGGCATAACTTCCTTTTATAATTACTAAAAAGTGTTTTCTTGCCTTAGTTTTCTCCCATGAACTCCTCAACTCAGGTAGAAAATACACTCAATTATACAATTTAAGCTTAACTGTTAATTCAAATGATAACTACAACATTTATATTCAGTCTTTGCTTTATGACTAGGCTTAAAATAATACTAACCCAGAGTTTAAAGAATTAGTTATAGTGGATTTTAAACCTCTGTTATCTGGTCAAGCTCTCAATTATTAGCATGGTTAGTACTTTATGATTCACATTTATTCAACAAATATATGTTGAGCGTCTATTATATGCCAGGCCATGTTCTAGCCTCTGGAGGGTCAGCAATGACCAAGTTAGAGTCCCTGCTCTCATAAAATTTACATGCTAGTGGAGTAAAATATTAAATAAGTTCACAGATAATTTCAGATGGTGATAAATACAGTGCAATACAATCAGTAGAATACAATCATGTGATATAAAGTAATGGAGGGAAGCATTGGAAGATAAAGGGGGCTACTTCAGGTTGACTTGGGGCTGAGATCAGAATGACATAAAGGAGCCAGCCTTTGAAAATCGGGAGAAAATAACATTCTAAGGAACTCGAGGGTTCTGAGTTTGTGGTAGATTTCTCTCTTTCCTTTGGGAGGAAACGGAAGAAGAGGAGAAGGAGGATGGTGATAATGAGGGTGATGACAGGACTGTTTCTGAGAGTTTGTTGTCTACAGTATTTGTACTAGGGAAATTGCATAATCTCCATGTTGTAGATACACTAAAGCTCTGAGAAGCTAATTCTTTAGCCATGGAGGAAATGACAGGGCTGGGATTAGACCCTCTCTGTCTGCTCCAAAGCCAGTGACGCTGCCCACACATTATTCCCAAAACCAGTTACCAGGGTTACTGCCACAATCTTTCATTCTTATTTCCTTGCTCATCAGTTCACCATCTAAACCTCATAAATTAAGCTAGCAACACTCTTCTATAACCTTGAAATCTGCTCCTTCTTGAGCAATGAAGAGTAAGTAAGTTATGAGAACTAAACCATGATACTTTCCTCATACTTGTGAGTTAGTAACAGCTTTTCATTCAACATATATTTGAAATTATTTATTCAGTGCACTTATGTCTTTTAAAAACAGAGACAAAATTCTTCTTACGTTTTTCCAAAGAGTACATTAAGTTGCAAACATTTTCATTTTCCTTCTCCAGGTTTTTATATCCTCATTTTAATATCCTGTATTATCCTCCATGTTTTAATATACTATATTCCCTCCTCCTCTTCATCAGTAGAATAAAATGCTTTTTATTTTCCAGTGAGTGCATGTAGCAAAACCCTTGCAATATATGTAAAATGCCCATGTGATTTTAACTTTGATCCCTTCTTTTTTTCTGAGTTAGTGTCAAAGACAGTTCAAAATGTTTATAAAACTTTTATTTACAATCTGGTGTGACAGTATAAAGATTAAGGCATACATTCAACTTCTTCTTTATAAGTAAGGTATATTAAGGATGCTAGAAATGGAGAGCGCTGAAAGAGGTAGATGTACACAATTTAGAAAAAGAACATTCTTTTCCATTTTTGAATCATATTTTCTGATAAAGGAAAAAGGTAGTACTTTGTCCCTCCAAATGAAGTTAAAATATTATGGTTTTATCAACAGACATAAATTATGAAGGTTTAACAATACAATTGGAATGCTTTTATGTAATTAGAGAATTCCGAAAAGCATTTAGAAATAGCTTGTAAATCTACCATATGTTGATAGCCCTTTAATAAAGTTTCTCCAGACTATGAATAAAAATTTGGAATCCAGTTGCCTGTTTACTTTTTATACATTATTCACTTATACAAAGAGGAAGGAAAGCTCAGATTCATTGTTCTATATCATAAAAGTAACTGCAAAAAAATCATTAAAATATCTACTCATCATAGTCATTATAGATTTGCAGTGAACCCATGCTTCATGTGTTTTCTTCGATTATGTTGACTGTAGTCAAAAGACAAGGGTCAACACAAATGCCTCTAAGGATAAACTAAGAATAGAGCCAGTGACCTGGCATTCCTCTAGGAGTTTTTCCTAGGCTTTATCCCATTATGGAATTTTAAGATACCACTGCAAATAATAAACCTTTATTTAATTACTGACCAAAAGGTTGGCAGTTCGAATCCACCAGCTGCTTTGGAAACCCTATGGAACAATTCTGCTCTGTCCTACAGGGTCGCTATGAGTTGGAATCAACTTGATGGCAACAGGTTTTGTTTTGCTTTTTTTTTTTTCTTTCTTTTTTGGTTTTATTTAATTAGTACTCAGGGAAGTAGGAAGTTCCCACACCTTCAAGTATTGCCAGTCCCATTCCCCCACTGCCGAGTGTTGCATTTCCCACTGTTTTTACTTATCCATACAATCTTTTCTCTCATGTCCAGGTAGATGCAGAATAATCGTTTACCCTTGTTATAAATATTCAGAGTAAAATACCAACACTTCAGCTTCTCTCCCCTGCCCGCCTTTTTTTCATATCAAATTACTAAAGACTAAAAACCACTTTAATACCCATTTGGATAAGAGTAGGGCAAAAATAAGGAGCCCTGGTGGGCCAAACGGTTAAGTACTCAGCTGCTAACCAAAGGCTGGCAGTTCAAACCCACCCAGCAGCTTTGCAGGAGAAAGCCTTGGCAATCTCCTTACATAAAGATTACAGTCAAGAGAACCCTATGGAACAGTTCTAGTCTGTGACGGGGGGTCATGATGAGTCAAAAATGAGTCAACAGCACCTAAAAACAACAGGACAAAAATACACTCTCAGATATTATTGACTGGCATATAATTTGATAGTTATTCTGAAAAGCTGTTAAGTACTGTGTTTGAAGATCCTTAGTGAATGTATTTTAATTCCATTATTCTACACTGAAGAATCTAACCAAAGGAAATAATTGAAAATGTAATTGTATTTATGCCTAAAAAATGTTAATGAATATATATATTCAGTAAAAAAACAGGGAACATCCCAAATAGGCAACATTAAGTGAATAGTGGAGCAGATCAAGGAATAGCCACATAATGTAATATTGTACGGCCATTAAAATTTATGCTTGTGAATTTGTTTGACATGGGCAAGTATTGGTATAATAAATAAGTAAAACAGTATACAAAAGTCCGTATATAATGTAATTTCAGTTGTATGAAACAGAAAGAAAATACTTAGGAAACAATCCCTGAATATAAACAGTATATATTTGCTTCCAGATGG
This sequence comes from Dugong dugon, assembly GCA_030035585.1. Lineage (NCBI taxonomy): Eukaryota > Metazoa > Chordata > Mammalia > Sirenia > Dugongidae > Dugong > Dugong dugon. Next base: position 139,137,288 of record CM057464.1, on the reverse strand, counting down.
TACAGGATCCTTTTATCTACCTTTTTATTTTTCTGTGCTTATCAGAATTTCCATAATGAACTTATAGTATTCTTATGATCAGAAAAAATATTAAAGGAAAATTACAATAGACTCAAAAAGTTATTATTAAACTTTTGCTGCTGCATCTTACAGAATTCAATCTCTCTAGCATCTCTTAATTTAAGGTTTAAATTTTTTAAACTTTGCTTACTAGGATTGAGTTGAACAGCTATGGGTTTGATTTTTTTTAGTACTAGGATTCAGCCTGTAAAATCTTGAAAGTCCCCTTTTTCCGTCTCTGACATCTGTTTTATAATGCAAATGACTTTACTTAATGTTAATTGGATTTCCTTCTTTATTGTCAATTTATAGATTTCCATTTTAGAAGATTGTTTATTTACAATAACATCTATAGATATTTGAGACAAAACTTAAGTAAACAGATTGGTGGTAAATCCTTTCACAGTCTCAGATCCAACTACTTAGTCTTTGTATTATCAAAAGTGGTTTAAAAAGACAAAGGCTGCTTATAGTAACAAGATCTCTCTGTTACACACACATATACACATTCACACAGATACGCTCACAGACAGATCCATAGAACATCAATCCAAAGGTGTAATACAAAATAGTACGGAGAGTTACAGTTAAAAAAAAAAATAGTATGTAGAGTATTTAATATTGTAAAAGCAAAAATGTGCATTTGAAAAATCTTTGCATTTTCTATCATCAACCATTTAAAAGGAAAAAGAATGGAATTATGTGTGATAAGTGTATAGACTTCAATAATAATTAAAGTTTATATTCATTACCAAAATAGAAGAAAATCTGGGGAATACTGGGACACCTGGCACAATCTATGACTTTGTCTTTCCCTACAGGACCTAATTGAAGGAAAGTGTTAGGGAAGACATAGCAGAGAACCCTTTTCCTGTTGTTATGAGCAATAAATATCCCTTAGAAAACTCCAAAAGGAATGCATGCTTACTTGAGGAAGAAGAGAGTAAGAGAAAAACTGTTCAGTAACGAGCCAGGGAAAAAAGAAGAACCTTGTTTGAGAGACAAAGGAGGTGACAGTGATCAGCAGGGGCATACACAGTCAGCCAGACACTCCTGAGACTTCACAAGTCGAAAACTAGACTCGCTTTGTGATGGAAGTGCAAGGTAATTAGAAACTGTGTTTTTTTTTTCATATTTGTAATATTTTACTTTATTTTTAAAAATCCAAAGCAAATAGGACTATGTGACTACATAATAAGAATTGATAATCATGTGTTGAAATTTTCTGTCTTTTTGAAATATCTAATTTGTAGAAAATGTTTGGGAGAATGTGTAGCTGTGATAAGAAAGCTAACAATGTCTTCTTTCACTTTACTCCCTCCTCACCCTAAGACCTTCTTCCTAGTTATAGGATATTAGCTACTTGCCTGAGAACTTGTAATGTGATGACCTGAGACTCTCATAACCTATGTTATGGTGGTATTTATAAGGAAGATAGATAAATTATGAGTCTATAGATAACTCATCTGAAAATAGGGGGCTACTTGAAATAGTCATTGTACTGGAGGCATCTACCTAATACATCTAAAAAGTAGCTCTTACGGAGAAGAAAGACCATTGTCCTTAGAATCTGGAATCCTAGCTTCTCAAATCTTGCTTTTTTTTGGCTTCCTGCATTCCCTTGAACAAGCCCTTTTATCACTTTGAGATTTTTTTTCATTGATTTAAAATAGTGGAATTTGAATAGATGTCCTTTAAGCATCCCTCCAGCTCCAGTATTCTAGGACTATGATACACTGACTTTCAAGTTCACAGCATATAATACTTGGAGGAGGTGGTGGCGGAAGAAGCTTCCTTCCCATAACATAAAACTTAACTTATTTTCGGGTGTAAACACAATGACTCCTTCTGTTGAAATGTAAGGTTGTACATTTTGCTGTACAATGCTAGATATAGATAGTTCAATGTCTTAGTCATCTAGTGCTGCTGTAACAGAAACACCGCAAGTGGATGGCTTTAACAAAAAGAAATTTATTTTCTCACAGTAAAGTAGGCTAAAAGTCCAAATTCAGAGTGTCAGCTCCAGGGGAAGGCTTTCTCTGTCTGTCGGCCTTCTCATCAGTGTTCCCCTGGACTAGGAGCTTCTCCGTCCAGGGACCCCAGGTCCAAGGGACATGCTCTGCTCCTGGCACTGCTTTCTTGGTCGTATGAGGTCCCCCTGTCTCTCTGCTCACTTCTCTCTTTTATATCTCAAGAGATTGCCTCAGGATTACAGTCCAATCTTGTAGTTTGAGTCCTGCCTCATTAACACAGCTGCCACCCATCCTCCCTGGTTAACATCATAGAGGCAGGATTTACAACATATAGGAAAATCACACAATACCAGGAGTCATGGCCCAGCCAAATTGATACACACATTTTTCTGGGGACATAATTCAGTCGTGACATCCAGATATGCAAATATCTGGGAGTGAGAACAGAAGAGGGAAAAATCCTGTGTTTTATGGAAGATAAATCAGCTGGCTGATACTTTATTAGACAGACAGCCTAAAGGTTGAAATAGTTTTTTATTTACTGTTTTTAGGTGTCGCAGTAGATTTTCAAGTCATAATCATACTGTGTACTAAATAGCGTGCGCTATGATACAACATATTGTGAGAGGACACTGAGCAAGTCTTCCATTGTTTTCTTACTTTACAACAAATATTACTTTTGTTCAGGGCTGTCCTAAATAAAATGCGATTTCAGCATTAAGTAGTGGTCAAGACCATGGACTCTGGCACCAGATTGCAGTGTTCAAATCCCAGCTGTACCACTTAATGCCTTTGTGTGAACTTAAGTAGGAATGATAACCTTTCCCACCTCAGAGGGATGTTGGGAGGATTAAATGATTTAGTAGACATAGACATGTGGATGAAACCAAACCAGTTGCCACTGAGTTGATTCTGACTAGTGGTGACCCCACGTGTGTCAGAGTAGAACCGTGCTCCATAGGGTTTTCAATTTCTGATTTTTCAGACATAGATTGCTGGTCCTTTCTTCTGAGGTGCTTCTAGGTGAACTCGAACCTCCAAACTTTGGTAGGCAGCCAAGCACATTAATCCTTTTCACCACCCAAGGACTCCCACTGAAATATAGCAAGTGCTATATGAACGTCAGCTCTCATTATTTGGCCATAATCATTTATGTGACTCAGCCTTTGGGAGTTATATAGCTGAAAGCCTATTTAAGCATCCTCATGCCTGGTGTCACTGAACTTGGGTGTGATCACTAGGTGGTTGTGTTATCACAGAGGTTGTTATGCTATTTAAACAGCTTGATATAGACAATAATGTAAACAAAGGATATTGTTCAGATTTTATAGTTTACATCTGAATATTTAGTTTCAAATATGTTTAGTATATGAGATGTAACTTGGAGTGAAATCTTTTTATGTTCGTATATTGAAATATGAAGTGTAAGTGTATATTATTGGAAGAACTATAAAAGAGGAACATATTTAAGGAGAAAGGCCGAGAAGGCAAGAAAGAGAAAAAAAGAGGGAGCTGAAAGAAAGAAAATAAGTCATGGGAAAAAAAGAGAAATTGCCTTAAAATGTTTGACTTACAGTCCATTTTACTAAAATGCATGTGGTCGGTGGTTATAATTATAATTAGACACATGATTACTTTATTTAAATGCATTTGCATTTCTTAGTGGAAAATATAATTTTTCAAATTTAAAAAGTTATTCAACCAGCACAAAATCAATGATGATTTTTTTCCCAGTTCTAGATTCTAATTAATCATTGCTAAATGAATTTAGCCTGTGTGAGAAGAGTTTGTAAAGACCTTAGCAATTAGAAAAATAAACTTTTAAAAATGGTTACTTGTTTAAATTTTCCAAGTTTCTTGAGGGATCTAGACATCAAGAAATAATTACACATACTTACTAGTTTCCATTTCCTTCCTGTTGATTTGCTTATTAAGATATTTCAATGAAAGGAAACCAAAAATTTATCTTGAGAAATTTGTACATACATCTTCTTCACACTATTGATTTAAGCCATGCCTCATTTTACAAATATTTCTCAATTATGTTGTTCCAGATCTACAGTATAGGTATAGCTCTCACGATTGAAAAATAATTACTTTAAAAAAATACTTTTAACCTTGTATGACTAGTCCTGTGCTAAAACAGGGTTATTTTACCTGTGAGCTACCATAAATAAAGAGGCCCTTTAAAACTAGATACTATTGTGTGCTGATTTGCAACAGACAGAGTCTGTATGAGGAGGAGAAAACTAATAAATGCTGTGTTGTGAACCAATAATTAGATTCTCAGTGTGGTATAAAGCACTCACAGGAGGTTCATTCTTGGCCTCATAAATTTGACTGTATCTTTCCATTCTAATGCTACTAAGTGACTTAGAGTCATGACTTAACAGTAAAATAAGCTGCTAAACCACAGCGGCAAACACATAAAGACTGAAATTATGCGGAGATGACATGCCGTTTGTTTAGAAGTTGGCCGTTGCATTTGCTCTTAAATATGAGGCTAACAGCAAATGGAGAGTTAGTTGTTAAATCTGTGTATCACGTGGCTCATACCTCTCGTACTGTTTGCTAAACTTAGAAATTATTAAATATTTTTGCTTGGGTCATTGCAAAAACAGTATAATACCTGTCATATGACACAAATATTTAGATTTAAGTATTGCTTCCAATCAACTCATTTCGTATTCTTACTGAATTATGAGAGTCCTTAAAAAGCTAATGCAGTGTTTCTCAAACTATGATGTGTATCAGAATCCTCTGGAGGCCTTGTTAAAACCCAGATTTCTGCACCCCACTCCTAGGGTTTCTGATTATGTTATGTCGGTCTAGATGGGGCCTGATAATTTGCACTTCTTACAGGTTCCGAGGTAATGCTGATGTTGATGGTCTGAGGACCACATTTTGAGAAACACTGACCATGAAATCCTACTCTCTGCAATTAACAGGGTTCTTTCTTTTAAAAGTGCACTAAGAAAATAGACATCATGATTTGGCTGTCAACATTGTTTAGGAAACAACGCCTGGGTCAAAAACTGAGGGAAACATTTCCTCTATTGTTTTTAGGTACCTTCAAGTTAGTTCCATCTCATAGCAACCCTATGTAAAACAGAACGAAACACTGCCCGGTCCTGCGCCATTCTCACAATTGTTGTTATGTTTGAGCCCATTGTTGCAGCCACTGTGTCAGTCCATCTCCTTGACAATCTTCCTCTTTTTTGCTGACCCTCTACTTTACCAAGCATGATGTCCTTCTCCAGGGACTGATCCCTCCTGATAACAATGTCCAAAGTATATGAGACATAATCTCACCATCTTTGCTTCTAAGGAGCACTCTGGTTGTACTTCTTCCAAGACAGATTTGTTCGTTCTTTTGACAGTCCGTGGTATATTCAATATTCTTCACCAGCACTACAATTCAAAGGCGTCAATTCTTCTTCAGTCTTCCTTATTTATCATCCAGCTTTCGCATGTATATGAGAGAATTGAAAACAGCATGGCTTGGGTCAGGTGCACCTTAGTCTTCAAGGGATCATAATAAAGCTCATTTCCTAAAATTCAGAAAAAATGATATTGAATGGAGCTTTAAGCTCTTTGGGGTTTCATTTATATTGAAGAAAACTCTGGTTAAATAAAGTAAATAACAGAGCCCTCTTATCCCTGAAGAATATGTGACACGAATTTCTGTCATTACTGTAATGTATAATGAAGATGTTTTTCAACAGCCTTTTGAAGTCTTATCTCCTTAAAGTCCAAGATCCATGTTGGACTTCGCCAAATCTTTTTTGTTTGTTTTTATTTTTCTATCACAAACTCTAAAACTGATAGTTTCTTTTTCCCAGGGTTCTCAGTCATTTGTCATCAACAGCACAGACTTTTAGTGACTAAAATTAGGGCCAGCGTATCAGTGCCCTACTCCTACTCTAATTTATAACAGATAAAATTTTCAGTGTTTATACTAAGTTTTTATCCAGTGCATTGTTTATTTAACCTTAAAATAGCTTAACTCCATTTCTTTTTTGTTTATTGTTGTAGTTTAAATAAAGTTTGCATTTCAAGTTAGTCTCCCATATAAAAATTTATATATACATTGTTATGTGACCCTAATTGCTCTCCCCATACTGTGACAGGACGCTCCTCCTTTCCACCCCTGATTCCCCATGTCCATTCAACCAGCTCCTAAACCTCTCTGCCTTCCCATCTCACCTCCAGACAGAAGCTGCCCGTTTAGTCTCTTGTATCTACTTGAGCTAAGAGACACACTCCTCATGAGTATAACTTTATGTCCCACAGTCCAGTCCAACCCCTGTCTGAAGAGTTGGCCTTGGAAATTATTTTAGTTCTGGGCTGATGGAGAATCCAGGGGCCATGCTTTCCAGGGTTCCTCCAGTCTCAGTCAGACCATTAAGTCTGGTCTTCTTACAAGAATTTGAGTTCTGCACCCTACCTTTCTCCTGTTCCATCAGGGACTCTCTGTTGTGTTCCCTGTCAGGGCGGTCATTGGTGGTAGCCAGGCACCATCTAGTTCTTCTGGTCTCAGGCTGATGAAGTCTCTGGTTTATGTGGCCCTTTCTGTCTCTTGGGCTAATACTTTCCTTGTGTCATTGGTGTTCTTCATTCTCCTTTACTGCAGGTGGTTGGGACCAATTGATGCATCTTGGATGGCCTCTTGCAAGGTTTTATGACCTAGACACCACTCACCGAAGTAGGATGCAGAACATTTTCTTAATAAGTTTTATTATGCTAATTGATCTAGATGTCCCCTGAAAGCATGGTCCCCAGATCCCTACCCTGCTACTCTGTCCCTCAAAGTGTTTGATTGTATTCAGGAAACTTCTTAGCTTTGGTTTAGTCCAGTTGTGCTGACTTCCCCTGTAGCCTGTGCTGTCCTTCCCTTCGCCTAAGATAATTCTTTATCTACTATCTAGTTAGTAAATAACCCTCACTCTCTCTCCCCACCCTCCTAACCATCAAAGAATGTTTTCTTCTGTATTTAAACCTTTTCTTGAGTTCTTATAATAGTGGTCATATCAACGTTTGCCCTTCTGTGACTGGCTAAATTTACTCAGCATAACACCCTCCAGATTTCTCCATGTTACAAGATGTTTCACCCCTTCATCATTGTTCTTTATTGTTGTGTAGTAGTCCACTATATGGATATACCATAATTTGTTTATCCATTCATCTGTTGATGGGCACCTAGGTTGTTTCCATCTTTTTGCTATTGTGAACAGTGCTACAATGAACATGGGTATGCATACATTTATTCGTGTGATGGCTCTTATTTCTCTAGGATATATTCCAAGGAGCAGGATAGCTGGATCGTACGGTACTTCTGTTTCTAGCTTTTTAAGGACGCGCCAAATCGATTTTCAAAGTGGTTGTAACATTTTACATTCCCACTAACAGTGTGTAAGTGTTTCAGTCTCTCTACAACCTCTCCAGCATTTATTATTTTGTGTTTTTTGGATTAATGCTAGCCTTGTTGGGGTGAGAAGATATATCACTGTAGTTTTGATCTGCATTTCTCTAATGGCTAATGATCATGACCATTTCTTCATATGTCTGTTAGCCACCTGAATATCTTCTTTGGCGAAGTGCCTGTTCATATCTTTTGCCCATTTTTAAATTGGGTTATTTGTCTTTTTGTTGTTGAGCTTTTGCAGTATCTTGTAGATTTTAGAGATTAGACCCTGATCAGATTTGTTGTAGCCAGAATTTTTTCCCAGTCTGTAGTTGTCTTTTTACTCTTTTGGTGAAGCCTTTTGATGATTTTTAGGAGCTCCCATTTATCTGGTCTCTCTCCTGGTGCTTGTGCATTGTTACTTACGGTTCGTATTGTGTTTATGCCAGGTATTAGGGCTGCTAGCGTTGTCCCTATTTTTTCTTCCATGATCTTTATCGTTTTTGATTTTATGTTTAAGTCTTTGATCCATTTTGAGTTAGTTTTTGTGCATGGTGTGAGGTATGGGTCTTGTTTCAGTTTTTTGCAGATGGATATACAGTTATGCCAGCACCATTTGTTAAAGTCTTTTCCCCAATTAATGGGTTTTGGGTCTTTGTCAAATATCAGCTGCTCATAGATGGATGAATATATGCCTGGATTCTCAATTCTGTTCCATTGGTCTATGTATCTGTTGTTGTACCAGTACCAGGCCGTCTTGACTACCGTGGCAGTAAATAGGTCCTAAAATCAGGTAGTGTAAGGCCTCCCACTTTGTTCTTCTTCTTGAGTAATGCTTTACTAACTCCATTTCTTTTGTACCTTGATTCTATGGGTTTTATCAGCAGTCTGTGCCTGCCACTTAGCCATGGGACTGTACTGCAGCTCATTCCTAGTCACTTGTGTTTTACTCTCATTTTATCTTTGCTCATGAGCCGTGGTCAGGTGGTGGTTAAGTGCTGGGCTGCTGAGAGGTCGGTGGTTAGGCTAGTTGCGCTGCAGGAGAATGATGTGGCAGTCTGCTTCCGTAAAGATTACGGGCTTGGAAACCATATAGGGCAGTTCTACTCTGTCCTTTAGGGACACTATTAGTCAGAATCGACTAGACGGCTATGGGTTTGGTTTGGTTTGGTTTTATCTTTGTTTGTATTTTCTCCACTCTACTTTTAACTCAGAACTTTGTGTCTTACTCTTTTAAACACAGTGCTGCTCTCCCATTCTTTCTCTCAGGACTAGTTCTTTTGAACAGATCTAATAGATCCATTCCTTGGCTACTAGTGGTGATTCCCATCTGAATGATAACCTTCAAGCTAGTGACCAGTCACAAAAGAAAAAATGCACATATGATGTTCATAGATCGTATTGGAGGGCATCTACTTTGTCTGAAACTGAATTTAAGATCTTCAAATGCACTGATAACTTGCTCTGTAGTTTGCTACAGTTTTCTTTCTATATGTCTATTGTACTTTTGCCAATTTTACGTAGTAGGACTGATGGCAAGGATTTATCTGATTGCCTTATGCAGTACTCGCAACAATATTATATTCCGTTTTCATTTTCTTTTTGGAGAGGAAATAAAGTTATTATTTGTTCCTTTCCTGTGTATCATAAAATACTACCCTGTGTACATCTTTCCAGTGACACACTTCAAAAACAAGTGTTCTTATGACTTATTCACCACAGCTGTCTTGTTTACTTATGTATTCCAAGCGCCTTGTGCAATTTGGCATGCAGCACATGGGCGCTCAGTAAATATTTGTTGAATAAATGAATTGACATTTTTAAAAGGTCAAAAATATAGAAGTAGTTCCTTTTTTGAAAGTTTATAATTTAGAAATTTTAAACTACTTTGAGGGGTTGTGTGTGTGTGTTAATAGCTTTAAAAAGCATTCGATAGTGTACGAGTGGCCACAACGAACAGGATAAATTGTTTCCTGTTGGTTGTTATTTCTGTTTGAATTTTAAAGAGGAAATGCCTTCCAAATGGTTTCAATTTGGTGTTTTAGAAACACTTTTAATTAGAAAAGTATTGAGTTATGTGACATTTTGATATTACAGTGATGATTGTTATTAATACAAGGCATTGCTTCATTTAATTGTTTATGGTACTATAATAGTAAACACTGATCTATTAAAAACAGATAGTGTTGTCATGTAATAGGACATACGAGAACGTTTTAAAACCTCTCAATCAAGTTAATGTGTACTCTGTTCTTGTTGTTATGTGCCATCAAGTCGGTTCCAACTCATTAGCAGCCCTATATGACAGAGTAGAGCTGTCCCATAGGATTTCTTAGGCTATAATCTTTACAGGAGCAGATCACCAGGTCCTTTCTCCTGCGGAGCCACTGGTGAGTTTGAACCACCAGTCTTTATTTATTTATTTATATTGTTGTAGTTTAAGTAAAGTTTACAATTTAAGTTAGTCTGTCATATAAAAATTTATACATACATTGTTTTGTGTCCTTAATTGCTCTCCCTATACTGTGACAGCACACTCCTCCTTTCCACCCCTAATTTCCCATGTGCACTCAACCGGCTCCTAACTCTCTCTTCCTTCACATCCCACCTCTGGACAGAAGCTGCCCATTTAGTCTCATGTTTTGAGCTAAGAAGCACACTCTTCACAAGTATCATTTTATATCCCACAGTCCAGTCCAATCTTTGTCTGAAGAGTTGGCCTCGGGAATTGTTTTAGTTCTGGGTTGTCAGAGAGTCCAGGGGCCATGCTTTCTAGGGTTCCTCCAGTCTAAATCAGACCATTAAGTCTGTTCTTCTTACTAGAATTTGAGTTCTGCACCCCACCCTTCCCCTTCTCCATCAGGGACTCTCTGTTGTGTTCCCTGAAAGGGCGGTCATTGGTGGTAGCTGGCCACCGTACAGTTCTTCTGGTCTCAGGCTGATGGAGTCTCTGGTTTATATGGCCCTTTTATCTCTTGGGCTAATATTTTCCTTGTGACTTTGGTGTTCTTCATTCTCCTTTTCTCCAGGTGAGTTGGGACCAATTGGTGCATCTTAGATGACCGCTCGCTAGCTTTTAAGCCCCCAGACGCCACTCACCAAAGTAGGATGCAGAACATTTTCTTAATAAACTTTGTTATGCCAGTTGACCTATATGTCCCCTGAAAGCATGGTCCCCAGACCCCTACCTGTGCTACTCTGTCCCTGGAAGTGCTTGTTGTATTCGGGAAACTTCTTAGCTTTGGTTTAGTCCAGTTGTGCTGACTTCCCCTGTAGTGAACCACCGGTCTTTTGGTTAGCAGCCAAGCGCCTACATTGTGCACCGGGGCTCCTCAATGTGTATTCTAAAAAAAAAAAGCCTGTTGCCGTCAAGTCAATTCCGACTCATAAAGACCCTATAGGACAGAGTAGAACTGCACCATAGGGTTTCCAAGGAGCAGCTGGTGGATTTGAACTGCAGACCTTTTGGTTAACAGCCTGAGCTCTTAACCACTGTGCCACCAGGGCTCCAATGTTTACTCTAGGGTCAGCAAACTTCAGCCACACCCATTCATTTACATTTTGCATGTGGCTGTACAACTGTAGTTAGTATTTGCAGTTGAGATCTAATAGCTGTGTCCTGTAGGGTCACTATGAGTCGGAATCAACTTGATGGCAACGAATTTTTTCGTTTTTGTTTTTTGTTTTTTTTTCTTTTAGGCCCTGTTCGCAGTCCTTAATTCTAATCCAATAAATCACATGCTGTCACATTATTGTGATGTATACTTTAGCATGTGACTATTCTTAGCACTGTGGAGGGATTTTTTTTAATGTATTACTGCTGAAATGATATATTCAACATACAGGTTGTTTTACATGCAAGAAAACACACCTGTACAGCCATTATTTTTTCTATTAGTAGATACTTCTTCAGAAAAGTGACTTTAGAAATAATAATATTATATGTTTTAATATAGAAAGAGTTGTTATGAATAAATAGAAGTTATTGCTACAGGAGGAATTTTCTTGCTGTGGAAAAATAGGCCAAGGAAACCAAAAGACAGTTCTTAAAATAACTATTTTTATTTTTGGCCAAAACACATGTTAAAATAGTTACCTTCACTGATAATTAAAATGTGAAGTAGAGTAGCAATAGGATATTGTTCTTTAAAATTAGAAAAACAGTTTTCAAAAATAACAATTCTAGTCATGATTTGGGAAAATTTTTCTTATGCACTGAAAGTGGGAGCATAAATTAGTGTAGTCTTTTTGGATGGTGTTTTGTCACAATATATTCAAAACCTTAACCTATAGATGTTTCCTCAGATTCTTTTAATGACTTGCCATCCCACTTGAAGAAAAGCCAAAATTTCTATAATTATCTTAATGCTCCACATAATTAGGCCCTGGACCACCTTTCAAAACTGCTACCCTCTCCCACTGGTAGTGCCACTCCAGCCACCTTGCCTTTCTGCTGTTCCTTCAACACACTAATCATACTGGTCTTGCTGTTCCCTGAGATATATGCAGGGCATGTACCCTCTTTTCATTTAGTTCCCATGTCATCTCCGTGGAGCTTATTCTCTGACACCCTGTCTAAGGTTGCGACCCTTGTCACTGTATTTTTTTACCTTGTTTTATATTTCCTGTAGCCCTTAACCACTACCTGACTTTGTGCTGTATATGTATGTGTTTATTGCCTGGGCCCCTCGCTAGAATGTGTGCTCCAAGTGATTAAGGACTTTGTTTTATGCTTAGAACTGTGCCTGGCTTGTGGTGGTTGCTCAATAAGTACTTGGTGGGTGAGTGAGTGAATGAGTAAGTGACTGTGTGCGTGCATGACCTTTGAACAGAAGTTCCACTTTCAAACATTTAGCTTGAAAAAATAGTCATGTGTACAAATAAGTATGTACAGAAATATTCATTTTGTGGCTGTTTGTGTTTTCAAAACAGTAAAGCCTTAAGATCAAATAATAGGGGATAATGAAAAAAGTTCTGGTATATCAGTATACTAGTATAGTATTTAGCTGTTTTTAAAATCAGTGTTGTGAAATGTATCCATTGATAAGGAATGTTGTTGTATGCCATTGAGTCAATTTCTACCCATAGTGACCATATAGGACATAGTAGAACTGCCCCATAGGGTTTCCTAGGTTGTAATCTTTATGGGAGCAGATCACCAGGTCTTTTCTCCCTCTGAACAGCTAGTGGATTGAAACTGATGACCTTCTGGTTAGCAGCCAAGTGTTTTAACCATTACACCACCAGGGCTGTCTCATACAATAGGGGTCAGCAAACGACATCCCTCCGGCTGAGTTTTGCCTGAGGCCTGTTTTTGTACTAACAGAGCTAAGAATGGTTTTTACATTTTAAAGGATTATAAAAGAAAAAAATATATATGAGACATAAATATTATGTGGCTAGCAAAGCCTAAAATATTTACTATCTGACTCTTTACAGGAAAAGTTTGTTAAGTCCTGATATAGAATGTTCCACTTACTGTAGATAAAGTGAGTGGGGGTCGATTAAAAACATTACAAAATAATATATATGGAATGATGCCACTTAAAAAACATGCAGCCAAGGGCATTTGGAAGGATAGACAAGATTTTAACAATGATTGTGTCTGGGTAGGTAGGATTAATGGGATTCTATATTTTTGTGTCTGTCTCATTTTATAATTTTTCAGTATAGAGAACATAATGATTATAAAATGAGAAAAAAATATAGTGCTGCTGTGGGAAAAAAGAACAGGCAAAAAGAGAGAAGTTTTCTGAGTTGTAAGGGGCAAAGGTATATTTCTCCATTGTTTTAGATGAAGAAACTGAGGCTAAGAGGTTAATTCACTTACCGAGGGACACAAACTTAAGGCAAAAATAGTAATGCTGCCTGATTTTCTGCCCAGCAGAAGCACCATTGATAACTAAACGTATTTATGTATCGACTGACAGAAAATTATGGGCTCTATGTACAAAGGCAATTTAGAGATATTAGTGTATGTGAAAAAGAGGTGTTATTGCAGAAATCCTCCAGTCCACCAGGTAGGCTTACAGTTGTTTAGATAGAATGAAAACCAAATAGCTTATATTATATTTTTTTTTAAAAGCCAACAAAACTTATATGCACATAGGTATTAGGTTTACTTTATAAATTTGAAAACTATTACTGCCAAATAATACACTATTTCATTTAATATACTACTTCAATAATATATTACTCCATTGCTTTTTTATACTGATAGAATTTCATGACTGTAGAGTTAATATTTCAAATTCAGTCATCTGACAGCAAAAAGGCACGTCCTAAAGTTCACACTCTTTACTATAAGATAGACATGGAAGAGACATCTGACATATTCTCAGGCCCTCATCCAGGCAACTTTATAAAATTTAGGCAGCAACTTAGAAGTAAAGAGAATATACTACAACAATGACAAGTCTTTGTTGTCATGAACTGGTGGCTAATAACAGAAAGAAACAGTAGGACTATAAAAGGCAGACATAAATGCTCAGCAGTTTTTGGACCATTTAGTATATGGACAAAAAGGCAAATATTCTTTGATTATTCCTGAGGGAACCGCTATCTTCTAGCAAGGAGTGATAATGAAGATGATGATTATTGCTCTTTAAAAAGCGCTTGTGTATTTATTTACAACTGTCTTGTGATTGAGAGAATTATTCCCTATTCATGTATTTAGAAAATGAGGCACAGATGGGGTTAAGTGTACAGAGTATTCAGTTTTGTACAGAGTATGCAGCTAATAATGAGAAACTATATCATCTAGTCCCAGCTCTGTGTTTTTACATATGATGGTGAAGCTGAGTCATCAGTTATGATCATTGTATATTTCACTAAATCAAAATAGCAGAAAAACATGTTTTAAAAGTTGGTACAATAAACAGGTTAAGTTCTAAATGTTTTGATGCTCTAAGTGTTTTGAGCCTCCGAATGGGAGATTCACTTATCTCCAAAAATTCACCAACAAAAAAATGCATCTTAATGCAAAAATGCTAGGGAATCACAATGTCCTTGCTTAATGAGGCCATCATTTTTTCTTCTCTTACCTTTTTATTGAGCAAATGTTTCCAAGCCGGGATTCTGTATATTTCAAATGGTATGTGCTGTCTACCTAGAAAAGTAATAGTAAATAGAACAGCCCCTGTTTTAACACTATGATATCACATACTGACAAGCTTTACGTAGTGGATTCACAAATTTTATTTCAAATCATAGTCAGGTAGAGTACTTGCTTTCATAATTCCCTGTCTCTTTAGCAGCATTACTTTTTTTAAAAAAACAAAGATGCTTTCCTTTTGATGTGAAATTTTTGTTCTGAAACTATTTGCCATATTTATGTAATATTAACTATCGTTAATAATACACTGCATGTTTTTCTAAACATCATGTTGGTGATTTTGCCCGTTTTTTAAACCTAAATTGGAATAGAATGAGCAGCCAATAACCCATCTTTAGACAGTGTATAATGGTTTGGATTATTGTGCTATATTAATTGTTCTTGGCCAGGAGTTAGAACATCTAAGATAACACAATGTGTGATAGACACCTAAGGATAATTCTAAGCACAAGAGCTGTATAGCAGTTGGTTTTCAGCTCCATTTCTGTGAACTTCTAACTTCCATATTGAATTCAGATGAGAATTTTTTTGTAGGTAGCCAAGCATGTATTCTATTTTTTCTCTAGCTCTAAGTTTAGAGAGTTGATTTGTATTACAAAAGGGATGTAATAACTTTCTGTCGTCATCCTATTTCCTTTCTCCCATCCTCCCCACCCCCATTTATCTCTATAACAAAAGTATACACTTTTTGCTTGAGAAAATAACTTTTTTAAAGGACCCTAATTATTTCTCAAGATTTTCCTCTTTATCCAGAAGTTAAATGTAGTGCTTCCTGGTATCATCCTTTATTTATCCTTGCCCCTTACAACTCATGAAAGTTCAATAACCAGTGAGAGCTACTGCTTTTCTCCCTGCCCCATTTCTCATAACCTAGAAATCTCTCTGCTTGTACTAAATGGAGGCAGAAAGAGAGTAAGTGTTGGGGCTTCCTTTAGACTTCTGATGTGTTCTTTTAACCAGTCGTTAGCTTCTCTCTCTTGTATTTAAGGTCATTAGCTTGTCTTATTGAATTTGTGCGTTTCTTTCTGTTTTCAACAACCCCTTGATCTACCTCTCTACCCTGCTGTCTCGCATGAAACGCTCTATGCTCCTTCCTCTCCCCTTTTGCTTTGTCTTCTGCCTTCTCCCACATTAACCCAGAGTCTTTGCATAAACATATGCCTGTGCTCCCCAAATTAGCACACACCTGCACCCACATGTGTGCCATCTACCCATTCTTGCCTCTCCACTAAGAACTAACGCAATCTTTCTTTATTCCCACAGTTACAGCCTATATCACTCATTTTATTCTCTTCTTGTATGTTGGTTTCTATTGATGTTTTAATTGCATGTTTTATATTTATATAGCTTTATTTGCTGACTTGTCTTCCTGGTTGTAAGCTCCTTCAGATCAGAGATCTTATTTTCTCTTGTGTGTCTCTCTTACATCCCTCACCACAACGGTAAACATGTAGTTAAAAGAAAAGAAAAAAGTTGTTATCAAGTCGACTCTGATTCATGGCAATCTCATGTGTCAGAATAGAACTATGCTCCATAGGGTTTTCAATGGCTGATTTTTTGGAAGTAGATTGCCAGGCCTTTCTTTTGAGGCCCCTCTGGGTAGACTCAAACCACCAGCCTTTCAGTTAGCAGCTGAATGCATTAACCATTTGCAATACCCAGGGACTCCAAACATCTAGTATAAGTGTTTATTAAGTCATAAAATCAAAACCTGTAGAGCAGAAAAGTGCCTCAGAAAATACCTTGTCCAGGGCCCTCATTTTACAAAGGAGACAATAAAGTTCTAGAGAAGGAAAGTGACCCGTCTTCACTGCGGCAGGACTGGTGAGTAGCAGTCCTGACTCCCAGTTTACTGTGCCTGTTTCCAGGCAACACTGACTCTGGCTTAGGCTCAGGAAAAACACAGGACGAAGTTCCAAGAATAGGTGGCATTGGTTGCTGCCCACGTGGATACTGGTGATATATCTACTCTGAATAACAGCCTGCCATTGTCATCAGAAGAGCCACTTGGGAGTTCTAGAGAATGAAATTTGGAGCCCTCTCTGAAGAAAAATCTGTATCAGAATACAAGGAAGGATTTTATTCATTCATTTATCAATACAGTATTTATTCATTTTGACTAGGGAGTGGTATAAACGCAACTTCTTTTTAAAATTTCACTAGCTATTTAGCTTAACCAGTAAAGAATGTCCACCTGGAGCATTGTGCTGTTTTATATCTATCTATATGGGATCAGATTGACAACAGCAACTCAAAGGATTGGATAGGAAACCTAGGAAGTGGTGAGTTGATGCTAACGGGGGAGAAATAACTCAGCAAAGGAAGGTTAGAATGGTAGCACAACTCGAAGAATGTAATCAGTGTCGCTGAACTGTACATGTAGAAATTGTTGAATGAATGTGTGTTCTGCTGTGTATATTCTCAACAACAAAGACATTATTAAAAAAATTTCACTAGCTATTAATTTTTTCATGGCAATAAATGTTTTTAAGAAGCAAGATAAGTCTATGATACCTATTCACTAGGGCATTCTACATTCAGATTTTTAAATTATACTTATCAGAAGTTTTTCCCTTCATTGACATTTTATGCTTTCATACATTAGTAACATTGCTTCATTGCTTGTTCTCGGTTATGATCCATGGTTACCGGCAAGTTAGCATGCATGCCACTGTTTTCAGCTTTTTTTTTTTTTTTTTTTTTTTTTGAATGAACAGGTTGGGGAGATTTAGTGCTTTCATTTTTCAGGAAAATAAAGAACATGCTTTTCTTGAATTTCCTGAAGACTGTAGATTGAATTGTCTCCCCTGTAATGAATCACAAAAGGGAAAATTCTGACAAAAGTAGTCAGCTAATTAAATGTATAATTAAAAAAATTAAGTCCATAATGCAATTTGACAAGTATAACAAATATTTTTTTTTAATTAGGAAAAAAAATCACTTCTGTTTTAGGTTTTGATCAATTAAAGTGAAAGAACAGGAAGACGATCAGAAAGAGGCAAAGGAAGAAATGTGCAGGTGCACAGGAGGGGCCCACAGGGGACAGTCTCCCTGAGTTAAGAGGATTACAAGCACCTCAGATGACATGAAACCTGCGTTTACTTGGCTGTGGCTATCAGTGAACCACCCCAGATTGGTGAACTATCCCACATCAAGATTATAGGGCCTCTCTGAACCTCAGTTTCTTCATCTGTATACCAAAATGATGGAACTAGATGATCTTTGATGTTTTTGCAGGGTTAATAAAGATATCTTTATACATCTTTATTCTTAATATTTAAACCATTAGAGGTTCCACTCTAAATTAAAAAGCCAGAGTAGCTCAGTAAGTACTTATTGGTTGAGTGATTGAATTTGGCCCATATTATGTGTGGGTTAATCAACTCAGCTAACAATATATGGTTATTTCAGCTATTTTCAGCTGAAGATATTTATCATATCTATCGTATCTTGGGCTGAAAGCTTTATGTAATGAAAGTGAGTAATAGGTAAACTCTGCTAATACTAATGGGGAGTTAGTGTTTGATCTTTTAACAGTAAAGTTTTCAGCATAAACATTTGAAGAAAGGCTTTGATATTGATTGTGCATTTCAAACTGAAACATGTCTGAACTGAAAATGTTTCTTTCCAGAGCCGTCTGTTCTTACTCATTTCTTCTTTCTGTACTCTTTGCTCTGGCATGTAAATATGCTTGTACAGTTCTTCAGGGAACTGCAAACTAGAAAGTCAAAGAAAGCCATACATCTTGTTTACAGCCTTGTCTAATCCTATCTCTGAGGGTAAAGTAAAATAATAAATGCTTTTATTTGATAGATTTTAAAATTTGAAGTTTTTAAAACATCAGTCAAAAATAGCAATAAAACTGTGATGATGTTACTTAAGTATAATGAAAAGATACAGTTTTGATGTAGTTATTTTGAAATTCTTAACTTGAGACAATAAAAGTTTTTATTTAAAGTTATTTGTTAGTTACTTGCTTGAAAGATTATTGTAGCAGCTATTTCATCATATTTTACCACGCTTTTGTCAGCAAATTAATTTAGTTTTGGTTTTTGCTGTGAATGTAATCAGAGCCTCTATAATGCAGAATCTTTTTGAAGATTCTTGTTGGTTCATAAAATGTCTGCCCATCTCAAACTGATTGGTGCTAGTTGCACAAAAACCCTATTTTCTTTTAATGGCCATTAAAATTTAAGAAAATATTTTCTCTTATCAGCAGGGAAACCCTGGTAGCGTAGTGATTAAGTACTATGGCTGCTAACCAAAAGGTCGGTAGTTCAAATCCACTAGGTGCTCTTTGAAAACTCTGTGGGGCAGTTCTACTCTGTCCTGTTATGGGGTCGCTATGAGTCGGAATTGACTTAATGGCAACGGGTTTGGTTGGTTTGGTTCTTATCAGCAGGGGTTGTATATTATTAATTTCCATTTTTCATCTTGTTCTCTTAACTTTTTAAATTCCTTCCCACTACATTAAAATCCTGGATACCCAGATTGACTAAGAATTGGATGACAAATTAACACTTCCTATATTTTAAAAAAAATTAATAATTTTGCTTCTTTACCAGTCTCATTTGAGTGCTAGTTTTTTTTATTCTGAGTACTAGTTTTTCCAGTGATAAAGTGATATTAGAAATCATCAACCCAGCTCTCCCATTTTACTGGGAAAACTGAAAAATTATGGACAGGCCCAAGCCTCACAGTGAAGAAGTTGTCGAACCAAAGTCCTTATTCCTTGTCCTCTTTCCATCATGCCTGTCACCATTAGAAGGAGCACTGATGTGCCATTTCGTGTCCTTTTTGTGATAATTTGCTCTTCAGCACGTTACCCGAAATGTGCTAGTTATAACTTAATTGTTCTTTAGAATGATTTGTAACATTTCTTCTTTACTCTTTTAATAACATCAATTTTATATGCTAGTTTGGAATTTCATTAGATATTCATTTCCGGGGAAAGATATTCACCTTAAGACCTTGGTTTCCTCTCTAGGAAGTAACCTCTCTTCATATCTCAAGAGGAGGTGACACATAAAATGTTGAGAATTGAAATTGATTCAGGTTCACATATGATTTCATTTAAGCATCAGTGGGTTCGTTAATGTTTTCATCCAACTATTTTGCAATTGTATCTGGGGTTGAGACTCTAGAATTGTAAGAACAGCGCAGGGGAGGTCTCTGACCTCCTCTAACTTCACAAGGGGGGAAAGATAATCAAATTCAACCTCCCAAGGCTGATTACTATGAGGCGGAGGTCAGGCACACCTCCTCTCTCCACCATCTTTACCAATTCTGACACCAACCGTGCTTCCCATGGCACTCTGTACTTCTCTGCTGGGTTCGATAATTCATTGCAATGGCCACACAGAACTCACAGACTATACTCATGGTTATGGGGCTTATTAGGGAAGTAACAGGTTACAGTTCAGGTTCAGGAACACTCAGGATACAGTACTTCAATCAGGACAGCCTCTTCCCAGCAGTGCTTGCAGGCACAGCCCTCTGGCCTAGGCCTCTGCCCTGCTCAGGCAAGTGTTACAAAGCTGTCTTAGTCCCTGCCAGTAAGTCCCCAGAGGCACCCCAGGCACTCAGCTTTCTTGCTCTGTGTGCTGGGAAGCCCACAGAGTGGTCTCCTTCTGGTCTCCCCGCCACTGCTTTTCACCGTCTTCAGGGTTACAACTCTCTCTTTCCCCCACCCCCCACCCCCTCCGTCAGTCTCCTGGTTCCAGGAGCTTCTCATTGCAGGGATCCCGGGTCCAAAGGATGTGCTCTTCGCCCCTGGCTTGGTGGTAGTGGGATTCTTTGCTCTGGAATTGTCTCTCTTTTAAGGCAAAACTGACCAATCCCCTTGGTGGGCCGTAATTACCCTATCTGCACAGTCCTGCCTTATCACTTGAGTGGGAGTTACAAGACACGGCAAGAAAGGCCACACAAAAGCCATCCATTGTACTGCAAGAATACTTGACATGATTATTTATAGACAATGGAAGCTAGTGGAACTGGATGGAGCACTGTGCAAACACTAGAGTATTAATGGTTTCTCATTACAGTGGCCCAGGTATATTAATTAATCTTCGATTGATTCACTCATTTATTAAATGACCATTTATTGAATACCAGCTACTTTGCTGGATACTGGGTAGCTGCATAGCAACAAACATGCCAAAAAGTCCATGCCCTCATTGAGTTTACATGTAGTGGAGTTCTCAGGCAATAAACATGTAAGCAAATAAGTATGATATGATAAATAGTGGGACAGAAGTAAACAAGGTGATGTGGAAGACAATAAATGAGGCTGGCCAGTTTTATATGGGGTTGTTAGAAAAGACCTCTCTTAAGAGAGGACATTTAAACTGATTCCTGAATATAAGAATGAATGAGGCAAATACAGAGCTAGGGAAAGAGCACTGCAGGCAGAGAGAACAGCAATGGCAAAAGCTCTGAGGTGGGAAAGTGCCTCTGTTTCCTCACCTGCTAACTGACAACATAAATACCTTCTTATTTCATAGGAACACTGTGGTGATGTCAATAAATTTAAATAAAAAATGAGCTAATCTAGACTGAATGTTTATAATAGGCAATGAAGGAGGAATAGAGGTCTTTCTCCCTGACTTTAGAAAGAAAAAAAAAAAATTGAGGATACAAGAGAGTAGCACAAAGAAACATGCAGCAATCTGTATCTTGCCCTGTGTAACCAAATACTATATTGTGTGATGCTGTTTGTCAGTGTGGGTATTCATTAAGGCAAAGATCTTGACCTGGAGTTGGGACATGACCTGGCCCTTGAAGAATGGGTGAATTTGGGTTGACCAGCAGTAGGCAGAATAGGGAAACCCTGGTGGTGTAGTGTTTAAGTGCTACGGCTGCTAACTGAAAGGTCAGCAGTTTGAATCTACCAGGTGCTTCTTGGAAACTCTGTAGGGCAGTTCTACCCTGTCCTATAGGGTCACTATGAGTTGGAATCCACTCGATGGCAATGGGTTTTTAGGTTTAGGCAGAATAGGGTGTGTCAGGATTGAGAACTATGCAAACAGACTGAATTTCAGTGAATGCTTCAGGCCATGAAGACTCAAGCTAGAGCCAGAGCAGTCTTTGAGAAAATAGAAATGGTGGTTTTATAATAGGTAGGTCTGATTCATAGAGGCCCTTGATAAGTCAGTGGAGCAGTTTTGGCCTAATGTTTTTGAAAACAGTAAGAAAGTTGTATGATAAAAAGAGATATTTACTAATACAGATACAGATTAATGGAAACGAGGAAAAATCTGGAGAATGGGAGACGAGGTGGGACTTTCTTTCCTATTTTTTTTTAAATCATACTGTTTTATTGTGTTTGGTGATGAAAACATAGACAATGCTGATATCAGGGAAAGGGAGTGAGCTGTATTCAAGACATTTTAGAGAAATCAACGGTAACTGCAGGATAATGACTAAAGAGTAATGAGTAATAAATCAAAAGCCAAACATCTGCTCTCTCATGTCCCAGGGCTTGACCAAACGGTAGTGTCACTGATGGAACTGGGGAAATTTTCCTGGGACATTAAATCACTGATTCCATTTTAGACATGTTACATTTCAGAAAACAACAAAACACCCAAATTGTGATGTTGAGCCCACAAATAGGAGTACAGAACTAGAACAAAAATGGAAAGTTAAATCAGTGTGTGAATGGGTTTTCTAGAAGCCCTGGTGGAGCAATAGTTAAGCTCTCACCTGTAATCAGAGGTTGAGGTTCAAACCCACCAGTCACTCCATAGGAGAAAAGACCTGGCAGTCTGCTCCCATGAAGATTTATAACCTAGGAAATCCTCTGGGGCAGTTCTGCTGTGTCCTTTAGGGTCTCTATAAGTCAAAATCAACTGAGTGGCACACAGCAACAACATGACTCAACAGTCAACTCTGGGGGAGGGGCAAGATGGCGCGCTAGGCAGAAACACCACGCCGTCCCTCCACAGCAAAGATCCGAAAAACTAAGCCTAACAGAGAATCAACAATCCTGAAACCCTAGAACACCAAATGAAGAGATAAAGAACTCAGCCAAACACCAAACGGAGTGAGAATACTAAAAGAGAACGGAGAGCGAGGAGAGACTCAGGCAGAGATTCCTTACCAGCTAACGCAGCGCGGATCCACCATCTTGGATTCCTATCGGAGACCAGCAAACGGGAGAGCAGCCTTGCAGAGCATCTGGTCGGAGACAGAACGACCGGTAAACTGCGGTGCGCGCTCTCCCACCACCCACCCCTCTCCGCCTCAGCTGGAGATCCCCTGCTTTCCGTGGCCAGGGTCCCTGGGCTGGGGGGCGCCGGTGCTTGGATTCCGCGCGCCCGGGCTGGCGGCTTTCTGGGAGCCGTTTGCTGGCAGCTAGCGAACCTTTCTCTCCCGCCTCCCCCTCCTTTTGCCTGGGTGCCTGGTTCCGAGTGCCGTCTCTGCTCTCTCCTGCGGGGCTGTAGGGCTGCGTGCGGGCGTGTGGCTGTTTCTAGGTCTGGGCCCCCGCGTGGCTGGGATCCCGGGGCCTTTGTTCGTTCGCCCCTCTGCTTTCCGTGGCCGGAGTCCCTGAGCTGGGGGGCGCCGGTGCTTGGATTCCGCGCGCCCGGGCGGGGGGCTTTCTGGGAGCCGTTTGCCGGCCGCTAGCGAGCCTTTTTCTGCCGCCTCCCCCTCCTTTTGCCTGGGTGCCTGGTTCCGAGTGCCGTCTCTGCTCTCTCCTGCGGGGCTGTAGGGCTGCGTTCGGGCGTGTGGCTGTTTCCAGGTCTGGGCTCCCGCGCGGGTGGGATCCTGGGGCCTTTGTTCGTTGGCCCCTCTGCTTCCCGTGGCCACGGTCACTTAACCCCGAGACTACCGGCTTCTTGGAATTCGCGCCCCTGAGTGGGGGCTCTCTGGGTCCCATTTGTAGGCACTGACTGCTGGTGTTGCCCTTTTTTTTTTTCTCTCAATTTTATTTTTCTTCCTTTTTTGATTAGTTTTGTCATCTTTTACCTCTTTTTCTCTTTTGTCTTTCTTCATTGCTTAATTTCTTGTCTCTCTATCTCTTCCTTCTCTTTCTGATCCCTGAATTCCAGGCGATGTATGCCTCTGTACCTTCTGGCCAGGCTGAGCTGTGAAAATTGAGACCGACTCCCCCAGACCTCATAGCTGCATCGGTGGGATCCCTGGGAACTTTGCAGTTCTTTAACTTTTCTGATTTTTATTTGGTCATTCTTTCCTTTTCTTTCTCTTCCCCCTTCTGGTTTCCTCCATCCCATAGTCTCTCATCTGTACATTCCAACGACAAGCTCCCCTAGCATTCTTTTATGTTTGTACGCTTTTTGCTCCTCCTCCTCTCTCCTCTCTCCCATATCCAGCTTAGCTTCACACATAACCATCTTCCCGCTGCACCCTACCTACCTGCACCGTGCACTAGACATCACATCACCAAGCGGTGCAGGCACGCCCTATTGGAACCTGCCCAGCACTGACTACCGACCGTCCTGGTGGCTGCAGTGAGTGCCACAAGCAACCCATCCCAGTGGCTCCTCCTCAACTAGATCTGCCCAGCTGTACCACAAGAACGAAAAAAAAAAAAAAAATCTACAATCAATAAACGAGAGAAATATCTACTGAATGCCCCGAAAACAGCAAACAATATCAAAACATTTACAAAAACAAGACAAGATGGCTCCAATAGGCATCCAAATTAAAACACCAGATAACTCTCCTGTGGAAGAAAATGCACTAGAAGTACCTGATACGGAACTCAAATCACTAATACTCGGAATTTTCCAAGAACTGAGGCAAAAAGCTGACAAACATGAGGAAAAAATAGACAAATTTATGGAAAATACAGACAAAAAATTGGAAGAATTCAGGAAGATGATGCAAGAACAAAATGCCAAAATAAATTCACAACTCGAAATTATACAAAAACAACAATTAGAAATCCAAAAGATAAACAACAAGATTTCAGAAATGGACGGTGTCATAGAAGGGCTGAGAAGTAGATTTGAAACCATGGAAGACAGGATCAGTGGAACTGAAGACAAACACTTGGATACAACTCTGTTTCAGGAAAACTCAGAAAAAAGAACAAAGAAAAATGAAGAGACCCTGAGAGTTATGTGGGACACAATTAAAAGCAAAAACTTACGAGTGATTGGCATACCAGAACAGGGGGAGAAAACAGAAAACACAGAGAGGATCATTGACGAACTGCTGACAGAAAACTTTCCCAATATCATGAAAGATGAAAAGCTGGTCATCCAAGAAGCTCAACGAACCCCATATAGAAGAGACCCCAAAAGAAAATCACCAAGACATATCATATTCACACTCGCTAAAACTAAAGACAAACAAAGAATCCTGAGAGCAGCTCGTGAAAAACAAGAAGTCACATACAGAGGAGAAACAATAAGACTAAGCTCAGATTATTCAGCAGAAACCATGCAGGCAAGAAGGCAATGGGATGACATATATAAAATCTTGAAAGAAAAAAATTGTCAGCCAAGAATAATATATCCTGCAAAACTCTCATTCAGATTTGATGGTGAAATTAGGTCATTTCCAGATAAACAGAAACTAAAGGAATATGCAAAAGTCAAACCAAACTTACAAGAATTATTAAAGGGAGTTCTTCGATCTGAGGACAAACAGCTTAATCCCTCAGGCAGGACCTAGGACCTAGGACGCAGGTTAACATGAACCAGATACCATTCTAGGAACTGAACTACAGACGACTTTCCAAAAACAAAAGATATACAACAGGGAATCAGAGAAATCAATCAAAGGATGACAACAACATCAAAACAATGAAAGAGGGAACAAACGGCATAGGTATAGAACCTTCTAAAGGAGAAGAAGGCAAGGCGATACCAAGTAACGGTAGACTGCTTCAAAATTATAAAGATAAGGGTAAAATTCATGGTAACCACAAAAAAAGTTAACAAACCAACTCATAAAAATAAAGAAGAAAAACATAAAGTCTCAACAAAAACAAAACCTACAAAAACAAAACAAATGAACACAAAATCCACAAACAAAAGGAACTCAGCACAAGAGAGTAAGAAGAACAAAGAAAACTTCAGCATCACAAAAAAAAGCACTACAAAATGACAGCAACAAATTCACATCTATCAATAATTACACTGAACGTAAATGGACTCAATGCACCCATAAAGCGACGGAGAGTGGCAGAATGGATAAGAAAACAGGATCCATCTATTTGCTGTCTACAAGAGACACATCTTAGAAACAAAGATGTGAATTTATTAAAAATCAAAGGTTGGAAAAAAATATATCAAGCTAACAACTATCAAAAAAGAGCAGGAGTGGCAATTCTAATCTCAGATAAAATGGACTTTAAAACAAAATCTACCATAAAAGACAAAGAAGGACACTATATAATGATTAAGGGGATGATCCATCATGAAGACATAACCATAATAAATATCTATGCACCCAATGACAGGGCTCCAAAATACATAAAAAAAACTCTAACAGCACTGAAAAGAGAAATTGACAGTTCCACAATAATAGTAGGAGACTTCAACACACCACTCTCAGTAAAGGACAGAACAACTAAAAAGAAACTCAGCAAAGATACAGAAGACCTAAAGGACACAATCAGCCAACTGGACCTCATAGACATATATAGAACAATCCATCCAACCGCTGCAAAGTACACATTCTTTTCCAATGCACATGGAACGTTCTCCAGAATAGACCACATCTTAGGCCACAGAGCAATCCTCAACAAGATCCAAAATGCTGAGATAATTCACAGTATCTTCTCTGACCACAATGCCATCAAGGTAGAAATTAACACTAGAAAGAGCAAGGAAAAAAAACCAAACACATGGAAACTGAATAATAATCTGCTTACACATCAATGGGTAATAGAAGAAATCAGAGATGGAATTAAAAAATTCCTAGAATCAAATGAAAATGAAAACACATCATACCAAAACCTTTGGGACACAGCAAAGGCAGTCCTCAGAGGACAATTTATAGCAATAGATGCACATATCAAAAAAGAAGAAAGGGACAAAATCAAAACATTAACTACAGAACTCAAACAAATAGAAAGAGAACAACAAAAAAAGCCTACAACCACCAGAAGAAAGGAAATAGTAAAGATCAGAGCAGAAATCAATGAAATAGAGAACAGAAAAACAATAGAAAGAATCAACAAAACCAAAAGTTGGTTCTTTGAAAGAATCAACAAAATCGACAAACCACTGGCCAGACTGACAAAAGAAAAGCAGCAGAGGGCACAAATAACCCAAATAAGAAATGAAATGGGGGACATTACAACAGACCCAACTGAAATAAAAAGGATTATAACAGAATATTATGAAAAACTATATTCCAACAAATTTGAAAACCTAGAGGAAATGGATAAATTTCTAGAAACATACAGCCTACCCAAACTACAACAAAGTGATATTGAAAATCTGAACAGACCCATAACAAGAGAAGAGATTGAAAAGGTAATAAAAAAAACTCCCAACCAAAAAAAGCCCTGGCCCAGTTGGCTTCACTGGAGAATTCTACAAAACATTTACAGAAGAGCTCGTACCAGTTCTACTCAAGTTATTTCAGAGCATAGAAGAGGAAGCAACACTTCCAAATTCATTCTATGAAGCCAGCATAACGCTGATACCAAAACCAGGCAAAGACATCACAAAAAAAGAAAATTACAGACCAATATCTCTCATGAATATAGATGCAAAAATTCTGAACAAAATTCTAGCCAATAGAATTCAGTATCATATCAAAAAAATAATACACCACGACCAAGTAGGATTCATACCAGGTATGCAAGGATGGTTTAACATTAGAAAATCCATCAATGTAATCCACCACATAAATAAAAGGAAAGAAAAAAATCACATGATTATCTCAATTGATGCAGAAAAGGCATTTGACAAAGTCCAACACCCATTCCTGATAAAAGCTCTCAATAAAATAGGTATAGAAGGGAAATTTCTCAACATAATAAAGGGCATCTATGCAAAACCAAAAGCCAACGTCATTCTTAATGGAGAAAGGCTGAAAACATTCCCCCTGAAAACAGGAACAAGACAAGGATGCCCTTTATCACCACTCCTATTTAACATTGTGCTGGAAGTTCTAGCTAGAGCAGTAAGGCAAGAAAAAGAAATAAAGGGCATCCAAATTGGTAATGAAGAAGTTAAACTCTCCCTGTTTGCAGATGATATACTATACATAGAAAACCCTAAAGACTCCACGAGAAATTTACTGGAAGTAATAGAAAGATTCAGCAGAGTAGCAGGATACAAGATAAACATTCAAAAATCAGTTGGATTCCTATACACCGGTAAAGAGAACGATGAAAAGGAGATCAGGAAATCAATACCATTTTCAATAGCCCCTAAAAAGATAAAATACTTAGGAATAAATCTGACCAGGAATATAAAAGACCTATACAAAGGAAACTACAAAACACTGCTGCATGAAACCCAAAGGGATCTACATAAATGGAAAAACATACCATGCTCATGGATAGGCAGACTCAACATTGTGAAAATGGCAATTCTACCTAAAGCAATCTACAAATACAATGCAATTCCGATACAAATACCAACAACATTCTTCAAAGAGATGGAAAAACTAATTATTAACTTTATATGGAAAGGGAAGAAACCTCGAATAAGTAAAGCACTACTGAAGAAGAAGAATAAAGTTGGAGGACTCACACTACCTGACTTGAAAACCTACTATACAGCTACAGTACTCAAAACAGCCTGGTACTGGTACAACAACAGAGACATTGACCAATGGAACAGAATTGAGAACTCAGATGTAAATCCATCCACCTACGGTCACCTGATTTTTGACAAGGGCCCAAAATACATCAAATGGGGAAAAGACAGTCTTTTTAACAAATGGTGCTGGCAAAACTGGATATCCATTTGTAGAAAAATGAAACAGGACCCATACCTCACACCATATACAAAAACTACTTCAAAATGGATCAAAGACCTGAATATAAAGCCTCAAACTATAAAATTCATAGAAGAAAAAATAGGACCAACACTTCAGACCTTAATACATGGCATTAACAGGATACAAACCATAAACATCAACACAAAAAACCCAACAGATAAACTAGATAATTGGGATCTTCTAAAAATCAAACATCTATGCTCTTCAAAAGATTTCACCAAAAGAGTTAAAAGAGAACCTACAGACTGGGAAAAAATTTTTGGACAGTACAAGTCAGACAAAGGTCTAATCTCCATAATCTACAAGAAAATCCAACACCTCTACAACAAAAAGACAACCAATCCTATCAAAAAATGGGCAAAGGAAATGAACAGACACTTCACCAAGGAAGACATTCAAATGGCCAACAGACACATGAGGAAATGCTCGCGATCACTAGCCATTAGAGAAATGCAAATTAAAACCACAATGAGATACCATCTCACCCCGGCATTACTGGCACGAATCAAAAACACTGGAAATAACAAATGTTGGAGGGGCTGCGGGGAGACGGGAACTCTTATACACTGCTGGTGGGAATGCAAAATGATACAGCCATTTTGGAAAATGATATGGCGTTTCCTCAGAAAGCTAGAAATAGACGTACCATTCGATCCAGCAATCCCACTCCTAGGAATATATCCTAGAGAAATAAGAGTCATCACTCGAATAGACATATGCACACCTATGTTCATGGCAGCATTATTCACAATAGCAAAACGATGGAAACAACCTCGATGTCCATCAACAGACGAATGGATACACCAACTATGGTACATACACACAATGGAGTACTATGCAACGAGAAAGAACAATGAATCGGTGAACCATCTCATAACATGGATGAAACTGGAGGACATCATGCTGAGTGAAATAAGTCAATCACAAAAGGACAAATATTGTATGAGACCTCTATTGTAAAAACCCATGAAAAAATTCACATGCAAAATGTAACAATCCTTGTTGGTTACCAGGGATGGGGGGGGGGGGGATACTAAATAGGTAATAGGTAAGTGGTAACTTGGGTGAGAGATGAGATAGTACATAGTACAGGGGAAACTAACACAACCTGCACAAGGAAAGGTCATGGAGGCCCTATAGACACATCCAAACCCCCCGAGGGACTGAGTTGTTGGACGGAGGGCTCTGGGGACCATGATCTCGGGGAACATCTAGCTCAATTGGCATGACACTACTTATAAAGATAATGCTCTACATTCTACCTTGGTGAGTAGTGTCTGGGGTCTTAAAAGCCTATGAGCGGCCATCTAAGATACTCCACTGATCTCATCCCTTCGGGAACAAGGGAGAACGAAGAGAACAGGATACAAGGAAAAGATTAGTCCAAAGGACTAATGGTCCACAGCTACCAAGGCCTCCACGGGACTGAGCCCAGTACAGCTGGATGGTGCCCGGCTACCACCAATGACTCCTCTGACCAGGATCACAACAGAGGGTTCTGGGCAGAGCTGGAGTAGGATGTAGAGCATAATTTTAACTCCCAAAAAAAAAAAAAAAAGAAGACCAGATATACTGGCCTAAAGATTACTAGAGAAACCTCGAGAGTGTGGCCCCCAGACACCCTTTCAGCTCAGAGGGGAAGTTACCTTCAAGGTTCGATGTTAAGCCTGGGAATGGACACCCCAGTAAAACTAAATGGGACTAACGATGTACAGGAGTCCGGTGACAAGGGCCAGAAGGCAGAGGGAGAGTAGGAAACTGATGATAAGGAACACAAACTGAATAAGGACACTGTCGATGTATTGTGAGATTGTTGACCACTGCTATAGGGCAACATTTGTAGTAACTATTAAATGGGAGGCTGTTTTGTCCTGTAAGCCTTCATCTTGGGCGAGAATGGCAGCACAATTGGAAGAGCATAGTCAATATCACTTAAATGTGTAAGTAAAAAGTTTTGAAATGGTGTTTAAATAAAATAAAAATAAATAAATAAATAAATAAACAAATGAGACTAAAGAGGTACAATAGTCCACTGACAAGGTCCAGAAGACAGAAGGGGACAAGGAAGCCCCCTGGTGATAGGGAACACGAGGTGGAGTAAGGATATTCTTGATGTGCTGTGAGATTGTTAACCATTGTCATAGGGCAACATGTGTAGTAACTGTTAAATGAAAAACTATTTTGTTCTGTAAGCCTTCATCTTAAGTGAGAATAACAGCACAGTTGGAAGAGCGTAGTCAATGTCACTGAACTGTGAATGTAGAAAATTTTGAAACGGTGTATCTTTGGCCATCTGTAATTTTCATCAAAAAAAAAGGTTGAGAATTTAGAGGCTTAATACGTTGTGGGGTTGTTAACCAATGTCAAAAAAAACAACATGTGTACTACTATTTCATGAGAAACTATTTGCTCTGTAAGCTTTCACCTGAAGTACAATAAAATATATATAAAAAAAAATAATAATAAAAAAAAAAAATAAAACAGTCAACTCTACAGCAGTGAGTTTTAGAGACATGTTGTTGTTGTGTGCCATTGAGTTGATTTTGACTTATAGAGACTCTATAGGACAGAGTAGAACTGCCCCATAGGGTTTCCAAGGCTGTAATCTTTATGGAAACAGACTGCCACAACAGACTGCCACATCTTTCTCCCATGGAGTGGCTGGTGAGTTCAAACCAGAGACCTTAGAGTTAGCAGCTGAGCACTTAACCACTGTGCCACCAGGGCTACTAGAGAAGCCATACACACGCTAATTTAACTTTCCATTAGCCTCTATAATACTCATGATTGTGTGTGTGTGCACACGTGTGTGTGTGCACGCACACGCACAGCCCTGGTGGCATAAACAGTAATGCACCTAGCCACTAACCAAAAGGTTGATGGTTCAAACCCATCCAGAGACACCTTGGAACAAAGGCCTGGTGATTTGCTTTGGAAAGGTCACAGCCTTGAAAACTGCATGGAGCAATTTAACTCTACCACACATGGAGTTGCCATGAGTCAGAATCTACTCGACAACATTTTTTTTGTTTTGTTTTTTGGTTTTACATGTTTGTTACTGGAGGGGGAGGGGGAGGGGGAGGGGGAGAAGGAGTGAGAGAGTGAGAAAGAAAGAACAAATCTGAATAGAAGGCACTAAAACAGCAGCTGGAGAAAACCAAAAACAAGAAAGAATTTCAGGCAGTAAGTAAGGAAAGTTCTTGGGAAAATAAATCCTCATTAGCATCCTAAAACCTACAACTAACCTCTTTTGAATGATGACTGTGTGTCCTAAGCTCTTTAAATATCGTAATTCATTTATTTCTCTCCACAACCTTTAAAAGGTAAACCCTGCTATTATCCCCATTTTATAGACGAGGATGCTTAGGCACAGAGATGTTAAGCAACTTGCCCAAGATTACCCAACTTGAAGTAAACCCAGGATTCAAAAACAGGCATTGTGACATCCAAGCCTGAGCCCTTAATTCCCATACCATATGGTTACAACATCCAAAATGGTGTTTAATTATATAGTTTGACTTCTGTGTTATGTAGTGTCTTGAAAAGGCATTAACAGCTTAAGAAATGGGATGGAAACCAGAAAGTCAACGGACGGCCTGCCAATGATTAGGTAAACCCTTATAGTAGAAGGTAACCTGGAATGCTCTAGAGTCAGGCAGAGAAAGGGAAGGGAGGAAGGATATACTTTTAGTATGTATTTTCTTTCTCCTCTCCTCCCATATACCATTAGTTGTTGAAACAAGAGGTTGTCCCCATTGAAGAGAATTGTATAGTAATTCAAGAAAAAAAAAGTTACCCCTATTTTTACTGCTTTCTATATACTACAAATGTATACTTGTCCCTATTTGTATACAAGGAAGTCGGTTTATCCAAACTGACTGTCAACCAGAGTTTTATATTAAAACTCATTTTTTTTTCTTGACTTTCATTACTAAATGAGAATTAGATTCCAAAAGAGAAGGGTTTTGGAAGTAGCCTCAACATTGGCGTTACTTGATCATCTTCAGTCTGGGAACCCTTGTGCTGGACTTCTTTGTGGAGAGAGGCTCAGACCTTGAAGCAAGAGTTAGGACTGGAACCCTTTCCTCTGGAGAAGCCACACATGACTTCTCTGATGTAGCTTTAACAAATGCTTCCCATAGGCTGGGAGAGGACTTTGCTTCCATTCTCCATGGTTTTTTAGCTCTCTCCCAGCCTCTCTCATGTCTGCCTTGTTTGAGGAGAAGGCAGAAGGAAATACTAAGTTTCCAGCCCACCGTGCTTAGTCCTGCACTGTAGATAAGGAGAAGGGACAAAGCACCAGTCCTTCCTTCAATGACCTAAAACTAATTAATCTTGCTAAAGCACAGTTTTGCTCAAATGAATTGGCTGTTCAGAAAGTTTCAAAATTTTCCCATCCTAGCAAAGTAAGATTCTTAGCCTTTTACATTCATGACCCTCCATGACGTTGGCCCCTGCTATAGATGTCCGACTTTATTTACCAGTATTCCCATTCTGTCAGGCAGACGGACGTATTCCCTGTTTCTTTTGCTGGCCCCCACTTAACTCCATCTGTGCTTACACTGATCCCTTCAAGAATGTCCCCTTCACTTTCCACTTATCACTCCAATCTCTGTTATTATTAGCCCCAATTAAATGCTACATACTAGAAAAAAAGGAAAGAAGCCAAACCCGTTGCTGTCGTGTTCATTCTGATTCATAGTGACCCTATAGGACAGAGTAGAACTGCCTCATAGGGTTTCCAAGGAGCAGCTGGTGGATTCAAACCGCCAATCTTTTGGTTAGCAGCTTGAGCTTTTAACCACTGTGCCACCAGGGCTCATTGTATGTGGATACAATCCCCATCTAAATGCTACCTCCTCCATAAAGCCTTTCTGAATTCATAGGATTTTATCTCCTTTCATATCTCCCTCATTTTATCTGTGTTCTAGGTATTTATGTGCATGTATTATCTTGCCTACTAAACTCTGACCTCCATATGGGCAGAATCTATACCTAATTTAACTGTGTATCTTCCTTGTTACCTACACTTAAGTAAGAGAAAGTTAAAGCTGCAAGGGCCTGAGAGGACGTATAAGTCTTTTTAAAATTTCTTCTTTCTCTTTGCCCCAGCAAGTAAATGTGCTGAAGCCAGGAAAGGGCCAGATTTCCTGATTCTCAGTCCAGGACTTATTCTCCAACATCAGTGGTTCTCAAACTGGCCTGAACATTTGTATTGTGTGGCATCACTTGGGGAACTTTCGAAAGTTCTGATCCCAGGGCCCCAAATCATAGAAGTGGGACTCAGACATCAGTATTATTAAAATCATTCCATCCTCCCTCCATGTGATTCTCATATGCATTCAACATTGAGAATAAATACCCTGCAACATGCTGGCCTTCTGGACCATCCTTGTGTTAGTGAATACTTCGCAAAAAAGGAAGCAGTTTTATTAATTTGAGAAATATTTCCTTTTTTGTATACAGAGAATTTGAGAGTAGAACAGTACTATTCTACTACTAGTACTATTACTACATTTTGTTTTGCTTGCATTAGTAGCTTATTTAACTGTTTAACTTTTCAGATATTTCGAAAGAAAGCAGTGGAACTTGGGGTAAAATTGCTACCTGCATTTCATACTCCCTCTGGAATACCTTGGGCATTGCTGAATATGAAAAGGTAAAACTCTTCATTTTTGACAACATATTTAAGTTGAAATATTTGAGATTGTGGTCTGACAAGTAGACACTAGATGGATAACTACTTGAATGATATCAGTGACTAATTGACTTCATTGGGAGTCTTAGGGCCTGTCCTTGTGTTGGAAGCTATTAGTTTGTCAGTGTTCTGGTGTCTCCAGTGGGTCCCTGTCATGGGATATCATGACCCCAACAGAGTCATCCAAGCCAGACATGATCTTTAAAATTGTCATCAAAACATTTCACTTCTCAGGAAACAGAACTTCCTAAAAGCACTTACTTCAGTTAAGCTACTGATCAGAGATATTACAGAAGCCAAAACACGTGGACCAGTCACATCCCGCATACAAGGAGGTTGGTGTAACTGAGACTTGAGCACTGGCGACTGCTCAGCCCACAGTTGTAAGAAGAAACTACTCCATTGATGCAGATTTATCCAGTCTTCTTATCCCATTTGGGTGAAGAACTCGGGTATGCTAAGTCCATGGAAGTGCGCCCCCAAGAAAAACCTGGGCTGAGCAGATTTCCTAGTATTCCTGAGAGAGTACTTTGAATTTTTATGAAAGCATGAGCATTTGTTAATTAACAGTTTTGTCTTAAGCTTCATTCTTAATTCCTTTCTCCCCATAAGCAATCAGTTGCATATGTGCCTCTTTGTGATGATGATGATAGTTGTTATTATCAAAATAAAATGTGAAGCATTGTTCTAGGCCCTTTACAAGTATTACCACATTTAATCCTCACAACAGCCAATAAGGTAGTTACTGTTGTTATCATCATTTTACTAATAGGGAACTTGAGTCACAGAGAGATTAAGTAATTTGCCTAACCAAAAAAAAAAAAAAAACCAAACCCGTTGCCGTGGAGTCTCTTCCGACTCATAGTGAACCTATAGGACAGAGTAGAACTGTCCCATAGAGTTTCCAAGGTTGTAAATCCTTACCAAAGCAGATTGCCAAATCTTTCTCCGGTGCAGTTGCCAGTGGGTTCAAAATGCTAACATTTGTAAAGCAGTTAGTGCTTTAACCCTTGTGTCACCAGGACTCCTTAATTTGCCTAACATAATACAGTAAAAGAGTACTTAGGAGTTTGTACACATTGATGCACAGGAACAAATTAAAGTTTGCTCTTTTTAAAAACACCAAGAGGTTATATCAGGTGGTTTGCCAGGTCTACAGTTACGCACATTTTTTCTTAATTATTTCAGTGACAGTCTTTCCTAAACACTTCACTCGTGAAATTAATTATTATTGGGTGGTTTTCTTTTTTCTTTGGCTAATAAATCAGTTAAATGTTATGTCATGTACCTAGACTATGAAGTAAATGACCTGTACCTGTCTGTAGTGTGTGTGTTTAGGGCTAGGGTGCAGGCATGCAGGCAGTGGGATGTGGAGAGTCAACACCTCTAGGCCAGGTTAAATTGAGGTTGTGCTCTATTGTATTATTGATGTCTGAGGATGTGTTTTTCCCTTCAGAGGTCCTAAGGCTTTCTCTGTCAGCTTGAAGATCTCAGTATATGCTGCAGGGCCTTAAGGCAGGATTGGATATGAGCTTGGCTTGGTGCTAGTTTTACGGCCCATGATTTTTTTAATTTAGCTCGTGTAGACTTTCTATATTAGCTTCCAAGACTTTGTATTTGCAGGTAGTATTTTGACCAAGATACAACTACTCTCTTTCCTGTAATAAAATGTGCTTACAAAAATGCTGTGCAGAATGATCCTGTTTTTCCTTACCTACCCTCTGAGAAAAATGACATGGGCATAATAGTGCATTGAGTTTGTTGGTTATCGAGAGACCTGGTTCTAGGTCCAGACCACTTTGAGATTGTGATGAAACATGGGCCTCTTCTCATGAAATACATATTCCTGAGTAAACAGATTTTTACATAATTTCAAAAAGTTAACAGTACTATGCGAGCCCACCTAGAAACCTAAGGACTGCATGTTTTAAAGTCCTGGGGTGGATGACTGCTCAAACCTTCTACCCTAAGATTCTGTGGAACTAGTTCCTGTTGCTTTCTGGAAGGGGTAAAGTTGGGTAAAGTTCTGCTAAACCTTCTAGAAAGGGCCTCTATTTTTGCAGTAGTTCAGTAAATTATGGTAAGGTGCTGGTATCTTTTAATTACTCTCTTGAAATAAACATGAGAAACTGGATTATTTTAAAGCATATATTTAACTTAGTGTTTTTTTCTAACAACCAAGTGGATTGTCCCTTAGTTAAATCTATCTTAGTGTACAGTGGAGATATTTTTCAGTACATAAAGGAATACTTCTAAATTAAATGCTTAATCCCCTCTTATCTTTCAGATTTATACTTCTTAGAAACTCATTAACTGGGGTATTCAAAAATCTGTATAAGATATTGTATTTACAGTATTGTACATTAGAGTTTTTATATTTAGTTTCAAAGAAAGGAAAATTGAATACGTGAAAGAAAACTGCAATTGTGAAAAATAGTGTGCTGTATTGTGTTTTCTCTAATGTTTTCACGTGAAACTAGAGGAAATTAGGTGACCACTGGGCAGCTGATAAGAACACTTTTAATTTGTTCTTGGCAACCTGTGTGAATTTTTTAAAAATATATATGTCATCTACTTTCAGTCGCATTTGCTAAGTAGCAGCTACTTACCCAAATTCACACAATAAGCACTGGCAAAATTAATTGTAATATCAATCCACTGAAATTCTTCCTGTCCCTTTGCCCAATCAAGTGCACTTGTCTAACCCACACTCCTCGCAGCTGTGAAGCTGATTTTTCATCTGAAGAAATTTCCTGTAGGGGAAGAAAATGACATTTCATATTTACCTGCAATAATTACATTTCAGGATGTGCTGTTCACATCAACGGTGCATATGTGCTGTTACTTCTGAATCTCTATTTTCACAGTATGGGCCAGGGGATAAGGGACAGCTGGCGTGGAGACTCTTTTATAGTCTTTTGAAGGCTGTCACCAGCAGAAGTTTCAAAAGAGAGGGGAAAAATACTGGCAAAATCGTATTTTCTTAATTGTCTTCTCAGAATAAGGGACTGTTTGTAGAAGACTGCCTAAGAGAAAAAGAATGTCTGAGGATACTTTTTAGAATTTCTACTTATTCACTGTTGACTGGCTTTGAAGCTCTTGGCAAGAATTATGATGGGAGAGGCACAGATTATGCTGGCTGTAATGTCATAATTCTGCTCTCCCATCTCAATTTTGGAAATAGTGATAGATGTCTTTTGTCAACACCTATATATTAACAAAAATGTGAACTTACTGGTATTACCTGTTCACATTCCTCTAGCATTGAGGTTATTGTCTAAAGATAGTTTCTTTACCTTTGTCAAAAAAATAATAATAATAAGCGTTTATTTAAGTCCCTGCTGTGATGAAGATTTCATGCTAGGTCCTGAGTGTATTGTGTGTGTTGGAACATTTTCTGCTTCTCTTCACTTTATTCGAGAAGATAACAGACATGATCTTTGCCTCAGGGGATCCACAGCCTGGTTGGTAAAGCAGGATATATATTTTTTATGTTAATACACTCACATATGTAATTGACAAGTGTTAGTTTGTGCCAAGGAGAAATAATAAGTACGCACAAGCAGTATTTTGAACTAGGGAGCTCTATGTATTTGAAGCCAAAACACTAATAAGCCAAATTGGATTCTCAGGATTTGTGCAAACTAAGAATATGCAGAGACCTAAATAATTTATTCAGGTGCTGCATTAGGAATTCCACTCCAAAATCTGATTCAGAAAAAAATACTTAAAAATTATCTCTTTTGCTACATCTGTAATTATTTACTGAAGAGCTGTTGTATAAGTTGTAATTTAATAGGAATTGTGATTTAATAGCAATTAGTAATCTGATTGAAAAACAACTTAGGTGTTATAGCCAGTACCTGACTACACTAATGTGCTTGCTTCGTCAATACAGTTGTAGAATGAAGATGCATATGTTACATTAACATCTTTGCTAAAAGGAAATAATTGCCTTTTTAATAGATTAGATTTTGGTAGAACTCAATTTCTGTAATGTGAAAATGTCAAAGTTTGATGTCTGATCTTGTTATTACAATCAGCAATACATTTTTTTCTCCAACCTGAGTAAGAAAAATCACCTCTGTGGCTTGTAAAATTAAGCATTTCACCATTTCTGTATTTCTAGGTATAATGCAAGCCTTGGTAGAGTAGACTTATTAGATTTTGGGTTTCCTAAAGTGTGTCCTTAATTTAAAATAATGTAGTTAATGTTCCCGTTATTCATTTCTGTCACAGGGCATACAGTCTGGGCTTTCCTAGTAATTATTCTGTCTTTCTTGATAAATGAGTTAGTTTTAGCTATATATTATTTTATCGCTTGTTTGTCTTTGTGGGTTTTTCTGAACTGACACTAGTCTGGTAGTTACATTAGGCTAGTGGAACTGTCGACTGTGCTTTTTTGCACACCATCAAGGCATGTAATGACTGGTCTCCATTTAGACTCATTAGTTAGCGAGGTGATGAATGAAGCACAATTCCCTCACCTGTTTTTATTTACTATTTGTAAGCTTTATTTACTGATTATTCTAATTATCCAACACAAATGCATACTATGTCTTTAGTTTCATTGTAGTTTATATTATTATAGTTCAATTGCAAATTGCTTTACTTTAACTGAAATGGAGCTTTAATTAAGAATGGTACATAGCTTGATGTTTTATAACAGTGGAAGATTATCCTGTGTAAAGAGCGTAGTTAAGTATATTTTAACAAAAGACAATAGCTCCCTTGTTGGATTTCTTAGTACTTTGGTGGTGTAAAATGCTAAAATATTAAGTTATAGTTGGTTAGTTTTAGTAAACAGTAACTATGAAAGACAGTCTAATTAGGTTAAATATTTTTTAAAGTTTCCATGTATCTCTCTGTGTTTTTACTTGACAATTGAAATGCACACTTTTGCATTATTAATTTGCTAATCCTTTTTCAAAGTTTCTGGTTTCAGATTTGAAAAAAAGTGTATTATGTTTTAAAATGAAGCAGCAATTATATAAATAGCAATAAGCAAATTTTCTGAACATAAACAGATGAAACTGATTTCATGATTTGCTAGTATTCAAAGAGGCAAAAAAAATTGCTTAATTATCCAAAAAATGTTCTGTAGCAATGATATAAGCCTGAGTATAAAATCAGAGCTGCATCTTACAGTTTGTTTTATTTATATGTTTTATGGATCTGTTAAGAATTCAAAGACAAGTTCTACCAACTCTAGAAAAGAAAAAAAAAAAAAGAAGTTAAAGTCTTTCCAAGTATTTTAAGCCAGCTAGCCTTCTTTATGAATTTTTTCCCCGTTTGGCTGTTTTATTATATTGGATGTTCCTCTTTTATCTATTTTAATTCATTTATCCATTTATACTATCCCAGAAATAGCAATTAACTGCACTTTAAGGTTTTAAAACTGACATGCACAAAGTTATTAACATCAGACATTAGTATATTATTACGTAGTTAAAGCTGCTGTTTATTAACGTTGTCAGTACAGGTAGTCCCTGGTTTACAATGTATCTGAGTTACAATGAACCACTC
The DNA here is from genome assembly GCA_030035585.1 of Dugong dugon. Lineage (NCBI taxonomy): Eukaryota > Metazoa > Chordata > Mammalia > Sirenia > Dugongidae > Dugong > Dugong dugon. The sequence goes on along the minus strand of CM057464.1, from coordinate 139,097,581 downwards.
TTACGACTGTCCTTTTTTTTTTTTTTTTTTTTTTTTTTTTGGTACATTTCGTCATTAGTAATATATGCTACATAGGATGTTGCAGCACGTAATTTGCTGATGTTATCATTCTCATGCCAAGCACCAAAGACAAATAAAGATCAGATTTATAAAGATACTGATAATAAAAGGCAATAATAATGAAAACTTTAAAAAAAATGAGGTATTCGACTTATGTCAAAACCAACTTATGACAGAGTTGTTGAAATGGAACACTATTGTAAGTCGGGGGCTACCTGTATAGCTCTCAGCCTTGGATAATTCACTTAACCTATCTGTGTTTGTCTTCTCATAAATAAAACTGGAATAACAACAATAGCATCTATCCTGATGACCTCACAAGGCTTTTGTGGGAATCTAATGATTAATATATGAAAGAAGGTTAAAAATTACAAGGTGCTATATAAATAAATATAAAGTGGAATTATTATTAATTTATGGTCTTGTTCTCAGTGTTTCATTACCTTGGTTCTGATGCCCTTTTATGGTCATCTTCATGAGTCCCTGGGTGGGGCAAATGGTTAACCCTCTAAGCTGTTAACCCAAAGACTGGAAGTTCAAGTCTACCCAGAGGCACCTCGGAAGAAAGACCTGGAAATCTACTTCCAAAAAATCAGCCTTGAAAACGCTATAGAGCATAGTTCTACTGTGACACACGTGGGGTTGCCATGAGTTGGGATCAACTTGACGGCAACTAGTGTGTGGTGGTGTTAGTTTTTAAGCCACCGAGGCTCCCAGCCTGTTTTCCAAACTTGAGCCTCAACTTTCCTGTGTCAGGAAGGAAGGAGGTATTGGTAGAACCAGCTAGAAATGTAGATATTATCTCCATGTGGTGCATATAGGATGATGGTGGCTCTATGCTCAAGCATTTATTATTTTTTTAATTGGTGTTAGGTGCTGTCAAGTCAGCTCCAACGCATAGCGACCCTGTGTACAACAGAAGGAAATAGTATCTGGTCCTGTGCCATCCTCACAGGACCGGGCAGTGTTTTTTTTAATTCTTTTCTTTATTATGTAATTTTTTTAAATTATCACTCTTCATTCATTTCAAGTAAATGCAACCTGTAAGATCAAAATTCGAATTATTTCCTAAAATTATATTTATTGACAAATTTTCTCTTCTAGTAATTAGAACAGCTCAATCCATAATATTTAAGAAGCCAGTGAGGCAGTAAAATGTTATAATCTTTTCCTAACTCCCTCGTGCTAGCTAATGTGTAATTAATATGATACAAACCCAGTCAATGTATTCTTGCTATAAATATCCATATAGCCCTGTTTCCCTAGTTTTAGGCTGTTCACCTTTTTTTTAATACATATAATTTTGTTTATTTTGTTGTTGAGAATATACACAGCAAAACATACACCAATTCAGCAGTTTCTACATGTATCATTTAGTGACATTGATTACATTCTTCGAGTTGTATAACCTTTCTCACCCTCCTTTTCTGAGTTGTTCCTCCCCCACTGACATGAATTCACTGCCCTCTAAGGTTCCTATCTAATCTTTGAGTTACTGCTGTCAGTTTGATCAATAGATAGTTCTTAAAAAACACAATGCTCAAGGCAGACATTTACTGCTAGTTAAGCTAAACTATTGTATGGTTTAAAGGAGAAGGCAGGGGTTATTTTTGGTTTAAGGTTTAAAGATTATCTCAGGGCAAAGTTTCAGGGGTTCATCCAACCTTCATGGCTCCAGGAAGTCTGGAGTCCATTTGAATTGGAATTCTGTTCTGCATTTCCTCTTTTGATCAACGTTCTTCTATAGAATCTTTGATCAAAATGTTCAGGAATGGTAGCCAGGCTCCATCCAATTCTTCTGGTCTTATGGCAAAGGAGGCAGTTGTTGATGGAGGCAGTTAGCCACAAATTCTACATCCTCCTATTACTGACTCTCCCTCCTCTGTTGTTCCAGGTAAGTAGAAACCAATTGTGCCTTGGATGGCTGCTTGCAAGCTTTTAAGACCCCAGACACTACTCATCAAACTGGGAGGTAGAACAGAGGCAGTAAATACATTATTAGGCCAAATAACTGGGATGCCCTGTGAAACCATGACCCTGAACCTCCAAACCAAGAAGCCAAATCCCATGAGGTTTTTGGTTGTACGTAATCAGGCTCGGCAGCTACTCTTTTTTTTTGTTGTTTTTTTGTTTTGTCATTGTTGTAAATGTATCTGTCACACAGCTTTTGCCAGTTCAACTTTTTACAGGTGTACAAAGGCTGTTCATCTTTTATTAAGGGTCTAATTGCTGTGGTTACTATATCTCAGTGATCCTCAACCTTCCCAGTGCTTTAGAATAACTGGGGAAATTTTTAAATAAAAGATATCATTTCTGGGGGACCTCATACCATCAGAAAAGCAGTGCCGGGAGCAGAGCGCGTCCTTTGGACCGGGGTCCCTGCACCGAGAAGCTCCTAGTGCAGGGGAACACTGATGAGAAGGCCGACAGAGAGAGAAAGACTTCCCCTGGAACTGACGCCCTGAATTTGGACTTTTAGCCTACTTTGACTGTGAGGAAATAAACTTCTCTTCATTAAAACCAACCACTTGTGGTATTTCTGTTATGGCAGCACTAGATGACTAAGACAGAATTTGGTACCGAGAAAGTGGGGTGCTGCTCTAACAGATACCTAAAACATGGAAGCGGTTTTAAAACTGTGAATGGATAGACGTTCGGCAGTGACAGAGGACCAGCAGCAGCAGAGAACCTACAGCAGCAGAGAACCAACAGCAGCAGAACCAGGAGACCAGTGCGAGACAGCACTGGAGCCAACCCACGGAGTGAGAGAGCTGAATGCCTGTGAGCAGGAAGCTTCCTTGTGGAGTGGGGTGCCTCTGGGCACTTATCAGTGGAGCTAGGCTTGCCTACCGACGGAGCAAGGGAGCTGAGTGCCTGTGCTAAGAAGGCTTCCTGGTGGAGTGGGGTGCCTCCGGGCACTTACCAGTGGAGCTACTGAGCTTTGAGACACTTGCCCCAGCAGGGCAGATGCAGGGGTGAGGCCCGAGGGCTGAGAGGCCACAGGAAGCAGAAGCTGAAGAGACAAGGGACACAAGAAGCCAAGCTGCTTCAGCCTCAAAAGGTATGGCCATGACCTCAGGGGTTTCAAAGTGTGCAGCCATGGCCTCTGGTGTTTCTAAGGGTGGAATTGTCACTCCGATGGACTAGGAGAATGGTGCACCTAAAGCCAAGGGAGCAGAGTTGCTCTCCCAGTGGGCCTGGAAGGCGGAGCTGAAGCCCAGGGCCAAGGGGCCTCCACTCAAAATCCAGAGACTGTGGCTAATACCTAGAGTCTAGAGGGCAGAGCTATTGTGTAAATTGTCTCAAAGAACAGATGATTATTTTCAAAGCCTTGAGGGCTAATGTAATGTGTTCTGCTGACTTGCTTGGTCCCTGTTATCACTTCTATTCCTCTAGTTTCTCCCATTTGTAATGGAAATGTCTGGCTTGTGCCTGTTCTGCTATTGTACCTTTGGAAGCAGACAACTTGTATTCTAGATTTCACAGATGAAAAGGAATTTTTGGATTTTGGACTTGATATGATGTGGTGAATATGTTTTCCGTGTTGCAAGGATGTGATTTTTTGGGGGCCAGAGGGTGGAATGTCATGGTTTGAATTATGTCCCCCAAAAAATGTGTATATCAGTTTGGCTGGGCCATGATTTCTGGTACTGTGTGATTTTCCTGTATGTTGTAAACCTGCCTCTGTGATGTTAATGAGGGAAGTTGGGTGGCAGTTGTGTTAGTAAGGTAGGACCTGATCTACGGGACTGGATTGTGTCCTGAGGCAATCTCTTGAGATATAAAAGACAGAAGTGAGCAGTGAGACAGGGAGACCTCATACCATCAAGAAAACAGTGCCGGGAGCAGAGCACGTCCTTTGGACTGGGGTCCCTGTGCCAAGAAGCTCCTAGTCCAGGGGAACACTGAAGAGAAGAAGACCAACAGAAAGAGAATGCATACCCCTGGAACTGACGCCCTAAATTTGAACTTTTAGCCTACTTTGACTGAGGAAATAAACTTCTCTTTGTTAAAACCAAAAATATATATACATACATACATATATATATATATATATAATTTCTGCCTCCTTCCCGTTCCCCACACACCTCATCTTCCCCACCCCACATTCTGTTGCAGTTGGAGTAGAGTCCTGGCATTTTTTAGAAGCCGCCAGAGCGTGTAATATTCATCTAGGGTTAAGAATTACTGCTTTAAGTCTTGTATTTATATGCTCAGGATAACTTCATTTCTCATCCCAGTTGCCTTTGAAAACTTTTCCCTGCCCACCGATGGTCAGTTTAATTATTGAAATCTGGAAATATTAGAAAATTGGCTTGAAAATACCCAGTTTTAATAGGACAGTGGTTTAGAGACTAGAATTGGCCATAGGGTTTGTTAAAACACATATTGCTGGGCCCTACTGCCAGAATTTCTGAATCGGTAGATTTTTGGTAAGACTAAAGAATTTACATTTCTAACAAGATCCCAGCTGATGCTGATGCTGATGGTCTGGGGGCCACATTTTGAGAACCATTGTAATAGAAAATGACTATGAGCCTTCAGAGCTATTCAGTTCTTCAATATCAGACCTGCTCAGCAAGGCAACCAACTCCGAACATCCCCAGTCGGGAGTTTCTTTGTCTATTATGAATTTATGCTTGTTAATAATAACTCTAAAGTTTCCACTTAACTTTTAGCAGTTTGTTGCTTCTTCTGGAAAGCAACTAATTCCAGACATTAATTACCCAAAAAGAGTTTACGCATTCTTCCCCTTGCGCTTTTTTTTTCCCCCCTTCAATCTAATGAAATACAAAGCAAATTTTGGACCATTTTAGCAGAGGGGGGAGAAGGCATTTTTTAATTAACTACTTCAGAGTAACTATTAAAAAGCAGAGCCATTTCTGCAAAGCAGTTCTTGTGGCTTCAGGCAAAGCAACTTTATTATAAAGCCACTGGTGACCTGGCCCTGTACCTGAGGGCATTGCAAGGGGCAAAGCACTGAGTCAGTTATCCTTCCACTGAAGTAGTAGGAGGGGCAGTAGTGATTCTGAGATTTAATCCTCTCACGAAGCTTCAGTCACTAAGTCTGTGCCAGCCACACAGCTTGACCAAACTAAAGGCATTTTTTTTTATTACAAGTGGGCAATAAGGACAGCAACTCTTAATTTAAATGTACTTTGAGTCCGGCCTCCTTTCTTGAGACTTAAGGGATAAGCAATCAGAACAAAGGATGCTTTGCTGTTTCTTAGCCCTGCATTGTGGGGCAGTGGAATATGAAGAGCCTCAGGATGCCTGAACTATTGCCTTTCTTTCCACTCACCTGGTCATAATTGAAGTTAAAGCCCAGGTAAATGGGGTTTTCAGTGTCTTATTCCCTGGAGGAAGAAACAGCAAACCACATCTGTCTCTAAACGTGGCTCCAGCAGTCCTCATTTCTTCTCCACTCCACCTCTTCCTCTTTATCCACGAATTCCCATATGCCACAGACCCTTCTGCTGTGCTTCTGGTAGAGCAGGAGCAGAAAATTGATGAGCGTATCCTGGCTGACGTTTTACTCTTCCTGCATTTTAAGGCTAAATTGAAGTATGTGAGGATCAGAAATTTCTCAAAAGTGATAAGTAGACAATTTTGAATTTGATTTTATATTCTTAAGAGGGTTGCTTGAATCCCTTTAAAAATTGCTTGTGGTATGTGGGAAGTCTGTTGAGAGCCCTTCCTCACCCTTCAATTTTTGGCAGTTAGAACCTTGGTCGGTACAAAGTTGTGGGACTGAATTGTTAAATCTGACTGCTACTCTCCCCCACATCACCTACCACTGTTTAAGCAGTACACTCACCAGGAAGGTTTTGTTTAAGGACAATTATAGTTATTTGAAAGCAACAAACTCAAAGTGGCTTTCATCTCAAGTTTTTCAAATGCTCAGTATTAGTGTTTTACAGATTCAGCTTTGTTCACTGTATTCACACAATTGGTGAATCGGCCTTGGCAATTTGAAAATTGTGCTGTATACAGGATTTAGATTAGGAACAAGTCAGAACACATACAAATGCAATACCTTCACATATTAACAATAGAGTAATCTTTTCAAGGAACTGGCTTCCCCAGGCTTTTAAGTAACCAGCAACCATTCTTCCTGTGATTAATCTCAAGATCAGGCTTATGTTGTGAGTGTGGGACAAACCTTTCAAATAATTAATGGAGTTTATTACGATAGTTTATGAAAGAGTTTTAATAGGTGTTTGAAAATCAGCCCTGCTATCAAGGCACTTTATCAGCCCTCACAACTGTTAATCATTGTAATTATTCAGCTAACTGTGTTGAATCTTCAATGCAAATTGGAAGGTCAATATACAATATTTATACTATAGGCAGTAATTTTCAAAGGCGTCAATCTCATTCGTGCATTAAGCACTCCATGATGTTTCCTGCCTGTGCAATAATAGCTGTAGTTGATCTGTTTGGAAAAAAAAATGGTATGAACAAGAATTGATTTCAGTCTCTTATTAACTGAAAGAAGAAAAGTGATGGAGCAATACTAAGAATTAATTGTAATTTACTAATCTGGAAATTATTGTGCAGCTGGGCATGAGTACAGGCAGTGCAATTTGGTGATTAGCAATCATGACAAATTATCTTCATCTGTAAGGTGGAGCATTGTTATCTTCCCGTATTCGGTTTTTACTAACAGACCCAGTTTCAGGAAGACTTCATATGAATGCTCATGTCGCCCTTTTATCCTGAAAATGTCAGTTGGGGTTTGGCATTATTAATTAAAGCTCCTTTTTCCTCTTCATCATGTCATGCTATAGTTTTTATGGAACATTTGTACAAAACAGTGATTACTGGTAATTGACCTGCATATGTTGAATAATCTTAAGATGCTACTGAGAGCTCAATGTACCTTGTAAATTGAGAGGCTTCCAATTAAGTCAAGTTCTTAAGATAATCACTTTCAAAACTAATAAAGTAATAGGACATTAGTAAAGCTCTTATTGACTTAATAGTGACAAATTAATAAACAGAACCAGTGCAATTACTATAATGGCTTTATCAGTGAGCAGTTTTCCAAATTTTGTGCATAAATCTATTCTGCCACCCTGGAAGAACAATAAAAATCACATAAACCATTTTAAGGTACATATCATTTCTAATAGCTGTGAGTACAGTGTACAAGTAACTTGGATATTTGTGCATTTCTTTTTAAATATGGTTAGATTTCTTATTTCAAAGATCAGTGAAATTACTTGCTAAGCTCTTAAAGCATATGATGTTATAAGAGACTTTCTATATGCATTGGATAAAACTACTACATGTTCATAGGCATTGTCTCATCTCTGCTTTTCTAGGCCCTGTGCTCTTGGCTTGATGCCCTCTCTGCTCTGAGATGATAGAATGTCCTGTCTTGCTCTCTTTGTCCCATGGAGCTGTCAGCATAGTGCCTTTTTATACCTTATAGGCACTCTGCAAATGGACATTAGAAAATGAATGAACTGTGAATTGGAAATTTGCTGTAGTTTTTTTATATCTGACTTGCCAATTCCTATAAATGTCCTGATTGTGTTTCTGAAAATGACAACAAAAAGAGCAGGAGTGTAAATCTTGCTTCTGCCACGTTAAGAATGGTGTGATAGGTATATATATTTGTCAAAGTGCACCAAACTATGCATTCAAAATGCTGCATTTTACTGAATGAAATTACAACTCTATAAAAAAGTAGTGTGATCATATATCTTCTTTCTCTAAGCCTTGGTTTCTCATCTGTTAAAGGGGGTTAATAGTATCAGTTTTACAAGGATAATGTTTATGACAAGACCTTGAAATTAGAGGAGTTGGGGGCCTTCTAGACCCAAAAGAGTTGATCACTGTGGAATTTCAGGGTCCTGGGCAGGTTGCTACCCAGCAGCACCCTTCCAGAACTCTGGAAATCATCTGAAGGCAGCCATCCATACCACCTACAGTTAAGTCAGACTTTAGCATTGAAGAATGGATTTTCAAGTGAAGAATTTTGTGTGTGTGTGATATATGCACACATCTGTAATTCTGACAGTCCTCTCATGTGTTCAGTTTATAATACACATCTTCTGCAGACAAACGAAGTGTTATAGAGTCCTTATGGTAATTGTCATCATCTGGGACAACAAAGGGACGCCCACAATAAAACTGCCCAGCTGAAGAGGGTTATTTTTAAATTATTGGCATAACCTAAACTGAGGATGGAATAAAGATTTAATTATGGAGATTTTGTTAATTGTGAGGTATTAAAATTCTGGTACTTAACAGGAAAAAATAATACTGTGGCACTTTTAGCTATTTATTTGCATACAGTTACTACTAATTGCATGATGATATAGGAATTTGCACTCCACAGTTATATCAGGACCATGAACCAGTGGTCATCAGATTTTTTTTAAATTGCTCTCCCATTAGTAACATATTCTGGAGCACTCACCTCAAAGCATGTATTCTTAGTTATAAATTATGTATAAGCATTATATAGAAACACTGTATTAATATATCATGTTCATCTTAAAACATTTAAAAAATAAAGTTTTAAAAGAATAAGATACAGATGAAGAGAGGGATTTCTGGCAAAATGGTGCTCTAGGCAGAAGCATTGCGCTGTCCCTAAACAGCAAAGATCCTAAAAACTAAGCTGAACAGAGAAAACAACAATCCTGAAACCCTAAAATATCAAATGAAGACATAAAGAACTCAGCCAAGCACAAAATGGAGTGAGAAAACTGACAGAGAACAGGGAACGAGGAGAGATTCATGCAGAGGTCCCCTATCAGCTAATGAAGTGTGGTTCCGCCATCTTGGACTCCTATCAAAGACCAGCAAATAGGGGGTATGAGAAAGCAGCTTCACGGAGCTTCCAGCGGGAGACAAAACAACCATTAATTTGCGATATATGCTTTCCCACCCCCCCAGCCTTCTTCACCACCACTTGGCCTCCTCTGCTTCCCGTGGCCACAATCTCTTGTCCGGGAAGCACCGGCTGCTTAGATTCCACCTACCGGAACGGGCCAGCTCTCTGAGTGCCATATGTTGGCTGCTGGTGTTGGTTTTTTCCGCTTTTCCGCTTCTTTTGATTGTTTCCTTACCTCTTGCCACCTCCCCCTCCTTTCGCTCAAATACCTGGCTCCGTGCGCCATCTTTGCTTCTTCCTGAGGGGCTGCAGAGCTCTGTGCAAGTGTGGAGCTGCTTCCTGGTCTGGGCTGCCGCGCTGTTGGGATCCCAGGGCTTTTGTTCGTTTGTTTGTTTTGAATTGTTTGTTTGTTTTCTTTTCCCTTTCTTGAGTCCGGAGCCCGTTCTGGACAGGCGGTGCTGTGTGGTTTGGAACCTACCCCCTCGGCTTGCACAGACTTGCAGAGAGATACCTGAGAGCATTGCTTTTATCGTTGGTTTTCTTTTTTTTTTGTTTTTTGGGGGGCTTTTCTTGTTCTTTTTTTTTTAAATTTGTCTTGCTTTCTTTTCCATCTTTTTCCCTTTTTGTCTTTCTTCATTACTCAGTTTCTCATCTCTCTATATCTTCCTTCTCTTTCTGTTCCCTGAATACCTGGCATTGTATACCTCTACACCTTCTAGCCAGGCTGTACTGTAACACCTGAGAACAACTTCCGCTGACGTCGTAGCTGCACCGGTGGGATCCCTGGGAACTTTGCTGTTCTTTTCCCTTTCGATTTTTATTTATTCATTCTTTTCTTCCTCTTCCCCTTTTTGTTTTTCTCCATTTCATAGTCTCATCTCTCCATTCCAACGGCAAGCTCCCCTAGCATTCTTTTTTGTTTGTTCGTATGTTTTTGGCTCCTGTTCCTCTCTCATCTCTCCCATATCCATCTTAGCTCCACACGTAACAATCTCCCCGCTACATCTTGCCTACCTGCACCATGCGCTTAACATCACACCACCAAGCAGCACAGGCACGGCCTACTGGAAGCTGCCCTGCACTGATTACCAACCTGCCATGGTGGCTGTAGTAAGTGCCACAAACAACCCGTACCAGTAACTCCTCTTCAGCTAGACCTGCCCTGCCATACCATATCTGAGTGACTGACCCTGCCACTTGGAGAAGGAAGCAAAAAGTATTGTGCCCACAGATGAGCAAACAACAAAGAACACACAGCCCGCCTGCTAAGACATAGCCAAATTAAAAAAAAAAAAAAAAAAAGGGATGAAACAAACAAATCTACGATCAATAAACGATAAAAATAACTACTGAATATCCCGAAGACAGCAGACAATATCAAAACATTTACAAAAATAGGGCAGGATGGTTCCAGTAGGCATCCAAAATAAAACACCAGATGACTTTCCAGTGGAAGAAAAGGCACTAGAACTACCTGATAGGGAATTCAAATCTCTAATACTCAGAATTCTCCAAGAGCTGAAGCAAAAAGCAGACAAAAATGAGGAAAAAATAGACAAATTCATGGAAAATACAGACAAAAAATTTGAAGAATTGAGGAAGATGAAGCAGGAACAAAATGCCAAAATAAATTCACAACTAGAAATTATACAAAAACAACAATTAGAAATCCAAAAGATAAACAACAAGATTTCAGGAATGGACGGTGTCATAGAAGGGCTGAGAAGCAGATTTGAAACGTTGGAAGACAGGATCAGTGGAATTGAAGACAAATACTTGGATACAACTCGGTTTGAGGAAAACTCAGAAAAAAGAACAAAGAAAAATGAGGAGACCCTGAGAGTTACGTGGGATACAATCAAAAGCAAAAATTTGCAAGTGATTGGAGTTCCAGAACGGGGAGAAAACAGAAAACACAGAGAGGATCATTGAAGAACTGCTGACAGAAAACTTCCCCACTATCATGAAAGATGAAACGCTGACCATCCAAGAAGCTTAACGAACCCCATATAGGATAGACCCCAAAAGAAAATCACGAAGGCATATCGTAATCACACTCGCCCAAACCAAAGACAAACAAAGACTCCTGAGAGCAGCTTGTGAAAAACAAGAAGTCACATACAGAGGAGAAACAATAAGACTAAGCTCAGGTTATTCGGCATAAACCGTGCAGGCAAGAAGGCAATGGGATGACATGTAGAAAATCTTGAAAGAAAAAGATTGCCAGCCAAGAATAATAGGTCCTGCAAAGCTCTCATTCAAATATGATGGTGAAATTAGGTCATTCCCAGATAAATGGAAATTAAGGCAATATGTAAAAGCCAAACCAAACTTACAAGAATTATTAAAGGGAGTTCCTCGATCTGAGAACAAACAACTTCAGCTCACAAGCAGAATCTAGGACGCAAGATTGTACCAGCCAGACACCAATCTAGGAAATGAACTCTCAAGGACTATCCAAAACCAAAAGAAATACAACAGGGAATCAGAGCAGTTAATCAGTAAATAACAACATCAAAACAATAAAAGAGGGAATAAACGGCATAGGTATAAAACCTTCTAATGGAGAGGAAGGCAAGGCGATACCAAGTAATGGTAGACTGCTTCAAACTTAGAAAGATAAGGGTAAAATTCATGGTAACCACAAACAAAGTTAACAAACATACTCATAAAAAATAAAGAGGAAAAACTTAAAGTCTCAGCAAAAACAAAACCTACAAAAACAAAAGAAATGAAAAAAAACAATCACAAACAAAAGTAACTCAGCACAAGAGAGTAAGAAGAACCAAGAAAATGTCAGCACCACAAAAAAAAGCACTACAGAATGGCAGCAACAAACTCACATCTATCAATAATTACTCTGAACGTAAATGGACTCAATGCACCTATAAAGAGACAGAGAGTGACAGAATGGATAAGAAAACAGGATCCATCAATATGCTGTCTACAAGAGACACACCTTAGGAACAAAGATGTGAATTTATTAAAAGTCAAAGGTTGGAAAAAAATATATCAAGCTAACAACTACCAAAAAAGAGCAGGACTTGCAATTCTAATCTCAGATAAAATAGACTTTAAAACAAAATCCACTGTAAAAGACAAAGAAGGACACTATGTAATGATTAAGGGGGCGATCCGTCATGAAGACATAACCATAATAAACATCTACGCACACAATGACAGGGCTCCAAAGTACATAACACAAACTCTAACAGTTTCTCCAAAGAGAAATTAACAGTTCCACAATAATAATAGGAGACTTCAACACATCACTCTCAGTAAACAACAGAACAACTAAGAAGAAACTCAGCAAAGATACAGAAGTCCTAAAGGGCACAATCAGCCAACTTGACCTCATAGACATATATAGAACACTCCATCCAACCGCTGCAAAGTACACATTCTTTTCCAACGCACATGGAACATTCTCCAGAATAGACCACATCTTAGGCCACAGAGCAATACTCAGCAAGATCCAAAATGTTGAGATAATTCAAAGTATCTTCTCTGACCACAGCGCCATCAAGGTAGAAATTAACAACAGAAGGAGCAAGGGAAAAAAATCAATTACATGGAAACTGAATAATACCCTGCTTACACATCACTGGGTAATAGAAGAAATCAGAGATGAAATAAAAAAATTTCTAGAATCAAATGAGAATGAAAACACAGAATACCAAAACCTTTGGGACACAGCAAAGGCAGCCCTCAGAGGACAATTTATACCAATAGATGCACACATCAAAAAAGAAGAAAGGGACAAAATCAAAACATTAATTACAGAACTCAAACAAATAGAAAGAGAACAGCAAAAAAAGCCCACAACCACCGGAAGAAAGGAAATAGTAAAGATCAGAGCAGAAATAAATGAAATAGAGAACAGAAAAACAATAGAAAGAATCCACAAAACCAAAAGTTGGTTCTTTGAAAGAAACAACAAAATTGACAAACCACTGGCCAGACTAACAAAAGAAAAACAGGAGAGGACACAGATAACCCAAATAATAAATGAAATGGGCGACATTACAAGAGACCCAACTGAAATAAAAAGGATTATAATAGAATATTATGAAAAACTATACCCCAACAAATTTGAAAACCTAGATGAAATGGATAAATATCTAGAAACACACTACCTACACAAACTACAACAAAGTGATGTTGAAAATCTGAACATACCCATAACAAGAGAAGAGAGTGCAACAGTAATAAAAAAAACTCCCAACCAAAAAAGCCCTGGCCCAGATGGCTTCACTGGAGAGTTCTACAAAACATTTACAGAAGAGCTTGTACCAGTACTACTCAAGCTATTTCAGAGCATAGAAGAGGAAGCAACAGTTCCAAATTCATTCTATGAAGCCAGCATAACACTGATACCAAAACCAGGCAAAGACGTCACAAAAAAAGAAAATCACTGACCACTATCTCTCATGAATATAGATGCAAAAATTCTTAACAAAATTCTAGCCAGTAGAATTCAGCATCATATCAAAAAAAATAATACACCACGACCAAGTAAGATTCATACCAGGTATGCAAGGATGGTTCAGCATTAGAAAATCAATCAATATAATCCACCAGATAAATAAAAGGAAAGAAAAGAATCACATGATCATCTCAGTTGACGCAGAAAAGGCATTTGGCAAAGTCCAACACCCATTCCTGATAAAAACTCTCAATCAAATAGGTATAGAAGGGAACTTTCTCAACATAATAAAGGGCATCTATGCAAAACCAATGGCCAGCATCATTCTTAATGGAGAGAGGCTGAAAACATTCCCCTTGAAAACAGGAACAAGACAAGGATGCCCTTTATCACCACTCCTATTTAACATTGTGCTGGAAGTCCTAGCTAGAGCAAAAAGGCAAGAAAAAGAAATAAAGGGCATCCCTGTTTGCAGATGATATGATACTATACATAGAAAACCCTAAAGACTCCACGAGAAATCTACTGGAACTAATAGAAAGATTCGCAGGGTAGCAGGATACAAGATAAACATACAAAAATCAGTTGGATTCCTATACACCAATAAGGAGAATGATGAAAACGAAATCAGGAAAACAATACCATTTATAGTAGACCCTAAAAAGATAAAATACTTAGGAATAAATCTAACCAGGCATGGAAAAGACCTATACAAAGAAAACTACAAAACACTACTGTAAGAAATGCAAAGGGATCTACATAAATGGAAAAACATACCATGCTTATGGCTAGGTAGACTCAACATTGTGAAAATGACAATTCTACCCAAAGCAATTTACAAATACAATGCAATCCCTATCCAAATACCAACAACATTCTTCAAAGAGATGGAAAACTAATCATTAACTTTATACAGAAAGGGAAGAAGCCCCGAATAAGTAAAGCACCACTGAAGAAGAAGAATAAAGTTGGAAGACTCACACTACCTGTCTTCACTATACAGCTACAGTAGTGAAAACAGCCTGGTATTGGTACAACGACAGATACATTGACCAATGGAACAGAATTGAGAACCCAGATGTCAATCCATCCACCTACGGTCACCTGATCTTCGACAAGGGCCCAAAGTCCATCGAATGGGGAAAAGATAGTCTTTTTAACAAATGGTGCTGGCAAAACTGGGTATCCATCTGCAAAAAAATAAAACAGGACCCATACCTCATGCTGTATACAAAAACTACTACAAAATGGATCAAAGACCTGAATATAAAGCCTAAAACTATAAAGTTCATAGAAGAAAAAATAGGACCAACACTACATGCCTTAATAAACAGCATTAACAGGATATAAACCATAGCCATCAGCGCAGAAACCCCAAAAGATAAGCTAGATAACTGGGACCTTCTAATAATCAAGCACCTATGCTCTTCAAAAGACTTCACCGAAAGAGTCAAAAGAGAACCTACAGACTGGGAAAACATTTTTGGACAGTACAAGTCAGAGAAAGGTCTAATCTCCATAATATACAAGAAAATCCAACACCTCTACAACAAAAAGACAAATAATCCTATTAAAAAATGGGCAAGTGAGATGAACAGACAGTTCACCAAAGAAGACATTCAGATGGCCAACAGACACATGAGGAAATGCTCACGATCACTAGCCATTAGAGTAATGCAAATTAAAACCACAATGAGATACCATCTTACCCCGGCATTACTGGCTCGAATCAGAAACACTGGAAATAACAAATGTTGGAGGGGCTGCGGGGAGATCGGAACTCTTATGCACTGCTGGTGGGAATGCAAAATGATACTACCATTTTGGAAAATAATACAGTGCTTCCTCAGAAAGCTAGAAATAGACATAACCATTTGATCCAGCAATGCCTCTCCTAGGAATATATCCTAGAGAAATAAGAGTCGTCACTCGAATAGACATACGCACACCTATGTTCATGGCAGCATTGTTCACAATAGCAAAACTATGGAAACAACCTAGATGCCCATCAACAGATGAATGGGTAAACAAACTATGGTACATACACACAATGGAGTACTATGCAACGAGAAAGAACAATGATGAATCTGTGAAGCATCTCATAACATGGATGAAACTGGAGGACATTATGCTGAGTGAAATAAGTCAATCACAAAAGGACAAATGTTGTATGAGACCTCTATTTTAAAAACCCATGAAAAAGTTCACATACAAAAAGTAACGATCTTTGTTGGTTACCAGGGATGGAAGGGGTGGGGGGAGATACTAAATAGGCAATAGATAAGTGGTATCTTGGGTGAAGGTTGAGACAGTACACGGTACAGGGGAAACCAGCACAACTTGTACAGGGAAAGGTCGTGGAAGCTCCATAGACACATCCAAACTCCCTGAGGGACTGAATTGCTGGGCAGAGGGCTGTGGGGACCATGGTCTCGGGGAGCATCTAGCTCAATTGGCATAACACAGCTTATAAAGACAATGCTCTACATTCTACCTTGATGAGTAGCGTCTGGGGTCTTAAAAGCCTGTGAACAGCCATCTAAGATACTCCACTGGTCTCATCCCTTTGGGAGCAAGGGAGAATGAAGAGAACAGGATACAAGGAAAAGATTAGTCCGAAGGACTAACGGACCACAGCTGCCAGGGCCTCCACCAGACTGAGTCCAGTACAGCTAGATGGTACCTGGCTACCACCACTGACTGCTCTGACCAGGATCACAACAGAGGGTTCTGGACAGAGCTTGAGAAGGACGTAGAACAAAATTCTAACTCACACACAAAAAAAAAGACCAGATTTACTGGCCTAAAGGAGAATGGCGAAACCCCAAGAGTGTGGCCCCCAGACACCCTTTTAGCTCAGTGGTGAAGTCATTTTCAAGGTTCACCGTTTAGCCGGGTAGTGGACAGCCCCTTAAAACCAAATGGGACTAATGAAGTACAGCAGTCCAGGGACAAGGGCCAGAGGGCAGAAGGGACAGGAAAGCTGGTGATAGGGAACCCAAGGTTGAATAAGGATAGTGTTGATGTGTTGTGAGGTTGTTAACCATTGTCAAGGGCAACATATGTACTGACTGTTAAATGAGAAACTATTTTGTTCTGTAAGCCTTCATCTAAAGTGAGAATAGCAGCACAATTGGAAGAGCGTAGTTGATGTAACTGAACTGTGCATGTAGAAATTTTTGAAATGGTGTATCTTCGGCTATGTATATTTTCACGAAAAAAGAAAAGGTCGAGAAGGGAGAGGGTTGACATGTTGTGTGGTTGTTAACCAATGTCATAAAACAATATGTGTTAAAAATAAAAAAAAGATACAGATGAAGAAATACAATATTTGTAAATCGTTTAAGAGTATATTAATGAGGACATTGGTGGTTCAGTTGCAAAATTCTTGACTTCATGCACGAGACAAAGGTTTCATTCCTGGCCAGTGCACCTCAAGCACAGGTACTGCTTGTCCATCAGCAGAGGCTTGCGTGTTGCTCTGATGCTGAATGGATTTCAGTGGAGCTTCCAGATTAAGACAGACTAGGAAGAAACGCCTGGCAATAGATTCTAAAAAATCAGCAACAAAACCCCTATCGATTACAATGGCCCATTCCCATTATGCTTACGGTCAACATGAGTTGGGATTGAACTTGATAGCAGCTAACAACAACACTGATATTGTTAGTGAGAGCAGTGTGATTCATTATTTTTTTTTAATTTCAGTTTAATGCTTGTGATACAGTAATTCAAAAAGGTCTTGTTCTATGTTGTTTATTTCAGACTTGATTTTAACATCTTTACCAGGTAGAAAAGATTCAGAGTTATCCTGATGAAAACCAAACAGCCAAACCTGTTGTCATCGAGTCAGTTCCAACTCATGTGACACTATAGGACAGAATAGAACTGCGGAGCAACTGGTGGGTTCAAATCACAACATTTTGGTTAGCAGCCAAGTGCTTAACCACTGCACCACCAGGGCTCCTTATGTTGATGAAGGAAAGGTGCTATTGGCTGACTTTCCTAAATATGATGTTTATGTAAATCCTACCCACTAGTTATGCAAAGAATTTTCTTAAAATTCCTGTAGTAAATTTCTGTCTTTCCTGGTATCATCATTTGTTCTTGTAGATAAATAGAAAGGCATTGTACATGCATACACACACATATTTTTCTTTATTTAATGGGTTCAAAAGCTCTGAAACTCTTCCTTTTTAAGATTTTAAAACAAGTTAGAAAATCAAGTTTTCCGGTTTGATACAAATATGAGTTTTAAAGGTGAACCACCTTCACAAATATTATCATAAACAACCAGACTCAAAATTGTCTTTCCTTTGAATGTGTTTCTTTCAAAAGGCAGATTTGTTTGTTGTTGTTGTTCATGTTAAATTGTCACATTTATCTTGAAGGGGTAGATTAAATGTGTTATTTTCTTCCTTTTTTTTTTTTTCTATTTTCTTTTTTTTTTAATTATCTGGTAGATAGCATACCGCTGGCAGCCACTTGTTAGAAAATGTCAGTAAATGTGAGACACATTTCTTTTTGTGAAATGACAACTCTTGATTATATTCTGCCTCAAGACAATGAGAATATCTGTGCTGCAGGGTATTTTCATGGTCACTCTTCAGCTCTTTACATAGCATTGTAAATATTGTACTGTATAAAGGTCTTGGTTTTTAAAATTAACCACATTGGTGACATCCTATAGCAGATAAACTGCAGTATATCAAAAATCTTTGAAAGCTGTTGTTATGGATTGAATCACGTCCCCCAAAAAGATGTGTTGTAAATCCTAACTCCTGTAGTGGTTATAATCTCATTTGGTAATGGGTTTTGTTAAGTTAATGAGACAGTATTAGTGTAGGGTGTGTTTTAAGTCAATCTCTTTGGATTTATAAAAGAGATTAAAGAAGCAAGCAAGAGAGCAGAGATGGGGGAAGAGAGATGCCAAGCCACAAGAAGAGAGCCCAGGAGCAGAAGCTCAAAAGAGACAAGGACCTTCCTCCAGAGCCAATAGAGAGAGAAAGCCTTTCCCTAGAGCCAGCACTCTGAATTCAGACTTTCAGCCTCCTAAACTGTGAGAAAGTAAATTTCTGTTCATTAAAGCCACCCACTTGTGATATTTCTGTTATAGCAGCACCAGGTAACTAACATAGTTGTGGAACAAGTGAGGGTCCCACTGCTGACCTCTCCTCGTTGAGGAGACTCCAGAGGAATCTCTGGGTATCTCTTGTAAAAAGCCTTTCAAAAGCACCAAGGGAGGGGAGCAGTGTCAATCTGAGTATTTAATTTTAATAAGGCTTTGTCTTATTCTTAGATTAAAAAATAGCATTCCACTTCATAGGCTGCTGACATTAAACAATAAATGTCTAAATGTCATTTACCTTTATCAAGCCCACACCAATTTCTTATCATATGGCAGTTTATCATGGGCATAATGTCTCTCATTAAATTAAGTAGACTTTGATTCTATTTAGGTTACTCTTGAGAATGTTTTTTAAATCGATTTAAAAGAAAATCATAAGTTACTTTTAGCCAGGTGTAAATATTACAAGACTAAATAACTTTGTGATATGTTCTCCTTTATTTGTATTCCTTTTCTCCACTTTAAAGGGGGCCAACTGTTGCAGTGTATCTGAAAAGGTTGTTAATTAGATCAAGAGGTTTACTTTGGTGAGGTGTTGGTTTTAATATGAAATAAGTCAAAAAGTGCTAAAAAGAGTTTTTCTTTGGGGAGTTTGGTTTTAATACAAAATAAGTCAAAAAGTGCTAAAAGAGTTTAGTCTTTAGCATTCTTTTGGTAAGCAATAAAATGGCTGAAGGTGTCAGTCTAAATTGGAGAATGATGTTTTAAAATAAATGACATATTTGGTGCTAGTATGCAAAATTTTTGCTAGATTTAATTGGAAGGCTAGATTCAAAGGCATTCAAATTACCGCATTCACTAATCTGAATTTCTGAGGCCTATGAGCAAGAGAATGGTGATTTTGTATTTATATTTGATAAAGTTTCAGAAAATGAAATTTATAGAGTAAGCTTAAGCTCTATATAGAATAGTCTATTAGATTAATAAAATCTGCTTTTCGTGTTTCTCTAAAGATTGTAAAACCTAAGTCCTTTTTCAAACTAAGGGAGCTACAAAATATATTTATTATTATGTTGCTTCTAAAGGAAAAGAAAGGGGCAGTGGTAGAATTCTCACCTCCCGTGAGGGAGACCCAGGTTCAGTTCCCAGCTAATGTACCTCATGGGCAACCATCACTGATTTCTCAGTGGAAGCTTATGTGTTGCCATGATGCTGAACAGGTCTCAGTGGAGTTTACAGACTAAGATGCACTAGGGTGAAAGCCTTGGTGATCTATTTCTGAAAATTAGCCAGTGAAAGCCCTATGGATCACAATGGTCCAGTCCACAACCGATCATGGGGATGGTGCAGGACTGGGCACTGTTTTGTTCCCTCATGCATGGGGTCGCCATGAGTTAGGGGCTGACTCCATGGCAGCTAGCAACAACAAAGGAAAAGGATATAAAAGGGAGGAGGTGAGAGGAATTGTGAATATAAGAGCTATAGGTAGCCAAGCCAGATAAGCTAATATTAATGCCTTATGCTTCTGTAATTCTCTGTAGTTACAAAAGCTTTCCAAAGATAAGTGTATTTATAAAGTCTCATTAATTTAGTCTAATCTGATAAAGACATGTATATCCAATTCTGTGATTTGAATTTCTTTTTGAAATAGTTTGGAACTGTTGGAATCAAAAGATAATTTTATACTTTTAAATTTGTGGTATACCTGGGAGAAAGACAGGGAAGAGAAGTTATGTTAGTCTTTCACTGCAACTATGGGTTATTACTGTGTTTGTCTATTTGTACTATATTGAACATTAAATACTTCTGAAGTTTAGAAAAAAAATTTTTTTTTTCTGGTGAACCTGGTTGAATTCTACATGCCTTCCAGAACTAAATTTTACCAGTAACACTAAGGCTTGATATACACGAGGCAACTTTTTGTTAAGCTCATCTTATTATTTAAAGGTAAAAATAAACATAAACTTATAGAATCTCTTTTCTAAAGAGTTAAAAATGGAAAATTGTATACATAGCATTTTTCTTATCTGGAAGCAAAAGCTAGGATGATGTAAAACTTCCCTTCATCTTCTTCCCTTTTTCATGTAGAATAAAGAACCCCAATCCTTTTAAACATTTTTTTGTTAAAACCAATTTTCCTTCCTTCTTGCCATCTTTGTGACTTCTCTACTTTCTTCTCATCTTTCTGATAACATGATAAACCAAAACCAGTTACTGTCAAGTCAGTTCTGTTTCATGGCGACCCCATGTGTGTCAGAGTAGAATTGTGCTCCATAGAGTTTTCAAGGCTGTGACCTTTCAGAAGTAGATCGCCAGGCCTGTCTTCCGAGGTGCCTCTGGGTGGGTTCAAACTGCTAACCTTTCATTTAGTAGTTGAGTGCTTAACTGTTTGCACCACCCAGAGACTGATAACATGATAAAAATTTGAAACTAAATAAGAATCTTACTGTTACAGGAAGAGTATAAGCATTTCTCTTCAGCACCATTGCTTCTTACTCCCTCTAATATATTGGCCAGAATTTGATCCAGAGGGGGAGGACTTTGGTCTTTCTTCCCACCTTGTCTTGACACTTTAAGGCCTCAATCCTTCTCTCTTTATCTTCCACACGTTACTTATCAACACCTCATCTTTCCTACTCTGTAGAGATGATTAAGATATTCTCCTGTGAGCCTTCTCCAGATAAACCATCTTAGTAACTATATTGTTAAGTCCCCAAAAATGTACCTGAACAGCCTCCCATTCTTTTCTTTACTTCAGAAACCCACTGCCGTTGGGTTGATTCCAACTCATAGTGACCCATAGGGTTTCCAAGGCTGTAAATCTCTATGGAAGCAGACTGCCACATCTTTCTCCCGTGGAGCCACCGGTAGTTGCAAACCACCAACCTTTCAGTTAGCAGTCAAGTGCTAGCACTTACACTATTGATTACATTCCATTCTAGCTTCTAGGAGCTTGTTTTCGAAGCCCCTTCTTCCTACCTCCAATTCTCCATCCTTCGTCTCTCTAGCTGATTCTGCATTCCTAATGTTTCACAACAGTCTGTTTTGCTCTTCCCTCCTGCCCTTCTATTCCCTTCAGACCCTCATCACTGCTTACTTAGACCACTGCAGTAGCCTTTAATGTATCTTCCTGCTTCTGGTTTCCTGAGCCATCTTCCAAATTTCTACACTGTTGAAATGTTTTTAAAATAGAAATTTTATCATGTCACTTCCTCATATCTTTTTATTTAGTTGTTACTCATTACCTTCAGTATAAAATCAAAATTAGCCAGGCAAAAGGATGCTACATCATCCATACTTCTGTTATACAACTGCTTTTTTTCACATTTGTCACAGTTTCGCTTTCCTGTGTGAGCTCACATTGTTTTCCCTGTGTAGAAAAGTCTTTCCCTTTTTTCCTTCCCCTCCAAGACTCAGCATAGGGATCACCACTTTCGGAGGGTTTCTCGCCCCTACCTGCGTCTGTGGTGCTGCCCTAGTGCCCCCTACATCCCTCACTGCCCAGATGGAGTGGCCTTATCTCTGACTTCCACCAAGTAAGGCACACTGTCTCACTGACAGGTCAGTGGCAGGTGTCCAAGTCCTTCTTCATGTCTAGATGAACCACCAAAGAGGTTAGGAAGCATTGTTACCTTTGGACGGGTAGTAAAGGACTGCGGTTGTCCGCATTGTGAAAGTGATAGGTCTGCATTTTGGTGTGATCTTGGCTGCGTGGAACAGGAAGCTTGCATGGCTTCAAGGAGCCACTCACCTGGGGAGTAGGGGCTGTTTCATCTTTACCTTTGAGTATCTTTCATTGTCTGGCACAAGGTTAGATGCAGGTAAATATAAGGGATTGGACAATTTAGGCTCTCTAGCTCTATTGGCTCTTACAGCCTCTTTACATTTTAAAAGGCAAAACCACTCCTAAATCAAATCTGTAGCCTAGTTTTCACTAGTGAGTTTAATTTCTTATATCCAGCTGAGTACTAAAGAGCTCCTAAACTTAACCAGTCTAAGGCCATCTACATCATTTTCATCTTGAAACCAAGTTTCTCTTACAGACTCACCTTTTGTTATACGGATAACCTCAGTTCAGAAATCCTAAGTTCATCCTAAAATACTTTTTTCCTGACAGCTAACCTGTCATCAAATCCTGTCAACTTCATTTCCATGATACTTTTGATACCTATCACAGCCAAGCTTTTTTTCCCATTCACGTGTTATCACCTTGGTCCAGGCCCCCATCCGTTCAGTTCTGGGCTAGGGCAGTAGCTGTGGACATAGCCTTCCTGCCACCAGTTTCTCTACCCTCCAGTTCAGTTGCATACATACATGTCACAGCCAGACAAATCATCTCAAAAGTTGTTATCCCTCTTCTGTGCACACTTAGTCAAGAATCTTTAATAAAAGGCCGCAGGGCTTTTCTGAAAATAGGTGTTCTCAATCCCCCATGTCCGTGCGTATATAGCCCCTTTGCCTAGAATGGCCCACTCACTCCCAATAAACCCATGCTATTTTAAAGGTCCGATCGTGTCACCTGTTCTGTAGAAGATTTCTTCAACTCCCTTCTACCTTGTCCTCTCCCCACCTTGGACAAGATTAATCATCTATCCCTCTATAAGTTCTTAGAACTCTGGTTCCTACTGCTAATATAAGCTATACCACTGACGTGGCGTTCCTAAAAGTTCTGCATGATTGTGTGTCGAGTGTATGGGGATGAAATCTGTCTGAATTAAAAAGTAATATGACCAATTATGTTTTCCCCTAACACAAAGAATGATGCATCTAGATATAAGTAAAAAAAAAAAAAAACATATTTTGGTAAATCTGTTGTGTAAATATGTCATTAATTATTTAGTGAAAAATAATGCAGGCATCTTTTGATTCATCAGAGTGGTATTTTATCATTTACTATGCCTTTGTTTTACATATCTAGATAGATAAGAGATTAAGGCTCCCTCCATCATTTAAAAATAGTCAGAATCTAAATTTTTTAAAACCAGTATACCAAGTCCATGGATTTACCTAAATACTGTTTAGACTCTCTTATTTTCACATAGTAAGAAAACAAGAATTCTAAACATATGAATTGTAGGAAAGATGAGAATTATTCTTCTGCATACTTAAGAGATGAAAGCAGAAATTTTGTTCTTCTGCTGATTAAAACAATAGTGATGCCTTGTTTGGGAAAACCATTTGTAATTTTCTAGTGTGAGAGCATTCTCATTAGAGGATGGGGTGTGTAAAGTAAGTTCTATAAAGAATGTATAAGCATGAATCTTTATTACAATATCTCTAGAATGAGAAAAGTGGGATTTCCCAGAGCAGTGTGACAAATATTCCCCATTAAGCACCAACCTACTACTTAGACAGTGGCTAGCAGTGCATTTTTCTTACCTTTCTCTTTAAACTCTAGGTAAATTCCTTATGTGAAATTTTTTGTGTCTCTAAACTATAGTTTTAACACTGAATAAACTTTATCCAGCTAACATTCTGGTAAGTGTTTCCAAGGACTAATGACAAGTTAAAATATGTTTCACTAATCTTTTGGCAAGGTAAGAAAACAGTATGCTCGTGTAAGAGCAAGCAGAGATCGTATCATCAACAGATGGACCGTGTGGTTCAGGGTGTATTATGAGAATGTTACCTGAGGTCCAGTTTTATGTTTAAGGTATTGTCACAGAAATTGTATTAAACTCAGGTGAGTACCAGCACAGAGAAGCTATTCAGTTAAAGTAGTGAGGAAACTAGACCTCTATTCTGAAATAAAGGCTATATTCATTTATTCAAAAATCAGGTGAGCACCTTCCTCTTCTAGACCCTGTGGTAAGTGCAGGGGATAAAATGGTGAAGAAAAATACTTTTTTTAGTGCCTTCCAAGAAGTTTACAGTCCATGAGAGAGACAGACATTAACTATCAAACAAACATGTAAAACTGCACATGTAGCAGATGCTACACAGTTATGGTGCAGAGCACTATGGAAGTCTCTGACAGAGGATCCTGTCAAGGAGGTCAGTGATCAAAGGGATGTGTAGATGAGATCTAGGTGAAGCAGAGACATTGAACCGTACAGGCAGTGGGAGATGTGTAGTGAGGAGTCTGTGTCTGGAAGGAGCAGTGTAAAGTCAAGGCGCTGAATGAAGGTAAGGCGCCTGGAATGGAGAGAGCAAAAAGCTAGAGAGAGAAGCAAAACCATCTTCTGTTAAGGAGTTCATGTTTATCTTAGCATCAGTGGGAAGCCATTGAAGATTTTGAACAAAGGTAACATGAACACACTGAGTTTAGCTGGAATTTTGAACAGCAAAGGTAACATGACCACACTGAGTTTAGCTGGGTTAGATTTACTACTCATTCCTATCTGGAGAGTCATTAGAGTAAATGGCCAAATCATACCAGGAGCTGACTGGGTTAGTTTTGGATCTCCATATTTTACCTCTTTATCATCTGTTTACTTTTTCCCCCAAACATAAACTTATGGAATCCTGCATGTGGAAGTTCACAGCTGGCTAGGCCTTTCAAATGCACTCATCACGGAGGCAGTACTAAACTCTGCTTAGTGTTTAGTAGTAGGTTTATTCATCAAGCAATGGTCTAGAAGATTTCCATTCAGTTGAAGTGGTCTCTATCAACAGATTGTTTAATGAATTGCTACAAAAGACCTAACTTAAGAGAAAAAGCATGTAGTTTATACAGTCAGTAAGTTTGTGTTTTATAGTTATGTCCACTTCAGTTTTAATTTGTTTCAGATAGTAAGGAAAAAAAAAAAAACTGAAACAGGTACCTGTTCATTTAATTTGGAGAAGAAAACATTTAAAATGGAATTGGGTTCAAAATTTCTACAGCTAGGCATGTGTCTAGTCTCCAAAAAACTAAAACTAAGCTCAGAAAGTACAGGAATATATCCATATCTTTTTCAGGACAGACAGATAGATACATAGGTATTTTTATCAGGATAGATAGATAGGTAGGTAGGTAGATTGACTGATCAATCAATAAGATAGATAGGGGGGATTACATGAGCTGAGAACATGATAGAGGAAGTGACTGCAGAAAACCAAAAGAAAAGTTCATGAAAGATGAAACATTCTACTCTTGTATTGTTAAAGCAGTTATACTCACTGGACTTAAGTGTGTGGTGTAAATTCTCAATCAAAAATGCTTGCAACCCAACTTCATTTGTGTAAATCATCATAAAATTCTTTTAAAAATTAACATAGTAGAATTTATAGATAAAGTAATATCTCCCAAACTATGTTTCACAGATATGTTCATGAAATATTAATAGGTAATCTACAGAAAAGAAAGCAGGGCTCTGAGGGCAAATAAGTTTGGACACTGGGTTAAAAAAGTTTCCTTACTGTCACACTTCTCAGATCAGTTAACTTGCAAATGTGCAATGTGCACTGCTGATCTCAGGGATGGAGCTTTATTAACATTGCTTCCCAAACTTATTTCACCATGGACAACTATTATTACCATTTCTAATCTGCATCTCTCATTTCCAAAACTCAGTATGGTAATGGATGATTGAGATCAATGTTTTTGTATACCCTTCAAAATAGTCAGCATAGTAACAGTATTCTGGTAATAAACTTATTGCGCTGAATTTATTTGGAAATCATTTGAAGTAAGTCATTTATTACTCATTTATGTTAGATACTAATGTGAATACCAATTGTTGAGTAAGACGAAATCTTAATCTAAAAGCATACCCACTGCAGAAAAATAGCCTTATTGCTTATGTTTATGCTTTCTTTTTTAATCAAAAAGGACAGGCTTACATTTTTGCCATCAGTGAGAGTATTGAACCCTGGGATGGTAAGTGGTGGGATCATGGTAGAGCAACTGTGACATAGTGGAGCTTTGCTCATCATCAGTGTGTGTGTCCACACTTGTAATTTCTGTATTATTTAATTTTTAGAAGATATACGATTGACACAAACTATAGATACTCATTTTCATTTATTGGTAGGTAAATCATTTGCATCTTTCTATAGGAAGATTTTAATACTTCCCTTCATGTTTATTCATTTTTAAAAGTTCTTCAGATTTATTCTCAATTTTTGATAATCTTGTAGCTAAGCAATTAGGTGTTTTTTTTAACAATTAGTTTTCTGAAAAGAGTCTGAACTATTTGATTTTATGAGAAAAAGTTAATATATAATAGAACTCTGTTTTTCTGAAATACAAGTGCCTTTTGTGTGCAACTTACTTAAACCATGATGTGTATGTCAGTGACAAATCCAAATGGTTGATTTTCTCAGTTAAAAAAAAAATGTGTTAAGAAATTCATTAAAAGGTGTTTGAGAACTATATATAATTAAGGAAGACTCCTTAGTCAACACTATAATATCATATGATATTTTCAGAGTATGATCTTTTTTATTCACCAAAGCTTTGTACTCATTGTAAACATGTGAAATACCAGTAGGGTTAGAATGAAGTTAATCAGATTCTTTGCTCCTGAACTAAAGGTGAAACTTTCTTCAAGTAAGTTATCAAGGAATAAATATGCTAGTGAACAATCAATAAGTAATTACCACACAGCTGTATTACAGTGGTCTCTCTGAGTCATGTCACTTTTCAGAAGTCTAATAAGTTTAATATTTTAACATTGTTTAACTTTTAGTTGAATATGTTAAATTAAGAGCTATCAAACTGTAACTCTTGAAAGTGCTATGATACATTAGGAAACATTTTTCTTAGAAGCCCCTTATTTTTAATAAAATTTATAGTTTCTTTTTTCTGATTATAAAAGAAACTAAACATGTTGATTGGAGAAAATAAAGTTGTAGATTCCAGTGAATTTTGACAAACGTATACTCTTGTGTAAGTAGTACCATAGTCAAGATGTGCAGCATTTTCATCACCCCAAAAACTTTCCTTGGGACCCTTTGTAATCATTCACTCCCCCTCATCTGACCCAAAGGAACAACTGATATATTGCTGTCACTATAAATTAGTTTTTCCCTTTTTAGAATTACATGCAAAGAGAATTATGTACTCTTTTCTGTCTGGCATCTTTCAGCATACTGTTTTGAGATTCATTAATATTGCTGTGGGTATAATAGTTCATTTCTTTTTATTGGTGAGTAGTATTCCATTGTATGGGTTTACCATAGTTTACTTATTTTCCTGATTGTGGACATTTATGTTGTTTCAAATTTTTGGCAATTATGATTCAAGCTGACTATGAAAGTTCTTATTCAAATCCTTATATGGACTTCTAGATACATACCTAGAAGTGGAGTTGTTGGATCATGTCAGCTTTTGCTCCAGACTATCTTTTCAAGGAGGCTTACATAATAAGTAGCACTGAAAGATAAAATGTCTTTTTCTAAGGCATAAGGCACATGACTTTGCTGACCAGGATAATAAAAACAATGTCTCCCTCTGGAGCAAAGTTGGAGCAGGTTTGCTAGCCCCCCTTTAAAAGATCAAGGTTTCATCAGCTCTGATGCAAACCCAGCACACGTGCAGCATCCATCTGGGATGTTGATGGAGGTGAAAGGCACTAAGAAAACCACAACAGCCAAAATAAAAAATATATACACATTACAGTAAATTTTGCTATTAGATAAGGGTTGTGGTGGTTCTTTTATACTTTATACTTTATATACTGTTATACTATAACAAAAATGAGGACTGTAGGAAAGAAATGGTTCTTCACATTTTGAGGTCAGTTGGAGAAATTTGAATATGGACTAGGTATTACATGATTTTAGAAAATGATGTTAATATTCTTTGGTATCATATGCTATTGTAGTCACGTAAAATGTCCCCTCTTGTTAGAGGTGTGTGGTCGCATGCTGAAATATTTGCTGACTTGATATCTATAATTTCTTTAAGATAATTTCCCCAAAAGGAAATATATATTTATGTGTGTGTGTGTGTGGGTACACATAAATACACATATATAGATAGGTGAAGCAAATATGGCAAGATAAATATTAATTGTTAAATCTAAGTGGTGGTTATATGGGTGTTTATTATATTCTCATTTCATCTTGTCTGTATATTTTAAATTTTTCATTGAAAGGTTTGAAAATAGGTCTTTAAACATTCTAGACACAAAACATGGTCTTAACAGTGTGTTTAGTCTGCTACTATTTCTGTGAAAGGGGGAGAATATTTATTCATATTTGTTATTATGTACAAAAAAAATCTTTGTAATACAATTCAAGAAATAAATAACTGATTTTCTATGGAGACGGAGTAAGAAAAGAGAAGATGGGGCAGGGATTGAAACTCAAGCTAATTTTTCATTTTTTAATGTTTTTTGATATTTTGAAACATTTAATCTAATAACAGTTACATATTAAGAGAAGGAGATAGAGAACATGGTCTTAAATTGCCTTCCAGATATTGAATCTTTAAAATTAAAAGAAAAATATTTTGTATGCCAGAAGACTTCAGATTTTGACAAAGTTTTGGGCTTGTGGATCTAGTAACTATTATTGACCTGGTAACAGTTCATTTAGAGTTTGCTTTTAGCATACTAAAAACTGAACGTGTTCGACTGTCTTGTAATGTCAGCATTTTTTTTTTCCTTTTATTATCTATTTATACTATACTTTCTCTGGGAAATTTTATTTTAAAGAAAAATTTACTATGGGTTAATTTTGTATACATTACTTTTTATTTTTTAATATTGTCTTATTTCAAATAAATAAATAGTGATTGGTGATATCTTAATTTTTATTGCTAATAAATTCCTTTTGCTATCCTAGACCTAGGAAATTGGCTAATTTAACCATTAACATATATAGGTAGAAGTGTGAAAATGACGTCATGTAATATAAGAAAAGAGTGGAGCACACGATATAGAACTAGTCAGACCTGGTGTGGAAACCCACCCTGTCTCTGCCACCTAATATCTGTAAGCCCGTAAGCAAGTCACTTAACCATGCTGAGTCCCAGTTTCCTTTGGTAAACAGTAAGATAATACTGCCTCTGTGGTGTGAAAATTAACTGAATTATATAAACAACCTAATACCCGTCACACCCTTATTTAAAACACCCATGGTTTATTTTTATTTAATTTTTTCATGGCTTACTTTTGAAGTATGGATCACCAATTAATCTTTTAAGGACTAAGATTTTGGACATTGGCTCCTTTGCTTTATTTACTTACAGGTAATTCTAAGGAAAATTGACATTTAAAACTATTTTACATGCACACAGGATGTTATATGAGAGTAAAGTATTTTTTAATTAAAATTAAAAATTTAGGTTAATTTCAAAATAAATTTATTTAACATCAATGTCTTTTCAAACTTTCCAACTAAAATAAATTCCTAGGTTATGAAATTTTTGCTCTTTAGAATCATGCTGTGAGCTGTCTACTGCATTTGACCCATGAGTTCACAGTTGACCGGGTCAGCAGCTCTGGAAGTTACAATATCCTTTACAAACATTACATCCTGCCTGTGGTAAAGGTAGTTGACATACTGGACAAATTTGGGCCTCAGAAAAATTTCTGTGGTAGGCTGTTGGAGATCATTCTAAAATTAATATTGTGGCAAAAGTCCTCTCTGGCAGAGGATAATTTGAAAGAGTTATTTTTACTAATTTCCTATGCATATGGATATTCGTAAGAAATATTTTTTAAATGGTTATTCTAAAGGACTCATAATTAATTATTTAGCCTCTTTGCAGAATGGGTACACTGAGCCTTTCCCAAACAGATTAAGATTTCTTACCTTTCTGGGAAAAATAATGAGTGGACAAGATTTTCCTAGTCCTCCTCTTTAACCCATATAGTCTATCATTGGTCTCTGTGACTGTCTCATACCACTAAAAATACTTTTTAAATACCTTTTTCTAGAAGACTTGTAAGATATGTAAGAGCATTCTTAAAGTGCTACATATTTGGTAGATGTATAGCAGTTAAATTACTTTAAGAAAGTTGCCTGTTAACAGTGGCAATTTGTTACATTTTTAAATTTTGGGAATGCCTTACTTCGTTTCCTTATTACTTGTGTTATAATTTCCATATCCAAGTGAGCATTTGGTGAATATATTTTTATTGAGTAGACATCTCTAAAATTGAAGAGAAAAATCCAGAAACAGATTTCTTTTGGTTAGCTAAATGTCTGTTGCTTAATGCAAAAGATAAAAATACTTTTCTGGGCTAAATCCTTTATAGTTTTCAAAGCATTTTCATGTGTATTATCTCATTTGATCCAACTAAAATCCTACTGGATGAGTTAGGCAGGTATTACTTTGTTTTATAGATCAGGAGATTGGTGCCTTAGAAACTTTAAGGTACTTGCCAAGTTCACACCTGAAAATTCTCTAAATGCATGAATGATGTTTAGAGATTGCCTGGCTCATTCCCTGATTTACCTACAGCCTATTATCAAAAATTTTCTAAATAAAACAGTTTTTATTGCCGTTTAAATGCAACTGTTTTTTTCCTTCTCTGACTGGGGAAATATTGATGAAACTACTGAAGTCACTATAAGGAGGAAATAAAGCAGTGAAATTTTGCAGTAAGATCAAAAACAGAAATGCTAAAGAAAAATTAACTTAGAATACTTAAATATTCAGTAGCTATAGTTAGCTACACTGTTAAACACGTAAGAACAACACAATAAAAATGTGTTATATGATGTCAGAAACAAAATATTTGTAGTTTAAAAATACAGATTTTCTACTTATTTATGTACTATTCTACTATGATTTTCACTGATGAACCTAATTAAAAAGAAAGAAGTTATTGCTGAGATTCCTGGGTTTTTGAAACAATTTTGGGGGAGAGGAGAAGACTTTCTAAACAGGGCATAGAAGCTAGAAGATATATAGGTGGAAATGGAAAATTTGACCAAATAAAAATTAGTACAGAAAAGAAATGACTAAAATTCAAAAGACAAACAACAAATTGGGGAATAAATTGTAAAACATATGATACATAAAAGGCATATTTTCTTAATGTATAAAGAGCTCTAAAGGCATTTATGTGAATAAGGGTAGTTAATGCAGCATAATTATAGTACTGAAACAATTAGAAGAGGTCTACATGTTTATCAGTAGGAGATTGGTTTAATAAATTTTGATTATCCATTTTATGGAATGTTATCATTACAGCTGTTAAAAATGATTATCTTAGAAAGATGTCCATGAAGAGCTACTAATTGAGACAGGCACATTGCTAAATAATGTGTATAGTGTAATCCCATTTTAGTGATAATAACATATCCCTGATATATATATGTCTATATGTTTATATGCATGTGGATGGATAATATTTATTAACTGGAATTGGCAGGTGGGAAGTACAGGAGGAGTTACAGTGGAAGTAGGGGTAGATTATTAGCATTTTCTCAATTCATCTTTACATTGAAACAATGTACCGCTTTGAAACATACTCATTAAAATGAGTGTGCATTACTTGTGAATTTTTAAAAATCCATAAAGAATACTTTAATAGAAGTGAAGAGAAACCAAACCAAACCCGTTGCTGTCAAGTCGATTCCAACTCATAGTGATCCTATAGGACAGAGTAGGACTGCCCCACAGAGTTTCCAAGGAGCAGCTGGTGGATTCAAATTGCTGACCTTTTGGTTAGTAGCCTAGCTCTTAACAACTGCACCACCAGAGCTCAAATAGAAGTGGAGAAGAGGGAGTTAATATATAAATGAGGCGAGTCCGTAAGTAGATTCTTCTTAGGAAAAAAAGTGCAAAAAATAAAAACTTTTTAAAAAAAGACCCACACTGAAAACCTTGTCAAGAAAAACAATGAAGTGCAAACAGAGAAAAAAAAAGAAGTACATTGGCCGTTGAACATAGGCAGGTTATATTCAGTGCTAGAATTCTCACCTTCCGTGCAGGAGACCCAGGTCGGAGTCCCAGCCAATGTACCTCATGTGCAGCCTGTTTCATGAAAAAACAAAAAAAGTATAGTTTACTTCCATTTGTGCTTTAAAAAAAAAAAAATCTCTTGTTTACATGACTATGCACTACAATATTTTGGAAAAGATTACAATAAATGGTTGATGGTGCTTACTCTGGAGAATGAGAGCATGATTTGGAGTATGAAGTGGATTCATTATAATTATATAATCTTTTATATCTTTAAAAAATTTTTAAAGAAATTATCAAATAATAATATCATTAATATCATACGCAAGTAAAATTTTGCTGAAGATAATTCAAAAACATTTGCAGCAGTACATCAACAGGAAACTGCCAGAAATTCAAGCTGGATTCAGAAGAGGACATGGAACAAGAGATATCATTGCTGATGTTAGATGGATCTTGGCTGAAAGCAGAGAATACCAGAAAGATGTTTACCTGTTTTATTGACTATGCAAAGGAATTTGTGTTAATCATAACAAATTATGGACCATATTACAAAGGATGGGAATTCCAGAACACTTAATTGTACTGATGAGGAACCTGTACATAGAACAAGAGGCATTTTTCAAACAGAACAAGGGGATACTGTGTGGATTAAAGTCAGGAAAGGTGTGCGTCAGGGTTATATCCTTTCACCATACCTATTCAGTCTGTATGCTGAGCAAATAATCTGAGAAGCTGGACTGTATGAAGAAGAAGGGGGCATCAGGATTGCGTGAAGACTCATTAACAACCTGCGATATGCAGATGACACAGCCTTGCTTGCTGAAAGTGAAGAGGACTTGAAGCACTTACTGATGAAGATCAAAGACCACAGCCTTCAGTATGGGTTACACCTTAACATAAAGAAAACAAAAATCTTCACAACTGGACCAGTAAGCAACATCATGATAAAGGGAGAAAAGATTGAAGTTGTCAAGGATTTCACTTTACTTGGATCCACAGTCAACACCCATGGAAGCAATAGTCAAGAAATCAAATGACACATTGCATTGGGTAAATCTGCTGCAAAAGACCTCTTTAAAGTGTTGAAAAGCAAAGATGTCACCTTGAAGATTAAGGTGCACCTGACCCAAGCCATGGTATTTTCAGTCACCTCACATGCATATGAAAGCTGGACAATCAATAAGGAAGACCGAAGAAGAATTGATCCATTTAAATTATGGTGTTGACAATACCGGGGAAACTAGGACAACTTGTACAAGGAAAGGTCATGGAAGCCCCATAGACACATCCAAACGCCCTGAGGGACTGAATTGCTGGGCGGAGGGCTCTGGGGACCATGGTCTCGGGGAACATCTAGCTCAACTGGCATAACACAGCTTATAAAGACAATGCTCTACATTCTACCTTGGTGAGTAGTGTCTGGGGTCTTAAAAGCCTGTGAGCGGCCATCTAAGATACTACACTGGTCTCCTCCCTTCGGGAGCAAGGGAGAATGAAGAGAACAGGATACAAGGAAAAGATTAGTCCGAAGGACTAATTGTCCACAGCTACCAAGGCCTCCACCAGACTGAGTCCAGTACAGCTAGATGGTGCCTGGTTACCACCACTGACTCCTCTGACCAGGATCACAACAGAGGGTTCTGGACAGAGCTGGAGAAGGATGTAGAGCATAATTCTAACTCACACACACACAAAAAAAGACCAGATTTACTGGCCTAAAGGAGACTGGAGAAACCTCAAGAGTATGGCCCCCAGACATCCTTTTAGATCAGTGGTGAAGTTACCTTCGAGGTTCACGGTTCAGCCTGCGAGTGGACAGCCCAGTAAAACCAAATGAGACTAACGAGGCACAGGAGTCCAGTGACAAGGGCCAGAAGGCAGAAGGGGATAAGGAAGCTGGTGATAGGGAACCCAAGGTTGAGTAAGGATATTTTGATGTTTTGTGAGATTGTTAACCATTGTCATAGGGCAACATTTGTAGTAACTGTTAAATGAGAAACTGTTTTGTTCTGTAAGCCTTCATCTTAAGTGAGAATAACAGCACAATTGAAAGAGCGTAGTCAATGTCACTGAACTGTGCATGTAGAAATTTTTGAAATGGTGTATCTTTGGCTCTGTGTATTTTCACCAAAAAAAAAAGGTTGAGAATTTAGAGGGTTGACATGTTGTGAGGTTGTTAATCAGTGTCATAAAACAATATGTGTACTACTGTTTCATGAGAAACTATTTGGTCTGTAAGCCTTCACCTGAAGTACAATAAATACATAAATAAATAAATAAATTATGGTGTTGATAAAAAATATTGAATACATCATGGACTGCCAGAAGAATGAACAAATGTGTCTTGGAAGAAGTACAGCCAGAATGCTCCTTAGAAGTGAGGATGGAGAGACTTCATCTCATGTACTTTGGACATGTTATTAGGAGGGAGTTGTCCCTGGAAAAGGACATAATGCTTAGCAAAGTAGAGGGTCAACGAAAAAGAGTAAGACCCTCAGTGAGATGGATTGACACAGTGGCTGCAACAATAGGCTCAAACATGGCAACCGTTGTGAGGATGGCAGAGGATGGGGCAGTGCTTCATTCCATTGTACATAGGGTTGCTGTGAGTCAGAACCGACCTGACAGCACCTAACAATGTCTTTTTTTTTTTTTTTTGCCTTACGCATATTATTTTCATAATTTTAGCAAGCAGTTGCAAAAAGTTGTTGCCCAAGTTGCATAAATTGATCATTCAAACACGATAAACAGGAAAATTAAAGTGCTCAAATTTGGTTCTTTCCCTGTAGTTGTGAATGATGGTTATTATAGCAAAATCTCAAAAACAGAACTCTTGCTTTTCTTTATCACACTTCCTCCTTCCTCGGTCTTCCCTTTCTCCTTAAATGGCATCAGCTCTCACCCAACTGCTAAAGGCAAAAATCTAGAAATCATCCTTGATTCCTGTCTGTCCTCATCCCCAAAATCTAGTTCTTCTGACAACTCTACCTCCAGATCAAAGCCCAAATACCTCCATGTCTGTTCATCTCTATTAGCACCTCCTTCAGGTCACCATCATCTGTTTCTTGCCTAGACCATTTTTTCCAGTCTTACTCTCATGTAGTCCATTCTCCCCACAGCGTCCCAAGTGATGTTTAAAAATGTGAATCAGATTTCATCACCCTATATTTCAAAGCTAGAGTGACTTTCCATTCCAATCCAAATGCTTGCTCTAGACTGTAGGGCCCTGTGTGATGTGCTCCATTATCTCAAGTATCCCAGTTACTAGAGTTCCCTCACTAACTGCAGGTCAGCCACACCACTCAGCCTTCTGCTTCCAGGCTTAGCACAGTCATACCCACCTTGGGGCACTTGCATGAGCCACTCCCAGGTATTCACTGACAGGTTTGTTTTTATCGTTTCTGGTCTGAGCTTGAGGGTCCCCCCTTCAACATGTTCTTCCCAACAAATCAATGTAACGAAGCTCTCTGTCAGACTCCATCATATTGTCCTGTTTCATTTTCCTTTTAGCACTTAACATTGTAAGATAATCATGCTATTTTCCACAGGGGCATTCTACTATTAACCATAGTTAGGTAATCTTAAATTCTAAGAATATACATTTTCCCTATGGGATCCAAGAAGGCATTTTCATTTTTAATTGGGGGCAAGGGGAATAGCCCACAAACATTGCCATTGTTCTTAAATTGGCATTTAAGGACAAAGAAGGCAGTCATTACAGCTATAAGATATATTTTGTACCAAGAGTAGCCCTAATATATAAAACTCTAGAATCCTCCACCTAGTTCGTTATTTCACAACAGTTCATTTCAGACTAGATCTATATGGCAAAGTCTGGTCTTTTTGGTCTAGTATAATTTGCCCTGAGTCCAGCCTCTCCCCCTCCATTCCAGATTCTTACAGCCCTCAGAGAAGCCTAGAGGTAAACCGACTCTTTCATCACATCACCAGTCCCAATTCTCAGTGGTTAAGAACAGCAGTGATTTGGGCCTAATTATTACATAAAATTCTCTGAGCCAGCAGTTTTTTCTGCACCCTTAATGCCCTTTAAAGCCCAACTCTATTAGTGGAGGGTAAAGAGGGAACGTTTCATATTTTCTTTCTTCCTCTTCCATAAAGGTAAAATGAAAATGATTATGATTTCTTATCTTCAAATACCATTTTGATGTTTTCATTTTAGCATTTTATAATGCTTTTTCACAAATTAAGTTACCCAAAGCTACAATTGTTTCTGTCAGCACTCATTTATCTACTTCCTTAAAGGTAAAATAAGAATGATTGTAATTTCTTGTCTCACAATACTATAGTGATGTTTTCATTTTTAGTATTTTACAGGGATAATACACATTAAATAAAGTTTTAAAAAGCTACATTTATGTCTGCCGAAGCACATATATTTGAATATTTCTTCTAGTTTTATTATCAAAGTTTCACCAACCTGTTGTTTAGTTAAGTACTTTGAAACATTTTTTCAATGCTAATATCAGCATTAGGAGACTACCTAACAAAAGTTCAGACCCTGTTAACTACTATTTTTCTTACCTTGTAGAAGTTGTTAGTTTTATTACATTTATCAAAGTATTTTTCCTATAGTATAAAAATTGTTAATAACTGAAAATATGTATACATGTGAATTAAAGCTAGGCATATAAATTAAAAGCATCAATTCATGTAAAATGTTTTAACTATGGGTGATAAATGTTGCTTTGAGTGGTATTATAGATTACAGAAATACATTGGAATAGATTTTGTTGCTACTTGATATAAATGCAACAATTATCAAATGTTGACACCTACTATGTGAATGGAGCCCTGGTGGGACAGTGGTGAAGAGCTGAGGCTGCTAACCAAAAGATTGGCAGTTCGAATCCTCCAGCCACCCCTTGGAAACCCTGTGGGGCAGTTATGCTGTTCCTGTGGTGTTGCTATGTGTCAGAATCGACTTGACAGCAGTGGGTAGCTATATGAATATCTATTAGAGGGAATGATGGTTATTTAAAAAAAAAAAAAGTCATATCCCTGCCTTCAGATCTTATTTTCAGTTAGGGAGATAAGCTTAAGCATGTAAAAAGTTGAAAAACACAAAAGATGTCACAAGGCAGCATATCGTTAGTTATAAACAGATTATCCTTTAGCACTATGTATTTTATTTTAAGAATGTTACTGAGGACCAAAAAAAAAAAGCAGATGCTGATTTCATTGTAGTTCTGTTTTGTTGAGAATACCTGCATTTATTCTTGAGTTTTCCTCTTCATTCTGCATTGTCCTCTTTATTCTTTTGTCACATTTTTTCTAATCTTTATGTTTTTAACTTTAGTTGCCAAACTGTTGCATAACATAGCTTTCAGCAGCCTCCAAACCAGAAGTTGTAAGCAGAAGGCCGGAAGATAAGAATGAAGTTGCTTGGTAGCTTTATTCTCCAGCATCTGTTGAGAATAATCTTTGAATCTGTTGGTTCTTACCACTAGCTATGCATACATTTTTATTTGTGTGGTACTTCTTAAGTAAAAATCCCCAACTAAGAAAAACTACAATTTTAAATTATAAGGTGGTTTGATTAACTATCTTTTGGTCTGTTTTATATTAGATGTTAAAAGAAATATATGAACTTACATAGTGTAGTTTAAAAGAACACACTAATTATTGACATTAATTACCTAGGCATCATCTATTCTCTTGAATGTTCTATGGGGATTTAAATAGCATGCCTAGCATTTAGCTACATTTTTCCCACTGTGGGTTTCTTCATTTAGCATTCAATTTACTGATCTTGCCTAAAAAAAATTTTTTTTGCCCACTCTGAAGTATAGTGATAACTAATTTATAAGGCATCAGGGAGTAAATCTTTTCCAGTTACTCCTAAGTGGTTTAATCCTGAGAAGACCTGAAGTGAAGGTCTGCTGAACTGAGTAATATGATAGCAATGTGTTTTATATACCAGTCAGATGAAGTTCACCTTCTTTTATAAAAATTTAATTAGACCTACTTGATTTCTTGACTGAGGAGCTCTGAGGAATGCCCATAGGAATGACAGATGTCATTCTCCGAAAGCCGTTTGACCTCTACTCAAGTATCAGAACAAAAATTTGAGGTGCAGTTGAGATTCCACCCCCGCCCCACCAACATTTCAAGATAAGCCACCTTGACCGTGAAAGAACGTTAGCATTTTTCCTATAGTTTTTGATGTTTGCATTGCACAGTATCTGGCGCATAGTAAGCACTTAATAAATTATGGTTCACTGATTGGCTCAGTCTTACTTGCTGAACTTGCCAAGATAATCCCCAAAATGCTTATTTTTTTAACCTGTTGAACAGAATCGTTTAATATTTCTTTTTATACTTCAGAATTTTTGCTAAAAAACTAACGTTAGTTTTGGCATAATTGATATTTAACTGTTCTTGAGTCGGAATCGACTTGATGGCAACAGGTTTTTTTATTGTTGTTCTTTCCAATAGTAATTGCTTCATAGCTTAAGCTGTGCCTTAAGATCACTGGTCTCAGGTTTTTAGCTTTCATGAATCAGTAAAATTTCCCTAATTCTTGAGGGCTGGACTTAAGTTGCCATTTTCTTTAAATTTCACTGAACAAAGATATTATTATTTTTTTTAATTTTAAAGAAGAAAAAAAACTACCTACTATCATCATTACTTAAAAAAGAGAGGGAGATGAGCGTAGCCTCAAGAATATAACAAGGACACATATTTTTAATGACAGTCTTTTAAATTAAATACAGATTAGCCTTCGTTAAAATATACCACACTATCCTTATTTTCCTCATTTCACCATATTCTGTCTCTTAGAAATCACAACTTCAGACCATTTCAAGTTTGTGATAATAAACTATGTAAACAGCATGGAGGAGGATTTTTTCATAAATTGGCTGTCAGAAGGCATGTGTGTGATTGTGCTAATATTAGATTGTATTACACCCTGTCCTCACTTATTGACATAGTTAGGTTCCACAGACCAAGTTGTTATGCGAAATAATTGTTATGCAAAAATGGAGGATGACTACATCATTACACAGCTGCCAAATTACATCATTTCATAACTGCCAAGTTACACCCTTACATAACTGCCAAGTTACATCATTACATAACTGCCAAATGACTGAGAATCATGGTGCAGCCAAGTTGACAGATAACCTTAACCATCAAAGCCAACATTACTCTCTCTTTGCATCTCAGCGTTTGCTACTGCTTTATGTACGTCATTAATGCACAAAATAGTTGGATAGTTGATTTTTTACTATTGTAAATGCAAAATGTTTGATAAGAAATAATTGATGAGTGAGGAGAAGGTATATTTAGGTATAAATTAGAGGCAGGAGCCAATGACCCAACCTTTTCAATATTGCTTTTCAAAAAAAAAAAATTATTAAATTAAGCATGTATTGAGCACCTCAATTTTTAGGTACTGCCCTAGACTTTACAATTACACAGGTGCATAAGGCAGGGTTTCAGTCCCTGAGGATCTTAGAACCTAGTAGAAGTGAGCAATCCTGGCCACTCTGATTATGGCAAAAGGCTGTAGAACAGAATTTCAAGAAGTATTAAAACCCTGGGGTCTATACTGACTTCATATAGCTTGATTTGTAGATGATCCATAGATCCATAGAATGAAAGACAGACAAGTGGATGAATAAACATAGCCAAATATCACTGTAGTCTTGGTGTCTTAAGTAATGTCTTGGAATGATGATACGTGTTACACTTTTGCAGTAATGGAACTATTGTATCTAAAACCTAATATCAAAGAAAGGGAAAGTTTTAAGGGGGTGTCAGGCACACTAATTTTAGCAAATTACCATTTCTGAAGATGGGCATCTGATGTTTTTAATCCATCCGTCTCGGGGTTTATTAGAAAAGTGGCTGGATATAAATAACCATCTGTAGTACTCTCTCCAATTATGTAAGGGCTTGATGTGTGATGGTTTACAACCTGTGTATCCGGGAGAGCCCGAGAGTTCTAAGGCTACCCAATGTGGTACTGTAAAGAGAAATAACTCTGTTAACAGTAGGCATTTATACGTCTTCAATAGATGTTCTCAAATCCACCCTTATTATCAGCTTGGACAGTTGAATAACATCTTCCAGCTGGAATCTATGTAAACATTTTTATCTGAAAATACGTTAGTTTTTAAAAAGAACTAGATATACCACTAAATTGTTTCTAGTGGCAAAAAGTAAATAAATAAAAATAAAGAAATTAGCTTCAATGCCTATCAGTAGGTGTATGTAGGTATATCTAAATAAATTAGAATATAGTCATTCAATTGGATACTGTGCATGCAGTAACAATGATGTATATTGATTGGCATGGAAAATGTAATGTGAGTTTAAAGCAGCATGTAAATTATGAATCTTTTTTTTTTTTCTTAATATTTTATTGTACTTCAGGTGAAGGCTTACAGAACAAACAGTTTCTCATGTAACAGTAGTACACATGCTGTTTTATGACTTTGGTTAACAACCCAACAACATTTTAACCCTCTAACTTCTCAACTTTTTTTTTTTTTTTTTTTTGGGTGAAAATACACATAGCCAAAGATATACCATTTCAAAACTTTTTACATACACATTTAAGTGACATTGACTACGCTCTTCTAATTGTGCTGTTATTCTCACTTCAGATGAAGGCTTACAGGACAAAATAGCCTCCTATTTAACAGTTACTACAAATGTTACCCTATAACAATGGTTAACAATCTCACAACACATCAACAGTATCCTTACTCAACCTTGTGTTCCCTACCATCAGCTTCCTACTCCCCTTCTGCCTTCTGGCCCTTGTCACTGGACTCCTGTGCCTCGTTAGTCTCATTTGGTTTTACTGGGCTGTCCACTCGCAGGCTGAACCGTGAACCTCGAAGGTAACTTTACCACTGATCTAAAAGGATGTCTGGGGGCCATAGTCTTGAGGTTTCTCCAGTTTCCTTTAGGCCAGTAAATCTGGTCTTTTTTTGTGTGTGTGTGAGTTAGAATTATGCTCTACATCCTTCTCCAGCTCTGTCCAGAACCCTCTGTTGTGATCCTGGTCAGAGCAGTCAGCGATGGTAGCCGGGCACCATCTAGCTGTACTGGACTCAGTCCGGTGGAGGTCTTGGTAGCTGTGGACAGTTAGTCCTTTGGACTAATCTTTTCCTTGTATCCTGTTCTCTTCATTCTCCCTTGCTCCTGAAGGGATGAGACCAGTGTAGTATCTTAGATGGCCGCTCATAGGCTTTTAAGACCCCAGACACTACTCACCAAGGTAGAATGTAGAGCATTATCTTTATAAGTAGTGTCATGCCAATTGAGCTAGATGTTCCCCGAGACCATGGTCCCCAGAGCCCTCCGTCCAGCATCTCAGTCCCTCGGGGATGAATCTTTTTTTTTTTAATAAAGTAAATGTGTGTGCATGCACGCACATCCTAAATGCACCAAAACGCTTTCTTCTCAGTTCATCTAGCCTTTTTATTTTTAGTTTAAAAATTTAATAGTAAATGTATTAAAGTTAGAAATTGAAGGCCTAGTTTTTTAAATTTTTTTTATACCTTTCTTTTTTTATTGTTGGAGTTTAAGTGAAAGTTTACAATTCAAGTTAGTGTCTCATACAAAAGGTTATACATACATTGTTATGTGACCCTAATTGCTCTCCCCGTACTATGACAGCACACTCCTCCTTTCTACCCCTGATTTCCCATGTCCATTCAAACAGCTCCTAACCCTCTCTGCCTTCTCATCTCACCCCGAGACAGAAGCCGCCCATTTAGTCTCATGTATCTACTTAAGCTAAGAAGCACACTCTTCACGAGTACCATTTTATGTCCCACAGTCCAGTCCAATCTTTGTATGAAGAGTTGGCCTCAGGAATGGTTTTAGTTCTGAGTTGACAGAGTCCAGGGGCCATGCTTTCTGGGGTTCCTCCTGTCTTAGATCTTTAAATCTGGTCTTTTCACTAGAATTTCAGTTCTGCACCCCACCCTTCCCCTGCTCCATCAGGGACTCTTCTGTTGTGTTCCCTGTCAGGGTGATTCATCTAGACTTTTTGATGATGTTCCCTGAACCTTATGATTATTGTTGTTAGGTGCTGTTGAGTCAGTTCTGACTCATAGCGACCCTGTGTACAACAGAACAAAACACTGCCCAGTCCTGCACCATCTTCACAGTTATTGCTATGTTTGAGTCCATTGTTGCAGCCACTGTGTCAATCCATCTCATTGAGGATCTTCCTCTTTTTCACTGACCCTCTGCTTTACCTTATGATAGGATATCCCAATTTTCCCAATAACTGGACAGAAACTGCACTCAACTTATCTGCAGTGTCTTGACAGTGGTTGACAAGAGAGCTTTCTCAAAGGACAACTGGAAAAGAAAGAATTATAGCATGTTTGGAACTCAAGAGGTTACTTATGGAATTAGATACGGATCCTCACCGTCTGTCTTCCTAACACGTGCCCTTCCCCAAATCAAAGATAAGCAAATATGAGGACAACAGTATTGAGGATCATAATGAATTAAAATAAGAATTCAGTTTTAACCTGGTCTAAAATAACTGCCTGTGAAATGGGGCAAGATATGGCTAATATTAAAACATTATTTTGGCCCTTGGTTAAAAAGTTTAAGGGAGTGAGATTCTTGGTGGATTTAACCCACCTGTAGCTGTTCAGAAGTGGTAAACTGTGAATTAAAATTAATTCAATCAAATGATTGCCCCTTATTTAGATACCTTTCCCCAGTTGGATGGCCCATGGGGAAGTAATAGGATTTTCTGTGGATGAGCTACAATAGAATGTTGGTTAATCTTGGAGGGACAATCCCCTGGAATCACTAGTCTAGTTCTTAGTGAGGTCTTAGACTGCTATCATGGATTGAATTGTGTCCCCCCAAAATAAGTGTCAACTTGGTTAGGCCATGATTCCCAGTATTATGTGATTGTCCTCCGTTTTGTGATTGTAATTTTATGTTAAAGAGGATTAGGGTGGGATTATAACACCACCCTTACCCAGCTCACATCCCTGATCCAATGTAAAAGGACTTTCCTTGGGGTGTGGGCTGCACCACCTTTTATATTGCAAGAGGGAAAAGGAAAGGGAAGCAAGCAGAGAGTTGGGGACCTCATACCACCAAGAAAGCAGTGCCAGGAGCAGAGCGTATCCTTTGGACCTGAGATTACTACGCTGAGATGGCTCCCAGACCAAGTGAAGATGGATGCATCACAAGGACCTTCCTCCAGACAGAGACAGAAAGCCTTCCCTGAAGCCAGTGCCCTGAATTTGGACTTCTAGCCTACTGGACTGTGAGAGAATAAACTTCTCTTTGTTAAAGCCATCCACTTGTGGTATTTCTGTTATAGCAGCACTAGATGACTAAGACAACTGTGTACTGAAAAGATCAGCTCCGTACAAACCTCTCAGAATGGAAGCATTTGTGATAAGTGAAGCTGAAATTGCTTAATCTCAAAATGTTAGCTTTGAGAATGTGACTAAATGAAACAATCATTCATGAAACTTTCTAATTATTCTTTCCTAATTTATGCTAAAATCCAAAAGGAATAGTATTGGATTATCTGCTCTTTTGTATTAAATATCTCTGGGTACTCCTGTATTTACATAAATGGGTAAGGCTTTACTGTAATATAGAGGATGTGGGGAATTTTTTTCTTTTAAAACTTGTTAATGTCATAGCCCTAAGGAGCAAACTATGTTCTAGACTGTGAACTTGAAGGGAGTTTGTTTACTGATCAGCTAATCAGAAATTATTCAGGTAGTTGTGAGTAGCCATCTAAGACTCCACTGGTTTCACCCCATTGGGAGCAAGAGAGAATGAAGAAAACTAAAGACACAAGGGAAAGATTAGTCCAAAAGA
Organism: Dugong dugon; assembly: GCA_030035585.1. Lineage (NCBI taxonomy): Eukaryota > Metazoa > Chordata > Mammalia > Sirenia > Dugongidae > Dugong > Dugong dugon. The sequence goes on along the minus strand of CM057464.1, from coordinate 139,053,537 downwards.
TTAATGGATCACATCTACCACAGCCTTCACCAGACTGAGTCCAGTACAACTAGATGGTGCCCAGCTATCACCACTGACTGCTGTGACAGGGATCATAATAGAGGGTCCTGGAGAGAGCTGGAGAAAAATGTAGAACAAAATTCTGACTCACAAAACAAGACCAGACTTACTGGCCTGACAGGTACTGGAGAAACCCCAAGAGTATGGCCCCTGGACACCCTTTTAGCTCAGTAATGAAGTCACTCCTGAGGTTCACCCTTCAGTCAAAGATTAGACAGACCCATAAAACAAGATGAGACTAAAGGGTCACAACAGCCCAGGGACAAGGACTAGAAGGCAGGAGGGGACAGGAAAGCTGGTAATAGGGAACCCAAGGTGGAGAAGGGAGAGTGTTGACATGTCGTGGGGTTGTTAACCAATGTCATAAAACAATATGTGTACTGTTTAATGAGAAGCTAGTTTGTTCTGTAAACCTTCATCTAAAGTACAATAAAAAATAAAAAACTCAACAATTTAAAAAAAAAAGTTATTCAGGCAAGAATCTTCAAGAAAATTCTTTATTGACCAATATCCCATTTTTTGTAGAATAGTAGACATCAAGGAATAGTAAATTGAAAGCTAATCAAGATTTTATAACTATTTAATTTTTGTTTATGTATTCATGTGGGAATTAAGAATATTTCCATTGTTCTATAAATTCTTTGTCTGTTGCATTTAATTATAGTAAGTAGCCAAATCATATTTGTTGATGATCCAAATTGTGTCTGGGCAGTTACTATAGGATATAACTTTTGGTACCTCAATTTAAGATTATTTTTGAAAGGCTATACCATCAAGCCAGAGAAACTATCCAGCTACTTGAATCATTGGAGCCCTGGTGGCACAGAGGTTAAGAACTTGGCTGTTAACCAAAAGGTCAGCAGTTCGAATCCACCAGCTGCTCCTTGAAAACCCTATGGGGCAGTTCTATTCTGTCTTGTAGGGTCCCTATGAGTTGAAATCAACTCAGTGGCACTGGTTTTGGTTTGGTTTTTTTACTTGAATCATTATAGGCTCTAGGAAAAGAGCAGCTCTCCCATAGGATTCAAACGTGTGTAGAATAGCATCCTTAATAATGCAGTTACTTCCTGTGACCCTGTTAACTATTCCCAGGAGAGAAAATGCAAAGCAAATAATGCCCATTGTGTATCAGAGCTATGGGGTCGGTGAAAAATTATACCTTCTTCCTTATGAGTACAGTAGGATGTGGAAATGTATTAGCACTGCTAACAAACTGCATTCAGATTATTGTCATTGAAGCAACAGAACAACATTCCACATTCTCAGAAGAATCATAGCGGCCCACTCCTTTTAAAGATTTCTTTCTCATTGTAGTTGCCAAAATCAATTATTTTTATTGTTACATGTTTTGTTTTCAAAGAATTATAACCTTGCAGAATGCTGAAAATTCAAATTAAATTAAAATTGAAAAATATGTATTAAATAATACTCCAACTTAAAATGGAAGAACTAGGGAATTGCAGGATAAAAAATGAAATTTATTAAATAAATAAAATTAGAGCAATACAAATGTTTGAAATTCAGTTCCAGGATTCTTTGAACCAAATACTTGGCAGCTCCCCAGATCATGTTAATTGCCTTTTTGTATATACATTTCCATATGCTGACTCATTATTTTGGCTTAAAATGTAATCATTATAACAAGATTGGGAATATTTAAATATGCCTCCTTTTCATGCTTGCCTTATGGAACTAATCATTTATGAGCACAAACTATTTTATCTTGAAAATATTTTTCTGAAGTATTTTTAGTGTTTGTAAAATAGACCAGATAACACCACAGTTGCGTTTAACATACATAAGGAACGAACTGAAGTTATAGACATTTTAAATATCCTCACCCTACAGATGAGATTCATTTTGACCAGAACTCTAGAGTGCCTGGCCTTTGATAACATGGGATGCCCAGGACACCTTGACTCTAGACCAAGGGGGAGCAGAGCGCTCTCTGGGTTCATTTCCTTTTGTCACAAATTCACCATTTTAGTGTCAAATGCCTACTTTCTATAAATATGAAATTAGAGTCATTCAAATACACAGATTCCTCATGGACTCAGAATTTGAAGTCAAAAAAGATCTTCGAGATCATTTTGTTCATCTCCCTCACTTTGTGAGTGAGCAGGACTTGGTTTTGACTCAGTGCAAGTTTGCTATACAAGAAAGGAGGCAGCCATTCCCCAGAACAACATGCACACACACACTTGAGCTGTGTTGTTAGTCCGTGGCCCAGTGGTGGCCCACAGCCCATGATTTGCTCTGTCCTCTCCCCCAGACCAGTCCCCAGACCTTTACAGCTTTGCCTAAGAAAAGGCAAGTGACCTTCTTTGATATCTAGATACAGTTGTGCCCTTTCTGACTTCTTGAACCTCTTCCCTAACTACATTTAAAAGCCAGTGAAACTATTGATGTTTTTACTAAAATGCATTAATTCTGTAAGTTAAAAGAATTGTAATAGCCATCTTTTCATAGAAACATACCATGTATCCTAAACCGAGCTTTCTTTCTATTAGTGTGACTTATCCTTCACCAGTGCTTTTAATTTTCTTGCTTTCTGTATAATTAAATAGTGATAGAAAAGGCTGCCTTTTTCTTCTTAATAGAATGTGTACAAGGAAGAAGGAGGAGAGAGTACATAACCAATTTTAAATCTTAATTTTTTGTATCGTATTGAAAATTTTTCAGTATATCTCTGGTTTTCTCTTGATTAATCATATTAGTGGCAGAGAACAAATGCATGGATAGACCAAAAAAGTAATTTGTGTATTAGTGTAGTACACATTCACTGCTTACCTTTCACAACTGAGTATACCAGCACACCCTCTAATGCCTGGAACCAGGAACCACTCCCTGAAGATCTGGAAAGTGGGTTGGGCTTCTTCAGCATCCTGTCCTCTTCTCCAGGATGAAATCGTCATCCCCTCCTATGCAGATACTGCTTCATGTTGTGGCTTTGTTTTTAATAGTTCGTCTACAGCATAGAAATTGTAGTTTTGTTTAATAGGCCCACTGACTTTGGTTGATGATGGGTGGAATAAAAAAATATGTCGTAACAACAAATTTATGGCCAATTATTTTGTACATTTTCCATATGTTAATAAAATTTGAAAATAGCTGTTCATCCTATTTGGATGCTAGTATATTCCTTTGCTCTAAGCCACCCATGAAAATAAAAGCTGATTCACATTCCCAGATCCAAATAAATTTAGGACATTTTCTAAAATAAATGAATTTATCTGTCTTTTATTTCTGTTTATTTTTTGTTAGGTTTGCATGTAAACCTGTATTTGGAATAAAATAGAGTTTGTTCTAAAAAGCAACAGCCTGAAATTTCAGATACCTGTATCTTCGTTTTGTTTTGTTTTTCCATTTTCACCTGCATTCTTCAGCAGCCTGGCAGCAGAGGCAGTGAAAGAACTGAAAGGATTCACCCAGATTTGGGAATGATATAAGCCAAAGAGCAAGGGGGTTAGGAAATCTAGGAGATGCCAAAAGCAGCATTTAAATGGGATCCAACTTAGAAAGAGAAGACAGTGAGAAGTCCACAAGCCTCCAAGACCTGACCTCAACTTATCCTTATAGCCTTCTCTTACACCAACTTCCCTTCCTACCTTTCAACAGTGTAGAGAACTACCTCTAGTTCCTGGCTAGCCCCTCCCTCTGCTTATGTGTTCCCTCCCTGCCCAGATTCTCCCTCACTAACCCTTACTTATCCTGTAAGACTTAGCTGAGGAGCCTCTTCCTTGAAGAAGCCTTTCTGTGATCTCATCATGTTAGAGCACATGTTCTGGCTCTAGATGTGCAAAGAACTCTTCACAAATTTATCTTGGCATTTACCGTGTCTGCTGGAATTATTTAGGTCTTTTCTTTGCCATTACACCATAAGCTCTTTGAGAGCAAAATGATTTATTCATCATAACTGTTCTTGTAACCCAGTGCCATACATAGTCCCTGAGAAGTAGTAGGCATACAATAAATGTGCAACTGAACCAAAACCAAAATGTGGTTTTTTTTTTAGGTATCTCAAAGGGAATTTATTGGTCAGAAGAGTAATTGATGTTATCCTTTATTTGAGTCACCCCATATGTGTTGAAGTTTTGAGTGGCTTTCCAAAAATAAACTCTGCTGAAGAGTACGACCATGTCTCAAGTGCCACTTTATGTATATGAGTGTGTGTATATGCTTAGGTCTAACTCTTTTTAAAAATAAACAGAAAAGACTGAAGTTGTCAAGGATTTCATTTTACGATCAACACCCATCGAAGCAGCAGTCAAGAAATCAAAAGACACATTGCATTGGGCAAGTCCGCTGCAAAAGACCTCTTTCAAGTGTTGAAAAGCAAAGATCTAACCTTGAAGATTAAGGTGCGCCTGACCCAAGCCATGGTATTTTCAGTCACATCATATGCATGCAAAAGCTGGACAATGAATAAGGAAGACCGAAGAAGAATTGACACCTTTGAATTGTGGTGTTGGCGAAGAATATTGAATATACCATGGACTGCCAAAAGAACAAACAAATCTATCTTGGAAGAAGTACCACCAGAATGCTCCTTAGAAGCAAGAATGGCGAGAGTGTGTCTTACATCCTTTGGACATGTTATCAGGAGGCATCAGTCCCTGGAGAAGGACATCATGCTTAGTAAAGTAGAGGGTCAGCGAAAAAGAGAAAGACCCTCAACGAGATAGATTGACTCAGTGGTTGCAACAATGGGCTCAAGCATAACAACAATTGTGAGATGGTGCAGGACTGCGCAGTGTTTCATTCTGTAGTACATAGATCCACTGCGGGTCGGAAATGACTAGACGGCACCTAACAACAACAACTTTTTAAAAAGCATTTTTGCAAGATGGGCTATAGTCAATAATTTTTGAAGCTCATGTCTTTGACCCCTGTCAGAATTGAGTTATATGATTTTGTTGAGATACTTGAGCATAGATTAAATAGGTCAGAGAATGAGTGAGTACCTTAGAACATATGCTCTTTGTGTATATTTATATATGTAAATAGTATGAAAGAAAGAAGAAGAAGAAAGGAAGTTCATTAGGTGGAGGGAGGGCTTGGAGAGGGGTAGAGTGAGTATATAGCTAATGAATCTTTGAAATTTATCTTATATCCAAGTAAATTTTTGTGTATAATGTGAATGTCTGTAAAATTCCATGGAATCTCAGGCTGAAATTAAAACGTTGAAGGGATTTCTGTAGGGTTTTAGGCATGATACTGTGTTTTTTATCTGATTTTGTTTTATATACTACTTGGGCTGATTGTACATCTTTGTATAGCATGTGTACCTTGCAGAATATTTGCCTGTTTATCAACAGTGAAGACTGAGTAACTTCTTTCTCACTGAACTCAACCCTAGTTTTAAATTTGGAGATAGAAGTCAAAGCTTGAAACCGGTAACCGCTCAAAGAAAACTACGTTCTGGAAAACATCCAGAGTGGACTGTTAGCTGAGATGTCATTATTAAAAAAGTTATCTTTCACTTCTACTCTTAAAAAAAAAAATTTGTTGCCATCAAATTGATTCCAACTCATGGTGACCCCATGTGTTACAGAGTAGAACTGCTTCATGGAGTTTTCTTGACTTTAATCTTAATGGAAGCAGATTACCGGGCCTTACTTCCATGGCACTGGTTGGTGAGTTTGAACTGCCAACGTTTAGGATTAAGAGTTGTGAAAGTGGAATTAGTCTGACCCGTAACTCTTCAATGTCTTCTCTTCTTTAGTGGGATTGGAAGTAACTGGCCCTGGGCCTCAGGAGGCAGCAGTATTCTGGCAGAATTTGGAACCCTGCATTTAGAGTTTATGCACTTGAGCTACTTATCAGGAAACCCCATTTTTGCTGAAAAGGTGAGATTCTCCAATATGCTTTACATTGCAAACAACCTGGGAGATTTAGTACTGTTGGATATGGAAAAGAACAACCAAGGTTTGTTCAGCAGTTTATGAAGTTTTGTTACATGCAGCATTTCATTTAACTAAGTGGTAAACTCACATTCTTTCCATGGCACCATCCTACCTCACAGTGAGAGGACCTGTCTTTCATATCTGGCTCTCTATATCTCATGCAAGTCTCTTTATGTCTCTGAGTCTTTCCTTCATGTGAAGATAGGTAGCATTGTATGGACTGTATGAGCCAAGTATGTGAAAGACTTTTAGAACTCAAAGTATTATACAAATGAAAGGTCACAATTGAATCAATTTCTACTGTTTACGCAGCAAACACATAGATATTTGGATAAATTCATATTCATCCCCACCACTCTGCCTCTCTAGCTTTCACCCTGCTTCTCTGCTCCCCTTTACAGCAAAATTCCTTGAAAGAGTTGTCTCTGTTTGCTGTCTTCACTTCCCTTCTCCCACTCTCTTGAACTCTCTCCAGTTGTGCTTTTCTCCCAGCCACACCTGTCATGGTGACTACTGATCTCCAGTTTGCCAAATCCAGTATTCCATCCTCACCTCTCATCTTCCTTGCCCTCTCAGCTTTGACACTTCTTCCTTCATGAAACATTCTCTTCACTACGAATGAGTACTTCCCTAATTTGCCTTCTTTGTCCCTGTCGCTCCTTCTCAGTCTCCTTTGCTGGATCCCCCTCATTGCCCCAACCTCGAAATATTGGAAAGACCTAGGATTCAGACCTGGATCTCTTCTTTTTATTTTCACTGCTTGCATTATCTCTCCCAGTCCCATGACTTTACATACAGTCTACATGCTGTCAATGCCATATTTATAATTCTAGCCCCAACCTTTCCCCTGAACTCCAGATTCTGTATCCAATTTCTCCACTAAGAGGTTTAATAGACCTCTTTAAAAATGCCTCAGAGCCAACTTCCAGACCTGCTTCTACCCCAGTCTTCACTATCTTGGTAAATAGCATCTAAGTTTACCCAGTGGCTCAAACCAAAAATCTTACAGTCATCCTGGTTCCTCTCTTTTTGGTAAACCCAGGCCCAAGCCATCAGGCAATCTCTTTGGCTCTGTCCTGTTATCTCTGCTGCCAACCTGGTGTAAGGAGCCATCGTCTCTCACCTGCATTTCTGCAGTAGCCACCTGACTGCTGCTTCCAACCTTGCCCCCTCAATTATAGCAATCCTGTAAAAACACAAGTCTTCAGTGGCTTCCTGTCACCCTCAGAACAAAATGAGTCCTCAGATATGACCCATGAGGCCTGCATGAACTGGGCATGGCTACCTGTCTTTTCTGCTGTTTGACATTCACCCCTTTGCTTCTTCACCTCCACCTTCAGTGGCCTTGCCAAACACACTATCTTTTCAGGGCTTTTGTACTTGGTCCTCCCTTGCTCTAGAATTCTGTTCCTCCAAGTTTCTGCATGGCTTGCTTCCTCACTTCACTTAAACCTCTGCTCAAAGACTATCCCATCAGCCTTCCTGGACCACCTTGACTGATGTAATACAGCCTCTTCACCCACATCACTCTGTACCACTACACTTTTATTTTTTTCATAGCATTTATCATTGCCTGACATATCTTATGTATGTTTATTATCTGTGACATAGCTTATGTATGTTTATTATCTGTATCATTCCACTAGAATGCAGATTCCTAGAGAGAGGGTCTTTACTTATCTACTGATATAGCTCTGGTTCCTAGAACAGTGTCTAGACTATAATACATAATCAATCAATGTGACTGTCTTCACTTACTGCTATCATTTTTGTAATAATAATAGGCTAGGGCTGACTGTCTTGCTTATAAGTGTACATCATGTGATGCAATTTACTTTTTTTTTTTTCCTAAAAAGGAGAAATGTAATCAAGGAAGAAGGAAGAATGGCATCAAAGTTGTTTTTTAGATTTTTATAGTAACATTTCATTTTCTCTTGTAGGTAATGAATATTCGAACAGTCCTGAACAATCTGGAAAAACCACAAGGCCTTTATCCTAACTATCTGAATCCCAGTAGTGGACAGTGGGGTCAACGTAAGTCAAAAGAACAGCATTGTTTTAGCTCCTTATGGTACCCAGCACTATGCTAGGGGCAGAGAGAGGGAGCACAAAAGAGACAAATCTTGCTGAATGTTTAGAAAAGAAGATAGGGGCATGGTTCCTTTAACAAACAGGTTTCTGTCATAAGACAGAATGTGTTACCAGAGAACCAGAGGGTTTTTTTTTTTTTCTTTTCCCCACGTGTAACATGATGGCGTGAAAGCATGTTAAACCTATCTATCAGAAAGGGAAGACCTGGTCGGAGAGTGTGGGGATGCTAGCCTGGAACAAACTGATCATGTGGCTAGAACGGAAAATTGTTCCTTTGTATTAATGGCTATCAGAGTTTTGCAGAGAGCACCTTTATCATTCTACCTCATAACGTTTCTCTCTTTCTGCTTGGCTACAAGATGAGAGAGGAGCCTGAATCGTTAAGAGATGAGAAATTGGAAGACCGAATGGGGTGTTTTCTTTACTTAATTTGAAGGCAGCAGATAAAGGTTTCTTGCCAGTAGAGCCACCTTAGGGGTAGAAGAATGTGTTGTATAGGGCTTTTGATGCCAGAAGCCCTTACTTCAGACCTTTTAGGGACTTTTTACCAGGTGTGTAAAGATTCAGGATAGTTGATAGAAATATTCTCAGCTGATTTGGAAAAAACAGTGATATGTTAAGCAGCGACTGAAAGCAAGTAAAGAATTCCAAGTGAGGTGCCTAGCTATGTCTATAGCCCACAATGCCTTAAAATTTTACTCTAATTTGGATATTTTCTTTATATTTGAATATCATATTTTTAGATAATTATGCTTCACTGTTACTTTAAAAGTATTTTTTTTCTTTAAATTTTATTTTGTTGTTGAGAATATACACAGGAAAACATACACCAATTCAACAGTTTCTACATGTACCATTCAATGACATTGATTACATTCTTTGAGTTGTACCACCATTTCTACCTCCCTTTTCTGAGTCGTTTCTCCCTCATTAACATAAATTCACTGCCCACTAAGGTTCCCATCCAATCTTTCGAGTTGCTCTTGTCAATTTGATGCCATATAAATAGTTCTTTTTTTTTCAATTGTACTTTAGATGAAAGGTTACAGAGCAAATTAGTTTCTCATTAAACAATCAATACACATATTGTTTTGTGACATTGGTTTCCAACCCCACGACATGTCAACACTCACCCCTTCTCGACCTTGGGTTCCCTATTACCAGCTTTCCTGTCCCCTCCTACCTTCTCATCCTTGCCCCTGGGCTGCTGTGCCCATTTAGTCTCATTTTGTTTCATTAGCCTGTCTAATCTTTGACTGAAAGGTGAACCTCAGGAATGACTTCAGTACTGAGTTAAAAGGGTGTCTGGAGCCATACTCTCTGGGTTTCTCCAGTCTCTGTCAGACCAGTAAGTCTGATTTTTTTTTGTGAGTTAGAAATTTGTTCTACATTTTTCTTCAGCTCTGTCCAGGATTCTCTACTGTGACCCCTGTCAGAGCAGTTGGTGGTGGTAGTCAACTACAACAGTAGTCGAGTTGTGCTGGACTCAGTCTAGTGGAGGCTGTGGTAGTTTTAGTCCATTAGTCCTTTGAACTAATCTTTCCCTTGTGTCTTTGGTTTTCTTCATTCTCTCTTGCTCTAGACAGAGTGGGACCACTATAGAGGTATTTTTTAAAGAAGAATCTAGTAGAAAAAAAAATGTGTTAAAATCAATGTCTGTGTGTTAGTAATGACGGTGAAGGGTCTAACTATTGAGATCATAAGGCCATGGTCAATTTTGCACTTACCTGCACTTGCAGAATGTGCACCTAGAGAGCTAGGTATCTGGAAGCTTTTGGTATGCCTGGGTCTACTATGGGTAGCTTAGCTGGTGGTTTAGCACCCTGTATGCAGCTAAGATTTTTGATTAAGAATTAATAGTAAGTGCTTACATGTAAAAAGATCAGACTTAATGGTCTGACAGAGACTGGTGGAACCCCCGAAACTATGGCCCCCAGATTCTCTGTTATCCCAGAACTGAAACCATTCCCCGAAGCCCACTTTTCAAAGATTAGACAGGCCTATAAAACCAAAAATAATACACGTGAAGAATGTGCTTCTTAGTTCAGTCAAATATACGAGACCAAATGGGCAGCTCCTATCCAAAAGCAAGATGAGAAGACAGGAAGGGACAGGAACTGGACAAATGGACACAGGGAACCCAGGGTGGAAAGAGGGAGAGTGCTGTTAAATTGTGGGGATTGCAACCAGTGTGAAAACAATATGTGCATAAATTTTTGAATGAGAAATTAACTTGAGCTGTAAACTTTTGCCTAAAGCACAATAAAACAAATTTTTTTTAGGAGGAGAAAAAAAAAGGATTACAGCCTTAGAAACCCTATGAGACAGTTCAGCTCTGTCTTATAGGATCACTGTGAGTCAGAATCGACTTGATGGCAACAAGTTTTTGTTTGTACTAACATACGTATTTATGTATGTATCTTAATGAGTTATATGCCATATACTGTTTTGCTGCTTGCCTTTTTTACTTCATGTTAATAAAAATACAACAACAAACCTAAAAATCAATAATAATAATAAGTGCTTAGAACAGTACCTGCAATGTAGTTAATGCTTAATAAAGTTAGCTGCTGTTGTTGCTGTTGTTATTGTGGTGGTGGTGGTTGTTAAAATAGCAAGGGGAAAATAAATAGTGTTGTATAAGGTGCCAGCAAGTTTCATAGGCTGAAGTATTAGAAAAACATGAAATATCGCAATATATCACTGATGACAAAATCGTCATTTCTGTTGTTCAAATTGTAAGCACTGTTGAGTTGCAGAGAAGGCAAAGATCAATGGGAATTGTCATGGCTCAGGAAGGGGAGACCTGGACTAAAGGTGGGCGTTAATACTCCAGAGTAGGGTTAAAGAGAGGAGGAGGAGACAAGGAGGAAGAGAATGAGCAAAGGCACAGAGAAAGCATTAAGATTTTACTTAAAACTATACTAGTTTCTAGAGCAGCATTTCTCAAAAGGTGGTGGTCTGCAGACCCCTGGAAGTCTCTGAGACCTTTCAAGGCATGCAAAAGGTCAAAGCTATTTGTATAATAATACTAAGTCATTTTTGCCTTTTTTAATGTGTTAACATTGCATTTATGGTGCAAACGCAATGGTGGGTAAAACTGCTGAACCCTTAATGAAAACCAAAGCAGACATACCGAATTGTACTACTAGCCGTTGTATTCTTCACTGCAGTTTAAAAAAAAGTCACCAATTTCACTCTTGTATGTTCTTAAAGCAGTAAAAGTTACTGATTCTAGCAAATATCAATTCTTGAGCCCACATTTTTGTACTATTCTGTGAGATGAAATGGAAAGTACAAATAAAGCACTTCTACTGCATGATGAAAAATGGTGGTTGCCTTGAGGAAAAGCACTTGTGAGGTTATTTGAGTTGCAAGCTAAACTAGCCACTTGTTGTTTCATGAAACACCATTTTTACTTGAAAGTGCAAGTACAGATATTCAGACTTGGATAATTGGTAGACCTGTTCTTAAAAATGAGTCTGTCGCTTCAAGGAGAACAGAATGTCATAAGCCAGATAAAATTTGTGAGCTTCTAAATGAAAATCAGAATTTAAAAAAACCTGCACCTGCCACCATGAGCTTGCTCACTTCCCAAAACTTAAAGACTTTTCTGATGAAATTGGTAATGATATTAACAAATATGTTATTTTTTAAGTGTATAATGAAATGTATCAATATTTGGAAGATCTTCATAATTTGATGAAACATTATTTTCCAAACGACCAATACATGCTGTTATAAAATCAGGTGTGAGAAAAACATCATTCAAAGTGTGAGATAAATAATGGATTTTAATGTAACAAAGAACAAATACTCACTGATGTCATTTCACATTGCAACTAATCTTTAAAAACTTTAACTTTTAAAAAAAGCACTTGTCAAGTTTTTTGAAGTATCAAAGAAAAATATCCACAGTTACATGAAAAGGCTATTAAAGTACTTTTCTCTTTTCCAACTATGTATTTGTGTGAAGCTGAATTTTCTTCATATGCTTTAGCCAAAACAACATATGCAACCCATTGAATGTAGAAGCAGATAGGAGAATCCAGCTGTCTTCCAGTAAGCCAAATAGTAGAGATTTTCAAAAATATAAAACAATATCACTCTTGATACTAAATTTTTCATTTTGTAAAATACATTTTTATGAAAAATAATTAGACATGTTAACATAATGTATATATTACTATTATTTTTAATGAGTTTATAAAAATAATTTAAAGTTTTGTTTTAATTTCTAATATGGTAAATGTTGATAGAGATTATTCACATACACAAAAACTCTTTGGGGGTCTTCAATTATTTTAATGTGTAAAGGGATGCTGAGACTAAAAAGTTTGAGAACCACAGGAGCATTGAGTGGCTTTCTAAATGCAAGATAACTAGATTTAAGTTCTCTAAAAGGACAGATATTTTGAGTTCTCCTTCTCATCAAAGGTTTTCAAAGTTGAAGAAAAGACTCTCTTGTTTACTGCTTTCTTCCTTTATGATTTACCATGAAGAGAGACAAAAACAGCCAGTTATACTGGAACATCCCAGCTTCACCTTCCGGGTCACCCATATCCTATGTATTTGGCCATGTTTCCTGGTACAAAGAACCCTTTATATCTGAATTGCTTATGGGCCAATTTCCTGATGGAGAAACAAACAGGATTGATGAATTCCATGTCTCATCCCCTACCCCATCCTGTGTTCTAGCCACAGTGAAGACACACTTATTTTTTTATTCTCCAGTCAAGCCCAGCTGGCCATATCCAGACGTTTGCTCATACTGTTTCCTTAGCCTGCTACCTCTCTTCTTTACCAAGGTCAGCTAAACTGTCATTTCTTCCATGAGGCATTCTTCTTCTAGACCCTAGTTGAAATTGTTAGTACTCACTCCTCCTCTGTTCATCCCCTTCTTCCTCTCCTGCCACAGCACTTTGGATACTTTCCTATCTCAATCCTTTTCCTAATGATTCATATATATACCCATCTCCGTAGTGATCTAAAGCTTTTGAGGCCAATGACTATACCTTATTCATATTTGTTAACCAGCATACATTATCTTTCACCTAGTAGGTGTTTACTTACTTGAATTTTGAAAATACTTGTGTACTCCATGTCCAGCTTCACTTTCTGTTTCTGATTTTAATAATGGTTCTATTTATTCTCTTTTAATAATTAACCCCTACTCCTTGGTTGGATTGAGAGACAGCATCTGGTGCCGTCACTGATAATATAAACAGCTCTTATGGCCGCGAAGGCCAGAATATGGTACTCTGTGTGTATGGAAAGAACAATTATCACTTGTCTCTGCTTTGTATAATGGCATAATCATCATTGACATAATAGGGGGATTGCTTTGAGGAAAGAACTTCAGATTTAATGAAGTCTACAAAAAATGAAGAGATAACAATATTGAATATTCTAATCATTCTTTGTCTTGATTCTTTTGATCTTTGTTTCTCTTTTTCTCTTTTTAGGTATTAGGAACCCTTAAGGTCAAACACTTAATCTCATTTCAGATACTTTTATGGGACCTATTCCTATCAGGAGGAGCCCTGGTGGAGCAGTGGTTAAGCACTAAGCTGCTAACCGATAGGTCAGCAGTTCGAACCCACCAGCTGCTCCATGGGAGAAAGATGTGGGAGTTTGCTTCCATAAGGATTACAGCCTTGGAAACCCTATGGGGCAGTTCTACTCTGCCCTGTAGGGTTGCTATGAGTCAGAATCTGCTTGGCAGCAACAGGTATTTGTATCAGGATGAAAAGAATAAATTACCTCCTTTAGAGAAGAGCATATTTGAGTGACTAACAGTACACATTACATTTAGAGCAGTTGGGCATAAGAATATTATGTGTGTTGTTTCTAGAAGTAGGTGATCCTTCTCTGCTGATAAAATCAGGCGTGTCCTCTCCCACATCCACTAAGTTGTTTACACAGGGCTCTGTTGCCAACACAGTCAGCCAGACCTGGAGGAAGCTTAGTGAGTGATATGCTAAATTATCAGAACTAAGACTTTTTCTTGCTTCTCCTCTACGTTCCTTTATATTGATTCTTTCCAAATGTAAAAAATTTTAGGCAGGAAATAAAAACTAGAAAATTTCCTAGCATTTACCAGAATTAATTAAAACAAATGTAGTATTATATCATCCTTTTTCCTTTTTAAAAAATCCTCCAAATGCCTAAACTTGCTTCTTCCATCCATTACAGAATCATAACCCAAGGGGAGTGAAAAATCAAGCTGCTTCTAGCTGTTAGTTTTCAACTCTCATCATTTTAACTCTGAAGGACATGTCTGGATCGTGGTCATCATTTACCATTACTTTGTTTAGTCCTTGTTATTTTGACAGTGATCCAGCAGTGATTTGCTTTACCGTGCATCACTTACATTTGTCTCCTGCAATCATGTTTATAACAACAGGGCTTATTATTGATGAGATAGTACTTGGTCTGTTTAGTTTGCAAATGTCAGAGGTTTCCGTGGTGATTTATTTAGGAAGCTGTAAAGGTCACTTAAAACGCTGCTATTTTAAGAATCAGCCTTACAATTTTAAAAACAGATTTTTGCATTAAAATTAAAACTATAATTCTGTGCTTTCTGCAATTAGAAAATTGTGTATTTAATCTATTTAAAAATATGGCCCTTCCAGCTTGAACAGGTATAGTTCTTACTAAGATTCACTTAGGAAAACTCTATTCATTAATTGTTTATTGAGTAACTACTATGTACAAGACATTTTCTAGGAGCTCGTGTAGACTGGGAAATGTAATAGGCCTTACCCCTGCTTTCCTGGTTCCTGGTCTCATAGAAGAGATAGAAAAAAATTCCACCATATTATGAAAGTACAGGCGTGATAGATTTGTGCTATCAAAAAGCATAATAAGGAAACCTAGTAGGGGAAGTCGGGGAAGTAACATTTGATCCCAGATATGAAGTATGAATAAGAATTAACTAGAGAAGAAAGCGGCCTGGGAATGCATTTCAGGCAGAGAGAAAAGCACCTACAGAAGCCTTGAGGTGGGAAGGGGCCTGATGTTTTTGATGGACCAAAAGAAAGGCAATGTGCTAAGAGAGCAGAGAGCAAGGGAAGCAAGACTGATGCTGTAGAGAAGATTGAGAATCACGCAGGGCTTCTGGGTCTCCCCAAGGATTTGGGTCTTTGCCATTGACAGACTTCAGGTAAGGGAGTGATCAGATTCACGTGTTATAACGGCTTCTGCGGCTTTGATGTGGGGAAGAGATTGAAGTGGTGCTGCCATTGGAATTTTCTGCAGTGATGGAAATGTTCTATATCTTCCCTGTCCAGTGTAGTAGCCAAGGACCACATGTAGCTTTTGAGCACTAATGTGACTGAAGAACTGAATTTTTTGTTTAATTTTAATTAATGTTAAATTCAGTAGCCACATGCTGTCAGAGAGAATGTAGAAGGACAAGATAATACTCACTGAAAACTCAGAGGCAAGAGATAGTGTCAGCTTGGGCTAGGGTTGTATTGGTGAGGACAAAGAGGAGTGGGTGGATGCAAGAAGTGTTTAGGAAGTAAAGTTAATAGATTCTGGCTACCCTTTAGGTATGGAAACAGGAAGAGGAGCAGTACAGGATACCTACTTGATTTCTGGTACATGCATTTGGGAGTATGATGGTACCATTTACTGAGACAGGGACCAAAGCAGAAGACAAGGTTGAGAAGTAAAAGATAATTAATTCAGTTTTTTAACCTGTTTAATCTCAGATGCCCCTATAGACATCCAAGTGAAGTTGTTGGATAGGCATCAGGAGAAAACTTGTCTTGGTAACTGTATAAATATGCATTTGTTTTTGTATAAGTCAACAAATAAAGGTTTTTATTTTTTTTAAGTAGGTGAATAAAATTAGTTTTGAGTTTTGAAACTTAACATTCAGTTTTCCAAAGTAAGGCAATCTTATTAATGCTCCGATTCTGTAAGAACTCCAAGGAATGATATTTCATTGTGCTTCTGTTTTTACAGGCAGACATGCTTGAATAGTGAAAGTATTAATTCAAGCAGTAGGAAAAAGAATACATTTAGAGTTGTATGATGGAGAGCAAGCAGATCCAAATGTGAGGCTCTGTGGCTTCTGGAGTCAGATGGCCTTTATCAACAGTTTAATCTCATTGAAGTTCTCTAAGCTTGCTTTCTCATTTTTAAGATGAGGATAATGATATCTACCCTACAAGTTACAAGGTTGTTGGCAGCGTACGTAGTGGATCTGGTGAAATAAATGACAGTGACCTTAGAGGAGGAGTGTTGGAATGGAGTATTAGGAAGAAAAACATCTCCTGCCCTCACTCTCTCCTCTCTTACAGCCTGCCCTGCCCCTCAGATTAATGACACTAGAAAACCTATCAAATAATAATAATGCCACGAACCTGAGGAGTTACATGTTTTATCACAAGCTGGTATTATAAACTAATATAGCTTTGGCAGGGTTTTTCATTACTGAGAGTTAAAGCAGTTAAAAATTTTATTTAAATATATACTGTGAAACATTTTAATTTGCCATTTTTTTACTAGAGAACCAGAATTTTTGGCATTAGAGGAGATTATCTTCATGTTTACAAAACTACCCTAGTAACTATTTTGAGTATATCACATTAGTTAACAGCACATCTGCTCACTTCAGAATATCTTTCTGAAAATTAGAGATCTGTTGGAGTTTAAATGTAACATTGAATTGCAGTTTACATAGGGTTTTATATCCTAGTTGCTAATGTACTTTGCTGCATTATCTGATTTAAAGGCTGAATTGCTCTAAACTTCATTTCCCTCTCTTTTCAGATCATGTATCAGTTGGAGGACTAGGAGACAGCTTTTATGAATATTTGCTGAAGGCATGGTTAATGTCTGACAAGACAGATCTAGAAGCTAAGAAGATGTATTTTGATGCTGTTCAGGTAAACCCAATACTTAAATCATCTTTTCCACTCAGGTCTAAGTTATAACTTGCATATTAATCAAGCTTTAGTGAAACAATGAAATATTACATGAGTGGGTTACAAACCATTTCCAATTAGATAGAGTTCAGTATCTGCCAATATCATTACAACAGTAGTCATCATACTTAATGTGTTTAATTCTAATAGGGCAATGAGACATTTTTTACATGATTCCAACATCAGTTAAGATTCATGTATCTGAGAGGTATTCTTTTATGAGTATGTGTTTCCTGCTTAAAGCCACAACTAAAATTAAAGAAAAAAAATCTTGAATTTGTATTCTGAAAATTGCCCAGGATTGCAAACAGTCCTAATGGTTATCTCCATGTGAAGTGAACTTGTCTCCATGGGATATATGGACATGAGATTATACAGATGTGTTATTATTTCTAAGGAAATCCACATATAAAAATCTGAATGAATCAAATATTTAAGGGTAGATTATTAATAATTTTTAATGGTCCCTTATGGAAAAAAAATGAGTGGGAGCAAACATTTGTTGAATTACCTAATGTGTGCTAAGCAATATTTTAGGTAAGTACTTTAAATAAGGGTTGTTTGGGCTTTTTTCTCACAATATTTGGAGGTAGATGTTATTCACTAAGTTATACAAATATGAGAATTAAACCTCAGGCTGAATGTAGAACCAAAATTCAAACTAAAATCTCTCTCTTTTTACTTCACCGCTATAGATTCATTTATGACTAAGAATTTCCATACTACATTTCAATGTTTATTTACAGGCATAGATAAGTTAGAAACTACTTATCAAAGCCTATAGGAGGTAGCCAGTATAAAAGTAAACTACGAAACATCTCCAGTTAAGCCTCAATCAAAAATAAAAATAAAGTTAGAAAATGAACAAAGTCAAGAAGAAAATTATTTTATGTAAACCGCTTGAACTCATACTCAGCTTTTTCAGAACAAATTATTTTAGCAGAATTGGGTAACCTTTGTCACTGATAAATATATATGTATATATATTATAATTTTCAAATATTAATTATTATCATGGCATCTCAAATAATGTTATAAAATTGTGACTAAACCCTTAGAAAATTGACCTTTGTATTGACCACTTAGAATTTTTTACAATCAAGAGTAGTTTTAAAAAAAAAATGGGAAATTTGTAATTACAGTGATATATGTATGAGGAGGTCTGGATGATTTTGACATAGGCCATTTTATTTAAATGTAAATGAAGTTTGCTATGTTCTAGTTTGACTACTTTGAGTATTATGTTGGTTTTCATCCCGAGGTCAATTGGGAGTTTCACTAAGCAGAGCAGATACAGCTTTTGACTATTTCGCATATAGAAACCAGAAGCACCTTAGTTAGAACATTGACCTTCATTTATTAAGACACATGATGAATGTCAAAAGCAAACTAAGAATGGTCTATGTGACCTCTGCCAGCCTTATTCTTCTTTGTTCCTACAAGGTTTCAGGCATTAACCTAGAGAGTTCTTCTCCATGTATTATGGTTTTCATTATGTCATCTTCTAATTACCATACTGGCAGTCATTTTAATTATTCTAATTTTAAAGTGGCCGCCTAAGAGCTTATTGTTCTAGGAAGGGCAGATTTAAAATACTCTTTGAAATATTTTTTCCCCGGTTTCTAGAACTATACCCACAAAACTTTTAATATACTGTACTTAGACAAATCATTGACAGAAATGTCCATTAAGAACAAATGAAGTCAAAGTGTTTCCTGTTTCTGTTAACAGTAAAAACAGTTTCGGTCCATTATATGTTTTCAACCTAGAAGGCAAAGCTTGAACAACTGAACTTCTGACTTGAGAAGTAGCAGAGTCTTACATAGCAAAGTTTATTTTTGCTAAATTGTACTTTAAAAGACCATCATTATCTAAACAAAATGTGGTAAAGGAATGAAGTTCTAATACATGCTATGACATGGATGAACCTTGAAAACATTATGCTAAGTGAAATAAGCCACATACAAAAGGACAAATGTTGTATGATTCCTTTTATGTGGACTATCCAAAATAGACAAATGCATAGTGACATGAAGTAGATTAGTGGTTACTGTGGAGGAACAGGGAGTTACTGCTTAATGCGTCCTGAGTTTCTGTTCAAGCTGATGGGAAACTTTTGGAAACTAGTGAATGTAAAACGAGTATAAAAATGGTTAAAATGGTAAATTCTATGTTATATGTATTTTACCATAATTTAAAAAAAAAATCATCATTATCAGGCAAAGGATCACTTACATTATTGTTCTGGACAGTTGAATTATTAGTGGTAAGATTACTCTGTTTTAGCATCAAAATGAATTTTGGAAAGCATTTAATCCCAAAGTGGTGTATGTTCTTTGGTTGTGTTAATAACAAAATACTTTAAGCTTTAAACTGGCTCTTACGGCCCCATCTGTAGGCCACTCTAAGAATCCACAGTAGTAGATACTCACCTTGCCAGTTGTCCGTTGGAGTGTGTGGTACCTGAGCAGGTGACATATCAGATACTTAAGATTCTAAGAGCCTTATCAAAATATTTTTTTCAACTATAGAAAGATGAAATAACAAAATCTACAGCACTCTTATTCCCTACTCAAGGCTTAACACAAAGTCTTTACCTGCTAATGACTGTTCTGTCCTCCTTTGTATATATTTACATTTTCCCATCTCGCCACACAAAGCCACGGCTTTGCAGATCTTGGGACTTCACTGTAGTTTATTTGGAGAGGTAGCAACTTGGTCAGAATCATGCCAGAAATAACACTTCATTCAGGATCCATAACAGGGTAATAATGTTTCTGTAACCCGTGCTCAAAAGCAATTACTCTTGCCATGTAGAAAGAATAATTTCTTAGGTGATGTACAAGTATCTGCTTGAAGAACTTTATTACAGTTTGTGCCGTGAGAAGCGTAAATAGCTAAGATGTTCTATTGGGTTAAATAAGAATGAAATATTAATGTGATAACTAGACCATCAATAAAATTAGCTTAACCACAGTTAATGATCACAGTGGTATGTTCATTTATTTCTTTCAATCTTGGTATCATTTGTGTATTTCTGATAAAGGCAGGGAAGGTTTTATCTGCCTGTGTATTCATGTTCTCTATCAGAACTTTTTTCTGTGTCTGTTGTTCCCAAATATGCTTCCAAAAAACTCTTCTTTTTGGATAGTAGTATAACAGGTATAGACACAGTCAGAGCCCTTTTCTTTCAATGAAGTAATTGGGGGGAAAATGGTTCTTGTTAAAGTAAGCGGAAATGAGTAATTCTAAACATGCTTCATATGTTAAAACATAAGGCTTTATTTTCTGTATTTATCTTGTTTAAAATATTAACAGTCCAAGAACAGACATACAAGATGTTTAATAAATTATTTTTGTAAACATTACCATTTCTTTCAAGTTTAAACATTTTTACTCATTTTTAAAAAATATTTTTTCATTGTATACTAATGTGCTTTTTAATGGGATTATTATGCGGGAACTCAATTGAAGTGTTAACACAATAGAGATGTAAACAGTGATGATAAATGACATTTCTCAAGTGCCAGCCACAGTGCTGACTGCTTTATAAACAAGACATTGCTGAAATCCTCAGTAGATGGTGTTATTCCCATATTATGGATAAGGATACTGAGACTTAGTATTTATTTACCCACAAAGTTCACACACGTTAAATGTCAGAGCTGGAATTTGAAGCCAAGAGGTCTGGCTTCAGAACAACTCGTTTTGTTATCCCTTGGAGCCAAAGGTGACTCCCATCCAAGAAGAGTTATGCTACCAGCCCAGATTTCATCCACAAATATGCTCTGTTCTTCATCCTTGGTGTAGGGCCTGTGCCTTGCATTGTTTCTCCAGTTGGAGGAATGGAAATGCACTAAACCTACTGTTCCCACTGCTCTGTGGCCTGTCTTTGAGAGGGGGCAGCTTTGCGTGTGAGGACTGTGAGTGTTTGGGTCAAGGAACCAAGCAAAACCAACTAGGCTGGTCCCCCAGCATTAATTCTAGCTAACCAAACTAATAAACTATATATAGGCTAGAGGAAGAATACAGAAAACAGTAACATAAAATATCAGATCAAATTGGTTTTGTAGCACAAAATTCAAATTGTGAGTACTGTTTTTATTTCTTTTTTTTAAATATTGAAGGTGTTTTTAATATAAATTTGAGAAGAGTATAAATTTGAGTATAAATTCAACAGTATAAAATATTGAAAATAAGTTTTATTTTTTAGGCGATTGAGACTCACTTGATCCGCAAGTCTAGCGGGGGACTGACTTACATCGCTGAGTGGAAAGGAGGTCTCCTGGAGCACAAGATGGGCCACCTGACCTGCTTTGCAGGAGGCATGTTTGCACTTGGTGCTGACGGAGCTCCTGCGGGCCTGGCCCAGCATTATCTTGAACTGGGGGCTGAAATTGCCCGTACCTGTCACGAATCTTACAATCGCACATGTGAGTACTTCTTACTCTTCATTTACAATCTATTCCCATGTGCTTTTACTTCATTCAGTAAGGAACTTTGTCATTGCTGCCATTGAAACAATATCCACTGTGCTTGATGATAATGACTAATATCATAAAGGAATTTATGTTTCTGTTTTAAAAGACACTGTTTTTCTACACGAAAACATCTACCCTTAGTTGGAACAAAAATCTAGGCCATAAAGGGTTCAGCCAGTCTAATTTATTGACCCAGTGTAATTTATTGACCCCTGATTTAAGTAAATAATATTGAGCAAGGATCTCTGTCCTAGTGCAAAAAGAAACTTAGTATTTTGTAAACCATTGTGAATCTTGCCAATATCCCCATGAAATAGATCATTAATGGGCTCCTCTCTAATAAAATAAGAGGCTGCAGCACAAAGATTAAATAACTGGCCTTTCATTACATATCAACTTAGACTTCTCAACCACTGATTTGTTGGGTTCTCGGTAAATGATCATTAAATGAAAGAAAATAAAGGCTTGTTACCATTTTCTGTGGGCTCTTTTAGATGACTAAAGTTTAAAAATATATTGAATATTATAAATTCTGTGAGGTTTATAACTATTCCTTAAAATAATTTTTTTGCATCTCTTGAATGTGTTTGAGCACTCTAGTTGTATTGAAGTTATAGACACTAACTGTTGTCCAGGACAATAACCCTTGTCATCCATTGCATGTTCTTTAGATGTGAAACTAGGACCAGAAGCTTTCAGATTTGATGGTGGTGTTGAAGCCATTGCTACAAGGCAAAATGAAAAATACTACATCCTACGACCAGAAGTTGTTGAGACTTACATGTACATGTGGCGACTGACTCATGATCCAAAGTACAGGAAGTGGGCCTGGGAAGCTGTTGAGGTGATTTTTTTAAATTTATTTATATTTCTTATAGATAAATGTCTCAGTAAAAAATGTTCAGTGATGCCTCTAAATCTGGCATATCAACTTTTCTGTGATTTTTAAAGCTTTGACCAGGGTTTTTTCCATTGAGGACTGGGTGTTTTCAGTTAAGTCATTTTATATCCCTGACTTCACTTTTGCTTTATGTAACTAGTATCCAGTCGACGTTGAGTCGAGTCTGACTCATGGTGACCCCATGCGTGTCAGAGTAGAACTGTGCTCTGTAGAGTTTTCAGTGGTTGATTTTTCAGAAGTAGATCACCAGACCTTTCTTCCAAGGTACCTCTGGGTAGACTTGAACCTCCAACCTTCCATTTAACAGCCGAGCATGTAGTCTTTCAGGGCTGAGCATTGTAACTCAAGAACCTCTCTTTTGAATGTGAGTTCCACAGCTTAGGGTCCAGTTTGCTCTTTTGTTGTTGTTAGGTACCATCGAGTCGGTTTCCACCCACAGCGACCCTACATACAACAGAACAAAACACTGCCTGGTCCTGCACCACACTCACAGTCGTTGTTATGCTTCAGCCCGTTTTTGCAGCCACTGTGTCAGTCCATCTCATTAAGGGTCTTCCTCTTTTTCACTGACCGTCTTCTTTACCAAGCATGATAACTCTCTACTTTATCAAGGATGATGCTCTTTTAGTAAATTTATAAAACCCCTGGATTACATTGAAATTACCGTCAAGCAATGTTAGTCACTACATTAGCTATTCTTATGTCACATCTCTTTTGTTCTGTTCTTGTTTGTCTCCACCCATATTTTCAGTTTGTAAAGACATCTTTAAATCATCTTTCTTCCCAGACTTGTTTCACTGATATACTTTATAAACCTGCTTTCGTTATCCTAACAAAATTTCTTAATAGTAATGTTGAACAAAATACGCAGAAGTATGTAATCCAGCAGTACGATACTAGAAAGTTCCTCCAACAATTAGCAGCAGTCCATGAATCACAGATTGATGTTCTACCAGTTACGAATTTACCTGACAGAAATAACATCTAACTGACATTTCCTTTAGGTTTCCTCAATGATGTTATGAAAAGTGTTACTAAATTCTTCCCGATTAAACATCTGATAACTTTATGGTATGAGCTTTATCAGAATATTAATTATGCATATATATTTGTGTGTAGGTAAATATAGATTACATAATGTCTACAGTGTATAAGTATATATAGATTATATAACTGGTCCACTGTAGAGGATAAACTGATTTATCTAGGAATTTTTTTAGCATAGACATTTTTCTCTAGTCCCCTAAATCCAGCTTCCCTTTTGTACATGAAAATTCTGTCTCACCAGAGCGAGTGATTTGTCTTCCCAGTTCATTCTGCAGCTACCTTCTTCCCCAGGCTTAATCGTTGTCTTCAAATTCTCTTTGATATGCCCATTTTATCTAACTCTATGTGTTCTACACTTGAGTTTAGACCCAACTCAACCAGACAGCCTTAGCTGCGTTCTTCCAGCTGTTTACTTCCCATCTTTAATCTGGTAGATAAGAGAATGCTTTTCTATCGTTGCCATAATGCTGTCTGACTTGTTGTGATTCAACTCATGCTGCTCATTATTATCTTGCAATCACTTGGGGTCAGGTTGGTCTTTTATCCTATGTTTAGAGCTACAATTATGGTAAACATTCTGATATTCTTCTTTTCCCTGCAGTTAGCACATCTTGGTCACATATGATCACTGATACTGTAAGCATTTGCATAAAATTGAGGGAGTGCCTGTGCCTAGAGGCTAAGAGTCCCCAAAACATAATAAAATGATGTTCTGAGGAAACTTCAATGCATAGACATGTGGCTGCTTCTACTCTTGAGACATTAGTAAAATGAGGACCTGTTATGAGGGCCCTGGTGGTGCTGTGGTTAAGTGTTTGGCTGGTTACCAAAAGATCATCAGTTTGAATCCACCAGCTGTTCCTTGGAAACCCTATGGGGCAGTTCTGCTCTTTCATATAGGGTCGCTGTGAGTTGGAATCGGCTTGACAGCAACAGATTTGATTTATAAGGGCCCAGGAGATCTTCACATTCCTAAAGTCTTAAAATTTAGACTTTTGACATGAAGGCATTTCAGTTTTTAAATGAAAAATGCATGTTTTGTCATTTTACCTTTTTTTAAAATTTATTTACTAAAGCCTGACAAAATTAAAGACCTTTTTGGTGGCACAGTGGTTAAGTGCTCAGCTGCTAACTGAAAGGTTGGTGCTTCAAACCCACCCAAATAGCTCCGCAGGAGGAAGACCTGGCGATCTACTTCCATAAAGATCACAGCCTAGAAAACCTTATGGGGCAGTTCTGCTTGGTCACATGGGGTCACTATGAGTCAAAAATCAACTCAATGGCACCCAACAACAGCAAGAACTTCATTATCTTGTTTTATTCTCACTGCAACCCCATGTGGAGGGCATCATTAACCCCATTTTACATATAAGGAGGGTGATGGTAGCTGGGTCGAGGAATCTCTGAGGCCACAGTAAGGGCGTCTAGACTGGAAGTCAGCCTGCCACTCTGGAACTTTAGATTGTACTCTTTACCATAGCTTGCCACGTGAGGACTGTGGGAGTAGAGAATGCATGGGGGAACCTGGAAGAGGAAAATGCTTAGACATTGTTTAAATACCCCAAAGCAACTTTTTTCTACAACAGAAGAAGGAACTTACAGAAATTTCTATTTTTTGAGAGGGTGGCTATTTATCTTGCCTGGCCCTTCATTAGCATATCGTGAAAGAACCTCAAGGAAACAACCAAGAGAAAAGCTTTGTGGTTAAAATATTTTCTAGGAAATGGTCAGAAATGAGGCTTCATTATGTTCCATAACAAGCTTGCTCATTTTCTCTAAATCCTAATTTTGTTTTTGTTTTTTTTTGTTTTACCTTTTTAAAATACGTATTTTAGCCTGTTTCATGCGTCTGGCATTTGACCTTTTTAATTGTACAAAGGATCAAAAGAGGAAGGGAGGGAAAAATAATAGGACGTGAAACTTTCTTCGTACTTTTCCCTCATTGACTCATTGTCTGGAGTGTGGAATTGATTCGAAGCTTTTTTTTTTTTTTTTTTTTTTTTTAAGCTGATTGTGCCTATTTTCCTAGGGGCTTTTAAATGTACCAAATCCTGAGGCATTTTCTTTATTCACGTAGCTTGCTGGTCGGGTTTGCTTTAACATGGTAATTAAATGCTTCTTCTCATGGCCTGATGCTCCCTCCTGCCCTCCAGCCCTGGTGTGAAAAATCAATATCGTCATTATCAGTATCTGCAGATGGAAGCTGAGCTTCATTGCAGTGTTTCTGCTCATGAGAAACTGGCTAGTATTCAACTGCCTTCTCATTTCTCAGATGCACACATCCTTAGGGCCCTGTTTTCCTCGAAAACCCTTTTCTAGCCATGCAGGGTTTCCTCAACTAATATGTCAAGGTCTGTGCTTTCTAACTTCTTAATAGTTGGACTAAATGGGAGAAAAATGGTATATAATTATGTATGTAAAAAAAAGGACAAGATATGATTCATAAGAGAAAACTGGAAGATCAATGAAAAATGACCTGAGAACCTAAGATTAAATTTACCTCATTTATATTTTCTATATGTTCTTTATTTCATTACAGATATTAGGGTTTTAGTCTTAAGCTTTATTCTTTTTCTCCACGTTCTTCTGAATTAGAACCAGATTTCAGATGGCAGTTTTTTTACAATAAAAATTTTTATTTGACCATATAACTAATAGGATTAGCAGGATCTGGGGAGTAGAAAGTATGCCTGCTAACTAACAAAGCAGCTAATGTAGCTTCAAAATACAAACAGTAGTCAACTTAGTGGCAGCTGACATAGTAGAAGACAGCTTACTTTTAGGTTTTTTCTAAATTTCTAAATTTAATCCCCACACTTTTCTCAAATACTCATTATATTCAGACAACTACAGGAGTGTAGGGTCATTTCTCTCCCTAAGCATTTGCAGTGGATTCATCCCAACTTAATCTAACCCAAGCTAAAGAAAAGTATATTTGAGGACTAAGTGCCAGCCACATTTTTCTCACTGCCCTCGATTTTCTTCTTCGAGCTCTGTCACCAACATCACCACTTAGTAGCCCATAATCTATTTTTAAGAAGTAAGATGTTCTGATTATAGTAGCACCTGTTTTCAGTCCAGTGCACTTTCTCAACCAGCAGTTTATAATCTCAATTGACATGAACAATATCCCTAGACCAGGGGTCAGCAGACGTTTTTTGTAAAGGCTAGAGAGTAAATATTTTAGGTCTGGAGGCCATACAGTCTCTATCACAACTAGTCAGTGCTGCAGCTGCGGTGCGAAAACAGCCACAGATGATACGCAAACAAATGAGCATGGCCGTGGTCCAGGAAAACAATATTTACCAAAACAACCAGTGGACTGGTTTAGCCTGCAGCCTGTAGTTTGCAGAACCCTGCTCTAGATCATAGGAGGAAGTGGTAACAGTCAGTGAAAAATTACTCTGGAGCTAAATGTTTCTATTAGGTGGGATATACTGCCCCTATGTCCTTCGGCTTTTCATATTTTATTTGCATTTACATTCTATTGGGGGTTTTTTTCCTCCTAAAACTCTGTTAGAAGTTTTCATTCAGTTTGAATCCTTATTTCATTTGAATTTGATGATCTAATAATCAAAATTAGTGACAATCAGTTTAGTTAAATGTAGCCATTTTTGCCTCTCCTCTCTGTGATTTAGGCCCTGGAAAATTACTGCAAAGTGAATGGAGGCTATTCAGGCCTACGGGATGTTTACGTCAGACACGAGAGTTACGATGATGTGCAGCAGAGTTTCTTCCTGGCAGAGACACTAAAGTGAGTAACAATTATTCTGTAAGTATATGGCTGAGGTAGCTGGACGGATGTTTATAGTTGTCTTTATTATGAGCAAATAACCCCAAATATTAAACATATACCATGGAGTTGATGCCAACTCATGGCAACCCCATGTGTGTCAGAAACAAATCCCAGGCCTTTTTCTGAGATGCTTCTGAGTGGACTCAAACCCCCAACCTTGCAGTTAACAGCCAAGCACCTTAAACATTTGCTCCACCCAGGGACTCCCCCCAAATATTAGAGGCTTTTAAAAAGTACCAATCACAAAACATTTTCTTCATTCATGTAGCCTGCAGGTTAGATTTTCTTTAATGTGGTAGTTAAATGTTTCTCTTCATGGCTCCCGTGAGGCCATGACTGATGTAGACCCTAGTTCAGGATGCTATTCTACACACATGACAATAATTGCAAGTGTGTCTTTCAGTTGTTACTAAAGTTAATGACTTGGAACTGCTTTGTATAGTTCTCATACACTAATAGTAAAACCCAGAGTAGCTTTTACACCATGTTAATGTGTATCCCCTCAGGGTTTTGATACACTTGACTGTTCTCTGTAGTTCTCCATAGAATGAATGGCAACATAGATGTGATTTTTGCTGTGTCTTTGTAGTTTTACTGCCTAACATGGTTTCTTGGGTCTCATATGCTCTTGTTTCTCTTGCCAGGTATTTGTACTTAATATTTTCTGATGACGATCTTCTTCCACTGGAACATTGGGTCTTTAATACTGAGGCACATCTTCTCCCTGTACTCCATACAGATAAAAAGGCACTTGAGGTCAAAGAACAATAAAAAGACATTTTATATTTTACTCTGCTCCATTTCCTTCACTGCATACCTTAATAATTCCTTTTCTGGTATTCAGGCACATGACAAATTTTTATTAATAGAGCTGTGATTATTCTAAGTTTTATATTTGTTTTGCAGTCTTTTATGTTTATTATCGTAAGCATCACCTGTTGCTGTCAAGTCGATTCCAACTCATAGCCACCCTATAGGACAGAGTAGAACTGCCCCATAATGTTTCCAAGGAGCAGATGATGTATTCAAACTGCCGTCCTTTTGGTTAGCAGCCAAGCTCTTAACCACTGTGCCACCAGGGCTCCAATTGTAAGCATAAATGGACCTAAATTTCTGATTGTATCCTTTATTATTCCACCAGTGGAGCCACAGGGTTTTTCTTTTTTACATAATCTATTATCGCTGGAGTTCATGAAGTCATAGTATAATTTTTATTAAACTGAATAGGATGGTATACCAATGACTTCTTAATTACAGTTTTGATTTGACTGCAAAACTTTTTCCTCCTCTATGAGGAGATGATGTCTGCTTTAAGCTGTAATGTTTTGCCATGTTGCAAAAAGCCATAATAATAAATTAAGTATTAAACAAGCTTTTTTCTTTTCAACTTCATGTTAAGCTGGTTTGTCTACCCACCAGAGACAGATCTTATAACTGTGACAGCCTCCTTCTTATGCAGGTCTATCATTATTTGATAGAGTATCTTCTAAAATCTTCACTCACATTGTAATTCAAATTAGGAAGTCATCCAAAAATGATCATCTCATGTTGACCTCATTTCATTGGAACTGAAGTATATTTTTGTTGATTAATTATATTAGTGCTTCCTAATTTGTGAATTTGTTCTCAGATTTTACTTTAAATGTCCTGTGTCATTTCTGGATCATGTATTGGTTAATTTCTTCCATTTCCTACTACACAATGGAACTCAAAAGTTTTGCAGAGCTCTGCTACCACTGAATTGTATTTTTAAAAGGGAAAAAATAACTTCGTGTGTTCGCTCTTGCTTTTAACTGAGTATATGAAGCAATTGGGTCTCTCTAAAGAGAGGGTATTTCAAATGGTTTTTAGTCTATTTGTTTGCATTTTATCTTTTTTTTTTTTTTTTTTTTTTTGAGAAAAAGAGAGTATTCCATTTGGTTCAGGTTCGAAAAGGGCCCTTTCTCAAACGCAGTCAATTATTTCATTTTAATTTAGAAAGCAAGATTTGACTTTGTGAAAGAAGCTTTGCCAATTTGTCTATTCATGGTCATTTGAGGAAACTCTAACACACTTTTAGGCCAAATAAGAATATAGTACATTTAGTGTGGTAAAACTCAACATAGAGATCCCAGCTTAGAAGCAACATGTAGGTATGCCTACTCCCAACCCCCTCAATCCTGCAGCAGATCAAAATAATATGATTCTTCAAAACATTAAGTTTTGATATATTAACTGTTTTCCCAAGAATAGACTGGTTACACCTTGTGTTTCTATCACATTGGTTCATATTTTATATACATTTCCATGAAAGGGCTAATACAATGATGCATACTGAGGTACATGTAGACTTTGAACCACCAAAATTTTCAACCTGTAGTGGTCAAACAGATCAGTGCAACCCCATAGATTAGATAGACCCACATGAAATTGCCGTATTTGTAGTTCATAAACTGTCAGATATCAGCGATTTTGTATAATTCAGCCTAATATTTTTTAAAGACAGTGATAGTTTTCTTAGGTCTCAATAGACTTAATTGTTTCTGCTATAAAGTGTTGTAAAAGATTGCCTTTGTCTGAAAGGACCAACTTGTGTGAGCTGCTTTTTTTTTTTTTTTTTTCCCGGTATTGTACATGCGGTATATCTCAAAGAATAAGTTAATAAAATTAGTAAATGAAAGTATCCTTCAGTACATCATGATTGCCTTGTTAATGTGTTTTTGTGACCCCGGATAACTTCTCCCACCCGTATTTTCTGTTCACCTAATGAAATAAATGGCTAGTGACGGTCCTTTTTACCCAGGACTTAAAGGAAAGTATAAAAAATTATTGCCAGAATTGGACCATATGTATTTAGGTTATAATTTTCATACAGACATCCTTTGACTAGCACCTTAAATTAATTATTTTCTTTGCTTTTCAATTTGATTTAAAAGAGCACAGAGCTGGTATATATTTCTGCAGTAGATGAGAGTATTAAAATCAGGTTGTATGTCCACACTGCACTATAATTACCATTTATATCCTGGTGTAAGTAAACAAGAAGATTGTACTACACATTGTTCTGCCAATGGTAAGAACAAAGTTTTTTTTTAAATTCTAAAACTTGGATTTTTTAATATAATTCCAAAAACACCAAAAATGTAAACAAGAGATTAATGGCGATATCCTGTGTCATTTCTGGATCATGTATTGGTTAATTTCTTCCATTTTCTACTAGACAGTGGAACTCAAAAGTTTTGCAGAGCTCTGCTACCACTGAATTGTATTTTTAAAAGGGAAAAAATATAACATTTATGTATGGTGATATAATTAGTTATATTTTGTGTTAATTATTTTAAACAAATGAAGTTGTTAGGTAGATATTATCTTTTGTTCATTTCCAGCAAAATTGTGCAGTTAAGTTTACAAATATATTCACACCCTAAAGGGTGAATAATTAAAATAGCACTTAATTTTGTGTTTATGCAATATGTTTTTGATATACTTTGTGCAATTAATATTATACATACAGGTAGTATGGCAATTTACAGAACCCAGTGATGTTTGTCATAACTTCTTCATGTGTATTACCCATTCTTTACATTGATTGTTTTTGATTTGTACATAAATCCATTCTGTCATTTCCAACTTTGTATAAATCTCTAATGTTATGGGATACATAATAGATTGACACATAATTTTTAAAAGCTATATTTGTAAAATTTCTCTATCGTGAATAAAGCCTTAAGCCTTTTAATATATCTCCTTATTCTGTTTTTCTCTTTTAAGTAACCTTCTGTATATCCAGAGGTGAGTGCCTACAGTTGCAAATGAAAACATTAGATCCTTTAGCGGTTCTATACCACACCTAGAGAATCTTGACAGGGAAACATTTCCCATTAAAAAACTTTAAACTGCAAATGATTGTACATTTGGTTAATCAGATACCTTTATGAAGAATCTAACATGTTAAACACTAGGGCATGCAGAGTAGGGGTGAAGGGGAGGGGTTAGTGTCAGAAATAGCACAAAGTATGATCCTTGTTTTTAAGTTTGCAATCCAATCAAGATTAGACTAACCACCCAGAAACAAGACAATAGCATTTAGTTGTGTTAAATTACAAATTAAATTCTGCTGTAGAAGTTCAGGGCAGCCGGAGGTCAGTAGGAGTTGAGCAGTTAGAGAGGCTTAGTGGAAAAGAGAAGCTACAGGAGAGCTTACAATATTTCTGATAAGAGGTAAATCACCAAGCCTTTCTCCCATAGAGCCACTGGGTGGATTCCAATTACTAATCTTTGTACCACCAGGGCTCCTTATATTACATATTTATTTTCTTATATGTTTATTGTGTTGTCTAACCCCTTGAATTTAAGTTCCATGAGAGCAGAAACTATTTGGCCTTCTTTTTCCCATTGCTTTTAACTCCAGTTCCTCGAACAATATCCAATGGACGTTTGGTGAATGAGTGGATGTTTGGTGAATGGGTGAATGAGTGAATGAACAAATGAAATTCCACTTCAGTTGAGCTTTGCTACAACTATTTGCAGATGCCTTTAAATAAGCATTAAATTTTTAAAAAGATACTAAGTTCTTGTATTACATAAGGTTTAGATCGGATTATTGTAAAAATGGGCAATATTTTTATTGCTACCGGTAAATTAAGAGATTATGGAGTAAATTTGTGTTTGTAATTGGAATCAACTCTCAATCAACAAATTTTTTTTTTTTTTAACTACTTGTATGAGGGGTACTATGAGAGGTCCTGTAAGTCATGATTCCTCCAATAGTTTTTTGAGTGTTACAGTTTAAACAGCCTTCCGTTGTTTTCTGCGACATAATTTCACAGTCCCTCTCTCATATAAAGAAAATATTTCAACAGCATTGAGCAAAGGAATTGGTTTCTCACTTAACATAGAGTTAGTCAAATTCAACCATTTGTAACATACCTTTGACATTGTGTTTACCCTGTTGGTGACAGAATTATTAAAAATTATTTTAAGCATGATTTTTGTTTACACTGTCAACCATCCACACAGAGATGTCAGCTTGGCAACTCATACGTCTGATTTCTGATAACTATATGTAGACATTTGCTTAATGTTTTTAGAAAAGTTAACAGAAAATCGTTTTTCACTTAGGCATAGCATTCATGTATCTAACTGCCATTCAAGTGGCCTAGATTGGGTCTGGAATGTGTAGGTGAGGAGGAGAATCTTATTTAATTTTTTTAACTGATTTAATGGCTCAAAGACTGATTTCTACTTTTTTCCGATCATTCCATTCACACTAGCCAACACATGAGTCATAATCTTCAAGCAATATTTGGCAGGCATCAAGATACGCATATAAAGTTTTAGGACTACATGGGAGTCTAGACGTCATTTAGTCCAACTCTTATTTTCAATATGAGGAAACTGGGGGATTTTTCCAAGATCAGAAACTCTTTTCTACACTGGCTCGATGTGACAAAGACACAGGGATATGATATGGGGGTAAGATTTTATACTAATGAAAAAACGTATATGAGGATACATGTCTGTCCAACCACCCACTCCTCTTGACTACCAAAATAAACGTGCAAATTCAGAATTCAATCTTGGGAATTTGTCTAAGGACTTTTCTCACGGTGTGGGCTACAGTCACTTGCATCAGAATCTCTTCAGAGGTTTATTAAAATGCAGATTCAAGAGCCTTACTCCAAATTTAACAAATCAATTGTGGTCCCACCTATTGCCATCGAGTCGATTCCAACTCATGACAATCCTATAGGACAGAGTAGAACTGCCTCACGGTTTCCAAGGAGTGACTGGTGGATTCAAACTGCCAACCTTTTGGTTAGCAGCCGAACCCTTAACCACTGCACCACCAGGGCTCTTCCCTAGAATGTACATGTTAACTAGCTCTTTGTGTTATTCCTTTGCATAATAAAGTTTGAGAAGCACAATTTTCAGCTAGATGTTGGTGCAAGCCCCAACGCTGGTGAAGTACTTAAATTAGCTAGTCATGACTAGCATATATGTACCTTTTTCTGTATTTTTGTTTCTACCTCAAGGTTCAAACACAATAACTTGAGACAAAATTTTGATCACTTTGTAAATGTAGATTCATCCTTTTATAAAAGTGTTTCTGAGCAATGAGCTATACACCTAAGTCTTTTAGAAACAGATTCACACTGGATTTGAAGCATAATTCTTTCTCATGGGAGGAATCCTAAAAGTATTAACTTTAATCATTCCCGTTTCTATCAGTGACTATTTCATTTGCTTTCTTCTCCGGATAGCTGCTTTCAAAATCAGTTTGTCAAATTGCTTCTTCTGTTCTTGTTGATTTTAACGTGATTGTCACTTGCATAGACTACTTAGAAATCCAAGTTTGGTCATAGGTCATGTAAGTGTAAAAGATGTTCTTGGAAATGGTCTCTGAAAAGTGCCTCATTTTCCCTCCTCTGGTGTTTTTACATTCATTGCAATGCTAATCATCAAAAATTTGTTGGCTCACCGTTATTATGATCACTTTGAATCCCCTTAAAACGTGCCATTACTTACTGAATAATTTAACTCAAATCGTGTCACAGATCCATTTAATTTCCCAGTGAATGCAAATTACCACAAAACCTCAGAAAACAGTGACAGATTTATAACTTTTTTAAAAAAAAAAAAACAAAAAACTTCCACCTACTGAGATATTTTGGCCTTAGGCTATGAGCCTATGTTAATTCATAATTCTTCAAGCAAGTCCATGAATGCACTTCTGTTCAAATAGCATCTTCCAAAATGGCATGCACCTGAGAATTTTTTCTGTTTTGGTTTTTTAACTCTCCAGCAGAAACAAGTGAATGATCCTCATTCACAAATCTTTGGGAACTTTGTTCCTGGTTTTCTGACTCTTTTGGAGTTTTTTGTGGAAAATAGAATCACTTAGATTATCACCTCTTAGAACCAGCGTGGGTAACCTCAGTGTCAAATTCTTAAAGGAGGTACAGTGGTATTGGTCCCATTTCATGAATATGACAGTTTTGGCCTTTAGCTACCCAAGGCTCTCTTATTTAGTAAGTGTCAGAAGAAGAAGCAAAATCTGAGTCTCTTCCCTCTTCTTTACCACTGTGCCATTCAATGCAACACTTTAACCTCACTGGTTAAATAAATTCTAAGTACATTGCACTGTGGATCACACTCCTCTTCCATCTTGCTTTTGTCAGATTGATAATTTTGTGATTTACATAGTCTTTGCCAAGAACTGCAGAAAATAAATATGTTAAACGTCTTCATTTTATTAATCCCTCTGGTCTCTTTTCTTTGTCTCTAGATAGTGCAGTATACTACTCGATTCATCCGTGATCGAAGGGAATTGTGTCAGGGAAAAAAAGTTTTCAGAGCAGTCACTGACACAGAGGCATAATATGCTGACCATATACTATATAATTTTACTCTGGATTTCTAGTCTAACAGCTATGTTTTTCCTCAGTGGTCAAAATCAAGATGTGAGGCCATATGCCCCCAGGAGTCTTGACCAAGTGACCATCTGCATCCCTCTAAATACATGTACTCAGGAAGACTGCTGTCTAGATGCTATTGCCAACAAGGTATTTTCTGTAAGAGAGACAAAGAAAATAACCATCTTGTGACCATGCCTGAGTATCCTGTGGAACTGTCTGTAATCACTAACTATAACTATTAATAACCAGTAACCAATCAGAGTGTGATTATTATAATATTCACTGATTTTTCCTGTAACCGTCCTCCCTATGGTTTGATTCCTCTTTTACCCTGTAAGAATACTTGTATGACAAAACTGCCCCAGATTACCTTGTTCCATTTTTAATGGGCTATGTAGTTCCCCAATTGCAATTATTTTAAAGCCTTAATAAATCTCTGTTTTTAAATTTTCAGACAAAGTGGCCAAGTCACTTTGCTCGTTAACCTGAGTGCCAAGCCCACTTTCAGCTCCAACATCCTATGAAGGCGTCACCTCTCCTCTATCTTGGGAAGCCTCCAGTTTGTTTTGTTATGACAACACATTTGCTATTATTTTGCTTGCTGTTTCCAACCACCTTAGGCTTCTTTGAATAGCTTCCTTCAATCAGCCTGCTTTCAACACATGTTATTTGTTCATCTTCCAAGGTCGGAGTTTAGCTCTTATTTTCTGGCATGAGAAGGCAGAAATATCCAGCTCTTTTTCTTCACAGCTATACCATGCATTAATTGAACATTTTCCACTTATTTGTTTTGTTGAAGAGCAAGAGGTTTTCTGTTAGCATTTCTAGAAGAAAAGAAATAAAGATCAAATTGCATGGTTGTTGCACTGATACGAACATTATTATCTATTGTATTATTTGTGTAATCAAATAATCCAGGAAAATAAAACAGTAACTGCCAAGAGTTAAGAACTCCTCTCAGTGCAGTTTTGTTTTCATCTTACGTAACTTTGGAAACCATCAAAATCAATTTTCCAAACTAAGAAGGATTATTGCAATAACTCTTCTGAAAGAGCCAATTTGCTTCCAAAATCAGCTTATATGGTTGAAAATTATTTATAGTGGCTTAACCTAATCATATCTGAAGAAAAATGCAGCGAGTGATTTTGATTGAAAGCCTACTTACCTCCCAGCAGTCTACTAACTTTCAGCAGTGAGCAAGTTTACTTCTTGTTTTCATAGAGCTCCGAGACTATGGGTAAAAAAAAAAAAAAAAGGAAAATACATAAAAATAAATTAAAAAATTTAAAAGTTAGGTGTCATGGCTTATTCATCAGTATAAATCCAGGGCTTAATGGCATCTGGCACATATTTGTTTTCCACCCAATTGCACACTCCATCCAATACGCAGGAGACACTCAGTGAGCATTTGGTGAGCAGTGAACAAATGTTAAGAAAGGGAGAAAAAGTTAGTCTTAAACTTTTGTTCAAAACCATAAACATAATTTTCATCTTCAGTTTGCCTGCAACTGAACACAGCCCCTGCTAGGCCCTACTAACCCAAAGTGGTGCTTGTATCAGAGAAGTTGAATACAGATTCTATTTTTAGTGGGTAATCTAGGGTTTACCTTAACTGTGAGATACCTAATTATAAGCTGTCATTAGAAAATTCCATCACTGTACTTGCAAACTCACCAAAAATAGGACAGTTGTCTCATCTCTTAGTATGTTCAAAAGAAATCAACTGTCTCAGAGAAAACCCACAGGAGTCCAAGCCATATTCCTCCATTGTAATTGCTTCTGGTCTACATGCTGTCATAAAATCAGCAGACATATCAGATACTGTCAACTCTATTGAGGTTTGACTTGTTGGGTTTTTTTTTTTTTTTTTTGTATTTCTTTTTGTTTTTTACGTGAGTAGAGTGTTTGTTTGTTTTGGCGGTTATAGATAAAGGCCGTTCATTAGCATAGCTGCACATATGGAGCTGCCTTCTGGTCAATGTCACTGGCACTGTCAGTGCCATAAATGATTTAAAAAAAAAAACAACTTCTCTGTAGTGACTGAAGCTTTTTTGTAACACTTTCTAGTAATGGGACAAAGGATAAAACCATAACCAGTTGTCCTCAAGTCAGTTCCAATTCACGGCAACCCAGGGGGTTTGCACCACTGGGGTGGGGCAGGGGAGGATGTGACTGCACCTGCAACACGGTCAGGTCTGATACCAAAATGACCCCAGGGTCCACGGCGGCGGCGGTGGCAGCAGCAGCAGCAGCGGTGAGCGAGCTATTGCCACCAGGGGAGCGGTCACCAAGGCAGTGACGTCACTAGGGTTGGTGTCACCCATCACTCAATGCAGTAACTCATCACCCCCCATCACTCATCAGTCACTAGGGTGTGGGAGGCTGGGCAGTGGTGTCTACCATTGGGCATAGAGGAGGGTCTCTGATGGGAGAGGGGAGGAGCGGCAAGGAGCCAGGGAGGGACAGACCACGTGGTGCTCGGCCCTTGAGGTGGAGGGATGGGGTGGGGGGTGACACCCATCCTAGCGACGCCACTGTGGCAACCCCATGTGTATCAGAACTGTGCTCCATAGAGTTTTTAATGGCTGTTTTTTTTGCATTAGATTGCCAGGTCTTTCTTCCAAGGTCCCTCTGGGTGAACTCAAACCTCCAACCTTTTGGTTATCAGCTGAGCATGTTAACCATCTGAACCACCCAGGGGCTCCATATGATGGCTCAAATAAATCCATTAATATATTATTACATTTTAAAAAATAAGTTCAGCTTCCTTCTCCCAAGCTGGTCTTTCTTCAATCATTCTAACAGGTGACAAAAATGACTGATTAGAATTTCACCCTCATCCACCTTATCTTTTTGTTCCTAACTTCTAGGGGAGGTGCTAATATAAATGATCGAAGAGCAGAGAGGTAGAAAAACAAAGGATCGCGGAGAGATTAATTGACCCCTAAAAATCTGAAAGTGACTTTTGTCACTATTATAAATCAATATACAGAATTTCTTTAAACACTAGATAAAAACCATGTAGTATGTCAAAATCATGATTAAAAGGTAAATAAATATAATGAATTTTAACAAGATCTTGAATTTATTTTGCTGCTTTGAAAACATATAAGATAGATTGTTTTCTTCTTTCTGGTCTCCTTCATACAATGATGATTACATTAAGGGGAAGTTTCAGAATTTCCACACTGTATATGGGCTTTTAACCTCTCCCAAAGATCAGATAAAGACTGCCAAACCAAAAAGCATTCTTGGCTCATATACACAGTTCACTCTTTAAATAGGAGTTTCTGCATGTCCAGGCAAGAGCAAAGAGTTCTCCAGAATCTTTAGCTATTGATTAACTGTAGAGGTTATTCTGTTTAAAATAAATATTGAATATTCTCTAAAGTAAATGTTTTATTCTATTTTGAGGTAAAATGTGTAAAAGGAAAAGTGAGACCTAGGCACTCCTTCTCCCTTTCCCTGCAAACATGTTGCATTACATTTTTGCCGATGATATGTCTATAAAAGCTAGAAGCAGAAAAAAACAATTCCTTTGGCAATGACACTGTATTTTTCCTCCTGAGATGGAAATTCAAGACCAAGTGCCAGTTATTACTTGGTTGGTCAGAGGTCACTTGGCAACTCCCAGTATACATTATAACTGCCTTGAGACCTTTGGTTAAACTACTGATTGGGCCCACCATCTCAAAGGAAGACAGAAAAACTTTCCCTTTTCTGTGATTCTGATGGTTAAGAAAATACCAAGAGTCCTCGATAGAACCCATAGGAGCAGGCATCAAACAGAGAGAGATTAGTATAAAGTGAAAATTCCTCCAGCGTTCTTTTATGGTCATTGTCTTTGTAATTATTACTAGTGATGTATCAGCCAGGAAAACAGAAACTGCACTGGTACAAACAGAAGAAGTTTAATATAAGGAATTGTTTACACAGGAGATGGGACAGCTGAAAAGCCAAAGGGGAGACGGTGAGGCAATTCAGAAATTTGCAACAAGCAAATTTGAAACAATGGAAGACAGAACCAATGAAACTGAAGACAAATCCATGGTTGCCACTTTGAGGAAAAATCAGAGAAAAGAATGAAGAAAAATGAAGGAAACTTAAGAACTGTCAGATACAATCAAGAGCAAAAATTGTCACATAATTGGAGTTCCAGAACAGGGGAAGAAAATGGAAAACACAGAAAGGATTGTTGAAGATCTGCTGACAGAAAAGTTCCCTAATATGAGGAAAGATGAAAAGCTGACCATTCAACAGCTCAATGAACCCCATAGAGGATAGACCTCAAAAGAAAGTCACCAAGGCATATTATAATCACACTCACCAAAACCAAAGAAAGAATCCTGAGAGCTGCTAGAGAAAAACGAAAAGTCACCTACAAAAGGGAAACAATAAGACTAAACTCTGATTACTCAGCAGAAACCATTCAGACAAGAAGGCAATGGGATAGTAGAAATAAAACCTTGAAAGAAAAAAAATTGCCAACGAAGAATAATATATCCTGCAAAACTCTCTCTTAAATATGATAGTGAAATTAGGACATTTCTAGATTAACAGAAAGTAAAAGAATTTGTAAAAACCAAACCAAACTTATAAGAATTATTAAGATGAATCCTTCTGTTAGAGAATTAACACCATCAGACAACAACCTGAATCTAGGGCACAGGACAGTATCAGCCAAACACAGACCTAGGTAATGAACTTCCAAGGATAAAACAAAGCTAAAAGATTCAAAACAGGGAACTAGAGACGTCAATCTGAAAATGACGATGTCAGAACAATAAAAGGGAGACTACATGGTGTAGGTATTGTTGTTGTTGTTAGGTGCTGTTGAGTTGGTTCTGAATCATGGTGACTGTATGTACAACAGAATGAAATTTTGCCTGGTCCTGTGACATCCTCATAATCATTGTTATGCTTGAGCATATTGTTGCAGCCATTGTGTCAATCCGTCTCATTGAGGATCTTTCTCTTCTTTGCTGACCCTCTGCTTTACCAAGCATGATGTCGTTCTCCAGGGACTGGTCCCCCCTGATAACATGTCCAAAGTATATGAGATGAAGTTTTGCCATCCTTGGTTCTAAGAAGCATTCTGGCTGTACTTCTTCCAAGATGGATTTGTTCACTCTTCTGGCAGTCCATGGTATATTGAATGTTCTTCACCAACACCATAATTCAAAGGCATCAATTCTTCTTCGGTCTTCCTTATTCATCGTCCAGTTTTCACATGCATATGAGGCGATTGAAAACACCATAACTTGGGTCAGTCACACCTTAGTCCTCAAAGTGACATCTTTCTTTTTTAACACTTTAAAAAGTTCTTTTGCAGCACATTTTCCCAATGCAACATGTCGTTTGACTTCTTGACTGATCATTCCATGGCTGTTGCTTGTGGATCCAAGTAAAATGAAATCTTTGACAACTTTAGCCTTTCCTCCATTTATCATAATGTTGCTTATTGGTCCAGTGTGAGGATTTTTGTTTTGTTTATATTAAGGTGTAATCTGAAGGCTATAGTCTTTGATTTTCGTCAGTAAGGGCTTCAACTCCTCTTCACTTTCAGCAAGCAAGATTGTGTCATCCGTATAATGCAGGTTGTTGCGTCTTCCTCCAAACCTGATGCCATGATCTTCTTCATATAGTCCAGCTTCTTGGATTATTTGCTCAGCGTATAGGTTGAATAAGTATGGTGAAAGGATAAAACCCTAACGCACACATTTCCTGGCCTTACCAGGCAGTATCCCCTCGTTCTGGTTGAACAACTGCCTATTCATCTATGTACAGGTTCCTCAAAGGACAATAAACTGTTCTGGAATTCCTATTCTTCCCAATGTTATCCATAATTTGTTATGATCCACACAGTCAAATGCCTTTGCATAGTCAATAAAACACAGGTAAACATCTTTCTGTTATTCTCTGCTTTCAGCCAGGATCCATCTGACATTAGCAATGATATCACTGTTTCCATCTCTTCTTCGAAATCCAGCTTGAATTTCTGGAAGTTCCTTGTTTATGTACTGCTGCAACTACTTTTGAATGATCTTAAGCAAAATTTTACTTGCATATGATATTAATGATATTGTTCAATAACTTTCGCATTCTGTTGTATCACTTTTCTTTGGAATAGGAATAAATATTTATCTCTTCCAGTCGGTTGGTTACATAGCAGTCTTCCAAATTTCTTGGCATAGATGAATGAGCACTTCCAGTGCTGCACCTGTTTTTTGAAACATCTCAATTGGTATTCTGTCAATTCTTGGATCCTTGTTTTTTGCCGATGTCTTCAGTGCAGCTTGGACTTCTTCCTTTAATACAGTCAGTTCTTGATCATATGCTACCTCCTGAAATGACTGAATGTTGACCAGTTCTTTTTGGTACAATGACTGTGAATTCCTTCCATCTTCTTTTGATGCTTCCTGCGTCATTCAGTAATTTGCCCATAGAATCCTTCAATATTGCAACTCGAGGCTTAAATTATTTTCTTCAGTTCTTTCAGCTTCAGAAATGCCGAGAGTGTTCGTCCCTTTTGGTTTTCTATCTCCAGGTCTTTGCACATGTCATTATAATACTTTATTTTATTTTCTTGTGCTGCCCTTTGAAATCTTCTGTTCAGCTCTTTCATCATTTCTTCTGTTTGCTTTAGCTACTCAAAGTTCAAGAGCAAGTTTCAGAGTCTCTTCTGATATCCATTTTTGTCTTTTCTTTCTTTCCTGTCTTTTTAATGACCTCTTTATGATGTCCTTGACATCATTCCACAACTTGTCTG
Organism: Dugong dugon; assembly: GCA_030035585.1. Classification (NCBI taxonomy): domain Eukaryota; kingdom Metazoa; phylum Chordata; class Mammalia; order Sirenia; family Dugongidae; genus Dugong; species Dugong dugon. The sequence continues at coordinate 139,012,150 of CM057464.1, read as the reverse complement.
GTCTTTGGTCATTAGTGTTCAATGCATCAAATCTATTCTTGAGATGGTCTCTAAATTCAGGTGGGATATACTCAAGTTTATACTTTGGCTCTCATGGACTTGTTCGAATTTTCTTCAGCTTCAACTTGAACTTACACACGAGCAATTGATGGTATGTTGCGCAGCCATCCCTGTCTTTGTTCTGACTGATGATACTGAGCTATTTCATCATCTCTTTCCACAGTTGTAGTCAATTTGATTCCAGTGTATTCCATCTGGTGAGCTCCACCATGTATAGTCACCGTTTATGTTGTTGAAAAAAGGTATTTTAAATGAAGAAGTCATTGGTCTTGCAAAATTGTCATGCGACCTCTGACATTTCTATCACCAAGGCCATATTTTCCAACTACCATTCTTCTTTGTTTCCAACTTTCCCATTTCAATCCCCAGTAATTATCAGTGAATCTTGATTGCATGTTTGATCAATTTCAGACTGCAGAAGCTGGTAAAAATCTTCAATTTCTTCATCTTTGGCCTTAGTGCTTGGTGCATAAATTTAAATAATAGTTTATTAACTGGTCTTCCTTGTAGGCGTATGGATATTGTCATGTCATTGAAAGCGTTACACTTCAGGATAGATCTTGAAATGTTCTTTTTGATGATGGACACAATGCCATTCCTCTTCAATTTGTCATTCCCAGCATAGTAGACCATTTGATTGTCCCATTCAAAATAGCCAATACCAGTCCGTTTCAGCTTACTAATGCCTAGGACATTGATCTTCAAGTATTCCATTTCATTTTTGACCATTTCAAATTTTCCTAGATTCATACTTTGTACATTTCATATTTTGCTTTTAATGGATGTTCTCATTTTGAGTCATGCCACATCAGCAAATGAAGGTCCCAAAGGCTTGACCCTATTCATGTCATTAAGGTCAACTGTACTTTGAAGAGGCAGCTTTTTCCCAGTCGTCTTTTGAGTGTCTTCCAACTTGAGGGGGTCATCTTCCAACACTGTATCAGACAATGCTCCGCTGCTATTCATATGGTTTTCACTGGCTAATTTTTTTTCAGAAGTAGATTACCAGTCCTTCTTCCTAGTCTGTCTTTGTCTGGAAGCTCAGCTGAAACCTGTCTGCCGTGGGTGACCCTGCTGGTATTCGAATACCAATCGCATAGCTTCCAGCATCACAGCAACATGCAAGCCCTCACAGTATGACAAACTGAAAGACACATGGGGGAGTGTAGGTATGGAACTTTCAAATGAACAGGAAGTCAAGGCAATATCAAATAAGAAAAGACTGGTTCAAACTTAGGAAGATAAGGGTAAATTTCAAGGTAACGACAAAGAAAGTTAACAAACTTACTCATCAAAATGAAGAAAAAGTCTTGGTAAATACAAAATCTACAAAAATGAAAAGAAATTTCACAAATAAAAGGAATTCAGCACAGAAGAGTTAAAGGAACAAAGAAAATTTCAGCACCACAAAAAAAAAAGCACTGCAAAGTGACAGCAATAAACTCACACCTATCGATAATCACACTGAATGAAATTGGCTTAAATGCACCCATAAAGAGACAGAGAGTGACAGAATAGACTTAAAAAAAAAAAAGACACCATCAATATGCTATCTACAAGAGACATAACTTAGACACAAAAACATATCAAAAATCGAAGGATAGAAACAATATATCAAGCAAACAGAAACCAAAAAAGAGCAGGAGTGGTAATACTAACCACAGATAAAATAATTTTAAAACAAAATCCACCATAAAAGACAAGGAAGGACATTACATAATGATTTAAGGGCCAACACATCATGATGACATAACCATAATAAATATCTACACATACAATGACAGGGCTTCAAAATACATAAAACAAACTCTATCAGCACCAAAAAAGAGAAATTGACAGTTCCACAATAATAGTAGAGACTTCAACATGCTACTCTTAGTAAAAGACAGAACATCTAAAAAGAAACTCAGTAAAGATACAGAAGATCTAAAGGCCACAATCAGCCATCTTGACCTCATATATATATATATATAGAACACTCCACCCAACAGCAGCAAAGTATACATTCTTTTCCAAAGTACATGGAACATTCTCCAGAATAGACCACATCTTAGGCCACAAAGCAAACCTCAACAAAATCCAAAACATTGAAATAATACAAAGCATCTTCTCTGATCACAATGTATAAAAGTAGAAATTAATAACAGGAAGAGCAAGGGAAAAAAATAAAAAAACTTGGAAACTGAAGAATACCTTGCTTAAAAACCACTGGGTTACAGAAGAAATCAAAGATGGAATAAAAATTCTAGAATCAAATGAGAATGAAAACACATCATACCAAAACCTTTGGGACAAAGCAAAAACAGTGCTTAGAGGTCAATTTTTAGCTATAGGTGCACACATCCAAATTGATAAGGAAGAAGTAAAGCTATCGCTATTTGAGGATGATATACTATACATAGAGAACTCTAAAGACTCCACAAGAAAACTACTGCAACGAATAGATTCAGCAGAGTAGCAGGATACTAGATAAACATACAAAAATCAGTTGGATTCCTATACACCAATAAAGAGAACTGTGAAAAGGAAATAGAAAAGCAATACCATTTATAATAGGCCCTAGAAAAATAAAGTACTTAGGAGTACATCTACCCAGGGACATAAAAGACCTATACAAAGAAAACTACAAAACACTACTGCAAGAAACCTAAAGAGACCTACATAAATGGAAAAACACGCCATGCTCATGGATAGGTAGACTCAACATTGTGAAAATGTCAATTCTACCCAAAACAGTCTACAAATACAATGCAATCCCGATCCAGATACCAACAGCATTCTATAAAGAGATGGAAAAACTAATCATTAACTTTATATGGAAAGGAGAAAGGCTCAGGATAAGTAAAGCATTATTGAAGAAGAAGAACAAAGTAGGAGGCCTCGCACTACCTGACCTCAGAGCCTAGTATACAGCTATGGTAGTCAAAACAGCCTGGTACTGGCACAACGACAGACACATTGAGCAGTGAAATAGAATCTAGAACCCAGATGTAAATCCATCTACCTACGGCCACCTGATCTTTGACAAAGGCCCAAAGTCCATTAAATGGGGAAAAGGCATTCTTTTTAACAAATGGTGCTGGGAAAACTGGATGTCCATCTGTAAAAAAATGAAACAGGACCCATACCTCACACCATACACAAAAACTAATTCAAAATGGATCAAAGACCGAAATATAAAAGCAAAAACTATAAAGATCATGGAAGAAAAATTAGGATCAACACTAGGGGCCCTAATAGATGGTATAAACAGGATACAAACCATAACTAACAATACACAAACACCACAAGTTATACTAATAAATGAGATCTTTTAAAAATTAAACACTTATTCTCATCAAAAGACTTCATCAGGAAGAGTAAAAAGTGAACCTACAGACTAGTAAAAAAAATTTGGTATGACATATTCGACAAAGGTTTAATTTCTAAAATCTATAGCAAAATCCACCACCTCCACAACAAAATGACCAACAATCCAGTTGAAAAATGGATAAAGGATATGAACAGACACTTTACCATAGAAGACATTCAGGCAGCTAACAGACACATGAGGAAATGCTTGAGATCACTAGCCGTTAGAGAAATGCAAATCAAAACTACAATGAGATTCCATCTCACCCAGACATTACTGGCATGAATCAAAAAAACAGAAAATAACAAACGTTGCAGAGGTTGTGGGAAGATTGGAACTCTAATGCACTGCTGGTGGGAATGCAAAATGGTACAACTATTTTGGAAAATAATATGAGGTTTCCTTACAAAGCTGGAAATAGAAATACCATATGATCCAGCAATTCCACTCGTAGGAATATATCCTAGAGAAATAAGAGCCGTCACATGAATAAATATGTGCACACCCATGTTCACTGCAGCATTATTCACAATAGCAAAAAGATGGAAATAACCTAAGTGCCCATCAACAGATGAATGGATAAACAAACTATGGTACATACACAACAATGGAATACTACGTAATGATAAAGAACAGTGATGATCTGCAAAACATCTCACAACACTGAAGAATCTGGAGGGCATTATGCTGAGTGAAATAAGTCAATCACAAAAACACTAACTAGATAGTAGATACGTGTTAACTTTGGTGAAGGGTAAGACAGTACACAATACTGGGGAAGTCAGCACAACTTGACCAGGGCAAAGTCATAGACGCTCCACAGACACATCCAAACGCCCTGAGGGACCGAATTACTGGGCTGAGGGCTAGGGACCATGGTCTCCGGGAACATCTAGCTCAACTGGCATAACATAGTCTATAAAGAAAATATTCTACATCCGACTGTGGTGAGTAGCGTCTGGGGTCTCAAAAGCCTGCGAGTGGCCATCTAAGATATGTCTACTGGTCCTATGCCAGCTGAGGCAAAGGAGAATGAAGAAAACCAAAGACACAAGGGAAAGATTAGTCCAAAGGACTAATGGCCCACAACTATTCTCCACCAGACTAGCCAGAACAACTAGATGGTGCCTGGTTACCACCACCGACTGCTCTGGCAGGGATCACAATAGAGGATCCCAGACAGAGCTGGAGAAAAATGTCGCACAAAATTCAAATTCACACACACACAAAGACCAGGCTTGCTGGTCTGACAGAGACTGGCGAAACCATGAGAGTATGGCCCTAGACACCCTTTTAACTCAATACTGATGTCACTCCTGAGGTCACTTCTGCCAAAGATTAGACAGGTCTATGTGGCCAACAATAACACATATGAGGAACGTGCTTTGTATTTGAATCACGTATACTAGACTAATGGGCATACCATCTCCAAAGTTAAGACAAGAAGGCAGGAAGGGACAGGAAAACTGGACAAACGGAAAAAGGGAATCTGGAGTGGAGAAGGGGAGAGTGTTGACACATTGCGGGGTTGGCAACCAATGCCACAAAACAATTTGTTTATTAACTGTAATGAGAAACTAATTTGCTCTGTAAACTTTCACCTAAAGCACAATTTTTTTTTTTAAATAAAAGGAAAGAAAGAAATTTGCAACAGCAAGAAGCCACTGTCTGGGGCAGAAGCTAGAAAGACCCAGGGTGAAGGTGATGGTATCAGAAACCAGAAACGTGGACCAGAAGCAGGAGCTAGATTTCAATGGCGAATTGCCAGTGGAACTGAGATCACGGAGAGTAGTAGTCCAACAGAAGCTAGAGTCATGAACGAGGGGCAGCATCTGCCAAAAATGCCACTAGAAGTACAGAGATTGGGAGAAATACTCAGGCTTCTCCCCATCTCCTGCCTTTCAGTCTTCTACCAATGCTTCCCATTGGTCAACAGAAAGGAAGGGAGTCTGGGAAACGTAGTTCCCTGAGATGCAGAGCTGAACTGAGGAAATGTAGAAAATGGATATGAAAGAAATGTCTGGTAAAAGCGGCTATAGCTAAACTCACTATTTAGCACCTCTACCTAGCCTGAGGGAGCCCTGGTGGTGCAATGGTTAAGCACTCAGCGGTGCTGCAGAACAAAGACCTGGTGATCTTCCCATGTAAAGATTTACAACCTAGAAAACCCTATGGCAGTTCTACTCTGTCATATAGAGTTGCTGTTAGTCAGAATTGACTCGTCGGCATCTAACAACACTTAGCTTGAGAGGTTTTTATTGAAAAAAGAAGCCTTAACACCACCAGCTGCTGGGAACTGGCAGATTTAGAACTTTGATTTCAATGATCTACGTGACCTCCGTGAGCTACCCAGAAAAAATATTAAGATGCATTTTTGAGGTTATATGCACTCCTTCACATCCCAGTAGTGAACCCGCTAGTGAGGAACTACTTGTGCCCATCCATGAAAGCACAAAAAAGATGTTTACTAAGTCTCTTAGTTGAAGAATAGACTTCAAAGAAGGAAATCTGTAAATCCATGAAGCACTTGTCCTCAGAGAAGGGAAGGATAGATAGGCCTAAAATAAAACCTGCAGAAGGCATAGCCACCAAAATGACCATTTTAGACGTCAGTGATTATAAACTTTGGCCAAACTGCTTTGGATCACAACTGATCTTAACTCCAAATTTTCACATGACTGATAGTTGCACTTTGCTACGCTTTCATCTGCCAACCCAAATACATCAGCCTAGTTTTATATCCTACTTTGTGGAGCATAAAAATGATGAAAGTTAAATGATTGTGCAATAAAGAGAACTTAGTTTTGTTTTGTTTTTTAATTCCTTACAATCAGTTTAATAGTACTCACCAGCATCAAACCCTGTAATTGAAAAAAAAAAAATTTTTTTTTAATTACTTAGAAAATATATTTTGTAATATTTTGTTCTATATGCCTCACTGGGCTTAGATGGCAATTTCTACTTCTCTTTAAAGCCAAGGTCAAATGTCCCCTCTGAAGCCTTCCCTGTTTCCTCAAAACTGAAGTTTCTTCCTCTTTTCTGTTCTGTTAGTGCCTCATACAAACCTTGATGGGCATACTTATTACATTATACTGCAATTATTTGTTGCCAATCTCTCTCTCTCTGCTAGGGATTTAGACCAAAACAACTTGTCGAAAGCAATTTAACTGTACAAATTGGAAAAATATAAGTTGATCAGCATTATAATTTGTTCCAAAATGAGTATTCCCAGTCACTGTTGCCAAGTTTGATCATTTTGTTGTAGAATTGTGTTGTTTTGCAACACTTCGTGGGTCCAGAATTTAAACATTTATTTGTCTACTTTTTTGGAATTGGGGCTGGGGCTTTTCTAATATTTTGTCAGTTTATTTTCAACTAGTTGTTACTGCTCTATGACATTCGTCAAAAGTAAAAGTTGAAACACCCAAAATATCGAATTCTAGAGAATTGGTTTTAACAACTTAAATTTTCAGTTTTAGGAGACAAACTGAAACACCTTAAAGTCCAAAATTAATTGGCTGAAAAGCAATATGTAGGTACCATTTTCCCTTTTATAGAAAAGTATTATAATCATGCCTGACTCTTGCTCATAGTATCTAATAAGCATCTCATAAAGGAGCATTATATTAGTCAGGGTTCTCCAGAGAAACAGAACCAACAGGATATATATGTATATCCAGAGAGAGAGATTTACTTTAAGGAATTGGCTCACAAGATTGTGGAGCTGATAAGTCCAACATCAACAGGTCAGGTGGCAGGCTGGAAACTCCAGCAGGATGTCTATGTTACAGTCTTGAGACAAAATCTTTCTTTCCGTAAACCTGTTTTTGATCTTAAGACTTTAAACTGATTGGATGAGGCCCACCTACATTGTGGAGGGTAATCCACGTTACTTAAAGTCAACTGATAGTAAATTTTAATCTATCTAAATACCTTCATAGCAACATCTAGACTAGTGTTTGACCAAACAACTGCACACCATAGCCTAGCCTAGTTAGCGCGTAATATTAACTATCACAAGTATGCATGGAATTTTTGTTCTTTTTCTGAGTTCTTCCATGTTAGTAGATGACACCCACTCCTTTAAGCATTCAACAGGAGTGTATATATTGTCTGCCGCAGGTCTTCCTTTATCAAAGCCCATAGATTTTGCATGAATGCACTAGCTAAAACTTAATTCTACTGAGCTAAAATGCTATTTTCAAAATGGAATGTAAGTGTTGTTTTCTTACTCTTCTTTCAGACAGAAGTCTGTTTTCTCATGTCCTTCCTCCCGCCATTCCCCAAATGTTAAGCAAAAGTCTTACTATACATAAACCATATGCCAGGACAAAGTTACCCCTTCTGTAAATTGTTTTCTGCCCAACTCTAAGAAATGCCCTTAAACAACACTCCTGAAAGCCCTCCACATCAGAGTTTTATCCTACGGCTAAAGGCACCAGAAAAAAAGAATTTGTAAGCTCACAAATTGTTCTTGAATAGTTAATCTATTTCCAAAGACTGAATGAGAGTGTAATTGCAAAAATTTTGTAACCAAATCCCAGTGATGACTGGTGTTATTTCCAGTACATGGTGCAGGAGATGTGAAACCTAATATACACAATTTGGTGTATTAATGAACATTGTTGTTGTTGTTGTTAGGTGCCATTGAGTCTGTTCTGACTCATAGCAACACTATATACAACAAAATGAAACGCTGCCTGCTCCTGTGCTATCCTCACAATTGTTGCTATGTTTCAGCCCATCATTGCAGTAACTGTGTCAATCCATCTCTTTGAGGATCTTCCTCTTTTTTGCTGACCCTCTACCAAGCATGATGTCCTTCTCCAGGGACTGATCCCTGCTGATAACAATGTCCAAAGTACATGAGACAAAGTCTTGCCATCCTTGTTTCTAAGGAGCATTCTGGTTGTACTTCTTCCAAGACACATGTATTCGTCTTTCTGGCATTCCATGGTATATTCAATATTCTTTGCCAACACCATAGTTCAAAGGCATCAATTCATCTTCAGTCTTCCTTATTCATTGCAGCTTTCGAATGCACATTAGGCAATTGAAAATATCATGGCTTGGGTCAAGCTCACCTTAGTCTTCACAGTCTGACTTAGTCTGGAAGCTCGGCTGAAACCCATTCACCGTGGATGACCCTGCTGGTATTTGAAATACCAGTGGCATAACTTCCAGCCTCACAGCAACACGCAAACCACCATAGTAATGACAAACTGACAGGCGAGTGGTTGTAATGAACATTAATGGTCAAAAATCAGTTGATAACAAGAAATCAGTTAAACAAACAGTTAATTGGCTTGCTTCAAATGTAATTAGTAAAATTACTAATTCAGGTCAGAATGTAATTGCTTTTGGCAAGACCTTTTTAAAGTTATAGCTAGATGCAAGCTCATCAGAAGTAACTGGTTTTTTTGTTTTTTGTTTTTTTTACAGAATCAAAGGGCTCTATGTACAGTTGTTGCTGTTGTTAGTTGGTGTAGAGTCAGTTCTGACTCCTAGTTACTCCACGTGTGCAAAGTAGAACTGCTCCACAGGTTTTTCAAGGCTGTGACCTTTCGGAAGTAGATCTCCAGACCTGTCTTCCAAGATGCCTCTGGGTGGGTTCGACCTCCAACCTTTTAGCTAGTAGTGGAGTGCTTGACTGCCTGTGCCACCCAGGGACTCCTTTATATATAGTACACACTCAAAAAAAAATCTGTCCTGTGCAGGATTAAAGAGTAAGCATATTGCAATTTTCAAAGTGAATCTTTAAATGAAAAAAGAATAGAGGCATTTTTGGATTAGGGAATGGATAGGTCATATTTGAAAGTAATTTCCATAAAATAAATTATCTGCTACAACATGGTCCAGCAGCTTTAGTGCTGAATTTTTAAGTGGCCAATGCAAATAATGTGCTACAGCTGCTAACTAAAACATCGGCAGTTCAAATCCACCAGCTGCTTCTTAGAAACGCTATGGGGCAGTTCTACTCCATCCTGTAAGCTCACTACGAGTCAGATCCACTCAAGGACAATGAGTTTGGTTTTTGGTTTATGCAAATAATAGTAACAACAATCTCACATTTGGCTAGAACTTTACATTTTATGACATTTTCACACGTTATTTAGTTATTTCAGTAGTCATTTATATGTGTATGGATGTGTGTGTGTACATATTTGATGTAGACAGCATAATTTCTGTCACATTTCTAGAGTGCATACCAAAGAACATAAACACAAGAAATGTCTGGTATCGTGTCAGATGAGCGATTCTTGACCTAGACATCTATGAATGAGATGTGAATGTACATTTTTCAGTTATGAGGATCCAAATCTTCAATCAGATTCTCAGAGTGTGTGGTGGAGGTAACGTCTGTGACCTGAAAAAGATTGGAAACCACTGTTTTAGATGGAGGCTCCAGTTAACAAGTAAATATAAATGGTTCAGTTAACCCAGAAACTACCCAAATGCAGGTTTGTTGCACTATTTCAGTTCTGCCAAAATTGCTCATTTTTCTTCCCTGCTCCTACTTAGCACACAGTGAACAAGAGGAACCTCCTTTTTACTTATTTGGGAGTTTTTATTAGGAACACCAAAGAAGAAATATATATGAGAAAAAAGAAGTTGGTACTGTGCGTGATACCATGTATATTTCTGCTAGGCCAGGTGAGCTCATAAACGGGCCATGGGCAAACCACAAGCTGTACACTTTGGAAAGTTGAGTATATTCTTTCAAGTCTCCAGAGTGCTATTTAAAAGACTTGTTTTATTTATATTTTAGGTGATCATAAAGTGACAATCTGAATCCTAGGACATGATTGGTGATCTTCCATGACAAAGCAACTCATGAAGAAAGAATGTATATCCATTGGGAAAAAAACTAAGTGATTCACTCAGAGTTTAGTAAAATAATGCCATTCTGATTCCAAGTGCTGAGACTTGCAGATACTAACTTTTTGCAATCAGAAATCACATTAAAAAATCATTTCCATCGAGTCAATTCCAACTCATAGTGACCCTATAGGACAGAGTAGAACTGCCCCACAGGGTTTCCAAGGAGTAGCAGGTGGATTCAAGATGCCAGCCTTTTTTTTTTTTTTTTTTTAGTTAGCAGGCAAGCTCTTAACTACTGCACCACCAGGGCTCCAGAAATTACATAGAAGTGATTTATTTTCATTAAGTCCATTTGCTAAGTGCCATGCCCAAGAACATTCATTGGTTCCCTACATATCATCAGCAAAGGTCTGATTTGTGCTTATGTTCTGATTTTCCTCATCATAATACTCCCTAAAATACTCTGTTTTCTAGTTATATGTACAATCTATCTCTATAAAGAGATTTATGTCTAAATAGATGCCGCAAGCTAGGAAATGCTAAATTAATCTCATTACTCTCTTTTGTGGGAAGAAACGCTTGTTGTTGACCAGACTACTTGGCTGCTTTCTGATTGGGATACTGTGTTCCAGAATGGTCTTCCTGAGCACTTAGAGCATTCATTAAAACATTAATTCCCAGGCTATCCTAGAAACACTAACAGTGAGTCAGTAAGTACGAGAATAAATATGATGTTCCCTTTCACCCAACATCCACACAATGTTTAACTTTTTATTACTGTGGTATTGAGATTACAATAAAAATTATGTCCTTAATGTCAACATAAATGAGGTCAGTTAATAACAGAAACAAAAGAAAAATAAAACAAAAACCAGAACCACAAATCTATCTAACAAGTCAAAGGATCAGTTGAGTGGGAGTTCAGGACTGATTTAGAGGTGAACAGCAAAATGTTTCCATCCTTAAAGCTGGTGGACCCGGGTTGGCCTAATTATTTTCTCCTGATACAGAGTTCCCTTCACAGTAAAGTACTTTCATCCCTGAGCCCTAATTAAAAATAAACCAACCAAACCATTGCACCAGTCTAACCCTCAAGGACTCAGTTGCATTCCTGCCCAGAGAGCAGGGTTCCCTGTTCCACTGACTTCTCACATCCTCTGAGGCTCTGTCCTGCTCTGGCACCTCCAGCTCATGCCTTACAAGCTCCAGCTGTTTCCCTCCATCATTTCCTAGAGAGCAAATCCTCCAAGCTAAGACCTGGAGCCAACTCTGGATATGACAGGTATCTAACTTGCTGAGATCTCAAGCATGTGTGTGGATCATCCAACATGGGCCCAACAGCTTCTGCTCTTTTCAGACAGGGTTCATCTGGGACACTCCCATGGACCAGGAGCATGCCATCTCAGGTTGTGCAGGATGCCAGCAGCAAGTGCACCCATGGGGCAAAACTGTCACTCAGGAAAAATAAGGCAAGGCTTTGTGTTCACAGATGTAATTCTGGTATCTCTGCTAAGAGGGAACAGCCTGATGAGGAAATCTAAATCACTAATCACGTCTTGAGCAGCCAACAATGTGCTGTTTACCAGGATGGGCCATGGGGTTCTATGATAGGTTCTGCCTCTTACTAAGTCTAAGCTAGGGTGAACTTTCATTAAATTTATTCAACAAATATTGAGTGTTTACCATGTGCTAGCCACCATTCCAGGCACTTGGGAGACACCAGTAGACAAAACAGACCAAGTTCCCTGCCTCTGTGGAGCTTACATTCTAGCAGAAGAAGACAATAAACTGTATAAATAAGTAAATTATACAAATGTTAGAAGACAAGAAGTATAGAAAAATTTAAAAGTGGAACAGGATACAACAACCAGGAGTGCCAGGGATGGCAGCATGGATGCTGCACACATTGTAGTATTAAAATCAAAGGTCAGGGTGGGCCTCATTAAGAAAGGGAGATTGGAGCAAAGGCATGAAGGGCTTGAAGAATTAGCCAAGCAGTTGTTGGGATATGGAGGGGAAGAGGGTTCTAGGCAGAGGGACTGGCTAGAGCAAAGGACTAAGATACGATGGGTCATGGAAGGTAGAGGAACAGAGAGGAGACCAGGGGGCAGGAGTAGAGAGGACAAGGAAGGGCAAGAGTGAGAGGAAAGGACCACAGGAGGGGTACGTGGAGACCATCATCAGGAGCAAGTCACCTCCTCTAGACCCTCATTTCCTCCTGGGTACACTGTATATAAAAGTGCCTTCTGAATACGGTTGTGGGTATATGATAACAGGAGTGAAGGGCTTGGCAGAGCACACAGTGCAGCCTCCATAAATGCCAGTGGTTTTTTCCTTCAATGTCTTTCATCCCAGATGGTGTAACTAGTAAAAATGAGCCCAAATTAGGGCTAGGAAACTGGGGCTGTGCCCAACAAAAAAGAAGCAGAGTGCAAACATTTCAAAATAGATGTTTAAAGATTTTTCAGAAAAATTTAAACTCCTTTTTCACCACCCCCTTTTTCAGCAGGTCCCAGCCAGCATTCCAAATTCACAGCAGTCCCTCTGGCAACGGGTAGAGACTGTATAACCTAGAGACCCAAAGTCAAGGGGAAGAGTTCGAGACAGGGGAGCTTTTATCCACAAGAAATGCCCCTTCCCTTCCCTGTCTCCTCTCGCTTTCCATCCTCATGTTTGGCCAGGCCCTAAACTGTGGGCTGGGGATAAATTCTTCTGCAAAGGGTTGCATAGACTCTTCTGGTTGTGTGCCACTGGGTACAACTAAGAGTTTTTCACTTCTTCTTTGAGGACAGAAGTGGATGTGGACCAGCAGGTCCTTGGGAAGGAGGAGGGCCCACTGGAGAGGGGACAGAGAACAGGTGGGAGGCCTTCTCAGTAGGATGCTTAGCTCCAGAGAATCTGGAGGGCTGTTCCTCTCTAGTCCTCCTTAGAGTAGGGGAAACTAGCTGTCGCTGCTCTGACTGGGGCTTTACCCATCTCTCCCTCGTGGGCAATGACACCAAGAGGGAGAAGCCTCCCTTTGCTCCCTCAGCAGAAGTACAGGCTCTTGAATGGAAGCCTACTCCAGCCAGAGACTTCCAAAAACACGATTTCTTGTGAAAAATGCCTCTCTCCTTCACACAGACTCTCCTTAACCCGGGACCCCTTACGAGGAAGTGATGTGGATTCCTTCCTAGCAGGGTGGTAGGTTGTGGTTTCCTTTGCAGCCTGACCTTAGGTCAAAATGAACACCAAGTACAGCCTTGAGGGAGAAGAGAAGATGCAGAAGGATAGGAAGGGGCATGATGACTGGTGGCCATCCCAGAACCTGCTTCACTCGCATGTAATGAGTTCCAGAAATTCTTAGTTCTAGTTGTCAGTCAGCAGCTACCCCGTTTCTCTTCCCCTTCCAAGAACCAGCTACCTGGTCCCTCCCTGTTCGACAGCTAAAAGTGTTGGGTCCCAGGTCAGAGACCCAATTCCTGAACCTCAGAGAAACTTCCGCCCTTGTCTGTTTATCATGATGAGGCTTCAGAGAGAAAAATTAGGCAATGACCCTGACCTTAGTGCATTTTGTTACTCAATAAATTTTATCTTACTCAATTATTTTATTATGATGTTAATATTACTATTATCTTATGGAGTGACAGAATGTCCTGGTCTTCAGGAAGAAGGGAAAACACCTGAATTTTCAATGAGTTATTTCTGTCATTGTGTCCTTCCCATTTCTTTTTTGTTGCTGTTTTGTAAAAATATAGATAACACAGTATTTGCCAATTCAACATTTTTCACTCATACAATTTAATGAAGTCTATTACATCAGCCATATTGTGTAACCATCACCAACATCCATTGCCATGTTTTCCATTCCCATAAATGAAACTCAATGCTAACTAAACAAAGACTGCTCTTTCCCCTTCTCTCCTGCCCCTGGTAACCACTTGTAAACTCTGATCTCTATACATTTGCCTATTCTAAGTATTTCATATTAGTGAGATGGCACAATATCTTTTTGTGATTGGCTTATTTCACTCAGCATAATGTTTTCAAGGTTCATCTATGTTGTGGCATGTATAACTTTATTTCTCTTTGTTGTATTTTTTAAATGAGTTGGGGGAGACAAATCTGATAAGAGAGACCAGGGTGAGCTTTGGGAGAGAGTGTATAATTAATGCCAAATGTGTGATAAGTGCCACCAATGATTAGAAAAGAAGAGAGCTGGAGACCTGGAAGATTCTATGGAACATGAGGAATTTCAGAATGAAGCCAACAGGGCCACCAGACTGAGGAAGAGATGTTGAGGACAAATGAAAACAAGTTGCATATGCAGGGTTGGGCCAAACCAAGTAGGGTGTTGAAAGCAAGGGAAAAAAGTTTAGACATCTCCATTAAGAAATACAGGGTCATTGAAGGTTTCATGTGTTGGGCTGAAGCTAATGAGGAAAGAGCCTCTGCACAGCCCTCTCAGCTTCACATCATGCACAAGGCTTCCTCCAGACAGCACATCATATGCTCAATTCATCACCAGGAACAAAGGCTACTCAGGTCCCAGTGAGTGCAGCCACAGAGAATGTTTTTCTTGAGTGGATCAGATCTCTGTGGAAGCTTCACGACCTGGATACTCTATTTCTGGCAGTTGAAGAGGGCTGCCAGGATATGGGAAGTTCTACATATGAAAATAATGTCAGCCGCCTCTGGACGGAAGGTTGGAAGCAATATTACTCTGAAAACTCACAGATGGCAAGCACAGACTGCACTGTTTGGGCACCATCAATTTTTGTTCTTTTATTTTGCATTTCCAGGTTCCAACCACAGTGGGTTGGGAAATATTCCATGACAGAGAATAGTTCAGTTGGATCAAGGGACAGGAGCAGTGAGGAGAGGCTCAAGAGTCCATTCCTGGTTGACAAAACCCACCCCTCTGGCTGTAGCAACCTCTCACCTAAACAGTCGTCAGGACACTCACTCATATTGGACCCCTTTCCTTTCACTTCTTGTTCTCTCTCATTTTTAAACCCACCCACTAAGAAAGGAGTATTCTTTCCTTATTCCATCTAGCAAGGACTTCCCTTAGGTCAAATCCTCATCCTTCCCTACTCCAGCCTTTGTGGCTTAGTTTTAGTAACAGAAGAACTGCAGGGGATGAAATGAAAAGGTAAATGTATCCCCATTATACATTCCATATTGTCCTCTTTTTGGAGAGTGATGGTTGGCATGGGGAGGGGAGTTGCCGATGGGAAAAGGAATTTGTTGTTGGGTGCCATCGAGTCGATTTTTGACTCATAGTGACCCCATGTGACAGAGTAGAACTGCCCCAGAGGGTTTTCTATGCTGTAGTCTTTACAGAAACAGATCACCAGGTCTTTCTCCCACAGACTCACTGGCTGCATTGAACTACCAACCTTTCGGTTAGCAGCCAAGCATTTAACCATTGTGCCACCAGGGCTCCTTGGGAAAAGGACTAGTGATCTACATTTCCTAGTATAAAAAAATGTTTTTTTTTCTCTAACTTACAATGGTATCCATGGTTGAAATTATTGATTTCTCCCCTCAGTAAATAGTTGTAGCATACTTACACTATGCTACATGACATGTATTATAAGCTTATATTGATGAGCTGTGTAATTGCCGTACTCCAGTAATTTTCAAAGGCTTCACCCAGCACCCATACGCCCATCTCCATTAGCAGTGTGGGAGATCATGCACTATGCAACAAGGCGAGCGCCAACTGTTTGGAGAATAACTGGAAAAGATCAGATGTAAGGAACTGTCTGCCCACTCAGCAGTATCTCAGCTCTATTCTGTTATATTTACCTCTCAGATCTCAGCCAAACTACCAGGCGTCTGCATCCTCTTGTACTGAAGTACAGACTAAGCTGCAGTTTACTAATTATGCGATTTGTTTTTTTTTTTTTAGAGTTTATTTTAAATAAATGTTCTATCTGAAATTTTTCCCAAATTTGCCTTGTTCTTAATTTGTTTTACACATTGACTATAACAATGATAAATGAAATCAATTACTCACAAATACTTCTGACATAGAATTTTGACAAACTAAACAATTCCCATCGCTAGCTGTTTTTTCATGCATATATCATTTATGTGTGTGATTAATGTATATATTTTATATGTATTTTCTTATCAATTGTCTCCAATGTTTTTCTTTTTTTAACAAAATATTTTTATAATTGTACTTTAGATGAGGATTTACAGAATAGTTTCTCATTAAAAAGTTAGTACACATATTGTTTTATGACAATGTTTAACAACCCCACAACATGTCAACATTGTCCCTTCTCAACCTTGGGTTCCCTATTACCAGCTTTCCTGTCCCCTCCTGCCTTCTAGTCCTTGTCCCTGGACTGCTGTGCCCCATTAGGCTCATTTTGTTTTATGGAGCTGTCTAATCTTTGGCTGAACTGTGAACCTCAGGAGTAACTTCATTACTGAACTAAAAGGGTGTCCAGGGGTCATACTCTCAGGGTTTCTCCAGTCTCTGTCAGGCCAGTAAGTCTGGTCTTCTTTTGTGAGTTAGAATTTTGTTCTACACTTTTCTCCAGCTCTGTCCAGGACCCTCTGTTGTGATCCCGGTCAGAGCAGTCAGTGGTGGTAGCCAGGCACCATCTAGTTGTACTGGACTCAGTCTGGTGGAGGCCATGGTAATTGTGGTCCATTAGTCCTTTGGACTAATCTTTCCCTCATATCTTTAGTTTTCTTCATTCTCCCTTGCTCCCGAAGGGGTGAGACCAGTGGAGTGTCTTAGATGGCTGTTCACAGGCTTTTAAGACCCCAGACGCTACTCACCAAGGTAGAATGTAGAACATTTCTTTAAAAACTGTGTTATGCCAATTGAGCTAGATGTTCCCTGAGACCATGGTCCCCACAGCCCTCTACCCAGCAATTCTGTCCCTCAGGGAGCTTGGATGTGTCTATGGAGCTTCCATGACCTTTCCTTGTACAAGTTGTGCTGGCTTCCACGGTTTTGTGTACTGTCTTACCCTTCACCAAAGTCACCACTTACCTATTGTCTGTTTAGTTCCCCCGCCCCAACCTTCGCAACCAACAAAGATTGTTTCTTTTTGCGTGTAACCTTTATCATGAGTTTTACAGTAATGGTGTCATACAATATTTCTCCTTTTGTGATTGACTTATTTCACTCAGCATAATGTCATCCAGTTTCATCCATGTTATGAGATGCTTCACAGAGTCATCATTGTTCTTTATCATTGCATTGATTATGCAATTTGATTAAGTATCAGGGAATTAAGAGGGGCATCAGTAAGGCAGGAGTTCCTGGGTGGTACAAATGGTTGACATACTCGGCCCCGAACTGAAAAATTAGAGGTTGCTATCCACCCAGAGGTGTCTCAGAAGAAAAGCTTGGCAATCTACTTCTGAAAAATCAGCCATTGAAAACCTTATGGAGTGCAGCAGCTTGATGGCAACTGGTACTGGTCAGTAAGGCAGAAAGCAAGTCCCCCTGGAAGTGACGGGAAGAAGCCCTGGCCAGAGTGGCATCT
Source organism: Dugong dugon (assembly GCA_030035585.1). Classification (NCBI taxonomy): domain Eukaryota; kingdom Metazoa; phylum Chordata; class Mammalia; order Sirenia; family Dugongidae; genus Dugong; species Dugong dugon. The sequence continues at coordinate 138,994,417 of CM057464.1, read as the reverse complement.
ATTAAAGCAGGTAGACCTGGCCTGGCCATGGGTGCACTGAGCATTTGGTAAAAGCTGGATGCAGAGCTTGCTTTGAGGTAAATGATCTTAAGGAATCTACTCCAGGCTCCTGCAAGCTGAGCTCCAGCCAGTGCAGAGATGCGCTCTTGGAAAAGATCACTGGCACATTACAGGGTAATACACACTGAGGCAAAGGCTAGGCTGGGAGATGTTCCCAGCTCTAGTTATGAGATATACTTAGGGTTTTAAAAGACAAACCCTGGATCTTGGTTTCCCTACCTCCAGTAAGAGGTCCTACTCAGCCTAACCCTACCCTCACATCCCATCCAAGGTACAGAGGGGCAAGTCGCTGCACTGAGGGCCTGGTGCACACTGACACATACACTAGCTAGATGGATTGTTCCCTTGGTATCTCTAGTCTTCCACAAAAACATGGTGTTGTGCTATGTACCACGATATTCCAGAGTGATTTGGATCAATGTTGCAGAGTGCTGGCAATATTTAACAGCCTCGTAAAAATATATTGGCAAGGGTTGTTGGCCGCGTGATTTTTTTTTTAACCAAAGCATTTTGTCTACTGTTAAGCTGTGTGTATCACTTTTTTAAAGTTCATGCTGTTAATTAGTAAAAGCCTGCTATAGTTCTGTCATCTATTTCTAGACAAAATGTTTCTTTTATTCTAAAACAAACAAACAAAAAATCAAAGTAGCAGAATGAACTAGTTGGCTACAAACTTGGGCGTATTAACAGTTAAACCTGAACCATCCCTCTACCACCCATCTGACCTGCTCCTTGCCTCTGTGCTCCTCTTACGCCTAGGATATGCGGCCTTCCCTGGTATGACTCCAATGCCACTGACGGTCTAAGGGTTTTCTTTCTTCTGGACCAGCTAATGGCTCATAAAATTGTCAAAAGTAGAATAGGGCACTTGCAGGGGTGGATTAACCAGTAAGCACAGTGTGCACCAGCTTGCACTGAATAAGGTACGCACGAGCTTAATTGTATTTACTTGCTAATCTGTGGTGAGACAATTTCACATGGGTTTCACCTCATCTTTGGCGTGGTGAGGGACAGGTGAAATTGTGCACTGCAGATTGGTGGGAAGGCACAATTGGGCTCGTACGTACCTTTCTTGTTGGGTAATCTGGCCCTGGGAGCTTGACATTCTGACCCGCCTGTGAGCCACATGATCTCCTCTTGTGCCATCAGCTGTGGCTTGCTATTCAGGTCACTCTCAGCTTCTATCCCAGTTGCAGCTAGCTGGAGAGCAAAGGCTCCTGGGTGGAAAGGATTTACACAGGTGCCTCAATGGTGCAGAGCTGGCGACGGTAAACAGTTCAATGCCTTTAGCCCCGTGACAATTTCTATTCAGCCTAGCTTAAAATCTGTAGCCATTTATGTCCTACCCAGGCAAGGTCTACCCTCTAGTCAAACTGTAAAGATATGCTGTCCTTCTGGTTGTGGAGGCTGACATTGCTTATATAATTTATTGGGTTAAAGTATACTCATCTCCTCTTACAACGAGACATTTTAGGCAGAAAGAAAAAAGGACAATGTACTGCCCCACACTGTATTTATAGAATCAGCATGTCCTTGAGTTTGTATTAGAGTCTAGGATACAAGGGGCATAAACTCGGGGGGTTGGTTAGGTCAATAGCTATTCAGGATGACTGAAAGCTATCATAAAAATGCACTTACCTTTCATCCTTTCCACCTAAAGAGCACACTCCTGAATGGACCCGATTGATCTCTGCTTTTTCACAACCCTTCTTCGGCTGTCATGGAAATACCCAGAGTACCCAGACTTCTCTGGGGGGCATTGTGAGCTTGGCTGAGAAAAGATGCAATTCAAGAGGTGGTCACAAGGCTAGAGCAGTAGCAGTTATTGGGCCACTAGCTTAAAAAAAATTAAAAGGACAATTGACAAACTAATAGCTAGTAGCTATTGTTGACCTTTATCCATGGCTTTTTATCCAGGGTCAATAACGAAAGGCAGAACTTGCCAGTGTTTACTCAAATATGCTGCCCTGAACAATTTAGGAGAACGGGAAGATTTTTAGAAATCTATTCTAAGTACACAATGAAAAATGCAAACAAATTTATATTCAGAGTTTTCATTGCAACATTAGTATAATAGTGAAAAATCAAAATTAACTGGTGGCACAGTGGTTAAGAGCTCGGCTGCTAACCAAAAGGTCAACAGTTCAAATCTACCAGCTATTCCTTGGAAACCCTATGGGGCAGTTCTACTCTGTCCTACAGGGTCACTATGAGTCAGAATCAACTCGACAGAAATGGGTTATAAGTAGTAAGAGAGATGACTAAATAAGATTAGTGCATCAATAAATCAGAATATTCTATAGCCATTGGAAAGGACGTTACCTGCCACTCCCAAAAAATTAATGATATGAGAAAATATTCATCATTAAGTTAAAAAGGAGGATACAAAACAGTGGATGCGGTGTAAGGGGAATTATGTTAACAGTTCTCATTTTGAAGTAGAAGGATTCTACATCATTCTTATTTTCTTCTTTGTACACTTTTGTATTTTCCAGATTTCCTACAAGGAACCTGTATTACTTGTATAATCAGAAAGAGAGAACTAGAGATTTTAAGAGAATAAGATAGTCACTTTACACAGAATATATTAAATGTTTCTCAAAATAGTTATTTCCCTTACTGCATGAAAACACGATTTAATTTCTATGTACAATTCATTAATTGAACAAATATATATTAAATGCCTACAATCTGCCAGATAGTTCATTCAAGCATTCAACAAATATTTATCATAAACTGAGCTGGGGGTGCAGAAAGGTACAAAATAGACTCCCCGCCCTCTTGGAGCTAAGAATCTGCTAGAATTGGTGATACTGAGATACAAGACAAAATCCCTTCTCACAAATAACACCACAGTCCAGAGAGAGACACAGACAAATTCATTAAAAAAACAAAAAAAATGATTATGCTTGGCTTAAGGGTTCATATCTACTGAGGATACATCAGGGTATAGAAGGGAAGAGAGCCTAACAGGGGCTATTTACTGGTCAGGAGCTTAGTCCTCAGCCAGAATGCAATAAGCTCATGACTTTTTTTTTTATTTTGGCTTGTATTAACTCCCTTCTTGTTGTTGTTAGCTGCCTCCTGGTTACCCCCGACTCATGACAACCCCATGCATAACAGAACAAAATATTGCCCAGTCCTGTGCTATCACCATGATCAGTTTTGAATTGGACCATTGTGATTCATAGGGTTTTCATTAGCTGATTTTTGGAAGATCACCAGGCCTTTCTTCCCAGTCTATGTCAGTCTGGAAGCTCTATAAAACCTGTTCAGCATCATAGCAACATACAAAACTCCACTGACAGATGGGTGGTAGTTGCACATAAAGCACATTGGCCAGGAATTGAACCCTGTCTCTCACATGGAAAATTAGAATTCTACCACTGAACCACCAGCATCCACTATATCAGCTCCCTAAGTATTCCATTATCCTCCTGCACAAGGGGTTTCAACTGTATTAATAATAGGCAACTTTAAAAGAGAGTCTTTATCTAATCGGAAAGAAAAAAACTAAAAAACAGAATTTTCCAAATTAGAAAAAAAAAAGGAATTTTCCATATACCCACTCTGCTACCAAGCAGAGGAGAATGCCATCTTTGTTTATTAAGAACACTAAGGAAATCTGGATTTAAAAAAGGCTCAGCGTTAGGGAAGGGACCAACATTTGCCTTCAATCCCCATCTCTTTTTACCTTTTAAATGCCTTAGGTGACACACTGATAAAATCCTACATTTGTGTAGCACTTTGCATAGGAGGTCCCTGGGTGGTGCAAACGGTTTGCTCTCAACTACTAACCTAAACTTTGGCAGTTCAAATGTACCCAGTGGTGCTGTGGAAGAAAGTCCTGGCGATCTACTTCTGTAAAGATTATAGCCAAGAAAACCCTATGGAGCACTTCTACTCTGTAGAACATGGGGTCACCGTGAGTTGGAATTAACTCGACAGGAACAGGTTTTGTTTTGTTTTCATAGGAGAGTCTTGTAGGGGAAGGAGCCCAACTAAGCCTAAGAAGGATCCAGAATCTGGCTTCATAAAATCAGCTAAAGACTGGTGACTTCCCTCTCCCCATGTATGTTTGCACAAATTGATGCCTGCAGGAAACTTTTCTTGTTTGTGATTGTTGCTGCTGTTGCTCTTTGTGAGCCTGAATTGGGGGAAGTGGAGATGCAGGGAAATGGAGGACAGCAAGAAATGAAGGACAAGGGGCTAAGATTAACAACCGGGGGCTAGAAGTTGAGGGGAAGGGGAAGTGAATTATTGATGAAAATGTCACCTCATTGTACCCACATGTTCGTGGGGCTGAGGACATTCAGGTTCCACATGTTATATTTTAGGAGCCTCACTCTTCTCTCTGGTCATGAAAACCATGTAACTGACATTTTAACTTTCAAGCATCTCAGAGTCCTGTTCAAAGCTAGATTATAGAAACTATGTAGCCAATCCTAACCTCCTATTCAGGGGAACATGTTCTTCCTAGACTAGTCTTTGCTATTGTATGTGACTTCCTTGTACCTCATTCTTTCATTTTATTTTACCATTATTTTCTTTTATGTGGTTCCTGTGTTCAGCAGATAAAAATCTAGTTTGGTGGGAAGCTGAGTATTAATAAATACATAGAAATGTGATTTCCAACAATATTGTTGTCAGTTGCCTTTGAGTCCATTCTGACTCATGACGACCCCATGTGTGCAGAGTAGAACAGCTTCATAGGGTTTTCAAGGCTGTGACCTTTCAGAAGCAAATCGGCAGGCCTGTCTCCTGAGGCACCTCTGGGTGAGTTTGGATCACCAAACTTTCGGCTAATAGCCAAGAGCTTAATTGGTTGTGCCACCCAGACACTCTGATTTCCAAAAGTTGTTGTTAAATGTCATCGAGTTGGTTCTGACTCATAGCAACACTATGTACAAGAGAATGAAACACTGCTCGGTCCTGCACCATCCTCACAATCGTTGCTACATGGAGACCATTGATGCAACTACTGTGTCAATCCATTTGATGAGGGTCTTCCTCTGTTTTGCTGGCCCTCTACTTCACCAACATGACATTCTTCTCCAACAATAGCCCTGTTAAATAGTCCAGTGACACATCTCAGTTTCCTACGTGTGGAAACTAAAATGAAGATGGATAGAGCTGTGTTCAGCTGTGTTAGCCCTGAGTATTAAAAAGTTTAAAAAGGGTGGTGCTTAACGCAAAGAACTAAATCACCTAGGGGGATTTCTAACATTAATGAGGGGGACCATTGTCTTTTTCATATACCAATAAGCCTAATCCTGTCAACTGAGGTCGTATACTTCTTACTTAAACACTACCTATCTAGCTATGGGATGGAAAAACGATAGGAAAAAAATTGTGAGGTGATGTAGAAAGCAGGATTTGGTCTCCTAGGAAGGACAGTAACACCAGCAGGAGAACCAGCTGCTGGAAGGAAAGAGAAAAGGATGGGGGAGAGGTGAGCAGTTTCAAATGAAAAATTCAATTAATTTTAAAATCTATTTAAAACAAAATAGAGCAGCAGATGTGAAGGGAGTTGAAACTCCTCCTTGGATTGTATCCCCTAAACTTTCCTGTTTTTTCATTCAGCCTGAACATCATCCTATTTATACCAAATAGCAAACTAGATTAATTGAGAAATAAAATACTCCAGACAATTCATTTCTAGGGATTGTTTGTACACAGCGCGTATAAGAGGACAGAAATGCTTGTAATTTTAATTACTTAAGAATGAAAGCCCACCAGTGCTTTCTACCCCAAACTTTAAAAGTATATTTTCCTGTGAGGGTACCCCAATGATCTATAAATCCCAGAATCAAATATTAGTAAATTACATATTTATCAGGCAATTCATTTATTCTTGCAACAAATTCTGGTTGAACACTGTCTTCATTTCTTAGTGCTGCTATAACAAAAATACCACAAATGGGTGGCTTTAAAGAACAGAAATTGATTTTCTCACAGTTTGTTGTCGTTAGGTGCCGTCGAGTCAGTTCTGACTCATAGCAACCCTATGTAGAACAGAACACGACACTGCCCAGTCCTGCACCATCCTCACGATCTCATAGGTTGGGAGACTAGAAGTCTGAATTCAGGGTACTGGCTCTAGGGGAAGTTTCTCTCTCTCTCTCTCTCTCAGCTCTAGGGGAAGATTCAGTCTCAGCTTCTGTAGCCTAGTGTTTATTGGTTTCTTGGCGATCTTCACAAGGCATCTCACTTGTACTTGCTCCTGCATCTAATCTGCTCTTTTTATATCTCAGAAGTAATTAGATTTAGAACACACCTGCAGTGATATGGCTCGTTAACACAACAAAGAAAACTCTACTCCCAAACGGGATTACATCCATCGGTATACTGGTGAGTACCCATTGCCATCAAATCCATTCTGGCTGATGGTGACCCCACGTGCTCCATAGGGTTTTCTTGGCTGTAATTTTTATAGAAGCAGTTTGAGAGGCCTTTCTTCCACAGAGCCCCTGGGTGGGTTTGAACTGCCAACCTTTAGGTTAGTGCAAACTGTTTGTACCACCAGGGACCTATCCACAAATACACGGGTTAGGATTCCAATATATATTTTCAGGGGACACAATTCAATCCATAGCAAACACCTTCTGTGAGTCAGAAGCTGTGCTAGCCTATCTGCTGTGTGGGTGGTTGTCAAGATTCTGCTGATTTGGAGACAGTTTGGATGCCAAAAGCAAGTCACAGGCCGGATCGGTTCCGCAAGACTTCTGCATGGTTGTCATCAGCAAGACAGTTCATATTAAGTAATGAGAGAATAAAACTTCCTCCTTTGTGCTGTCACAGAACAAGTGGGGTGAAAGCAGCCACCGAGGAACCCTGCTATGCATCTTGCACTTTTCATGAGGTGAACTTCCCATCTCTGGAGATGCCTGAATAGCAAATCAGGAGACCGCGGCCCTCGCTCAGTACTGCTGGTTCGTCTTGTGCTAGCAACGAGCCTGACACCTGCCAGGATACCTTGCAATTTAATCAAAGACGTTGCTGGTTCCATCTGCACCTTGTGCAAAACCACTTCTATACACTGGGCTTTCTATTTGGTGGTGCACTGCTCAAGGTGTTTAAATTCTTTTAAATACCTAAACAGCAATTTGATTGAAATCTGTGTTCATATATTCCTTTCTGCACATGGTTAAGCATCACAATGAACAGGACAAAACAGCTGGGAATATTCCTGTGCAAAGGAACTCTGATATTAGAAAAGATAAGAAATCTCACTGACCAATGTCAACAGCAATAATACCTAATATTTATTGAATCCTTACTAGGTAGGTGCCTAGCACTCGGTTATGGGCATCTGTGCATTATGTGAGGCAGGGGCTATGATTATCACCATTGCAAACTGGGACACTGAGGTTTGGAAAGCTCTGATTACTCTTCCTGAATTATTCTACCATACAAATGGCAGAACCAGAGTCTGGATGCAGACCGTTTGACTCAAGAGACTGTGCTCCTAACCACCACGCAGAGTTTCCCAAGGAACAGAAGGAACATTCCTGATGTTTTGGTTGCTTAGTCATGGGTGATGCCCTGTGATGATCCAATTTACTCACAAGAATACTAAACCAAAGCAGTAGCTGTCAAGCTGATTCCAACTCATGGTGAACCCATGTGTGTCAGAGTAGAACCGTGCTCCATAGGGTTTTCAATAGCAGATTTTTTGGAAGTAGATTGCCAGGCCTTGCTTCCAAGGGGTCTCTAGGTGGACTCGAACCTTTCTTTCAGTTAGCAACCAGCGTGTTAACCCTTTCACCACCCAGGGACTCCCACAGGAGTATCACTGTTGTTGTTGTTAGTTGCTGGCAAGTCGATTCCAACTCATAACAACTCCATGTGTACAGAATAGACCTACTCTATAGGGTTTTCAAGGCTTCGACCTTTCAGAAGCAGATTGCCAGGCCTGTCTTCCAAAGAGCCACTGAGTAGGTTTGAACCTCCAACTTTTCAGCTAGTTATTGAGCGCTTAACCATTTGTGGCACCCAGGGACTCCAAAATAACTTTAGAGATTAAATACTCTTTTCCCCAGTTCACAGATAAGCAAACTGAAGATCAAAGAAGTTGAGACAATTTGCACAAGGTCACAAAACAAGTAAGGGTAGAGTCAGCAGTCAGATCTCCCTCTGCTTGACCCTGAAGATGTGTTTTCCCCACTGTGCTATATTGCTGTTCACGCTGAGCTTAGGCAATAGCAGGCTATATCCTTCAGTCACATTAAAAACCATGACTTCCAAATCAATCTCACCAGTGCTCGGGTGCTAAAAACATGCACAAAGCAAACCTCAACTCAGAAGAATTTGAATCAGCCAGGAAAGGTTCAGGGAGATATCACAATGTTTGTGTGATTACCTGAGCAACCCTGCCTAGGCTATGTAAATGTGTCCTGACTAATCACCCAGGGCGGCCCAGGGATTTTTTTTCTGTAAATGAGCAGTTTTCCTTTGTGTGGATGATTTGCCCAGATAAGTATATGGAAAGGGAAAAGGCCTCTGTTTATTTAGCATAATGATGGACCAAAACAAAAGGAGAAATCACTTCATTCATACTTAGGTAAGACATTTTAATCCTTCTTAAATCTTTATGTGTCTATTTTTGTGTTCATAGTAACTGGCAGACTACTGAGGACAGAAATATGTGTGTGTTGAGTGCAAAGAGAAGAGGGCCTTGGGCAATGGGGTGTGTGCTAAGGAAGAATAGCTGATGTTTGGCAAGTAACAAACACAAAAGGCCATTAATTATGAGGAATCCTTGGCAAGAAAATATTAAGAATTTCTTGGGGTTGTTGACCATTACCAGTTTTCAGTTGTCTGACATTCACAAAAACAGAGAAATACAGATCTTGACTCCCTGGAGCTTTGCAGTTTGCTAACTCTCCGAGAGCATTGGTGGCTTTGCAGTGCCATCACGTGGTCCTTCTCATTTTGCTCTGCTAGAGCCAAGCATGGCAGGGTGACTGAATGGCTCAGGTATCACCGTGATGAGTGGCTTTCGAGAATATTGCTTGCTAGTCATGCATGTGATATAGGCAGCTGTAGTGTGTGTGCTGGGGGAGGGGGGAGGGGGAAGAAAAAAAGAGCTGAGGGGCTTCCTGGTGGCAGAGCAGGGATGGGACAAGAAGAATCCAGGTAGCCAAACTTGGTCATATAGACAGCAGCTAGTAAAGAGGAAATGTATCCACTGGGGATTAGGGACATAACTAGTGGGCTTAGGTTCACAAGCAAGACTTTAATCCACGAGAAGGAAGGATTGGCAAGAGTAAGGTTACACTCCCATCCTCCTGGGGTAGGTGGGACTGGGAAATCAAGTACGGACCGCAGCTAAAACTCAGTTTCAGTCTTACCTGGTCACTAGTTCTTAAAGAAAGCCAGGCATCCCATGCACCTCATTCAGGAGGGCACAGAGTCCAGTCAAGCCCTGCCTGGATACTCCCCAGCAAAGTGCTCCTGCTGACACACTGCTTGCCACACTCTTCTCCCCAGAAGAGGAGGGGAATCATGTCCACACAGGAGAAACTGGTGTCTGGAGTCTCATCATTGGGCAGGGTGTTAAGATGGTGTGGGTAAGGGGATAAGCAGGGCTCTGAGAAGTGAGGATCAAGAATCAGCTTAGGAGCAAGTAGTCGATACTGGGATGCCTCATCTTCAGTCAAACAAAAAACGAGGCCTTGGAATTGGTAAAAGACCTCATCCGTCCCATCCCCAGTCAGACTCAAGTATTAAAGGGGACAAGACCTAGGAAACCTTGGAAGCTCCATGGTCAGTGCTGGGATGTATCATGGCTCAAACCAACATCAAAGATGACCCATGCTAAACCCCTTCCTCGCCACTAATATGTGGCTGAAGCAGTTTGATTATTTGCTGCCTTAGTCAGGAATAGATGAGAAACTGGGAAGAGATTTAAGTTTAAGAGAAAGAGGTGGTGTTGGTGGGGTTGTTATTGTTATTGGTGGTGGTGGTGGTGGTGGTAGTGGTAGTGGTGACGGGGTGGCACATTTTATGAGCAGAAGGTAAGGGACATAAGGCAAGGCCTTCTACTGTCCACTGGGAGTCTTCATCTTGGTGCCTCTAATCAGGGACTGGGACCCTGGTTCTCTGCTGGTAACAAACTACATTTGATTTCCTAGAAATCAGTGACCATCATTTGGAAAGGACTGGGGTGTGGCAAATGTAAGGCTAGGGGTGCACATTACTGGGAGGGAGCCACAGGTGAAGGTGTTCCTGTTTCATTCAGTTACAGCGTAACAGGCTCCAATCTGTGCAAAAGTTTCCTGAGAAATTTTCCTTCCTGTTGGTGATTATAACTTTACTCCCACTATTATAATGCCCCTCAACTGAGCCAAAACAACTGCCGGGTTATATTTATGTTATTCTCTCATTTGTCAACCCCATCTGAGCCAGTAGGAGGCACAGAAACACTATTGATGCAAAATTGACGGTGTTAGTCCGCCTGTTCAGACATAGTCAAATTTTTTTTTTAAAAAGGGACAAAACAAACAAATATACAATCAATAAATGAGAAAAATAACTACTGAAAGCCCCGAAAACATCAGACAATATCAAAACATTTACAAAAACTGGACAGGATGCTTCCAGTAGGCATCCAAAATAAAACACCAGATGACTCTCCTGTGGAAGAAAATGCACTGGAACTACCTGATAGGGAATTCAAATCTCTAATACTCAGAATTCTCCAAGAACTTAGGTAAAAAGCTGACAAACAGGAGGAAAAAATAGACAAATTCATGGAAAATACAGACAAAAAAATCAAAGAAGTCAGGAAGATGGTGCAGGAACAAAATGCCAAAATAAATTCACAACTAGAAATTATACAAAAACAACAATTAGAAATCCAAAAGATAAACAACAAGATTTTAGAAATGGACAGTGTCATAGAAGGGCTGAGAAGCAGATTTGAAACAGTGGAAGACAGGATCAGTGGAATTGAAGACAAACACTTGGATACAAACTTGTTTCAGGAAAACTCAGAAAAAAGAACAAAGAAAAATGAAGAGAACTGAGAGCTATGTGGGACACAAATAAAAGGAAAAATTTACGAGTGATTGGAATTCCAGAACAGGGCGAGAAAACAGAAAACACAGAGAGGATCACTGAGGAACTTCCAACAGAAAACTTCCCCAATATCATGAAAGATGAAAAGCTGGACATCCAAGAAGCTCAACAAACCCCATGTAGAAGAGACCCCAAAAGAAAATCACCAAGGCATATCATATTCACACTCAACAAAAACAAAGACAAACAAAGACTCCTGAGAGCAGCTTGTGAAAAACAAGAAGTCACATACAGAGGAGAAACAATAAGACTAAGCTCAGATTATTCGGCAGAAACCATGCAGGCAAGAAGGCAATGGGAGACATATATAAAGTCTTGAAAGAAAAAAACTGTCAGCCAAGAATAATATATCCTGCAAAACTCTCGGTCAAATTTGATGGTGAAATTAGGTCATTTCCAGATAAACAGAAATTAAGGGAATGTGTAAAAGTCATACCAAACTTATAAGAATTATTAAAGGGAGTTCTTCAATCTGAGGACAAACAGCTTCAGCTCACAGGCAGAACCTAGGACGCAGGATCGTATGAGCCAGATACCAATCTAGGAAATGAACTCTCGAAGACTATCCAAAACCAAAAGAAATACAACAGGGAATCAGAGCAGTTAATCAATAAATGACAATAACATCAAAACAATAAAAGAGGGAATAAATGGCATAGGTATAGAACCTTCTAATGGAGAGGAAGGCAAGGCAATACCAAGTAATGGTAGACTGCTTCAAACTTAGAAAGATAAGGGTAAAATTCACGGTAACCACAAAGAAAGTTAACAAACATACTCATTTAAAAAAAAAAGAGGAAAAACATAAAGTCTCAGCAAAAACAAAACCTACAAAAACAAAAGAAATGAAAAAAACTCCACAAACAAAAGTAACTCAGCACAAGAGAGTAAGAAGAACAAAGAAAAATTCAGCACCACAAAAAAAAGCACTACAAAATGACAGCAACAAACTCACATCTGTCAATAATTACACTGAATGTAAATGGACTCAATGCACCCCTAAAGAGACAGAGAGTGACAGAATATATAATAAAACAGGATCCATCAATATGCTGTCTACAAGAGACACACCTCAGAAACAAAGATGTGAATTTACTAAAAGTCAAAGGTTGGAAAAAAATATATCAAGCTAACAACAACCAAAAAAGAGCACAAGTGGCAATTCTAATCTCAGATAAAATAGACTTAAAAACAAAATCTACCATAAAAGACAAGGAAGGACTCTATATAATGATTAAGGGGACAATCCATCATGAAGACATAACCATAATAAACATCTATGCACCGAATGACAGGGCTCCAAAATACAGAAACTCTAACAACACTGAAAAGAGAAATTGACAGTTCCACAATAATAGTAGGAGACTTCAACACACCACTCTCAGTAAAGGACAGAGCAACTAAGAAGAAACTCAGCAAAGATACAGAAGACCTAAAGGGCACAATCAGCCAACTTGACCTCATAGACATATATAGAACACTCCATCCAACTGCTGCAAAGTACACATTCTTTTCCAATGCACATGGAACGTTATCCAGAATAGACATCTTAGGCCACAGAACAATCCTCAACAAGATCCAAAACGTTGAGATAATTTGAAGTATCTTTTCTGACCACAATGCCATCAAGGTAGAAATTAACAATAGAAAGATCAAGGAAAAAAAATCAACTACATGGAAACTGAATAATACCCTGCTTACACATCACTGGGTAATAGAAGAAATCAGAGATGGAATCAAAAAATTCCTAGAATCAAATGAGAATGAAAACACATCATACCAAAACCTTTGGGACAGCAAAGGCAGTCCTCAGAGAACAATTTATAGCAATAGACACACATATCAAAAAAGAAGAAAGGGACAAAATCAAAACATTAACTACAGAACTTAAACAAACAGAAAGAGAACAGCAAAAAAAGCCCACAACCACCAGAAAAAAGAACTAGTAAAGATCAGAGCAGAAATAAACGAAATAGAGAACAGAAAAACAATAGAAAGAATCAACAAAACCAAAAGTTGGTTCTTTGAAAGAATCGACAAAATCAACAAACCACTGGCCAGACTGACAAAAGAAAAACAGGAGAGGACACAAATAACCCAAATAATAAATGAAATGGGGGACATTACAACAGACCCAACTGAAATAAAAAGGATTATAACAGAATATTATAACTATACTCCAACAAATTTGAAAACCTAGAGGAAATGGATTAATTTCTAGAAACACATGGCCTACCCAAACTACAACAAAGTGATGTTGAAAATCTGAACAGACCCATAAAAAGAGAAGAGATTGAAAAGGTCATTAAAAAAACTCCCAACAAAAAAAAACACTGGCCCACATGGCTTCACTGGAGAATTCTACAAAACATTTACAGAAGAGCTTGTACCAGTTCTACTCAAGCTATTTCAGAGCATAGAAGAGGAAGCAACACTTCCAAATTCATTCTATGAAGCCAGCGTAATGCTGATACCAAAACCAGGCAAAGACATCACAAAAAAAGAAAATTACAGACCAATATCTCTCATGAATATAGTTGCAAAAATTCTGAACAAAATTCTAGCCAATAGAATTCAGCACCATATAAAAAAAAATAATACACCACGACCAAGTAGGATTCACACCAGCTATGCAAGGATGGTTCAACATTAGAAAATGAATTAATGTAATCTACCACATAAATAAAAGGAAAGAAAAGAATCACATGATCATCTCAATTGACTCAGAAAAGGCATTTGACAAAGTCCAACACCCATTCCTGATAAGAACTCTCAATCAAATAGGTATAGAAGGGAAATTTCTCAATATAATAAAGGGCATCTATGCAAAACCAGTGGCCAACATCATTCTTAATGGAGAGAGGCTGAAAACATTCCCATTGAAAACAGGAACAAGACAAGGATGCCCTTTATCACCACTCCTATTGAACATTGTGCTGGAAGTTCTAGCTAGAGCAATAAGGCAAGAAGAACAAATAAAGGGCATCCAAATTTGGTAATGAAGAAGTTAAACTGTCCCTGTTTGCAGATGATATGATACTATACATAGAAAACCCTAAAGACTCCATGAGACATCTACTGGAACTAATAGAAAGATTCAGCAGAGTAGCAGGATGCAAGATAAACATTCAAAAATCAGTTGGATTCCTATACACCAGTAAGGAGAACGATGAAAAGGAAATCAGGAAAACAATACCATTTTCAATAGCCCCTAAAAAGATAAAATACTTAGGAATAAAACTGACCAGGGATGTAAAAGACCTATACAAAGAAAACTACAAAACACTACTGCATGAAACCCAAAGGGATCTACATAAATGGAAAAGTATACCATGCTCATGGATAGGCAGACTCAACATTGTGCAAATGTCAATTCTACCCAAAGCAATTTACAAATACAACGCAATCCCGATCCAAATACCAACAACATTCTTCAAAGAGATGGAAAAACTAATCATTAACTTTATATGGAAAAGAAAGAAGCCCTGAATAAGTAAAGCACTACTGAAGAAGAAGAATAAAGTTGGAGGACTCACACTACCTGACTTCAGAACCTACTATACAACTACGGTAGTCAAAACAGCCTGGTACTGGTACAATAACAGATACATTGACCAACGGAACAGAATTGAGAACCCAGATGTAAATCCATCCACCTACGGTCACCTGATCTTCGACAAGGGCCCAAAGTCCATCAAATGGGGAAAAGACAGTCTTTTTAACAAACGGTGCTGGCAAAACTGGATATCCATTTGCAAAAAAATGAAACAGGACCCATACCTCACACCGTATACAAAAACTACTTCAAAATGGATCAAAGAACTGAATATAAAGCCTAAAACTATAAAGTTCATAGAAGAAAAAATAGGACCAACACTTCAGGACTTAATACATGGCATTAACAGGATACAAACCATAACCATCAACGCACAAACCCCAATAGATAAGCTAGATAATTGGGATCTTCTAATAATCAAACACCTCTGCTCTTCAAAAGACTTCACCAAAAGAGTAAAAAGAGAACCTACAGACTGGGAAAAAAATTTTGGACAGTACAAGTCAGACAAAGGTCTAATCTCCATAATCTACAAGAAAATCCAACACCTCTACAACAAAAAGACAAATAATCCTATTAAAAAATGGGCAAAGGAAATGAACAGACACTTCACCAAAGAAGACATTCAAAATGCCAACAGACACATGAGGAAATGCTCGCGATCACTAGCCATTAGAGAAATGCAAATTAAAACCACAATGAGATACCATCTCACCCCGGCATTACTGGCATGAATCAAAAACACTGGAAATAACAAATGTTGGAGGTGCTATGGGGAGATTGGAACTCTTATGCACTGCTGGTGGGAATGCAAAATGATACAACCATTTTGGAAAATGATATGGCGCTTCCTCAGAAAGCTAGAAATAGACATACCATTCGATCCAGCAATCCCACTCCTAACAATATATCCTAGAGAAACAAGAGTCGGCACTCAAATAGACATATGCACACCTATGTTCATGGCAGCATTGTTCACAATAGCAAAACGATGGAAACAACCTAGATGCCCATCAACAGATGAATGGATAAACAAACTATGGTACATACACACAATGGAGTACTATGCAACGAGAAAGAACAACAATGAATCTGTGAAGCATCTCATAACATGGAGGAAACTGGAGGACATTATGCTGAGTGAAACAAGTCAATCACAAAAGGACAAATATTGTATGAGACCTCTATTGTAAAAACCCATGAAAAAGTTCACACACAAAATGTAACAATCTTTGTTGGTTACCAGGGATGGGAGAGGTCGGGGGGAAATACTAAATAGGCAATAGATAAGTGGTATCTTGGGTGAAGGGTGAGACAGTACACAATACAGGGGAAACTAGCACATCCTGTACAAGGAAAGGTCATGGAAGCCCCATAGACACATCCAAACTCCCTGAGGGACTGAATTGCTGGGTGGTGGGCTGTGAGGACCATGGTCTCAGGGAACATCTAGCTCAATTGGCATGACACAGCTTATAAAGACAATGCTCTACATTCTACCTTGGTGAGTAGTGTCTGGGGTCTTTAAAGCCTGTGAGCGGCCATCTAAGATACTCCACTGGTCTCATCCCTTCGGGAGCAAGGGAGAATGAAGAGAACTGGATACAAGGAAAAGATTAGTCTGAAGGACTAATGTCGACAGCTACCAAGGCCTCCACCAGACTGAGTCTAGTACAGCTAGATGGTGCCCGGCTACCACCACTGACTTCTCTGACCAGGATGACAACAGAGGGTTCTGGACAGAGCTGGAGAAGGATGTAGAGCATAATTCTAACTCACAAAAAAAAAGACCAGATTTACTGGCCTAAAGGAGACTGGAGAAACCTCGAGAGTAGGGCCCCCAGACACCCTTTTAGCTCAGTGGTGAAGTTACCTCCGAGGTTCACTGTTCAGCCTGGGAGTGGACAGCCCCGTAAAACCAAATGAGACTAACGAGGTATAGGAGTCTGGTGACAAGGGCCAGAAGGCAGAAGGGGATAAGGAAGCTGGTCATAGGGAACCCAAGGTTGAGGAAGGATATTGTTGATGTGTTGTGAGATTGTTAACCATTGTCATAGGGCAACATTTGCAGTAACTTAAATGAGAAACTATTTTGTTCTGTAAGCCTTCATCTTAAGTGAGCACAATTGGAAGAGTGTAGTCAGTGTCACTGAACTGTGTATGTAGAAATTTTTGGAATGGTGTATCTTTGGCTATGTGTATTTTCACCAAAAAAAAAAAAGGTTGAGAAGTTAGAGGGTTAATATGTTGTGGGGTTGTTAACAATGTCATAAAACAACATGTATACTACTGTTTCATGAGAAACTACTTGTTCTGTAAGCCTTCACCCGAAGTACAATAAAATATTAAAAATAAAAATAAAAAATAAATAAAAAAACTGAAAAAAAAATGACTGTGTTATAAACAGTCTTTGGAAACAGGCAAATACATGTGAGTTAATTAGGAAAGGCATTTGGGAGCAGATGGGTAGATATTACAAATTTTTAAATTTCTAGTAGAGTTTTGCTCTGCATGGACACCTGGGGCTCGCTGAAGGCCAGTGTGGTGTGATACAGTGTTCTCTAAACTTCAGTCATAATTTTGGCCATGTCCGTATTCACCCTACATATGTCCTTATTTAAATTTACTCTTTTTCATCAAATTTATTTTGAAAAGGAAATTTCATCACTGTTGAAAATAGAAAACCAATATTACTTGTCATACATAGAAGGTTACCCTAAACATAAACACATAACTAATCGAGTAAAACTCTTGACCTATACACTGAGGAGCACTAGTGGCACAGTGGTTAAATGCTAGGCTGCTAACCAAAGGGTTGGTGGTTTGAACTCACCTGCTGCTCTGCGGGAGGAAGATGTGACAGTCTGCTTCTGTAAAGATTTACAACCTTGGAGACCCTATGGGACAGTTCTACTCTATTTTATAGGGTCACTATGAGTCAGAATCAACTGGATGGCAACAAGTAATGGGGTGCCCATATACTGCCTCCAAATCATCTATTCTACTAGTGGTACTAGGGCCATATTTGGGAAAATACTCGTGCAGGTGTTAAGATCTCAGGCTCTGGAGTCAGATTGCCTGGGTTCAAATTCTAGCTGTAAACTCTTGAACAAATATCTAGCCTCTCTAAGTTTTTATTCCCTCATCTGTAAAACTGGGTTTAATTCATGGAGCTGTTGTGAGGATTCAGTGAGATGATACATAAAAGATTTAGCATAATGCCTGGCACATGAAAAACAATAAATATTAACTGTCACTATTATTGTTAACATCCTTTTGGACTGGGTCACCAGTGTGTAGCTTCTGTTAGTAGTTGGTCCTCAAAACATTCACACTTTTTATGTGGACAGGGATACTCGTTGCCATCACGTCGATTCCAACTCATAGCAACCCTGTAGGACAGAGTAGAACTGCTCCATAGAGTTTCCAAGGAGCAGCTGTTGGATTCAAACTGCCGACCTTTTGGTTAGCAGCTGTAACTCTCCATAGCTCTTAACCACCAGGGCTCCATGGACAGGGATAGTGGCCAGAAAACACAGAGGATGACTTGAAAGATTTGTAGACTATGAAAAATAAAGAGCCACAGGATCAAGTCAACGAAAACTGCTAAGCCTCTCATGCTAAAAACTCCATTCATCTAGTCAGAGAACTAAGTATACCAACTTTTGATTTCTATTTTTGACATGGCCTGTCCTTTCTCAGCCCCTTGGTTCTTTGTAAAAATATTTTTTTCTCCTGGCACTCACTGTTATCAGACAGGATCACAACAGGAAACAGCTGGTACCCAAAGGGCAACTGAAGAGTTTAATGATAGAATTGCTTACAGAGGTGGCCCACAAAGAATTAAAGAAGCCAACAAAAGATAGTGAAGCACCCAGAGATGGTCTATCCCTAAGCATGAAGGCCAAGGGGAAGAAGCTGTTGCTGGAACCCTGGGAGAGGTAGCAGCCATGACAGTCCACCCATACCCCGCCCCACCACAGGAGTAGTAGTTTTAGTTAGAGGAATACAGCCTCTGAGCCAGCAGGGAGGGAGCAGAGGGAACACCTATCTTGAATGGATTCTCCCCTTTCCTTCCTGTCGCCTGCCACTACCTTTCTGGGGCTGAGCCCACTTGGACGGGGAGCCCAGGACATGCCATCCTTAGAGAGCGGTCAGCAGAGAAGGGAGGAGAGCGGATCTGGAGGGCCCGATGGAGAATAACAACCACACTCGCATAACGCTATGATGCTTATGTATCTGTGATGCCCCTTTGCACTCCTTGAACTCTCAGTAGAACAACATGTAAACTTCAAACGAATCAGACTTTGATGTGTGTCAGGGACACAAAGACCAGTGGAAGTGTAAGCAGAACACAGACGTGTACCGCCCATCTAGAGTGTTGAGAGAGCGCCCCCTGCAGGCCAGGAGCCACCGCACGAGAGCATGTGTTCCGTTCCCACCCAGGAAGCAGCCAACCGAAGCCACTTCTTAGCCAATTGGCTAGACCTCTGCTCCCAAGCAGCAGGACTTTGGAGGTGAAGGAAATAGTCTGCGGGAAAGACCCTCATAACTTCCATCATTACCACAAGCTAGTAAAATCAGGAAGCGACGCAATTAAAATCATTCTCCTACTAAAAAGAAAGGAGCCCTGGTGTTGGCAATAGTTAATTGCTAGGCTGCTAACGATGGTTGGAACTCACCTAGCCACTCTGGGGAGAAAAGACCTGGCGATCTGCTCCTGTAAGGATTTCAGCTTAGGAACCCCTGTGAGGTGGTTCTACTCTGTCACATGGGCTCGCTATGAGTCATGATCACCTCAAAGGCACCCAACAACAACTAACAAAGATAAGGTGTGCTCTCCTAGGCTTTTGTGAGAAGAACATAGCACTATAAATCTCGGGGGTAGACGCTAAACGCCTGACCCAATCTGCCTCTAACAGGAGTCTGGAACAACAGGCAGAGTGTGTGCTGGTGTGAAGAGCACACAAGCCCCTGTCAGAACTGTGGGCTCCCAGGCCCCTGGAACAAGACAGACCACCTCCCTTCTTTGGACGCTTCCACAGAGTGCATGTCCCAGGTAGGCAGAAACAATATATCCTTGAGTGAGACCAGGCTGTTCAACCTGGCTACTTTCTCATAGCTAGGACAGGTTAGCAATCCTCTTACCACAGCAAGCCCAATCCACATCTCTTTTTTCACTTGCCTCCATGCCAAATGTTTTCAGATGTATAGATTAGTTGATTTTCTGAGCAGAACAGTGCAAGTTCTCCCTGCATCCCATCAAGCAAGGTCATGTGCGGGGAAGAGCATAGGATTAGAAATCGCACATCTGGGGTTTAAGTCTCCGTGCTAACATTTTCTTCACTCTGTAATCTTGAGCAAGTTCCTTAACATTTCTGAAACCTGGGGTTTTCTTCTATAAAGTGGAAACATCATAACACACATCTTCTAGGATTTCTGTGAGGATTGGATGTGTTTTGTAAAGGCTGAAGCATCTACTGGGTGAGAGTAATGGCTACTGTTGGGCTGACATTTCCTTGTGTCTTCTGCATGCCAGAACTTCCTTCTCCCTTTGCTGCTTGGTTTACAGTGTTAAGTTCATTCTTGTTTACTGAGTGCCCCTCTGTCCCAACTGGGACTGCATTTGCTGCATGTTGTTGAATGTTCGATGTAATTTCCATCCCACATAGAGAGGAGGAAGAACATTGAGTGTGTACTAGATCAGGTCTGGCTCCTTAAGCTTTTGACTTTTTGTTGCTTTTGGTCTCTGAACAACGTGCCCTTTGCTGCTCTGCATTATCCCTTTTCCCAGAGGATAGGCAGAAACAGCGTGCCTGGGACATTGTAGGGAAATGAGTCCATCAGGGCTGTGAAGTCACTGTGACCTTCCCAGGCCCATTCAGCAGTCACCACATGCAGAAATACCACACTCCAGAGAGGCCCGGCTGCCTAACTGATTTATTGTCTTCAGATGTTCGCCTGTGCCTACATAATGTTCTTCAAACTGGGACACACAAAACGGATTCACTAGGAGTAGGAATAGAAATTATTAACTCTCAATACTTTAACTATATCGCTGCTAAGTGGTTTACTTACTCCTGTGCCTGTACTCTAGAGGCATAACCATTTTCTAAGGAGGAAATCAGCATTTCTAGAAGAGATAAAGTTAAGGGGCTATTATTCATGGTTGAAAAGGGTTTGTTATGGGATTCCCTTCAGAAGACGATGATGACAACAGTAATAATGCTGCAATTTAAAATAAGATTTCCCTTAGGTTTTTCTGAGCCCATCTATCGAAAAAGTGCTACTGATTCTCTCTCACGCAGTCTCTTTCCAGGATATGAAATGCTGGGGCCCTGGGAGGGACCCTTGAACATGTGAAGTCAAAGGACTCGACTTACCTCCCGCCATTTACCAGCTCAGCGGCACAGCAACCAGGGGATTCAGATGGTGCCAACCCCGCCCTCAATTGTCGATATGTGGCAGCTAGCAGACTGACAAGCAGGGTGACACAGGCTTCTCAGAGGCTTAGACAGGGCCACTTTATGCTCTATTTACAGCGGCAGCTTTGCTTTAAGATCAGCACAAGGCGATTTGACTAGGCAGGTAGCTAAAGCCTAAGGCAAAGTCAGAGTTTAAAAGTGTCATGTTATGCTTTCTGTGTCTACCAGTTAGTCTTATAAGCTTTAGCCTTCTAGTGAAAGAATTAAGGAGCAATTCCTAATACGAACAAATCTAAGAAGGAACTTGAGACACAAGTGGCCGCATTCTCCTCTTTCCCTGCCACCGACTCAGGACAACATAAAGTAGCCCGAGATTCCATGCATTCTGGCAGACAGAGCTTCAGAGTGGCTTAACTCCGGTTGTAAAAGCCTGCTTAATGCTACTAATAGCATAAGCAATTTTGCTGGAAAGCCCGAGGAAGATTCTTTCATTTATCACCTAGTGAATCAATTCTAGCTTTAATAGAAACAACATTGGCTGTAGACCACAAAGCACAGTAAAGTACTGCAGGTAAATCCTCGTGGGGTTTTGATGCCAGGATTCTGAAAGGGAGAGACCCTCCCTCACCTCCCCTTCACCCATTTTCCTGCTTAGGGTGTGGGGGAGGAGAGTCTCCATATCTGGCGGCGGCGGCGGCGGCGGCAGCAGCAGCCTCTGTTCTTCTGCAGGTGCCCTTGAGACTGCAGCAGCCGAGAACTGAGGCAAAAGAACCCGGTTGCAGGCATTGAGTTGCCAGCAGCTGAAAGGTACGGATGAGATGATGCTGATTACGAGGACTGAAAGAAAACAGAGAGCAGGGTTCTGAAAATGGCTGAGAAAGGAAGAAAAAAATGCCCTGTTGAGTCCAGGAAAGTGGATATTGCATATTGGGTACTTCTTGTGCCCTTGGCCTTCAAAGGTGAGGCCCGTTCTGTTGGTATGGCTGCTTTTCCCAGGGGCTGTCTCACGAGGCCAGGGAAAATGAAGAATCATTTTCACTGAAGAAGCAAATCTGACCTCACAACCCACTAGTGTAGGAAATGGCAAACAATAAAGACAGCCTCTGTTATGGATTATATTGTGTCCCCCCCAAAATGTGTGTCAACTTAGGTAGGCCATGATTCCCAGTATTATGTGATTGTCCAAATGTTTTGTCATCTGATGTGATTTTCCTATGTGTTATAAATGATGTTAATTAGGCAGGAGTAGAGGCAGTTATGTTAAGGAGACAAGACTCAATCTACAAGATTAGATTGTATTTTGAGTCAATCTCTTTTGAGATATAAAAGAGAGAAGCAAGCAGAGAGACAGGGGGACATCATTACCGCCAAGCAAGAAGAGCTAGAAGCGTGCACATATTCGGACCTGGGGTCTCTGTGTTGAGAAGCTCCTAGACCAGGGGAAGACTGATGACAAGGACCTTCTTTCAGACCCGACAGAGAGAGAAAGCCTCTCCCTGGAGCTGGCGCCCTGAATTTGGACTGCTAGCCTCCTAGACTGTGAGAGAATAAATTTCCGTTTGTTAAAGTCATCCACTTGCGGTATTTCTGTTATCGCAGCACTAGATGACTAAGACGGCCCCCTTTCTCAGCACACCCTTACACTGTCACCGTTCTCTCCTTATCACACCTGAGGCAGCTCACAGGGACACATTGCAACAGCTTCCTCTGCCAGATACTGGTCTTGTCTTCTTGAACACTCTAGTCTTCAAGCTCCCTCTCAGCCTCACCTTCACCCACTTCTTAAACCATTCCCCACTGCCAGTCCCCATGTGCTCATGCTTACAGAGGCTTGGGGTCCACACCAGCTTTGGCAATCCCAGCAAAGTGCATCTGTTCAAAGCTGAGGAGTGAACACTGACATTTGCAATAGCTACAGACTTCACCTGCACCTCACACAAGTATGCACCTGGAAGGGTTAGTATTTTACGTGCTGTTATTGAGTTGGCAGTTTCTTACTTGGAATCAAGAAACCTAGTCATTTGCTTGAAGGGAAAAAGAGGACTTGAACACAACCCTTTGTTTCCTTTTCAGAGTTGCTCTGAGGAGCCACAGGAGAGGTTTATTTCAAAACTTGCAGTCTGGTCCCTGAAGACGAAATGCCAATTAATTTAGTTTTAAATAGGTCACTAAATATCCCCAGTGGTGTTGTTTTTTTTTTTTTTTTCCCCCTCATACCTTAATAGTAGCATTATAGGAAAGGGCAATACTCTAAGGAATTGCCCAGAAGCTTTTTTACCCATAAGGAAACAAGGTGCATATCTTCTCTTATTCACCTGAATCTTTTTCCTATCTCTGTGCTATAAAACGTGTCAGGGGATATTCTCTCGAGTGTCTAATTTTTTTTTTCCCACTAGTAAGCCTGTAGGTAGGAAATCTTGCCCTACAGAGCACTCACAGTTAAAGATTTCAAGATACTGGCTGGACTATTCAGAGAACAGTGAGTCAGCTGTGATAACAGAAACAACCTGCTGAGCTCTTCTCCCCAGAAGCACCAGGGGAAAGCCAGGGGTTTTGACACTTGACTCTCTAATAAAGAGGAAGCTCTCTGGGATTCTCTTGAGACCTCTTAGACACAGGACAAAGAGACTGATTTAACTGTGGCTCTCCCTGACTTTCCATTACTTTACTGCTCAGCAACACACTGGGAGCAAAACTGAAAGGAGAGACCAAAAAAAGCTTCATTGCATTTCATGATTTAGACATAGTAAAGCTGCACTGGGGAAGTGGTAGGCAGAATAATGGCCCCCCACAGATGTCCAAGGAACCCTAGTGGTGCAATAGTTAGGCACTCGGCTGCTAACCAAAAGGTTGGCAGTTCCAACCCACCAGGTCAATGGTTCGAACCCACCAGCTGCTGTGCGGAAGAAAGATGTGGCAGTCTGCTTCCGTAAAGATTACAGCCTTGGAAACACTATCGGGAAGTTCTACTCTGTCCTATAGGGTTGCTCTGAGTCAAAATTGACTCAATGGCAATGGCTTTTTTTTGGTTTTTTTTGTAAGGGAATGGGATTTGGTTAAAGATGTCCCTAGGAGCCCTGGTGTTACAAAAGTTAAGAGCTAGGCTGCTAATTGAAGAGTTGACAGTTTGAACCCACCAGCTGCTCTGCAGAGAAAGATGTGGCAGTCTGCTCCTGTAAAGGTTACATCCTTGGAAAGTCGATGGGGCAGTTATACTCTGTCCTCTAGGGTTGCTATGAGTCAGAATCGACTTGATGGCAATGGGTTGGTTGGTTTGTTGTTGTTTTTGGTAACAATGTCCAGGAATTCCTGGGTGACACAATGGTTAAATGCATGGCTACTAACCAAAAGGTTGGCAGTTCGAACTCACTCAGAGGTACCTTGGAAGAAAAGCCTGGCAATTTGTTTCTGTAAAGATTACAGCCAAGAAAACTCAATGGAGCAGATCTACTCTGTAACACATGGGTTCATCATGAGTCAGAAGTGACTCAAAGGCAACAGGTTGGTTTTTGGGTTTAAAGATTTCCACATCCTCATCCCCAGGCCCTTTGAATATGTTACCTTATATGGTGAAAGGGACTTTGTAGTTGTGATTAAATTAAGGATCCTGAGATGGAGAGGTTATCCTGAATTATCTAGGTGGCCCCAATGTAATCGCAAAGATCCTTATAAATGAAAGAGGGAAGCAGGAGAGTCAGGTTGATACAGCGTGAGAGATTTGACCAGTTACTGCTGGCTTTGAAGATAAAGGGGAGTCATGGGCCAGAGATGTAGGTGGCCTCTATAAGCTGCAAAAGGCAAGGAAACAGATTCTTCCCAAGAGCCTCCAGAAGGCGTGCAGCCCTGTCAACCTCTTGATTTTAGCCCAGGGAGACCCATTTCAGGCTTCTGAACTTCAGAGCTGTAAGATGATAAATTTGTGTTGTTTTAAGCCACTAAGTTTGTGATAGTTTGTTACATCAGCCATAGTAAACTAATACAGGGGGAAATTTGAAAAACAGTATTCTCTAGAAATTAATGAACTAGAGATCCCAAAGTAACCATTCACAGTTGGGTAGTTTACATACCTCATTTGATCCGACAATAACTCCACTAGAATGTAAACCATTTTACTAGAAATAAGCTTGTTCACTGTGGTATCCTCAGCACCTACAAAAGTGTCTGGCTCATAGCAATTGCTCAGTAAATATTTTTGGAAGCACTAGTCAGCAAACAACATTCTGGCCTAGTCAGATAGCTTATAATACAATCTGCAGGTATAGTAATCTTTGCTTAAAATGACTAACGTGTTTATTATCTATACTGTCCCCACCCTATCCCAAACCACTGTCAACCCTGGCCACTACACTAATCTAGCCACAGCTACCTCTCCTCTTCTCCAATGTTCCCTCCACATTCTGCTCCAAGTGATCTTTTTAAAACACATATCTGAGCATGTCACTCCCCGACTCCCGCCTCGGATCCTGAGACAGATACAAAATCTTTGACAGGGCCTGAGAGCTGGCATGTTCCTGCCCAGCCTCATCTTGTATCACCTCCAGCCTCACTTCAATCCAGCTACAAGTTTAATGAGCCAAGTCCCTCCTACCTCAGGGCCTGTGTCTTGAAGGTGTTTCCTCCCCCACCCCGCCCTCACCATTTCTCCTGAGTAACTCCAGCTCATCCTTCATTTCTCTGAACAGAAGTCATTTCCTCAGAAAAGCTTTCTGTGACCGATACCACCAGATTAGTCAAGACCTCCTCATCCTTACCACATGCTCTCACAGCACCCTGAACTTTTCCTTCATAGAGTGTGTCACTGAATTCTCAACACCTAGCACAAAACTTGTAAGAAAGCAATAAACATTTGTGGCATAAGTGAAACTTGTTGAAGGTTAAGTGATTCCCCTAAAGTCACACAGCTTGTAAGTGCAGGAGGTAGGAATAGAACACAGGTGTTCCAACTTCTGTACTGTTCCATCTTCCACATGGCCTCTCTAAATAATTCCTGTTGGGGTGTCTGAAAAATAAAGAGGAAACGCTACCAAGATTGAAGCAGTGACTGCTGTAGAGCTGAACTGCAGAAAAGTAATAGGCTCAGATAAGCCAGGCTGGCACGCAGACATCTGAGATGGGGCCTCTGCCTTGGAGCACAGTGTCTCTCAGTCCCGGAGGAGGGGAGGCAGGGCCTCCAACAGCAATAAACCCTACAGAGCCTGACAAATCCTTGACATATTACTCAGGAAACAACCGGCACTCGCTTGCTAGGCTTTGCAATCACATTTGTACACAAGGACAAGAAGACTTTCCAAAGTGAGTTAGCAAACTGTGAGTCCCACCGTAGGCACCCAAGTGTTTGTTGCATTAATTTAAATGTGTACAATGGTTCTGGATAAGAAGATTACAGAAAAATTAATTTATGCTACAGAGTTATATGGATATCTGCTGTTTTGCTGGCCCAGCATCAATGCCCTCACCTTCAGTTAACAGCACCTTGTTTTTCCTTTGGAAAATACTATGCCTCCTCCCAACCCCATCCCTATCATCACAGCACTCTTGCCAAGAAGTGGTCACATGGCCCAAGCCTGGCCAGATTGCAGCAAAAATTTGAAAGTTGAGAACGGTGACATAGAACTGAAAAAAAATTAAAGCTAATTTATTTTAATGATTAGATAGATGATTGACAGATAGACAGACAGATAGATAGCTGCCATCAAGTCAACTCCAATGTACAACAGAATACAACATTGCTGCTTCCATGGGAGTTGATTGTGGATTGCCAGCATATTCATCATTGCAGATATTGTGACAATCCATGTCAGTAAGGGTCTCCCTTCTCCTCACTGACCTTCTCCTTCACCAGAAATGATGTCTTCTTCCAATGATTGATCCCTCCTGATGACACGTCCAAAGCAAGCCAGTCTAGACAATGTTCTGTTGTGATCTATAAGGTTTTCATTGGCTAATTTTTGGAAGTAGACCACCAGGCCTTTCTTCCTAATCTATCCTAGTCTAGAAGCTCCATTGAAACCTATCCACTATGAGTGACCCTGCTGGTATTTGAAATATCAATGGTCATTGTTGTGGTTAATATCAATGAAATATCAGTGTCATTGTTGTGGTTACGTGGTGTTCAGTTGGTCCCAACTCATAGCAACCCTATGTACAACAGAATAAAACACTGCCTGGTCCTGTGCCATCATTACAATCGTTGTTACATTTGAGCACATTGTTGAAGCCACTGTGTTAATCCATCTCATTGAGGGTCTACTTTACCAAGCATGATGTCCTTCTCCAGGGACTGGTCCCTCCTGACAACATGTCCAAAGTATGTAAGATGAAATCTTTTCATCTTCATTTCTAGTGAGCATTCTGGCTGTACTACTTCCTAGACTGGTTTGTTCATTCTTCTGGCAGTTCATGGTATATTCAATATTCTTCACCAACACCATAATTTAAAGGCATCAATTCTTCCTCAGTCTTCCTTATTCACTGTTCAGCTTTTGCATGCATATGAGGTATATGCAAACACCATGGCTTGGATCAGGCACACCTTAGACCTCAAAGTGGCATCTTTGCTTTTTAACATTTTAAAGAGGTCTTTTGCAGCAGATTTGCTCAATGCAATACATCTTTTGATTTCTTGACTGCCAATGCAATATGTAGTTTGATTTCTTGACTGCTACTTCCATGGGCGTTGATTGTGGGTCCATAAAATGAGATTCTTGACAACTTCAGTATTTTCTCCGTTTATCATGATGTTGCCTGTTGGTCCAGTTGTGAGGATTTTAGTTTTCTTTCTGTTGAGGTGTAATCCATACCGAAGGCTATGGTCTTTGATTTTCATCAGTAAGTGCTTCAAGTCCTCTTCACTTTCAGCAAGCAAGGTTGTGTCACAGGTTGTTAATGAGTCTTCCTCTAAAACTGATGCCATGTTCTTCTTCACATATTCCAGCTTCTCAGATTATTTGCTTAGCATACAGATTGAATAAGTATGGTGAAAGGATATAACCTTGACACACACCTTTCTTGACTTTAAACCACTCTGTATCCCTTTGTTCTGTTTGAACACCTGCCTGTTGGTCTAAGTACAAGTTCCTCATGAGCACAATAAAGAGTTCTGGAATTCCCATTCTTCCAGGGTTGTCCATAATTTTTTATGATCCACACAATCAAATGCATTTACAGGGTTTACAGGGCAGCTCCTGTCCAGAGGCAAGATGAGAAGGCAGAGGGTCAGGAGATGGTTGAATGGGCACAGGAAATCCAGGGTGAAAGGAGGAGTGTGCTGTCACAGTACAGGGAGAGCAACGAGGGTCACATAACAATGTATGTACAAATTTTTGTATGAGAGACTAACTTGAATTGTAAACTTTCACTTAAAGCATAACAATAAAAAAAAGGTATTTACACTGTCAATAAAACACAGGTAAATATGTTTCTGGTATTCTCTGCTTTCAGCAAGGATTCATATGACATCAGCAATGATATCCCTGGTTCCACATCCTCTTCTGAATTCAGCTTGAATTTCTGGCAGTTTCCTGTCAATGTACTGCTGTAACTGCTTTTGAATGATCTTCAGCAATATTTTACTAGTGTGTGATGTTAATGATATTGTTCAATAATTTCCTCATTTTATTGGATCACCTTTCTTTGGAAAGGGCATAAATATAGATCTCTTCCAGTCAGTTGTCAGATGGCCACGTAGCTGTCTTCCAATTTTTTTGGCGTAGATGAATGGGCACATCCAGCTCTGCATCCATTTGTTGAAACATCTCAATTGGTATTCCATCATTTCCTGGAGGCTTTTTTTTTGCCAATGCCTTCCGTGCAGCTTGGACTTCTTCCTTCAGTACCATTGGTTCTTGATCACATGCCACCTCCTAAAATGGCTGAACATCAACCAATTCTTTTTCATACAGTGACTCTGTGTATTGCTCCCATCTTCTTGTGATGCTTCCTGTGCTGTTCAATATTTTCCCTGTAGAATCCTTCAACATTGCAACTCGAGACTTGAATTTTTTCTTTATTTTTTTCAGCTTGAGAAATGCTGAGCGTGTTCTTCCCTTTTGGTTTTCTATCTCCAGGTCTTTGCACATGTCATTATAATACTTTGTCTTCTCAAACCATCCTGTGAAATCTTCTGTTCAGTTCTTTTACTTCATCATTTCTTCCTTTTGCTTTAGCTGCTCAACATTCAAGAACAAGTTTCAAAGTCTCTTCTGACATCCATTTTGATCTTGTCTTTCTTTCCTGTCTTTTTAATGACCTCTTGCTTTCTTCCTGTATGATGTTCTTGATATAATTCCACAACTCGTCTGGTCTTCAGTCATTAGTGTTTAATGCATCAAATCTGTTCTTGAGATGGTCTCTAAATTCAGGTGAGATGTACTCAAGGTCATATTTTGGCTCTTGTGAACTTGTTCTAATTTTCTTCAACTTCAACTTGAACTTGCATATGAGCAGTTGATGGTCTGTTCCGCAGTTGGTGCCTGGTCTTGTTCTGACTGATAATATTGAGTCTTTCCATCGTTTCTTTCCATAGATGTAGTTGATTTAATTCCTGTGTATTCCATCTGGTGAGTCCATGTGTATAGTCACCCTTTTATGTTGTTAAAAAAAGATATTTGCAATGAGGAAGTCATTGGTCTTGCAAAATTATATCACGCAATCTCTAGTGTGAATTCTGTCATCAGGGCTGTATTTTCCAACTATCAATCTTTCTTCTTTGTTTCCAACTTTCCCATTCCAATTGCCAGTAATTATCAAAGTATCTTGATTGCATGTTTGATCAACTTCAGACTGCAGAAGTTAGTAAAAATCAATTTCTTCATCTTTGGCCTTAGTGGTTGGTGCATAAATTTGAATAATAGTTGTATTAGCTGGTCTTCCTTGTAGGTGTATGGATATTATCCTATCACTGACAGCATTGTACTTCAGCATAGATCTTGAAATGTTCTTTTCGAGAATGAACGCGACACCATTCTTCTTCAATTTGTCATTCCCAGCATAGTAGACCACATGATTGTCTGATTCAAAATGGCCAATACCAGTCCATTTTAACTCACTACTGCCTAGGATATCGATGCTTATGCATTCCATTTCATTTTTGACAACTTACAATTTTCCTAGATTCATACTTCACACATTCCACTTTCTGATTCCTAATGGATGTTTGCAGCTGTTTCTTCTCATTTTCAGTCTTGCCACACAAGCAAATGAAGATCCTGAAAGTTTGACTCCATCCATGTCATTAAGGTTGACTCCACTTTAAGGAGGCAGCTCTTCCTGATCATCTTTTGAGTGCCTTCCAACCTGAGGGGCTCATCTTCTGGCACTGTATCAGACAATGTTTCGCTACTGTTCTTATGTTTTAACTGGCCAGTTTTTTCAAATGTAGACTGCAAAGTCCTTCTTCCTAGTCTGGAAGCTCTGCTGAAAAATTCTACTGAGTGACCCTGCTGGTGTTTGAAATACTGGTGGCAAAGCTTCCAATATCACAGCAGTACACAAGCTACCACAGTACAACAAACTGACAGATATCAATGTATCAGCTTCCAGCATCACAGCAACACGCAATTCATTACAATACAATAAACTAACGGATGGTGAACTTTGATGATAGTATCTATGAAAAAATATTGCCCAATAAGTTCCACTATCTAGATTCCTGGAGCTACCTTAATTCCGGCCCTTTCCTAAGTCTGGCTGCTCAATTGCTTCTTGTACTTCATTGAAACACACCATATCGTTCCAATAAATTCTTTTATAGCTTAAATCAGTTAGATTCGGTTTTGCTTGCTCGCAACCAAAGAATTCTGATTGATAACATTGGTCAATCAAATATGTGGTGCTGAATTTTTTAATGTCAATGAATTATTTTGATATTATGAAATTAAAATGCATATACATTATTAAAAGTTATCTATTTGGCAAGAATTTTATTTTTTAAAAGTTTAATGATTTGTATATGCATTAGGAAAAATGTACTATATTTTTTGAAATATTCTTTTTGTGAATTTTTTATCAACAGGAGAACCCTAATATTTAAGATCATCTAGGTACCAGTGGAGTTAATGAGATTTCTAATCTGAAACATTTGCAGAACAATGAAGAGAATAACTAGGGTAATATATATTTTAATACTAAAATGACATAGATGCCACAGACCCAAAACATAGAATTCACTAGGTGAATCAATTTAAATCAAATTCCTAATTTTTCTTTTGTATGAAGTTTGAATTTGGGCTTATTATTCTCAGTCTGTTTTAGCTCTTCCCCAAAAATCCACATACATCAGAGCTCTGGAGCCAGATACTGAATCAAAGGGACTATGAGGGCAAATATCACCAGGAATGAATCCATGGCTTTTGTGGTAACATTTGTGAATTGAGGAAAATCAGCTCTCTTTCCCAGGCTTAGTACATTTATACTTTTCTATTTTGACAGGGAGGAGTGGAGGATGGGTGAATGCTTGGTGCATAATGATGAATATTTAAGAACAATTTGTTTGTTCACTGAAACAACCCTGACATTTTAAATTACGTGGGCTTTTTTAGAACACTTTATTCTTCAATTTTTAATTATGAAGTGTATCATTCTTACAAAAGGACTATGTAAAATGTATCTGTAGAGTTTAAAGAATAATCACAAACTCCCATAGCATTTGAAAAACAGAACAATGCCAGTTTCTCAGAACCTCTGTGGTCCCCTCTCCCACAGAAGTACCTACCATCCTGTATTTTGTATTGGTCATTCCTTCGCTTTTGTTTATGGCTGTATCTCATATGTATGGATCTCTAAAGAATATATTGTACATATTCCTTTGTGACTTGCATCTTTCACTCAACATTGTTTTTTAGATTTAGATTACCTAATGTTAACCCTCAATGAAATGGATTGACATAGTGGCTGCAATAATGGGCTCAAACATAGCAACAACTGTGAGGATGGCCCAGGACTGGGCAGTGTTTTGTTCTGTTGTACATAGGGTCGCCATGAGTTGGAACCAACTTGACGGCACCTGACTAACTACCTAAGGCTGATGCACGTACCTGTAGTTAATTCATTTTTCCTTACTGTATAGTATTCCACTTTATAAGTATACTACAGTTTATCCATCCTACTGTTATCTATCGATTTTTAAGCTTAAGAATAAGGCTGCTATGAACATGTTTTCCAATGAACATGTGCAAGAGTATCTTTATGGTACATATTGTGAATGGAATTGCAGGATTACACGGTGTGCATAAGTTCAACTCTACTAGGAAATGTAAATGTTTTTCAGCATGGTTGTGCCAATTTGTGTTCCCGCAAGGAGGAGATAGTTTCTATAGCTCCATTGTCGCACTCCACCAGACCAGCAGCAGGTTTGTCTCTAAGGGACACGGGTCAGTTCCAAAAAAAGGGGCAGTAAAAGCCAGGTAAATCAGACAAGGCTTTATTAGGGAACTTACACACAGAGATTGCCGCCAGAAATCTCACCACAGACAGCAAAGCACTAACAGTCACCAGGGCAGAGGTCTGTGCAAAATAGTGAGGATTGGGTGTTTATACACCCTGTTATCTAATGCTACCGCTTAGGGAGAACAACATGCGTACCTGCAGAGTAGTCTAAACAATGGTTAATGGGGTTGTTTTTGTACTAGTTAATGGGTCTCAATTGATGTTACCATGGAGTTACGTGTTTTGTTTTGTTTTTTTCTTGGTTCAGGACACTGCTTGGTCAGGTACTCTGTTTTTTCCCCATAGTCCTTTATAGGGAAGATCTGTCTTGTATTGTTCAGGGCTTTCTCATCCATACCCTTGGATTGAGGAGAGACAACATGGTTCAATGGCCTGGTGCCTCTCTCTCTTTCCCCAAAGGGATAGCAAAATGATGGGGTCTCACACCACATGATCACTTGTTTGCCTGTGAGTTTTTCCCATGTGATGCTAATAGGAGTAAGTTCCCTTTTCATGACAGGGAGTGATGGACTTTAATTTTTGCCTATCTGCTAAGTGTACAATGGTAGCCGTGGCAGCTAGCAACCAAGATGGTCCTCAGTCATTCTTGCCTCCTGGTAGCCATTCTTATAAAATAAATTGCGGAGTATTTTCTCATTTTCTTTTTTTTTTTTTCTTTTTTCTTTATTGTGTTTTAGATGAAGGTTTACAACAAACTAGTTTCTAATTAAACAGTTAGTACACATATTGTTTTATGACATTGGTTAACAACCCTATGACATGTCAACACTCTCCCTTCTCAACCTTGGGTTCCCTATTATCAGCTTTCCTGTCCCCTCCTGCCTTCTAGTCCTGTCCCTGGGCTGGTGTGCCCCTTTAAACTTGTTTTGTTTTATGGGCCTGTCTGATCTTTGGCTAAAAGTTGAACCTCAGGAGTGACTTCATTATTGAGCTAAAAGGGTGACCGGGGGCCATACTCTTGGGTTTTCCCAGTCTCTGTCAGGCCAGTAAGCCTCGTCTTCTTTTGTGAGTTAAAATTTTGTTCTACATTTTTCTACAGCTCTTCTGGGACCCTCTATTCTGATCCCTGTCAGAGCAGTCAGTGGCGGTAGCCGGGCACCATCTAGTTGTACTGGACTCAGTCTGGTGGAGGCTGTGGTAGATGTGATCCATTAGTCCTTTGGATAATCTTTCCCTCATATCTTTAGTTTTCTTCATTCTCCCTTGCTCCCGAAGGGGTAAGAACAGTGGAGTATCTTAGACGGCCACTCACAGACTTTTGAGACCCCAGACGCTACTCACCAAAGTAGAATGTAGAACATTTTCTTTATAAAATATGTTATGCCAATTGAGATAGATATTCCCTGAGACCATGGTCCCCACAGTGCTCAGCCCAGTAATTTGGTCCCTCATGGAGTTTGGATGTGTCTACGGAGCTTCCATGACCTTGCCTTCTGCAAGTTATGCTGGCTTCCCCAGTATAGTGTACTGTCTTACCCTTCACCAAAGTTACCACATACCTATTTTCTATTTAGTGTTTTTCCATCCCCACTCCTCCCCTCCCTCATAACCATCGAAGATTATTTCTTTTTGTGTGTAAACCTTTTCGGGAGTTTTTACAGTAGAGGTCTCATACAATATTTGTCCTTTTGTGATTGACTTATTTCACTCAGCGTAATGTCCTTCAGCTCCATCCATGTTATGAGATGCTTCACAGATTCATCATTATACTTTGTCATTGCATAATACTCCACTGTGTGTATGTACCATAGTTTGTTTATCCATTCATCTGTTGATGGGCATCTAGGTTGTTTCTGTCTTTTTTGCTATTGTGAACAATGCTGCAATGAACATAGGTGTGCATATGTCTATTCGTGTGACGACTCTTGTTTCTCTAGGATATATTCCTAGGAGTGGGATTGCTAGATCATATGGTATTTCTATTTCTAGCTTTCTAAGGAAGTGCCATATTGTTTTCCAAAATAGTTGTATCATTTTTCATTCCTACCAGCAGTGCATAAGAGTTCCAATCTCCTCGAAGCCTCTGCAACATTTGTTATTTCCTATTTTTTTGATTCGTGCCAGTAATGCCAGGGTGAGATGGTATCTCATTGTGATTTTGATTTGCATTTCTCTAATGGCTAGTGATCACAAGCATTTTTTCATGTGTGTGTTGGCCACTTGAATGTCTTCTTTGGTGAAGTGTCTGTTTATTTCCTTTGCTTGTTTTTTAATTGGATTATTTGTCTTTTTGTTGTTGAGGTGTTGGATTTTCTTGTAGATTTTAGAGATTAGAACTCTGTCTGATTTGTAATGTCCAAATTTCTTTTTTCCAGTCTGTAGGTTCTCTTTTTACTCTTTTGGTGAAGTCTTTTGATGAGCGTAAGTGTTTGATTTTAGAAGATCCCAGTTATCTAGCTTATCTTCCAGAGTTTGTGTGTTGTTGGTTATGGTTTGTATCCTGTTAATGCCATGTATTAGGGCCTCTACCATTGATCCTATTTTTTCTTCTATGAATTTTAGAATTTTTGGCTTTATATTTAGGTCTTTGGTCCATTTTGAATTAGTTTTTGTGTATGGTGTGAGGTGTGGGTCCTGTTTCATTTTTTTGCAGATGGACATCCAGCTTTGCCAGCACCATTTGTTAAAAAGACTGTCTTTTCCCCCATTTGACAGACTTCGAGCCCTTCTCAAAGATCAGGTGACCATAGGTGGTTGGATTTACATCTGGGTTCTCAATTCTGTTCCCTTGGTCAATGTATCTGTCGCCATACCAGTACCAGGCTGTTTTGACTACTGTAGCCGTACAGTAGGTTCTAAGGTCAGGTAGTGCGAGTCCTCTTAATTTATTCTTCTTTTTCAATAGTGCTTTACTTATCCAGGGCTTCTTCCCTTTCCATATAACTTTAATGATTAATTTTTCCATATCGTTAAAGATTGCTGTTAGCATTTGGATCAGGATTGCATTATATTTGTAAATCACTTTGAGTAGAATTGTCATTTTCACAATGTTGAGTCTACCTGTCCATGAGCATGGTATGGTTTTTCCATTTATGTAGATATCTTTTGGTTTCTTGCAGTAGTGTCTTGTAGTTTTCTTTGTATAGGTCTTTTACATCTCTGGTTAGATTTATTCCTAAGTATTTTATTTTTTTAGATCCTATTATAAATGGTATTTTTTTCCTGATTTCCTTTTCATCATTCTCTTTATTGGTGTATAGGAATCCAACTGATTTTTGTATGTTTATCTTGTATCCCTCTACTCTGCTGAATCTTTCTATTAGTTTCAGTAGTTTTCTCATGGAGTCTTTTGGGTTTTCTATGTATAGTATCATGTCATCCACAAACAGGGACAGTTTAACTTCTTCATTACCAATTTGGATGCCCTTTATTTCTTTTTCTTGCCTTATTGCTCTAGCTAGGACTTCCAGCACAATGTTAAATAGGAGTGGTGATAAAGGGCATCCTTGTCTTGTTCCTGTTCTCATGGGGAATGTTTTCAGCCCCTCTCCATTAAGAATGTTGTTGGCTGTTGGTTTTGTATAGATGCCCTTTATTATGTTTAGGAATTTCCCTTCTATTTGTATTTTATTGAGCGTTTTTATCAGGAATGGGTGTTGGACTTTCGTCAAATCCCTTTTCTGCGTTGATTAAGATGAACGTGTGATACTTTTCTTTTATTTATGTGGTGGACTATGTTAATTGATTTTCTAATATTGAACCATCCTTGCATACCTGGTATGAATCTCACTTGGTGGTGGTATATATATATATATGTATATACTTTTTTTTTGATATGATGCTGAATTCTATTGGCTAGAATTCTGTTGAGAATTTTTGCATCTATATTCATGAGAGATATTGGTCTGCAATTTTCTTTTTCTGTGATGTCTTTACCTGATTTTGGTATTAGGGTTATGCTGGCTTCATAGAATGCATTTGGAAGTATCCTTTCTGTCTTAGTCATCTAGTGCTGCTCCAACAGAAATACCACAAGTAGACGGCTTTTAACAAGAGAAATTTATTCTCCCATAGTTCAGTAGGCTACAAGTCCAAATTCAGGGCATCAGCTCCAGAAGGCTTACTCTCTCTCTCTCTGTCGGCTCTGGAGGAAAGTGCTTGTCATCAGTCTTTCCTTGGTCTGGGAGCATCTCAGTGCAGGAACCTCAGGTCCAAAGGACACGCTCTGCTCCTGGCACTGCTTTCTTGTGGTATGAGGTTTTCATGTGTCTCAGCTCGTGTCTCTCTTTTATATCTCAAAAGAGATTGCAGTAAGACACTATCTGATCTTTTCAACCTCATCAGTATAACCTCATTACAGTGACAGAGTTTACAACACATAAGGAAATCACATCAGATAACACAATCATACGATTCTGGGAATCATGACCTAGCAAAGTTGCTACACCCATTTTTGGAGGGACACAATTCAATCCATGACACCCTCCTTTTCTATGTTCTGAAATAGTTTGAGTAGTACTGGTGTAAGCTTTTCTCTGAATGTTGGGTACAATTCTGCAGTGATGCCATCTGGTCAGAGTTTTTTTGTTGTTGTGGGAGTTTTTTTTTTAATTACCTTTTCAATCTCCTCTTGTTATGGGTCTGTTCAGATTTTCAACATCATTTTGTGTTAGTTTGGGTAGGTAGTGTGTTTCTATAAATTTTTCCATTTCCTCTAGGTTTTCAAATTTGTTAGAGTACAGTTTTTCATAGTACTCTGTTATGATCCTTTTTATTTCGGTCAGGTCTGTTGTAATGTTCCCCATTTCATTTCTTATTTGGGTTATTTGTGTTCTCTCCCATTTTTCTTTTGTCAGTTTGGCCAGTGGTTTGTTGATTTTGCTGATCCTTTCAAAGAACCAACTTTTGGTTTCATTGATTCTTTTTTCTTTTTTTTATTGTTGTAGTTAAATGACGTTTACATTTCAAGTTAGTCTCCCATACAAAATTTTATACATACATTGTTATGTGACCCTAATTGCTCTCCCCATTCTGCGACAGCACACTCCTCCTTTCAGCCCCTGATTCCCCATGTCCATTTAACCAGCTGTTAACCCTCTCTGCCTTCCCATCTCACCTCTGGACAGAAGCTGCCCCTTTGTTCTCTTGTATCTACTTGACTAAGAGGCACACTCTTCACGAGTATCACTTTATGTCCCACAGTCCAGTCCAATCCCTGTCTGAAGAGTTGGCCTCACAAATTGTTTTAGTTCTGGGCTGATAGAGGGTGCAGGGACCATGCTTTCCGGGGTACCTCCAGTCTCAATCAGACCATTAAGTCTGGTCTTCTTACTAGAATTTGAGTTCTGCAACCCATCTTTCTGCTGCTCCATCAGGGACTCTCTGTTGTGTTCCCTGTCAGGACGTTCATTGGTGGTAGCCGGGCACCATCTAGTTCTTCTGGTCTCAGGCTGATGAGGTCTCTGGTTTATGTGGCCCATTCTGTCTCTTGGGCTAATGCTTTCTTTGTGTCTTTGGTGTTCTTTGTTCTCCTTTACTCCAGGTGGTTGGGATCAATTGATGCATCTTAGATGGCCACTTGCTTGCTTTTAAGACCCCAGATGCCACTCACCAAAATAGGATGCAGAACATTTTCTTAATAAGCTTTGTTATGCCAGTTGACATAGATGTCCCCTGAAAGCGTGGTCCCCAGACCCCTACCCCTTCTACTCTGCCTCTCAAAGTATTTGATTGTATTGAGGAAACTTCTTAACTTTGGTTTAGTCCAGTTGTGCTGACTTCCTGTATAGTGTGTGCTGTCCTTCCCTTCACCTAAGATGATTCTTACCTACTATCTAGTTAGTGAATAACCCTCACCCTCCCTCCCCACCCCTGTAACCACCAAAGAATGTTTTCTTCTGTGTTTAAACCTTTTCTTGAGTTCTTATAATAGTGGTCTTATACAGTATTTGTCCTTCTGTGTAGTTAATGTTTTATATTTGTCTCTTTCTTTTTTTTTTTTTGATGTGTGCATCTATTGCTGTAAATTGACCTCTGGGCATTGCCTTTGCTGTGTCCCAGATGTTTTGGTATGATATGTTTTCATTCTTGTTTGATTCTAGGAATTTTTTTATTCCGTCTTTGATTTCTTCTATTACCCAGTAGTTTTTAAGCAGGATTTTATTCAGTTTCTATGTGATTGATTTTTTTTTTTCCTTGCTCTTCCTGTTGTTAATTTCTATTTTGATGGCCTTGTGATCACAGAAGATACTTTGTATTATCTCAGTGTTTTGGATTTTGTTGAGGGTTGCTTTGTGGCCTATGATGTGGTCTGTTCTGGAGACAGACTGGAGTTGGAAAAGAATGCATACTTTGCTGTAGTTGGGTGGAGTGTTCTATACATGTCTATGAAGTCAAGTTGGCTGATTGTGGCCTTTAGATCTTCAGTATCTTTGTGGAGTTTCCTTCTAGATGTTCTGCCCTTTACCAAAAGTGGTGTGTTGAATCTTCTACTATTATTGTGGAAATATCAGTTTCTCTTTTCAGTGCGTTAGAGTTTGTTTTATGCATTTTGGAGCCCTGTCATTGGATGCATAGATATTTATTATGGTTATGTTTTCTTGATGGATCATCCCTTTAATCATTATATAATGCCCTTCTTTGTCTTTTATGGTGAATTTTGTTTTAAAGTCTGTTTTATGTGAGATTAATATTGCCACCTCTGCTCTTTTTTGGTAGTTGTTTGCTTGATACATTTTTTTTCCATCCTTTGATTTTTAATAAATATATGTTTTTGTTTCTAAGGTGTGTCTCTTGTAGATAGCGTATTGATGGGTCCTTTTTTTTTTATCCATTCTGTCACTCTCTGTCTCTTTATGGGTACATTTAGGCCATTTATGTTCAGTGTAATTATAGATGTGAGTTTACTGCTGCCATTTTGTAGTGTGCTTTCTTTTTTTGTGGTGCTGACATTCTCTTTGTTCCTCTTTCTCTCCTGTGCTGAATTCCTTGTTTTTAGATTTTTTTCATTTCTTTGGTTTTTGTAGATTTTGTGTACTGAGACTTTATATTTTTCTTCTTTATTTTGATAAGTAGGTTTGTTAACTTTCTTTGTGGTTACCTTGAAATTTACACTTATCTTCCTAAGTTTGTACTAGTCTTTTATTACTTGATATCGCTCTGCCTTCCTCTCCATGTGAAAGTCCTATATCTACACCATTTATTCCCTCTTTTATTGTTATGAAATTGCTGTCATTTACAGATTAAACTCTCTGCTTCCTTGTTGTAAATCTTTTAGTTTTGTTTAAACCTTGAGAGTTCATTACCTAGTCTGGTGTCTGGTTGAAGCAGTCTTGCATCCTAGATTCAGGCTGTTATCTGTTGTTTGTTCTTAAACTGAAGGGCTCCTTTTAATAGTTCTTGTAAGTTTGGTTAGATTTTTACATATTCCCTTAATTTCTGTTTATCTGGAAATGTCCTA
Organism: Dugong dugon; assembly: GCA_030035585.1. Classification (NCBI taxonomy): domain Eukaryota; kingdom Metazoa; phylum Chordata; class Mammalia; order Sirenia; family Dugongidae; genus Dugong; species Dugong dugon. The sequence goes on along the minus strand of CM057464.1, from coordinate 138,954,450 downwards.
ATTTCACCATCATATTTGAATGAGAGTTTTGTAGGATATATTATTCTTGATGGTAATTTTTTTCTTTCAAGGTTTTATATATGTCATCCCATTGCTTTCTTGCCTGCATGGTTTCTGCCAAGTAATCTGAGCTTAGTCTTATTGTTTCTCCTCTATGAGTGACTTTTTGTTTTTCTCGAGCTGTTGTCAGGATTCTTTCTTTGTCTTTGTTTTTAGCAAGTGTGAGTATGATATGCCTTGGCGATTTTCTTTTGTGGTCTATCCTTATGGGGTTCATTGAGCTTCTTGGATGGTCAGCTTTTTGTCTTTATGATATTAGGGAAGTTTTCCATCAGCAATTCTTCAATGATCCTCTCTGTGTTTTCTGTTTTCTCCCGTTGTTCTAGAACTCTGATCACTCGATAATTTTTGCTTTTGATTGTATCCCACCTAATCCTCAAGGTTTCTTAATTTTGCTTCATTCTTTTTTCTGATTTTTTCTCAAATAGAGTTTATTCAAGTGTTTGTCTTCAATTTCACTGATCCTGTTTTCCATCATTTCAAACCTGCTCCTCAATCCTTCTGTGACACTGTCCATTTCTGAAATTTTGTTGTTTATCTTTTGGATTTCTAATTGTTGCTTTTGTATGATTTCTAGTTGTGAATTTATTTTAGCATTTTGTTCCTGTATTATTTTCCTGAATTATTCCAATTTTTGTCTGTATTTTCTATGAATCTGTCTGCCTTTTCCATGAATTTGTCTATTTTTTGATCATTTTTGTCTGCTTTTTGCTTCAAATCTTGGATATCTCTGAATATTGTAGATTTAAATTCCTTATCAGGTAGTTCCAGTGCCTCTTTTTCTACTGGAAAGTCATCTGGTGTTTTATTTTGGACACCTACTGGAACCATTCTGTCCTTTTTTTAATATGTTTTGATACTGTCTTCAATATCAAAATTGTAGTTATTTTCTTCCTTTATTGATTCTAGACTTGTTTGTTTCATCCTGCTTTTTTGTTTTATTTGGTTATACCTGAGCGGGGGGGTTGGGGGTGGGCTGTGCGTTCTGTATTGTTTGCTTCTCTGTGGGCACAATACTTTTCACCTCCTTGTCCAGTGGGCAGGACCAGTTGCTCAGCTATGGTGTAGCAGGAGAGCAGGTCCAGCTTATGGGAGGGGCTGTGATGGGTTGTATGTGGCATGTACTAGGGCTGACAGGGGGATCGGGAATTGGTGCAGGCCAGGTTCCAGTAAGCCATGCCTGTGCTACTCAGGGGTGTGGTGCTCAGTGCACCATGCAAGTAGGCAGGAAGGAGAGGGGAGATTGTGGTGTGTTAAGCTAAGATGGGTATGGGAATGTGGAGAGAGAAACAGGAGCAAAAAACAAACAAAAACTAGTGCTAAGGGAGCTTGCCATTGGAGTGGAGATATGAGAAACTGAGACATGGAGAAAATCAAAAATAAAAATAAATAAATAAAAATTAGGGGAAAAAAAGAAAAGAAAAACCCCCAGGGATCCCACCAGTGAGGCTGCAAATACCAGGGAAGTGGCTCCCAGGCCACAAAGTATAGCCTGGCTAGAAGGGATAGAGATGCCACATAGCGCCAGGTATTCAGGTGACAGGAAAAGAAGGTAAGTATAGAGATACAAGAAAGTGAGAAATGAAGAAAAGGAAAAAAGAGAGAGAATAAAAGAAATGCCCCCAGGGATCCCACCAGTGGGGCTGCACAGACCAAGGATGTGGCTCCCAAGCTTCACAGTACAGCCCAGCTAAAAGGGGTTCCCAAGCCACGAAAAGAAAAAGAAAACAAAACAAAGCAAAACAAAAAAGCCCCAGGGATCCCACCAGCATGGCGGCACAGGCCAGGGAAGCAGTTCCCCAGTCGAGTGGCACTTCACAGCCTTTCAAGAAAAAGTAAAGATGGCACACAGAGCCAGGTGTTCAAGAGAAAGTAGGAGGAGGTGGTGAGCGGCAAAGAAGAAACCAAAAGAAGCAGGAAAAAGCAACACCAGCAACAAAAAAATGGTACTCAGAGAGCTGGCCAGTGTGGGCAGGGCGAATCCAAGTGGCACAGGGCCAAAACCGGTGCCTCCTGGCCAAGAGACTACAGCCAGTGGGAAGCAGAGGAGGGTGAGGGGAAGAAGGGTGGAGGGTGGAAAATCGTATATCACTGGTTACCGGTTGTTCTGTCTCCTGCTAGAAGCTCCGGGAAGCTACTTTCCCATACTCCCTGTACGCTGATCTCTGATGTGGGTGGAGCAAATCCAAGCAGCATAGACCCTGCACTTCTTGGCCGGCTAAGCGACCACAGCCAGCTATGAAGGGGCAGAGGTCAAGCAGGAGGGACAAGGAAGAGAGGTGGGAAAGCATATATCGCTGGTTACCAGGTGCTCTGTCTCCTGCTGGGAGCTCTGCGAAGCTGCTTTCCCGTACTCCCTGTCCATGGATCTCCGACAGGAGTCCAAGATGGCGAATTCGTGCTGTGTTAGCTTATAAGGGACCTTCGTATGTATCTCTCCTCACTCTCTGTTCTCTGTCAGTTTCTTATTCCATTCAGTGGTTGGCTGAGTTCTTTATCTCTTCATTTGACACTTATGGTTCCAGGATTGATGTTTGTCTCCGTTTTACTTAGTTTTTTAGGTCTTTGATATGGAAGGACAGCGTGGTGCTTGTGTCTATAGAGCCATGTTGGCTCTGCTTCCTATTTTCTCATTTTCTCTTCTCTGAAAGAGTTTGAGTAAGATTGCAATTATCTGAAGATCTTGCTTTGTGCAAAGATTTTTAACTTCTAATTTCATTTCTTTAATGGTTATAGGACTATTCAGATTCACTTTTCTTCTTGAGACTGACTTAGCAAATTGTATTTTATAAGAATGTATCCATTTCATGTAGGTTTAAAATTTATTGGTATTTTTTTCATAAGAAACCTGTGACATCTATAGTTATATCCCTCTTTTCACTCATGATATTATTTATTTGAGCAGACTCTCCCTTTTTTCTTAATTTTCCAGAGATTTACTACCTATAGTCTTTTCAAAGAAACAACTTTGGACTATGTTGATCTATTTTATGTTTGTTTTCTACTTCATTATTTTCTGCTCAAATTTCATTATTTTCTTCCTTCTATGTCCTTTGTGTTTATTCTCCTGTTCTTTTTCTAACTTAAAAAACTCAGTAATTTTAAGTCTTTTTTCTTTTCTAATATAAGTTTTCTCTAAGTATCACTTTATTTGTATCCCCAAAGATTTGATGGGTAGTACTTTTAATATTAGGAGCCCTGGTGACACAGTAAGGAATACTGGTGGTGCAGTGGTTAAAGTGCTAGGCTGCTAACTGAAAGGTTGATGGTTCCAACTCACCAGCCTCTCCAGGAGAGAAATATGTGGTTGTCTGATTCTGTAAAGATTACAGCCTTGGAAACCCTATGGGGCATTTCTACTCTGTCCTATAGGGTCGCTATGAGTCAGAATTGACTCGATGGCAAAGTGTTTTTTTGTTGGGGAGGGATTTGTTAAAGATGTCCCAAGGATCCCTGGTGTTACAGTAGTTAAGAGCTAGGCTGCTAACTGAAAGGTTGGCAGTTCAAACCCACTAGCTGTTCTGCAGAGAAAGATGTGGCAATCTGATCCTGTAAAGATTACATCCTTGGAAATCCTATGGGGAAGTTCTACTCTGTCCTAAAGGGTTTGCATGAGTCAGAATAAACTTGATGGCAGTGGGTTTTGGCATGTGTCATGGTTTGAATTATGTCCCCAAAAAATGTGTGTATCAACTTGGCTGGGCTATGATTCCCAGAAATGTGTTTGGCTTCCATTTTGTGATTGTAATCTTATGTTAAAGAGGATTAGGGTGGGATTGTAACACCACCCTTACCCAGGTCACATCCCTGATCCAATGTAAAGGGAGTTTCCCTAGGGTGTGGCCTGCCCCAGCTTTTACCTCACAAGAAAGGAAAGCAAGCCAAGAATTGGGGGACCTCATACCACCAAGAAAGAAACACCAGAAGCAGAGTGCGTCCTTTGGACTCGAGGTTACTGTGCAGAGAAGCTCCTAGTCCAGGGGAAGACTGATGATGACAAGGACATTTCTCCAGAGCCGACAGAGCGAGAAAGCCTTCCCCTGGAGCTGACGCCCTGAATTTGGACTTCTAGCCTACTAGACTGTGAGAAAATAAATTTCTCTTTGTGACAGTGATCCACTTGTGGTATTTCTGTTAGAGCAGCACTAGATGACTAAGACAGGGTGGCAGAGTAGTTAAGTACTCGGCTGCTAACCAAAAGCTTTTTCAAACCCACCAGCCACTCTGCAAGGGAAAGATGTGACAGTCTGCTTCTGTAAAGATTTACAGCCTCAGAAACTCTATAGGGGCAGTTCTACTCTGTCCTATAGGGTGGCTATGAGTCAGAATCAACTCAATGACAGTAGGTTTGGTTTGGGTTGGGTTAGTTTTACCATTGCTCAGATCTTAATATTTTCTAATTTCTGTTTTGTTTTGTTTTTTCTTTTGACCCTCAGAAGTGTTTAAATATCAAAATGTATGGGATTTTCCTAGTTATATTTGTTTGATGATTCCTAATTTAACAGAATTATAGTTAGAGAAAGTGATCTATACTATGTCAGTCCTTTCACTTAAGGTGGTTTTATACACAGTGGATGTGGAAACTCTGGTTGTGACATAGCACGTTGTCAAATGTCAAAAATGTTTCCTGTGTGCTTCAAAAATGTGTGTATTACAATTTGAGGGGTTAAATTTGTTGATTTTGATCTTTAAATCTTCTATAACCCTACAGACATTCTGTCCACCTTATCTATCATTTATATGAGAGACATTTAATGTCTTCCACTGAGCTTGTGGATTTAACAATTTATCTTTTTAGTTCTGACCATTTTTTACTTATATATTTTGAGACTTTACTATGTGCATTCAAGTTTTGACTTGTTATATCATGAAGAAATTGAAGACTTTTACCAACTTCTGCAGTCTGAAATTGATCAAATATGTAATCAAGATGCATTAACAATTACTGGTAACTGGAATGCGAAAGATGGAAATGAAGAAGAGGAATCAGTAGTTGGAAAATACAGCCTTGGTTATAGAAATGATGCCAGAGATCACATGATAGAATTTTGCAAGACCAACAACTTATTCATTCCAAATACATTTTTTCAACAACACAGATGGTGACCTTACACATGGACATCGCCAGACGGAATACACAGCAATCAAATTGACTACATCTGTGGGAAGAGATGATGGAGAAGCTCAATATCATTAGTCAGAACAAGGCCAGGGGCCAACTGTAGAACAAACCATCAATTGCTCATATGTAAGTTACAGTTGAAGCTGAAGAAAATTCAAACAAGACCACAAGAGCCGAAGTACAACCTTGAGTATTTCCCTCTGAATTTAGAGACCATTCTCAAGAATAGATCTGATACACTGAACTCGAATGAGACCATTCTCAAAAATAGATTTGATACACTGAACACTAATGACCAAAGACCAGACAAGTTGTGGGATGACATAAAGGACATCATACATGAAGAAAGCAAAAGGTCATTTAAAAGACAGGAAAGAAAGAAAAGACCAAAATGTATGTCAAAAGAGACTGAAACTTGCTCTTGAAAGTAAAGTAGTTAAAGCGAGTGGAAGAAATGATGAAGTAAAAGAGCTGAACAGAAGATTTCACAGGGTGGCTCAAGAAAACAAAGTAAAGTATTGTAATGAAATGTTCAAAGACCTGGAGATAGAAAACCAAAAGGGAAGAACACACTTGGCATTTCTCAAGCTAAAAGAACTGAAGAAAATATTCAAGCCTCAAATTGCAATATTGAAGGATTCTCTGAGTAAACTATTGAATGACACAGGAAGCATCAAAAGAAGATGGAAGGAATACGCAGAGTCACTGCACCAAAAAGGATCTGGTAGAAGTTCAACCATTTCAGGAGGTAGCATATGATCAAGAACCGATGGTATTAAATGAAGAAGTCCAAGCTGCACTGAAGGCATAGACAAAACTCCAGGAATTGGCAGAATACCAATTGAGATGTTTCAACAAATGGGTGCAATGCTGGAAGCACTCACTTGTCTATGTCAAGAAATTTGGAGACAGCTACCCGGCCAAATGACTATAAGAGATCCATATTTGTGCCCATTCCAAAGAAAGGTGATCCAACAGAATGTGGAAATTATCAAACAATATCATTAATATTGCATACAAGTAAAATTTGCTGAAGATAATTCAAAAATGGTTGCAGCAGTACATCGACAGAGAGCCGCAGAGAAATTCAAGCTAGATTCAGAAGAGGATGTGGAAGGAGGGATATCATTGTTGATGTCAGACATATCATGGCTGAAAGCAAAGAATACCAGAAAGATGTTAAGCTTTGTTTTGTTGACTATGCAAAGGCATTTGACTATGTGGATCGTAGCTAATTATGGATAACATTGCAAAGAATGGGAATTCCAAAACACTTAATTGTACTCGTGAGGAACCTGCACATAGATCAAGAGGCAGTCATTCGAATAGAACACGGGGATACTGTGTGGTTTAAAGTCAGGAAAAGTGTGCATCAGGGTTGTATCTTTCACCGTAACTTATTCAGTCTATATGCTGAGCAAATAATCTGAGAAACTGGACTATATGAAGAACAGGGCATCAGGATGGGAGGAATACTCATTAATAACCTGCATTATGCAGATGACACAACCTTGCTTGCTGAAAGTGAAGAGGACTTGAAAGACTTACTGATGAAGATCAAAGACCACAGCTTCAGTATGGATTACACCTCAGCATAAAGAAAACTAAATTCCTCACAACTGGACCAATAAGCAACATCATGATAAACAGAGAAAAAATTTAAGTTGTCAAGGATTTCATTTTACTTGGGTCCACAATCAACATCTATAGAAGCAGTAGTCAAAAAATCAAATGACGTATTGCATTGGGCAAATCTGCTGCAAAAGACCTCTTTAAAGTGTTAAAAAGCAAAGATGTCACCTTGAAGACTAAGGTGCGCCTGACCCAAGCCATGGTATTTTCAATCGCCTCATATGCATGCGAAAGCTGGGCAATAAATAAGGAAGACTGAAGAAAAATTGATGCCTTTGAATTGTGGTGTTGGTGAAGAATATTGAACATACTACAGACTGACAAAAGAACGAACAAATCTGTCTTGGAAGAAGTACAGCCAGAATGCTCTTTAGAAGCGAGGATGATGAGACTGTGTCTCACGTACTTTGGACATGTTATCAGGAGGGATCAATCCCTGGAGAAGAACATCATGCTTGGTAAAGTAGAGGGTCAGTGAAGAAGAGGAAGACCCTCAACAAGATGGACTGACACAGTGACCGCAACAATGGGCTCAAGCATAACAAGGATTTTGTGAGGATGGCACAGGACCGGGCAGTGTTTCATTCTGTTGTACATAGGGTCGCTATGAGTCGGAAACTACTCAACGACACCTAATAACAACAACGTTTACATATGTCTCTTGTGGAGCATATACAGCAGAATTTTATTCATTTTTATTTAGTGTAACAAAATTTGCCTTTAACTAGAATGTTATTTTGATTATTTATATATTGGATTTATCTCTAGCATGCTATCATGTGCTTTTTATTTGTCTTACTTTCTCTGTTTTGCTTTTTATTTTTAACCTTCTTGCCTCCTTTTAGATTACTTAAGACTTGGTTTTGGTTTTGGTTTTCCCCATTCCATTTTCCCCTCTATTGACTTGGAAGTCATACTATTTCTCACCTTTTAATGGAGTCCCTGGATGGCGCAAAGGGTTAAGTATTTATTACTACCTGAAAGGTTGGTGGATTGAACCCACCCAGAGGTGCCTCAGAAGACAGGCCTAGCATTCTGCTTCTAAAAGGTCACAGCCTTGAAAACCCTATGGAGCAGTTCTACTCTGTACACATGGGTCTTCATGGGTCGGAATAAACTCAACAGCAACTAACAACAACAACAATGGCAACTCAAGCTATTTTAACATAAACACTTAAAAAAATAAACTTAATCAATATCTTCTTCCCCTCTGAATAATGTAACAGCCTTAGAAATCTTTTAAATCCTCACTTTTTCCTACCTTATATACTAGTTTCTAATACTTTAGTTCTACCTTGTTTTCCCCCCACAAATAAAACATTATTATTATTACTGGTTTTTTCTTTCTTTTTTAAATTTTATTTATTTTGTTGCTGTTGAAAATATACACAGCAAAACAGACACCAATTCAACCATTTCTACAGGTACAGTTCAGTGACATTGCTTACATTCTTCAAGTTGTGCAACCATTCTTACCATTTTCTGAGTTGTTCCTCCCCCATTAACATAAACTCACTGCCCCCTCAGTTTTCTATCTAATCTTTCAAGTTGCTGTTGTCAGTTTGATCTCATATAGATAGATCTTGAAAGAGCATAATGCTCAAGGCAGACATTTTTTATTAGTTAAGCTAAAGTACTGTTTGATTTTAAGAAGACTTCAGGGGTATTATTACTGTTTGTTTATACAGTCAATAGGTGTTTATATTTATCTACATATTTTTATCAATATTTTTGCTCCCCATTTCTTCTTGCATCTTTGATTTTCCAACTGGGATCATTTTTATTCTATCCAAGGTACATACTTTAGAATTTCCTTCTCCAAGCACATGTGTCAGAACATTTAGTGGCAACTCTCTCCGTGTCTATTTGTTTGGAGCCTGAGTCTCCCTAGAGAAGATTTGCATTCATCTCTGCCAGCCATCTATGGGCATCACCAACCAGGAACCACAGTATACTCTACACAGGAGGCTTTTTTCTACCACATGGGCAGCATGAGTTCAGGATACATGCCTATGTGAGCATCAGCATGGGATTATAAAATCCCTAGAGAGTTGTTTGTCCCTTCCACTCAGTGCCAAGGTCCAGACAAACCAGTGTCCTTGCTGCTCCTTCTGTGCAGGGGGTTTTACTTCTTTGTCCTGCATCTAAGAGGTGTAGCTCTTTGGGGAATCTCAGTTTTATGTGAATGTCTCAGATTAATTTTCCACTTGGGGCAGGCCCTAGGCTTCATCTCCTGCCCCCATACTCCATGCGTTGATCAATAGAATCTCAAGGTCTCCAAGGTTCGGCAGAAACCCTCACAGTGAAGATCAGTTTGAACCTGCTTACCTTCCAGAGAAGCATTCGTGGTGGTGCAATGGTTACGCACTCAGCTGCTAACTGAAAGGTTGGTGGTTCAAACCCACCAGTGGCTCCATGGCAGAAAAGACTTGATAATTTCCTCCTGTAAAGAATATAGCCTAGGAAACCCTAGGGGCAGTTGTACTCTGTCCTGTAGGGTCACTATGAGTTGGAATCAACTCAGTGGCATACAACAACAACAACTTCCCCGAGTTCCAGCTTTCATTTCTGTTTGGAAGGGCTTATTTCCTTACTTTCATGCTAAATTACTTGAGCATTTAAAAAAAAACAAAAAAAAAACCTTTAAAAACTATTTACCTAAAACAAACAAACAAATGTTGGTGAGGATGTGAAGAAATTGGAACTTTTATGTGTTGCTCTTGGAAATATAAAATGGTACAGCTGCTATGGAACAGTTTGATGGTTCCTCAAAAAGTTAAACATAAAACTACCATATGACCCAGTGATTTCACTCCTAAGTATAAACCCAAGAGACTTGAAAGCAGGAACACAAACAGACACACATACATTGCAGCGCTATCCACAATAACCTAAGGTGGAAACCACCTAAATTTCCATCAACAGATGAATAGATAAACAAACTGCGGTATATACACACAATGGAATATTACTCAGCCATAAAAAGAAGTGAAGTCCTGATCCATGCTACATGGATGAATCTTAGAAACATGCTGAGTCTAATAAGACAATCGCAAAAAGACAAATATTGTATAATCCTGTTCGTATGAAATATCTAGAACAAGCGGAGGTATAAAGACTTAAGTTTTATTAGTGATTACCAGGGGCAAGAGGGAGGGGGAAAGAGGGAGTCATTGTTTAGAAAGCAGTGAGTTTCTGCTTACGGTGATGCAAAATTTGGCAATGATTATTGGTGATAGTTGCAGATGATTAATATAAGTGATATTACTAAATTATACACATGAAAAACATTGAATTGACAAATGGTGTGTTATATATATCTTTGTTGTTGTTAGTTGCTATAAAAATGGTATGGGGGCAGTATCTGACCTCCTTCAGCCCCACAAGGGGGAAGGAGAACCAAGATCAACAGTGCAAGGCTGCCTCCCGTGAAGTGGAAGCCAGACAAGCCTCCTCTCTCCTCCATCTTTACTAATTCTGACACCAACCGTCCCTCACACAGCACTCTCTACTTCTCTGCTGGGTTCGATAATTCATTGCAATGGCCACAGAAAACTCACAGACCATACTCAAGATTATGGGGTCTATTAGGGAAGTAACAGTTACTATTCAGGCTCAGGAACACTCAGGATACAGTTCTTCCATCAGGACAGCCTCTTCCCAACCATGCTCACAGGCACACTTCTCCCCGGCCCTAGGCCTCTCCCCAAAGGCACTCAGCTTTTTCTCTTAGCCAGGAAGCCCACCACGCCATCTCCTGCTGCCGGGTCTCTCTGCCAAGTCTCTCCTGCCACTGCTTCTCACCATCTTCAGGGTTACAGCTTGTTCTCTCTCTCTTAGTCTCCTGCTTCCAGGAGCTTCTCAGCACAAGGATCCCGGGTCCAAAGGATGAGCTCTCCCCTCCTGGCTGTTCTTCCTTGGTGGTGGTAGGAGCCTCCTCTCTGCTCTGGAACTGGCTCTATTTTAAGGCAAAACTGGCCAGTTCCCTTTGTGGGCCACAATTACCCTATCACACAGTCCCGCCCAAACACCTGGGTGGAAGTTACAAGACCGTGGCTAGAAGGGACACACAAAAATAATCATACGTGTACATATAAATACATACATATGTAATATTGTTGTTGTAAAGATAGATATATATATATATCTACAACACAATAATAACATAGCTATATTAGTTCATCAATTGTGACATGCACTATCTTAATGTAAGATGTTAATAATAGTAGGGGAAACAGGATGAGGGATTGTGTGAACTCTGCACTATCTTCACAATTTTTCTGTAAATTTAAAATGATTCTAAAATTAAAAGTTTATTTTTAAAAACTTAAAATTTTAAAAAGAAACTATTTATCTGAGATTTTAGTGTTTCAAATAGGAAAGTAATTCTAGATAGCTCATCTATTATACCACACTATCATCAGGGCCTTGGTGGTTCAGTGGTAGAATTCTTGCCTTCCATCCTGGAGACATGGGTTCAATTTCCAGTCAATGTACCTAATGTGCAGCCACCAGCCATCTGTCAGTGGAGGCTTGTGTGTTGCTATGATACTGAACAGGTTTCAGCAGAGCTTCCACACTAAGATGGACTCGCAAGAAAGGCCTGGTAATCTGCTTCCAAAAATCACAGGGTTGCCATAAGCCAGGGGCCTGGCTCCAGGGCAACTAACAACCACACTGCCAGAAGTGGAAATATAAATTATCTTTCTAGCATTTTTTAATTAATTAAGGTAATTCTAGCATTTTAAATTAATTAAGGTAATTCAGAATAAATTAATAATACGATCCAGAATAAACTAAAAACTCACATGAAAAAGCCTGTGTAGGAACTGTGCTATAGAATGTAGTTGGCAGCAACAATTAATGGCATTTTCTTAAGTGCCAAACATTTTGCCAGGCTTGCACCTCTGAACACATGCTTTTCCTGAGAATTTGCTAATTCTCAAATCTCTGATGAAATTATCACTCATTGCTAACACAAAAATATCCACAATTAAGTATAAACAAGTAGAATCAAACGAGATTTACTATGACCCAGTTCTTCAACTCGGTGAGAAGTCTTAGACCAGGAATATTTATTAACAAGTTCTGTCTTTATTGCTTGATTTGGCTCTTTGTCCCCTGATGTTTTCAGCTCTCAATGTTGATTAAAATGAAGGGAGCATTATGTGAACATCTGCGTCCCAGTTCAACTCATCCTCTAAGCTTCTTACCATCAAGGGAAAAGTTAATTGAAATCTAATGTTACTAAAAGGTATAACTTAAAGCCAGGGTGGTGAATAGATTTCACCACAAGTGCCAGCTTTTCAACAATTGGTAATGACTACTTAGAGCATAGCGTTACAAAGGAATATAGGGCTACATCCCTGTTCAAAGGAAAAGAGAGCTGTAATCCATTAGACATGTCTCTCATAGGTGGGATAGGCAGGGCAAGGTAGTAGGGAGTGGCTAAGTGTGAGGAAATCAAGACTGAATAAGTAAGAAACTTGTAAATGAATAAAAAATAGCATTTACGATTGGCTTTATCTTTCTCTTCAAAAATGTAGGCTTGGAGTTCAGGAGTTATTGAGCCACATCTGGGCAAGTGTTGTAGCACCAGCTGACAATTTTAATGATCTTGTAGGGTTGGAGCCACATCAGAACCCCAAACAAGAGCCCTGGCCCCTAGCCAAGCCAGCCCAGTAGGAGTTAATGGGGTTTGCAGCCAACTAACTCATTGCAAATTCTATTGCATTTTCAACCATTGGTTAATAGGAGAAAAATACTTATAGAAAGGGGCAGGCAAGAAGCTGAAACTGATTCTGCACTGACCAGGGGCTGGCTAACAGAGGCTTGTTGTAGATTTATTCTTTATTATGAGAGAAATGATACACATTCTGATACTCAATGTCATTGAAACCTTCAGGGAACTTGGCATTTGTTGTTTCAGAAATGCCAAGAAACAAAAAACAAACAAATAAAGGAAAACAAAAAATAAAAGGAATGTGTTTATGGGGAGAAAACTTTTTTTAACTTTATTCTCAAAATGAAACATGATTATGTAGGAAAGATTATAAAAGATCATAAAAATATAATCAAGTTAGCTAGAAATGGAATTTTGTTCACTTACATGCTTTACTTGAAAAGTCAAGTGTAAATTACTATATTGTTCTTTCTTGTAAAACCTCCCTTCCAAATGCTATTTTGAGAATAAATTAAAGAAGAATAGATTTACCTATATTTCCCAATACTCACTGTACTATTTTTCTGTGTGGAAATGTAACTATAGCATAAAACACAATACAGGACTGTATTTTATGATCGAGTAGCTTAGATTATGAAAGTGTATGTGGTCCCACTTATATGAAATATCCAAAATAGGCAAATGCATAGGGACCAAAGTTTATTAGAGGTTGAGGTGGGGGGTGGGGAGGGAAGAAATGGGTGGCCCAATTGCTTAAGGGGTGCTGAATTTCTGTTGTTGTTAGTTACCATCAAGTCGATTTTGGATTCATAGTGTCCCCATATGATAGAGTAGAACTGCCCCATTGGGTTTCCTAGGCTATAATCTTTACAGAAGTGGATCACCAGGTCTCTCTCATGCACAGTGGCTGGGTGCGTTCCAACTGCAACCGCTCACTTAGCAGCCTGGTACTTAACCGTTGTACCACCAGGGCTCCTAGAGTTTGTTATCGGTGATGAAAAAAATTGGAAATAGACAGTGATGATAGTTGCACAAAAGTGTATGAGGGCCCTCCCTACACAGCAATCAAATCTTTGAAGAAAGAATAATGAAGACGTCTAAGACTGCTACCAGTCTGTCCAGTTTCCACAGGCAAAAGCTTAAAGAGTAGAATCCTGTTTCCACATTTATCAGGGTCTGTTGTTTGACCTGTTGGACCCTGAAACTTTTTTTTTTACCTATGTTTTATTTAATTAACCCAGAACAATCTTTTAGGAGAAATGTTTCAAGTCTGGCCAGCATTTAGAATCTTTATCTTCAGATGAAGTAAATAAGTCAGGAGGCGTACCCTTTCACCTTTGGTTTGGGAAATACCTGGGCATCAGCAAATACAAATACACTACCCTTATAGGGTAGGGGGTAGAGCTATATTCTGGGCTTTCATTTGGAATTCAAGTCAGAGTTTTCAGAGACCTATTACAAAAATAAGGATTCTGGCTATTGGTGTTAATGTAAACAAACTCATTTGTGCATTCCCAAGAGTCAGCAGACTCGGGCTCCTCCATGGGGCAAGCAGTCCAGTGTTTCTTAAAGTAGATTGCTAATTTATTTCATATCATTTGGATTTCCTATAAATCAATAAGATTAAGATTACCTTCATTTTATTTTAAGCAGTTTTTAATGGGAAATGATTGAAATCATCTCTTATGATGAGCCCTGTGCCTTCTTTTCTGATTGTAATTCTTTAAGCAGCTTGTGTCTTTGGGCCAGTTTGCCAAAAGTATTTGATACAGTGGACATATCTGTGTCTGATGGTAATCAGATTTAGGGCATTTATTTCTATTCCTTGGATATAAGATCCACAGAAATCTGTCTGTCTTTCATGAGATGCTTATTTCAGAAACAATATATAGTTACTTAATTTGGAGGCTCCCTAAAATTTCATTTCTGAAACTAGAGGTCTTCCTCTAACAGTAGTGTTCAGATTTTTCTCTGGCTCTAAATAAATCATGTGGAGTCTATTTAGCCATTGAAACTGTTTAATTGGAAAAATATATGACTCATATCTAAATATTGACAATCTCCAGGTGTTTCACCTTTTTCTGTTTATGTTTAAATTCTTGTGAGCCTCTGATCTTACACCCTGCTGTATGTTCTGCAGAATAGTCAGCGTGTTCCTGCCCTTATTCCTGGTTTTAAGTTTATACAGTCAAGCATATTCTGGCAAAGGCAGGGATTCCCCTAACCCTTAAAACAGAGATTCCCAGGCCTCACCCCCTAAGGAAGGGTCTCAAAATCTGCATATTTTTTTAAATTCCTGCAATGATTCTGACAGCCAGCTTCATGTTGAGAACCCCTAGGAATTTCTCTAATACAGACAACATTGAGAAGCTTAGATAAGCCACGCTGGCTCCAAAGTCTTAATCCTTCTGGTTCCCTCTAGTGGCCTAAAATAAAATGCACTTTCTACAATTTGAGCCATTATTGGAGCATTACGGAAGTCCCTGGGTGGCACAAACAAGCGCTCAACTACTAGCCGAAGTGTTGGCAGTTTGAACCCACCCAGAGGCGTCTCAGGAGACATGTCTGGCAATCAAAAGGTCACAGCCTTGAAAACTCTATGGAGCAGTTCTACTCTGCCCACATGATGTCACCATGAGTCATAATTGACTGGACAGCAACTAATAACATAGGAGCATGAGGGGGCCTCCAGATGACTCTACCTTCCCATTCCCACCCACTGGTGAAGTTAAACTAAAATGCACATAAAGACAAATTAAGAGACAACTTTAGAAAGCGGTAACATGCTTTGCAGTGTAATGAAAAAGCCTGACCATCTTTGCTTCCTGGCTGGTTTTGCTGGGGGAGCCCACAGGGTTGGCACAAGCAGAGTTTTCTCAACACCAACCACACTGCTGTTTGTGTTCAGGTATCTCTGCCCAGTCCCAGATCCACACTGAGATTCCTGAGGACAGGAAAAAATGAAATATTAGAACTCAGTACATTTTATGTTGAATCTATATCATTCACTGTACTTAACATATCTTCTTCTACTGAGAAAGGAGAAATTAAAGGGAAATTGAATATGGCCGAATATCCCGCGTGCCATGTGAAATTTTGCCATGTGACCTGCTGGGCAAATTCCAAAGACACAAGGCTAGTAGAATTGTCAGGCACTACTGTCTTCAACTACTACCTTTGTATTACTCCTGGGGCTGGAGTAGTGCAAAAGTTTTTCCTTTTGACCCAAATGTGCACTGCACTTGGGGGTCAAGAAAGGGTTAATGCACTCAGCAACACAAGCCACCTGGAAAAAAACTGGAGTGAGTCCAGTGCTTCCGTGAGTTCAGGAAGGGTCAGCCCCTAGAATCAGTCTTTGAGGTTTCCCATCCAACCCCCTCATTGAACAAATACGGAAACAAAGCCCTAGAATTAACATATTCTGCATCCCTTATGAAATACTTATTCGTCTGCACCTTGCTGTCTTGTTGCAACCTAAAGATCTTGTAAATGGAGATGACACAGCTTAAATAACATAAAGGGACAACTCTGAATTAAAATACATGCAGCCACATTTAATCCTTTAGCTCTTGTAATTAGAGGTACATAAATTACCCCTTGCATCCATCCAACCACCCAGCCACCATGCTGTTGTTCTACTCTCTGACTCTTTAAAAATCTACCTGCTTCTCTTCATGCCCACTGACACCGTCCTGGTCCTGCTTCCAAAAGAAGCACTGCCCCCGCCCCCACATTGTAGTGTAAATTACATACAGTTTATTAATCTGTGACTTTCTACAACAAAATGTTGTAGACATAGACAAAGGCATCACTAGAGTAAGACTCTTACCTTAAACTCTTCTCCCTCCTATGGACACTGGTGAAACCCATAGCTCCCAGTAGCCAGAAGAGTTCTTGTCCAGTCCAGGGTCACCGACCCATCTCTTCCTTTGTAGTGCAAATTATACATTAGCCACTGCTACATTATTTTGTCCTACACTGATCACCTTTTTACATTTGACTGTCACATCCTTGTTTTGAATTTGATATATTCATTACATTGTCTTTCTCTTGCTATATAGTACACTGATTTTTGTCAATTGTATTTCTAATTCTCTATTTCTGTTACTAATTGTTATGCCACAGATCCACAACATTTGGAATCTTCAGGAAGTGGAACAGTCTTCCAAAGTGAAAACCCTCTATTAATGACTGGAACTAAATGTTTCTACAAAATATCTGTGAATGCCATCCTTAAATGTACCATCCAAAGTTGAGGATTGTTTAGCAGAAATCTTCCCACATGCTAGATATCTTCCTTTTGCCTCGAGATCCACTCTTCCCCCTTTCCTACACCACTTTCTGTCCCAAGAGGCTGAACTGTATGGAATCTAGTTGGGTTCCTGCCAAAAGAGAGCCCAACAAGAGGTTAGAGATTGAGTGGATAGGAGACTAGAGGTACTAATTCCCCTGACTCCTTCTCTGTGAGGCCACCCAAGATTGGCTGTGTCCTTGGACAGAAGGCAACCTACTCTCCACCACTCTTTCCCCTTCTAGCTTCTGATAACCTCTCTTTTCTATTGGCTTTTCAGACTTCAGGGTAATGACAATCCCACTGTTTGTAGCTCCAGGTTCCTGCACTACCAGTACTGTCTCTACACTCATCCATGTTTTAGTGGTGAACCTTTTGTAAGTGAACCTCTTCCACGTTACCCTAATTTGAGTGTGCTGTGTATTTCCTGTTGGGACCCTGACTGATATACCATACTACTCAGAAGCTCTTTCTTCATGTTTGCATCCTAATTTCCATTGTCAAACTTCCCCCTGGATGGAAGTTCTATTGGGAAAAGTATCCCACTTGATGGCTTACTTGTTCCTCCATACCAATTCCCTGAGTCTCACACTGTGAACAACACTCTGAAAACTCCCCCTCACAGAAGCTGATCTACTGATTCATAGTGGAATTATTGTTGGCTGCCCATCCAGTCAGCCGCTAAAGGCACTCCCGTGCACAACAGAATGGAATTAGATAAACTCTTTCGGAAATTCAAAACTATTTAGCCAATTGTGGGTACAAAGTTATAGATGTATACTTTATATGCCAGAAAATGCAAGATCCCTAACACTGTTAAGCAAATTGGTGTGTTCATCTAGGTTCATTCTTCAATGAATGTAAGAGAATAAACTTGAAGAAAAAAATAATACTTCATGTTATTGGACTTGCTTAAAGATGGTCACACAATAATTGTTAACCATACAATTGTTGATTGGTTAATTAATAAAGCCAGGTCACTGAGTCCAGGCTTGTATACAAATTTTCTGAAAGCTTATCCTAAAGAAATCTGTTAATAGATGCTATGGTCTGGATATGAATTAAAATGCCTGGATATTAAGCCACAATCATATTTATAAAGAATGATTAGTATGCACACGTGTATTTTCCTGGGGCAAAGGGTTTATCACTCATCAGATATGTAACTCCAAGAAACCTGGAAGCAACTGCTATACTCTTAAGGTTCTGAGGTTGTATCTATTTTGAGTATACTCGTTAATAATTGTTACCCAAAGTACTTTAAAGATGTAAAATAAAATAAACCACCAAGGGCATGGTTTATTTGATCTTTTAATTGTGTTATTAGTTTGTTCATGACTTAGCTGTCTTTTCAAGTACTATAATATTTGCCAGATTGAAAAAAAAAAAAAAAAGACCTCTACTACCAGGGCGGAACTTACTTTTTATACCCATTATCATTTAGATGAACCCCTTGTAAGCAATGATTTCAGCATGACTCATTTTAATAGCATATAAAACCATCATGTTTTTAATAAAAAATGAGAAGGCTTTTACACTCCCAGGTAAAATTGTATAAATAAATGTGGATTTCTCAATTATAATTACTGACATAAAATTAAAGCCAATGGACTAGTTATAATTATTATTGCCTTGGTTTAAAAAATTTGAGATGCCGTCATAAGTTTCAACATGAAAACTTAATTCTAAAAATTACATGAAATACTACTAGTTGATAAAAGTTGTTGAACCTGTAAGACGAACTCTGATATTGTAAAGCTCTTTGCATAGTTAACATACGTGAGATTTCTTCAATGCAGCGGTTAAGAATTGGAGTAGTAGTCACCCTGCTGAAATTTAAGTTGTTATAGGCCAGATAATTAAACCAAATGAAAGGAAAACATAAAAATGCTTTGTATGGAAAAATGTATTTGGCTGTCATCTTTAACACCATAAACATTGATTCACTAAGACTAGGAGTAACCAAGAAGATTTTTAAATTTAAAAAAGAAATAAAATGGGAATTTTCAAGGCAGATTTTACTTTTAACCAGGAATATCAGGTTCTATAAATAGCAACTGATAGTATTTTTTTGGGGCATGCAAAGTTGTCTTTGGGGGTGTGCTTTGCAAATATTTCAGTCTGAATATTTGTCTGAACCTACATATTAAAACGGTAATGTCTCACAATCAGCAAACGCATGACATAGATGTGGCAAATGAAAAATGAAGCAGAGAGAAAACAAAACTTTCTGAGTTTATTTCCCAAGAGTTTTAACAAGTAGCTTTGCCCATATTTATTGCCCCTCTCTCCAAAGATTCTGTGACCAATACATCTATACAAACTGAGAATAGCATGAAAAGTAATCAACTTGCCAACCTAAACAGCAGAGGTTGAAAAAGGGAGCTTGCTCTTGTTAGGCCAGTGATACTAGAATTCTCCTAGAAGCTTTATTTATGCCAGATATGCTGTTAGGAGGCCTTTCCCCATTTCTTTCTGTCCACTGAGGCTGGAAGGTCCAGCACAGGGATGCCTGTCCCTCTGGTGCTTCCATAGAGATCCTCATCCCCACACAGAAAGACCAGTAGCATGCCTAGTGATAGGTCAATTAATTCACTATTACAGAGAAGAGTTGCACTAAACAGGGACAAATAATCTACTTAGAAAGGATAATAAATAGAGCCAAATTCTGTTAAGTAGCACATCACTTTCCTTGGCAAAGCAGAGTATGGCAGGGTTCTCTTTCATTTACGGTTCAGATCTTCATGCCTTTTTGAGAAATCACTTTGCGTTTCTCTCATTCTCACTCCACTTAGCCTTCTAATCTATTTCGCATGAAGCCAGGTGTAAGTAACAGAGCCGAAGAGTTACTTAAATGCCAAATAATCACTCAACCAATAGCAAATGTCACAGAAGTCTGAACTGCAATGTTAGTGCTGCTAAAATATTTATAAATAAGTGTAGATGTCACTCCAGATTAACTGCTGTCCTTGAGTTTTGTTCATTTCCTGTTGTTGTTGTTGTTGTTGTTAGGAGCCGTCGAGTCGGTGCCGACTCAGAGAACCTAAGTACAACAGAATGAAACCTTGCCCGGTCCTGCACCATCCTCACAATCTTTGTTATGCTCGAGCCCATTGTTGCAGCCACTGTGTCAATCCATTTCGTTGAGAGTCTTCCTCTTTTTAGCTGACCCTCTACTTTACCAAATGCAGTGTCCTTCTTCAGGGACTGGTCCCCCCCTGATAACATGTTCAAAGTATATGAGACGAAATCTTGCCATCCTTGCTTCTAAGAAGCATTCTGGTTGTACTTCCAAGACAGATTTTGTTTGCTCTTCAGGTGGTGTATGGTATATCCAATATTCTTCACCAACACCATAATTGAAAGGCATCAATTATTCTTCGTTCTTCCTTATTCATTGCCCAATTTTTTCTGTGCCTGTGAGGTGACTGAAAATACGACGGCTTGGGTCAGGTGCACCTTACTCCTCAAAGCGACATCTTCACTTTTCAATGCTGTGAAGAGGTCTTTTGCAGTAGATTTGCCCAGCGTAACACATCATCTGATTTCCTGGCTGCTGCTCCCATGGGCGTTGATTATAGATCCAAGTAAATTTAAATCCTTGACAACTTCAATCTTTTCTCCATTTATCATGACGTTGCTTATTGGTCCAGTCTTGAGGATTTTTATTTTCTTTATGTTGAGGTGTAATCCTCATACTGAAGACTGTGGTCTTTGATCTTCATCAGTAAGTGCTTTAAGTCCTCTTCACTTTCAGCAAGCAAGGTTGTGTCATCTGCATATTGTAGGTCGATAATGAGTCTTCCTCCAATCCTGATGCCCTGTACTTCTTCATATGGTCCAGTTTCTCAGATTATTTGCTCAACGTACAGATTGAATAAGTATGGTGAAAGGATACAACCCTGACATACACTTTTCCTGACTTTAAACCATGAAGTATCCCCTTGTTTTGTACTAACAACTGCCTCTTGATCTATGTACACATTCTTCATGAGCACAATTAAGTGTTCTTCACAATATTATCCATCATCTGTCACAATCCACATAGTTGAATGCATTTGCATAGTCAATAAAACACAGGTAAACATCCTTCTCTGCTTTCAGCCATGATCCATCTGACATCAGCAATGATATCCCTCATTCCACATCCCCTTCTGAATTTGGCTAGAACTTTTGGCAGTTCCCTGCTGATTTACTGCTGCAACCGCTTTTGAATGATCTTCAGCAAAATTTTACTTGTATGTGATATTAATAATATTGTTCAATAATTTCCACATTCTTTTGAATGGGCACAAGTATGGATTTCTTCCAGTCAATTGGCCAGGTAGCTGTCTTCCAAATTTCTTAACATAGATGAGTGAGCACCTCCAGTGCTGCATCCGTTTATCGAAACGTCTCAATTGGTATTCCAGCAATTTCTGAAGCCTTGTTTTTTGCCAATGTCCTCCATGCAGCTTGGACTTCTTCCTTCAGTACCATTGGTTCTTGATCATATGCTACCTCCTGAAATGGTTGAACATCGATTGGTCAATTCTTTATGGTACAGTGATACTTCCTGCGTCATTCAATATTTTCCCCATAGAATCCTTCAGTATTGCAACTTGAGGCTCTAATTTTTTCTTCATTTCTTTCAGCTTGAGAAATGCTGAGTGCATTCTTCTCTTTCAGTTTTCTAACTCCAGGTCTTTGCATATTTCATTATAATGCTTTACTTTGTTTTCTCAAACCACCCTTTGAAATCTTCCATTCAGCTCTTTTGCTTCATCATTTCTTCCTTTCTGTTTAGCTACTCTATGTTCGAGAGCAAGTTTCAGAGTCTTTCCCAACATAAGTTTTGGTCTTTTCTCTCTTTCTTGTCTTTTTAATGACCTTTTGCTTTCTTCATGCATGATGTCCTTGATGTCATCCCACAATTCGTCTGGTCTTCAGTCATTAGTGTGTAATGCTTCAAATATATTCTTGAAATGGTCTCTAAATTCAGTTGGGATATACTCAAGGTCATGTTTTGGCTCTCGTGGACTTGTTCTAATTTTCTTCAGCTTCAACCTGAATTTTCATATGAGTAATTGATGGTCTGTTCCACAGTTAGCCCCTAGCCTCATTCTGACTGATGATATTGAGCTTGTCCATCGTCTCTTTCCACAGATTTAGTCGATTTGATTCCTGTGTATTCCATCTGGTGAGGTCCATGTGTATAGTCACATTTATGCTGTTGAAAAAAGATACTTGCAATGAAGAAGTTGTTGGTCTTGCAAAATTCTATCATGCAATCTCCAGCATCGTTTCTATCACCAAGGCCATATTTTTCAACTACCAATACATCTTCTTTGTTTCCAACTTTCTCATTCCAGTCACCAGTAATTATCAATGCATTTTGATTACATGTGTTTGATCAACCTCAGACTGCAGAATTTGGTATAAATCTCCAATTTGGCATTAGTAGTTGGGGGTAAATTTGAATAATAGTCATATTACTGGTCTTCCTTGTTGACATATGGATATTATCCTATCACTGACAGCATTATACTTCAGGATTAGATCTTGAAACGTTCTTTTTGACAAGGACTGTGATACCGTTCCTCTTCAATTTGTCATTCCCAGCATAGTAGACTATAAGATTGTCTGATTCAAAATGGCCAAAACCAGCCCATTTCAGCTCACTAACGCCTAGGGTATTGACCTTTATGTGATCCATTTCATTTTTTAATGACTTCAAATTTTCCTAGATTCATACTTTATACATTGCAGCTGTTTCTTCTGATTTTGAGTCGTGCCACATCAGCAAATGAAGGTCCAGAAAGCTTTACTCCATTCATGTCATTAAGGTCAACTTTATTTTGAGGAGACAGCTCTTCCTCAGTCATATTTTGAGTGACTTCCAACCTGAGGGACTCTTCATTTGGCACTATACTAGACAATGTTCCACTACTATTCATAAGATTTTCACTGGCCAGTTTTTTCAGAAGTAGACTGCCAGGTCCTTCTTCCTAGTCTTACTCTGGAAGCTCCACTGAAACCTGTCTACAATGGGTGATCCTGCTGGTATTTGAAATGCCAGTTGCATAGCTTCCAGCATCACAATAACATGCAAGCTACCACAGTGTGGCAAACTGACAGATGGATGTTAATTTCCTAGATCACTCAATTTCAGGCATTACAGTCATCCTTCAGTATCCATAGGGAAGGGGTTCCAAAACCCCCTTGGATACCAAAATCCATGGATGTTCGAGTCCCTTATATAAAATGATGCATTATTTGTATATAACCTATGCGTATCCTCCCATATACTTTAAATCATCTCTAGATTACTTATAATACCTAATACAATTTAAATGATATGTAAAGTAATATGTAAATTGCACTTTACTCTCTTAGCTTTTGAAGGATTGCTTTGACCATTTAATTTCTTTTTAGGAGCAATTTTTTTCACAGAAACAAAGGGTGTACACAACACGAACAGCGAATGAACAAGAGGCTAGGTGAACAATGCTCAAACAAGGAGTGCTGGAGAGAGACTGAGGGCCTATGAAATGGTGGGAGGCTACAGCAGGGTATGCCTACACATCACTTCATTTGCATGAATTCAGTCTGGTGCTTGGCACGCAGGAAATTCAAGGTTTTCTCTTTGGAACTTTTTTTTCCCAAATATTTTCCATCCACAGTTGGTTGAATCCATGGAAGTGGAACCTGTGGATATAGAGCATCAACTGTATTTAAAAATCAGTGGAATGGAGAACCAACTGTATTTAAAAATCAGTGGAATGGAACTTAAACAGAAACTTATATACGACTTATATATCTAAGGTTCTTTTTTAAAAAAATATTTTTCCAGTTAAAAATGTTATACATTTCTTTACTCAAATAGTAACAAGTCTGCAATAAGATATTACTTCACACCCACTAGGATGGCTATAATAAAAAAAGACTGAAAATAGCAGTGTTGGCAGGGATTTGAAAAACATGGAACTTTTTATACATTGCTGGTGGGAACGTAAAATGGTGCAGTGGCTTTGGAAAACAGTTTGGCAAGTCCTCAAAAAAGTTAAACATAGAGTTGCCATATGACCCAGCAATTCCACTCCAAGGGAACTGATAACATGTGTTCACAAAAAGAATTGTACACAAATGTTCATAACAGCATTATTCATAACAGCCCAAAAGTGGAAACAACTCAAATGTCCATCAACTGATGAATGGAGAAGCAAAATATGATTTATATATACACATATACACATATACGTATTATATACATACATGTGATATATGTATATTATATATACATACAATGAGGTGTTTTTCAGTCATAAAAAATGTTAAGTACTGATTCATGCTACAATATGGATGAACCTCAAAAACATCATGCTAAGTGAAAGAAGCCAGACACAAAAGACCACATAGTGTGTGATTCCATTTATATGAAAAGTTATTCGCAATATATTAGTAGAAGGAAGTCTAGAGGTATCCTAGTACATCTTCTTTCATCAACTAAGTTAATTGTGTAGCAACAAGTTTTTTAAAAAACTTTTTCCAGCAAGCCATGTAAAAACAAGTGAACCTCAGTCTCCTGCCACCAGACCATTTCTACTTCTGGGAAGTAGGAAAAGTCAACCACAGTCACATGAGGATGGTATAGGAAAAAACTGCTAGACAATTCGTTCATTGAGGGTAGAGAGCATATACTTTACATATCCAGAGCCTACCAAACCTTCTGGTACATTGTGGTACATATTTTTTTTAAATTAATGAATAAACTACCCTGAGAGGAACAGTGGTTGTATGAACAGTAACAGAATTTCAAGGTTCTCAGAAGATAGACTGGTTTCTAGGCACTTGCTCTAATCCCTCGGTTTAAAACAAAAATGGCTCCTTTCTCTTACAGGAACTTCTTTTCCGGCTCTTCTCTGAAATATAATTAATATATAGCCCTTTTGGACTTTGGGGGACATCTAGTGCAATTGGCATAACATAGTTTATAAAGAAAATATTCTACATCCTACTTTGGTGAGTAGCATCTGAAGTCTTAAAAGCTTGTGAGAAACTATCTAAGATACTCCACTGGTCTTACCCCATCTGGAGCAAGGGAGAATGAAGAAAACCAAAGACACAGGGAAAGATTAGGCCAAATGACTAATGGACCACAAGTACTACAGCCTCCACCACACTGAGTCCAGCACAACTAGATGGTGCCCAGCTACCGCCACCTACTGCTCTGACAGGGATCACAACAGAGGGTCCCAGACAGAGCTGGAGAAAAAAATGTAGAACAAAATTCTAACTCACAAAAAAAGACAAGACTTACTGGTCTGACAGAGACTGTAGAAACCTCACGAGTATGGCCTCTGGACACTCTTTTAGCTCAGCACTGAAGTCACTCCTGAGGTTCACCCTTCAATGAACGATTAGACAGGCCCATAAAACAAAATAAGACTAAATGGGCACACCAGCTCAGGGGCAAGGACAGAAGGCAGGAGGGGACAGGAAAGCTGGCAATGGGGAACCCAAGGTTGAGAAGCGGAAGGTGTTGACATGTCACAAAACAATATGTGCATTAATTGTTTAATAAGAAACTAATTTGCTCTGTAAATCTTCATCTAAAGTATAATATACATATTATTATATTATTTTATAAATCTATATATATATATCCCTTTTGAACTCAAGCCCATGCATGAGTCCTATCATGACTCTCCCAATAATTTCAGGGGCTACAGCTATACATACGCAGACGTAAATGTAGATGGGTTCTGTTAGGGGTGATGGTATAATTCGGGAGTGGGTAAGGGTAATGACTCCCTGGGTGGTGTAAACAGTTAAGCGCTCAACTACTAGCTGAAAGGTTGGCAGTTCAAACCCACTCAGAGGTGCCTTGGGAGACAGCCCTGGCGATCTGCTTCTGGAAGGTCACAGCCTTGAAAACTCTATGTAGCAGTTCTATTCTGCACACATGGGTCGCCATGAGTCTGAATCGATTCCACAGCAAGTAACAATAACAAGGCGATGGTTGAACAACACAATGAACATAATTAATGTCACTGAACTGTATGTGTAAAGATTATTGGAATGTCAAATGTTTTGTTACATATATATTTACCACAATTTTATAAAAAGAGACATAAATTCAGAGAAATTCTTAGCCAAACCAGTTTCATGTTAAAAATGAACACATTGCCATGGGAGTGTAGCTGCACAAGTCGATTCCATTGATCAGAGTTCAGACATACAATTCTTAACAACTAAACAGAAACATAACAAAGGACAGTGTTCAGAACACTGCCACTCTACATATGGGCTCTTAAAGGAATTTTAGGGCTTTTTCAATTTAAGAAATATATAACATTAGAACATTAAAAAAAAGATTCCTGAATCTGCCACTCCAACACAACTTTTTTTGTTTTGCATATTGCTTTAATCTTTATTCATATGAATACATATTTTCACATAGAAATTATAGTGTGTGTATAAATTTATATTCTATTACTTTCACATAGCACATCATGTCTTATTCCATGTTTACATATAATCTACGCATTTATAATTTTAAGTGATCCATAATATTCCATTATATTCACGTATCCTTACTTTTTAATGTTGGACAATTAGTGAGAGGGGCAGTGGGGAATGATTTGTATAATTTGTTTTATTTTAGTTTTGCTGTTAATTCTGTTGCATTATTTCCACGAGTGAGATCCCTCAGCCCAGAGGTACATTTAAACTAAGTAGAAAATTTTGTCTTCTTCCTTTTAGCCTCTAACTGTTTTGATTAGAGCAAAAACTACCTCACTATTACTTTCACAGCCAGTCCAGATAAGTTTCACAACTGTAATTCCTTGCAGCCACCACCAAGACATTTTTAAGTCAATAAGGAGAAAGGAGATAGGCAGGCCATGGGCAACTGATGTTACCCTCAGTAGCTGAGGTCTCCACCTTTTGCTCTGTGGTGTTCTGGAGAGTGTGGCCACCATTTCCAACAGGTCTTTCCAGCCAACAACCAGAGGAACCAGTAAACCAGCACAATGATAAACCATCTTCTTTTCTGGTTTGTTGCCCCTTCCTCCCAAAGGTGGCAGATTTTAATATTCACTTTACAAAACTGATATGCTGACGTTAAGATGGGCAGTTAACTGCTTCATATCTTTATTTAAAAAAAACAAAAAACAAAAAACCCAGCCTTCCGTCTTTGCATTCTTGTTGCCCTGGTTGAGTTTTATTTATTCAGTAATTATTTACTGAACACTTAACTGCACCCTGGTGGTGCAGTGGTTAAGAGCTCGGCTGTTAACCAAAAGGTTGGCAGTTCGAATCTACCAGCCACTCCTTGGAAACCCTATGGGGCAGTTCTACTCTGTCCTATACCATACCATACATACCTATTGCCGTCGAGTCCGATTCTGACTCATAGTGACCCTATAGGACAGAGTAGAACTATCCCATTAGGTTTCCAAGGAGCAGCTGGTGGATTCGAACTGCCAACCTTTTGGTTAACAGCTGAGCTCTCAACCATTACACTACCGTGGCTCACACGCTGTCTTAAAGTGTTGCTGTGAGTTGGAACTGACTCAACGGCACATGACAACAATCCCCACAAGGCTCTGTGCATCCGTTCTTCTGTTCCCCACTCTTATCCCTCTCTAGTTCCTGAAATTCTTCTACAGAGCCCTCTGGGATTCACAGTCCCTCATCAGTAAAATTTCCCAAAACATTAACCCCTTCTCTAAATAGTTCTCTTCATTTTCTTGCTCTAATGGAAATTTGACTCTCACCTGAAGACACTGCTTTCCTGCAGCTTTTTCAAGTGGTGATTTATTTCTCCTGCACCCCATAGACCATAGGACCTCTACCTAAATGTTCTCGCACTTTGAATCTCATGTCATCAGATTATATTACCAACTACCTGTCACTGTGGAATCCCTGGGTGGTGCAAATGATTAACACACTTGACTGCTAACCAGAAGGTTGGAGGTTCGAGTCCACCCAGAAGTGCCTCAGGAGAAAGGCCTGGGAATCAACATCCAAAAATTCAGCCGCGGACAACCCTATGGAACACAGTTCTACTCTGACACACATGAGGCCACTATGAGTCAGAATCAATTCCACAGCAATTGGAATAATCTGGTATCTGTCACTGCAACTGTCATCTTCCAACCTCTGGCTCATTTATCCTTATTTTTCAGCAATTTTAGCTCTTCACTCACTGTCACTGCTTCCGCTTCCCCAAGCCTAGTCCATCTCCAGCCTCATCCTTCACAGTGGATGACAACTCCATCCTTCCAATTCCTTGGCATCATCCTTCACTCTTCTCTTTCTCTCACACTCCTCAGCCAATCCACCAAGAAATGCTGTTATGTCTACTTTCCAAATGTATCATCCAGGATTGGACACATCTCACTGCTCCATCATTATCTGCTACCATCATCTGTATTACTGTATTACTGCTATAGCATCTAAGTTTCCTAGGGCTGTTGTAACTAAGTACCACAAACTGGGCACCTTAACACAACAGAAATGTATTCCCTCACAGTTCTGGAGACTAGAAGTCTGAATTCAGAACGTTGGAGGGTCATGCTGTCTCTGAAGTCTCTTGGGGAAGATTCTTTCTTGTCTTTCCTGGTTTCTAACAGCACCAGGAATTCCTTGGCTGATGGCAGCATAACTACAATCTCTACCTGTCTTCACATACCATCTTCCCTGAGTGTCTGTCTGTGTCTATCTCTCTTTTCCTCATTGTATAAGGACACTGGCCTCATTCAATAAATGAGTACAGCCTATCCTACTCCAGTATGACCTCATGGTAACTAATTACATCTGCAATGACCCTATTTCCAAGTAAGGTCACATTCACAGGTCTTTTAGAGGGACACAACTTAACTCAAATCACCTCCTAATACGTCTCCCTGCTTTTATACTTGCTGACTACTGTAATCCTTCTAAATTGTAAGTTACATCATAATACTCATCTGCTCAAATCATTGCAGTGGCTTTCCATTTTTCTCAGAGAAAAAGCCAAAGTCCCTATATTGGTCTATTTAATAATAATAATAATAATAATAATAACTGGTCCAGTTACTCCCCAATCTCACTCATTATGTTCTAGTCACACTGGCCTCCTTGCTGTTTTTTTGAAAACATTCCTGTCTTCAAGATTTGAGTTCCCTGGATACTCTCCCCCAGATTTCTGCACAGCAAACTGTCACCTCCTTTAAAACTCATTAATCATGTCACCTTCTCATTAAGTCCAAACCTAACCACCCTATTTAAAATTGCCACTCATTTCCCCAAGACTCCCAAACCCCCCAACCCTATTCTACTTTTTATTTTTATTACTACCCTTATCACTTTTGAACCTACTATAAAATTCACTGTTTATTAATTTTTTCCTGTTACCAGGATATAAGCTCCATGAGGCAGGGATTATTTTCTGTTTGCTTTTGTAACCAAGAGTTTAAGAACCATGTCTACCACGTAGGATAGACTCAAAACATAGTTTTTTAATCACAGCACATGGTGAGGTACTTGGGTTATATTCCAAATAATATCAAAGCCATAGAGAGTTTTGAGTAGGTAATTGATGTGGTTGGATTTACTTTTTAAAAGGCAACTTTGGTTATTATATGAAGAAAGGATTATAAAAGTTTAAAAAAAAAAAAAAAGGAAATCAAAAGACAAGTTAGGAGGCTATTGCAGAAGTACAGATGATGTGCTGTCAGTGGAGATGGAGAATGGATCCAGGCTATATTTTGGAGATACAGCTGACGGTACTGCAGATTTATTGAATGAGGCTAGTGAAAGAACAGAAGCAACAAGGAAGCATCTTAGGTTTCTGGCTGGAAAAAAAATGTGTTGGATGAGTGGTGGATTTACTGAAAACGGGAAACCTGGCAGAGTGTATTTGGCATATCTTATGCAACTTGACAGATCCTCTTAGCCTTACCTGCCTCCTGGACCTTCTGATATTGTGTTCTGTCCCAGCCACCACTGTGGGTTGACAATGTTCTGTCATGGAGACTGACAAACCAACCACACACCCAGGGTCTCTGGGTCCTCCTGTCACTCTGGACTCCATGGACACACTTTCACTTTCTCCTATAGAAAAGAGGAGTTGGGAGGGAGCCAAGCAGACAAATTCTGTCTTTCCTTCTCCCCATGATGGATGCTCCCCAAGAGCAATTTTTCCATTCAGTTTTCCCAAAGAGCCCCACATGGCCAAGCTGACCCACTTCTTTGCAGTGGCTAAGGTGATAACATAGCACCTTGCATTGCTTCCATTCCTCCCCACCTCACTTCCCTTGTCTGTCTTCTCACTGTCCCAGATATTGCACTTCTCAAATAAAGCATTAGCACTAAACCTTGTCACAGTCTCTGTTTTTTCTGGAACTCTGGCTAAGACGGGGAGGAACAGATTTGCAGCCAAAAATCAAGAATCATTTTGTGGTGAATGTAGACATCTATATTGAAAAGTTTCGCTTTGAATTGACAGAAGAAAGGTCAGTATCTGGAGGAGCACTGAAGAGAGGAAAAGCAATGAAATGGTGACTTCAGAATGTAGGAATGTCCATTTATTCAGGAAAAGTGATAGAATTGCTAGAAGGAGCCCTGGTTGCTCAGTGGTTAAGTGCTGGGCTGCTAACAGATAGGTTGATGGTTCAAATGCACCAGTTGCTCCATGGGAGAAAGATGTAGCAGTCTGCTTCCATAAAGTTTACAGCCTTGGAAACCCTATTGGACAGTTCTACTCTCTCCTGTAGGACTGCTACGAGTCGGAATTTGACTTGACAGCAATGAGGTTTTTTTTAAAAAAATTTTGTTGTTTTTGATAAAATTGCTGGACCACGTTGACCATCTGCATGAGGCTTATGATCATGTGATCCCCATCAGCCTGGTTTTCTGACTTTTCTTGAGCAAAACTCAGCCACTGAGGTGTAGACACAAAGAAGGTGGAGTTAGGTTCAACTTGATTGAGGTAGGGATAGATAAGAAGGATAGTGGAAGGAGGCAGGGCTAAGATGGTGGAGTTGTCAGATGCTTCCAGTGGTCCTTACAACAAAGACCTGAAAAAACAAGTGACTTGTTTATATATGAAAATCTAGGAGCCCTGAACATCAAAGTCAAAGTTGAGAATCTGACTGAGTGGCAGGGGGAGGGAGAGACAGTTGAGAAGCAGCAAGGAGTTGCCAGACCTGACCCAGCAGGAACCAGCATCCTGTGGGCCAGATTGGCTGGCGTGTGCAGTGAGGCGGGTAGTGGCGTTCTGGACATGTTTTCCATGTTCGGAGAGACTAAATGGCCGAGAGTCTACTCAAGCCTCCAGAACCAGTGAAAAGGGGCACTCAATCAGCAAAAGGTAAGTGCATGCATCTAACCTACCACATGGATCAAAAACACCTCATTTGGGAAGAAACTCACTCCCATTTAACTGCTCCCTCACCTCTCTGCACTGGTCCTGGGCTACCTTCAGCTATTGCCTGTCCCCTGGGCTGGAAGTAGGACCCATCACACACCCTGAGCCATTCCCCTGGCCTTAGAGAGGGAGCAAATTGACAAACAGGAAAAAATAATCTGCCAGCTCCCCTAAGCTGGGAACTTAGGGAAGGCACAACTCCCTAGGCACAGGCATAAGGGGTCCACAGACTTTGAATGACTTTCACCCCTGCATAGACTTGTGTGGGCCCATTTCAACAGCATAGGCCCTCATCAGCACAGTACAACAGGGTATATACCTGAATCCTAACTTCAACTGTATCAGCGGTATTGGTGGAGTGGCAGGTTTGTGACATTTGACACCACTCTGCCCATTAAGCAGGGTCCTCACCTACCCACATCAGGGGCCTGAGGACTGGTGGCTCCACCCAAGCCACCTAGCCCCCTGTGACAGGGGTCCAAGAGTAAGTGGTGCCTCCTAGTCCTTACAGCCAACAGCAATGGGTGCCCATAGTCCATCTGCAAAACTTATCCACCTAGGGAACAGGGACACACTATCCTCCCAGACACTCAGGCAACTGTCAGCCCCCTGTCTTGCTCAGCGTGTGACCGCCTACTGCAGCCAGATACCTTTGTCTGTTCCAATCACACCTGCCTGTCTAGGACTGTGGATGACAGCCTGCACCACGCACTTGGTGACCACTACCTGGACACCTGAGCTGAATCCATACAAGAAAAGTAAATGGACTCCTGGGCCCACATACCTAGTAACAGATCTAACCACCTGGTGACAGGATGTTGGAGCTTCAAAGGTGCCAATAATCAGACTAGCTCACACAAGCAGCCTATTTAGGCATATCAAAACATAACAAAATAAGAAGCTAGGACACAGTAAGTAAACATATAATAAATAAATATAATAACTTATTGATGGCTCAGAGACAACAGTCAATATCAAATCACATAAAGAGGCAGATCATGATGGCTTCAGCAAGGTCCTAAAGAATCAAGAAATCTTGCAGAAGAAGAAAACTTCTTGGAATTACCAGAGGTAGAATACAAAATATTAATACACAGACTTCAACATATCAAGGAGATCAGACAAAACGCAGAACTAGTCAAGGAACACATAGACAAAGCAATAGAGGAACTTAGGAAGATTATAGAAGAGCATAATGACAAATTTAACAGGTTGCAAGAATCCATAGAAAGACAACAAACAGAAATCCAGAAGATTAACAATAAAATTAACAATAAGAACTAGACTACTCAGTAGAAAATAATAGGAGCAGAACTGAGGCAATGGAAGTCAGAATTAGTGAGATTGAAAATAAAGCACTTGACAACAACTCCTTTGAGGAAAAATCAGATAAAATAACTTAAAAAATGAAGAAACCCTAAGAAATATGTGGAACTCTATCAAGAGGAATAACCTATAAGTGATTGGAGTACAAGAACAGGGGAGATAACAGAAAATATAGAGAGAATTGTTGAAGATTTGTTGGCAGAAAACTTCCCTGATATCTTGAAAGATGAGAAGATACCTATCCAAGATGATCATCAAACCCCACATGAGGTAGATCCCAAAATAAAGTCACCAAGGTATATTGTAATTAAACTTGCCAAAACCAAAGATAAAATTTTAAGAACAGCTAGGGATAAATGAAAAGACAACTACGAAGGAGTGTCAACAAGACTAAGCTCAAACTACTCAGCAGAAACCATGCAGGCAAGAAGGCAATGGGATGACATATACAAGGCCCTGAAGGAGAAAAATTGCCAGCCAAGAATTGTATATCCAGCAAAACTGTCTCTCAAATATGATGGTGAAATTAGGGCATTTCCAGATAAACAGAAGTTTAGGGAATTTGCAAAAAACAAACTATAACTACAATAAATACTAAAGGGAGCCCTCCACTTAGAAAATCAGTAACATCAGATAACAACCGAAGACTAGAATACAGGACAGAGCAACCAGATATAAACCCAGACAGGGAAGTCACAAAAATAAATTGAAGCTAAAAAGCTGAAAATAGGGAAACAGAGATGTCCTTATGTAAAAGATGACAACATCAAAACAAAAAAGAGGGAGTAAAAAATGCAGTCATAGATCTTTCACATGAAGAGGAAGTCAAGGTGATGTAAAGCAATAAAAGATTGGTTTAAACTTAGAAATATAGAGGTAAATATTAGGGTAACCACAAAGGAAACTAACAATCCTAACATCAAAATAAAAAACAAGAGAAACATAAAGGCTCAGCAAATACAAAATCAACAACAATGACAAATATGAAAAGATATACATAAAGAAAAACAGCTCAGTGCAGAAAATTAAGTGAAACAAAGAAACTCAACAACACAAAAAAAGACATAAAAATGACAGCACTAAACCCATACCTATCAATAATTACACTGAATGTAAATGGGCTAAATGCACAAATAAAGTGACGGAGAGTGGAAGAATGGATTAAAAAAACACAATCCGTCTATATGCTGCCTACAGGAGACACATCACAGACTTAAAGACACAAACTAAAGCTCAAAGGATGGGAAAAAAAATTAAGCAAACAACAATAAAAAAAAGAGCAGGAGTGGCAATATTAATGTCTTACAAAACAGGCTTTAAAGTAAAATCTACCACAAAGGGTAAGGAAGGACACTATATAATGATTAAAGGGTCAGTATACCAGCAGGACATAACTGTAATAAATATTTATATATGCAATGACAGGGCTCCAAAATACATGAAAAAAACCCTAACAACATTGAAAAGAGAGATAGACAGCTCCACAATAGTAGTAGGATATTTCAACATGCCACTTTTGGTGAAGGACAGAACATCCAGAAAGAAGCTCAATAAAGACACAGAAGATCTAAATGCCACAATCAACCAACCTGATCTCATAGACATATACAAAACACTCCACCCAACAGCAGCCAAGTATACTTTCTTTGCCAACACACATGGAACATTCTCCAGAATAGACCACATATTAGGCCATAAAGCAAGCCTTAACAAAATCCAAAGCGTCAAAATATTACAAAGCATCTTTTCTGACCATAAAGCCATAAAAGTAGAAATCGATAACAGAAAAAGCAAGGGAAAAAAAAACCAAACACATGGAAACTGGACAACACCTTGCTCAGAAACTACTGGGTTATGGAAGAAATTAAGGATGGAATAAAGAAATTCACAGAATCAAATGATAATGAAAACACATCCTATCAGAACCTTTGGGACACTGCAAAAGTAGTGCTCAGGGGTCACTTTATAGCAATAAATGCACACATCCAAAAAGAAGAAAGGGCCCAAATAAAAATATTAACTCTACAAGTTGAATAAGTAGAGAGAGAGCAGCAAAAGAAGCCCTCGGGCACCAGAAGAAAGGAGATAATAAGAACTAGAGCAGAATTAAATGAAATAGAGAATACAAAAACAATTGAAAGAGTTTACAAGACCAAAAGCTGGTTCTTTGAAAGATCAACAAAATTGATAAACCATTGGCCAAACTGACAAAAGAAAAACAGGAGAGGAAGCAAATAACCCATATAAGAAATGAGATGGCTAATATCACAACAGACCCAATTGAAATTAAAAGAATCATAACAGAATATTATGAAAAATTGTACTCTAACAAATTTGAAAACCTAGAGGAAATGGACAAATCTCTAGAAACTCATTACCTACCTAAACTAACACAAACAGAAGTAGAACAACTAAATAAACCCATGACAAAAGAAGAGAATGAAAAGGTAATTTAAAAACTCCCAACAAAAAAAAGCCCTGGCCCGGACAGCTTCACTGGAGAGTTCTACCAAACTTTCAGAGAAGAGTTAACACCACTACTACTAAAGGTATTTCAGAGCATAGAAAAAGATGGAATACTCCCAAACTCATTCTATGAAGCCGGCATAACCCTGATAGAAAAACCAGGTAAGGATACCACAAAAAAAAGAAAATTAAAGTCCAATATCCCTCATGAACATCGATGCAAAAATCCTCAACAAAATTCTCACCAATAGAATTCAGCAACATATCAAAAAAATAATTCACCATGATCAAGTGGGATTTATACCAGGTATGCAGGGATGGTTCAACATTAGAAAAAACCATCAATGTAATCCATCACATTAATAAAACAAAAGACAAGAACCACATGATCTTACCAATCGATGCAGGAGAGGTATCTGACAAAGTCCAACACTCATTCATGATAAAAACTCTCAACAAGATAGGAATAGAAGGGAAATTCCTCAGTATAATTAAGGGCACTTATACAAAGCCAACAGCCAACATCATCCTAAATGGAGAGATTTTGAAAGCACTCCCCCTGAGAATGGAAACCAGACACGGATGCCCTCTATCACCACTCTTATTCAACATTGTGCTGGAGGTTCTAGCCAGAGCAATTAGGCTACAAAAAGAAATAAAGGGCATCTAAACTGGTACAAAGAAGTAAAAGTATCTCTATTTGCAGATGATATGATCTCATACCCAGAAAACCCCAAAGAATCCACAAGAAAACTACTGGAAGTAGTAGAAGATTTCAGCAAAGTTTCAGGATACAAGATAAACATACAAAAATCAGTTCGATTCCTTTACACCAAGAAACAGAACTTCAAAGAGGAAATCACCAAATCAATATCATTTACAATAGTCCCCGAGAAGATGAAATACTTAGGAATAAATCTAACCAGAGATGTAAAAGACCTATACAATGAAAACTATAAGACACTACTGCAAGAAACCAAAAGAGACCTACATAAGTGGGAAAACATAACTTGCTCAAGGATAGGAAGACTCAACATTGTGAAAATGTCAATTCTACCCAAAGCGATCTACAGATACAATGCTATCCTGTTCCAAACTCCAATGGCATTTTTTAATGACATGGAGAAACAAATCACCAAGTTCATATGGAAAGGGAAGAGGCCCCAGATAAGTAAAGCATTACTGAAGAAGAAGAACAAAGTGGTAGGCCTCACACTATCTGATTTTAAAACCTATTATACCACCACATGGTCAAAACAGTCTGGTACTGGTACAACAACAGATACATAAACCAATGGAGCAGAATTGAGAATCCAGACATAAATTCATCCACCTACAAGCAGCCAATATTTGACAAAGGCCCAAAGTCCATTAACTGGGGAAAAGACAGTCTCTTTAACAAATGGTGCTGGCATAACTGGATATCCATCTGCAAAAAACTGAAACAAGATCCATACCTCACACCATGCAGAAAAACTAACTCAAAATGGATCAAAGACCTAAATATAAAATCAAAAATGATAAAAATCATGGAAGAAAAAAGAGGAACAACACTAGGATCCGTAATACACGGCATAAATAGAATATAAACCGTAAGTAACAATGCAGAAACCTTAGAAGAGAAACCAGATAACTGGGAGCTCCTAAAAATCAAACACTTATGCTCATCAAAAAACTTCACCAAAAATGTAAAAAGACAACCTACAAACTGGGAAAAAATTTGGCTACGGCAAATGCAATCAGTGTCTAATCTCTAAAATCTACAAGATACTGCAAAATCTCAACAATAAAAGACAAATAATCCAATTAAAAAACAGGCAAAGGATATGAACAGGCACTTCACCAAAGAAGACATTCAGTCTGCTAACAGATACATGAGGAAATGCTCATGATCATTAGCCAATAGAGAAATGCAAATCAAAACTACAATGCGATACCATCTCACCCTAACAAAGCTAGCATTAATCCAAAAAGCTCAAAATGATAAATGTTGGAGAGGTCATGGAGAGACTGGAACACTTATACACCGTTGGTGGAAATATATAATGGTACAGCCACTTTGGAAATTGATTTGGCACTTCCTTAAAAAGTTAGAAATAGAAGTACCGTATGATCCAGCAATCCCACTCCTTGGAATATATCCTAGAGAAATAAGAGCCACCACACGAATAGATATACGCACACCCATGTTCATTGCAGCACTGTTCACGACAGCAGAAAGATGGAAACAACCTAGGTGCCCATCAACAGAAGAATGGATAAGCAAATTATGGTATATTCACACAACGGAATACTTCACAACAATAAAGAACAATGATGAATCTGCAAAACATTTCATAACATGGATGAATCCAGCAGGCATTATGCTGAGTGAAATTAGTCAGACACAAAAGGAGAAATATTGTACAGACCACTATTATAAGAACTCAAGAAAAGGTTTAAACACAGATGAAAACATTCTTTGATGGTTACAAGGGTGTGAAGGGAGTGAGAGGGGTATTCATTAACTGGATAGTAGATAAGAATTATCTTAGGTGAAGGAAGACAACACACAATACAGAGGAAGCCAGCACAACTGGACTAAACCAAAAGCTAAGGAGTTTCCTGAATACAACCAAACACTTTGAGGGACAGAGTAGCAGGGGTGGGAGTCTGGGGACCATGATTTCAGGGAACATCGAGGTCAATTAGCATAACAAAGCTTATTAAGAAAATGTTCTGCATTCCATTTTGGTGAGTGGCTTCTAAGATGCATTGATTGGTCCCAACCCAACTGGAGCAAAAGAGAATGAAGAACACCGAAGACACAAGGAATATATAAGCCCAAGAGACAGAAAGGGCCACATAAATCAGGGACTCCATCAGCCTGAGAACAGAAGAACTAGATGATGGCCAGCTACCACCAACGACCATCCTGACAGGCAACAAAACAGAGAGTTCCTGATGGAGCAGGGGAAAAGTGGGGTGCAGAACTCAAATTCTAGTAAGAAGACCAGACTTAGTGGTCTGATTGAGACTGGAGAGACCCTGGAAGACATGGCCTCAACCCTCTTTTAGTCCAGAACTAAAATCATTCCCAAAGCCAACTCTTCAGACAATGATTAGTCGGGACTATAAAACATAAAACGATACTCGTGAAGAGACTGCTTCTTAGCTCAGGTAGATACATGAGACTAAATGGGCATCTCCTGTCCAGAGGCAAGATGAGAAGGAAAAAAGGGACAGGAGCTGGTTGAATGGACATGGGAAATCTGGGGTGGAAAGGAGGAGTGTGCTGCCACATTACAAGGAGAGCAGCTAGGGTCACATAACAATGTGTGTATAAATTTTTGTATGCAAAACTAACTTGAACTGTAAACTTTCACATAAAGCACAATAAAATAATAATAATAATAAAAGTGATAGTGGGAGAAGGGCAGGGAACCTACGCTGGACAAAGAGGAAAGTGAAGCTAGGAGAGGACTGATAGATATTGAGAAAGAAGCGAGATCAATGGATTAGAGATCTCAGTGAGGTCAGAGTTGCAACAGGGATGACTCTAGAACAGGGAGCAGCACACTTTTTCTATAAAGTGCTAGACAGTAAAGCAGTTGGACTTTGCAGTCCACATAGTCTCTGTCACATAGTCTCCTTTGTTTTTTTTATTTTACAACTCTTTAAAAATATAAAAGCTATTCTTAGCTCACAGGCTGTACAAAAACAGTCATTGCGCCACGTTTGACCTGTGGGCCATAGTTTGCCAACTCTTGTTCTAGAGCATGTGAGCTAGAAGACCAGTAGGCAGAAGTCAGAAAGTACATATTTCAAACCAAGATTCAGTGCTGATCAAGTTTCTGATTTAGAGTGTGACCCTAGAAATGGGTGCTAAAGATCATTAGAAATTAGGAGGTCAGTAACTGAGAGGCCATGTGGATACCAAAATCACTGAAACTGATGAGGGAGCAAGGGTGAAGTGAGCAATGCCAAATAAAAAAAAAAATCATTTGTTGTTTATCTGAAAGTCATATTTCACTGAACATCTTTTTTTTTTTTTTTTGTTAAATCTGTCAGTCCTAGGTGTAGAGAAACAGCTGAAAGCTACTGTCTTCCGTGAATGAAAGAGATGATAGCAACATGGTATAGCTATGGCTCTTAAACACTTAGAATCAACAGCTCCACTTAGCACTTAGCAGAAGGAAATATGTATTTTAAGCACTCTTTTAAGGCTGTTGGTAATTTTGTTGCTTTTCTTTGCGGAAGTCATTCTTCCTCTATTCCACACAGACAAGTTCTCCATGGATGTCCTGGGTTCTGCATCAATCCTTTTTCATCTTTTCTGATAGTTTAAATGTCTTTCTCAATTCAGTTTCCATCTTTTCTACACACATTTCCTTTTTAAAAAATAGTGTGACCACCTCAAGTAATGAAAAAGGATTGTACTCATTTTCCTAAAGAATAAAATGCAGTTTCTCTTTAGCGTGATGCCCGTCAGGTGGGCCACACTTCAGGGCCATGAGGGATACCAGCTGCTGGGGATCTGAATCTATGTGCTGGAGTGGAAACCAATTAAACTGAAAGGGAAAAAGGCATCAGGAGACTGTTTTGCTCTAAAAGCCAGAAAACTTTCAATGACCACCAAGCTAAAACTATTATCTTAAAGATTTTTCAGATGATTTAAACATAACCTGGATGGTCGTCATTATATATGATATGTTCAATTTGAAATACGACCATTCAGAAACTCTGTGCAATATACATCATTTAATGGATGTAGGGGGTCCCCACATTCTTTCGTTCCAGAAAAAATAAAATACAGGGATTATACAGTTTAAAACAGTTAAAATACTATATGTACATACATGGCCATACTATTTTGCTATTTTCAAAAACTACCCAAAGACCATGAAAATTAATTTGTTAATTTCTCTAGGGTTGTTGAACAGTCCAAAAACTGTTTCTTGTAATGAAAATATTCAACTTCACATACCACAAAACCACTCTTTCAGAGAAGTGTAAATTGTGCAAATTACCCTTATTTGCTTCCTTCCCAGTGGCTGAATCTACTACTTCCTTTTTTGGAGTGCATTTATTTCCTGCATCCCTGACACTGTCTGAACTATTTGCATGGTGCTTAGATCATGTCGATCCGTTCATCAACAGGCAAGGTGCCTACCCTTCAGGGAGTGGGGGAAACCCAAAAGACTTAGTGCCAATATATCATTGCATGATAAGTTAGAGCACATCCCAGTTTTTATGTTCTACAGAATCAGCTTACTTACTTCCCTGAAAGCTCAATTTTGAGTAAGCCTGGCTGCAGCAGTGAAAGAATGATTTTATTGCAATTTTCTTCCTTTTCACTGAACAGGTCATGATGCTCCAGTTACAGGTAATGACAAGAGTGAATATCAAATTTAAACTGCAGGTGGCAGCAAATATCCACAAACTAGATACAATGTTTGAAAAAAGGCATTGCTTTTTTGCTGTGTTAAATTTTACCCCATCAAACTGAGGGTAGAATCAACATTTTCTCTAGTTGCCTAATGTTCAATGTAAAGAACACCTAAAAAGTTTATTCGGGCTTACCTAAAAAAGGAGTACTTTATTTGTGAAATTTAAAAGAATAGTCAATCAATGATTTTTTGTATTAGTATCTGAGCCCTTGACATTCTGCTCAGAGCTTTCGGCAGCCTTGCCTAAAATACCTCGGCCAGCCACACATACGTTACATTCCACTTGCCAAATCTTGCAACTCTGAAAATAGATTTAATCGTTCATGAGTGAATTGCCTCTGGCTTTTCTATGTGACAGACACTGCTAGCCATCTACCCAATATCCTTTTCACCTCATTCCCTACTAATAAAATATCCCAATTTTGATTAGAGCCACAGTGTGCCCAACTAAAAAAACATTTCCTCACCTCCTTTGCAGCCACAGGTAACAATGTGACACAGTTGTGTTTTTGAGATGTAGGTGCAAGTCTGCTGAGTATGAAGATTTTGCTTTCCCAATATAGACTCTTCACCTTCATTATTTTTTTGTTTTTGTTGTTGCTGAAGTTGTCTTGGGTTTTGTTTTGGTTGTTGTTGTCTTCTTTGCTTCTTATGTACCCTAGGTGGCACAAATGGCTTGTGCTCAGCTCCTAACTGAAAGACTAACGGTTCAAACCCACCCAGCAGCACTATGGAAGAAAATCCTGGCGATCTGCTTCCATACAAATTACAGCAAAGAAAACCCTATGGAGCTCAGTTCTACTCTGTAACACACAGGGTCACCATGAGTTGGAATCAACTCAATGAAAATGATTTTTGTTTTTTACCTAAAACTTAGATGGGAAACAAAAGGAAGAGTAAGCATATTACAGTTATGAGATTACCAGGAAAATAAAAGCCATGTGTTAAGCATTGTGAAGTAGAAAAATGAATCTGGGACACTGATGATCCAGGGGAGGTGCCGTATCAGCCCTGGGCTACCCACTTCCAGTAAAACTACTTACTTCCAAGTAGGACTTCCTACTTCCAGTTATGTGAGAAAAATAGTCCCCTACTTAGTTAAATCACAAGTTTATGTTAGATGAAACAGATTCAATCCCTAAGTGAGATAGCTGAATACTCTCTGAGATGAGTGACAGGTGTGGTTGGAGAGAGAAACGATAAATATAATAGGTATTTTATTCATAAAAGGTACCTAAAACATAGTGCAGAATTACATTTTAATCAGATATGCATCTAAAAATAAGTAGCTAAGGCAGACATTTGAGACATTTAAAATAACAAATTAGTAGACCTTTAGATAAATGCAAGAATGCCATTTAGGAGTGGAAATAGCAGTAAAGAATGATTTTTAATAATAAAAGCAGAGCTGAGTTTCCTAATATTTCTCATAAAAAATCCTCATGGATGCGGGAGTCCCTACTCATTAAAGGGTTCAATTTGTCAGTTTTTTACTACAACATTATAATAACTCATTTGCAAAATGCGACAGGGTCAAGATAATTCTGTCTCCATCCATATCCTATTATATTTTATGAGAACATTTGATGGCCTGGGTATATAGCTAACATATTCAGCCAGTGAAATGAATATTTATCAACATTCAAAAGAAGGGATCATACAAAAAGTAAAATGAGAGAGCTGGAGAAAATACTCTAGTGTTAGAACACCAAATGGAATGGACCTACGTAGGAGGAAGGCAGGGATGGAAGAGGCAGAGGCTCAAGTTCTAAAATCAGGTCTAAATTTGTGACCTAATTTCTTCTCTGTGCTCCGAACAGGTTTCTGCATTTGTAAAGTGAGAGATGTGAAATGTCTCATGACACTTACAATTCAGTTGGAGAATAAAAAACTAAGACATACTAAAACAATATCAAATAATGTGGTACAATATACAATGGCTAAATTACGTGGTTCAGAGGAAAAGTACTACGGAAATTGAGAAAACTGAGAGAATTATAACACAAAAATAGTTGAGAAAAACTTTATGGAGGAAATGGAAATAGGGAGTATTTACGAAGGGAGAAGTTTGAAAAAAGAACTTTCCGAGCAAGGGGTAAAGGGGAAGCAAAAGCAAAGAGGTATGAATACTATTGACTTGTTTCTGGGAGATCAAGGAAGGCTTGGGTTGGAAAATAGCAGGGAACAGATTTAGATTTGTAGTATTGGGTCAGTTCATGGATACCCTCAAAAGCTAGGAAAAGAAAGATTGGAAGCTGATTAGAAGAGGTTGGGACTCACTGGGTGGTGCAAAGGGTTAACAAGCTCAGCTGCTAACTGAAGAGTTGGTGGATCAAGTCCACCCAGAGACATCTCAGAAGAAAAGCCTGGCAATCTATTTCTGAAAAGTCAGCCATTGGAAACTCCATGGAGCACAGTTCTACTGTGATACATGGATTCACCATGAGTCAGAATTGGCTCTACGGCAACTGGTTACAAGAGAAGTCGATCCTATTTCCTGGAAATTAGAGATAATTGGTGTTAACATTCCCAAATCTACTCAAAGATTTCTTGATTGGGAAACCCAGCAGTGTCTCCAGGTGCCCAAGTTTGGACTGAATCTCAGCTCACGGGTCAGCAGCTCTCTTTATTCTCCATCAAACTCCATCCATCAAGGCCTGTGTCACTCCTTCCAAAGAAGGAACACATCCACCCATTTCCAATCCAATGAGAGAGGCCTGGGAACCAACTGCTTCCTGATCTACTTTTCTACCATTCAAAGAGAAGAGAACAATTTGAAGTAGACAGGGAGTCCTAGAAGAAGTCAAGGAAAAAATTCTCAAGAGTAGCAACTCCTTGGTGCCTGGCTACCACCACTGACAACTCTGACAGGGATCACAGTAGAGAGTCCCAGACAAAATTCAAATTCACAGAAAAAGACCAGACTTACTGGTCTGACAGACTAGAGGAACCCCCAAAACTATGGCCCCCAGACACCCTGCTAACTCAGAACTGAAGCTGCTTCTGAAGCCCACTTTTCAGACAAAGATTAGACAGGCCTATAAAACAAATAGTAAACTCATGCGGAACGTGCTTCTTACTTCAATCAAATATACAAGACCAAATAGGAACTCCTGCCCAAAAGCAAGATGAGGAGTCAGGAAGGGACTGGAAAAATGGACACGGGGAACCCAGAGTGGAAAGAGAGAGAGTGTTGTCACATTGCAGATTGCAACTAATGTCACAAAACAATATGTGTATAAATTTTTGAATAAAAAACTAACTTGAGCTGTAAACTTTCACCTAAAGCACAATAAAATTAAAAAAACAAAAAAAAGAATAGCAACCCTAGTACACCACCATGGGACTTTGGCAGAGGGAAAAATAGCCACCAGGGCTTATGACCTTCTAGAGCAACAGACTTGGGGAGAACAAGCTGAAGTCAAGAGGACCGCAATACAGCACGGATGGAGGGAGTGAGCACTGATATAGGATATTTAACAGTGTTTCAGAAGAAAGAAAAGACTCTAAGTCCTCTAGCAACGATTCTACTCTGCTCTGAGCAAGCACTTCAGCTTTCCTACCTCAACATGCTCATTCAATAAAAAAGTATTGTCATGAATTGAATTGTGTCCCCAAAAAATATGTGTCAACTTGGCTAGGCCATCATTCCCAATATTGTGTCATTGT
This sequence comes from Dugong dugon, assembly GCA_030035585.1. NCBI lineage: Eukaryota > Metazoa > Chordata > Mammalia > Sirenia > Dugongidae > Dugong > Dugong dugon. The sequence goes on along the minus strand of CM057464.1, from coordinate 138,910,377 downwards.
CATCCATTTTGTGATCTGATGTAATTTTCCTGTGTGTTATTAATCCTAATCTCTACCTGTGGTTAATGAGGCAAGATTAGGTTATGTTAAATAGGATGAGGGTGGGATGTAACTCTCCCTGGGGTGTGGCCTGCATCATGTTTTATCTTACCAGAGATAAGAGGAGAGAGAAGCAAGCAGAGAGATAGGGAACTCATTACCACCAAGCAAGAAGAGCCAGGAACAGAGCACTTCCTTTGGACCTGATGTCCCTGCACTGATAAACTCCTAGATCAGGGAAAGATTGATGACAAGGACCTTCCCCCAGAGCCTATAGAGAAAGGAAGACTTCCTCTGTAGCTGGAATCCTGAATTTGGACTTTTGGCCTCCTAAACTGTGAGAGAACAAAGTTCTGTTTCTTAAAGGCGTCTACTTGCTGTAAATCTGTTATAGCAGCACTAGATAACTAAGACATGTATCAAGGGAAATTCACCTACCCTGTATCAGAGGCATCAGAAGGCCTGGATTAGCTGCCCACGTTAACCACAAACAAGAAAAAAAGGAATGTCATGGCAACTCTGCAAGAATCCTATTCCAAAAATAAATACTACTAGTAGTCAATGCTTCCTAAATTTTAAATTACATAAGAATTCTATGGAAAGCTTGTTAAAACACAGATTTCCTTAGAAATTCTAAGTCTGCTCTCTGGAGACTCAGGGTTCTTGGGGAAACCTGGCTAAGCAGAGGACTGAATGGTTGACCTTTTATTCCAATCTAGTTGATATTTGTAATGAAAATGTTACCTAGCCAATATATCTTAAATTTCCTTAGAATACTAATAGCAGAGGAATTCATACATCTTTTATTTATATCACAGACTCAAAAGAAGGGTGTTATGGACTGAATTGTGTCCTCCCAAATATGTATTGGAATCCTACCCCCTATACCTGTGGATGTAATCCAATTTGGAAATAGGGTTTTCTTTGTTATGTTAGTGAGGCCATGTCAGTGTAGTGTGTTTTAAACCTAATTACTTTCGAGTTATAAAAACAGTTTAGACACAGAAGCAAACACATAGCGGGGAAGATCGATGCCGTTGTGAGGATCCTCTACATGGCAAAGAGCCAAGGAACGCCTTGATTACCATTTTATTGTTGTTAGGTGTCAATGAGTCGATTCCGACTCATAGCAACCATATGTACAACAGAACGAAACACTGCCTGATCCTACAACATCCTCACAATCGTTGCTATATTTGAGCCTATTGTTACAGCCACTGTGTCAGTCCGTCTCCTTGAGGGCTATCCTCTTTTTCGCTGACCTACAACTTTACCAAGCATGATGTCCTTCTCCAGGGACTGGTGCCTCCTAATAATATGTCCGAAGTATGTGAAATGAAGTTTCACTATCCTCTCTTCTAAGAAACGTTCTGGCTGTAGTTCTTCCAAGACAGATTTGTTTGCTCTTTTGGCAATCCATGGTATATTCAATATTCTTTGCCAATACAATTCAAATGCATCCATTCTTCTTCATTCTTTCTTATTCATTGTCCAGCTTTTGCTGGACATATGAGGTGGTTGAAAATACCCTGGCTTGGATCAGGTGCACCTGAGTCCTCAAAGTGACATCTTTGCTTTTTTAACACTTGAAAGGTCTTTTGCAGCACTTTTGCCCAGTGCAATACATTGTTTGATTTCTTGACTGCTGCTTCCATGGGTGTTGATTGTGGATCCAAGTGAAATGAAGTCCTTGACAACTTCAATCTTTTCTCCATTAATCATGATGTTGCTTATTGGCCCAGTTGTGATGATTTCTGTTTTCTTTTATTGTTTGTTTGTTTATTATTTTAGTTTAAGTGAAAGTTTACAATTCAAGTTAGTCTCTTATACAAAAATTTATACATACATTGTCATGTGACCCTAATTGCTTTCCCCTGTACTGTGACAGCACACTTCTCCTTTCCACCCCTGATTTCCCATGTCCATTCAACCAGCTCCTAACCCCCTCTGCCTTCTCATCTCACCTCCGGACAGAAGCTGTCCGTTTAGTCTCGTGTATCTACTTGAGCTAAGAGGCACACTCTTCACGAGTATCATTTTATGTCCCACAGTCCAGTCCAATCGTTGTCTGAAGAGATGACCTTGGAAATTGTTTTATTTCTGGGTTGATTGAGCATCCGGGGCTCATGATTTCCGGGGTTCCTCCAGTCTCAGTCAGACCATTAAGTCGGGTCTTCTTACTAGAATTCGAGTTCTGCACCCCACCTTTCTCCTGCTCCATCAGGGACTCTCTGTTGTGTTCCCTGTCAGGGCGGTCCTTAGTGGTAGCCGGGCACCATCTAATTCGTCTGGTCTCAGGCTGATGAAGTCTCTGGTTTATGTGCCCTTTCTGTCTCTTGAGCTAATGCTTTCCTTGTGTCTTTGGTGTTCTTCATTCTCCTTTACTCCAGGTGGTTGGGACCAATTGATGCATCTTAGATGGCCACTTGCAAGCTTTTAAGATCCCAGACGCCACTCACCAAAGTAGGATGCAGAACATTTTCTTAATAAACTTTGTTATGCCAATTGACCTAGATGTCCCCTGAAAGCATGGTCCCCAGGCCCCCACCCCTGCTACTCCATCCCTCAAAATGTTTGTATTCAAGAAACCTCTTCACTTTGGTTTAGTCCAGTTGTGCTGACTTCCCCTGTAGTGTGTGCTGTCCTTCCTTTCACCTAAGATAATTCTTGTCTACTATCTAGTTAGTGAATAACCCTCCCCCTCCCTCCCCACCTTCATAACCATCAAAGAATGTTTTCTTCTATTTAAACCTTTTATTGAGTTCTTATAACAGTGGTCTTATACAATATTTGTCCTTCTGTGACTGACTAAATTCACTCAGCATAATGCCCTCCAGATTCCTCCATGTTATGTTTCATGGCTTCATCACAGTTCTTTATCGTTGTGTAGCATTCCATTGTGTGGATATACCATAACTTGTTTATCCATTCATCCATTGATGGGCACCTAGGTTGTTTCCATCTTTTTGCTATTGTGAACAGTGCTGCAATGAACATGAGCGTGCATATATCTATTCATGTGACAGCTCTTATTTCTCTAGGATATATTCCAAGGAGTGGGATTTCTTGATCATATGGTACTTCTATTTCTAGCTTTTTAAGGAAGCCCCAAATCGATTTCCAAAGTGGTTACACCATTTTACATTCCCACCAACAGTGTATAAGTATTCCAGTCTCTCCACAACCTCTCCAACATTTATTATTTTTGTGTTTTTTGGATTAATGCTAGCCTTGTTGGGGTGAGATGATATCTCACTGTAGTTTTGATTTGCATTTCTCTGATGGCTAATGATCCTGAGCATTTCTTCATGTGTTTGTTAGCTGCCTGAATATCTTTGGTGAAGTGCCTGTTCATATCCTTTGTCCACTTTTTAATTGGTTATTTGTCATTTTGTTGTTGAGGTTTTGCAGTATCTTGCAAATTTTCGAGATTAGACACTGATCGGATTTATCATAGGCAAAAATTTTTCCCCAGTCTGTAAGTTGTCTTTTTACTCTTTTGGTGAAGTCTTTTGATGAGCATACGTGTTTGATTTTTAGGAACTCCCAGTTACCTAGTCTTTCTTCTGGTGATGTGTGCATTGTTACTTATGGTTCGTATTCTGTTTATGCCATGTATTAGGGCCCCTAGCGTTGTTCCTCTTTTTTCTTCCATGATTTTTATTGTTTTTGGTTTTGTATTTAGGTCTTTGATCCATTTTGAGTTAGTTCTTGTGCATGGTGTGAGGTATGGGTCTTGTTTCAGTTTTTTGCAGATGGATATCCAGTTATGCCAGCACCATTTGTTAAAGAGACTGTCTTTTCCCCAGTTAATGGACTTTGGGCCTTTGTCAAATATTGGCTGCTTGTAGGTGGATGAATTTATGTCTGGATTCTCAATTCTGCTCCACTGGTTTATGTATCTGTTGTTGTACCAGTACCAGACTGTTTTGACCATGTGGTGGTATAATAGGTTTTAAAATCAGATAGTGTGAGGCCTACCACTTTGTTCTTCTTCTTCAGTAATGCTTTACTTATCTGGGGCCTCTTCCCTTTCCATATGAACTTGGTGATTTGTTTCTCCATGTCATTAAAAAATGCCATTGGAGTTTGGAACAGGATTGCATTGTATCTGTAGATCGCTTTGGGTAGAATTGACATTTTCACAATGTTGAGTCTTCCTATCCTTGAGCAAGTTATGTTTTCCCACTTATGTAGGTCTCTTTTGGTTTCTTGCAGTAGTGTCTTATAGTTTTCATTGTATAGGTCTTTTACATCTCTGGTTAGATTTATTCCTAAGTATTTCATCTTCTCGGGGGCTATTGTAAATGATATTGATTTGGTGATTTCCTCTTTGAAGTTCTGTTTCTTGGTGTAAAGGAATCGAACTGATTTTTGTATGTTTATCTTGTATCCTGAAACTTTGCTGAAATCTTCTACTACTTCCAGTAGTTTTCTTGTGGATTCTTTGGGGTTTTCTGGGTATGAGATCATATCATCTGCAAATAGAGATACTTTTACTTCTTTGTACCAGTTTAGATGCCCTTTATTTCTTTTTGTAGCCTAATTGCTCTGGCTAGAACCTCCAGCACAATGTTGAATAAGAGTGGTGATAGAGGGCATCCGTGTCTGGTTTCCATTCTCAGGGGGAGTGCTTTCAAAATCTCTCCATTTAGGATGATGTTGGCTGTTGGCTTTGTATAAGTGCCCTTAATTATACTGAGGAATTTCCCTTCTATTCCTATCTTGTTGAGAGTTTTTATCATGAATGAGTGTTGGACTTTGTCAGATACCTCTCCTGCATCGATTGGTAAGATCATGTGGTTCTTGTCTTTTGTTTTATTAATGTGATGGATTACATTGATGGTTTTTTCTAATGTTGAACCATCCCTGCATACCTGGTATAAATCCCACTTGATCATGGTGAATTATTTTTTTGATATGTTGCTGAATTCTATTGGTGAGAATTTTGTTGAGGATTTTTGCATCGATGTTCATGAGGGATATTGGACTTTAATTTTCTTTTTTTTGTGGTATCCTTACCTGGTTTTTCTATCAGGGTTATGCCGGCTTCATAGAATGAGTTTGGGAGTATTCCATCTTTTTCTATGCTCTGAAATACCTTTAGTAGTAGTGGTGTTAACTCTTCTCTGAAAGTTTGGTAGAACTCTCCAGTGAAGCTGTCCGGGCCAGGGCCTTTTTTTGTTGGGAGTTTTTAAATTACCTTTTCATTCTCTTCTTTTGTCATGGGTTTATTTAGTTGTTCTACTTCTGTTTGTGTTAGTTTAGGTAGGTAGTGAGTTTCTAGAAATTTGTCCATTTCCTCCAGGTTTTCAAATTTGTTAGAGTACAATTTTTCATAATATTCTGTTATGATTCTTTTAATTTCAATTGGGTCTGTTTGATATTAGCCATCTCATTTCTTATATGGGTTATTTGCTTCCTCTCCTGTTTTTCTTTTGTCAGTTTGGCCAATGGTTTATCAGTTTTGTTGATCTTTTCAAAGAACCAGCTTTTGGTCTTGTAAACTCTTTCAATTGTTTTTGTATTCTCTATTTCATTTAATTCTGCTCTAATTCTTATTATCTCCTTTCTTCTGGTGCCCAAGGGCTTCTTTTGCTGCTCTCTCTCTACTTATTCAACTTGTAGAGTTAATACTTTTATTTGGGCCCTTTCTTCTTTTTGGATGTGTGCATTTATTGCTATAAACTGACCTCTGAGCACTACTTTTGCTGTGTCCCAAAGGTTCTGGTAGGGTGTGTTTTCATTATCATTTGATTCTGTGAATTTCTTTATTCCATCCTTAATTTCTTCCATAACCCAGTAGTTTCTGAGCAAGGTGTTGTTCAGTTTCCATGTGTTTGATTTTTTTTTCCTTGCTTTTCTGTTATCGATTTCTACTTTTATGGCTTTATGGTCAGAAAAGATGCTTTGTAATATTTTGACGCTTTGGATTTTGTTAAGGCTTGCTTTATGGCCTAATATGTGGTCTATTCTGGAGAATGTTCCATGTGTGTTGGCAAAGAAAGTATACTTGGCTGCTGTTGGGTGGAGTGTTTTGTATATGTCTATGAGATCAGGTTGGTTGATTGTGGCATTTAGATCTTCTGTGTCTTTATTGAGCTTCTTTCTGGATGTTCTGTCCTTCACCAAAAGTGGCATGTTGAAATATCCTACTACTATTGTGGAGCTGTCTATCTCTCTTTTCAATGTTGTTAGGATTTTTTTCATGTATTTTGGAGCCCTGTCATTGCATATATAAATATTTATTACGGTTATGTCCTGCTGGTATACTGACCCTTTAATCATTATATAGTGTCCTTCCTTACCCTTTGTGGTAGATTTTACTTTAAAGCCTGTTTTGTAAGACATTAATATTGCCACTTCTGCTCTTTTTTTTATTGTTGTTTGCTTAATTTTTTTTCCCATCCTTTGAGCTTTAGTTTGTTTGTGTCTTTAAGTCTAAGGTGTGTCTCCTGTAGGCAGCATACAGACAGATCGTGTTTTTTTCTCCCATCTGCCACTCTCTGTCTCTTTTTTGGTGCATTTAGTCCACTTACATTCTGCATAATTATTGATAGGTATGAGTTTAGTGCTGTCATTTTGATGTCTTTTTTTGTGTATTGTTCACAGTTTCTTTATTCCACTTAGTTTTCTGTGCTGAGTCATTTTTCTTTATGTATTTTCATCTTTTTCATTTTCGTTGATTTTGTGTTTGCTGAGTCTTTATATTTTTCTAGTTTTTTATTTTGACTTGTAGAATTGTTAGTTTCTTTTGTGGTTACCTTAGTATTTGTGGTTACCCAATTTTTCTAAGTTTGTGCCAGTCTTTTATTTCTTTTTGTTGCCTTGACTTCCCTCCATATGAAAAATCCATGTCTACATTTTTTAAGTCCCTATTTTTTGTTTTAATGTTGTCGTCTTTTACATATTGACATCTGTTTCCCTATTTTCAGTGTTTGAACTTTGACTTACTTTTGTGACTTCCCTATCTGGGTTAATATCTGGTTGCTCTGTCCTGTGTTCTAGTCTTCAGTTGTTATCCGATGTTATTGATTTTCTAACTGGAGGACTCCCTTTAGTATTTCTTGTAATTTTGGTTTGGTTTTTGCAAATTCCCTAAACTTCTGTTTATCTGGAAATGCCCTAATTTCACATCAAATTTAAGAGACAGTTTTGCTGGCTATGTAATTCTTGTCTGGAAGTTTTCTTCCTTCAAGGCTTTATATATTGTCATCCCATTGCCTTCTTGCCTGCCTGGTTTCTGTTGAGTAGTCTGAGCTTATTCTTCTCGACTTTCCTTTGTAGATGATTTTTTGTTTTTCCCTAGCCACTCTTAAAGTTCTCTCTTCATCTTTGGTTTTGGAAAGTTTCACTATAATATGTCTTAGTGACTTTCTTTTGGGATCTACCTTATGTGGGGTTCAGTGAGCATCTTGGATAGATATCGTCTCATCTTTCATGATATCAGGGAAGTTTTCTGCCAACAAATCTTCAACAATTCTCTCTGTATTTTCTGTTATCCCCCCCAATCACTTGTAGGTTATTCCTGTTGCTAGAATCCCACATAATTCTTAGTGTTTCTTCATTTTTTTAAATATTTTTATCTGATTTTTTTCTCAGATAAGTTGGTGTCAAGTGCTTTATCTTCAATCTCACTAATTCTGACTTCCATTGCCTCAATTCTGCTCCTATGACTTTCTATTGAGTTGTCTAATTCTGAAATTTTATTGTTAATCTTCTGGATTTCTGATTGCTGTCTCTCTGTGGATTCTTGCAGCCTGTTAAAATTTGTCATTATGCTCTTCTCTAATCTTTTTAATTTCCTGTATTGCGTGTTCTGCGTTTTGCTTAATTTCTTTCCTAATGTCTTGAAGAGTTCTGTGTATTGATCTTTTTTACTCTGTCTCCAGTAATGCCAAGAAATTTTCCTCCTCTGGAAAATTTCTAGATTCTTTATTTTGGGAGCTTGCTGAAGCCATCATGGACTGCCTCTTTATGTGATTTGATATTGACTGTTGTCTCCGAGCCATCAATAAGTTATTATATTTATTTATTTTATGTTTGCTTACTGTGTCCTAGCTTCTTGTTTTGTTTTGTTTTCATATACCCAAATAGGCTGCTTGTGTGAGCTAGCCCAGTCACCAGCACCCTTGAAGCTCCAATGTCCTGTCTCCAGGTGGCCAGATCTGTTACTAAGTATGTGAGCCCAGGAGTCTTCCCATCCTCTTGTATGGATTCAGCTCAGATGTCCAGGTAGTCGGCCACCAAGTGTGTGGTGTAGGCTCTCACCTACAGTTCTAGACAGACATGGGTGATCGGCATAGGCACAGGCATCTGGCTGTAGCAGGGGGACATAGGCTGAGCAATGCAGGGAGCCGACAGCCACCCGCGAGTGTCCAGAAGGAAAGCATGTCCCTTTTTCATACAGCATATAGATCGGCAGGTTTTGCAGCCAGACTATGAGCACCCAGTGCCATTGGCTGTAAGGACTGGGAGGCACCTCTTATTCTTGGGCCCCTATTGCAGTTGGCTAGGTGGTGTAGGTGGAGCCACCAGTCCTCAGGCCCCTCATGTGGGTAGGCAAAGACCCTGCTTAATGTGTGGAGCAGTGTCAAATGTAACAAATCTGCCACTTCACAGCTGAAACAGTTGAAGTTAGACTTCAGGTATATACCCTGTTGTACTGCAGTAATTTTGGCCTACGCTGTTGAAATGGGCCAACACAAGTCTATGCAGGGGGAAGGGCACTCAAAGTCCATGGATCCCTTATGCCTGTGCCTAGGCAAAGGAGCTGTGCCTACCCTGATTTCCTGGCTTAGGGGAGCTGGCAGATTTTTTCCCCCTATTTGTTAATTTGTTCACTCTCCAAGGCCAGGAGAATGGCTTAGGGCCTGTGACGGGTCCTACTTCCAGCCCAGGGGACTCAGCAATTGCTGAAGCTTGTACCAGACCCAGTGCAGAGCAGGGAGTGGAAAGGTAAATGGGGAAGAAGTTTTTCCCTAAGGGAGATGTTTTTGATCCAATTGGTAGGCCGGACACAAGTACTTATGTTTCACCTACTGAGGGCTGCTTATCACTGGTTTGGGATGGCAGAGTAGACTCCCTGCCGCTGGGTCTTTCCCGGTGCAGAAAACGCCTCATAAGCACCACTGCTTGCCTGCCTCACCACTCACCCCTGAGCTGATCCATGCTGAAGGGCTCAGGCTCTTGCCAGGTCAGGTCTGGCAACTCCTCACTGCTTCTGAACCATCTCTCCCTCCCCCTGCCACTCAGTCCAGTTCCTTAACTTTGCCTTTGATGTTCAGGACCCCTAGATTGTCACATATAATCTATTCACTTGTTTTTTTGGGTCTTTGTTGTAAGAGGGAACACCGGAAGGGTCTGACTACTCTGCCATCTTGGCCTCACCTCTCAATTTCTGTTTGCTTTATGTTAAGGTATAATCCATATTAAAAGCTATAGTCTTTCATCTTCATCAGTAAGTGCTTCAAGTCCTCTTCACTTTCAGCAAGCAAGGTTGTGTCATCTGCATATTGTAGGTTGTTAATGATCCTCCAATCCTGATGCCAATTTCTTCTACAAATAGTCCAGCTTCTCCAATTACTTGCTCAGCATACAGATTGAATAAGTATGATGAAAGAATACAACCCTGACACAGACCTCTCCTGATTTTAAACCAGACACTATCCCCTTGTTCTGTTTGAACAACTGCCTCTTGGTCTATGTACAGGTCTGCATGAGTACAACTAAGTGTTCTGGAATTCTCATTCTTCAAAATGTTATCCATAATTTGTCATGATCCACACAGTATAATGCCTGTGCATAGTCATTAAACACAGGTAAATATCTTTCTGGTATATTTCTGCTTTCAGCCAAGATCCATCTGACATCAGCAGTGATAGCCCTCATTCCATATCCTTTTCTGAATTCAGCTTGAATTTCTGGCAGTTCCCTATCAATGTACTGTTGCAGCCTTTTTTGAATTATCTTTGGCATAATTTTACTTGCATGTGATATTAATGATATTGGTTGATAATTTCTGCATTCTGTTGGATCACCTTTCTTTGGAATGGATATGTATATGGATTTCTTCCAGTCAGATGGCCAGGTAGCTGTCTTCCAAATTTCTCGGCATAGATGAGTGGTACTTCCAGCCTTGTATCTGTTTGTTAAAACTTCTCAATTGATGTTCTGTCAGTTCCTGGAGCCTTGTTTTTCACCAATGCTTTCAATACAGCTTGGACTTCTTCCTTCAGTACCATTGGTTCTTAATCATATGCTACCTCCTGAAATGACTGAATGTTGACCAATTCTTTTTGGTACAGTGACTCTGTGTATTCCTTCCATCTTCTTTTGATGCTTCCTGTGTTAGTCAATATTTTGCTCATAGAATCCTTCAATGTTGCAACATGAGGCTTGAATTTTTTCCTCAGTTCTTTCAGCTTGAGAAATGCTGAGAATGTTCTTTCCTTTTGGTTTTCTAACTCCAGGTCTTTGCACATGTGATTATAATACTTTACTTTGTCTTCTCAAGCCACCCTTTGAAATCTTCTGTTCTGCTCTTTTACTTTATTTCTTCCTTTTGTTTTAGCTACTCTATGATCAAGAGCAAGTTTCAGAGTCTCTTCTGACATACATTTTGGTCTTTTCTTTCTTTCCTGTCTTTTAAATGACCTCTTGATTTCTTCATGTATGATATCTTTGATGTTACCCATAACTCATCTGGTCTTCAGTCATTAGTGTTCAGTGCATCAGATCTATTCTTGAGATGGTCTCTAAATTCAGGTGAAGTATACTCAAGGTTGTACTTTGTTTCTCCTGAAATTTTTAAAATTTTCTTTAACTTCAACTTGAACTTGCATAGGAGCAACTGATGGTCTGTTCCACAGTCAGCACCTGACCTTGTTCTGACTGATAATATTGAGTCTCTTCATCATCTAATTCCACAGATAGAGTGAATTTGATCCTGACAAAAAGGAATCCATACTGATGAGACCCTGATTTGGACTTTTATCCTCCAGAGCTGTGAAAAAATAAATTTCTCTTCTTTAAAGCCACCTATTTGTGGTATTTTTGTTACAGCAGCACCAGATAACTAAGACCAAGGGAATTTAGAGATTCTGTATTCCATCATCTTTTCTAATGTACAAATTCCATCTATGACATCCTTTAAAAAATGACCTTCCAATTTCTCCTTATATCCTACAGTGATGGAGAGCTTACTATTTCACATCAGCTGAAGAAATTTGTGGCAGCTTTAACCACTATAACACACTTTTGTGGAAACACTAGTCTTATCTTCTCCTTGGAGAGATCTATTTACTTTTCAGATAGTAAGAGTAAGAACCCAAGATCCTTCACCAGGAGCAAAGAATTTTGTATCCTCCTTTCAGGAGGGGAAGGGAGATAGTCATCCCTTTTCTATTGTGCAGAAAAGAGTTAACATACCTGACATGAGACTGCTTATCCTTAGAAAGGTCTGCTTATAGGGTTGGTCCTTGGCTGGAGTCTGGGAACTTGGATTTTAGGAGGGTTCCCACTCCTCTAACTGACAAGAGTGTGACTCACTGTGTATAAAGAGTTTCTACATATAATATGGTTTATACTAAACACCCACTTTCCTTCTGGGAATGTGGAATTTGGTAATGTGGCAGGCAGAGCATGCCTGTGTGATGAGTCCCCAGTAAAAACCCTGGGCACTGAGTCTCTAATGAGTTTCCCCAGTTGGCAACATTTTACGAGTTTTGTCACAACTACTTGCTGGGCAATTAATTGTGTCCCGTGTGACTCCATGGGGAGAGGACTTTGGAAACTTGTGCCTTGTTTCCCCCTAGACTTCATCCCATGAGTCTTTTCTCTTTGCTGATTTTTCTTTGTGTCTTTTTGCTGTAATAAATCATAACCATGAGCATGGTTATCTGCTCAGACCTCTGTGTCCTCCTAGCTAATCCTCAAACCTGGGGTGGTCGTGGGGACCCTCGATACACTTAAATAAACACCCAGATTTATATTTTGTGGTTCTTCACCCTCAATACCAACTCTGAAATGTGTAGAATGACTTCTAATGTAGCTCTCATCATGCCACCCTAGAGCTAAGAATTTGGGCAAAGTAACTGGCATAGTCTTTTGCTGTAAGTAAATAATAATCTAAGAAGCCCTTTTGGGGGAAGGGGTTAGGTGCTTGGCTGCTAACTGAAAGGTCAGTGGTTCAAACCCACCAGCTGTTCTGCTCCGCAGTGGAGGGGTTGAGGGGAGGAAGAAGGGGAAAAGGGGGGAAGAAGATGTGGCAGTTTGCTTCTATAAAGATTACAGCCTTGGAAGCCCTATGGGGCAGTTCTATTCTGTCCTTTAGGGTCACTATGAGTCAGAATTTACTCAATGACAATGTGTTTAAATGAGAATCTGCTTTGCTCCAGAAACCTTATGCTCACATTTAGAGTAATATTATACCCGTTAAAAACCCCATGCCACTGAGTCCATTCTGACTCATAGTGACCCTATAAGACAGAGTAGAACTGCCCCATAGGGTTTCCAAGGCTGTAATCTTTGTGAAAGCAGATTGTCACATCTTTTTCCCGTGGAGCAGCTGGTGGGTTCCAGCACTTAACCACTGCACCACCAGGGAAACTTATTAATAAATATAGATATTTAAAAACTTAACAATCTCATGACAACCTAGGATAGGAGTATAAACGTAGGTAGCTGTGAAAGAGGTTTTTGTTGTTGTTATTAGGAGCCATCGAGTTGGTTCTGGCTCATAGAGACCCTACGTACAACAGAACAAAACACACTGCCCAGTCCTGAGCCATCCTCACAATCATTGCTATATTTGAGCCCATTGTGGCAGCCACTGTGTCAAGCCATCTCATCGAGGGTTTTCCTCTTTTTTGCTGACCCTGTACTTTACCAAGCATGATGTTCTTCTCCAAGGACTGGTCCCTCCTGATAACATGTACAAAGTATGTGAGACAGTCTCGCCATCATTGCTTCTAAGGAGCACTCTGGCTGTATGTCTTCCAAGACAGACTTGCTCATTCTTCTGGAAGTCCATGGTATATTCAATATTCTTCACAAACATCAAAACTCAAAGGCATCAATTCTTTTTAGGTCTTCCTTTTGTCCAGGTTTTGCATGCATATGAGGCATTGAAAATATCATGACTTGAGTTAGGTGCACCTTAGTCCTCAAAGTAATATCTTCGCTTTTCAACATTTTAAAGAGTTCTTTTACACCAGATGTGATTTCCTAACTGCTGCTTCCATGGGCATTGATTGTGGATCCAAGAGAAAAAAAAAAATGAAATCCTTGACAACTTTGATGTTTTCTCTGTTTATCATGATATTGCTTATTGGTCCAGTTGTGACGATTTTTGTTTTCCTTATGTTGAAGTGTAATCCATGCTGAAGGCTGTAGTCTTTGATCTTCATCAGTAAGTGCTTCAAGTCCTCTTCACTTTCAGCAAGCAAGGTTATGCCATCTGCATATTGCAGATTGTTAATGAGTCTTCCACAAATCCTGATGCCATATTCTTCTTCATATAGTCCAGTTTCTCAGATTATTTGCTCAGAACACAGATTGAATAAGCATGGTTAAAGGCTACAACTCTGACACATACCCTTTCTGATTTTAAACCACTCAGTAGTCCCTTGTTCTGTCTAATCTGGTCTATATACAGATTCCACATAAGCACAATTAAGTGTTCTAGAATTCCCATTATTTGCAATGTTATCTGTAATTTGTTATGATCTACGCAGACAAATACCTTTGCTTTGTCAATGAAATACTGGTAAACATCTTTCTGATATTCTCTGCTTTCAGCCAAGATCTATCTGATATCAGCAATGATATCCCTCATTTCCCGTCCTCTTCTGAATCCAGCTTGAATTTCTGGCAGTTTACTGTTGACTTACTGCTGCATCCATTTTAGATTATCTTCAACATGATTTTACTTGCATATGATATTAATGATGTTCAATAATTTCTGCATTCTGTTAGATCACCTTTCTTTGGAATGGGCACAGATATGGATCTTTTCCATTGGTTGACCAAGTAGCTGTCTTCCAAATTTCTTGGCATAGATGAATGAGTGCTTTCAGCATTGTGTTCGTTTGTTGAAACATCTCAATTGGTATTCCGTCAATTCCTGGAGCCCTGTTTTTGCCAACACCTTCAGTGCAGCTTGGACTTCTTCCTTCAACACTATTGGTTCTTGATCATATGCTACCTCCTGAAATGGTTGAACATTGACCAATTCTTTTTAGTGCAGTGACTCTGTGTATTCCTTCCATCTTCTTTGGATACTTACTGTGTTGTTCAATATTTTGCCCATAGACACCTTCAAAATTGTAACTCAAGGCTTAAGTTTTTTCTTCAGTTCTTTCAGCTTGAGAAATGCAGAGTGCGTTCTTCCCTTTTGGCTTTCTAATTCCAGGTCTTTGCACATGTCATTATAATATTTTACTTTGTCCTCTCGAGCCGCCCTTTGAATATTTCTGTTCAGTTCTTTTACTTCATCATTTCTTCCCTCTGCTTTAGCTACTCTATGTTCAAGAGCATGTTTCCAAGTCTCTTCTGACATCCATTTTAGTCTTTTCTTTCTTTTCTGTCTTTCAAATGACCTTTTGCTTTCTTTATGTATGATGTCCTTGATGCCATCCCACAACTCCTCTGGCCTTTGGTCATTAGTGTTCAATGAGTCAAATATATTTTTGAGATAGTCTCCAAATTCAGGTAGGATATACTCAAGGTATTTTGGCTCTTTGGACTGGTTTTAATTTTCTTCAACTTCAATTTGAACTTGCATATGAGTAATTGTGGTCTGTTCTGCAGTTAGCCCCTGGCCTTGTTTTGACTGATGATATTTAGCTTCTCCATCGACTTTTTCCACAGAAGTAGTAGATTTGACTCCTGTGTTTCCATCTGGTGAGGTTCATGCATATAGTTGTCATTTATGTTCTTGAAAAAAGGTATTGGCAAAGAAGAAGTCGTTGGTCTGGTAAAATTCTATCATTTGATCTCTGGCATTATTTCTATCACTAAGGCCATATTTTCCAGCTACTGATCCTTCTTCTTTGTTTCCAACTTTTGCATTGCAATCACTAGTAATTATCAATGCATCTTGATTGCATATTTTATCAACTTCAGACTGCAGAATTTGGTCAAAATCTTGAATTTCCTCATCTTTGGTGTTAGTGGTTGGTGCATCTGTCCATTTGTCATACTTTGGCGGTTTGCATGTTGCTGTGATTCTGGAAGCTTTGCCACCAGTATTTCAAATATCAGCAGGGTCATCTTTGCTGGACAGATTTCAGCAGAGCTTCCACACTAAGACAGACTAGGAAGAAGGACCTAGTGGTCTACTTCTGAAGAAATTGACCAGTGAAAACCTTATGATAGCAGTAGAACAGTGTCTGATATAGTGCCAGAAGAGGAGCCCCTCAGGTTGGAAGGCACTGAAAATATGACCGGGGAAGTGTTGCCTCCTCAAAGTACAGTCGACCTTAATGACGTGGATGGAATAAAGCTTTCGGGGCCTTCATTTGCTGATGTGGCACGACTCAAAATGGGAAAAAACAGCTGCAAATATCCATTAATAATCGGAACTTGGACTGTACGAAGTATGAATCTAGGAAAATTGGAAGTCATCAGAAATGAAATGAAACACATAAAGATCGATATCTTACATATTAGTGAGTTGAAATGGACTGCTATAGGTCATTTTGAATCAGACAATCATATGGTCTACTACGCCAGCAATGACAAATTGAAGAAGAATGTTTCTGTGTTTATCGTCAAAAAAAAAAAAAAAGTCAAGATCTATCCTGAAGTACAGCGCCGTCAGTGGTAGGGTAATATCCATATGCTTACAAGAAAGACGAGTTAATATGAGTATTATTCAAATTTACTCACCAACTACTAATGCCAAAGATGAGGAAACTAAAGATTTTTACCAACTTCTGCAGTGAAAGAGGTTACTCACTGGGTTTGGCAGACAAATCGTGCAGAAATTATTCCTTTCCATATGTAGTTTATACCTTTGATGTTTAATATACATTTTAAGTGGTATTTTCTATTAATTAACTATGTATTTGCAACTTTAGGATAATAGATTTATACCCAGATTTAATATTCCCATGACAGCTGTGAAAGGGATATATGGCCTACAGAAATATTCCACAAAGTGAGTAACCTGGATGAGTTAGTGTAAGAAATCTGTATGTTGTTTCTC